>OZ020507.1:73077422-75677885 GCA_963971375.1 Platycheirus rosarum
CAACAACAACAACAACAACAACAACAACAACAACAACAACAACAACAACAACAACAACAACAACAACAACAACAACAACAACAACAACAACAACAACAACAACAACAACAACAACAACAACAACAACAACAACAACAACAACAACAACAACAACAACAACAACAACAACAACAACAACAACAACAACAACAACAACAACAACAACAACAACAACAACAACAACAACAACAACAACAACAACAACAACAACAACAACAACAACAACAACAACAACAACAACAACAACAACAACAACAACAACAACAACAACAACAACAACAACAACAACAACAACAACAACAACAACAACAACAACAACAACAACAACAACAACAACAACAACAACAACAACAACAACAACAACAACAACAACAACAACAACAACAACAACAACAACAACAACAACAACAACAACAACAACAACAACAACAACAACAACAACAACAACAACAACAACAACAACAACAACAACAACAACAACAACAACAACAACAACAACAACAACAACAACAACAACAACAACAACAACAACAACAACAACAACAACAACAACAACAACAACAACAACAACAACAACAACAACAACAACAACAACAACAACAACAACAACAACAACAACAACAACAACAACAACAACAACAACAACAACAACAACAACAACAACAACAACAACAACAACAACAACAACAACAACAACAACAACAACAACAACAACAACAACAACAACAACAACAACAACAACAACAACAACAACAACAACAACAACAACAACAACAACAACAACAACAACAACAACAACAACAACAACAACAACAACAACAACAACAACAACAACAACAACAACAACAACAACAACAACAACAACAACAACAACAACAACAACAACAACAACAACAACAACAACAACAACAACAACAACAACAACAACAACAACAACAACAACAACAACAACAACAACAACAACAACAACAACAACAACAACAACAACAACAACAACAACAACAACAACAACAACAACAACAACAACAACAACAACAACAACAACAACAACAACAACAACAACAACAACAACAACAACAACAACAACAACAACAACAACAACAACAACAACAACAACAACAACAACAACAACAACAACAACAACAACAACAACAACAACAACAACAACAACAACAACAACAACAACAACAACAACAACAACAACAACAACAACAACAACAACAACAACAACAACAACAACAACAACAACAACAACAACAACAACAACAACAACAACAACAACAACAACAACAACAACAACAACAACAACAACAACAACAACAACAACAACAACAACAACAACAACAACAACAACAACAACAACAACAACAACAACAACAACAACAACAACAACAACAACAACAACAACAACAACAACAACAACAACAACAACAACAACAACAACAACAACAACAACAACAACAACAACAACAACAACAACAACAACAACAACAACAACAACAACAACAACAACAACAACAACAACAACAACAACAACAACAACAACAACAACAACAACAACAACAACAACAACAACAACAACAACAACAACAACAACAACAACAACAACAACAACAACAACAACAACAACAACAACAACAACAACAACAACAACAACAACAACAACAACAACAACAACAACAACAACAACAACAACAACAACAACAACAACAACAACAACAACAACAACAACAACAACAACAACAACAACAACAACAACAACAACAACAACAACAACAACAACAACAACAACAACAACAACAACAACAACAACAACAACAACAACAACAACAACAACAACAACAACAACAACAACAACAACAACAACAACAACAACAACAACAACAACAACAACAACAACAACAACAACAACAACAACAACAACAACAACAACAACAACAACAACAACAACAACAACAACAACAACAACAACAACAACAACAACAACAACAACAACAACAACAACAACAACAACAACAACAACAACAACAACAACAACAACAACAACAACAACAACAACAACAACAACAACAACAACAACAACAACAACAACAACAACAACAACAACAACAACAACAACAACAACAACAACAACAACAACAACAACAACAACAACAACAACAACAACAACAACAACAACAACAACAACAACAACAACAACAACAACAACAACAACAACAACAACAACAACAACAACAACAACAACAACAACAACAACAACAACAACAACAACAACAACAACAACAACAACAACAACAACAACAACAACAACAACAACAACAACAACAACAACAACAACAACAACAACAACAACAACAACAACAACAACAACAACAACAACAACAACAACAACAACAACAACAACAACAACAACAACAACAACAACAACAACAACAACAACAACAACAACAACAACAACAACAACAACAACAACAACAACAACAACAACAACAACAACAACAACAACAACAACAACAACAACAACAACAACAACAACAACAACAACAACAACAACAACAACAACAACAACAACAACAACAACAACAACAACAACAACAACAACAACAACAACAACAACAACAACAACAACAACAACAACAACAACAACAACAACAACAACAACAACAACAACAACAACAACAACAACAACAACAACAACAACAACAACAACAACAACAACAACAACAACAACAACAACAACAACAACAACAACAACAACAACAACAACAACAACAACAACAACAACAACAACAACAACAACAACAACAACAACAACAACAACAACAACAACAACAACAACAACAACAACAACAACAACAACAACAACAACAACAACAACAACAACAACAACAACAACAACAACAACAACAACAACAACAACAACAACAACAACAACAACAACAACAACAACAACAACAACAACAACAACAACAACAACAACAACAACAACAACAACAACAACAACAACAACAACAACAACAACAACAACAACAACAACAACAACAACAACAACAACAACAACAACAACAACAACAACAACAACAACAACAACAACAACAACAACAACAACAACAACAACAACAACAACAACAACAACAACAACAACAACAACAACAACAACAACAACAACAACAACAACAACAACAACAACAACAACAACAACAACAACAACAACAACAACAACAACAACAACAACAACAACAACAACAACAACAACAACAACAACAACAACAACAACAACAACAACAACAACAACAACAACAACAACAACAACAACAACAACAACAACAACAACAACAACAACAACAACAACAACAACAACAACAACAACAACAACAACAACAACAACAACAACAACAACAACAACAACAACAACAACAACAACAACAACAACAACAACAACAACAACAACAACAACAACAACAACAACAACAACAACAACAACAACAACAACAACAACAACAACAACAACAACAACAACAACAACAACAACAACAACAACAACAACAACAACAACAACAACAACAACAACAACAACAACAACAACAACAACAACAACAACAACAACAACAACAACAACAACAACAACAACAACAACAACAACAACAACAACAACAACAACAACAACAACAACAACAACAACAACAACAACAACAACAACAACAACAACAACAACAACAACAACAACAACAACAACAACAACAACAACAACAACAACAACAACAACAACAACAACAACAACAACAACAACAACAACAACAACAACAACAACAACAACAACAACAACAACAACAACAACAACAACAACAACAACAACAACAACAACAACAACAACAACAACAACAACAACAACAACAACAACAACAACAACAACAACAACAACAACAACAACAACAACAACAACAACAACAACAACAACAACAACAACAACAACAACAACAACAACAACAACAACAACAACAACAACAACAACAACAACAACAACAACAACAACAACAACAACAACAACAACAACAACAACAACAACAACAACAACAACAACAACAACAACAACAACAACAACAACAACAACAACAACAACAACAACAACAACAACAACAACAACAACAACAACAACAACAACAACAACAACAACAACAACAACAACAACAACAACAACAACAACAACAACAACAACAACAACAACAACAACAACAACAACAACAACAACAACAACAACAACAACAACAACAACAACAACAACAACAACAACAACAACAACAACAACAACAACAACAACAACAACAACAACAACAACAACAACAACAACAACAACAACAACAACAACAACAACAACAACAACAACAACAACAACAACAACAACAACAACAACAACAACAACAACAACAACAACAACAACAACAACAACAACAACAACAACAACAACAACAACAACAACAACAACAACAACAACAACAACAACAACAACAACAACAACAACAACAACAACAACAACAACAACAACAACAACAACAACAACAACAACAACAACAACAACAACAACAACAACAACAACAACAACAACAACAACAACAACAACAACAACAACAACAACAACAACAACAACAACAACAACAACAACAACAACAACAACAACAACAACAACAACAACAACAACAACAACAACAACAACAACAACAACAACAACAACAACAACAACAACAACAACAACAACAACAACAACAACAACAACAACAACAACAACAACAACAACAACAACAACAACAACAACAACAACAACAACAACAACAACAACAACAACAACAACAACAACAACAACAACAACAACAACAACAACAACAACAACAACAACAACAACAACAACAACAACAACAACAACAACAACAACAACAACAACAACAACAACAACAACAACAACAACAACAACAACAACAACAACAACAACAACAACAACAACAACAACAACAACAACAACAACAACAACAACAACAACAACAACAACAACAACAACAACAACAACAACAACAACAACAACAACAACAACAACAACAACAACAACAACAACAACAACAACAACAACAACAACAACAACAACAACAACAACAACAACAACAACAACAACAACAACAACAACAACAACAACAACAACAACAACAACAACAACAACAACAACAACAACAACAACAACAACAACAACAACAACAACAACAACAACAACAACAACAACAACAACAACAACAACAACAACAACAACAACAACAACAACAACAACAACAACAACAACAACAACAACAACAACAACAACAACAACAACAACAACAACAACAACAACAACAACAACAACAACAACAACAACAACAACAACAACAACAACAACAACAACAACAACAACAACAACAACAACAACAACAACAACAACAACAACAACAACAACAACAACAACAACAACAACAACAACAACAACAACAACAACAACAACAACAACAACAACAACAACAACAACAACAACAACAACAACAACAACAACAACAACAACAACAACAACAACAACAACAACAACAACAACAACAACAACAACAACAACAACAACAACAACAACAACAACAACAACAACAACAACAACAACAACAACAACAACAACAACAACAACAACAACAACAACAACAACAACAACAACAACAACAACAACAACAACAACAACAACAACAACAACAACAACAACAACAACAACAACAACAACAACAACAACAACAACAACAACAACAACAACAACAACAACAACAACAACAACAACAACAACAACAACAACAACAACAACAACAACAACAACAACAACAACAACAACAACAACAACAACAACAACAACAACAACAACAACAACAACAACAACAACAACAACAACAACAACAACAACAACAACAACAACAACAACAACAACAACAACAACAACAACAACAACAACAACAACAACAACAACAACAACAACAACAACAACAACAACAACAACAACAACAACAACAACAACAACAACAACAACAACAACAACAACAACAACAACAACAACAACAACAACAACAACAACAACAACAACAACAACAACAACAACAACAACAACAACAACAACAACAACAACAACAACAACAACAACAACAACAACAACAACAACAACAACAACAACAACAACAACAACAACAACAACAACAACAACAACAACAACAACAACAACAACAACAACAACAACAACAACAACAACAACAACAACAACAACAACAACAACAACAACAACAACAACAACAACAACAACAACAACAACAACAACAACAACAACAACAACAACAACAACAACAACAACAACAACAACAACAACAACAACAACAACAACAACAACAACAACAACAACAACAACAACAACAACAACAACAACAACAACAACAACAACAACAACAACAACAACAACAACAACAACAACAACAACAACAACAACAACAACAACAACAACAACAACAACAACAACAACAACAACAACAACAACAACAACAACAACAACAACAACAACAACAACAACAACAACAACAACAACAACAACAACAACAACAACAACAACAACAACAACAACAACAACAACAACAACAACAACAACAACAACAACAACAACAACAACAACAACAACAACAACAACAACAACAACAACAACAACAACAACAACAACAACAACAACAACAACAACAACAACAACAACAACAACAACAACAACAACAACAACAACAACAACAACAACAACAACAACAACAACAACAACAACAACAACAACAACAACAACAACAACAACAACAACAACAACAACAACAACAACAACAACAACAACAACAACAACAACAACAACAACAACAACAACAACAACAACAACAACAACAACAACAACAACAACAACAACAACAACAACAACAACAACAACAACAACAACAACAACAACAACAACAACAACAACAACAACAACAACAACAACAACAACAACAACAACAACAACAACAACAACAACAACAACAACAACAACAACAACAACAACAACAACAACAACAACAACAACAACAACAACAACAACAACAACAACAACAACAACAACAACAACAACAACAACAACAACAACAACAACAACAACAACAACAACAACAACAACAACAACAACAACAACAACAACAACAACAACAACAACAACAACAACAACAACAACAACAACAACAACAACAACAACAACAACAACAACAACAACAACAACAACAACAACAACAACAACAACAACAACAACAACAACAACAACAACAACAACAACAACAACAACAACAACAACAACAACAACAACAACAACAACAACAACAACAACAACAACAACAACAACAACAACAACAACAACAACAACAACAACAACAACAACAACAACAACAACAACAACAACAACAACAACAACAACAACAACAACAACAACAACAACAACAACAACAACAACAACAACAACAACAACAACAACAACAACAACAACAACAACAACAACAACAACAACAACAACAACAACAACAACAACAACAACAACAACAACAACAACAACAACAACAACAACAACAACAACAACAACAACAACAACAACAACAACAACAACAACAACAACAACAACAACAACAACAACAACAACAACAACAACAACAACAACAACAACAACAACAACAACAACAACAACAACAACAACAACAACAACAACAACAACAACAACAACAACAACAACAACAACAACAACAACAACAACAACAACAACAACAACAACAACAACAACAACAACAACAACAACAACAACAACAACAACAACAACAACAACAACAACAACAACAACAACAACAACAACAACAACAACAACAACAACAACAACAACAACAACAACAACAACAACAACAACAACAACAACAACAACAACAACAACAACAACAACAACAACAACAACAACAACAACAACAACAACAACAACAACAACAACAACAACAACAACAACAACAACAACAACAACAACAACAACAACAACAACAACAACAACAACAACAACAACAACAACAACAACAACAACAACAACAACAACAACAACAACAACAACAACAACAACAACAACAACAACAACAACAACAACAACAACAACAACAACAACAACAACAACAACAACAACAACAACAACAACAACAACAACAACAACAACAACAACAACAACAACAACAACAACAACAACAACAACAACAACAACAACAACAACAACAACAACAACAACAACAACAACAACAACAACAACAACAACAACAACAACAACAACAACAACAACAACAACAACAACAACAACAACAACAACAACAACAACAACAACAACAACAACAACAACAACAACAACAACAACAACAACAACAACAACAACAACAACAACAACAACAACAACAACAACAACAACAACAACAACAACAACAACAACAACAACAACAACAACAACAACAACAACAACAACAACAACAACAACAACAACAACAACAACAACAACAACAACAACAACAACAACAACAACAACAACAACAACAACAACAACAACAACAACAACAACAACAACAACAACAACAACAACAACAACAACAACAACAACAACAACAACAACAACAACAACAACAACAACAACAACAACAACAACAACAACAACAACAACAACAACAACAACAACAACAACAACAACAACAACAACAACAACAACAACAACAACAACAACAACAACAACAACAACAACAACAACAACAACAACAACAACAACAACAACAACAACAACAACAACAACAACAACAACAACAACAACAACAACAACAACAACAACAACAACAACAACAACAACAACAACAACAACAACAACAACAACAACAACAACAATTTTTGAGCTAAAAAAAAATTGAAAAAACTCCTCTGTAGAATGTCAAATTAACCTTAAGTTCAAAATTTGAAGACGATTGGCGCAACCGTTTAGGCTGCAGTCCAAAATACATCAGAACAGACAGACAGACAGACAGACGGACAGATTTTTGCCAGTAACTCAAATATGTTTCTCTATCATCGTAATGTCATGTTTGATTTTTTTATTTTATATTTTCTTTGGGGGTGCCATCTATTTTGTTGTTGTTATTGTTTTTTAATTTCTTGTTTTTAATTTCGAGTGGAAATAGAGGAAAAAACAATAGACAAATACAATGTCGAATACCGGAAAGATCGTGACGATCTTTTAAAGAAGGAGGGGAGTTAACATCAGCATATTTTTTATAATTCATTGAACCAACAAAGATACCCTCCGATCTCGATGAAGCCCGAATGTCGAACATAAACAAAAGTTAATATCAGCATATTTTGTATGATTCATTGAATCAACAAAGATTTCCTTCGATCTCAAACATCATATCAATGAAGCCCGGATGTCGGACATAAGCAAAATGTTCATTTGTTCACGCAAAGAAATTATATCCTCATATTCCCAGCACTCACACCATTGATGAAAGGGAGGCCAACCCTGGAAGTATCTCAACGAATCAATCGATCTACGTACGTGAATAAGAATAGTTTAGTCTTAAGAATTTATATTAAGAGTTTGAGTATTGAATACCCTTTACAGTCAGGATTTAGACCAGGACATAGCTGTATTTCAGCACTTCTAAAGGTTTCTGACGATGTTAGGCTAGCTTTAGACAATAGTAATATAACTGTGATAACTTTACTTGACTTTTCAAAAGCATTTGACTGTGTTGACTTCAATCTTCTGTGTGATAAACTGACAACGTATTTTAATTTCTCTGACACAGCTAAAAATCTTATTTATTCATATTTGACAAGTCGCTCGCAAGCAGTATCGTGCAATAATAAACTGTCCTCGTATCTTTCCGTTGATACTGGTGTTCCCCAAGGATCAATATTGGGACCTTTACTGTTTTCTTTGTTCATTAATGATTTGCCATCTGTTTTGTCATATTGTCAGTATCATATCTACGCAGATGATGTCTAACTATACACTTCTTTTCCTATGGGGAAGATTGACGTTGCGTTAGCTAAAATGAACCATGACTTGCAATCCATATACAATTGGTCGACCAGAAATGGACTCAAACTGAATCCTGAAAAAACGAAATCCATCCCGATTGCTAAAAATAAACTTAATCTTGAAAACATTCCGCCCTTATTTTTAAATAAATGTCCAATTCAATTTGTGTCCCACGCAAGAAATTTAGGTATAACATTCAACGATAGACTGACGTGGGATACTCATATTAACTCAGTAATTGCTAAAATTTATGGTTCACTCAGAGGTTTATCTGTTGCTAAATCTATTCTATCAACCGAGGTCAAATTAAAACTCGCTAAATCACTTATCTTACCCATATTATCATATGGATGTGAATTGTTTTCAGATCCTGACTCCCAGTCACTTCAAAAGCTTAAGGTTACCATCAATGCTACTGCACGATTCGTTTTTAATCTTAGCAGATACGATCATGTTTCGTCTTATACTCGTCAACTTTTAGGATGTAACTTGGAAGCCTTCTTCAAATATCGATGTTGTTCTTTTCTCTCTAAATTAATTGTTAACAAGACTCCTCACTATCTTTTTAATAAACTTAACTTTTGTTCGTCTCGTCGTAACATTCTTCTACGCTCCTCGATGTTTACTACATTGACATCACGCAGGCAATTTTTCGTTTATGCTGTTAGACTGTGGAATAATCTTCCCAGTCGTCTGAGGTCAAGTATCGAACACCGAAAATTTCATGAACTTTGCTTTGAGCATATCTCAAATTTGAATTGAACATACTTGAATATATTAATTTTTGTTTTATATAACTTTTTTTTTTATTTTATGTTTCGTATTGCGACTTTTAAGTTTTAATTTTTCAATTTTTCAATTTTTTTAATTTTTTTTATTTTTTAATTTCTTTAATTTATTAGTAATTTTTATTTTCATCTTTTGTTCAAATTAATAAGCTTTTATTTGCTTTGATTTGTTTAGTTTATAATATCTGTTTTCTTATTCTTTTTTTTTTATTTTTGTAATTATGTAATTTTTAATAATTTGTGATTATGTATGTATTTAACTATCCTGTACATCTTTAAAGTTAAAGTTAAGCTCGTTGTACAGATGTTTTTTATTCAATAAATATCAAATATCAAATAGTGTTTTAAAACTTAAATAAAAGTGAAAATACATTATTTTTTATAATATAAGTAGGAAAACTAGACATTTGCAAATCAAATCTTCTTGCTTGTACCCTCTAACGCTGCAAATTGGATCTTATTTCCCACGAACAAATCCAGGCATCATTCCACTTATTTTATTAGCATTGTTAGTTTTCAACTAATCATTATATTCTCTCTATGGGAGTTATTAATATTAATCCAAAGGCGGGAACCTGCGAATTCTTCGTAGGAGAACAAATAATATCCGTTGTTCCCCGAGTGCGTGGATAAGTGGCTCGCCTCTTTTTCTTCGATTTAACTAACAATCTTCCAAATGGGTTGGAACTTGGAACCCGATGGTACTGGGCACCCCAAGTTCACCGCAATTAGGTCAGAGTAAGAATTAATAGATACCATTTCACAATTAAAAAAAACATCTTGTTAGTGTCAATCTTGAAAAATAGATTTCGAAAATTGACGTTAGAAAGTCATAATTCCAATATTTGTTGTAAACATTCTTGTAAGGATCATCAGGACATTTCTCAACCCCACTGCAATCAGTTTGAAGTCCACTAATATATTCTTTGGACCTGTACAAACGTGGGAAAGGCTTATAATGTGTGGGAAAATCTTCAAATTTCGTAAGCAAGACACCGACCAGCTTTGGGCTAAACTATATATTGACATATGTACATACATATATATTTAATCTTCCTACAATCATCCCAAGATTATTTTTCCGTATGAAAATAATTTTTTCGCCTTCCATTTTCAACATTAATTTTCTAAAATTTTAGGAATCAAAAGTCAAATAAATTGGCAATTATATAGAAATTTCCATTTGACCCATATATGTATGCATGTTTCCTATAAAGTATTAATGATTTCCATAACCCATTTTCTGCATCCAATCAGCGTTGCCTTTGGTCATCTATCAGAATACAAAGCCATAATGATGACATATCCATACGTAGATATGTACAATGTGTGTATATTTTGAATTCCAAATCATATATCCTTCACTTGCAGCTTTTCGCTCACCCCTTGCCCTTTCAAATATACTATAAACCATAAATCGTTTCTGGCTAAATGCTACCACAAAACGCTAATGGCTTCGGGTGCATCCTGACGCATGAGTCACAAAATATGATGCACGGTTCAATAGACCAAATGGGCGCAAACAAAATTTAAGCTAACAAGGATGATTATAATCGGTTTTCGGGAGAGTATTGATTATCTTTTGTTCCTACGTCCGCTGTCAGCGTATTTTTGGGGGATGATGAATGGCCAAATGGGTGTCAACTTTATAATACTCATGTCAGAATTGTTTTTTACACAGGCTATCTGCGACCCAACTTAGAATATATCGTCTGGTATCGACTTTTGGATGCCGCTGAATGGCGGACAATGCGAATCGTTACAAAGAACGTTATGGAGGCGACAATCAAAAATCTCCTGCCGGGACGAGAATATGAATTTATGGTACTCAGCCAGGACCGATATGGAGATGGAATGTTTAGTAAACTATTTCGCTATTCTACCAAGGGTAATTATATTGTGCTTGTTATGTGAATTTGACTTATCACCTTTTTTTCATCATTTAGGTTCGAATTTTAATGAGCCGGAGCAGTTTCATGATCCAATACCACCGACAACTCACATAGGCCCTCCAAGGAATTTGACAGCTTTGGAAAACTCACATGGCTACCTCTTGCATTGGGATCCTCCAGTTCATGGGTTGGATATCATTCGGTTTTATGTGATTCGATGGTGGCGTGAACCAGAACACTACCTTATCGGATCGGCAGAAAGTATTGATACGTACTATCAATTAAGGCATTTAAAGGAAGATGCCATCTATAAAGTTCAGATATACAGTCAATCTATAAATGGGGACCAAGAGCCAAGTAATGAACTCGAAATACTGGTGCCATCACATCGAAAAATGAGAGCTGTCGTCATAGGCAGCGTTGTAGGAGTGATATTTCTCTTCACAGCATTTTGTGCATTTTTGTATGTCAAACGAAGTTGTTTTAAAGATTTGAAAAGTAATAACGAGAAAATCAATGATACCTAGAAATTGTATTGTATGGTGTAATTTTTATTTTAGCTTTCTGATATTTTAATGTTTTTTTCACTATCTGTCTGCATTCAAAAAGTTCAATTCTGTAAAAAATTTATTTTAGAAATATGTACGTATATAACATTTAAATCGTGTAGATTTCAAATTGGTTAAAAAAAATAAAAAATCTTCATTACGTCTAATGTGAAACGTAATATATGACTTCTGGGTTTTTATATTAAGCTATGTACCTTTATATACAAAAGGAAGTATTGCAATTTTTTTTAGCAAACATTTCCTTGATTACATTAACATACTAATAGGTCACAAACACAAGGCAAATATCCAAGTCCCACATTTTTTGCGAGCTCAAGCGTTACTTTCTTCTTCAAGGAACACAAATCATCATCAACAGCGACTTGGAACAGAGGGGAAGTCACGGGGTCATGATAATACCCTCCCCCCACCCCGAGAACTTAGGGCGTAACTACAAATTAAGACATGTGATGATAAACTGAAAGGTTAAGTTTGCATTCTTAATTATTTTTATTTTTAATTAAAAAAACACTCAAGGGGTAGTGATATAAGTTTAACACAAAATAAAGTTATTCAATTTTCAATTTTCAATTATTTTTTATTTTTCAAAATTAAAAAGATACAAAAAAAAAACCAAAATTATTGAGCTAAATCTTTATAGATTGTTAAAGGAACTGCATAATGTATATTATTTTAGATTTGAACCATAATTTATGTAACATTGAGTCTCAAAACATACTCAAATAATCATTTCGAAAATTGTGTGAATGTGAAACATAGCGTATAAGAGTCTTTCAACCACGATCTCCGTTTAGAATGCTGACACATTCCTCAAACGAAAGAAAACTAGAGCAAAAATAAAGTCTTCGGATTTCCTGCAAGATTGGACAACGCGCTAATAAATGGAAAAGATCTTCGTTTTGATCAAGAGAGCAAATTGGGTTAAGATCTGTTCTGTGTGGCTTATAGTTCAAGTCAAGCAATTCAGTTCTAACCTTGAAAATTGTACTCATTTCTGACATTGTAAACTCTTGCCTAAAATAGTTGTTTTCACCTAGATTATGGTTGAGTTGCCTATATGTACTCCTGGAGGTTGATTCTCTCCCTCGTACAAGACACTTCTCATATATTGTGTCATCTATTTTAGATATGCATTCGTACAACGAATATTTCAGTGCTTCTTCATTGTCCACTGTAAATGACATTGCAAATTGATGAGTTACAGCGAGATCATACCAGTTTTTTTATAGAAGTATAGCCAGATCATAAGGATCCTTTTTTGTAGGTTTTGATTAGATCTCCTCATAACTCTTACAATGTAATTTGCATGAGCTTTTAAGTTTTTCAAAAATATTGGAGCTAACCTGATTCATGGTTAATGGCGTAATTGGGGGTGTTAGAAGGTAGCTTGAAAACTCGTTTGAAGAAAAATCTTTGTATGTTTTCCATTTCTTCCAACTGTTCGTATCCGTACAACTCGTTTCCATAGCAAAGACAGCTACTAACCGTCGCGCTGGAAACTTTGAATTTTGATACTGGGTCCACAAAACTATTGGCAAAAAACTGTGACCACATGGTATTTATTGCAGCTTTCGCCGCAACTATCTCAGCTTTAATATGAGCATGAATATTCATGTTGTATGTCATTAAATACCCAAGATATTTGAATTCCCTTACAACTTCAATGATTTCACCACCTAGAGACCAATTACGCTCATAACCAATAGATTTGTTAGTGGACCTAAAGACCATTATTTAGACTTTGAAGTATTTATTTTAAGATCCCATTAATCACAGTATTGTTTAAGCTTATTGATCTGAAGTTGAAGTGTTAACGGATTATCACTTAAGATCACTAGATCATCTGCATAGAGCAAAATTTTAATAGTCACATCTCCAGAGAGAACACCACCAGGGATATGGTTTTCGACATCGTTAATAAACAATGCAAAAATAAGCGGACTTAAAACGCATCCTTGAGGAACGCCTGTTGCGCATTTAAGAACTCTTGATTTCTTTGTACCATTCTGGACAACTGCGGTCATATTTTCAAGGAGTTTTTAATAAATTCTTATAAATTTGGTTGATAACCCAGTTGCTGCGAGCTTATAAAGCAAGGAATTTCTGTTAACTGTATCAAAAGCCGCTTTCAAGTCAACCTAAAAAGCGTATAAATATTTCTTTTTGTCAATAAAACGGAAAGCAATAGTACTGAGTACGAAAATTTGATCAATTGTTGAAAGCTTTGCTCGTAAACCCGCTTGGAAACAGCTTATAATATTGTTTTGGTCAACCGAGTTTATGAGTCTATTATAGAGTATTTGCGTAAAAACCTTCCTCAAAGAATTTAGCACAGCAATACCTCTATAGTTTTCGGGTAGATTACGGTCACCTTTTTTTAAAAAAAGCTGAAAAAAAATGAAAATTTTCAGGGATGGTCTCCTCACAGAATATTCTATTTAGAAGTTCTAGGATATACTCCAAGAACTCAGGGGTAGCATGTTTATAAAATTCTACAGGGATTCCATCAGAACCTGAAGCTTTGTTGTTTTTCATTTTATGTAGGGCTGATAAAAGTTCAACCATAGTTAAAATGGAGTCCAAATCCGGAATAATGACGTTGGGGTTAGCAAAACTTATTGTGTTAAGGTTAGGATCAGGTAGAAGAAGAGCTTCAAAATAGGTCGCGAGTAAGTTCTCATCGATTGCATAAGAAATTCTATAACTTTGACCATTTAAAAACCGCACGGCTTTCTAAAAAGATTTTGAATCCCTAAATTCCACAAGTTTAGAAGCAGACTTTTTAAAATACAATTCTTTTTTTAGTTTTCATAGCCTTTTATAGTCTTGGTTGGTCTGCACGTATAATGATTTGAAAAAGTCACGATTTGTTTTTTCGAAAAAGCTTCAAAAATGCGAAAGATTTTTTCCTACCTTTTCTGCACTCATCATCCTACCACTCTGATTGAAAAGAAGCTAAATGATTTCGGGAAGATACAGTCGCAGATTTTCTCACCGCTGATAGAACTGAGTTTGTTACGTTTTCGATACTATCGGACGTCAGGTTTGGCATTGTAACTAGCTCTTGATTAAGTTTTGTCTTGTATCTGTTTACATTCTTATCTTTCCATTTGAGAGTTATAACACTGTCAATGTCTTGGAGTCTATTAAAAAGGTTATCTGACTTGCAAGCAACTATTATGGGGAGATGAGGTGAAAAATTAGCCGGATAAATAAAGAAATCTTCAATTAAACTAAGAAATTCACCTTTAATGAGACAGTAGTCAATCACTGAGCAACCCTGACTCGAGACAAATTATAGTTACCATTTATGTCACTATTAGAAGTCCCATTTAAAACAAAAAAATCCAAAATCTTGAACAAGTTCTAATAAAGATTTTCCGTTTTGATTAAGACAATTGTCTAAAGTTTTTCTTTCGCAGGAGAAGTGGTCATTGTTTAAGAGGTCTGAATTTTGGAAGTCACTTATACGGCCATTTAAATCTCCAATAATCATTATGTTTTCATGGTTATAGTTGATTAAAAAGTTATATAGTTCATTATATTTTAAGCTCCAATCATTAAAATTCAGATATATAGGGAGAATTTGGAGTTGTTTTGTACCATATGTGATATCTATAATATTATGTTATGTTCAATATTTTTAAACTTAATTTTCTGATTCATACCAGAGTGTTTTATACCACACATTATCCCACCACTAGCCTTACCAACGCTACTGTTTCTAATAGCTGGGATACATTTAATGTCAAAGTGTTTAAAGTATTTTAAGAACTGCAGTTCCTTTCCATTTTCTAAAAAGGTTTCTAAAAGAATAAATACATCATATTTCGTGACAAGATCAAAGAATTCAGGCATTATTAGTTTGTTTTTAAAACCTGTAATATTGTAACATACAATTTTTAATTTAAAGTTATGTGTGAGAAAAGAATTTAATTGACAGACGGCAACCCTGTCCTATTTATAGCTGGGACCCGCACCTCCTTCATCATAAACGTGTTGGTTAACAGGTGTCACTGCTAATAGGTTGTTCTGAGTTGACAGTTTGAATTGACATTGACGTTGTTTACATTCTTTCTTTAAATCATATAGGCTTTTCCTCTTGTTACGATAGACTAAGGATTGTTCTCGGTGAATAAAAACGCCAGTGTTCTTCAATTTTGGAGCGGCTTCAATTATTTTGTGTACAGTGTCAGAGCTGTCAAATTTAAGAATCATTGTTGTTTTTTTTTGTTTGGGGGTTGCTAAATTCCTGTGATTTGTTTAAACATAAATCCGCACTTTCATTAAATTGAGAAGGCTTAGACAAGTTTGTGTAGCAAAGCTAAGCTTGTTTGCCATCTTGTCTGAAGGAAAATGCATTATGACGCTGTTTTCATTTGTTTTTTGTGTTATAATTTCAAGCTGTTTTTCCAGGGTCTCACAGTAATTTTCTAGGACAGTCAGTCGTACTCCCAAGTAAGTGTTTTCTGCTCTAAGTAACTGTATATCCCTTGATATTGCGGAAACGTCTTCTTTGGTTGCTATGTTTTTGAGATGTTCTTTTAAACACTCGTCAACAATAGATTTAATATCTTCTGGATTTAAAGATTTGAAATCCATTTTAGGCTTCGGCTTGTTTAATGTTTTTTTACTTTGTGGTGTTTTAATCGGAGATATTTCCGTTGATTTTCGCTTAGGTTGCATATACACAGCTGGTCAAAAAAATAGGTGTGACTATTTATTTTTTTATTAGTTAATTTTTTTACATTTTTTCAGTTGCATTATAATTTTTTATGTTTTTAATAAAACTTCAATAACAAAGAAAATAAAAGACTTTAATAGGATCTTGAATTAATAGAACATTTTCATAATAAGTGGCCGAAACTGTCGATTGACGCATTTTAGCCTGGTCAATAAAATAGGCGCGTCTTCCTAAAGTATTAAAAATATTGATTTTATTAACATTTAATTTTGATTACCTAAATTTTCGATTACCTAACTCTAATAACCAGAGTATCCTCCTTTGTTAGCTTGAACTTTTTGGAGTCAGGGGATTGACTTGGCCACGGGATAAGAGATACTTCTTTCTCTTGGAACCAATCTTTTACGAGACCCGCCGTGTGTTTTGGATCGTTATCCTGTTGAAAATGCCATCGGAGGGGCATGTTTTCTTCAGAAAATGGAAGCATGACATTTTCCAAGATATCCCTATACCCATATTTTGTTAATATGGTTTTAATGAGAAATATAGGACCGACACCGTACCAGGAAAAACATCCCCACACCATAATATTGCCACCTGCGTGTTTGATTGTTTTTTGTGTATAGCGGGGATGGTATTCTTTTCCTTTTAGGCGTCTTAAATTACGCCCGGAGTCCGAAGAAAACAAATTTATTTTAGTCTCTTCGCTCCACAGGATATTACGCCATTTTTAAGTCCTTCAGGTCCATTCCAGTTCGCGTATCTAAGAGCAAATTCTTTCTTCACACCTATTTTTTCGACCAGCTGTGTAAGTATGTAGTGAGCCAAACAAAAATGTCGATCTTGTTGGTGGGATTTTGTAACTTAAATTTGTCCTACCTTGCTTCGCTTAGTTGTTTTTTTTCACTTTTTCAAATTTAAATATTGACTTTAAAAATGCAATTAAAACGATTATACTTTTTAAAATTAACTTTAAATAAATATTTAATTTAAATTTAACAGGAGCTCTTAATATGTTAGACTATTACGCTTCTCTCTCACTCTCACCCAAATAAAGTTATAACGTATAAGTGTAATTAAAATATAAAAAATGTTTTCTTTTAGAACTGAACTTACAAAATACATTTTATAAATACATGGTCGGTTTCTTCGATGTAAGTGTCATGCATGGACATTGGACAGTGGTATTGGGGGTATTTTAAGCTTCAATGACAGGAAGCAGAGTCGATCCTAAGCTCGTAGAGGACGGACGTCGAGGTGCGCGCACAAATAATTAAACAAAAGTAAAAAAAATAATTATTGCGCGTTGTTATCGCGAGTGCTTTATAAAAAAAATAATAATACACACTCGTTAGAGAAATTGGAAAAAAAAACCCTCGCGTGTGCTGTAAAAAAAAATAATAATATTCACTCGCGTCGTAGGATGAATGATATAGATACGCATTCGCATAACAAATTATCCTCTAATCTGTCCCAAGATCTTTGTGCTTAACTGCCTCTTTCTTATCTACTGTAGGCATCGTATGACCATAAAATGCTTGCGGTAAATAGATAAGGGCATCTGAATTTGTCCTATTGTGCTGAATGTTTAGATTGATTTTTTGTAAACAGGCTGTCTTATGGGCATAACACCTACGACAGTTTGATTATTACAGAAGTTAACTTGGATTTTCACTGCATGGTTCGACTTAATCAGAGTTGTGTTTTTGTATGTAAGTATTTTTAAATGGTAAGTGATTTTTGTGTCGTGTATTCAAATGATCGTGGTTTAAGAAAGAATTTCTTTCACGTGTACGTCTACACTGTTCAACACAGGCCAGCTGTTTTGGCATTAAGTGAAACTCAGGTTAGAGTAAATACTGATTTATCAGAATTTGCTCTACATGGGTATAGCTTGGTGCCATTACTCTTTTCCCATCATGGTCTCGTGGTCTATGTTAGGAATGATATTGCTTGCCAGAGCCTTCCCCAATATGGGCAATGTTCCAACACGGACTTTAACTTCTTACGGCTCAAATTCAAATTGTCCGCAAGCATGTCATTCATTATTGTTTTATTTATAGGAGTCCAAATCTTGACAGTAATTCGACTTGTAACGAGTTTGATGCACTGTCTGATTCCATCTCGAAAATTGTTTCTCTTTGTCCTCGCACTGAAATCGTTATTGCGGGCGATTTCAATGTACACAATTCCAACTGGCTCCGCTATTCTGGTCAGACAACACCCGAAGGAAGGTATGTCGAGCTCTTTGCCGGGTTACATCACCTTACCCAACTGATCGATGTGCCAACGCGTATACAGGATGTTGCTGGGCAAGCCGCCCATACTCTTGACTTGTTTCTTACTTCTCACCCTGATAAATATACCATTCGTGAAACTTCTCCATTTGGCACTTCAGACCATTGTATCATTTCAGCTAATTTCTCATCCCCCACCCATCCAGTTAAAGAAAAACTTCCCACCAGGACCATTTGGCAATACGAGAAAGCCAACTGGGACGGCCTGAATATCTTTTTCCGAAACTTTAACTGGTCACTATGCTTCCTCGATAGTGACATTGATGCCAGTGCTGATATGATCACAAATGTGATTCTTCTAGGGATGCGTGCTTTTATTCCTAACAGAGTAAAAAGCATCAAACCTAAAGAAAAGTCTTGGTTTAATTCTGAGTGTAAAGAAGCTATCAGGCTCAAAGAAGTAAGTTTACGATCTTACAAAGCCAACCCTACAGAGGAAAATCGGAAAAATCACAAACAAGCAAGGAACTTATGCAACTCCGTTATTGAAAGAACCAAATTTTTGCATGACCAAAAATTACGGCAAAAAATTCTGCAGTGTCCCAAAGGCAGTAAAAATTGTTGGTCATTTGTAAAAAATATAAAAAACTCTTCGACATCTTCGGTTCCAACGCTCATCGACAATAACAAACCAATTGTTTACTCTTCAGAGAAGGCAAACTTGCTCGCCGCCCATTTCGCTGCCAGCTCCACGCTGCCTCAAAGCAACGTTGCCCCTCCTGTACTTGAGAATGTAAATTTTTCCATGGGACAGATTTTTTTCCGCACTCGTACAGTAGCAAGAGTTCTCAAATATCTCGATATACACAAATCCGCTGGCCCGGATGGTATACCCCCGATTCTTCTGAAGAGATGTTCTTCCACACTGGCAAAGCCACTGCGTAAGCTTTTCCATCGCTCCTACTCTTCTGGAATCTTTCCTAGAAGATGGAAAACAGCATTTGTCCAGCCTGTCCCTAAGAAAGGGTACCCATCCTCCCCCTCCTACTACCGACCCATAGCACTGACATCCCTTCTTTCTAAGGTCATGGAAACACTGATTAACCGTCAGCTTAAGGAATATCTCGAAGATCGAAAGCTTCTCCATGACCGTCAGTACGGCTTCCGCAGCAACCGTTCCACTGGTGATCTGATGGCATATCTCACCGAACAGTGGAACAAATCTTTACATCGCTTTGGTGAAAGTAAGATTATTGCTCTTGATATCTCCAAGGCATTTCACAGAGTTTGGCATGAAGCTCTTTTATCGAAAATGCGTGCTTTTGGGATCGATGATACACTTGTTCGTTGGATTAGAAGCTATCTTCTGGACCGTTCAATACAAGTTGTATTGGACGGATTCAAGTCTGATTCCCACAAAATAAATGCTGGTGTGCCCCAGGGCTCTGTTCTGTCTCTGACTCTTTTCTTGATTTTTATAAACGATCTTCTGTCTGTTACTTCTAATCCACTTAACTGTTTTGCTGACGACTCTACCCTCAGCTTTTCATATTCGTTCGATAATTCACGTCCTTCGCCTTCGGACGTACAATTGCAACGGTACCATATGTCAAGCTCATTAAACTCCGATTTATAAAGCATTGTCAAATGGGGTAATAGAAATCGTGTGGAGTTTAATGCTTCGAAAAGTCAATGCTGTCTTCTGTCGTTAAAGCTAAACATTCCCCCCAATGCCATTGTCCATGAATGGCACTTACATCGAAGAAACCGAAAAGCTCTCAGTACTCGGTATGTGTGTCAACGACGACCTCCGTTGGAACGACCATATATTTGAGATCGCTAAGAATGCTGCAAAGTGCTTAGGTTTTCTGTTTTGGTGTAAGAAGTATTTTTCCCCATCTGATCTGGCTACAATTTATAAAGCGTTTATACGCCCTAAACTCGAGTATAACTCCCACCTCTAGGCAGGTGCTTCGCAAACATCGCTTCACCTGGTTGATAGAATACAAAATCGAGCGTTAAGATTGATAGGAAATAGAACTGCCGCTGAAACAATTGCCCCACTCGAACACCGACGCAATGTTTCATGTCTTTCCCTATTTTATCGTTTCTTTTACAAAAAATGTTCACTCGAATTAGCCAGTTGCAATCCTCCCCTTAAATGTTTCTCCCGTAATACTCGTCTCGCAAGGAATGCTCATCAGTTCACCCTGGAGCCCAATTTCGGACGTACCGTGAAATATAGAGATTCTTTATTTAACCGAACAACACGAATTTGGAATAGTTTACCCGGCGGGATTTTCCCTTGCCATTTTGATCTGCTAACATTCAACATTCGGCACCTCCTATCTCTCCCTTCCCTATCTTCGTAATGCCCGCGCAATGTGTTCTACATTAAAAGGGAAACACATAATCCCTTGTGCGCGCGTTAATTATATAAAAAAAAAAGCAGCATTAAAACAACAGCAATAAAATCACTTCTCATCGTGTAGTCAAAAAGAAAACGTACAAACTTTTTACTAAGCATTGCTGGAAACGTGGTAGTTTTCCCAATGATCTCAAGACCAGAACCCTACTGTGCCTTAGTTGCAGTAGGGTTAGGTTAATTAGGCAATCACCCGGACCATTCTGTGTCTGTCAACTGCAACAAAAGAAAACCACTTTTTCCATCGTCGACTGCCAGCACATACTTTCGACCAGTCTACCCACTGGACGTTGCAGTTGCACCCGATCTCAGTTCTGGCATGGTAGTTTTTTATTATATTTTTTATAAAATGAAAATTATTAAAAAAACAGAATTATTATATTTGTTGCTGTTACTCTTAATTTCTTAACTTATTACTAGTTTCAAACTTTTAGTTTCTTACTTAATCGTTACTGATTTAATTTATTACTAGTTTAATTTTTTTTTGTTTCTTAATTAATTGTTACTGCTTTTAGTTTCCTAATTTATAACTATTTTCAAACTTTTAGTTGGTCAACGGCCTCGGCTCCGATAAAGCATCGCTTCCCGTGAGATCAGCGAAATCAAGCATCGTTGCACGTGGTTAGTGGAGAGATGGGGGACCATCCAAAAACCAACTACGTGCTGTTGACATGTGTTATGTGTTTTCTGTTTTTCCGTCCTCTTTCTATCTTCTGTTCTGTCCTGTATCAATGTCGTCTTGTGTGTTGTCTTGTAATTGTCTGAGCCGATGGCCTCAGTAGCCAGTTCTCATAATTGTCTCTACTTCGTAGATTTATCTACGGAGCAGATCAATATGTAATGTAATGTCAAACTTTTAGTTTCATAATTAATCGTTATTGCTTTTAATTTCTTAATTTATTACTACTTTCAATTTTTTTAGTTTCTTAATTAATCGTTACTGCTTTTCTTAATTTATTATTAGTTTTAGTTTTTATTTGAACCAATTGAACGTACATAAGTGTAGTAATAGTATTTTGATAATGGTGAAGCGGCTAGTCTAAAACTTCCTTTTCCTCCGATTTTGGAACGGCTTCTCAGGGGCCTCTTCTCTACACACTTCCTGAATACACTTTACTGTTTATATTTTGGGGACTTATGTATATCTTTTTTTTTATTGCAACGTAAGCATTGGGTTGATTTTTTTACAAACCAATTAACACTACCTGAAGGTTTTAACCACACGACCGTTAGCACTATTGCATTAACAGTAGTCTCTGTTCGGGCGCCAAATAAAATTACATGTGTAATTAAAATATAAAAATATGTTTTCTGGAGCTTATGCTCTTTATTCAAAGATCACTAAATTAAAACTGAACTTGCAAAATATATTTTCTTAAAACTAACTTAACCTACGAGAGCTGCCAACGGCGTACATGAAGGAATACGCTTGGTGTCATTTTCCGGTTGTTTTATAATTTGCCACCATATCGTCAGCACTTTAACACACTGCGCATGCATCATTCGTGGGATCGTGGGAATGATGAAATTAAATATTTGTTGCATTAACCGAATGATGAAATAAAATATTTGCTGCATTAACTTACATAATATAGCCAGATAAGAAGGAAAAACACATTTTATACATCTTTGGAGGAAGCCTAAAATTATGGCGGCATTTTTGGTTACGTCAATAAAGTTATCGTTCCATAAGAAATGAACACCGAGAATCGCAAGCTGTTTAGTTTTCTTGATATAAGATCCACTCATAGACAGTTGCACGAGACGTAATTCGGGCTTTTAGAATTGGAAGCATTAAATTCTACACGGTTTGTTTTCCTCTTTGTATAATGTATAATGTATTTTTCAAGTGGCAAAAATACGCCTGATGATGGAAATACAATTTCCGAAACGCATCGCGTAAAATAAAAAATGAAAAGGTAAACAAGTAATGATTCTTAGGTAAAATAAAATAAAAGTATACAATAAATTATATTGTTCATTTTCTTTTATTAATATTTATTTCATAAGTATTTCTCAAATGTTTATGAAATATTTCTCTTCTTTCATTCCGAACAGAACATTTCTTTACCATTCAGGCATTTTAGTCTAGTCGACAAGGTTTTTTTTATTTTTTTTTTTGATAACAAAACACGACACTGTGATTTCAGAAATAATTCTGAAATGTTTCTCAAATATTTCATAAGTATTTTTTAAACAAAAGTTTCTTTAGTGTGGACACACCTTAATATTTAATTTTTGAAATATCAATGGCAGATCGTCTTATCGACTTCCATTCGAAATTCCAGTCAAGTTAAGAATAAAATTTAAGGCTATCGCTTTGTATATACACTGCATATAGTACTATCATGAAGCATATTTTTTTAATTGCGAATCAAGTCGCAATGAAGCGCGCTGAAATCGCCAATTCGTGTGGATATAGAATAAGAACAAATAACAAAAGTGTATGAAATACTGGTAAAATATCTGTAAATGTTCTCGTCTCCACTATTTAGAGTTAGTTACGAATCAACCAGGAAGATGGCCAGACGAAAAATGACAGCAAGAGAGTACTATAAAGAATGTATATACAATGGTTAACGCAAGGACTTACAGAACACCGATTATTTCCAGATGCGATAAGTATGGAGTTTTTTGTTTCATATTTTATCAATGCGAAAAGTTATCGAAAAAGTCCAGCACCCCTGTAAACTATCGCGTCGATACAATTTGTCGAGAAACGTTGAAAATTGGAACAAAATTCATTTTATTGCATCATCCTGGTTCAGTAACATTGACATGCGATAATTTTATCGATTGGAAAACATCGGAATGAAATACTGGAAGAATGCAATAAAATGGTGTTCTTTATGGTGTTCTCTCAAATGTGATAAGTTTTTTCTTTGAAACGTCAAATTTTATCATTTGTTTATGAACAGGCGATAAGACTGAAAAAATAGACAGATAAATATTATTAAGTTTTGGCCAACAACAAATCTCTTTATTTTATTTTAACACGACGTCTTTTAGTTTAATAAACAACGTTTTCACTTATTTCACTTATTAACAACCCAAAATAATCTTTTACTTCAAATCGCAGTTAATTCACTTTTTACTGTCACTTCCGGCTGTTTACCATTCCACGTTTAAAAATCAACTGCACTCCATACCATTTATTCGTGGTATTTATACATATTTATACGACATCCCCATCGATGAGGTGCTGTTGCTCTCGCATCGTACCTGGTCTTCATGCGGTCACTCGCAATTTTAATGTTGTTTCTTGTTCTCTGGAGAATGTCGTTGATCCTTTCTCTAAGATCCAACACGTGGTCCTCTTCACATTTTGGGTCTTCAATAGGAAATCTGAATCTTAGCTCACTGGGAAGCCGGGCAGGTCGTCCAAATGGAATTTTGGATGGAGTGTATCCAGTTGCACTACGAACCGCATTCTGGTAGGCCATAAGATATAAAGGAATTTGCCGATCCCAATACTGTTGGTTCTCGTTCACGACTTTGGACAGTTGTTCCTTCAAGGTCTTGTTAAATCGTTCTACCATTCCATCAGACTGTGGATGAAGAGGTGTTGTCCTTGTTTTCTTTAACCCGAGTGACGCGCATACTTCCTGGAATATCTTCGACTCGAAGTTTCGCCCTTGGTCGGAATGCAATTCCATAGGCACCCCGAACCTGCAGACCCAGTGGTCCACTATCTACTCGACAACGGTCTTAGCTTCTTGATTGGGTATCGCAAACACCTCGGGCCACTTACTGAAGTAGTCCATGACAACAAGGATCTAACGGCTACCGTTTTCAGTTTCCGGGAACGGGCCTGTGATGTCAACGGTGATTCTTTCAAACGGGGCGCTCACGTTGTACTGGTGCATTTTACCTCGTGTTTTGACTTTTGGTCCCTTGCTAGCCGCGCATGTTGTGCACTTTCGATACAAGCTCTCTACATCGTTCCTTGCGCTTAGCCAATAAAAGCGTTCCCGTACCTTTTCCAGTGTTTTGTTGATTCCCAAGTGCCCACCGGATACTCCATCATGCATTTCTCGTAGGATCTCCTCTACCTGCGATCGTGGAACCACAAGCTGCATCTTAAAGGATCGTCTATCCGGCATTTCCCATTTTCTCCGCAAAACACCATCTTCCACATGGAGAGAGTCCCACTGCTCCCAGTATGCCTTTAAAGTAGGACTTCTGTCGGAGATGTCTCTTGCGTTTGGTTTCTCCATAGACTCCTTCCATGCAAGGATTGGCTCGATGTCAGTGTCTTCTTTTTGTGCATAACGAAGTTCTTCGGCACTCCAACCCTCTACAGGTTCGACTCTTATTCTCTGGACAGAAATACCTTCGTCCTTTTCCTCTTTTCTTGCAAAATGTTTGCAACTGGGCTCACATGGTCTGCGGGAAAGCGCGTCCGCATTGCAGTGCAGTCTTCCTTTGCGATGCTGTACTTCGTAGTCGTAAGTCTGCAATCGTTCGATCCATCTTGCTACTTACCCCTCAGGATTTTTGAACTGTAGCAACCATTTTTGGAAATGTTTTGTCACCAGTATCAGAGCAAGGAGTTCCCGTCTGGTTACACAGTAGTTTCTCTCTGGTCGCGACAGAACTTTGCTGAAATATGCTACCACTTTCTCCTGCACATCGTGTATCTGCAACAGAACTGCTCCAACATCCACGTTACTAGCATCCGTCCACAATTAATGTCTTTCCAGGGGTGGGGTAAGCTAGTATTGGTGCCTCACAAAGTCGCTGTTTTAGATGTTGAAAGCTTCTATTGCACTCACCTGACCATTTATATTGTCTACCCTTATCAGTTAGCTGGTGCAGACACTTTGCGATTCCGGCAAAATCCTTCACGAACCTCCTGTAATATGTAACGAAACCGAGAAAGCTCCTCAGCTGGTGTTTGTCTGCGGCATCTGGCCAATTTTTCACGGCTTCGATTTTCTCCGGGTCAGTTTTTACTCCATTTGACGATATCACATGTCCCAAATACTTCACCTCAGATTTGAACATAGCACATTTCTTTGGATTTAGTTTCAAATGTGCAGTTCAAAGTCGTGTAAACAACTCCCTAAGTTATCGCGATGTTCAGCGAACGTCTTTCCCACAACGATGACGTCATCCAAGTACACCAGGCAGGTGTTCCATGTCAGACCCTGTAACACACTTTCTATTAAACGCTCAAAGGTGGCTGGAGCGTTACACAACCCAAATGGCATAACGGTTAACTGCCATAGTCAATTTCCCGTTGTGAAAGCGGTCTTTTCTTTGTCTTCTGGATGGATCCATACCTGCCAGTAGCCACTTTTCAGATCGAGGGTGGAAAACCATTTTGCTCCAGAAAGGGTATCCAAGGTGTCATCTATTCGAGGCAAGGGGCTTGTTGACATCGTTGAGCCTCGACTCATCCACGCAGAATCGAGTGCTGCCGTCCTTCTTTTTCACTAGTACAACGGGTGATGCCCACGGATTTTTTGAGTTTTCGATTAGACCGTCTTTTTCCAAGGTCGATATCATCTCATCGAAGTTCGCCTGTTTTGCCAATGAATGTCTTCTAGCAGGTGGTCGGATCGGTCTGCTATCGCCGGTGTCTATGCCATGCTGTACTCGGTGTGTTCAACCATAGTCTCCATCCTGCAATGCAAATATATCCGCAAACTCGCCAATGAGATTTCCGGCTATGGTTTTCAGCTTCTGATTTTGCTCACAATTTTCGAGAATAGCATTACATACCTCAGCCAATTTTGTTGCAGAAACAGGACTCGCAGATTCACTCCCAGATGTTGTCGATATGGCTGCAATGGATACGCATCTTTCAATCACCTCTCCTTGTCTGAGCCTGACGGAGTGTTTGTTTGGATTTATCAGCCTTACCGGAACCATGTTTATCTTTTGTTCTGCAAAACAATTTCCAACGATATAGCTTGTAAAGTCCTCTTTATCATCTGCTTCAACGAAATAGAATCGGTGGTTCCCAGGATCACCTTCCAAACGCGTCCAAAGAACTGTCTCTGAAGATGGTGGTAGGACTTCATCTCTGCTTATAACCGCCCGAAGATTCACAGCGTTCTCGTTTCCGTATACCATAGGGATCTCAACGGTTAGATACCTTAACACTTGCATTCGAAGGTCTATGGTTACCGCATGTGCCTTCATGAAATTCACTCCCATGATGCCTTCGTCGCATATGTCCCCTACCAAGAATGCATGTGAGAAGGTTAGCCCTGCCAGTTGTATCTTTAGAAATACCTCTACGTATACTTTTGCTGCTTTTCCGGTAGCTGTCTTTAGAGTGTAACAGCTGGTGTTATGTAGCCAGGACGTCTGAACAAGGTCTGTTCTGATTATGGAGGCTGTGGCACCCGTGTCGATAGTGGCCACACATTTTCGGTCTCTGAAGACTGTCTTTACTGTCAAGCTCTTGCTGCAGCGTGTAGTTTGCGAAACTTGGATGATGGTCCTGGCGGCGTCGATCCATCAACCAACTTCAGCCCCGCGAAGTTGGTTCTTTGGCGTTTCCCGCCTGCTGTTGATCAGAAGCTTGTCCAGCAGTGTGAGTGTTATTTCTGCCAGATACTTGGTCAATCTGCCTCCTTCTTGCGCAATATGGGCAGCTTACCTGTCTAGGTGGGGATCTGCATTGTCGCTGTAGGTGTCCTAGCTTGTTGCAATTCCAGCATCTCATTTGACCTCGAGCAGTGTTCGGGTTTTGTCTTTCAATGTCGACGCGTTGACATGAGCACTCTAGCGTAGCCATTTCCCGTAGGCAATGGCTACCTTGCGAAGCTTGGTCTGCTGCTTCCATTGTCAGGGCAAATGCTAAAGCCTCAGCGAGCCTGCAATTCTTACAGCCATTTGTAGTATTACATCTGCAATGGCATTAGTTAACGTATCGGTTGCCAGTTCGTTTATGATTTCCCTGCTGGTATTTGGATAAGACAAATTCGCCAAGCGGTCGATGTCAGCTTGCAATTGTTGTAGTGTTTCACCTCTTGTCTGGACCCTTCGGCGCAACTGGACTCGGTAAACTTGCTGCATGTGGTCGTCGCCAAACCTCATCTTGATTGCATTGACCATGGCATCATAATTATGATGTTTGTCTTCAGGAATGGTCTGCAGCAATTCGGCAGCTGTTCCTCTGAGCGCAAGCGTAAGAGCAATTGACTTGTCTTCATTGTCCCAAATGTTCGTCAATGCTGCAGCTTCAAACTGCCTCTTATAAATTGGCCATGATGTTTGACCATCGAAGACCGTCGCTCGAATATTCCCAAACCATCTGCTTCTTCAAAGAATCAAATTCCTTAGCCAGATGTTCGTACTGTTGCTCTACACTTCTGAACTTTTCTTCCAAGTTTTCTATTTTGGCTTCGAATTTCTGATCGATTGTTTGAAGTGTTTTGTTGAAGAGAACAATCTGTGCATCGAGTTTGTTTACGAGACTTAGACCAGCAAATTTGCTTTCGAGAACGTGCTTTTGTTCTTCAAGAACGTTCTGTTGTTTTTCGAGAAAGTTCTTCTGTTCGCTTAGTTGCTTCTGCAGCATTTCTGACGAATTTTTTTGTTCTTCGAGAACGTTCTGTTGTTTTTCGAGAAAGTTCTTTTGTTCTTTAGAGGAACTTTCCAGAGCATTGAATTTCGACAGAAGCAACTTCATGAAACTAGGCATTTCATGGACGGTACTTACAGTGCTTTCTCTCTCCTGTTCTTCAACATCGAACACCATGGTATCAGGGTTTCCACCATCCTGAGTGATAGCATTCTGAAGTCGTAGCAATAGTCTGAATATTCCTTTTTCCTAATTCTTCTTTCAACTCAGCTGTTGTCAACTGTTTTAATTTGCGATCCAATTTATATAACCGAAACAAAATTTTCGCGACACAGTCAGTTTTATTTTAATATCTCTTCTAGAAAAATCTTTTTCAAACACTATTTAAAAAAAAAATATTCGCTATTCACAGTTAAAAGAAAATTCCACTTTCACAACACAGCATCTGGCAGTAATAACACTCACACTGATGGACAAGCTTCTGATCAACAGACCAACTTCAACAACAACAACAGAAAACAAGTTAAAGTTATAGGTTAGGTACAAACAAATTGTTTTCAATAGAAAATTTTATTAAACTATATCAATATGAACATTGAACCAAATTGTTTAGTGAATATTGTGTAGTGATAGTGACAATTAGTTCTTATTATCATTAATAAAACGAATAAGCAGTTTAATTTTGTAAAAAGGACGCAATAATTCACGCAGTTCTTTCACTTCGAACAATTTGTGAGAATTTCACAAAACACCACCAACGACGGAGAATACTTGATGCAAGATACAATTCTCATCAGGCACGTCGTCGTCGTCTTTCGATGGTAGTATTTTGTGAAATTTCTTCAACAAATAAAGAATAACTTAATTTACCAGGCACAAAATATTAAAAAAAAATCTTTCTTTAAAACGCCGTTAAAATAATCTCAACACTGCGTAAAATAATCTCTACGTCGCGTTAAAAACGCGTTCTGTTTAACGAAGAATTAACACGACGCGACGTCAATAAAAAATTATTTGTAAATAATCAAAAAAGGCATCAAGCCTTGTGGAACTTGACGCGGCGTTGAAAACGCGCTCTATGCGACTTGGGATATGTTATACTGTATATTACATCGCTGCGTCAGAACGCGCTCTGTTTGACTAAGCTTTTACTCCTGTGTATGCGAGTATAATAGGTTGAAAAGAAATATAATTTATCTTTAAAAAGTACACCTTTATCGCTACTTTGTATAATACAATCTTGCAAATATATATTCTGACCGAATGCTTGTTTAAATTCATTCTTAAAACAATCAATACACTATCATCAGTTTAGGTATCAGGTAAAATGGTTGAAACTCTTGAATATTGTTTGACCAGTTTTTAGCGTTTATATAGAGTTTAATAATCTGTAAAAGGCAGGGAAAAAAATAATAAAGTATAACATATTCCATTCGAGTAACTTGCTAGTGTCTCCTCATGATACAAGAAAACAAGATAGCGACTTTCGTATTTTAACGTCATCAGTGACCCTTGTTAAAAAAATTAATTTCCGTTTCCGAAAAAAAACGGAAAAGTAAGTTTTAATTGATGCAGGTTTGGTCCAATGTCTTATCTGATTGATTTAATATACATTTTAAGTCCACTAACCCTTCGGATTTCCAAAAATGGTAATTTAATTTAGTCAATTTGAGTCACTGATGACGTCAAATTTCGGGATGGCGCTTTTTATTATCAAGTATCTTCCAACACGCCTAATTTCGTGGTGAAAAAGAAAAGAAAACTGGTAAAAAGAGGTCAATTATTTGACTACTACACTCTCAATCGGCGTCAATTATTTGACAGTTCAGCACTACTACACTCTCAATCGGCGTCAATTATTTGAAAGTTCAGCACTACTACACTCTCAATCGGCGTCAATTTTTTGACAGTTCTACACCAGTACTTATTTGACCAGCTTGTAGGCATTGTCAAAAGAAGGCAGTAGATTTCCCTCTTTATAGTATAGTTTAAATAAATAAATTTATTTGCGCGACAGCTCTATAAGGAGCCAAGGCCTAGTGAATTATACTCTCAACCATTCCTGGGTGTGTGTTGTTAATCTGCAAGAATGGAAGGGACCTACAGTTTACCGCCGAGTCCGAACGGCTACATGAGATGCACTTTTTCGAGACAAATTTTACTCTTGGAGGTTTTGTCGATTCCTCGCAAGAGGCAGTACCCCAGAAAAAAAGGTGGCTATGAGCTGGATTTGAACCCAGGCTCTTTCGCTTAGCAGTCCGACACACTAACCACTAAGCCACGAGGCACTACTTATAGTATAATTACTCTATGCCTATTTCAGCAAAGTTCTGTCGCGACCAGAGAGAAATTACTGTGTAACCAGACGGGAACTCCTTGCTCTGTTACTGGCGACAAAATATTTCCATAAATACCTGTATGGACAGAGATTCATCCTGCATACCGATCACGCCGCTTTAAAATGGTTGCTACAGTTCAAAAATCCTGAGGGGCAAGTAGCGAGATGGATCGAACGATAGCAGACTTACGACTTCGAAGTACAGCATCGCAAAGAAAGACTGCACTGCAATGCGGAAAATTGTTTTTTGCATTGCTTTTAATATTATGAATTAATTATCTGTTTTGATTTATTTACTTGCAATAGTCATGTTTCCCTCAATATTTTTCATTAACTTTCTAGCTTCTCTGATATGTGTGGGGTGGGTTTTTCTCGAATTCCTTAGGACGCCTTATCATGATTGCTGGCGCTTTGGAGCCTGATACAATAAGATATGTTCTTAATGACATGTGTAAATATGTTAGTGGGTTAAACATATGTCATTTGAATGCTGGTAGCGTAAGATCTAAGTATACAGTCTTGCACCAAATGCTCGGCACTTCAAGAATAGATATTGTTATGGTTTCTGAATCTTGGCTCAACTCTTACGTTCAATCGAACTTTGTCGCTATTCCAGGCGTTTCTTTGCATCGCAATGATCGTAGGGACAGGGTTGGAGGTGGTGTTTGTATGTATGTCAGAAGCAATTTACTTACCAAAAACGTATATTCGTCTTCACTGTCCCCAATTCAGTTTATCTGTGTCGAAGTTAAGCACGAGTTTGAATTAAAAATTAAATTATAAAGCGATAAGACGAACTGATTAATTCAATTTGACACAAAATGTGTCTGCCTTTGGCCTTAGTAACATCTACAATGCCGCAGTTATTGATTCGAAAGTTTCCATCTTAACAAATGTTACAAATTAACTTTACGAAGCATATGTTCCTGTTGTAACAAAAATTGTGAAACCTTGTAGTTGCCTATGGTTCACTCACCGAATCAAAGTGTTTATTAATGAAAGAGAACATTTTTACAAATGTTTTAAAAGAAACCCGTCGGAGTTTAATCGACGTCAGTTCGTATTCGCTCGTAATAGAGTAACTTATTTGATCCGTAGTACAAAACGTTCCTTTTTTATGGAACGACTTGATCCCCAGCTTAATCCAAAAATTCTCTGGAAAAGTCTGAAAAATGTTGGTGTCATTGAAAGTGATAGACCTAAATGCCCCTTTGATCCCGCTGAAATGGCCACGGTTCTTGTACCTAACACGTGTAGCGCTTTTTCGTTCAATTTTGATGTAAGTTACTCTGACGACTGTTTTGAGTTTCGGTGTATTTAAGAACTTTATGTTGTGATGGCAATTCGCTCGGTCAAATCTAATACGATTGGTCCAGATGAAATTTCTCCTAAGTTTGTTAAATTCATTCTTACAGTTCTTCTGCCTTTACTGGTGCACATTTTTAACTACTGTATCTACAGCTGGCAATTCCCTGAAAAAATGGAAGAATGCCAAAGTAGTTCCTGTCCCCAAAAACTCCAAACCAACCAGCCCATCTGAGTTTAGGCCGATCAGTTTGCTATCGTTCTTTTCCAAAGTTTTCGAAAAGATACTGGCACAGCAGATTCAAGTAGATTGGGACATGCACAATAAGTTGTCAGTATAACAATCAGGATTTAGGAAAAAGCATAGCTGTGAAACAGCAGTTATCAAAGTCACCTCTGATTTAAGAGCAGCTATGGACAATGACGACATCTGTGTCATGGTGATGCTTGACTTCTCTAAGGCTTTCGATAGTATCGATCATTTCGTACTTTTGGAAAAGCTTAAATCTGTATTTCAATTTTCGCGTTCAGCCCTTGAACTTATTTCAAACTATTTAGAAATCGGTTATTAACGGTGGAAACCGATAATGGTGTATCTAGTCTATTTCTTGTCAACAAAGGTGTTCCCCAAGGATCTGTTTTGGGACCGATACTATTTTGTGCTTATATAAATGATTTACCAGATGTAATTTCCAATAGTAATGTACATATCTACGCAGATGATGTTACTTTATATTTGACCGGTAAACCTGGTTTGTTCGAAGATTGCATTACTAGAGTTAAAGAAGATTTATCTCTAGTTGTTTCTTGGGGTGAATCAAACAAAATTCAGTTAAACCCAAATAAATCATTTGGTATTGTTTGTTCGAGACGAAATATATCTTTGGAGGAGTTTCCTATACTTGAGTTAAATGGAATTACTTTGCCTTACGTTGAACAAGTTAAATACCTGGGTTTTAAAATAAATTGTAAAATGAGTTGTTGTGATGCTACATCAGAAACTAATAGAAGAGTCTATAGTGGATTGCGTGCCTTAAGAACCTCATCTAATTTACTGACTCTGAATATGAAATCACACTTGGTAAAATCTTTGTTGCTGCCTTTTTGTCCTACAATTGTTTAGTTTATCCTTGCTTAGACTATGAATAAAGGCGTAAGTTAAATGTGGCGTTCAGTGACTGTTTGCGTTATATTCATGGTCTACCAAGACATGTAAGTGTGTCACGTTTTAAAACTTCCCTTTTTGGAATGAGTTTTTATGCGTTCTACGAGTAGGTACAGATCGCTCCTGAAACTTCATGACATAATCCATAATTGTTGTCCCGAGTATTTGCGCGCACATCTACTTTTTCTACGATCTCCCAAAAGGACTTAAATTAGTACAACCACGTTTTACACATAGTATTGGAGAGCATTCTTATTTTATTAACGCAATCAGATTGTGGAATAATCTTCCACATCAATTGCAAAGAATTATTTCGTCGGCGGGTTTTCGAAGGGAGCTGCTCAAGCACATATCAGGAAGAGTTTGAATTTTCTTTATGAATATTATAATCTATAACTTCAACTCAAAATGGTTTCTCATATTCTCATATTTTTTTTTCTATTACTTATTTTATATATTATTATATTTAAATTAATTTTTTTTTGTCTTTTACCTCTCTTTCCATAATATGTATTTTCATATTCGTGTTTATATACTTACATTTGTCTTATTTATTTCACCTTTTCAAATGTCACTTATTGTGATGAACAACAATTGTAATAAAATTTTAATACTTAACTATAAGATTAATCTTGAAGTATAATGTTAAATTGTTAAGAAGATAATAAATAAACGAAATAAACGATTGTTCGAAAAAAGAACGATTGTTTGAAAAAGAGCTTTCCCGCAGACCATGTGAGCCCAGTTGCAAACATTGTGCGCGAAAAGAGGAAAAGAACGAAGGTATTTCTGTCCAGAGAATAAGAGTCCAACCTGTAGAGAATTGGAGTGCCGAAGAACTAAGATCGCAGGTAGAGGAGATCCTACGAGAAATGCATGATGGAGTATCCGGTGGGAACTTGGGAATCAACAAAACACTAGAAAAGGTACGGGAACGCTCTTATTGGCTTAAGCGCAAGGAACGATGTAGAGAGCTGGTATCGAAAGTGCACAACATGCTAGCAAGGGACCCAAAGTCAAAACACGAGGTAAAATGCACCAGTACAACGTGAGCGCCCCGTTTGAAAGAATCGCCGTTGACATCATAGGCCCGTTCCCGGAAACTGAAAACGGTAGCCGTTACATCCTTGTTGTCATGGACCACTTCAGCAAGTGGCACGAGGCGTTTGCGATACCCAATCCAGAAGCTAAGACCGTTGTCGAGCAGATAGTGGAGCACTGGGTCTGCAGGTTGGGGGTGCCTATGGAATTGCATTCCGACCAAGGGCGAAACTTCGAGTCGAAGGTATTCCAGGCAGTAAAAACAAGGACAACACCTCTGCATCCACAGTCTGATGGAATGGTAGAACGATTTAACAAGACATTGAAGGAACATCTGTCCAAAGTCGTGAACGAGAACCAACGGGATTGGGATCGGCGAATTCCTTTATTTCTTATGGCCTACCGGAATGCGGTTCATAGTACAACTGGATACACTCTATCCGAAATTCTATTTGGACGAACTGCCCGGCTTCCAAGTGAACTAAAATTCGGATTTCCTATTGAAGACCCAAAATGCGACGAGGACTACGTGTTGGATCTTAGAGAAAGGATCAACGACATTCACCAGAGAACAAGAGCAACAGCACCTGAATTCAATGAGGGAGATCTGGTATGGTTTTACAACCCACATCGCATTGATTTTTTTACAAATCAAAGCTTCACTAGCAAAAAGATTATTTAGGTCTTAATGTGTAAGCATTTAATACATAAAATATAATAAAATAAAATAAAAGGGAAAATCGCCCAAGCTCCAGCAGGACTGGGAGGTCCGTACCAAGTAGTTACGCGCATTAATGATGAGCAAAAATGAAAATTGTCCATGTGGATCGCCTGCATCGTTACCACGGAAACAATGATGATGTGCTTGTTCGGGACGAACAAAACTAACAAACCTTATCATGATTGCTGGCGCTTTGGAGCCTGATACAATAAGATATGTTCTTAATGACATGTGTAAATATGTTAGTGGGTTAAACATATGTCATTTGAATGCTGGTAGCGTAAGATCTAAGTATACAGTCTTGCACCAAATGCTCGGCACTTCAAGAATGGATATTGTTATGGTTTCTGAATCTTGGCTCAACTCTTACGTTCAATCGAACTTTGTCGCTATTCCAGGCGTTTCTTTGCATCGCAATGATCGTAGGGACAGGGTTGTAGGTGGTGTTTGTATGTATGTCAGAAGCAATTTACTTACCAAAAACGTATATTCGTCTTCACTGTCCCCAATTCAGTTTATCTGTGTCGAAGTTAAGCACGAGTTTGAATTAAAAATTAAATTATAAAGCGATAAGTCGAACTGATTAATTCAATTTGACACAAAATGTATCTGCCTTTGGCCTTAGTAACATCTACAATGCCGCAGTTATTGATTCGAAAGTTTCCATCTTAACAAATGTTACAAATGAACTTTACGAAGCATATGTTCCTGTTGTAACAAAAATTGTGAAACCTTGTAGTTGCCTATGATTCACTCACCGAATCAAAGTGTTTATTAATGAAAGAGAACATTTTTACAAATGTTTTAAAAGAAACCCGTCGGAGTTTAATCGACGTCAGTTCGTATTCGCTCGTAATAGAGTAACTTATTTGATCCGTAGTACAAAACGTTCCTTTTTTATGGAACGACTTGATCCCCAGCTTAATCCAAAAATTCTCTGGAAAAGTCTGAAAAATGTTGGTGTCATTGAAAGTGATAGACCTAAATGCCCCTTTGATCCCGCTGAAATGGCCACGGTTCTTGTACCTAACACGTGTAGCGCTTTTTCGTTCAATTTTGATGTAAGTTACTCTGACGACTGTTTTGAGTTTCGGTGTATTTAAGAACTTTATGTTGTGATGGTAATTCGCTCGGTCAAATCTAATACGATTGGTCGAGATGAAATTTCTCCTTAGTTTGTTAAATTCATTCTTACAGTTCTTCTGCCTTTACTGGTGCACATTTTTAACTACTGTATCTACAGCTGCCAATTCCCTGAAAAAATGGAAGAATGCCAAAGTAGTTCCTGTCCCCAAAAACTCAAAACCAACCAGCCCATCTGAGTTTAGGCCGATCAGTTTGCTATCGTTCTTTTCCAAAGTTTTCGAAAAGATACTGGCACAGCAGATTCAAGTAGATTGGGACATGCACAATAAGTTGTCAGTATAACAATCAGGATTTAGGAAAAAGCATAGCTGTGAAACAGCAGTTATCAAAGTCACCTCTGATTTAAGAGCAGCTATGGACAATGACGACATCTGTGTCATGGTGATGCTTGACTTCTCTAAGGCTTTCGATAGTATCGATCATTTCGTACTTTTGGAAAAGCTTAAATCTGTATTTCAATTTTCGCGTTCAGCCCTTGAACTTATTTAAAACTATTTAGAAATCGGTTATTAACGGTGGAAACCGATAATGGTGTATCTAGTCTATTTCTTGTCAACAAAGGTGTTCCCCAAGGATCTGTTTTGGGACCGATACTATTTTGTGCTTATATAAATGATTTACCAGATGTAATTTCCAATAGTAATGTACATATCTACGCAGATGATGTTACTTTATATTTGACCGGTAAACCTGGTTTGTTCGAAGATTGCATTACTAGAGTTAAAGAAGATTTATCTCTAGTTGTTTCTTGGGGTGAATCAAACAAAATTCTGTTAAACCCAAATAAATCATTTGGTATTGTTTGTTCGAGACGAAATATATCTTTGGAGGAGTTTCCTATGCTTGAGTTAAATGGAATTACTTTGCCTTACGTTGAACAAGTTAAATACCTGGGTTTTAAAATAAATTGTAAAATGAGTTGTTGTGATGCTACATCAGAAACTAATAGAAGAGTCTATAGTGGATTGCGTGCCTTAAGAACCTCATCTAATTTACTGACTCTGAATATGAAATCACACTTGGTAAAATCTTTGTTGCTGCCTTTTTGTCCTATAATTGTTTAGTTTATCCTTGCTTAGACTATGAATAAAGGCGTAATAATCCATAATTGTTGTCCCGAGTATTTGCGCGCACATCTACTTTTTCTACGATCTCCCAAAAGGACTTAAATTAGTACAACCACGTTTTACACATAGTATTGGAGAGCATTCTTATTTTATTAACGCAATCAGATTGTGGAATAATCTTCCACATCAATTGCAAAGAATTATTTCGTCGGCGGGTTTTCGAAGGGAGCTGCTCAAGCACATATCAGGAAGAGTTTGAATTTTCTTTATGAATATTATAATCTATAACTTCAACTCAAAATGGTTTCTCATATTCTCATATTTTTTTTTCTATTACTTATTTTATATATTATTATATTTAAATTAATTTTTTTTTGTCTTTTACCTCTCTTTCCATAATATGTATTTTCATATTCGTGTTTATATACTTACATTTGTCTTATTTATTTCACCTTTTCAAATGTCACTTATTGTGATGAACAACAATTGTAATAAAATTTTAATACTTAACTATAAGATTAATCTTGAAGTATAATGTTAAATTGTTAAGAAGATAATAAATAAACGAAATAAACGATTGTTCGAAAAAAGAACGATTGTTTGAAAAAGAGCTTTCCCGCAGACCATGTGAGCCCAGTTGCAAACATTGTGCGCGAAAAGAGGAAAAGAACGAAGGTATTTCTGTCCAGAGAATAAGAGTCCAACCTGTAGAGAATTGGAGTGCCGAAGAACTAAGATCGCAGGTAGAGGAGATCCTACGAGAAATGCATGATGGAGTATCCGGTGGGCACTTGGGAATCAACAAAACACTAGAAAAGGTACGGGAACGCTCTTATTGGCTAAGCGCAAGGAACGATGTAGAGAGCTGGTATCGAAAGTGCACAACATGCTAGCAAGGGACCCAAAGTCAAAACACGAGGTAAAATGCACCAGTACAACGTGAGCGCCCCGTTTGAAAGAATCGCCGTTGACATCATAGGCCCGTTCCCGGAAACTGAAAACGGTAGCCGTTACATCCTTGTTGTCATGGACCACTTCAGCAAGTGGCACGAGGCGTTTGCGATACCCAATCCAGAAGCTAAGACCATTGTCGAGCAGATAGTGGAGCACTGGGTCTGCAGGTTGGGGGTGCCTATGGAATTGCATTCCGACCAAGGGCGAAACTTCGAGTCGAAGGTATTCCAGGCAGTAAAAACAAGGACAACACCTCTGCATCCACAGTCTGATGGAATGGTAGAACGATTTAACAAGACATTGAAGGAACATCTGTCCAAAGTCCTGAACGAGAACCAACGGGATTGGGATCGGCGAATTCCTTTATTTCTTATGGCTTACCGGAATGCGGTTCATAGTACAACTGGATACACTCTATCCGAAATTCTATTTGGACGAACTGCCCGGCTTCCAAGTGAACTAAAATTCGGATTTCCTATTGAAGACCCAAAATGCGACGAGGACTACGTGTTGGATCTTAGAGAAAGGATCAACGACATTCACCAGAGAACAAGAGCAACAGCACCTGAATTCAATGAGGGAGATCTGGTATGGTTTTACAACCCACATCGCATTGATTTTTTTACAAATCAAAGCTTCACTAGCTAAAAGATTATTTAGGTCTTAATGTGTAAGCATTTAATACATAAAATATAATAAAATAAAATAAAAGGGAAAATCGCCCAAGCTCCAGCAGGACTGGGAAGGTCCGTACCAAGTAGTTACGCGCATTAATGATGAGCAAAAATGAAAATTGTCCATGTGGATCGCCTGCATCGTTACCACGGAAACAATGATGATGTGCTTGTTCGGGACGAACAAAACTAACAAACCTTATCATGATTGCTGGCGCTTTGGAGCCTGATACAATAAGATATGTTCTTAATGACATGTGTAAATATGTTAGTGGGTTAAACATATGTCATTTGAATGCTGGTAGCGTAAGATCTAAGTATACAGTCTTGCACCAAATGCTCGGCACTTCAAGAATGGATATTGTTATGGTTTCTGAATCTTGGCTCAACTCTTACGTTCAATCGAACTTTGTCGCTATTCCAGGCGTTTCTTTGCATCGCAATGATCGTAGGGACAGGGTTGGAGGTGGTGTTTGTATGTATGTCAGAAGCAATTTACTTACCAAAAACGTATATTCGTCTTCACTGTCCCCAATTCAGTTTATCTGTGTCGAAGTTAAGCACGAGTTTGAATTAAAAATTAAATTATAAAGCGATAAGTCGAACTGATTAATTCAATTTGACACAAAATGTATCTGCCTTTGGCCTTAGTAACATCTACAATGCCGCAGTTATTGATTCGAAAGTTTCCATCTTAACAAATGTTACAAATGAACTTTACGAAGCATATGTTCCTGTTGTAACAAAAATTGTGAAACCTTGTAGTTGCCTATGGTTCACTCACCGAATCAAAGTGTTTATTAATGAAAGAGAACATTTTTACAAATGTTTTAAAAGAAACCCGTCGGAGTTTAATCGACGTCAGTTCGTATTCGCTCGTAATAGAGTAACTTATTTGATCCGTAGTACAAAACGTTCCTTTTTTGGGGTGCCTATGGAATTGCATTCCGACCAAGGGCGAAACTTCGAGTCGAAGGTATTCCAGGCAGTAAAAACAAGGACAACACCTCTTCATCCACAGTCTGATGGAATGGTAGAACGATTTAACAAGACCTTGAAGGAACATCTGTCCAAAGTCGTGAACGAGAACCAACGGGATTGGGATCGGCGAATTCCGTTATTTCTTATGGCCTACCGGAATGTGATGGTAATTCGCTCGGTCAAATCTAATACGATTGGTCGAGATGAAATTTCTCCTAAGTTTGTTAAATTCATTCTTACAGTTCTTCTGCCTTTACTGGTGCACATTTTTAACTACTGTATCTACAGCTGCCAATTCCCTGAAAAAATGGAAGAATGCCAAAGTAGTTCCTGTCCCCAAAAACTCAAAACCAACCAGCCCATCTGAGTTTAGGCCGATCAGTTTGCTATCGTTCTTTTCCAAAGTTTTCGAAAAGATACTGGCACAGCAGATTCAAGTAGATTGGGACATGCACAATAAGTTGTCAGTATAACAATCAGGATTTAGGAAAAAGCATAGCTGTGAAACAGCAGTTATCAAAGTCACCTCTGATTTAAGAGCAGCTATGGACAATGACGACATCTGTGTCATGGTGATGCTTGACTTCTCTAAGGCTTTCGATAGTATCGATCATTTCGTACTTTTGGAAAAGCTTAAATCTGTATTTCAATTTTCGCGTTCAGCCCTTTAACTTATTTCAAACTATTTAGAAATCGGTTATTAATAGTGGAAACCGATAATGGTGTATCTAGTCTATTTCTTGTCAACAAAGGTGTTCCCCAAGGATCTGTTTTGGGACCGATACTATTTTGTGCTTATATAAATGATTTACCAGATGTAATTTCCAATAGTAATGTACATATCTACGCAGATGATGTTACTTTATATTTGACCGGTAAACCTGGTTTGTTCGAAGATTGCATTACTAGAGTTAAAGAAGATTTATCTCTAGTTGTTTCTTGGGGTGAATCAAACAAAATTCAGTTAAACCCAAATAAATCATTTGGTATTGTTTGTTCGAGACGAAATATATCTTTGGAGGAGTTTCCTATACTTGAGTTAAATGGAATTACTTAGCCTTACGTTGAACAAGTTAAATACCTGGGTTTTAAAATAAATTGTAAAATGAGTTGTTGTGATGCTACATCAGAAACTAATAGAAGAGTCTATAGTGGATTGCGTGCCTTAAGAACCTCATCTAATTTACTGACTCTGAATATGAAATCACACTTGGTAAAATCTTTGTTGCTGCCTTTTTGTCCTATAATTGTTTAGTTTATCCTTGCTTAGACTATGAATAAAGGCGTAAGTTAAATGTGGCGTTCAGTGACTGTTTGCGTTATATTCATGGTCTACCAAGACATGTAAGTGTGTCACGTTTTAAAACTTCCCTTTTTGGAATGAGTTTTTATGCGTTCTACGAGTAGGTACAGATCGCTCCTGAAACTTCATGACATAATCCATAATTGTTGTCCCGAGTATTTGCGCGCACATCTACTTTTTCTACGATCTCCCAAAAGGACTTAAATTAGTACAACCACGTTTTACACATAGTATTGGAGAGCATTCTTATTTTATTAACGCAATCAGATTGTGGAATAATCTCCACATCAATTGCAAAGAATTATTTCGTCGGCGGGTTTTCGAAGGGAGCTGCTCAAGCACATATCAGGAAGAGTTTGATCTTTATTAATATTATAATCCATAACTTCAACTCAAAATGGTTTCTCATATTCTCATATTTTTTTTCTATTACTTATTTTATATATTATTATATTTAAATTAATTTTTTTTTTGTCTTTTACCTCTCTTTCCATAATATGTATTTTCATATTCGTGTTTATATACATTTGTCTTATTTATTTCACCTTTTCAAATGTCACTTATTGTGATAAACAACAATTGTAATAAAATTTTAATACTTAACTATAAGATTAATATTGAAGTATAATGTTAAATTGTTAAGAAGATAATAAATAAACGAAATAAACGATTGTTCGAAAAAAGAACGATTGTTCGAAAAAGAGCTTTCCCGCAGACCATGTGAGCCCAGTTGCAAACATTGTGCGCGAAAAGAGGAAAAGAACGAAGGTATTTCTGTCCAGAGAATAAGAGCCCAACCTGTAGAGAATTGGAGTGCCGAAGAACTAAGATCGCAGGTAGAGGAGATCCTACGAGAAATGCATGATGGAGTATCCGGTGGGCACTTGGGAATCAACAAAACACTAGAAAAGGTACGGGAACGCTCTTATTGGCTAAGCGCAAGGAACGATGTAGAGAGCTGGTATCGAAAGTGCACAACATGCTAGCAAGGGACCCAAAGTCAAAACACGAGGTAAAATGCACCAGTACAACGTGAGCGCCCCGTTTGAAAGAATCGCCGTTGACATCATAGGCCCGTTCCCGGAAACTGAAAACGGTAGCCGTTACATCCTTGTTGTCATGGACCACTTCAGCAAGTGGCACGAGGCGTTTGCGATACCCAATCCAGAAGCTAAGACCGTTGTCGAGCAGATAGTGGAGCACTGGGTCTGCAGGTTGGGGGTGTCTATGGAATTGCATTCCGACCAAGGGCGAAACTTCGAGTCGAAGGTATTCCAGGCAGTAAAAACAAGGACAACACCTCTTCATCCACAGTCTGATGGAATGGTAGAACGATTTAACAAGACCTTGAAGGAACATCTGTCCAAAGTCGTGAACGAGAACCAACGGGATTGGGATCGGCGAATTCCTTTATTTCTTATGGCCTACCGGAATGCGGTTCATAGTACAACTGGATACACTCTATCCGAAATTCTATTTGGACGAACTGCCCGGCTTCCAAGTGAACTAAAATTCGGATTTCCTATTGAAGACCCAAAATGCGACGAGGACTACGTGTTGGATCTTAGAGAAAGGATCAACGACATTCACCAGAGAACAAGAGCAACAGCACCTGAATTCAATGAGGGAGATCTGGTATGGTTTTACAACCCACATCGCATTGATTTTTTTACAAATCAAAGCTTCACTAGCTAAAAGATTATTTAGGTCTTAATGTGTAAGCATTTAATACATAAAATATAATAAAATAAAATAAAAGGGAAAATCGCCCAAGCTCCAGCAGGACTGGGAAGGTCCCTACCAAGTAGATACGCGCATTAATGATGAGCAAAAATGAAAATTGTCCATGTGGATCGCCTGCATCGTTACCACGGAAACAATGATGATGTGCTTGTTCGGGACGAACAAAACTAACAAACCTTATCATGATTGCTGGCGCTTTGGAGCCTGATACAATTAGATATGTTCTTAATGACATGTGTAAATATGTTAGTGGGTTAAACATATGTCATTTGAATGCTGGTAGCGTAAGATCTAAGTATACAGTCTTGCACCAAATGCTCGGCACTTCAAGAATGGATATTGTTATGGTTTCTGAATCTTGGCTCAACTCTTACGTTCAATCGAACTTTGTCGCTATTCCAGGCGTTTCTTTGCATCGCAATGATCGTAGGGACAGGGTTGGAGGTGGTGTTTGTATGTATGTCAGAAGCAATTTACTTACCAAAAACGTATATTCGTCTTCACTGTCCCCAATTCAGTGTTCGGTTCATTCACCGTAACGTTGCGTCCAACAGCATCTTTGAAAAAATACGGTCCAATGATTCCACCAGCGTACAAACCACACCAAACAGTGCATTTTTCGGGATGCATGGGCAGTTCTTGAACGGCTTCTGGTTGCTCTTCACTCCAAATGCGGCAATTTTGCTTATTTACGTAGCCATTCAACCAGAAATGAGCCTCATCGTTGAACAAAATATGTCGATAAAAAAGCGGATTTTCTGCCAACTTTTCTAGGGCACTGATTTTGGTAATAAAATTCAATGGTTTGCAAGCGTTGCTCGTTAGTAAGTCTATTCATGATGAAATGTCAAAGCATACTGAGCATCTTTCTCTTTGACACCATGTCTGAAATCCCGCGTGATCTGTCAAATACTAATGCATGAAAATCCTAACCTCAAAAAAATCACCCGTTACAAATGTTTTAAAAGAAACCCGTCGGAGTTTAATCGACGTCAGTTCGTATTCGCTCGTAATAGAGTAACTTATTTGATCCGTAGTACAAAACGTTCCTTTTTTATGGAACGACTTGATCCTCAGCTTAATCCAAAAATTCTCTGGAAAAATCTGAAAAATGTTGGTGTCATTGAAAGTGATAGACCTAAATGCCCCTTTGATCCCGCTGAAATGGCCACGGTTCTTGTACCTAACACGTGTAGCGCTTTTTCGTTCAATTTTGATGTAAGTTACTCTGACGACTGTTTTGAGTTTCGGTGTATTTAAGAACTTTATGTTGTGATGGTAATTCGCTCGGTCAAATCTAATACGATTGGTCGAGATGAAATTTCTCCTAAGTTTGTTAAATTCATTCTTACAGTTCTTCTGCCTTTACTGGTGCACATTTTTAACTACTGTATCTACAGCTGCCAATTCCCTGAAAAAATGGAAGAATGCCAAAGTAGTTCCTGTCCCCAAAAACTCAAAACCAACCAGCCCATCTGAGTTTAGGCCGATCAGTTTGCTATCGTTCTTTTCCAAAGTTTTCGAAAAGATATTGGCACAGCAGATTCAAGTAGATTGGGACATGCACAATAAGTTGTCAGTATAACAATAAGGATTTAGGAAAAAGCATAGCTGTGAAACAGCAGTTATCAAAGTCACCTCTGATTTAAGAGCAGCTATGGACAATGACGACATCTGTGTCATGGTGATGCTTGACTTCTCTAAGGCTTTCGATAGTATCGATCATTTCGTACTTTTGGAAAAGCTTAAATCTGTATTTCAATTTTCGCGTTCAGCCCTTGAACTTATTTCAAACTATTTAGAAATCGGTTATTAATAGTGGAAACCGATAATGGTGTATCTAGTCTATTTCTTGTCAACAAAGGTGTTCCCCAAGGATCTGTTTTGGGACCGATACTATTTTGTGCTTATATAAATGATTTACCAGATGTAATTTCCAATAGTAATGTACATATCTACGCAGATGATGTTACTTTATATTTGACCGGTAAACCTGGTTTGTTCGAAGATTGCATTACTAGAGTTAAAGAAGATTTATCTCTAGTTGTTTCTTGGGGTGATTCAAACAAAATTCAGTTAAACCCAAATAAATCATTTGGTATTGTTTGTTCGAGACGAAATATATCTTTGGAGGAGTTTCCTATACTTGAGTTAAATGGAATTACTTTGCCTTACGTTGAACAAGTTAAATACCTGGGTTTTAAAATAAATTGTAAAATGAGTTGTTGTGATGCTACATCAGAAACTAATAGAAGAGTCTATAGTGGATTGCGTGCCTTAAGAACCTCATCTAATTTACTGACTCTGAATATGAAATCACACTTGGTAAAATCTTTGTTGCTGCCTTTTTGTCCTATAATTGTTTAGTTTATCCTTGCTTAGACTATGAATAAAGGCGTAAGTTAAATGTGGCGTTCAGTGACTGTTTGCGTTATATTCATGGTCTACCAAGACATGTAATTGTGTCACGTTTTAAAACTTCCCTTTTTGGAATGAGTTTTTATGCGTTCTACGAGTAGGTACAGATCGCTCCTAAAACTTCATGACATAATCCATAATTGTTGTCCCGAGTATTTGCGCGCACATCTACTTTTTCTACGATCTCCCAAAAGGACTTAAATTAGTACAACCACGTTTTACACATAGTATTGGAGAGCATTCTTATTTTATTAACGCAATCAGATTGTGGAATAATCTCCACATCAATTGCAAAGAATTATTTCGTCGGCGGGTTTTCGAAGGGAGCTGCTCAAGCACATATCAGGAAGAGTTTGAATTTTCTTTATGAATATTATAATCTATAACTTCAACTCAAAATGGTTTCTCATATTCTCATATTTTTTTTCTATTACTTATTTTATATATTATTATATTTAAATTAATTTTTTTTTTTGTCTTTTACCTCTCTTTCTATAATATGTATTTTTATATTCGTGTTTATATACATTTGTCTTATTTATTTCACCTTTTCAAATGTCACTTATTGTGATGAACAACAATTGTAATAAAATTTTAATACTTAACTATAAGATTAATCTTGAAGTATAATGTTAAATTGTTAAGAAGATAATAAATAAACGAAATAAACGATTGTTCGAAAAAAGAACGATTGTTCGAAAAAGAGCTTTCCCGCAGACCATGTGAGCCCAGTTGCAAACATTGTGCGCGAAAAGAGGAAAAGAACGAAGGTATTTCTGTCCAGAGAATAAGAGCCCAACCTGTAGAGAATTGGAGTGCCGAAGAACTAAGATCGCAGGTAGAGGAGATCCTACGAGAAATGCATGATGGAGTATCCGGTGGGAACTTGGGAATCAACAAAACACTAGAAAAGGTACGGGAACGCTCTTATTGGCTAAGCGCAAGGAACGATGTAGAGAGCTGGTATCGAAAGTGCACAACATGCTAGCAAGGGACCCAAAGTCAAAACACGAGGTAAAATGCACTAGTACAACGTGAGCGCCCCGTTTGAAAGAATCGCCGTTGACATCATAGGCCCGTTCCCGGAAACTGAAAACGGTAGCCGTTACATCCTTGTTGTCATGGACCACTTCAGCAAGTGGCACGAGGCGTTTGCGATACCCAATCCAGAAGCTAAGACCGTTGTCAAGCAGATAGTGGAGCACTGGGTCTGCAGGTTGGGGGTGCCTATGGAATTGCATTCCGACCAAGGGCGAAACTTCGAGTCGAAGGTATTCCAGGCAGTAAAAACAAGGACAACACCTCTTCATCCACAGTCTGATGGAATGGTAGAACGATTTAACAAGACCTTGAAGGAACATCTGTCCAAAGTCGTGAACGAGAACCAACGGGATTGGGATCGGCGAATTCCTTTATTTCTTATGGCCTACCGGAATGTGATGGTAATTCGCTCGGTCAAATCTAATACGATTGGTCGAGATGAAATTTCTCCTAAGTTTGTTAAATTCATTCTTACAGTTCTTCTGCCTTTACTGGTGCACATTTTTAACTACTGTATCTACAGCTGCCAATTCCCTGAAAAAATGGAAGAATGCCAAAGTAGTTCCTGTCCCCAAAAACTCAAAACCAACCAGCCCATCTGAGTTTAGGCCGATCAGTTTGCTATCGTTCTTTTCCAAAGTTTTCGAAAAGATACTGGCACAGCAGATTCAAGTAGATTGGGACATGCACAATAAGTTGTCAGTATAACAATCAGGATTTAGGAAAAAGCATAGCTGTGAAACAGCAGTTATCAAAGTCACCTCTGATTTAAGAGCAGCTATGGACAATGACGACATCTGTGTCATGGTGATGCTTGACTTCTCTAAGGCTTTCGATAGTATCGATCATTTCGTACTTTTGGAAAAGCTTAAATCTGTATTTCAATTTTCGCGTTCAGCCCTTTAACTTATTTCAAACTATTTAGAAATCGGTTATTAATAGTGGAAACCGATAATGGTGTATCTAGTCTATTTCTTGTCAACAAAGGTGTTCCCCAAGGATCTGTTTTGGGACCGATACTATTTTGTGCTTATATAAATGATTTACCAGATGTAATTTCCAATAGTAATGTACATATCTACGCAGATGATGTTACTTTATATTTGACCGGTAAACCTGGTTTGTTCGAAGATTGCATTACTAGAGTTAAAGAAGATTTATCTCTAGTTGTTTCTTGGGGTGAATCAAACAAAATTCAGTTAAACCCAAATAAATCATTTGGTATTGTTTGTTCGAGACGAAATATATCTTTGGAGGAGTTTCCTATACTTGAGTTAAATGGAATTACTTTGCCTTACGTTGAACAAGTTAAATACCTGGGTTTTAAAATAAATTGTAAAATGAGTTGTTGTGATGCTACATCAGAAACTAATAGAAGAGTCTATAGTGGATTGCGTGCCTTAAGAGCCTCATCTAATTTACTGACTCTGAATATGAAATCACACTTGGTAAAATCTTTGTTGCTGCCTTTTTGTCCTATAATTGTTTAGTTTATCCTTGCTTAGACTATGAATAAAGGCGTAAGTTAAATGTGGCGTTCAGTGACTGTTTGCGTTATATTCATGGTCTACCAAGACATGTAAGTGTGTCACGTTTTAAAACTTCCCTTTTTGGAATGAGTTTTTATGCGTTCTACGAGTAGGTACAGATCGCTCCTGAAACTTCATGACATAATCCATAATTGTTGTCCCGAGTATTTGCGCGCACATCTACTTTTTCTACGATCTCCCAAAAGGACTTAAATTAGTACAACCACGTTTTACACATAGTATTGGAGAGCATTCTTATTTTATTAACGCAATCAGATTGTGGAATAATCTCCACATCAATTGCAAAGAATTATTTCGTCGGCGGGTTTTCGAAGGGAGCTGCTCAAGCACATATCAGGAAGAGTTTGATCTTTATTAATATTATAATCTATAACTTCAACTCAAAATGGTTTCTCATATTCTCATATTTTTTTTCTATTACTTATTTTATATATTATTATATTTAAATTAATTTTTTTTTGTCTTTTACCTCTTTTTCCATAATATGTATTTTCATATTCGTGTTTATATACATTTGTCTTATTTATTTCACCTTTTCAAATGTCACTTATTGTGATGAACAACAATTGTAATAAAATTTTAATACTTAACTATAAGATTAATATTGAAGTATAATGTTAAATTGTTAAGAAGATAATAAATAAACGAAATAAACGATTGTTCGAAAAAAGAACGATTGTTCGAAAAAGAGCTTTCCCGCAGACCATGTGAGCCCAGTTGCAAACATTGTGCGCGAAAAGAGGAAAAGAACGAAGGTATTTCTGTCCAGAGAATAAGAGCCCAACCTGTAGAGAATTGGAGTGCCGAAGAACTAAGATCGCAGGTAGAGGAGATCCTACGAGAAATGCATGATGGAGTATCCGGTGGGCACTTGGGAATCAACAAAACACTAGAAAAGGTACGGGAACGCTCTTATTGGCTAAGCGCAAGGAACGATGTAGAGAGCTGGTATCGAAAGTGCACAACATGCTAGCAAGGGACCCAAAGTCAAAACACGAGGTAAAATGCACCAGTACAACGTGAGCGCCCCGTTTGAAAGAATCGCCGTTGACATCATAGGCCCGTTCCCGGAAACTGAAAACGGTAGCCGTTACATCCTTGTTGTCATGGACCACTTCAGCAAGTGGCACGAGGCGTTTGCGATACCCAATCCAGAAGCTAAGACCGTTGTCGAGCAGATAGTGGAGCACTGGGTCTGCAGGTTGGGGGTGTCTATGGAATTGCATTCCGACCAAGGGCGAAACTTCGAGTCGAAGGTATTCCAGGCAGTAAAAACAAGGACAACACCTCTTCATCCACAGTCTGATGGAATGGTAGAACGATTTAACAAGACCTTGAAGGAACATCTGTCCAAAGTCGTGAACGAGAACCAACGGGATTGGGATCGGCGAATTCCTTTATTTCTTATGGCCTACCGGAATGCGGTTCATAGTACAACTGGATACACTCTATCCGAAATTCTATTTGGACGAACTGCCCGGCTTCCAAGTGAACTAAAATTCGGATTTCCTATTGAAGACCCAAAATGCGACGAGGACTACGTGTTGGATCTTAGAGAAAGGATCAACGACATTCACCAGAGAACAAGAGCAACAGCACCTGAATTCAATGAGGGAGATCTGGTATGGTTTTACAACCCACATCGCATTGGTTTTTTTTACAAATCAAAGCTTCACTAGCTAAAAGATTATTTAGGTCTTAATGTGTAAGCATTTAATACATAAAATATAATAAAATAAAATAAAAAGGAAATCGCCCAAGCTCCAGCAGGACTGGGAAGGTCCCTACCAAGTAGTTACGCGCATTAATGATGAGCAAAAATGAAAATTGTCCATGTGGATCGCCTGCAACGTTACCACGGAAACAATGATGATGTGCTTGTTCGGGACGAACAAAACTAACAAACCTTATCATGATTGCTGGCGCTTTGGAGCCTGATACAATAAGATATGTTCTTAATGACATGTGTAAATATGTTAGTGGGTTAAACATATGTCATTTGAATGCTGGTAGCGTAAGATCTAAGTATACAGTCTTGCACCAAATGCTCGGCACTTCAAGAATGGATATTGTTATGGTTTCTGAATCTTGGCTCAACTCTTACGTTCAATCGAACTTTGTCGCTATTCCAGGCTTTTCTTTGCATCGCAATGATCGTAGGGACAGGGTTGGAGGTGGTGTTTGTATGTATGTCAGAAGCAATTTACTTACCAAAAACGTATATTCGTCTTCACTGTCCCCAATTCAGTGTTCGGTTCATTCACCGTAACGTTGCGTCCAACAGCATCTTTGAAAAAATACGGTCCAATGATTCCACCAGCGTACAAACCACACCAAACAGTGCATTTTTCGGGATGCATGGGCAGTTCTTGAACGGCTTCTGGTTGCTCTTCACTCCAAATGCGGCAATTTTGCTTATTTACGTAGCCATTCAACCAGAAATGAGCCTCATCGCTGAACAAAATTTGTCGATAAAAAAGCGGATTTTCTGCCAACTTTTCTAGGGCACTGATTTTGGTAATAAAATTCAATGATTTGCAAGCGTTGCTCGTTAGTAAGTCTATTCATGATGAAATGTCAAAGCATGCTACACATCTTTCTCTTTGACACCATGTCTGAAATCCCGCGTGATCTGTCAAATACTAATGCATGAAAATCCTAACCTCAAAAAAATCACCCGTTACAAATGTTTTAAAAGAAACCCGTCGGAGTTTAATCGACGTCAGTTCGTATTCGCTCGTAATAGAGTAACTTATTTGATCCGTAGTACAAAACGTTCCTTTTTTATGGAACGACTTGATCCCCAGCTTAATCCAAAAATTCTCTGGAAAAATCTGAAAAATGTTGGTGTCATTGAAAGTGATAGACCTAAATGCCCCTTTGATCCCGCTGAAATGGCCACGGTTCTTGTACCTAACACGTGTAGCGCTTTTTCGTTCAATTTTGATGTAAGTTACTCTGACGACTGTTTTGAGTTTCGGTGTATTTAAGAACTTTATGTTGTGATGGCAATTCGCTCGGTCAAATCTAATACGATTGGTCCAGATGAAATTTCTCCTAAGTTTGTTAAATTCATTCTTACAGTTCTTCTGCCTTTACTGGTGCACATTTTTAACTACTGTATCTACAGCTGCCAATTCCCTGAAAAAATGGAAGAATGCCAAAGTAGTTCCTGTCCCCAAAAACTCAAAACCAACCAGCCCATCTGAGTTTAGGCCGATCAGTTTGCTATCGTTCTTTTCCAAAGTTTTCGAAAAGATACTGGCACGCAGATTCAAGTAGATTGGGACATGCACAATAAGTTGTCAATATAACAATCAGGATTTAGGAAAAAGCATAGCTGTGAAACAGCAGTTATCAAAGTCACCTCTGATTTAAGAGCAGCTATGGACAATGACGACATCTGTGTCATGGTGATGCTTGACTTCTCTAAGGCTTTCGATAGTATCGATCATTTCGTACTTTTGGAAAAGCTTAAATCTGTATTTCAATTTTCGCGTTCAGCCCTTGAACTTATTTCAAACTATTTAGAAATCGGTTATTAACGGTGGAAACCGATAATGGTGTATCTAGTCTATTTCTTGTCAACAAAGGTGTTCCCCAAGGATCTGGTTTGGGACCGATACTATTTTGTGCTTATATAAATGATTTACCAGATGTAATTTACAATAGTAATGTACATATCTACGCAGATGATGTTACTTTATATTTGACCGGTAAACCTGGTTTGTTCGAAGATTGCATTACTAGAGTTAAAGAAGATTTATCTCTAGTTGTTTCTTGGGGTGAATCAAACAAAATTCAGTTAAACCCAAATAAATCATTTGGTATTGTTTGTTCGAGACGAAATATATCTTTGGAGGAGTTTCCTATGCTTGAGTTAAATGGAATTACTTTGCCTTACGGTGAACAAGTTAAATACCTGGGTTTTAAAATAAATTGTAAAATGAGTTGTTGTGATGCGTGGATTGCGTGCCTTAAGAACCTCATCTAATTTACTGACTCTGAATATGAAATCACACTTGGTAAAATCTTTGTTGCTGCCTTTTTGTCCTATAATTGTTTAGTTTATCCTTGCTTAGACTATGAATAAAGGCGTAAGTTAAATGTGGCGTTCAGTGACTGTTTGCGTTATATTCATGGTCTACCAAGACATGTAAGTGTGTCACGTTTTAAAACTTCCCTTTTTGGAATGAGTTTTTATGCGTTCTACGAGTAGGTACAGATCGCTCCTGAAACTTCATGACATAATCCATAATTGTTGTCCCGAGTATTTGCGCGCACATCTACTTTTTCTACGATCTCCCAAAAGGACTTAAATTAGTACAACCACGTTTTACACATAGTATTGGAGAGCATTCTTATTTTATTAACGCAATCAGATTGTGGAATAATCTTCCACATCAATTGCAAAGAATTATTTCGTCGGCGGGTTTTCGAAGGGAGCTGCTCAAGCACGTATCAGGAAGAGTTTGAATTTTCTTTATGAATATTATGATCTATAACTTCAACTCAAAATGGTTTCTCATATTCTCATATTTTTTTTTCTATTACTTATTTTATATATTATTATATTTAAATTAATTTTTTTTTGTCTTTTACCTCTCTTTCCATAATATGTATTTTCATATTCGTGTTTATATACATTTGTCTTATTTATTTCACCTTTTCAAATGTCACTTATTGTGATGAACAACAATTGTAATAAAATTTTAATACTTAACTATAAGATTAATCTTGAAGTATAATGTTAAATTGTTAAGAAGATAATAAATAAACGAAATAAACGATTGTTCGAAAAAAAAACGATTGTTCGAAAAAGAGCTTTCCCGCAGACCATGTGAGCCCAGTTGCAAACATTGTGCGCGAAAAGAGGAAAAGAACGAAGGTATTTCTGTCCAGAGAATAAGAGCCCAACCTGTAGAGAATTGGAGTGCCGAAGAACTAAGATCGCAGGTAGAGGAGATCCTACGAGAAATGCATGATGGAGTATCCGGTGGGCACTTGGGAATCAACAAAACACTAGAAAAGGTACGGGAACGCTCTTATTGGCTAAGCGCAAGGAACGATGTAGAGAGCTGGTATCGAAAGTGCACAACATGCTAGCAAGGGACCCAAAGTCAAAACACGAGGTAAAATGCACCAGTACAACGTGAGCGCCCCGTTTGAAAGAATCGCCGTTGACATCATAGGCCCGTTCCCGGAAACTGAAAACGGTAGCCGTTACATCCTTGTTGTCATGGACCACTTCAGCAAGTGGCACGAGGCGTTTGCGATACCCAATCCAGAAGCTAAGACCGTTGTCGAGCAGATAGTGGAGCACTGGGTCTGCAGGTTGGGGGTGCCTATGGAATTGCATTCCGACCAAGGGCGAAACTTCGAGTCGAAGGTATTCCAGGCAGTAAAAACAAGGACAACACCTCTTCATCCACAGTCTGATGGAATGGTAGAACGATTTAACAAGACCTTGAAGGAACATCTGTCCAAAGTCGTGAACGAGAACCAACGGGATTGGGATCGGCGAATTCCTTTATTTCTTATGGCCTACCGGAATGCGGTTCATAGTACAACTGGATACACTCTATCCGAAATTCTATTTGGACGAACTGCCCGGCTTCCAAGTGAACTAAAATTCGGATTTCCTATTGAAGACCCAAAATGCGACGAGGACTACGTGTTGGATCTTAGAGAAAGGATCAACGACATTCACCAGAGAACAAGCGCAACAGCACCTGAATTCAATGAGGGAGACCTGGTATGGTTTTACAACCCACATCGCATTGATTTTTTTACAAATCAAAGCTTCACTAGCTAAAACATTATTTAGGTCTTAATGTGTAAGCATTTAATACATAAAATATAATAAAATAAAATAAAAGGGAAATCGCCCAAGCTCCAGCAGGACTGGGAAGGTCCCTACCAAGTAGTTACGCGCATTAATGATGAGCAAAAATGAAAATTGTCCATGTGTATCGCCTGCATCGTTACCACGGAAACAATGATGATGTGCTTGTTCGGGACGAACAAAACTAACAAACCTCATCATGATTGCTGGCGCTTTGGAGCCTGATACAATAAGATATGTTCTTAATGACATGTGTAAATATGTTAGTGGGTTAAACATATGTCATTTGAATGCTGGTAGCGTAAGATCTAAGTATACAGTCTTGCACCAAATGCTCGGCACTTCAAGAATGGATATTGTTATGGTTTCTGAATCTTGGCTCAACTCTTACGTTCAATCGAACTTTGTCGCTATTCCAGGCGTTTCTTTGCATCGCAATGATCGTAGGGACAGGGTTGGAGGTGGTGTTTGTATGTATGTCAGAAGCAATTTACTTACCAAAAACGTATATTCGTCTTCACTGTCCCCAATTCAGTGTTCGGTTCATTCACCGTAACGTTGCGTCCAACAGCATCTTTGAAAAAATACGGTCCAATGATTCCACCAGCGTACAAACCACACCAAACAGTGCATTTTTCGGGATGCATGGGCAGTTCTTGAACGGCTTCTGGTTGCTCTTCACTCCAAATGCGGCAATTTTGCTTATTTACGTAGCCATTCAACCAGAAATGAGCCTCATCGCTGAACAAAATTTGTCGATAAAAAACGGATTTTCTGCCAACTTTTCTAGAGCGCTGATTTTGGTAATAAAATTCAATGATTTGCAAGCGTTGCTCGTTAGTAAGTCTATTCATGATGAAATGTCAAAGCATACTGAGCATCTTTCTCTTTGAAACCATGTCTGAAATCCCGCGTGATCTGTCAAATACTAATGCATGAAAATCCTAACCTCAAAAAAATCACCCGTTACAAATGTTTTAAAAGAAACCCGTCGGAGTTTAATCGACGTCAGTTCGTATTCGCTCGTAATAGAGTAACTTATTTGATCCGTAGTACAAAACGTTCCTTTTTTATGGAACGACTTGATCCCCAGCTTAATCCAAAAATTCTCTGGAAAAGTCTGAAAAATGTTGGTGTCATTGAAAGTGATAGACCTAAATGCCCCTTTGATCCCGCTCAAATGGCTACGGTTCTTGTACCTAACACGTGTAGCGCTTTTTCGTTCAATTTTGATGTAAGTTACTCTGACGACTGTTTTGAGTTTCGGTGTATTTAAGAACTTTATGTTGTGATGGTAATTCGCTCGGTCAAATCTAATACGATTGGTCGAGATGAAATTTCTCCTAAGTTTGTTAAATTCATTCTTACAGTTCTTCTGCCTTTACTGGTGCACATTTTTAACTACTGTATCTACAGCTGCCAATTCCCTGAAAAAACGGAAGAATGCCAAAGTAGTTCCTGTCCCCAAAAACTCAAAACCAACCAGCCCATCTGAGTTTAGGCCGATCAGTTTGCTATCGTTCTTTTCCAAAGTTTTCGAAAAGATACTGGCACAGCAGATTCAAGTAGATTGGGACATGCACAATAAGTTGTCAGTATAACAATCAGGATTTAGGAAAAAGCATAGCTGTGAAACAGCAGTTATCAAAGTCACCTCTGATTTAAGAGCAGCTATGGACAATGACGACATCTGTGTCATGGTGATGCTTGACTTCTCTAAGGCTTTCGATAGTATCGATCATTTCGTACTTTTGGAAAAGCTTAAATCTGTATTTCAATTTTCGCGTTCAGCCCTTGAACTTATTTCAAACTATTTAGAAATCGGTTATTAACAGTGGAAACCGATAATGGTGTATCTAGTCTATTTCTTGTCAACAAAGGTGTTCCCCAAGGATCTGTTTTGGGACCGATACTATTTTGTGCTTATATAAATGATTTACCAGATGTAATTTCCAATAGTAATGTACATATCTACGCAGATGATGTTACTTTATATTTGACCGGTAAACCTGGTTTGTTCGAAGATTGCATTACTAGAGTTAAAGAAGATTTATCTCTAGTTGTTTCTTGGGGTGAATGAAACAAAATTCAGTTAAACCCAAATAAATCATTTGGTATTGTTTGTTCGAGACGAAATATATCTTTGGAGGAGTTTCCTATGCTTGAGTTAAATGGAATTACTTTGCCTTACGTTGAACAAGTTAAATACCTGGGTTTTAAAATAAATTGTAAAATGAGTTGTTGTGATGCTACATCAGAAACTAATAGAAGAGTCTATAGTGGATTGCGTGCCTTAAGAACCTCATCTAATTTACTGACTCTGAATATGAAATCACACTTGGTAAAATCTTTGTTGCTGCCTTTTTGTCCTATAATTGTTTAGTTTATCCTTGCTTAGACTATGAATAAAGGCGTAAGTTAAATGTGGCGTTCAGTGACTGTTTGCGTTATATTCATGGTCTACCAAGACATGTAAGTGTGTCACGTTTTAAAACTTCCCTTTTTGGAATGAGTTTTTATGCGTTCTACGAGTAGGTACAGATCGCTCCTGAAACTTCATGACATAATCCATAATTGTTGTCCCGAGTATTTGCGCGCACATCTACTTTTTCTACGATCTCCCAAAAGGACTTAAATTAGTACAACCACGTTTTACACATAGTATTGGAGAGCATTCTTATTTTATTAACGCAATCAGATTGTGGAATAATCTTCCACATCAATTGCAAAGAATTATTTCGTCGGCGGGTTTTCGAAGGGAGCTGCTCAAGCACATATCAGAAAGAGTTTGAATTTTCTTTATTAATATTATAATCTATAACTTCAACTCAAAATGGTTTCTCATATTCTCATATTTTTTTTCTATTACTTATTTTATATATTATTATATTTAAATTAATTTTTTTTTGTCTTTTACCTCTCTTTCCATAATATGTATTTTCATATTCGTGTTTATATACATTTGTCTTATTTATTTCACCTTTTCAAATGTCACTTATTGTGATGAACAACAATTGTAATAAAATTTTAATACTTAACTATAAGATTAATCTTGAAGTATAATGTTAAATTGTTAAGAAGATAATAAATAAACGAAATAAACGATTGTTCGAAAAAAGAACGATTGTTCGAAAAAGAGCTTTCCCGCAGACCATGTGAGCCCAGTTGCAAACATTGTGCGCGAAAAGAGGAAAAGAACGAAGGTATTTCTGTCCAGAGAATAAGAGCCCAACCTGTAGAGAATTGGAGTGCCGAAGAACTAAGATCGCAGGTAGAGGAGATCCTACGAGAAATGCATGATGGAGTATCCGGTGGGCACTTGGGAATCAACAAAACACTAGAAAAGGTACGGGAACGCTCTTATTGGCTTAGCGCAAGGAATGATGTAGAGAGCTGGTATCGAAAGTGCACAACATGCTAGCAAGGGACCCAAAGTCAAAACACGAGGTAAAATGCACCAGTACAACGTGAGCGCCCCGTTTGAAAGAATCGCCGTTGACATCATAGGCCCGTTCCCGGAAACTGAAAACGGTAGCCGTTACATCCTTGTTGTCATGGACCACTTCAGCAAGTGGCACGAGGCGTTTGCGATACCCAATCCAGAAGCTAAGACCGTTGTCGAGCAGATAGTGGAGCACTGGGTCTGCAGGTTGTGGGTGCCTATGGAATTGCATTCCGACCAAGGGCGAAACTTCGAGTCGAAGGTATTCCAGGCAGTAAAAACAAGGACAACACCTCTTCATCCACAGTCTGATGGAATGGTAGAACGATTTAACAAGACCTTGAAGGAACATCTGTCCAAAGTCGTGAACGAGAACCAACGGGATTGGGATCGGCGAATTCCTTTATTTCTTATGGCCTACCGGAATGCGGTTCATAGTACAACTGAATACACTCTATCCGAAATTCTATTTGGACGAACTGCCCGGCTTCCAAGTGAACTAAAATTCGGATTTCCTATTGAAGACCCAAAATGCGACGAGGACTACGTGTTGGATCTTAGAGAAAGGATCAACGACATTCACCAGAGAACAAGAGCAACAGCACCTGAATTCAATGAGGGAGATCTGGTATGGTTTTACAACCCACATCGCATTGATTTTTTTACAAATCAAAGCTTCACTAGCTAAAACATTATTTAGGTCTTAATGTGTAAGCATTTAATACATAAAATATAATAAAATAAAATAAAAGGGAAATCGCCCAAGCTCCAGCAGGACTGGGAAGGTCCCTACCAAGTAGTTACGCGCATTAATGATGAGCAAAAATGAAAATTGTCCATGTGGATCGCCTGCATCGTTACCACGGAAACAATGATGATGTGCTTGTTCGGGACGAACAAAACTAACAAACCTTATCATGATTGCTGGCGCTTTGGAGCCTGATACAATAAGATATGTTCTTAATGACATGTGTAAATATGTTAGTGGGTTAAACATATGTCATTTGAATGCTGGTAGCGTAAGATCTAAGTATACAGTCTTGCACCAAATGCTCGGCACTTCAAGAATGGATATTGTTATGGTTTCTGAATCTTGGCTCAACTCTTACGTTCAATCGAACTTTGTCGCTATTCCAGGCGTTTCTTTGCATCGCAATGATCGTAGGGACAGGGTTGGAGGTGGTGTTTGTATGTATGTCAGAAGCAATTTACTTACCAAAAACGTATATTCGTCTTCACTGTCCCCAATTCAGTTTATCTGTGTCGAAGTTAAGCACGAGTTTGAATTAAAAATTTAATTATAAAGCGATAAGTCGAACTGATTAATTCAATTTGACACAAAATGTATCTGCCTTTGGCCTTAGTAACATCTACAATGCCGCAGTTATTGATTCGAAAGTTTCCATCTTAACAAATGTTACAAATGAACTTTACGAAGCATATGTTCCTGTTGTAACAAAAGTTGTGAAACCTTGTAGTTGCCTATGGTTCACTCACCGAATCAAAGTGTTTATTAATGAAAGAGAACATTTTTAACTACAAATGTTTTAAAAGAAACCCGTCGGAGTTTAATCGACGTCAGTTCGTATTCGCTCGTAATAGAGTAACTTATTTGATCCGTAGTACAAAACGTTCCTTTTTTATGGAACGACTTGATCCCCAGCTTAATCCAAAAATTCTCTGGAAAAATCTGAAAAATGTTGGTGTCATTGAAAGTGATAGACCTAAATGCCCCTTTGATCCCGCTGAAATGGCCACGGTTCTTGTACCTAACACGTGTAGCGCTTTTTCGTTCAATTTTGATGTAAGTTACTCTGACGACTGTTTTGAGTTTCGGTGTATTTAAGAACTTTATGTTGTGATGGCAATTCGCTCGGTCAAATCTAATACGATTGGTCCAGATGAAATTTCTCCTAAGTTTGTTAAATTCATTCTTACAGTTCTTCTGCCTTTACTGGTGCACATTTTTAACTACTGTATCTACAGCTGCCAATTCCCTGAAAAAATGGAAGAATGCCAAAGTAGTTCCTGTCCCCAAAAACTCAAAACCAACCAGCCCATCTGAGTTTAGGCCGATCAGTTTGCTATCGTTCTTTTCCAAAGTTTTCGAAAAGATACTGGCACAGCAGATTCAAGTAGATTGGGACATGCACAATAAGTTGTCAGTATAACAAACAGGATTTAGGAAAAAGCATAGCTGTGAAACAGCAGTTATCAAAGTCACCTCTGATTTAAGAGCAGCTATGGACAATGACGACATCTGTGTCATGGTGATGCTTGACTTCTCTAAGGCTTTCGATAGTATCGATCATTTCGTACTTTTGGAAAAGCTTAAATCTGTATTTCAATTTTCGCGTTCAGCCCTTGAACTTATTTCAAACTATTTAGAAATCGGTTATTAACGGTGGAAACCGATAATGGTGTATCTAGTCTATTTCTTGTCAACAAAGGTGTTCCCCAAGGATCTGTTTTGGGACCGATACTATTTTGTGCTTATGTAAATGATTTACCAGATGTAATTTCCAATAGTAATGTACATATCTACGCAGATGATGTTACTTTATATTTGACCGGTAAACCTGGTTTGTTCGAAGATTGCATTACTAGAGTTAAAGAAGATTTATCTCTAGTTGTTTCTTGGGGTGAATGAAACAAAATTCAGTTAAACCCAAATAAATCATTTGGTATTGTTTGTTCGAGACGAAATATATCTTTGGAGGAGTTTCCTATGCTTGAGTTAAATGGAATTACTTTGCCTTACGTTGAACAAGTTAAATACCTGGGTTTTAAAATAAATTGTAAAATGAGTTGTTGTGATGCTACATCAGAAACTAATAGAAGAGTCTATAGTGGATTGCGTGCCTTAAGAACCTCATCTAATTTACTGACTCTGAATATGAAATCACACTTGGTAAAATTTTTGTTGCTGCCTTTTTGTCCTATAATTGTTTAGTTTATCCTTGCTTAGACTATGAATAAAAGCGTAAGTTAAATGGGTTAAAAGGGTTTTCGAAGGGAGCTGCTCAAGCACATATCAGGAAGAGTTTGAATTTTCTTTATTAATATTATAATCTATAACTTCAACTCAAAATGGTTTCTCATATTCTCATATTTTTTTTCTATTACTTATTTTATATATTATTATATTTCAATTAATTTTTTTTTGTCTTTACCTCTCTTTCCATAATATGTATTTTCATATTCGTGTTTATATACATTTGTCTTATTTATTTCACCTTTTCAAATGTCACTTATTGTGATGAACAACAATTGTAATAAAATTTTAATACTTAACTATAAGATTAATCTTGAAGTATAATGTTAAATTGTTAAGAAGATAATAAATAAACGAAATAAACGATTGTGCGAAAAAATAACGATTGTTTGAAAAAGAGCTTTCCCGCAGACCATGTGAGCCCAGTTGCAAACATTGTGCGTGAAAAGAGGAAAAGAACGAAGGTTTTTCTGTCCAGAGAATAAGAGCCCAACCTGTAGAGAATTGGAGTGCCGAAGAACTAAGATCGCAGGTGGAGTATCCGGTGGGCACTTGGGAATCAACAAAACACTAGAAAAGGTACGGGAACGCTCTTATTGGCTAAGCGCAAGGAACGATGTAGAGAGCTGGTATCGAAAGTGCACAACATGCTAGCAAGGGACCCAAAGTCAAAACACGAGGTAAAATGCACCAGTACAACGTGAGCGCCCCGTTTGAAAGAATCGCCGTTGACATCATAGGCCCGTTCCCGGAAACTGAAAACGGTAGCCGTTACATCCTTGTTGTCATGGACCACTTCAGCAAGTGGCACGAGGCGTTTGCGATACCCAATCCAGAAGCTAAGACCGTTGTCGAGCAGATAGTGGAGCACTGGGTCTGCAGGTTGGGGGTGCCTATGGAATTGCATTCCGACCAAGGGCGAAACTTCGAGTCGAAGGTATTCCAGGCAGTAAAAACAAGGACAACACCTCTTCATCCACAGTCTGATGGAATGGTAGAACGATTTAACAAGACCTTGAAGGAACATCTGTCCAAAGTCGTGAACGAGAACCAACGGGATTGGGATCGGCGAATTCCTTTATTTCGTATGGCCTACCGGCATGCGGTTCATAGTACAACTGGATACACTCTATCCGAAATTCTATTTGGACGAACTGCCCGGCTTCCAAGTGAACTAAAATTCGGATTTCCTATTGAAGACCCAAAATGCGACGAGGATTACGTGTTGGATCTTAGAGAAAGGATCAACGACATTCACCAGAGAACAAGAGCAACAGCACCTGAATTCAATGAGGGAGATCTGGTATGGTTTTACAACCCACATCGCATTGATTTTTTTACAAATCAAAGCTTCACTAGCTAAAAGATTATTTAGGTCTTAATGTGTAAGCATTTAATACATAAAATATAATAAAATAAAATAAAAGGGAAAATCGCCCAAGCTCCAGCAGGACTGGGAAGGTCCCTACCAAGTAGTTACGCGCATTAATGATGAGCAAAAATGAAAATTGCCCATGTGGATCGCCTGCATCGTTACCACGGAAACAATGATGATGTGCTTGTTCGGGACGAACAAAACTAAGAGGGGGACAATGTGATGTGGCAACAAAATGATTAAATATTCGGATTATACATTTTGTTTGTAAATTAACGAAATCTGTGGGATTCATTGTGTACCACTACCAACCTTTATTGTGTACAACAACCATGCGACATATTTTCAATATGTTTTGACTGAGTACTAAATCAAACTTGAAGTACTAATTCGAGACTCGAATACGTATAGGTACATACATATGAATATTTAGGTACCTATCTGAATGAACTATGTGCAGAAATTCAATCAAAAATTGTTTGTAAATTGATTTATATTATTATTGATTGATTACATATTATTGATTTATAGTAACAAAGACCTTTTGTTTGTTTGAGGTTTATATAATAGGTACCTACTAGTTGACCTACCCAGCTTAGCATTTGAGATAACAATCAAATATAACATTACGATGATAGAGAAACATATTTGAGTCACTGGCAAAATTTGAAATATAAGTTTATTTTGACATTCGACATAGGATTTTTTTAATTTCTATTTTAGCTAAAATATTTACGGTACTTGCGATATAACCGTCAAGTAAAAGCTTATTTTTGTCAAAAACAGCTCCAAGAATTTGTTATGTAAAATATCAATGTGCATTAAATTTTTTTTTTGTTTTGTTTCATCTTTTATCTTTTATTTCATCTTTTGCAATAGACTAAAGCTCCTTTTTTGCAAAAGTTAAGATAAGTTACATTAATATACTTATTATATAACAAACTAGAATTTAATACTCGTCTTACTGAATTTTTAGTTATTTCTACTCAACATTTTAATAAAAAATATTTCTGTATGCATTAAAGTGTTAGATATTATTTTTAATTTATAAAAAGTTGTTAATAAAAATTCAAAAATAAGAGATTTTAAACAATGATAAAAGAAAAAGATTTAAGCACATTATAATATTATATTATAAATTGATTTTATTTTTTTTTTGATTTTGTTTTTTAAATTTTGAATTTTTTTCAAAAATTTTCAGCCAAATTTCTAAAAAGTACGCCATCGAAATTACTACCTCCTCGAAGTCTTCTTATGTCTATGGGTAGGGAGTTCCAGATTTTGAAAGCACAAACAAAAAATTGGCGTTCAGAAACTGTGCAAGTAAATCTTGATTGAATAAATATAAAAGACCGAATAGAACTTGAAAATACGATTTTGTTATAAAGATACAATGGCTCTTTTTTTGTTATGACGTTATTCAAAGTCTTTAGAGTATAGTAAATCAGGTATGCGTTTAAGGCGCATCCTAGTAAGCTTTTTTTATATGGAGACACATGATCAAAACGTTTAAGGTTGTACACATACCGAGTTATGTTGTTGAAGGCGACATTTAAATTTCTTTTAAATTCTGAGCTTAAACTGCAAAATATCTGACATCCATATGTAACTATAGGCATAATCATAGTTTTTGCAAACGGAGTTTTATATGCTGTGGAGTATATTGTTTTGAAAAGGAAAGACTGCTTAGGCACCCATAAACGCATGCTATAATATTTTGTACGTGGCAATCCCAGCTAAGTGTAGAGTTAAAATATATCCCGAGATTCCTGGCTCTTTCCACATATTCTACCAGCTGGTTTCCAATATGTATAGGAGGAAAATAACTGAGATCGAGTTTTTGTTTGTATATAACCAAGCATTTGGTGTTTGCTGGGTTTAATCTCAAGTTATTTTCCTCGGACCAACGCAATATACTACTGAGATCATTGTTCAGCTGGTAAACACCATGCTCAATCATGCCCAATTTGCAGCTTAGGCGAATCTGGGCATCATATAAATCAATGGATGAATTTTGAACTTGCTCTGGAAGATCGTTTATACACATTGAAAACAGCAATGGGCCAAGAATCGATCCCTGGGGAACACCAAAAAAAAGTTCCAGAAACCCAGAGACATGTCTCCCCACAACTACAGCTTGTCTTCTTCCAGAAAGGTAAGAAAGCATTAACTTGGAAGCTGACTCAGAAAAACGAAACTGTCTTTGCATTTTTGAAATAAGTAAATTATGGTTAACAGTATCAAAAGCCTTTGAAAAATCTAACATTGCACATCTTAGATCATCGGTAACTTTAAGTATAGCAGATACGCAACTGTGATTTTTGGTTAAAAAAAATATGACGGTGGGCTACAACTGGTATCACCCATAGGAGTTTTTTTTTGGCATTGACTTTCCTGAGAACTAGTTAGGTAACCGATTACAACTAAAATTGATATTGAGGAAAATGTTAGTAGCCTAAGTAATCTTACACTAAAATATATTTATATATATTTTAAAATAACGGCAACATTTAAAATAATGTGCTATACCTTTTTTAAAGCCAAAAGTCTGTGCTATCATATTATTTTTAAACATTTAAATATCTACAGAAAAAAATTAAAAAACTTAGGTATTTCAAACTCAGAATTTCAGAAAAAAATAAATAAGTAAAAGGCACGACTGGGTCGCACGTACTTGCTCCTGTGTGCTAATCCTTTTTAAGTGCAGGCATCTTTTTGACAAAGATTTAATGTTAATGCTTTTTTGACGTGCTTCTTAAGAATCGTTGTGGTTTGAAGGACTTTTTTCAGTTCAATTTTCATTTTGGTTTGGAAAAAATTGAACAACTGGCATAAAGATTCATGGGAATCAGCAGTAGGACAATAATGCTAGGTATAAGGACCTTTATAGGTCTCAATAACAATAATTAACTTTTTGAAATCAAATTAATTAAATTAGCTTAATTATGTTTGATGGATCGCAGGTGTACGCTTTTGTTTTCTCGATTGAAATTTTTGCATTCAGTAGTAATCGAATAATTTTTTATTTGTTAGTTGTTTTTGTGTGTTTATCATAGGCTTCCTTATTTATTCTGTGTGTTTTTATGGTGATGAAATGTTTTAAAATACGTAGGTATGTATGTAGGTTGTCACCTACTTTTATTTGACTTTCTCGTTAACTAATTGACGGATTTTAATAAAATTTTCAAAATATGTAGTGTTTTAAGTGTTTTATGATTTAAATAATATTGTTGTTAATTTTTAATATTTTTTCAAAAAAGATTTATTTTGTTTTTTGAATATTTTGAAAACGAATCTATAGATTTTTTTAAATTTTTGATCGAACGATTTTGAAATGACGAATTTATAAAATAGAAAACAGCAAAAGAAATAAGATGGCTTACAACATTTTTTCCAAAAAACGTTATGATTTGTGTTTTTTTGATTTCATAAAAAATTTATTTGTTTATAATTTTTCCCAAAATTTTGTTTTATTTTATATAAGCAAACTTCGTTATTTTTATTATTATTTATTTATCGTTATTTATTTTAAAGCATATCATGATTGTATAGCGTACAGCACACAACATACAGAATAAATAATAAGAACGCCTATGATAAACATGATAACCTACAGAATGCAAAAATTTCAATCAAGAAAACAACTCAACTCAAAAACTCAAGCTACCCACATCTTCTCGAATATGAATTTTGCTTGTCATTGGATCACCTGTTTTCGAGAAAGTCGAAGAAAAAAAAACCGGTGCTATGGGAGGTACCGTTTTTTAGCCCACCATATTAATTTTTCTCCAAAATATAATGCTTACCTGCAGTAGTATACTAATTTTTTTTATAAAAATTCTTGGAGCCGTTTTCGAGAAAAATAAGCTATTACATAGGTACCTAACGGCTATATGACAGGTACCGTTAATTTTTGAGTTAAAAAAAAGTTTAAAAAACTCCTCTGTAGAATGTGAAAATGACCTTAAAATCTAAATATGAAGACGATTGGCCCAACCATTTAGGCTACAGTCCAAAATACACCTGTACAGACAGACAGACAAGCAGGCAGACAGACAAGCAGACAGACGGACAGAATTTTGCCAGTAACTCAAATATGTTTCTCTATCATCGTAATGTAATGTTTGATTATTATCACCATTTTTTTATGTTCACGAATCCTTACCTTGACTTATAGTCCCTATAATCACAAAGCTACTTGTGCATAAACTTCAACATCAACGATAACGAAGCAAATGATATGAAAATTCAAAAAATTAAATCATTGTCGATCCTCTTCGTTGTTCACCGTCACCGAGAACAGGATATACACAATACACATACACATGTGCTTATTAAGTTTTCCTTGTTAGTATCTCCCTCACCCTCGCTCTCCCCATCTACCACACCGACGACCGACCGATCGACATGAATTTAGCTGAACATTTTATCAAAGATAATATAACAAGTATACCTACGTAAATACACACATTATGTAGGTATGTATGTAGGTACATATCTAAATATCTACCTTCCCTCGAAAGTTTTATATGAAAAAAATACAAAACTCAAAATAAACTTATCAACCTGCTTAAACATATACCCACCCCGCAGACACCATTCATTTACAAAAGTCGTTTTTCTTCTTATTTTTGTCATTCCTTTTTTAAAACTAGCCATCTCGTCACCCTGCTTGTGTGAAGCAATCCAGTTGTGAAAAAAAACTATACTCGCATCATTGTATATATGTAAACTGCAAAGAGCAAAAGAATTCTCTTATAGCGAGTTTCATTCAAATTTCAAAGATTTGATCTGAAAATCAAGATTTGCTCTTTTCAATGAAACTTGTTTCATCATTTAACCCTAGTATTGGTCATTCACTGACGAGCATACACAGTATTTGATATCACGCTTAAAAATACCAGGCATGTATAGTACATATATTTAAAATGCCATATTTGTATTTTCTCACTTCAAAAACACCTTTATTTGTTATTTTGTATATTTAATGGATATTTGTTAATTTTTTGACTTAGCACGGGCTGGCACAAGTTCACAACAAACAACAAAAATAACAAAATATTTTCCATTTGACATTTAACCGAAAGACTATTTACATGGATGTGTGTATTCAGATCAAATCTGCCAACCCATCAGAGATCAAATCTTTCGTGTTGAGATTTGATCTAGATTTGCTCTTTTTCTTGCAATGAAACTCTCGAAATTGAAAAAGAACAAATCTTTTGACAGAAAGAGCAAATCTTTTCTTGAATGAATCTCGCTATTAGAATTCTCTTTGTTCGCATCTTTCAATTTACCGAGTTAACTTTACCTAGAGCCGCTTGGAGCGCCACGGTCCACATGTCACCATGATAGTACTATAGAAGTTCATATACAATGATGTCGTACTTATTATTCATTATTCCTGCAAATGCTTGTATTCATTCTACCTCATTACTTTCTGAAAATATAACATACAACCTACTCTTTCATCATTATATTTCATGCTACTCTCCAAAACCCATACAAATGTATATAAAGAACTATTGCAGATCTCGCTAAATTAGACGCTGCCTGATAGATTCCATATACAATGATAATTGTCAAATTTATTTGTAAATAGAAAGTGAGTGCGTTTAGCATATAACTTTTGAGTAGATTTCGAGTAGATTAAAAATTGAAAGGATTCATTCCCCTTTTAAATAGTGGGGTTTCAGTAAGTCGATATGATATCTATCAGATGTCGACTGGGACTTCCAACGGCCCCGCCGGCGTAGACTTAAGGATACCACAAACCCATTGGGAATTCTTGAGGAGCCGTTTCGGGAACCTTACATTTTTATTTTTATTCGATTATATTGACTTTTAATTGTTCGAAAAAGTATACATACATAAAACAGTTTTCAGAAGATAAATTTAAACGCCATTATAAATGTAAAAAAGTTTGAATTTAATAAAAATAAAATACAAAAAAAAGTTTTCGAAAATATTTTAATGCAAAATTACTTTGGCTACTTACTTCTTCCTGAATATCAATGTTGGTTATAATCGCTTAACGAATTCTCAAAAAAGTCGTAAACAAAAAACGGTCCTATGGGAGATACCAAATTTGCAGACGATTAGTCCAACCGTTTAGTAGTACGTCGGCTTTCGCAAAACGCTAGATCGCATGTTCAAGGTTCAAACCCAGCTCGGGACCAAAAAAAGTTTTTCGTAATTAATTGGACATAAAAAGCGATAAAGCACCACTAAAGGAGTCTGATGATCGGGTTGGCCCCCGTGAAATAGCTATAACTCCAGCCTATGAAATTGGTGGTAGTACACATAAGTTGTTGTTCTTCATTCAAAAAGCTTCTACTGTGTACCAGTATAGACAGTAACCTAGTTGCTAGTGTGAAAAACACATATAAAACACATTAATTAATTCTAATATACTTGACTCGTGTCAGCATCTTTCACCACTTCTCCATCATTATGTGAATCCATGCGAATTGTTGGCTCATAACTAGAGTGGGAAAAACGAAAGAAAATCGAATAAACAACAACAAAACTTGTGTGAACTAATAAAAATGCTAGTCGGTTCGATGCAATTTGATAAACCAGCAAAACCTGTTCTGAGAACATGCTTATCATGTGGCTGCGATAGTGCGATGTGTAGTACGTCGGCTTTCGCAAAACGCTAGATCGCATGTTCAAGGTTCAAACCCAGCTCGGGACCAAAAAAGGTTTTTCGTAATTAATTGGATATAAAAAGCGATAAAGCACCACTAAAGGAGTCTGATGATGGGGTTGGCCCCCGTGAAATAGCTATAACTCCAGCCTATGAAATTGGTGGTAGTACACATAAGTTGTTGTTCGTCATTCAAAAAGCTTCTACTGTGTACCAGTATAGACAGCAACCTAGTTGCTAGTGTGAAAAACACATATAAAACACATTAATTAATTCTAATATACTTGACTCGTGTCAACTTCTTTCACCACTTCTCCATCATTATGTGAATCCATACCAATTGTTGGCTCATAACTAGAGCGGGGAAAACGAAAGAAAATCGAATAAACAACAACAAAACTTGTGTGAACTAATAAAAATGCTAGTCGGTTCGATGCAATTTGATAAACCAGCAAAACCTGTTCTGAGAACATGCTTATCATGTGGCTGCGATAGTGCGATGTGTAGTACGTCGGCTTTCGCTAAACGCTAGATCGCATGTTCAAGGTTCAAACCCAGCTCGGGACCAAAAAAGGTTTTTCGTAATTAATTGGACATAAAAAGCGATAAAGGAGTCTGATGATCGGGTTGGCCCCCGTGAAATAGCTATAACTCCAGCCTATGAAATTGGGGGTAGTACACATAAGTTGTTATAATACTTTTCGCGTGGTCGGTATATGCGATAAAATTAACGCCTGTCAAAGTTAGGGAACCTTATGATTGCGATTAATTGAGTTTTGTTTCAATTTTCAACGTTTCTCGATAAATTATTTCGATGCGATAGTTACAGAACATAGGTACAGGATACATTGTGTACAACAACTATTTTCAACACAACCTGTCTCCTAAAAGTATGCAACATATTTGCAATATGTCTCGACTGAGCTCGAATTCGAACACATAAAGCACAAACAACCGAAAGCTTAGATTGTGCCAGAAAAGGGAAATTATCAGTGAAGATAGTTTGCCAGACGAAAGTTTCGAGAAGTAGATGGCATAGGTCCATGTTCAGCCACTTTAAGGCACACAACAACACATCGAAATGTTTCTGCATACTGGATTTCTTGAAAAAGGAGGAATGCAGAACATCTTAAAAATCAAGATTATATGGTTCGTTTGGGTTGTTCGGGTGACTCGGTTTTAAAGCTTTTTCGTCAATATCGATTATTTTGATCATTAATTACAAAAATAGAACATATTAAAAAACAGTCTTTTTTATTAATACATCTTTGTATATTTTGCAGACCATAATACATGTTCACCACAAGGTTTTTATGCGAGGCGGAAATCCATAACAATCGGCAAAAGTGCATTCAACATAATTTTTTGCGCAAAATTGGGCACGCAACGCATTTTATATCTGAATTCATTTTATAGCAAATGGGGCCCAATATGTGGTATCGTTATTTAGGCTACTTTGCATTTTAAAGCCTAGTACGCAGATCATAGAAAATTTAATTTCTCATACACATAGTTGGTCGTTCTCATTTGAATAATCTTTAACTTTCAACTGACTGTTTCGTATTTGCAATCTGTATTGGTGACACCATATCCTTGAATGAATTTACTTTGAATATTGTGTATACATGCCATGGTACTCTCATGAATGACATTTGGCTTCGTGCTATAGTCATGGTAAACCTGTACAAGTGTACATAACTCTTAATAGTGGAGACGAGAACATTACTACCCGAAATACTTCACTATAATTTTAATCTGGGTTTTGTCCTTCTTCCTATAATCTTAATTATTCAAGATGTTCTTTATTTTTAACTTCTATTATCTATATTGAAGTAGTATGGTTCTGTTATGTTATTTACTTCGTTTTTGCATTATTCAAGATGTGGGGACATGTAACTCCACCATTGCTCTTATTAGCTGTTTTCGATCTTTAAAAAACTTATTGAGCGTGCAATTTAGGAGCAAAAATTCCAAGCCCTAATAATAAAAAACGCTTGTTCTAACTTAATTCCACGAGATAACTAAACAATGGAATAAGAGTTAAGCTATTGATTAAAATTGCCATTGATAATAAAATGTACGTGAAATAGTAAAGTGACGTATATTAAAAATCCCTTAAGAAAATCTACTACAATAAGTAAGATGCCTGTTTAGTAACTTGAAATTTTCACGAAGTTACTCAAACTTGAATTTGTTCGTATGAAAAATAAATAAATAAATAAAATTTATTGGCGCGACAGCTCCTTAACAATAATAAATTTCACATTATTGAACGCACCTAATAATTTCTTAGGTAGTTTAACTTAGTGCGGTATTACACCTAAAAGTTCTGTAGTCCACGTATGCATAGAGTAAAAATAGTATTAAGACCTTGTGTTCATGATTCCTTTTTTCGAGTGTTTCTTCATTCTTTCTTGTTTTCAATAATGGGTAAGGGGTGTAGAAAAGTAGGGGGAATGAAGTAACGAATAGAAGAATGCAAATTTTAAGATTTTATGTGGTTGAGCTTTGAAGTTTCTCGTTTGAGAAAGAAAATGCTATGCACGGACTAACAATAACAACTTTTGAAATTGAAAACAATTCCCAATCATGTTTTTTAGTGATAATAGATGGTTTTAATTGCTTTTTTTAATTTTGCATATTTCTTTAGAATAAAACAGCACAGTTTGTAGGAAAGCATTGAATATATTCGGGTAATCCAAATCAGTGTACACACCAACGTACGTGCCTGTCCAAAAGAAGAATGAAGAAACAACCGAAAAAAGGAATCATGTTCACAATGTATAAGAGAGAAATATACCACCTTCTTTTGACAAGCTGAACGGTCATCTCACTCACCTCTTCGGATGAGTATTAGTGCTGAGGTGTCATCTCATTTACCTTTTCAGATAAGTAAGTGTAAAAAACAATGCTTGAAAAAAACACAATGAATGTTATACAAAAGAGACAACAAAAAATTGAGGGTGTTGGGGGATTGAACGTATGAAAGAATTCCCTCTTTATAAAATTTGTACTCTATGTCCGCGTGGTTCGTTTATTTTCTTTTGAACCTTTGTCCCGTCTATCGCGCGGTATTAAATCGCGTGTTTTTGACAGCTCTCTTTCCTTATTACTTTCTGTCCATAAAACCAATGGCTGCTTTCACATTTTGTGTCCTTTGTATTGTTGTTATAAAAAGCATGATTAAAAACAGATAACTGATTGAAGAACAAATGAAAACAGAGAGAAAATCCAATTTTAAATATTTCTATTCCACTTACTCTTGCTTTCGCTCTTATTTGCGTCTTTGCAAAAACGTCTTTCTGGAGACTTTTTTCTTAGCCGTTAGCTTTAAATTTGAAATTTAGCTTGAACTGAGTACTGTTCACCTAAAAATCTGAGCTAAAATTTATCTTGGGAGGAAATTTGTAAGGAAGCTAAATTTTAGCGCGATCTGAGTACTAGGTTTTACGTGTTAAAAATTAATCCAGATCCAGCAAATATTAATTTTCCATTTTCGGAGGTGAAAGTTTGCAAGTTATATTTAAAAAGTACTTAATACTATGTAATAAATTGCGGAGAATCACGTTTTTAGGAAATTAAGCAATAAACAAAAATTATTTCTGGTATTAAGATGTAAGAAACGTTGCGTTTGAAATTGTTGATGCAACTTCTTAATTGTGCTTCCCGCTTTAGAATACCTTTTAGAAATATAATTTTCTGGATCCGTAAACGCTCCCCAACGGCACTGTCAACTTCAACATGACAGTAGTTGAGACTGCTTTTATTTTTTATAATAAAAAGTGCATTTTTCTTTTTGGAACAAGAAAAAAAAAGTAAATTTATTTGTGCGAATTAAAAACTACTGCCATATTTGTTCAATACTTCAATAAAGTAATCTAAAAGTTTGTGAATATATACATAATGTTCTTGTTCTGATTAAAAGTACAGAATAGGGCATTTGCTTGGAAACCAAGTGTTTACCAACATTAGAACAAGTTAGCAATCACCGAAAACAGCTTCCTATCATAAAAGATGCATCACCGTCGAAGAAATGTAAATAGAAGTAAATACAGTCCCATCGACCCGTCAACTTACGATACTGCCGATGGCGTTGAAGACAGCCAATTTCTTGAAACAAAACGTAGATTTCCATTAAAACAGATTATTCTCATTGTAGGTTTTATGATCTCAGGAGCCGTGAGTTACACTTTTCAACTGAAATAATAACAAGTTTATAAATTACAATTTCTTTATTCTAGATTTGCATTACAATCAGTATACTCATATCGGCTAGTTACTTTGATGCTAAATATCAGGATCGAGTCTGGCCACTCCTTATAGTTGGAATATTAATGTTCATTCCTGGCGGATATTACGGCTACATCCTAATATGCATTTTATTTAAAAGAGATGGGTTTACCTATGACGATATACCAATTTTTTAATTATACATTTTGTAAAATCCTTAATGCAATAAATAATTTTTGTTCTTTTTACCAAAATTTATATTGCTCACTCTTTGAACACATCCCGGCGGACATTGCAGTGGTTGCTGAATTCATTTAAAAATTAATGTCAGAGAAGTGTCATCGCCAACAGAAAGGCGTCAACGTCACAACTTATTTGAAAAGAATCTACGGACACAGATATTCCTTAAATCTTTCTTTAAATAATAGAAGGATTTTAATTTTAAACATTTTCATTTGTTTTTAATTATTGCATTTGATTTTTAATCTATTTCATCATGTCATCAAATCAATGGGAAATTGTTACCAAATCAAAGAAACAGCGCAATCTCGAAAAGAAAGTCGAAGCTCACACTGAAAAGAAACGTCTTGCATTAGCCGGTCCAAGTTTGGAAGAAATTCGTAAGGTTTCTCGACTTTGCCGGCAGATAATTTAGAGAATTTATTTATCATTTTAGTACCGCAGCATGAATTAAAAAGTATTTTTATCAAAAGTACAAAAGACAAGGAGAATAAATCGCCTAAGACGGCAGTTTCGAGCAACAAGTCGTCTCCTGCAAAGAAAGCTAAAAGCAATAACAATGAGAGCCATAAAAAGATACTTCAAATAGCTGCTCCTCCAGCTCCGCCGAGACCAAAGAATTTAGAAACTGCCTTAGTTAAGATAACTCCCGATGAGTTAAATGGCCTTATGGAACAACTTATATCTTCATTCCCACGAAACGAACTATATTGGTTAAGGGAGGTAAGGAAAAGGCGGTAATATGATTTCATGCATTTTCATCTTTTTTAACTTTTAAAACATCGTTTTGGTTTCTGCTAACGGAAGTAAATATAGTAAACTAGCAGTTAAGAAAGTTTTATTCCCGATTTGTGGGATTAGTGGAAAAGTGTTATTGATATTAGAAGCTTATTTTCGGGTTGTACCTTCATTCCTCTTGTTTATTTGGTGATCCCATATTAGATTTTTTAAAACTTCTAATTCTGCTAAAGTATAATTTTTTATTTTGTTTAAACAACCATATTTTCTTTCATAGATTGCCTCTTTTTTTAATTCACATCTTCCATTCGATTGTGATCCAATATTTTCCGGTAAAGCTGTGCTCTACCCAAGCAATGTTGTTCCGAAAAACCTCAAGACTGCATTAATAGATATTTTTAAAACCATGGGTGAGGTAAATCTCTCCTATTTTTATGATACTCTGATAACGAAAATGACTGAGGAACTATCAAAGCACAAATCAGTTCTTGGATACAAGGTAACCTGTGTGTTTAGCTTCTACATCAATCCTTAAAGTAATAAACTTGTTTTTAAAGCTCCTACTACAAATTGTTGCTCAAAATTGGCCATCAGTTTGTTCGAACAGCTTGGCAAAAACTGCAATTTTGAGAAATTCCTATCAAAATCGAAGCAATATTGGATTAAGTATATTATGGGGAGTTGCACAAGGAGGCTTCAGGGACGTTAATGTTGGTGTCAAAGGTATGCAATACTCAACTTATCTATTCAATGATTGAATCATGTATTAATACTTTAGTTTGGCAAAATATAATGCTTCCTGTTATTGATATGAAAAGCTATTCTCGCTATGTAGCAGATTATATTGAAAAAGTTCTCTTGTCCAGCGATGGTGACCAAAAGTAAGTTAATTTTATTTTGAATGTTTTATCAATTTGTTATTAGTTTCTAATCAAACTGTTTGTCTTATTTCCAAGACTAATAATGAGTCAATCTGACTTTTTTGTTGCCTACAATGCGTTAAAGGCTAAATACAGCATTCCGAAGGAATGTCAGCAGGTGCTAGCAACGAGTTCTCAGCTTATTTTGGTATGTCAATATAACGTTTAGTTTAATGAATTCGTATTATTTGTTTTTTCCTATACTTATGGTTTTTTTATGTATAGAAAAAATACATCGAGAGCTCATCGAAACATGCAAATGTCTTCCTTCATCTATTCCGTGATATTGAAAATTCCACAAAGACTAAAGTTGAAATCGACGGGTGCATCGATTGTCTTATAAACGGCGATGAATGTTTCAAAGTTTGGAAAATGAACTACAAAAAGAATGTCATACCTTCTTTTTTGCTTCTAAAACAAATATGTAAGTATCTAAAATTGTTTAGGAATAATAAATGCAGTATAATAAACTAAATATTTAGATTAAAAGAATTGCACGTTCTGGTAGAACTTACCAACAGTTAAGTATGACTTACGCATGGTACTTATTTACTTGCTTAGGTCCCCAGTCCTAATTAAGGCTGTTGGGAAGGGGACGGCCATAGAGTGCACATGGCTTCAACTTTGCCTACGCGCCATCATGTCGATTTCCGGAAATGTGCTTCAGCTCCGGAAAACTTGCTTAGTTGCGCTGATGATTCATGCTCGACTGTTCTACGCCATGTGCTTCTCGGCCGCCTAACTCTTCTTCCTTCTTATATGAGCGGATTCACCTGCATTGTTTGATTTGCAATAGAAACGTTGCCTTTTCGAAGTGTATGTCCAAGCCAATTTTGCCGTCGCGTATAATAAAGTCGAACGGTTCCAGACCGGTACTCCGTAGGAAATCTTCATTAGATTTCAATTGGGACATAAAATCCTAAGGATGTTTCATAGACATTTGCTAACTAACGCTTGCAGCTTTTTCGTGACAGCAGATCCCCCCAATTCCTGTGAGCTAAGCCGTGCCCGCGAGCATGACACTGCTCCCACAACGGACATTCTATCCCTTCCTGTCCACTCTTACATCTCGTGTATCCATTTTTACCTCCTGCCACAGTGTCCGGTTCCCTCATTTGATACGAAGGCTCTTCTCTATTGACTACTCCCAGTCATTACCTGCCTATCTTAACTTCCAGCTCCTTCACACTTCTCATACAGTATCTCCTCTGCGAAAAAAAAAGATATGAATTGGCATATCATGCTCTTTTTTTCGCTATTCGCTCCACTCCTACTTCTTAACCTATCCTATCCTAACCCCTACTCTCATGTTATATTTATAATCCCTTTCAAGCTTTAATTTCCCAAATCCACTATCCTATTCCACCACCTAATGCCTCATTTTAAATGGCAAAATTAAGTGAAAAAATGGTTAGGACCACAGAAACTTTGACGATTAATAAAAAAGCACATATCTCCGTTTAAAAAAAAACAATAACTTTTCGTTAAATATTGACACAAGAACTAAAATAAAAACATTTTAAAGCACAACCAAGAACTAAAATCAAGGCAAACAAAGTGGCAATGGTCACTGCCTACGTCACATAAAAAAAATCCCAACTTTCATTTGACAGCACGGCGTAATCTTGTTTATATCATACTCTAATTTAATTTGTCGCTTGCAACTCTGCTAGAAACTCTGTAAAACTAGAAAAAGTATTTTTACTATTTTCTTGGAAGTTGGAATACCTTACCTTAGAGACAAATTTAAAATGCAGTTGTTGATATAATTATCTAATAATTAAATTACTATCTCTTGACAGACCAACAATGGGACGGATCCGCTATTAAACTGCGCAATTCTAAAGCATTTGATGAATTCCTTATTGTTGCAGCACAACTTAATATGGAATTATCATCATCCAAGAAGAGAGATCCGCATTTAGATGATCTGCTTTCATTATTTGGGGTAAGTAATTAATAATAAATTTTACATTTAATTATGAATCCCCCCGAAAGTATAATCGGTGCGCACTCAAGGGGTTATTAATACCCTGAATTAACACCGTGCGAGCGTTAAGTAAGACGAATAAGAAAGACAGGAAAGTAACTTTTTGGCGCAGTAGATCAATGATTAGGTGACTATTTTATCACTAGCTTGCACAAAAGGTTTTTCAAAAATTGTTACCCATCCTGATAACGAGTATCGTTCAAGAAAACATTTGCTCTTTTTGAATTTTGAGACTTTCATTGCAAGAAAAATAGCAAATCTAGATTAAATTTCAACACGAAAGATTTGATCTCTGATGGATTGGAAGATTTGATCTGAATGCACACATACATGTAAATAATCTTTTCTGCCAATGTCAATAGGGATGTAACATGCAAGCGTTACATCGATGTTTTAAAAAATCGATGTATCATTCATAAACATCGATTTCGAAACATCGATGAAACCCACTTAAACATCGATACATCGTTCTTGGTGAACGATAATAGTGCCACGTGTGTGAAAAGGTTCGATCTCTGAAAAGGAAAACGTAGTGATCTCAAATTTAATGTCTGTTACTGAAATTTCATGCAAAACCAGTTTTGTGTTGGGCAATTGATGATAGTTTTTTGTCTCCAAGAATCGAAACCACGCATCGTGGATGCAGTTTAAAATTCAAAATAGTGAAATGTCATTTCTATATTAAACTAGCTGACCCACCCGGCGTTGCTCGGGCTTACAACGTCAAAAAAACGGTCTTTCGATTATTTAGTTTTGCTAACTAAAATCGCATTTTAACTTTGACAAACGCAATGAAACACAACCTTTAGAATAAAAATAGCTGGCTAATTATTGTTTTTTTTTATTTTATTACTATTCGTATTTTAACTTAAGAAGTAACCGCTTAAATAAGGTTGTTGTTTTTTAAACATGCTCATAACATTTAAAACATCTTTAAAGAAAAAAAATTGGCGCACTTTAAATTAATTTTTGGCAACTGCAATTGGTTCATTTTGAATCTATTATATGTGGGCCACATTTAAAAGTGCATAAAAGATATGCTACTAGAGATTTAGTTCTAATCCTTTTTATTACGTTCCTTTACTTTTTCAAGTAACTTCAAGTATACTCTTAAATTTGGAGGAGTGGAAATGAATTCTCTCACATAAAGCAAAAACTATAAAAAATTAAAAGAACGCTTTTGTAGTAAGTTGTATTGTGTGTGTTTCTTTAGTCCGGCATTTCACAGTGCACCGTGAGGCATGTCTCTTTTTTAAATTCCTTTTTCATATTTCATTCGGTGATGCAAGTATAATTTCAAAATGTCTCTTGAGTCATGACTCAAATTCAAAAGGTTTAAAGTAGAAACCCAATCACGCCTTACAACTGACTTTGACAACTTGAAAAAGTTCAAATATACGGAAATGTTTAAATTTTATAAAAATACTGCTTTTTCTACAAACGCTTTGTTTGACGTACGTAAGGATAACATAAAGCGAGTGATATACAAAAAATTTCGAATTGACTGAACTTTTGCTCGCTTTGTGACATTTTACTCAATGAATACGTTCAAATTTGATTTTTTTTATTTTTACAGTAGGTTCTCAATATTTTCACATTCACGATGACAGAACAGCGCTGTAAAGCTTTATATACGTAACGGGCTGAAGTCGGTTCTAAAGCGTGTATGTGTTTTACTGGCTGAACACAATGACGACGGAACTGGAATACGCATACGGAACTGCAAACATTGAATACACGCGAACTGTATTCTGCAAACACAATGGTACGTTACTGCATACGGAACTGCAATACGCATACGGAAAGGTTGGTTAACTTTTAACTTTTACGTACAGTAAATTTGACATTTTATCTGATGCAGAGAGAAATTATGAAAGAGAGAACAATCTTTCGTACGTCTGTCCCTCCCAAACCCTTTTATTTAGTATAACTGAAATAACACCTGATGATTCCATTCTTCTTAGTGATATTTCAATTCGTTGTATAAGAGTTTCTTCTCTTTTTTATCATTTGTGTTTGGTATTCCATCCATTTTTGAATTTAAATGTCAAAGTTACTGTACGTGCATTATGTTCCGATTGGTACCAACGACAAATTTGACAGCTCTTCCGTACTCCGTCTCCGTAATGTAATGCAGTTCCGTTTTTGCATTGTGTTCAGCCAGTTAGCCATAATTCTCCTGGTTTGTTTTGTTTTGTTGCCTTAGACACACCATACAAATATTCATGTAGTTTCTATAAACAACGAAACATAATAAAGGGATTTTGTAAAATTAACAAATACAGGAAAGAAAATTGTATTTCGACACACAACTCACCGGAAAAGTAGTTTTCTGTCTTTTTTCTTCAAATTTCCTTTCTTTTTCGCACTTCTTTTATGCATGCCTTACTTCACTTCACTGTAAATAGCGGAATTACTTTTTCAAGTAACTTCAAGTAGTTTTTTTTTTTTGGTCGTCCAGAACAGACCGGAAGCATTCCGAATGCTTCTGAAATTGTTCCATTTGGCACTCAATGACAGTTGTTGTTCTGAAAAAAAAAACATAAAATCGATTCTGCTTTCGTAGTCGGACATTGTATATGAACTTCTATAGTACTATCATGACGACCGGTGGACGGTGGCGTTCCAAGCGGCTCTAGGGAAAATTAACTTGGTAAATTGAAAGAGGCGAACGAGTCGAACAAAGAGAATTCTAAGAGAAACTCTGTGAACATGTACTTTACTCTTTGCAGTTTGCAGTTTACATATATACAATGATGCGAGTATAGTTTTTTTTTTGCACAACTGGATTGCTTCACACAAGCAGGGCGACGAGATGGCTAGTTAAAATAATTGACAAAAAAGAAGAAAAACGACTTTTGTAAATGAATGGTGTCTGGGGGGTGGTTATATGTTTAAGCTGGTTGATAAGTTTATTTTGAGTTTTATATTTTTTTCATATAAAACATTCGACGGTAGGTAGATATTTAGGTATGTACCTACATACATCCCTACATAATGTGTGTATTTACGTAGGTATACTTGTTATATTATCTTTGATAAAATGTTCAGCTAAATTCAGGTCGATCGGTCGGTTGTCGGTGTGGTTGATGGTGTGAGCGAGGGTGAGGGAGATACTAAAAAGGAAAACTTAATAAGCACATGTGTATGTGTATTGTGTATATCCTGTTCTCGGTGACGGTGAACAACGAAGAGGATCGACATCGACAATGATTTTATTTTTTGAATTTTCATTTCATTGGCTTCGTTATCGTTGATGTTGAATTTTATGCACAATTTGCACAAGTAGCTTTGTGATTATAGGGACTATGAGTCAAGTTTAGGATTCGTGAACATAAAAAAATTGTGATAATAATCAAACATTACATTACGATGATAGAGAAACATATTTGAGTTGCTGGCAAAATTCTGTCCGTCTGTCTGTAGGTCTGTCTGTACGGATGTATTTTGGACTATAGCCTAAACCGATGAGCCAATCGACTTCAAATTTAGAACTTAAGGTTATTTTGACATTTTACACAGGAGTTTTTTTCAAATTTTACTTGCGATTATAGGGACTATAAGGCAAGTTTAGAATTTGTGAATATAAAAAAAAAATTAGATAACAATGAAACATGACATTACGATCATAGAGAAGTCTAAAAAAGTGATCGACAAAAAATGACTGTCTGTCTGTCAGTAGGTATGTATAACGAGCTGCAGCCTAAATGGCTTAAGCGATTATCTTTAAACTTGGTGTGTGTGATTATTTTGGCATTCCCCGAGGGGACATTGAAATTTAAATTGTAGGCCTAAAAGTAAAGGAAGTGCCATATGACCGTTGAGTTGAGTTGTTTTCTTGATTGAAATTTTTGCATTCAGTAGGTAATCGAGTATTTTTTTTATTTGTTAGTTGTTTTTGCATGTTTATGTGTTTATCATAGGCGTCCTTATTATTTATTCTGTATGCTGTATGCTGTTACGATCATAAAATGCTTTAAAATAAATAACGATAAATAAATAAAAATACAAATAACGAAGTTTGCTTTCATTAGACTAGTGGCAAAATTTGAGGGAAAATATTAAACAAATAATTTTTTTATGAAATCAAAAAACACTATTCATAACGTTTTTTGGAAAAAAATGTTGTAAGCCATCTTATTTCTTTTGCCGTTTTCTATTTTATAATTTTTTCATTTCAAAAACGTTCGATCAGTTTTTTGAAAAACTTTTCGAAAATATATATATAATTTTTTTGACTATGTCAATTTAACGAAATCTATAGTTTATACTAGGAGAAACAATTAAAAAAATCTATAGATTCGTTTTCAAAATATTCAAAAAACAAAATAACTTTTTTAACAAATTTTTAAAAATTAAAAAAAAATGTTTTTGAAAATTTTAATAAGCAATATTATTTAAATCATAAAACACTACATATTTTGAAAATTTTATCAAAATCCGTCAATTAGTTAACGAGAAAGTCTAATTTCAAAAAACCGGTCATATGGGAGGTACCGTTATAAAACTTTTTCCGAAAAATCCATTAAAAATAAAAAATAGATTTTGCATAGAAAACATCATTCTGAAAGTTTTATCAAAATCGTATGAGCCGTTTTCGAAAAAAATAAGTTTTTCATTAAAAGTTATATGGCAGGTGCCGTTAGTTTTGGAGCTAGAATGCCAATTCCAACGGCCCAACCGTTTAGGCTGTAAATATCGATACGGGGAGACAGACAGACAGACAGACAGACGGACGGAATTTCCGGACCCACTTTTTTTAAATTCTCTATCATCGTAATGTCATGTTTGATTGTTAGAATTTTTTTTACGAATGCATAACTTGCCTTATAGTCCCTATAAATCGCAAGTAAAAAACTATTCGATTACTACTGAATGCAAAAATTTCAATCGAGAAAACGAAAGTTTACACCTGCCCCTAAATAAACAAATTAGCACACAGGAGCAAGTACGTGCGACCCAGTCGTGCCTTTTATATGTATATTTATTTTTTTCTGAAATTCTTTAAATAATATGATTGAACAGACTTTTGGCTTTAAAAAAGGTATAACACATTATTTTAAATGTTGCCGTTATTTTTAAATATACCTATATAAATATATTTTAGTGTTAGATTACTTAGGCTACTTACATTTTTCTGAATATCAATTTTGGTTATGCATTCGTAATCATCGTAATGTTATAGGTATTTGATTGTTATCTCAATTTTTTTTTCTGCACGAATGCATAACTTGTACTTAGTACCTACCTATAATAATTGCAAGTTAAAATTAAACAATTAGGTATTACAAATGTAAAAAAACCCGTGGTATTTTTAGCAATTCTATAGAAGATTAGTACAAAGAAATATTTTGGTTTAACTATAAATTTCTTTCCAGCGAGCTAAGCTGGGTAGGTCAACTAGTACCTATTATATAAACCTCAAACAAACAAAAGATCTTTGGTACTATAAATCAATAATATATAATCAATCAATAATAATATAAATCAATTTACAAACAATTTTTGATTGAATTTCTGCACATAGTTCATTCAGATATATACATATGTATGTACCTATATGTATATGTAGGTACCTATCTGTATGGAAAGTTAAATTCAAAACAAAAATCCATCCACTGCAAGGACGTTTGTATCTTTGTATAAATATAGCAAGAAGTAAGTTTGTGTTTAAATTTCAAGAATGAATGTGTACATTATTTGAAGACGACAACCTTCATAATAGTAAAAAAAATTGAAAATCCTAAAGAATTCGAATCAAAAGTCTGGTCAATGATGTATATATGTACAAATATGACAAATATGTATGTAGGTAGTGCTTGTACAAAACTTGAAAATCCTAAAAAACTCAAACCAAAAGTCTGGTCAATGACGTACGCATGTATAAATGCTTATGTGAGAACCAGTTCTCATATTACATATTCCATATAAAAAAAACGTAAACAATGAAAGTGTTGGATCGTGTATAAATCCTTACAAAAAACTATTCGCCTCAGCTAAGCGAAACCATTGTATATTAACTTCAAAACTGCTAGCAGTTTATACACATATATACAATGAACAAAACAAGATACTGAATTATTTCATGTTCTCCTTCGGTTTTTTCTTGCCTCACATTGTCACATTGCACATGCGCAGGAAACTAAGCACAAAGCATAACACTAAAAACCATGCTCTTAATTCTCTCTCACTCAAATAAAATGTCCTACACTAGCACTCCAAGCGGCTCTAGGGAAAAAGATTTTTTCTCGTCTCATGATAGTACTATAGGCAATGTATATACAATGTAGTCGGAATTAAAACCAGAATCACGCACACATAATAGACACAAGTTAAAATTAAAAATTGTGTAACGATATTTTTTTATTTGACGTATGAAATTGAGATCGTTGATTTAAAGGGGATAATAACAAAATACTTGCATTAAGGGATGAAACATCGTTCATAAACACATCGATGTTATGATGTTCATATCAATGTTTGCGCTATGTTTAAGAAAAATGTTTGTGAACGGATTTTTACATAGATACACAATTGATTTATTCAAGAGAAAAGTATAAAACAAAAAACAAATACATTTCATTTATTCCATTAACATTTTTAATTCTGAAGTTTGTGTTTCATTGTACATATTTGTAAACAAAATATCAAACGCGATTAAAATAAATTTTGTTCTGAATTTAATTTATTTTTAAAAATGGCGAATACAAATTTGCACGAAAGTATACTATTTGCAATAAAAAGGAGAAAAAGAATTTGCATCGATAGTAAAATTATAAATAATTATAGTAGCTTAAGCAATATTCCAATATCAATTCTAATCCAATACTTTCTTTCAGTTTATTTATTTATTAACATATCAATATACAATTATAAATTGTTACTAATATATATTAAAAGAGAAATAGCAGCAAGGGCTTTCAGCTCTTGGAAATTAAAGTTAAGTTAAATACATATTTTTAGGTTATTTAGATTTTTTGTTAAGATATCAATATTGTTGTGGCTTGGTTCTCGAAGGAGTTCGTATAGATTCTTGTTTGGGTTAAAGCTGTTCTGTAGTGATGGAAAAGAGGACAAGAAGCATGGGCTCAGCAAATGTGCGACCGTTACGGAGTTGAAGTAGGTTGGGCAGGTAGGTGGAGATTCCTTTTTGAGGAGGTAGCTGGTGTGTGTAAGCGGTGGTGTGACCAAGACGGAATCGGGTAAAAGTTGTTATGGCGTTTTTGGAGATGTTTGTTCGGAATAATGGTTGAAGTTTGTTAAGGTTGATTGTTTGATAATGGTGCTTGTAGTGCTCCCACTCAAGTAAACGTTGTACTTCTTCTTTAAGTATCTTGTTAAGTCGAGACGAGATAAGGTGTTGTAAGTGAAAGTTGGAGCCTTAAGCGTGGAGTTTGCAGCTATATCTGCGAGTTCGTTACCCTCTATTCCAATATGAGCAGAAATCCAGATGAGTTTCAGCTTAGAACTATACTTTATTAACAGATCTCGAATTTGATATTTATTTGATATTTGATATTTATTGAATAAAAAACATCTGTACAACGAGCTTAACTTTAACTTTAAAGATGTACAGGATAGTTAAATACATACATAATCACAAATTATTAAAAATTACATAATTACAAAAATTAAAAAAAAAGAATTAGAAAACAGATATTATAAACTATTAATTTGAACAAAAGATGAAAATAAAAATTACTAATAAATTAAAGAAATTAAAAAATTTAAAAAATTTAAAAAAATTGAAAAATTGAAAAATTAAAACTTTAAAGTCGCAATACGAAACATAAAATAAAAAAAAAAGTTATATAAAACAAAAATTAATATTAATATATTCAAGTATGTTCAATTCAAATTTGAGATATGCTCAAAGCAAAGTTCATGAAATTTTCGGTGTTCGATACTTGACCTCAGACGACTGGGAAGATTATTCCACAGTCTAACAGCATAAACGAAAAATTGCCTGCGTGATGTCAATGTAGTTAACATCGAGGAGCGTAGAAGAATGTTACGACGAGACGAACAAAAGTTAAGTTTATTAAAAAGATAGTGAGGAGTCTTGTTAACAATTAATTTGGAGAGAAAAGAACAACATCGATATTTGAAGAAGGCTTCCAAGTTACATCCTAAAAGTTGACGAGTATAAGACGAAACATGATCGTATCTGCTAAGATTAAAAACGAATCGTGCAGTAGCATTGATGGTAACCTTAAGCTTTTGAAGTGACTGGGAGTCAGGATCTGAAAACAATTCACATCCATATGATAATATGGGTAAGATAAGTGATTTAGCGAGTTTTAATTTGACCTCGGTTGATAGAATAGATTTAGCAACAGATAAACCTCTGAGTGAACCATAAATTTTAGCAATTACAGAGTTAATATGAGTATCCCACGTCAGTCTATCGTTGAATGTTATACCTAAATTTCTTGCGTGGAACACAAATTGAATTGGACATTTATTTAAAAATAAGGGCGGAATGTTTTCAAGATTAAGTTTATTTTTAGCAATCGGGATGGATTTCGTTTTTTCAGGATTCAGTTTGAGTCCATTTCTGGTCGACCAATTGTATATGGATTGCAAGTCATGGTTCATTTTAGCTAAAGCAACGTCAATCTTCCCCATAGGAAAAGAAGTGTATAGTTGGACATCATCTGCGTAGATATGATACTGACAATATGACAAAACAGATGGCAAATCATTTATGAACAAGGAAAACAGTAAAGGTCCCAATATTGATCCTTGGGGAACACCAGTATTAACGGAAAGATACGAGGACAGTTTATTATTGCACGATACTGCTTGCGAGCGACTTGTCAAATATGAATAAATAAGATTTTTAGCTGTGTCAGAGAAATTAAAATACGTTGTCAGTTTATCACACAGAAGATTGAAGTCAACACAGTCAAATGCTTTTGAAAAGTCAAGTAAAGTTATCACAGTTATATAACTATTGTCTAAAGCTAGCCTAACATCGTCAGAAACCTTTAGAAGTGCTGAAATACAGCTATGTCCTGGTCTAAATCCTGACTGTAAAGGGTTAAGAAGACGTTTTTCTTTAATATATGCTTTCATTTGATTACTTATCATCATTTCGAAAACTTTAGATAGAAAAGGAAGTATAGCTATAGGTCTGTACTCTTTCTTCTTACCCGGCTTAGGTATAGGGATAATTTTGGATATTTTCCAGGATGCAGGATAAGTTGAGGTCATGATTATTGTATTAAAGAGGTGTGTTATGTGAGGGAGTATAAAAGGAAGAAGGATTTTAATAAAGTCTGGGTGAATATTGTCAAGACCGGTTGACTTGGATTTAATAGAGAATATTGCTTTTCCTACTTGGTATTCATCTACAGCACATAAAGAAAATGTTTCCTGTCTATCGTTTGCTGGTTGTTCAAGTCGCATATTGTTCGGTTGAAAAGGGACAGTTAAAAACTTTCTATTCAGGTCATCTAAATCAAAGTCATCATCAAAAACTGACGTATCCTTTTTTAAACCAATATTCTTAACTTCTTTCCAGAAAAATTTGGAGGAACGGTCGGAGTTAAACATATTATTGTAATAATTATATTTGGCGGATTTTATTAATCTTGTAACCAGATTGCGGGATGATTTGTATTGGGAAAAGATTTCTGGGCATCGAAAACGTTTCCAACGGCAGTATGAGACATCTCTAGTTTTAGTTGCGTTAAGAATCTCAGGGGAAAGCCAAGGACAAACTTGTGATCTTATGACTCGCGTCTTAATAGGTACATATTTATTAAAAAGATAGTCAATAGTAATGTTAAAAAGTTCAATTTGATTATTAACGTTAGATGTTGTATATATTGAGTGTAAGTTGATTAATGAAGAATCTCTAAATAAGCAATTGACATTTATATTACGAAAGTCACGAAACTGAAACGACTGTGGTGGCTTATTCTCAAGATGTACATCGAAGGTAGCGAAGACAAGATCATGATGAGAAAAAACAGGAACAGATAATTGACTTGAACATTTAACAGAATTAACATCACTAACAAGAAATACATCAAGCAGTGATGGTGCACAACCTGGCGAAAAATGAGTTGGTTCAGTATGATTTACAAAAGATAGTCCCAGAGAATACATTGATGTTTTAAAAATATTAGATGAACTTTGAAGAAGATTAATATTTAAATCACCACATACAATTAGTTTGGGTACACGACTACACATATCTTCTATAATTGTGGTAATTAGATTGGAATTTGCCATGCGAGGTGGCATATAAATGGTTCCGATACTGCATTTATTATCACCCTGTAATATATCAATAAAATAATAATCACATACTTCTGTGCCATCAGAGCTCTTAACATGAATTGATTTTATATTGTTTTTGACAAAAATAGCAACGCCACCTCCGGTTGTATGAGTTCGATCTGCTCTGTAAGGTTTTTTAAAACCCTTAAGTGCAAAATAGTTACAACTCAACTCTGGATAAAACCATGTCTCAGACACACAAATAATGTCAACTAAACTATCTTCAAATATCATTTTAAACTCATCAAATTTGTTAACAAGACTTTGAGCGTTAATGTGGCAAATATGCAAACCATTAGCACTTTTGCAAAGAGTATTAAGTAAAAATTTATTTTTTTCGTTTATGCTGTGAAAGCCAGCATCATTGTTGCTGCCCATTAACAGATAAAAAGTTAAAAATGAGGCCATAATCGAACACATAAACATTGTAAACATTAATTACACTTGCAATGAGAAGGAAGAAAAATAGAGTAATGTTTTGAATTGAAACAACTTGAACATAAAATAAGAACAAATAAAAAGAAAAATCGAATTGCGACAAAAAAGAAGAAAAAAGAAAACAAAGTAAAAAGAAAACAGTCAACAAAAATAAAAAATCTTGCAAAATAATTTCAATTTTAAGTACCATGAAAGTTCAAATCATTATTATTGTCGGGTCCGACGGCATTCCTCAGATCATCGATGTTGTGGATGGCTATTGAATTTTGGCTGTTAGTTGTGCGTATGAAGATTTGACCATTGAAAGTGTGCACTGATGATATAAGAGACTTTCGCTTCAAACGTAGTGCATAGCGCTGCAGCTGATAATTGTTTTTCGTCAGACTGTCATTAAGGAAAAAGCTTTTTGGCGAATCGATGCCAATATCAGAGAGGCTAAGCGGAGCTTTTTTTGTTTTGCGAAAGTTCGCTACTGCTTGCATAAATTGTTGCTTTCTTCGCTTATCTATAAATTTTAGTATGATGTTGGAGTCCGTGAGGGTATGTTGTTTGGTTTTAGCGCGAAAAATGTTTTGTATGTGTGGGGGCGTAAATATTTGTGCAATCACAGTCGTGTCATTTCTAGGATTAACGATACCTTTGAGTACTGAGAGACTATCAGAGCAAATAGCCCATTTGCCTGCTGTTTGTGAACATCTTTTAGTTGCCTCTATACTGCTTCTGTTGTATAGATGGAGGTAATATTTGGTAGTATTCCTTTTATAATTATGGAACCATCCTGGTTGACAACAGCAAAAGCCGTGTTTGTTTCCGTTTTCGAACCATCTGTGTATACGAAATTAAAGCCTATACGTTTAAGCTCAGTTGACATTTCTATGAATCGTGCTTTGTATACAGTGCTGGGTGTTGCAATCTTACGCAAATCGTGCAGACTGAGAAGTACAGAGTCTTTGTTTATTGACCAAGGTGGTTGAGTTGGTTTAAATTTTGCTGTTCTATTGCAAGGAAAATTAAGCTCTTTGGATGTTTCAAGAATGTTGTGTATTGCAGAAGGGATGCTCCTATGACGTTTATGGGCTATGGCTTTGCTTGTATCTTTGTCTATAAGCGAACCTTTTTTTTTTTTTTATAATTAACGCGCGCACAAGGGATTATGTGTTTCCCTTTTAATGTAGAACACACTGCGCGGGCATTACGAAGATAGGGAGGGGAGAGATAGGAGGTGCCGATTAACATTGGTTTTGAATGTTTGCAGATCAAAATGGCAAGGGAAAATCCCGCCGGGTAAACTATTCCAGATTCGTGTCGTTCGGCTAAAAAAAGAATCCCTATATTTCACGGTACGTCCGAAATTAGGCTCAAGGGTGAACTGATGAGCATTCCTTGCGAGACGAGTATTACGGGAGAAACTTTTAAGGGGAGGAATGCAACTGGCTACTTCGAGTGAACATTTTTTGTAAAAGAAACGATAAAATAAGGAAAGACATGAAACATTGCGTCGGTGTTCGAGTGGGGCAATTGTTTCAGCGGCAGTTCTATTACCTATCAATCTTAACGCTCGATTTTGTATTCTATCAAGCAGGTGAAGCGATGTTTGCGAACCTGTTTGAAAGTGAAGCTTGACATTGAGTTTTGTGATGATTTCAAGGTATCGCTCTTTAATTGTCAATAGCCCTGCCTCCGGAAGAATATTCTTAATTGATGTTGTAGAAAAAGCACCTATGCTTCTTCTTGCTGCTTGATGGTATGTTGGTGCTATTATGTTTATCGTTGATTTAGGGCAGGAACCGTAGATTGCTAAAACATAATCAATTTTACTTACAATTAACATTTTTGAAATATGACAGAGAATTTATATGAACATTACTTTTCTTAGATGACAGATATTTTATGATATTTAGCCTTGCTGCTAATGATTTCTTGAGACTAATACAATGAGGTTTCTAACTTTACTTATTGTTTATTATAACGCCTAGGACATTAAGATTGGATACTGTTTCAATATTGTTGTTATTTATAGTGAGTTCTTGTTGAAAACTGAAAACTTCCAGAAGGAAAATAAACACGTTGTGTTCGAAGATATGTAAACGGAAAAACTAAAACTTTTATTGAAAATATTTGACATATAAATAAACAAAGTCTCTAGTTAATAAAATAATATAACAAGTAACTTTAACAGAAAAATTAATACTTGCTACATTCCCATTCCAACACTCCCACTGAATGTAACATTAAATTGAAGAGTAATGTTTTTTAAAGTCCAAGGCTTTTGTTAAAAAATCTGCGTTCATATCTGCTGTACTTATGTACTTTAATTTGATCAAACCTTCATCAATTTTGTCACGAACAAAGTGGTGTCGGACATCTAAGTGCTTAGTCCTAGAATGGTATGCAGTTGTTAATGCAAGACTTATAGCCCCCTTGTTGTCGCAGTGTATGATTGTGGACTTCGGAGAGCTTGGAATAAGCTCTGATTCCAATCCCTTAAGCCATAAAGCTTCTTGAGTGGCTGAGGAAACGGCCATGTATTCAGCTTCGGTTGATGAGAGAGCAACTGTGGGCTGTTTTTTGGTATTCCAGAATACCGCTCCTCCAGACGATTGAAAAATATAACCTGTTACTGATCTTCTGTCGTCATTATCGTTTGCCCAGTCTGCGTCACAATAACCAATAACGCCATTATTTTTCGATTTAGAGAATTCTAATTTAGCATCGGATGTTCCCTTCAAGTATCGCAGAATACGTATAACTGCTGTCCAATGAGCTTTCCCAAAGCAATTATTGAATCTTGAAACATTGCTCACAGCAAAACTTACGTCTGGCCTGGATACTTGCGCAGCGAACATGATACAACCAACAGCTTCTTGATACGGAATCTGCATCATTTCATTTTTCTCGTCTTCTGTTTGTGGGCACATTAGTTTAGTAAGCTTTTGATTAGCATCCATCGGTGTATTTGCAGGGTTACAATCAGTCATATTAAAACGAGCAATAATATCTTTAATGTATTGTTCCTGATCGATATAAATTGTACCCTTTGCACGATCACGTTAAATTTGTATGCATAAGACAAATCGAGCTTTACCCGTATCTTTCATTTTGAAATTATTATTCAAATAAGATTTAAATTTGTTCTTGACATCAATGTTTTTGGTGAATATCGAAAGGTCGTCCACATAAACTGCAACAATTACAAAATTTGAACCTTCACCAGAGAAATAAACACATGGATCTATTTTTGATTTCTTCAGACCATATTTAACCAAAGCTGTATCTAGCTTTTGGTTCCACAATCGACTGGCTTGCTTCAACCCATAAAGCGACTTCTTTAAATGGCATACTTTACCAGTATTATCAGTGAAACCTTCTGGCTGCAGCATATATATGGTGTCATCCAGATCTCCTTGTAGAAAAGCAGTAACTGCATCCATCTGGTCAATTTCTAGATCTAATTGGGCGGCTAGAGAAAACAAAAATCGAATGGTGCTATACCTCACTACAGGGGAGAAAGTTTCTTCGTAATTGATCCCTTTCCTTTGAGCGCAACCCTTCACGACTAATCGGGCCCTTTACCGTGAAATCTTGCCTTCGCTATCACGTTTTGTTTTAAATACCCATTTGCAGTTGATAAGTCTTTTATCGACAGGCAAATCCACAAGGTTCCAGGTACCGTTTTCTCTTAAAGCTTCTATTTCTTCTTTCATTGCTTGCCGCCACAATTCAGAATCAGATCTATCAAGAGCTTCTTTTAATGTGAATGGATCATGCAACTCACCATTTGTGACTGAGTACGTTATATATTCATCCCTTATCAAAGGTTTCGGCGGACGCTGACTTCTTCTGGGAACTTGCATTGTAGTTTCATTTTCTTCTGGCATCGAATGTGGAATTTGTATATCTTCACTTGATGCTCCGGAGATACTGATAACTTCATCTTCATCAGAGATACCAATTGGAGATACGCTCGTGCAATTGTTATTGACATCTTCAAGTTCCGGCTTTGAGCATTGTTTTGTCTGGGTATCCGAAACTAATCCACCGTTGATACCGTTATCTTCCCCCACTGAATCATCATCGTCTGGAGATATATCAGGAAAAGAAATCAAATCATAATTTTCAGCTACCATGTTCAAAGATATGTTCTCATCTTCGAAAAATATGACATCTATACTAATGATGATTCTTCTTTTGTCAGGATGATACAGCCGAAAAGTTTTGAAATCTTCAGATATCCAACGAAAATGTATGCTTCGGATTTGGGATCCAACTTCTTGCGCCTCTCTTTTGGTATATGAACCACTGCCTTGCATCCAAACGTACGCAAATGACTCATATCAGGTTTCTTTTCTGACCACGCCTCTTCAGGAACCATCTGAAGCGATGAACTACAAGGTGATCGGTTTATTATGTAAACCGCCGTTGAAATTGCTTCAGTCCAGAAGATTTTTGGCAAATTCGCATCTAATAACGTGCACCTCGCCTTTTCAATAATAGTTCGGTTCATACGCTCTGCCAGTCCGTTGTGTTGAGGTGTATAAGGCGCTGAACTACGATGACATATCCCACTCTTTCGCAATAATGCTTGAAACGTTTTATTGCAATACTCTGACCCATTATCGGTGTGCTTTAAATTCTGCAAAACGAGTAACAGTTTCATGTTTTGATTGTAGAAAATAAACGAAAGTCTTCTTCGTAAAATCATCAACGAATACCAGAATGTATCGCGCGCCTCCCATACTCTTCACATGCAATGGACCACATAAATCTGAATGAATTACCTCAAGTACTGCATTTGCTCTTGGTCCAGTGTGATTAAATGGAAATCGACATTGCTTTCCTTTACAACATACTTCACAGTTCCATTTATCGATAGCAGGAAATTTTTGATTATGTTCAAACCGATCGCTCAGCTCACGAATACTTGCTATGTTGAGATGTCCCATCCTTCTGTGCCATAGTTTGTAGTCAGAATCCACATTGTTTGCAACAAAACATCGATCTTGCCCTGGTTTGTCCAGCTTAAATAGTTCCCCATTAAGAGAAGCTGTAGCAACTAGTTGTTTTTCGGAATTATAAATTCTACAGCCCTTGGAATCAAAAACCCCTTTATTGTTTCTGCTAACAATTTGACTCACTGGCAGAAGATTTGCACATAGCTCAGGTATACATAAGACATTTTCTACCTTCACTGTGTCATTTTGGGTAGCAACTGGCAAATATACACTCCCAGTACTCTGTACATTTAAACGCATGTTGTTAGCCACCACAACTTCACTCTTAGCAGCTTCACTTACATCTGACAATATGTTGGGATCAGTACACATATGAGCAGATGCTCCCGAGTCAATGTACCATTCACCAGGTTGCACTGAGGAGACAGCAAAAGATGTATACAAAACATTCGAATTTCCTGGAATTTCTTTGTTGGTCCGCTGTTTTGTTGGGCAGTCTCGAGCAAAATGACCTTGTTTATTGCACTGGAAACATCTGGGTCCAGCGCTGCCACTACTGCCGTTCTTACTTGTACCATTTTTATTAAAGCTGCTCTTTTGTGGGTGTTTTGTTTTCCTCTACGCCCATAAAAAGCAACCGTTTCGGAAACATCTTCTTTTTGCGTCCTTCTGGGCCCATAACCTGTTGAAAATTGAAAACTTCCAGAAGGAAAATAAACACGTTGTGTTCTAAGATATGGAAACGGAAAAACTAAAACTTTTATTGAAAATATTTGACATATAAAAAAAACAAAGTCTATAGTTAATAAAATAATATAACAAGTAACTTTAACAGAGTAATTAATACTTGTTACATTCCCATTCAAACAGTTCTAAGTTTGTACAGTTTGTTTTTCTGCAAATGTGAATCAATTTACATTTTTCTAAGGAAAGTTTAGATCCAGAAATACAGGACCAGTTGTAAATTTCATCAATTAAATGAGAAAATAAAGATTTTGTTCTATCTAGGTCATTGTATTTACATAGAATATATGCATCATCTGCATATATACAATGATCTAGATCATTATATTTAGATATAATGTGATCTAATTGATTGAATGCAATTGCAAAGCAAATAACCGATAACGGAGATCCTTGTGGGATTCCGTTGTTGACAGGCGAAGTTGTTGAAAAAAGGTTTCGAGTTTTGGCGAAGAATTTTCTGTTCGTTAAGAACGGTTTAAAATTGCCAAACATTTTCGGATTAATTCCCCATTCCTTTAACTTGTCTAGAATGACGTGAATATCTATTCGCTCAAAATCTTTCTCAAAATCTAAGGCCATTATTGTGATGTGGTTTCGTGCTGTAAGAGTGTTTATTACTGCAAATGTGCAGTAGTGCATCTATGCAACTTCTTTTTGGTTTGAAAGCGACTTGGTGACCACTTAAAACTTTTTTGAATTATGCAAACCATAACATTCTGTTTGCGATAATTTTTTGTAAAACTTTTGACAAGCAAGGAAGTAGGGAGATTGGGAGGTAACTGTTTACACTTGCGATATCTTTCTTTGGCTTAAGAATTGGGATAATGGTCGCTGTTTTCCAACTTTGGGGTATGATACCCGTATTGAATATGCTGTTGCAGAGAGCTATTAGCCTTTTCTTAACTGCATCCGGTAGATTTGTTATCCTAGGATAGGAAATCCTATCCCGGCCTGGTGTTCTGCCTTGTAATTTACCCAAACAACTTTCGAATTCTATCAAAGTGATGTCAGATTCAATACGTTTAGCTGCTGGGTTCATTGCAGGTTGTGGAACTGAATTGAGGCTTTCTCGTTTCCTGGTGTTGAAAGCGGCAGTAAAGTTTGAATTATCCGAGTTGGATAACCAGGTTTGTGCAAAATAATTACAAATTTCAGCCGGTTTAGTTACCGAGCCTGTTGGTGTGTTAATAGATAGAATGTGTTTATGTGCACCGTTGCCGGAAAGGGTCTTATACGTTGCCAAACTGTGCTTGTCGATGAATTTGGATTGATTTCACCCGTTAAGTCTTTAAACCTTTTGGTTTTGCTAATTTTTAGCAGTCTTCTAAAAAGAGCATTAGCTTTTTTGTAGGCTAATAGGTGAACTTGAGTGGGATTTTTCTTGAAAATCCTAAAAGTTCTGAACTTTATAGTTCTTAGTCTAGCTAGATAGGGATTCAACCAGGGCACAGTTCGTTTGGACACATTTGGGGATGATTGAGGTATGGAGTCGTTTGCAGCATTTCTAATGCATTTGATCACTGAGGCCGTTTCCCTGTTTATACCAGTGGAGGTTGTAGGTACTGTTGTCACGTTTGGTTCAAATTTGTGTCTGAATAAGTTCCAATTATCTAAATCTGTTTTATATTTTGGAATATGTTTAGCAATGACGTTCCTAGGAGACAATAGGAGAGATATGGATATTGGAAAATGATCGCTATTATATAAATCATTTGAGATGTGCCAGGATATTTTCGGAAAAAGTATAAAGCAACAACATGTCACGTCCACATGGGTAAACGTACCATGTGTTGAAAAATGGGTGGGAGAACCATCGTTAAGTATTGTTAAATCGGAATTAGTAATGAATTCTTCGATAACTAAACCCCTTTTGTTAGTCTTGAGGGAACCCCAAAGCTCGCTCCAGGAGTTGAGATCACCTGTAATAATGTAAGGTGGTTGCACTTGCCTGATCAAATTTTCTAAATCAGATCGAATAAACGGTTGTCCCGTTAGAATGTAAATACAAATGATTGTTACTTTGATACCTAAATCATCTCGTACAGCGGTAGATAATAATATGTTCCAAGAAATTGGCGTATGTATATGAGGAATATTGTTTTTGATGAGTATTCCAGTTCTTTGTACAGATGTTGTATTAGAAGGTAAATTAATAAAATACCCTATGTATGTTTAGAGAGATATCGCAAATTCTACCACACGCGGTGGATTGGTTTGCGCTCCCCCCAGCAAGCGCGACCATCGACGTTGGGGTTAGAGTTTTTATTTTTATGTTGTATCATTTTTGTTGAGAGTGTTGAGTATTGATAAGAGATTTTATTTGTGAAAATTTGTTGGTATGTTTGCTTCTCGTACACCTTTTAGTTGTGTGACCTAATAACGGACAGTTACGGCATCTCATTGGTGAAGGAATATATTCCTTAACCTTTGCCTTGTACAAGCCTATCTCGACAGTGTCCGGTATTTGATAGAGATCGAAGGTAAAAACAACTAGGCCTGTGGGTTCAATTTTGTCGTTAAGTTTTTTAGTGAGTTTATATACCTCGGTTATGCCTTGAGATCTCATTTCCGAAACAATTTCAGACTCTTGTACATTTTTCAACCATGGTGCATACACAATACCTTTGGAGGAATTGAGTTGTTTGTGGAGGGTGACAGTAATTGGAATTTGATTTGCCAAATTAGTAGCTTTTAAAAACTTATCTGCGATTTGAGGATTTTTTGCCAACAGAAGGAAGCTACCGTCTTTAAGTATAGATATATTATCGTACTCGGTACTAATCGCGTCAATAGATTTCCTTAAGACGAAAATACTTACATCTGATAAAGGTTTTTCTTCATTTTTGGATGAAATCACTACAAATTTCGGGTTTTTGACCTTATGGACAATTGATGGTAATTCTGGGAACTCAAATGGTGAGCTTACACGTTTATTTTTCTTTGCCCTGGGTTGTTCCGGAGACATATCAGAAAGTATGTCAAACTAATTCCCGGACTGTTTTCTCGGCCCCGGTGGGCCCATGCCCATTTGATCAGACAACAAAGTAAAAATAGAGAGATTAACCACGAAGTTCGATAAGAAAAAGAAAAAAATGTATGAAGAAAAAACAAGCAAAGCGATGTAGGACAGGGAGATATGTCTTAAGATAAGCGATTGTCGAGCGAAAAACACAGCGGGTAACAATGAGATGTATACGCTACAAGAGCCAGACGATGACTGTTTCTTTCAGTTTATTTCCTTTCTTTCTTAGAATTTGTGTTTATCATCTCTTTCAAATGAACAATCACAATGCAAATTAGTTCACAAACATTTTCCTTAAACATCCCGATGTCATCATCATAACATCGATTTTTTATGAACGACATGTGTCATCCCTAAATACAAGTGACAGATGAAGTGTGTCAGTCATTCACCAATACTAAAATAAATTGAATCCTAAAACAAATACAAGTGAACAACATTCAGAACAAAAATTGTCATTAATTGCCGAACGAACACCTTCAGAGGCATACGAAATGCTTCTGGACTGTTCTGGACCACCAAATAAAAATGATATATATTAAGCAACAATGTAATTATGAGCAAAAACCTACACAGAAAATATCCACAAAATAACACATACAAATACAATACCCAGCTAGTTACCGATACCCATAATCAATACCTTTACCTTGAACTGGAACTATCAGAGCTTTTACTTGATAACACAAAACTGGTTTCGCATGAAATTTCCCTAACTAAATTTGAGATCACTACGTTTTCCTTTTTAGAGATCGGACCTTCCGAGTTTCGACACACGTGCCACTATTATCGTTCCCCAAGAACGATGTATCTATGTTTAAGTGGGTTTCATCTATGTTTCGAAATCGATGTTTATGAATGATACATCGATTTTTTAAAACATCGATGTAGGGGCATTCCATTGTTACGTACCCGACTTTTGTACGTATTTTTCACTATAAAGAATAAATTTAAAGCATCATATCACATGAATTTAGTTTATGCTTTATATCTCTACATAATTTGAAGTCATCGCTTTGATGGGACAGCAAATTTAATAAGTAAAAGTGCAACAATCTATTAACTATACATAAAGTATTTTGTGTTACGTGCCCGGAAGTAAAACAACCAATGTTCTTAATATCCATTTATTCTTGGTTTATTTAGGCAAAACTTTGAATAATAATAACAAAATAGCATATTCTACAAAACCATAATAAAACAAAGATTTCACGAAAAAAAAAAATATAGTAAAAAAACATAATAGTTATTCTGATTTTTTGCATAACAACTGCCATCACGTGTCCGACAGTTTTGTCACGTGCCCGACGTGTACGAACTACGAAATCACACCTTCAAAATCAAAGGAATTTGTTGGTATTTGTTGGTGCAAATCATGTATTTTAGCATCTACAAAATTATAGCAAATGTGAATTTATTCATTGTTTTACATTTAATTTAATAAAAATTGAATTGTTATTATAGTTAAAAAGTAACAAAAATGGAGTCTTTTGAAGTTGTGGATTGTGCGACAAGAGAGTCAGTGCTTCTTGTGGTATGTCAGCAACTTAATTGACAGCCCTTTTGTGTTTTTTGAGATTCAAAAAACCCAGGTTTTCTTGAAAACTCTTGGAGTTGTCAAGAAAACCTGGGGCGACACTGGGTAAAGTTCAACGAACAAAGCTAATAATAACACACTTCTTTTTTGATGGACTGTTTGGTAAACTTCGAAGACACTTCAACACAACTTTGCTGTATGTTTGTGCGCACTTGTAAGGGAAGAAATCTGATTCACTTGAATTCAGATTTTCTGTTGTGGGTGGTAGCTATCGGTGTATCCATTTCTTGAGCCCTTTTTTTCCTTCTTTCTTCTCTTTTCTCTTTAAATTTCTTAGCTTTTATTTCATTGAGGTCCTTTTCCGACATACTTTCTGTTGCTTCACAACATAATATATATATTTTTTATTCAACCACTTTTTTAAATTATAATTTTTTGTATTTAACTTATTGTTTTCACTCAATGAAACACTAATAATGAAAACACAATTTAGGTTATTTGTCCATGCACATTTGACAAGATTAAGGCGGGAAAATATTCATCGTACTAAGATGCTGAGATGGTTAAAACACTAGCTCCAACAAGGAGTTACATTCTCAGCAGCTAGTCAAATAAATTCTTTCTTTCGTTTAAGGAGCATAAATATTAAATAATTAAACTAATTTCCATAAAATATAATTTTATTTCACTAAACTAAACCACAACACGAAATCAACACGCTAAAATACATAATACTTCACAGCTGACATTCATGTAACTTTGAACACCGAGATGTAAAGTTATTATACACCTGTTAAATTATTACTATTCTTTTGATATTGCAATAAAGTGGTTGAGTCTTTTATAACGTGGTAAAGAGCACATTTTTTATTTATTCAATTTTCTTGGGGTACTACAACACACATTGACTAAAATTGAAAGTGGAAGTTTAAACAGCTAAATTCCCAAAAAAACCGTCTGGAGCATCAAGAATAAGGAAGCCGCTAGAATCCTTAGCCACCAAATCCGCCAAAGACAACAGTTCCATCAAGCCGTTATTCAGTGGACAGTTAAAGATCTGGAATACCGTACTAGCTGCATCTTCATCACGAGATATTTCTATTTTCTCACAGAGATCCTTTAAATAAATGATTATTAAGGTAAAACTTTTCCTTTAATTTAAGATTTTATCTAATAAAAAATACATACCTTTTGTGCTTAAATCACAAATCTTAATAAATCTTCAAACTAATTATAGTGAAAATTAAACCATAAAGTACATAGTTACAAAACAATTTCTTTAAATAAATCCTTTAATCTCTTAAAGTTCCATATTATTCTATATTAAATTATGGCAAAATTATTAAAAGCTTAATATTAGCTGAAATGTCCAGTGGATATGAAGAATATTTAAAATATGCCGCGTCGCGAAAATCAAAGGGGTACGTGAACGCGTGTTTGAAAGATGTAAAGGACTCTTTTTCACGGGCTAAAAAAGACCACGCGGTTATCGTAGCTAGTACGTCTGATGCTGAAAGAAACATACATCAACGATGAAATATTTTTAAAAAATAAATTTCTTTATTACAAACATATTGGTGTGATAAATGATGACATTGACAATTTAAAAGTAGAAAGAAATACGAACTCAATGGATGCTAGTGTCTTGAATAATAGTAATTTGAATAATTCAAGATCTGGTCATTCCGATGTGCGCTTATCACGTATTAAAATTGAACCTTTTTCGGGTAATTTTGAAGATTGGATCGAATTTTACAATCTTTTCGATAATTTGATTAATAAAAATGAAGATCTTTCCGACATTCAAAAGTTACAATATCTCAAAACATCGTTAACGGGTGATGCTGCTCGTCTCATACAACATCTTCCCATTGAAACCAAAAGTTATGAGTCTGCTTGGCAGATTATCACTGAAAGGTTTCAAAATAAACGTAAGCTTGTCAATACCCAAATTAAGAATCTTTTGGAACAAAAAAAGTTAAACGTTGAATCTGCAACCGCTCTAAAATCGCTGCACGACAAAAGTGTCGAATGTGTTCATGCCCTGGCCAACTTGGGAATTCCTGTAGATGTGTGGGATGCCATTTTAATTTTTATTATATTTCAAAAATTACCATACCAAACCCAAAAAGATTGGGAAAACAAACTGGGTGCAACAAAAAGTCTGCCTGACTGGAAAACCTTTCTATCCTTTATAAAAGGTAGGTTTAATTCACTTGAAAATATTTTGGATATGAATGAAAGTTCAAAAAACTTTGCACCAACAATATCATTTCGAAAAAGCGTTCAACTATCCCATCACACACAACCAGAAAATACAAATACAAAATTTCTTTGTCGTATTTGCAAATTGCCTCATAGCACTCGTCATTGCAAAAAATTTCTTAAAATGGAGGTTAAGACCCGTACTGAAGTTGCAAAGAAAAATTCGATTTGCTCAAATTATTTGGGGTATGATCATCATGCCTCAGCGTGCAAAAGCACGAATCGATGCTATAAGTGTGGACTCAAGCATCATACCTTATTGCATATTGAATCCCAAAATTTATATCAACCAAACAAATATTCAAAAACATTCCAATCAAATGCACCACAGTCAAAACAAAATACACAAACCCATTTTGTTCAACACAATAATGAAAGTACTCAAGAGTCTCTTAATGAAACTCAACCACATTGTTCGTATGCACAACCAATCAATTATAACACTCATTTGAATCAAATGCAATCTCAGTCCTTATTAGCTACTGCACTTGTTAAAGTTTTCAAACCAAATGGAACTCAACTCATCTTAAGGGCCCTTATAGACCCAGGTTCCCAAGCGACATTCATTACTGAAGACGCAGCTCAGGTTTTAAAACTTAAAAAACGAAGAACTCATGCGATGGTCAAAGGACTAGGGAATACAGAAACTGGCACTTCAAAATATGAAGTCAGTTTAACGCTTTCTAAATAATTCTGAATTTTGTGTGGATGTTAGGGCGCTCGATAATCATCTTGGATGGTGTTGTCAAGGGAAACACAGGAACACCTGTAGCTCAGCTGACCGAGTTAGGCTGGATTTTAACCGGATATATCCATTTAAAAAAAAATCCAATCACCATACAGAGCCATCATACCCTGGTTCTGGACTGGATTTCCAACTGACCAAGTTTTGGGAGATCGAAGAAAATCTTGATCACAGAAGACTTACAGAAGAGGAGAAAATCTGCGAACAACATTTCATAAGTAATTCCAAGAGAAGATCAGATGGGAGATACGAGGTACGCCTTTCATTTAAAAATAACAAAAGGCCATGGTTAGGGAATTCTAAACGTGCTGCAATGGCAAGGTTTCTACAAATTGAAAAACGTATGAAATCAAATGACAACTTCAAAGAACTTTATGTACAGTGTATGAATGAGTACCTTACCTTGGGTCATATGAAAGAAGTACAAATTGATGATGAACGAACTCCGACTCATCATTATTATCTTGCACATCATGCTGTTATGAAGGAGTCGAGCACTACCACCAAACTACGGGTAGTATTCGATGGATCTTGCAAGACATTGTTATGACGATTACAACGCCGTGCTTTCTCTTACGAGGGAAGAGCGTTGGAACCGGAGAGATGAAATAATAAAACAATTTTCTTCAATGTTTCCACCGGTATCACCGAATGGATGTTAAGAATTTTATTGATTTATTTAATATGTTACTAAAAGAAAATCATAGAACAGTCCGCTGTCTCAATGCTTATAGCTGCGACTGTACTCTATGACTCTTTAAAGTATTCTCTCTGCCCATACCCTTTCCAACCACTCCTTTTATACTATTCTTGTTTATCGATTAGTCCCCAATACTTATTATCGATCGCATGCATTTTATTCGGTGATCTCAATATTCCCATGCAGCTGCTTATTTCATGTTGCACAATTCCCATAGCCAGTCATTGATGACATATTAATAGTGCACTGGCACCAGTACTATCACTTCCCTATAGGTCAGCAATAACCCACTTATAAATAATATTCATAAGTTGTGTCATCCACTGCTAATGCATTGCGATTTTGTCACCGCCTCATTCGTCACACTGCCTATGGATTTTCCTTTTGTTGACATTGCATTCTTGAAGGGAATCTCCACTGGACTGTGACTGTGAGTGCATGAAAATACTTTTGTTAAGCCGGCGTGAAATTTGACGCTGGTTTAATAAAAAGAATACTTTGTTTAGCCGACGCGACGGCGAGCGTAAGCGTACGTTAATGAAGTTGAATTCTTTATGGTATATTTCATAATTTATGGTCTTGGGAATGGTATGCAAGAAAGTGCTGGGAGTGATCTTGCATGCGATTGAGACTTAGAAGTAATCGATATAATGGGGTGTATGTAGTGGGATACTACATCCCTCCCCCCTTGAAAGAAGAAAATTATTATCTTGAAGAGATTAATTTTCTGTTATGGAGTGGGTGTAAAGGAGTATGTTTACATAACAATTTTCTTTAAATATATATTTTTTACAGATTTCTTTGTTTAGTGAATAGTAATTTTAAATATAAAAAATTTGTTTACAACTACATATTAGAGATATATTTCTTTTTTTTTTAGTTAGTGAATAATTAATATAGTAATTTTAAATATAATCAATTGTTACAAATGCATATATGTTCTTTTTTTTTTTACATTTTTAGTTTAGTGGATAGTAATTTAAAATAAAAGATTTGTTTACAGCTACATATTAGATATATATATATATATTTTTTTTTTTTAGTTAATAATTAATATAATAATTTTAAATATAAAAATTGTTTACAAATACATATAAGGTGTGTTTTTTTTTATATATTTCTATTGAATAATAAATATAGTCATTTTGTATTAAAAAAATTTTTTTTTAGTTATATATGTATATTATTATTTAAATTATTTTTTTTTTTACATTTCTTTTTCATTTTCGTAGAACTATGGTTGGAGTTTCAATTTCAAGTTTGGTTTCTACAGGATTCTTACATGAGTTTCTATTTAATCTGTAAATTATGTATTTCTTACATGATATTAAAATTAACATTGTTATGATTATAATGTAAATAAGAGTGTAATGATGAATGTCGTGTTCATCTAGTGATTCTAGTGGCTTTGATTCTTCATATTTTAGTTCGCTTATACTTTGAGAAAGAGTTTTTAAGTCAGTTTGGCTTGACAGTCTTACAACAGCTGTCTTTTTGGTGTCATAAAGGAAATTATTTGAGGAATTATTTATGAGACTTGAAATATTTAGAGTTCGAATATAAAAATTATTAATAGTTGACGATTTTTCATTGTATGCATGTAAAATTAGATCTTTCGTTTTTAGATAACAATTTCCTGATAGTTCTATAATCGCGGATTCTTGAAAAGTGTACGTAGTTATATTTTTTCGCAGATTTCGTTTACAACATAAGGTTCGAGTGTTGAAAACAACCATCTGTTTAGTTTGTGCATTTGTATCCATACCGTGGTTAGGTTTGCATGTTTTATTTCGCATGATTTGTCTTGTATGGGATTACCGATTAGAAGTTGCACTTCGCATTGTGAGCTAGTCATATCTGGTCATACAAGGGGTGTGTTAGTGGACAGAGATATTTTGTGTTTTGCGTTTTACAATTTACAAGGTCCTGCGTATTTAAAGGAGAATAAAGTTCCCTTTTGTAATCTATTACTATATAGTTGTCTTTGGGTTGAATAAATACGAAATTATTTTTGTATCTTATGGGAAAAGGAATAATTTTGTATAATTGGAAATTGTCTATCAATGGAAGTGGAATTTTTAGTTCATAAATAATTTTTTGTTCATTAATTGCAACTTTAGTATTACAAATTTGATAAATTGAGAGAATGTTTTCTTCGTTTGCTAAAAGTGGTAGCCTCAATCCATGGGGAAGTTTTTGTTTTATAGAAGTGAAAGCAGTTTTTAGAGTTTCAGGGGAAACAATGGCTGGGTGAGGTTTTCCATGTTTTATATCTGTAACCAAGTCGAGGATGTCGTCGATAGTGTTTTGGTATCTGACGATTATAAGTGTAACTAATGAAGTTAAAGACTATTTCTGAAAATGTATTTTGGTTCTTAGTTAGATTTGTGATATTTATCATAAATTCTTTGGCATTTTCGATTTTTGAATTTATTGCGACCATTTGGTTTTCAATTGATTCTTGAGTTTTTGTGAAAATATTTTTTATAGTTTCTAAAACAAACGTTTGGTTTCTTATAAGGGTGAGTAAGTGGTTTTCATTAGTTTTTAATTTTTCTATCTGCCTATTGTAGTATTTGGCATCTTCTTCGTCTAAAGTCCCAAATAAGGTTTTACTTATCGTTCCTATTACATTGACTAATGCTCTTTTGTTTCGCTTGCTTACTCCTAGGATGCTATATTTATTCTGGAGATCGGTCATTAAGTGGTTCATTTCAGAGATTTCTCCGTCACAAATTATGCCAAAGTTAGGATTTCTTTGTAGTAGTTTGCATAGATTATTCATTTCTACTACGTAATTTGAAGCGTGTTTTAAGGCTATTACAAGTTGAGCTAGATCGTAGTATACTATTAACTTCCATTCTTGGGTGTAAAGTTCGGTTGTTGCTATTTCCTCAAAGTATATCCCAGCCTTTTCATTTATTGGTGTTATTGAAATGTAGCCGTAAGCTGTGCACAAAAGTCCAAAGAGTAAGGTAGTAAAAAATTTTTTTTTTTTTTTTTTGAAAAGGAACAAAAAATGGGAGGATGTTTTTCTAGTGTTTGTGTGAGTGAAGGAAAGTTATTCTCTTTTTTTTTTTTTTTTTAAATTGCTTTATTGAAGAAAAAAAAAAAAACAAATCTAACTTTAATCATCTGTCTCTGGGAAATTTGATGCTCGAATAACTCGGGAGTTTTCTCGGGTGTTATGTCGCCAGGGATTATTGATGTGTGGGTACGCCCGTCGTTTTCTGAGGACATATACCGGACATAGTCTGAGTCCAAAATTTTCTTTCCTGATCCCAAAACTGATTGTGTCTCCGAATTTCACTTGTTTAGGTTGCCTGTGATCTATATTTTGACCATTGACATAGGTGCCTTTGGAGTATTCACTGTCCCTTATAGTAACGTGTTCGTCGTTTTGGTCTATTTCAATGGTCGCATGGATTATAGATACCAAAGCGGAGCGTATCATAATATGATTGGGATAGTCGAAGCCTATTTTGGTGAAACCTTTCTTTAATGGGATTTCGTAGTCCGCGACTATATTGTATAGAAGCCAGTACGAATCTGGTTCGTAGTCAATGGCTTCTATTCGTGGAGAGAGAATTTCACTGATGATCGTTAGCTGATTAAGTTCTCCTAGCGTTTCCATCTGCGAAGAGGAAGGAAGTAGAAGTTCGATCAGTTCGGCTCCAAAAAAAAATTATAGAAAAGAAGTAAAGAGAATTCCGTGAAGGAGTAACTATTTAGTCGTCAAACAGTTTTAAATTGTTATTATGTATTACTTTTGTTTTTCTTCCTATTTTTATTATAGTGTTTTCTGTGGATAGTATTTTAACAACTTCATAAGGACCTACCCATAAAGAGGTTTATTTATTTTGTCTGGCATTATTTTTTAAAAGGACTTTGTCGCCAACGTTAAAGCTTTTAGAATGGGTTTTTTTGTCAAAATACTTTTTTGATGCTTCTTTTTTTTGATTAAGGGTTACCTTTGCAGCTTGGTATCCGTGTTGTAAGCGAACTCTCAGCTCATTTGCATAATTGTCGTAGTTATAAGAAATTTAAGGTGCTGGTAGTATTATATACGAAAATCGCATAAGGGGTCCATGTGTCCCATGTAAATGGATCATGATTAACATAATGTCTTAAGTATTCAATTAGGGTTTTATGGCTTCTTTCTAGAGCTCCGTTAGTTTGAGGGTGATATGGTGCCGTGTTTAATTTTTTTATTTTTAGTAACGTACACATTTCTTTGAACATTGTACTAAGGAAGTTTGCACCTTGATCAGTTAATAGTGAAAACGGAATGCCGTGTTGGCAGACGATTTTCTCAGCGAAAACTCTTGCTACCGTTGAAGCTTCTGCATTGGGAAGAGCATATGCCTCTGAGAATTTTGTAAGATCGTCTTGGAAGGTTAATAGGTATTTTATTTATGGCTTACGGGCAGGGGGCCGACTATGTCTAAAGCAATCCTTTCGAATGGCCTTGAGCTAGTCGTTGTTATCTTCATAGGTAAGGGAGGATTTTTCCTACTTTTATTCACTTGACATGATGCACATTTGCGAATATAGGTAATAATATCCTGTTTCATGGTAGGCCAGTGGTATTTATATCTGATTCTCTTTAGAGTTCGTGATATACCTTGATGACCTCCGAAGGGTGAATCATGATATTCGAAAATTACTTTCTGTATGGTTTCTGGATCACTTAAAATAATTCTTTTGTTGGTAAATAAGAAGATTTCTAAGTCTGTTTTCTCGAAGACCTTTTCTATTAATTTTTTGAGGTTAATTCTGGTACTACTATCCAAATTTGGTAACGAAAAACCCATTAACTTAAACCTTTTTTCTATTATATTTTGAATATTTATTAGGCATTTTTCTGCCAATGATTCATCTTGGGAACTTCTAAAGGGTATTGGTAATGTGATAACATGACAAAACTTGGTTTCAAGATATTTACCTAGGTCTGGCTTTACAAAGTTTGGTATTATTTGCTTTAGCATGTTTTCGTCTGGTGACTCTACTAAAGGCAATATTATGACTTTGAACGGAATTTTTTTCTCTTGGTAGATTTCGCCTTCTTTTTCTATCAAAGAAAAACTAGTAATTTTTTGTATCTCGTCTTGAGGAGGTTGAATTGACTGCATTGATTCAATAATTTTTTCTTCATCTAAAGCTCTTTTTTTGTTCCGAGTTATTACCATGACCTTATCTTGTTGCTCGCTAGGTATTCGACTTAGTGCGTCGGCGTTTGAATTAATTTTCCCAGGTTTGTATTTTATTGTATATTCATATTCAGAGAGAAGAATTCTCCATCTTGCTAACCTAGACATTGGGTCTTTAAGTTTCATAAGCCATTCTAAGGGTTAAGGTCTGTACATATAATGAACTTTTGACCGTAAAGGTATGGTCGAAATTGTTTCACTGCGAAGACAATGGCTAACAGTTCTTTCTCAGTGGTAGTATACCTGACTTGCGAAACAAATTGGGTTGTCTTTCCCAATCTCACCCTGTGAAAGTACAGCGCTTAATCCTACATCACTGGCATCTGTTGTGACTATAAAGGTTTCTTTAAAATTAGGGTATACTAGAATTGGGGGATTAATTATTTTTTCTTTCAAGATTTGGAATGCTTCGTCACAAAAAACGTCCCATTTGAACGTGATGTTCTTCTTGAGTAATTTTGTCAAGGGTTTAGCTATGCTAGAAAAGTTGTCAATAAAACGCCTATAATAGCCTACAAAACCGAGGAATGATTTGATTCCCTTTTGGTTCTTTGGTGTAGGAAAAGTTTTGACTACTTGAATTTTTTCTGGATCGGGTTTAAGACCATCTTTAGAAATAATGTGTCCTAAGTATATTAATTCCTTTTTAACGAAATTACATTTGTCAGGTTGTAATTTGAGTTTGTGCTGGCGTAGTCGGTCGAAAATTGTTTCTAGTCTTGTATTGTGATCGTCAAGATCATATCCATATACAACAATATCATCGACGTAAACAAAACAATGTATTCCTTGTAATCCCATAAGTACGTTATTCATCGTTCTCTGGAAAGTAGCGGGTGCGTTTTTCAGACCAAATGGCATACGATTGTATTCGTAGTGTCCATAGGGTGTACTGAATGCAGTTTTTGGCTTGTCCTCTTCACTAACCAGAATTTGATGAAAGCCTTTAGCGAGATCAAGGGTGCTAAAATATTTTGCTCTGCCTAGTTGATCCAAAATATCCGAGATATTTGGTATAGGATATGCATCTCCGACTGTAAGTTCGTTTCAGGTACAATTAAAATTGGCGAGTTCCAAGGGCTGGAACTTGGTCTGATAATATCATCTTCCAACATTTCACTTACTTGTTTTTGAAGCTCTTGTTTCTGGCTGTCTGGCAGTCTATACGGTCTAACGAATAGAGGAGGTTTGCTTGCATCCGTTTTTATTTCATGATTCATTATATCTGTATATGAAAGGTGGTCCCCTTCGAAATGAAAGAGATCATTGTATTTTCTACATAATTTTAATATTGAGTTTTTTTCTTCGTCATTACAGTGATCAAGTTTTATGGAGGAAGTAATTTTCTTTAATCTATTTTTTACAGGGTCTTTTTCGGAATTAATACCTACAGCATTGAAATTTAAAATGTCATCCCATTCGTAGTTAATTTTGTTAATATCAATTTTTTTTTCATTTTCCGATGTATTCAAAACCAAAATTTTGACCATATTTTGTTCTGGTCTTACGACAGTTTCGGCAAGATAAACATCTGGAATTATTTCTTTTTTATATATTATTGCATCTTTATTATGTTCAAATGGAAGTTTAATTATTTGTTCGCAACGGGGTTTCAGAGTTATGTAATTTGTTAAAGTTTTATAATTTTTTACCCCAGTCTTACTGTTTGCCGAGTCTTCTTTATACGCGGTCCATTTAACTGCTGAGTCTTTTTCACCTGATACAGTCTTACTTTTTGCTGTATCTTTTGTTTTATTTATATGCTCAGTCTTATTAACTGCTGAGTCTTTTTTCTCTGATTCGTTCAGAACAATTTCCAAATATCTTCCGTTATAATTTAATTTACATTTATATTTTGATAGGAAGTCGTTTCCTATAATGCCATCATATTTCAAATTGATGTTTTCTGTTAATACGTGAAATGGGTGATTTATGGGTATGGGGTCGGTTTGATTCTCTGGTTTGAATTCGAATGTACACCTTATTTCTCCGAGTGAAATTATCGAGTCTCCTGCTATTGTGGTAATGGTGCATTGTTCGTTTTTAGTTTTGCCTGTCGAGTCGTTGTGAGGCCTTTTGAGCAAGCTCACGTCTGCACCTGTATCGAGTAATAGAGTGGAATATCTCTTTGCTGCAGGTTTCAGTGGTACTCGTATCACTGGTTCGGGAAATTCGGGACAGAATTCGACAAAGATTTTTAATTCCGGCGTGCGTGAATCTCGGCTGTTGTCGACGTTCGGGAAGGAACTCCGAGCATGTCTTCCCGAACTTGGAAGTTTTCCGACGTACCTTCGTCGTTGGTTTGATTTAAAGAGGCATGTCTGATATCATGCCTATTATTTGGAAAAGTGGGGTTTTCTTTAAAGGGATTTCTACCAGGATTATTGTTATACTGGGGACGTGTATTATTTTGTTGGGTTTGGCTGAAAGTCTGGTTCGCATGAGTTTGACGTACTCTGCACTCATTAAAGGAATGATTGGGTTTCCGGCAATACCCACAGGTTAAATGGTGCGTTTCTTTTTTAATTGGCATATTGAAATTTGGAAACGTATTATTTCGATAACACGTTTCCTTCATGTGACCAATTTTGCCGCATGTTTGACAGACGGGTCTTGGTTTGTAGGAATAATTATTGTTATTCCTTAAACTATGTGGTAAGAAATTAGGCGTGCGTTCAATTCGTGCAGAATGTTCGCTCGCGTAATTTATAGCTTTTTTGAGTTCCTTTTCTCCGTGTGCTTGGACCATTAGTTTGAGGTTTTGGTTTCTTAAACCATCCTCGAAAGCTTGTATCGCAGTTTTGTCGTTTTCACTAACTAAGAATGTTCTAACCGCAGCTTCACTCGTACTTGCGAATGTGGCGGAATTAAGTGAAGTCAACAAGCTTGCTATGCGCTCACCGAACTCTTTTACGCTTTCACCAGTTTTCTGTTTAGCGTTTATAAGTTCAGTTTGTGCGATGGAACGTGACTTTTCTTCCTTATAGTGACTTTCTAATTCAGTCACTAATTCATCCCATTTGTTAATGGTTTTAAATTGGATAATGTCATAAGCTGGACCCTGAAGTCTCGTTTTGACAATATCCAAGAAGATTTTCTTTTCTGGTTCAGTCTTTATTGAATCGAACAGAATTTTGCCGCACGCGACAAACTTGCTCAATTCAGACGGATTGCCGCTAAAGGCAGGGACGATGTTATAAACATCAACCAAATTTATTTTATATTCCATTTCTTTTAATATTTCTTCGTGGAAAAAGGGTAGCTCTTTCGCTAATTTTAAAAATTCCCTAGACCGACTTCTAGTGCAAGCTAACGAAATTGTGAAGAATTTCCAAAATTTACTTAACAAATGAGTTTTTTTTTTGTTACTGTGTGTTTGTGTTTGTTATTGTTTTTTTTTTTTTTTTTTAAAAGAAAAATTCGAACTTACGATTATAATTACTTCTGCTGCCTCTATTTGTTGGTATATATGTGTGTTTTGTTGCTCCTGCGGCTGCGTTGTTGCTGTTGTTGTCGTTGTTGTCGTTGTCGTTGCCAGGCAAGCTTCACGCTCTATAGTTGGAAGTTACGGCCTGGTCTTTTAACACTGCCCAAGTTTTGCCCCCGGCGTCCACTAATAGAAGTTCGCCAGGTCTTATTCTTATGGGTCTTTTTTTGTGTGGGTTTTTTTTTTTTTTTTGTTATTTCACTTTTTTTTTTTACTATATAGTATTATTTATTTTTTTTTTCACTATTTCACTTTTTATAATATTTTTTTTTTATTTATTTACTGGTGTATAGCCCCAGTACGCATCAGAAGAAAGGTCTTCTGTATTGGCAAATATATTTATTTTGGTAGTAGATCTCTTATAGGATCCCACCGCTACCACCAATTTGTTATGACGATTACAACGCCGTGCTTTCTCTTACGAGGGAAGAGCGTTGGAACCGGAGAGATGAAATAATAAAACAATTTTCTTCAATGTTTCCACCGGTATCACCGAATGAATGTTAAGAATTTTATGGATTTATTTAATATGTTACTAAAAGAAAATCATAGAACAGTCCGCTGTCTCAATGCTTATAGCTGCGACTGTACTCTATGACTCTTTAAAGTATTCTCTCTGCCCATACCCTTTCCAACCACTCCTTTTATACTATTCTTGTATATCGATTAGTCCCCAATACTTATTATCGATCGCATGCATTTTATTCGGTGATCTCAATATTCCCATGCAGCTGCTTATTTTATGTTGCACAATTCCCATAGCCAGTCATTGATGACATATTAATAGTGCACTGGCACCAGTACTATCACTTCCCTATAGGTCAGCAATAACCCACTTATAAATAATATTCATAAGTTGTGTCATCCACTGCCAATGCATTGGGTTGTCATCCACTGCTAATGCATTGGGATTTTGTCATCGCCTCATTCGTCACACTGCCTATGGATTTTCCTTTTGTTGACATTGCATTCTTGAAGGGAATCTCCACTGGACTGTGACTGTGAGTGCATGAAAATACTTTTGTTAAGCCGGCGTGAAATTTGACGCTGGTTTAATAAAAAGAATACTTTGTTTAGCCGACGCGACGGCGAGCGTAAGCGTACGTTAATGAAGTTGAATTCTTTATGGTATATTTCATAATTTATGGTCTTGGGAATGGTATGCAAGAAAGTGCTGGGAGTGATCTTGCATGCGATTGAGACTGAGAAGTAATCGATATAATGGGGTGTATGTAGTGGGATACTACAACATCAGATGGTGTTTCACTTAACGAATGTCTCATGGTAGGCCCACGGCTACAACAAGATATAATTGACCTAGTAGCTAAATGGAGAAGATTCAAAATTGCGTTAGTTGCAGAAATAAGCAAAATGTATCGACAAATTTGGATGGCTGAAGACGACACATCATTTCAAGTCATTCTATGGAGATCATCAACAAACGAACCTATAAAAAGTTATTGCTTAAACACTGTAACATTTGGAACCGCTTCAGCCCCCTTCTTAGCTGTGCGCACTTTACAAAAGTTGGCTCAAGATGTTGAGCACATTCATCCCCATGTAGCAAAGGCTATCATGGAAGGTTTCTATGTTGATGATCTTATATATGGATCAAACAATGAAGAAGAAGCAATCACATTGCAAAAAGATATTGTGTCAACGTTACAAACAGCTGGGTTTCCTCTCAGAAAATGGGCCAGCAACTCACAAAAAGTTTTGGAAGGGATTCCCGAAAATTATAGAGAGATAAATCTTCCTCTAAATTTTGAATCAACAGATTCTATCAAAACATTAGGTATTCAGTGGCATCCTAATCAAGACAACTTCAGCTTTAAAATCAACTTACCTGAAACCTCAAACCTTACGAAACGATCTGTTCTAGCTGATATCGCTCGTCTTTTTGACCCATTGGGATGGATATCACCTTGCATCGTAAAGGCAAAATTGATTTTACAACAACTTTGGATTAAAAACATATCTTGGGATACACCTATACCACAAGATAAAGAAAAGTCTTGGACAGATCTTCGCTGTAGTCTGAAAGGACTTTCAATAATAAAAATACCTCGTTGGATAGATTATGAAATCTCGTCCGCGGTGGAGCTGCATGACTTTAGCGATGCCTCAGAGAACGCTTACGCAGCAGTGATTTACATACGCGTTATACAAAATAACATTGAACATATACATTTGATAGCCTCTAAAACTAGAGTTGCTCCCGTAAAATGCATTTCATTACCACGACTTGAACTATGCGCAGCGCTTTTACTGGCTAAACCTATAGTGAGAATAGTTAAGGCCATGCAATTTGAACACATTAAAACATATGCATGGACTGACTCTATGATTACCCTTGCTTGGATTAGAGGAAGTCCATCCATACGCACAACCTTCGTTGCTAATCGCATAAGTGAAATTAAATCCCTGACAAACATTGATTCCTGGCATCACGTAGGTACAAAATATAATCCTGCAGATTAAGGATCACGAGGATCAACACCTGAAGATCTCATCAACAATGATATGTGGTGGAGAGGACCAAGTTTTCTTAAAAACTTCAATCCACAAGATTATTCATCGGAGGGTACAATTGAGACACAATAAGAAACAAAAAAGCAAACAAGAATCGATACACCTTCATTCTACAATAACAACTTAATAACGATATCACACTTCTCATATATTGCAGCCTATTGCGTTGCAACAGACAACGACTTTTTAAACCGTGTTTCTGATTTAAGAAGATTAATTCGAAGTGTTGCAATATGGCAACGATATATAAACAACCTCAAGTTAATCATAAATCTAAAATCGCAAATAGAATCAAACAACCATCTACTCACAAATGAGGAACTAAATGTTTTTCGAGGCAAAATTAAAGGATTAAACAAGCATCCACTCACAATTGAGGAACTAAAGTCATCTCGCAGCAAAATTATCAAACGAGTACAGAATGAACTATTTTCAGAAGAAATAAGGGCCTTAAAAGAATCAAGGTCTGTACCGAAAGGTAGTGGAATTTTGAATTTGACTCCCTTTCTTGATACCGACGGCATTTTACGTGTTGGAGGCCGACTTCAAAACTCTTATCTTCCTTACAGACAGCGTCATCCAATCATTTTAAGGGATCAACATCATTTCTCTAGACTGATTGCATGTGATGCTCATCAACGTAGTCTACATGGAGGACAACAACTTATGATTGCAGATATTCGAAATTATTATTGGATTACTAACATTAAAAGATTAGTAAAATCCACCATACTCAAATGTGTAAGATGCCATAGGCACAGTGCTAAAATGCAAACTCAGCTTATGGGAAGCCTTCCTACTGAACGTGTTACAATCACAAGACCCTTCACAAATACTGGTGTCGACTATGCCGGACCTGTCGAGGTTAAAATGTGGGAGAAGAGGTGCAACAAATTCACGAAAGGGTATATTGCCGTGTTCATTTGCCTATCTACAAAGGCAATTCATCTAGAGTTAGTAAGTGATTTAACCGCAGCAGCATTTATTGCCGCTTACAGAAGATTTGTAGCCAGGCGAGGAATATATATGTTATCCGGCTGCAATGCAGCGCTTCAACTCCTTCTGGAGCATAGGGCAGCAACAAGATCCTTCCATCTGTCCCGATTCGCCGCGACTGACCTTAGCTGTGGCCACGATTGAAAACCTTGAGATCGAGCTTCCCCCAAAACAGATGACCTCCAAGTTGTTTTCGGTCTTCCAACGCGTCTATTACCCTGAGGATTCCATTCGAAGGATTGCTTCGCTATGTTGTCGTTAGGTTTCCTCAGTGTATGGCCTATCCAACGCCACTTCCGTTGTCTGATGTCGGCGTCCAATTTTCTCTGTCCGGTCCTATTCCACAGTTCAGCGTTCGATATGGTTTGCGGCCACCGGATCTTCAGAATGTACCGCAGACAACGATTAACGAAGGCTTGCAGCCTGCTCGAGATGATTGCAGAGCATTTCCATGTTTCTGAAGCATACAACAGCACAGATTTTACGTTGGATTCGAAGAGTCTCAACTTGGTGCGTAGCGATATTTTGCTGGAGTTCCACACACGAGAAAGGATTCCAAATGAACTACGGGCTTTGTTTACTCTATTGTTTACATCCAGGTCCGTTCCGCCATCGAGTGCTATGAAACTGCCCAGGTAGTTAAACTGCGTGACCTCCTCGATGGGTCCCTGCCTTAGAGTAACTTGTTGTGTGCTTTGGCCCGTAGTCATTATTTTGGTCTTATTTGCGTTGATCCTTAAGCCAGCCACCTCCCCATTTAGCTGCAGCGAATGACATATTTGATTTAGGCCAGCCGTGTTGTTCGCCATGAGACATATATCGTCAGCATAGTCTATGTGGCTGAGTTTGTCAAACAGACTCCATTGGATACCATGCCTCTCAGTTTCACCCACCGTGGCAGTCATCACATCGTCAATTGCCAGTAAAAACAGAATTGGTGACAGGACATCTCCTTGTCTCACTCCTTGACGCACATCAAAGGAATCGGAAAGCTGTCCATTGTGCAAAACGAAACACCTTGCGTTGTTGTAAGATTCTTTAATAATGGCGACAATTTTCTCAGGGATACCTCTCGCAATAAGCGATCTCCATATGCATACACGATTAACCCTGTCGAATGCTTTCTCAAAATCCACAAACATGAGGTACAGCGGTGATTGATACTCAGACGACTGTTCGAGTATGATTCGCAAGGTGTTGATGTGGTCGACACAAGACCGACCACTACGAAATCCCGCCTTGTGCCTCTTGAGGGTAGATTCGATCCTGGATTTTATCCTTTCGAGAACAATGGTTGCCATTAATTTCGGAAAAACGGACAATATGGTGATACCGCGCCAGTTATTACAGTTTTTGAGGTTCCCTTTCTTTGGTAACTTCACAATAACTCCATCCTTCCAGTCCTGTGGGTAAGTTTCGCTTTCCCAGACAGCCTGCACTAAATTTAGCAAAATATGGGAAGCTACTTCAGGGTCTGTTTTCAGGAACTCCGCAGGAATACCGTCAAGTCCAGCTGTCTTGTTTTTCTTTAGAAGATGGATCGCGTTTTTAATCTCTGTACCCGTTGGGGGATTGGTATCAATGCCCCTAGAAGATCTGCGCATGTTGTTCAATTGTGGATTCAATTCTGCATTTTGGTCACTATTTAGCAGTGCACAAAAGTGCTCCTTCCATCTTTGTAGCTGATCTTCTATCGTCACTAAAAGGTTGCCATTCAAATCTAACACTGGATGGTTAGTGTTAGTGCTACTACGCTGGCCAACAATGTCCTTAGTGATTTTATACAGTTCTCTTGCGTCCCCTCTTCCTGCAGCCTGTTCCGCATTTTCCGCAAGTTTGTCCAATCTTGCCCTCTTATCACGTCTCACACACCGCTGCACTGTCTTATGAGATGCTCTATACTCGTTCCGTAGAAGCAATGTTCGCTGAGCATCATTTTCAGAATTGATCCTAACTTTGAGTGATCTGCGATATGTGATTTTGTCCCAGGTGTCTTGGGATATCCAGGAATCTCTTGCTCTTGACTGTCTTGGTACAGTTTCAGTTCCGGCTTCCATGAAAGCGCTCTTAATTTGACCCCACATGGCATCTATCGATAACCCGGCGTTTTGGAAGTTTGACGTTTTGACACCGAGTGTGGTGGTGAAATTACGACGTACACTAGGGCCATTAAGAGCACTTGTGTTGAATCTTGGTCTCCTTGCTATACCTTCTAGCGGCGCTGGGCAACAGCTGTTCGTAAACGAAGCAAACCCAAGAGTAAATGATGATCACTACCTGCGTCAGACTTTCTTTCGTTACGAACATCGCTCAGTGACTTCCTCCATTTCTGTTGTATGATGAAGTGATCGATTTGATTTTTAGTTCGACCATCAGGAGATTCCCACGTGATTTTATGACAGGTCTTGTGCGGAAATAAAGAACCCCCAATTACAAGTTGACGAGCGTTGCAGAAGTCGACAAGCATATCACCATTTTCGTTTCGTTGACCTAAGCCGTGCTTCCCCATAACGCGTTCAAGACCCAGGTTATCCGATCCGATTTTGGCATTGAAGTCCCCAATGATGATAATTATATCGCCCGCTGGAACACCGTTGTACACTGAATTCAGGTGAGTATAGAAAAAGGTCTTTTCGTCCGCTGATGCATCATTCGTTGGAGCGTAGCATTGAATTATGGTGACTTTTCGGATTTTAGAGCTAAACCTCGCCGTCATAATCCTCGCCGAAACCGGTTTCCACGAAATAAGACTCTTGATAGATTCCTTAGTTAGCATAATGCCTACACCGTTGAGTCTTGGACCTCTGCCTGCCTCCTCATCGCCAGAATACAACATTCTCGTAAGTCCCTATTCTGCAGTATATTCAGCTCTTCCTCTCCATTTGGTTTCGCTCACTCCCAGAATGCTGATGTTATGCCGCAGCATTTCACGTTCCACCTGTTCGTACCTTCCTGGTGCGTGCAGGGAGCAAACGTTCCATGCTCCAATCTTCGTTCGTGTTTTGTAGCCAAAAGTCCGTTTTGTTGAATCTGAAGGATTTCTTGATCCTGTTGCTGATTCGTTATTTGTGACGTCACGATCGTCATTTGTACATGAAATTTGTCGCAAAGGCAAAGGCGAGGAATATGCACCAACTTATTTAGTGATTGTGGAACCAATTTCAAGGGTTCAAACAATGACCTTAAAAGAGATAGCAAGTTTATAACCGCTGAATGGACATCCACTGTCTCAAAAACTCTGGCTTCACTCAATACTACTTGGCATTTTAATCCTCCACTATCTCCTCACTTTGGTGGGTTGTGGGAGGCAGGTGTCAAATCCCTGAAACACCATCTAAAAAGAACGATGGGTAATGCAAAACTGACATTTGAACAATACGCAACTCTATTAACTCAAATAGAGGCATGTCTCAATTCATGGCCTCTTTGTCCAATGTCATCTGATCCAAATGATCTTACTGTTTTGACACCTGGGCACTTCCTTATAGGAGGCCCACTAAACTTAATACCTGACAGAAACTATTCAGGGAAAATCATAAACAACTTGGATAAATATAAATACTTTCAAAAAATTACACAAGATTTTTGGAAGCACTGGAGCACGAGCTATCTCCACTTGCTCCAACAACGACCAAAGTGGCTACAACAGAAACCAAACATCAATATTGGAGATATTGTCATAGTTAAGGACGACAATTTGCCACCGTCATTATGGTCACTCGCTCGTGTGCTCGAATTGCACCCCGGAAATGATGGTCTAACGCGCGTAGCGACTATTAAAACCGAACGGTCTATGTTCAAACGACCTATAACAAAACTATCCCCTTTACCGGCAACAAATCCCTCGAATTAAAATATATTAAAAATGAACAATAATACTTATGAACTTTTCTTAGCACGAAGTGAATTATTAAAACAAACTTTCCTAAAAAAAAAAAAAAAAAAAAAAAAAAAAAAAAAAAAAAAAAACATGAACATTTAATGAAAATAATTAAATTTTAAAAAACCAAATCATAATACCATGTCATAATGCCCATATCGTAAACACTCTGCAACACCCTTCTCAATTTAACCCCAAGCGTCAACTGAAATCCTAGCTCCAATCAACTAGATAGTATCCGTCAAGTAAAACTGATAACTATATTAAATTATAATTATCATTGTTTTGAAATATAAACTAACCTTGTTTAATTTTTCAATTTTCATGATAAAAAAAAAACCGATGATGAACAATTGCATTGAGGTGAATCCAAGCCACATAAACAAGGGCAAAATCCAGACGTCAAAGGGCTAATCAGAAGAAAATAAGTTGAACGTCAAGGCAATCCAAGAAAACAACAACAACACATTACCATGAGGCAAAAATTATCCAACCACTTCGGGCGGGAGCATGTTGCTTCACAACATAATATATATATATTTTTTATTCAACAACTTTTTTAAATTATTATTTTTTGTATTTAACTTATTGTTTTCACTCAATGAAACACTAATAATGAAAAAACAATTTAGGTTATTTGTCAATGCACATTTGACAAGATGAAGGCGGGAAAATATTCATCGGACTAAGATGCTGAGATGGTTAAAACACTAGCTCCAACAAGGAGTTACATTCTCAGCAGCTAGTCAAATAAATTCTTTCTTTCGTTTAAGGAGCATAAATATTAAATAATTAAACTAATTTCCATAAAATATAATTTTATTTCACTAAACTAAACCACAACACGAAATCAACACGCTAAAATATAATCACAAACTGTCAAATGTGCAGACTTAATTTGTAGGCTCTCTCTTTCTCTTTCATTATATTAAACATAGCTCTATTTCCTTATTAATTTATTAATATCTATATTTGTTGCTAGGCAGAAAGACAAACTGTATTCAATTTAATGTATCTGTTTCATCTCACAAAACATAGAATAACAACTACATACAAATATTAGTCTAATGTATACGTTAAAATAAGAATTATGCTTCCAGTCTGCAAGAACTGAGATAGGTCGATAACCTTTGAAATACATAACTACTTCACAGCTGACATTCATGTAACTTTGAACACCGAGGTGTAAAGTTATTATACACCTGTTGAATTATTACTATTCTTTTGATATTGCAATAAAGTGGTTGAGTCTTTTATAACGTGGTAAAGAGCGCATTTTTTATTTATTCAATTTTCTTGGGGTACTACAACTTAAAGTACCAAATACATTGCATTTTAAAAATTAAATTTCAACAAACTAAATTATATTTCGTGAGACATCTCTTGCCCCGAAACACTTTCTCTCTACCGCTACCTCTTCAAGTTTCTTACCTTTTATTTCATTGAGGTCCTTTTCCGACATACTTTCTCTCTTATTCCGTTTCAGTAATTTTAATCTTTCATTTTCCTCTTTTTGGTACTCAGGGTCTTGTTGCTTTTTCTTTTCGCGATATTTTTGCATTCTTTCTGCGCTTGTGCTTAGTTTTTTTGATTCCATAGCAAAACGAGTCGAAATCAACAGATTTTTAGATGTTTTTAAAGTTTTACAACAAATACGGCAACGTGCCCGACAAAATTTTAATGGTTGTATTTTACCTGTTATTAAAATTAGTTTAAGCACAATAATACTTTTAATAGCTCATATCAACTACTATTTACACAGTATAGTTATAAAAAGCAACTAACTTCGGTTTAACAGAAAATTTAATAAAACAGTTGAATTGTCACGTGCCGCACGTTTTGAAACCTTAATATACGAAACGCTAAATTTATGTCTTTACTCGACTTACAGAGATTACAAAATTTTCAAAGTATTTATGGTGAGATGAAAAACAGTAATTTTCAAATTATTATGATGCCTATTTGTTGGTACGATTTATTTTAGTACTTTAAATAATCCATATTTCCATTCGATTTCCCAATAGAATATATTTTCATCAAAAGTTACCATTTTTCATGGAATGCCCCTGTAACGCTTGCATGTTACATACCTATTGACATTGGCAGAAAAGATTATTTACAGGTATGTGTGCATTCAGATCAAATCTACCAATCCATCAGAGATCAAATCTTTCGTGTTGAGATTTGATCTAGATTTGCTCTTTTTCTGGCAATGAAACTCTCAAAATTCAAAAAGATCAAATCTTTTGACAGAAAGAGCAAATCTTTTCTTGAATGAAACTAGCTATAAAACTGCTTTGGCAATTTGTTCTTTTGGCATTCCGGATCGGGATGTTTCTGTTACTAATTCCGGATAACAAAAAAAAAAAAACACCACTATAGCGAGTTTCAAGAAAAGATTTGCTCTTTCTGGCAAAAGATTTGATCTTTTCCGATTTCGAGAGTTTCATTGCAAGAAAAAGATCAAATCTAGATCAAATCCCAACACGAAAGATTTGATCTCTGATGCGGTGGAAGATTTGATCTGAATGCACACATACATGTAAATAATCTGTTCTGTCAATGACGAGAAACAACAACCAAAAAAAATATAGGGATGCAAGCGATACATCCATGATTGATGTATCGTTCATAAACATCGATGTTGAAACTCATTTAAACATCGATACATTGTTTTTGGTGAACGGTATTTAATAATAGCGCCATGCGTGTCAAAAGTACCTATATCTGAAAAGGAAAAAGGACCCTTATATTACAAAGGCAATTTATTGTTCATTGTTGCGTTCGTTATTGGAATATTGTAGTGTCATTTGGTCTCCGTTGTATAATATTGATGTGAAAAAACTTGAATCCGCCAAAAGCAATTTCTGTTGTTCGCTTTAAGAGGTCTTGAATGGAACACAGACTTTTTTGTGTTACCTCGTTATTCCCAACCCCTGAAGCTTGTCAATATGTGTAGTCTTGCTAATCGTAGAGTGTTATCTGAGGCTTTCTTTGCGTTTGATCTATTGAAAGGAAATATCTGTTTGAGAGCTTTTAATAAGTATTGCGACTTGTTTGATATAACAATGAGCAGAAACTCTTTAAAGAACAAAATATTAGCCCGAATAATAGCTGAAGAATCTTCGCGACTTTTTTTAAATTAACTCTTAAATATTAACTCTATTTGTTTTGTAATTTAAATATGTTAAATACATTTAATGCAGAAAAGTTTTTTTTTCTTTATATTAATGCACCTTTTTTTATCAATATTTGTTATTTCTGTCATATTATAATTTTCACTGTAATAGGTCTGTTTCCGTACTTTTTGGATGAAAGTTTGGGAAAAAGTTGGGGCATAAGCTTCTTGATTTTGTTTTTGTAATTTTCTGCCAGACCTTAAAATTAAAGAAACGCATTGTTGCATTGCTGTTTCTGGTTAAATGTCATACATGACAAGCTAATTCTGAATAAAAGTAGTTTTTTTTTGGAAAATTAATATTTGGGAAGACTTAAAAGAAATAAATTGCACGACTGATCGTACACACTTGCTCATATGTGTGGTCACATTGTGGAATAAAATTTAAGAAAATTAAAAATAACATCAAAGCATTTATTGGATTTTTGTGACTTTTGATTGTTTGAATAAAGTACGTTAATTTGTATTGAGTGAAATAATTTAAACGCCATGTTTTAAATATAAAAAAATATAAAAAAATGCAAACTTAAGCACAAAATTAAAATACATTTAAAAACAAAATTTAAACAAAATTCATTTAACCGTTTTAAAAATATGGATTTCTCAAAAAAAAAATTTTTTATTAAATTATTAAAAATACAAAAAAAGTTTTTGAAAAAAAATTAGTGCAACATTACTTTGGCTACCTACGTCTTCTTGAATATCAATTTTGATAGTAATCGGATCACCAGTTTTCAAGAAAGTCGAAGAAAAAAAACCGGTTCTATGGGAGATACCGTTTTTAGCCCACCATATAAAATTTTTTTCACCAAAATGTAATGCATGGGTTTCGTATTGAATCCCCAAAAAAACAAAACCCCCCCAATTTAATCCAAATTGATAATATCCCCAGAGACGTAAGACAAATGGACAAAATCCCCAACTAAATAATTTATTTTGCCAATATCCCCACGAAATCTCCAAATCCCCAGTATCCGTGCACATCTTCATTTATGCATGTAGTTTTTAGAAAAACTCTCATAAAATTCTCTTATTGTGATCTTAATAAATGATAATAATTAACAGTTTCTAATCACTATGAAGGCATGCACTTTTCAGTCTGACTTTAGTATTCATAGAGTATCATAGTATTGTAACATAGTATCTACGTTTATTATGAATTATTTGTTTCATTTCCAATTTTGAAAAAAAAAAACAATTATTTCAATAAACTCTACAAACATTATAAGCATTGGTATTTTAAATCTTTGGATTGCATTTCATGCAATATAAATGAAATCTAATATATCGCGCGATTTAATCGCATGATTCACTACTTGAACATAATTGTTTTGGGGTTATTCACTTGGAGATTTTCGCCCTGGATATTCTCTCTTTGGGGATTTTGCTGCTGGGGATTTCACTTTGGGAATTATGGATTTGGGGATTACATCTTGGGGGAAATTATCACCAACCCGTAATGCGTACTTACAATAGTGCACTGATTTTTTTTTGCAAAAATTCTTGGAGCCGTTTTCGAGAAAAATGAGCTTTTACATAACGGTTATATGACAGGTTCCGTTCATTTTTGAGCTAAAAAAAAATGAAAAAATTTCTCTGTAGAATGTCAAAATAACCTTCAGTTCTAAATTTGAAGAGTTGTCCCAACCGTCAGACAGACGGACAGAATTTTGCCAGTAACTCAAATATGTTTTTATCATCGTAATGTCATGTTTGATTGTTATCTCAAAATTTTTAATCTGCACGACTGCATAACTTGCATTATTGGTACCTATAATCGCAAGTAAAAATCAAAGCATTAATAATCAAACCGTTTAACAAAATAGTCAAACAAACAAAACTAAACAATTCAATTCACAATTTACACTTTTAAATTCAAACCCAATAAGTCTGTTTCCGTACTCACACGAATCTACCAAAATCTACCCAAAAAAATGTTTCTTTACTTTTTTCTGGCACGAAAATACCGGAGCTTTTGACATTTTTTCATTTCCCCTCCAGCAAGAATCTACCCGAACAATTTAGCTCCTGCACTTTCTTGCTTGTCAAACACGAAATTAGCTGATCCTCCGAATTAAAACAATGATTTAATTTTATGGGAGATTTCGAAAAGCTAAGTGGGTACATAACAGTGGCGTGGCGTGGATAGTTTCAAATGGTAAGTCGGACATAAATTAATAGCATATTAGAAAGGTCTACCTGAAATTGTATCGTGGTTTGCCGATCTGCTTTTTATGCCATATTGGGGAAGCAATTCAAGCCAATTTCTTATTCTTCAAGGCATTAATATTTTAATGAACAATGAGCTTAAGGCATAATGAAAGTGGCTTCGAAAAAAAACGTTTTTGGCAGATATCTACATATGCAATACCTTAAGGAAAAATTTAAAGTAAAAAAAAACTAAAGGAAATTCGCAAATGTTTTGTTTATATAAATAAATATATGTATAAGTGAAATTAAAGAACAACAAAATAAATAAAATATTTTAAAAATACACTACGTAACAAAATTAAAAAAACCATAGAGATTTATATTTCCATTTAAAACAGTATTAAAAAAAAAACTGAAAATTTTTGCTAAATTGGCCTTTTTCTTATTTGTATTCCGGAGCTTCGACACTCCCTTTGACTTGTATTCTACCTCACTTTTTTCGTACTGCCAAATAACCCACATACAAAAATTACAATTTTTAAATTTCAATCAATTCCAATTTTCAATCCCTCCCTTGATTCGATTATCGATTGTCAATTTCAACTATAAATTTCTTGTTCTATAAAATATTAAAGTTAAAATGAAATTATCTATGAGATTTTTTTTTTGTATTTTATTGCTTAGATAAATGTTTGTTTTTAGTAACTTGAGTTTTTCCTTTCGGTTTAGATCTACTTCGCAAGCTCTCGATTTACTTCACTATTTTTACAATTATGCTCCGAAATTTTACTTCTAAGGTCCGAACCTTAGAAATATGAGTGAGAGACATACGAAATTCAACAAAATAATTCGAAGAAAAGCGAGTTATTTTGTTGCTTAAAGCATGTAACTTACCTGTACCTCCTGCAACATTCTCAAAAAAACCCAACACAGCAGCCAGTGTAGCGAGATGCGAGATACATGGGCAGATGATACATGTTTTTTTTTTGGTGGCGGTTGCAGTGCTGTGCTTTGTTCATAAGGAGGTAAGTATGTATGGATATATGTAGGTAGGTAGCTTATAAACAATATGTTTTCGCTTCGCTGAGCTGAATATTTTTACTTGCGGTTTTCATTTTTGCTCTAGGTCGAAAAATAACGGTACCTGCTATACAATTTTGAACAAAAAGTTAGATTTTCCCGAAAACGGCTCTAACGATTTTGATAAAACTTTCAGGGTGCTAATTTTGTACAATAATACATCTTTCAGTTGGAATAAATTTTTCGAAATTTGTTCTATAACGGCACCTCTCATATAACCGGTTTTTTCAAATGCGGTTTTATCGTAAACTATTATCTCGATTTCAATAAAATTTTGCACACAGCAAGTCATTTATAATGACGATGCGATGGGATGGACCTGGCCTGAGAAAAACAGAAGACTGTAACTTCTACTATGGGAAATGCTATCTTGATGGGAGATCGCGCTTGTTTGGATGCGGATTCGCTGTCAGAGGAAGACTAAGGCAAAAAGTCTTGAGCTTTCGCGAAGTCAGCGAGAGAGTGACAACGATCCGCATTAAGGCCAAATTCCACCACCTGAGCCTCATAAGCGCCCATGCTCCTACAGAAGAGAAAGACGACGCTACCAAAGAAAGTTTCTACGAGCTCCTCTCCAAAACTTATGAGCAATGCCCCGAAAATGACATTCAAATCCTCTTAGGAGACTTTAATGCCAAAATTGGGAGGGAGGACATCTTTGGTATGACGATCGGAAAACACAGCCTGCACGACACCACTTCCGATAACGGACTCAGGCTCATCGATTTTGCAGCGGGAAAAAACATGGTGCTGAGTAGCACGCGATTCCCACGTCCCGACATCCACAAAGGCACATGGCGATTCCCAGATGGTCGAACCTGCAACCAAATTGACCATGTTGCGATTGACGCAAGGCACTCCTCCAGCATTTTGAATGCCCGTACATTCCAAAGAACAAACATCGATTCGGACCACTACCTAGTCGGTGCAAAGCTTAGAGTACGGATCTCAATGGAACCTCTCAGGCGAACACCAACTACGCCGAGGAAATTCAATGTTGGAAAACTTCAATCGGAAGAGACCGCCGCTGCCTATGCAGACCGCGTATCCCTTGAGCTTGCGAGAAATCGACTGATGATATGAACCCGGAAGACCAATGGCAGCTATGTCAACAAGCCATAAGAAATGCTGCGTCAGAGGTATTAGGTTTCTCACAGCCTCCCCCTAGAAACCCTTGGTTCGACTCCGAATGTGCTCAGGCAAACAAAGCTAAAACGGAGGCATACAAGTCGTGGCTCCAGAGAGATACGAGAGCCACCAGAAATCTCTATGTTGAGCGAAGGAAGGATGAGAAACGCATACTCAGGAGGAAGAAAAAAGAACACCAGCAACGCGAAGTCGAGGAGATGCAGAGATGTTTTTGCAGAAAAGAGGTGCAAAACTTCTACAGAAGAGTGAAACAGTCTACATCAGGTTTCACAAGTCGCCCTGGGCCCAGCAAAGATCAGGATGGAAACACCATTGTGGAAACGCAGGCGATGTTAGCCACCTGGAAAAACTACTTTAACCAGTTGTTAAATGGCGATGACAGCCAAGATCCCGCCCAAGATCAACTTGTACCAGTTAAACTAAATGACGACCACGAACTGCACCCGCCCGACCAAAATGAGATCAAAGTAGCCATCACCAGGCTAAAAATGAACAAAGCACCTGGGTACGATGGTCTACAAACGGAACTTTTTAGGCACGCTGGAGATGACCTGGTAAGGAGCATACACCAACTCATCTGCAAAATATGGTCGGAGGAAAGTATGCCCGATGAGTGGAACCTCAGTACCATCTGCCCGATCCACAAAAAGAAGACCGCCTAACCTGCGCCAACTATAGAGGCATAAGCCTTTTGAACATAGCCTATAAGATCCTTTCCAGCGTTTTATGTGAGCGTCTAAAGCCGTTTGCTGATGATCTAATAGGTCCTTATCAATGCGGCTTCAGACCTGGAAAATCTACCACCGACCAGATATTCACATTACGCCAGATCCTAGAGAAAACCCAAGAATATAACATCGACACCCACCACCTGTACGTCGATTTTAAAGCAGCCTACGACAGTGTTAATAGAGCTGAACTGTATCGTGCTATGTCTAACTTTGGAATCCCTGCTAAACTGATCTTATCAGGATGACGTTGGAGAATGCTCGCTGTTCCGTCAAAGTTGGTAGAGACTCTACTGAAACCTTCGAAATCACCAGAGGGCTTAGACAAGGAGACGCGCTGTCATGCAGCTGTTTTAACATTGTGCTTGAAAATGTAATACGGAGCACCCATGCCAGTACATCGGGCACCATTTTCAATAAATTGACACAATTACTTGGGTTTGCAGACGACATAGAATAGTAGTAGTCAGTCAGTTTGTCTACCTGGGTACTGCTGTAAACTCGGTCAACATCTGCGCTGAAATCAAACGCAGACTAACTCTTGCTAATCGCTGTTTCTTTGGCCTGAATAAGCAATTGAGGAATAAAGCCCTATCGAGAAGAACCAAGGAGACACTATATAAAACACTCATCATCCCGGTCCTGCTATATGGTGCAGAAGCATGGACCCTCTCCCAATCGGATGAAAAGTCACTTGGAGTCTTCGAGAGAAAAGTTCTGCGTACGATCTATGGTTCTTTTTGCGTAAACCGAGAAGACAACATTTCAGTGCCATAAGCTTAGCCAGAAAAATTAGACTCCAACGACTAAGATGGCTGGGCCATGTAGAGCGAATGGACACCAACGCTCCAGCGAGTAAAGTCTTCAAAGCCAAACCAGAGGGAGTCAGAAGCCAAGGTAGACCTCATCTTCGATGGAGCGACCAGGTAGAAGGAGACCTCCGCCAACTTGGAGTGCGAAATCGGAGACAACAGGGAAGGGATCGAGCCCGCTGGAGGGGCGTATTGAGCAAGGCCTAGAAGCATCACGCTCTAGTTGAGCCAACATAAGTAAGTAAGTAAGTCATTTATAATTCAATTAATATCGCATTTAAAAATTTTCAAAAACTGTTTTTTTCGATTTTTAATTTTTTTTTTTTTTTTTTTAATTTGGTTTTCGAAATATTTTGAAAATGGGTGGATTGAATTTTTTTCAATAATTTTCCCAGATGAAAACTAAAGATTGCCTTCTAATGACATACTAGAAAAAAATTAAAAATATTTTTTCGAAGTTTTTCAAAAAAACTACTTAAAAAAAACTGGGCGAACGATTTTCAAATTTTTTTTTCGTCGATAGACATTTAGTTTTTGAATTTAATTGCATACTTATTTTTTCCAAGAAAAATCTGAAACTAATTAAAAAAAATAAAGAATTTTTTAAAAAGGAAATATTTTTTTATTTTAATAGACGTGTGGTTTTCAATCTGGCAATATTTTTTTCGGAGTTGGTGTTTTTGACAGCTGTCTCTTGATTTATGCTCAGTTTGGCTTGCGATTTCATAATGAATGGACTTACTCCAGAACAAAGTTTGCAAATTTTGCAAATTTATTACCAAAATAATGGTTCGTTTCGGTAGAGCTAAGTATAGTAGAAGACCCGAATCAGTCCATCCGCCATCGCGTGCAACAATTGGAGATGTGCCCATCCACTTTATGGAAGATTTTGCGGAAAGATCTTGGTTTGCAGGCATACAAAATCCAATTAAACATTAATTATAAATAACACACATTAACTTGAGTTTTCAAATTATAATTTTTTTTATTAATATTTTTTATTTTGGATGCATTTCGAGCAGCTTTCCGCTCATCTTCAGCAACACGACTAAATACATATATAAATGGTTTTTTTTTTCCTTTTGTATACTCTTAAACATAAACAAAACTAATACATAGTCAAATAATATTTAAGAAAGTTGGGGGAGTAAGCAGGAGAAATATATTTTTGGCCAAGTGGGGGTAAAAGAAACCAATCATTGTGGAACTGCGATCGACGTCAAAGTAAACTGAATAAATCAGACTGTATGTTGCCCTTGTCTAAGTTCAAAGCGGTATTATCTTTGTATATACACAAGCTTTCATACGCATCTAATTTTCTCTCATCGTTGATGCATTTGACAAGGTGCACTTCACTCGTGGAGACTGGGAGATGTTGTTGTTCCAGTATGTGTGATGCGAAAGCAGATTTTTTCGGTTCGTTGTTGGTGACGTATTGCTTGTGCTCACCGTATCTCTTCCTAATTGATCGTTTCGTTTGTCCATAATATTTTCTGTTGCAAACTCCAGGTGTTAAGTTGATTTTTTAATTTAAAAGGGTTCGAATAAACTATTTGCATGTTGTGTCTGCGGAAGGTTGTTTTATGTCCATTTGTAATGTTTGGAGCGAAGGTGATAGAAACACGTTTAAGGTCATCTTTTTTGTCGATATTTCTGTTTTGTTCGAACAGTGTTGAAAGATTTGCGTTTGTCTGCTTGTGTGAGTGTTTCCGAACGATGTTGTTAATTATTTTTTCGCTGTAACCATTTGTGTTGGCTACTTGTTTCATATATTCGTACTCTTTAATGTAATTTTTTAATGACAGAGGTAAGTTTACCAAACGGTGTACGAGTGGGTGAAAGGCTGCTAATTTGTGTTGAATCGGTGCATACGAATCGCTTGGAATATATTTGAGAGTACTTGTTGGTTTATGGTGAACTGCAATTTCAATTTTATTTTGGTTTCTATGTAGAGTAAGATCCAAAAAAGTCAATGTTTGTTCATTTTCAACTTCGGAAGTGAAATTAATTTCGCGATACTGCTCATTTAACATATCCAGTGTGGTGTTAAGGTCACTTCTTTTAATGACTGCAAAAATGTCGTCTACGTAGCGATGCCAGATTCTTGGTAGCAAGTTTCGTGTTTTCAGATCAATTTCAAATTTTGACATGAAGACTTCTGCTATTAGTGGAGATAATGGGTTTCCCATACTCGTGCCAGAGTCTATTTTGAAAAAAACGGTTTCTAAAAACAAAGTAGTTCGTGTCCATACACATTTCTGCTGCTCTCATGTAGACATTTATTTCGTTTTCAGGTATGTTTTGTTTTGACAAATGTACTTTTAAAGCTGATAGTGCTTCTTTGATAGGGATGGATGGAAAAAGTGCTTCAACATCAAACGAGACTAAAATTTCATCTTCTTTTATAGGATTTTGGTTGATAATTTTAGCAAAATCTATAGAATTTTTCACTGCACAACTATGGAATGGTGGAAACTTCTTGATTTCATCGACTAACCATCTTGCAATCTTGGTGCATGGTGCTGATAAAAGAGCTACTATTTGTCTCATGTTATCACCTGGTTTGTGTACTTTAGGTAAGCAATACAGTTTTGGTACTTCTGGGTTTGAAACAAGAAGACGCCACTTAAAACGGTCACCAAAAACAGTGCTGATCTCTTTCCGAACATCATTAGCTGCTGTTGTCATTTTATTTAGTGGGGATTTTTTCACTTCCTTGTAGTTATTCGTTTCAATCAGTTTCCAAACTCTATTGTCATATTCTGCAGTGTTTATAATGACGATTTTGTTGCCCTTATCTGCCTTCATTATGAAAATATCTTTTTGCTTTAGATTTTTCAGAATTTCAGCTTCGTTTAGATGTGGATGTTTTGTATTGTCGATGCACTCTTTCGTGCGCTCTCGGATTTCATTTTTGGTGGTTTGAAATTTATATTTTAAAACTGTTTCAATGTCAGCAATTACATCTGTAACTGGTGTGGTTGTGGGATGTATACCATAATTTAAGCCTTTATTTAAAAGATTCAGCTCATCAGTTGATAAGTCCACGTTTGAAATATTTATCACAACATTGTCTACTGGTAGTGGTGTCGTGAATTTTGCTTCTCTTTTTGGTGTTTTCTGTAAAAGCGTATTGAATTTGTGGGTTTGTTTTTCTTTCTTTTTCATCACTAAATTATCAATTTCTGAAGCTGCTTTTTGTAAAAATTCATACCACTCACAATTGTATGTAGCTGTGATTTTGCTATTGTGGTAAATTGATGCTAGCTGTAGGTGTAAGGAGTACAGTCGAAGTTCCGTTGTAGATAAGTCAGCATATTTGTATTTCAATTCCAAATTTAACCAATTCTTTTAAGCTGATTTTATTACCTTTTTAGTGACTGAATTATTGACTGAAGTCTTGATTTGAATGAAAGCTGGTATGATGTTATTTTTGTTTGCAGCATTTCAAGTATGATATGTCTAATTTCAACATTTCCACTTTAGTTTTTAATCGGGTAAACTCGTTTCTTTTTGACATGGTTGTCGTTTTGTTTAAAAGGAAAATTGAAACGATTAACGAAAACTCATATACATTAAACATTAATTATAAATAACACACATTAACTTGAGTTTTCAAATTATAAATTTTTTTATTAATATTTTTTATTTTGGATGCATTTCGAGCAGCTTTCCGCTCATCTTCAGCAACACGACTAAATACATATATAAATGGTTTTTTTTTTCCTTTTGTATACTCTTAAACATAAACAAAACTAATACATAGTCAAATAATATTAAAGAAAGTTGGGGGATTAAGCAGGAGAAATATATTTTTGGCCAAGTGGGGGTAAAAGAAATCAATCATTGTGGAACTGCGATCGACGTCAAAGTAAACTGAATAAATCAGACTGTATGTTGCCCTCGTCTAAGTTCAAAGCGGTATTATCTTTGTATATACACAAGCTTTCATACGCATCTAATTTTCTCTCATCATTGCATTTGACAAGGTGCACTTCACTCGTGGAGACTGGGAGATGTTGTTGTTCCAGTATGTGTGATGCGAAAGCAGATTTTTTCGGTTCGTTGTTGGTGACGTATTGCTTGTGCTCACCGTATCTCTTCCTAATTGAACGTTTCGTTTGTCCATAATATTTTCTGTTGCAAACTCCACAAGAAATTTCATAAATGCCTGCTTTGTCTGATGGGTCGGTTTTGTCTTTTAAGGTGTTAAGTTGATTTTTTAATTAAAAAGGGTTCGAATAAACTATTTGCATGTTGTGTCTGCGGAAGGTTGTTTTATGTCCATTTGTAATGTTTGGAGCGAAGGTGATAGAAACACGTTTAAGGTCATCTTTTTTGTCGATATTTCTGTTTTGTTCGAACAGTGTTGAAAGATTTGCGTTTGTCTGCTTGTGTGAGTGTTTCCGAACGATGTTGTTAATTATTTTTTCGCTGTAACCATTTGTGTTGGCTACTTGTTTCATATATTCGTACTCTTTAATGTAATTTTTTAATGACAGAGGTAAGTTTACCAAACGGTGTACGAGTGAGTGAAAGGCTGCTAATTTGTGTTGAATCGGTGCATACGAATCGCTTGGAATATATCTGAGAGTACTTGTTGGTTTATGGTGAACTGCAATTTCAATTTTATTTTGGTTTCTATGTAGAGTAAGATCCAAAAAAGTCAATTTTTGTTCATTTTCAACTTCGCAAGTGAAATTAATTTCGCGATACTGCTCATTTAACATATCCAGTGTGGTGTTAAGGTCACTTCTTTTAATGACTGCAAAAATGTCGTCTACGTAGCGATGCCAGATTCTTGGTAGCAAGTTTCGTGTTTTCAGATCAATTTCAAATTTTGACATGAAGACTTCTGCTATTAGTGGAGATAATGGGTTTCCCATACTCGTGCCAGAGTCTATGTTGAAAAAAAACGGTTTCTAAAAACAAAGTAGTTCGTGTCCATACACATTTCTGCTGCTCTCATGTAGACATTTATTTCGTTTTCACGTATGTTTTGATTTGACAAATGTACTTTTAAAGCTGATAGTGCTTCTTTGATAGGGATGGATGGAAAAAGTGCTTCAACATCAAACGAGACTAAAATTTCATCTTCTTTTATAGGATTTTGGTTGATAATTTTAGCAAAATCTATAGAATTTTTCACTGCACAACTATGGAATGGTGGAAACTTCTTGATTTCATCGACTAACCATCTTGCAATCTTGGTGCATGGTGCTGATAAAAGAGCTACTATTTGTCTCATGTTATCACCTGGTTTGTGTACTTTAGGTAAGCAATACAGTTTTGGTACTTCTGGGTTTGAAACAAGAAGACGCCACTTAAAACGGTCACCAAAAACAGTGCTGATCTCTTTCCGAACATCATTAGCTGCTGTTGTCATTTTATTTAGTGGGGATTTTTTCACTTCCTTGTAGTTATTCGTTTCAATCAGTTTCCAAACTCTATTGTCATATTCCGCAGTGTTTATAATGACGATTTTGTTGCCCTTATCTGCCTTCATTATGAAAATATCTTTTTTCTTTAGATTTTTCAGAATTTCAGCTTCGTTTAGATGTGGATGTTTTGTTTTTAGTTTTTTGTTTTTGTCGATGCACTCTTTCGTGCGCTCTCGGATTTCATTTTTGGTGGTTTGAAATTTATATTTTAAAACTGTTTCAATGTCAGCAATTACATCTGTAACTGGTGTGGTTGTGGGATGTATACCATAATTTAAGCCTTTATTTAAAAGATTCAGCTCATCAGTTGATAAGTCCACGTTTGAAATATTTATCACAACATTGTCTACTGGTAGTGGTGTCGTGAATTTTGCTTCTGTTTTTGGTGTTTTCTGTAAAAGCATATTGAATTTGTGGGTTTGTTTTTCTTTCTTTTTCATCACTAAATTATCAATTTCTGAAGCTGTTTTTTGTAAAAATTCATACCACTCACAATTGTATGTAGCTGTGATTTTGCTATTGTGGTAAATTGATGCTAGCTGTAGGTGTAAGGAGTACAGTCGAAGTTCCGTTGTAGATAAGTCAGCATATTTGGATTTCAATTCCAAATTTAACCAATTCTTTTAAGCTGATTTTATTACCTTTTTAGTGACTGAATTATTGACTGAAGTCTTGATTTTAATGAAAGCTGGTATGATGTTATTTTGTTTGCAGCGTTTCAAGTATGCTATGTTTAATTTCAACATTTCCACTTTAGTTTTTAATCGGGTAAACTCGTTTCTTTTTGACATGGTTGTCGTTTTATTTAAAAGGAAAATTGAAACGATTAACGAAAACTCATATACATTAAACATTAATTATAAATAACACACATTAACTTGAGTTTTCAAATTATAAATTTTTTTATTAATATTTTTTATTTTGGATGCATTTCGAGCAGCTTTCCGCTCATCTTCAGCAACACGACTAAATACATATATAAATGGTTTTTTTTTTTCCTTTTGTATACTCTTAAACATAAACAAAACTAATACACAGTCAAATAATATTAAAGAAAGTTGGGGGAGTAAGCAGGAGAAATATATTTTTGGCCAAGTGTGGGTAAAAGAAATCAATCATTGTGGAACTGCGATCGACGTCAAAGTAAACTGAATAAATCAGACTGTATGTTGCCCTTGTCTAAGTTCAAACCGGTATTAAGGTGTTAAGTTGATTTTTTAATTTAAAAGGGTTCGAATAAACTATTTGCATGTTGTGTCTGCGGAAGGTTGTTTTAAGTCCATTTGTAATGTTTGGAGCGAAGGTGATAGAAACACGTTTAAGGTCATCTTTTTTGTCGATATTTCTGTTTTGTTCGAACAGTGTTGAAAGATTTGCGTTTGTCTGCTTGTGTGAGTGTTTCCGAACGATGTTGTTAATTATTTTTTCGCTGTAACCATTTGTGTTGGCTACTTGTTTTATATATTCGTACTCTTTAATGTATTTTTTTAATGACAGAGGTAAGTTTACCAAACGGTATACGAGTGAGTGAATGGCTGCTAATTTGTGTTGAATCGCTTGGAATATATCTGAGAGTACTTGTTGGTTTATGGTGAACTGCAATTCCAATTTTATTTTTGTTTCTATGTAGAGTAAGATCCAAAAAAGTCAATTTTTGTTCATTTTCAACTTCGCAAGTGAAATTAATTTCGCGATACTGCTCATTTAACATATCCAGTGTGGTGTTAAGGTCACTTCTTTTAATGACTGCAAAAATGTCGTCTACGTAGCGATGCCAGATTCTTGGTAGCAAGTTTCGTGTTTTCAGATCAATTTTAAATTTCAAAACAGTGCTGATCTCTTTCCGAACATCATTAGCTGCTGTTGTCATTTTATTTAGTGGGGATTTTTTCACTTCCTTGTAGTTATTCGTTTCAATCAGTTTCCAAACTCTCTTGTCATATTCCGCAGTGTTTATAATGACGATTTTGTTGCCCTTATCTGCCTTCATTATGAAAATATCTTTTTTATTTAGATTTTTCAGAATTTCAGCTTCGTTTAGATGTGGATGTTTTGTTTTTAGTTTTTTGTTTTTGTCGATGCACTCTTTGGTGCGCTCTCGGATTTCATTTTTGGTGGTTTGAAATTTATATTTTAAAACTGTTTCAATGTCAGCAATTACATCTGTAACTGGTGTGGTTGTGGGATGTATACCATAATTTAAGCCTTTATTTAAAAGATTCAGCTCATCAGTTGATAAGTCCACGTTTGAAATATTTATCACAACATTGTCTACTGGTAGTGGTGTCGTGAATTTTGCTTCTCTTTTTGGTGTTTTCTGTAAAAGCGTATTGAATTTGTGGGTTTGTTTTTCTTTCTTTTTCATCACTAAATTATCAATTTCTGAAGCTGTTTTTTGTAAAAATTCATACCACTCACAATTGTATGTAGCTGTGATTTTGCTATTGTGGTAAATTGATGCTAGCTGTAGGTGTAAGGAGTACAGTCGAAGTTCCGTTGTAGATAAGTCAGCATATTTGGATTTCAATTCCAAATTTAACCAATTCTTTTAAGCTGATTTTATTACCTTTTTAGTGACTGAATTATTGACTGAAGTCTTGATTTTAATGAAAGCTGGTATGATGTTATTTTTGTTTGCAGCGTTTCAAGTATGCTATGTCTAATTTCAACATTTCCACTTTAGTTTTTAATCGGGTAAACTCGTTTCTTTTTTGACATGGTTGTCGTTTTATTTAAAAGGAAAATTGAAACGATTAACGAAAACTCATATACATTAAACATTAATTATAAATTACACACATTAACTTGAGTTTTCAAATTATAAATTTTTTTATTAATATTTTTTATTTTGGATGCATTTCGAGCAGCTTTCCGCTCATCTTCAGCAACACGACTAAATACATATATAAATGTTTTTTTTTTTTCCTTTTGTATACTCTTAAACATAAACAAAACTAATACATAGTCAAATAATATTAAAGAAAGTTGGGGGAGTAAGCAGGAGAAATATATTTTTGGCCTAGTGGGGGTAAAAGAAATCAATCATTGTGGAACTGCGATCGACGTCAAAGTAAACTGAATAAATCAGACTGTATGTTGCCCTTGTCTAAGTTCAAAGCGGTATTATCTTTGTATATACACAAGCTTTCATACGCATCTAATTTTCTCTCATCGTTGATGCATTTGACAAGGTGCACTTCACTCGTGGAGACTTGGAGATGTTGTTCCAGTATGTGTGATGCGAAAGCAGATTTTTTCGGTTCGTTGTTGGTGACGAATTGCTTGTGCTCACCGTATCTCTTCCTAATTGATCGTTTCGTTTGTCCATAATATTTTCTGCTGCAAACTCCACAAGAAATTTCATAAATGCCTGCTTTGTCTGACGGGTCGGATTTGTCTTTTAAGGTGTTAAGTTGATTTTTTAATTTAAAAGGGTTCGAATAAACTATTTGCATGTTGTGTCTGCGGAAGGTTGTTTTAAGTCCATTTGTAATGTTTGGAGCGAAGGTGATAGAAACACGTTTAAGGTCATCTTTTTTGTCGATATTTCTGTTTTGTTCGAACAGTGTTGAAAGATTTGCGTTTGTCTGCTTGTGTGAGTGTTTCCGAACGATGTTGTTAATTATTTTTTCGCTGTAACCATTTGTGTTGGCTACTTGTTTTATATATTCGTACTCTTTAATGTAATTTTTTAATGACAGAGGTAAGTTTACCAAACGGTGTACGAGTGAGTGAATGGCTGCTAATTTGTGTTGAATCGGTGCATACGAATCGCTTGGAATATATCTGAGAGTACTTGTTGGTTTATGGTGAACTGCAATTCCAATTTTATTTTGGTTTCTATGTAGAGTAAGATCCAAAAAAGTCAATTTTTGTTCATTTTCAACTTCGCAAGTGAAATTAATTTCGCGATACTGCTCATTTAACATATCCAGTGTGGTGTTAAGGTCACTTCTTTTAATGACTGCAAAAATGTCGTCTACGTAGCGATGCCAGATTCTTGGTAGCAAGTTTCGTGTTTTCAGATCAATTTCAAATTTTGACATGAAGACTTCTGCTATTAGTGGAGATAATGGGTTTCCCATACTCGTGCCAGAGTCTATTTTGAAAAAACGGTTTCTAAAAACAAAGTAGTTCGTGTCCATACACATTTCTGCTGCTCTCATGTAGACATTTATTTCGTTTTCACGAATGTTTTGTTTTGACAAATGTACTTTTAAAGCTGATAGTGCTTCTTTGATAGGGATGGATGGAAAAAGTGCTTCAACATCAAACGAGACTAAAATTTCATCTTCTTTTATAGGATTTTGGTTGATAATTTTAGCAAAATCTATAGAATTTTTCACTGCACAACTATGGAATGGTGGAAACTTCTTGATTTCATCGACTAACCATCTTGCAATCTTGGTGCATGGTGCTGATAAAAGAGCTACTATTTGTCTCATGTTATCACCTGGTTTGTGTACTTTAGGTAAGCAATACAGTTTTGGTACTTCTGGGTTTGAAACAAGAAGACGCCACTTAAAACGGTCACCAAAAACAGTGCTGATCTCTTTCCGAACATCATTAGCTGCTGTTGTCATTTTATTTAGTGGGGATTTTTTAACTTTCTTGTAGTTATTCGTTTCAATCGGTTTCCAAACTCTCTTGTCATATTCCGCAGTGTTTATAATGACGATTTTGTTGCGGATTTCATTTTTAGTGGTTTGAAATTTATATTTTAAAACTGTTTCAATGTCAGCAATTACATCTGTAACTGGTGGGTTGTGGGATGTATACCATAATTTAAACCTTTATTTAAAAGATTCAGCTCATCAGTTGATAAGTCCACGTTTGAAATATTTATCACAACATTGTCTACTGGTAGTGGTGTCGTGAATTTTGCTTCTCTTTTTGGTGTCTTCTGTAAAAGCGTATTGAATTTGTGGGTTTGTTTTTCTTTCTTTTTCATCACTAAATTATCAATTTCTGAAGCTGTTTTTTGTAAAAATTCATACCCTTCACAATTGTATGTAGCTGTGATTTTGCTATTGTGGTAAATTGATGCTAGCTGTAGGTGTAAGGAGTACAGTCGAAGTTCCGTTGTAGATAAGTCAGCATATTTGTATTTCAATTCCAAATTTAACCAATTCTTTTTAGCTGATTTTATTACCTTTTTAGTGACTGAATTATTGACTGAAGTCTTGATTTTAATGAAAGCTGGTATGATGTTATTTTTGTTTGCAGCGTTTCAAGTATGCTATGTCTAATTTCAACATTTCCACTTTAGTTTTTAATCGGGTAAACTCGTTTCTTTTTGACATGGTTGTCGTTTTATTTAAAAGGAAAATTGAAACGATTAATGAAAACTCATATACATTAAACATTAATTATAAATAACACACATTAACTTGAGTTTTCAAATTATAAATTTTTTTATTAATATTTTTTATTTTGGATGCATTTCGAGCAGCTTTCCGCTCATCTTCAGCAACACGACTAAATACATATATAAATGTTTTTTTTTTTTCCTTTTGTATACTCTTAAACATAAACAAAACTAATACATAGTCAAATAATATTAAAGAAAGTTGGGGGAGTAAGCAGGAGAAATATATTTTTGGCCTAGTGGGGGTAAAAGAAATCAATCATTGTGGAACTGCGATCGACGTCAAAGTAAACTGAATAAATCAGACTGTATGTTGCCCTTGTCTAAGTTCAAAGCGGTATTATCTTTGTATATACACAAGCTTTCATACGCATCTAATTTTCTCTCATTGTTGATGCATTTGACAAGATGCACTTCACTCGTGGAGACTGGGAGATGTTGTTGTTCCAGTATGTGTGATGCGAAAGCAGATTTTTTCGGTTCGTTGTTGGTGACGTATTGCTTGTGCTCACCGTATCTCTTCCTAATTGATCGTTTCGTTTGTCCATAATATTTTCTGTTGCAAACTCCACAAGAAATTTCATAAATGCCTGCTTTGTCTGACGGGTCGGTTTTGTCTTTTAAGGTGTTAAGTTGATTTTTTTAATTTAAAAGGGTTCGAATAAACTATTTGCATGTTGTGTCTGCGGAAGGTTGTTTTAAGTCCATTTGTAATGTTTGGAGCGAAGGTGATAGAAACACGTTTAAGGTCATCTTTTTTGTCGATATTTCTGTTTTGTTCGAACAGTGTTGAAAGATTTGCGTTTGTCTGCTTGTGTGAGTGTTTCCGAACGATGTTGTTAATTATTTTTTCGCTGTAACCATTTGTGTTGGCTACTTGTTTTATATATTCGTACTCTTTAATGTAATTTTTTAATGACAGAGGTAAGTTTACCAAACGGTGTACGAGTGAGTGAATGGCTGCTAATTTGTGTTGAATCGGTGCATACGAATACTATTTGTCTCATGTTATCACCTGGTTTGTGTACTTTAGGTAAGCAATACAGTTTTGGTACTTCTGGGTTTGAAACAAGAAGACGCCACTTAAAACGGTCACCAAAAACAGTGCTGATCTCTTTCCGAACATCATTAGCTGCTGTTGTCATTTTATTTAGTGGGGATTTTTTCACTTCCTTGTAGTTATTCGTTTCAATCAGTTTCCAAACTCTCTTGTCATATTCCGCAGTGTTTATAATGACGATTTTGTTGCCCTTATCTGCCTTCATTATGAAAATATCTTTTTTATTTAGATTTTTCAGAATTTCAGCTTCGTTTAGATGTGGATGTTTTGTTTTTAGTTTTTTGTTTTTGTCGATGCACTCTTTCGTGCGCTCTCGGATTTCATTTTTGGTGGTTTGAAATTTATATTTTAAAACTGTTTCAATGTCAGCAATTACATCTGTAACTGGTGTGGTTGTGGGATGTATACCATAATTTAAGCCTTTATTTAAAAGATTCAGCTCATCAGTTGATAAGTCCACGTTTGAAATATTTATCACAACATTGTCTACTGGTAGTGGTGTCGTGAATTTTGCTTCTCTTTTTGGTGTTTTCTGTAAAAGCGTATTGAATTTGTGGGTTTGTTTTTCTTTCTTTTTCATCACTAAATTATCAATTTCTGAAGCTGTTTTTTGTAAAAATTCATACCACTCACAATTGTATGTAGCTGTGATTTTGCTATTGTGGTAAATTGATGCTAGCTGTAGGTGTAAGGAGTACAGTCGAAGTTCCGTTGTAGATAAGTCAGCATATTTGGATTTCAATTCCAAATTTAACCAATTCTTTTAAGCTGATTTTATTACCTTTTTAGTGACTGAATTATTGACTGAAGTCTTGATTTTAATGAAAGCTGGTATGATGTTATTTTTGTTTGCAGCGTTTCAAGTATGCTATGTCTAATTTCAACATTTCCACTTTAGTTTTTAATCGGGTAAACTCGTTTCTTTAAAAGGAAAATTGAAACGATTAACGAAAACTCATATACATTAAACATTAATTATAAATTACACACATTAACTTGAGTTTTCAAATTATAAATTTTTTTATTAATATTTTTTATTTTGGATGCATTTCGAGCAGCTTTCCGCTCATCTTCAGCAACACGACTAAATACATATATAAATGTTTTTTTTTTTTTCCTTTTGTATACTCTTAAACATAAACAAAACTAATACATAGTCAAATAATATTAAAGAAAGTTGGGGGAGTAAGCAGGAGAAATATATTTTTGGCCTAGTGGGGGTAAAAGAAATCAATCATTGTGGAACTGCGATCGACGTCAAAGTAAACTGAATAAATCAGACTGTATGTTGCCCTTGTCTAAGTTCAAAGCGGTATTATCTTTGTATATACACAAGCTTTCATACGCATCTAATTTTCTCTCATTGTTGATGCATTTGACAAGATGCACTTCACTCGTGGAGACTGGGAGATGTTGTTGTTCCAGTATGTGTGATGCGAAAGCAGATTTTTTCGGTTCGTTGTTGGTGACGTATTGCTTGTGCTCACCGTATCTCTTCCTAATTGATCGTTTCGTTTGTCCATAATATTTTCTGTTGCAAACTCCACAAGAAATTTCATAAATGCCTGCTTTGTCTGACGGGTCGGTTTTGTCTTTTAAGGTGTTAAGTTGATTTTTTTAATTTAAAAGGGTTCGAATAAACTATTTGCATGTTGTGTCTGCGGAAGGTTGTTTTAAGTCCATTTGTAATGTTTGGAGTGAAGGTGATAGAAACACGTTTAAGGTCATCTTTTTTGTCGATATTTCTGTTTTGTTCGAACAGTGTTGAAAGATTTGCGTTTGTCTGCTTGTGTGAGTGTTTCCGAACGATGTTGTTAATTATTTTTTCGCTGTAACCATTTGTGTTGGGTACTTGTTTTATATATTCGTACTCTTTAATGTAATTTTTTAATGACAGAGGTAAGTTTACCAAACGGTGTACGAGTGAGTGAATGGCTGCTAATTTGTGTTGAATCGGTGCATACGAATACTATTTGTCTCATGTTATCACCTGGTTTGTGTACTTTAGGTAAGCAATACAGTTTTGGTACTTCTGGGTTTGAAACAAGAAGACGCCACTTAAAACGGTCACCAAAAACAGTGCTGATCTCTTTCCGAACATCATTAGCTGCTGTTGTCATTTTATTTAGTGGGGATTTTTTCACTTCCTTGTAGTTATTCGTTTCAATCAGTTTCTAAACTCTCTTGTCATATTCCGCAGTGTTTATAATGACGATTTTGTTGCCCTTATCTGCCTTCATTATGAAAATATCTTTTTTATTTAGATTTTTCAGAATTTCAGCTTCGTTTAGATGTGGATGTTTTGTTTTTAGTTTTTTGTTTTTGTCGATGCACTCTTTCGTGCGCTCTCGGATTTCATTTTTGGTGGTTTGAAATTTATATTTTAAAACTGTTTCAATGTCAGCAATTACATCTGTAACTGGTGTGGTTGTGGGATGTATACCATAATTTAAGCCTTTATTTAAAAGATTCAGCTCATCAGTTGATAAGTCCACGTTTGAAATATTTATCACAACATTGTCTACTGGTAGTGGTGTCGTGAATTTTGCTTCTCTTTTTGGTGTTTTCTGTAAAAGCGTATTGAATTTGTGGGTTTGTTTTTCTTTCTTTTTCATCACTAAATTATCAATTTCTGAAGCTGTTTTTTGTAAAAACTCATACCACTCACAATTGTATGTAGCTGTGATTTTGCTATTGTGGTAAATTGATGCTAGCTGTAGGTGTAAGGAGTACAGTCGAAGTTCCGTTGTAGATAAGTCAGCATATTTGGATTTCAATTCCAAATTTAACCAATTCTTTTAAGCTGATTTTATTACCTTTTTAGTGACTGAATTATTGACTGAAGTCTTGATTTTAATGAAAGCTGGTATGATGTTATTTTTGTTTGCAGCGTTTCAAGTATGCTATGTCTAATTTCAACATTTCCACTTTAGTTTTTAATCGGGTAAACTCGTTTCTTTTTTGACATGGTTGTCGTTTTATTTAAAAGGAAAATTGAAACGATTAACGAAAACTCATATACATTAAACATTAATTATAAATTACACACATTAACTTGAGTTTTCAAATTATAAATTTTTTTATTAATATTTTTTATTTTGGATGCATTTCGAGCAGCTTTCCGCTCATCTTCAGCAACACGACTAAATACATATATAAATGTTTTTTTTTTTTTTTCTTTTGTATACTCTTAAACATAAACAAAACTAATACATAGTCAAATAATATTAAAGAAAGTTGGGGGAGTAAGCAGGAGAAATATATTTTTGGCCTAGTGGGGGTAAAAGAAATCAATCATTGTGGAACTGCGATCGACGTCAAAGCAAACTGAATAAATCAGACTGTATGTTGCCCTTGTCTAAGTTCAAAGCGGTATTATCTTTGTATATACACAAGCTTTCATACGCATCTAATTTTCTCTCATCGTTGATGCATTTGACAAGATGCACTTCATTCGTGGAGACTGGGAGATGTTGTTGTTCCAGTATGTGTGACGCGAAAGCAGATTTTTTCGGTTCGTTGTTGGTGACGTATTGCTTGTGCTCACCGTATCTCTTCCTAATTGATCGTTTCGTTTGTCCATAATATTTTCTGTTGCAAACTCCACAAGAAATTTCATAAATGCCTGCTTTGTCTGATGGGTCGGTTTTGTCTTTTAAGGTGTTAAGTTGATTTTTTAATTTAAAAGGGTTCGAATAAACTATTTGCATGTTGTGTCTGCGGAAGGTTGTTTTATGTCCATTTGTAATGTTTGGAGCGAAGGTGATAGAAACACGTTTAAGGTCATCTTTTTTGTCGATATTTCTGTTTTGTTCGAACAGTGTTGAAAGATTTACGTTTGTCTGCTTGTGTGAGTGTTTCCGAACGATGTTGTTAATTATTTTTTCGCTGTAACCATTTGTGTTGGGTACTTGTTTTATATATTCGTACTCTTTAATGTAATTTTTTAATGACAGAGGTAAGTTTACCAAACGGTGTACGAGTGAGTGAATGGCTGCTAATTTGTGTTGAATCGGTGCATACGAATACTATTTGTCTCATGTTATCACCTGGTTTGTGTACTTTAGGTAAGCAATACAGTTTTGGTACTTCTGGGTTTGAAACAAGAAGACGCCACTTAAAACGGTCACCAAAAACAGTGCTGATCTCTTTCCGAACATCATTAGCTGCTGTTGTCATTTTATTTAGTGGGGATTTTTTCACTTCCTTGTAGTTATTCGTTTCAATCAGTTTCCAAACTCTCTTGTCATATTCCGCAGTGTTTATAATGACGATTTTGTTGCCCTTATCTGCCTTCATTATGAAAATATCTTTTTTATTTAGATTTTTCAGAATTTCAGCTTCGTTTAGATGTGGATGTTTTGTTTTTAGTTTTTTGTTTTTGTCGATGCACTCTTTCGTGCGCTCTCGGATTTCATTTTTGGTGGTTTGAAATTTATATTTTAAAACTGTTTCAATGTCAGCAATTACATCTGTAACTGGTGTGGTTGTGGGATGTATACCATAATTTAAGCCTTTATTTAAAAGATTCAGCTCATCAGTTGATAAGTCCACGTTTGAAATATTTATCACAACATTGTCTACTGGTAGTGGTGTCGTGAATTTTGCTTCTCTTTTTGGTGTTTTCTGTAAAAGCGTATTGAATTTGTGGGTTTGTTTTTCTTTCTTTTTCATCACTAAATTATCAATTTCTGAAGCTGTTTTTTGTAAAAATTCATACCACTCACAATTGTATGTAGCTGTGATTTTGCTATTGTGGTAAATTGATGCTAGCTGTAGGTGTAAGGAGTACAGTCGAAGTTCCGTTGTAGATAAGTCAGCATATTTGGATTTCAATTCCAAATTTAACCAATTCTTTTAAGCTGATTTTATTACCTTTTTAGTGACTGAATTATTGACTGAAGTCTTGATTTTAATGAAAGCTGGTATGATGTTATTTTTGTTTGCAGCGTTTCAAGTATGCTATGTCTAATTTCAACATTTCCACTTTAGTTTTTAATCGGGTAAACTCGTTTCTTTTTTGACATGGTTGTCGTTTTATTTAAAAGGAAAATTGAAACGATTAACGAAAACTCATATACATTAAACATTTATTATAAATTACACACATTAACTTGAGTTTTCAAATTATAAATTTTTTTATTAATATTTTTTATTTTGGATGCATTTCGAGCAGCTTTCCGCTCATCTTCAGCAACACGACTAAATACATATATAAATGTTTTTTTTTTTTTTCTTTTGTATACTCTTAAACATAAACAAAACTAATACATAGTCAAATAATATTAAAGAAAGTTGGGGGAGTAAGCAGGAGAAATATATTTTTAGCCTAGTGGGGGTAAAAGAAATCAATCATTGTGGAACTGCGATCGACGTCAAAGCAAACTGAATAAATCAGACTGTATGTTGCCCTTGTCTAAGTTCAAAGCGGTATTATCTTTGTATATACACAAGCTTTCATACGCATCTAATTTTCTCTCATCGTTGATGCATTTGACAAGATGCACTTCACTCGTGGAGACTGGGAGATGTTGTTGTTCCAGTATGTGTGATGCGAAAGCAGATTTTTTCGGTTCGTTGTTGGTGACGTATTGCTTGTGCTCACCGTATCTCTTCCTAATTGATCGTTTCGTTTGTCCATAATATTTTCTGTTGCAAACTCCACAAGAAATTTCATAAATGCCTGCTTTGTCTGACGGGTCGGTTTTGTCTTTTAAGGTGTTAAGTTGATTTTTTTTAATTTAAAAGGGTTCGAATAAACTATTTGCATGTTGTGTCTGCGGAAGGTTGTTTTAAGTCCATTTGTAATGTTTGGAGCGAAGGTGATAGAAACACGTTTAAGGTCATCTTTTTTGTCGATATTTCTGTTTTGTTCGAACAGTGTTGAAAGATTTGCGTTTGTCTGCTTGTGTGAGTGTTTCCGAACGATGTTGTTAATTATTTTTTCGCTGTAACCATTTGTGTTGGCTACTTGTTTTATATATTCGTACTCTTTAATGTAATTTTTTAATGACAGAGGTAAGTTTACCAAACGGTGTACGAGTGAGTGAATGGCTGCTAATTTGTGTTGAATCGGTGCATACGAATCGCTTGGAATATATCTGAGAGTACTTGTTGGTTTATGGTGAACTGCAATTCCAATTTTATTTTGGTTTCTATGTAGAGTAAGATCCAAAAAAGTCAATTTTTGTTCATTCTCAACTTCGCAAGTGAAATTAATTTCGCGATACTGCTCATTTAACATATCCAGTGTGGTGTTAAGGTCACTTCTTTTAATGACTGCAAAAATGTCGTCTACGTAGCGATGCCAGATTCTTGGTAGCAAGTTTCGTGTTTTCAGATCAATTTCAAATTTTGACATGAAGACTTCTGCTATTAGTGGAGATAATGGGTTTCCCATACTCGTGCCAGAGTCTATTTTGAAAAAACGGTTTCTAAAAACAAAGTAGTTCGTGTCCATACACATTTCTGCTGCTCTCATGTAGACATTTATTTCGTTTTCACGAATGTTTTGTTTTGACAAATGTACTTTTAAAGCTGATAGTGCTTCTTTGATAGGGATGGATGGAAAAAGTGCTTCAACATCAAACGAGACTAAAATTTCATCTTCTTTTATAGGATTTTGGTTGATAATTTTAGCAAAATCTATAGAATTTTTCACTGCACAACTATGGAATGGTGGAAACTTCTTGATTTCATCGACTAACCATCTTGCAATCTTGGTGCATGGTGCTGATAAAAGAGCTACTATTTGTCTCATGTTATCACCTGGTTTGTGTACTTTAGGTAAGCAATACAGTTTTGGTACTTCTGGGTTTGAAACAAGAAGACGCCACTTAAAACGGTCACCAAAAACAGTGCTGATCTCTTTCCGAACATCATTAGCTGCTGTTGTCATTTTATTTAGTGGGGATTTTTTCACTTTCTTGTAGTTATTCGTTTCAATCAGTTTCCAAACTCTCTTGTCATATTCCGCAGTGTTTATAATGACGACTTTGTCGCGGATTTCATTTTTGATGGTTCGAAATTTATATTTTAAAACTGTTTCAATGTCGGCAATTACATCTGTAACTGGTGTGGTTGTGGGATGTATACCATAATTTAAGCCTTTATTTAAAAGATTCAGCTCATCAGTTGATAAGTCCACGTTTGAAATATTTATCACAACATTGTCTACTGGTAGTGGTGTCGTGAATTTTGCTTCTCTTTTTGGTGTTTTCTGTAAAAGCGTATTGAATTTGTGGGTTTGTTTTTCTTTCTTTTTCATCACTAAATTATCAATTTCTGAAGCTGTTTTCTTGTAAGAATTCATACCACTCACAATTGTATGTAGCTGTGATTTTGCTATTGTGGTAAATTGATGCTAGCTGTAGGTGTAAGGAGTACAGTCGAAGTTCCGTTGTAGATAAGTCAGCATATTTGTATTTCAATTCCAAATTTAACCAATTCTTTTAAGCTGATTTTATTACCTTTTTAGTGACTGAATTATTGACTGAAGTCTTGATTTTAATGAAAGCTGGTATGATGTTATTTTGTTTGCAGCGTTTCAAGTATGCTATGTTTAATTTCAACATGTCCACTTTAGTTTTTAATCGGGTAAACTCGTTTCTTTTTGACATGGTTGTCGTTTTATTTAAAAGGAAAATTGAAACGATTAACGAAAACTCATATACATTAAACATTAATTATAAATTACACACATTAACTTGAGTTTTCAAATTATAAATTTTTTTATTAATATTTTTTATTTTGGATGCATTTCGAGCAGCTTTCCGCTCATCTTCAGCAACACGACTAAATACATATATAAATGTTTTTTTTTTTTCCTTTTGTATACTCTTAAACATAAACAAAACTAATACATAGTCAAATAATATTAAAGAAAGTTGGGGGAGTAAGCAGGAGAAATATATTTTTGGCCTAGTGGTGGTAAAAGAAATCAATCATTGTGGAACTGCGATCGACGTCAAAGTAAACTGAATAAATCAGACTGTATGTTGCCCTTGTCTAAGTTCAAAGCGGTATTATCTTTGTATATACACAAGCTTTCATACGCATCTAATTTTCTCTCATCGTTGATGCATTTGACAAGGTGCACTTCACTCGTGGAGACTTGGAGATGTTGTTGTTCCAGTATGTGTGATGCGAAAGCAGATTTTTTCGGTTCGTTGTTGGTGACGAATTGCTTGTGCTCACCGTATCTCTTCCTAATTGATCGTTTCGTTTGTCCATAATATTTTCTGTTGCAAACTCCACAAGAAATTTCATAAATGTCTGCTTTGTCTGACGGGTCGGTTTTGTCTTTTAAGGTGTTAAGTTGATTTTTTAATTTAAAAGGGTTCGAATAAACTATTTGCATGTTGTGTCTGCGGAAGGTTGTTTTAAGTCCATTTGTAATGTTTGGAGCGAAGGTGATAGAAACACGTTTAAGGTCATCTTTTTTGTCGATATTTCTGTTTTGTTCGAACAGTGTTGAAAGATTTGCGTTTGTCTGCTTGTGTGAGTGTTTCCGAACGATGTTGTTAATTATTTTTTCGCTGTAACCATTTGTGTTGGCTACTTGTTTTATATATTCGTACTCTTTAATGTAATTTTTTAATGACAGATGTAAGTTTACCAAACGGTGTACGAGTGAGTTAATGGCTGCTAATTTGTGTTGAATCGGTGCATACGAATCGCTTGGAATATATCTGAGAGTACTTGTTGGTTTATGGTGAACTGCAATTCCAATTTTATTTTGGTTTCTATGTAGAGTAAGATCCAAAAAAGTCAATTTTTGTTCATTTTCAACTTCGCAAGTGAAATTAATTTCGCGATACTGCTCATTTAACATATCCAGTGTGGTGTTAAGGTCACTTCTTTTAATGACTGCAAAAATGTCGTCTACGTAGCGATGCCAGATTCTTGGTAGCAAGTTTCGTGTTTTCAGATCAATTTCAAATTTTGACATGAAGACTTCTGCTATTAGTGAAGATAATGGGTTTCCCATACTCGTGCCAGAGTCTATTTTGAAAAAACGGTTTCTAAAAACAAAGTAGCTCGTGTCCATACACATTTCTGCTGCTCTCATGTAGACATTTATTTCGTTTTCACGAATGTTTTGTTTTGACAAATGTACTTTTAAAGCTGATAGTGCTTCTTTGATAGGGATGGATGGAAAAAGTGCTTCAACATCAAACGAGACTAAAATTTCATCTTCTTTTATAGGATTTTGGTTGATAATTTTAGCAAAATCTATAGAATTTTTCACTGCACAACTATGGAATGGTGGAAACTTCTTGATTTCATCGACTAACCATCTTGCAATCTTGGTGCATGGTGCTGATAAAAGAGCTACTATTTGTCTCATGTTATCACCTGGTTTGTGTACTTTAGGTAAGCAATACAGTTTTGGTACTTCTGGGTTTGAAACAAGAAGACGCCACTTAAAACGGTCACCAAAAACAGTGCTGATCTCTTTCCGAACATCATTAGCTGCTGTTGTCATTTTATTTAGTGGAGATTTTTTCAATTTCTTGTAGTTATTCGTTTCAATCAGTTTCCAAACTCTCTTGTCATATTCCGCAGTGTTTATAATGACGATTTTGTTGCGGATTTCATTTTTGGTGGTTTGAAATTTATATTTTAAAACTGTTTCAATGTCAGCAATTACATCTGTAACTGGTGTGGTTGTAGGATGTATACCATAATTTAAGCCTTTATTTAAAAGATTCAGCTCATCAGTTGATAAGTCCACGTTTGAAATATTTATCACAACATTGTCTACTGGTAGTGGTGTCGTGAATTTTGCTTCTCTTTTTGGTGTTTTCTGTAAAAGCGTATTGAATTTGTGGGTTTGTTTTTCTTTCTTTTTCATCACTAAATTATCAATTTCTGAAGCTGTTTTTTGTAAAAATTCATACCACTCACAATTGTATGTAGCTGTGATTTTGCTATTGTGGTAAATTGATGCTAGCTGTAGCTAGCTGTAGGTGTAAGGAGTACAGTCGAAGTTCCGTTGTAGATAAGTCAGCATATTTGTATTTCAATTCCAAATTTAACCAATTCTTTTAAGCTGATTTTATTACCTTTTTAGTGACTGAATTATTGACTGAAGTCTTGATTTTAATGAAAGCTGGTATGATGTTATTTTTGTTTGCAGCGTTTCAAGTATGCTATGTCTAATTTCAACATTTCCACTTTAGTTTTTAATCGGGTAAACTCGTTTCTTTTTGACATGGTTGTCGTTTTATTTAAAAGGAAAATTGAAACGATTAACGAAAACTCATATACATTAAACATTAATTATAAATTACACACATTAACTTGAGTTTTCAAATTATAAATTTTTTTATTAATATTTTTTATTTTGGATGCATTTCGAGCAGCTTTCCGCTCATCTTCAGCAACACGACTAAATACATATATAAATGTTTTTTTTTTTCCTTTTGTATACTCTTAAACATAAACAAAACTAATACATAGTCAAATAATATTAAAGAAAGTTGGGGGAGTAAGCAGGAGAAATATATTTTTGGCCTAGTGGGGGTAAAAGAAATCAATCATTGTGGAACTGCGATCGACGTCAAAGTAAACTGAATAAATCAGACTGTATGTTGCCCTTGTCTAAGTTCAAAGCGGTATTATCTTTGTATACACACAAGCTTTCATACGCATCTAATTTTCTCTCATTGTTGATGCATTTGACAAGATGCACTTCACTCGTGGAGACTGGGAGATGTTGTTGTTCCAGTATGTGTGATGCGAAAGCAGATTTTTTCGGTTCGTTGTTGGTGACGTATTGCTTGTGCTCACCGTATCTCTTCCTAATTGATCGTTTCGTTTGTCCATAATATTTTCTGTTGCAAACTCCACAAGAAATTTCATAAATGCCTGCTTTGTCTGACGGGTCGGTTTTGTCTTTTAAGGTGTTAAGTTGATTTTTTTAATTTAAAAGGGTTCGAATAAACTATTTGCATGTTGTGTCTGCGGAAGGTTGTTTTAAGTCCATTTGTAATGTTTGGAGCGAAGGTGATAGAAACACGTTTAAGGTCATCTTTTTGGTCGATATTTCTGTTTTGTTCGAACAGTGTTGAAAGATTTGCGTTTGTCTGCTTGTGTGAGTTTTTCCGAACGATGTTGTTAATTATTTTTTCGCTGTAACCATTTGTGTTGGCTACTTGTTTTATATATTCGTACTCTTTAATGTAATTTTTTAATGACAGAGGTAAGTTTACCAAACGGTGTACGAGTGAGTGAATGGCTGCTAATTTGTGTTGAATCGGTGCATACGAATACTATTTGTCTCATGTTATCACCTGGTTTGTGTACTTTAGGTAAGCAATACAGTTTTGGTACTTCTGGGTTTGAAACAAGAAGACGCCACTTAAAACGGTCACCAAAAACAGTGCTGATCTCTTTCCGAACATCATTAGCTGCTGTTGTCATTTTATTTAGTGGGGATTTTTTCACTTCCTTGTAGTTATTCCTTTCAATCAGTTTCCAAACTCTCTTGTCATATTCCGCAGTGTTTATAATGACGATTTTGTTGCCCTTATCTGCCTTCATTATGAAAATATCTTTTTTCTTTAGATTTTTCAGAATTTCAGCTTCGTTTAGATGTGGATGTTTTGTTTTTAGTTTTTTGTTTTTGTCGATGCACTCTTTCGTGCGCTCTCGGATTTCATTTTTGGTGGTTTGAAATTTATATTTTAAAACTGTTTCAATGTCAGCAATTACATCTGTAACTGGTGTGGTTGTGGGATGTATACCATAATTTAAGCCTTTATTTAAAAGATTCAGCTCATCAGTTGATAAGTCCACGTTTGAAATATTTATCACAACATTGTCTACTGGTAGTGGTGTCGTGAATTTTGCTTCTCATTTTTGGTGGTTTGAAATTTATATTTTAAAACTGTTTCAATGTCAGCAATTACATCTGTAACTGGTGTGGTTGTGGGATGTATACCATAATTTAAGCCTTTATTTAAAAGATTCAGCTCATCAGTTGAAAAGTCCACGTTTGAAATATTTATCACAACATTGTCTACTGGTAGTGGTGTCGTGAATTTTGCTTCTCTTTTTGGTGTTTTCTGTAAAAGCGTATTGAATTGGTGGGTTTGTTTTTCTTTCTTTTTCATCACTAAATTATCAATTTCTGAAGCTGTTTTTTGTAAAAATTCATACCACTCACAATTGTATGTAGCTGTGATTTTGCTTTTGTGGTAAATTGATGCTAGCTGTAGGTGTAAGGAGTACAGTCGAAGTTCCGTTGTAGATAAGTCAGCATATTTGTATTTCAATTCCAAATTTAACCAATTCTTTTAAGCTGATTTTATTACCTTTTTAGTGACTGAATTATTGACTGAAGTCTTGATTTTAATGAAAGCTGGTATGATGTTATTTTGTTTGCAGCGTTTCAAGTATGCTATGTTTAATTTCAACATTTCCACTTTAGTTTTTAATCGGGTAAACTCGTTTCTTTTTTGACATGGTTGTCGTTTTATTTAAAAGGAAAATTGAAACGATTAACGAAAACTCATATACATTAAACATTTATTATAAATTACACACATTAACTTGAGTTTTCAAATTATAAATTTTTTTATTAATATTTTTTATTTTGGATGCATTTCGAGCAGCTTTCCGCTCATCTTCAGCAACACGACTAAATACATATATAAATGTTTTTTTTTTTTTTCTTTTGTATACTCTTAAACATAAACAAAACTAATACATAGTCAAATAATATTAAAGAAAGTTGGGGGAGTAAGCAGGAGAAATATATTTTTAGCCTAGTGGGGGTAAAAGAAATCAATCATTGTGGAACTGCGATCGACGTCAAAGCAAACTGAATAAATCAGACTGTATGTTGCCCTTGTCTAAGTTCAAAGCGGTATTATCTTTGTATATACACAAGCTTTCATACGCATCTAATTTTCTCTCATCGTTGATGCATTTGACAAGATGCACTTCACTCGTGGAGACTGGGAGATGTTGTTGTTCCAGTATGTGTGATGCGAAAGCAGATTTTTTCGGTTCGTTGTTGGTGACGTATTGCTTGTGCTCACCGTATCTCTTCCTAATTGATCGTTTCGTTTGTCCATAATATTTTCTGTTGCAAACTCCACAAGAAATTTCATAAATGCCTGCTTTGTCTGACGGGTCGGTTTTGTCTTTTAAGGTGTTAAGTTGATTTTTTTTAATTTAAAAGGGTTCGAATAAACTATTTGCATGTTGTGTCTGCGGAAGGTTGTTTTAAGTCCATTTGTAATGTTTGGAGCGAAGGTGATAGAAACACGTTTAAGGTCATCTTTTTTGTCGATATTTCTGTTTTGTTCGAACAGTGTTGAAAGATTTGCGTTTGTCTGCTTGTGTGAGTGTTTCCGAACGATGTTGTTAATTATTTTTTCGCTGTAACCATTTGTGTTGGCTACTTGTTTTATATATTCGTACTCTTTAATGTAATTTTTTAATGACAGAGGTAAGTTTACCAAACGGTGTACGAGTGAGTGAATGGCTGCTAATTTGTGTTGAATCGGTGCATACGAATCGCTTGGAATATATCTGAGAGTACTTGTTGGTTTATGGTGAACTGCAATTCCAATTTTATTTTGGTTTCTATGTAGAGTAAGATCCAAAAAAGTCAATTTTTGTTCATTCTCAACTTCGCAAGTGAAATTAATTTCGCGATACTGCTCATTTAACATATCCAGTGTGGTGTTAAGGTCACTTCTTTTAATGACTGCAAAAATGTCGTCTACGTAGCGATGCCAGATTCTTGGTAGCAAGTTTCGTGTTTTCAGATCAATTTCAAATTTTGACATGAAGACTTCTGCTATTAGTGGAGATAATGGGTTTCCCATACTCGTGCCAGAGTCTATTTTGAAAAAACGGTTTCTAAAAACAAAGTAGTTCGTGTCCATACACATTTCTGCTGCTCTCATGTAGACATTTATTTCGTTTTCACGAATGTTTTGTTTTGACAAATGTACTTTTAAAGCTGATAGTGCTTCTTTGATAGGGATGGATGGAAAAAGTGCTTCAACATCAAACGAGACTAAAATTTCATCTTCTTTTATAGGATTTTGGTTGATAATTTTAGCAAAATCTATAGAATTTTTCACTGCACAACTATGGAATGGTGGAAACTTCTTGATTTCATCGACTAACCATCTTGCAATCTTGGTGCATGGTGCTGATAAAAGAGCTACTATTTGTCTCATGTTATCACCTGGTTTGTGTACTTTAGGTAAGCAATACAGTTTTGGTACTTCTGGGTTTGAAACAAGAAGACGCCACTTAAAACGGTCACCAAAAACAGTGCTGATCTCTTTCCGAACATCATTAGCTGCTGTTGTCATTTTATTTAGTGGGGATTTTTTCACTTTCTTGTAGTTATTCGTTTCAATCAGTTTCCAAACTCTCTTGTCATATTCCGCAGTGTTTATAATGACGACTTTGTCGCGGATTTCATTTTTGATGGTTCGAAATTTATATTTTAAAACTGTTTCAATGTCGGCAATTACATCTGTAACTGGTGTGGTTGTGGGATGTATACCATAATTTAAGCCTTTATTTAAAAGATTCAGCTCATCAGTTGATAAGTCCACGTTTGAAATATTTATCACAACATTGTCTACTGGTAGTGGTGTCGTGAATTTTGCTTCTCTTTTTGGTGTTTTCTGTAAAAGCGTATTGAATTTGTGGGTTTGTTTTTCTTTCTTTTTCATCACTAAATTATCAATTTCTGAAGCTGTTTTCTTGTAAGAATTCATACCACTCACAATTGTATGTAGCTGTGATTTTGCTATTGTGGTAAATTGATGCTAGCTGTAGGTGTAAGGAGTACAGTCGAAGTTCCGTTGTAGATAAGTCAGCATATTTGTATTTCAATTCCAAATTTAACCAATTCTTTTAAGCTGATTTTATTACCTTTTTAGTGACTGAATTATTGACTGAAGTCTTGATTTTAATGAAAGCTGGTATGATGTTATTTTGTTTGCAGCGTTTCAAGTATGCTATGTTTAATTTCAACATGTCCACTTTAGTTTTTAATCGGGTAAACTCGTTTCTTTTTGACATGGTTGTCGTTTTATTTAAAAGGAAAATTGAAACGATTAACGAAAACTCATATACATTAAACATTAATTATAAATAACACACATTAACTTGAGTTTTCAAATTATAATTTATTTTATTAATATTTTTTTATTTTGGATGCATTTCGAGCAGCTTTCCGCTCATCTTCAGCAACACGACTACATACATATATAAATGGTTTTTTTTTCCTTTTGTATACTCTTAAACATAAACAAAACTAATACATAGTCAAATAATATTAAAGAAAGTTGCGGGAGTAAGCAGGAGAAATATTTTTTTGGCCAAGTGGGGCTAAAAGAAATCAATCATTGTGGAACTGCGATCGACGTCAAAGTAAACTGAATAAATCAGACTGTATGTTGCCCTTGTCTAAGTTCAAAGCGGTATTATCTTTGTATATACACAAGCTTTCATACGCATCTAATTTTCTCTCATCGTTGATGCATTTGACAAGGTGCACTTCACTCGTGGAGACTTGGAGATGTTGTTGTTCCAGTATGTGTGATGCGAAAGCAGATTTTTTCGTTTTTCGGTTCGTTGTTGGTGACGAATTGCTTGTGCTCACCGTATCTCTTCCTAATTGATCGTTTCGTTTGTCCATAATATTTTCTGTTGCAAACTCCACAAGAAATTTCATAAATGCCTGCTTTGTCTGACGGGTCGGATTTGTCTTTTGAGGTGTTAAGTTGATTTTTTAATTTAAAAGGGTTCGAATAAACTATTTGCATGCTGTGTCTGCGGAAGGTTGTTTTAAGTCCATTTGTAATGTTTGGAGCGAAGGTGATAGAAACACGTTTAAGGTCATCTTTTTTGTCGATATTTCTGTTTTGTTCGAACAGTGTTGAAAGATTTGCGTTTGTCTGCTTGTGTGAGTGTTTCCGAACGATGTTGTTAATTATTTTTTCGCTGTAACCATTTGTGTTGGCTACTTGTTTTATATATTCGTACTCTTTAATGTAATTTTTTAATGACAGAGGTAAGTTTACCAAACGGTGTACGAGTGAGTGAAAGGCTGCTAATTTGTGTTGAATCGGTGAATACGAATCGCTTGGAATATATCTGAGAGTACTTGTTGGTTTATGGTGAACTGCAATTTCAATTTTATTTTGTTTTCTATGTAGAGTAAGATCCAAAAAAGTCAATTTTTGTTCATTTTCAACTTCGCAAGTGAAATTAATTTCGCGATACTGCTCATTTAACATATCCAGTGTGGTGTTAAGGTCACTTCTTTTAATGACTGCAAAAATGTCGTCTACGTAGCGATGCCAGATTCTTGGTAGCAAGTTTCGTGTTTTCAGATCAATTTCAAATTTCAAAACAGTGCTGATCTCTTTCCGAACATCATTAGCTGCTGTTGTCATTTTATTTAGTGGGGATTTTTTCACTTCCTTTTAGTTATTCGTTTCAATCAGTTTCCAAACTCTCTTGTCATATTCCGCAGTGTTTATAATGACGATTTTGTTGCCCTTATCTGCCTTCATTATGAAAATATCTTTTTTATTTAGATTTTTCAGAATTTCAGCTTCGTTTAGATGTGGATGTTTTGTTTTTAGTTTTTTGTTTTTGTCGATGCATTCTTTCGTGCGCTCTCGGATTTCATTTTTGGTGGTTTGAAATTTATATTTTAAAACTGTTTCAATGTCAGCAATTACATCTGTAACTGGTGTGGTTGTGGGATGTATACCATAATTTAAGCCTTTATTTAAAAGATTCAGCTCATCAGTTGATAAGTCCACGTTTGAAATATTTATCACAACATTGTCTACTGGTAGTGGTGTCGTGAATGTTGCTTCTCTTTTTGGTGTTTTCTGTAAAAGCGTATTGAATTTGTGGGTTTGTTTTTCTTTCTTTTTCATCACTAAATTATCAATTTCTGAAGCTGTTTTTTGTAAAAATTCATACCACTCACAATTGTATGTAGCTGTGATTTTGCTATTGTGGTAAATTGATGCTAGCTGTAGGTGTAAGGAGTACAGTCGAAGTTCCGTTGTAGATAAGTCAGCATATTTGGATTTCAATTCCAAATTTAACCAATTCTTTTAAGCTGATTTTATTACCTTTTTAGTGACTGAATTATTGACTGAAGTCTTGATTTTAATGAAAGCTGGTATGATGTTATTTTTGTTTGCAGCGTTTCAAGTATGCTATGTCTAATTTCAACATTTCCACTTTAGTTTTTAATCGGGTAAACTCGTTTCTTTTTGACATGGTTGTCGTTTTATTTAAAAGGAAAATTGAAACGATTAACGAAAACTCATATACATTAAACATTAATTATAAATTACACACATTAACTTGAGTTTTCAAATTATAAATTTTTTTGTGTTGAAAGATTTGCGTTTGTCTGCTATGTTTAATTTCAACATTTCCACTTTAGTTTTTAATCGGGTAAACTCGTTTCTTTTTGACATGGTTGTCGTTTTATTTACAAGGAAAATTGAAACGATTAACGAAAACTCATATACATTAAACATTAATTATAAATAACACACATTAACTTGAGTTTTCAAATTATAATTTTTTTTATTAATATTTTTTATTTTGGATGCATTTCGAGCAGCTTTCCGCTCATCTTCAGCAACACGACTACATACATATATAAATGTTTTTTTTTTTCCTTTTGTATACTCTTAAACATAAACAAAACTAATACATAGTCAAATAATATTAAAGAAAGTTGGGGGAGTAAGCAGGAGAAATATATTTTTGGCCAAGTGGGGGTAAAAGAAACCAATCATTGTGGAACTGCGATCGACGTCAAAGTAAACTGAATAAATCAGACTGTATGTTGCCCTTGTCTAAGTTCAAAGCGGTATTATCTTTGTATATACACAAGCTTTCATACGCATCTAATTTTCTCTCATCGTTGATGCATTTGACAAGGTGCACTTCACTCGTGGAGACTTGGAGATGTTGTTGTTCCAGTATGTGTGATGCGAAAGCAGATTTTTTCGGTTCGTTGTTGGTGACGAATTGCTTGTGCTCACCGTATCTCTTCCTAATTGATCGTTTCGTTTGTCCATAATATTTTCTGTTGCAAACTCCACAAGAAATTTCATAAATGCCTGCTTTGTCTGACGGGTCGGTTTTGTCTTTTAAGGTGTTAAGTTGATTTTTTAATTTAAAAGGGTTCGAATAAACTATTTGCATGTTGTGTCTGCGGAAGGTTGTTTTAAGTCCATTTGTAATGTTTGGAGCGAAGGTGATAGAAACACGTTTAAGGTCATCTTTTTTGTCGATATTTCTGTTTTGTTCGAACAGTGTTGAAAGATTTGCGTTTGTCTGCTTGTGTGAGTGTTTCCGAACGATGTTGTTAATTATTTTTTCGCTGTAACCATTTGTGTTGGCTACTTGTTTTATATATTCGTACTCTTTAATGTAATTTTTTAATGACAGATGTAAGTTTACCAAACGGTGTACGAGTGAGTTAATGGCTGCTAATTTGTGTTGAATCGGTGCATACGAATCGCTTGGAATATATCTGGGAGTACTTGTTGGTTTATGGTGAACTGCAATTCCAATTTTATTTTGGTTTCTATGTAGAGTAAGATCCAAAAAAGTCAATTTTTGTTCATTTTCAACTTCGCAAGTGAAATTAATTTCGCGATACTGCTCATTTAACATATCCAGTGTGGTGTTAAGGTCACTTCTTTTAATGACTGCAAAAATGTCGTCTACGTAGCGATGCCAGATTCTTGGTAGCAAGTTTCGTGTTTTCAGATCAATTTCAAATTTTGACATGAAGACTTCTGCTATTAGTGAAGATAATGGGTTTCCCATACTCGTGCCAGAGTCTATTTTGAAAAAACGGTTTCTAAAAACAAAGTAGCTCGTGTCCATACACATTTCTGCTGCTCTCATGTAGACATTTATTTCGTTTTCACGAATGTTTTGTTTTGACAAATGTACTTTTAAAGCTGATAGTGCTTCTTTGATAGGGATGGATGGAAAAAGTGCTTCAACATCAAACGAGACTAAAATTTCATCTTCTTTTATAGGATTTTGGTTGATAATTTTAGCAAAATCTATAGAATTTTTCACTGCACAACTATGGAATGGTGGAAACTTCTTGATTTCATCGACTAACCATCTTGCAATCTTGGTGCATGGTGCTGATAAAAGAGCTACTATTTGTCTCATGTTATCACCTGGTTTGTGTACTTTAGGTAAGCAATACAGTTTTGGTACTTCTGGGTTTGAAACAAGAAGACGCCACTTAAAACGGTCACCAAAAACAGTGCTGATCTCTTTCCGAACATCATTAGCTGCTGTTGTCATTTTATTTAGTGGAGATTTTTTCAATTTCTTGTAGTTATTCGTTTCAATCAGTTTCCAAACTCTCTTGTCATATTCCGCAGTGTTTATAATGACGATTTTGTTGCGGATTTCATTTTTGGTGGTTTGAAATTTATATTTTAAAACTGTTTCAATGTCAGCAATTACATCTGTAACTGGTGTGGTTGTAGGATGTATACCATAATTTAAGCCTTTATTTAAAAGATTCAGCTCATCAGTTGATAAGTCCACGTTTGAAATATTTATCACAACATTGTCTACTGGTAGTGGTGTCGTGAATTTTGCTTCTCTTTTTGGTGTTTTCTGTAAAAGCGTATTGAATTTGTGGGTTTGTTTTTCTTTCTTTTTCATCACTAAATTATCAATTTCTGAAGCTGTTTTTTGTAAAAATTCATACCACTCACAATTGTATGTAGCTGTGATTTTGCTATTGTGGTAAATTGATGCTAGCTGTAGCTAGCTGTAGGTGTAAGGAGTACAGTCGAAGTTCCGTTGTAGATAAGTCAGCATATTTGTATTTCAATTCCAAATTTAACCAATTCTTTTAAGCTGATTTTATTACCTTTTTAGTGACTGAATTATTGACTGAAGTCTTGATTTTAATGAAAGCTGGTATGATGTTATTTTTGTTTGCAGCGTTTCAAGTATGCTATGTCTAATTTCAACATTTCCACTTTAGTTTTTAATCGGGTAAACTCGTTTCTTTTTGACATGGTTGTCGTTTTATTTAAAAGGAAAATTGAAACGATTAACGAAAACTCATATACATTAAACATTAATTATAAATTACACACATTAACTTGAGTTTTCAAATTATAAATTTTTTTATTAATATTTTTTATTTTGGATGCATTTCGAGCAGCTTTCCGCTCATCTTCAGCAACACGACTAAATACATATATAAATGTTTTTTTTTTCCTTTTGTATACTCTTAAACATAAACAAAACTAATACATAGTCAAATAATATTAAAGAAAGTTGGGGGAGTAAGCAGGAGAAATATATTTTTGGCCTAGTGGGGGTAAAAGAAATCAATCATTGTGGAACTGCGATCGACGTCAAAGTAAACTGAATAAATCAGACTGTATGTTGCCCTTGTCTAAGTTCAAAGCGGTATTATCTTTGTATATACACAAGCTTTCATACGCATCTAATTTTCTCTCATTGTTGATGCATTTGACAAGATGCACTTCACTCGTGGAGACTGGGAGATGTTGTTGTTCCAGTATGTGTGATGCGAAAGCAGATTTTTTCGGTTCGTTGTTGGTGACGTATTGCTTGTGCTCACCGTATCTCTTCCTAATTGATCGTTTCGTTTGTCCATAATATTTTCTGTTGCAAACTCCACAAGAAATTTCATAAATGCCTGCTTTGTCTGACGGGTCGGTTTTGTCTTTTAAGGTGTTAAGTTGATTTTTTTAATTTAAAAGGGTTCGAATAAACTATTTGCATGTTGTGTCTGCGGAAGGTTGTTTTAAGTCCATTTGTAATGTTTGGAGCGAAGGTGATAGAAACACGTTTAAGGTCATCTTTTTGGTCGATATTTCTGTTTTGTTCGAACAGTGTTGAAAGATTTGCGTTTGTCTGCTTGTGTGAGTGTTTCCGAACGATGTTGTTAATTATTTTTTCGCTGTAACCATTTGTGTTGGCTACTTGTTTTATATATTCGTACTCTTTAATGTAATTTTTTAATGACAGAGGTAAGTTTACCAAACGGTGTACGAGTGAGTGAATGGCTGCTAATTTGTGTTGAATCGGTGCATACGAATACTATTTGTCTCATGTTATCACCTGGTTTGTGTACTTTAGGTAAGCAATACAGTTTTGGTACTTCTGGGTTTGAAACAAGAAGACGCCACTTAAAACGGTCACCAAAAACAGTGCTGATCTCTTTCCGAACATCATTAGCTGCTGTTGTCATTTTATTTAGTGGGGATTTTTTCACTTCCTTGTAGTTATTCCTTTCAATCAGTTTCCAAACTCTCTTGTCATATTCCGCAGTGTTTATAATGACGATTTTGTTGCCCTTATCTGCCTTCATTATGAAAATATCTTTTTTCTTTAGATTTTTCAGAATTTCAGCTTCGTTTAGATGTGGATGTTTTGTTTTTAGTTTTTTGTTTTTGTCGATGCACTCTTTCGTGCGCTCTCGGATTTCATTTTTGGTGGTTTGAAATTTATATTTTAAAACTGTTTCAATGTCAGCAATTACATCTGTAACTGGTGTGGTTGTGGGATGTATACCATAATTTAAGCCTTTATTTAAAAGATTCAGCTCATCAGTTGATAAGTCCACGTTTGAAATATTTATCACAACATTGTCTACTGGTAGTGGTGTCGTGAATTTTGCTTCTCATTTTTGGTGGTTTGAAATTTATATTTTAAAACTGTTTCAATGTCAGCAATTACATCTGTAACTGGTGTGGTTGTGGGATGTATACCATAATTTAAGCCTTTATTTAAAAGATTCAGCTCATCAGTTGAAAAGTCCACGTTTGAAATATTTATCACAACATTGTCTACTGGTAGTGGTGTCGTGAATTTTGCTTCTCTTTTTGGTGTTTTCTGTAAAAGCGTATTGAATTGGTGGGTTTGTTTTTCTTTCTTTTTCATCACTAAATTATCAATTTCTGAAGCTGTTTTTTGTAAAAATTCATACCACTCACAATTGTATGTAGCTGTGATTTTGCTTTTGTGGTAAATTGATGCTAGCTGTAGGTGTAAGGAGTACAGTCGAAGTTCCGTTGTAGATAAGTCAGCATATTTGTATTTCAATTCCAAATTTAACCAATTCTTTTAAGCTGATTTTATTACCTTTTTAGTGACTGAATTATTGACTGAAGTCTTGATTTTAATGAAAGCTGGTATGATGTTATTTTGTTTGCAGCGTTTCAAGTATGCTATGTTTAATTTCAACATTTCCACTTTAGTTTTTAATCGGGTAAACTCGTTTCTTTTTGACATGGTTGTCGTTTTATTTAAAAGGAAAATTGAAACGATTAACGAAAACTCATATACATTAAACATTAATTATAAATAACTTACATTAACTTGAGTTTTCAAATTATAATTTTTTTTATTAATATTTTTTATTTTGGATGCATTTCGAGCAGCTTTCCGCTCATCTTCAGCAACACGACTAAATACATATATAAATGTTTTTTTTTTTCCTTTTGTATACTCTTAAACATAAACAAAACTAATACATAGTCAAATAATATTAAAGAAAGTTGGGGGAGTAAGCAGGAGAAATATATTTTTGGCCTAGTGGGGGTAAAAGAAATCAATCATTGTGGAACTGCGATCGACGTCAAAGTAAACTGAATAAATCAGACTGTATGTTGCCCTTGTCTAAGTTCAAAGCGGTATTATCTTTGTATATACACAAGCTTTCATACGCATCTGATTTTCTCTCATCGTTGATGCATTTGACAAGGTGCACTTCACTCGTGGAGACTGGGAGATGTTGTTGTTCCAGTATGTGTGATGCGAAAGCAGATTTTTTCGGTTCGTTGTTGGTGACGTATTGCTTGTGCTCACCGTATCTCTTCCTAATTGATCGTTTCGTTTGTCCATAATATTTTCTGTTGCAATCTCCACAAGAAATTTCATAAATGCCTGCTTTGTCTGACGGGTCGGTTTTGTCTTTTAAGGTGTTAAGTTGATTTTTTTAATTTAAAAGGGTTCGAATAAACTATTTGCATGCTGTGTCTGCGGAAGGTTGTTTTAAGTCCATTTGTAATGTTTGGAGCGAAGGTGATAGAAACACGTTTAAGGTCATCTTTTTTGTCGATATTTCTGTTTTGTTCGAACAGTGTTGAAAGATTTGCGTTTGTCTGCTTGTGTGAGTGTTTCCGAACGATGTTGTTAATTATTTTTTCGCTGTAACCATTTGTGTTGGCTACTTGTTTTATATATTCGTACTCTTTAATGTAATTTTTTAATGACAGAGGTAAGTTTACCAAACGGTGTACGAGTGAGTGAAAGGCTGCTAATTTGTGTTGAATCGGTGCATACGAATCGCTTGGAATATATCTGAGAGTACTTGTTGGTTTATGGTGAACTGCAATTTCAATTTTATTTTGTTTTCTATGTAGAGTAAGATCCAAAAAAGTCAATTTTTGTTCATTTTCAACTTCGCAAGTGAAATTAATTTCGCGATACTGCTCATTTAACATATCCAGTGTGGTGTTAAGGTCACTTCTTTTAATGACTGCAAAAATGTCGTCTACGTAGCGATGCCAGATTCTTGGTAGCAAGTTTCGTGTTTTCAGATCAATTTCAAATTTTGACATGAAGACTTCTGCTATTAGTGGAGATAATGGGTTTCCCATACTCGTGCCAGAGTCTATTTTGAAAAAACGGTTTCTAAAAACAAAGTAGTTCGTGTCCATACACATTTCTGCTGCTCTCATGTAGACATTTATTTCGTTTTCACGTATGTTTTGTTTTGACAAATGTACTTTTAAAGCTGATAGTGCTTCTTTATTAGGGATGGATGGAAAAAGTGCTTCAACATCAAACGAGACTAAAATTTCATCTTTTTTTATAGGATTTTGGTTGATAATTTTAGCAAAATCTATAGAATTTTTCACTGCACAACTATGGAATGGTGGAAACTTCTTGATTTCATCGACTAACCATCTTGCAATCTTGGTGCATGGTGCTGATAAAAGAGCTACTGTTTGTCTCATGTTATCACCTGTTTTGTGTACTTTAGGTAAGCAATACAGTTTTGGTACCTCTGGGTTTGAAACAAGAAGACGCCACTTAAAACGGTCACCAAAAACAGTGCTGAACTCTTTCCGAACATCATTAGCTGCTGTTGTCATTTTATTTAGTGGGGATTTTTTCACTTCCTTGTAGTTATTCGTTTCAATCAGTTTCCAAACTCTTGTCATATTCCGCAGTGTTCATAATGACGATTTTGTTGCCCTTATCAGCCTTCATTATGAAAATATCTTTTTTCTTTAGATTTTTCAGAATTTCAGCTTCGTTTAGATGTGGATGTTTTGTTTTTAGTTTTTTGTTTTTGTCGATGCACTCTTTCGTGCGCTCTCGGATTTCATTTTTGGTGGTTTGAAATTTATATTTTAAAACTGTTTCAATGTCAGCAATTACATCTGTAACTGGTGTGGTTGTGGGATGTATACCATAATTTAAGCCTTTATTTAAAAGATTCAGCTCATCAGTTGATAAGTCCACGTTTGAAATATTTATCACAACATTATCTACTGGTAGTGGTGTCGTGAATTTTGCTTCTCTTGTTGGTGTTTTCTGTAAATGCGTATTGAATTTGTGGGTCTGTTTTTCTTTCTTTTTCATCACTAAATTATCAATTTCTGAAGCTGTTTTTTGTAAAAATTCATAGCACTCACAATTGTATGTAGCTGTGATTTTGCTATTATGGTAAATTGATGCTAGCTGTAGGTGTAAGGAGTACAGTCGAAGTTCCGTTGTAGATAAGTCAGCATATTTGGATTTCAATTCCAAATTTAACCAATTCTTTTAAGCTGATTTTATTACCTTTTTAGTGACTGAATTATTGACTGAAGTTTTGATTTTAATGAAAGCTGGTATGATGTTATTTTTGTTTGCAGCGTTTCAAGTATGCTATGTCTAATTTCAACATTTCCACTTTAGTTTTTAATCGGGTAAACTCGTTTCTTTTTGACATGGTTGTCGTTTTATTTAAAAGGAAAATTGAAACGATTAACGAAAACACATATACATTAAATATTAATTATAAATAACACACATTAACTTGAGTTTTCAAATTATAAATTTTTTTATTAATATTTTTTATTTTGGATGCATTTCGAACAGCTTTCCGCTCATCTTCAGCAACACGACTAAATACATATATAAATGGTTTTTTTTTTCCTTTTGTATACTCTTAAACATAAACAAAACTAATACATAGTCAAATAATATTAAAGAAAGTTGGGTGAGTAAGCAGGAGAAATATATTTTTGGCCAAGTGGGGGTAAAAGAAACCAATCATTGTGGAACTGCGATCGACGTCAAAGTAAACTGAATAAATCAGACTGTATGTTGCCCTTGTCTAAGTTCAAAGCGGTATTATCTTTGTATATACACAAGCTTTCATACGCATCTAATTTTCTCTCATCGTTGATGCATTTGACAAGATGCACTTCACTCGTGGAGACTGGGAGATGTTGTTGTTCCAGTATGTGTGATGCGAAAGCAGATTTTTTCGGTTCGTTGTTGGTGACGAATTGCTTGTGCTCACCGTATCTCTTCCTAATTGATCGTTTCGTTTGTCCATAATATTTTCTGTTGCAAACTCCACAAGAAATTTCATAAATGCCTGCTTTGTCTGACGGGTCGGTTTTGTCTTTTAAGGTGTTAAGTTGATTTTTTAATTTAAAAGGGTTCGAATAAACTATTTGCATGTTGTGTCTGCGGAAGGTTGTTTTAAGTCCATTTGTAATGTTTGGAGCGAAGGTGATAGAAACACGTTTAAGGTCATCTTTTTTGTCGATATTTCTGTTTTGTTCGAACAGTGTTGAAAGATTTGCGTTTGTCTGCTTGTGTGAGTGTTTCCGAACGATGTTGTTAATTATTTTTTCGCTGTAACCATTTGTGTTGGCTACTTGTTTTATATATTCGTACTCTTTAATGTAATTTTTTAATGACAGAGGTAAGTTTACCAAACGGTGTACGAGTGAGTGAATGGCTGCTAATTTGTGTTGAATCGGTGCATACGAATCGCTTGGAATATATCTGAGAGTACTTGTTGGTTTATGGTGAACTGCAATTTCAATTTTATTTTGTTTTCTATGTAGAGTAAGATCCAAAAAAGTCAATTTTTGTTCATTTTCAACTTCGCAAGTGAAATTAATTTCGCGATACTGCTCATTTAACATATCCAGTGTGGTGTTAAGGTCACTTCTTTTAATGACTGCAAAAATGTCGTCTACGTAGCGATGCCAGATTCTTGGTAGCAAGTTTCGTGTTTTCAGATCAATTTCAAATTTTGACATGAAGACTTCTGCTATTAGTGGAGATAATGGGTTTCCCATACTCGTGCCAGAGTCTATTTTGAAAAAAACGGTTTCTAAAAACAAAGTAGTTCGTGTCCATACACATTTCTGCTGCTCTCATGTAGACATTTATTTCGTTTTCACGTATGTTTTGTTTTGACAAATGTACTTTTAAAGCTGATAGTGCTTCTTTAATAGGGATGGATGGAAAAAGTGCTTCAACATCAAACGAGACTAAAATTTCATCTTCTTTTATAGGATTTTGGTTGATAATTTTAGCAAAACCTATAGAATTTTTCACTGCACAACTATGGAATGGTGGAAACTTCTTGATTTCATCGACTAACCATCTTGCAATCTTGGTGCATGGTGCTGATAAAAGAGCTACTGTTTGTCTCATGTTATCACCTGGTTTGTGTACTTTAGGTAAGCAATACAGTTTTGGTACTTCTGGGTTTGAAACAAGAAGACGCCACGGTCACCAAAAACAGTGCTGATCTCTTTCCGAACATCATTAGCTGCTGTTGTCATTTTATTTAGTGGGGATTTTTTCACTTCCTTGTAGTTATTCGTTTCAATCAGTTTCCAAACTCTCTTGTCATATTCCGCAGTGTTTATAATGACGATTTTGTTGCCCTTATCTGCCTTCATTATGAAAATATCTTTTTTCTTTAGATTTTTCAGAATTTCAGCTTCGTTTAGATGTGGATGTTTTGTTTTTAGTTTTTTTGTTTTTGTCGATGCACTCTTTCGTGCGCTCTCGGATTTTATTTTTGGTGGTTTGAAATTTATATTTTAAAACTGTTTCAATGTCAGCAATTACATCTGTAACTGGTGTGGTTGTGGGATGTATACCATAATTTAAGCCTTTATTTAACAGATTCAGCTCATCAGTTGATAAGTCCACGTTTGAAATATTTATCACAACATTGTCTACTGGTAGTGGTGTCGTGAATTTTGCTTCTCTTTTTGGTGTTTTCTGTAAAAGCGTATTGAATTGGTGGGTTTGTTTTTCTTTCTTTTTCATCACTAAATTATCAATTTCTGAAGCTGTTTTTTGTAAAAATTCATACCACTCACAATTGTATGTAGCTGTGATTTTGCTATTATGGTAAATTGATGCTAGCTGTAGGTGTAAGGAGTACAGTCGAAGTTCCGTTGTAGATAAGTCAGCATATTTGGATTTCAATTCCAAATTTAACCAATTCTTTTTAGCTGATTTTATTACCTTTTTAGTGACTGAATTATTGACTGAAGTCTTGATTTTAATGAAAGCTGGTATGATGTTATTTTGTTTGCAGCGTTTCAAGTATGCTATGTCTAATTTCAACATTTCCACTTTAGTTTTTAATCGGGTAAACTCGTTTCTTTTTGACATGGTTGTCGTTTTATTTAAAAGGAAAATTGAAACGATTAACGAAAACTCATATACATTAAACATTAATTATAAATAACACACATTAACTTGAGTTTTCAAATTATAAATTTTTTTATATTTTTTTTTTATTTTGGATGCATTTCGAGCAGCTTTCCGCTCATCTTCAGCAACACGACTAAATACATATATAAATGTTTTTTTTTTTTCCTTTTGTATACTCTTAAACATAAACAAAACTAATACATAGTCAAATAATATTAAAGAAAGTTGGGGGAGTAAGCAGGAGAAATTTTTGGCCAAGTGGGGGTAAAAGAAACCAATCATTGTGGAACTGCGATCGACGTCAAAGTAAACTGAATAAATCAGACTGTATGTTGCCCTTGTCTAAGTTCAAAGCGGTATTATTATATTACGCATCTAATTTTCTCTCATCGTTGCTGCATTTGACAAGGTGCACTTCACTCGTGGAGACTGGGAGATGTTGTTGTTCCAGTATGTGTGATGCGAAAGCAGATTTTTTCGGTTCGTTGTTGGTGACGTATTGCTTGTGCTCACCGTATCTCTTCCTAATTGATCGTTTCGTTTGTCCATAATATTTTCTGTTGCAATCTCCACAAGAAATTTCATAAATGCCTGCTTTGTCTGACGGGTCGGTTTTGTCTTTTAAGGTGTTAAGTTGATTTTTTTAATTTAAAAGGGTTCGAATAAACTATTTGCATGTTGTGTCTGCGGAAGGTTGTTTTAAGTCCATTTGTAATGTTTGGAGCGAAGGTGATAGAAACACGTTTAAGGTCATCTTTTTTGTCGATATTTCTGTTTTGTTCGAACAGTGTTGTCCGAACGATGTTGTTAATTATTTTTTCGCTGTAACCATTTGTGTTGGCTACTTGTTTTATATATTCGTACTCTTTAATGTAATTTTTTAATGACAGAGGTAAGTTTACCAAACGGTGTACGAGTGAGTGAAAGGCTGCTAATTTGTGTTGAATCGGTGCATACGAATCGCTTGGAATATATCTGAGAGTACTTGTTGGTTTATGGTGAACTGCAATTTCAATTTTATTTTGTTTTCTATGTAGAGTAAGATCCAAAAAAGTCAATTTTTGTTCATTTTCAACTTCGCAAGTGAAATTAATTTCGCGATACTGCTCATTTAACATATCCAGTGTGGTGTTAAGGTCACTTCTTTTAATGACTGCAAAAATGTCGTCTACGTAGCGATGCCAGATTCTTGGTAGCAAGTTTCGTGTTTTCAGATCAATTTCAAATTTTGACATGAAGACTACTGCTATTAGTGGAGATAATGGGTTTCCCATACTCGTGCCAGAGTCTATTTTGAAAAAACGGTTTCTAAAAACAAAGTAGTTCGTGTCCATACACATTTCTGCTGCTCTCATGTAGACATTTATTTCGTTTTCACGTATGTTTTGTTTTGACAAATGTACTTTTAAAGCTGATAGTGCTTCTTTATTAGGGATGGATGGAAAAAGTGCTTCAACATCAAACGAGACTAAAATTTCATCTTCTTTTATAGGATTTTGGTTGATAATTTTAGCAAAATCTATAGAATTTTTCACTGCACAACTATGGAATGGTGGAAACTTCTTGATTTCATCGACTAACCATCTTGCAATCTTGGTGCATGGTGCTGATAAAAGAGCTACTGTTTGTCTCATGTTATCACCTGGTTTGTGTACTTTAGGTAAGCAATACAGTTTTGGTACCTCTGGGTTTGAAACAAGAAGACGCCACTTAAAACGGTCACCAAAAACAGTGCTGATCTCTTTCCGAACATCATTAGCTGCTGTTGTCATTTTATTTAGTGGGGATTTTTTCACTTCCTTGTAGTTATTCGTTTCAATCAGTTTCCAAACTCTTGTCATATTCCGCAGTGTTCATAATGACGATTTTGTTGCCCTTATCAGATTTTCTTTAGATTTTTCAGAATTTCAGCTTCGTTTAGATGTGGATGTTTTGTTTTTGTCGATGCACTCTTTCGTGCGCTCTCGGATTTCATTTTTGGTGGTTTGAAATTTATATTTTAAAACTGTTTCAATGTCAGCAATTACATCTGTAACTGGTGTGGTTGTGGGATGTATACCATAATTTAAGCCTTTATTTAAAAGATTCAGCTCATCAGTTGATAAGTCCACGTTTGAAATATTTATCACAACATTATCTACTGGTAGTGGTGTCGTGAATTTTGCTTCTCTTGTTGGTGTTTTCTGTAAATGCGTATTGAATTTGTGGGTCTGTTTTTCTTTCTTTTTCATCACTAAATTATCAATTTCTGAAGCTGTTTTTTGTAAAAATTCATACCACTCACAATTGTATGTAGCTGTGATTTTGCTATTATGGTAAATTGATGCTAGCTGTAGGTGTAAGGAGTACAGTCGAAGTTCCGTTGTAGATAAGTCAGCATATTTGGATTTCAATTCCAAATTGAACCAATTCTTTTAAGCGGATTTTATTACCTTTTTAGTGACTGAATTATTGACTGAAGTCTTGATTTTAATGAAAGCTGGTATGATGTTATTTTGTTTGCAGCGTTTCAAGTATGCTATGTCTAATTTCAACATTTCCACTTTAGTTTTTAATCGGGTAAACTCGTTTCTTTTTGACATGGTTGTCGTTTTATTTAAAAGGAAAATTGAAACGATTAACGAAAACTCATATACATTAAACATTAATTATAAATTACACACATTAACTTGAGTTTTCAAATTATAAATTTTTTTATTAATATTTTTTATTTTGGATGCATTTCGAGCAGCTTTCCGCTCATCTTCAGCAACACGACTAAATACATATATAAATGGTTTTTTTCCCCCCTTTTGTATACTCTTAAACATAAACAAAACTAATACATAGTCAAATAATATTAAAGAAAGTTGGGGGAGTAAGCAGGAGAAATATATTTTTGGCCAAGTGGGGGTAAAAGAAACCAATCATTGTGGAACTGCGATCGACGTCAAAGTAAACTGAATAAATCAGACTGTATGTTGCCCTTGTCTAAGTTCAAAGCGGTATTATTATATTACGCATCTAATTTTCTCTCATCGTTGATGCATTTGACAAGGTGCACTTCACTCGTGGAGACTGGGAGATGTCGTTGTTCCAGTATGTGTGATGCGAAAGCAGATTTTTTCGGTTCGTTGGTGGTGACGTATTGCTTGTGCTCACCGTATCTCTTCCTAATTGATCGTTTCGTTTGTCCATAATATTTTCTGTTGCAAACTCCACAAGAAATTTCATAAATGCCTGCTTTGTCTGACGGGTCGGTTTTGTCTTTTAAGGTGTTAAGTTGATTTTTTTAATTTAAAAGGGTTCGAATAAACTATTTGCATGTTGTGTCTGCGGAAGGTTGTTTTAAGTCCATTTGTAATGTTTGGAGCGAAGGTGATAGAAACACGTTTAAGGTCATCGTTTTTGTCGATATTTCTGTTTTGTTCGAACAGTGTTGAAAGATTTGCGTTTGTCTGCTTGTGTGAGTGTTTCCGAACGATGTTGTTAATTATTTTTTCGCTGTAACCATTTGTGTTGGCTACTTGTTTTATATATTCGTACTCTTTAATGTAATTTTTTAATGACAAAGGTAAGTTTACCAAACGGTGTACGAGTGAGTGAAAGGCTGCTAATTTGTGTTGAATCGGTGCATACGAATCGCTTGGAATATATCTGAGAGTACTTGTTGGTTTATGGTGAACTGCAATTTCAATTTTATTTTGGTTTCTATGTAGAGTAAGATCCAAAAAAGTCAATTTTTGTTCATTTTCAACTTCGCAAGTGAAATTAATTTCGCGATACTGCTCATTTAACATATCCAGTGTGGTGTTAAGGTCACTTCTTTTAATGACTGCAAAAATGTCGTCTACATAGCGATGCCAGATTCTTGGTAGCAAGTTTCGTGTTTTCAGATCAATTTCAAATTTTGACATGAAGACTTCTGCTATTAGTGGAGATAATGGGTTTCCCATACTCGTGCCAGAGTCTATTTTGAAAAAAACGGTTTCTAAAAACAAAGTAGTTCGTGTCCATACACATTTCTGCTGCTCTCATGTAGACATTTATTTCGTTTTCACGTATGTTTTGTTTTGACAAATGTACTTTTAAAGCTGATAGTGCTTCTTTAATAGGGATGGATGGAAAAAGTGCTTCAACATCAAACGAGACTAAAATTTCATCTTCTTTTATAGGATTTTGGTTGATAATTTTAGCAAAATCTATAGAATTTTTCACTGCACAACTATGGAATGGTGGAAACTTCTTGATTTCATCGACTAACCATCTTGCAATCTTGGTGCATGGTGCTGATAAAAGAGCTACTATTTGTCTCATGTTATCACCTGGTTTGTGTACTTTAGGTAAGCAATACAGTTTTGGTACTTCTGGGTTTGAAACAAGAAGACGCCACTTAAAACGGTCACCAAAAACAGTGCTGATCTCTTTCCGAACATCATTAGCTGCTGTTGTCATTTTATTTAGTGGGGATTTTTTCACTTCCTTGTAGTTATTCGTTTCAATCAGTTTCCAAACTCTTGTCATATTCCGCAGTGTTTATAATGACGATTTTGTTGCCCTTATCTGCCTTCATTATGAAAATATCTTTTTTATTTAGATTTTTCAGAATTTCAGCTTCGTTTAGATGTGGATGTTTTGTTTTTAGTTTTTTGTTTTTGTCGATGCACTCTTTCGTGCGCTCTCGGATTTCATTTTTGGTGGTTTGAAATTTATATTTTAAAACTGTTTCAATGTCAGCAATTACATCTGTAACTGGTGTGGTTGTGGGATGTATACCATAATTTAAGCCTTTATTTAAAAGATTCAGCTCATCAGTTGATAAGTCCACGTTTGAAATATTTATCACAACATTGTCTACTGGTAGTGGTGTCGTGAATTTTGCTTCTCTTTTTGGTGTTTTCTGTAAAAGCGTATTGAATTTGTGGGTTTGTTTTTCTTTCTTTTTCATCACTAAATTATCAATTTCTGAAGCTGTTTTTTGTAAAAATTCATACCACTCACAATTGTATGTAGCTGTGATTTTGCTATTGTGGTAAATTGATGCTAGCTGTAGGTGTAAGGAGTACAGTCGAAGTTCCGTTGTAGATAAGTCAGCATATTTGGATTTCAATTCCAAATTTAACCAATTCTTTTAAGCTGATTTTATTACCTTTTTAGTGACTGAATTATTGACTGAAGTCTTGATTTTAATGAAAGCTGGTATGATGTTATTTTTGTTTGCAGCGTTTCAAGTATGCTATGTCTAATTTCAACATTTCCACTTTAGTTTTTAATCGGGTAAACTCGTTTCTTTTTGACATGGTTGTCGTTTTATTTAAAAGGAAAATTGAAACGATTAACGAAAACTCATATACATTAAACATTAATTATAAATTACACACATTAACTTGAGTTTTCAAATTATAAATTTTTTTATTAATATTTTTTATTTTGGATGCATTTCGAGCAGCTTTCCGCTCATCTTCAGCAACACGACTAAATACATATATAAATGTTTTTTTTTTTTTCCTTTTGTATACTCTTAAACATAAACAAAACTAATACATAGTCAAATAATATTAAAGAAAGTTGGGGGAGTAAGCAGGAGAAATATATTTTTGGCCAAGTGGGGGTAAAAGAAATCAATCATTGTGGAACTGCGATCGACGTCAAAGTAAACTGAATAAATCAGACTGTATGTTCATACGCATCTAATTTTCTCTCATCGTTGATGCATTTGACAAGGTGCACTTCACTCGTGGAGACTGGCAGATGTTGTTGTTCCAGTATGTGTGATGCGAAAGCAGATTTTTTTGGTTCGTTGTTGGTGACGTATTGCTTGTGCTCACCGTATCTCTTCCTAATTGATCGTTTCGTTTGTCCATAATATTTTCTGTTGCAAACTCCACAAGAAATTTCATAAATGCCTGCTTTGTCTGATGGGTCGGTTTTGTCTTTTAAGGTGTTAAGTTGATTTTTTAATTTAAAAGGGTTCGAATAAACTATTTGCATGTTGTGTCTGCGGAAGGTTGTTTTATGTCCATTTGTAATGTTTGGAGCAAAGGTGATAGAAACACGTTTAAAGTCATCTTTTTTGTCGATATTTCTGTTTTGTTCGAACAGTGTTGAAAGATTTGCGTTTGTCTGCTTGTGTGAGTGTTTCCGAACGATGTTGTTAATTATTTTTTCGCTGTAACCATTTGTGTTGGCTACTTGTTTCATATATTCGTACTCTTTAATGTAATTTTTTAATGACAGAGGTAAGTTTACCAAACGGTGTACGAGTGAGTGAAAGGCTGCTAATTTGTGTTGAATCGGTGCATACGAATTGCTTGGAATATATCTGAGAGTACTTCTTGGTTTATGGTGAACTGCAATTTCCATTTTATTTTGGTTTCTATGTAGAGTAAAATCCAAAAAAGTCAATTTTTGTTCATTTTCAACTTCGCAAGTGAAATTAATTTCGCAATACTGCTCATTTAACATATCCAGTGTGGTGTTAAGGTCACTTCTTTTAATGACTGCAAAAATGTCGTCTACGTAGCGATGCCAGATTCTTGGTAGCAAGTTTCGTATTTTCAGATCAATTTCAAATTTTGACATGAAGACTTCTGCTATTAGTGGAGATAATGGGTTTCCCATACTCGTGCCAGAGTCTATTTTGAAAAAACGGTTTCTAAAAACAAAGTAGTTCGTGTCCATACACATTTCTGCTGCTCTCATGTAGACATTTATTTCGTTTTCACGTATGTTTTGTTTTGACAAATGTACTTTTAAAGCTGATAGTGCTTCTTTGATAGGGATGGATGGAAAAAGTGCTTCAACATCAAACGAGACTAAAATTTCATCTTCTTTTATAAGATTTTGGTTGATAATTTTAGCAAAATCTATAGAATTTTTCACTGCACAACTATGGAATGGTGGAAACTTCTTGATTTCATCGACTAATCATCTTGCAATCTTGGTGCATGGTGCTGATAAAAGAGCTACTATTTGTCTCATGTTATCACCTGGTTTGTGTACTTTAGGTAAGCAATACAGTTTTGGTACTTCTGGGTTTGAAACAAGAAGACGCCACTTAAAACGGTCACCAAAAACAGTGCTGATCTCTTTCCGAACATCATTGGCTGCTGTTGTCATTTTATTTAGTGGGGATTTTTTCACTTTCTTGTAGTTATTCGTTTCAATCAGTTTCCAAACTCTCTTGTCATATTCCGCAGTGTTCATAATGACGATTTTGTTGCCCTTATCTGCCTTCATTATGAAAATATCTTTTTTCTTTAGATTTTTCAGAATTTCAGCTTCGTTTAGATGTGGATGTTTTGTTTTTAGTTTTTTGTTTTTGTCGATGCACTCTTTCGTGCGCTCTCGGATTTCATTTTTGGTGGTTTGAAATTTATATTTTAAAACTGTTTCAATGTCAGGATTACATCTGTAACTGGTGTGGTTGTGGGATGTATACCATAATTTAAGCCTTTATTTAAAAGATTCAGCTCATCAGTTGATAAGTCCACGTTTGAAATATTTATCACAACATTATCTACTGGTAGTGGTGTCGTGAATTTTGCTTCTCTTGTTGGTGTTTTCTGTAAATGCGTATTGAATTTGTGGGTCTGTTTTTCTTTCTTTTTCATCACTAAATTATCAATTTCTGAAGCTGTTTTTTGTAAAAATTCATACCACTCACAATTGTATGTAGCTGTGATTTTGCTATTATGGTAAATTGATGCTAGCTGTAGGTGTAAGGAGTACAGTCGAAGTTCCGTTGTAGATAAGTCAGCATATTTGGATTTCAATTCCAAATTTAACCAATTCTTTTAAGCTGATTTTATTACCTTTTTAGTGACTGAATTATTGACTGAAGTTTTGATTTTAATGAAAGCTGGTATGATGTTATTTTTGTTTGCAGCGTTTTAAGTATGCTATGTCTAATTTCAACATTTCCACTTTAGTTTTTAATCGGGTAAACTCGTTTCTTTTTGACATGGTTGTCGTTTTATTTAAAAGGAAAATTGAAACGATTAACGAAAACACATATACATTAAATATTAATTATAAATAACACACATTAACTTGAGTTTTCAAATTATAAATTTTTTTATTAATATTTTTTATTTTGGATGCATTTCGAACAGCTTTCCGCTCATCTTCAGCAACACGACTAAATACATATATAAATGGTTTTTTTTTCCTTTTGTATACTCTTAAACATAAACAAAACTAATACATAGTCAAATAATATTAAAGAAAGTTGGGTGAGTAAGCAGGAGAAATATATTTTTGGCCAAGTGGGGGTAAAAGAAACCAATCATTGTGGAACTGCGATCGACGTCAAAGTAAACTGAATAAATCAGACTGTATGTTGCCCTTGTCTAAGTTCAAAGCGGTATTATTATATTACGCATCTAATTTTCTCTCATCGTTGATGCATTTGACAAGGTGCACTTCACTCGTGGAGACTGGGAGATGTTGTTGTTCCAGTATGTGTGATGCGAAAGCAGATTTTTTCGGTTCGTTGTTGGTGACGTATTGCTTGTGCTCACCGTATCTCTTCCTAATTGATCGTTTCGTTTGTCCATAATATTTTCTGTTGCAATCTCCACAAGAAATTTCATAAATGCCTGCTTTGTCTGACGGGTCGGTTTTGTCTTTTAAGGTGTTAAGTTGATTTTTTTAATTTAAAAGGGTTCGAATAAACTATTTGCATGCTGTGTCTGCGGAAGGTTGTTTTAAGTCCATTTGTAATGTTTGGAGCGAAGGTGATAGAAACACGTTTAAGGTCATCTTTTTTGTCGATATTTCTGTTTTGTTCGAACAGTGTTGAAAGATTTGCGTTTGTCTGCTTGTGTGAGTGTTTCCGAACGATGTTGTTAATTATTTTTTCGCTGTAACCATTTGTGTTGGCTACTTGTTTTATATATTCGTACTCTTTAATGTAATTTTTTAATGACAGAGGTAAGTTTACCAAACGGTGTACGAGTGAGTGAAAGGCTGCTAATTTGTGTTGAATCGGTGCATACGAATCGCTTGGAATATATCTGAGAGTACTTGTTGGTTTATGGTGAACTGCAATTTCAATTTTATTTTGTTTTCTATGTAGAGTAAGATCCAAAAAAGTCAATTTTTGTTCATTTTCAACTTCGCAAGTGAAATTAATTTCGCGATACTGCTCATTTAACATATCCAGTGTGGTGTTAAGGTCACTTCTTTTAATGACTGCAAAAATGTCGTCTACGTAGCGATGCCAGATTCTTGGTAGCAAGTTTCGTGTTTTCAGATCAATTTCAAATTTTGACATGAAGACTTCTGCTATTAGTGGAGATAATGGGTTTCCCATACTCGTGCCAGAGTCTATTTTGAAAAAACGGTTTCTAAAAACAAAGTAGTTCGTGTCCATACACATTTCTGCTGCTCTCATGTAGACATTTATTTCGTTTTCACGTATGTTTTGTTTTGACAAATGTACTTTTAAAGCTGATAGTGCTTCTTTATTAGGGATGGATGGAAAAAGTGCTTCAACATCAAACGAGACTAAAATTTCATCTTTTTTTATAGGATTTTGGTTGATAATTTTAGCAAAATCTATAGAATTTTTCACTGCACAACTATGGAATGGTGGAAACTTCTTGATTTCATCGACTAACCATCTTGCAATCTTGGTGCATGGTGCTGATAAAAGAGCTACTGTTTGTCTCATGTTATCACCTGTTTTGTGTACTTTAGGTAAGCAATACAGTTTTGGTACCTCTGGGTTTGAAACAAGAAGACGCCACTTAAAACGGTCACCAAAAACAGTGCTGAACTCTTTCCGAACATCATTAGCTGCTGTTGTCATTTTATTTAGTGGGGATTTTTTCACTTCCTTGTAGTTATTCGTTTCAATCAGTTTCCAAACTCTTGTCATATTCCGCAGTGTTCATAATGACGATTTTGTTGCCCTTATCAGCCTTCATTATGAAAATATCTTTTTTCTTTAGATTTTTCAGAATTTCAGCTTCGTTTAGATGTGGATGTTTTGTTTTTAGTTTTTTGTTTTTGTCGATGCACTCTTTCGTGCGCTCTCGGATTTCATTTTTGGTGGTTTGAAATTTATATTTTAAAACTGTTTCAATGTCAGCAATTACATCTGTAACTGGTGTGGTTGTGGGATGTATACCATAATTTAAGCCTTTATTTAAAAGATTCAGCTCATCAGTTGATAAGTCCACGTTTGAAATATTTATCACAACATTATCTACTGGTAGTGGTGTCGTGAATTTTGCTTCTCTTGTTGGTGTTTTCTGTAAATGCGTATTGAATTTGTGGGTCTGTTTTTCTTTCTTTTTCATCACTAAATTATCAATTTCTGAAGCTGTTTTTTGTAAAAATTCATAGCACTCACAATTGTATGTAGCTGTGATTTTGCTATTATGGTAAATTGATGCTAGCTGTAGGTGTAAGGAGTACAGTCGAAGTTCCGTTGTAGATAAGTCAGCATATTTGGATTTCAATTCCAAATTTAACCAATTCTTTTAAGCTGATTTTATTACCTTTTTAGTGACTGAATTATTCACTGAAGTTTTGATTTTAATGAAAGCTGGTATGATGTTATTTTTGTTTGCAGCGTTTCAAGTATGCTATGTCTAATTTCAACATTTCCACTTTAGTTTTTAATCGGGTAAACTCGTTTCTTTTTGACATGGTTGTCGTTTTATTTAAAAGGAAAATTGAAACGATTAACGAAAACACATATACATTAAATATTAATTATAAATAACACACATTAACTTGAGTTTTCAAATTATAAATTTTTTTATTAATATTTTTTATTTTGGATGCATTTCGAACAGCTTTCCGCTCATCTTCAGCAACACGACTAAATACATATATAAATGGTTTTTTTTTTCCTTTTGTATACTCTTAAACATAAACAAAACTAATACATAGTCAAATAATATTAAAGAAAGTTGGGTGAGTAAGCAGGAGAAATATATTTTTGGCCAAGTGGGGGTAAAAGAAACCAATCATTGTGGAACTGCGATCGACGTCAAAGTAAACTGAATAAATCAGACTGTATGTTGCCCTTGTCTAAGTTCAAAGCGGTATTATCTTTGTATATACACAAGCTTTCATACGCATCTAATTTTCTCTCATCGTTGATGCATTTGACAAGATGCACTTCACTCGTGGAGACTGGGAGATGTTGTTGTTCCAGTATGTGTGATGCGAAAGCAGATTTTTTCGGTTCGTTGTTGGTGACGAATTGCTTGTGCTCACCGTATCTCTTCCTAATTGATCGTTTCGTTTGTCCATAATATTTTCTGTTGCAAACTCCACAAGAAATTTCATAAATGCCTGCTTTGTCTGACGGGTCGGTTTTGTCTTTTAAGGTGTTAAGTTGATTTTTTAATTTAAAAGGGTTCGAATAAACTATTTGCATGTTGTGTCTGCGGAAGGTTGTTTTAAGTCCATTTGTAATGTTTGGAGCGAAGGTGATAGAAACACGTTTAAGGTCATCTTTTTTGTCGATATTTCTGTTTTGTTCGAACAGTGTTGAAAGATTTGCGTTTGTCTGCTTGTGTGAGTGTTTCCGAACGATGTTGTTAATTATTTTTTCGCTGTAACCATTTGTGTTGGCTACTTGTTTTATATATTCGTACTCTTTAATGTAATTTTTTAATGACAGAGGTAAGTTTACCAAACGGTGTACGAGTGAGTGAATGGCTGCTAATTTGTGTTGAATCGGTGCATACGAATCGCTTGGAATATATCTGAGAGTACTTGTTGGTTTATGGTGAACTGCAATTTCAATTTTATTTTGTTTTCTATGTAGAGTAAGATCCAAAAAAGTCAATTTTTGTTCATTTTCAACTTCGCAAGTGAAATTAATTTCGCGATACTGCTCATTTAACATATCCAGTGTGGTGTTAAGGTCACTTCTTTTAATGACTGCAAAAATGTCGTCTACGTAGCGATGCCAGATTCTTGGTAGCAAGTTTCGTGTTTTCAGATCAATTTCAAATTTTGACATGAAGACTTCTGCTATTAGTGGAGATAATGGGTTTCCCATACTCGTGCCAGAGTCTATTTTGAAAAAACGGTTTCTAAAAACAAAGTAGTTCGTGTCCATACACATTTCTGCTGCTCTCATGTAGACATTTATTTCGTTTTCACGTATGTTTTGTTTTGACAAATGTACTTTTAAAGCTGATAGTGCTTCTTTGATAGGGATGGATGGAAAAAGTGCTTCAACATCAAACAAGACTAAAATTTCATCTTCTCTTATAGGATTTTGGTTGATAATTTTAGCAAAATCTATAGAATTTTTCACTGCACAACTATGGAATGGTGGAAACTTCTTGATTTCAGCGACTAACCATCTTGCAATCTTGGTGCATGGTGCTGATAAAAGAGCTACTATTTGTCTCATGTTATCACCTGGTTTGTGTACTTTAGGTAAGCAATACAGTTTTGGTACTTCTGGGTTTGAAACAAGAAGACGCCACTTAAAACGGTCACCAAAAACAGTGCTGATCTCTTTCCGAACATCATTAGCTGCTGTTGTCATTTTATTTAGTGGGGATTTTTTCACTTCCTTGTAGTTATTCGTTTCAATCAGTTTCCAAACTCTCTTGTCATATTCCGCAGTGTTCATAATGACGATTTTGTTGCCCTTATCAGCCTTCATTATGAAAATATCTTTTTTCTTTAGATTTTTCAGAATTTCAGCTTCGTTTAGATGTGGATGTTTTGTTTTTGTCGATGCACTCTTTCGTGCGCTCTGGGATTTCATTTTTGGTGGTTTGAAATTTATATTTTAAAACTGTTTCAATGTCAGCAATTACATCTGTAACTGGTGTGGTTGTGGGATGTATACCATAATTTAAGCCTTTATTTAACAGATTCAGCTCATCAGTTTATAAGTCCACGTTTGAAATATTTATCACAACATTGTCTACTGGTAGTGGTGTCGTGAATTTTGCTTCTCTTTTTGGTGTTTTCTGTAAAAGCGTATTGAATTGGTGGGTTTGTTTTTCTTTCTTTTTCATCACTAAATTATCAATTTCTGAAGCTGTTTTTTGTAAAAATTCATACCACTCACAATTGTATGTAGCTGTGATTTTGCTATTATGGTAAATTGATGCTAGCTGTAGGTGTAAGGAGTACAGTCGAAGTTCCGTTGTAGATAAGTCAGCATATTTGGATTTCAATTCCAAATTTAACCAATTCTTTTAAGCTGATTTTATTACCTTTTTAGTGACTGAATTATTGACTGAAGTCTTGATTTTAATGAAAGCTGGTATGATGTTATTTTGTTTGCAGCGTTTCAAGTATGCTATGTCTAATTTCAACATTTCCACTTTAGTTTTTAATCGGGTAAACTCGTTTCTTTTTGACATGGTTGTCGTTTTATTTAAAAGGAAAATTGAAACGATTAACGAAAACTCATATACATTAAACATTAATTATAAATAACACACATTAACTTGAGTTTTCAAATTATAAATTTTTTTATATTTTTTTTTTATTTTGGATGCATTTCGAGCAGCTTTCCGCTCATCTTCAGCAACACGACTAAATACATATATAAATGTTTTTTTTTTCCTTTTGTATACTCTTAAACATAAACAAAACTAATACATAGTCAAATAATATTAAAGAAAGTTGGGGGAGTAAGCAGGAGAAATATATTTTTGGCCAAGTGGGGGTAAAAGAAACCAATCATTGTGGAACTGCGATCGACGTCAAAGTAAACTGAATAAATCAGACTGTATGTTGCCCTTGTCTAAGTTCAAAGCGGTATTATTATATTACGCATCTAATTTTCTCTCATCGTTGATGCATTTGACAAGGTGCACTTCACTCGTGGAGACTGGGAGATGTCGTTGTTCCAGTATGTGTGATGCGAAAGCAGATTTTTTCGGTTCGTTGGTGGTGAGGTATTGCTTGTGCTCACCGTATCTCTTCCTAATTGATCGTTTCGTTTGTCCATAATATTTTCTGTTGCAAACTCCACAAGAAATTTCATAAATGCCTGCTTTGTCTGACGGGTCGGTTTTGTCTTTTAAGGTGTTAAGTTGATTTTTTTAATTTAAAAGGGTTCGAATAAACTATTTGCATGTTGTGTCTGCGGAAGGTTGTTTTAAGTCCATTTGTAATGTTTGGAGCGAAGGTGATAGAAACACGTTTAAGGTCATCGTTTTTGTCGATATTTCTGTTTTGTTCGAACAGTGTTGAAAGATTTGCGTTTGTCTGCTTGTGTGAGTGTTTCCGAACGATGTTGTTAATTATTTTTTCGCTGTAACCATTTGTGTTGGCTACTTGTTTTATATATTCGTACTCTTTAATGTAATTTTTTAATGACAAAGGTAAGTTTACCAAACGGTGTACGAGTGAGTGAAAGGCTGCTAATTTGTGTTGAATCGGTGCATACGAATCGCTTGGAATATATCTGAGAGTACTTGTTGGTTTATGGTGAACTGCAATTTCAATTTTATTTTGGTTTCTATGTAGAGTAAGATCCAAAAAAGTCAATTTTTGTTCATTTTCAACTTCGCAAGTGAAATTAATTTCGCGATACTGCTCATTTAACATATCCAGTGTGGTGTTAAGGTCACTTCTTTTAATGACTGCAAAAATGTCGTCTACGTAGCGATGCCAGATTCTTGGTAGCAAGTTTCGTGTTTTCAGATCAGTTTCAAATTTTGACATGAAGACTTCTGATATTAGTGGAGATAATGGGTTTCCCATACTCGTGCCAGAGTCTATTTTGAAAAAACGGTTTCTAAAAACAAAGTAGTTCGTGTCCATACACATTTCTGCTGCTCTCATGTAGACATTTATTTCGTTTTCACGTATGTTTTGTTTTGACAAATGTACTTTTAAAGCTGATAGTGCTTCTTTATTAGGGATGGATGGAAAAAGTGCTTCAACATCAAACGAGACTAAAATTTCATCTTTTTTATAGGATTTTGGTTGATAATTTTAGCAAAATCTATAGAATTTTTCACTGCACAACTATGGAATGGTGGAAACTTCTTGATTTCATCGACTAACCATCTTGCAATCTTGGTGCATGGTGCTGATAAAAGAGCTACTGTTTGTCTCATGTTATCACCTGTTTTGTGTACTTTAGGTAAGCAATACAGTTTTGGTACCTCTGGGTTTGAAACAAGAAGACGCCACTTAAAACGGTCACCAAAAACAGTGCTGAACTCTTTCCGAACATCATTAGCTGCTGTTGTCATTTTATTTAGTGGGGATTTTTTCACTTCCTTGTAGTTATTCGTTTCAATCAGTTTCCAAACTCTTGTCATATTCCGCAGTGTTCATAATGACGATTTTGTTGCCCTTATCAGCCTTCATTATGAAAATATCTTTTTTCTTTAGATTTTTCAGAATTTCAGCTTCGTTTAGATGTGGATGTTTTGTTTTTAGTTTTTTGTTTTTGTCGATGCACTCTTTCGTGCGCTCTCGGATTTCATTTTTGGTGGTTTGAAATTTATATTTTAAAACTGTTTCAATGTCAGCAATTACATCTGTAACTGGTGTGGTTGTGGGATGTATACCATAATTTAAGCCTTTATTTAAAAGATTCAGCTCATCAGTTGATAAGTCCACGTTTGAAATATTTATCACAACATTATCTACTGGTAGTGGTGTCGTGAATTTTGCTTCTCTTGTTGGTGTTTTCTGTAAATGCGTATTGAATTTGTGGGTTTGTTTTTCTTTCTTTTTCATCACTAAATTATCAATTTCTGAAGCTGTTTTTTGTAAAAATTCATACCACTCACAATTGTATGTAGCTGTGATTTTGCTATTATGGTAAATTGATGCTAGCTGTAGGTGTAAGGAGTACAGTCGAAGTTCCGTTGTAGATAAGTCAGCATATTTGGATTTCAATTCCAAATTTAACCAATTCTTTTAAGCTGATTTTATTACCTTTTTAGTGACTGAATTATTGACTGAAGTTTTGATTTTAATGAAAGCTGGTATGATGTTATTTTTGTTTGCAGCGTTTCAAGTATGCTATGTCTAATTTCAACATTTCCACTTTAGTTTTTAATCGGGTAAACTCGTTTCTTTTTGACATGGTTGTCGTTTTATTTAAAAGGAAAATTGAAACGATTAACGAAAACACATATACATTAAATATTAATTATAAATAACACACATTAACTTGAGTTTTCAAATTATAAATTTTTTTATTAATATTTTTTATTTTGGATGCATTTCGAACAGCTTTCCGCTCATCTTCAGCAACACGACTAAATACATATATAAATGGTTTTTTTTTCCTTTTGTATACTCTTAAACATAAACAAAACTAATACATAGTCAAATAATATTAAAGAAAGTTGGGTGAGTAAGCAGGAGAAATATATTTTTGGCCAAGTGGGGGTAAAAGAAACCAATCATTGTGGAACTGCGATCGACGTCAAAGTAAACTGAATAAATCAGACTGTATGTTGCCCTTGTCTAAGTTCAAAGCGGTATTATCTTTGTATATACACAAGCTTTCATACGCATCTAACTTTCTCTCATCGTTGATGCATTTGACAAGATGCACTTCACTCGTGGAGACTGGGAGATGTTGTTGTTCCAGTATGTGTGATGCGAAAGCAGATTTTTTCGGTTCGTTGTTGGTGACGTATTGCTTGTGCTCACCGTATCTCTTCCTAATTGATCGTTTCGTTTGTCCATAATATTTTCTGTTGCAAACTCCACAAGACATTTCATAAAGCCTGCTTTGTCTGACGGGTCGGTTTTGTCTTTTAAGGTGTTAAGTTGATTTTTTAATTTAAAAGGGTTCGAATAAACTATTTGCATGTTGTGTCTGCGGAAGGTTGTTTTAAGTCCATTTGTAATGTTTGGAGCGAAGGTGATAGAACACGTTTAAGGTCATCTTTTTTGTCGATATTTCTGTTTTGTTCGAACAGCTTCGTTTAGATGTGGATGTTTTGTTTTTAGTTTTTTGTTTTTGTCGATGCACTCTTTCGTGCGCTCTGGGATTTCATTTTTGGTGGTTTGAAATTTATATTTTAAAACTGTTTCAATGTCAGCAATTACATCTGTAACTGGTGTGGTTGTGGGATGTATACCATAATTTAAGCCTTTATTTAAAAGATTCAGCTCATCAGTTGATAAGTCCACGTTTGAAATATTTATCACAACATTGTCTACTGGTAGTGGTGTCGTGAATTTTGCTTCTCTTTTTGGTGTTTTCTGTAAAAGCGTATTGAATTTGTGGGTTTGTTTTTCTTTCTTTTTCATCACTAAATTATCAATTTCTGAAGCTGTTTTTTGTAAAAATTCATACCACTCACAATTGTACGTAGCTGTGATTTTGCTATTATGGTAAATTGATGCTAGCTGTAAGGAGTACAGTCGAAGTTCCGTTGTAGATATGTCAGCATATTTGGATTTCAATTCCAAATTTAACCAATTCTTTTTAGCTGATTTTATTACCTTGTTAGTGACTGAATTATTGACTGAAGGTTTGATTTTAATGAAAGCTGGTATGATGTTATTTTGTTTGCAGCGTTTGAAGTATGCTATGTCTAATTTCAACATTTCCACTTTAGTTTTTAATCGGGTAAACTCGTTTCCTTTTGACATGGTTGTCGTTTTATTTAAAAGGAAAATTGAAACGATTAACGAAAACTCATATACATTAAACATTAATTATAAATAACACACATTAACTTGAGTTTTCAAATTATAATTTTTTTTATTAATATTTTTTATTTTGGATGCATTTCGAGCAGCTTTCCGCTCATCTTCAGCAACACGACTAAATACATATATAAATGGTTTTTTTTTCCTTTTGTATACTCTTAAACATAAACAAAACTAATACATAGTCAAATAATATTAAAGAAAGTTGGGGGAGTAAGCAGGAGAAATATATTTTTGGCCAAGTGGGGGTAAAAGAAACCAATCATTGTGGAACTGCGATCGACGTCAAAGTAAACTGAATAAATCAGACTGTATGTTGCCCTTGTCTAAGTTCAAAGCGGTATTATCTTTGTATATACACAAGTTTTCATACGCATCTAATTTTCTCTCATCGTTGATGCATTTGACAAGGTGCACTTCACTCGTGGAGACTGGCAGATGTTGTTGTTCCAGTATGTGTGATGCGAAAGCAGATTTTTTCGGTTCGTTGTTGGTGACGTATTGCTTGTGCTCACCGTATCTCTTCCTAATTGATCGTTTCGTTTGTCCATAATATTTTCTGTTGCAAACTCCACAAGAAATTTCATAAATGCCTGCTTTGTCTGACGGGTCGGTTTTGTCTTTTAAGGTGTTCAGTTGATTTTTTTAATTTAAAAGGGTTCGAATAAACTATTTGCATGTTGTGTCTGCGGAAGGTTGTTTTAAGTCCATTTGTAATGTTTGGAGCGAAGGTGATAGAAACACGTCTAAGGTCATCTTTTTTGTCGATATTTCTGTTTTGTTCGAACAGTGTTGAAAGATTTGCGTTTGTCTGCTTGTGTGAGTGTTTCCGAACGATGTTGTTAATTATTTTTTCGCTGTAACCATTTGTGTTGGCTACTTGTTTTATATATTCGTACTCTTTAATGTAATTTTTTAATGACAGAGGTAAGTTTACCAAACTGTGTACGAGTGAGTGAAAAGCTGCTAATTTGTGTTGAATCGGTGCATACGAATCGCTTGGAATATATCTGAGAGTACTTCTTGGTTTATGGTGAACTGCAATTTCAATTTTATTTTGGTTTCTATGTAGAGTAAGATCCAAAAAAGTCAATTTTTGTTAATTTTCAACTTCGCAAGTGAAATTAATTTCGCGATACTGCTCATTTAACATATCCAGTGTGGTGTTAAGGTCACTTCTTTTAATGACTGCAAAAATGTCGTCTACGTAGCGATGCCAGATTCTTGGTAGCAAGTTTCGTGTTTTCAGATCAGTTTCAAATTTTGACATGAAGACTTCTGATATTAGTGGAGATAATGGGTTTCCCATACTCGTGCCAGAGTCTATTTTGAAAAAAACGGTTTCTAAAAACAAAGTAGTTCGTGTCCATACACATTTCTGCTGCTCTCATGTAGACATTTATTTCGTTTTCACGTATGTTTTGTTTTGACAAATGTACTTTTAAAGCTGATAGAGCTTCTTTGATAGGGATGGATGGAAAAAGTGCTTCAACATCAAACGAGACTAAAATTTCATCTTCTTTTATAGGATTTTGGTTGATAATTTTAGCAAAATCTATAGAATTTTTCACTGCACAACTATGGAATGGTGGAAACTTCTTGATTTCATCGACTAACCATCTTACAATCTTGGTGCATGGTGCTGATAAAAGAGCTACTGTTTGTCTCATGTTATCACCTGGTTTGTGTACTTTAGGTAAGCAATACAGTTTTGGTACTTCTGGGTTTGAAACAAGAAGACGCCACTTAAAACGGTCACCAAAAACAGTGCTGATCTCTTTCCGAACATCATTAGCTGCTGTTGTCATTTTATTTAGTGGGGATTTTTTCACTTCCTTGTAGTTATTCGTTTCAATCAGTTTCCAAACTCTCTTGTCATATTCCGCAGTGTTCATAATGACGATTTTGTTGCCCTTATCTGTCTTCATTATAAAAATATCTTTTTTCTTTAGATTTTTCAGAATTTCAGCTTCGTTTAGATGTGGATGTTTTGTTTTTAGTTTTTTGTTTTTGTCGATGCACTCTTTCGTGCGCTCTCGGATTTCATTTTTGGTGGTTTGAAATTTATATTTTAAAACTGTTTCAATGTCAGCAATTACATCTGTAACTGGTGTGGTTGTGGGATGTATACCATAATTTAAGCCTTTATTTAAAAGATTCAGCTCATCAGTTGATAAGTCCACGTTTGACATATTTATCACAACATTGTCTACTGGTAGTGGTGTCGTGAATTTTGCTTCTCTTTTTGGTGTTTTCTGTAAAAGCGTATTGAATTGGTGGGTTTGTTTTTCTTTCTTTTTCATCACTAAATTATCAATTTCTGAAGCTGTTTTTTGTAAAAATTCATACCACTCACAATTGTATGTAGCTGTGATTTTGCTATTATGGTAAATTGATGCTAGCTGTAGGTGTAAGGAGTACAGTCGAAGTTCCGTTGTAGATAAGTCAGCATATTTGGATTTCAATTCCAAATTTAACCAATTCTTTTTAGCTGATTTTATTACCTTTTTAGTGACTGAATTATTGACTGAAGGTTTGATTTTAATGAAAGCTGGTATGATGTTATTTTGTTTGCAGCGTTTCAAGTAACAAAGTAAACTGAATAAATCAGACTGTATGTTGCCCTTGTCTAAGTTCAAAGCGGTATTATCTTTGTATATACACAAGCTTTCATACGCATCTAATTTTCTCTCATCGTTGATGCATTTGACAAGGTGCACTTCACTCGTGGAGACTGGGAGATGTTGTTGTTCCAGTATGTGTGATGCGAAAGCAGATTTTTTCGGTTCGTTGTTGGTGACGTATTGCTTGTGCTCACCGTATCTCTTCCTAATTGATCGTTTCGTTTGTCCATAATATTTTCTGTTGCAAACTCCACAAGAAATTTCATAAATTCCTGCTTTGTCTGACGGGTCGGTTTTGTCTTTTAAGGTGTTAAGTTGATTTTTTAATTTAAAAGGGTTCGAATAAACTATTTGCATGTTGTGTCTGCGGAAGGTTGTTTTAAGTCCATTTGTAATGTTTGGAGCGAAGGTGATAGAAACACGTTTAAGGTCATCTTTTTTGTCGATATTTCTGTTTTGTTCGAACAGTGTTGAAAGATTTGCGTTTGTCTGCTTGTGTGAGTGTTTCCGAACGATGTTGTTAATTATTTTTTCGCTGTAACCATTTGTGTTGGCTACTTGTTTTATATATTCGTACTCTTTAATGTAATTTTTTAATGACAGAGGTAAGTTTACCAAACGGTGTACGAGTGAGTGAATGGCTGCTAATTTGTGTTGAATCGGTGCATACGAATCGCTTGGAATATATCTGAGAGTACTTGTTGGTTTATGGTGAACTGCAATTTCAATTTTATTTTGGTTTCTATGTAGAGTAAAATCCAGTGTTCATAATGACGATTTTGTTGCCCTTATCTGCCTTCATTATAAAAATATCTTTTTTCTTTAGATTTTTCAGAATTTCAGCTTCGTTTAGATGTGGATGTTTTGTTTTTAGTTTTTTGTTTTTGTCGATGCACTCTTTCGTGCGCTCTCGGATTTCATTTTTGGTGGTTTAAAATTTATATTTTAAAACTGTTTCAATGTCAGCAATTACATCTGTAACTGGTGTGGTTGTGGGATGTATATCATAATTTAAGCCTTTATTTAAAAGATTCAGCTCATCAGTTGATAAGTCCACGTTTGAAATATTTATCACAACATTATCTACTGGTAGTGGTGTCGTGAATTTTGCTTCTCTTTTTGGTGTTTTCTGTAAATGCGTATTGAATTTGTGGGTCTGTTTTTCTTTCTTTTTCATCACTATATTATCAATTTCTGAAGCTGTTTTTTGTAAAAATTCATACCACTCACAATTGTATGTAGCTGTGATTTTGCTATTATGGTAAATTGATGCTAGCTGTAGGTGTAAGGAGTACAGTCGAAGTTCCGTTGTAGATAAGTCAGCATATTTGGATTTCAATTCCAAATTTAACCAATTCTTTTAAGCTGATTTTATTACCTTTTTAGTGACTGAATTATTGACTGAAGTCTTGATTTTAATGAAAGCTGGTATGATGTTATTTTGTTTGCAGCGTTTCAAGTATGCTATGTCTAATTTCAACATTTCCACTTTAGTTTTTAATCGGGTAAACTCGTTTCTTTTTGACATGGTTGTCGTTTTATTTAAAAGGAAAATTGAAACGATTAACGAAAACACATATACATTAAATATTAATTATAAATAACACACATTAACTTGAGTTTTCAAATTATAAATTTTTTTATTAATATTTTTTATTTTGGATGCATTTCGAACAGCTTTCCGCTCATCTTCAGCAACACGACTAAATACATATATAAATGTTTTTTTTTTCCTTTTGTATACTCTTAAACATAAACAAAACTAATACATAGTCAAATAATATTAAAGAAAGTTGGGTGAGTAAGCAGGAGAAATATATTTTTGGCCAAGTGGGGGTAAAAGAAACCAATCATTGTGGAACTGCGATCGACGTCAAAGTAAACTGAATAAATCAGACTGTATGTTGCCCTTGTCTAAGTTCAAAGCGGTATTATTATATTACGCATCTTATTTTCTCTCATCGTTGATGCATTTGACAAGGTGCACTTCACTCGTGGAGACTGGGAGATGTTGTTGTTCCAGTATGTGTGATGCGAAAGCAGATTTTTTCGGTTCGTTGTTGGTGACGTATTGCTTGTGCTCACCGTATCTCTTCCTAATTGATCGTTTCGTTTGTCCATAATATTTTCTGTTGTAAACTCCACAAGACATTTCATAAATGCCTGCTTTGTCTGACGGGTCGGTTTTGTCTTTTAAGGTGTTAAGTTGATTTTTTAATTTAAAAGGGTTCGAATAAACTATTTGCATGTTGTGTCTGCGGAAGGTTGTTTTAAGTCCATTTGTAATGTTTGGAGCGAAGGTGATAGAACACGTTTAAGGTCATCTTTTTTGTCGATATTTCTGTTTTGTTCGAACAGTGTTGAAAGATTTGCGTTTGCTTGTGTGAGTGTTTCCGAACGATGTTGTTAATTATTTTTTCGCTGTAACCATTTGTGTTGGCTACTTGTTTTATATATTCGTACTCTTTAATGTAATTTTTTAATGACAGAGGTAAGTTTACCAAACGGTGTACGAGTGAGTGAAAGGCTGCTAATTTGTGTTGAATCGGTGCATACGAATCGCTTGGAATATATCTGAGAGTACTTGTTGGTTTATGGTGAACTGCAATTTCAATTTTATTTTGGTTTCTATGTAGAGTAAGATCCAAAAAAGTCAATTTTTGTTCATTTTCAACTTCGCAAGTGAAATTAATTTCGCGATACTGCTCATTTAACATATCCAATGTGGTGTTAAGATCACTTCTTTTAATGACTGCAAAAGTGTCGTCTACGTAGCGATGCCAGATTCTTGGTAGCAAGTTTCGTGTTTTCAGATCAATTTCAAATTTTGACATGAAGACTTCTGCTATTAGTGGAGATAATGGGTTTCCCATACTCGTGCCAGAGTCTGTTTTGAAAAAACGGTTTCTAAAAACAAAGTAGTTCGTGTCCATACACATTTCTGCTGCTCTCATGTAGACATTTATTTTATTTATTTTATTTTCACGTATGTTTTGTTTTGACAAATGTACTTTTAAAGCCGATAGTGCTTCTTTGATAGGGATGGATGGAAAAAGTGCTTCAACATCAAACGAGATTAAAATTTCATCTTCTTTTATAGGATTTTGGTTGATAATTTTAGCAAAATCTATAGAATTTTTCACTGCACAACTATGGAATGGTGGAAACTTCTTGATTTCATCGACTAATCATCTTGCAATCTTGGTGCATGGTGCTGATAAAAGAGCTACTATTTGTCTCATGTTATCACCTGGTTTGTGTACTTTAGGTAAGCAATACAGTTTTGGTACTTCTGGGTTTGAAACAAGAAGACGCCACTTAAAACGGTCACCAAAAACAGTGCTGATCTCTTTCCGAACATCATTAGCTGCTGTTGTCATTTTATTTAGTGGGGATTTTTTCACTTCCTTGTAGTTATTCGTTTCAATCAGTTTCCAAACTCTCTTGTCATATTCCGCAGTGTTCATAATGACGATTTTGTTGCCCTTATCAGCCTTCATTATGAAAATATCTTTTTTCTTTAGATTTTTCAGAATTTCAGCTTCGTTTAGATGTGGATGTTTTGTTTTTAGTTTTTTGTTTTTGTCGATGCACTCTTTCGTGCGCTCTTGGATTTCATTTTTGGTGGTTTGAAATTTATATTTTAAAACTGTTTCAATGTCAGCAATTACATCTGTAACTGGTGTGGTTGTGGGATGTATACCATAATTTAAGCCTTTATTTAAAAGATTCAGCTCATCAGTTGATAAGTCCACGTTTGAAATATTTATCACAACATTGTCTTTTGGTAGTGGTGTCGTGAATTTTGCTTCTCTTTTTGGGGTTTTCTGTAAAAGCGTATTGAATTGGTGGGTTTGTTTTTCTTTCTTTTTCATCACTAAATTATCAATTTCTGAAGCTGTTTTTTGTAAAAATTCATACCACTCACAATTGTATGTAGCTGTGATTTTGCTATTATGATAAATTGATTGATTGATTGAGCTGTAGGTGTAAGGAGTACAGTCGAAGTTCCGTTGTAGATAAGTCAGCATATTTGGATTTCAATTCCAAATTTAACCAATTCTTTTAAGCTGATTTTATTACCTTTTTAGTGACTGAATTATTGACTGAAGGTTTGATTTTAATGAAAGCTGGTATGATGTTATTTTGTTTGCAGCGTTTCAAGTATGCTATGTCTAATTTCAACATTTGCACTTTAGTTTTTAATCGGGTAAACTCGTTTCTTTTTGACATGGTTGTCGTTTTATTTAAAAGGAAAATTGAAACGATTAACGAAAACTCATATACATTAAACATTAATTATAAATTACACACATTAACTTGAGTTTTCAAATTATAAATTTTTTTATTAATATTTTTTATTTTGGATGCATTTCGAGCAGCTTTCCGCTCATCTTCAGCAACACGACTAAATACATATATAAATGGTTTTTTTCCCCCCTTTTGTATACTCTTAAACATAAACAAAACTAATACATAGTCAAATAATATTAAAGAAAGTTGGGGGAGTAAGCAGGAGAAATATATTTTTGGCCAAGTGGGGGTAAAAGAAATCAATCATTGTGGAACTGCGATCGACGTCAAAGTAAACTGAATAAATCAGACTGTATGTTGGCCCTTGTCTAAGTTCAAAGAGGTATTATCTTTGTATATACACAAGCTTTCATACGCATCTAATTTTCTCTCATCGTTGATGCATTTGACAAGATGCACTTCACTCGTGGAGACTGGGAGATGTTGTTCCAGTATGTGTGATGCGAAAGCAGATTTTTTCGGTTCGTTGTTGGTGACGTATTGCTTGTGCTCACCGTATCTCTTCCTAATTGATCGTTTCGTTTGTCCATAATATTTTCTGTTGCAAACTCCACAAGAAATTTCATAAATGCCTGCTTTGTCTGACGGGTCGGTTTTGTCTTTTAAGGTGTTAAGTTGATTTTTTAATTTAAAAGGTTTCGAATAAACTATTTGCATGTTGTGTCTGCGGAAGGTTGTTTTAAGTCCATTTGTAATGTTTGGAGCGAAGGTGATAGAAACACGTTTAAGGTCATCTTTTTTGTCGATATTTCTGTTTTGTTCGAACAGTGTTGAATGATTTGCGTTTGTCTGCTTGTGTGAGTGTTTCCGAACGATGTTGTTAATTATTTTTTCGCTGTAACCATTTGTGTTGGCTACTTGTTTTATATATTCGTACTCTTTAATGTAATTTTTTAATGACAGAGGTAAGTTTACCAAACGGTGTACGAGTGAGTGAATGGCTGCTAATTTGTGTTGAATCGGTGCATACGAATCGCTTGGAATATATCTGAGAGTACTTGTTGGTTTATGGTGAACTGCAATTTCAATTTTATTTTGGTTTCTATGTAGAGTAAAATCCAGTGTTCATAATGACGATTTTGTTGCCCTTATCTGCCTTCATTATAAAAATATCTTTTTTCTTTAGATTTTTCAGAATTTCAGCTTCGTTTAGATGTGGATGTTTTGTTTTTAGTTTTTTGTTTTTGTCGATGCACTCTTTCGTGCGCTCTCGGATTTCATTTTTGGTGGTTTAAAATTTATATTTTAAAACTGTTTCAATGTCAGCAATTACATCTGTAACTGGTGTGGTTGTGGGATGTATATCATAATTTAAGCCTTTATTTAAAAGATTCAGCTCATCAGTTGATAAGTCCACGTTTGAAATATTTATCACAACATTATCTACTGGTAGTGGTGTCGTGAATTTTGCTTCTCTTTTTGGTGTTTTCTGTAAATGCGTATTGAATTTGTGGGTCTGTTTTTCTTTCTTTTTCATCACTATATTATCAATTTCTGAAGCTGTTTTTTGTAAAAATTCATACCACTCACAATTGTATGTAGCTGTGATTTTGCTATTATGGTAAATTGATGCTAGCTGTAGGTGTAAGGAGTACAGTCGAAGTTCCGTTGTAGATAAGTCAGCATATTTGGATTTCAATTCCAAATTTAACCAATTCTTTTAAGCTGATTTTATTACCTTTTTAGTGACTGAATTATTGACTGAAGTCTTGATTTTAATGAAAGCTGGTATGATGTTATTTTGTTTGCAGCGTTTCAAGTATGCTATGTCTAATTTCAACATTTCCACTTTAGTTTTTAATCGGGTAAACTCGTTTCTTTTTGACATGGTTGTCGTTTTATTTAAAAGGAAAATTGAAACGATTAACGAAAACACATATACATTAAATATTAATTATAAATAACACACATTAACTTGAGTTTTCAAATTATAAATTTTTTTATTAATATTTTTTATTTTGGATGCATTTCGAACAGCTTTCCGCTCATCTTCAGCAACACGACTAAATACATATATAAATGTTTTTTTTTTCCTTTTGTATACTCTTAAACATAAACAAAACTAATACATAGTCAAATAATATTAAAGAAAGTTGGGTGAGTAAGCAGGAGAAATATATTTTTGGCCAAGTGGGGGTAAAAGAAACCAATCATTGTGGAACTGCGATCGACGTCAAAGTAAACTGAATAAATCAGACTGTATGTTGCCCTTGTCTAAGTTCAAAGCGGTATTATTATATTACGCATCTTATTTTCTCTCATCGTTGATGCATTTGACAAGGTGCACTTCACTCGTGGAGACTGGGAGATGTTGTTGTTCCAGTATGTGTGATGCGAAAGCAGATTTTTTCGGTTCGTTGTTGGTGACGTATTGCTTGTGCTCACCGTATCTCTTCCTAATTGATCGTTTCGTTTGTCCATAATATTTTCTGTTGTAAACTCCACAAGACATTTCATAAATGCCTGCTTTGTCTGACGGGTCGGTTTTGTCTTTTAAGGTGTTAAGTTGATTTTTTAATTTAAAAGGGTTCGAATAAACTATTTGCATGTTGTGTCTGCGGAAGGTTGTTTTAAGTCCATTTGTAATGTTTGGAGCGAAGGTGATAGAACACGTTTAAGGTCATCTTTTTTGTCGATATTTCTGTTTTGTTCGAACAGTGTTGAAAGATTTGCGTTTGCTTGTGTGAGTGTTTCCGAACGATGTTGTTAATTATTTTTTCGCTGTAACCATTTGTGTTGGCTACTTGTTTTATATATTCGTACTCTTTAATGTAATTTTTTAATGACAGAGGTAAGTTTACCAAACGGTGTACGAGTGAGTGAAAGGCTGCTAATTTGTGTTGAATCGGTGCATACGAATCGCTTGGAATATATCTGAGAGTACTTGTTGGTTTATGGTGAACTGCAATTTCAATTTTATTTTGGTTTCTATGTAGAGTAAGATCCAAAAAAGTCAATTTTTGTTCATTTTCAACTTCGCAAGTGAAATTAATTTCGCGATACTGCTCATTTAACATATCCAATGTGGTGTTAAGATCACTTCTTTTAATGACTGCAAAAGTGTCGTCTACGTAGCGATGCCAGATTCTTGGTAGCAAGTTTCGTGTTTTCAGATCAATTTCAAATTTTGACATGAAGACTTCTGCTATTAGTGGAGATAATGGGTTTCCCATACTCGTGCCAGAGTCTGTTTTGAAAAAACGGTTTCTAAAAACAAAGTAGTTCGTGTCCATACACATTTCTGCTGCTCTCATGTAGACATTTATTTTATTTATTTTATTTTCACGTATGTTTTGTTTTGACAAATGTACTTTTAAAGCCGATAGTGCTTCTTTGATAGGGATGGATGGAAAAAGTGCTTCAACATCAAACGAGATTAAAATTTCATCTTCTTTTATAGGATTTTGGTTGATAATTTTAGCAAAATCTATAGAATTTTTCACTGCACAACTATGGAATGGTGGAAACTTCTTGATTTCATCGACTAATCATCTTGCAATCTTGGTGCATGGTGCTGATAAAAGAGCTACTATTTGTCTCATGTTATCACCTGGTTTGTGTACTTTAGGTAAGCAATACAGTTTTGGTACTTCTGGGTTTGAAACAAGAAGACGCCACTTAAAACGGTCACCAAAAACAGTGCTGATCTCTTTCCGAACATCATTAGCTGCTGTTGTCATTTTATTTAGTGGGGATTTTTTCACTTCCTTGTAGTTATTCGTTTCAATCAGTTTCCAAACTCTCTTGTCATATTCCGCAGTGTTCATAATGACGATTTTGTTGCCCTTATCAGCCTTCATTATGAAAATATCTTTTTTCTTTAGATTTTTCAGAATTTCAGCTTCGTTTAGATGTGGATGTTTTGTTTTTAGTTTTTTGTTTTTGTCGATGCACTCTTTCGTGCGCTCTTGGATTTCATTTTTGGTGGTTTGAAATTTATATTTTAAAACTGTTTCAATGTCAGCAATTACATCTGTAACTGGTGTGGTTGTGGGATGTATACCATAATTTAAGCCTTTATTTAAAAGATTCAGCTCATCAGTTGATAAGTCCACGTTTGAAATATTTATCACAACATTGTCTTTTGGTAGTGGTGTCGTGAATTTTGCTTCTCTTTTTGGGGTTTTCTGTAAAAGCGTATTGAATTGGTGGGTTTGTTTTTCTTTCTTTTTCATCACTAAATTATCAATTTCTGAAGCTGTTTTTTGTAAAAATTCATACCACTCACAATTGTATGTAGCTGTGATTTTGCTATTATGATAAATTGATTGATTGATTGAGCTGTAGGTGTAAGGAGTACAGTCGAAGTTCCGTTGTAGATAAGTCAGCATATTTGGATTTCAATTCCAAATTTAACCAATTCTTTTAAGCTGATTTTATTACCTTTTTAGTGACTGAATTATTGACTGAAGGTTTGATTTTAATGAAAGCTGGTATGATGTTATTTTGTTTGCAGCGTTTCAAGTATGCTATGTCTAATTTCAACATTTGCACTTTAGTTTTTAATCGGGTAAACTCGTTTCTTTTTGACATGGTTGTCGTTTTATTTAAAAGGAAAATTGAAACGATTAACGAAAACTCATATACATTAAACATTAATTATAAATTACACACATTAACTTGAGTTTTCAAATTATAAATTTTTTTATTAATATTTTTTATTTTGGATGCATTTCGAGCAGCTTTCCGCTCATCTTCAGCAACACGACTAAATACATATATAAATGGTTTTTTTCCCCCCTTTTGTATACTCTTAAACATAAACAAAACTAATACATAGTCAAATAATATTAAAGAAAGTTGGGGGAGTAAGCAGGAGAAATATATTTTTGGCCAAGTGGGGGTAAAAGAAATCAATCATTGTGGAACTGCGATCGACGTCAAAGTAAACTGAATAAATCAGACTGTATGTTGGCCCTTGTCTAAGTTCAAAGAGGTATTATCTTTGTATATACACAAGCTTTCATACGCATCTAATTTTCTCTCATCGTTGATGCATTTGACAAGATGCACTTCACTCGTGGAGACTGGGAGATGTTGTTCCAGTATGTGTGATGCGAAAGCAGATTTTTTCGGTTCGTTGTTGGTGACGTATTGCTTGTGCTCACCGTATCTCTTCCTAATTGATCGTTTCGTTTGTCCATAATATTTTCTGTTGCAAACTCCACAAGAAATTTCATAAATGCCTGCTTTGTCTGACGGGTCGGTTTTGTCTTTTAAGGTGTTAAGTTGATTTTTTAATTTAAAAGGTTTCGAATAAACTATTTGCATGTTGTGTCTGCGGAAGGTTGTTTTAAGTCCATTTGTAATGTTTGGAGCGAAGGTGATAGAAACACGTTTAAGGTCATCTTTTTTGTCGATATTTCTGTTTTGTTCGAACAGTGTTGAATGATTTGCGTTTGTCTGCTTGTGTGAGTGTTTCCGAACGATGTTGTTAATTATTTTTTCGCTGTAACCATTTGTGTTGGCTACTTGTTTTATATATTCGTACTCTTTAATGTAATTTTTTAATGACAGAGGTAAGTTTACCAAACGGTGTACGAGTGAGTGAAAGGCTGCTAATTTGTGTTGAATCGGTGCATACGAATCGCTTGGAATATATCTGAGAGTACTTGTTGGCTTATGGTGAACTGCAATTTCAATTTTATTTTGGTTTCTATGTAGAGTAAAATCCAAAAAAGTCAATTTTTGTTCATTTTCAACTTCGCAAGTGAAATTAATTTCGCGATACTGCTCATTTAACATATCCAGTGTGGTGTTAAGGTCACTTCTTTTAATGACTGCAAAAATGTCGTCTACGTAGCGATGCCAGATTCTTGGTAGCAAGTTTCGTGTTTTCAGATCAATTTCAAATTTTGACATGAAGACTTCTGCTATTAGTGGAGATAATGGGTTTCCCATACTCGTGCCAGAGTCTATTTTGAAAAAAACGGATTCTAAAAACAAAGTAGTTCGTGTCCATACACATTTCTGCTGCTCTCATGTAGACATTTATTTCGTTTTCACGTATGTTTTGTTTTGACAAATGTACTTTTAAAGCTGATAGTGCTTCTTTGATAGGGATGGATGGAAAAAGTGCTTCAACATCAAACGAGATTAAAATTTCATCTTCTTTTATAGGATTTTGGTTGATAATTTTAGCAAAATCTATAGAATTTTTCACTGCACAACTATGGAATGGTGGAAACTTCTTGATTTCATCGACTAACCATCTTGCAATCTTGGTGCATGGTGCTGATAAAAGAGCTACTGTTTGTCTCATGTTATCACCTGGTTTGTGTACTTTAGGTAAGCAATACAGTTTTGGTACTTCTGGGTTTGAACCAAGAAGACGCCACTTAAAACGGTCACCAAAAACAGTGCTGATCTCTTTCCGAACATCATAAGCTGCTGTTGTCATTTTATTTAGTGGGGATTTTTTCACTTCCTTGTAGTTATTCGTTTCAATCAGTTTCCAAACTCTCTTGTCATATTCCGCAGTGTTCATAATGACGATTTTGTTGCCCTTATCAGCCTTCATTATGAAAATATCTTTTTTCTTTAGATTTTTCAGAATTTCAGCTTCGTTTAGATGTGGATGTTTTGTTTTTAGTTTTTTGTTTTTGTCGATGCACTCTTTCGTGCGCTCTCGGATTTCATTTTTGGTGGTTTGAAATTTATATTTTAAAACTGTTTCAATGTCAGCAATTACATCTGTAACTGGTGTGGTTGTGGGATGTATACCATAATTTAAGCCTTTATTCAACAGATTCAGCTCATCAGTCGATAAGTCCACGTTTGAAATATTTATCACAACATTGTCTACTGGCAGTGGTGTCGTGAATTTTGCTTCTCTTTTTGGTGTTTTCTGTAAAAGCGTATTGAATTTGTAGGTTTGTTTTTCTTTCTTTTTCATCACTAAATTATCAATTTCTGAAGCTGTTTTTTGTAAAAATTCATACCACTCACAATTGTATGTAGCTGTGATTTTGCTATTATGGTAAATTGATGCTAGCTGTAGGTGTAAGGAGTACAGTCGAAGTTCCGTTGTAGATAAGTCAGCATATTTGGATTTCAATTCCAAATTTAACCAATTCTTTTAAGCTGATTTTATTACCTTTTTAGTGACTGAATTATTGACTGAAGTCTTGATTTTAATGAAAGCTGGTATGATGTTATTTTGTTTGCAGCGTTTCAAGTATGCTATGTCTAATTTCAACATTTCCACTTTAGTTTTTAATCGGGTAAACTCGTTTCTTTTTGACATGGTTGTCGTTTTATTTAAAAGGAAAATTGAAACGATTAACGAAAACTCATATACATTAAACATTAATTATAAATAACACACATTAACTTGAGTTTTCAAATTATAATTTTTTTTATTAACATTTTTTATTTTGGATGCATTTCGAGCAGCTTTCCGCTCATCTTCAGCAACACGACTAAATACATATATAAATGTTTTTTTTTTCTTTTGTATACTCTTAAACATAAACAAAACTAATACATAGTCAAATAATATTAAAGAAAGTTGGGGGAGTAAGCAGGAGAAATATATTTTTGGCCAAGTGGGGGTAAAAGAAATCAATCATTGTGGAACTGCGATCGACGTCAAAGTAAACTGAATAAATCAGACTGTATGTTGACTTGTCTAAGTTCAAAGCGGTATTATCTTTGTATATACACAAGCTTTCATACGCATCTAATCTGAGTGTCGATCCTAAGCTCGTTGAAGACGGATGTCGAGGTGCGCGCACAATTAGTTAAACGAAGTCCAAACAAATAATTGTTGCGCGTTGTTAGTGCGAGTGCTTTAAGGAAAAAAAAAAATAATACACGCTCGTTGAGAAATTAGAAAAAAACCCCTCGCGTGTGCTGTAAAAAAAAAATAATAGTGTTCACTCGCGTCGTAGGATGAATGAAAAAGATGCCCACTCGCGCTGAAGAAGAAAAAAAAAAATAAATAAAACGCATTCGCATAACAAATTATCCTCTATTCTGCCCCAAGACCTTTGTGCTTAACTGCCTCTTTCTTATCTACTGTAGGCATCGTATGACCATACAATTCTTGCGGTAAATAGATAAGGGCATCTGAATTTGTCTTATTGTGCTGAATGTTTGGATTAATTTTTTGTAAACAGGCTGTCTTATGGGCATAACACCTAAGACAGTTTGATTATTACAGAAGTTAATTTTGATTTTCACTGCGCAGTTCGACTTAATCAGAGTTGTGTTTTGTATGTAAGTATTTTTAAATGGCAAGTGATTTTTGTGTCGTGTATTCAAATGTTCGTGGTTTAAGAAAGAATTTCTTTCACGTGTACGTCTACACTGTTCAACACAGGCCAGCTGTTTTGGCATTAAGTGAAACTCAGGTTGGAGCAAATACTGATTTATCAGAATTTGCTCTACATGGGTATAGCTTGGTGCCTTTACTCTTTTCTCATCATGGTCTCGTGGTCTATGTTAGGAATGATATTGCTTGCCAGAGCCTTCCCCAATATGGGCAATGTTCCAACACGGACTTTAATTTCTTATGGCTCAAATTCACTGTCCGCAAGCATGTCATTCATTATTGTTTTATTTACAGGAGTCCAAATCTTGACAGTAATTCGACTTGTAACGAGTTTGATGCACTGTCTGATTCCATCTCGAAAATTGTTTCCCTTTGTCCTCGCACTGAAATCGTTATTGCGGGCGATTTCAATGTACACAATTCCAACTGGCTCCGCTATTCTGGTCAGACAACACCCGAAGGAAGGTATGTCGAGCTCTTTGCCGGGTTACATCACCTTACCCAACTGATCGATGTGCCAACGCGTATACCGGATGTTGCTGGGCAAGCAGCCCATACTCTTGACTTGTTTCTTACTTCTCACCCTGATAAATATACCATTAGTGTAACTTCTCCATTTGGCACTTCAGACCATTGTATCATTTCAGCTAATTTCTCATCCCCCACCCATCCAGTTAAAGAAAAACTTCCCACCAGGACCGTTTGGCAATACGAGAAATCCAACTGGGACGGCCTGAATTTCTTTTTCCAAAACTTTAACTGGTCACTATGCTTCCTCGATAGTGACATTGATGCCAGTGCTGAAATGATCACAAATGTGATTCTTCTAGGGATGCGTGCTTTTATTCCTAACAGAGTAAAAAGCATCAAACCTAAAGAAAAGTCTTGGTTTAATTCTGAGTGTAAAGAAGCTATCAGGCTCAAAGAAGTAAGTTTCCGATCTTACAAAGCCAACCCTACAGAGGAAAATCGGAAAAAGCACAAACAAGCAAGGAACTCATGCAACTCCGTTATAGAAAGAACCAAATTTTTGCATGACCAAAAATTACGGCAAAAAATTCTGCAGTGTCCCAAAGGCAGTAAAAAATTTTGGTCATTTGTAAAAAATATAAAAAACTCCTCGACATCTTCGGTTCCAACGCTCATCGACAATAACAAACCAATTGTTTACTCTTCAGAGAAGGCAAACTTGCTCGCCGCCCATTTCGCTGCCAGCTCCACGCTGCCTCAAAGCAACGTTGCCCCTCCTGTACTTGAGAATGTAAATTTTTCCATGGGACACATTTTTTTCCGCACTCGTACAGTAGCAAGAGTTCTCAAAGATCTCGATATACACAAATCCGCTGGCCCGGATGGTATACCCCCGATTCTTCTGAAGAGGTGTTCTTCCACACTGGCAAAGCCACTGCGTAAGCTTTTCCATCGCTCCTACTCTTCTGGAATCTTTCCTAGAAGATGGAAAACAGCATTTGTCCAGCCTGTCCCTAAGAAAGGTGACCCATCCTCCCCCTCCTCCTACCGACCCATAGCACTGACATCCCTTCTTTCTAAGGTCATGGAAACACTGATTAACCGTCAGCTTAAGGAATATCTCGAAGATCGTAAGCTTCTCCATGACCGTCAGTATGGCTTCCGCAGCAACCGTTCCACTGGTGATCTGATGGCATATCTCACCGAACAGTGGAACAAATCTTTACATCGCTTTGGTGAAAGTAAGATTATTGCTCTTGATATCTCCAAGGCATTTGATAGAGTTTGGCATGAAGCTCTCTTATCGAAAATGCGTGCTTTTGGGATCGATAATACTCTTGTTCGTTGGATTAGAAGCTATCTTCTGGACCGTTCAATACAAGTTGTATTGGACGGATTCAAGTCTGATTCCCATAAAATAAATGCTGGTGTGCCCCAGGGCTCTGTTCTGTCTCCGACTCTTTTCCTCATTTTTATAAATGATCTTCTGTCTGTTACTTCTAATCCACTTAACTGTTTTGCTGACGACTCTACCCTCAGCTTTTCATATTCGTTCGATAAATCACGTCCTTCGCCTTCGGACGTACAATTGCAACGGTGCCGTATGTCAAGCTCATTAAACTCCGATTTATACAGCATTGTCAAATGGGGTAATAGAAATCGTGTGGAGTTTAATGCTTCGAAAACTCAATGCTGTCTTCTGTCGTTAAAGCTAAACATTCCCCCAATGCCATTGTCCATGAATGGCACTTACATCGAAGAAACCGAAAAGCTCTCAGTACTCGGTATCTGTGTCAACGCCGACCTCCGTTGGAACGACCATATATTTGAGATCGCTAAGAATGCTGCAAAGTGCTTAGGTTTTCTGTATCGGTGTAAGAAGTACTTTTCCCCATCTGATCTGGCTACAGTTTATAAAGCGTTTATACGCCCTAAACTCGAGTATAACTCCCACCTCTGGGCAGGTGCTTCGCAAACATCGCTTCACCTGCTTGATAGAATACAAAATCGAGCGTTAAGATTGATAGGTAATAGAACTGCCGCTGAAACAATTGCCCCACTCGAACACCGACGCAATGTTTCATGTCTTTCCTTATTTTATCGTTTCTTTTACAAAAAATGTTCACTCGAAGTAGCCAGTTGCATTCCTCCCCTTAAAAGTTTCTCCCGTAATACTCGTCTCGCAAGGAATGCTCATCAGTTCACCCTTGAGCCTAATTTCGGACGTACCGTGAAATATAGGGATTCTTTTTTTAGCCGAACGACACGAATCTGGAATAGTTTACCCGGCGGGATTTTCCCTTGCCATTTTGATCTGCAAACATTCAAAACCAATGTTAATCGGCACCTCCTATCTCTCCCCTCCCTATATTCGTAATGCCCGCGCAGTGTGTTCTACATTAAAAGGGAAACACATAATCCCTTGTGCGCGCGTTAATTATAAAAAAAAAAAAAAAAAAAAAAAATCTAATTTTCTCTCATCGTTGATGCATTTGACAAGATGCACTTCACTCGTGGAGACTGGGAGATGTTGTTCCAGTATGTGTGATGCGAAAGCAGATTTTTTCGGTTCGTTGTTGGTGACGTATTGCTTGTGCTCACCGTATCTCTTCCTAATTGATCGTTTCGTTTGTCCATAATATTTTCTGTTGCAAACTCCACAAGAAATTTCATAAATGCCTGCTTTGTCTGACGGGTCGGTTTTGTCTTTTAAGGTGTTAAGTTGATTTTTTAATTTAAAAGGGTTCGAATAAACTATTTGCATGTTGTGTCTGCGGAAGGGTGTTTTAAGTCCATTTGTAATGTTTGGAGCGAAGGTGATAGAAACACGTTTAAGGTCATCTTTTTTGTCGATATTTCTGTTTTGTTCGAACAGTGTTGAATGATTTGCGTTTGTCTGCTTGTGTGAGTGTTTCCGAACGATGTTGTTAATTATTTTTTCGCTGTAACCATTTGTATTGGCTACTTGTTTTATATATTCGTACTCTTTAATGTAATTTTTTAATGACAGAGCTAAGTTTACTAAACGGTGTACGAGTGAGTGAAAGGCTGCTAATTTGTGTTGAATCGGTGCATACGAATCGCTTGGAATATATCTGAGAGTACTTGTTGGCTTATGGTGAACTGCAATTTCAATTTTATTTTGGTTTCTATGTAGAGTAAAATCCAAAAAAGTCAATTTTTGTTCATTTTCAACTTCGCAAGTGAAATTAATTTCGCGATACTGCTCATTTAACATATCCAGTGTGGTGTTAAGGTCACTTCTTTTAATGACTGCAAAAATGTCGTCTACGTAGCGATGCCAGATTCTTGGTAGCAAGTTTCGTGTTTTCAGATCAATTTCAAATTTTGACATGAAGACTTCTGCTATTAGTGGAGATAATGGGTTTCCCATACTCGTGCCAGAGTCTATTTTGAAAAAAACGGATTCTAAAAACAAAGTAGTTCGTGTCCATACACATTTCTGCTGCTCTCATGTAGACATTTATTTCGTTTTCACGTATGTTTTGTTTTGACAAATGTACTTTTAAAGCTGATAGTGCTTCTTTGATAGGGATGGATGGAAAAAGTGCTTCAACATCAAACGAGACTAAAATTTCATCTTCTTTTATAGGATTTTGGTTGATAATTTTAGCAAAATCTATAGAATTTTTCACTGCACAACTATGGAATGGTGGAAACTTCTTGATTTCATCGACTAACCATCTTGCAATCTTGGTGCATGGTGCTGATAAAAGAGCTACTGTTTGTCTCATGTTATCACCTGGTTTGTGTACTTTAGGTAAGCAATACAGTTTTGGTACTTCTGGGTTTGAACCAAGAAGACGCCACTTAAAACGGTCACCAAAAACAGTGCTGATCTCTTTCCGAACATCATAAGCTGCTGTTGTCATTTTATTTAGTGGGGATTTTTTCACTTCCTTGTAGTTATTCGTTTCAATCAGTTTCCAAACTCTCTTGTCATATTCCGCAGTGTTCATAATGACGATTTTGTTGCCCTTATCAGCCTTCATTATGAAAATATCTTTTTTCTTTAGATTTTTCAGAATTTCAGCTTCGTTTAGATGTGGATGTTTTGTTTTTGTCGATGCACTCTTTCGTGCGCTCTCGGATTTCATTTTTGGTGGTTTGAAATTTATATTTTAAAACTGTTTCAATGTCAGCAATTTAATCTGTAACTGGTGTGGTTGTGGGATGTATACCATAATTTAAGCCTTTATTCAACAGATTCAGCTCATCAGTCGATAAGTCCACGTTTGAAATATTTATCACAACATTGTCTACTGGTAGTGGTGTCGTGAATTTTGCTTCTCTTTTTGGTGTTTTCTGTAAAAGCGTATTGAATTTGTAGGTTTGTTTTTCTTTCTTTTTCATCACTAAATTATCAATTTCTGAAGCTGTTTTTTGTAAAAATTCATACCACTCACAATTGTATGTAGCTGTGATTTTGCTATTATGGTAAATTGATGCTAGCTGTAGGTGTAAGGAGTACAGTCGAAGTTCCGTTGTAGATAAGTCAGCATATTTGGATTTCAATTCCAAATTTAACCAATTCTTTTAAGCTGATTTTATTACCTTTTTAGTGACTGAATTATTGACTGAAGTCTTGATTTTAATGAAAGCTGGTATGATGTTATTTTGTTTGCAGCGTTTCAAGTATGCTATGTCTAATTTCAACATTTCCACTTTAGTTTTTAATCGGGTAAACTCGTTTCTTTTTGACATGGTTGTCGTTTTATTTAAAAGGAAAATTGAAACGATTAACGAAAACTCATATACATTAAACATTAATTATAAATAACACACATTAACTTGAGTTTTCAAATTATAATTTTTTTTATTAATATTTTTTATTTTGGATGCATTTCGAGCAGCTTTCCGCTCATCTTCAGCAACACGACTAAATACATATATAAATGTTTTTTTTTTCCTTTTGTATACTCTTAAACATAAACAAAACTAATACATAGTCAAATAATATTAAAGAAAGTTGGGGGAGTAAGCAGGAGAAATATATTTTTGGCCAAGTGGGGGTAAAAGAAATCAATCATTGTGGAACTGCGATCGACGTCAAAGTAAACTGAATAAATCAGACTGTATGTTGCCCTTGTCTAAGTTCAAAGCGGTATTATCTTTGTATATACACAAGCTTTCATACGCATCTAATTTTCTCTCATCGTTGATGCATTTGACAAGATGCACTTCACTCGTGGAGACTGGGAGATGTTGTTCCAGTATGTGTGATGCGAAAGCAGATTTTTTCGGTTCGTTGTTGGTGACGTATTGCTTGTGCTCACCGTATCTCTTCCTAATTGATCGTTTCGTTTGTCCATAATATTTTCTGTTGCAAACTCCACAAGAAATTTCATAAATGCCTGCTTTGTCTGACGGGTCGGTTTTGTCTTTTAAGGTGTTAAGTTGATTTTTTAATTTAAAAGGGTTCGAATAAACTATTTGCATGTTGTGTCTGCGGAAGGTTGTTTTAAGTCCATTTGTAATGTTTGGAGCGAAGGTGATAGAAACACGTTTAAGGTCATCTTTTTTGTCGATATTTCTGTTTTGTTCGAACAGTGTTGAATGATTTGCGTTTGTCTGCTTGTGTGAGTGTTTCCGAACGATGTTGTTAATTATTTTTTCGCTGTAACCATTTGTGTTGGCTACTTGTTTTATATATTCGTACTCTTTAATGTAATTTTTTAATGACAGAGGTAAGTTTACCAAACGGTGTACGAGTGAGTGAAAGGCTTCTAATTTGTGTTGAATCGGTGCATACGAATCGCTTGGAATATATCTGAGAGTACTTGTTGGCTTATGGTGAACTGCAATTTCAATTTTATTTTGGTTTCTATGTAGAGTAAAATCCAAAAAAGTCAATTTTTGTTCATTTTCAACTTCGCAAGTGAAATTAATTTCGCGATACTGCTCATTTAACATATCCAGTGTGGTGTTAAGGTCACTTCTTTTAATGACTGCAAAAATGTCGTCTACGTAGCGATGCCAGATTCTTGGTAGCAAGTTTCGTGTTTTCAGATCAATTTCAAATTTTGACATGAAGACTTCTGCTATTAGTGGAGATAATGGGTTTCCCATACTCGTGCCAGAGTCTATTTTGAAAAAAACGGATTCTAAAAACAAAGTAGTTCGTGTCCATACACATTTCTGCTGCTCTCATGTAGACATTTATTTCGTTTTCACGTATGTTTTGTTTTGACAAATGTACTTTTAAAGCTGATAGTGCTTCTTTGATAGGGATGGATGGAAAAAGTGCTTCAACATCAAACGAGACTAAAATTTCATCTTCTTTTATAGGATTTTGGTTGATAATTTTAGCAAAATCTATAGAATTTTTCACTGCACAACTATGGAATGGTGGAAACTTCTTGATTTCATCGACTAACCATCTTGCAATCTTGGTGCATGGTGCTGATAAAAGAGCTACTGTTTGTCTCATGTTATCACCTGGTTTGTGTACTTTAGGTAAGCAATACAGTTTTGGTACTTCTGGGTTTGAACCAAGAAGACGCCACTTAAAACGGTCACCAAAAACAGTGCTGATCTCTTTCCGAACATCATAAGCTGCTGTTGTCATTTTATTTAGTGGGGATTTTTTCACTTCCTTGTAGTTATTCGTTTCAATCAGTTTCCAAACTCTCTTGTCATATTCCGCAGTGTTCATAATGACGATTTTGTTGCCCTTATCTGCCTTCATTATGAAAATATCTTTTTTCTTTAGATTTTTCAGAATTTCAGCTTCGTTTAGATGTGGATGTTTTGTTTTTGTCGATGCACTCTTTCGTGCGCTCTCGGATTTCATTTTTGGTGGTTTGAAATTTATATTTTAAAACTGTTTCAATGTCAGCAATTTAATCTGTAACTGGTGTGGTTGTGGGATGTATACCATAATTTAAGCCTTTATTCAACAGATTCAGCTCATCAGTCGATAAGTCCACGTTTGAAATATTTATCACAACATTGTCTACTGGTAGTGGTGTCGTGAATTTTGCTTCTCTTTTTGGTGTTTTCTGTAAAAGCGTATTGAATTTGTAGGTTTGTTTTTCTTTCTTTTTCATCACTAAATTATCAATTTCTGAAGCTGTTTTTTGTAAAAATTCATACCACTCACAATTGTATGTAGCTGTGATTTTGCTATTATGGTAAATTGATGCTAGCTGTAGGTGTAAGGAGTACAGTCGAAGTTCCGTTGTAGATAAGTCAGCATATTTGGATTTCAATTCCAAATTTAACCAATTCTTTTAAGCTGATTTTATTACCTTTTTAGTGACTGAATTATTGACTGAAGTCTTGATTTTAATGAAAGCTGGTATGATGTTATTTTGTTTGCAGCGTTTCAAGTATGCTATGTCTAATTTCAACATTTCCACTTTAGTTTTTAATCGGGTAAACTCGTTTCTTTTTGACATGGTTGTCGTTTTATTTAAAAGGAAAATTGAAACGATTAACGAAAACTCATATATATATTATAAATAACACACATTAACTTGAGTTTTCAAATTATAATTTTTTTTATTAATATTTTTTATTTTGGATGCATTTCGAGCAGCTTTCCGCTCATCTTCAGCAACACGACTAAATACATATATAAATGTTTTTTTTTTCCTTTTGTATACTCTTAAACATAAACAAAACTAATACATAGTCAAATAATATTAAAGAAAGTTGGGGGAGTAAGCAGGAGAAATATATTTTTGGCCTAGTGGGGGTAAAAGAAATCAATCATTGTGGAACTGCGATCGACGTCAAAGTAAACTGAATAAATCAGACTGTATGTTGCCCTTGTCTAAGTTCAAAGCGGTATTATCTTTGTATATACACAAGCTTTCATACGCATCTAATTTTCTCTCATCGTTGATGCATTTGACAAGATGCACTTCACTCGTGGAGACTGGGAGATGTTGTTCCAGTATGTGTGATGCGAAAGCAGATTTTTTCGGTTCGTTGTTGGTGACGTATTGCTTGTGCTCACCGTATCTCTTCCTAATTGATCGTTTCGTTTGTCCATAATATTTTCTGTTGCAAACTCCACAAGAAATTTCATAAATGCCTGCTTTGTCTGACGGGTCGGTTTTGTCTTTTAAGGTGTTAAGTTGATTTTTTAATTTAAAAGGGTTCGAATAAACTATTTGCATGTTGTGTCTGCGGAAGGTTGTTTTAAGTCCATTTGTAATGTTTGGAGCGAAGGTGATAGAAACACGTTTAAGGTCATCTTTTTTGTCGATATTTCTGTTTTGTTCGAACAGTGTTGAATGATTTGCGTTTGTCTGCTTGTGTGAGTGTTTCCGAACGATGTTGTTAATTATTTTTTCGCTGTAACCATTTGTGTTGGCTACTTGTTTTATATATTCGTACTCTTTAATGTAATTTTTTAATGACAGAGGTAAGTTTACCAAACGGTGTACGAGTGAGTGAAAGGCTTCTAATTTGTGTTGAATCGGTGCATACGAATCGCTTGGAATATATCTGAGAGTACTTGTTGGCTTATGGTGAACTGCAATTTCAATTTTATTTTGGTTTCTATGTAGAGTAAAATCCAAAAAAGTCAATTTTTGTTCATTTTCAACTTCGCAAGTGAAATTAATTTCGCGATACTGCTCATTTAACATATCCAGTGTGGTGTTAAGGTCACTTCTTTTAATGACTGCAAAAATGTCGTCTACGTAGCGATGCCAGATTCTTGGTAGCAAGTTTCGTGTTTTCAGATCAATTTCAAATTTTGACATGAAGACTTCTGCTATTAGTGGAGATAATGGGTTTCCCATACTCGTGCCAGAGTCTATTTTGAAAAAACGGTTTCTAAAAACAAAGTAGTTCGTGTCCATACACATTTCTGCTGCTCTCATGTAGACATTTATTTCGTTTTCACGTATGTTTTGTTTTGACAAATGTACTTTTAAAGCTGATAGTGCTTCTTTGATAGGGATGGATGGAAGAAGTGCTTCAACATCAAACGAGACTAAAATTTCATCTTCTTTTATAGGATTTTGGTTGATAATTTTAGCAAAATCTATAGAATTTTTCACTGCACAACTATGGAATGGTGGAAACTTCTTGATTTCATCGACTAACCATCTTGCAATCTTGGTGCATGGTGCTGATAAAAGAGCTCCTATTTGTCTCATGTTATCACCTGGTTTGTGTACTTTAGGTAAGCAATACAGTTTTGGTACTTCTGGGTTTGAACCAAGAAGACGCCACTTAAAACGGTCACCAAAAACAGTGCTGATCTCTTTCCGAACATCATAAGCTGCTGTTGTCATTTTATTTAGTGGGGATTTTTTCACTTCCTTGTAGTTATTCGTTTCAATCAGTTTCCAAACTCTCTTGTCATATTCCGCAGTGTTCATAATGACGATTTTGTTGCCCTTATCAACCTTCATTATGAAAATATCTTTTTTCTTTAGATTTTTCAGAATTTCAGCTTCGTTTAGATGTGGATGTTTTGTTTTTGTCGATGCACTCTTTCGTGCGCTCTCGGATTTCATTTTTGGTGGTTTGAAATTTATATTTTAAAACTGTTTCAATGTCAGCAATTACATCTGTAACTGGTGTGGTTGTGGGATGTATACCATAATTTAAGCCTTTATTTAAAAGATTCAGCTCATCAGTCGATAAGTCCACGTTTGAAATATTTATCACAACATTGTCTACTGGTAGTGGTGTCGTGAATTTTGCTTCTCTTTTTGGTGTTTTCTGTTAAAGCGTATTGAATTTGTAGGTTTGTTTTTCTTTCTTTTTCATCACTAAATTATCAATTTCTGAAGCTGTTTTTTGTAAAAATTCATACCACTCACAATTGTATGTAGCTGTGATTTTGCTATTATGGTAAATTGATGCTAGCTGTAGGTGTAAGGAGTACAGTCGAAGTTCCGTTGTAGATAAGTCAGAATATTTGGATTTCAATTCCAAATTTAACCAATTCTTTTAAGCTGATTTTATTACCTTTTTAGTGACTGAATTATTGACTGAAGTCTTGATTTTAATGAAAGCTGGTATGATGTTATTTTGTTTGCAGCGTTTCAAGTATGCTATGTCTAATTTCAACATTTCCACTTTAGTTTTTAATCGGGTAAACTCGTTTCTTTTTGACATGGTTGTCGTTTTATTTAAAAGGAAAATTGAAACGATTAACGAAAACTCATATACATTAAACATTAATTATAAATAACACACATTAACATGAGTTTTCAAATTATAACATTTTTTATTTTGGATGCATTTCGAGCAGCTTTCCGCTCATCTTCAGCAACACGACTAAATACATATATAAATGGTTTTTTTTCCTTTTGTATACTCTTAAACATAAACAAAACTAAAGCATAGTCAAATAATATTAAAGAAAGTTGGGGGAGTAAGCAGGAGAAATATATTTTTGGCCAAGTGGGGGTAAAAAGAAATCAATCATTGTGGAACTGCGATCGACGTCAAAGTAAACTGAATAAATCAGACTGTATGTTGCCCTTGTCTAAGTTCAAAGAGGTATTATCTTTGCATATACACAAGCTTTCATACGCATCTAATTTTCTCTCATCGTTGATGCATTTGACAAGATGCACTTCACTCGTGGAGACTGGGAGATGTTGTTGTTCCAGTATGTGTGATGCGAAAGCAGATTTTTTCGGTTCGTTGTTGGTGACGTATTGCTTGTGCTCACCGTATCTCTTCCTAATTGATCGTTTCGTTTGTCCATAATATTTTCTGTTACAAACTCCACAAGAAATTTCATAAATGCCTGCTTTGTCTGAAGGGTCGGTTTTGTCTTTTAAGGTGTTAAGTTGATTTTTTAATTTAAAAGGGTTCGAATAAACTATTTGCATGTTGTGTCTGCGGAAGGTTGTTTTAAGTCCATTTGTAATTTTTGGAGCGAAGGTGATAGAAACACGTTTAAGGTCATCTTTTTTGTCGATATTTCTGTTTTGTTCGAACAGTGTTGAAAGATTTCCGTTTGTCTGCTTGTGTGAGTGTTTCCGAACGATGTTGTTAATTATTTTTTCGCTGTAACCATTTGTGTTGGCTACTTGTTTCATATATTCGTACTCTTTAATGTAATTTTTTAATGGCAGAGGTAAGTTTACCAAACGGTGTACGAGTGAGTGAATGGCTGCTAATTTGTGTTGAATCGGTGCATAGGAATCGCTTGGAATATATCTGAGAGTACTTGTTGGTTTATGGTGAACTGCAATTTCAATTTTATTTTGGTTTCTATGTAGAGTAAAATCCAAAAAAGTCAATTTTTGTTCATTTTCAACTTCGCAAGTGAAATTAATTTCGCGATACTGCTCATTTAACATATCCAGTGTGGTGTTAAGGTCACTTCTTTTAATGACTGCAAAAATGTCGTCTACGTAGCGATGCCAGATTCTTGGTAGCAAGTTTCGTGTTTTCAGATCAATTTCAAATTTTGACATGAAGACTTCTGCTATTAGTGGAGATAATGGGTTTCCCATACTCGTGCCAGAGTCTATTTTGAAAAAACGGTTTCTAAAAACAAAGTAGTTCGTGTCCATACACATTTCTGCTGCTCTCATGTAGACATTTATTTCGTTTTCACGTATGTTTTGTTTTGACAAATGTACTTTTAAAGCTGATAGTGCTTCTTTGATAGGGATGGATGGAAAAAGTGCTTCAACATCAAACGAGACTAAAATTTCATCTTCTTTTATAGGATTTTGGTTGATAATTTTAGCAAAATCAATAGAATTTTTCACTGCACAACTATGGAATGGTGGAAACTTCTTGATTTCATCGACTAACCATCTTGCAATCTTGGTGCATGGTGCTGATAAAAGAGCTACTATTTGTCTCATGTTATCACCTGGTTTGTGTACTTTAGGTAAGCAATACAGTTTTGGTACTTCTGGGTTTGAAACAAGAAGACGCCACTTAAAACGGTCACCAAAAACAGTGCTGATCTCTTTCCGAACATCATTAGCTGCTGTTGTCATTTTATTTAGTGGGGATTTTTTCACTTCCTTGTAGTTATTCGTTTCAATCAGTTTCCAAACTCTCTTGTCATATTCCGCAGTGTTCATAGTGACGATTTTGTTGCCCTTATCTGCCTTCATTATGAAAATATCTTTTTTCTTTAGATTTTTCAGAATTTCAGCTTCGTTTAGATGTGGATGTTTTGTTTTTGTCGATGCACTCTTTCGTGCGCTCTGGGATTTCATTTTTGGTGGTTTGAAATTTATATTTTAAAACTGTTTTAATGTCAGCAATTACATCTGTAACTGGTGTGGTTGTGGGATGTATACCATAATTTAAGCCTTTATTTAAAAGATTCAGCTCATCAGTCGATAAGTCCACGTTTGAAATATTTATCACAACATTGTCTACTGGTAGTGGGGTCGTGAATTTTGCTTCTCTTTTTGGTGTTTTCTGTAAAAGCGTATTGAATTTGTGGGTTTGTTTTTCTTTCTTTTTCATCACTAAATTATCAATTTCTGAAGCTGTTTTTTGTAAAAATTCATACCACTCACAATTGTATGTAGCTGTGATTTTGCTATTATGGTAAATTGATGCTAGCTGTAGGTGTAAGGAGTACAGTCGAAGTTCCGTTGTAGATAAGTCAGCATATTTGGATTTCAATTCCAAATTTAACCAATTCTTTTAAGCTGATTTTATTACCTTTTAAGTGACTGAATTATTGACTGAAGTCTTGATTTTAATGAAAGCTGGTATGATGTTTATTACATTAAACATTAATTATAAATAACACACATTAACTTGAGTTTTCAAATTATAAAATTTTTTATTAATATTTTTTATTTTGGATGCATTTCGAGCAGCTTTCCGCTCATCTTCAGCAACACGACTAAATACATATATAAATGGTTTTTTTTTTCCTTTTGTATACTCTTAAACATAAACAAAACTAATGCATAGTCAAATAATATTAAAGAAAGTTGGGGGAGTAAGCAGGAGAAATATATTTTTGGCCAAGTGGGGGTAAAAGAAATCAATCATTGTGGAACTGCGATCGACGTCAAAGTAAACTGAATAAATCAGACTGTATGTTGCCCTTGTCTAAGTTCAAAGAGGTATTATCTTTGTATATACACAAGCTTTCATACGCATCTAATTTTCTCTCATCGTTGATGCATTTGACAAGATGCACTTCACTCGTGGAGACTGGGAGATGTTGTTGTTCCAGTATGTGTGATGCGAAAGCAGATTTTTTCGGTTCGTTGTTGGTGACGTATTGCTTGTGCTCACCGTATCTCTTCCTAATTGATCGTTTCGTTTGTCCATAATATTTTCTGTTGCAAACTCCACAAGAAATTTCATAAATGCCTGCTTTGTCTGAAGGGTCGGTTTTGTCTTTTAAGGTGTTAAGTTGATTTTTTAATTTAAAAGGGTTCGAATAAACTATTTGCATGTTGTGTCTGCGGAAGGTTGTTTTAAGTCCATTTGTAATGTTTGGAGCGAAGGTGATAGAAACACGTTTAAGGTCATCTTTTTTGTCGATATTTCTGTTTTGTTCGAACAGTGTTGAAAGATTTGCGTTTGTCTGCTTGTGTGAGTGTTTCCGAACGATGTTGTTAATTATTTTTTCGCTGTAACCATTTGTGTTGGCTACTTGTTTTATATATTCGTACTCTTTAATGTAATTTTTTAATGACAGAGGTAAGTTTACCAAACGGTGTACGAGTGAGTGAAAGGCTGCTAATTTGTGTTGAATCGGTGCATACGAATCGCTTGGAATATATCTGAGAGTACTTGTTGGTTTATGGTGAACTGCAATTTCAATTTTATTTTGGTTTCTATGTAGAGTAAGATCCAAAAAAGTCAATTTTTGTTCATTTTCAACTTTGCAAGTGAAATTAATTTCGCGATACTGCTCATTTAACATATCCAGTGTGGTGTTAAGGTCACTTCTTTTAATGACTGCAAAAATGTCGTCTACGTAGCGATGCCAGATTCTTGGTAGCAAGTTTCGTGTTTTCAGATCAATTTCAAATTTTGACATGAAGACTTCTGCTATTAGTGGAGATAATGGGTTTCCCATACTCGTGCCAGAGTCTATTTTGAAAAAACGGTTTCTAAAAACAAAGTAGTTCGTGTCCATACACATTTCTGCTGCTCTCATGTAGACATTTATTTCGTTTTCACGTATGTTTTGTTTTGACAAATGTACTTTTAAAGCTGATAGTGCTTCTTTGATAGGGATGGATGGAAAAAGTGCTTCAACATCAAACGAGACTAAAATTTCATCTTCTTTCATAGGATTTTGGTTGATAATTTTAGCAAAATCTATAGAATTTTTCACTGCACAACTATGGAATGGTGGAAACTTCTTGTTTTCATCGACTAACCATCTTGCAATCTTGGTGCATGGTGCTGATAAAAGAGCTACTATTTGTCTCATGTTATCACCTGGTTTGTGTACTTTAGGTAAGCAATACAGTTTTGGTACTTCTGGGTTTGAACCAAGAAGACGCCACTTAAAACGGTCACCAAAAACAGTGCTGATCTCTTTCCGAACATCATAAGCTGCTGTTGTCATTTTATTTAGTGGGGATTTTTTCACTTCCTTGTAGTTATTCGTTTCAATCAGTTTCCAAACTCTCTTGTCATATTCCGCAGTGTTCATAATGACGATTTTGTTGCCCTTATCTGCCTTCATTATGAAAATATCTTTTTTCTTTAGATTTTTCAGAATTTCAGCTTCGTTTAGATGTGGATGTTTTGTTTTTGTCGATGCACTCTTTCGTGCGCTCTCGGATTTCATTTTTGGTGGTTTGAAATTTATATTTTAAAACTGTTTTAATGTCAGCAATTACATCTGTAACTGGTGTGGTTGTGGGATGTATACCATAATTTAAGCCTTTATTTAAAAGATTCAGCTCATCAGTCGATAAGTCCACGTTTGAAATATTTATCACAACATTGTCTACTGGTAGTGGGGTCGTGAATTTTGCTTCTCTTTTTGGTGTTTTCTGTAAAAGCGTATTGAATTTGTAGGTTTGTTTTTCTTTCTTTTTCATCACTAAATTATCAATTTCTGAAGCTGTTTTTTGTAAAAATTCATACCACTCACAATTGTATGTAGCTGTGATTTTGCTATTATGGTAAATTGATGCTAGCTGTAGGTGTAAGGAGTACAGTCGAAGTTCCGTTGTAGATAAGTCAGCATATTTGGATTTCAATTCCAAATTTAACCAATTCTTTTAAGCTGATTTTATTACCTTTTAAGTGACTGAATTATTGACTGAAGTCTTGATTTTAATGAAAGCTGGTATGATGTTTATTACATTAAACATTAATTATAAATAACACACATTAACTTGAGTTTTCAAATTATAAAATTTTTTATTAATATTTTTTATTTTGGATGCATTTCGAGCAGCTTTCCGCTCATCTTCAGCAACACGACTAAATACATATATAAATGGTTTTTTTTTTCCTTTTGTATACTCTTAAACATAAACAAAACTAATGCATAGTCAAATAATATTAAAGAAAGTTGGGGGAGTAAGCAGGAGAAATATATTTTTGGCCAAGTGGGGGTAAAAGAAATCAATCATTGTGGAACTGCGATCGACGTCAAAGTAAACTGAATAAATCAGACTGTATGTTGCCCTTGTCTAAGTTCAAAGAGGTATTATCTTTGTATATACACAAGCTTTCATACGCATCTAATTTTCTCTCATCGTTGATGCATTTGACAAGATGCACTTCACTCGTGGAGACTGGGAGATGTTGTTGTTCCAGTATGTGTGATGCGAAAGCAGATTTTTTCGGTTCGTTGTTGGTGACGTATTGCTTGTGCTCACCGTATCTCTTCCTAATTGATCGTTTCGTTTGTCCATAATATTTTCTGTTGCAAACTCCACAAGAAATTTCATAAATGCCTGCTTTGTCTGAAGGGTCGGTTTTGTCTTTTAAGGTGTTAAGTTGATTTTTTAATTTAAAAGGGTTCGAATAAACTATTTGCATGTTGTGTCTGCGGAAGGTTGTTTTAAGTCCATTTGTAATGTTTGGAGCGAAGGTGATAGAAACACGTTTAAGGTCATCTTTTTTGTCGATATTTCTGTTTTGTTCGAACAGTGTTGAAAGATTTGCGTTTGTCTGCTTGTGTGAGTGTTTCCGAACGATGTTGTTAATTATTTTTTCGCTGTAACCATTTGTGTTGGCTACTTGTTTTATATATTCGTACTCTTTAATGTAATTTTTTAATGACAGAGGTAAGTTTACCAAACGGTGTACGAGTGAGTGAAAGGCTGCTAATTTGTGTTGAATCGGTGCATACGAATCGCTTGGAATATATCTGAGAGTACTTGTTGGTTTATGGTGAACTGCAATTTCAATTTTATTTTGGTTTCTATGTAGAGTAAGATCCAAAAAAGTCAATTTTTGTTCATTTTCAACTTTGCAAGTGAAATTAATTTCGCGATACTGCTCATTTAACATATCCAGTGTGGTGTTAAGGTCACTTCTTTTAATGACTGCAAAAATGTCGTCTACGTAGCGATGCCAGATTCTTGGTAGCAAGTTTCGTGTTTTCAGATCAATTTCAAATTTTGACATGAAGACTTCTGCTATTAGTGGAGATAATGGGTTTCCCATACTCGTGCCAGAGTCTATTTTGAAAAAACGGTTTCTAAAAACAAAGTAGTTCGTGTCCATACACATTTCTGCTGCTCTCATGTAGACATTTATTTCGTTTTCACGTATGTTTTGTTTTGACAAATGTACTTTTAAAGCTGATAGTGCTTCTTTGATAGGGATGGATGGAAAAAGTGCTTCAACATCAAACGAGACTAAAATTTCATCTTCTTTCATAGGATTTTGGTTGATAATTTTAGCAAAATCTATAGAATTTTTCACTGCACAACTATGGAATGGTGGAAACTTCTTGTTTTCATCGACTAACCATCTTGCAATCTTGGTGCATGGTGCTGATAAAAGAGCTACTATTTGTCTCATGTTATCACCTGGTTTGTGTACTTTAGGTAAGCAATACAGTTTTGGTACTTCTGGGTTTGAACCAAGAAGACGCCACTTAAAACGGTCACCAAAAACAGTGCTGATCTCTTTCCGAACATCATAAGCTGCTGTTGTCATTTTATTTAGTGGGGATTTTTTCACTTCCTTGTAGTTATTCGTTTCAATCAGTTTCCAAACTCTCTTGTCATATTCCGCAGTGTTCATAATGACGATTTTGTTGCCCTTATCTGCCTTCATTATGAAAATATCTTTTTTCTTTAGATTTTTCAGAATTTCAGCTTCGTTTAGATGTGGATGTTTTGTTTTTGTCGATGCACTCTTTCGTGCGCTCTCGGATTTCATTTTTGGTGGTTTGAAATTTATATTTTAAAACTGTTTCAATGTCAGCAATTACATCTGTAACTGGTGTGGTTGTGGGATGCATACCATAATTTAAGCCTTTATTTAAAAGATTCAGCTCATCAGTCGATAAGTCCACGTTTGAAATATTTATCACAACATTGTCTACGGGTAGTGGTGTCGTGAATTTTGCTTCTCTTTTTGGTGTTTTCTGTAAAAGCGTATTGAATTTGTAGGTTTGTTTTTCTTTCTTTTTCATCACTAAATTATCAATTTCTGAAGCTGTTTTTTGTAAAAATTCATACCACTCACAATTGTATGTAGCTGTGATTTTGCTATTATGGTAAATTGATGCTAGCTGTAGGTGTAAGGAGTACAGTCGAAGTTCCGTTGTAGATAAGTCAGCATATTTGGATTTCAATTCCAAATTTAACCAATTCTTTTAAGCTGATTTTATTACCTTTTAAGTGACTGAATTATTGACTGAAGTCTTGATTTTAATGAAAGCTGGTATGATGTTATTTTGTTTGCAGCGTTTCAAGTATGCTATGTCTAATTTCAACATTTCCACTTTAGTTTTTAATCGGGTAAACTCGTTTCTTTTTGACATGGTTGTCGTTTTATTTAAAAGGAAAATTGAAACGATTAACGAAAACTCATATACATTAAACATTAATTATAAATAACACACATTAACATGAGTTTTCAAATTATAAAATTTTTTATTTTGGATGCATTTCGAGCAGCTTTCCGCTCATCTTCAGCAACACGACTAAATACATATATAAATGGTTTTTTTTCCTTTTGTATACTCTTAAACATAAACAAAACTAAAGCATAGTCAAATAATATTAAAGAAAGTTGGGGGAGTAAGCAGGAGAAATATATTTTTGGCCAAGTGGGGGTAAAAGAAATCAATCATTGTGGAACTGCGATCGACGTCAAAGTAAACTGAATAAATCAGACTGTATGTTGCCCTTGTCTAAGTTCAAAGCGGTATTATCTTTGCATATACACAAGCTTTCATACGCATCTAATTTTCTCTCATCGTTGATGCATTTGACAAGATGCACTTCACTCGTGGAGACTGGGAGATGTTGTTGTTCCAGTATGTGTGACGCGAAAGCAGATTTTTTCGGTTCGTTGTTGGTGACGTATTGCTTGTGCTCACCGTATCTCTTCCTAATTGATCGTTTCGTTTGTCCATAATATTTTCTGTTACAAACTCCACAAGAAATTTCATAAATGCCTGCTTTGTCTGAAGGGTCGGTTTTGTCTTTTAAGGTGTTAAGTTGATTTTTTAATTTAAAAGGGTTCGAATAAACTATTTGCATGTTGTGTCTGCGGAAGGTTGTTTTAAGTCCATTTGTAATTTTTGGAGCGAAGGTGATAGAAACACGTTTAAGGTCATCTTTTTTGTCGATATTTCTGTTTTGTTCGAACAGTGTTGAAAGATTTGCGTTTGTCTGCTTGTGTGAGTGTTTCCGAACGATGTTGTTAATTATTTTTTCGCTGTAACCATTTGTGTTGGCTACTTGTTTCATATATTCGTACTCTTTAATGTAATTTTTTAATGGCAGAGGTAAGTTTACCAAACGGTGTACGAGTGAGTGAATGGCTGCTAATTTGTGTTGAATCGGTGCATAGGAATCGCTTGGAATATATCTGAGAGTACTTGTTGGTTTATGGTGAACTGCAATTTCAATTTTATTTTGGTTTCTATGTAGAGTAAAATCCAAAAAAGTCAATTTTCGTTCATTTTCAACTTCGCAAGTGAAATTAATTTCGCGATACTGCTCATTTAACATATCCAGTGTGGTGTTAAGGTCACTTCTTTTAATGACTGCAAAAATGTCGTCTACGTAGCGATGCCAGATTCTTGGTAGCAAGTTTCGTGTTTTCAGATCAATTTCAAATTTTGACATGAAGACTTCTGCTATTAGTGGAGATAATGGGTTTCCCATACTCGTGCCAGAGTCTATTTTGAAAAAACGGTTTCTAAAAACAAAGTAGTTCGTGTCCATACACATTTCTGCTGCTCTCATGTAGACATTTATTTCGTTTTCACGTATGTTTTGTTTTGACAAATGTACTTTTAAAGCTGATAGTGCTTCTTTGATAGGGATGGATGGAAAAAGTGCTTCAACATCAAACGAGACTAAAATTTCATCTTCTTTTATAGGATTTTGGTTGATAATTTTAGCAAAATCTATAGAATTTTTCACTGCACAACTATGGAATGGTGGAAACTTCTTGATTTCATCGACTAACCATCTTGCAATCTTGGTGCATGGTGCTGATAAAAGAGCTACTATTTGTCTCATGTTATCACCTGGTTTGTGTACTTTAGGTAAGCAATACAGTTTTGGTACTTCTGGGTTTGAAACAAGAAGACGCCACTTAAAACGGTCACCAAAAACAGTGCTGATCTCTTTCCGAACATCATTAGCTGCTGTTGTCATTTTATTTAGTGGGGATTTTTTCACTTCCTTGTAGTTATTCGTTTCAATCAGTTTCCAAACTCTCTTGTCATATTCCGCAGTGTTCATAGTGACGATTTTGTTGCCCTTATCTGCCTTCATTATGAAAATATCTTTTTTCTTTAGATTTTTCAGAATTTCAGCTTCGTTTAGATGTGGATGTTTTGTTTTTGTCGATGCACTCTTTCGTGCGCTCTGGGATTTCATTTTTGGTGGTTTGAAATTTATATTTTAAAACTGTTTTAATGTCAGCAATTACATCTGTAACTGGTGTGGTTGTGGGATGTATACCATAATTTAAGCCTTTATTTAAAAGATTCAGCTCATCAGTCGATAAGTCCACGTTTGAAATATTTATCACAACATTGTCTACTGGTAGTGGGGTCGTGAATTTTGCTTCTCTTTTTGGTGTTTTCTGTAAAAGCGTATTGAATTTGTGGGTTTGTTTTTCTTTCTTTTTCATCACTAAATTATCAATTTCTGAAGCTGTTTTTTGTAAAAATTCATACCACTCACAATTGTATGTAGCTGTGATTTTGCTATTATGGTAAATTGATGCTAGCTGTAGGTGTAAGGAGTACAGTCGAAGTTCCGTTGTAGATAAGTCAGCATATTTGGATTTCAATTCCAAATTTAACCAATTCTTTTAAGCTGATTTTATTACCTTTTAAGTGACTGAATTATTGACTGAAGTCTTGATTTTAATGAAAGCTGGTATGATGTTTATTACATTAAACATTAATTATAAATAACACACATTAACTTGAGTTTTCAAATTATAAAATTTTTTATTAATATTTTTTATTTTGGATGCATTTCGAGCAGCTTTCCGCTCATCTTCAGCAACACGACTAAATACATATATAAATGGTTTTTTTTTCCTTTTGTATACTCTTAAACATAAACAAAACTAATGCATAGTCAAATAATATTAAAGAAAGTTGGGGGAGTAAGCAGGAGAAATATATTTTTGGCCAAGTGGGGGTAAAAGAAATCAATCATTGTGGAACTGCGATCGACGTCAAAGTAAACTGAATAAATCAGACTGTATGTTGCCCTTGTCTAAGTTCAAAGCGGTATTATCTTTGTATATACACAAGCTTTCATACGCATCTAATTTTCTCTCATCGTTGATGCATTTGACAAGATGCACTTCACTCGTGGAGACTGGGAGATGTTGTTGTTCCAGTATGTGTGATGCGAAAGCAGATTTTTTCGGTTCGTTGTTGGTGACGTATTGCTTGTGCTCACCGTATCTCTTCCTAATTGATCGTTTCGTTTGTCCATAATATTTTCTGTTGCAAACTCCACAAGAAATTTCATAAATGCCTGCTTTGTCTGAAGGGTCGGTTTTGTCTTTTAAGGTGTTAAGTTGATTTTTTAATTTAAAAGGGTTCGAATAAACTATTTGCATGTTGTGTCTGCGGAAGGTTGTTTTAAGTCCATTTGTAATGTTTGGAGCGAAGGTGATAGAAACACGTTTAAGGTCATCTTTTTTGTCGATATTTCTGTTTTGTTCGAACAGTGTTGAAAGATTTGCGTTTGTCTGCTTGTGTGAGTGTTTCCGAACGATGTTGTTAATTATTTTTTCGCTGTAACCATTTGTGTTGGCTACTTGTTTTATATATTCGTACTCTTTAATGTAATTTTTTAATGACAGAGGTAAGTTTACCAAACGGTGTACGAGTGAGTGAAAGGCTGCTAATTTGTGTTGAATCGGTGCATACGAATCGCTTGGAATATATCTGAGAGTACTTGTTTTTATGGTGAACTGCAATTTCAATTTTATTTTGGTTTCTATGTAGAGTAAAATCCAAAAAAGTCAATTTTTGTTCATTTTCAACTTCGCAAGTGAAATTAATTTCGCGATACTGCTCATTTAACATATCCAGTGTGGTGTTAAGGTCACTTCTTTTAATGACTGCAAAAATGTCGTCTACGTAGCGATGCCAGATTCTTGGTAGCAAGTTTCGTGTTTTCAGATCAATTTCAAATTTTGACATGAAGACTTCTGCTATTAGTGGAGATAATGGGTTTCCCATACTCGTGCCAGAGTCTAATTTGAAAAAACGGTTTCTAAAAACAAAGTAGTTCGTGTCCATACACATTTCTGCTGCTCTCATGTAGACATTTATTTCGTTTTCACGTATGTTTTGTTTTGACAAATGTACTTTTAAAGCTGATAGTGCTTCTTTGATAAGGATGGATGGAAAAAGTGCTTCAACATCAAACGAGACTAAAATTTCATCTTCTTTTATAGGATTTTGGTTGACAATTTTAGCAAAATCTATAGAATTTTTCACTGCACAACTATGGAATGGTGGAAACTTCTTGATTTCATCGACTAACCATCTTGCAATCTTGGTGCATGGTGCTGATAAAAGAGCTACTATTTGTCTCATGTTATCACCTGGTTTGTGTACTTTAGGTAAGCAATACAGTTTTGGTACTTCTGGGTTTGAACCAAGAAGACGCCACTTAAAACGGTCACCAAAAACAGTGCTGATCTCTTTCCGAACATCATAAGCTGCTGTTGTCATTTTATTTAGTGGGGATTTCTTCACTTCCTTGTAGTTATTCGTTTCAATCAGTTTCCAAACTCTCTTGTCATATTCCGCAGTGTTCATAATGACGATTTTGTTGCCCTTATCAGCCTTCATTATGAAAATATCTTTTTTCTTTAGATTTTTCAGAATTTCAGCTTCGTTTAGATGTGGATGTTTTGTTTTTGTCGATGCACTCTTTCGTGCGCTCTCGGATTTCATTTTTGGTGGTTTGAAATTTATATTTTAAAACTGTTTCAATGTCAGCAATTACATCTGTAACTGGTGTGGTTGTGGGATGTATACCATAATTTAAGCCTTTATTTAAAAGATTCAGCTCATCAGTCGATAAGTCCACGTTTGAAATATTTATCACAACATTGTCTACTGGTAGTGGTGTCGTGAATTTTGCTTCTCTTTTTGGTGTTTGTTTCTGAATTTGTAGGTTTGTTTTTCTTTCTTTTTCATCACTAAATTATCAATTTCTGAAGCTGTTTTTTGTAAAAATTCATACCACTCACAATTGTATGTAGCTGTGATTTTGCTATTATGGTAAATTGATGCTAGCTGTAGGTGTAAGGAGTACAGTCGAAGTTCCGTTGTAGATAAGTCAGCATATTTGGATTTCAATTCCAAATTTAACCAATTCTTTTTAGCTGATTTTATTACCTTTTTAGTGACTGAATTATTGACTGAAGTCTTGATTTTAATGAAAGGTGGTATGATGTTATTTTGTTTGCAGCGTTTCAAGTATGCTATGTCTAATTTCAACATTTCCACTTTAGTTTTTAATCGGGTAAACTCGTTTCTTTTTGACATGGTTGTCGTTTTATTTAAAAGGAAAATTGAAACGATTAACGAAAACTCATATACATTAAACATTAATTATAAATAACACACATTAACTTGAGTTTTCAAATTATAAAATTTTTTATTAATATTTTTTATTTTGGATGCATTTCGAGCAGCTTTCCGCTCATCTTCAGCAACACGACTAAATACATATATAAATGGTTTTTTTTCCTTTTGTATACTCTTAAACATAAACAAAATTAAAGCATAGTCAAATAATATTAAAGAAAGTTGGGGGAGTAAGCAGGAGAAATATATTTTTGGCCAAGTGGGGTAAAAGAAATCAATCATTGTGGAACTGCGATCGACGTCAAAGTAAACTGAATAAATCAGACTGTATGTTGCCCTTGTCTAAGTTCAAAGAGGTATTATCTTTGTATATACACAAGCTTTCATACGCATCTAATTTTCTCTCATCGTTGATGCATTTGACAAGATGCACTTCACTCGTGGAGACTGGGAGATGTTGTTGTTCCAGTATGTGTGATGCGAAAGCAGATTTTTTCGGTTCGTTGTTGGTGACGTATTGCTTGTGCTCACCGTATCTCTTCCTAATTGATCGTTTCGTTTGTCCATAATATTTTCTGTTACAAACTCCACAGGAAATTTCATAAATGCCTGCTTTGTCTGAAGGGTCGGTTTTGTCTTTTAAGGTGTAAAGTTGATTTTTTAATTTAAAAGGGTTCGAATAAACTATTTGCATGTTGTGTCTGCGGAAGGTTGTTTTAAGTCCATTTGTAATGTTTGGAGCGAAGGTGATAGAAACACGTTTAAGGTCATCTTTTTTGTCGATATTTCTGTTTTGTTCGAACAGTGTTGAAAGATTTGCGTTTGTCTGCTTGTGTGAGTGTTTCCGAACGATGTTGTTAATTATTTTTTCGCTGTAACCATTTGTGTTGGCTACTTGTTTTATATATTCGTACTCTTTAATGTAATTTTTTAATGGCAGAGGTAAGTTTACCAAACGGTGTACGAGTGAGTGAATGGCTGCTAATTTGTGTTGAATCGGTGCATACGAATCGCTTGGAATATATCTGAGAGTACTTGTTGGTTTATGGTGAACTGCAATTTCAATTTTATTTTGTTTTCTATGTAGAGTAAGATCCAAAAAAGTCAATTTTTGTTCATTTTCAACTTCGCAAGTGAAATTAATTTCGCGATACTGCTCATTTAACATATCCAGTGTGGTGTTAAGGTCACTTCTTTTAATGACTGCAAAAATGTCGTCTACGTAGCGATGCCAGATTCTTGGTAGCAAGTTTCGTGTTTTCAGATCAATTTCAAATTTTGACATGAAGACTTCTGCTATTAGTGGAGATAATGGGTTTCCCATACTCGTGCCAGAGTCTATTTTGAAAAAACGGTTTCTAAAAACAAAGTAGTTCGTGTCCATACACATTTCTGCTGCTCTCATGTAGACATTTATTTCGTTTTCACGTATGTTTTGTTTTGACAAATGTACTTTTAAAGCTGATAGTGCTTCTTTGATAGGGATGGATGGAAAAAGTGCTTCAACATCAAACAAGACTAAAATTTCATCTTCTCTTATAGGATTTTGGTTGATAATTTTAGCAAAATCTATAGAATTTTTCACTGCACAACTATGGAATGGTGGAAACTTCTTGATTTCATCGACTAACCATCTTGCAATCTTGGTGCATGGTGCTGATAAAAGAGCTACTATTTGTCTCATGTTATCACCTGGTTTGTGTACTTTAGGTAAGCAATACAGTTTTGGTACTTCTGGGTTTGAAACAAGAAGACGCCACTTAAAACGGTCACCAAAAACAGTGCTGATCTCTTTCCGAACATCATTAGCTGCTGTTGTCATTTTATTTAGTGGGGATTTTTTCACTTCCTTGTAGTTATTCGTTTCAATCAGTTTCCAAACTCTCTTGTCATATTCCGCAGTGTTCATAATGACGATTTTGTTGCCCTTATCTGCCTTCATTATGAAAATATCTTTTTCTTTAGATTTTTCAGAATTTCAGCTTCGTTTAGATGTGGATGTTTTGTTTTTGTCGATGCACTCTTTCGTGCGCTCTCGGATTTCATTTTTGGTGGTTTGAAATTTATATTTTAAAACTGTTTCAATGTCAGCAATTACATCTGTAACTGGTGTGGTTGTGGGATGTATACCCTAATTTAAGCCTTTATTTAACAGATTCAGCTCATCAGTCGATAAGTCCACGTTTGAAATATTTATCACAACATTGTCTACTGGTAGTGGTGTCGTGAATTTTGCTTCTCTTTTTGGTGTTTTCTGTAAAAGCGTATTGAATTTGTAGGTTTGTTTTTCTTTCTTTTTCATCACTAAATTATCAATTTCTGAAGCTGTTTTTTGTAAAAATTCATACCACTCACAATTGTATGTAGCTGTGATTTTGCTATTATGGTAAATTGATGCTAGCTGTAGGTGTAAGGAGTACAGTCGAAGTTCCGTTGTAGATAAGTCAGCATATTTGGATTTCAATTCCAAATTTAACCAATTCTTTTAAGCTGATTTTATTACCTTTTTAGTGACTGAATTATTGACTGAAGTCTTGATTTTAATGAAAGCTGGTATGATGTTATTTTGTTTGCAGCGTTTCAAGTATGCTATGTCTAATTTCAACATTTCCACTTTAGTTTTTAATCGGGTAAACTCGTTTCTTTTTGACATGGTTGTCGTTTTATTTAAAAGGAAAATTGAAACGATTAACGAAAACTCATATACATTAAACATTAATTATAAATAACACACATTAACTTGAGTTTTCAAATTATAATTTTTTTTATTAATAGCTTGTGCTCACCGTATCTCTTCCTAATTGATCGTTTCGTTTGTCCATAATATTTTCTGTTGCAAACTCCACAAGAAATTTCATAAATGCCTGCTTTGTCTGATGGGTCGGTTTTGTCTTTTAAGGTGTTAAGTTGATTTTTTAATTTAAAAGGGTTCGAATAAACTATTTGCATGTTGTGTCTGCGGAAGGTTGTTTTATGTCCATTTGTAATGTTTGGAGCGAAGGTGATAGAAACACGTTTAAGGTCATCTTTTTTGTCGATATTTCTGTTTTGTTCGAACAGTGTTGAAAGTTTTGCGTTTGTCTGCTTGTGTGAGTGTTTCCGAACGATGTTGTTAATTATTTTTTCGCTGTAACCATTTGTGTTGGCTACTTGTTTCATATATTCGTACTCTTTAATGTAATTTTTTAATGACAGAGGTAAGTTTACCAAACGGTGTACGAGTGAGTGAAAGGCTGCTAATTTGTGTTGAATCGGTGCATACGAATCGCTTGGAATATATCTGAGAGTACTTGTTGGTTTATGGTGAACTGCAATTTCAATTTTATTTTAGTTTCTATGTAGAGTAAGATCCAAAAAAGTCAATTTTTGTTCATTTTCAACTTCGCAAGTGAAATTAATTTCGCGATACTGCTCATTTAACATATCCAGTGTGGTGTTAAGGTCACTTCTTTTAATGACTGCAAAAATGTCGTCTACGTAGCGATGCCAGATTCTTGGTAGCAAGTTTCGTGTTTTCAGATCAATTTCAAATTTTGACATGAAGACTTCTGATATTAGTGGAGATAATGGGTTTCCCATACTCATGCCAGAGTCTATTTTGAAAAAAACGGTTTCTAAAAACAAAGTAGTTCGTGTCCATACAAATTTCTGCTGCTCTCATGTAGACATTTATTTCGTTTTCACGTATGTTTTGTTTTGACAAATGTACTTTTAAAGCTGATAGTGCTTCTTTGATAGGGATGGATGGAAAAAGTGCTTCAACATCAAACGAGACTAAAATTTCATCTTCTTTCATAGGATTTTGGTTGATAATTTTAGCAAAATCTATAGAATTTTTCACTGCACAACTATGGAATGGTGGAAACTTCTTGTTTTCATCGACTAACCATCTTGCAATCTTGGTGCATGGTGCTGATAAAAGAGCTACTATTTGTCTCATGTTATCACCTGGTTTGTGTACTTTAGGTAAGCAATACAGTTTTGGTACTTCTGGGTTTGAACCAAGAAGACGCCACTTAAAACGGTCACCAAAAACAGTGCTGATCTCTTTCCGAACATCATAAGCTGCTGTTGTCATTTTATTTAGTGGGGATTTTTTCACTTCCTTGTAGTTATTCGTTTCAATCAGTTTCCAAACTCTCTTGTCATATTCCGCAGTGTTCATAATGACGATTTTGTTGCCCTTATCAGCCTTCATTATGAAAATATCTTTTTTCTTTAGATTTTTCAGAATTTCAGCTTCGTTTAGATGTGGATGTCTTGTTTTTAGTTTTTTGTTTTTGTCGATGCACTCTTTCGTGCGCTCTCGGATTTCATTTTTGGTGGTTTGAAATTTATATTTTAAAACTGTTTCAATGTCAGCAATTACATCTGTAACTGGTGTGGTTGTGGGATGTATACCATAATTTAAGCCTTTATTTAAAAGATTCAGCTCATCAGTTGATAAGTCCACGTTTGAAATATTTATCACAACATTGTCTACTGGTAGTGGTGTCGTGAATTTTGCTTCTCTTTTTGGTGTTTTCTGTAAAAGCGTATTGAATTTGTGGGTTTGTTTTTCTTTCTTTTTCATCACTAAATTATCAATTTCTGAAGCTGTTTTTTGTAAAAATTCATACCACTCACAATTGTATGTAGCTGTGATTTTGCTATTGTGGTAAATTGATGCTAGCTGTAGGTGTAAGGAGTACAGTCGAAGTTCCGTTGTAGATAAGTCAACATATTTGTATTTCAATTCCAAATTTAACCAATTCTTTTAAGCTGATTTTATTACCTTTTAAGTGACTGAATTATTGACTGAGGTCTTGATTTTAATGAAAGCTGGTATGATGTTATTTTTGTTTGCAGCGTTTCAAGTATGCTATATCTAATTTCAACATTTCCACTTTAGTTTTTAATCGGGTAAACTCGTTTCTTTTTGACATGGTTGTCGTTTTATTTAAAAGGTAAATTGAAACGATTAACGAAAACTCATATACATTAAACATTAATTATAAATAACACACATTAACTTGAGTTTTCAAATTATAATTTTTTTTATTAATATTTTTTATTTTGGATGCATTTCGAGCAGCTTTCCGCTCATCTTCAGCAACACGACTAAATACATATATAAATGTTTTTTTTTTCCTTTTGTATACTCTTAAACATAAACAAAACTAATACATAATCAAATAATATTAAAGAAAGTTGGGGGAGTAAGCAGGAGAAATATATTTTTGGCCAAGTGGGGGTAAAAGAAATCAATCATTGTGGAACTGCGATCGACGTCAAAGTAAACTGAATAAATCAGACTGTATGTTGCCCTTGTCAAAGTTCAAAGAGGTATTATCTTTGTATATACACAAGCTTTCATACGCATCTAATTTTCTCTCATCGTTGATGCATTTGACAAGATGCACTTCACTCGTGGAGACTGGGAGATGTTGTTGTTCCAGTATGTGTGATGCGAAAACAGATTTTTTCGGTTCGTTGTTGGTGACGTATTGCTTGTGCTCACCGTATCTCTTCCTAATTGATCGTTTCGTTTGTCCATAATATTTTCTGTTGCAAACTCCACAAGAAATTTCATAAATGCCTGCTTTGTCTGACGGGTCGGTTTTGTCTTTTAAGGTGTTCAGTTGATTTTTTAATTTAAAAGGGTTCGAATAAACTATTTGCATGTTGTGTCTGCGGAAGGTTGTTTTAAGTCCATTTGTAATGTTTGGAGCGAAGGTGATAGAAACACGTTTAAGGTCATCTTTTTTGTCGATATTTCTGTTTTGTTCGAACAGTGTTGAAAGATTTGCGTTTGTCTGCTTGTGTGAGTGTTTCCGAACGATGTTGTTAATTATTTTTTCGCTGTAACCATTTGTGTTGGCTACTTGTTTTATATATTCGTACTCTTTAATGTAATTTTTTAATGACAGAGGTAAGTTTACCAAACGGTGTACGAGTGAGTGAAAGGCTGCTAATTTGTGTTGAATCGGTGCATACGAATCGCTTGGAATATATCTGAGAGTACTTGTTGGTTTATGGTGAACTGCAATTTCAATTTTATTTTAGTTTCTATGTAGAGTAAGATCCAAAAAAGTCAATTTTTGTTCATTTTCAACTTCGCAAGTGAAATTAATTTCGCGATACTGCTCATTTAACATATCCAGTGTGGTGTTAAGGTCACTTCTTTTAATGACTGCAAAAATGTCGTCTACGTAGCGATGCCAGATTCTTGGTAGCAAGTTTCGTGTTTTCAGATCAATTTCAAATTTTGACATGAAGACTTCTGATATTAGTGGAGATAATGGGTTTCCCATACTCATGCCAGAGTCTATTTTGAAAAAAACGGTTTCTAAAAACAAAGTAGTTCGTGTCCATACAAATTTCTGCTGCTCTCATGTAGACATTTATTTCGTTTTCACGTATGTTTTGTTTTGACAAATGTACTTTTAAAGCTGATAGTGCTTCTTTGATAGGGATGGATGGAAAAAGTGCTTCAACATCAAACGAGACTAAAATTTCATCTTCTTTCATAGGATTTTGGTTGATAATTTTAGCAAAATCTATAGAATTTTTCACTGCACAACTATGGAATGGTGGAAACTTCTTGATTTCATCGACTAACCATCTTGCAATCTTGGTGCATGGTGCTGATAAAAGAGCTACTATTTGTCTCATGTTATCACCTGGTTTGTGTACTTTAGGTAAGCAATACAGTTTTGGTACTTCTGGGTTTGAACCAAGAAGACGCCACTTAAAACGGTCACCAAAAACAGTGCTGATCTCTTTCCGAACATCATAAGCTGCTGTTGTCATTTTATTTAGTGGGGATTTTTTCACTTCCTTGTAGTTATTCGTTTCAATCAGTTTCCAAACTCTCTTGTCATATTCCGCAGTGTTCATAATGACGATTTTGTTGCCCTTATCAGCCTTCATTATGAAAATATCTTTTTTCTTTAGATTTTTCAGAATTTCAGCTTCGTTTAGATGTGGATGTCTTGTTTTTAGTTTTTTGTTTGTGTCGATGCACTCTTTCGTGCGCTCTCGGATTTCATTTTTGGTGGTTTGAAATTTATATTTTAAAACTGTTTCAATGTCAGCAATTACATCTGTAACTGGTGTGGTTGTGGGATGTATACCATAATTTAAGCCTTTATTTAAAAGATTCAGCTCATCAGTTGATAAGTCCACGTTTGAAATATTTATCACAACATTGTCTACTGGTAGTGGTGTCGTGAATTTTGCTTCTCTTTCTGGTGTTTTCTGTAAAAGCGTATTGAATTTGTGGGTTTGTTTTTCTTTCTTTTTCATCACTAAATTATCAATTTCTGAAGCTGTTTTTTGTAAAAATTCATACCACTCACAATTGTATGTAGCTGTGATTTTGCTATTGTGGTAAATTGATGCTAGCTGTAGGTGTAAGGAGTACAGTCGAAGTTCCGTTGTAGATAAGTCAACATATTTGTATTTCAATTCCAAATTTAACCAATTCTTTTAAGCTGATTTTATTACCTTTTAAGTGACTGAATTATTGACTGAGGTCTTGATTTTAATGAAAGCTGGTATGATGTTATTTTTGTTTGCAGCGTTTCAAGTATGCTATGTCTAATTTCAACATTTCCACTTTAGTTTTTAATCGGGTAAACTCGTTTCTTTTTGACATGGTTGTCGTTTTATTTAAAAGGTAAATTGAAACGATTAACGAAAACTCATATACATTAAACATTAATTATAAATAACACACATTAACTTGAGTTTTCAAATTATAATTTTTTTTATTAATATTTTTTATTTTGGATGCATTTCGAGCAGCTTTCCGCTCATCTTCAGCAACACGACTAAATACATATATAAATGGTTTTTTTTTCCTTTTGTATACTCTTAAACATAAACAAAACTAATACATAGTCAAATAATATTAAAGAAAGTTGGGGGAGTAAGCAGGAGAAATATATTTTTGGCCAAGTGGGGGTAAAAGAAATCAATCATTGTGGAACTGCGATCGACGTCAAAGTAAACTGAATAAATCAGACTGTATGTTGCCCTTGTCTAAGTTCAAAGCGGTATTATCTTTGTATATACACAAGCTTTCATACGCATCTAATTTTCTCTCATCGTTGATGCATTTGACAAGATGCACTTCGCTCGTGGAGACTGGGAGATGTTGTTGTTCCAGTATGTGTGATGCGAAAGCAGATTTTTTCGGTTCGTTGTTGGTGACGTATTGCTTGTGCTCACCGTATCTCTTCCTAATTGATCGTTTCGTTTGTCCATAATATTTTCTGTTGCAAACTCCACAAGAAATTTCATAAATGCCTGCTTTGTCTGACGGGTCGGTTTTGTCTTTTAAGGTGTTAAGTTGATTTTTTAATTTAAAAGGGTTCGAATAAACTATTTGCATGTTGTGTCTGCGGAAGGTTGTTTTAAGTCCATTTGTAATGTTTGGAGCGAAGGTGATAGAAACACGTTTAAGGTCATCTTTTTTGTCGATATTTCTGTTTTGTTCGAACAGTGTTGAAAGATTTGCGTTTGTCTGCTTGTGTGAGTGTTTCCGAACGATGTTGTTAATTATTTTTTCGCTGTAACCATTTGTGTTGGCTACTTGTTTTATATATTCGTACTCTTTAATGTAATTTTTTAATGACAGAGGTAAGTTTACCAAACGGTGTACGAGTGAGTGAAAGGCTGCTAATTTGTCTTGAATCGGTGCATACGAATCGCTTGGAATATATCTGAGAGTACTTGTTGGTTTATGGTTAACTGCAATTTCAATTTTATTTTGGTTTCTATGTAGCGTAAGATCCAAAAAAGTCAATTTTTGTTCATTTTCAACTTCGCAAGTGAAATTAATTTCGCGATACTGCTCATTTAACATATCCAGTGTGGTGTTAAGGTCACTTCTTTTAATGACTGCAAAAATGTCGTCTACGTAGCGATGCCAGATTCTTGGTAGCAAGTTTCGTGTTTTCAGATCAGTTTCAAATTTTGACATGAAGACTTCTGATATTAGTGAAGATAATGGGTTTCCCATACTCGTGCCAGTCTATTTTGAAAAAACGGTTTCTAAAAACAAAGTAGTTCGTGTCCATACACATTTCTGCTGCTCTCATGTAGACATTTATTTCGTTTTCACGTATGTTTTGCTTTGACAAATGTACTTTTAAAGCTGATAGTGCTTCTTTGATAGGGATGGATGGAAAAAGTGCTTCAACATCAAACGAGACTAAAATTTCATCTTCTTTTATAGGATTTTGGTTGATAATTTTAGCAAAATCTATAGAATTTTTCACTGCACAACTATGGAATGGTGGAAACTTCTTGATTTCATCGACTAACCATCTTGCAATCTTGGTGCATGGTGCTGATAAAAGAGCTACTGTTTGTCTCATGTTATCACCTGGTTTGTGTACTTTAGGTAAGCAATACCGTTTTGGTACTTCTGGGTTTGAAACAAGAAGACGCCACTTAAAACGGTCACCAAAAACAGTGCTGATCTCTTTCCGAACATCATTAGCTGCTGTTGTCATTTTATTTAGTGGGGATTTTTTCACTTCCTTGTAGTTATTCGTTTCAATCAGTTTCCAAACTCTCTTGTCATATTCCGCAGTGTTCATAATGACGATTTTGTTGCCCTTATCTGCCTTCATTATGAAAATATCTTTTTTCTTTAGATTTTTCAGAATTTCAGCTTCGTTTAGATGTGGATGTTTTGTTTTTGTCGATGCACTCTTTCGTGCGCTCTCGGATTTCATTTTTGGTGGTTTGAAATTTATATTTTAAAACTGTTTCAATGTCAGCAATTACATCTGTAACTGGTGTGGTTGTGGGATGCATACCATAATTTAAGCCTTTATTTAAAAGATTCAGCTCATCAGTCGATAAGTCCACGTTTGAAATATTTATCACAACATTGTCTACGGGTAGTGGTGTCGTGAATTTTGCTTCTCTTTTTGGTGTTTTCTGTAAAAGCGTATTGAATTTGTAGGTTTGTTTTTCTTTCTTTTTCATCACTAAATTATCAATTTCTGAAGCTGTTTTTTGTAAAAATTCATACCACTCACAATTGTATGTAGCTGTGATTTTGCTATTATGGTAAATTGATGCTAGCTGTAGGTGTAAGGAGTACATTCGAAGTTCCGTTGTAGATAAGTCAGCATATTTGGATTTCAATTCCAAATTTAACCAATTCTTTTAAGCTGATTTTATTACCTTTTTAGTGACTGAATTATTGACTGAAATCTTGATTTTAATGAAAGCTGGTATGATGTTATTTTGTTTGCAGCGTTTCAAGTATGCTATGTCTAATTTCAACATTTCCACTTTAGTTTTTAATCGGGTAAACTCGTTTCTTTTTGACATGGTTGTCGTTTTATTTAAAAGGAAAATTGAAACGATTAACGAAAACTCATATACATTAAACATTAATTATAAATAACACACATTTACTTGAGTTTTCAAATTATAATTTTTTTTATTAATATTTTTTATTTTGGATGCATTTCGAGCAGCTTTCCGCTCATCTTCAGCAACACGACTAAATACATATATAAATGTTTTTTTTTTTTTCCTTTTGTATACTCTTAAACATAAACAAAACTAATACATAGTCAAATAATATTAAAGAAAGTTGGGGGAGTAAGCAGGAGAAATATATTTTTGGCCAAGTAGGGGTAAAAGAAATCAATCATTGTGGAACTGCGATCGACGTCAAAGTAAACTGAATAAATCAGACTGTATGTTGCCCTTGTCTAAGTTCAAAGCGGTATTATCTTTGTATATACACAAGCTTTCATACGCATCTAATTTTCTCTCATCGTTGATGCATTTGACAAGATGCACTTCACTCGTGGAGACTGGGAGATGTTGTTGTTCCAGTATGTGTGATGCGAAAGCAGATTTTTTCGGTTCGTTGTTGGTGACGTATTGCTTGTGCTCACCGTATCTCTTCCTAATTGATCGTTTCGTTTGTCCATAATATTTTCTGTTGCAAACTCCACAAGAAATTTCATAAATGCCTGCTTTGTCTGACGGGTCGGTTTTGTCTTTTAAGGTGTTAAGTTGATTTTTTAATTTAAAAGGGTTCGAATAAACTATTTGCATGTTGTGTCTGCGGAAGGTTGTTTTAAGTCCATTTGTAATGTTTGGAGCGAAGGTGATAGAAACACGTTTAAGGTCATCTTTTTTGTCGATATTTCTGTTTTGTTCGAACAGTGTTGAAAGATTTGCGTTTGTCTGCTTGTGTGAGTGTTTCCGAACGATGTTGTTAATTATTTTTTCGCTGTAACCATTTGTGTTGGCTACTTGTTTTATATATTCGTACTCTTTAATGTAATTTTTTAATGACAGAGGTAAGTTTACCAAACGGTGTACTAGTGAGTGAAAGGCTGCTAATTTGTGTTGAATCGGTGCATACGAATCGCTTGGAATATATCTGAGAGTACTTGTTGGTTTATGGTGAACTGCAATTTCAATTTTATTTTGGTTTCTATGTAGAGTAAGATCCAAAAAAGTCAATGTTTGTTCATTTTCAACTTCGGAAGTGAAATTAATTTCGCGATACTGCTCATTTAACATATCCAGTGTGGTGTTAAGGTCACTTCTTTTAATGACTGCAAAAATGTCGTCAACGTAGCGATGCCAGATTCTTGGTAGCAAGTTTCGTGTTTTCAGATCAGTTTCAAATTTTGACATGAAGACTTCTGATATTAGTGGAGATAATGGGTTTCCCATACTCGTGCCAGAGTCTATTTTGAAAAAACGGTTTCTAAAAACAAAGTAGTTCGTGTCCATACACATTTCTGCTGCTCTCATGTAGACATTTATTTCGTTTTCACGTATGTTTTGTTTTGACAAATGTACTTTTAAAGCTGATAGTGCTTCTTTGATAGGGATGGATGGAAAAAGTGCTTCAACATCAAACGAGACTAAAATTTCATCTTCTTTTATAGGATTTTGGTTGATAATTTTAGCAAAATCTATAGAATTTTTCACTGCACAACTATGGAATGGTGGAAACTTCTTGATTTCATCGACTAACCATCTTGCAATCTTGGTGCATGGTGCTGATAAAAGAGCTACTGTTTGTCTCATGTTATCACCCGGTTTGTGTACTTTAGGTAAGCAATACCGTTTTGGTACTTCTGGGTTTGAAACAAGAAGACGCCACTTAAAACGGTCACCAAAAACAGTGCTGATCTCTTTCCGAATATCATTAGCTGCTGTTGTCATTTTATTTAGTGGGGATTTTTTCACTTCCTTGTAGTTATTCGTTTCAATCAGTTTCCAAACTCTCTTGTCATATTCCGCAGTGTTCATAATGACGATTTTGTTGCCCTTATCTGCCTTCATTATGAAAATATCTTTTTTCTTTAGATTTTTCAGAATTTCAGCTTCGTTTAGATGTGGATGTTTTGTTTTTGTCGATGCACTCTTTCGTGCGCTCTCGGATTTCATTTTTGGTGGTTTGAAATTTATATTTTAAAACTGTTTCAATGTCAGCAATTACATCTGTAACTGGTGTGGTTGTGGGATGTATACCATAATTTAAGCCTTTATTTAACAGATTCAGCTCATCAGTCGATAAGTCCACGTTTGAAATATTTATCACAACATTGTCTACTGGTAGTGGTGTCGTGAATTTTGCTTCTCTTTTTGGTGTTTTCTGTAAAAGCGTATTGAATTTGTAGGTTTGTTTTTCTTTCTTTTTCATCACTAAATTATCAATTTCTGAAGCTGTTTTTTGTAGAAATTCATACCTCTCACAATTGTATGTAGCTGTGATTTTGCTATTATGGTAAATTGATGCTAGCTGTAGGTGTAAGGAGTACAGTCGAAGTTCCGTTGTAGATAAGTCAGCATATTTGGATTTCAATTCCAAATTTAACCAATTCTTTTAAGCTGATTTTATTACCTTTTTAGTGACTGAATTATTGACTGAAGTCTTGATTTTAGTGAAAGATGGTATGATGTTATTTTGTTTGCAGCGTTTCAAGTATGCTATGTCTAATTTCAACATTTCCACTTTAGTTTTTAATCGGGTAAACTCGTTTCTTTTTGACATGGTTGTCGTTTTATTTAAAAGGAAAATTGAAACGATTAACGAAAACTCATATACATTAAACATTAATTATAAATAACACACATTTACTTGAGTTTTCAAATTATAATTTTTTTTATTAATATTTTTTATTTTGGATGCATTTCGAGCAGCTTTCCGCTCATCTTCAGCAACACGACTAAATACATATATAAATGTTTTTTTTTTTCCTTTTGTATACTCTTAAACATAAACAAAACTAATACATAGTCAAATAATATTAAAGAAAGTTGGGGGAGTAAGCAGGAGAAATATATTTTTGGCCAAGTGGGGGTAAAAGAAATCAATCATTGTGGAACTGCGATCGACGTCAAAGTAAACTGAATAAATCAGACTGTATGTTGCCCTTGTCTAAGTTCAAAGCGGTATTATCTTTGTATATACACAAGCTTTCATACGCATCTAATTTTCTCTCATCGTTGATGCATTTGACAAGATGCACTTCACTCGTGGAGACTGGGAGATGTTGTTGTTCCAGTATGTGTGATGCGAAAGCAGATTTTTTCGGTTCGTTGTTGGTGACGTATTGCTTGTGCTCACCGTATCTCTTCCTAATTGATCGTTTCGTTTGTCCATAATATTTTCTGTTGCAAACTCCACAAGAAATTTCATAAATGCCTGCTTTGTCTGACGGGTCGGTTTTGTCTTTTAAGGTGTTAAGTTGATTTTTTAATTTAAAAGGGTTCGAATAAACTATTTGCATGTTGTGTCTGCGGAAGGTTGTTTTAAGTCCATTTGTAATGTTTGGAGCGAAGGTGATAGAAACACGTTTAAGGTCATCTTTTTTGTCGATATTTCTGTTTTGTTCGAACAGTGTTGAAAGATTTGCGTTTGTCTGCTTGTGTGAGTGTTTCCGAACGATGTTGTTAATTATTTTTTCGCTGTAACCATTTGTGTTGGCTACTTGTTTTATATATTCGTACTCTTTAATGTAATTTTTTAATGACAGAGGTAAGTTTACCAAACGGTGTACTAGTGAGTGAAAGGCTGCTAATTTGTGTTGAATCGGTGCATACGAATCGCTTGGAATATATCTGAGAGTACTTGTTGGTTTATGGTGAACTGCAATTTCAATTTTATTTTGGTTTCTATGTAGAGTAAGATCCAAAAAAGTCAATGTTTGTTCATTTTCAACTTCGGAAGTGAAATTAATTTCGCGATACTGCTCATTTAACATATCCAGTGTGGTGTTAAGGTCACTTCTTTTAATGACTGCAAAAATGTCGTCAACGTAGCGATGCCAGATTCTTGGTAGCAAGTTTCGTGTTTTCAGATCAGTTTCAAATTTTGACATGAAGACTTCTGATATTAGTGGAGATAATGGGTTTCCCATACTCGTGCCAGAGTCTATTTTGAAAAAACGGTTTCTAAAAACAAAGTAGTTCGTGTCCATACACATTTCTGCTGCTCTCATGTAGACATTTATTTCGTTTTCACGTATGTTTTGTTTTGACAAATGTACTTTTAAAGCTGATAGTGCTTCTTTGATAGGGATGGATGGAAAAAGTGCTTCAACATCAAACGAGACTAAAATTTCATCTTCTTTTATAGGATTTTGGTTGATAATTTTAGCAAAATCTATAGAATTTTTCACTGCACAACTATGGAATGGTGGAAACTTCTTGATTTCATCGACTAACCATCTTGCAATCTTGGTGCATGGTGCTGATAAAAGAGCTACTGTTTGTCTCATGTTATCACCCGGTTTGTGTACTTTAGGTAAGCAATACCGTTTTGGTACTTCTGGGTTTGAAACAAGAAGACGCCACTTAAAACGGTCACCAAAAACAGTGCTGATCTCTTTCCGAACATCATTAGCTGCTGTTGTCATTTTATTTAGTGGGGATTTTTTCACTTCCTTGTAGTTATTCGTTTCAATCAGTTTCCAAACTCTCTTGTCATATTCCGCAGTGTTCATAATGACGATTTTGTTGCCCTTATCTGCCTTCATTATGAAAATATCTTTTTTCTTTAGATTTTTCAGAATTTCAGCTTCGTTTAGATGTGGATGTTTTGTTTTTGTCGATGCACTCTTTCGTGCGCTCTCGGATTTCATTTTTGGTGGTTTGAAATTTATATTTTAAAACTGTTTCAATGTCAGCAATTACATCTGTAACTGGTGTGGTTGTGGGATGTATACCATAATTTAAGCCTTTATTTAACAGATTCAGCTCATCAGTCGATAAGTCCACGTTTGAAATATTTATCACAACATTGTCTACTGGTAGTGGTGTCGTGAATTTTGCTTCTCTTTTTGGTGTTTTCTGTAAAAGCGTATTGAATTTGTAGGTTTGTTTTTCTTTCTTTTTCATCACTAAATTATCAATTTCTGAAGCTGTTTTTTGTAAAAATTCATACCACTCACAATTGTATGTAGCTGTGATTTTGCTATTATGGTAAATTGATGCTAGCTGTAGGTGTAAGGAGTACAGTCGAAGTTCCGTTGTAGATAAGTCAGCATATTTGGATTTCAATTCCAAATTTAACCAATTCTTTTAAGCTGATTTTATTACCTTTTTAGTGACTGAATTATTGACTGAAGTCTTGATTTTAGTGAAAGCTGGTATGATGTTATTTTGTTTGCAGCGTTTCAAGTATGCTATGTCTAATTTCAACATTTCCACTTTAGTTTTTAATCGGGTAAACTCGTTTCTTTTTGACATGGTTGTCGTTTTATTTAAAAGGAAAATTGAAACGATTAACGAAAACTCATATACATTAAACATTAATTATAAATAACACACATTTACTTGAGTTTTCAAATTATAATTTTTTTTATTAATATTTTTTATTTTGGATGCATTTCGAGCAGCTTTCCGCTCATCGTCAGCAACACGACTAAATACATATATAAATGTTTTTTTTTTTTCCTTTTGTATACTCTTAAACATAAACAAAACTAATACATAGTCAAATAATATTAAAGAAAGTTGGGGGAGTAAGCAGGAGAAATATATTTTTGGCCAAGTGGGGGTAAAAGAAATCAATCATTGTGGAACTGCGATCGACGTCAAAGTAAACTGAATAAATCAGACTGTATGTTGCCCTTGTCTAAGTTCAAAGCGGTATTATCTTTGTATATACACAAGCTTTCATACGCATCTAATTTTCTCTCATCGTTGATGCATTTGACAAGATGCACTTCACTCGTGGAGACTGGGAGATGTTGTTGTTCCAGTATGTGTGATGCGAAAGCAGATTTTTTCGGTTCGTTGTTGGTGACGTATTGCTTGTGCTCACCGTATCTCTTCCTAATTGATCGTTTCGTTTGTCCATAATATTTTCTGTTGCAAACTCCACAAGAAATTTCATAAATGCCTGCTTTGTCTGACGGGTCGGTTTTGTCTTTTAAGGTGTTAAGTTGATTTTTTAATTTAAAAGGGTTCGAATAAACTATTTGCATGTTGTGTCTGCGGAAGGTTGTTTTAAGTCCATTTGTAATGTTTGGAGCGAAGGTGATAGAAACACGTTTAAGGTCATCTTTTTTGTCGATATTTCTGTTTTGTTCGAACAGTGTTGAAAGATTTGCGTTTGTCTGCTTGTGTGAGTGTTTCCGAACGATGTTGTTAATTATTTTTTCGCTGTAACCATTTGTGTTGGCTACTTGTTTTATATATTCGTACTCTTTAATGTAATTTTTTAATGACAGAGGTAAGTTTACCAAACGGTGTACTAGTGAGTGAAAGGCTGCTAATTTGTGTTGAATCGGTGCATACGAATCGCTTGGAATATATCTGAGAGTACTTGTTGGTTTATGGTGAACTGCAATTTCAATTTTATTTTGGTTTCTATGTAGAGTAAGATCCAAAAAAGTCAATGTTTGTTCATTTTCAACTTCGGAAGTGAAATTAATTTCGCGATACTGCTCATTTAACATATCCAGTGTGGTGTTAAGGTCACTTCTTTTAATGACTGCAAAAATGTCGTCTACGTAGCGATGCCAGATTCTTGGTAGCAAGTTTCGTGTTTTCAGATCAATTTCAAATTTTGACATGAAGACTTCTGATATTAGTGGAGATAATGGGTTTCCCATACTCATGCCAGAGTCTATTTTGAAAAAAACGGTTTCTAAAAACAAAGTAGTTCGTGTCCATACAAATTTCTGCTGCTCTCATGTAGACATTTATTTCGTTTTCACGTATGTTTTGTTTTGACAAATGTACTTTTAAAGCTGATAGTGCTTCTTTGATAGGGATGGATGGAAAAAGTGCTTCAACATCAAACGAGACTAAAATTTCATCTTCTTTTATAGGATTTTGGTTGATAATTTTAGCAAAATCTATAGAATTTTTCACTGCACAACTATGGAATGGTGGAAACTTCTTGATTTCATCGACTAACCATCTTGCAATCTTGGTGCATGTTGCTGATAAAAGAGCTACTGTTTGTCTCATGTTATCACCTGGTTTGTGTACTTTAGGTAAGCAATACAGTTTTGGTACTTCTGGGTTTGAAACAAGAAGACGCCACTTAAAACGGTCACCAAAAACAAAAACAGTGCTGATCTCTTTCCGAACATCATTAGCTGCTGTTGTCATTTTATTTAGTGGGGATTTTTTCACTTCCTTGTAGTTATTCGTTTCAATCAGTTTCCAAACTCTCTTGTCATATTCCGCAGTGTTCATAATGACGATTTTGTTGCCCTTATCTGCCTTCATTATGAAAATATCTTTTTTCTTTAGATTTTTCAGAATTTCAGCTTCGTTTAGATGTGGATGTTTTGTTTTTGTCGATGCACTCTTTCGTGCGCTCTCGGATTTCATTTTTGGTGGTTTGAAATTTATATTTTAAAACTGTTTCAATGTCAGCAATTACATCTGTAACTGGTGTGGTTGTGGGATGTATACCATAATTTAAGCCTTTATTTAACAGATTCAGCTCATCAGTCGATAAGTCCACGTTTGAAATATTTATCACAACATTGTCTACTGGTAGTGGTGTCGTGAATTTTGCTTCTCTTTTTGGTGTTTTCTGTAAAAGCGTATTGAATTTGTAGGTTTGTTTTTCTTTCTTTTTCATCACTAAATTATCAATTTCTGAAGCTGTTTTTTGTAGAAATTCATACCTCTCACAATTGTATGTAGCTGTGATTTTGCTATTATGGTAAATTGATGCTAGCTGTAGGTGTAAGGAGTACAGTCGAAGTTCCGTTGTAGATAAGTCAGCATATTTGGATTTCAATTCCAAATTTAACCAATTCTTTTAAGCTGATTTTATTACCTTTTTAGTGACTGAATTATTGACTGAAGTCTTGATTTTAGTGAAAGATGGTATGATGTTATTTTGTTTGCAGCGTTTCAAGTATGCTATGTCTAATTTCAACATTTCCACTTTAGTTTTTAATCGGGTAAACTCGTTTCTTTTTGACATGGTTGTCGTTTTATTTAAAAGGAAAATTGAAACGATTAACGAAAACTCATATACATTAAACATTAATTATAAATAACACACATTTACTTGAGTTTTCAAATTATAATTTTTTTTATTAATATTTTTTATTTTGGATGCATTTCGAGCAGCTTTCCGCTCATCTTCAGCAACACGACTAAATACATATATAAATGTTTTTTTTTTTCCTTTTGTATACTCTTAAACATAAACAAAACTAATACATAGTCAAATAATATTAAAGAAAGTTGGGGGAGTAAGCAGGAGAAATATATTTTTGGCCAAGTGGGGGTAAAAGAAATCAATCATTGTGGAACTGCGATCGACGTCAAAGTAAACTGAATAAATCAGACTGTATGTTGCCCTTGTCTAAGTTCAAAGCGGTATTATCTTTGTATATACACAAGCTTTCATACGCATCTAATTTTCTCTCATCGTTGATGCATTTGACAAGATGCACTTCACTCGTGGAGACTGGGAGATGTTGTTGTTCCAGTATGTGTGATGCGAAAGCAGATTTTTTCGGTTCGTTGTTGGTGACGTATTGCTTGTGCTCACCGTATCTCTTCCTAATTGATCGTTTCGTTTGTCCATAATATTTTCTGTTGCAAACTCCACAAGAAATTTCATAAATGCCTGCTTTGTCTGACGGGTCGGTTTTGTCTTTTAAGGTGTTAAGTTGATTTTTTAATTTAAAAGGGTTCGAATAAACTATTTGCATGTTGTGTCTGCGGAAGGTTGTTTTAAGTCCATTTGTAATGTTTGGAGCGAAGGTGATAGAAACACGTTTAAGGTCATCTTTTTTGTCGATATTTCTGTTTTGTTCGAACAGTGTTGAAAGATTTGCGTTTGTCTGCTTGTGTGAGTGTTTCCGAACGATGTTGTTAATTATTTTTTCGCTGTAACCATTTGTGTTGGCTACTTGTTTTATATATTCGTACTCTTTAATGTAATTTTTTAATGACAGAGGTAAGTTTACCAAACGGTGTACTAGTGAGTGAAAGGCTGCTAATTTGTGTTGAATCGGTGCATACGAATCGCTTGGAATATATCTGAGAGTACTTGTTGGTTTATGGTGAACTGCAATTTCAATTTTATTTTGGTTTCTATGTAGAGTAAGATCCAAAAAAGTCAATGTTTGTTCATTTTCAACTTCGGAAGTGAAATTAATTTCGCGATACTGCTCATTTAACATATCCAGTGTGGTGTTAAGGTCACTTCTTTTAATGACTGCAAAAATGTCGTCTACGTAGCGATGCCAGATTCTTGGTAGCAAGTTTCGTGTTTTCAGATCAGTTTCAAATTTTGACATGAAGACTTCTGATATTGGTGGAGATAATGGGTTTCCCATACTCGTGCCAGAGTCTATTTTGAAAAAACGGTTTCTAAAAACAAAGTAGTTCGTGTCCATACACATTTCTGCTGCTCTCATGTAGACATTTATTTCGTTTTCACGTATGTTTTGTTTTGACAAATGTACTTTTAAAGCTGATAGTGCTTCTTTGATAGGGATGGATGGAAAAAGTGTTTCAACATCAAACGAGACTAAAATTTCATCTTCTTTTATAGGATTTTGGTTGATAATTTTAGCAAAATCTATAGAATTTTTCACTGCACAACTATGGAATGGTGGAAACTTCTTGATTTCATCGACTAACCATCTTGCAATCTTGGTGCATGGTGCTGATAAAAGAGCTACTGTTTGTCTCATGTTATCACCCGGTTTGTGTACTTTAGGTAAGCAATACCGTTTTGGTACTTCTGGGTTTGAAACAAGAAGACGCCACTTAAAACGGTCACCAAAAACAGTGCTGATCTCTTTCCGAACATCATTAGCTGCTGTTGTCATTTTATTTAGTGGGGATTTTTTCACTTCCTTGTAGTTATTCGTTTCAATCAGTTTCCAAACTCTCTTGTCATATTCCGCAGTGTTCATAATGACGATTTTGTTGCCCTTATCTGCCTTCATTATGAAAATATCTTTTTTCTTTAGATTTTTCAGAATTTCAGCTTCGTTTAGATGTGGATGTTTTGTTTTTGTCGATGCACTCTTTCGTGCGCTCTCGGATTTCATTTTTGGTGGTTTGAAATTTATATTTTAAAACTGTTTCAATGTCAGCAATTACATCTGTAACTGGTGTGGTTGTGGGATGCATACCATAATTTAAGCCTTTATTTAAAAGATTCAGCTCATCAGTCGATAAGTCCACGTTTGAAATATTTATCACAACATTGTCTACTGGTAGTGGTGTCGTGAATTTTGCTTCTCTTTTTGGTGTTTTCTGTAAAAGCGTATTGAATTTGTAGGTTTGTTTTTCTTTCTTTTTCATCACTAAATTATCAATTTCTGAAGCTGTTTTTTGTAAAAATTCATACCACTCACAATTGTATGTAGCTGTGATTTTGCTATTATGGTAAATTGATGCTAGCTGTAGGTGTAAGGAGTACAGTCGAAGTTCCGTTGTAGATAAGTCAGAATATTTGGATTTCAATTCCAAATTTAACCAATTCTTTTAAGCTGATTTTATTACCTTTTTAGTGACTGAATTATTGACTGAAGTCTTGATTTTAATGAAAGCTGGTATGATGTTATTTTGTTTGCAGCGTTTCAAGTATGCTATGTCTAATTTCAACATTTCCACTTTAGTTTTTAATCGGGTAAACTCGTTTCTTTTTGACATGGTTGTCGTTTTATTTAAAAGGAAAATTGAAACGATTAACGAAAACTCATATACATTAAACATTAATTATAAATAACACACATTAACTTGAGTTTTCAAATTATAATTTTTTTTATTAATATTTTTTATTTTGGATGCATTTCGAGCAGCTTTCCGCTCATCTTCAGCAACACGACTAAATACATATATAAATGTTTTTTTTTTTTCCTTTTGTATACTCTTAAACATAAACAAAACTAATACATAGTCAAATAATATTAAAGAAAGTTGGGGGAGTAAGCAGGAGAAATATATTTTTGGCCAAGTGGGGGTAAAAGAAATCAATCATTGTGGAACTGCGATCGACGTCAAAGTAAACTGAATAAATCAGACTGTATGTTGCCCTTGTCTAAGTTCAAAGCGGTATTATCTTTGTATATACACAAGCTTTCATACGCATCTAATTTTCTCTCATCGTTGATGCATTTGACAAGATGCACTTCACTCGTGGAGACTGGGAGATGTTGTTGTTCCAGTATGTGTGATGCGAAAGCAGATTTTTTCGGTTCGTTGTTGGTGACGTATTGCTTGTGCTCACCGTATCTCTTCCTAATTGATCGTTTCGTTTGTCCATAATATTTTCTGTTGCAAACTCCACAAGAAATTTCATAAATGCCTGCTTTGTCTGACGGGTCGGTTTTGTCTTTTAAGGTGTTAAGTTGATTTTTTAATTTAAAAGGGTTCGAATAAACTATTTGCATGTTGTGTCTGCGGAAGGTTGTTTTAAGTCCATTTGTAATGTTTGGAGCGAAGGTGATAGAAACACGTTTAAGGTCATCTTTTTTGTCGATATTTCTGTTTTGTTCGAACAGTGTTGAAAGATTTGCGTTTGTCTGCTTGTGTGAGTGTTTCCGAACGATGTTGTTAATTATTTTTTCGCTGTAACCATTTGTGTTGGCTACTTGTTTTATATATTCGTACTCTTTAATGTAATTTTTTAATGACAGAGGTAAGTTTACCAAACGGTGTACGAGTGAGTGAAAGGCTGCTAATTTGTGTTGAATCGGTGCATACGAATCGCTTGGAATATATCTGAGAGTACTTGTTGGTTTATGGTGAACTGCAATTTCAATTTTATTTTGGTTTCTATGTAGAGTAAGATCCAAAAAAGTCAATTTTTGTTCATTTTCAACTTTGCAAGTGAAATTAATTTCGCGATACTGCTCATTTAACATATCCAGTGTGGTGTTAAGGTCACTTCTTTTAATGACTGCAAAAATCTCGTCTACGTAGCGATGCCAGATTCTTGGTAGCAAGTTTCGTGTTTTCAGATCAATTTCAAATTTTGACATGAAGACTTCTGCTATTAGTGGAGATAATGGGTTTCCCATACTCGTGCCAGAGTCTATTTTGAAAAAAACGGATTCTAAAAACAAAGTAGTTCGTGTCCATACATATTTCTGCTGCTATCATGTAGACATTTATTTCGTTTTCACGTATGTTTTGTTTTGACAAATGTACTTTTAAAGCTGATAGTGCTTCTTTATTAGGGATGGATGGAAAAAGTGCTTCAACATCAAACGAGACTAAAATTTCATCTTCTTTTATAGGATTTTGGTTGATAATTTTAGCAAAATCTATAGAATTTTTCACTGCACAACTATGGAATGGTGGAAACTTCTTGATTTCATCGACTAACCATCTTGCAATCTTGGTGCATGGTGCTGATAAAAGAGCTACTGTTTGTCTCATGTTATCACCTGGTTTGTGTACTTTAGGTAAGCAATACAGTTTTGGTACTTCTGGGTTTGAAACAAGAAGACGCCACTTAAAACGGTCACCAAAAACAAAAACAGTGCTGATCTCTTTCCGAAAATCATTAGCTGCTGTTGTCATTTTATTTAGTGGGGATTTTTTCACTTCCTTGTAGTTATTTGTTTCAATCAGTTTCCAAACTCTCTTGTCATATTCCGCAGTGTTCATAATGACGATTTTGTTGCCCTTATCTGCCTTCATTATGAAAATATCTTTTTTCTTTAGATTTTTCAGAATTTCAGCTTCGTTTAGATGTGGATGTTTTGTTTTTGTCGATGCACTCTTTCGTGCGCTCTCGGATTTCATTTTTGGTGGTTTGAAATTTATATATTAAAACTGTTTCAATGTCAGCAATTACATCTGTAACTGGTGTGGTTGTGGGATGTATACCATAATTTAAGCCTTTATTTAACAGATTCAGCTCATCAGTCGATAAGTCCACGTTTGAAATATTTATCACAACATTGTCTACTGGTAGTGGTGTCGTGAATTTTGCTTCTCTTTTTGGTGTTTTCTGTAAAAGCGTATTGAATTTGTAGGTTTGTTTTTCTTTCTTTTTCATCACTAAATTATCAATTTCTGAAGCTGTTTTTTGTAAAAATTCATACCACTCACAATTGTATGTAGCTGTGATTTTGCTATTATGGTAAATTGATGCTAGCTGTAGGTGTAAGGAGTACAGTCGAAGTTCCGTTGTAGATAAGTCAGAATATTTGGATTTCAATTCCAAATTTAACCAATTCTTTTAAGCTGATTTTATTACCTTTTTAGTGACTGAATTATTGACTGAAGTCTTGATTTTAATGAAAGCTGGTATGATGTTATTTTGTTTGCAGCGTTTCAAGTATGCTATGTCTAATTTCAACATTTCCACTTTAGTTTTTAATCGGGTAAACTCGTTTCTTTTTGACATGGTTGTCGTTTTATTTAAAAGGAAAATTGAAACGATTAACGAAAACTCATATACATTAAACATTAATTATAAATAACACACATTAACTTGAGTTTTCAAATTATAATTTTTTTTATTAATATTTTTTATTTTGGATGCATTTCGAGCAGCTTTCCGCTCATCTTCAGCAACACGACTAAATACATATATAAATGTTTTTTTTTTTCCTTTTGTATACTCTTAAACATAAACAAAACTAATACATAGTCAAATAATATTAAAGAAAGTTGGGGGAGTAAGCAGGAGAAATATATTTTTGGCCAAGTGGGGGTAAAAGAAATCAATCATTGTGGAACTGCGATCGACGTCAAAGTAAACTGAATAAATCAGACTGTATGTTGCCCTTGTCTAAGTTCAAAGCGGTATTATCTTTGTATATACACAAGCTTTCATACGCATCTAATTTTCTCTCATCGTTGATGCATTTGACAAGATGCACTTCACTCGTGGAGACTGGGAGATGTTGTTGTTCCAGTATGTGTGATGCGAAAGCAGATTTTTTCGGTTCGTTGTTGGTGACGTATTGCTTGTGCTCACCGTATCTCTTCCTAATTGATCGTTTCGTTTGTCCATAATATTTTCTGTTGCAAACTCCACAAGAAATTTCATAAATGCCTGCTTTGTCTGACGGGTCGGTTTTGTCTTTTAAGGTGTTAAGTTGATTTTTTAATTTAAAAGGGTTCGAATAAACTATTTGCATGTTGTGTCTGCGGAAGGTTGTTTTAAGTCCATTTGTAATGTTTGGAGCGAAGGTGATAGAAACACGTTTAAGGTCATCTTTTTTGTCGATATTTCTGTTTTGTTCGAACAGTGTTGAAAGATTTGCGTTTGTCTGCTTGTGTGAGTGTTTCCGAACGATGTTGTTAATTATTTTTTCGCTGTAACCATTTGTGTTGGCTACTTGTTTTATATATTCGTACTCTTTAATGTAATTTTTTAATGACAGAGGTAAGTTTACCAAACGGTGTACTAGTGAGTGAAAGGCTGCTAATTTGTGTTGAATCGGTGCATACGAATCGCTTGGAATATATCTGAGAGTACTTGTTGGTTTATGGTGAACTGCAATTTCAATTTTATTTTGGTTTCTATGTAGAGTAAGATCCAAAAAAGTCAATGTTTGTTCATTTTCAACTTCGGAAGTGAAATTAATTTCGCGATACTGCTCATTTAACATATCCAGTGTGGTGTTAAGGTCACTTCTTTTAATGACTGCAAAAATGTCGTCTACGTAGCGATGCCAGATTCTTGGTAGCAAGTTTCGTGTTTTCAGATCAGTTTCAAATTTTGACATGAAGACTTCTGATATTAGTGGAGATAATGGGTTTCCCATACTCGTGCCAGAGTCTATTTTGAAAAAACGGTTTCTAAAAACAAAGTAGTTCGTGTCCATACACATTTCTGCTGCTCTCATGTAGACATTTATTTCGTTTTCACGTATGTTTTGTTTTGACAAATGTACTTTTAAAGCTGATAGTGCTTCTTTGATAGGGATGGATGGAAAAAGTGCTTCAACATCAAACGAGACTAAAATTTCATCTTCTTTTATAGGATTTTGGTTGATAATTTTAGCAAAATCTATAGAATTTTTCACTGCACAACTATGGAATGGTGGAAACTTCTTGATTTCATCGACTAACCATCTTGCAATCTTGGTGCATGGTGCTGATAAAAGAGCTACTGTTTGTCTCATGTTATCACCCGGTTTGTGTACTTTAGGTAAGCAATACCGTTTTGGTACTTCTGGGTTTGAAACAAGAAGACGCCACTTAAAACGGTCACCAAAAACAGTGCTGATCTCTTTCCGAACATCATTAGCTGCTGTTGTCATTTTATTTAGTGGGGATTTTTTCACTTCCTTGTAGTTATTCGTTTCAATCAGTTTCCAAACTCTCTTGTCATATTCCGCAGTGTTCATAATGACGATTTTGTTGCCCTTATCTGCCTTCATTATGAAAATATCTTTTTTCTTTAGATTTTTCAGAATTTCAGCTTCGTTTAGATGTGGATGTTTTGTTTTTGTCGATGCACTCTTTCGTGCGCTCTCGGATTTCATTTTTGGTGGTTTGAAATTTATATTTTAAAACTGTTTCAATGTCAGCAATTACATCTGTAACTGGTGTGGTTGTGGGATGCATACCATAATTTAAGCCTTTATTTAAAAGATTCAGCTCATCAGTCGATAAGTCCACGTTTGAAATATTTATCACAACATTGTCTACTGGTAGTGGTGTCGTGAATTTTGCTTCTCTTTTTGGTGTTTTCTGTAAAAGCGTATTGAATTTGTAGGTTTGTTTTTCTTTCTTTTTCATCACTAAATTATCAATTTCTGAAGCTGTTTTTTGTAAAAATTCATACCACTCACAATTGTATGTAGCTGTGATTTTGCTATTATGGTAAATTGATGCTAGCTGTAGGTGTAAGGAGTACAGTCGAAGTTCCGTTGTAGATAAGTCAGAATATTTGGATTTCAATTCCAAATTTAACCAATTCTTTTAAGCTGATTTTATTACCTTTTTAGTGACTGAATTATTGACTGAAGTCTTGATTTTAATGAAAGCTGGTATGATGTTATTTTGTTTGCAGCGTTCAAGTATGCTATGTCTAATTTCAACATTTCCACTTTAGTTTTTAATCGGGTAAACTCGTTTCTTTTTGACATGGTTGTCGTTTTATTTAAAAGGAAAATTGAAACGATTAACGAAAACTCATATACATTAAACATTAATTATAAATAACACACATTAACTTGAGTTTTCAAATTATAATTTTTTTTATTAATATTTTTTTATTTTGGATGCATTTCGAGCAGCTTTCCGCTCATCTTCAGCAACACGACTAAATACATATATAAATGTTTTTTTTTTTCCTTTTGTATACTCTTAAACATAAACAAAACTAATACATAGTCAAATAATATTAAAGAAAGTTGGGGGAGTAAGCAGGAGAAATATATTTTTGGCCAAGTGGGGGTAAAAGAAATCAATCATTGTGGAACTGCGATCGACGTCAAAGTAAACTGAATAAATCAGACTGTATGTTGCCCTTGTCTAAGTTCAAAGCGGTATTATCTTTGTATATACACAAGCTTTCATACGCATCTAATTTTCTCTCATCGTTGATGCATTTGACAAGATGCACTTCACTCGTGGAGACTGGGAGATGTTGTTGTTCCAGTATGTGTGATGCGAAAGCAGATTTTTTCGGTTCGTTGTTGGTGACGTATTGCTTGTGCTCACCGTATCTCTTCCTAATTGATCGTTTCGTTTGTCCATAATATTTTCTGTTGCAAACTCCACAAGAAATTTCATAAATGCCTGCTTTGTCTGACGGGTCGGTTTTGTCTTTTAAGGTGTTAAGTTGATTTTTTAATTTAAAAGGGTTCGAATAAACTATTTGCATGTTGTGTCTGCGGAAGGTTGTTTTAAGTCCATTTGTAATGTTTGGAGCGAAGGTGATAGAAACACGTTTAAGGTCATCTTTTTTGTCGATATTTCTGTTTTGTTCGAACAGTGTTGAAAGATTTGCGTTTGTCTGCTTGTGTGAGTGTTTCCGAACGATGTTGTTAATTATTTTTTCGCTGTAACCATTTGTGTTGGCTACTTGTTTTATATATTCGTACTCTTTAATGTAATTTTTTAATGACAGAGGTAAGTTTACCAAACGGTGTACGAGTGAGTGAAAGGCTGCTAATTTGTGTTGAATCGGTGCATACGAATCGCTTGGAATATATCTGAGAGTACTTGTTGGTTTATGGTGAACTGCAATTTCAATTTTATTTTGGTTTCTATGTAGAGTAAGATCCAAAAAAGTCAATTTTTGTTCATTTTCAACTTTGCAAGTGAAATTAATTTCGCGATACTGCTCATTTAACATATCCAGTGTGGTGTTAAGGTCACTTCTTTTAATGACTGCAAAAATCTCGTCTACGTAGCGATGCCAGATTCTTGGTAGCAAGTTTCGTGTTTTCAGATCAATTTCAAATTTTGACATGAAGACTTCTGCTATTAGTGGAGATAATGGGTTTCCCATACTCGTGCCAGAGTCTATTTTGAAAAAAACGGATTCTAAAAACAAAGTAGTTCGTGTCCATACATATTTCTGCTGCTATCATGTAGACATTTATTTCGTTTTCACGTATGTTTTGTTTTGACAAATGTACTTTTAAAGCTGATAGTGCTTCTTTATTAGGGATGGATGGAAAAAGTGCTTCAACATCAAACGAGACTAAAATTTCATCTTCTTTTATAGGATTTTGGTTGATAATTTTAGCAAAATCTATAGAATTTTTCACTGCACAACTATGGAATGGTGGAAACTTCTTGATTTCATCGACTAACCATCTTGCAATCTTGGTGCATGGTGCTGATAAAAGAGCTACTGTTTGTCTCATGTTATCACCTGGTTTGTGTACTTTAGGTAAGCAATACAGTTTTGGTACTTCTGGGTTTGAAACAAGAAGACGCCACTTAAAACGGTCACCAAAAACAAAAACAGTGCTGATCTCTTTCCGAAAATCATTAGCTGCTGTTGTCATTTTATTTAGTGGGGATTTTTTCACTTCCTTGTAGTTATTTGTTTCAATCAGTTTCCAAACTCTCTTGTCATATTCCGCAGTGTTCATAATGACGATTTTGTTGCCCTTATCTGCCTTCATTATGAAAATATCTTTTTTCTTTAGATTTTTCAGAATTTCAGCTTCGTTTAGATGTGGATGTTTTGTTTTTGTCGATGCACTCTTTCGTGCGCTCTCGGATTTCATTTTTGGTGGTTTGAAATTTATATTTTAAAACTGTTTCAATGTCAGCAATTACATCTGTAACTGGTGTGGTTGTGGGATGCATACCATAATTTAAGCCTTTATTTAAAAGATTCAGCTCATCAGTCGATAAGTCCACGTTTGAAATATTTATCACAACATTGTCTACTGGTAGTGGTGTCGTGAATTTTGCTTCTCTTTTTGGTGTTTTCTGTAAAAGCGTATTGAATTTGTAGGTTTGTTTTTCTTTCTTTTTCATCACTAAATTATCAATTTCTGAAGCTGTTTTTTGTAAAAATTCATACCACTCACAATTGTATGTAGCTGTGATTTTGCTATTATGGTAAATTGATGCTAGCTGTAGGTGTAAGGAGTACAGTCGAAGTTCCGTTGTAGATAAGTCAGAATATTTGGATTTCAATTCCAAATTTAACCAATTCTTTTAAGCTGATTTTATTACCTTTTTAGTGACTGAATTATTGACTGAAGTCTTGATTTTAATGAAAGCTGGTATGATGTTATTTTGTTTGCAGCGTTCAAGTATGCTATGTCTAATTTCAACATTTCCACTTTAGTTTTTAATCGGGTAAACTCGTTTCTTTTTGACATGGTTGTCGTTTTATTTAAAAGGAAAATTGAAACGATTAACGAAAACTCATATACATTAAACATTAATTATAAATAACACACATTAACTTGAGTTTTCAAATTATAATTTTTTTTATTAATATTTTTTTATTTTGGATGCATTTCGAGCAGCTTTCCGCTCATCTTCAGCAACACGACTAAATACATATATAAATGTTTTTTTTTTCCTTTTGTATACTCTTAAACATAAACAAAACTAATACATAGTCAAATAATATTAAAGAAAGTTGGGGGAGTAAGCAGGAGAAATATATTTTTGGCCAAGTGGGGGTAAAAGAAATCAATCATTGTGGAACTGCGATCGACGTCAAAGTAAACTGAATAAATCAGACTGTATGTTGCCCTTGTCTAAGTTCAAAGCGGTATTATCTTTGTATATACACAAGCTTTCATACGCATCTAATTTTCTCTCATCGTTGATGCATTTGACAAGATGCACTTCACTCGTGGAGACTGGGAGATGTTGTTGTTCCAGTATGTGTGATGCGAAAGCAGATTTTTTCGGTTCGTTGTTGGTGACGTATTGCTTGTGCTCACCGTATCTCTTCCTAATTGATCGTTTCGTTTGTCCATAATATTTTCTGTTGCAAACTCCACAAGAAATTTCATAAATGCCTGCTTTGTCTGACGGGTCGGTTTTGTCTTTTAAGGTGTTAAGTTGATTTTTTAATTTAAAAGGGTTCGAATAAACTATTTGCATGTTGTGTCTGCGGAAGGTTGTTTTAAGTCCATTTGTAATGTTTGGAGCGAAGGTGATAGAAACACGTTTAAGGTCATCTTTTTTGTCGATATTTCTGTTTTGTTCGAACAGTGTTGAAAGATTTGCGTTTGTCTGCTTGTGTGAGTGTTTCCGAACGATGTTGTTAATTATTTTTTCGCTGTAACCATTTGTGTTGGCTACTTGTTTTATATATTCGTACTCTTTAATGTAATTTTTTAATGACAGAGGTAAGTTTACCAAACGGTGTACGAGTGAGTGAAAGGCTGCTAATTTGTGTTGAATCGGTGCATACGAATCGCTTGGAATATATCTGAGAGTACTTGTTGGTTTATGGTGAACTGCAATTTCAATTTTATTTTGGTTTCTATGTAGAGTAAGATCCAAAAAAGTCAATTTTTGTTCATTTTCAACTTTGCAAGTGAAATTAATTTCGCGATACTGCTCATTTAACATATCCAGTGTGGTGTTAAGGTCACTTCTTTTAATGACTGCAAAAATCTCGTCTACGTAGCGATGCCAGATTCTTGGTAGCAAGTTTCGTGTTTTCAGATCAATTTCAAATTTTGACATGAAGACTTCTGCTATTAGTGGAGATAATGGGTTTCCCATACTCGTGCCAGAGTCTATTTTGAAAAAAACGGATTCTAAAAACAAAGTAGTTCGTGTCCATACATATTTCTGCTGCTATCATGTAGACATTTATTTCGTTTTCACGTATGTTTTGTTTTGACAAATGTACTTTTAAAGCTGATAGTGCTTCTTTATTAGGGATGGATGGAAAAAGTGCTTCAACATCAAACGAGACTAAAATTTCATCTTCTTTTATAGGATTTTGGTTGATAATTTTAGCAAAATCTATAGAATTTTTCACTGCACAACTATGGAATGGTGGAAACTTCTTGATTTCATCGACTAACCATCTTGCAATCTTGGTGCATGGTGCTGATAAAAGAGCTACTGTTTGTCTCATGTTATCACCTGGTTTGTGTACTTTAGGTAAGCAATACAGTTTTGGTACTTCTGGGTTTGAAACAAGAAGACGCCACTTAAAACGGTCACCAAAAACAAAAACAGTGCTGATCTCTTTCCGAAAATCATTAGCTGCTGTTGTCATTTTATTTAGTGGGGATTTTTTCACTTCCTTGTAGTTATTTGTTTCAATCAGTTTCCAAACTCTCTTGTCATATTCCGCAGTGTTCATAATGACGATTTTGTTGCCCTTATCTGCCTTCATTATGAAAATATCTTTTTTCTTTAGATTTTTCAGAATTTCAGCTTCGTTTAGATGTGGATGTTTTGTTTTTGTCGATGCACTCTTTCGTGCGCTCTCGGATTTCATTTTTGGTGGTTTGAAATTTATATATTAAAACTGTTTCAATGTCAGCAATTACATCTGTAACTGGTGTGGTTGTGGGATGTATACCATAATTTAAGCCTTTATTTAACAGATTCAGCTCATCAGTCGATAAGTCCACGTTTGAAATATTTATCACAACATTGTCTACTGGTAGTGGTGTCGTGAATTTTGCTTCTCTTTTTGGTGTTTTCTGTAAAAGCGTATTGAATTTGTAGGTTTGTTTTTCTTTCTTTTTCATCACTAAATTATCAATTTCTGAAGCTGTTTTTTGTAAAAATTCATACCACTCACAATTGTATGTAGCTGTGATTTTGCTATTATGGTAAATTGATGCTAGCTGTAGGTGTAAGGAGTACAGTCGAAGTTCCGTTGTAGATAAGTCAGAATATTTGGATTTCAATTCCAAATTTAACCAATTCTTTTAAGCTGATTTTATTACCTTTTTAGTGACTGAATTATTGACTGAAGTCTTGATTTTAATGAAAGCTGGTATGATGTTATTTTGTTTGCAGCGTTTCAAGTATGCTATGTCTAATTTCAACATTTCCACTTTAGTTTTTAATCGGGTAAACTCGTTTCTTTTTGACATGGTTGTCGTTTTATTTAAAAGGAAAATTGAAACGATTAACGAAAACTCATATACATTAAACATTAATTATAAATAACACACATTAACTTGAGTTTTCAAATTATAATTTTTTTTATTAATATTTTTTATTTTGGATGCATTTCGAGCAGCTTTCCGCTCATCTTCAGCAACACGACTAAATACATATATAAATGTTTTTTTTTTTCCTTTTGTATACTCTTAAACATAAACAAAACTAATACATAGTCAAATAATATTAAAGAAAGTTGGGGGAGTAAGCAGGAGAAATATATTTTTGGCCAAGTGGGGGTAAAAGAAATCAATCATTGTGGAACTGCGATCGACGTCAAAGTAAACTGAATAAATCAGACTGTATGTTGCCCTTGTCTAAGTTCAAAGCGGTATTATCTTTGTATATACACAAGCTTTCATACGCATCTAATTTTCTCTCATCGTTGATGCATTTGACAAGATGCACTTCACTCGTGGAGACTGGGAGATGTTGTTGTTCCAGTATGTGTGATGCGAAAGCAGATTTTTTCGGTTCGTTGTTGGTGACGTATTGCTTGTGCTCACCGTATCTCTTCCTAATTGATCGTTTCGTTTGTCCATAATATTTTCTGTTGCAAACTCCACAAGAAATTTCATAAATGCCTGCTTTGTCTGACGGGTCGGTTTTGTCTTTTAAGGTGTTAAGTTGATTTTTTAATTTAAAAGGGTTCGAATAAACTATTTGCATGTTGTGTCTGCGGAAGGTTGTTTTAAGTCCATTTGTAATGTTTGGAGCGAAGGTGATAGAAACACGTTTAAGGTCATCTTTTTTGTCGATATTTCTGTTTTGTTCGAACAGTGTTGAAAGATTTGCGTTTGTCTGCTTGTGTGAGTGTTTCCGAACGATGGCTACTTGTTTTATATATTCGTACTCTTTAATGTAATTTTTTAATGACAGAGGTAAGTTTACCAAACGGTGTACGAGTGAGTGAATGGCTGCTAATTTGTGTTGAATCGGTGCATACGAATCGCTTGGAATATATCTGAGAGTACTTGTTGGTTTATGGTGAACTGCAATTTCAATTTTATTTTGGTTTCTATGTAGAGTAAAATCCAAAAAAGTCAATTTTTGTTCATTTTCAACTTCGCAAGTGAAATTAATTTCGCGATACTGCTCATTTAACATATCCAGTGTGGTGTTAAGGTCACTTCTTTTAATGACTGCAAAAATGTCGTCTACGTAGCGATGCCAGATTCTTGGTAGCAAGTTTCGTGTTTTCAAATCAATTTCAAATTTTGACATGAAGACTTCTGCTATTAGTGGAGATAATGGGTTTCCCATACTCGTGCCAGAGTCTATTTTGAAAAAACGGATTCTAAAAACAAAGTAGTTCGTGTCCATACACATTTCTGCTGCTCTCATGTAGACATTTATTTCGTTTTCACGTATGTTTTGTTTTGACAAATGTACTTTTAAAGCTGATAGTGCTTCTTTGATAGGGATGGATGGAAAAAGTGCTTCAACATCAAACGAGACTAAAATTTCATCTTCTTTTATAGGATTTTGGTTGATAATTTTAGCAAAATCTATAGAATTTTTCACTGCACAACTATGGAATGGTGGAAACTTCTTGATTTCATCGACTAACCATCTTGCAATCTTGGTGCATGGTGCTGATAAAAGAGCTACTATTTGTCTCATGTTATCACCTGGTTTGTTTACTTTAGGTAAGCAATACAGTTTTGGTACTTCTGGGTTTGAAACAAGAAGACGCCACTTAAAACGGTCACCAAAAACAGTGCTGATCTCTTTCCGAACATCATTAGCTGCTGTTGTCATTTTATTTAGTGGGGATTTTTTCACTTCCTTGTAGTTATTCGTTTCAATCAGTTTCCAAACTCTCTTGTCATATTCCGCAGTGTTCATAATGACGATTTTGTTGCCCTTATCTGCCTTCATTATGAAAATATCTTTTTTCTTTAGATTTTTCAGAATTTCAGCTTCGTTTAGATGTGGATGTTTTGTTTTTAGTTTTTTGTTTTTGTCGATGCACTCTTTCGTGCGCTCTCGGATTTCATTTTTGGTGGTTTGAAATTTATATTTTAAAACTGTTTCAATGTCAGCAATTACATCTGTAACTGGTGTGGTTGTGGGATGTATACCATAATTTAAGCCTTTATTTAAAAGATTCAGCTCATCAGTTGATAAGTCCACGTTTGAAATATTTATCACAACATTGTCTACTGGTAGTGGTGTCGTGAATTTTGCTTCTCTTTTTGGTGTTTTCTGTAAAAGCGTATTGAATTGGTGGGTTTGTTTTTCTTTCTTTTTCATCACTAAATTATCAATTTCTGAAGCTGTTTTTTGTAAAAATTCATACCACTCACAATTGTATGTAGCTGTGATTTTGCTATTATGGTAAATTGATGCTAGCTGTAGGTGTAAGGAGTACAGTCGAAGTTCTGTTGTAGATAAGTCAGCATATTTGGATTTCAATTCCAAATTTAACCAATTCTTTTTAGCTGATTTTATTACCTTTTTAGTGACTGAATTATTGACTGAAGTCTTGATTTTAATGAAAGGTGGTATGATGTTATTTTGTTTGCAGCGTTTCAAGTATGCTATGTCTAATTTCAACATTTCCACTTTAGTTTTTAATCGGGTAAACTCGTTTCTTTTTGACATGGTTGTCGTTTTATTTAAAAGGAAAATTGAAACGATTAACGAAAACTCATATACATTAAACATTAATTATAAATAACACACATTAACTTGAGTTTTCAAATTATAATTTTTTTTATTAATATTTTTTATTTTGGATGCATTTCGAGCAGCTTTCCGCTCATCTTCAGCAACACGACTAAATACATATATAAATGTTTTTTTTTTCCTTTTGTATACTCTTAAACATAAACAAAACTAATACATAGTCAAATAATATTAAAGAAAGTTGGGGGAGTAAGCAGGAGAAATATATTTTTGGTCAAGTGGGGGTAAAAGAAATCAATCATTGTGGAACTGCGATCGACGTCAAAGTAAACTGAATAAATCAGACTGTATGTTGCCCTTGTCTAAGTTCAAAGCGGTATTATCTTTGTATATACACAAGCTTTCATACGCATCTAATTTTCTCTCATCGTTGATGCATTTGACAAGATGCACTTCACTCGTGGAGACTGGGAGATGTTGTTGTTCCAGTATGTGTGATGCGAAAGCAGATTTTTTCGGTTCGTTGTTGGTGACGTATTGCTTGTGCTCACCGTATCTCTTCCTAATTGATCGTTTCGTTTGTCCATAATATTTTCTGTTGCAAACTCCACAAGAAATTTCATAAATGCCTGCTTTGTCTGACGGGTCGGTTTTGTCTTTTAAGGTGTTAAGTTGATTTTTTAATTTAAAAGGGTTCGAATAAACTATTTGCATGTTGTGTCTGCGGAAGGTTGTTTTAAGTCCATTTGTAATGTTTGGAGCGAAGGTGATAGAAACACGTTTAAGGTCATCTTTTTTGTCGATATTTCTGTTTTGTTCGAACAGTGTTGAAAGATTTGCGTTTGTCTGCTTGTGTGAGTGTTTCCGAACGATGTTGTTAATTATTTTTTCGCTGTAACCATTTGTGTTGGCTACTTGTTTTATATATTCGTACTCTTTAATGTAATTTTTTAATGACAGAGGTAAGTTTACCAAACGGTGTACGAGTGAGTGAATGGCTGCTAATTTGTGTTGAATCGGTGCATACGAATCGCTTGGAATATATCTGAGAGTACTTGTTGGTTTATGGTGAACTGCAATTTCAATTTTATTTTGGTTTCTATGTAGAGTAAGATCCAAAAAAGTCAATTTTTGTTCATTTTCAACTTCGCAAGTGAAATTAATTTCGCGATACTGCTCATTTAACATATCCAGTGTGGTGTTAAGGTCACTTCTTTTAATGACTGCAAAAATGTCGTCTACGTAGCGATGCCAGATTCTTGGTAGCAAGTTTCGTGTTTTCAGATCAATTTCAAATTTTGACATGAAGACTTCTGCTATTAGTGGAGATAATGGGTTTCCCATACTCGTGCCAGAGTCTATTTTGAAAAAACGGATTCTAAAAACAAAGTAGTTCGTGTCCATACACATTTCTGCTGCTCTCATGTAGACATTTATTTCGTTTTCACGTATGTTTTGTTTTGACAAATGTACTTTTAAAGCTGATAGTGCTTCTTTGATAGGGATGGATGGAAAAAGTGCTTCAACATCAAACGAGACTAAAATTTCATCTTCTTTTATAGGATTTTGGTTGATAATTTTAGCAAAATCTATAGAATTTTTCACTGCACAACTATGGAATGGTGGAAACTTCTTGATTTCATCGACTAACCATCTTGCAATCTTGGTGCATGGTGCTGATAAAAGAGCTACTATTTGTCTCATGTTATCACCTGGTTTGTTTACTTTAGGTAAGCAATACAGTTTTGGTACTTCTGGGTTTGAAACAAGAAGACGCCACTTAAAACGGTCACCAAAAACAGTGCTGATCTCTTTCCGAACATCATTAGCTGCTGTTGTCATTTTATTTAGTGGGGATTTTTTCACTTCCTTGTAGTTATTCGTTTCAATCAGTTTCCAAACTCTCTTGTCATATTCCGCAGTGTTCATAATGACGATTTTGTTGCCCTTATCTGCCTTCATTATGAAAATATCTTTTTTCTTTAGATTTTTCAGAATTTCAGCTTCGTTTAGATGTGGATGTTTTGTTTTTGTCGATGCACTCTTTCGTGCGCTCTCGGATTTCATTTTTGGTGGTTTGAAATTTATATATTAAAACTGTTTCAATGTCAGCAATTACATCTGTAACTGGTGTGGTTGTGGGATGTATACCATAATTTAAGCCTTTATTTAACAGATTCAGCTCATCAGTCGATAAGTCCACGTTTGAAATATTTATCACAACATTGTCTACTGGTAGTGGTGTCGTGAATTTTGCTTCTCTTTTTGGTGTTTTCTGTAAAAGCGTATTGAATTTGTAGGTTTGTTTTTCTTTCTTTTTCATCACTAAATTATCAATTTCTGAAGCTGTTTTTTGTAAAAATTCATACCACTCACAATTGTATGTAGCTGTGATTTTGCTATTATGGTAAATTGATGCTAGCTGTAGGTGTAAGGAGTACAGTCGAAGTTCCGTTGTAGATAAGTCAGAATATTTGGATTTCAATTCCAAATTTAACCAATTCTTTTAAGCTGATTTTATTACCTTTTTAGTGACTGAATTATTGACTGAAGTCTTGATTTTAATGAAAGCTGGTATGATGTTATTTTGTTTGCAGCGTTTCAAGTATGCTATGTCTAATTTCAACATTTCCACTTTAGTTTTTAATCGGGTAAACTCGTTTCTTTTTGACATGGTTGTCGTTTTATTTAAAAGGAAAATTGAAACGATTAACGAAAACTCATATACATTAAACATTAATTATAAATAACACACATTAACTTGAGTTTTCAAATTATAATTTTTTTTATTAATATTTTTTATTTTGGATGCATTTCGAGCAGCTTTCCGCTCATCTTCAGCAACACGACTAAATACATATATAAATGTTTTTTTTTTTCCTTTTGTATACTCTTAAACATAAACAAAACTAATACATAGTCAAATAATATTAAAGAAAGTTGGGGGAGTAAGCAGGAGAAATATATTTTTGGCCAAGTGGGGGTAAAAGAAATCAATCATTGTGGAACTGCGATCGACGTCAAAGTAAACTGAATAAATCAGACTGTATGTTGCCCTTGTCTAAGTTCAAAGCGGTATTATCTTTGTATATACACAAGCTTTCATACGCATCTAATTTTCTCTCATCGTTGATGCATTTGACAAGATGCACTTCACTCGTGGAGACTGGGAGATGTTGTTGTTCCAGTATGTGTGATGCGAAAGCAGATTTTTTCGGTTCGTTGTTGGTGACGTATTGCTTGTGCTCACCGTATCTCTTCCTAATTGATCGTTTCGTTTGTCCATAATATTTTCTGTTGCAAACTCCACAAGAAATTTCATAAATGCCTGCTTTGTCTGACGGGTCGGTTTTGTCTTTTTAGGTGTTAAGTTGATTTTTTAATTTAAAAGGGTTCGAATAAACTATTTGCATGTTGTGTCTGCGGAAGGTTGTTTTAAGTCCATTTGTAATGTTTGGAGCGAAGGTAATAGAAACACGTTTAAGGTCATCTTTTTTGTCGATATTTCTGTTTTGTTCGAACAGTGTTGAAAGATTTGCGTTTGTCTGCTTGTGTGAGTGTTTCCGAACGATGTTGTTAATTATTTTTTCGCTGTAACCATTTGTGTTGGCTACTTGTTTTATATATTCGTACTCTTTAATGTAATTTTTTAATGACAGAGGTAAGTTTACCAAACGGTGTACGAGTGAGTGAATGGCTGCTAATTTGTGTTGAATCGGTGCATACGAATCGCTTGGAATATATCTGAGAGTACTTGTTGGTTTATGGTGAACTGCAATTTCAATTTTATTTTGGTTTCTATGTAGAGTAAAATCCAAAAAAGTCAATTTTTGTTCATTTTCAACTTCGCAAGTGAAATTAATTTCGCGATACTGCTCATTTAACATATCCAGTGTGGTGTTAAGGTCACTTCTTTTAATGACTGCAAAAATGTCGTCTACGTAGCGATGCCAGATTCTTGGTAGCAAGTTTCGTGTTTTCAAATCAATTTCAAATTTTGACATGAAGACTTCTGCTATTAGTGGAGATAATGGGTTTCCCATACTCGTGCCAGAGTCTATTTTGAAAAAACGGATTCTAAAAACAAAGTAGTTCGTGTCCATACACATTTCTGCTGCTCTCATGTAGACATTTATTTCGTTTTCACGTATGTTTTGTTTTGACAAATGTACTTTTAAAGCTGATAGTGCTTCTTTGATAGGGATGGATGGAAAAAGTGCTTCAACATCAAACGAGACTAAAATTTCATCTTCTTTTATAGGATTTTGGTTGATAATTTTAGCAAAATCTATAGAATTTTTCACTGCACAACTATGGAATGGTGGAAACTTCTTGATTTCATCGACTAACCATCTTGCAATCTTGGTGCATGGTGCTGATAAAAGAGCTACTATTTGTCTCATGTTATCACCTGGTTTGTTTACTTTAGGTAAGCAATACAGTTTTGGTACTTCTGGGTTTGAAACAAGAAGACGCCACTTAAAACGGTCACCAAAAACAGTGCTGATCTCTTTCCGAACATCATTAGCTGCTGTTGTCATTTTATTTAGTGGGGATTTTTTCACTTCCTTGTAGTTATTCGTTTCAATCAGTTTCCAAACTCTCTTGTCATATTCCGCAGTGTTCATAATGACGATTTTGTTGCCCTTATCTGCCTTCATTATGAAAATATCTTTTTTCTTTAGATTTTTCAGAATTTCAGCTTCGTTTAGATGTGGATGTTTTGTTTTTAGTTTTTTGTTTTTGTCGATGCACTCTTTCGTGCGCTCTCGGATTTCATTTTTGGTGGTTTGAAATTTATATTTTAAAACTGTTTCAATGTCAGCAATTACATCTGTAACTGGTGTGGTTGTGGGATGTATACCATAATTTAAGCCTTTATTTAAAAGATTCAGCTCATCAGTTGATAAGTCCACGTTTGAAATATTTATCACAACATTGTCTACTGGTAGTGGTGTCGTGAATTTTGCTTCTCTTTTTGGTGTTTTCTGTAAAAGCGTATTGAATTGGTGGGTTTATTTTTCTTTCTTTTTCATCACTAAATTATCAATTTCTGAAGCTGTTTTTTGTAAAAATTCATACCACTCACAATTGTATGTAGCTGTGATTTTGCTATTATGGTAAATTGATGCTAGCTGTAGGTGTAAGGAGTACAGTCGAAGTTCTGTTGTAGATAAGTCAGCATATTTGGATTTCAATTCCAAATTTAACCAATTCTTTTTAGCTGATTTTATTACCTTTTTAGTGACTGAATTATTGACTGAAGTCTTGATTTTAATGAAAGGTGGTATGATGTTATTTTGTTTGCAGCGTTTCAAGTATGCTATGTCTAATTTCAACATTTCCACTTTAGTTTTTAATCGGGTAAACTCGTTTCTTTTTGACATGGTTGTCGTTTTATTTAAAAGGAAAATTGAAACGATTAACGAAAACTCATATACATTAAACATTAATTATAAATAACACACATTAACTTGAGTTTTCAAATTATAATTTTTTTTATTAATATTTTTTATTTTGGATGCATTTCGAGCAGCTTTCCGCTCATCTTCAGCAACACGACTAAATACATATATAAATGTTTTTTTTTTCCTTTTGTATACTCTTAAACATAAACAAAACTAATACATAGTCAAATAATATTAAAGAAAGTTGGGGGAGTAAGCAGGAGAAATATATTTTTGGCCAAGTGGGGGTAAAAGAAATCAATCATTGTGGAACTGCGATCGACGTCAAAGTAAACTGAATAAATCAGACTGTATGTTGCCCTTGTCTAAGTTCAAAGCGGTATTATCTTTGTATATACACAAGCTTTCATACGCATCTAATTTTCTCTCATCGTTGATGCATTTGACAAGATGCACTTCACTCGTGGAGACTGGGAGATGTTGTTGTTCCAGTATGTGTGATGCGAAAGCAGATTTTTTCGGTTCGTTGTTGGTGACGTATTGCTTGTGCTCACCTCTCTTCCTAATTGATCGTTTCGTTTGTCCATAATATTTTCTGTTGCAAACTCCACAAGAAATTTCATAAATGCCTGCTTTGTCTGACGGGTCGGTTTTGTCTTTTAAGGTGTTAAGTTGATTTTTTAATTTAAAAGGGTTCGAATAAACTATTTGCATGTTGTGTCTGCGGAAGGTTGTTTTAAGTCCATTTGTAATGTTTGGAGCGAAGGTGATAGAAACACGTTTAAGGTCATCTTTTTTGTCGATATTTCTGTTTTGTTCGAACAGTGTTGAAAGATTTGCGTTTGTCTGCTTGTGTGAGTGTTTCCGAACGATGTTGTTAATTATTTTTTCGCTGTAACCATTTGTGTTGGCTACTTTTTTTATATATTCGTACTCTTTAATGTAATTTTTTAATGACAGAGGTAAGTTTACCAAACGGTGTACGAGTGAGTGAAAGGCTGCTAATTTGAGTTGAATCGGTGCATACGAATCGCTTGGAATATATCTGAGAGTACTTGTTGGTTTATGGTGAACTGCAATTTCAATTTTATTTTGGTTTCTATGTAGAGTAAAATCCAAAAAAGTCAATTTTTGTTCATTTTCAACTTTGCAAGTGAAATTAATTTCGCGATACTGCTCATTTAACATATCCAGTGTGGTGTTAAGGTCACTTCTTTTAATGACTGCAAAAATCTCGTCTACGTAGCGATGCCAGATTCTTGGTAGCAAGTTTCGTGTTTTCAGATCAATTTCAAATTTTGACATGAAGACTTCTGCTATTAGTGGAGATAATGGGTTTCCCATACTCGTGCCAGAGTCTATTTTGAAAAAAACGGATTCTAAAAACAAAGTAGTTCGTGTCCATACATATTTCTGCTGCTATCATGTAGACATTTATTTCGTTTTCACGTATGTTTTGTTTTGACAAATGTACTTTTAAAGCTGATAGTGCTTCTTTATTAGGGATGGATGGAAAAAGTGCTTCAACATCAAACGAGACTAAAATTTCATCTTCTTTTATAGGATTTTGGTTGATAATTTTAGCAAAATCTATAGAATTTTTCACTGCACAACTATGGAATGGTGGAAACTTCTTGATTTCATCGACTAACCATCTTGCAATCTTGGTGCATGGTGCTGATAAAAGAGCTACTGTTTGTCTCATGTTATCACCTGGTTTGTGTACTTTAGGTAAGCAATACAGTTTTGGTACTTCTGGGTTTGAAACAAGAAGACGCCACTTAAAACGGTCACCAAAAACAGTGCTGATCTCTTTCCGAACATCATTAGCTGCTGTTGTCATTTTATTTAGTGGGGATTTTTTCACTTCCTTGTAGTTATTCGTTTCAATCAGTTTCCAAACTCTCTTGTCATATTCCGCAGTGTTCATAATGACGATTTTGTTGCCCTTATCTGCCTTCATTATGAAAATATCTTTTTTCTTTAGATTTTTCAGAATTTCAGCTTCGTTTAGATGTGGATGTTTTGTTTTTGTCGATGCACTCTTTCGTGCGCTCTCGGATTTCATTTTTGGTGGTTTGAAATTTATATATTAAAACTGTTTCAATGTCAGCAATTACATCTGTAACTGGTGTGGTTGTGGGATGTATACCATAATTTAAGCCTTTATTTAACAGATTCAGCTCATCAGTCGATAAGTCCACGTTTGAAATATTTATCACAACATGTCTACTGGTAGTGGTGTCGTGAATTTTGCTTCTCTTTTTGGTGTTTTCTGTAAAAGCGTATTGAATTTGTAGGTTTGTTTTTCTTTCTTTTTCATCACTAAATTATCAATTTCTGAAGCTGTTTTTTGTAAAAATTCATACCACTCACAATTGTATGTAGCTGTGATTTTGCTATTATGGTAAATTGATGCTAGCTGTAGGTGTAAGGAGTACAGTCGAAGTTCCGTTGTAGATAAGTCAGAATATTTGGATTTCAATTCCAAATTTAACCAATTCTTTTAAGCTGATTTTATTACCTTTTTAGTGACTGAATTATTGACTGAAGTCTTGATTTTAATGAAAGCTGGTATGATGTTATTTTGTTTGCAGCGTTTCAAGTATGCTATGTCTAATTTCAACATTTCCACTTTAGTTTTTAATCGGGTAAACTCGTTTCTTTTTGACATGGTTGTCGTTTTATTTAAAAGGAAAATTGAAACGATTAACGAAAACTCATATACATTAAACATTAATTATAAATAACACACATTAACTTGAGTTTTCAAATTATAATTTTTTTTATTAATATTTTTTATTTTGGATGCATTTCGAGCAGCTTTCCGCTCATCTTCAGCAACACGACTAAATACATATATAAATGTTTTTTTTTTTCCTTTTGTATACTCTTAAACATAAACAAAACTAATACATAGTCAAATAATATTAAAGAAAGTTGGGGGAGTAAGCAGGAGAAATATATTTTTGGCCAAGTGGGGGTAAAAGAAATCAATCATTGTGGAACTGCGATCGACGTCAAAGTAAACTGAATAAATCAGACTGTATGTTGCCCTTGTCTAAGTTCAAAGCGGTATTATCTTTGTATATACACAAGCTTTCATACGCATCTAATTTTCTCTCATCGTTGATGCATTTGACAAGATGCACTTCACTCGTGGAGACTGGGAGATGTTGTTGTTCCAGTATGTGTGATGCGAAAGCAGATTTTTTCGGTTCGTTGTTGGTGACGTATTGCTTGTGCTCACCGTATCTCTTCCTAATTGATCGTTTCGTTTGTCCATAATATTTTCTGTTGCAAACTCCACAAGAAATTTCATAAATGCCTGCTTTGTCTGACGGGTCGGTTTTGTCTTTTAAGGTGTTAAGTTGATTTTTTAATTTAAAAGGGTTCGAATAAACTATTTGCATGTTGTGTCTGCGGAAGGTTGTTTTAAGTCCATTTGTAATGTTTGGAGCGAAGGTGATAGAAACACGTTTAAGGTCATCTTTTTTGTCGATATTTCTGTTTTGTTCGAACAGTGTTGAAAGATTTGCGTTTGTCTGCTTGTGTGAGTGTTTCCGAACGATGTTGTTAATTATTTTTTCGCTGTAACCATTTGTGTTGGCTACTTGTTTTATATATTCGTACTCTTTAATGTAATTTTTTAATGACAGAGGTAAGTTTACCAAACGGTGTACGAGTGAGTGAATGGCTGCTAATTTGTGTTGAATCGGTGCATACGAATCGCTTGGAATATATCTGAGAGTACTTGTTGGTTTATGGTGAACTGCAATTTCAATTTTATTTTGGTTTCTATGTAGAGTAAAATCCAAAAAAGTCAATTTTTGTTCATTTTCAACTTCGCAAGTGAAATTAATTTCGCGATACTGCTCATTTAACATATCCAGTGTGGTGTTAAGGTCATTTCTTTTAATGACTGCAAAAATGTCGTCTACGTAGCGATGCCAGATTCTTGGTAGCAAGTTTCGTGTTTTCAGATCAATTTCAAATTTTGACATGAAGACTTCTGCTATTAGTGGAGATAATGGGTTTCCCATACTCGTGCCAGAGTCTATTTTGAAAAAACGGATTCTAAAAACAAAGTAGTTCGTGTCCATACACATTTCTGCTGCTCTCATGTAGACATTTATTTCGTTTTCACGTATGTTTTGTTTTGACAAATGTACTTTTAAAGCTGATAGTGCTTCTTTGATAGGGATGGATGGAAAAAGTGCTTCAACATCAAACGAGACTAAAATTTCATCTTCTTTTATAGGATTTTGGTTGATAATTTTAGCAAAATCTATAGAATTTTTCACTGCACAACTATGGAATGGTGGAAACTTCTTGATTTCATCGACTAACCATCTTGCAATCTTGGTGCATGGTGCTGATAAAAGAGCTACTATTTGTCTCATGTTATCACCTGGTTTGTTTACTTTAGGTAAGCAATACAGTTTTGGTACTTCTGGGTTTGAAACAAGAAGACGCCACTTAAAACGGTCACCAAAAACAGTGCTGATCTCTTTCCGAACATCATTAAATGTCCCTTCTCATCTCATGAATTTTAAAAGATGGACTTTCTTTACATGAGGTATAACGATGGCTTATTATACAGTGTGTCCAAGAAAGAAGAAAGTACTTTTTTAAATATATGTATATGTATCTACGTATGAAAGAACACGAATGCATAACTTGCCTTGTACAAGTATCTATGTACGGATGTATATTAAACTACAGCCTAAACGGTTGGGTCAATCGTTTTCAAATTTGGAGCATAAGGTTATTTTGACGACCTACAAAGGAAATTTTTCAATTTTTTCTTTAGCTCAAAAATTAACGGTAATTGTTATATAACCGTTATGTGAAAGCTTATTTTTCTCGAAAACGGCTCCAATAATTTTTAGGAAAACAAAATCAGTCTACTACTAACTGTAGGTAAGCATTATATTTTGGTAAAAAAAATTTGTAATATGGTGGGCTTAATTTTTTTTTCGAAAAAAATTACTCATTAAAATATACATATGTTATTAAAATATATGTACAAATAGGTACATATACCTAAATTGAACAAAATATTTGCAATATTAGAAAACTAAAGCTAAATTACAATAGAATGCAACTTGACATACAAATTAACGCAAATAATAGTATCTCCCTTTTTCATCCTTATATTTTCACAAAAAAGTTTTTGTTTACAAATCTACAACAATCAATTTACAAACAATTCATTCATAAATTTCTTCTCATAGTTTGCACTTAATTTGTACCTATGAATGGAAAACAAAATTCAAAACCAAAATCCGTTTCTTCAAGGAGGTTTGTATAGTATGCATAGCAAGAAGTAAGCTTGTGTTTAAATTTTAAGACTGTATGTATATATTTTCTTACAAACGGCAACGTCCCTTGAGTAAACAAAAATTTAAAAACAAAGAATTCTAGCCAATTTCGTACGAATGTATAAAATATGTATGTTAGGATAAGTTCTCATATTCCCTATAAAACAGATGTAAACAAGACAAAATAAACAAAAATTCAAATCGCAGTCAATAGGCTAATTGCCTATTCCTACCAACAACAAATTCTGTATTTAAAAAAAAACCGTTGCTAGGGATTTTTATATAGCAACAAGAGAGTTAGGGAAAATGTAAACAAAAATTTCAAAATATCAAAATAAAAAATATCGAATGTTTTTTTTAATGAATGGAATTGCCACTACTAGATCGTTCGTAGTAGAAGTTGTTGTTATATTTATTAAATCGTCGAGCCTTTTTTAAAATGTTGACACTGTATGTGTTTATTTACATACTTGATACATATACAATGCTAAAGCCTTAATCGAAAATTATTTTTATATATTATTTTATTTACAAATACATTGCACAACCACGTACTTGCTCTTCTAGAATATGAGTTTTGGTTCTAATCGACTTACCAGTTCACGAGAAAATCGAATAAAAAAAAAACCGTCCTATGGAAGGTACCGTTTTTAGCCCACTATCTTGAATTTTTTTCACCAATACATATCCCGCACATACAATTGTACACTGATTTTTGTTCATAAAAAATCATGGAGCCGTTTCTGAGAAAAATAAGCTTTTACTTAACGGTTATATGACAAGTAGGTACTGTTAATATTTGAGCTAAAAAAAATAAAAAACTCCTCTGTAGAATGTCAAAATAACCTTTAGTTCTAAATTTGAAGACGATTGGCAAAACCGTTTAGACTGTAGTCGAAAATTCCTACTTACAGACAGACAGACAGAATTTTGCCATTAAGTCAAATATTTATGTTTCTCTATCATCGTAATGTCATGTTTGATTGTTATCTCAAAATTTGTAATCTACACAATGCTTAACTTTCATATAGTACCTATAAACGCAAGTAAAAAATATGGGAAGGGTCTGTTAACGGTACCTTTCATGTATTCATAACATTTTTTATTTTCACCTCTCTCTAAACGGCTTTTTGAATTTGCACAAAACGTTATATTGAACAATTAGGTTGACGAATAAATGTTGGGCTCTATATCCCTTAAAATTGGGTTTCCCCACACCTAAGAGTATGCAGCACCAGTTATTCTGCAACTAGACATTTGCAAGTTATTGTATAAGAGCAAGTATGTGGCACGCATTTACTTGCGTTATATTATATTATATTATATGCATATAATTGCAAATTAAAATTGTATTTGGTTATAAAAACTCTTAATATTTAATTTAAAAAAAGTCAACAACCACCTATCGACATCCCTTATATGAATATAAAAACCTACAAACATATTTGGTCACTAACTTCAAAGTCCTTACTTTCATAATAATACCATTGTTGATTACTTTCATTATTAAGAATCCATAACTTGAATCCATAGCTCAACAAAATAACGAAAATAACTTCTTTTCCCTTTTCTACTCATTATAATTATAATCCAAGTCCTTGTACCTATGAATTTTCAATAAGAGTTTTCTAACGAATCTCTATACACAATTTGCACTTAATTTGCACCTAACGCCTATCGGATTGGGAAGCGAAATTCATAATTTACAAATCAAAACCAAAATCTGTTTCTTCAAGGAAATTAATTATATACAAAAAGTAAGATTGTGTTTAAATTTTAAGAATGTATATGTATTTTTTTCGCAAACGGCAACAAGCAAGTTGTAGTAAAATAGTAAACAAAAATTTGTAAATCTAAAGAATTCAAAAAATGTAAACAAAAGCTACAAAAAAGGAAAATAAACAAAAATTCAGATGCTTGTCAGTTTTGTCTACATTCCTAACTGCCTATTCCTACCAACAACAATTAATTGTTTACTTAAAAAAACCCGTTGCTAAGGATTTCTATCTAGCAACGCCTAAAAAGCTACATCAAACCAATTTTAACCAATGAAAAATGTTTGTATCGTGTAAAAACTCCAAAAAAAATTAATTCACCTCAGCTAAGCGAAACAAAACACCCTTAATAATCTTCTGGTCTCTTTCTTTTCCTTCCCGCCTTACGTTCTCTTAATTCTCTCTCACAAATCTAGCGGTCACAACTAGCGCCACCACACGAGCTGATTCCACAAGATTTGTTGATGTCCCATGATAGTACTATATGCAGTATATATACAATGGTATCGTGTACAAATTCCAAAAAAAAATTAACTCACCTCAGCTAAGCGAAACAAAACACCCTTAATAATCTTCTGGTCTCTTTCTTTTCCTTCCCGCCTTACGTTCTCTTAATTCTCTCTCACAAATCTAGCGGTCACAACTAGCGCCATCACACCAGCTGATTCCACAAGATTTGTTGATGTCCCATGATAGTACTATAGGCAGTATATATACAATGCTATAGGCAGTATATATACAATGTTACAATGCAACAATGAGTCAGTCTTTTGTAGACAGTCAGAAAAAACTTTAAAACGATTGGCTCAAACGTTTAAATTCTTGTTCAAAATGCAGTCGTATAGATAGTTAGACAATCAGACAGGATTCCACCGCTAACGGTTTTATTTCTCAATCATCGTAATGTCATGTTTAATTGTTTGTTGCTTTAATCTGAACGAATGCATAACTTGCCCTTCTGCGTTGAATTGATATAACTTAATTTTAATGGATGCATTATGTATCTTCTTTCGAATAAGAAAACCTTTTTTTTAATAAATTCATTGTAACGATTTTTAAGAAGCGCCACCTTTCGTGGATTTTATTTTCTATTAGATTTAATAGATTTGCCTAAAACAACAACCTTAACAAAATGAACTCCGCGTTAAATTTTTAAATCTATTCATTTCTTTGTGAATTCAGCACTAGCAATGGGTACGTTCACGAACGTAAATTTCGGGTAGGCTTCCTTGCTTTTGTTGTGATTAGCATCGTAAAGACAACTGTATTCCCTCTGATTAAAGAACATATGGAAACAGAATGCGGTTTTCTTTAATGGGTACTTCACGAACGTAACTTTCGGATAGGTTACCTTGCTTTTGTTGAAATTAGCAAGGTTAAAAACAGCTGTTTTCCAGCTGATTGAAGAATATATGGAAACAGAGAAAATCCAAAGGTATCCTAAAATTTGCTGGATTCTTCTCTCAACTTCGAATTTTGAGAGGTAACCTATCCGGTTGGTTTTGTTCGTTCACAAAAAAAAAAACAAACAAATAAGGTAACATATCTAAAAGATACGTACGTGAACGTACGCAATGTCAACCATTTTTATCGATTTATATTCCAATTCTATTCAGCAACCTATTTACATAGCTGAATCATCGGCCATCTTCAACAGTTCATCAGTCACCACTACCACCACCACCGCCGCTTATAAAAATTCCAAAAAACAGTCGTTGATTCATTAATGTGAGTTATAATGTGAAGAATTTTTTGTATTCCAGTGAAGAAAAACCTTTCAAAGCGTTTATATTTTAAATAAGAAAAATTATTTGCATATTTTGTGCTTGTCAAATTTCGTGGTTTCTCCTAAAACTCATTAAAAATTTTGTAACAAAGTTAATTAAAAGTGCGTACGAACTAGTAAAAGAAGTGTGCAAAGGAAATATATGGGAAAGTGCTTTTTGGGAAGCGTTATACATTTAACAAAATAAGACCTACATTATGTAAATGTGCATATATCTATTGATAAAGGCCAATTGTTCTCTATTCTGGAAGTGCATACCTATCTAACAAGCATCTTTCTTATTGAAAAAAAATGTACATATCTCTTTTTGAATAATTAACATTATCAGCATCACCACAATTTATTTCTTGTTTTTTTTGTGGTATAAGATAGATTAAAGTATACTGCTTGCTGCTTCGTCCCGGTGCGTCACGATGACAATATATGCTTACGTGGAGGTGGAGGAACAGCAAGTAATCACTAAAATGGATTTTTGTAATATTTGTATGAATTATTTAGTTAAAATCTGTTATTCTGTCGACTAGGACCTTTGATTTGAAAAAACGAGAATGTGAGTTAAGATCATCTTTAGAATCCCTGTTATAGTGGCTGTAATACGCAAATATAAAAGAACTTATCAGTTGTCACTGTAAAAGCCGGATTCTTATCTTCTAGCTCTCCCAGAAGGCCAAAAGCCACAACAACTACATTTATAACGATTATAAAAAGATATTGACTATCGAGAGTGCAATTATTGTAATGACTCGGTTCGGTTGGTGAGTTAAAATCTTTTACTCCTAAATATGCAATTGTGGCTAGCCCTTGATAAAGATCAACCAACCTAGGTTCAACACGTGCCGCAAATTTTCCTAAGAATAGAAAGTGGAAAGTGGTAGAGAAAGAGTACACTAAAAAAGCATTCCTGCGAAATATGCATGACGTGTACCTGGTAGTAGCAACATATTGTATTGACAAATCATTTTGGACATTATTTTTCTGGTACACAGGGCTACTAAAGGTCACTTAGGGGCGACTTTCCTTTAAGGGAGCACGCGTATAATTTTGAATTTTTTTTTACAGTTAGGTAGGGGTCTCAATAAAATAGGATTAAAATATTAGAGTTAGGAAACACTGTAAAATCATAAAATAAATGTATTCTTTTTCGGTTTTAACCTAATTTTTTTTACAAAGTATGAAGAAGGTATGGGGGGCATGCTGTCCCCCTTGCTTGGGCTCACTATAGGATTTGGAGAAGGTGCAAGGTTGGGTATGTGCAACGTTTCTTTTTGATTTAAAGATCTTTTGCATAAACCCAATCTCGCACATACTACTAACACTTAAAGAGAAGCCATTTTCGTATGCATTTTATATGGGAATTTAAGAATTTCAAAAATGAATTAAAAATAGTTAGAAGTGTTTCCTCCCTCTAAGTTTGTGATATTTGTTATTAAAAAGTGCTAATCTATCGAATAAAAGTATCCGCGTATTAAAATTCGTGCTCCCTTCCTTAAAGGAAAGTTGAGCCGTCACTTAGTGCTTGAAGAATAGCATTGGACATTGAGTCGTACCTACACTGATTTTATCTCAAACAATTTTTTAACCAACTGCCACATCACATAAGGGAAACTCTCAGATAAAATTGAATCTTACAAGTGTTATTTTTTAATGAATAACAATTAAACTTTAAATAACTTTAAGGCAATTGTTTCAAATTCCTCTGTTATGACATCCTTTGCAAGTTTGTTAATTTGTCTCATATCATTGTATATATACCATTGTATATCTACTGCCTATAGTACTATCATGGGACATCAAACAATCTTGTGGAATCAGCTCGTGTGATGGCGCTAGTTGTGAACGCTAGATTTGTGAGAGAGAATTAAGAGAACGTAAGGCGGGAAGGAAAAGAAAGAGACCAGAAGATTATTAAGGGTGTTTTGTTTCGCTTAGCTGAGGTGAATTAATTTTTTTGGAATTTGTACACGGTACAAACATTTTCATTGGTTAAAATCATTTTGATGTAGCTTTTTAAGCGTTGCTAGGTAGAAATCCTTAGCAACGGGTTTTTTTTAAGTAAACAATTAATTGTTGTTGGTAGGAATAGGCAGTTAGGAAGGTAGAAAAAACTGACAAGCATCTGAATTTTTGTTTATTTTCCTTTTTTTGTAGCTTTTGTTTACATTTTTTGAATTCTTTAGATTTACAAATTTTTGTTTACTATTTTACTACAACTTGCTTTGTTGCCGTTTGCGAAAAAAATACACATACATTCTTAAAATTTAAACACAATCTTACTTTTTGTATATATATTAATTTCCTTGAAGAAACAGATTTTGGTTTTGATTTGTAAATTATGAATTTCGCTTCCCAATCCGATAGGCGTTAGGTGCAAATTGTGTATAGAACTTCGTTAGAAAACTCTTTGAAAATTCATAGGTACAAGGGCTTGGATTTTAATTATAATGGGTAGAAAAGGAAAAAGATGTTATTTTGTTGAGCTATGGATTCAAGTTATGGATTCCTAATAATGAAACTAATCAACAATGGCATTATTATAAAAGTAAGGACTTTGAAGTTAGTGACCAAATATGTTTGTAGGTTTTTATATTCATATAAGGGATGTCGATAGGTTTTTTTTTAAATTAAATATTAAGAATTTTTATAACTAATCACAATTTCAATTTGCGATTATATGCATATAATATAGATAATATAACGCAAGTAATGCATTCGGTGGTTGGGTGCTGTATGAATAGGGTAGGCACTGAAAGGCATCAAACTGGTGATGCACAGTCGCTGCAACTATATCGTACACATCAATTGTGCTTATTTTACCTCCCCGCGGTAACCACCGGGTACTGGTCTGTCCATCCGGACATTCCTGCTAAACTTATAAGCGCGAGTGTTGAACACAGAAAAAATAGCAACACTATAATGCTCTGCTTTAATGACTGTTCTGATCGATTCGCAGAAGTCTTGCACGAGCCCCTCAGAAAGAGGACGTACGGCGGATGAGCCCAACCAATTGGACCAACGGTGGGGTCAACAGTCAACGAAGCAGACGCCCTAATGAGCTCCTTCGACGTATTTGGAGATAAGGTCATTAGGACAATTCAATGCAAGTCAGGGCATTGAAATAGAGATGGAGGCGGATGAACCCTTAATGGGCCAACGGCAGCGCTCATATCCCCGAAGTGGGTTACTGACTCCGGATTCTCCGGTTCCTTTTGTCCAAGGAATCCAACAAAGGACCTGGCCCTCCAGGTTGGGGGTTGTGCGTGGGGTTAACAACCCTGCCACGGAAAAATGAAAAAGTTGCGAAGCGACCAATAGCCTCGGAAAAGGACGGATTTACTGTTGACGACCCGGAAAAACGAATCAAGGACAACGACCTTCGGATCTGCACGTGGAATGTTAGAACTCTTAACAGACCACGTGCATCCAAACAACTAGCGGAGGCCCTAGACTGCTACAGAGCAGGAATTACTGCCATCCAGGAAGTGCGATGGAATGGGCCGGGCAAAAAAAGGATGAAAAACTGACGTGTACTACGGTGATTGCGCAAGAAGACCACAGCGTTTATTTGGGTGCGGATTCGTCATAAGCGGTAGACTTAGGCAAGAAGTCTTGGGCTTTCGACACGTAAGTGAGCGACTTGTGACAATCCGTATCAATATTAGATAAAGTTTTTATTTTCGGAACTTACCGCGTTATAAGAAATATTTTCTTATTTATTTCTACCCGACGTTTCGAAGAAGTTTCATACTTCGTGGTCACGGGATGAGACTGACGTTTGATTGCTGTTGTTTAAGTTATTGGTTTTTAGCTCTCGCTCTCAAGTAGTACCGGTGCGTAGATGTTGATGCACTTGGATTGCTTGTGGGTGGTGGTGGTGTACTCGTTCTAGGTTGTTGTTGCGTTGAGTCGATGTATTTTTGGACACATGCAAAGCTCACGACATCGGCTATAGGTTTTTTGATTTGCTTTACTATGGTTTTGCTTATGAGAGGATCCCACGTTGGCGATAATTTAAAGCTAGAATCTCTATTGAAATTTGTATGTTTCTTAATTTCAATTGCTTCTCTGACGATTCTTGGTACATAAAATCTTTCATTTGCGATTGATCTAGCTTGATCAAAACGTATAAAGTGATCTTCGTTGTAGGCCAGATGTTCACATATTGCCGATTTTGTGACAGCGTTGTTTTGGATAGCTTTGATATGTTCGTTTAAACGTGTTTTAATACCTCTTTTCGTTTCACCAATATAAAAAGATCCACAGCTACAGGGAACAGAGTATACACCAGGATTTTGTAGTGGAATTTTGTCCTTAGGCGATCTTAAAAATTGACGAACCTTAGTTGGCGGTTTAAAGATGGTTTTAACATCATATTTTTGTAAGATTCGCCCAATTCCATCCGTTATGCCTTTGATATAGGGTAAAAAGGCCCTTTTATCAAATGCTGGAGGAAGCGAATGTTTCTGTGAGCTGGGTTTGGGTTTCCAGGTTCTCTGTTTGGAGTTGTAGCCATTCTTTTTAAGTGCAATGTCTATATACTTCAACTCTTGCTTGAGGTGTTCGGGGTCACAAATTTTGTGAGCACGGTTCACAAGAGCCGATACAACCGATGTCAAGTTGGCTGGGTGATGATGTGATGTAGCATGTAAATATCTGTCCGTATGAGTGTCTTTCCGGAACACCGTGTGGCCGATCGAACCATCTTGCTTTCTTATGACTTTAACGTCTAGGAAAGCCAAAGAGTTTTCTTGTTCTCTTTCCATTGTAAATTTAACTTTTTCGTGGATGGAATTAAGATGAATCAGAAAACTTTCTACCTGATTCTCTTTGAGTACGCAGAACGTGTCATCCACGTACCTTACCCAAATTGTTGGTTTCGTTAAGGATGTTCCTAATGCCAATTCCTCAAAATGTTGCATCCATATGTCTGCAATTATTGGTGCAACAGGTGAACCCATTGTATAAGAAATATCCTGATGTAATGCATATATCAATTAACTCTAATAACTTAGAGTTGTTTTGAGAATTAGACAATTTCGATTTTATAACATTGAGGGTTTCTTCAATTGGAACATTGGTGAATAAGGAGGTAACATCAAAACTCACCATAATTTCATCATGTTTAATGTGAAGGTCTTTGATCATGGACACGAAATGTTCCGAGTTTCTTACTATTGAGTTTGAGTTTTCAATAAGTGGCTTAAGCTTAAAGGTTAATTCTTTAGCCAAAAAGTATGTTGGTGAATCTATTTGGCTGACGATGGGTCTTAACGGTACATTTTCTTTATGTACCTTAGGAAGGCCGTAAACTCTTGGTGCTTGTGGACATGACGGTATTAAATTCTGATTTTGTAAAACAGATTTACTGTCATTTACAATCTGTCGAACTTTTTTAAGCACTCTTGATGTTGGATCATACGTTACTTCTTTGTAAGTAAGTTTGTCACTTAGCAGAGAAAGGATTTTAGCATCATATTCTTTGGAGTTAAGAATAACTGTACAGTTTCCTTTATCTGCAGGTAAAACAATAATTTCTTTGTCCTTTCTAAGTTTTACAAGGGCCTTTCTTTCAAGGAGAGTAATGTTTTGTTCAATCTTTTTGCCTTTCCTAAGCAACACCGATACATCCTGTCTTATAGTTTCAGCTGAAATCCTATCTATTTTGTTTCTGCGTATTGATTCTTCAATATTACTTATAATATTTTCAATAGGGACACTTAAAGGTGATGGGGTAAAATTCATACCTTTTGATAAAATTGAAATCATATTTTCATCAAGTATTTTGCTGGAGAAATTCACCACACATTTTGCATCAGCAGACTGGGATTTGTTGTTGTTGTTTTTAACCTTGGCTGAGAGTGAATTAAACTTTTTTGTTTGTTTTTGTGCACAATTTTCGGCAATTCTTTCCGTTTGTTGGAATATTATTGCATCACATAATTGAAAGTCTTTTGCACTCATACGTTGTGATAACACTAAATGCAATTGGTATATTTGTTTGGATACACAATTTACATCAAAATAATTATTGGAGATTAATTTTCTCAACAATAATACACTGGCTTTATCCAAAATTAGGGTTGAACCATTTATATGCTTCTTATCACTTATTTTCACACATTTGGGTATTATATTGTGATTTCGACATCTTTTTAGGAAAACGATAGAGCTAAGCAGTCGCGCTCGTTTAGCGCGTAACTTTTCAAACCGTCGTATTTGTTTGTGGATTGCCTCTCCGTATAGGCTTACAATATGAGATTTTAGGTTTTTATTTTCGCGGACGATATTCATATTAGATAAAGTTTTTATTTTCGGAACTTACCGCGTTATAAGAAATATTTTCTTATTTATTTCTACCCGACGTTTCGAAGAAGTTTCATACTTCGTGGTCACGGGATGAGACTGACGTTTGATTGCTGTTGTTTAAGTTATTATATTATATATATATATTATATTATACTTGAGAGCGAGAGCTAAAAACCAATAACTTAAACAACAGCAATCAAACGTCAGTCTCATCCCGTGACCACGAAGTATGAAACTTCTTCGAAACGTCGGGTAGAAATAAATAAGAAAATATTTCTTATAACGCGGTAAGTTCCGAAAATAAAAACTTTATCTAATATGAATATCGTCCGCGAAAATAAAAACCTAAAATCTCATATTGTAAGCCTATACGGAGAGGCAATCCACAAACAAATACGACGGTTTGAAAAGTTACGCGCTAAACGAGCGCGACTGCTTAGCTCTATCGTTTTCCTAAAAAGATGTCGAAATCACAATATAATACCCAAATGTGTGAAAATAAGTGATAAGAAGCATATAAATGGTTCAACCCTAATTTTGGATAAAGCCAGTGTATTATTGTTGAGAAAATTAATCTCCAATAATTATTTTGATGTAAATTGTGTATCCAAACAAATATACCAATTGCATTTAGTGTTATCACAACGTATGAGTGCAAAAGACTTTCAATTATGTGATGCAATAATATTCCAACAAACGGAAAGAATTGCCGAAAATTGTGCACAAAAACAAACAAAAAAGTTTAATTCACTCTCAGCCAAGGTTAAAAACAACAACAACAAATCCCAGTCTGCTGATGCAAAATGTGTGGTGAATTTCTCCAGCAAAATACTTGATGAAAATATGATTTCAATTTTATCAAAAGGTATGAATTTTACCCCATCACCTTTAAGTGTCCCTATTGAAAATATTATAAGTAATATTGAAGAATCAATACGCAGAAACAAAATAGATAGGATTTCAGCTGAAACTATAAGACAGGATGTATCGGTGTTGCTTAGGAAAGGCAAAAAGATTGAACAAAACATTACTCTCCTTGAAAGAAAGGCCCTTGTAAAACTTAGAAAGGACAAAGAAATTATTGTTTTACCTGCAGATAAAGGAAACTGTACAGTTATTCTTAACTCCAAAGAATATGATGCTAAAATCCTTTCTCTGCTAAGTGACAAACTTACTTACAAAGAAGTAACGTATGATCCAACATCAAGAGTGCTTAAAAAAGTTCGACAGATTGTAAATGACAGTAAATCTGTTTTACAAAATCAGAATTTAATACCGTCATGTCCACAAGCACCAAGAGTTTACGGCCTTCCTAAGGTACATAAAGAAAATGTACCGTTAAGACCCATCGTCAGCCAAATAGATTCACCAACATACTTTTTGGCTAAAGAATTAACCTTTAAGCTTAAGCCACTTATTGAAAACTCAAACTCAATAGTAAGAAACTCGGAACATTTCGTGTCCATGATCAAAGACCTTCACATTAAACATGATGAAATTATGGTGAGTTTTGATGTTACCTCCTTATTCACCAATGTTCCAATTGAAGAAACCCTCAATGTTATAAAATCGAAATTGTCTAATTCTCAAAACAACTCTAAGTTATTAGAGTTAATTGATATATGCATTACATCAGGATATTTCTTATACAATGGGTTCACCTGTTGCACCAATAATTGCAGACATATGGATGCAACATTTTGAGGAATTGGCATTAGGAACATCCTTAACGAAACCAACAATTTGGGTAAGGTACGTGGATGACACGTTCTGCGTACTCAAAGAGAATCAGGTAGAAAGTTTTCTGATTCATCTTAATTCCATCCACGAAAAAGTTAAATTTACAATGGAAAGAGAACAAGAAAACTCTTTGGCTTTCCTAGACGTTAAAGTCATAAGAAAGCAAGATGGTTCGATCGGCCACACGGTGTTCCGGAAAGACACTCATACGGACAGATATTTACATGCTACATCACATCATCACCCAGCCAACTTGACATCGGTTGTATCGGCTCTTGTGAACCGTGCTCACAAAATTTGTGACCCCGAACACCTCAAGCAAGAGTTGAAGTATATAGACATTGCACTTAAAAAGAATGGCTACAACTCCAAACAGAGAACCTGGAAACCCAAACCCAGCTCACAGAAACATTCGCTTCCTCCAGCATTTGATAAAAGGGCCTTTTTACCCTATATCAAAGGCATAACGGATGGAATTGGGCGAATCTTACAAAAATATGATGTTAAAACCATCTTTAAACCGCCAACTAAGGTTCGTCAATTTTTAAGATCGCCTAAGGACAAAATTCCACTACAAAATCCTGGTGTATACTCTGTTCCCTGTAGCTGTGGATCTTTTTATATTGGTGAAACGAAAAGAGGTATTAAAACACGTTTAAACGAACATATCAAAGCTATCCAAAACAACGCTGTCACAAAATCGGCAATATGTGAACATCTGGCCTACAACGAAGATCACTTTATACGTTTTGATCAAGCTAGATCAATCGCAAATGAAAGATTTTATGTACCAAGAATCGTCAGAGAAGCAATTGAAATTAAGAAACATACAAATTTCAATAGAGATTCTAGCTTTAAATTATCGCCAACGTGGGATCCTCTCATAAGCAAAACCATAGTAAAGCAAATCAAAAAACCTATAGCCGATGTCGTGAGCTTTGCATGTGTCCAAAAATACATCGACTCAACGCAACAACAACCTAGAACGAGTACACCACCACCACCCACAAGCAATCCAAGTGCATCAACATCTACGCACCGGTACTACTTGAGAGCGAGAGCTAAAAACCAATAACTTAAACAACAGCAATCAAACGTCAGTCTCATCCCGTGACCACGAAGTATGAAACTTCTTCGAAACGTCGGGTAGAAATAAATAAGAAAATATTTCTTATAACGCGGTAAGTTCCGAAAATAAAAACTTTATCTAATATGAATATCGTCCGCGAAAATAAAAACCTAAAATCTCAATCCGTATCAAGGCTAAATTCGCCAACATTAGCCTAATATGCGCTCATGCCCCCACAGAGGACAAAGATGACGCCACCAAGGATGACTTCTATGAGCTCCTCGACAAAACCTATGAGCAATGCCCTAAATACGACGTTAAGATCGTACTAGGCGATTTTAATGCCAGAATAGGTAAAGAGGAAATCTTTGGTAGGACTGTCGGAAAACATAGCCTACACGACACAACGTCTGAAAACGGACTTAGGCTAATTGACTTCGCAGCGGCACATAACGTCACCATTGCAAGCACACGGTTTCCTCATCTCGATATACACAAAGGGACTTGGCGACACCCAGATCAAAGAACCGTCAATCAGATTGATCACGTTGCGATCGATGCAAGACACGCCTCCAGTATCTTGGATGTTCGCACCTTCCGAGCAGCTAACATCGACTCGGATCACTACCTTGTTGCAGCAAAGGTAAGAATGCGAATAACCCGAACTCCACAACAACGGAGTAATACTGTGAGGAAGTATGACGTCGGAAAGCTGCAATCGCAAGAAACCGCCAGAACCTATGCCGATCGAATATCCCGTAACCTCTCAAGAAATCCAGTACCGCCAGCATCAAGTGTCGAAGATCAGTGGCAACACTGCCAACAAGCCATCAGAGATGCCGCAACTGATGTGCTAGGTTTCACCAGACCACCACCACGAAACCTCTGGTTTGATGACGAATGCAGGCAGGCCCATGCAGCCAAACAAGAGGCATATAAAGCGACGCTGCAAAGAAAGACGAGAGCTGCTCGCGTGCTTTACGAGCAGAAAAGACGGGAAGAACACCGGCTTCTCCAAAAGAAAAAAAGAGAGCATGAGAAGCGCGCGATCGAAGATATTGAGAGATGCTACTCCAGGAACAACGTGCGGAAGTTTTACCAACAGGTAAAAAGAACATGCCAAGGAAAAAAATCCCGCACAGAAGCCTGTAGAGATAGGAATGGAAACCTCGTAGTAGAGTCACAGTCGGTGCTGAGTACATGGAAGGACCATTTCTGCAGACTGTTAAACGGCGATGAAGGCCAAAATCCCGCTGTCAGGCAGAATGAACCATTCAACATGGATGATGACAGACAAAACTTCCGTCCACCTGACCAAAATGAAGTAAGGATAGCAATATCTAAACTCAAAAACAACAAAGCTGCTGGACCCGACGGATTACCCGCCGAACTTTTTAAAGCGGCCGGAGATGACCTGGTGGAGTGCATACACCAACTCATCTCTAAAGTTTGGTCAGAAGAAAGTATGCCTGATGAATGGAACCTCAGCATCGTTTGCCCGATCCACAAGAAAGGAGACCCTCTAAACTGCGCCAACTATAGAGGAATAAGTCTCCTGAATATCGCCTACAAGATCCTCTCTGCCGTACTATGTGAACGCCTGAAACCTTTCGTCAGCAACCTGATTGGCCCCTATCAGTGTGGTTTCAGACCAGGAAAGTCCACAATCGATCAAGTGTTCACGCTACGGCAGATCCTGGAAACCACCCAAGAATTCCAAATCGATACCCACCACCTCTTTATCGATTTTAAGGCCGCGTACGATAGCATTTATAGAGACGAGCTATACAGAGCCATGTCAGGTTTTGGCATTCCCACAAAACTCGTCCGACTGTGCAGGATGACGATGGAGAACTCTCGCTGCTCCGTCAAGGTTGGTTCTGACCTCACAGAAGCTTTTGACGTCAAAAAAGGATTCCGACAAGGTGATGCGCTATCGTGCGATTTCTTCAACTTAATACTTGAAAAAATTATAAGAAACTCGCAAGTCAATTGTAGTGGGACAATTTTTTTTAAGTCTGTGCAATTGCTAGCATACGCTGACGACATAGACATCATTGGCAGAACTCGGCGAGCTGTCACTGGAACGTTTGCTAGCATTGAAGCTGAAGCGGCTAAGATGGGACTAGCAGTCAATGAGGCCAAAACGAAGTACCTGCTGTCCACAAAAAGGGATACACAACACCGGCGGATTGGACAAAACATCACAATAGACAGGTACAACTTTGAGGTAGTTAGGGACTTTGTGTACCTCGGATCCGCTATAACATCTGAAAACAACATCTCGTCAGAAATAAAGCGAAGAATTACTCTTGCCAATCGCTGTTTCTATGAGCTAGGAAGGCAATTGAGTAGCAAAGCCCTCTCTCGAAAGACAAAGGAGACTCTGTATAAGACCCTAATCATCCCAGTCCTGCTCTATGGCGCCGAGGCATGGACTCTATCTAAAGCGGATGAAGATATCCTTAGTCGTTTCGAGCGTAAGATTCTTCGGAAGATTATTGGCCCTATCTGCGTTAACGGGCTTTGGAGGAGAAGGTTCAACCAAGAACTATACGAGCTGTACAGCGACATTGACCTGGTCAAAAAAATACGCATATCACGTTTAAGATGGCTAGGTCATGTAGAGCGAATGGACAACAATGCTCCGGCTCGCAGGATCTTCGATTCCATCCCAGAGGGTAGACGCAGTCAAGGAAGACCTCGCCTTAGGTGGCGCGCTCAAGTGGAGGACGACCTCAACCAACTTGGAGTGCAAAACTGGAGGCAGCTAGCCAAAGACCGAGTTGGCTGGAGAGGCATGTTGGTTGAGGCCCAGGTTCGTCCCGAACTGTAGCGCCACCTAAGTAAGTAAGTAAGTAATGCATTCGTGCCACATACTTGCTCTTATACAATAACTTGCAAATGTCTAGTTGCAGAATAACTGGTGCTGCATACTCTTAGAGGTGGCAATTTTAAGGGATATAGAGCCCAACATTTATTCGTCAACTTAATTTTTCAATATAACGTTTTGTGCAAATTCAAAAAGCCGTTTAGAGAGAGGTGAAAATAAAAAAACGTTATGAATACATGAAAGGTACCGTTAACGGACCCTTCAGATATTTATTACTTTGCGTTTATAGGCACTATAATGCAAGTTATGCATTATGTAGATTAAAAATTTTGAGATAACAATCAAACATGACATTCGATGATATAGAAACATTAATTTCTGTCTGTCTGTAAGTATGTATTTTCGACTACAGTCTAAACGTTTTTGCCAATCGTCTTCAAATTTAGAACTTAAGGTTATTTTGACATTCTAAGTAAAAGCTTATTTTTCTCGGAAACGGCTCTAAGAATTTTTATGAACAAAAATCAGTGTACTATTGTAGGTGCGGGACATGTATTGGTGTAAAAAATTCAAGATAGTAGGCTAAGAACGGTACCTCCCATAGGACCGTTTTTTTATTCGACTTTCTCGTGAACTGGTAAGCCGATTAGAACCAAAATTGATATTAAAGAAGAGCAAGTACGCGCGATGCAATTGTGCAATTTATTTGTAAATAAAATAATATTTGTAATAATAATAATGAATAATACAGTTTTAAAAACCCCTCTGAGGAATGTCAAAAGAACTACACAAACCAAATTTAAAGGTTACCTCTTTAGCCGTTGGCTGCAAAGAGCTACACATTCAGAAGGACAGAATTATGTTTACCATTAACATTTTGTTTCTCTATCATCGTAAGTAATGCCATGTTTGATATGTATGTATATTTACATATTCGATATGTTCATATATTGATATGCAAGATATAAAGGTTTATCTTATAATTCTGCATTAAAATATTTTTGATTAAGGCATTAGCATTGTATATGTATCATGTATGTAAATAAACACATACAGTGTCAACATTTTAAAAAAGGATCGACGATTAACAACAACAATTTCTACTACGAGCAACCCAGTAGTGCAATTCATTCATAAAAAACACATTCCGTAGGACCAGATATTTTTTGTTTTGATATTTTAAAATGTTTGCATACATTTTTCTAAAGCCTCTTGTTGCTATATAAAAATCCCTAGCAACGGTTTTTTTAAAAATACAGAATTTGTTGTTGGTAGAAATAGGCAGTTAGTCTATTGACTGCGATTTGGATTTTTGTTTATTTTGTTTTGTTGTTTACATCTGTTTTATAGGGAATACGAGCACTTATACTAACATACATATTTTATACATTAGTACGAAATTGGCTAGAATTCTTTGGTTTTTAAATTTTTGTTTACTCAAGGGACGTTGCCGTTTGTAAGAAAATATACACATACAGTCTTAAAATTTAAACACAAGCTTACTTCTTGCTATGCATATTATACAAACGTCCTTGAGGAAACGGATTTTTACTTTTAATTTTGCTTTCCATTCATAGGTACAAATTAAGTGCAATTGTTTGTAAATTGATTGTTGTAGATTTTTAGTAAACGAAGACCTTTTGTGGAAATACAATTTGTATAAGGATGAAAAAGGGAGATACTATTATTTGCGTTAATTTGTATGTCAAGTTGCATTCTATTGTAATTTAGCCTTAGTTTTCTAATATTGCAAATATTTTGTTCAATTTAGGTATATGTACCTATATGTACATATATTTTAATAACATACATATATGTATATTTTAATGAGTAATTTATTCGAAAAAAAAATTAATGCGACATTACTTAGGCTACCTACATCTTCTTGAATCAATTTTGATAGTAATCGGATAAGCAGTTTTCGAGAAAGTCTAAGAAAAAAAAGCGGTCCTATGGCAGGTACCGTATTTAGCACACCGTACCGTATTACAAAATTTTTTCACCAGAATATAATGCTTATCTACAGTTAGTAGTACACTGATTTTTTTCATAAAAATTCTTGAAACGTTTTCGAGAAAAATAAGCTTTAACATAACGGTTATATAACAATTACCGTTAATTTTTGAGCTAAAGAAAATATTGAAATATCTCCTTTGTAGAACGCCAAAATAACCTTATGCTCCAAATTTGAAAACGATTGGCCAAACCGTTTAGGCTGTAGTTTAATATACACCCGTATGTAGATACTTGCATAAGGCAAGTTATGAATTCGTGTTTTTTCATACGTACGTATACATATAAAATAAGTACTTTCTTCTTTCTTGAACACTGTATAGTGTATAACAAGCCATCGTTATACCTCATGTAAAGAAAGTCCATCTTTTAAAATCATGTGATGAGAAGGGAAATTTAAAGAGAGCTGCGCAGTAGAATTGCCAAATGAATTGGTTCAAGCCATAGGTAATTATATGACTTAAGCCGTTAAGGCTGCAGGTCATCATACATACAGACGGACATGCATACATTTTGTTCACTAACTTTTAAGGCTTCTCTATTATCGCCATGTCATGATTTCTAGATTAATTGTTATATCAATTTTTTGTTTATATTCACGAATCCAAAACTCGCCTCATAAAATTTGCCTTTGAAATTGTTTGTACATACGCATTTATTATATATACTTACTTTCTTGCCCATGAACACGGCAACCAAGACAAAAAAAAATTCATAATAAAAACAAACATTTCCCCAACAAAGCAAGAACAAATTTATTCACCTCACTGCATGTATTTTTTTCCTTTTCCTAATAGCCCTGTCTATTTCTAACCTGCCTCTCATCTTTATTCTCTATTTTAAAAATACGTTCTCTTTAAACTCTCTTTTCAATTCTGTCAGTTAGTTCTGAATCAGCGAGACAGGGGGCTTTCACAAAATGCGTCACCATGATAGTACTATAGTTTCTATATACAATGGCTGTGGTAAGGCACTGGTTTTATTGTTAATTTCAGGGGAATTGTTTTGGTAAACAGATTAACAGGCGCCACTGTGTTGGCGTTGGAGTATACAAGCCAAGGGTCGTTCCCAAAAATTCAAGAGTCATCAATCTCACGCCATCTTCACTGAATCTATATAATTGACTCCTAATAACTTCTAACTTCTACTAATTTATTATTTCTTACTAGTTTAAACTGAAATTTAGGCATCATAACGGTTTTATTTAAGCTGAGCAAGAGAAATATCATGCTAAACAATTTGTGAGATCGATCTCATGTAATCAATCTTTTTTCGCATTTCATATGAAAACAAGTTCAATCCTATAAAGAGCTTCCAATATAAAATCGAACTCACCGCTTTGTTGATGGAGCTCACTTATTATATAGTTTTTTTGCATAGGTACCTAGAAAGTTCTCAAAAAAAGTATGAAAAGAGTTTGTTTTCATCTTTTTTATACGACCCAATTGTCATATCTTTTTCAAGAATTTTGACGGTATCTCGTCAAGGCCAACCGCTTTCCCTTTTTGGGTTGAAAAATTTTGTCGTTATTCATAAGAAGTTAGATTTTTGCATTTTTAATCAATTAACATTAGTCTTAAAAATAAAATATAAAAGCACTTTCTATACCTCGGTTCCTTTGGCGCATCCAGCTCAGAGACAATTCTTTTTTGACATTAAAATACATTATTTTTGCAGTTTATCTCTTCTATTTAAGAATAGTTATATTTTTTTGAAATAAAATACAAAAAATGGCACAAAACGCAAAGAGTCAAAAAGCCAAACAAACCAAACAGCAAACCAAGAAGGTAAAAAATCCTTATTCAAACATATAGGGTTTTCCGTATGTCAACGTCAAGCGGGCAATAGGGAAAGAAGAGATTATATCCGTACTGGGAAAAATAAGAAAAAAAATCCATCTTGCTTGGTTATGATTTAAGGAGAACGACGAAAATCGATTCCCTATTCGATTCGTCGTTTTCCTAATTATTGCCCTTAAATCTTAACCAAGGAAGATGGTTTTTTTTTTTCCGAGTACGGATATAACCTCTTTCCCTCGTTGCCCGCTTGACGTTGACTTACGGGTCGCCCTGTTTATGTATATGTATATTTAATTCTATCTTTAAAATTTGGATTTTTATTATAATTTATATTTTATTTTTTCTAGAGTGTTCAAGACAAATCCACCCAACAAAAGAAAAAAACTGCTGCGGGGAAATCTTCGTGCGGCTGCAAATGGTTCCTGGGAAGTATTGTTTTATTAGCAGTAATCGCTGGCGTACTGCATTATGATACAAATACAAATGGCAAAGGTGTTTTTGCAAACTCAGCAACAGGAAAGATGCTTAAAAATAGTGGATTACTGCCCCATGTGGAGAAGGCTTATGTTGTTGTTATGACAAACACAGCACGAGGATATAAGTGGGCTGAACAAAAGGTGCCGGGTTATATGGCACCCGTTGGACAAATGATTTGCGATCTGTACAAACTCGTTCGTAATGCGACGTGCAACTTATGTGGAATAATTAAAGACTATGCTGCGACCAAGTGGCCAGTAGTATCAGCAGGTGTAAGTATAATTAACAAAAAAATGAAAAAAATTGCAGACGATATATCGAATATTAAATTGTGCGTACACTTTCTTCGTTTATGTATGTATATAAATGTTAAACATTACATTTACATTTTTGACTATAGATTCCTTACTTCATAAAATGCTTAATGGCTAATGGCCAGTTTCTCAGTGAAAGTTTAAACCAAGGTTTTACTAAAAATGAAAGAGAGTTTAAACTTTTGGTTTAACTCGTTCACTTTCACAGTTAAAAATAAACTTCCAGTTAACTAAACGCAGCTTTTGAAGCTCTATTTCGGAGGGATTTTTGTTGTCCGTAAATATTTATGGTACATATTTGATTTTCTAGCAAAAACATCTTTCTTCTTCCTCTTTCACTTCTACAAGTTTTGCTTAAGTGCACATCGCTTGTGAAATAATGATAATGTAGCTTTTTTCCGAAATAAAAAAAAAATTAAGTTAATATTAATAAAAATGTTGCGACGAGAAAAAGAACATCATCATTTTCAAAGGCGTATTTTTATTTTAAAATGATTTTCATTCGTTTTAACCTCCTGGTACGACCATCGCCATAATCGCCAGATGAAAAATATATGTACTTCAAAGCTCAAAATAGCTGTGCCTCTGTGTTCTTTGACGTTAAACGAAACCTTAAACGTTGTTCACTCCAACGTTTAAAGTTTCGTCAGTCGTTTAACTTAAACGAATAGTTAAACTCCACTTTCGGTTTAAACGGGCACTGTGAAACCCAAAAATTATTAAACAGACGTTTAAACCGAAATCAGAGTTTAAACCCAGTGAAACTGGGAGTAAAAGATATAGATTGAAATAGATTGAGAAGGCTATTAATAAAATCGGTGTGCATATATATTGTCTTGCCAGTGGCTGATTCAGAGGGAGCTCATGGGGTCATTCTTACTTGTGCATATCTTTTCTATACTCTGTCTAACAAAGATTTTCAGTACAGGGAAGATAGGACGCTTGCATCTCAGTTTGGCTGTAACACTTTCCATAAGTCTATCGCATAATAACTTGAGTAAAAAAGTACTAGCGTTGCCACCTTGTAGGTTAAATCTCACAATAACAATAATAAAAAAAAAATTATACCTAAATTAAATTTACGCCACAATGAAATAAGAAATTAGGTGAGTTTGTTTAAGGGTTTTCGCAGTAGGCCTTATCCGTTTTTAATGAAAACAACAACAATAAAATATAACTGTTTACTTATAAATAATCATTTAACAATATAAAAGCGAAACATCTATCTATATATACATATAGAAAAAATATACTAAATTAGATATACATAATTAATTAATTAACTTATTTATTATTAAATATACTTAACCTTTGTCAGAATCTGACGAGTACTACCTCCTATGCTGATTGCTACTGGACATTATATGTTAGTGAACAAAGGAATAGTTAAAGAAAAAAATTAGATATGGTAATTCCGCTCGTACATATGTACATATGTAAGTAGTTTTCGTAAAAATTATGGGTGGAAGTGGAATATTATGAAATTTAAAGCAGAAACACAAACACGCTTTACGACCGACTTTGACAATAAGGAAGAGTTCGACAATAAGAAATACATATGTATCACAAATCACAATGCGGCTTCCTCTATGTTTGACGTACGTAAGAATAACGTAAAAAAGCGTGTGATGTACAAAAAAGTTCGAATTGACTGAACTTTTGCTCGCTTTCTAACATTTTACTCAATGAATACGGTAATTTTTTTTTTATTTTTACAGTAGGCTCTATATATTTTACAAACCTGTACTGACAATCTTTGTTGGACAGAGTATAGGTACTTACATTGGCACCCCCCCAACTGAGTTCCTCGATCCGCCACTGTGTCTTGCTATATCAGACAAACGCAAAAGTGGTGGAGGAAACAATGAAAACAATATTATAGATCTTTAACGCTTTAACTCTGCGTTTAAATACCGCTGCGTTGCAAATGCTGGCTGTGGCAAAATATTTGTGTAATAAATTCATTTCCAAAATGGACAAAAATAATAACACCATCTTAATAGCATTTTTCTGATACCAAAAACCTTTCGGCCGCATCTGTCTTATGGGTGCATACTTAATTCTACACAAATTGGTTGCGCCGCATTGGTCATATAACCAAGTGTGTGTCGCGTTGGGTTTTTTGGCCGTGCGGTACTCACCGCCTAACTGGCTGAACACAATGACGACGGAACTGGAATACGCATACGGAACTGCAAACATTGAATACACGCGAACTGTATTTTGCGAACACAATGGTACGTTACTGCATACGGAATTGCAATACGCATACGGAAAGGTTGGTTAACTTTTAACTTTTACGCACAGTAAATTTGACATTTTATCTGATGCAGAGAGAAATCATGAAAGAGAGAACAATCTTTCGTACGTCTGTCCCTCCCAAACCCTTTTATTTAGTATACCTGAAATAACACCAGATGATTCCATTCTTCTTAATGATATTTCAATTCGTTGTATAAGAGTTTCTTCTCTTTTTTATCATTTGTTTTTGGTATGCCATCCATTTTTTTAGTTTAAATGTCAAAGTTACTGTACGTGCATTGTGTTCCGATTGAAATTGGTACGTACGACAAATTTGACAGCTGTTCCGTACTCCGTCTCTGTAATGCAGTTCCGTTTTTGCATTGTGTTCAGCCAGTAATGCTTAATGCGCGCACTTGTGTGATCTTTGGAAGAAGCTCACTGTGACATGGCGGAGAGGCACTCCAGATGCAAATAAGTAATGAGAAAAGTAAATAGAAGTTGATAGTTTTTCTATTGGAATTAAAATAAATGCATCAACTTCGACCTCTTTGTTTTCTTCTTTAAATAACCAACTTTTATTTTATTTACTTTATTTTATTTTATTACTTTATTTTATTAACTTTTATAAGCCAGTTTTGCGGACACCACGACTTTTTCACAAAAATTCAAAAAACGCAGTGTTCTCCGTTTTTCGTCGTTACAGACCGACGAGCCTTAATCATATGACTGACGTTTAAAATGTGGTAACTTTTTTTTTATTTTTGTCCATTTTATTTTTCTGTGAAAAATTTTCATTACTACACCTCAATTTTTTTAAAACTTCTCATTTCAGTCCAAGTTTATATGGAACAAACCTAGTATTTGCTTTTGGAGAATTTGTCTTTTCCTTTCAAAAGATAGTACCCGAAAATAATACAAAAGGGCTTTTGTGAACACTTACATTTCATTACAGGAATTAAAAATTTAAAAGTCTTGCATAGTGGTCCCATTTTAATTTGTTCAAAATACAGGATAACAAGACTAAACCTCACCATTTTACAGGATTTACTTTTTACAAAAACAGGAGCCTTACGGCCGATTTCTTGACAAAGTTCTAGCTCTTAAAACTTAGTTTAAAGAAAAAATAGAACTTGATTTGTTTAAATTTCATTTCTTCACCAAGTTCTAACGCCTTAGAACTCAAATTTAGAACTTTGTTTGAATTAGAATTTTCATTAATTTGGACCTTCAATGTTGCGGGTCTAGCTCGTTAGAACTCGGTTTATATATGATTTCATTTCTTGAGCATACAAATTATTTCTGTTTTCAATGTTGTTTTTGTGTAAGAATATATCATTATTTTTAAAATAGTTTCTGCAGTATTTGGATTTTAAAAAAATGTCTTTGATCTTCACCTAGTATTTGCCCAATGCCAGTACATACTTCAATCAATAGGCGGGACGATATCGACTTTTACCAAACCAAAAGTTAAAGCTCAATTGTGTTAAGCTTTTAACATTTTCATTTCTTATGACATAAAGCGGACTCGGGACATAATAATAAGACAAATGCATTGAAATGCGATCGAATTATATTCCATTTTTTTCCTTTCATGTTATTCGTTCAGAGCGTTCCCATTCGGTCCCGAATTTTACCAATAGACTGAACGATCTGCTTTTTGTTGCTGGCTCCAATTTTTGTTCCTTGTTCATTTTTGTCTTGAACTCAGATTTCAGTTAAGAAGTAATAATTGTTAATGGAACATAATTTACCACAATAAAAAAACAGGAAAATTCTTATGGTCCAATCGAAAGCTCGAAAAAAAGGTTTAGATGGACAAAGGTCGGAAGTTAATGAAACTTTGGGATGTTGTCACGGATGTTTTTTTTTTCAAGTTTTGAACTTCGAATACCCTGTGCTAAAATGGGAGGGGGGAAAATGCAAAATGTTCGACCTTTCTTAGTTTTTGTATCAATAACTTTTTTTTCCTTGCGTCTTACGGCAAAACCGTCGCTATTTTATGAAACCTGCTTGCTGAAAATTGCTGGTAAAAAAAATCACAACGAACATCTATCTTCAGAGAAGTGGAAGAGGCAATTGTCCGAGTGTCCTCTACTCGCCAATGACATTCTTTTCCTTCACGCAGTTAAGTATTTGTGGTACCACATCAGCATCGTTTGGCTTGGGGAAGATGAATATTTGCAGCTCCTAAATAAAGAATACCCCGCCTTTACAACAGTGGCTCTCTTAAAAAAACGCTACTCAGCAGATCAGCCAAGTTGGAGAAAAGTTCCTGCTTGTACTTTATGGAGGCGACATTGAAAATGACAACCTCAATGATGTGCTGTACCGATTATTCACACTATCAGTGACGACCGCTAAATAACAAGATAGCAACTAGCCCGCCCACCAACGACAAGGAACGCTGCCAAGTACCATTCCCTGTGCACTAATAAGTAATTACAGTCTTGTTTAGGAAATGAACTTCTGCAATCGATTTAGGCCTGGAACCTAATCACGCGAAGGGTACTACTAAACCCCCACTTCAAGATTGTTTCCTGCAAATTCAGCAGACCTGAAAAAAACATCTCGAAGCAAACAAAAAGTTGGCGACCCTTAACCAGGAATCATAATTACAACATTTTATTATAATTCGAGTATAACAGACGAAATAAGGTGAAATTCTGCATTTTTTGCCATATCTCGGTAGTTAATTTATATGCAAATCATGCAAAATTGTAAAAAATTTAACGCTCTACAAAAAATACCTAAGGAAGGTCAAAAAATTTGCTGTTCCCCCGCAAGGTCCTCGAGCCCATAACTTGAGAAAATGGTAATTAACAATCGCTGAATAGCATCCCAAAGTTTCATTAAGTTCCGACCTTGGTGTACCCAAAACTACCTGTCCATTGGACATGGCTTTCGTCATCTGAGTCGTTACGATCTGCTATTTGCTATCGCCGCTTGCATTCTATTTTCCTTCGATGCGATTTTGCGAAGCATCTCCGGATTTTATTTTATGAATTTATAAACGGCATTTTTAAATTAGTTTTGACCGAACTACAGAGTAAAAACTACAAACGTAGTAACCGTATAAACAAAATTGAGTAGCGCAACTGAGTTCCTCGATCCGCCACTGAGTCTTGCTATATCAGACAAACGCAAAAGTGGTGGAGGAAACAATGAAAACAATATTATAGATCTTTAACGCTTTAACTCTGCGTTTAAATACCGCTGCGTTGCAAATGCTGGCTGTGGCAAAATATTTGTGTAATAAATTCATTTCCAAAATGGACAAAAATAATAACACCATCTTAATAGCATTTTTCTGATACCAAAAACCTTTCGGCCGCATCTGTCTTATGGGTGCATACTTAATTCTACACAAATTGGTTGCGCCGCATTGGTCATATAACCAAGTGTGTGTCGCGTTGGGTTTTTTGGCCGTGCGGTACTCACCGCCTAACTGGCTGAACACAATGACGACGGAACTGGAATACGCATACGGAACTGCAAACATTGAATACACGCGAACTGTATTTTGCGAACACAATGGTACGTTACTGCATACGGAATTGCAATACGCATACGGAAAGGTTGGTTAACTTTTAACTTTTACGTACAGTAAATTTGACATTTTATCTGATGCAGAGAGAAATCATGAAAGAGAGTACGTCTGTCCCTCCCAAACCCTTTTATTTAGTATACCTGAAATAACACCAGATGATTCCATTCTTCTTAATGATATTTCAATTCGTTGTATAAGAGTTTCTTCTCTTTTTTATCATTTGTTTTTGGTATGCCATCCATTTTTTTAATTTAAATGTCAAAGTTACTGTACGTGCATTGTGTTCCGATTGAAATTGGTACGTACGACAAATTTGACAGCTGTTCCGTACTCCGTCTCTGTAATGCAGTTCCGTCTTTGCATTGTGTTCAGCCAGTAATGCTTAATGCGCAAGTTAAGTTACCCATAACGCCGGGAGCTTAAAAAAACACGACTTCTTTCTTTTAAAGATGAATTATTATTGAATTTTAATTTTACAAAATGGTATGGAGGTTTTACATAAATGCTTACTAATAACAATTAATGCTTAATAATGACAAAAATACATTTCTTAGAAAAACATTGTAAGTTTATGACAAATAAAGTTAAAAAGTGTTAAATTGACAAAATACCCAATCGTGGAGTTCGCACGATTGTATTTCTGGGAAATACATGTTGATGGAAATGTTGATGGAATTTAATCTGAGGTCGATGTCATCTAGGGCTTTGCATGTGTGTTGATTTAATGCTAGCTGGAAGTGGGTAAAGGGGGGTTAGGTTGCGGATGTAACTTCGTGGAGTTCGCACGATTGTATTTCTGGGAAATACATGTTGATGGAAATGTTGATGGAATTTAATCTGAGGTCGATGTCATCTAGGGCTTTGCATGTGTGTTGGTTTAATGCTAGCCGGAAGTGGGTAAAGGGGGAGTTAGGTTGCGGATGTAACTCCTCCCCCTTTAGTGTACAGCGATGGCCAAAGTGACGTCGTTGATGCAGCATCGTTTTGATGAATTTGTGATGCTTTGGCTGGAGCTGTTGATATATGTAGTGATGATGCAGTGGAAATCTTCTTCTTAATCAGAATTAAGGTTATTATCATGGCGGTAAGTATTATTGTTGGAAAGATGTAGTTAAGTCTCTGCGTGTTGGTTCTTAGTTCGAGGAGTTTAGCTTCGGTGTTGAAGTTGTACTCTTGTAGTTTTTCAAGATTAAGGACTTCTGTAGTGGTGTTGGAGTGTATGTAACTACTTGATGGTGGTGGTATATGAACTGCGTCCCAGTAAGTGTCCGGGTCATCTTGGTAGGTGATGCCGTTTACTTCTACGTCACAGTCTTTGAAGTGGATCAATGATGTTCCTTCTACTGGAAAGGTTTTGGAGCTGCATGTAGAATTAATGGTTAATTTTTGTGTATTTATTAATATTATAAAATTTGGTTCTGGTTGGTAAATCGTCCTGGTTTTACCCACGTCTTTGAGTGGACAGTGAGCTTCTGCGTTTCTGAATAGTTTGCCAATACACTGGGAGTTTTCGGAGTCTTCTTCTTTGGTTGGATTTTTACAGTAGTATATCCCTTCTATTTTGGGGCAAATGTGTTCAAAGTGTTGTATGTGCTTATTGTTTATATTAATAAAAGGTTTAGTTTCTATAAGTTTTGATTCGTTAATTGGTAATGGTATTATATGGTACATATGGTAATTTTCTTTTGATATAATAGGTATTTGAATATTAAAGATTATTTTTGATTCGTTATAATATGCTTGTAATTCTAAAAGTTCGTAAATTTGTTCAAAAGCAATTAGGTTTATATTTTGTCTCTCCATTTTGTTTTTTATATTTGATAATTCTTCGTGTGTTAGTATAAGTTTGGGTATTATGTTAAGTTTGCTCAGTATTAAGGATTCTGCTATGTTAGATAAGTGGTTAGTGAGAAAATCGATATTAAAGTTGAGTTGGTTAATGTATTGTGTTTCAATTAAAGCGTCATGTTCTCTTTTTATTGTGTTAGCTGAGTGTCTGAAGTATGTTTCAATTATGTTCTGTTCTTTGTTTATGTGTTTGGTAATGTTAATTAATGTTAATTTAAATCTTTCGATCATTTGAAAGTTAATTAAATGGTCGTTACTAAGTGCGTTTGTTATGTTGTTGATATTATTGTTAATATTAAGTATCTGTTTGTTTATATTGAATGCATCTTGTGCATCCATATTACCCGTTATGAACTTTATACCTGTACCAAGTCCATCTATGAGTCCGCGTTTTTTTCTAAAAAGTGGGTAGAGGGTTTCTAGTTTTTTTGTTTAGCTCTTTTATCTTGAGCTTTGTAATTTCGAGGGAGTTAGTAATTTGGCTTTTGTTTTCTAGGAGTGTGAGGGATTTATTTATTTCTTCGATGTTGTCTCTATAGTCGTCTAGGTTAATAATGTGTATTAGGTTTTGATAGTGTGTTATGTGTCTTGAAGGTCCTAGTCGAAATGTTAGTAGACTATGATTTTTGGGAATGTTAAATGTTTCTAGTATTTGGGTGTAGGCGAGTGGTAATCTGGAATGGGATTAGTAAATAGGATTAAAGTTAGTAATTTAGCAGTTTTTTTTTCTTTTTTCCTGAGTTTACTTTTATGGATTTTCTTTTTATCTTTAGTTAATATTGTGATTTTATTATCTTTTTCTACTTTATGTTTCGAGAATCTAGGAGTAATTTTATTTCTCCTACATTCTTTCCTAAATACAGTTTCATCTTCAACTCTTTCTTCTGGTTCTTCCCTTACTTGATTTAATTTATCTAATCTCGGGTTGGTTATGTTTTTGATTTTTTCAGAAATTTTAGGGTACAATTCGTCAAGAAATTCGTTCAGCCTTTTAAGATAGTCATGTTCGTTAGTATATGTAAAGGATTTACTAAATTTGTATGGTCGTCTGAAAAAAGTTCATACGGAGTGAATTTGGTCGCAGAGTGAATTGCGTTGTTGTATGTTATGAATGTCTCGAAGAGTATTTCTTCGTGGTCGGTAGTGAGTTTGCTTTCTTTTCTTTTTGAGAGAATTAGTCTATAAATTTCTGTTAGAGTTGAATGTAACCTTTCAACTGGGGAATTACTGCTTGTTTGTTGAAAGGACGTATAATATAGATCTATTTCATATTGTCGACAGAAGTCTTTGAAAATATTTGAGATGAATTCGGACCCTTGGTCACAAACTATTTTCCGTGGTGTTCCATATAGGCTTACGAAATTTTTTAAATTCGTTAGTATAGTTATGCTACTTCTACAATTCAAGGTATAACCACATCCAAATTTGGAAAATTTGTCGATTAGGGTAAGAATTTGGTTTCTGTTTATTGTGTATAAATCTATATGTAGTATGTCAAGAGGTTTGGTAGCGATTTCGGGATTTTGGTATATAGGTTTTGGGGGGTTTCTGTCGTACTTGAGTATTTTACATTTGTCGCAGTTGTTTATGGTTGTCGTAATTTTATTTCTCATATGAGGAAAGTATACTTCCTTTTCAGGTGTAGAAAAGACTCATTTATTCCGCGATGGTTTTTTTTTTTTTTTGTGGTAGTCCCTTATTATCTTTTCTTGGTCGTCCTCTAGTCTTATGTCGTCAAGGAGTTCTGTACATCTTACGATGCGAAAGGTCCTGCTGTTTGCAAAATGTTTAGAGTACGTTGCTTGTACTATTAGGAATATGTCGTCTTCTGTGTATATGGCGTTAAGCCTTTTCGGGGACAGGTATTTTTTGAATATGTCTACTATGGTTCCTTCGTTAAACTGAGGGCAACGTATTGTTCTCCGTTGTTTATTTTTGAATACTGTTTCTACAGTTGATGGCGATCCTCTTATACTTTGCTGTAATATAATTTGTATGCTAAATTCGTTTAATGGTTTTTCTGAAATGGGTATTTCATCGTCTAGGTTCTCAGTTGCACTATGAGTAGTGTTTGCTTCCTCATCGTTATTAAAAAGTTCTTGTCTACCTAAATCGTCGGTTTTAATTATTTTGTGTTTGACCTGATTAGTAAACGTAAGCGTTTCGCCTTCCATGTAAATGATGTCATTGTAGTTCCTACAAAGTTTAGTGATTTGTTTCCGTTCTTCCTCATTGAGGTGGTTTAACCTTAATAGGTTACTTATACATGTTGGTGGTGTTTCATCGACTTGGGATTCTTCGTTTAAGTTGTTAAGTTCTATATAGTTTGAGGAGTTGTAGGTATTAGCGTTTATTGGTTGTTCGAGTAGAACAATTTGGTCGCTGTCTGAGAGGTTTATTATTTCGACGATGCTATGCCAGGCTTCTGCTCTATATAATCCTTGTTGGATCAGAACGTTCGGTTTTACTTCTATTGAGGCTATAAATATGTCGCCATTTTCTTTATTTACGGGTATTTTGGCTAATATCTTTGATTTGTAAGGGATATGGAGTGGGTTTAGAGAGTAGTTGGGTTGCAATTGGATTGGAATGGTGGCGTGGTTGGAAATAAGAACTTTGTTTTGGAGGTCCAATTTGGCATTAAGTGCCATGAGTGCATCCAAGCCATAAAGTCCGTCGAAGAAACTGTGGAATTTTGTTGAAGTTTGTTTAAATTCATTGAAAATGGGAAGTATTATTTCTTTATCTATGTTATATTCTTGGAAGACTGTGGTTATTGTAGTTGGTTTGCAAGTAGTTTGTTTTTCTTTCGGTATCAATTCGGGGTTTAAAAAAGAGGTGGATGCTCCTGTGTCTAATAGAAATCTGAGGTCACGTCCAAATGGGGAAGAAATCAAAATAAATGGTAAGGTCGTTGGGTGTCGTTTGGGGTCTATATACCCGGTTGTCTGTTGAAGGCTAGTGTGGAAAAATTTTCTTCATTGTGAATGTTGGTTTCGTCATTATTGAAGAACGAGTCCAATTGTTGATAATTTTTCTCCTCTTGGTTGATGATGTCGTTATTTATGTTGCTTACTTCTAGCGAGTTGAAGTTTGGTGGTCTGGGGTTCTTAATTTGTTGAGAGGGGCTGGCTTTAATGCTTGGCCATTGTTTATCCCTATTAGTATTTAAAGGCTGGTTTCTATTATTTTGTGTGTAACTGTTTGTTCTATTGTATGAAGGGAACGCCGCTGGAGAATATGAGAAATTATTTCGAGGGTTGTTATTAGGTCTGTAAGTTCTGGTAAAATCGTATCTGGGTCTGTTTGTGTTTTGGTATTGGGAGTAGTTCCTATTTTGTTGTAAGTCATACGGTCTAAAGTTGTAAGGTCTCTGTTGATTTAGGTTTTGGGTATATCTTTGGTAAGATATGTTTTGTTCCTTAATACAGCAGTTAAAGGCTATAGAAAGGGAATCGGGTTGCGTTGCTCTGACTCTTGATCCTAAAGGTTCGTTGAGTCCTGTCAAAAAGGAATTTAAACACATTTCTGCGTAGAGATCTTTTTTTTGCCTTGACTACATTAGTGTCCTTTTCGTGTATTTGGATGTTATTGCACAACGCAGACTGGAGTTCGATTAAGTCGCTATAGAATGACTCGACTGACTTATTCAACTGTCTTAGGTTATGAAGGTCCCTAATCAGCGATGTTTCAGTTCTTTTATCGGAGTAATGTAATATAAGGACTTCACGAATCTCATCCCAAATGAGAGGTGTGCCAAACATATTCAGAATTTCGTTTGCTTGGCCCTCGATCTTGTTTCGAATGGCCCTTAGCAAAATTTGTCCATAAGGGATCTTGTCCGTGTTTCTAATGTATAAGAGGATTTCCTCGACATTATTTAAAAACTCAAACAAGAGCCTAGGATTTCCGTCGAATTTCGGAAGGTCTTTAATGGCGTCTGGAATTCTTAACGAATTGAATATATCTAAATTATTTGTGACATGATTTTGGGGTCGGTGATCCCCTTCAGTATTTTCGTTCATTGTTATGTATGAATTGGTGTCTGAAATATCGGATGAAGAACCAAAAAGGTTGAAGTTGGAGCTGTTTTGTGAATTTGGGTTTTCTAAGATTGATCCCAGACTTCTCGACAAACTTCTTAGATTATATGGTACGAATCTGAATTTATTTTTTTGTTTTATATTTGACATTAGATAAATACAAAATTTTCTTCTTTTCTTTACTCTTTTTTTTTTTTTTATTTATATTTACTGGAGTGCCTTTCAATAAGGATCGCAGTTATTAATTTATTTTATTTATGTTTATGTACTGGAGTGCCTTTCGATAAGGATCGCAGTTATTAACTTATTTTATTTATGGTTTATGTACTGGAGTGCCTTTCGATAAGGATCGCAGTTATTAACTTATTTTATTTATGGTTTATGTACTGGAGTGCCTTTCGATAAGGATCGCAGTTATTAACTTATTTTATTTATGGTTTATTTACTGGAGTGCCTTTCGATAAGGATCGCAGTTATTAACTTATTTTATTTATGGTTTATGTACTGGAGTGCCTTTCGATAAGGATCGCAGTTATTAACTTATTTTATTTATGGTTTATGTACTGGAGTGCCTTTCGATAAGGATCGCAGTTATTAACTTATTTTATTTATGGTTTATGTACTGGAGTGCCTTTCGATAAGGATCGCAGTTATTAACTTATTTTATTTATGGTTTATGTACTGGAGTGCCTTTCAATAAGGATCGCAGTTATTAATTTATTTTATTTATGTTTATGTACTGGAGTGCCTTTCGATAAGGATCGCAGTTATTAACTTATTTTATTTATGGTTTATGTACTGGAGTCCCTTTCGATAAGGATCGCAGTTATTAACTTATTTTATTTATGGTTTATTTACTGGAGTGCCTTTCGATAAGGATCGCAGTTATTAACTTATTTTATTTATGGTTTATGTACTGGAGTGCCTTTCAATAAGGATCGCAGTTATTAATTTATTTTATTTATGTTTATGTACTGGAGTGCCTTTCGATAAGGATCGCAGTTATTAACTTATTTTATTTATGGTTTATGTACTGGAGTGCCTTTCGATAAGGATCGCAGTTATTAACTTATTTTATTTATGGTTTATGTACTGGAGTGCCTTTCGATAAGGATCGCAGTTATTAACTTATTTTATTTATGGTTTATTTACTGGAGTGCCTTTCGATAAGGATCGCAGTTATTAACTTATTTTATTTATGGTTTATGTACTGGAGTGCCTTTCGATAAGGATCGCAGTTATTAACTTATTTTATTTATGGTTTATGTACTGGAGTGCCTTTCGATAAGGATCGCAGTTATTAACTTATTTTATTTATGGTTTATGTACTGGAGTGCCTTTCGATAAGGATCGCAGTTATTAACTTATTTTATTTATGGTTTATGCAATGAAGTGAATTTCAATAGCTAGATAATTTAATTTAAATACATTTAAAATATAGAACAAAATTTAAAGCAAGCACATACAACGCTACTTACATGCACCCAATTATTAATAGATAATGATGTTCCATTTGTTGGTTCTTGTGGTGTGTCCTTTTATACCGTGCAATACGGCACTGAGCTGCACTCACGACACAGTTTATCAGTTTATTGTTTTTTTTTTTTTTTTTTTTTTTTTTGCAATACACAGTTTATCGGTTTATCAGTTTATCGGCTTAATGGTTTTTCTCTTTTTTTTTTTTGTTTAGAGGTAGGTATGTTTTACATTAATACTTTAGCGAGCAAGGTTCGGCAGCGTTAAAGGATCGAAATCCACCGGATTGAGAAGGATTTGTATCACCAATTTTCGAAAAATTAATATATTTTATGTCTCTCTTTTTTTTTCTTGGACAATCCGTACACTAAATTAAAACTATCGACTGCGCCAGTTAAGTTACCCATAACGCCGGGAGCTTAAAAAAAACACGACTTCTTTCTTTTAAAGGTGAATTATTATTGAATTTTAATTTTACAAAATGGTATGGAGGTTTTACATAAATGCTTACTAATAACAATTAATGCTTAATAATCACAAAAATACATTTCTTAGAAAAACATTGTAAGTTTATGACAAATAAAGTTAAAAAGTGTTAAATTGACAAAATACCCAATCGTGGAGTTCGCACGATTGTATTTCTGGGAAATACATGTTGATGGAAATGTTGATGGAATTTAATCTGAGGTCGATGTCATCTAGGGCTTTGCATGTGTGTTGGTTTAATGCTAGCCGGAAGTGGGTAAAGGGGGGTTAGGTTGCGGATGTAACTTCGTGGAGTTCGCACGATTGTATTTCTGGGAAATACATGTTGATGGAAATGTTGATGGAATTTAATCTGAGGTCGATGTCATCTAGGGCTTTGCATGTGTGTTGGTTTAATGCTAGCCGGAAGTGGGTAAAGGGGGAGTTAGGTTGCGGATGTAACTCGCGCACTTGTATGATCTTTGGAAGAAGCTCACTGTGACATGGCGGAGAGGCACTCCAGATGCAAATAAGTAATGAGAAAAGTAAATAGAAGTTGATAGTTTTTCTATTGGAATTAAAATAAATGCATCAACTTCGACCTCTTTGTTTTCTTCTTTAAATAACCAACTTTTATTTTATTTACTTTATTTTATTTTATTACTTTATTTTATTAACTTTTATAAGCCAGTTTTGCGGACACCACGACTTTTTCACAAAAATTCAAAAAACGCAGTGTTCTCCGTTTTTCGTCGTTACAGACCGACGAGCCTTAATCATATGGCTGACGTTTAAAATGTGGTAACTTTTTTTTTATTTTTGTCCATTTTATTTTTCTGTGAAAAATTTTCATTACTACACCTCAATTTTTTTAAAGCTTCTCATTTCAGTCCAAGTTTATATGGAACAAACCTAGTATTTGCTTTTGGAGAATTTGTCTTTTCCTTTCAAAAGATAGTACCCGAAAATAATACAAAAGGGCTTTTGTGAACACTTACATTTCATTACAGGAATTAAAAATTTAAGTCTTGCATAGTGGTCCCATTTTAATTTGTTCAAAATACAGGATAACAAGACTAAACCTCACCATTTTACAGGATTTACTTTTTACAAAAACAGGAGCCTTACGGCCGATTTCTTGACAAAGTTCTAGCTCTTAAAACTTAGTTTAAAGAAAAAATAGAACTTGATTTGTTTAAATTTCATTTCTTCACCAAGTTCTAACGCCTTAGAACTCAAATTTAGAACTTTGTTTGAATTAGAATTTTCATTAATTTGGACCTTCAATGTTGCGGGTCTAGCTCGTTAGAACTCGGTTTATATATGATTTCATTTCTTGAGCATACAAATTATTTCTGTTTTCAATGTTGTTTTTGTGTAAGAATATATCATTATTTTTAAAATAGTTTCTGCAGTATTTGGATTTTAAAAAAATGTCTTTGATCTTCACCTAGTATTTGCCCAATGCCAGTACATACTTCAATCAATAGGCGGGACGATATCGACTTTTACCAAACCAAAAGTTAAAGCTCAATTGTGTTAAGCTTTTAACATTTTCATTTCTTATGACATAAAGCGGACTCGGGACATAATAATAAGACAAATGCATTGAAATGCGATCGAATTATATTCCATTTTTTTCCTTTCATGTTATTCGTTCAGAGCGTTCCCATTCGGTCCCGAATTTTACCAATAGACTGAACGATCTGCTTTTTGTTGCTGGCTCCAATTTTTGTTCCTTGTTCATTTTTGTCTTGAACTCAGATTTCAGTTAAGAAGTAATAATTGTTAATGGAACATAATTTACCACAATAAAAAAACAGGAAAATTCTTATGGTCCAATCGAAAGCTCGAAAAAAAGGTTTAGATGGACAAAGGTCGGAAGTTAATGAAACTTTGGGATGTTGTCACGGATGTTTTTTTTTTCAAGTTTTGAACTTCGAATACCCTGTGCTAAAATGGGAGGGGGGAAAATGCAAAATGTTCGACCTTTCTTAGTTTTTGTATCAATAACTTTTTTTCCTTGCGTCTTACGGCAAAACCGTCGCTATTTTATGAAACCTGCTTGCTGAAAATTGCTGGTAAAAAAAATCACAACGAACATCTATCTTCAGAGAAGTGGAAGAGGCAATTGTCCGAGTGTCCTCTACTCGCCAATGACATTCTTTTCCTTCACGCAGTTAAGTATTTGTGGTACCACATCAGCATCGTTTGGCTTGGGGAAGATGAATATTTGCAGCTCCTAAATAAAGAATACCCCGCCTTTACAACAGTGGCTCTCTTAAAAAAACGCTACTCAGCAGATCAGCCAAGTTGGAGAAAAGTTCCTGCTTGTACTTTATGGAGGCGACATTGAAAATGACAACCTCAATGATGTGCTGTACCGATTATTCACACTATCAGTGACGACCGCTAAATAACAAGATAGCAACTAGCCCGCCCACCAACGACAAGGAACGCTGCCAAGTACCATTCCCTGTGCACTAATAAGTAATTACAGTCTTGTTTAGGAAATGAACTTCTGCAATCGATTTAGGCCTGGAACCTAATCACGCGAAGGGTACTACTAAACCCCCACTTCAAGATTGTTTCCTGCAAATTCAGCAGACCTGAAAAAAACATCTCGAAGCAAACAAAAAGTTGGCGACCCTTAACCAGGAATCATAATTACAACATTTTATTATAATTCGAGTATAACAGACGAAATAAGGTGAAATTCTGCATTTTTTGCCATATCTCGGTAGTTAATTTATATGCAAATCATGCAAAATTGTAAAAAATTTAACGCTCTACAAAAAATACCTAAGGAAGGTCAAAAAATTTGCTGTTCCCCCGCAAGGTCCTCGAGCCCATAACTTGAGAAAATGGTAATTAACAATCGCTGAATAGCATCCCAAAGTTTCATTAAGTTCCGACCTTGGTGTACCCAAAACTACCTGTCCATTGGACATGGCTTTCGTCATCTGAGTCGTTACGATCTGCTATTTGCTATCGCCGCTTGCATTCTATTTTCCTTCGATGCGATTTTGCGAAGCATCTCCGGATTTTATTTTATGAATTTATAAACGGCATTTTTAAATTAGTTTTGACCGAACTACAGAGTAAAAACTACAAACGTAGTAACCGTATAAACAAAATTGAGTAGCGCAACTGAGTTCCTCGATCCGCCACTGAGTCTTGCTATATCAGACAAACGCAAAAGTGGTGGAGGAAACAATGAAAACAATATTATAGATCTTTAACGCTTTAACTCTGCGTTTAAATACCGCTGCGTTGCAAATGCTGGCTGTGGCAAAATATTTGTGTAATAAATTCATTTCCAAAATGGACAAAAATAATAACACCATCTTAATAGCATTTTTCTGATACCAAAAACCTTTCGGCCGCATCTGTCTTATGGGTGCATACTTAATTCTACACAAATTGGTTGCGCCGCATTGGTCATATAACCAAGTGTGTGTCGCGTTGGGTTTTTTGGCCGTGCGGTACTCACCGCCTAACTGGCTGAACACAATGACGACGGAACTGGAATACGCATACGGAACTGCAAACATTGAATACACGCGAACTGTATTTTGCGAACACAATGGTACGTTACTGCATACGGAATTGCAATACGCATACGGAAAGGTTGGTTAACTTTTAACTTTTACGTACAGTAAATTTGACATTTTATCTGATGCAGAGAGAAATCATGAAAGAGAGTACGTCTGTCCCTCCCAAACCCTTTTATTTAGTATACCTGAAATAACACCAGATGATTCCATTCTTCTTAATGATATTTCAATTCGTTGTATAAGAGTTTCTTCTCTTTTTTATCATTTGTTTTTGGTATGCCATCCATTTTTTTAATTTAAATGTCAAAGTTACTGTACGTGCATTGTGTTCCGATTGAAATTGGTACGTACGACAAATTTGACAGCTGTTCCGTACTCCGTCTCTGTAATGCAGTTCCGTTTTTGCATTGTGTTCAGCCAGTAATGCTTAATGCGCAAGTTAAGTTACCCATAACGCCGGGAGCTTAAAAAAACACGACTTCTTTCTTTTAAAGATGAATTATTATTGAATTTTAATTTTACAAAATGGTATGGAGGTTTTACATAAATGCTTACTAATAACAATTAATGCTTAATAATGACAAAAATACATTTCTTAGAAAAACATTGTAAGTTTATGACAAATAAAGTTAAAAAGTGTTAAATTGACAAAATACCCAATCGTGGAGTTCGCACGATTGTATTTCTGGGAAATACATGTTGATGGAAATGTTGATGGAATTTAATCTGAGGTCGATGTCATCTAGGGCTTTGCATGTGTGTTGATTTAATGCTAGCCGGAAGTGGGTAAAGGGGGGTTAGGTTGCGGATGTAACTTCGTGGAGTTCGCACGATTGTATTTCTGGGAAATACATGTTGATGGAAATGTTGATGGAATTTAATCTGAGGTCGATGTCATCTAGGGCTTTGCATGTGTGTTGGTTTAATGCTAGCCGGAAGTGGGTAAAGGGGGAGTTAGGTTGCGGATGTAACTCCTCCCCCTTTAGTGTACAGCGATGGCCAAAGTGACGTCGTTGATGCAGCATCGTTTTGATGAATTTGTGATGCTTTGGCTGGAGCTGTTGATATATGTAGTGATGATGCAGTGGAAATCTTCTTCTTAATCAGAATTAAGGTTATTATCATGGCGGTAAGTATTATTGTTGGAAAGATGTAGTTAAGTCTCTGCGTGTTGGTTCTTAGTTCGAGGAGTTTAGCTTCGGTGTTGAAGTTGTACTCTTGTAGTTTTTCAAGATTAAGGACTTCTGTAGTGGTGTTGGAGTGTATGTAACTACTTGATGGTGGTGGTATATGAACTGCGTCCCAGTAAGTGTCCGGGTCATCTTGGTAGGTGATGCCGTTTACTTCTACGTCACAGTCTTTGAAGTGGATCAATGATGTTCCTTCTACTGGAAAGGTTTTGGAGCTGCATGTAGAATTAATGGTTAATTTTTGTGTATTTATTAATATTATAAAATTTGGTTCTGGTTGGTAAATCGTCCTGGTTTTACCCACGTCTTTGAGTGGACAGTGAGCTTCTGCGTTTCTGAATAGTTTGCCAATACACTGGGAGTTTTCGGAGTCTTCTTCTTTGGTTGGATTTTTACAGTAGTATATCCCTTCTATTTTGGGGCAAATGTGTTCAAAGTGTTGTATGTGCTTATTGTTTATATTAATAAAAGGTTTAGTTTCTATAAGTTTTGATTCGTTAATTGGTAATGGTATTATATGGTACATATGGTAATTTTCTTTTGATATAATAGGTATTTGAATATTAAAGATTATTTTTGATTCGTTATAATATGCTTGTAATTCTAAAAGTTCGTAAATTTGTTCAAAAGCAATTAGGTTTATATTTTGTCTCTCCATTTTGTTTTTTATATTTGATAATTCTTCGTGTGTTAGTATAAGTTTGGGTATTATGTTAAGTTTGCTCAGTATTAAGGATTCTGCTATGTTAGATAAGTGGTTAGTGAGAAAATCGATATTAAAGTTGAGTTGGTTAATGTATTGTGTTTCAATTAAAGCGTCATGTTCTCTTTTTATTGTGTTAGCTGAGTGTCTGAAGTATGTTTCAATTATGTTCTGTTCTTTGTTTATGTGTTTGGTAATGTTAATTAATGTTAATTTAAATCTTTCGATCATTTGAAAGTTAATTAAATGGTCGTTACTAAGTGCGTTTGTTATGTTGTTGATATTATTGTTAATATTAAGTATCTGTTTGTTTATATTGAATGCATCTTGTGCATCCATATTACCCGTTATGAACTTTATACCTGTACCAAGTCCATCTATGAGTCCGCGTTTTTTTCTAAAAAGTGGGTAGAGGGTTTCTAGTTTTTTTGTTTAGCTCTTTTATCTTGAGCTTTGTAATTTCGAGGGAGTTAGTAATTTGGCTTTTGTTTTCTAGGAGTGTGAGGGATTTATTTATTTCTTCGATGTTGTCTCTATAGTCGTCTAGGTTAATAATGTGTATTAGGTTTTGATAGTGTGTTATGTGTCTTGAAGGTCCTAGTCGAAATGTTAGTAGACTATGATTTTTGGGAATGTTAAATGTTTCTAGTATTTGGGTGTAGGCGAGTGGTAATCTGGAATGGGATTAGTAAATAGGATTAAAGTTAGTAATTTAGCAGTTTTTTTTTCTTTTTTCCTGAGTTTACTTTTATGGATTTTCTTTTTATCTTTAGTTAATATTGTGATTTTATTATCTTTTTCTACTTTATGTTTCGAGAATCTAGGAGTAATTTTATTTCTCCTACATTCTTTCCTAAATACAGTTTCATCTTCAACTCTTTCTTCTGGTTCTTCCCTTACTTGATTTAATTTATCTAATCTCGGGTTGGTTATGTTTTTGATTTTTTCAGAAATTTTAGGGTACAATTCGTCAAGAAATTCGTTCAGCCTTTTAAGATAGTCATGTTCGTTAGTATATGTAAAGGATTTACTAAATTTGTATGGTCGTCCGAAAAAAGTTCATACGGAGTGAATTTGGTCGCAGAGTGAATTGCGTTGTTGTATGTTATGAATGTCTCGAAGAGTATTTCTTCGTGGTCGGTAGTGAGTTTGCTTTCTTTTCTTTTTGAGAGAATTAGTCTATAAATTTCTGTTAGAGTTGAATGTAACCTTTCAACTGGGGAATTACTGCTTGTTTGTTGAAAGGACGTATAATATAGATCTATTTCATATTGTCGACAGAAGTCTTTGAAAATATTTGAGATGAATTCGGACCCTTGGTCACAAACTATTTTCCGTGGTGTTCCATATAGGCTTACGAAATTTTTTAAATTCGTTAGTATAGTTATGCTACTTCTACAATTCAAGGTATAACCACATCCAAATTTGGAAAATTTGTCGATTAGGGTAAGAATTTGGTTTCTGTTTATTGTGTATAAATCTATATGTAGTATGTCAAGAGGTTTGGTAGCGATTTCGGGATTTTGGTATATAGGTTTTGGGGGGTTTCTGTCGTACTTGAGTATTTTACATTTGTCGCAGTTGTTTATGGTTGTCGTAATTTTATTTCTCATATGAGGAAAGTATACTTCCTTTTCAGGTGTAGAAAAGACTCATTTATTCCGCGATGGTTTTTTTTTTTTTTGTGGTAGTCCCTTATTATCTTTTCTTGGTCGTCCTCTAGTCTTATGTCGTCAAGGAGTTCTGTACATCTTACGATGCGAAAGGTCCTGCTGTTTGCAAAATGTTTAGAGTACGTTGCTTGTACTATTAGGAATATGTCGTCTTCTGTGTATATGGCGTTAAGCCTTTTCGGGGACAGGTATTTTTTGAATATGTCTACTATGGTTCCTTCGTTAAACTGAGGGCAACGTATTGTTCTCCGTTGTTTATTTTTGAATACTGTTTCTACAGTTGATGGCGATCCTCTTATACTTTGCTGTAATATAATTTGTATGCTAAATTCGTTTAATGGTTTTTCTGAAATGGGTATTTCATCGTCTAGGTTCTCAGTTGCACTATGAGTAGTGTTTGCTTCCTCATCGTTATTAAAAAGTTCTTGTCTACCTAAATCGTCGGTTTTAATTATTTTGTGTTTGACCTGATTAGTAAACGTAAGCGTTTCGCCTTCCATGTAAATGATGTCATTGTAGTTCCTACAAAGTTTAGTGATTTGTTTCCGTTCTTCCTCATTGAGGTGGTTTAACCTTAATAGGTTACTTATACATGTTGGTGGTGTTTCATCGACTTGGGATTCTTCGTTTAAGTTGTTAAGTTCTATATAGTTTGAGGAGTTGTAGGTATTAGCGTTTATTGGTTGTTCGAGTAGAACAATTTGGTCGCTGTCTGAGAGGTTTATTATTTCGACGATGCTATGCCAGGCTTCTGCTCTATATAATCCTTGTTGGATCAGAACGTTCGGTTTTACTTCTATTGAGGCTATAAATATGTCGCCATTTTCTTTATTTACGGGTATTTTGGCTAATATCTTTGATTTGTAAGGGATATGGAGTGGGTTTAGAGAGTAGTTGGGTTGCAATTGGATTGGAATGGTGGCGTGGTTGGAAATAAGAACTTTGTTTTGGAGGTCCAATTTGGCATTAAGTGCCATGAGTGCATCCAAGCCATAAAGTCCGTCGAAGAAACTGTGGAATTTTGTTGAAGTTTGTTTAAATTCATTGAAAATGGGAAGTATTATTTCTTTATCTATGTTATATTCTTGGAAGACTGTGGTTATTGTAGTTGGTTTGCAAGTAGTTTGTTTTTCTTTCGGTATCAATTCGGGGTTTAAAAAAGAGGTGGATGCTCCTGTGTCTAATAGAAATCTGAGGTCACGTCCAAATGGGGAAGAAATCAAAATAAATGGTAAGGTCGTTGGGTGTCGTTTGGGGTCTATATACCCGGTTGTCTGTTGAAGGCTAGTGTGGAAAAATTTTCTTCATTGTGAATGTTGGTTTCGTCATTATTGAAGAACGAGTCCAATTGTTGATAATTTTTCTCCTCTTGGTTGATGATGTCGTTATTTATGTTGCTTACTTCTAGCGAGTTGAAGTTTGGTGGTCTGGGGTTCTTAATTTGTTGAGAGGGGCTGGCTTTAATGCTTGGCCATTGTTTATCCCTATTAGTATTTAAAGGCTGGTTTCTATTATTTTGTGTGTAACTGTTTGTTCTATTGTATGAAGGGAACGCCGCTGGAGAATATGAGAAATTATTTCGAGGGTTGTTATTAGGTCTGTAAGTTCTGGTAAAATCGTATCTGGGTCTGTTTGTGTTTTGGTATTGGGAGTAGTTCCTATTTTGTTGTAAGTCATACGGTCTAAAGTTGTAAGGTCTCTGTTGATTTAGGTTTTGGGTATATCTTTGGTAAGATATGTTTTGTTCCTTAATACAGCAGTTAAAGGCTATAGAAAGGGAATCGGGTTGCGTTGCTCTGACTCTTGATCCTAAAGGTTCGTTGAGTCCTGTCAAAAAGGAATTTAAACACATTTCTGCGTAGAGATCTTTTTTTTGCCTTGACTACATTAGTGTCCTTTTCGTGTATTTGGATGTTATTGCACAACGCAGACTGGAGTTCGATTAAGTCGCTATAGAATGACTCGACTGACTTATTCAACTGTCTTAGGTTATGAAGGTCCCTAATCAGCGATGTTTCAGTTCTTTTATCGGAGTAATGTAATATAAGGACTTCACGAATCTCATCCCAAATGAGAGGTGTGCCAAACATATTCAGAATTTCGTTTGCTTGGCCCTCGATCTTGTTTCGAATGGCCCTTAGCAAAATTTGTCCATAAGGGATCTTGTCCGTGTTTCTAATGTATAAGAGGATTTCCTCGACATTATTTAAAAACTCAAACAAGAGCCTAGGATTTCCGTCGAATTTCGGAAGGTCTTTAATGGCGTCTGGAATTCTTAACGAATTGAATATATCTAAATTATTTGTGACATGATTTTGGGGTCGGTGATCCCCTTCAGTATTTTCGTTCATTGTTATGTATGAATTGGTGTCTGAAATATCGGATGAAGAACCAAAAAGGTTGAAGTTGGAGCTGTTTTGTGAATTTGGGTTTTCTAAGATTGATCCCAGACTTCTCGACAAACTTCTTAGATTATATGGTACGAATCTGAATTTATTTTTTTGTTTTATATTTGACATTAGATAAATACAAAATTTTCTTCTTTTCTTTACTCTTTTTTTTTTTTTTATTTATATTTACTGGAGTGCCTTTCAATAAGGATCGCAGTTATTAATTTATTTTATTTATGTTTATGTACTGGAGTGCCTTTCGATAAGGATCGCAGTTATTAACTTATTTTATTTATGGTTTATGTACTGGAGTGCCTTTCGATAAGGATCGCAGTTATTAACTTATTTTATTTATGGTTTATGTACTGGAGTGCCTTTCGATAAGGATCGCAGTTATTAACTTATTTTATTTATGGTTTATTTACTGGAGTGCCTTTCGATAAGGATCGCAGTTATTAACTTATTTTATTTATGGTTTATGTAATGAAGTGAATTTCAATAGCTAGATAATTTAATTTAAATACATTTAAAATATAGAACAAAATTTAAAGCAAGCACATACAACGCTACTTACATGCACCCAATTATTAATAGATAATGATGTTCCATTTGTTGGTTCTTGTGGTGTGTCCTTTTATACCGTGCAATACGGCACTGAGCTGCACTCACGACACAGTTTATCAGTTTATTGTTTTTTTTTTTTTTTTTTTTTTTTTTGCAATACACAGTTTATCGGTTTATCAGTTTATCGGCTTAATGGTTTTTCTCTTTTTTTTTTTGTTTAGAGGTAGGTATGTTTTACATTAATACTTTAGCGAGCAAGGTTCGGCAGCGTTAAAGGATCGAAATCCACCGGATTGAGAAGGATTTGTATCACCAATTTTCGAAAAATTAATATATTTTATGTCTCTCTTTTTTTTTCTTGGACAATCCGTACACTAAATTAAAACTATCGACTGCGCCAGTTAAGTTACCCATAACGCCGGGAGCTTAAAAAAAACACGACTTCTTTCTTTTAAAGGTGAATTATTATTGAATTTTAATTTTACAAAATGGTATGGAGGTTTTACATAAATGCTTACTAATAACAATTAATGCTTAATAATGACAAAAATACATTTCTTAGAAAAACATTGTAAGTTTATGACAAATAAAGTTAAAAAGTGTTAAATTGACAAAATACCCAATCGTGGAGTTCGCACGATTGTATTTCTGGGAAATACATGTTGATGGAATTTAATCTGAGGTCGATGTCATCTAGGGCTTTGCATGTGTGTTGGTTTAATGCTAGCCGGAAGTGGGTAAAGGGGGGTTAGGTTGCGGATGTAACTTCGTGGAGTTCGCACGATTGTATTTCTGGGAAATACATGTTGATGGAAATGTTGATGGAATTTAATCTGAGGTCGATGTCATCTAGGGCTTTGCATGTGTGTTGGTTTAATGCTAGCCGGAAGTGGGTAAAGGGGGAGTTAGGTTGCGGATGTAACTCGCGCACTTGTATGATCTTTGGAAGAAGCTCACTGTGACATGGCGGAGAGGCACTCCAGATGCAAATAAGTAATGAGAAAAGTAAATAGAAGTTGATAGTTTTTCTATTGGAATTAAAATAAATGCATCAACTTCGACCTCTTTGTTTTCTTCTTTAAATAACCAACTTTTATTTTATTTACTTTATTTTATTTTATTACTTTATTTTATTAACTTTTATAAGCCAGTTTTGCGGACACCACGACTTTTTCACAAAAATTCAAAAAACGCAGTGTTCTCCGTTTTTCGTCGTTACAGACCGACGAGCCTTAATCATATGGCTGACGTTTAAAATGTGGTAACTTTTTTTTTATTTTTGTCCATTTTATTTTTATGTGAAAAATTTTCATTACTACACCTCAATTTTTTTAAAGCTTCTCATTTCAGTCCAAGTTTATATGGAACAAACCTAGTATTTGCTTTTGGAGAATTTGTCTTTTCCTTTCAAAAGATAGTACCCGAAAATAATACAAAAGGGCTTTTGTGAACACTTACATTTCATTACAGGAATTAAAAATTTACATTAATTAATTAAATACAGGATAACAAGACTAAACCTCACCATTTTACAGGATTTACTTTTTACAAAAACAGGAGCCTTACGGCCGATTTCTTGACAAAGTTCTAGCTCTTAAAACTTAGTTTAAAGAAAAAATAGAACTTGATTTGTTTAAATTTCATTTCTTCACCAAGTTCTAACGCCTTAGAACTCAAATTTAGAACTTTGTTTGAATTAGAATTTTCATTAATTTGGACCTTCAATGTTGCGGGTCTAGCTCGTTAGAACTCGGTTTATATATGATTTCATTTCTTGAGCATACAAATTATTTCTGTTTCCAATGTTGTTTTTGTGTAAGAATATATCATTATTTTTAAAATAGTTTCTGCAGTATTTGGATTTTAAAAAAATGTCTTTGATCTTCACCTAGTATTTGCCCAATGCCAGTACATACTTCAATCAATAGGCGGGACGATATCGACTTTTACGGACGATTTCGTTTGACGAAAGGAACGTTCATCGTGGTGCTTCATTAAGTGGGTGAAGATTAATGAGTGATAACTTACAGCATCCAAACCAAAAGTAAAAGCTCAATTGTGTTAAGCTTTTAACATTTTCATTTCTTATGGCATAAAGCGGACTCGGGACATAATAATAAGACAAATGCATTGAAATGCGATCGAATTATATTCCATTTTTTTCCTTTCATGTTATTCGTTCAGAGCGTTCCCATTCGGTCCCGAATTTTACCAAAAGACTGCACGATCTGCTTTTTGTTGCTGGCTCCAATTTTTGTTCCTTGTTCATTTTTGTCTTGAACTCAGATTTCAGTTAAGAAGTAATAATTGTTAATGGAACATAATTTACCACAATAAAAAAACAGGAAAATTCTTATGGTCCAATCGAAAGTTCGAAAAAAAGGTTTAGATGGACAAAGGTCGGAAGTTAATGAAACTTTGGGATGTTGTTCACGGATGTTTTTTTTTTCAAGTTTTGAACTTCGAATACCCTGTGCTAAAATGGGAGGGGGGAAAATGCAAAATGTTCGACCTTTCTTAGTTTTTGTATCAATAACTTTTTTCCTTGCGTCTTACGGCAAAACCGTCGCTATTTTATGAAACCTGCTTGCTGAAAATTGCTGGTAAAAAAAATCACAACGAACATCTATCTTCAGAGAAGTGGAAGAGGCAATTGTCCGAGTGTCCTCTACTCGCCAATGACATTCTTTTCCTTCACGCAGTTAAGTATTTGTGGTACCACATCAGCATCGTTTGGCTTGGGGAAGATGAATATTTGCAGCTCCTAAATAAAGAATACCCCGCCTTTACAACAGTGGCTCTCTTAAAAAAACGCTACTCAGCAGATCAGCCAAGTTGGAGAAAAGTTCCTGCTTGCACTTTATGGAGGCGACATTGAAAATGACAACCTCAATGATGTGCTGTACCGATTATTCACACTATCAGTGACGACGGCTAAATAACAAGATAGCAACTAGCCCGCCCACCAACGACAAGGAACGCTGCCAAGTACCATTCCCTGTGCACTAATAAGTAATTACAGTCTTGTTTAGGAAATGAACTTCTGCAATCGATTTAGGCCTGGAACCTAATCACGCGAAGGGTACTACTAAACCCCCACTTCAAGATTGTTTCCTGCAAATGCAGCAGACCTGAAAAAAACATCTCGAAGCAAACAAAAAGTTGGCGACCCTTAACCAGGAATCATAATTACAACATTTTATTATAATTCGAGTATAACAGACGAAATAAGGTGAAATTCTGCATTTTTTGCCATATCTCGGTAGTTAATTTATATGCAAATCATGCAAAATTGTAAAAAAATTAACGCTCTACAAAAAATACCTAAGGAAGGTCAAAAAATTTGCTGTTCCCCCGCAAGGTCCTCGAGACCATAACTTGAGAAAATGGTAATTAACAATCGCTGAATAGCATCCCAAAGTTTCATTAAGTTCCGACCTTTGTGTACCCAAAACTACCTGTCCATTGGACATGGCTTTCGTCATCTGAGTCGTTATCGATCTGCTATTTGCTATCGCCGCTTGCATTCTATTTTCCTTCGATGCGATTTTGCGAAGCATCTCCGGATTTTATTTTATGTATTTATAAATGGCATTTTTAAATTAGTTTTGACCGAACTACAGAGTAAAAACTACAAACGTAGTAACCGTATAAACAAAATTGAGTAGCGCAAAATTATATACAACCTATTTTTAATACAACAGTAACTTCACAGTGCTTAAAATGTTTAGTTCTTCACTAAGTTTTTCTTAATAATAATAATAACGGATTTTGAAAAAAATGGACTTATCGTTTTGAAAATAGTTGATTCAATTATAAACAACATAAAACCAAATTTAAAAGTTTGAGAACCTTAGGAAATTTTGTTGTTTTTGGATTTAGGCAGAATTTGTGTGAATTTTTATTTTCAAAATGGCGTTTTGTGAGAGCGAACCATCATTCTCTCTGGGAGTTTTTAGTTTTACACTAAAAAGATAATGCAGGGTATTCCTGTTATTAAAAATCTTGTTTCACACTAAGAGAAGTTCAATTTTTTAGTCGTCTATAATTGAAAAACTACACTTTTAATGTTAGTATCAAATTTTATTTGTATTAGTTTTTTATTAAAGTGTCTATAATTTTGCGCCAGTGTGTTTAAAATTAAAACAAGATAGAAGATAGTACCAAAAAAAAGGAACTCTTCAGCCATTTTCTATCATGGCCGGAACAAATGTTAACGAACCCAATTAAAAGAGATTTGAATCCAATCTAAAAGATACAAATGTGAAAGCAGCCATTATTGGCTGCAATGCTAAATAACATACTAGCGAGTTTCATTCAAGAAAAGATTTGCTCTTTCTGTCAAAAGATTTGATCTTTTTGAATTTTGAGAGTTTCATTGCAAGAAAAAAAGCAAATCTAGATCAAATCTCAACACGAAAGATTTGATCTAGAATGCGGTGGTAGATTTGATCTGAATGCACACATACATGTTAATAATCTTTTCTGTCAATGACAACAGACAGCAACCAAATGAAATATGGAGATGGAAGCGATACATCGATGTTTTAAAAATCGATGTATCGTTCATAAACATCGATGTTGAAACTCATTCTAACATCGATAGATCGTTCTTGGTGAACGATATTTAGTAATGGTGTCATGTGTGTCAAAAGAACCTATGTATCTCTGAAAAGGAAAACGTAGTGATCTCAAATTCAATATTCGTTAGTGAAATTTCATGCAACACCAATTTTGTGTTGAGCAATTGATTGAAGTTTTTTTGTCTGAAAAGAAGAGAAAATTGATTCTTTTCTCAAAGAATCGAAACCAGGAGCACACACGTGGACGCAGTTTAAAATTTAAAAAAATAGTTAAATGTCATTTCCTTATTAAATTTATGAAATTGCGATTGTTTATTTGCGGAAGATAATAACAAAATAAATACAAATTCTAAGAAAGCAAGGAAATATAATTGAAACGAAAAAAATTGCTACATGATGACAATAGTCGAAATCGCCGGTGAAAGTGATTACAAAAGGGGAAAATAAATGCAAGTCGATTCGGATGGCGAGGTTTGTGGGGGGTGAAAATGTTTTTTTTCTGATTTCCGGCGTTTAACTTCTTATCAAAAAATGGTCTACAGAAAAGTTGTAGATAATTAAAAAACCTACAATTTTACTTCGGGGTATCTTTCAGCATAACCTCAAATCTTATGAGATATCGGCAAAATCGGTTTTTCGATTTTTTTCGTTTTGCTCACTATAATCGCATTTGATGTTTTACAAATGCAATGAAACACAAACTTCAGAATTTAAAATGGCTGGCAAGTTTTTTTAGCAGTCCGACACTAACGGGGCACTACGATGTTAAATTTTAATGTATATAATTCATTATATATTTATAACGGTACTACTGACAAACGAGAATTGCACGTTTTTTTAAAGCTAGAAGTCTCTTCTATCATTTTGTTTTTAAATAAAGATTTTTTTTTAAATAGCTTTTGAAAAAATTCGACAATTTGAGGAAAAAATTATAAAAAATAGTTTATTTTCATTTTTTTTTTCAAAATTGAGATAATTTTAATTAAATTTGCTTTAAGTATTTGTTACTTCAATTAATTCTTAATAAAACAGTGAAATCCAGGTGGATTTATATTTTTTAGTTGTCCGGAAAAATACAATTTCCCGAACCTACTTTCTTATATTTTTTGTTGGATAGTACGATACAAAGAAATAACAGATTCTTGTAGAGGGACTAAATAATTATATTTTTTACAATGGAAGAGGCGTTTGATAACTTTAATTTTTCTCGAAAACTAGAACACAAAACCATCTGGTTTTCAATGTTTGATTACGAATTGATTGAAGTAAGAAATACTCAAAGCAAGTTTAATGAAAATTATCTCAATTTTACCAAACAAATCTAAATAAACTGTTTTTTTTTTTTCATAATGTCGAAATTTTTCAAAAGCTATTTATAAAAATTACTGTATTTAAAACAAAATGATGAGCTTTAAAAAAACGTGCAATACTTGATTGTCAATAGTACGGTTATAAATATATAATAAATTATAAACATTTAAATTTAACATCTTAAATGTAGGCAACACTGGTTAAGCACTATTTTTGATAAGGCAACCCTATACCGTTGGATTGGGAATGAAATAAGCTTTCATTTGATACATAATTCAATTATATAACATATGAGGGTATATTTTCTACGCTAACCTCCATGTTTAAACCTGAAACCCTACACTTGGCACCAGAAGATAGCAGGCAACCAATGTTTTTTTACTCCGACTTTTTTAAATAACAAATGAGGGTAGTTAATCCACAAAAAGTAATTTAACAATTTATTTTCTAACATCAGCACATCAACACAGCCTGGAAGCATTCCGAAAGCTTTTGAAACTGTGCAATTGGCATTGAATGACAGTTCTTGTTCTGGAAAGAGAGCGAATTTCGATTCTGTTTTCATAGTCGGAACCAAAACCAGAATCACGTCACATAGACACAATTTAAAGTCAATATCTTGTAACATTTTTACTTGCGATTAGAGGTACTATAATACAAGTTATGCATTCGTGCAAAAAATTTTTTGAGATAACAATCAAACATGACATTACGATGATAGACAAACATATTTGAGTTACTGGCAAAATTCCGTCCGTCTGTCTGTCTGTCTGTACGGATGTATTTTGGACTGTAGCCTAAACTGTTGGGCCAATCGTCTTCAAATTTAGCACTTAAGGTTATTTTGACATTCTACAGAGGACTTTTTTCAATTTTTTTTTAGCTCAAAAATTAACGTTACCTGTCATATAACCGTTATGTAAAAGCTTATTTTTCTAGAAAACGGCTCCAAGATTTTTTATGAAAAAAAATCAATGAACTACTGTAGGTAAGCATTATATTTTGGTGAACAAAAATTAATATGGTGGTCTAAAAACGGTACCCCCCATAGGACCGTTTTTATTTTCTTCGACTTTCTTGAAAACTGGTTATCCGATTACTATCAAAATTGATATTCAGGAAGACCTAGGTAGTCTAAGTAATTTCACGTTATTTTTTTTTTCGAAAACTTTTTTTGTATTTTTAATAATTAAAAAAAAAATTTTTTTTTGAAAAATCAATATTTTGAAAACGACTGAGTGAATTTTTTTTAAATTTTGTTTTAAATGTTTGTTATTTTTGTGCTTAAGTTTGTATTCTTGAATTAATTTTTTTTAATTTTTTAAAAAAAGTTGTTAAAAAAACTGTTTTATTTAAAAACCGCTCCTACAATTTTGAAAAAAAATTCACACTTTTTAACATTTCCAATAGAAATAAAATGGCGTTTAAATTATTTCACCCAATACAATTTAACGTACTTTATTTCAACAATCAAGTCACAAAAATCGAATAAATCCTTTGATGTTCACTTTAATTTTCTTAAATATTATTATTCTACAATGTGACCGCACATATGAGCAAGTACGTGCGATCCAGTCGTGCAATTTATTTTTATTTAACGTATGAAATTGTGATCGTTGATTTGAGGGAGAAAATAACAAAAATAGAAACAAATTCTAAGAAAGAAAGCAAATGAAGTGAAAGAGTATATAATTGAAATAAAAATATGTGTATTATAATTTCCCTTTTTCCATTTCAAATAGGATACAATCCTGCAAATTTGTTTCAGCCATGTGAACAATATTAAAGGAAAATAAAAAAAAAAGTATTTGAATAGCATTCGATGTTTTAAAAATAGAATGAAACCCAAACTGCAGAATTAAAATTGCTTTGGCAATTTGTTCGTTTGGCATTCCGGATGGAGGTGATTCTGTTACTGATTCCGGACTACCTAAAAAACACTATTACATGCGTTTTTTGATGCTCTTTATAAAACAGCCATTACTTGTCAGTACTTATTCCAATTGACAAGTTTATTATTAGGCGTTTTTCTTTTTTCGTTCAGAGCAGAGTCTGAGTTGTCAAAAAAGAAGTCGTTTCTTTTTCGCTCAGAGCGTTCAGATCTTTAAAACTGTATTTCTTTTTTCGTTCAGAGAATGATCAGAGCGTGCTCTGAGAAGGCTATGGAGTTATATGCGCTCAGAATAAATTGACTGAACATTCTGAGAAAATACTGAACGAAATTAGCGTCACTTTAGAGTTGTAGGCTATTTCTCTCTATACCATGCACATTGCCTACGCCACTCTTCGAAAAATAGATGCCAAAACGAAAGAGACAATAGTAATATATGCATAATATCATTGTATATATACTGCCTATAGTACTATCATGGGACACCAACAAATCTTGTGGAATCAGCTCGTGTGATGGCGCTAGTTGTGACCGCTAGATTTGTGAGAGAGAATTAAGAGAACGTAAGGCGGGAAGGAAAAGAAAGAGACCAGAAGATTATTAAGGGTGTTTTGTTTCGCTTAGCTGAGGTGAATTAATTTTTTTTTTGGAATTTGTACACGATACAAACATTTTCATTGGTTAAAATCGTGTTGATGTAGCTTTTTAGGCGTTGCTAGGTAGAAATCCTTACCAACGGGTTTTTTAAGTAAACAATTAATTGTTGTTGGTAGGAATAGGCAGTTAGGAAGGTAGACAAAACTGACAAGCATCTGAATTTTTGTTTATTTTCCTTTTTTGTAGCTTTTTACAGTTTTTGAATGCTTTAGATTTACAAATTTTTGTTTACTATTTTACTACAACTTGCTTATTGCCGTTTGCGAAAAAAATACATATACATTCTTAAAATTTAAACACAATCTTACTTTTTGTATATATATTAATTTCCTTGAAGAAACAGATTTTGGTTTTGATTTGTAAATTATGAATTTCGCTTCTCAAACCGATAGGCGTTAGGTGCAAATTAAGTTATTGAAAATTCATAGGTACAAGGACTTGGATTATAATTATAATGGGTAGAAAAGGGAAAAGATGTTATTTTCGTTATTTTGTTGAGCTATGGATTCAAGTTATGGATTCTTAATAATGAAAGTAATAAACAATGGCATTATTATGAAAGTAAGGACTTTGAAGTTAGTGACCAAATATGTTTGTAGGTTTTTGCATATTCATATAAGGGATGTCGATAGATGGCTTGTTGACTTTTTTTATATTAAATATTAAGAATTTTTATAACCAATTACAATTTTAATTTGCAATTATATGCATATAATATAATATAATATAACGCAAGTAATGCATTCGTGCCATATACTTGCTCTTATACAATAACTAGCAAATGTCTAGTTGCAGAATAACTGGTGCTGCATACTCTTAGGTGTGGGGAAACCCAATTTTAAGGGATATAGAGCCCAAAATTGATTCGTCAACCTAATTGTTCAATATAACGTTTTGTGCAAATTCAAAAAGCCGTTTAGAGAGAGGTGAAAATAAAAAATTTTATGAATACATGAAAGGTACCGTTAACAGACCCTTCCCATATTTTTTACTTGCGTTTATAGGTACTATAATGAAAGTTAAGCATTGTGTAGATTACAAATTTTGAGATAACAATCAAACATGACATTACGATGATAGAGAAACATAAATATTTGACTTAATGGCAAAATTCTGTCTGTCTGTCTGTAATTATGAATTTTCGACTACAGTCTTAACGGTTTTGCCAATCCTCTTCAAATTTAGAACTTAAGGTTATTTTGACATTCTACAGAGGACTTTTTATTTTTTTTAGCTCAAATATTAACAGTCCCTGTCATATAACCATTAAGTAAAAGCTTATTTTTCTCGAAAACGGCTCTAAGAATTTTTATGAACAAAAATCAGTGTACTATTGTAGGTGCGGGATATGTATTGGTGTAAAAAATTCAAGATAGTAGGCTAAGAACGGTACCTCCCATAGGACCGTTTTTTTATTCGACTTTCTCGTGAACTGGTAAGCCGATTAGAACCAAAATTGATATTAAAGAAGAGCAAGTACGTGCGATGCAATTGTGCAATTTATTTGTAATAATAATAATGAATAATACAGTTTTAAAAACCCCTCTGAGGAATGTCAAAAGAACTACACAAACCAAATTTAAAGGTTACCTCTTTAGCCGTTTAGGCTGCAAAGAGCTACACATTCAGAAGGACAGAATTATGTTTACCATTAACATTTTCTTTCTCTATCATCGTACGTAATGCCATGTTTGATATGTATGTATATTTACATATTCGATATGTTCATATATTGATATGCAAGATAATAAAGGTTTATCTTATAATTCTGCATTAAAATATTTTTGATTAAGGCATTAGCATTGTATATGTATCATGTATGTAAATATAAAAATAAAAAAGGCTCGACGATTAACAACAACAACGACGATTAACAACAACAACTTCTACTACGAGCAACCCAGTAGTGCAATTCATTCATAAAAAACACATTCCGTAGGACCAGATATTTTTTGTTTTGATATTTTAAAATTTTTGCTTACATTTTTCTAAACCCTCTTGTTGCTATATAAAAATCCCTAGCAACGGTTTTTTTAAAAATACAGAATTTGTTGTTGGTAGGAATAGGCAGTTAGTCTATTGACTGCGATTTGAATTTTTGTTTATTTTGTCTTGTTTACATCTGTTTTATAGGGAATATGAGAACTTATACTAACATACATATTTTATACATTCGTACGAAATTGGCTAGAATTCTTTATGTTTTTAAATTTTTGTTTACTCAAGGGACGTTGCCGTTTGTAAGAAAATATATACATACAGTCTTAAAATTTAAACACAAGCTTACTTCTTGCTATGCATACTATACAAACCTCCTTGAAGAAACGGATTTTGGTTTTGAATTTTGCTTTCCATTCATAGGTACAAATTAAGTGCAAACTATGACAAGAAATTTACGAATGAATTGTTTGTAAATTGATTGTTGTAGATTTGTAAACAAAAACTTTTTTGTGAAAATATAAGGATGAAAAAGGGAGATACTATTATTTGCGTTAATTTGTATGTCAAGTTGCATTCTATTGTAATTTAGCTTTAGTTTTCTAATATTGCAAATATTTAGTTCAATTTAGGTATATGTACCTATTTGTACATATATTTTAATAACATATGTATATTTTAATGAGTAATTTTTTTGGAAAAAAAAATTAAGCCCACCATATTACAAATTTTTTTCACCAAAATATAATGCTTACCTACAGTTAGTAGTACACTGTTTTTTTTTCATAAAAATTCTTGGAGCCGTTTTCGAGAAAAATAAGCTTTCACATAACGGTTATATAACAATTACCGTTAACTTTTGAGCTAAAGAAAAAATTGAAAAATTTCCTTTGTAGGTCGTCAAAATAACCTTATGCTCCAAATTTGAAAACGATTGGCCTAACCGTTTAGGCTGTAGTTTAATATACATCTGTACATAAATACTTGTATAAGGCAAGTTATGCATTCGTGTTCTTTCATACGTAGATACATATACATATATTTAAAAAAAGTACTTTCTTCTTTCTTGAACACACTGTATAATAAGCCATCGTTATACCTCATGTAAAGAAATTCCATCTTTTAAAATTCATGAGATGAGAAGGGACATTTGAAGAGAGCTGCGCCGTAGAATGGCGCCATGTCATGATGTCATGCTCAATTGTTATATCAATTTTTTGTTTATATTTACGAATCCAAAACTCCCCTCATAAAATTTGCCTTTGAAATTGTTTGTACATACGCATATATTATATATACTTACTTTCTTGCCTATGAACACGGCAACCAAAACAAAAAAAAATCATAATAAAAGCAAACATTTCCCCAACAAAGCAACAACAAATTAGTTCACCTCACTGCATGTATTTTTCCTTTTCCTAATAGCCCTGTCTATTTCTAACCTGCCTCATCTTTATTCTCTATTTGAAAAAAAACATTCTCTTAAAACTCTCTTTCTTACTACCATTCAACTCGTTCCGCTAGTTCTGAATCAACGAGCCAGAGGGCGTGCGCAAAATGCGTCACCATGATAGTATATAGTTTCTATATACAATGATAATATTGTCGCATGTGAACAAGCCATATGAGAAGTGTCGATTTGTGACAGTTAAGAACTAGAACGTATTTCAAAATAATACTTGAGCGCTCAGATCACGCTCGCTTCAGAGAATTATCAGAGTATGCTCAGAATGTTCAGACTCTGTTCAGATCCCTTTTCTGATCCGAGTGAATAAAGAAAAACGCCTATTGTATGGTAACACATTAAACAGCATTAAAATACAAGCGCTAAAAGTACAATAAATTGTTTCTCCAATACAAAGCCTTATTCCAATATTGTGTGAAAAAAATTATAACATGCATACATACATACATATGTATGTGCATGTGTAAAAAACGAATTCACAATTATAAAAAATAAATAAGAAAAATGTTTAAGTAATTAGTACCCAATTAATATTTTAAAATTCAGAGCAAGAACGTGCGAGCTAGTTATGGCCACAATAATAATAATAAAGTAATTCTTGCTTGCTACATTCCATAAAAATACTAAATTCCGAAATTAAGTTCACATTGCCAATGTCAGCTTAAGCGCGGCCGATGACCCTTTAAATGAAAATAAAATATGAATTTATTAAAAAAAAGCATTCGCAGCAGTTCCTGGGCATGATCGAAATGCTGGTGTTTACTACGACCAATATAGCAACTAGTCTCGCTCAATTTTTCTTAGAATTCGTCTTGTTTAAACAAAAAATGTCTGTGGAAATAAATGTCTGCGTTTCAGTTCAGTGTAAATCTGAAGTTCTCAGCTTATTACTGAAAGTGGTAATTTTCCTGAAGAAATTCTTAATCTTCCATTATTCTTGGAATTTTCCTTATGATTAAATTAACTATTTATAAAAAAAATAAAATATAATAATTTATAACAAACATACATATCTACATTCATATTATATACTTGTTTTAACTCAAAAAAAAACTTTATCATTACAAACAGTTAGAAACCTATATTCCGGGCCTGTCGAAGAAGCTCGAAAGTGTTACAGTTTCGACACGTGTGCTATTATCCGACAGCATTGGGAAAATCGTCCAATTCTTCAAAGTTAATATTTTTGTGTAAGAAAAAATTGAACCAATAGTTTAAGTTATATTTTTATAAAATGTTTATTGCAGAGGATCATTATCGCCTGAAAATCTTGGTAAAGCTCTAAACCAAACACAGGTAGTGGTTATCAAGTATGCTAACGAGTTCAGTCAACAAATGGACGCATGGGCGAAACGAAAATGATTTGGATAGAAAATTATCCGCTAAAACAGAGTGAATTATAAATAAATTGAATTTGAAATAATAAAAAAAGTATAAAGCAACCTTTACACATCAAAAAGAAATAATAATAAAAAAAAAGTGAACAAGAATTTTAAGTCTATTTTTTAAGAGAAAGTAAACAAAAAAAAATCTAAATAAATTGTGTGAATGATTACGGTGGGAAAATATATGCACTTTTTATTTTTTAACTGGTTTTCTCGATCTTTTATGTGTAACTGTTCTATCTTAATTTCTAGGAAAAAACATTGCATTGTACAAATTGGGTAACACATTTTCGAAATGTTGTTAGGTGTTTTTTTGTTTGTATTGTATTACATACATACATACATACATTTACATAAATATTTTGTTTTTAAATATGGCCATTATACAATTTAGGATATTTATTTAAATAATTATCAGCCATTCTTTGGACGTTATAAAAAATGGAAGATTTAAATTTAAAAATCATTGATAATTGCCAATTCTAGAAGTGGTTTAAAAGGACTTAAAATTATCTACAGCTCTCACTTTCATATAGTCGACTTACAATAAAATTTTGGAATATTTAACAACCTTCATAAGCTGAAAAGGTACATTAAGAACTAGTTATTTAGTAAATGTCACGAGCGATTGATATTATGTTAATTATTATTTTGTAATGAATGATTATATAAAAAAACAATATTTTTTCAGTTTCTTGATCCATTTTTATAGCTTTATAAAAATACACTAGTTTTTAAAGACTATGAAAACAGAAAATGCGTTCCAATTCAGCACATTTATTGTTATATTTTCAAAACTGAAATTTACAATTACTACTACTTATGTACTGTTCTCTTTAATGTAATGACAAGTTAGTATATATATATATTAAGTTAACACAAATGAAGTCGATTCCCAATTAAAATATTTTTTTTTTATAAATTTATAGATTAAAAAAATTATAATTAGATTAAAAAAACATAATAAAATAGTTTTTTTCATTATCAAGAGACTTGTTTGTTTCATTATTTTTCGTTAATGGCTGAGTAAAGTAAAATAGATGCGGCCAGTCTTATCTTTTGAAGCTTTGTTCAATTTCAATGGCACACCATCTTCAAATTTGATGACGGATACCTCAGTTTCCCATTTCACATCCACACATCATTAAACTGTGAAGAATTTAGACCTACTTAAACAGCCTTATCATGAGTTTCGCACGTACGTCATTCGACTCGAAAAAAATCCCCTTTTTACTTGCGATTATAGGTACTAACGGGTGATTTTTTTGAGGTTAGGATTTTCATGCATTAGTATTTGACAGATCACGCGGGATTTCAGACATGGTGTCAAAGAGAAAGATGCTCAGTATGCTTTGACATTTCATCATGAATAGACTTACAACGTCGAATTTTCAGTGAATGGGCCCTAGAAAAGTTGGCAGAAAATCCGCTTTTTTATCGACAAATTTTGTTCAGCGATGAGGCTCATTTCTGGTTGAATGGCTACGTAAATAAGCAAAATTGCCGCATTTGGAGTGAAGAGCAACCAGAAGCCGTTCAAGAACTGCCCATGCATCCCGAAAAATGCACTGTTTGGTGTGGTTTGTACGCTGGTGGAATCATTGGACCGTATTTTTTCAAAGATGCTGTTGGACGCAACGTTACGGTGAATGGCGATCGCTATCGTTCGATGCTAACAAACTTTTTGTTGCCAAAAATGAAAGAACTGAACTTGGTTGACATGTGGTTTCAACAAGATGGCGCTACATGCCACACAGCTCGCGATTCTATGGCCATTTTGAGGGAAAACTTCGGAGAACAATTCATCTCAAGAAATGGACCGGTAAGTTGGCCACCAAGATCATGCGATTTGACGCCTTTAGACTATTTTTTGTGGGGCTACGTCAAGTCTAAAGTCTACAGAAATAAGCCAGCAACTATTCCAGCTTTGGAAGACAACATTTCCGAAGAAATTCGGGCTATTCCGGCCGAAATGCTCGAAAAAGTTGCCCAAAATTGGACTTTCCGAATGGACCACCTAAGACGCAGCCGCGGTCAACATTTAAATGAAATTATCTTCAAAAAGTAAATGTCATGGACCAATCTAACGTTTCAAATAAAGAACCGATGAGATTTTGCAAATTTTATGCGTTTTTTAAAAAAAAAAGTTCTAACCTCAAAAAAATCACCCGTTATAATGCAAGTTATGGATTCGATTGATTGACCTTTAGTTTTAAAAGTTTATTGCATAATTTTTTTTTTATAATAGGCACGCGCGAAAGGGGTTATTTTTCTACCCTTATAATGCACCGTGCGAGCATTAGGGAAGAAGGGAAGGATGTAAAAGGAAATGTTGATGGACATTAGTTTTGAAATTCTGCATATCAAAATGGGAGGGAAAAACCGAACCAGGTAGAGCGTTCCACATACGTGTGGTTCGACTAAAGAAAGAATCTCTATACTTAACAGTACGTCCGAAGTTGGGCTCAAGGGTAAACTGATGGGCATTCCTAGCAAAGCGAGTATTACAGTTGAATTGTTTAAGGGGAGGAATGCAACTGGCTATTTCACTTGAGCACTGTTTGTAAAAATAACGATAGAATAGTGAAAGACACGTTACATTACGACGGTGCTCAAGAGATGTAATTGAATCCGTAATATTTCTATTACCAATTAATTTTAAAGCTCTTTTTTGGATGCGATCCAGAAAACTCAAGTGCTTTATTGGAGCACCTGCCCAATTGTGGGAATATATGCTTTTTATATTGTAGCCAGATCAGACGGGGTGAAGAACTTCTTGCATCTACGAAGGAAACCTAAACACCTCGCAGCATTCTTGGCGGCGTCAAATATGTGGTCATTCCACAGAAGGTGGTCTGTAATGCACATACCGATAACTGAGAGGAAATCGGTTTCCTCTATGCAAGTGCCACTCATGGATAGTGGCATTGGGGGTATATTCCGCTATAACGACAAAAGACAGCATTGAGTTTTTGAAGCATTAAATTCTACACGATTTTTTATTCCCCATTGTACAATGCTGTCAAGGTCAGAATTTAATGAACTTATCATACGCTGCCGTTGCAGTTCCACATCCGAAGAACATGGATGTAAATCTGGAAACGAATATGAAAAGCTGAGAGTACTGTCGTCCGCAAAACAATTTATTGGATTAGTTGTTTCAGTTAATAAATCATTAATAAATATAAGGAAGAGAGTCGGAGAGTACACAGAGCCCTGGGGCACACCAGCATTTATGTTTTGAATATCAGACTTGAATCCGTCCAACACAACTTGTATGGAGCGGTTCGAAAGGTAATTACTAATCCAACGAAGAAAAGATTCATCGAGTCCAAATGCACGCATTTTCGATAAAAGAGCTTGATGCCAAACTTTATCAAATGCCTTAGAAATATCAAGTGCGATAATTTTGCTTTCACCAAAACGGTGAAGAGATTGGTTCCACTTTTCGGTGAGATATACCATCAAATCACCAGTGGACCTGTTGCTACGAAAGCCGTACTGCCGGTCATTAAGAAGCTTTCGTTCCTCGAAAAAAAATTTGTTTTCTGATAATAACTACCAGCTGCTAGATGTTGGCATACTCAAAAAAAATTAGAATATGTTTTCGAACAGTTTTTCAAAAAAAAACCGTTTTTGATAAAATTGGTCAAACGAGCTTGAAATTCAAAACTGTAAAAGAAATTAAATGGCTTACTTCATTTTTTCCAAAAAAAAAAACGTTTTAACTAGTGATTTTTAAGTGATTAACAAATTTTCAAATGATGTTTTACCCACTTTTTTTAAAAAATCTCAAGCCGCAAGACCACTGTCGCACATTAGAGCAAGTTCGCGCGACCCAGTCGTGCACTTTATTTCTATTATGCGCAAAACAGATTGAACGAGCAACAGCGGCCGCCATCATTTTAGAACTTATGTGTTTCAATTGCTCAAGCCGGAATAGACCAGCAACATCAACAGCGTCGTTAGACCAAAGTCCTAAATTTGCTGTTGCTGTTCCAATGCTAGCAACTTTACCCAAGTCATATTCGGGGCACCATACTGCAAAGAAAAAAAACTGACAGTGTTATTGTTCTAAGAAGACGATGCTGGTGCTGGTGGCAATGTGTTTGAATTTTTTGTGCTGTTCAGCGTGCTATTCGCTTTTGACGATGCTGGTGCGGTTGCTGGTTCAGTCTGTTCCGCGCTCTGAGTGAGTTCCGGGCGAAAAAAATTGATGTTCGGAAAATACCCCTTATCGGCAGCATTCAATTCGGGCGAAATGTAAAACATTGCTTTAAGCGGCGGAATTATTGAATAAGCAGTACAGGAAGATGTGTTTTTGAAAATAGATAACACTTTCTAAATGGTGTGAGCATGGACGTATTATAATGCGTCCTAATGCTGCTAGTCTAATGTCAGCTTCATACAACAATTGTCAAAAAAAATTTGCCAAAATTTAGAATGCGATGCTAGCTCTCCTGAACCCACTTCAGGAAAAAAAAAATAACTACTTAAAATGTTGACATAGAAGCTCGCGGTATCTGTTTATAAAAATTCAAAAAGTCGCATTTACCGGTAAAACATAACTGACACTTTTGAATTCCATCCATAGAAGTATGCGACATCTTTGGCACTAAGACAAGCTAAAAGCACTAGAAGGAAAAAAATGGAATATCCCATAATTATAACACGAGGAGAAAAAAGGAAATTTTAAAATGCCAACGTGGGAAAACCTGTTGCCAAAGTCTGGGATTACTGGATGAAATGTCAAAATGCAGGTTTAATTTTTTTCCCGCTAGTGTACTCAGGAGGGCTAGTGTCGCCCAAAATAACTGAAACTAAAATGGAACCAACTTGAGTTAGGCAACTAGCAGTCCATATATAATACGTCCATGAGTGTGAGTTAACACCTAAACACAAGTATTAGCACTGGGACGGAATGCAGAAGGCTAAAAACTCTATATATTACTATAACATACATTTCGATATGTATTATTAATCAAACTTACCTGTTTCAAAAATCTGAAAACTAACAAGTGAAACAAATAACTTCTTTTTTTAATTTTAAAGATAAGTTACTTTTATTTAAATAATTTATCGCAGTATTTTCTTTCTAATCTAATTGTTTCAATTTTATAAGCAACATTCCCCTGAAACATACTTGAAAAAAACATTTGTACAGTAATTTTTGCAACGTCATTTTTCTCTTATGTATTTGCTACAAGTTAGTCCATTTCTTTTTGATAAAAACACAAAATAAAAAAATGACTTGTACATTTTTAAATTAATTAACTCACTGAGATAATTCAAAATCGTCAGGCAAATACGGTAGCATGGGCTGCTAGGGAAGTCTTGAACTCATCTTTATTCAATTGAAGTATTTCCAACCAACCAAAAAAAAATATTATAAATATTCACGAGTAACAAAAATTTAAAAATTGTTCAAAAAATACTTTCCAACATACCTTCATACTACATGCGCTCAAAGTATTGAAGCGCCTTACCAAAAAATAATGAAAACGAATGCGTCCCTTACTTCAACTCTGTCGTTTGACATATAGAGAGTGAATATTATCCATTGAAATTGTTATTTTCGAAATTTATTTGTTTTTATTGTTTAATACCACACAAGATCTATTCTAAATTGTTCCACAACATTTGAAATATACTCAAAACACCACTTCACATTGATTTACGTTATAATATAAAACAATACTTACTTGTTAAAAGAAATGTCTTCATTTCTCTTAAAAACTCTGTTTTTACAGTTTTTTTCTATGAAGGTCACATTGATTTTTGTTTTTCTGTTAAGATACTAGAATATTCTAATTGATGCACCTAATTTTACAAAAGTTATACAGTTTAATATGTTCGCAAAACAAAATTATCCAAATTTGAATCACTTTTTTAATTTACCGCCTGGCCAAAATGACAGGAAGGGATGGAAATTACTACTTCATGTATAAGAGATTGGCTTTACTCACGTATACTGCATATATACACAACACGTCTTCCTGTACTTCTTATTCAATGGGCGGAATTGATTGTTCCTATTCTCCAAAGCGAAGCGCTTTCCGTTTATCTACCAATGGAAAGCAAATAGCACTTTCGCAATGTCACTCCATTTTTACTTGCGATTTAGGTACTAAAATGCAAGTAACAGGCCGACTCCACTTGATATCTGTATGGCTAACCAGATCGCTGACATAAATATCAGACCATTTTCTTTTTTCTTCGCTGGGCAGTTCATGTCTTGATATTTCATTAAAGCAAGAGAGGCTAATGTGTTTGTATCTCTGACAAAAGTCAATTGATAGAAATTCTTCTTCTTATATTTATTAATTTTATCATTTTGAAAAATTTATTCCATTAAAAAAATGTAGATGTTGTCTCATTTACTCTTGTTAATACACATAAACTAATAAAAATACTGTATTCAGGCTTTTTCATTGCAAACTAAATTTTTAAAGCGCATAAAAAGAGCAACTACCCGCATGAGAGACAAAAAATAATGAGATGAACCCCAAAAAATCATAAAAAAAACACAAACGTCAAATTGTTATCAAGACATCGATGTCAAGATAGAACCGCGGAGAGAGATGTCTAACATCCCAACAGACTCCGAAACAACGCGACTCCATTGGATATTTCATCTCATGTTGAAGATCCTGAGAGGAATTATATCGTGTGGAGTCGGCCTGTAACAGGCCAACTCCACATGATATCTGTATTGCTAACTAGATCTCTGACATAAATATCAGACCATTTTGTTTTTTCTTCGCTGGGCAGTTCATGTCTTGATATTCCATTAAAGCAAGAGAGGCTAATGTGTTTGTATCTCTGACAAAAGTCAATAGATAGAAATTCTTCTTCTTATATTTGTTAATTTTATCATTTTCAAACATTTATTCCATTAAAAAAGTGTAGATGTTGTTTCGTTTACTCTTGTTAATGCACGTAAAGTAATAAATATACTGTATTCAGGCTTTTTCATTGCAAACTAAATTTTTAAAGCGCACAAAAAAGAGCAACTACCCGCATGAGAGACAAAAAATAATGAGATGAACCCCGAAAAAAGAAAAAAAACACAAACGTCAAATTGTCATCGATGTCAAGATAGAACCGCGGATAGAGATGTCTAACATCCCAACAGACTCCGAAACAACGCGACTCCATTGGATATTTCATCTCATATTGAAGATCCTGAGAGAAATTATATCGTGTGGAGTCGGCCTGTAATGGATTCGTGCAAAAAAAATATCGAACAATCAAACATGACATTACGATAATAGAGAAGTTGAAAAAAGTGGGTCCGGAAATTCCGTCCGTCTGTCTGTCTGCTCGGGCCTCTACAGCCTAAACGGATGGGCCGATTTGCTTCAAACTTGGTATTTACATAGTATATAGAAACTATAGTACTATCATGGTGACACATTTTGCACACACCCCCTGTCTCGTTGATTCAGAACTAGCGGAAGGAGTTGAATGGTAGTAATAATGAGAGTCTTAAGAGAATGTTTTTTTTAAATAGAGAATAAAGATGAGGCAGGTTAGAAATAGACAGGGCTATTAGGAAAAGGAAAAAAATACATGCAGTGAGGTGAATTAATTTGTTGTTGCTTTGTTGGGGAAATGTTTTATTTTTATTATGAATTTTTTTTTGGTTGCTGTGTTCATAGGCAAGAAAGTAAGTATATATATAGGTATGTACAAACAATTTCAAAGGCAAATTTTATGAGGGGAGTTTTGGATTCGTAAATATAAACAAAAAATTGATATAACAATTAAGCATGACATCATGACATGGCGATAATAGGGAAGCCTTAAAAGTTAGTGAACAAAATGTATGCATGTCCGTCTGTATGTATAATGATCTGCAGCCTTAACGGCATAAGTCATATAATTACCTATAGCTTGAACCAAATCATTTGGCCACTCTACGGCGCAGCTCTCTTCAAATGTCCCTTCTCATCTCATGAATTTTAAAAGATGGACTTTCTTTACATGAGGTATAACGATGGCTTATTATACAGTATGTTCAAGAAAGAGAAAGTACTTTTTTTAAATATATGTATATGTATCTACGTATGAAAGAACACGAATGCATAACTTGCCTTATACAAGCATCTATGTACGGATGTATATAAAACTACAGCCTAAACGGTTGGGTCAATCGTTTTCAAATTTGGAGCAAAAGGTTATTTTGACGACCTACAAAGGAAATTTTTCAATTTTTTCTTTAGCTCAAAAATTAACGGTAATTGTTATATAACCGTTATGTAAAAGCTTATTTTTCTCGAAAACGGCTCCAAGAATTTTTATGAAAAAAAATCAGTGTACTACTAACTGTAGGTAAGCATTATATTTTGGTGAACAAATTTTGTAATATGGTGGGCTTGATTTTTTTTTCGAAAAAAATTACTCATTAAAATATACATATGTTATTAAAATATATGTACAAATAGGTACATATACCTAAATTGAACTAAATATTTGCAATATTAGAAAACTAAAGCTAAATTACAATAGAATGCAACTTGACATACAAATTAACGCAAATAATAGTATCTCCCTTTTTCATCCTTATATTTTCACAAAAAAGTTTTTGTTTACAAATCTACAACAATCAATTTACAAACAATTCATTCATAAATTTCTTCTCATAGTTTGCACTTAATTTGTACCTATGAATGGAAAGCAAAATTCAAAACCAAAATCCGTTTCTTCAAGGAGGTTTGTATAGTATGCATAGCAAGAAATAAGCTTGTGTTTAAATTTTAAGACTGTATGTATATATTTTCTTACAAACGGCAACGTCGCTTGAGTAAACAAAAATTTAAAAACATAAAGAATTCTAGCCAATTTCGTACGAATGTATAAAATATGTATGTTAGGATAAGTTCTCATATTCCCTATAAAACAGATGTAAACAAGACAAAATAAACAAAAATTCAAATCGAAGTCAATAGGCTAATTGCCTATTCCTACCAACAACAAATTCTGTATTTAAAAAAAAAACCGTTGCTAGGGATTTTTATATAGCAACAAGAGGGTTAAGGAAAATGTAAACAAAAATTTCAAAATATCAAAATAAAAAATATCGAATGTTTTTTTAATGAATGGAATTGCCACTACTGGATCGTTCATAGTAGAAGTTGTTGTTATATTTATTAAATCGTCGAGCCTTTTTTAAAATGTTGACACTGTATGTGTTTATTTACATACTTGATACATATACAATGCTAAAGCCTTAATCGAAAATATTTTAATCATTGTATATATACTGCCTATAGTACTATCATGGGACATCAACAAATCTTGTGGAATCAGCTCGTGTGATGGCGCTAGTTGTGACCGCTAGATTTGTGAGAGAGAATTAAGAGAACGTAAGGCGGGAAGGAAAAGAAAGAGACCAGAAGATTATTAAGGGTGTTTTGTTTCGCTTAGCTGAGGTGAATTAATTTTTTTTTTTTGGAATTTGTACACGATACAAACATTTTCATTGGTTAAAATCGTTTTGATGTAGCTTTTTAGGCGTTGCTAGGTAGAAATCCTTAGCAACGAGTTTTTTTAAGTAAACAATTAATTATTGTTGGTAGGAATAGGCAGTTAGGAATGTAGACAAAACTGACAAGCATCTGAATTTTTGTTTATTTTCCTTTTTTGTAGCTTTTTACATTTTTTGAATTCTTTAGATTTAATGCAATGTGACTCAAATTTAGTATGCTTTCAACTCTTCGACGGTTCAGATATAATAAGAGATATAGCGATGGCGACAACATCAATTGAAAATCAAAACGTTTCGGATAGTAGTGACGAAGACGAGGTGACTGACGTAATTGATCATGAAAATCAGTATCTCATCGCTCCAGAAAATGGTAAGTTTTCGGATGCAGTGATTACAAAATTTCTAGACGAGGTTAAGGCGAGTGAAAACGTCATTACAAGTGACGACGAATATTCCAAGCAAAAACGAAAGTTCCAGAAGAATTTGGTCAACCGGTTCAACCACACGCAATACAACTACAACAAACCTATAAAATTCGCGGTTATTGGAAAAAGTTTCGGAATTTGTATTAGCAATTCTGAAGATTTTACCAACAAGACCATCATGGAAAATTTAAATTCGCTTGAGGCAAAACATCGTGTGTCTCAGTTGTTACCAACGGCTTCGTTTGCGTGGAACGAACCAACAAAAAAATTGCTGATTGCAGCGATTGACGGATTTATTACTGTTTTGAGAAAATTATCTACCAAATCAAACGATTTCGAACACAATTTGAAAAAACATAACATTAAAATCGCCGACATGCCATCAATATTGGATAAATTAAAATTACGATATGTCACTGGCTCTAACACACGACAAGGTAAATTGACGCCAGCGGCTTTTGGAGTGAGATTATTTACTACGCAAACACCACCAGCAAAAATATTATCACCTGTTCTTGAACACAAAGGAAAAACGTTGGCTGAAAGCAAATGGGAACGATTAACGACGCCGTCATATATGCATTCCGTCACAATAATAAAGCTCAATGGGTTCAAAATCACCAGAAGCGGCCTTTCTTTGGATATGGCAGTTGATTGCTTGGTATACAAAAAAATAAAACACGCGAGTGAACTTAAAACATCATCATATCTAAATACAAGCGTGACCACGAAGAGAGATAGAGGCAAGCAGAATGAAGATACTAGCGACGACAGTGACAGCGAAACCGATGACAAACAGAAAAAGAAATATAAATTCTAAAAACACAAAACATATTTGTATCGTTACAAAACAAAATAATTATGTATTTCTTTGTCAAATAAAAGCATTAAAAACACAAAAATGATAAAATATTTGTATCGTTACAAAACAAAATAATTATGTATTTCTTTGTCAAATGAAGCATGGATCCATAACAAAACGTCTTTTTTTAATTCTAAATTTCAGCAACATATAGAAAGGTTTGTAAAACATTTTCAATGATCCCGTCGTTTGCGAGATTGCAAAGACTGTAGATTTTTTTACCTAGAGCCGCTTGGAGTGCTAGTGTAGGGACATTTTATTTGAGTGAGAGAGAATTAAGAGCATGTTTTTAGTGTTATGCTTTGTGCTTAGTTTCATGTGCATGTGCATTGTTTACGTTTTTTTATAAGGAATATGTAATATGAAAACTGGTTCTTACAGAAGTATTTATACATGCGTACGTCATTGACCAGACTTTTGATTTGAGTTTTTTAGGATTTTCAAGTCTTATACGAGCACTACCTACATACATATTTGTCATATTTATACATACATATATACATCATTGACCAGACTTTTGATTCGAATTCTTTAAGATTTTCAATTTTTTTTACTATTATGAAGGTTGTCGTCTTCAAATAATGTACACACATTCATTCTTGAAATTTAAACACAAACTTACTTCTTGCTGTATTTATACAAAGATACAAACAGTGGATGGATTTTTGTTTTTAATTTTGCTTTCCATTCAGATAGGTAGGTACCTACATATACATATAGGTACATACATGTATATGTAGGTACCTATCTGAATGAACTATTTGCAGAAATTCAATCAAAAATTGTTTATAAATTGATTTATATTATTATTCATTGATTATATATTATTGATTTATAGTAACAAAGATCTTTTGTTTGTTTGAGGTTTATATGAGGGTACTAGTTGACCTACCCAGCTTTGCTCGCGGGAAAGAAATTTATAGTTAAATCAAAATATTTCTTTCAACTAATCTTCTATAGAATTGCTAAAAATACCACGGGTTTTTAACATTTGTAATACCTAATTGCTTAATTTTTACTTGCTATTATAGGTAGGTACTAAGTACAAGTTATGCATTCGTGCAGAAAAAATAAAAGGCACGACTGGGTCGCACGTACTTGCTCCTGTGTGCTAATCCTTTTTAGGTACAGGCGTCTTTTTGACAAAGATTTAATTTTAATGTTCAACTTCTTTAGAATCGTTGTGGTTTGAAGCTCGAACGAACATAATGACGCATGTTAGCTTTTGCAGTTTTTTTAGTGTATTATCTTTCCACTTGTTGTTTACTGTTTATAATATAATTTGCTAATAGAAAAATATAAAGGACTTTTTTCAGTTCAATTTTCATTTTGGTATGGAAAAAATTGAACAACTGGCATAAAGATTCGTGGGAATCAGCAGTAGGGCAATAATGCTAGGTATAGGGACCTATATAGGTCCCAATAACAATAATTTACTTTTTGAAATCAAATTAATTAAAATAGCTTTATTATGTTTCATGGATCGATAAACATATGGTGTGGGTAGGTATTATTGGAATTTATTAAGGATATTAGGTAGGTACCTATAATAAGGTTGGAAGAAAGGTAGGTACTAAAATTAAGATACACATTCATAAAAGTTAACACAGTGAAATACTTTAAAATACGTAGGTATGTATGTAAGTTTTCACTTTCTTTTATTTGACTAGCTTAGCCGAGCAATATGAAATAAAATTTTATGGATAATATTAATCAAATAAAATTTTTATGAAATTAAAAAAACACAATTCATAACCTTTTTTGGCAAAAATGTTGTAAGCCATCTTATTTTTTTGCTGTTTTCTATTTTATGATTTTTTTTATTTCAAAATCGTTCGACCAGTATTTTTAGAGTACTCTACCCGACTGTTTTTCGAATTGGCATTCTAGCTTCAAAACTAACGGTACCTGCCATATAACTTTTTTTAACCATATGAATGGTTTTTTTAAAATCAGACTTTCTCGTTAACTAATTGACGGATTTTGATAAAATTTTCAAAATATGTAGGTAGTGTTTTATGATTTAAATAATATTGCTTATTAAATTTTTCACAAACATTTTTTTTTAATTTTTAATATTTTTTTTTTAAACTTATTTTGTTTTTTGAATATTTCGAAAACGAATCTATAGATTTTTTTTTTATTTTTTCTCCTAGTATACACTATACATTTCTTTAAATTGAATACTCAAAAAAAATTTAAAATATGTTTTCGAAAAGTTTTTCAAAAAACTGATCGAACGATTTTGAAATGAAAAATTTATAAAATAGAAAACAGGAAAAGAAATAAGATGGCTTACAACATTTTTTCCAAAAAACGGTATGAGTACCTACCTAGTGTTTTTTGAATTCATAAAAAAAAATTTATTTAATATTTTCCCCCAAATTTTGTTTTATATTGCTCGGTTGAGCCCTAGCCACTAGTCTAATGAAAGCAAACTTCGTTATTTGTATTATTATTTATTAATCGTTATTTATTTTAAAGCATTTCATGATGCTAACAGCATACAGCATACAGAATAAATAATAAGGACGCCTATGATAAACACATAAACATGCAAAAACAACTAACAAATAAAAAAAATACTCGATTACCTACTGAATGCAAAAATTTCAATCAAGAAAACAACTCAACTCAACGATCATATGGCACTACCTTTACTTTTAGGCCTACAATTTAAATTTCAGTGTCCCCTCTATAATATAATTGCTTAAGCCGTTTAGGCTGCAGCTCGTTATACATACTGACAGACAGACAGACAGACCGACAGACAGACAGAAATTTTTTGTCGATCACTTTTTTAGACTTCTCTATGATCGTAATGTCATGTTTCATTGTTATCTAAAAATTCTTTATATTCACGAATTCTAAACTTGCCTTATAGTCCCTTTAATCGCAAGTAAAAATTGAAAAAAACTCTTCTGTAGAATGTCAAAATAACCTTAAGTTCTAAATATGAAGACGATTGGCTCAACCGTTTAGGCTATAGTCCAAAATACATCCGTACAGACAGACGGACAGAATTTTTCCAGTAACTCAAATATGTTTCTCTGTCATCGTAATGTAATGTTTCATTATTAGGTATCACAATTTTTTATGTTCACGAATCCTAAACTAGTCCCTGTAATCACAAAGCTACTTGTGCATTAACTTCAACATCAACGATAACGAAATGAAAATTCAAAAATAAAATCATTGTCGATCCTCTTCGTTGTTCACCGTCACCGAGAACAGGATATAAGTTAAATTCACTATTACTGAATTTTAATTAAAAAAAACATTTCTGTTTTTGTATTAAATTTTTTGATGCTTCATTTATTTCTATTATCGTTAGGGCAGCGTTTCCGCGTCCGATACAAAATGGGTAACTTATGACAAAAGACAACTTAATTTCAATTGCTTAAATACTATTATTATGTGGACCTCAGCAATAATTTTGAATTACATTAATTTCTCAGAAGTTCATTTAGAACATAACCAATTCCTAGAATTCTGTCTGCATGCGCTGGGAACTTGCATATTGAATGGTCAGCAAAAATATCTTTTAGAAATTGAAATAACAAACGTTAACTCTTCCCCTCTTAAGTTTAAAGGTCCTTGTTGTTAGAAGTATGGAATGTTGTAGATCCTAGGCTGTTCTAAGAACAAGCAAGGAACAAACATAGGTGTTAGCTCTTTTTCTTTGACTTTTTCTGTTTTCCGCCGTGTAATTACTAACGCAATTATGATGAGAAGTAAGATCACGAAAAAGGAGTAATTTATATATTGATATCTTTCTTTTTCGATCTGGATTTTATTGATATGCCTTGTGTTGTTTATGTGAAGTTCTTTCATAAGTTGTAATGAAAGGATTTCCTCTATTTCGTCTTCCTTGGAAACTAGGTGAAGTAGTGGTGGCATCTCCAAGATTTCTGGTATTTCTTCTGCAACGTATAGTTGGTCCATTATTTTGATCGTTGTGTTGGAGAATTTAACTAGATATGTTCCGTTTAACTGTTGGGTTTTGTTGTCAATGCAAATTTGTCCACTAAAGTTGTTAAGTAATATTGTTCCTGATGCTAGCTCTTCAATGTGTGGGATATGCTGACTATTTGTTTGCTTGCATGTTGCATTTCTTCCTTGTAACAAATTAAAAAGGCATTTATCATTGCTAAGGTCGACAATATTCGATTGCTTACATATTGACAATTTTTGATTTGCTTTACAATTTTTTATTATACCATATACTTTATTATTTGTTTTTAAAATGTTTTGATTTTCAATTTTACTTATCAGATTTTTATTTTTGATTAATGGTTTTACAATTAGATTTTCATAAAGAACATCTTCTGTTCTTGGAACACTTAAAATGTAAATAACAGTTGATGAATTCATTGCGACTTTAATGTCTGTGAATTCTAGTGCTTCTTCAATGTTATAAATGTTACAATGTTATAAGATTGATTTCAGCTTTTGAGAGTATATTGGAACTTACAATGTTCATTCTACTTAATTCTATCGCATAGATTGCGTTTGTTACTTCTTCTTTTATTAATTTTGTTTTGTAAAGTAAACTTAAAACTAACTCATTTGCAAAACTTCTATCTTTTTTAATTTCACTTAAAACATCGTTTGTTATATTTGTTAACTCATTTATTCGATCTCTGCTTTGTTAATAAGAACTTGATTATTATTATTTTCTAGTACATTATTAATTTTGTTTACCATTATTTCATAGTCATCGTGGTCGGGGAATTTTGGTTCGGGATTTGTTGGTATAGGATGGATGAGGTTTTAAGGATGAAGTCTTCATAGGGTGATAGTTTTATGGTATGTATAAATTTGGTGTTTCCGTTTTGGATTTTGGCGGCTCCTTTTTTAAAGATGATTACCTCTGAGTTGGAGTAATCATGGATGTCAACGTATGCGTTGACCATGGATATAAGGTACCTATAAAGATAAGTTTAGCTTTTAATATTTGCGTTATGTATTGTTCTACCAGATTCTGTAACTATGGTTTTACTTTTGTCTTCTTTAACAATTTCCTGCTTATAGCGTGGTGTTAGTTTGGAACCTAGCCTTTTGTTAATTTTTGCATAGATGATTTCACCAGGGGAATAACTTTTAATTGGATTCTTTTTTTTATTGTGATAATTCAAATCTTTTTCTTGTTTTTTAAATAACTTTGTAATATTTTCTTTTCTTGCTATTTCGAATTGCTCAGGGTTAGTGCTAACATTTCTTCCGAAGAAAACCTCAATTGGTTTTTTACCTATTGTTGAGTGAACGGAACAGTTATATTCATAAACTGATCTGTCTAGTAATTCAATGAAGGACCTGTGAACTTTATCGGTTTTGAGACAACGCATTATCTCTGAAAGTGTCGAGTGGAACCGTTCCACTTGACCGTTGACCGTACTGGAGTGTGGGGGAGTTTTGTAGATTTCTATTTTCAATTGGTCCCGTAAGAGGAATAAGATTGAAGCTGCATTAAAGGATTTTTTGTTGTCGAAGATAACTCTCTTTGGTACACCGAAGGCGAAAAGTATTTCTCTTAAAGGTTCAAGTATATCTTGAACTGCGCATATTTTGAGAATTTGTCCAATGCTATCAGAACTAGATTTTTTTCAGTTGAGTATATATCTAAGTGTATGATTTGTCCTGGGTATTGGGGAATTGGAGTTGGTTTTAACTCGGGTTTTTGGGGATGACGATCGTATTTATATTGATGGCAGATTTTACATTGTTTTTCTATTTCGTTAACCTTGGAATTAATTTGGAAAAAAAAGAAGTATTTGTTCTTGTTGTTCGGTGTCTGTGGTTAGGTCAGTGACTTGGGTTTGAGTAAAACGTATTTTGTAGTTTCTAAAATAGAGTTTGTATAAATCTTGTATGATTCCCATAGTACTTTCGTTAGTCATTAGTCCGTTTATTATTGTGGGGATTAAATATCTTTTCAATATGGAAATAATATTTTCCTTTGTGTAATGAGGTTGTTTAAAAATGTGTCTGCGGAATTTTGGGAAAGGATATTGAAGTTGGTAAGAGGTTTCATTTTCTATAAGCAATATGAGTTGGTTTCGGAAAGCATTAATAGGTGTTTCCACTGATGGAATAAGTTCGTGTGACGAACTTTCATCACTATGCTGTGAGGCTGTCATAGAATTTCAAGTGGTGGTCTTGAAAGTGCATCAGCAACTACGTTCGTCTTACCTGGCTTATATCTTAACTCGTAGTTGTATTCTTCTAATGCGGCCTTCCAACGCAACGTTTCATTTTCGAATTTTGATTTTTACTACTTAAAGCAAAAGTTAGCGGTGATGGTCGGTTAGAATTATTACCTTTGCTGAGCCATAAAGATAGTTTCTCAGTGTTTGCAGAGCCCATATTATGGCTAGCATTTCCTTCTCGTTTGTTGCATATGACTCTTCAGTTTTTGTAAGTGTTCTTGAAATGAACATTATTGGTTTTCTTTCTTCCGAAAGGACAGCGCCTAAAGCGTAGTTTGACGCGTGAGTAGTAAGTTCAAATTCTTTCCTATAATCTGGGTACGAAAGAATAGTATCATTCGAAGCTACTGAATTCTTTAATTTGTTGAATGCTTCTATTTGATCTTCATTTAAATAAATTATTTTTTTGCTGGAAAGATTTTTTGATAGCCGTCCGTCTTCCCCTCTTAAAAGTGTTGTCAGGGGTTTTGCCAATTTGGCATTATCTTTGACAAAACGACGATAAAAACCTGATAGTCCTAAAAACGATCTTAAATATTTTAATGTTTTGGGGCATGGGAAATTAATAATGGCATTTACTTTTTCTGGGTTGGTTTTAATTCCTTCTGAGGAAATGATAAAACCAAGAAATTCGACTTCCTTTTTGAAGAAATTGCACTTATCAAGCTGAACTTTCATATTAGCAGCTTGTAAGGTTCTAAATATTGTTTCAAGTTTTTGTAAGTGTGTGTGTTCGTCTTCATTAAAGATAATGATATCGTCTATGTAGACGAAACATATCTTCCCAATATGTTCTCTAAAAACATCGTCCAGTGCCCTTTGGAAAATAAGGGGCGTTTTTCAACCCAAAAGGTAGGCGAGTGAACTCATACTTTCCATTATTCACCGAAAAAGCGTTTTTTTCGGTGTCTTTTTCCCTTGGTGGAAACCACTTTTTAGATCGATAACCGTGAAAAATTTGTTATTTTTTAATTGTGAGAGCACTCCGTTAATTTCAGGTATGGGATATCTGTCGGGGATTGTTATAGTACTAAGTTTTCGATAGTCGATCACTAATCAAAATTTCTTTTCACCAGAAGAGTCCGATTTTTTTTGGAACAATCCAAACCGGTGAATTATACGGTGACCTGGAAGGTCGAATAATGCCATCATTTAGGAGTTTATGAATTTGGCTTTCCACTTCCTCTTTAAGGGCCATTGGATATGGATAGCACTTCGTGTAAACAGGTGAATCCGATGTTGTTCGAATTCCATGAAAGGTCATTAGGGCTGGCATCAGAAAGAATTTAATTTTCGTGTCTCTTAGTCCAAATAAATTTGCAAATGTGTGGTGTGTGATACTTATTTTACCTCCAATTGAATTGGCTTAAATTGTTTCGTTATTGGGCTTAGGGTTTTTTACTAGGGAGGATTGTATATAGTTTTTATTAGAACCAGTGTCTATTAATATTTTCAACACTTCTCCACCGCTTGTTTTGACTTCTATATATGGCAGTGAAGAGCTGGCTAGTCTAAAAACTGAATGTTATTAAGTTCGGATGTTATTTCAGCAATGTTATTATCAATGTTGGAAATTTGCTCGATATGGTTACTAAAGCTTTGATCATATTGTTGATCATGGTGATATGGAGTGGAAAGGTATTCTTGCAACTCTAGGTCTTGATCTGGTGGGTAAAGTTGGATTGAATCATCTTGTAGTGAAGGCTTTAGCTCTTCCTGAGAAGATGTTTCGATATGGAAATTTCGTTGTAATTTGTTCGGGTAATTTGGTTGCTGTGAATTTGACTAGGTCTTTTAGGTGCTGGAGGCCATCTCTTTTGTTCCAGTTGTGGTCTATTAGCATAATTTACGTTAGCAGTCCTAATAGTTGATGTTTCCATAGGAACAACTTGTGGTTGTGGCCGTGGAGGTGGTCTGAGGACATTTGGTTGTTGTTGATATCCTTGGTTCTGACGTTGATAGCGAAAAATAGTAGGATATTGCTTGGGGTTATTGTTATTGAATGAGTTTGGATGAGGATTCTGTGCAAAATGCGCAAGGTGTGGATAGAATGGGGCTTGATACCTTGGTGAGATATTTGTCTGGAGTCTTTTTGGAGGAAGTTGCGGAGGTATTGGATTAGTAAATTTCTTAGTATTGTTGTTTGTCGCGATTGCGTATTGAGCGCAATAATTTTGGTTTTCTAATTTGAGGCAGACGTGGAGCGCTTGAGGCAGGTCTACCGGTTCCCGAATACCAAGAAGCCTAAGTAAATCTCGCTTAAGACCCCTTATAAAGGTGTCTAAAGCTTTATCTCTGTAACTGTGCATAAGCATATTTAGTGCTTCTGCCCCTATCTCCATAGATGAAATTTTATTAAGTAGTAGCGTTAAATGGGAATAAACTTCTTGATACAATTCTTGTACGGAAGAATTACCTTGTACCAGTGATGTTAGCTGGTATTCTAATGTTCCCAGATCCCTTTTGTTTGCGTAATGCAGAGTGAGACATCTGGTAATATTATCCCAGTTTAGGGGTCTATTGTATGATTCAAAAAAAAAATTATTAATTCCTTAAATTTGTTATAGTTAAGTGGTGAATATATATTTTTTTTTTTTTTTAATCTTAATTTTCTAGTATGTTAATTTCAAAATTAAATTTCTAAGTTTCTTTAGTCTTATTACAAATAATTTTCTTTTAAATATGCTTCTTTAGTTCCTTGTTATAAAATATCTTCTTTTAAAATTGCTTCTTTTTAGTTTCTTGTTGTTTAATATTTTTCCTCAAACTTGTTTTTATATAAAGTTGGTAATTAATTTTAAAATATCTTACACTATAAATGCAGCCTTCATTTCGGTCGGGTGGTGCGGCTAGCTTTATCCTTGTTATGCTGTCCGTTTCGTCTTCCTGCTAGTTACAGGGCTACTTGGGGGCCACTATTACCACTACACGGCGTATGGAGAATCAATTAAGATTGTTTAACTGCGTATCGCACTTCTTAAGGGCCTTTTACTTATTTTTATTTTCACGGTAGTGTTATTAACAGCACTTCTTTAGGGCTTATGTTAAATATTCCGCGCGGTTGTTACATTTACGCACTACGCACTTTTCACTACCGTGTCTCTGCTCGGGCGCCAGTTAAATTCACTATTACTGAATTTTAATTAAAAAAACATTTCTGTTTTTTTATTCAATTTTTGTATGCTTTATTTATTTTTATTATCGTTAGGGCAGCGTTTCCGCGTCCGATACAAAATGGGCAACTTATGACAAAAGACAACTTAATTTCAATTGCTTAAATACTATTATTATGTGGACCTCAGCAATAATTTTGAATTACATTAATTTCTCAGAAGTTCATTTAGAACATAACCAATTCCTAGAATTCTGTCTGCAGAAAGAAAACCAATTCTTTTTCTCCTCGCTTTCTTAACTCGCCTATGAATAAAAGTGCACCATTTTCATCTCCTGTGCTTACAATCTGTGCCTCGTCTACGGTTTCTACATATTTCCCGTTTAGACAGTAATGTATCAGAGGAGAATGTTATCGATTATGCTTCAATTAAATTGAATATTTCAAAGAGTGCTATAAGCTGTTCTAAGCTGATTAAAAAAGAAACTGATTCTTCTTCACTACGCTTTGTGAATTTCAAGTTGGGGATACCTTCAAGCCATTTTGATGCTGCTTTGGATGCATCGATATGGCCTAAACATTTACAAATTAAGAAATTTGTAAATTTTCCGAAGAAGGAAGACGACAGCAAAATAAAGTAATCATTCCAAAACAAAAAAGAAAATTATCAGAAATAAGAGTATTTTTTCATAATGCTGGTGGTTTGCGGACTAAAACTAACCAGCTCTTCTTGTCTTCTTCTCTGCATGAGTATGATGTTATCATCATAACTGAAACATGGCTAAACTCAAATTTCATATCTTTTGAGCTATTTGATTCATCGTTCAATGTATATATATGTTCAATAAATACAGGATGGAAACGTGGAGGCGGAGTAATGATTGCCGTCCGTTTAACTTTCAACAGTTCTCAACGTAATTTATTGAATGATGCGGATGAAATTGATCAACTATGTGTTTGTGTAAGTTCTAAAGATTCTGCTGAAATTAAAGATTTATTTTTTATTGTTAGTTACATTCGACCTTTAAGTGAAATAGACCTATATTCGAATCACATTTCTTATGCTCAAGCAATAGTGGATGAATTAACGACGAACCAATTTCCATGTATACTTGGCGATTTTAACGTTGGTGACATCGACTGGTGTTACATGGAAGATGATCAAATTTTGATCCCTTTTAATGCGAAGAGTGATATAGAGATGTTAATCGTTGATTCGTTTTCTGCTATGGGGCTTTTTCAAATTAATAATGTAAAAAATAGTTTGGGAAGAATTTTAGATCTAGTGTTTATAAACAATGATTTCAAATAGCTACTACTTAGAAGCTTCGAATTTCCCTCTTCTAAACAATTCTATTAATCATAAAGCTGTATGCTTAACATTCGAATATTATAATTATCCTTCTGTTTTACCTGTAAATGAACTTAAAATTTATAAATATGCAAGGGCAGATTTTATTGCGCTCAATAGTTTCTTCAATACTGTTAATTGGAAGGATTCTTTGGAAGGTAAATCCTTAGAAGATATGTATACTCTTTTTAAAAGTATTGTCTTTGAAGGAATAGAACGTTTTGTTCCTACCTCAGTCAAAAAAATGACATTTAAACTACCTTGGTTTAACTCAAGGATTAAAAATTTGGAAAATGCCAAGAATAAGGCATTTAAGCGTTATAAATCAACAAATATTTTCGAAGACCGTGTTAGATTTTTTCAGTTACGGAAAGAATTTGATTTTTTAAACAAATTTCTGCACAGGCAATATATAAATAATACTGAATCAAATATAAAAACAAATTCCAAATCGTTTTGGGTGTTTTTAAACTCTAAAAGAAAAGTTTCATCGTTTCCCCAGAATATGGAATATGAAAGTCATAAATCAGATAATATTCAATCTTCATGTAATCTCTTTGTATAATTCTTTCAAACTTCATGTAATAGAGACCTAATCGCGGATACTAGTGAGCTATATCCAAATATAAATCCTTTAACTGATTTTTCATTAGTATGCTTCTCCGAACAGGATGTTTTGGAAAGCTTAACTGATATTGATACGACAAAAAAAGCGGGTTTTGATTTGATTCCTCCCATATTATTATCAAAATGCTCCACTTCGTTATGTTATGTTCTATCTCGTATTTTTAATAAATCTCTTTCTACTGGTATTTTCCTGGACGAATGGAAAATTTCTTTCATTGATCCCATATACAAAAGTGGTCTTAAACATCTAGTAAGAAATTATAGACCTATTTCGAAACTTTCTACGGTACCCAAGCTTTTTGAAAAAATGATTACTCAAAGGCTCTACTTTTCTGTTAAGGAATCATTATCCTCGTTTCAGCATGGATTTTTGAAAGGAAGATCGACTTGCACAAATTTAAGCCTTTTTACAAATTTTTGTAGCAATCAATTAGAAAATGGTAAGCAAGTTGATGTCATCTATACCGACTTTGTTAAAGCATTTGACCGGGTTCATCATAATCTTCTATTACAAAAATAACAAGGTTGGGTTTTGATAAAGATTTCACAAAATGGTTAAAATCATATCTGTCGAATAGAAAGCAGATTGTAAAGATAGATGATTGCACCTCAAACACTATGGAAGTTTTATCGGGTCTTCCACAAGGAAGCAATTTGGGCCCCTTTGTTAATCATTATTTTCACCAATGACCTACCTGCTGTATTACGATAATGTAACATTTTGATGTATGCACATGATGTGAAAATTTTTATTTCAACGTCTTCACTTGTAGATTGTCTATTTCTGCAGTTGGACATAACAAATTTTTTAAGTTGGTGTAGTTACAATCGCTTGGAACTGAACTATTCAAAATGTAAAATATTTAGTCTTTCAAGATCTTCATCTCTTATAAATTTTGATTTTAGCCTTTTAAGAGTCAGTACTATAAAAGACCTGGGAGTCCATTTTGATTCAAAGTTGGACTTTAGCACACACATTGACTATGTGGTGTCTAGAGGTAATTCTTTGTTAGGATTTTTAAAACGAAATTCAACTGATTTCAAGGATGCGTATACGCTTAAGACCTTGTTTATGTCTTTGGTTTTACCAGTTTTAGAGTATTGTTGTGTTGTTTGGTCACCATTCTATGAAAATAGTAGTATGAGAATAGAAAGGATTCAAAAAAGATTTACTAATTATGCCCTGAGAAAATTTAATTGGGATGGGTCCCTACCGAACTATAAGTCAAGGTGCTCTCTCATAGATTTAAAAACGCTCAAATGTCGTAGGCAAGTGCAATGTATACTATTTGTAAAAGATATTTTGGATAATCGAATATCTTCTATGGAATTGCTTTCCTTGATTCCTTTTTATGCTCCTACACGAACGCTTCGTAACAGAATTGAATTATTCCATATAGCTCCTCATAGGACTAACTACGGTTTAAATGAGCCGCTAACACGTTCTTTAAAACTTTTTAACGGAGTATGCAATGATATCGACCTTTGCATGAAGAGGGATATTTTTAAGAAAAAAATACTTAATCTATGTAATTAATTTCTTTTGTTCTTTTGTTCTTGATTAATTTATCTTAAACTTGCTTATCATGTTATGTATGTATATTTTGTATCTTACCCAAACTTATGATAAATCTATCTTTTTTAGAATTTTTGTAATCAGCAGATCTTGAAATCAATTGATCAAATGAATAAATAAATAAATAAATAAACACTCTCGCTCACACCATCTACCACACCGACGACCGCCCGATCGACCTGAATTTAGCTGAACATTTTATCAAAGATAATATAACAAGTATACCTATGTAAATACACACATTATGTAGGTATGTATGTAGGTACATACCTAAATATCTACCTACCCTCGAAAGTTTTAAATGAAAAAAAGTGCTGACGATTCGTTTGCCAGAACTCAAATAAACACTACATTCTTTTCCCACCAAAAGTGCTGACGATTCGTTTGCCAGAACTCAAATAAACACTACATTCTTTTCCCACCAAAAGTGCTGACGATGCGTCTGCAACAAGTGGAGCAACAACGACGTCGACCAGGGTAATCGGACTCCCACAACATTCCATCACGTCCGTCTTAGCATAAGAACATTTTGTTAGATTTTAAGTTAGTTCTAAATTAGCATTGAATAAAAGAGGTTCATCCTCAATGAAATATTTTTTAAAAAATAAATTAATAATAATTTAATTTAATTGGCGCCCGAGCAGGGACCGCGGAGTGAGAAAAAGTGAAAAAGAAAAATCGTCGAATAAAAAGCCCTCAAGAAGTGCAAAAGAAAAATCGTCGAATAAAAAGCCCTCAAGAAGTGCAAAAGAAAAATCGTCGAATAAAAAGCCCTCAAGAAGTGCAAAAGAAAAATCGTGGGTAATAAGGCCCTTAAAAAATAAGTGCGAAAATAATTAATCACTAACTCTCCGCGGTCGCGATCGTGTTGTGGTGAAAGTGTCAAGGACCAAGGGCCCCGCAGTAGCTCCAGAAGAGGAACAAACCGGAAGCATTTCAAAAGCTAGCCGCACCACCCGATCATAGATATGATCTTATTACTGTAAGTTAGCATTAAGAAACATTAATTATTAGCATTAAGAAACATTAATTATTTGTCCGAATTTATAAAGAAGCTAAAGTGTAAAAAGGAAAAAAATAGTAATTTAAGAAATAAAAATAGTTATAGGATTTTGATTTTGAATTATTGGGAAAAGAAGAAAAAAAATACAAAAAAATTCAGAACGAATAAAAAATTGATAAACTTAAGAGAGACAAATTAAAGTAATTAAGAATTGAACTAAAATAAAAAAAAAAAAAAAAAAAAAAAAATTTGTAATTAGACTCAAAGTGAGTTTCCCTTTACACTGTGGTTGCTGCTTTTTTTCCCTTTCCAACAACCCTATATAAATAATAAAAGCAATGACAAATACAAGATCATGAGCCGGAGCAGATGTTCCACCTGGCCCCGAAGTTCAAAATCAACTCCAGAATTTGCCCCCACTTCAAGTTCACATTCCGCCTCCTATCATACAAAATCCTCCTCTTAATCCCTTACCACAAGGCTCTGGGAATCAACTCCTTTCAATAAATATTCCCCCAAACAATTCCCTTAGTACAGACAGTCACCTTCATTCCAGTAATGTTCGTAATAATTTTCAGGAAGTCAGGTCTACACCCGAATTAGACATTTTGGTGACTTCCATTGTTAGTCGCGTCCTTGAACAACAGGGAAAACAAATATTAGAAAGCGTCCTTAACCCGAACGCGCAGCGTTTTCTTGGCGTAGACTAAACGATTTCGCCTCGATTTCAGGATGACTTAGATGGGCTAGACAAAATTCCGGACGTCGTAAGATGTCTACGAACCTTTTCAGGGGAGCCCGGTGAATTCTCCTCCTGGAAGAAGAGCGTAGAGCGAATTTTAAAAATATACCAACAAATAATTGGAACTTCAAAATATTACGGCATTATTAATGTTATACGCAACAAAATTGTTGGGGAAGCGGATGCTGCCCTAGAGTCCTTCAATACACCCTTAAATTGGGAAAGCATAGTACGATGCCTTACAATGCATTATGCGGACAAGCGTGACGTTACTACCTTAGAATGCCAGATGTTTAATCTGGTTCAAGGAAACCAGACTGTGCAGCAATTTTACCAAACGGTAAATTCACATCTAACTCTAATTATAAATAAAATATCGTGTATGGATATCGGTCAAGAGGCAATGAGAGTATTAACACAAACCTACAGAGACAAAGCCCTTGAGACCTTTATAAGAGGGCTAAGGGGCAATTTATCAGATCTCTTGGGAATGAGAGAACCTGTGGACTTACCACATGCACTGCACCTTTGTCTCAGATATGACAACCAACACATTCAACCACATCAGGGAGCAGTAAAAAAGAATTTTACTCCAGCACCTCCACGGTTGCAAAATCCTGTCCATCAACATACCTCCTTTCCCCGCAACAACACAAACATGTTTCCTCCTAGACAACAACAACAACTAGGATACTCAAATTACCATACAAACCTTCCTACGTATCGCACCTACCCTACCTTTCCTGCCCAAATTAAACAGACTCCTGCTTTGGTTATCGCCCAACAAATAATCCCTACCAACAAAACAACTCAGCATTACAACCAAAATTCTAACCAGGCCATCAGGCAGTTTCCAAATAAAATCAAGACGGAAGCACTAACACAAGGATTCAGTAAGCAGATGAGAAATCTGAACATTGGACAACAAATGCAAAGGCCACCTTATCAACCGCAAACCCAGAGGCCAAATCAAAATAACTTTTATATTAGTCCTAATACAGAACATTCTGAAAGCCCCATATCAGTCCAAAGCAATGAGGAAGGCGCGTATTTCTTGGCTACTAAAGATTTTGATTTCAATATTTACCCAACTGAAGATTCAAGAAATCAACACCCAGTAGAACAACCAGTTGAATACGAGTATAGCGGTATACATTTTTTAGGTTAACCGAGTCCTTGTTACCCTACTTCGAGTGCAAAACGGGGACCGGAGAGATATTAAAGTTTCTAATTGATACCGGATCTAGCAAAAATTATATCAAACCCGAGTTGGTAAGAAACCCCTTATGTAACGAAAAATATTTTACGCTAAATCTATAGCTGGAGATGTTGAAATTAGCCAGCACACCTTTTTAAACTTATTTGGCCTAAAGGAAATCAATATAAAATTTTTTGTTTTGCCTACTCTGAAAACTTTCCACGGTATAATAGGTAATGATAGCCTGAAAAATTTAGCCGCGGTTATCCACACCCAAGACAGCCTTATGACAATACTCAATAAGGTTCGTATTAAAATTAAACAGCTAAAGTCACAGTCCGTTAATTCAATAGCCATAGAGACCGATTCCTTAACGTCTCACCAAAAACGATAAACGCTTGACGATATTCTACGAGAGTATATTGGAAAATCTTGCTACGTGTATATTGACAACATCATCGTTTTCAGCAAAGATGAAACTCAGCATGCCCAGCATATTGAGCAAGTTTTCAATACACTATGTAGAGCAAACATGAAAATTCAACTCGACAAATGTAAATTTTTCAGATCACAAGTAGAGTTTCTTGGCTTTCTCATTTCATCGGAAGGCATAAAGACAAATCCTGAAAAAGTTAAATCCATTTCAGATTTCGCCACTCCAAAAACCCTCAAAGAACTTAGATCCTTCCTCGGATTGTCCGGTTATTACCGTCGTTTTATCAAAGGATATGCTCAACTTGCAAAACCTCTGACAATCCTCTTGAGAGGGGAGGAAGGACGTATGTCCAAAACTCAATCTTCAAAGAAACTCATAAACCTAAACCAAGACGCTTTAGATGCTTTTAAAAAATTAAAAAACTCACTTATATCGGAAGACGTAGTGTTATCTTACCCTGACTATGGAAAACCTTTCGACTTAATAACCGATGCTTCGAATTTCGCTATCGGAGCAGTTCTCGAGCAGGTAAATAGACCAATAACCTTTATAAGCAGAACGCTTAACAAGTCAGAAGAGAACTTTGCGGCTAATGAAAAAGAAATGTTGGCCATCGTTTGGGCCCTAGGCTCAATACGAAATTACCTTTACGGTCATGCTAAAGTTCGAATTTTCACTGATCACCAGCCACTCACTTTTGCGTTAAGCAATAAAAATAACAATTCGAAAATGAAAAGGTGGAAGGCTATACTCGAAGAGTATAACCATGAAATAAAATACAAACCTGGAAGAACAAACGTCGTAGCCGACGCACTATCCAGGGCTCCACAGTTATCAAACGTTAACATTTTATCCATAACCCAACATAATGATGAAAGTTCTGGTCAAGAACTTATCCCAAGTGTCAAAGTACCGATCAACGCTTTTAAAACACAGATATTTCTCAACATTGGTGATTCATCTACTTTAAACTTTTTAAATATCTTTCCGCGATATCATCGCTTTACCATCACGGAACCCCACTATAATATTGAAAATATCGTGCCTATTCTGAAAAGAGTGTTAAACCCATCCGTTATTAATTGCATTAAAACAGAGGAAAGAATAATGGGATTGATACAACAAATTTACCCCCTTCATTTTAGAAACTATCGCGTTAAGTTCACGCAACTTCAAGTCCAAGACATAACCAATGAAACGGAGCAAGAAGAAATAATTATTAATACACATAAACGCGCACACCGCAATGATCGTGTAAAACAAGGCACAAATATTAGAAAAATACTATTTTTTAGCAATGACTACTAAAATTAAAAGAGTAATTAGGAATTGTAAGGTTTGTCACGAAAACAAATATGACAGACATCCCAGTAAGTTAGAGATAAAAGCAACCCCAATACCACAATACCCAGGACAGATAGTCCACATCGATATATTTGCCACTTAGAATAATCTCGTTTTGACTGCGTTAGATAAATTCTCCAAATATGCAATAGTAAGGAATATCAAATCCAAAGCTGTTCAAGATATACTAACACCCTTAAGAGAGATCCTTTTTTCATTCGGCTTACCTGAAATAATTGTTGTTGATAATGAAAAATCTTTTAATTCATCCAACGTGACCTTTATGATCGAAGACGAGCTTAAAATTAAAATTTTCATAACACCACCATATTGCAGCAATGTTAATGGCCAAGTCGAAAGATTTCATTCGACACTCATTGAGATTATGAGATGCTTAAAGGCCGAAGGCCTTCATCGCTCCTTTACGGAATTGTTAGAACGTGCTGTTCAAAAAAACAACTTCTCAATACACTCCACCACTGGAAAAAAACCAATTGAGACATTTTTTTGGACGAAGAGTTGCCTCAAACCCCGAATTACTAGAAAGAGCACGCATTGATAACATGAAAAAAATCCAAGATAAACAAGCCGCTGATCTTGAGTATCACAACAAGTCAAGACAACCAATCAAAGAATTTGTTCCTGGACAAATAATTTACGTCAAACAAAATAAGCGTATAGGATCAAAATTAAATCGACGTTATAAGAAAGAAATAGTTGCTGAAAATAAAACAACCACTGTTGTAACTCAGGCAGGCAGAACTGTTCATAAATCCCTTATAAAGAATTGAATCCTTATCCTTCTAGGTTATTCATCGCATCATGTACCGCAGAGGTACTAATCCTGGACTACTCCAACTCTCAGTCTATAGCCATCGACACGGGTACGGCAAAGGTTCAATCAGGAACCTTCAAAATCATTCACAGTATTGATTTCAAGCAATACCAAACAATTATAGAAGAACTGGAGACATTTATAACAGATAAAACTTTAAAAAAAAATCCCCTCCTTCTTTTTTTGAAAAACGAAATAACCCAAATTAAAATGCATTTAAATCGATTAATGCCTACAGCTAAAGGCAAACGCTCTTTGGATTTCCTGGGCAGTGCCTGGAAGTTCATTTCAGGAAGTCCTGATAAAAACGACTTTGAAATAATTAAAGAAAAAATTAATGTTCTTACTAATAATAATAATCAAGTTGTAATAAATAAAATCTTAATTAAGAAAATTGATGAAATTGTCAACATAACAAATAACATAAGTAACGAACTAAAAAATGGCGATACATTTAAAGATGAGTTAGTCTTAAACATAGAATTAAAATTAGGAATAATAAAAGAAGAAATTGTCAATTTAGAGTATGCAATACACTGGGCTAAAGCGAATATTGTAAACACTTATATTCTTTCAAATATAGAAATCAATACAATTCAAGAAATTTTAAATAAAGACGAAATGCCATACATAAACATCTTAGAAGCATTAGAATTTGCCCAGATTAAGATTGCTTCATATAATTCACTAATCAATCAATACAATTCAAGAAATTTTAAATAAAGACGAAATGCCATACATAAACATCTTAGAAGCATTAGAATTTGCCCAGATTAAGATTGCTTCAAATAATTCACTAATCCTGTATATGATAAGCTTACCTATGACTACTGTAGAAACATGTAGAACAACCCTTGTTAAAGCCATAAAAAAAAGGCAAAAATATTATTAAGATCCCACATGAAAAAATATTAGTTTGTAAAAATAACATTTACGGAATTATATCTCCATGTTTATCATTCCATAATTTATCTATATGCCCTAAAAATAAGATTGTCGATATCACTAATTCATCATGCATCCCACACCTACTGAACAGCAGAGCTCTCAATTGCACTAGAGTTAATAATCAACACATACCAGTGCTCACGGAAATCGTACCAGGTATCCTGTTTTTAAATCAATATGCCGGACCTATAGAAGTAAACGGAGAAATAATACCGCTAGATGGAACCTTTCTCATACGTTTCCACAATACATCCCTTAGAATACAAAATGAAGTTTTCAAGTCAACCGAATTGTCCTCCTTTAAACCATTACCTGCTGTTTTACAACCTGTATCTATCAGAAAAAATGCAGAAAAACTATTATCACTGCAAATGGTAAAAGAACTGCATACTAAAAATTCGGAATATATTGATCTGCTGGAAACCAAAAATAAATACAACACAATAGCCGTTATTACCATTTCAATCATCTTGATCGCATTAATCCTATTCTATCTCTTAAAGCTGAAAAATAAACTGAAGTCAAAAATAGAAGAAACAAAAACAACGAACGAGATATCGATGCCTAACTTATCCGCTGCAGAAGATCAAGTACAGGGGAAACCTATCCCAAAACACAGAGTAATAGGATTAGAGGACATTCCCCAACACATAACAACAACAGCATCGAACGTGGGCGTTCGATTTTGAAAGGTGGAGGAGTTAAAGGGAAAAACACTGTGCAAATATAAACATCCATTTCCCACCAAAAGTGCTGACGATTCGTTTGCCAGAACTCAAATAAACACTTCATTCTTTTCCCACCAAAAGTGCTGGCGATGCGTCTGCAACAAGTGGAGCAACAACGACGTCGACCAGGGTAATCGGACTCCCACAACATTCCATCACGTCCGTCTTAGCATAAGAACATTTTGTTAGATTTTAAGTTAGTTCTAAATTATCATTGAATAAAAGAGGTTCATCCTCAATGAAATATTTAAAAAAAAAATAAATTAATAATAATTTAATTAAATTTATACCCACCCCCCAGACACCATTCATTTACAAAAGTCGTTTTTCTTCTTTGTTTGTCATTCGTTTTTTAAAACTAGCCATCTCGTCACCCTGCTTGTGTGAAGCAATTCAGTTGTGCAAAAAAAAAAACTATACTCGCATCATTGTATATATGTAAACTGCAAACTGCAAAGAGCAAAGAACATGTTCACAAAGTTTCTCTTAGAATTCTCTTTGTTCGCCTCGTTCGCCTCTTTCAATTTACCGAGTTAACTTTACCTAGAGCCGCTTGGAACGCCACGGTCCACATGTCACCCTGATAGTACTATAGCAGTTCATATACAATGGGATTTTCAATTTTTGTTTACTATTATGTAGGTTGGCGAAATATACACATACATTCCATTGTATATACATTGCCTATAGTACTATCATGAGACGAGAAAAAATCTTTTTACCTAGAGCCGCTTCGAGTGCTAGTGTAGGGACATATTATTTGAGTGAGAGAGAATTAAGAGCATGGTTTTTAGTGTTATGCTTTGTGCTGAGTTTATTGCGCATGTGCAATGTGAGGCAAGAAAAAACAGAAGGAGAACATGAAATAATTTAGTATTTTGTTTTGTTCATTGTATATATGTATATAAACTGCTAGAAGTTTTGAAGTTTATATATTTACAATGGTTTCGCTTAGCTGAGGCGAATAGTTTTTTGTAAGGATTTATACACGATCCAATATTTTCATTGTTTACGTTTTTTTTTAATGGAATATGTAATATGAGAACTGGTTCTTACATAAGTATTTATACATGCGTACGTCATTGACCAGACTTTTGATTTGAGTTTTTTAGGATTTTTAAGTTTTGTACCAGCACTACCTACATACATATTTGTCATATTTGTACATACATATAGACATCACAGACCAGACTTTTGATTCGAATTCTTTAGGATTTTCATTTTTTTTACTATTATGAAGGTTGTCGTCTTCAAATAATGTACACATTCATTCTTGCAATTTAAACACAAACTTACTTCTTGCTATATTTATACAAAGATACAAACGTCCTTGCAGTGGATGGATTTTTGTTTTGAATTTTGCTTCCAATTCAGATAGGTACCTACATATACATATAGGTACATACATTTGTATATGTAGGTACCTATCTGAATGAACTATGTGCATAAATTCAATCAAAAATTGTTTGTAAATTGATTTATATTATTATTGATTGATTATATATTATAGTAACAAAGATCTTTTGTTTGTTTGAGGTTTATAGATAAATATAATAGGTACTAGTTGAACTTCCCATCTTAGCTCGCGGGAAAGAAATTTATAGTTAAACCAAAATACTTCTTTGAACTAATCTTCTATAGAATTGCTAAAAATACCACGGGTTTTTTTACATTTGTAATAGGTACCTAATTGTTTAATTTTTACTTGCAATTATAGGTAGTAAGTACAAGTTATGCATTCGTGCAGAAAAAAAAATTGAGATAACAATCAAATATAACATTACGATGATAGAGAAACATATTTGAGTCACTGGCAAAATTCTGTCCGTCTACTAAATGGTTTGGCCAGTTGTCTTTAGATTTGGAATATAAGTTATATATTTATTTTTTATTTATTTATATATTTAAGTTATAATATTTTGACATTCGACATAGTATTTTTTTAATTTCTTTTTTAGCTGAAATATTTACGGTAGGTACTTACGATATAACCGTCAAGTAAAAGCTTATTTTTGTCAAAAACAGCTCCAAGAATTTTTTATGTAAAAAATCAATGTGCATTCAATTTTGGTTAAAAAAAATATGACGGTGGGCTAAAACTGGTACCACCCATAGGAGTTTTTTTTGGCATCGACTTTTCTGAGAACTGGTTAGGTAACCGATTACAACCAAAATTGATATTTAGGAAAATGTAAGTAGCCTAAGTAATCTTCCACTAAAATATATTTATATAGGTATATTTAAAAATAACGGCAACATTTAAAATAATGTGCTATACCTTTTTTAAAGCAAAAAGTCTGTTCAATCATTATATTTTTTTAATAAAGAATTTCAGAAAAAAATAAATATATAAAAGGCACGACTGGGTCGCACGTACTTGCTCCTGTGTGCTTATTTGTTTATTGTTCTTCTGACCGAATGCTTGTTTAAATTCATTCCTAGAACAATCAATATACTATCATCAGTATCAGGTAAATGGTTGAAACTCTTGAATATTGTGTAACCAGTTTTAAACGTTTATATAGAGTTTTTAAGCACACAATATGTAAAAGGCAGGGAAAATAATAATAAAGTATAACAACTTGCATTCGAGTAACTTGCTAGTATCTCCTCATGATACAAGAAAACAAGATAGCGGGTCATCAGTGACCCTTGTTGAAAAAATTAATTTCCGTTTTAGAAAAAAAAACGAAAAGTAAGTTTTAATTGATGGAGGTTTGGTCCAATGTCTTATCTGATTGATTTAATAAACATTTTAAGTCCACTTACACTTCTTACACATTTTTCAAAAAACTGGTCGAACGATTTTGAAATGAAAAATTTATAAAATAGAAAACAGCAAAAGAAATAAGATGGCTTACAACATGTTTTCCAAAAAATGTTATGAATAGTGTTTTTTTGATTTCATAAAAAAAATATTTGTTTAATATTTTCCCCCAAATTTTGTTTTATATTGCTCGGTTGAGCCCTAGCCACTAGTCTAATGAAAGCAAATTTCGTTATTTGTATTATTATTTATTTTGAAGCATTTCATGATCGTAACAGCATACAGCATACAGAATAAATAATAAGGACGCCTATGATAAACACATAAACATGCAAAAACAACTAACAAATAAAAAAATACTCGATTATCTACTGAATGCAAACATTTCAATCAAGAAAACAACTCAACTCAACGGTCATATGGCACTACTTTTACTTTTAGGCCTACAATTTAAATTTCAATGTCCCTTCTGGGGAATGCCAAAATAATCACACACACCAAGTTTGAAGATAATCGCTTAAGCCGTTTAGGCTGCAGCTCGTTATACATTCTGACAGACAGACAGTCATTTTTTGTCGATCACTTTTTTAGACTTCTCTATGATCGTAATGTCATGTTTCATTGGTATCTACATTTTTTAATATTCACGAATTCTAAACTTGCCTTATAGTCCCTTTAATCGCAAGTAAAAATTGAAAAAAACTCCTCTGTAGAATCTCAAAATAACCTTAAGTTCTAAATTTGAAGACGATTGGCTCAACCGTTTAGGCTATAGTCCAAAATACATCCGTACAGACAGACCTACAGACAGACGGACAGAATTTTGCCATTAACTCAAATATGTTTCTCTATCATCGTAATGTAATGTTTGATTATTATCACAATTTTTTCATGTTCACGAATCCTAAACTTGACGTATAGTCCCCATAATTACAAAGCTACTTGTGCATACGAACGAAGCCAATGAAATGAAAATTCAAAAAATAAATTCATTGGCTATCCTCTTCGTTGTTCACCGTCACCGAGAACAGGATATACACACTACACATACACATGTGCGTATTAAGTTTTCCTTGTTAGTATCTCCCTCACCCTCGCTCACATCATCTACCACACCGACGACCGACCGACCGACCTGAATTTAGCTGAACATTTTATCAAAGATAATATAACAAGTATACCTAACCTTAGTTTATACACACATTATGTAGGTATGGATGTAGGTACATACCTAAATATATACCTACCCTCGAAAGTTTTATATGAAAAAAATATAAAACTCAAAATAAACTTATCAACCAGCTTAAACATACACCCACCCCCCAGACACCATTCATTTACAAAAGTCGTTTTTCTTCTTTTTTTGTCATTCCTTTTTTAAAACTAACCATCTCGTCACCCTGCATGTGTGAAGCAATCCAGTCGTGCAAAAAAAACTATACCGCATCATTGTATAAGTTAACACCACGAATGTCAATGCACATTCCGAAAACATCATTCCCACGACACGAGTCACATAACAACATCGTGCAACGTCGAGTACGTGAGGGAATGTGCTGACGCGGCGTCTGGAGCACCTGAGCCGTGTGAGATAGGTTGGGGAATATAGGTTTCTTTAAGATCAAAAATATTGTAATAAGTTAGTCATAATTGGGAACTATAATAAAGAGGTTTATCCTCCAAAACTAAATTTTTTATCTTATTAAAACTTAGTAAAGTTTAATTGGCGACCAACCTGGTTGGCCTGAAGTGAAGTCTAGTTGTACTAAAGTTTAATTGACACTGTCGCATAAATCGACCTCAAGAAGTTCGTCGCGAAAATTAAAGTGAACGCATAGCATAAGTCGATCTCAAGAAGTTCGTCGCGCGCGTAAATTAATTTTTCAAATCAGTGTTTTCACTTCGGCTGTACCCGACACCCAAGTTGCTATAGTCAATAGACGTAGCAGCCTACGAGGGAGAGTGATTGGAAGTACCTTAGTAGCTGCTGCAAAACGGATCGCACTGCCTTCACCAGCGTGGGATATCACTCCATTAATTTTGTAAGATAGTTTTAAGAATTAGGTTTCATAAAAAGTGCATAATTTCAAAATCCATATTCACAGAATAATAAAAAATATTTAAAGTTTCATTAGAAATGAGTGATTTCAGAATACATAGTTCGAATTATTTTAAATTTCACATGAAAGTGCATATGTAAATAAATAAATTTACTGGCGCGACAGCTCCTTAAGGAGCCAAGGCCTAGTGACTTATACTCTCAACCATTCCTGTGTGTGTGTTGTTAATCTGCAAGAATGGAAGGGACCTACAGTTTACCGCCGAGTCCGAACGGCTACATGAGATGCACTTTTTCGAGACAAATTTTACTCTTGGAGGTTTTGTCAATTCCTCGCAAGAGGCAGTACCCCAGAAAAAAAGGTGGCTATGAGCGGGATGAAAGTGCATATGTAATTTCAGAGTAATTAAAGTTTGAATTATCATTTAGAAGCGTAATAATCTAAAATTGAAAAGAATTAAGTGTGATTAGGAAACCGTTATAATTTTAATTTGAAGGGGATCAAGTAATATTAGAAAAGTGTAATATTTAAAATTAAAAAAAAATCAAAGATTTGAAAAGAGGGTAAACTCTAAGTAAACGATTAATTATGGTTTTAACAAGATCAGGTGGGGATGCTGCCGCAGCGACAGATGCCTCAGTTGCCGGTACCTCTCGACCTATCCCAGATCCTCCTATTCCCAATGACAGTGCAAATAACTCATTTCAATCGACAACATCAGCAAATGTCCGCTCCACACCGGAACTGGACATTTTAATAACAAATATTGTTAACAGAGTCCTAACGGACCAAGGCCACATATCTAATTCAAATCCAATCAACAGAACGGATCAGATTATTGAACCACAATTTAGAGGAAACGTGTCAGAAATGGATAAGGTCCCTGACATTGTTAAATGTCTAAAAAAAATTTCTGGTGATAAAAATGAATTTGGATCATGGAAGAAAAACGTCCAGAGGATCCTAGAAATTTACGAGCCTTTGAAAGGCACCCCTAAATATTTCGCAATAATAAGCGTAATACACAACAAGATTATAGGCGAGGCGGATATCGCCTTAGAATCATATAACACTCCTCTTAACTGGGATAGTATATCCCAATGTCTAGTCATGCATTACGCTGACAAAAGAGACATTAGCACACTAGAGTTTCAAATGTCCTCCCTTTCTCAGGGAAATAGAACAACTCACGAGTTTTATCAGCTGGTGTACTCACACCTTTCGCTCATCCTTAATAAGATATCCTGCATGAACATAGGGACTGAAGCATTACAGGTACTAACAGGCACGATATCCTAGCTTTCATACCAGGAGAGCTAACAACATAACCACGAAACCAACGCAACCAAACTTTCACATAGAACCTGGATTCAGTGAAAGCCATTGCGAACAGAATATTGGTGGATTCATTAAGAATCCTGATCAAGACCTTCAAGATTACATCAATACTTACGGTCAAGATCGTGAAGATGAAAGTTCAAACGAACAAGAATTAATTTCCGATTTTTCGGATATACATTTTTTAGACTAACTGACTCTTCGCTTCCATTATTTGAATGTAAGAAAGAGTGGCGATATCTATAAATTTTGAATCGACACTGGGTCTAGTAAGAACTATATCCAACCCCAACTCGTTAAGTCTCCTCTTGATAACAATCAAATTTTTTTCGCAAAATCGATTGCAGGAGATGTTCAAATAACTCAACACACTTTTATTAATTTATTTGGCATTAATGACGTAAAATTAAAATTTTTCATCTTACCAAATTTAAAATCATTTCACGGTATTCTCGGAAACGATAGCTTAAAAGCGCTGTCAGCCATCATATATACTAAAAAAAAATTTATGACAATTCTCGACAAAACAAAGATCAAAATTAAACAACAAAGAGCCGAATCCTTAAATACTATCGATGTTAAATTCGAGCACATGTCAAGTACTCAAAAGGAAGCACTTATACCAATTATCAAGCAATTTTCTTCGCTTTTCGCCAACCCAGATGAAAAGCTCACTTATACGACAAAAGTAATTGGAGAAATTCGTACCTCCACAGACGCTCCAATCTATACTATTTCTCTAAAAGAAGAAGTAGAAAATCAGCTCAGAAAACTCCTCGAAGACGGGATTATTAGGCCTTCCAGGTCACCCTACAATTCACCTGTGTGGATTGTACCCAAAAAATCCGATTCGGCAGGAAATAAACAATATAGATTAGTCATTGACTACAGAAAGCTAAACGCTAATACCATTGCAGATCGTTACCCGATCCAAAATAAAAATAAAGTGCTCGCGCAATTAGGCAAAACTAAAGTTTTCTCAGACCTTGACCTCAAAAACGGGTTCCATCAGATACCACTTAAGGAATCTGACATCGAGAAAACGGCCTTTTCGATAAATAATGGAAAATTCGAATTTGTCAGGCTTCCATTTGGTCTGAAAAATGCGCCTTCAATTTTCCAACGCGCACTTGACGATGTATTACGTAAATATATAGGGAAATTTTGTTTCGTTTATATCGACGATATAATTATATTTAGTAAAAACGAATCAGAGCACTTAAATCACTTGGAAATTATTTTCCAAACCCTCGTTGAAGCCAATATGAAAATCCAACTGGATAAGTGCAACTTCTATAAAACAAAGGTTGAATTCTTGGGTTTTATCATATCTCCCGAAGGTATTTTAGCAAACCCAGCGAGAGTGGAAGCAATCGAAAATTTTCCACCTCCAACTACTCTTAAGGAACTACGCTCATTTCTCAGTATGTCAAGGTATTACCGTCGCTTTATTAAAGATTATGCGCAGCTAGCTAAACCCCTGACATCCCTTTTAAGAGGGGAAGGGGGACGTTCGTCCAAAATAAACTCTGATAAGGTAAAAATAAATCTTGACAGTAATGCTAGAGATGCTTTCCATAAAATTAAGCGTTCCTTAACTTCGCAGGATACTATCCTCGCATATCCAGATTTCACGAAGGATTTTGAGCTTACAACCGACGCATCGAATTTCGCAATCGGTGCGGTGTTGTCACAAAACAACAAACCAATAACCTTTATTTCGAGAGTACTAAAGAGCAGCGAAGAACACTACGCAGCAAATGAGAAAGAAATGCTCGCCATAATATGGGCATTGACAGAAACTTCCTATACGGAACCGCTCATGTTAAAATTTTCACGGACCATCAGCCGTTAACTTACGCTCTTAGCAATAAGAATAATAATTCAAAAATGAAAAGATGGAAATCGATTTTGGAGGAATACAACTATGAAATGTAGTATAAACCCGGCAAAACAAACGTTGTCGCAGACGCACTCTCTAGACCACAAAGGCAGAGTGAAATTAATACGTTGACAACCACCCAGCACAGTCAAGATAGCTCAAACCAAAATTTAATACAAATAGGAAACGAACCAATAAATGTTTTCAAGAATCAATTCTTTCTCAGCTTAAGCGATTACCCTAATTATAAATTCGAAATAATTTTTCCAACCTATCACCGTCATACCATTGTTGAAACAAATTTCACTAAAGAAAAACTCATAGAAATTCTAAAAAAATATTTAAATCCTTCAGTAATAAATGAAGTCAAAACTGAAGAACCGATTCTAGGGAAAATACAAGAAATATATCCTTCACATTTCATCCTTTATAAAATACGATTTGCTAGACACATGGTAATAGACCTAATAGATGAAAACACTCAAGAAAGCGAAATCATAAAAGAACACAATCGCGCTCACCGGAACAGTAAAGAAAATAAAATCCAATTGCTTCAGAAATTTTACTTCCCCAAAATGCAAGAGAAAGTTCGGAAAATAACAGACATTTGTAAAATTTATAAGGAGCAGAAATACGATAGGCACCCCAACAAAATTATATTGCAACCAACTCCCATTCCTCAATACCCCGGACAAATCCTTCATCTAGATCTATACTTTACCGACAAGAAAATCATACTAACAGCCATAGACAAATTCTCTAAATATGCTCTAGCAAGAATCGTTCCTTCCAGAGCTACGGAACATATAAAACAACCTCTCAGAGAACTCATACTATCTTTCGGAGTTCCAGAATTTGTTGCTGTCGACAATGAAAAATCCTTGAGTTCCAATTCGATTCTTTTTATGGTCGAAAACTTCTTCAACATCAAAGTTTTTAAAGCACCTCCATACGTAAGCTCCGTGAACGGCCAAATTGAAAGGTTTCATTCAACCCTTGCAGAACTTATACGCTGCATTAGAGCTGAAAAAACTTTTAATACATTCTCTGAAGTATTGGACAAATCAATCTATGAATACAATAGATCAGTTCATACCACAACCAATAAAAAACCCATAGATATATTTTTTGCAAGAAATAAAATAAGCAATCCTGAACAACTACAAGAAGAAAGATAACTTGTAGCTCAAGCAATTAAAGACAAGCAAACCGCTGACCTTGATTACCATAATAAGAAAAGAAAAGCTTTCAAAAACTATGCAGTAGGTGATGAAATTTATGTAAAAATCAATAAAAGATTAGGAAACAAACTTTCAGCAAAAAATAAATAAACATAAAATATAAATATAACAAACCCATCCACTTTATCCTTATGTTTCCCACGAAATAAGTAAAATAAAAACGTACCTGGCAGGACTGAGAGTTGATAATAAAAAACAAAAGAAGTCATTAGACTTCTTAGGAACCGCATGGAAGTGGGTCGCAGGTAGCCCTGATCACCACGACTATGAAATTCTAACCGAAAAAATGAATAACGTTCTTAAAAGCAACAATAAGCAAATGATTATAAATCGTATGACTATAGGAAAAATCAATGAACTTACTAATATAACAAATGAAATCTTTAATACTGTAAGAAAAGAAATTAAAAACAAAAATACAGAAATATTAAAATTTAAGTATGAATTAGACCTTATTAAAGACGAATTAGTAAACATTGCCTACGCTATTCATTGGGCAAAAGTAAATGTAATTAACTCATTCATATTATCCAATTCTGAAATTAACATAACGGAACATTTCTTTAAAGAGCAAAACATTCCTTTTATAAATATTGACGAAGCACTCGATTTTTGTACCATTAAAATTGCTTCTAATGGAAAGAACATTATTTACATAATTAACATTCCCACAACAGATTCAGAGATTTGTAATATGATCATTTTAAAAGCAGTTAAACTTGGTTTAAAAATAAATGAAATCCCTTTCGAAAAAATTTTACAGTGTAAAAATAAGATATATGGTATAAGACAAAATTGTTTAGTACCAAGCGAACATTCTATTTGTAATGAAAAAAATATTGTAGATATAAGTAACTCGTCATGTATTCCCAACCTATTGAAAAGTAAAATACCAACATGTACCACTATTGACAGCAGAAACACGCCATCTATCGAAGAAATCTCAGACGGCATAGTACTTTTGAACCAGTTCAATGGATCAGTCATCATCAATAACGATACCCTCCAGCTAGAAGGAACATACATCATCAAACATTCGAACACCACCGAACGGAAAGATTTTCAAAACAAAAGAGATTACCAAACATCAACCTTTTACCAGCTTTGTTGCAACCCAAATCATCAGTACAGGAATTCAGAGAAATACTTTCCCTGGAAATGATTAAAGAACTACAGGTTAATGGCACTGAACAGATTAACCTGCTTGAAAGAAAGAACTCTGTTCACACGGGAATCAACATACTTATGGTAGTAATACTCTGCATAACGGTGACAGCTTTCCTATGCTGCAAATCTAGGAGAAAGGACAAAAACGGGAAGCCTATGCCGTTACGATTGGGCTTGAAGACCTTCCACGCCTCATAAGACCAGCAACATCGAACGAGGGCGTTCGAACTTAAGCGGGGAGGAGTTAACACCACGAATGTCAATGCACATTCCGAAAACATCATTCCCACGACACGAGTCACATAACAACATCGTGCAACGTCGAGTACGTGAGGGAATGTGCTGACGCGGCGTCTGGAGCACCTGAGCCGTGTGAGATAGGTTGGGGAAAATAGGTTTCTTTAAGATCAAAAATATTGTAATAAGTTAGTCATAATTGGGAACTATAATAAAGAGCATTATCTCCAAAAATAATTTTTTTATCTTATTAAAACTTAGTAAAGTTTGATGTTGGCAACACTGTTGTAAAAGTGATTGGTTCAGTATTAATATAGCTCTGTAATATTTTTAATTTTTAAAAGTAAATTACTCGTAATTTTCATAAAAAAGCAATAAAGTTCGAATTTGTAGTCAGTTCTTATACGCGCTACCAAAATATTTTGCTGATTAAAAAGGTAAAACTAGCAATTAAGCAAGAAAATAAAATAACTTGGCTGATTACGGTGTCACATGAACGAATACAAAAGAAAGGTCGACCAAACTTCTCCCGAAGACTTTCTCAATCCGAACCCAAAATCTACTCACCGAGCGACAAAAATAAACAACCCCGTCTTTAACATGACCATCTCGGATGCAGATCTCATAAAAATGAAGCAAATCATCGATACATCACTACAAAAAGAGCTCTCAGTAGCGACCGCCAAACTAGCTACAAAAGACGACTTTGTTAAGTTGAATGAAGAAATCAACGCTTTACGCCTACAGAATGAGGATCTCACCAAGAAGATACATCACTTTGAAGAGAGGTGCGAGATGTTGGAGGATGAGCTCGAGATGCAAAGTCGGATTCTACGAGGTAAAAACATTATCCTCACTGTTCCAAACAACGTTGATCTTCGAGAGAGAGTACAAGACATTAGTCAACTTCTGCTTGGCGACCCAAACCAAATCACTGAGTCTATAAAAATAAGTGAAAATAGCACTGTTACCAAATTAAAAATTAACACTGGTTCTATCGAAAATGCAACAAAAATGATGAAAAATTCTTCAAAACTAAAGGGCACAGGTGCTTTCATCCAAAGAGATCTAACAAAGCAGATGCAATTCAAACGCCGTATTCTTCTTGGCTACCGAAAAATAATAAAAAATAAAAATCCGAATGAAGCTGTTCAAATAAAAAACAACTCGCTTGTGGTAGCTGATAAAATATTTTATTTAAATAATTATAACAATATAAAATATAAAAACTATAATGGCGAACAACAACTTTGCGAAATGTTTGGAGATCTCAACTTCGAACCTGTCAAACTATTGAAAATGTCAAGTAGACGTCAAAATGATTTATATAAACCAGTCAGGCAAAATGGCTCAGAGATGCCACTTAGGCAGAATAGTGCTAGTAGTAGTACAATAGTACAAAATTGAAATAATTATGCCGTCAGCTCAATATTTTCAAGTAATAGTAATATTTTATCATATAATGTGTCAGGCCTTAATAATAAGCTATTGTTTGTGGATTTTTTTGAATATGTAAAAAGTTTTGATGTATTTTTTTTGTACGAAACTCATATAACGTTAGAAAATTTTAACAAGTTTACTAAATATTTTAATGGTTTCAAATTAACTTGGAAAGCTGCAGTGAGAACATACTCCAGAGGACGGGCTAGTGGTGGGACTCTCTATGGAATTAAAATATCACTTTTAAAAACCTACGACTTTGAGGAACATGAAGGAATCACGATTGTTAAACTATTACGAAAGCCAAATCTTATCATTATTCCTTGTTATATTAACTACAGCATATGGAACGAAGACTTCGAACGACTCAACAACATCATGATGAATATGGCGAATAAGAGTATTTTATTGATTGGAGATCTTAACGCCAGAATAGCTAATTTACAAGTAACAGCAAGCCGCAGTACAAATAACACAGTTTTAAATCTCAGTCATAGAGTATCAATGGACGATGTATGTAATCAAAAGGGAACACATTTATTGGAACTTATGCAGATGTTTGATTGTACAGTCTTAAATGGATGTATAAATGGTGATACCAAAGGTCAGTTTACATTTCTTGGAGGGCAAGGAAAATCAGTCATCGATTACTGTATGGTTAATAATGACTGGCATGATCTAGTGAAGAAGTTTGAAGTGCAAAGCAAAATCTTCTCCGACCACATGCCAATTACAGTGGAATGGGTTAATGAATATGCTACAAATGGAAAAAATCTCGATCTACTGCCGCGGCTGAAATGGAATCAAGACATTTGTAATGTTTTTCAGCAGAAATTGGATGAAAATCTGGCTTCTGTAGATATTTCTACAGAATCAACGGAAATAAGTGCAAACAAACTCATTGCTTGCATTAAGAGCTCCACAAACAACACTCTCTCACACAAATCTTCAAAATTCAAACAAAAATGGTTTGACAAAGAGTGTATGCTTGCTCGGAAAAAAACGTTTATTCTGTTAAATGCACTGAGAAACTCTTATAGCCAAACACTTAAAAAGTGGTATTTAGAAGCGAATGCAGCATTCAAGAAGCTTTGTCTCCAAAAGAAATCTACTTTTGAAAATAATCAGGCTCGTACACTGGGCCAAATTAAGAACTCAAAGGAATTCTGGAAGACTGTCAGAGAGATAAATGGTACAAAACATACAATTGGATTAGGAATGTCCGCTGATGAGCTATCTACTCATTTTAAATCTCTTTTATACGGCCAATATGACGTAAGATTCTCGTATGCTGAACCATGGTTCTCCGATGACATTTTGGATTCTGAACTCACTATTGAGGAATTGAAATCTGCAATTTTCAAAGGAAAAAACGGAAAAGCCCCTGGAGAAGATGGAGTTCCGTACGAATTCTTTAAGAATGCCACCGAAACTTTCCACAGACAACTTCAATCCCTTTTTAATAAAATATTTTCGACAGAAGAAGTGCCATCATCATTCAAAAGGTCAGTAATTTTCCCAATATACAAAAAAGGTGACTTGAACAATGCTGAAAACTACCGTGGCATCTCCTTCATGAATGTTCTTGCAAAATTATTTTGTGGTATTCTTGTAAATAGATTAGAGACATGGGTAGAGGTTAACAGTGCCCTGTCAGATTTTCAAGCTGGATTTCGGAGAAATTACTCGACAATTGACCACATTTTCACGCTTACCTCAATTGTTAAAGCATTTCAAGCAAGAAATAAAAAAGTGTATGCTTTCTTCGTGGATTTTAAGTCTGCATTTGACCTTATAAATCGAAATGCTCTCTTTTATAAGCTCTCAAGGCTAAGATTATCTACAAAATTCATTAAATTCATTCAGTTTTAAAAGCACTATATTCAGAGTCAAAAGCAGCTGTATGGGACGGTTCCACTCACTCAGATTGGTTTGAAACAGATAACGGAGTAAAACAAGGCTGCCTTCTGAGTGCGCTATTGTTTTCGCTTTTTATTAATGATGTGGTTGAATACCTGCCTGGAGGGATTCGAATAGCCGATACAAACATAAATGTTCTAATGTATGCTGATGATCTGGTGTTGCTTTCAGAATCTCCAGAAAACCTTCAACTGAGGATCAATAGACTCGCGGAATACTGTCAGCAGTGGGGTCTTGTAATCAACACAAACAAATCAAAAGTAATGATATTTAGCCGTTCAACGAGAAAACAAACCACATACAATTGGTTCTATAATGGTACTAGTTTGGAGATTGTAAACGAGTATAAGTATTTGGGTGTAAAACTAAGCCGAACGTTAGATTTTAACGTGCATCTTGCAGAAAAATCAAATTCATCACTTAGCCTACTCAACATGTCTTGGAGAAGCATATTCCTAAATAATAGAATCAATCTCTCAACGAAGTACAAAATATATGATGCTGTCGTTAAGTCTACTCTTTGTTATGCTGGACAAGTCTGGGGTATTGACGAATACGAGTCCGTCGAAAAGTTTCAAAGAAACTTTTTAAAAAAGCTCTTTAACCTACCACTGAATACGCCAAATTATGCAATTTATGTTGAAACAGGACTTCCTAAACTTTTCACATATACTCTGAAATTGCAGGCCGACTACATAACCAAAGTACTCTCTTATTCAGATACCCGTCTGGCCAAGAAAATGCTGTTATACGAGCTAAGGAACGAGGATTGGTGGTGGTCTAAATGGAAACGTTTAGGAATAGATTGTGAAGAAGTCGTCTCAATGGACTCAAACAATATAAATTTGGTCAAAGACCAACTATATCGAATTATTCAGAATCATGAAAATTCTGTTCATGATGAGTTTGCAGCGAAAGTTCGAAAATCAGAGAGCAGAATTTTATACTCGCAGCTTAATATTAATTTACTTGAGAAGAATTACTTTAATGATGTATATAGTTATAAAGAAATATCTCTAATTTTCAAAGCACGATGCGAACTACTCTATCTAAATGGAAGCCCTTACAACGGAAGTTTTAACCAGTTCTGTTCATTGTGCAACCTTAAAGCAAAAGAAGACTGTTTTCACTTTTTAAGTATTTGTCCAATTTTTTCTCCCCAACGTCTTGTATACTTCGGAAAGAAAACCTTAACTATGCAAGAAACAATTGTAATCTTGAACGAGTTCAACTGGAAAAACCTTTGCAAATTTATATAAGAACTGTGTAGATATAGAATGCTATTGATAAACGAATATGTATAAAAACTATTAAAAAAAAAAAAAAAAAAAAAAAAAAAACATTTATATTAATATGTTTAATGTAATAAACAAAATTTGTTAACCGAGCTGACGGCAATGCCATAGCTTTAAATTCATTAAATTATAATACAAACGAACATAAAATTGAATAAAATGAATTAAAAATTGAATTGAAATTGAAATTGAAATAGTAAAGTTTAATTTATATAAACTGCAAACTGCAAAGAGCAAAGTACATGTTCACAGAGTTTCTCTTAGAATTCTCTTTGTTCGCCGCGTTCGCCTCTTTCAATTTACCGAGTTAACTTTACCTAGAGCCGCTTGGAGCGCCACGGTCCACATGTCACCATGATAGTACTATAGCAGTTCATATACAATGATACATTCTTGAAATGTCATGCTGGATATCGATATGTATACAAACGTCCTTGATGACATGGATTTTTGTTTTGAATTTTTGCTTTTCATTCAGATAGGTACAAATTAAGTGCAAACTATGGGTAGAAATTCATATACATAAAAAAATTGTTTGTAAATTGATTCTAGATTTGTATAGTAAGTAGTAAGTAGACAGCTCATACCTATACAATGTGGAAATATAATAAAAGGTGGAGACTATTATTTGCGTTAATTTGTATGTCTAGTTGTGTAGGAGTGTTTTTGTTAAAAATATATATTACTAGCAGGCCCGGCTGATGTCATCCTGCATTTCTTTAAATTCTTTTGATTTGTTTACTTGTTAAAACGTTTTTTTTTATAATTATTGGAAGAATTACTCACAAAATTTCCCAAAGTTTTCTTTCGTAATTATTTATACATATGTATATGTAATGTATGTATATTATATATTTTATTTTTTTCTGAAATTCTGAGTTTGAAATACCTAAGTTTTTTACTTGCGATTTATAGTTATAGTTATGCATTCGTAAAAAAAGAAAAAAATCTAAGAATCAAACATGACATTACGATAATAGGGAAGTGGAAAAAAGTGGGTCAGTCTGTCTGTCTGTCCATATCGATCCCTGCAGCCTAAATGGTTGGGCAGATTTGATTCAAACTTCGTATATAGTATTTTTAGAGTACTCTACCCGACTGTTTTTTCGAATTGACATTCTAGCTCCAAAACTAACGGCATATGCCATATAACTTTTAATGAAAAACTTATTTTTCTCGAAAACGGCTCCTACGATTTTGATAAAACTTTCAGAATGATGTTTTCTATGCAAAATCTATCTTTCAGTTTTAATCGATTTTTCAGAAAAAGTTTTATAACGGTACCTCCCATATGACCGGTTTTTTTAAATTACACTTTCTCGTTAAATAATTGACGGATTTTGATGAAATTTTCAAAATATGTAGTGTTTTATGATTTAGATAATATTGGTTATTGAAATTTTCCAAAACATTTTTTTTTTAATTTTTAATAATTTTTTAAAAACTTATTTTGTTTTTTGAATATTTTGAAAACGAATCTATAGATTTTTTAAATTTTTTTCCTAGTACAAACTATTGATTTCTTTAAATTGACATACTCAAAAAAAATTTATATATATGTTTTCGAAAAGTTTTTCAAAAAACTGGTTGAACGATTTTGAAATGAAAAATTTATAAAATAGAAAACAGCAAAAGAAATAAGATGGCTTACAACATGTTTTCCAAAAAATGTTATGAATAGTGTTTTTTTGATTTCATAAAAAAAATATTTGTTTAATATTTTCCCCCAAATTTTGTTTTATATTGCTCGGTTGAGCCCTAGCCACTAGTCTAATGAAAGCAAATTTCGTTATTTGTATTATTATTTATTTATCGTTATTTATTTTGAAGCATTTCATGATCGTAACAGCATACAGCATACAGGATAAATAATAAGGACGCCTATGATAAACACATAAACATGCAAAAACAACTAACAAATAAAAAAATACTCGATTATCTACTGAATGCAAACATTTCAATCAAGAAAACAACTCAACTCAACGGTCATATGGCACTACTTTTACTTTTAGGCCTACAATTTAAATTTCAATGTCCCTTCTGGGGAATTCCAAAATAATCACAAACACCAAGTTTGAAGATAATCGCTTAAGCCGTTTTAGGCTGCAGCTCGTTATACATTCTGACAGACAGACAGTCATTTTTTGTCGATCACTTTTTTAGACTTCTCTATGATCGTAATGTCATGTTTCATTGTTATCTAATTTTTTTAATATTCACGAATTCTAAACTTGCCTTATAATCCCTTTAATCGCAAGTAAAAATTGAAAAAAACTCCTCTGTAGAATCTCAAAATAACCTTAAGTTCTAAATTTGAAGACGATTGGCTCAACCGTTTAGGCTATAGTCCAAAATACATCCGTACAGACAGACCTACAGACAGACGGACAGAATTTTGCCATTAACTCAAATATGTTTCTCTATCATCGTAATGTAATGTTTGATTATTATCACAATTTTTTCATGTTCACGAATCCTAAACTTGACGTATAGTCCCCATAATTACAAAGCTACTTGTGCATACACCTCAACATCAGCGATAACGAAGCCAATGAAATGAAAATTCAAAAAATAAATTCATTGGCGATCCTCTTCGTTGTTCACCGTCACCGAGAACAGGATATACACACTACACATACACATGTGCTTATTAAGTTTTCCTTGTTAGTATCTCCCTCACCCTCGCTCACATCATCTACCACATCGAAGACCGACCGACCGACCTGAATTTAGCTGAACATTTTATCAAAGATAATATAACAAGTATACCTAACCTACGTTTATACACACATTATGTAGGTATGGATGTAGGTACATACCTAAATATCTACCTACCCTCGAAAGTTTTATATGGAAAAAATATAAAACTAAAAATAAACTTATCAACCAGCTTAAACATACACCCACCCCCCAGACACCATTCATTTACAAAAGTCGTTTTTCTTCTTTTTTTGTCATTCCTTTTTTAAAACTAACCATCTCGTCACCCTGCATGTGTGAAGCTATCCAGTTGTGCAAAAAAAAACTATACCGCATCATTGTATAAGTTAACACCACGAATGTCAATGCACATTCCGAAAACATCATTCCCACGACACGAGTCACATAACAACATCGTGCAACGTCGAGTACGTGAGGGAATGTGCTGACGCGGCGTCTGGAGCACCTGAGCCGTGTGAGATAGGTTGGGGAAAATAGGTTTCTTTAAGATCAAAAATATTGTAATAAGTTAGTCATAATTGGGAACTATAATAAAGAGGTTTATCCTCCAAAAATAAATTTTGTATCTTATTAAAACTTAGTAAAGTTTAATTGGCGACCAACCTGGTTGGCCTGAAGTGAAGTCTAGTTGTACTAAAGTTTAATTGACACTGTCGCATAAATCGACCTCAAGAAGTTCGTCGCGAAAATTAAAGTAAACGCATAGCATAAGTCGATCTCAAGAAGTTCGTCGCGCGCGTAAATTAATTTTTCAAATCAGTGTTTTCACTTCGGCTGTACCCGACACCCAAGTTGCTATAGTCAATAGACGTAGCAGCCTACGAGGGAGAGTGATTGGAAGTACCTTAGTAGCTGCTGCAAAACGGATCGCACTGCCTTCACCAGCGTGGGATATCACTCCATTAATTTTGTAAGATAGTTTTAAGAATTAGGTTTCATAAAAAGTGCATAATTTCAAAATCCATATTCACAGAATAATAAAAAATATTTAAAGTTTCATTAGAAATGAGTGATTTCAGAATACATAGTTCAAATTATTTTAAATTTCACATGAAAGTGCATATGTAATTTCAGAGTAATTAAAGTTGGAATTATCATTTAGAAGCGTAATAATCAAAAATTGAAAAGAATTAAGTGTTATTAGGAAACCGTTATAATTTTAATTTGAAGGGGATCAAGTAATATTAGAAAAGTGTAATATTTTAAATTAAAAAAAAAAATCAAAGATTTGAAAAGAGGGTAAACTCTAAGTAAAAGATTAATTATGGTTTTCACAAGATCAGGTGGGGATGCTGCCGCAGCGACAGATGCCTCAGTTGCCGGTACCTCTCGACCTATCCCAGATCCTCCTATTCCCAATTACAGTGCAAACAACTCATTTCAATCGACAACATCAGCAAATGTCCGCTCCACACCGGAACTGGACATTTTAATAACAAATATTGTTAACAGAGTCCTAAAGGACCAAGGCCACATATCTAATTCAAATCCAATCAACAGAACGGATCAGATTATTGAACCACAATTTAGAGGAAACGTGTCAGAAATGGATAAGGTCCCTGACATCGTTAAATGTCTAAAAAAAAATTCTGGTGATAAAAATGAATTTGGATCATGGAAGAAAAACGTCCAGAGGATCCTAGAAATTTACGAGCCTTTGAAAGGCACCCCTAAATATTTCGCAATAATAAGCGTAATACGCAACAAGATTATAGGCGAGGCGGATATCGCCTTAGAATCATATAACACTCCTCTTAACTGGGATAGTATATCCCAATGTCTAGTCATGCATTACGCTGACAAAAGAGACATTAGCACACTAGAGTTTCAAATGTCCTCCCTTTCTCAGGGAAATAGAACAACTCACGAGTTTTATCAGCTGGTGTACTCACACCTTTCGCTCATCCTTAATAAGATATCCTGCATGAACATAGGGACTGAAGCATTACAGGTACTAACAGGCACGTATAGGTCAAAAGCACTTGACACCTTCATAAGGGGTCTTAAAGGTGACTTGCCCAGACTAATGGCAATAAAAGAGCCCGTCGATCTACCGCATGCTCTAAACCTATGCATCAAATTAGAGAATCAAGACTCAAGATCCACTCACATTCAGAATCAGGGAATAAGAAAACCACAACCTCTTCCACATTCCTTTTCTCAGAGAAGACCTCAAATGGTTGGTCGAACATTTACATCTTTCCCTCCCAGGCCTTTAGAGCCACAGCGTCCAATGAACCCTTATTTCTCAACAAGATTTCCGCAATACTCCACGGTAGCGAACGGTGCTAACCAGAACACATATAATAGTTTCTCGCAAAGACCACATTTCACAAATTATGCAAAGTCAGGTTTCCAAAACAGGAATACGTCCAATAATATTAATAACCAAATGAATTCTTTGGGTCCACAACAATATTTTCAAAGAAACAACCAACCTAATGTTTCTAATATCAAAACCGAACCAAATCCTTGCTTTCATACCAGGAGAGCTAACAACATAACCACGAAACCAACGCAACCAAACTTTCACATAGAACCTGGATTCAGTGAAAGCCATTGCGAACAGAATATTGGTGGATTCATTGAGAATCCTGATCAAGACCTTCAAGATTACATCAATACTTACGGTCAAGATCGTGAAGATGAAAGTTCAAACGAACAAGAATTAATTTCCGATTTTTCGGATATACATTTTTTAGACTAACTGACTCTTCGCTTCCATTCTTTGAATGTAAGAAAGAGTGGCGATATCTATAAATTTTTAATCGACACTGGGTCTAGTAAGAACTATATCCAACCCCAACTCGTTAAGTCTCCCCTTGATAACAATCAAATTTTTTTCGCAAAATCGATTGCAGGAGATGTTCAAATAACTCAACACACTTTTATTAATTTATTTGGCATTAATGACGTAAAATTAAAATTTTTCATCTTACCAAATTTAAAATCATTTTACGGTATTCTCGAAAACGATAGCTTAAAAGCGCGGTCAGCCATCATATATACTAAAAAAAATTTTATGACAATTCTCGACAAAACAAAGATCAAAATTAAACAACAAAGAGCCGAATCCTTAAATACTATCGATGTTAATTTCGAGCACATGTCAAGTACTCAAAAGGAAGCACTTATACCAATTATCAAGCAATTTTCTTCGCTTTTCGCCAACCCAGATGAAAAGCTCACTTATACGACAAAAGTAATTGGAGAAATTCGTACCTCCACAGACGCTCCAATCTATACAAGGTGTTATCCTTATCCTATTTCTCTAAAAGAAGAAGTAGAAAATCAGCTCAGAAAACTCCTCGAAGACGGGATTATTAGGCCTTCCAGGTCACCCTACAATTCACCTGTGTGGATTGTACCCAAAAAATCCAATTCGGCAGGAAATAAACAATATAGATTAGTCATTGACTACAGAAAGCTAAACGCTAATACCATTGCAGATCGTTACCCGATCCAAAATAAAAATGAAGTGCTCGCGCAATTATGCAAAAATAAAGTTTTCTCAGACCTTGACCTCAAAAACGGGTTCCATCAGATACCACTTAAGGAATCTGACATCGAGAAAACGGCCTTTTCGATAAATAATGGAAAATTCGAATTTGTCAGCCTTCAATTTTCCAACGCGCACTTGACGATGTATTACGTAAATATATAGGGAAATTTTGTTTCGTTTATATCGACGATATAATTATATTTAGTAAAAACGAATCAGAGCACTTAAATCACTTGGAAATTATTTTCCAAACCCTCGTTGAAGCCAATATGAAAATCCAACTGGATAAGTGCAACTTCTATAAAACAAAGGTTGAATTCTTGGGTTTTATCATATCTCCCGAAGGTATTTTAGCAAACCCAGCGAGAGTGGAAGCAATCGAAAATTTTCAACCTCCAACTACTCTTAAGGAACTACGCTCATTTCTCAGTATGTCAGGGTATTACCTTCGCTTTATTAAAGATTATGCGCAGCTAGCTAAACCCCTGACATCCCTTTTAAGAGGGGAAGGGGGACGTTCGTCCAAAATAAACTCTGATAAGGTAAAAATAAATCTTGACAGTAATGCTAGAGATGCTTTCCATAAAATAAAGCGTTCCTTAACTTCGCAGGATACTATCCTCGCATATCCAGATTTCACGAAGGATTTTGAGCTTACAACCGACGCATCGAATTTCGCAATCGGTGCGGTGTTGTCACAAAACAACAAACCAATAACCTTTATTTCGAGAGTACTAAAGAACAGCGAAGAACACTACGCAGCAAATGAGAAAGAAATGCTCGCCATAATATGGGCATTGACATCTCTAAGAAACTTCCTAAAAATTTTCACGGACCATCAGCCGTTAACTTACGTTCTTAGCCAGAAGAATAATAATTCAAAAATGAAAAGATGGAAATCGATTTTGGAGGAATACAACTATGAAATGAAGTATAAACCCGGCAAAACAAACGTTGTCGCAGACGCACTCTCTAGACCACAAAGGCAGAGTGAAATTAATACGTTGACAACCACCCAGCACAGTCAAGATAGCTCAAACCAAAATTTAATACAAATAGGAAACGAACCAATAAATGTTTTCAAGAATCAATTCTTTCTCAGCTTAGGCGATTACCCTAATTATAAATTCGAAATAATTTTTCCAACCTATCACCGTCATACCATTGTTGAACCAAATTTCACTAAAGAAAAACTCATAGAAATTCTAAAAAAAATATTTAAATCCTTCAGTAATAAATGAAGTCAAAACTGAAGAACCGATTCTAGGGAAAATACAAGAAATATATCCTTCACATTTCATCCTTTATAAAATACGATTTGCTAGACACATGGTAATAGACCTAATAGATGAAAACACTCAAGAAAGCGAAATCATAAAAGAACACAATCGCGCTCACCGGAACAGTAAAGAAAATAAAATCCAATTGCTTCAGAAATTTTACTTCCCCAAAATGCAAGAGTAAGTTCGGAAAATAACAGACATTTGTAAAATTTATAAGGAGCAGAAATACGATAATACAACAAAATTATATTGCAACCAACTCCCATTCCTCAATACCCCGGAGAAATCCTTCATCTAGATCTATACTTTACCGACAAGAAAATCATACTAACAGCCATAGACAAATTCTCTAAATATGCTCTAGCAAGAATAGTTCCTTCCAGAGCTACGGAACATATAAAACAACCTCTCAGAGAACTCATACTATCTTTCGGAGGTCCAGAATTTGTTGCTGTCGACAATGAAAAATCCTTGAGTTCCAATTTGATCCTTTTTATGGTCGAAAACTTCTTCAACATCAAAGTTTTTAAAGCACCTCCATACGTAAGCTCCGTGAACGGCCAAATTGAAAGGTTTCATTCAACCCTTGCAGAACTTATACGCTGCATTAGAGCTGAAAAAACTTTTAATACATTCTCTGAAGTATTGGACAAATCAATCTATGAATACAATAGATCAGTTCATACCACAACCAATAAAAAACCCATAGATATATTTTTTGCAAGAAATAAAATAAGCAATCCTGAACAACTACAAGAAGAAAGACAACTTGTAGCTCAAGCAATTAAAGACAAGCAAACCGCTGACCTTGATTACCATAATAAGAAAAGAAAAGCTTTCAAAAACTATGCAGTAGGTGATGAAATTTATGTAAAAATCAATAAAAGATTAGGAAACAAACTTTCAGCAAAAAATAAATAAACATAAAATATAAATATAACAAACCCATCCACTTTATCCTTATGTTTCCCACGAAATAAGTAAAATAAAAACGTACCTGGCAGGACTGAGAGTTGATAATAAAAAACAAAAGAGGTCATTAGACTTCTTAGGAACCGCATGGAAGTGGGTCGCATGTAGCCCTGATCACCACGACTATGAAATTCTAACCGAAAAAATGAATAACGTTCTTAAAAGCAACAATAAGCAAATGATTATAAATCGTATGACTATAGGAAAAATCAATGAACTTACTAATATAACAAATGAAATCTTTAATACTGTAAGAAAATAAATTAAAAACAAAAATACAGAAATATTAAAATTTAAGTATGAATTAGACCTTATTAAAGACGAATTAGTAAACATTGCCTACGCTATTCATTGGGCAAAAGTAAATGTAATTAACTCATTCATATTATCCAATTCTGAAATTAACATAACGGAACATTTCTTTAAAGAGCAAAACATTCCTTTTATAAATATTGACGAACGAAGCACTCGATTTTTGTACCATTAAAATTGCTTCTAATGGAAAGAACATTATTTACATAATTAACATTCCCACAACAGATTCAGAGATTTGTAATATGATCATTTTAAAAGCAGTTAAACTTGGTTTAAAAATAAATGAAATCCCTTTCGAAAAAATTTTACAGTGTAAAAATAAGATATATGGTATAAGACAAAATTGTTTAGTACCAAGCGAACATTCTATTTGTAATGAAAAAAATATTGTAGATATAAGTAACTCGTCATGTATTCCCAACCTATTGAAAAGTAAAATACCAACATGTACCACTATTGACAGCAGAAACACGCCATCTATCGAAGAAATCTCAGACGGCATAGTACTTTTGAACCAATGGATCAGTCATCATCAATAACGATACCCTCCAGCTAGAAGGAACATACATCATCAAACATTCGAACACCACCCTTATTGTAAACGGAAAGATTTTCAAAACAAACGAGATTACCAAACATCAACCTTTACCAGCTTTGTTGCAACCCAGATCATCAGTACAGGAATTCAGAGAAATACTTTCCCTGGAAATGATTAAAGAACTACAGGTTAATGGCACTGAACAGATTGACCTGCTTGAAAGAAAGAACTCTGTTCACACGGGAATCAACATACTTATGGTAGTAATACTCTGCATAACGGTGACAGCTTTCCTATGCTGCAAATCTAGAAGAAAGGACAAACACGGGAAGCCTATGCCGTTACAATTGGGCTTGAAGACCTTCCACGCCTCATAAGACCAGCAACATCGAACGAGGGCGTTCGAACTTAAGCGGGGAGGAGTTAACACCACGAATGTCAATGCACATTCCGAAAACATCATTCCCACGACACGAGTCACATAACAACATCGTGCAACGTCGAGTACGTGAGGGAATGTGCTGACGCGGCGTCTGGAGCACCTGAGCCGTGTGAGATAGGTTGGGGAAAATAGGTTTCTTTAAGATCAAAAATATTGTAATAAGTTAGTCATAATTGGGAACTATAATAAAGAGGTTTATCTCCAAAAATAAATTTTGTATCTTATTAAAACTTAGTAAAGTTTAATTTATATAAACTGCAAACTGCAAAGAGCAAAGTACATGTTCACAGAGTTTCTCTTAGAATTCTCTTTGTTCGCCTCTTTCAATTTACCGAGTTAACTTTACCTAGAGCCGCTTGAGCACCACGGTCCACATGTCACCATGATAGTACTATAGCAGTTCATATACAATGATACATTCTTGAAATTTCATGCTGGATATCGATATGTATACAAAAGTCCTTGGTGACATGGATTTTTGTTTTGAATTTTGCTTTTCATTCAGATAGGTACAAATTAAGTGCAAACTATGGGTAGAAATTCATATACATAAAAAAATTGTTTGTAAATTGATTCTAGATTTGTATAGTAAGTAGTAAGTAGACAGCTCATACCTATACAATGTGGAAATATAATAAAAGGTGGAGACTATTATTTGCGTTAATTTGTATGTCTAGTTGTGTAGGAGTGTTTTTGTTAAAAATATATATTACTAGCAGGCCCGGCTGATGTCATCCTGCATTTCTTTAAATTCTTTTGATTTGTTTACTTGTTAAAACGTTTTTTTATAATTATTGGAATAATTACTCACAAAATTTCCCAAAGTTTTCTTTCGTAATTATTTATACATATGTATATGTAATGTATGTATATTATATATTTTATTTTTTTCTGAAATTCTGAGTTTGAAATACCTAAGTTTTTTACTTGCGATTTATAGTTATAGTTATGCATTCGTAAAAAAAGAAAAAAATCTAAGAATCAAACATGACATTACGATAATAGGGAAGTGGAAAAAAGTGGGTCAGTCTGTCTGTCTGTCCATATCGATCCCTGCAGCCTAAATGGTTGGGCAGATTTGATTCAAACTTCGTATATAGTATTTTTAGAGTACTCTACCCGACTGTTTTTTCGAATTGACATTCTAGCTCCAAAACTAACGGCACATGCCATATAACTTTTAATGAAAAACTTATTTTTCTCGAAAATGGCTCCTACGATTTTGATTAAACTTTCAGAATGATGTTTTCTATGCAAAATCTATCTTTCAGTTTTAATCGATTTTTCAGAAAAAGTTTTATAACGGTACCTCCCATATGACCGGTTTTTTTAAATTTCACTTTCTCGTTAAATAATTGACGGATTTTGATGAAATTTTCAAAATATGTAGTGTTTTATGATTTAAATAATATTGCTTATTGAAATTTTCCAAAACATTTTTTTTTTAATTTTTAATAATTTTTTAAAAACTTATTTTGTTTTTTGAATATTTTGAAAACGAATCTATAGATTTTTTAAATTTTTTTCCTAGTACAAACTATTGATTTCTTTAAATTGACATACTCAAAAAAAATTTATATATATGTTTTCAAAAAATTTTTCAAAAAACTGGTCGAACGATTTTGAAATGAAAAATTTATAAAATAGAAAACAGCAAAAGAAATAAGATGGCTTACAACATGTTTTCCAAAAAATGTTATGAATAGTGTTTTTTTGATTTCATAAAAAAAATATTTGTTTAATATTTTCCCCCAAATTTTGTTTTATATTGCTCGGTTGAGCCCTAGCCACTAGTCTTATGAAAGCAAATTTCGTTATTTGTATTATTATTTATTTATCGTTATTTATTTTGAAGCATTTCATGATCGTAACAGCATACAGCATACAGGATAAATAATAAGGACGCCTATGATAAACACATAAACATGCAAAAACAACTAACAAATAAAAAAATACTCGATTATCTACTGAATGCAAACATTTCAATCAAGAAAACAACTCAACTCAACGGTAATATGGCACTACTTTTACTTTTAGGCCTACAATTTAAATTTCAAGGTCCCTTCTGGGGAATGCCAAAATAATCACAAACACCAAGTTTGAAGATAATCGCTTAAGCCGTTTTAGGCTGCAGCTCGTTATACATTCTGACAGACAGACAGTCATTTTTTGTCGATCACTTTTTTAGACTTCTCTATGATCGTAATGTCATGTTTCATTGTTATCTAAATTTTTTAATATTCACGAATTCTAAACTTGCCTTATAGTCCCTTTAATCGCAAGTAAAAATTGAAAAAAACTCCTCTGTAGAATCTCAAAATAACCTTAAGTTCTAAATTTGAAGACGATTGGCTCAACCGTTTAGGCTATAGTCCAAAATACATCCGTACAGACAGACCTACAGACAGACGGACAGAATTTTGCCATTAACTCAAATATGTTTCTCTATCATCGTAATGTAATGTTTGATTATTATCACAATTTTTTCATGTTCACGAATCCTAAACTTGACGTATAGTCCCCATAATTACAAAGCTACTTGTGCATACGAACGAAGCCAATGAAATGAAAATTCAAAAAATAAATTCATTGGCGATCCTCTTCGTTGTTCACCGTCACCGAGAACAGGATATACACACTACACATACACATGTGCTTATTAAGTTTTCCTTGTTAGTATCTCCCTCACCCTCGCTCACATCATCTACCACACCGACGACCGACCGACCGACCTGAATTTAGCTGAACATTTTATCAAAGATAATATAACAAGTATACCTAACCTTAGTTTATACACACATTATGTAGGTATGGATGTAGGTACATACCTAAATATATACCTACCCTCGAAAGTTTTATATGAAAAAAATATAAAACTCAAAATAAACTTATCAACCAGCTTAAACATACACCCACCCCCCAGACACCATTCATTTACAAAAGTCGTTTTTCTTCTTTTTTTGTCATTCCTTTTTTAAAACTAACCATCTCGTCACCCTGCATGTGTGAAGCTATCCAGTCGTGCAAAAAAAAACTATACCGCATCATTGTATAAGTTAACACCACGAATGTCAATGCACATTCCGAAAACATCATTCCCACGACACGAGTCACATAACAACATCGTGCAACGTCGAGTACGTGAGGGAATGTGCTGACGCGGCGTCTGGAGCACCTGAGCCGTGTGAGATAGGTTGGGGAAAATAGGTTTCTTTAAGATCAAAAATATTGTAATAAGTTAGTCATAATTGGGAACTATAATAAAGAGGTTTATCTCCAAAAATAAATTTTGTATCTTATTAAAACTTAGTAAAGTTTAATTTATATAAACTGCAAACTGCAAAGAGCAAAGTACATGTTCACAGAGTTTCTCTTAGAATTCTCTTTGTTCGCCTCTTTCAATTTACCGAGTTAACTTTACCTAGAGCCGCTTGAGCACCACGGTCCACATGTCACCATGATAGTACTATAGCAGTTCATATACAATGATACATTCTTGAAATTTCATGCTGGATATCGATATGTATACAAAAGTCCTTGGTGACATGGATTTTTGTTTTGAATTTTGCTTTTCATTCAGATAGGTACAAATTAAGTGCAAACTATGGGTAGAAATTCATATACATAAAAAAATTGTTTGTAAATTGATTCTAGATTTGTATAGTAAGTAGTAAGTAGACAGCTCATACCTATACAATGTGGAAATATAATAAAAGGTGGAGACTATTATTTGCGTTAATTTGTATGTCTAGTTGTGTAGGAGTGTTTTTGTTAAAAATATATATTACTAGCAGGCCCGGCTGATGTCATCCTGCATTTCTTTAAATTCTTTTGATTTGTTTACTTGTTAAAACGTTTTTTTATAATTATTGGAATAATTACTCACAAAATTTCCCAAAGTTTTCTTTCGTAATTATTTATACATATGTATATGTAATGTATGTATATTATATATTTTATTTTTTTCTGAAATTCTGAGTTTGAAATACCTAAGTTTTTTACTTGCGATTTATAGTTATAGTTATGCATTCGTAAAAAAAGAAAAAAATCTAAGAATCAAACATGACATTACGATAATAGGGAAGTGGAAAAAAGTGGGTCAGTCTGTCTGTCTGTCCATATCGATCCCTGCAGCCTAAATGGTTGGGCAGATTTGATTCAAACTTCGTATATAGTATTTTTAGAGTACTCTACCCGACTGTTTTTTCGAATTGACATTCTAGCTCCAAAACTAACGGCACATGCCATATAACTTTTAATGAAAAACTTATTTTTCTCGAAAATGGCTCCTACGATTTTGATTAAACTTTCAGAATGATGTTTTCTATGCAAAATCTATCTTTCAGTTTTAATCGATTTTTCAGAAAAAGTTTTATAACGGTACCTCCCATATGACCGGTTTTTTTAAATTTCACTTTCTCGTTAAATAATTGACGGATTTTGATGAAATTTTCAAAATATGTAGTGTTTTATGATTTAAATAATATTGCTTATTGAAATTTTCCAAAACATTTTTTTTTTAATTTTTAATAATTTTTTAAAAACTTATTTTGTTTTTTGAATATTTTGAAAACGAATCTATAGATTTTTTAAATTTTTTTCCTAGTACAAACTATTGATTTCTTTAAATTGACATACTCAAAAAAAATTTATATATATGTTTTCAAAAAATTTTTCAAAAAACTGGTCGAACGATTTTGAAATGAAAAATTTATAAAATAGAAAACAGCAAAAGAAATAAGATGGCTTACAACATGTTTTCCAAAAAATGTTATGAATAGTGTTTTTTTGATTTCATAAAAAAAATATTTGTTTAATATTTTCCCCCAAATTTTGTTTTATATTGCTCGGTTGAGCCCTAGCCACTAGTCTTATGAAAGCAAATTTCGTTATTTGTATTATTATTTATTTATCGTTATTTATTTTGAAGCATTTCATGATCGTAACAGCATACAGCATACAGGATAAATAATAAGGACGCCTATGATAAACACATAAACATGCAAAAACAACTAACAAATAAAAAAATACTCGATTATCTACTGAATGCAAACATTTCAATCAAGAAAACAACTCAACTCAACGGTAATATGGCACTACTTTTACTTTTAGGCCTACAATTTAAATTTCAAGGTCCCTTCTGGGGAATGCCAAAATAATCACAAACACCAAGTTTGAAGATAATCGCTTAAGCCGTTTTAGGCTGCAGCTCGTTATACATTCTGACAGACAGACAGTCATTTTTTGTCGATCACTTTTTTAGACTTCTCTATGATCGTAATGTCATGTTTCATTGTTATCTAAATTTTTTAATATTCACGAATTCTAAACTTGCCTTATAGTCCCTTTAATCGCAAGTAAAAATTGAAAAAAACTCCTCTGTAGAATCTCAAAATAACCTTAAGTTCTAAATTTGAAGACGATTGGCTCAACCGTTTAGGCTATAGTCCAAAATACATCCGTACAGACAGACCTACAGACAGACGGACAGAATTTTGCCATTAACTCAAATATGTTTCTCTATCATCGTAATGTAATGTTTGATTATTATCACAATTTTTTCATGTTCACGAATCCTAAACTTGACGTATAGTCCCCATAATTACAAAGCTACTTGTGCATACGAACGAAGCCAATGAAATGAAAATTCAAAAAATAAATTCATTGGCGATCCTCTTCGTTGTTCACCGTCACCGAGAACAGGATATACACACTACACATACACATGTGCTTATTAAGTTTTCCTTGTTAGTATCTCCCTCACCCTCGCTCACATCATCTACCACACCGACGACCGACCGACCGACCTGAATTTAGCTGAACATTTTATCAAAGATAATATAACAAGTATACCTAACCTTAGTTTATACACACATTATGTAGGTATGGATGTAGGTACATACCTAAATATATACCTACCCTCGAAAGTTTTATATGAAAAAAATATAAAACTCAAAATAAACTTATCAACCAGCTTAAACATACACCCACCCCCCAGACACCATTCATTTACAAAAGTCGTTTTTCTTCTTTTTTTGTCATTCCTTTTTTAAAACTAACCATCTCGTCACCCTGCATGTGTGAAGCTATCCAGTCGTGCAAAAAAAAACTATACCGCATCATTGTATAAGTTAACACCACGAATGTCAATGCACATTCCGAAAACATCATTCCCACGACACGAGTCACATAACAACATCGTGCAACGTCGAGTACGTGAGGGAATGTGCTGACGCGGCGTCTGGAGCACCTGAGCCGTGTGAGATAGGTTGGGGAAAATAGGTTTCTTTAAGATCAAAAATATTGTAATAAGTTAGTCATAATTGGGAACTATAATAAAGAGGTTTATCCTCCAAAAATAAATTTTGTATCTTATTAAAACTTAGTAAAGTTTAATTGGCGACCAACCTGGTTGGCCTGAAGTGAAGTCTAGTTGTACTAAAGTTTAATTGACACTGTCGCATAAATCGACCTCAAGAAGTTCGTCGCGAAAATTAAAGTGAACGCATAGCATAAGTCGATCTCAAGAAGTTCGTCGCGCGCGTAAATTAATTTTTCAAATCAGTGTTTTCACTTCGGCTGTACCCGACACCCAAGTTGCTATAGTCAATAGACGTAGCAGCCTACGAGGGAGAGTGATTGGAAGTACCTTAGTAGCTGCTGCAAAACGGATCGCACTGCCTTCACCAGCGTGGGATATCACTCCATTAATTTTGTAAGATAGTTTTAAGAATTAGGTTTCATAAAAAGTGCATAATTTCAAAATCCATATTCACAGAATAATAAAAAATATTTAAAGTTTCATTAGAAATGAGTGATTTCAGAATACATAGTTCAAATTATTTTAAATTTCACATGAAAGTGCATATGTAATTTCAGAGTAATTAAAGTTTGAATTATCATTTAGAAGCGAAATAATCTAAAATTGAAAAGAATCAAGTGTTATTAGGAAACCGTTATAATTTTAATTTGAAGGGGATCAAGTAATATTAGAAAAGTGTAATATTTAAAATAAAAAAAAAATCAAAGATTTGAAAAGAGGGTAAACTCTAAGTAAAAGATTAATTATGGTTTTAACAAGATCAGGTGGGGATGCTGCCGCAGCGACAGATGCCTCAGTTGCCGGTACCTCTCGACCTATCCCAGATCCTCCTATTCCCAATGACAGTGCAAACAACTCATTTCAATCGACAACATCAGCAAATGTCCGCTCCACACCGGAACTGGACATTTTAATAACAAATATTGTTAACAGAGTCCTAACGGACCAAGGCCACATATCTTATTCAAATCCAATCAACAGAACGGATCAGATTATTGAACCACAGTTTAGAGGAAACGTGTCAGAAATGGATAAGGTCCCTGACATCGTAAAATGTCTAAAAAAAATTTCTGGTGATAAAAATGAATTTGGATCATGGAAGAAAAACGTCCAGAGGATCCTAGAAATTTACGAGCCTTTGAAAAAGAAGAAGTAGAAAATCAGCTCAGAAAACTCCTCGAAGACGGGATTATTAGGCCTTCCAGGTCACCCTACAATTCACCTGTGTGGATTGTACCCAAAAAATCCGATTCGGCAGGAAATAAACAATATAGATTAGTCATTGACTACAGAAAGCTAAACGCTAATACCATTGCAGATCGTTACCCGATCCAAAATAAAAATGAAGTGCTCGCGCAATTATGCAAAAATAAAGTTTTCTCAGACCTTGACCTCAAAAACGGGTTCCATCAGATACCACTTAAGGAATCTGACATCGAGAAAACGGCCTTTTCGATAAATAATGGAAAATTCGAATTTGTCAGCCTTCAATTTTCCAACGCGCACTTGACGATGTATTACGTAAATATATAGGTAAATTTTGTTTCGTTTATATCGACGATATAATTATATTTAGTAAAAACGAATCAGAGCACTTAAATCACTTGGAAATTATTTTCCAAACCCTCTTTGAAGCCAATATGAAAATCCAACTGGATAAGTGCAACTTCTATAAAACAAAGGTTGAATTCTTGGGTTTTATCATATCTCCCGAAGGTATTTTAGCAAACCCAGCGAGAGTGGAAGCAATCGAAAATTTTCCACCTCCAAATACTCTTAAGGAACTACGCTCATTTCTCAGTATGTCAGGGTATTACCTTCGCTTTATTAAGGATTATGCGCAGCTAGCTAAACCCCTGACATCCCTTTTAAGAGGGGAAGGGGAACGTTCGTCCAAAATAAACTCTGATAAGGTAAAAATAAATCTTGACATTAATGCTAGAGATGCTTTCCATAAAATTAAGCGTTCCTTAACTTCGCAGGATACTATCCTCGCATATCCAGATTTCACGAAGGATTTTGAGCTTACAACCGACGCATCGAATTTCGCAATCGGTGCGGTGTTGTCACAAAACAACAAACCAATAACCTTTATTTCGAGAGTACTAAAGAGCAGCGAAGAACACTACGCAGCAAATGAGAAAGAAATGCTCGCCATAATATGGGCATTGACAGAAACTTCCTATACGGAACCGCTCATGTTAAAATTTTCACGGACCATCAGCCGTTAACTTATGCTCTTAGCAATAAGAATAATAATTCAAAAATGAAAAGATGGAAATCGATTTTGGAGGAATACAACTATGAAATGAAGTATAAACCCGGCAAAACAAACGTTGTCGCAGACACACTCTCTAGACCACAAAGGCAGAGTGAAATTAATACGTTGACAACCACCCAGCACAGTCAAGATAGCTCAAACCAAAATTTAATACAAATAGGAAACGAACCAATAAATGTTTTCAAGAATCAATTCTTTCTCAGCTTAGGCGATACCCCTAATTATAAATTCGAAATAATTTTTCCAACCTATCACCGTCATACCATTGTTGAACCAAATTTCACTAAAGAAAAACTCATAGAAATTCTAAAAAAATATTTAAATCCTTCAGTAATAAATGAAGTCAAAACTGAAGAACCGATTCTAGGGAAAATACAAGAAATATATCCTTCACATTTCATCCTTTATAGAATACGATTTGCTAGACACATGGTAATAGACCTAATAGATGAAAACACTCAAGAAAGCGAAATCATAAAAGAACACAATCGCGCTCACCGAAACAGTAAAGAAAATAAAATCCAATTGCTTCAGAAATTTTACTTCCCCAAAATGCAAGAGAAAGTTCGGAAAATAACAGACATTTGTAAAATTTATAAGGAGCAGAAATACGATAATACAACAAAATTATATTGCAACCAACTCCCATTCCTCAATACCCCGGAGAAATCCTTCATCTAGATCTATACTTTACCGACAAGAAAATCATACTAACAGCCATAGACAAATTCTCTAAATATGCTCTAGCAAGAATAGTTCCTTCCAGAGCTACGGAACATATAAAACAACCTCTCAGAGAACTCATGCTATCTTTCGGAGTTCCAGAATTTGTTGCTGTCGACAATGAAAAATCCTTGAGTTCCAATTCGATTCTTTTTATGGTCGAAAACTTCTTCAACATCAAAGTTTTTAAAGCACCTCCATACGTAAGCTCCATGAACGGCCAAATTGAAAGGTTTCATTCAACCCATACAGAACTTATACGCTGCATTAGAGCTGAAAAAACTTTTAATACATTCTGTGAAGTATTGGACAAATCAATCTATGAATACAATAGATCAGTTCATACCACAACCAATAAAAAACCCATAGATATATTTTTTGCAAGAAATAAAATAAGCAATCCTGAACAACTACAAGAAGAAAGACAACTTGTAGCTCAAGCAATTAAAGACAAGCAAACCGCTGACCTTGATTACCACAATAAGAAAAGAAAAGCTTTCAAAAACTATGCAGTAGGTGATGAAATTTATGTAAAAATCAATAAAAGATTAGGAAACAAACTTTCAGCAAAAAATAAATAAACATAAAATATAAATATAACAAACCCATCCACTTTATCCTTATGTTTCCCACGAAATAAGTAAAATAAAAACGTACCTGGCAGGACTGAGAGTTGATAATAAAAAACAAAACAGATCATTAGACTTCTTAGGAAACGCATGGAAGTGGGTCGCAGGTAGCCCTGATCACCACGACTATGAAATTCTAACCGAAAAAATGAATAACGTTCTTAAAAGCAACAATAAGCAAATGATTATAAATCGTATGACTATAGGAAAAATCAATGAACTTACTAATATAAAAAATGAAATCTTATCATATTATCCAATTCTGAAATTAACATAACGGAACATTTCTTTAAAGAGCAAAACATTCCTTTTATAAATATTGACGAACGAAGCACTCGATTTTTGTACCATTAAAATTGCTTCTAATGGAAAGAACATTATTTACATAATTAACATTCCCACAACAGATTCAGAGATTTGTAATATGATCATTATAAAAGCAGTTAAACTTGGTTTAAAAATAAATGAAATCCCTTTCGAAAAAATTTTACAGTGTAAAAATAAGATATATGGTATAAGACAAAATTGTTTAGTACCAAGCGAACATTCTATTTGTAATGAAAAAAATATTGTAGATATAAGTAACTCGTCATGTATTCCCAACCTATTGAAAAGTAAAATAATAACATGTACCACTATTGACAGCAGAAACACGCCATCTATCGAAGAAATCTCAGACGGCATAGTACTTTTGAACCAGTTCAATGGATCAGTCATCATTTTGGGAACTATAATAAAGAGGTTTATCTCCAAAAGTAAATTTTGTATCTTATTAAAACTTAGTAAAGTTTAATTGGCGACCAACCTGGTTGGCCTGAAGTGAAGTCTAGTTGTAATAAAGTTTAATTGACACTGTCGCATAAATCGACCTCAAGAAGTTCGTCGAGTTTCTCTTAGAATTCTCTTTATTCGCCGCGTTCGCCTCTTTCAATTTACCGAGTTAACTTTACCTAGAGCCGCTTGAGCGCCACGGTCCACATGTCACCATGATAGTACTATAGCAGTTCATATACAATGATATATTCTTGAAATTTCATGCTGGATATCGATATGTATACAAACGTCCTTGATGACATGGATTTTTGTTTTGTATTTGCTTTTCATTCAGATAGGTACAAATTAAGTGCAAACTATGGGTAGAAATTCATATACATAAAAAAATTGTTTGTAAATTGATTCTAGATTTGTATAGTAAGTAGTAAGTAGACAGCTCATACCTATACAATGTGGAAATATAATAAAAGGTGGAGACTATTATTTGCGTTAATTTGTATGTCTAGTTGTGTAGGAGTGTTTTTGTTAAAAATATATATTACTAGCAGGCCCGGCTGATGTCATCCTGCATTTCTTTAAATTCTTTTGATTTGTTTACTTGTTAAAACGTTTTTTTTATAATTATTGGAAGAATTACTCACAAAATTTCCCAAAGTTTTCTTTCGTAATTATTTATACATATGTATATGTAATGTATGTATATTATATATTTTATTTTTTTCTGAAATTCTGAGTTTGAAATACCTAAGTTTTTTACTTGCGATTTATAGTTATAGTTATGCATTCGTAAAAAAAGAAAAACATCTAAGAATCAAACATGACATTACGAAAATAGGGAAGTGGAAAAAAGTGGGTCAGTCTGTCTGTCTGTCCGTATCGATCCCTACAGCCTAAATGGTTGGGCAGATTTGATTCAAACTTCGTATATAGTATTTTTAGAGTACTCTACCCGACTGTTTTTCGAATTGACATTCTAGCTCCAAAACTAACGGTACCTGCCATATAACTTTTAATGAAAAAACTTATTTTTCTCGAAAACGGCTCCTACGATTTTAATAAAACTTTCTGAATAGTGTTTTCTATGAAAAAACTATCTTTCAGTTTTAATGGATTTTTCAGAAAAAGTTTTATAACGGTACCTGCCATATGACCAGTTTTTTAAAATCAGACTTTCTCGTTAACTAATTGACGGATTTTGATAATTTTTTTCCAAATATGTAGTGTTTTATGATTTAAATGATATTGTTTATTAAATTTTCAAAAACATTTTTTTTTTAATTTTAATAATTTTTTAAAAAAAAATTATTTTGTTTTTTGAATATTTTGAAAACGAATCCTTAGATTTTTTTTTATTTTTGTCCTAGTATAAACTATAGATTTCTTTAAATTGACATACTCAAAAAAAATTTAAAATATGTTTTCGAAAAGTTTTTCAAAAAACTGGTCGAACGATTTTGAAATGAAAAATTCATAAAATAGAAAACAGCAAAAGAAATAAGATGGCTTACAACATTTTTTCCAAAAAACGTTATGAATAATATTTTTTTGATTTCATAAAAATTTTATTTGTTTTATTTCCCCCAAATTTATTAATATTATAATTTATTTTAAAGCATTTCATGATCGTTACAGCATATTGCATACAGAATAAATAATAAGGACGCCTAGTGCTCGTACAAAACTTGAAATCCTAAAGAATTCGAATCAAAAGTCTTGTCAATGACGTACATATGTAAGAACCAGTTCCCGTCCATATAAAAAATGTAAACAATGAAAATGTTGGATGGTGTATAAATCCCAGCAAAAAATTATTCGCCGCAGCTAAGCCAAACCCTTTTTCTAATTATTTCATGATCGCCCTCTTTTTTTTCCTGCACATGCGCAGGAAACCATGCTCTTTATTCATCTCTCAAAACCTACCGAGTTAGAAAACACACATGCCGCTTGGAACGCCACCGTCCACCGGTCGTCATGATAGTACTATAGCAGTTTATATACAATGGTCGAACCGAGAAGGTCTATAGATTATATATAGCTATATTAGCTTATTTTTAAATTTGGGGACAGGACGACTAAGGTGTATTTGGATTTGCTGGATTTCGTCGGATAGAAAGGGGAACATAAGATGTGGTATATTAATGAAACGCTGTATGTTTTGCTCAATTTCTTTCAAACTTCTTTGGTATATGAATGATGACTCATGGAGTATGTGTAGATTGCTGCCTGACCACTACCGCATATTTTGTTTATTGACGAAGCCATTCAGCCAGAAATGAGCCCCTCATCGCTGAAGATGATTTTTCGATGAAAATCCGAATCATTTTCAAGTTGTTGCTCAGCCCAATTCACGAACAAACGACGCTTCTGGTGGTCAAGCGGCTTCAGTTCTTGCGTCAATGTAATCTTGTAAGAATTCGGGTCAAGATCTTTTGGCAAAATTCGCCACAACGACGTCACAGAGATGCCCAACGCTTGAGAACAACGTGTGAGAGACACATTTGGGCTTTCTGCAACTGAAGCCTCAGCGGCAGCAATATTCTCGACGCTACGGGCACTTCTTTATCTCACTGGCACGAAAACATCTTGTACTGTGCCTGCGGATTCAAATTTGTCCACCAGACGCTCAATTGTTGATCTGGTAGGTCGATTATGACGACCATAAATTGGACGTAGCGCTCTTAACGTTGAGGCCACTGACTCCAAATTTCGGTAGTAAATTTTAATAATTTCGACTCGTTGTTGGCTCGTATTTCTTTCCATCATGAAATGACAAACGTTACTGAAGAGAAATGTCAAAAGAGCGGCAAGAAATATGGCGTGGTTTGCTGTCCCTGTTGCTCTACTTTTGTAGCGTCCCTGTTGAAAAACCCGATATTTATTTGAGTGTTTATTTGATTTTTTTTTAGAAAAATAAGGAAATAAAAGAAAATATGGCATACATTCATTTTACTTTTAGTTTTTTTTATTATAGGACTTCGTTTATTCAGTGAGTTTGATTTTCATTTTCAATAAACTTATGGGTAAATTTATTAAAGAGATATTCGAAAGATGGTAAATAGAATTGTTGGCTCCAACTGCTCATTAAGGACGGTCTTGAAGGTTCTACTTTACACTGCTTCCTGCTTCCTGCTGTTAATCATTCAAAGAGAGGGTGTATGACTTAATTTCTTTTCCAATCGTGTCTTCTTCCAAGTACCTGAGCCTTACCAGAGTTCCTGTCATTTCCAGAAGCTGTTATTAAATTAAAGGTCAGCTACATTTTCAAACATCTTATAAGCTCCCGCCCACCTGAATGTATGGCTTCCTGATAAATCACTTTTTGTATACGCATCAGACTATTTGCTAAAGTTGTAACACATTGCCTTACATCGTCACCAGCAAGGTCTACTATGTTTTTTCAGTTGCGGTGTTACTACCTGAGGTACTGCCATCAAGGGAAGTTTTTTTATTGGTCTATATAAGACATGTTTTTTGTATTAGATAAAGTTTGATATTTTGATAATTTAAAACTAGAATATCTATTAAAATTTTTATGTTTCTTAATTTCAACAGAGGTTCTAGCTTTAAATTATCGCCAACGTGGGATCCTCTCATAAGCAAAACCAAAGTTAAGCAAATCAAAAAACCTATAGATGATGTCGTGAGCTTTGCATGTGTCCAAAAATACATCGACTCAACGCAACAGCAACCTAGAACAAGCAATCCCAGTACATCAACATCTACGCACCAGTACTGCTTGAGAGCGAGAGCTAAAAAACAATAACTTAGACAACATCAGTCAAACGTCAGCCTCATCCCGTGACCACGAAGTATGAAACTTCTTCGAAACGTCGGGTAGAAAGAAATTAGAAAATATTTCTTATAACGCGGTAAGTTTCCAAAATATAAAACTTTATTTAATTTGAATAACCTAAGATCTCATAGGTTTTTTGTACTTTTAAAGAGGTGAGGTCTGTATGTGAAGACAAGATCCCCCCTATTCCGGTGAGCTAAGCCATGCCCACGAGCACTGTTCCCACAGCAGATATTCTATCCCGTCCTGTCCCCTCCTACATCTTTCCTGTATTTATGTTTTACCTTCCGCCACAGTATCCGGTTCCCTCGTTTAATAGGAAGGCTCTTCTCTATTGACTAGTCCCAGTCATTACCTGCCAATCTAACTTTCAGCTCCTACCTACTTCACATACTTCCTCTGCCAATTCCTTCCGGCTCTTTTTTCGCTATACGCTCCACTCCTAATTCTTAACCTATCCTATCCCAATTCCATCTCTCATGGTGTATGTACTATCCCTAACCTTTTCAAGCTTCAATTTCCCAAATCCACTATCCTATTGCACCACCTAATGCCTCATTTTAAATGGCAAAATTAACAGAAAAAATAGTTGGGACCACAGAACTTTGACGATTTATATAAATGCACATATCTCCGTTTAATAAAACAATAAATGTTCGTTAAATATTGACACAAGAACTAAAACAAAAACAGTGCTTAAAACTGGGAAATAAAATCAAAACAAATAAAGTGGCAAAGGTTACTGCCTACGTCACACAAAAAAATCCCAACTTTCATTTGACAGCACGGCGTAATCTTGTTTATATCCTTATTGGTTCAAATCTGCGACCTTTTTACTTTTTATTCTTTCGGCATTTTCCTGTCTTTCCAATTCCAGGTGTTCTGGATTGTTAAGTTTTTCCTTGCCAAAAAAAAAACCTCTATTGGTTTTTTGCTTGTTGTGGAGTGTATGGGCCTATTGTATTCATAAATTGCTATTTCAGCAGCTCTGCAAATGTATTGTGGAGTTTTATTTTGCTTGATGCAATGTATTGTTTCGGAAAGTGTGGAATGGAATCCTTCCACTTGTCCGTTGGCGGAGCTAGTGTAGGTAGGAACTTTGAATACTTTGATTTTGAACAGATTTTCTAACATGAAAGTCACAAAATAAAAACATAACAAGGATATAAATTAATTTTTCTCTTTTCCCATTTTCTCTATTATTTTTTTATATATTTTTTTATAACGGTAAGCTTAGACTTTAATATCAGTTTGTTTGAGTTTGTTTTTGTTTCCTTTGGTTTATTTATTAACTTTTTTATTACATCGTAATGATGAAAAAGGGACGCTGAAAATTACAATAAAATCGAACAATCCAAGAATTTATTTATTTTATTAGCCGTGTTTTATTGGTAATCTATAGCTAGCGCAGTATTGAAAGTCCCAATAAAACGCTATATTCACTCCATAATTCGCTTTTAATTTAACCTCCGAAGTGACAACTGACGTCTTGTTGAATAAATTTGAATGTGTTCCAAATTCAACTCAGTTCTTGGACAGAGACATCCGGATAAAATATCCAACCATTACGTCATCAGTGACCCTTGATGACAGAATTTAATTCGGTTTTAGAAAAAAAACTGCAGTAATTTAAGTTTCAATTGATGCAGGTTTTATCTAATGTCTTATTTGATTGCTTCAATATACATTTTAAGTCAATTAACACTTTGGATCCTTTCCAAAAAATTTATTTAATTTAGTCAATTTGGGTCACTGATGACGTCAAAACACAAGAAGGCACTGTTTTGTAATCTTGTATACTGATACTCAACGAACATATCCTTAAATAATAAAATCTTACCAACCTTCAAGTACATATTTTTTCTACATTCCAGTTAATTGACATTTCTTTCCAAGATTTATCTCAACTTATTATATTCACTAATTTCACTAACCTAATTATCGACACTTATTGTTGTTTGTTGTTTGCCGTATACAATTTTAGTGCGCTAGGTATACACTTACCAATAAAACACGGCTATTATAGTTAATACAATGATAGTAAATACATTGTTTTTTTTTTTGTTTTCAAAAATGGTTCCACTTTCTTCGAAAGAGTTTAACTTTAACTTACATTCAAGTATTATGCTATGTCTTCGAAAATGTATTCATAATTGTTTATTAATTAATTTAATTTACTATGATATTTTCTTTTAATAAGTTTTCTTTCTTTTCTTCTTGGTTCTTAAAAAGTGTACGTTATTATGATGAATTTATTTTAATTAATGTGTCCTTTTTTTGTTTCAATAAATTCAATTTAATGACTCGGAATAGATTGCGTTTTTTTATACTTAACCAACATATTTTAAAACTTTATTTGTTTTTTAATTTATTGCGACGGTTATTATGAATTAAGGACGTGGAACCGGTTGGTGTTTTGTAAATAGGAGCTATTACTTGAGAAGTACTAAAATCTGGAATTGAATTAGCGTTCAAAGCTGGGGGAATTTGACCTTAGTCTTGACCTTGGTTATTACCGGCTCCTATTCTCGTATTGACCATGATGGCTTATTTATTTTAGGAATTTAAAAAATTATAATTTTAATTCAATTTTTTATCGTATAAACGCTTGAGGTTTATTTTTCAATTCGCTTTTTGCTGAGGATAAAAATAAATTTGTTCTTTATTGAGCGCAAGTTTTCGGTAAATTAATAAACACACAAAAAGGTTTTATGATGTATGTGGTTTGTTTCCAACTGTGTAGTTATTAAATCAATATTTATTTTTAATTATAAAAAAAAAACAAATAATTTTTAATTTTTTATTATTTAATTAAAAATTTTAAAAAAACACAAAATATCGACTACGCCTGATGATGGTATATAACTCCGAAACGCGTTGCACTTAAATTATTAAAAAACTATGTTAAATTTGTTTTTTTTAATTTTTTAATTAAATAATAAAAAATAAAAAATTAATTGTTTTTTTTTATAATTAAAAATAAATATTGATTTAAAAAGGTTTTGTTCTAAGGATTTATGTATTTATTAACTAATTTTATCAAATGCATTTCGAGCTCATTATTGTGTGCTCATCTTCAGCGAGCGCTTAGTAGACACTAAATTTGAAAAAAGAAAGGAGATAAAACAAAATACAAAAAATTGAAAAGAGTCTAACCATAGCTTTGACCGAGAAAACATACATATGGTTTATACTTGTGCTAGCAAATAGAGCTGTGTCAATCGTTCATTTTCAAAGATTCAATCGTTCATGATTCGGTCATTTCAAAGATTCGGTCTTTTCAATCAATCATTTTACCAATCAATCCCTTATCTACCCTCTTTCTCGTTTCAATTTATACCCATGCCATACCGGTCATCGAAATGTTCTGTTGTGACTTTTAAATGTGATTGTGAATAAAACATTTTGCATGGTTTCCATATGTGATATGTATCTCTGCATTTGGATCTATCCGACACCAACATCGACATCCGTGTTTCGTCAGTAAATCATTAGGTTGAGTGTATGTATCCGTGTATGTCTCTCTCTCTAGTCTCATTCTCTTTGTAAAATAAATACTTAAATTTCAGTTCAGTTTTACTTTGTTTCGTTCATTTATTTCAATCATTCTCTATCTCTGGTCTGGTTCTTTGTGTATTGTGTATTTTGTTTTCTGTATTGCATTCAATGATTGATTGAATTTCAGTTTCGTTTTCCGCATCGTATCGTTCTCGTTCATTTGAAAAGTATTGAAATTGTGAACGACCGACATATCGAAGTGTGATTGCAATCATCAATACTTTTCAGTGAACGGGTCATAAAGACCGAATCAATCACGATTGACACAGCTCTACTAGCAAACTTCGTTCAAAGCTTGGCACAACAAAAGATCAAGTACCATTACGAGATCGCAGCGGCATAAATCAAATCAGCTGCTCAGATTGTAATGCAAAATATATAGGCCAAACAAGGAGAGCAATATCTGCACGTATTAATGAACATTTGCGCAGCGTAAGAAAAAAAGATCTCTCAAACTATGTTGCTGCACACGCTAACGATCTGGACAATTCACACCCACACAACAAAATTTCATTTGAAAATGTTAAACTCCTAAGAAATGTCAACAATCCATCCAAATTAGATGCGTACGAATCTTTCTACTATGCAACAACCAAAAATCTCATGAACATTGAAAAAGAGAACATCTATTCACCACTATTTTATTTAGTTAAACGTTAAATAATTTCACATTCATAATTTTGTTAATTTTCTTAATTTCCCTCTCTTTATTTTATTTTGTAGTCTCTTGTTTTAAACCGTAAACATATTTTGTAAATTGTAATGTATTGATGTATGTATATAAATCTTTAGAACAAAACCTTTTTGTGTGTTTATTAATTTATCGAAAACTTGCGGTCAATGAAGAACAAATTTATTTTTATCCTCTGAAATTAGACCACAAACAAATCACGTTTCATCGTTCAGTGATTAAATATTGAACAATTAAACTCGCTTTTGCTTTTTTTTTCTTAACAAAGTTATAATTTTAATTCAATTTTTAATCGTATTAGCGCTTGAGGTTTATTTTTCAATTCGCTTTTTGCTTTTTTTCTTAATAAAGTTATAATTTTAATTCAATTTTTAATCGTATAAACGTTTTTTTTTTTCTTAATAATCCCTTTTGCGTTATATTTTTTTGAAAATTAATATGTATATAGTTTGAAAATAATATCTATACTTAATGACTATATCTTGCTATCAAACATTAGACACCAAAGTGTGACGCCGGTCATGGGGATTGCCCTTTTTTATCTGCTCACTGGATTACTTAGGATCCCTCGTTGACTCCTTGGTGCTAGTGCTGCGTACACTTGTTAAAGTCTTTTTTTTCAAATGCGATTTTTCCGATCGCTCACTGATTTTCCATTCATACGTGAGACCCCGAATTCTCTTTTCCTTTCGAATGCGGTTTTTACTATCGCGTAATCTAATTGATTTCTTTTTGAAAGAACGGGGTTCACGGGACCAATGCAGGGCTTTTCTTATAGCAACTGGAGCTACTTGAGATCCCGGTACTGGCGGTATTATTGTAGACGTGCACTGGGGGAGCTGCTTGAGATCACTAGACCGAACTGAATAATTTCTAAATTGTTTTTTGATCGCGATCATAGGAGCTACTTCAGGCCGCTGAATAGACGAGTCAATAAGCAATTTATTTAAAAAAATATTCACTAAAATACACAATACACCGGTCCCTACTGCTCGGGCACCAATTAATCTTTTTTAGATCCTTTTTTATTAAAAAAAATTATTTGTTATTTAATTTATTACTGGCAGCGATTCTGCCTACAAAATATGACTGAACCAAAATTACTTAAAAACTACACCTTAAATACCTAGCTGAGCCATCTCCTTGTCATCACGTTTCCATACTGTTGATCGTATTGCATCTTGCTGACGATGTACCGGATACCTATGGAAAGCCAAGAGCCGCAGCGTCAGCAACTCTCTGCAGTTTACTGTGGGAATCTGCTTGGATTTATATGGTGTAGATGCTTTTTAAGCAGAACGTGTGGTTAATGTGCTTACCATTGTTTTTTGCATAGTTTGCATTCGTGGCAAAACTATGTGGAAATATAGTGCCCAAATATTTGTTTCCTTAACTTCTCCCTTCTTAAGATAATACGTCCACGCATTTTCATAAGATGCCATTGAGGCTTACAACAATTTGAGGTACCGTTTTTAAACCACCATATTAATTTTTTTTCACCAAAATATATTGCTTACCTACGCATTGATTTTTTTTTTAATTCTTGTTATATTAAATTATTTTTTTTCCACGAATGCATAACTTGTATTATAGAACCTATAATCGCAAGTAAACAGGATGCTGGCTGACTAGATTGGTTGTGTTGTTTTTGAGTTGACAGAGATTGTTTATAATTTGCTTCTGAATTGTTGTCATAAAATTGGGAAGAAAAAGACAGCAAAAACCACATATGTTGTAAGCTGTTGTACGTCTTTTTCTGTTTGTATCTTCGTGTGATGTTGCATGTTTTTCGTGTGTAAGTCCTTCATCAGTTCTAGAGAAAGAACTTATTCAAATATCAACTGTCAGATGTGTAGTATTTGTATGTAATGATGGTGGTACCGCTTGAATATTTACTTGACTTGAAGATAGGGAGGGGAGAGATAGGAGGTGTCGATTAACATTGGTTTTGAATGTTTGCAGATCAAAATGGCAAGGTAAAATCTCGCCGGGTAAAGTATTCCAAATTCGTGTCGTTCGGTTAAAAAAAGAATCCCTATATATCACGGTACGTCCGAAATTGGGCTCAAGGGTGAACAGGTGAGCATTCCTTGAAGACGAGTATTACGGGCGAAACTTTTAAGGGAAGGAATGCAACTGGCTACTTCGAGTGAACATTTTTTGTAAAAGAAACGATAAAATAAGGAAAGACATGAAACATTGCGTCGGTGTTCGAGAGGGGCAATTGAATCAGTGTCAGCTCTATTTCCTATCAATCTTAACGCTCTATTTTGTATTCTATCAAGCAGGTGAAGCGATGTTTGTGAAGCACCTGCCCAGAGGTGGGAGTTATACTCGAGTTTAGGGCGTATAAACGCTTTATAAATTGTAGCCAGATCAGATGGGGAAAAATACTTCTTACACCCATACAGAAAACCTAAGCACTTAGCAGCATTCTTGGCGATTTCAAATATATGGTCGTTCCAACGGAGGTCGTCTTTGACACACATACCGAGTACTGAGAGCTTTACGGTTTCTTCGATGTAAGTGCCATTCATGGATAATGGCAATGGGGGTATGTTTAGCTTTAACGACAGAAGACAACATTGAGTTTTCGAAGCATTAAACTCCACACGATTCCTACTACCCCATTTGACAATGCTGTATAAATCGGAGTTTAATGAGCTTGACATACGGCACCGTTGCAATTGTACGTCCGAAGGCGAAGGACGGGAATTATCGAACGAATATGAAAAGCTGAGGGTAGAGAGTCGTCAGCAAAACAGTTAAGTGGATTAGAAGTAACAGATAGAAGATCATTTATAAAAATGAGGAAAAGAGTCGGAGACAGAACAGAGCCCTGGGGCACACCAGCATTTATTTTATGGGAATCAGACTTGAATCCGTCCAATACAGCTTGTATTGAACGGTATAGAAGATAGCTTCTAATCCAACGAACAAGAGTATTATCGATCCCAAAAGCACGCATTTTCGATAAGAGAGCTTCATGCCAAACTCTATCAAATGCCTTGGAGATATCAAGAACAATAATATTAATTTCACCAAAGCGATGTAAAGATTTGTTCCACTGTTCGGTGAGATATGCCATCAGATCACCAGTGCAACGGTTGCTGCGGAAGCCATACTGACGGTCATGGAGAAGCTTTCGATCTTTGATATATTCCTTAAGCTGACGATTAATCAGTGTTTCCATGACCTTAGAAAGAAGCGATGTCAGGCTATGGTTCGGTAGGAGGAGGGGGAGGATGGGTCACCTTTCTTAGGGACAGGCTGGACAAATGCTGTTTTCCATCTTCTAGGAAAGATTCCAGAAGAATAGGAGCGATGGAAAAGCTTACGCAGTGGCTTTGCCAATGTGGAAGAACACCTCTTCAGAAGAATCGGGGGTATACCATCCGGGCCAGCGGATTTGTGTATATCGAGATCTTTGAGAACTCTTGCTACTGTACGAGTGCGGAAAAAAATCTGTCCCACGGAAAAATTTACATTCTCAAGTACAGGAGGGGCAACGCTGCTATGCGGCAGCGTGGAGCTGGCAGCGAAATGGGCGACGAGCAAGTTTGCCTTCTCTGAAGAGTAAACAATCGGTTTATTATTGTCGATGAGCGTTGGAACCGAAGATGTAGAGGAGTTTTTAATATTTTTTTACAAATGACCAAAAAATTTGTACTGCCTTTGGGACACTGCAGAATTTTTGCCGTAATTTTTGGTCATGCAAAAATTTGGTTCTTTCAATAACGGAGTTGCATGAGTTTGTTGCTTGTTTGTGCTTTTTCCGATTTTCCTCTGTAGGGTTGGCTTTGTAAGAACGGAAACTTATTTCTTTGAGCCTGATAGCTTCTTTACACTCAGAAATAAACCAAGACTTTTCTTTAAGTTTGATGCTTTTTACTCTGTTAGGAATAAAAGCACGCATCCCTAGAAGAATCACATTTGTGATCATTTCAGTACTGGCATCAATGTCACTATCGAGAAGCAGAGTGACCAGTCACGGAAAAAAATTCGGAAAAAAATATTCAGGCCGTCCCAGTTGGCTTTCTCCTATTGCCAAACGGTCCTGGTGGGAAGTTTTTCCTTAACTGGATAAATCAGTATTTACTCCAACCTGGGTTTCACTTAATGCCAAAACAGCTGGCCTGTATTGAACAGTGTAGACGTACACGTGAAAGAAATTCTTTCTTAGGCCGCGAACATTAGAATATATGACACGAAAATCACTTACCATTTAAAAATAAATACTTACATACAAAACACAATTCTGACTAAGTCGAACCATGCAGTGAAAATCCAAATTAATTTCCGTAATAAACAAACTGTCTTAGGTGTTATGCCCATAAGACAGCTTGCATACAAAAAAATCTATTTAAATATTCAGCACAATAAGACAAACTCAGATGCCCTTATCCATTTACCGCAAGCATTAGATGGTCATACGATGCCTACAGAAGATAAGAAAGAGGCAGTTAAGCACAAAGGTCTTGGGACAGATAAAAGGATAATTTGCTATGCGAATACGTTTTATTTATTTTTTTTCCACAACTCGAGTGGGCATCTTTTTCTTTGCTCCAACGACGTGAGTGGATATTATTTTATTCTTTACAACACACACGAGGGAATTTTTTCGGTTTCTCTAACGAGTGTATATTAATATTTTTTTAAAACACTCGCGATAACAATGCGCCAAAGTTTTTTTTGACATTTGCTTAATTATTTGTGCGCGCACCTCGACGTCCGGCCTCTACGAGCTTAAGATCGACATTGATGAGGATGATGAGTCCTGGTGATATTCCTTTGATTTAAGGAATGTGTTGGTTGTTTGTAGAGTTGCACGATGCATTTTTGGTTTCAAGATATCCTAATATTCAATTATCGTATTTTAAATCGAATAAATTTGATTGTTTTTACAAAGAGAAGTATTTTCAATTATCTCGCAATTATCAAATGTTCCATAAATATTCTTTTCATTCTCTAATACATTTCTACGAGAATTTACTCTAAATCTCGACACGAAATCAACGAGTGAAGAGTGAAAAAAGGCTATATCAGGGTCAAAAAAGTAAGTATTTAATCCTATTCAGCCACCTTACAGAAAAAAATCGGAAAAAGTCCAAAAAAGTCAGGAACTTATGAAAGTCCGTTATTAATAGAACCAAATTTTTGCATGACCAAAAATTACTGCACAAAATTCTGCAAAGTCCCAAAGGCAGCGAAAAGCCATGTTTTTATTATCTCCCGTGATATTAAAAAGATCTGGGTTATAAAAAAATATTTCCTTTGAAAGGTTAGCAGTAATTTTTTTTTATAACATGCGTGAGTTACATACAAAGGAACCTTATTCGAATCCTTATGACAGCAGATACATACAAAGTCAGCATAATTCGATGATCGCGTGGTCATATCATCCGGCACCCTGCTAGTAATTATCATTGTATCTTAGCTTTAAGTTCAGTTCCCAAGACGAATAAAGAGGTCCATTCTTGGTCCACCGTATTAAAATTAAATCTCGATTGTTTCACTTGTTCCTCCACAGTTGGAGAAGAAAATATATTTTTTATTTATATATTCTTGTGAGAGACGACAGGTTGTATGTGGAAGACGCTGTTTTTACTTGGCATTCATCACTGGGGCGTAAACATAAAAGTGTAACTGATGGTTTAGTTATTTTAAAGAAAAGCATTGGTGAGATCCCGTCAACATTAACATTAATAAGCAAATTAAAAATGGAAAATAAAAACAATAATAACGAAATGTCATCGATTGTAAGTGACAGAACTGTCAGAGAACGAGATGGTGAAATGGCAATTGAAAGGAGAGCCGCTGTACAAGATGACGGTGGAAGCACAAGTAGGTGTTCATCTGACTGAGAGAAAACCGTCTGCCGGGCGAACGTAAATTTTTCTACACTTAAAATTTTAAGTTATACTGTCGCTGGGCTTAAAAACAAATATTTATTTCCCGAATTTTTTAATTATATTAAGAATTTTGATATTTTTATACTTATTGAAACTTATATTATAAATTACGATGAAACTAGTTTTAAGAACATTTTTATGAACTACGAAATAGAATACATGCCAGCTGTATAAACAAAAACATTTGGTAGAGGTAGTGGAGGTGAACTCTTCGGGTATAGAAAGAGTCTGAAGGATGTAGCAGTTAAATTTAAAAACTTAGAGGAATCACGAATATTTAAAATAAGAATTAAAGACAACACTCATTACATCGTTCCAATTTATTTGAACTGCAGCCATTGGCAGCGAGACTTCGATAAGCTACGAGAACTTGTTTGTGAACTAGGACCTGGAAATCTGATGCTAATCGGCGACCTTAATGGAAGAGTTGGTCTATCACAAAACAACTTTAATAGCGGATTGAACTCAACACATATTTATTATGATCCAAAATCAAAGGACGAGGTGTGTGACTCTAGAGGAATCAAAATTCTGGAACTGGCTGAATGGGAGTTGTGAAGGCGACCTTGGTGGCGAATTCACTTTTATTCGTGGAACAGCGTGTTCAGTAATAGACTATTTATTTCTGTCTGGAGATTTGAACACCTGTTTTGACGAATTTCAAGTGGCAGTGAAAACGTTTTCGGGTCACATTCCGTTAGAGGTCTCGTTTAAAATAAAAACAGAGCGTGAAGGAGCAGTCAAACATAAGCCTAGTCTTCCTCCGAAAATTCATTGGGATCACAATAGCAGAGAAATTTTCCAGCGTAATCTTAATGGACAGATTGGTGAACAGGTGAGCATTCCTTGCGAGACGAGTATTACGGGAGAAACTTTTAAGGGAAGGAATGCAACTGGCTACTTCGAGTGAACATTTTTTGTAAAAGAAACGATAAAATAAGGAAAGACATGAAACATTGCGTCGGTGTTCGAGAGGGGCAATTGAATCAGTGTCAGCTCTATTTCCTATCAATCTTAACGCTCTATTTTGTATTCTATCAAGCAGGTGAAGCGATGTTTGTGAAGCACCTGCCCAGAGGTGGGAGTTATACTCGAGTTTAGGGCGTATAAACGCTTTATAAATTGTAGCCAGATCAGATGGGGAAAAATACTTCTTACACCCATACAGAAAACCTAAGCACTTAGCAGCATTCTTGGCGATTTCAAATATATGGTCGTTCCAACGGAGGTCGTCTTTGACACACATACCGAGTACTGAGAGCTTTACGGTTTCTTCGATGTAAGTGCCATTCATGGATAATGGCAATGGGGGTATGTTTAGCTTTAACGACAGAAGACAACATTGAGTTTTCGAAGCATTAAACTCCACACGATTCCTACTACCCCATTTGACAATGCTGTATAAATCGGAGTTTAATGAGCTTGACATACGGCACCGTTGCAATTGTACGTCCGAAGGCGAAGGACGGGAATTATCGAACGAATATGAAAAGCTGAGGGTAGAGAGTCGTCAGCAAAACAGTTAAGTGGATTAGAAGTAACAGATAGAAGATCATTTATAAAAATGAGGAAAAGAGTCGGAGACAGAACAGAGCCCTGGGGCACACCAGCATTTATTTTATGGGAATCAGACTTGAATCCGTCCAATACAGCTTGTATTGAACGGTATAGAAGATAGCTTCTAATCCAACGAACAAGAGTATTATCGATCCCAAAAGCACGCATTTTCGATAAGAGAGCTTCATGCCAAACTCTATCAAATGCCTTGGAGATATCAAGAACAATAATATTAATTTCACCAAAGCGATGTAAAGATTTGTTCCACTGTTCGGTGAGATATGCCATCAGATCACCAGTGCAACGGTTGCTGCGGAAGCCATACTGACGGTCATGGAGAAGCTTTCGATCTTTGATATATTCCTTAAGCTGACGATTAATCAGTGTTTCCATGACCTTAGAAAGAAGCGATGTCAGGCTATGGTTCGGTAGGAGGAGGGGGAGGATGGGTCACCTTTCTTAGGGACAGGCTGGACAAATGCTGTTTTCCATCTTCTAGGAAAGATTCCAGAAGAATAGGAGCGATGGAAAAGCTTACGCAGTGGCTTTGCCAATGTGGAAGAACACCTCTTCAGAAGAATCGGGGGTATACCATCCGGGCCAGCGGATTTGTGTATATCGAGATCTTTGAGAACTCTTGCTACTGTACGAGTGCGGAAAAAAATCTGTCCCACGGAAAAATTTACATTCTCAAGTACAGGAGGGGCAACGCTGCTATGCGGCAGCGTGGAGCTGGCAGCGAAATGGGCGACGAGCAAGTTTGCCTTCTCTGAAGAGTAAACAATCGGTTTATTATTGTCGATGAGCGTTGGAACCGAAGATGTAGAGGAGTTTTTAATATTTTTTTACAAATGACCAAAAAATTTGTACTGCCTTTGGGACACTGCAGAATTTTTGCCGTAATTTTTGGTCATGCAAAAATTTGGTTCTTTCAATAACGGAGTTGCATGAGTTTGTTGCTTGTTTGTGCTTTTTCCGATTTTCCTCTGTAGGGTTGGCTTTGTAAGAACGGAAACTTACTTCTTTGAGCCTGATAGCTTCTTTACACTCAGAAATAAACCAAGACTTTTCTTTAAGTTTGATGCTTTTTACTCTGTTAGGAATAAAAGCACGCATCCCTAGAAGAATCACATTTGTGATCATTTCAGTACTGGCATCAATGTCACTATCGAGAAGCAGAGTGACCAGTCACGGAAAAAAATTCGGAAAAAAATATTCAGGCCGTCCCAGTTGGCTTTCTCCTATTGCCAAACGGTCCTGGTGGGAAGTTTTTCCTTAACTGGATAAATCAGTATTTACTCCAACCTGGGTTTCACTTAATGCCAAAACAGCTGGCCTGTATTGAACAGTGTAGACGTACACGTGAAAGAAATTCTTTCTTAGGCCGCGAACATTAGAATATATGACACGAAAATCACTTACCATTTAAAAATAAATACTTACATACAAAACACAATTCTGACTAAGTCGAACCATGCAGTGAAAATCCAAATTAATTTCCGTAATAAACAAACTGTCTTAGGTGTTATGCCCATAAGACAGCTTGCATACAAAAAAATCTATTTAAATATTCAGCACAATAAGACAAACTCAGATGCCCTTATCCATTTACCGCAAGCATTAGATGGTCATACGATGCCTACAGAAGATAAGAAAGAGGCAGTTAAGCACAAAGGTCTTGGGACAGATAAAAGGATAATTTGCTATGCGAATACGTTTTATTTATTTTTTTTCCACAACTCGAATGGGCATCTTTTTCTTTGCTCCAACGACGTGAGTGGATATTATTTTATTCTTTACAACACACACGAGGGAATTTTTTCGGTTTCTCTAACGAGTGTATATTAATATTTTTTTAAAACACTCGCGATAACAATGCGCCAAAGTTTTTTTTGACATTTGCTTAATTATTTGTGCGCGCACCTCGACGTCCGGCCTCTACGAGCTTAAGATCGACATTGATGAGGATGATGAGTCCTGGTGATATTCCTTTGATTTAAGGAATGTGTTGGTTGTTTGTAGAGTTGCACGATGCATTTTTGGTTTCAAGATATCCTAATATTCAATTATCGTATTTTAAATCGAATAAATTTGATTGTTTTTACAAAGAGAAGTATTTTCAATTATCTCGCAATTATCAAATGTTCCATAAATATTCTTTTCATTCTCTAATACATTTCTACGAGAATTTACTTAATATTAAATTTATTTAATTTTCTGACCTATTATACGAATTTACAACGTTTTCTTTAGCTAGTTCAATTGTATATAATATATTATGTTGGTTAACTCTTCTTTAATAAGTTTTATCTTAAATATTAGCACTATATAGCTCGACTGAGTCAGAACTGTGTGTAAGTATTTTTTAATGGTACGTGATTTTCTTGTCTATTTCAGTGTTCGACTGTCCGTAAGCATATCATTCATTATTGTTTTATTTACAGTAGTCTAAATCTCGACACGAAATCAACGAGTGAAGAGTGAAAAAAGGCTATATCAGGGTCAAAAAAGTAAGTATTTAATCCTATTCAGCCACCTTACAGAAAAAAATCGGAAAAAGTCCAAAAAAGTCAGGAACTTATGAAAGTCCGTTATTAATAGAACCAAATTTTTGCATGACCAAAAATTACTGCACAAAATTCTGCAAAGTCCCAAAGGCAGCGAAAAGCCATGTTTTTATTATCTCCCGTGATATTAAAAAGATCTGGGTTATAAAAAAATATTTCCTTTGAAAGGTTAGCAGTAATTTTTTTTTATAACATGCGTGAGTTACATACAAAGGAACCTTATTCGAATCCTTATGACAGCAGATACATACAAAGTCAGCATAATTCGATGATCGCGTGGTCATATCATCCGGCACCCTGCTAGTAATTATCATTGTATCTTAGCTTTAAGTTCAGTTCCCAAGACGAATAAAGAGGTCCATTCTTGGTCCACCGTATTAAAATTAAATCTCGATTGTTTCACTTGTTCCTCCACAGTTGGAGAAGAAAATATATTTTTTATTTATATATTCTTGTGAGAGACGACAGGTTGTATGTGGAAGACGCTGTTTTTACTTGGCATTCATCACTGGGGCGTAAACATAAAAGTGTAACTGATGGTTTAGTTATTTTAAAGAAAAGCATTGGTGAGATCCCGTCAACATTAACATTAATAAGCAAATTAAAAATGGAAAATAAAAACAATAATAACGAAATGTCATCGATTGTAAGTGACAGAACTGTCAGAGAACGAGATGGTGAAATGGCAATTGAAAGGAGAGCCGCTGTACAAGATGACGGTGGAAGCACAAGTAGGTGTTCATCTGACTGAGAGAAAACCGTCTGCCGGGCGAACGTAAATTTTTCTACACTTAAAATTTTAAGTTATACTGTCGCTGGGCTTAAAAACAAATATTTATTTCCCGAATTTTTTAATTATATTAAGAATTTTGATATTTTTATACTTATTGAAACTTATATTATAAATTACGATGAAACTAGTTTTAAGAACATTTTTATGAACTACGAAATAGAATACATGCCAGCTGTAAAAACAAAAACATTTGGTAGAGGTAGTGGAGGTGAACTCTTCGGGTATAGAAAGAGTCTGAAGGATGTAGCAGTTAAATTTAAAAACTTAGAGGAATCACGAATATTTAAAATAAGAATTAAAGACAACACTCATTACATCGTTCCAATTTATTTGAACTGCAGCCATTGGCAGCGAGACTTCGATAAGCTACGAGAACTTGTTTGTGAACTAGGACCTGGAAATCTGATGCTAATCGGCGACCTTAATGGAAGAGTTGGTCTATCACAAAACAACTTTAATAGCGGATTGAACTCAACACATATTTATTATGATCCAAAATCAAAGGACGAGGTGTGTGACTCTAGAGGAATCAAAATTCTGGAACTGGCTGAATGGGAGTTGTGAAGGCGACCTTGGTGGCGAATTCACTTTTATTCGTGGAACAGCGTGTTCAGTAATAGACTATTTATTTCTGTCTGGAGATTTGAACACCTGTTTTGACGAATTTCAAGTGGCAGTGAAAACGTTTTCGGGTCACATTCCGTTAGAGGTCTCGTTTAAAATAAAAACAGAGCGTGAAGGAGCAGTCAAACATAAGCCTAGTCTTCCTCCGAAAATTCATTGGGATCACATAAACATATAAAACATAGAATTGGTAAATAAAGCCAAAAATTCAAGGGATTTCTGGAAAGCAGTTAAACTTGTGAGTGGAAAAACCATTTCAACTTCTTTAGTCCTGGACATAAATATTCTCAAAAATCATTTTTTCGGACCTTCTTAATGCAGTGGAATCACCACCTCCAATTCATTATGCTGCTCCTTTAATAGTTGATGAAGTTCTTGATGTTCCAATTTCTCAATCCGAAATAGAAATAGTGATAGAAAGCGCTAAAAGTAACAAAGCTCCTGGAGAGGACAGAATACCTGTCGCATTTTTTAAAAATTTAACACCCGAATTTTTAAGACTCCTTACTGTCGAATTCAATAGAATCTTCGAGACATCTGATGCTCCCAATAGTTTCCGGACAGCAATTATGTTTCCGTTACATAAAAAAGGAAATCTTGAAAATCCAACAAACTACAGGGGCATTTCATTTTTATACACAGCTACTAAGCTTTTTAGTTCAGTACTTTATACTAGGCTCTACGATTAGATTGGACTCAAGGGAATTTTGAACGAATTCCAAGCTGGGTTCAGGAAGAATTACTCAACTGTCGACCAAATATTCTCCTTAATAAATATCGCGGAAATTTATAAGAAGAATGGAAAAAAGCTCTACGCCTATTTTGTTGACTTTCGGGCAGCGTTTGACTCCATCCCACGGGAAGCACTTTTTTATAAAATCTTTAAATATGGAATTTCAACAAAAATCATTTCAGTCATTAAAGCAATGTACAAAGATAATATAGCGAGAGTGTAGGACGGGAATCTGCTTCCGGATGAGTTTTGTACTTCGATGGGAGTTAAGCAAGGTGTCCTGAGTACCCTTCTTTTCATTTTATACATTAATGACATCACTGAATCTGTCAAAGGTGGCATAGTGCTGGGTGAAAAAACTATCCCAGGTCTCATGTATGCAGACGATATAGTTTTCCTAGCCGATTCCATAGACGGGATGCAGTTGATGATTAATAGACTTCAACGCTATTGCAAGATCTGGAACTTATCCGTTAACCTTTCGAAGTCAAAAATGATGATATTTAGAAGAGGCGGCGGAAGATATTCAAGACAGGAAAAGTGGACGTTCGAAGAGGAGGCAGTGGAAATAGTTAAGGAGTATAAATACCTAGGAGTCTTGATCACACCGAACTTGAACTTAGATAAGCACCTCCGTTCAAAAGTAGCAGAAGCTAAGCGTGCCATGTGTTCGGTATGGAGAAACTGCTATTTAAAGAACAACGTTTCCTACATAGCCAAATACAAAGTTTTTAGAGCAACTGCTATCACAATACTATTTTACGCGGCCCAAGTTTGGGGTTATCTCCCGTTTGAAGCGGTGGAAAAGTTTTTGCGTTTTTTCACCAAAACCACTTTTAGACTCCCAAGTACATCGCCCAACTATATGCTGCACCTTGAAACAGGATTAGGTCCTCTTTTCCTGGATGCACTCAATTTGCATTTTAATTATGTAACAAGAGTTATGGCGATGGGAGAAAATAAGATTCCAAGACTGGTGCTATCTCAAATCATGAATTCTGGAGGAGGGTGTGTAAGAGAATGGTATAAACTGGCAACCGATTGCTCAATAAATTTCACACTACCAACTGAAGAAAGCCCTGCATGTATCAAATTGAAATTCGATGATTTGTTAATGAAAATCGGGAATAGAATGTACGACAAGTTTATTGAGGAAGCAAAATCGTCAATAAACAGAACTTACTACAGTAGAGTAAACCACTTTTTAGACCAAAAGACCTATTTCTTGGCTGACAACACGGCAGACAAAATCAGTTTGATTTTTAAAGTAAGAGGCGAATTTATCGGTCTGAACTTTATTCCTCATTGTCCAGATCTTCCTATTTTGTGTGATTTACGTAATCGCAGAGAACGAGAAGACGTTTTCCACTTTTTGGGAGTTTGTCCAATTCTCAAAGAATTCCGTAAGCGATACTTTGGAGCGTAAACCCTTAATTTAGAAGAATCGATAAATTTGTTAAATGGAGAACGAGGTTGGGACCTTTTATACAAGTATTGTTTGAACGCGTTTCGGTACAGAAGATGTATAGTTCATGAAAGTTTTTGAAGATTCGAAAATTGTTAAATTAAGTTATGAAATATTTTATATTAGTTTTTTTTTTTTGTATTCACACTAATATACACATAATTTATAATGCAAATGTCAGTCTGGTAGACGGCCTCAGGCCAAGCCATTTAAAGACTTATGATATATAATTTATACAAGGAAAATTGTGAATTGTATTAAAAATCTTTTTTAAAGTCAATAAACTAACTAACTAACAAAACTATATTTTTTTCAAATCTCGGAAGATTTTCAACATAACTGGCGCAGTCGGTAGGATACCCAGTATCCGTTCGAATACCGAAAAAAAATCGTCTAACTAAAAAGAATTTTAAAATCGATATAATACAAAGTACAAATTTTTTTTCTTTGGTCTTACATTGAATTCATTAGGAATAAACAACAACATCATTAATCACCCTCGGAAACGAAGATGACAATTTCATTTGTTTTACCGAAAATGTAGGTAGTCAAAATCCTCCAAAGAATAAATCCATTCACCGGAGAAGGGCCTAGAGACGTGGGATCATTCATTTATGATGTGCACATTAACATTCAATACCAAGGAAGAGCTCAACTTATCTTTTGTTGTTGTTGGATGTTAGGACCGTATACAACATGGACAGCAATGAAGGTCACCTTAATAAAAAAATTGGACCGCAAGAAAGCTTTATAACTATATACCAACAGGCAGTAAGTGTACAAAAAACAAATTATCAAAAATTAAATTATATGTACTTATTGATAAAATCAATATTAAATATAATTTCGAGCCACTAAAATCTTTAGAATTTTCACCCCCCAATGTCGATGCAATGTTTTTTAGAATATTTTGTTCACAACTGAACACAAATCAAGAAAGTTTTATAATAAGCAGAAATATTAATTCTATGCAAAAAGCATATGAATTATTAAACACTTATAAAAATTCCAACCTTCAAAATAATATATTTCCTCAATATCCACACGGATACCGCAATAACTTAAACAGAAACAATTCCAATAGAAATAGAAATTCAAGAAGCTTCAATAATGGAAACTCTAACTTTAATTATAATAAAAACACTTCTTTTAATTGAAACTTTAACCTTAATAGTAAAGGGAATAGAAACTAATTAGAAAATAATTATTATAACATAAACAATACAAAACATAATTTAAACCACCGAAATAGGAATAACCGTGGAAATTTTAATGATAACAATAATTTCAGATACCAGAATTATAAAAATGTTATTAACAATAATAACGTTAATCAAAATAACCAAACTTATTTGAGGACAGGACAACTCATCAAAAAACAATTTTTTGTAAGATTTTCAAAGGTAGTAAGGCAAAAAAATTGGGAAAAGAATAGTTTCATTAAATAAAACCAGAGAAGAGACCATTTAAGAGGTAACTTTCCTTGTTTACTTTTGTAAGGTTTAAACTTTGATTTCTTAGAATTACATACTTGTCAAAATAGAGGGCTTTTCAATAAGAGCCCTACAAAAGTTTTTTTTAAATAAAACAAAAACGGTTTTTGATATTGATAAAATTCTTAATTCTTGTGAAAGTACGTTCAATGCCATTATGTATGGAACTCAATTTCTTTTGCATGGCCACCACGGTAACGCTTGCAGAAGTCCAGTCGCTGAACCCAATTTTCGACGGTTTTCAAGCATAAATCGGCCGATACTTCTGCAATTTCACGTTCGATATTCGAACGAAGTTCATCAATCGTCGCTGGCTTGTTGGCATAGACCATAGACTTGACGTAGCCCTACAGGAAATAGTCTAACGGCGTCAAATCGCACGACCGAGGCGGCCAAGCGACTGGACCATTTCGTGAGATAACACGTTCTCCAAACTTGGTTTCCAATAAATTGATTGCGACATTCGCTGTGTGGCTTGTGGCGCCATCTTGTTGGAACCACATGTCCTCCAACTCCATATCATCCAATTGGGGTCAAAAATATTCGGTAATCATTGAACGGTAGCGATCCCCATTCACAGTAACGTGCCGGTCCTGTATCATCACGGAAGAAGTACGGCCCACTGACGCCGCCGGCCCATAAACCACACCAAACCGTTATTTTTTCGGGATGCAATGATGACTCATGGAGTACGTGTAGATTGTTGCCTGACCAATACCGCATATTTTATTTAATATGTCAATATTTATTGACGAAGCCATTCATCCAGAAATGAGCCCCTCATTGCTGAAGATGATTTTTCGATGAAAATCCGAATCATTTTCAAGTTGTTGTTTAGCCCAATTCACGAACATACGACGCTTTTGGTGGTCAAGCGGCTTCAGTTCTTGCGTCAATTTAATCTTCTTAGGATGAAAGCCAAGATCTTTTCGCAAAATTCGCCACAACGACGTCACAGAGATGCCCAACGCTTGAGAACGACGTGTGAGAGACACATTTGGGCTTTCTGCAACTGAAGCCTCAGCGGCAGTAATATTATCGACACTACGGGCACTTCTTTATCTCACTGGCACGAAAACATCTTGTACTGTGCCTGTGGATTCAAAAAAGAACTGTGTTTCTTTTTTAACTCAGAGCGCTCTGAGGGCTCTACTTGTATTTATTTTAGATCAGAGCTCGATCGGTGCTTGGTTTGCTGCGCATGTTTAATGGGAGGTAGGAAAAAAAGACGGCGAACATGAAATTAAGTATCTGGTTTCGCTTAGCTAAGGCGAATATTTTTTGTTGGGATTTATACACGATCCAGCATTTTCATTGTTTACATTTTTTTATGGACGAGAACTGGTTCTTAAATACGTATTTTTATACAAATTTACGTCATCGACCAGACTTTTGATTCGAATTCTTTAGGATTTTCAATTTTTGTTTACTATTCTGAAGGTTGGCGTTTTGAAAAAATATACACATACATTCTTGAAATTTAGCCACAAACTTGCTTCTTGCTGGATATCGATATATACAAACGTCCTTGATAACATGGATTTTTGATTTGAATTTTGCTTTTCATTCAGATAGGTACAAATTAAGTGCAAACTATGGGTAGAAATTCATATACATACAAAAATAGCTTGTAAATTGATTGTAGATTTGTATAGTAAGTAGTAAGTAGACAGCTCATACCTATACAATGTGGAAATATAAGAAAAGGTGGAGACTATTATTTGGGTTAATTTATATGTCTAGTTGTGTAGAAGTGTTTTTGTTAAAAATATATATTATACTAGCGGGCCCGGCAGATGTCATCCTGCATTTCTTGAAATTCTTTTGATTTGTACACCTAAACTTGTTAAACCATTTTTTTATAACTATTGGAAGAATAACTCACGAAATTTCATAAAAAAATCAGACTTTCGGAGGGTTTTCCCAGTTTTCTTTCGTAATTATGGGTACTATAATAATGTATAGGTAGATACTTGTGCAAGTGCATTTGTGTTCTTTCATATGTCTGTAACTGAACGCTAAGAACTAGATAATATTATGAATTTCAATTTTCGAAATTAACCAAACCCATTTTTACTTGCGATAAAGGTACTTAAATATAATACAAGTTATGCATTCGTTTAGATTACAAACTTTGAGATAACATACAAACATGGCATTTCGATGATAGGGAAACACATTTCAGTTACTGGCAAAATTCTGTCTGTCTGTTCCTATTCCTATGTATTTTGGGCTACAGCCTTAATGGTTGTGACAATCGTCTTCAAATTTAGAACTTAAGGTTATTTTGACATTCTACAGAGGACTTTTTTTTAATTTTTTTTAGCTCAAATATTAACGGTACCTGACATATAACCGTTAAGTAAAATCTTATTTTCTCGAAAACGGCTCGAAGAATTATATTTTATAATAATTTTTAAATAAATAATAATAATAATAATAATTTTTAAACAATAAATAAAATAATTTATAAAGCGTTTATATACCCTTAACTCGATTATCACTCCCACCTCTGGGCAGGTGCTTCGCAAACATCGCTTCACCTGTTTGATAGAATATAAAATCGAGCGTTATGATTAATAGAAAATAGGACAGCCGCTGAAACAATTGCCCCTCTCGAACACCGACGCAATGTTTCATGTCTTTCCTTATTTTGTCGTTTCTTTAAGAAAAAATGTTCACTCGAAGTAACTAGCTGCATTCCTCCATTAAAAGTTTCTCCCGTAATGCTCGTCTTGCAAGGAATGCTCATTAGTTCACCTTTGAGCCCAATTCCGGACGTACCGTGAAATATAAGGATCCTTTTTTTTAGCCGAACACCACGAATTTGGAAAAGTTTACCCGGCGAGATTCTCTCTTGCCATTTCAATTTGCAAGCATTCAAAACCAATGTTAATCTACACCTTCTATCTCTCCCCTCCCTGTCTTCCTAATGCCCGCGCAGTGTGTTACATTAAAAGGCAATCAAATAGTCCCTTGCGCGCGCGTTACCCGAAATATGTAAAGAGAAAGGACCTCGTAAAAACCAACAAAATTATTAAAAAGTGGGTATCTACTTTTTAGTGATCAATTAGGAATTAGTAGAAGTAATAAATACTAAAACAAATTTTAGTACACATCATCTCAATTTTTAAAAAAGTCAATATGAATTCTTTTTTTTCTGAAATTCTGAGTTTTAAATACCTAAGTTTTTTCAATTGATATTTAAAGGTTTAAGAAATAATATGTTAAAACAGACTTTTCGCCTTAAAAAAAGGTATAGCACATTATTTGACATGTGGTTTTCATGAAGATTATTTATATATTATTATTATTATATTATTATATATATATATTATAATTTAATGTTATTGGTTTTGTAAACCCGCAAACCAAGACCCTTCCGGAATCAATTTTGTTTGTAATGGGTTACCTAACTACTTCTCATGAAAGTGGATGACTAAAAAAGCTCATTTGGGGGGTACCGGTTTCAGCTCACCGTCATAAATTTTTGTTTTCACAAAATTAAATGCACATTGATTATTTACATGAGAAATAAGCTTTTACTTAACCGAAAATTAAAAAAAAATGCTTTCTCGAATGTCAAAATAAACTTATAGGTATTCCAATTTTAGTAGACGGACAGAATTTTGCCAGTAACTTAAATATGTTTCTCTATCATCGTAATGTTATACCTATTTGATTGTTATCCCAATTTCTTTTCTGCACGAATGCATAACAAAAATCCATTTCTGCAAGGACGTTTGTATAAATACAGCAAGAAGTAAGTTAGTGTTTAAATTTCAAGAATGTATGAGTAACTAATTTTTTTGAAGACGGGGAAACCTTCATAATAGCAAACAATAATTGAAAATCCTAAAGAATTCGAATCAAGTCTGGTCAATGATGTATGTATATATATATGACAAACATGTATGTACATAAGTAAGTACCAGTGTTCGCACAAAACTTTAAAATCCTAAAGAATTCGAATCAAAAGTTTGGTCAATGACGTACGTTTGTTTAAAAGTACGAATGTAAGAACCAGTTCTCGCCCATATAAAAAAAATGTAAACAATGAAAATGTTGCATCGTGTATCCCAACAAAACAAGATTCTCAATGTTTTCATGTTCACCTTCTTTTTTTCCTGCCTCACATTGCACATGCGCAGTAAAGTAAGCACAAAGCATAACACTAAAAACCATGCTCTTTATTCGTCTCTCTCAACTTACCCAGTTAGTAAACGCACGAGCCACTTGGAGCGCCACGGTCCACATCTCGTCATGATAGTACTATAGCAATGTATATACAATGCGTACGTTCACGAACATAACTTTTGGGTTGGTAACCTTGCTTGTGTTTGGGTTTTTTGTGAACGAACAAATTGAACCAGATTACCTCTCAAAATTCGAAGCAAAAGAGAAACACAGTCAGCTGTTCGTGAACCTACCCAATGTATCAAATGGGGGCACCGGATACTGAGGCAGGAGGTAAAAATGGATACAGGAAAGATGTAGGAGGGGACAAGAAGGGATCGAATGCCGGAATAGGGGGGATCATGCCATCACATACAGATCTCACCTCTTTCAAAATACAAAAAACATGCCATATAGACCAATAAAAAAAGTTCCCCTGATGGCAGCACTTCGGGTGGTTACGCCGCACAAAATACAAAAAAAAGCCTTATAGACCAATAAAAAAGTTCCCCTGATGACAGTACTTCGGGTGATAACGCCGCACCTGAAAAAATAGGAGGCACTGCAGGTGACGATGCAAGGTAATTTGTTAAATCTTTAGAAAATAGTCTGATGCGTATATTGCTTTCCAAAAAAAAAAGAACCATTTCAAATGAATTCATATCGACTCTGTATATAATAAGACCGACGTATTTACAAAAAGCGATTTACCAGGAAGCTACATTGAGGTGAGCGTAAGCGTATAAGATATTTGAAAATGTAGCTGATCTTCAATTTATTTACAGCTTTGGAATTGACAGGAACCCTGGTGTTGGAATCCGTTCCTGCAAATTCAGAAATCCGAGCGATAATGCTGCTTCGAATTAAAACGCACTCTTTCACAATGTGACAAGTATGAGAGGTTTATTCTCTAAATAAACAACATAAATATTTTAGTTTCGATTATAAATTATTCGATAAATTATACACTTACTATTTTTAGCAGCTTCCTGACACTGGTTTGCGCTCGACTTTCAAATTCCAATTGAATATTTTTTTAAACTATGCGTAATGACGCCTCCGGGCATATATCACTTTTTGTTAAACAATGCGCAGACGAAAGTAAACACAAATTGTATATTCCTACACACTAGTCCGCGCTCTTTTTAGAAATGACAGAAATGACAAGAAATGTCAAAAACAGAAAATCTGTTCGATTTGGAATTCGAGTGCAAACCAGTCAGGTAATAAAGGTGTAAACACACTTGAACTTCCTACTTTTTAACATCCCGCCCCCCGTGAGGCGCCCGGTCCCACCGCAGCCTCACTTAACTCCAACAATGCCAGCTTCACCGCTGGTCTTCGAAGTATTCCAGTGGATGTCTTCACATCGGCTGAACGGATCTGATCATCTGGTCCTACGAACACCCTTACAATTCTGCCTCGCATCCATTGGCTTCTTGGAAGATCGACATCACAGATGAGAACCAGATTTCCCACCTGAAGATTTGGAACCTTGTCAAACCATTTACTTCTCTTCGTTAGTTCTGGCAAGTACTCCTTCATCCATCGCCGCCAGAAGCGGTCTTTGATCTGCTGGCTTATACGCCACTGCTTCCGAAGACATAGAGCTCTTTCATCTATTTGGCCAGGAGTCTGTGTTGAGTTCGTGACGCCCATCAAGAAGTGGTTTGGCGTAAGCGGTTCTTCTTCCTCAGTAGTCACAGGAAGATGAGTAAAAGGACGGCTGTTGATGATGTTCTCCGCTTCGACTAGTGCGCTGAGCAGCGTTTCGAATCTTGGTGCCAGTTCGTTGAGCGTATGCGCCAAGACCCTCTTCACAGCTCGAACAAGTCTCTCCCAGCAGCCACCCGCGTGTGGATTTGATGGGCAGTTGAAAACCCATTCGATTCCCTTTGCAGAAAGTTCCACCTTAATTGCCTCACTGTCGAAAATGTTTGCATCCACCAGTTCGTTGTTAGCGCCGACAAAGTTGGTGCCATTGTCACTCCTTATGCGTACCGGTATCCCTCGACGGTTGACAAAATTTCGAATGCATAATATGCATGCATCTGTAGACAAGTCTGCTGCTATCTCAAGATGAACGGCCCTCACAGTCAGGCAAGTAAACAAGGCGATCCAACGGTTTTCTTTGCGACGTCCTATGGTGATGTAAACCGGGCCAAAATAGTCAAGGCCAGTATAAGTGAATGGCCTCACGAAGGGGGTTACACGGTCCTCAGGCAACTGTCCCATCAACGGTGGCAATGGAGAAGCAGATCGAAATCGGCAAAATGTACACCGACCTCTCACCCTTCTTATTGTAGAACGCAGACTCGGCACCCAAAATGTTTGTCGTATCTCATTGGCAACCGTGTCATCGTTTTGGTGGCGTAAATGACGATGATAATGAGTCACTATCAATTCCGTAAGGCTGTGATCCTTTGGCAAAATTATGGGTCGTCTGGCAGTAAATGGTATGGTAGTAGCAGCGTCAATGCGTCCATATACGCGCAGAAGTCTATCGTCATCCATGTATGGCGTTAACTTATAGATGCTACTTTTTCTCTCAACCAGCTGCTGGCATTTTAGCTGGTTTATCTCTTCGGAGAAAGCGTCTCTCTGTGCTATTGCACATAGCACTTGCTGGGCTTCATTGAGTTCTGAAGCTGACAATTCTCCCTTCTCCGTTGGCTAGCGGCAGTACATTTTAAAGAGTCGAATGACCCAAGCTGCGGTTCTTTTCAACTTCAGATATGAAGAGAACCTCGAGAACTGGAAAACGGGTGTATTCACTTTGGTTGCGTGTAATAAAAACTTCGGCTTCATCTCTTCACGACAAACATGACTCCCAATGTCATCTGGTTGTGACGGCCATAAATGCATAGGTGATTGTAGGAAAGGCGGTCCATTTATCCACTTGTTATTGGTGCGAAAGATCGGAGGATATCGTGCACGCGTCGCTTCATCTGCTGGGTTAAGTTTGGTCGGGACCCAATGCCATTGACCGATCTTGGTGGTGTCTAATATCTCAGCAACTCGGAATCCTACAAACTGCTTATGGTGGCGAGTATTAGAACGAAGCCAGCTTAGCACAGTCTTCGAATCGCTCCAATATATTCGATCAGCCACTTTGAGATCATGGGACTCGACAATCGAATCGCATAATCTAACTCCCAAGACCGCGGCTGACAGTTCTAGGCGTGGGATGGACATCAATTTTTTCGGAGCGCATTTCGTCTTTCCACATATAAAAGACACACCAACCTCGTCTTCATGTTCAATCCGCATGTAAACCACTGCACTAAACGCCTCTTCACTGGCATCGACGAACGTGTGAAGAATAATCCTATTGGCCATGGACAAGTAAGGATGATGACATCTATTAACCTTCAACTGCATTACACTAGGAAGCACTGCCTTCCACTGGCACCACTTTTCAAAGATTTCTCGAGGAATTGGCTGATCCCATTCAACACCATGTCTCCATACTGATTGCAACAATAATTTAATGTGAACAACAAAGTTAGCAATCATACCGTACGGGTCGAAGACTGACATGATTATTCCCAGAAATTCTCTTTTGGTGGGACATCTTTTGGTTGCCATTACATCTTTGCTGACACGGGAGAAATTCAATTTAAAAAGAAATACATCCTTTCCTGGATCCCAATACATCCCCAGCACCTTTTCCACCACAGCTTCCACATTCATGTCAACGATTTGGCTTCGCTGTTCGTCGCTTGGATGACAGATACCACTCAAGAGCTCCTTTGAGTTTGATATAAAATGTCGTAACTCAAAACCACCGCTCTTATGTATCGAAATCACGTCATTCCTGACCTCAATTGCTTCTGCGACACTATCGAAACAATCGACGTAGTCATCCACGTAATGATGTTCGGTTATCACTGTGACGGCTCTAGGATGAATATCAGAAAATCTCTCGGCATTAAGATTTTTAATAAAGTTGGCTGAACATGGCGAACAGCTGGCACCAAATGTCATTGACTGCATGACATACACATTGATTGGTTTATTTTCATCCTCTCGCCACAGAAAACGCTGAGAATCTTGATCTTCTGGCCGGATCAACACCTGGTGGAACATTTCCTTAATATCCCCAGTCACTGCAACAGGTCTCATCCGAAAGTTGAACAGAATGCCCATCAATGGTTTAAGGTCATCTGGCCCCTTAAGCAGCCAATCATTCAACGAGACGCCATGTACTTTAGCAGCTGCGTCAAACACCAACCGAACTTTATCTGGCTTGTTCGGATTCTTCACGCCAAAGTGTGGCAAGTACCAGGTTGTAGGCGAGTTAACTTTAGCTTCGACGTCGGTCAGTTTCTTGGCGTATCCCTTGTCTACATAGCTAGCAATGATAGACCCATATGTCTTAGAAAACTCTGGTTCCCTTCTTAACTTGTTTTCTAGACTCTTAAGTCTCCGCTGTGCCATTTCATAACTAGCTGGCAGCTCTATTGTGTTTTGTTTCCATAACAGACCCGTTTGAAAACGATCGCCAATCTTTTTCGTTGTTCTCACAAGAATCTCGAGTGCTCTTTTGTCAGATGCAGATGTAAGCTTCTCTTTCGGTTTCTTGACACCAAAACTTTCAATATCGAAGAACTCCTCCACCATCAGCGCCAGATTAGCATCTTCGTCTTCATTTACTTGCTCACAATGAAGAACAAGGTCCTTTGTCGCATGCTCTGCGGCTGTCGCTGTCTTACCGTACACTACGTATCCCAGTTTCGTTTCAGCTATGACTGGTCCGTATTCTTTGGACCTAATGACTCGGATTGGTGCACCCAGATGACAATTGTCAAGTCCAATTAAAATTTGTGGACTTGCATCCTTGTATTCAGCAACTGAGAAAAGTTCAGCCTTACACACTGGATCGAAATCAGCAGTAGTTAGTGATTGAGTTGGCAAGCTAAGTCCACTTACAGTCTGAACACCGTCCATTTTAAATTTGTCGGCTCCATCGACGTCTGCACTGATCTGCAAGTCTACGACTAAAGACTCGTTTGTGAAAGTTTCCTTTCCAAACCATTGAAGTTTCAGATCTGTCATGTGTCCATGCAAACGCAGCTCTTTGGCCAATTCAATGCTCATTAAGGTAACTGAGGAACCTTCATCGAGTAGTGCATACGTCCGCACCACTATACCATCTCCATAAAGTCGCACTGGCAGCACTCGGAACAAAATTTTATTGTCCCTGCCAATGTTGCAACTGAGAATGTTTTTCTCTATACCTGGATACTTAGTGACGGCTGTCGCTGTCTCATGCAGAGAAGGATGATGTTTCTTTTCACAGTCACGAATCCCACATGCTTTCCTCATTTTGCACGATCGAACATTGTGACCATACTTTAAGCAGCAAAAGCAAAGTCTCTGCCTCTTCACCAACTTCCATCTAGCTGAAACATCCAGATCTTTGTAGTCGGAACATTCGAAGACTCGATGTGGCATTTTCTTACAAATGCGGCAGTTCTGACTACTTGTGTTGATAGTTGACGTACTTGGTTCTACAGCATGGAGAACATTCCTCGGATTCACTTTATGTCCGGCCTTGGACAGTGACTGCGATGAAATTGGTGTAACTAGACAGATCAATCTCGCTACTCCAGTCAACCACTCTTCGAAATGCCTTATTGTTGCATATGGTTGAATAAGGAGGCTCCGCTCAGCCCACTCCAGCTTCTTGCTCATAGGTAGCTTACTAATGAGCTCATCAAGGAGTGAGGGATTAGCCAAGTGCATCGACATTCCACTTGCTTCCAAAAATGTAGCCAAATTCTGAACCTTGGTCGCAAACGGTATCAACAGTTCGAGTTTGTCTTCTGGAATCTGTGATATTTCTTTGACTTTGAGCAGTTGGCTTCGTACTAGGATATCTGGGCGACCAAAACGAAATTCCAACGCTGCCATTGCTTGCTCCACATTGTTTGGGTGAATCAACATCGCTTCAACAACCTCTCTTGCCACTCCCTTGACACATTTCTGCAACCGAAAAAGGTTATCTACATTCGTGTAATTAAACATGTTGGTAGACTCTCGAAAGGTAGTAGAAAATATTGGCCAATCCTCTGGCCTCCCACTAAATTCAGGAAGGTCATGTAACTTGTAGTGGTTTCTAGTACCTTCGACGGTGTGTGGGTTGCTGAAACCTCTTTCAATGTATGGCTGTGTTGGCATCGGCGGGGGCAAAATCGATTGCTGTCTATAGTTGTGATATCCTGTCAGTGGCGGCATGAATGTCGGAACATATGAAGCACTACTGGAAGCAAATTGCGTTGCACCCGTATATGCATTTCAGTATGGTGATCCAGAAGGCTGTAACTGCATGTACTTGGCATTACTCATAGAGCAGGGTGCTTCTTGAGCTTGTCCAAGTCCAGTACTCATGATGCTATTAGTCGCTGTTGTTATTACACTCGTTCTAGTTGCTGTTGTGTTAACACTTGTTGTAGCTGAACAAGATGTTAAATTCACTAAAGCACCATTTGCACTTGAGACTGCTCCAGTTGCGGCATCCTGTTGTGTATGAGCAAGCACTTCCTCGAGGCGGATACGCTCCTCTCTCTCATTGGCTGCACTGAGAACTGCTGCTTCCAGTTGCACTCGCATCTCCTCCAATTGTTTCTGCATATCTGCTTCCATTGCTGTCGCTTCACGGACGTCGTTGTGTTTTGATGGCACGTCGACTTTTTGTTTGTCAGTTGACTCTTCTTGAACTGGAACGAGAGTCTTCTTTGAACTCTTGGGCACAGATTTAACTGGGGTGGATTTTGTGGACTTCTTCGAACTTTTGAAGACAGATATGGCTGGGTTTAATCGAGTACTTCTTCGTGGTGTAGCCGTACTTGGCATAGATATTTAAATGGCAGAAAATGTCTACTCCTGCGGCGGCTTATAAAATATCTTCGAAGACCCTCGTGGAGCTGCTGGCAACAAACTCCTTGCTCAAGGTGATCTTCCTTTATTTGTCCCACTTAGTTCACTGGCAGCAAACTAAACTCGGGACGGCGGCAATGGCGGTGATCAATAATTCCAGCAGGCGCTTCGCTGGCTGCGAACTTAAATTGGCTGGGAATTTTTGCAAAATATATCTGCTTGATCTGTATAAGATTTGTGGAGCTGCTGGCTGCTAACTCCCTCCTTCAGGCGGCGAAACAACTCTAATTTTAGTTGCGTTATTCTTTTTTCAAAATAAGAATAAAATTTGTTGGAATCCGTTCCTGCAAATTCAGAAATCCGAGCGATAATGCTGCTTGGAATTAAAACGCACTCTTTCACAATGTGACAAGTATGAGAGGTTTATTCTCTAAATAAACAACATAAATATTTTAGTTTCGATTATAAATTATTCGATAAATTATACACTTACTATTTTTAGCAGCTTCCTGACACTGGTTTGCGCTCGACTTTCAAATTCCAATTGAATATCTTTTTAAACTATGCGTAATGACGCCTCCGGGCATATATCACTTTTTGTTAAACAATGCGCAGACGAAAGTAAACACAAATTGTATATTCCTACACACTAGTCCGCGCTCTTTTTAGAAATGACAGAAATGACAAGAAATGTCAAAAACAGAAAATCTGTTCGATTTGGAATTCGAGTGCAAACCAGTCAGGTAATAAAGGTGTAAACACACTTGAACTTCCTACTTTTTAACACCTGGTATGACTCAGGTACTTGTTAGATGACACTATTCGACATCCATCTCTCTCTTTGAATGTTGAACAGCAGGAAGCAGTGTAATTTAGATACTTCAAGACCATTCTAAAGGAACATTTGGAGCAAACAATTCAAGTAACCAGATGTTTGAAAAGGTAGCTGGCATTGGGATGTCATTTTTTCAATACCTTCACCTAGCGACAAAGTAGAGTATTTGAACAGTAATATTTTAAGGCTCTTTGAAATGCAGGTGCCATTTAAAACAAAAACGAAATGCACCCATCGTTCTTAAAAATTCTATTGCCTGCCCTTTTACCGTATATAACGCATATTTTCAATTCAATCATAGCTACTAACGAATTTTCTACACAATGGCAAATGGCAAAAATAATACCTATTCCAAAATCGTCGAGAAATGATGAATTTAGACCATTATCAATATTGCCATGTATATCAAAGGTGTTTGAAAATATTATTCAAAAACAAATTAGTTCTTTCCTCCAGCGTGAAAATATTTTGACTTCAAAACAATCCGGATTTCGTAAGAAAAATAGTTGCATTACTGCTTTGGTTAAAGTCTAAGAGGACATAAGAAAATCTATCGACAATGATAACATTACGTTTTTAGTACTACTCGATTTTTCGAAGGCTTTCGACATGGTAAATCATTCCACTCTATGTGAAAATCTCTCCGGTTTTTATAACTTTTCCTCGGATGCAGTCAAGCTTATTTACTCTTATCTTGACAAAAGAATGCAAGCGGTTGAACATAATGGAATCATCTCAGATTTTTTGTTCAATAAAAGCCCAAGGGGTCTATACTTGGGCCTCTGTTTTTCTTTCTCTATATATTAATGAACTTCCAAAAATTGTAAAACATTGTTCAATACGCCGATGATGCTCAGCTATACCTTAGTTGTCCATTGGGTGATATAGAGCACTTTGTGACTTGCATAAATGAAGACTTAGAAGAAGTTGTATGCTGGTCACACCAAAATAGTTTAATGCTGAATCCGAAAAAATCTAAATGCTTAGTAATATCAAAGAGTAAAATAGATGTATCTTATTTCCGATTCATCTTGATAAATGGCTCCGCTAATGAATATGCAGAATCTGCTAAAAATTTAGGTGTTATCTTCAATCGCAGTCTAACATGGAATAACTATATCTCATATAGTCGGTAAGACATACGGCGTCCTTCGCACACTTTGGTCGACACAGTGCTTCACCCCTTTAAAAATCCGAATATTACTTGTTAAAACACTTATCATGCCACTCATTACTAATGGTTGCGAAATATTCTGTGATCTAGACCTTACAAGTAAAAGGAAACTTACAGTTGCATTCAATAGGGCTTTACGATACATCCATGGATTACGCCGTTTTGACAGCATTTCACAACATTCATTACGCTTTCTTGGAATGTCTTTCGAAAACCTCCTGAAATTTCGGTCTTTAGTCTTGTTTTCGGATATACTTTTGACACACCAACCCACAGATCTATACAGTAAAATCACATTCTTGAATCAACTTGATCAGGACATTTATTGATCCCCCGCTTTAACTGTTTGACATCTGAACGCCATTTTCTTGTCAACTCTACACGTTTATGGAATTTACTACCTCAACAATTAAGAATTTCATGAATAAATAAAATACAAAAATACAAAAAAATACATTTAATGTAATTACAGCTTCTGGAAATGACAAGAACTCTGGTAAGACTCAGGTACTTGGAAGAAAACACGAGGGTAAAGAACTTAAGTCCTTAACCCTCTCTTTGAATGATTAACAGCAGGAGGCAGGAAGCAGTGCAAGGTAGATCCTTCAATGAGCAGTAGGAACCAACAATTCTAGTCACCATCTTTCGAATATCTTTTTAATATATTTAACAATAAGTTTATTGAAAATGAAAATCAAACTAAAAAACACTCAAAGTAAAATGAATGTATGCCATATTTTCTTGTATTTCCTTATTTTTCTAAAAAAAAATCAGATAAACACTCAAATAAATAGTACAAATACATAAATAAACACAGAAAATTTAACTTCTACTGTCACTAAAAAATATTTGTTTACTTCAAAAGGTCTCTGTCTACGTCATAGCTCTCAAAAACTAAATGAGGGGATTTTTGGACGGCGTAATCTTGTGTTCTATCATTCTTGGTTCTGGACGACCAAAAACAACGGAATAAGAGAAACACAGTCAGCATATGCTCTGAGAGAAAAGTATGCAAGAAATGTTAGGATACTTTTGAAATGTTCTCCATATTTCATATGTTCTTCAGTCAGCTGTACATCAGCTGTTTTTAAACTTGCTAATTACAACAAAATCAATGCGTATGTTCACAAACGTAACTTTTGGGTAGGATACCTTGCTTATGTTTGGTTTTTTTTTTGTGAACGAACAAATATAACCAGATAGGTCATGATTCACAGAAATACAAGAACAAGGTATGCTCACTTTGGCTGATTATGCGTGTGACGTCACATTCTTCTAATTTTTGTTCTTAGAGAGTGTATTAATTTGCCGATTTTGCTATTGTTTTTTATGTTTACTGTTTTTATAAAAAAATCCTAAAAGCCTTCAGTTTTAAAAAATAATCTTCACTTAACAAATAAAATAATAATAAAAGAAGAATGTGACGTCATAAAATATCAATATGGCGATTTGTATGCGTCTAGTGAGCATAGGTTATCTCTCAAAATTCGAAGCAAAAGAGAAACTTAGTCAGCTGTTCATCATCAGCTGCTCACGTGTTGAGAAAAGTATCCATCAATATTGAGGATACCTTTGGATTTTCTCTCTGTTTCCATATGTTCTTCAATCAGCTGGAAAACAGCTGTTTTTAACCATGCTAATTACAGCAAAAGCAAGGTAACCTATCCGAAAGTTACATTCGTGAACGTACCCAATGAATCAAATACTGTTTGAGTGTGATACATCTTTCCGCTGGTGGAAGATCGTAACAAATAATGAGAAGTCGCTTATTTGAATGTAAAACTATTCTGATTTATTTGTCATAACTTAACTCTATTTATTCTAATTAATTTAATATAATTACAAATAATTCTATTATGTTTTGCTAACGTACTTTTCATGATTTCTTACAGACCTAGTATTATAACAATTTCATTTACCTATTTTGCCTACAATCGTATATTTAATTTCTAATTTCCTTGTTGATCTAATAATATAATTATTTTATTTACCTTACTGTTTTGCTTACAATAAATATTGCATAATTTATATTGACCTAATAATATACTTAACAATAATAAATGCCAATATTTGCTGACACTGCTTCTTAATGTGCAGCTTATGATGGGGTATAACAAGTGTATATGAGTCAATATAATCGGCGGTTGTTGTTTGAATTTGTACATATCAACAAATCCAACGAATAAAAATGCTAAAGCACCGTTTTGTAACTTTGTCGATATCTTTTTGCATTGATGAAATATGATATAAAAAAAATCCATACGTTTCGCATCTGGAAATAATCGGAGTACTGTCCTTGCGATAACCTTTAATTTCATTCTAACTGGCTGAACACAATGAGAGCCGCAGCCGCAATACGAAGCCGGAGCCGCAGAGAGTTGTCAAAATTTTTCGTACGGCTTTTTTAAATCTGCCCACAATGGATTTTTTTGACATTTGAGATTTTAATGATATTATCTGAGTGAATTGAAGTATGTGTTCATTTTTAATTTGCAGATAATTGTTATTAAAAATCAATAAAAGTTATTAAAATGGAAAGTGAATATTTTTATAATTTTTGTTGGTCAAATTCCACAAAATTCCTTTAGCGCGCAAGTTACACAAATGAAAGTCAGCAAACTTGACGATGGCACATTTGTGTTGCTTCGCAACCCATAAATTGTCGATGCATCAGTTTCCTATGTGAACCTCACAATATCCGAAAGCCATAGGAAACTGAATGCAAACCATAAATTGTCAATGCAATTTCCTATGGGAACTTCTCAACTACCGAAGGCCATAATTTAATTACTTATTTATATTATTAATTAATTTAATGTATGAAGGTTGTAGGTATCTCCTGAAAAATAATAGAATTAAAAGACAATAAAAACTTATCCGTCAAAGGAGACAAACCGAAGTGCTCTTTTGTTTTTATTCAATAAACATATACCTAAAATATATGTAACTCGCACGGCTTCTATAACTTTGTCATTTTCGTCCATTACGTTTTTTTTCTGTTTTGACAACCAAAAATAATAAACAGGCACGACAATGTTAGACCTTGTGTACATGATTCTTTTTATCGGTTGTTTCTTCTTATTTCTCTTTGGCAGGAACGTACGATTGTGTGTACACGAGAGTGAACACTTCATTTTTCATTGCTTTCGTTTAGTTGTCAAATTAATTGTATATTTTTGGATTTGTTCTGTTTCGTCGGAGGTTTTTTTAGAGAAAAGGAAAATTTTCTAATATAATTTAAAATTTCTTTCAACAAATATACAGTAAGTACATATGTATTTTTTATCTAAAAAAGTCAAGATCTTTATACTGTTTTCTTCTAGAAAATATAATTATTATGGAGGATAATTCCATCGTGTTGCTTGTTAGCAAGTTCTGCGGCTGCAATGTATTTATTAATACAAAAAAAAGAAAAGAAGAAAAGAGAATGGGTTAAACAATGGAAGCTCAGAAGAACGGAAAAAGGATGCTATAGTTTACTCAGCAATGAACTACGCATTGAGGACAAGAATTCTTTCAAACAATACATTAGAATGACGGATGAGTGTTTTGAAGAACTACTGCGGTACGTAACGGTTGACATCAAAAAGCAAAACACGATTATGAGAACATCGATAGCACCAGACGAAAAACTTTCCATAGTCCTAAGATTCTTGGCAACAGGGGAGTCTTTTAGAAACCTGGAATTTCAAAGTAGACTGTCGGCATCTTTCATATCCAACATTGTTTCTGAAGTATGTGAACTCATATATAAGAAATTGGGACCAGAGTTTTTAAAAGTATGATTTGCAATTAATTAACTACCTATAACACTACTTATATCTAGTCTTTTTTTAGTTTCCAGAGAATAATGAAGAGTGGATACAAATTGCCAAGGAGTTTGAGATTTGGTGGCAGTTTCCGCATTGTATTGGTGCTATAGATGGTAAGCATATAGCTTTTCGTGCTTCAAGGTCTTAAGGGATTTAATAGCATTATATTGCTTGCAATGTGTAAGGCAGACTATACTTTCACATACGTAAACGTTAGTAGCAATGGACGTTGCCATGATGCAGGAGTTTTGGCCCAAAGTGATTTGGATACGTTTTTAAATGGTGATTACCTTCCGAGGGATGACATTATTGGCAATGGGCGATCCCTTATTTATGTTCTGATTGGAGATGATGCCTTTCCACTGACCAGAAATATAATTAAGCCGTTTCCATATAATAGCACAGAAAGCGAAAAGAAAGTATTCAATTTTCGACTAAGCCATGCTCGTCAGACTATTGAGCATACCTCGGTATTCTTTCCAACGGGTTCAGGGTTCTGTAGACATCTATCCATTTTAGGCCAGAAAAGGTAAAAAAATTGTTCAAGCCTGTTGCGTTTTACACAATTTTCTGGCCAAAAGAAACCAAACTTATCTGGATCCACAAAACTTTCACCAATCACCAATGTTGCAAACAATTCAAACTGAAGGCCGGACAGAAAACCAGAGAAGCCATTCCAAGCCAGCTTCTGAAATACAAAACTCATTTTCGCAGCACTTCAGTTTTGAAGGAAAAGTTGAGTGGCAGTACAACTATATGTAAGACTTAAACAAAAATAAAACAAAACCAATTTTTGAAAATAAATTTGATTGTGTTTGTTCCTTTTTATCATTATATATTTATTATATATATTTATATTATATATATATTTATATTATTATTATATTTTTTACAACCGATACAAAGAATCATGTACACAAGGTCTTAAAAGTTAACCAACCTTTGCGGCTCCCCAGTTGCGTTCTATTGTGTTCTAGAGTTGGGTAGTTCCGGACCGTAATAGTTCCAGGAACTATGTCCTCTCTCGGACACATTTCCTTTCGTTCCACAAACTGATTTTAAACATGTCCATGTCCGAACTCCGATTCGACTTCATACTTCGTCTTCGTTTTCGTAGATATAAAATAAGAACAAAAAATATAGACCAAAGCGGAGAACGAACATGTTCATTGTTCGTCATCAGTGACTTACAATACAAAACATAAGTATAATGTTGCAAGCCTCCCGAGCCAACACACGTGAAAGAGACCGAGAATAGTGTTGCTTATGCACTTCACGAAAATCCACAACCAAGCACAAGCCACAACCACCATGAGAATAAGATATGAGAGAAAGACAGTGTAATAGCTAGATACATAAATGAACATAAATGAAGTATACGTTAATCGGTACGACGTCCGACCGCTTATCATGTCAATAGTTCCTGTAGTTCCATGTCTTTCTTTATCTACCTGGACCTGGAACTAGATACATTCGGTTCGACCGCCTATCATGTTAATAGTTCCTGTAGTTCCATGTCTTTCTTTACCTACCTGGACCTGGAACTAGATACATTCGGTTCGACCGCCTATCATGTTAATAGTTCCTGTAGTTCCATGTCTTTCTTTACCTACCTGGACCTGGAACTAGATACATTAGGTTCGACCGCTTATCATGTTAATAGTTCCAGTTCCATCTCCATGTCTTTCTTGAATGAAGGAAATACACGTTAATCGGTGCGATCTCTTATCATGTTAGTAGTTCTAAATTGGATTGAAATTGGAAATTTCATTGATTTTAGGTACTAGGTATGTTCTTTTTTTCAAGTATTTATCTTTGTATATTCACTGTTTGTATATATACAATAGTATTTATGTTTGTTTTGTTTTGCAATTTGTTATTTTGTTGTATTAAAAAACACCATTTTTATATATTTATATGTTCTTTTTTACTTGCGATTATAAGTATTATAAGACATATTTTGGAATTTTGAATATAAAAAAAATTTAGATAAAATGAAACAAAAATATCAGTTTGTCAGTCTGTCTGTATGTATGTATGTATACCGATTTGCAGCCTAAACGGCTTGATCGATTATCTTCAAATTTAGAATGTGTGATTCTTTTGGCATTCTTTAGAGGGATTTTGAAATTTAATTTTAAGGGGTAAAAATAACGAAACCTGCCATATGACCGCTAAGGAAAGCAATTTTTCTCTAAAACGGCTTGATTTTGATGACATTTTTTGAGAGTATTTTGGTAAGAATTTGCTATCATTTTATCAAATGTACCTTTTATATAACAGTTTTTTTTAATAATTCACTTTCTTGGTAACAATTCGTTGGATTTCTTTCAAATTGTATACAAGAAAAGATTTAGATAGCCAAATTAATCCTGCATACCAAGATTTCGAATAACTTCATTTTCTTTGTAACGGGTGATTTTTTTGAGGTTAGGATTTTCATGCATTAGTATTTGACAGATCACGCGGGACACCATGTCTGAGGTGTCAAAGAAAAAGATGCTCAGTATGCTTTGACATTTTATCATGAATAGACTTACTAACGAGCAACGCTTGCAAATTATTGAATTTTATTACCAAAATCAGTGTTCGGTTCATTCACCGTAACGTTGCGTCCAACAGCATCTTTGAAAAAATACGGTCCAATGATTCCACCAGCGTACAAACAGTGCATTTTTCGGGATGCATGGGCAGTTCTTGAACGGCTTCTGGTGGCTCTTCACTCCAAATGCGGCAATTTTGCTTATTTACGTAGCCATTCAACCAGAAATGAGCCTCATCGCTGAACAAAATTTGTCGATAAAAAAGTGGATTTTCTGCCAACTTTTCTAGGGCCCATTCACTGAAAATTCGACGTTGTGGCAGATCGTTAAAAATCGTTAGTAAGTCTATTTATGATGAAATGTCAAAGCATACTGAGCATCTTTCTCTTTGACACCATGTCTGAAATCCCGCGTGATCTGTCAAATACTAATGCATGAAAATCCCAACCTCAAAAAAATCACCCGTTATAATCAATTTTTGATTTTTTTTTTGAAAAATTATTATTCTTAAAACTAATCAAAAAAATTATTTTAAATTTTATGAAAAGCTGTAGGTATAAAACGCTTGCATACCAAAATCTTAAAATAGAAATGATTAAAAACGAAAAATAAATATATATATATATATATATATATATATATATATATATATATATAAATACCCTGTAATAAAAATATTTGCTAAGTATTTTTTCGTAATAGATTGACTCTAAGCATCATCCGATATCAATTATACCAATTATAGCAAATTCTATCGAAAAATAACGAAAATTGTCTTTTTTTTCGTAACACTGTACCAAAAATATTTTGTCAGTATTTTTTTTTCTTGATTAGTTGACTCCATCCGATATTAATTTTAGCCAATTCTGTCGAAATATAACGAAAATCAAATTTTTGGAAACACCCTGTAAAAATATGTATTTTTCATTGGAATGTCCCTAACAAATTTTACATAGCATTACATTTGTAATAAACATATTTTCATTACAAATTACTTTTGTAATGCAAGTAATACAAAATTGCATTACATTTTTTTTGTAATGCGCATTTTATTTTTAATAACAATTTTTGCAACCGTGTAAGCCGTGCTTGACTTTCTTTTTTTCTATTCACACTGAAATGTGAATAATAATTGAACTACGGAAGAAAAGAACTATTTATACATAATTTATATGAAGCTCAAACTAGCATATAGAAATAGACATGGAACTAATAAAACAACAAAATACCTACTTATACGGAACGAATCAACATGATGGGTAATTCGCAAAACCTTAACAGTTCCGCGGACATGGTTCCAGGAACCAGTTCCGACGAGAAAAAGAATCGTTCCATGTCCGGTCCGCTACTGGAACTGTTTTGCCCAACTCTATTGTGTTCACAATGTTTAATTCGTGTGTATTCAATATTTGACAGCTGTTGGAGTTGCGGCTCCGTATGCGGCTGCGGCTTCATTGTGATCAGCCAGTTAACTTGACTGGAATTTCCAATGGAAGGCAATAAGTCAAGCTGCCATTGACATTTCAAAAATTCAATATTAAGGTTATTCCACACCAAAGAAACATTTGATTAAAATACATTTCAGGAATATTTTTGAAATTATAGCGTCGTGTTTTATTATCACCAAAATAAATTTAAAAAATCTTGTCCACTAGACTAAAATGCTTGAACGGTAAAGAAATTTTCCGTTCGGATTGAATGAAGAGAAATATCTCATAAGCATTTTAGAAATACTTATAAAATAAATATTAAAAAAAAGAAAATGAATAATCACACAAATTGGAGACGTTAAAAACAACAATTATGATTTCAGAAATGTTTCGCGAAGCGTCGGGTTCTAAATAAATAAATAAAATTTCTGATTTTTTTAAAGAAATGTTTTCTTGGTGTGGGCACAGCTTCAAAGATAATAAGGAAGAGGTACAATTTTTTTATGAATCCCTTTGATTTGATTTTTGGGCCTTTGAAGACCTTTAAAAATTAAAATTAATATAAATTACATACAAAAAGATATTTGTCTGCTTTAATGTTCGTTTTTTATTTAATTCCATTTTTTTCAGTCTTATCGCCTGTTCACAAAAAAATGACAAAATTTGACGTTTCAAAGGAAAAACTTATAGCATTTGAAATTGTATATAAACTGCTATAGTACTATCATGACGACGTGTGGACCTTGGTGCCCCAAGCGGCTTGTGAAGCAACTACCTGGGAAATTTGAGAGAAATGAATAAATAGAATTGTTTTAAGTTTTATGCTTTGTGCTTTTGTGCTTAATTTACTGCGCATGTACAATGTGAGGCAGGAAAAAAAGAAGGAGAACATTCGCTGAGGCGAATAATTTTTTGTTGGGATTTATACACGATCCAACATTTTCATTGTTTACATTTTAGTTTTTATATGGACGATAACTGGTTCGACATTGACCAGACTTTTGATTCGAATTCTTTAGGATTTTCTATTTTTGTTTACTATTATAAAGGTTAGTGTCTAAAAAAATATACACATACATTCTTGGAAATTTAAAACTAATATATCGATATCGATATATACAAACTTCCTTGATATAATGGATTTTTGTTTTGAATTTTGCTTTCCATTCGAATAGGTACGCAAACTATGCGTAGAAATTAGTTCAGATTTTTTTTGTCTAAATTGATTATAGATTTTTATAGTAACAAATATCTTTGTGGAAATATAACAAAAAGTGGAGACTATTATTTACGTTAATTAGTATGTCCAGTTGTTTAGTAGTGTTCTTGTTAAAAATATATACCTATTACTAGCGGGCCCGCAGATGTCTCCCTGCATTTCTTTATATTCTTTTGATTTGTTCACGTAAACTTATTAAAACGTTTTTTTTTATAATTATTTTTTCCAAAAATTTTCTTTCGTAATTATGGGTACTATAATGATGTATAAGGCAAGTGCATTTGTGTCGTTTCGTATGTAACTGAAGTCTGAAAACTAGATAATATTATGAATTTTAGTTTTCGAAAAACTTCAAATTCACCACACTCATTTTACTTGCGGTTATAGGTTCTATAATGCAAGCTATGCATTCGTGCAGATTAAAAAATTTGAGATAACAGTTAAACATGGCATTACAATGATATAGAAACATATTTCAGTTACTGGCAAAATTCTGTCTGCCTGTCTTACGTACGGGTGGACCAATCGTCTTCAAATTATATATAAATATATTTTGGTGGAAACAAATAATGTAAGTTGGTTGATAAAAGTTATAGCACATTATTTTAAGGGTTGCCGTTGTTTTTAAATTTATTTATTTCAAATGCAAGTGCTTTTTTTAGAAAATGGCCCTTATTTCCTAAAAGGGTGTCTATTGACCCACGACCCCAATAGCAAAACAAAAATAATTGTCCTTAGGCTCTCTATAGAAATCTGTTAGTAATTTGCAGCGCCAAAGTTAAGGTGTTCTACCTGAAAAATGTAAAGAGAAAAGACCTCGTAAAAACCAACAAAATTATAAAAAAGTGGGTTTGGTAAATTTTAATTTCCTCGAAAACTAGAATACGTTATAGCATCTAGTTTTCAGTAATCAATTATGAAATAGTAGAAGTTAAAAATTCTAAAATTCAATTTTGAAAAAAGTCCATATAAACTATGTTTTTTTTATTTTTACTTGCGATTATAGGTACTATAATGCAAGTTATTCATTTCTGCAGATTAAAAATTTTGAGATAACAATCAAACATGACATTACGATGATAGAGACACATATTTGAGTTACTGGCAATATTCTGTCTGTCTGTCTGTCTGTCTGTACGGATGTATTTTGGACTGCAGCCTAAACGGTTGGGCCAATCATCTTCAAATTTTGAACTTAAGGTTATTTTGACATTCTCGAAAACGGCTATAAGAATTTTTATTAAAAAAAATCACTGCGCGACTGTAGGTATGCAATATATTTTGGTGACAAAAAAAAATTAATATGGTGGGCTAAAAACGGTACCTCTCATAGACCCGGTTTTTTTCGACTTTCTTTCCAAAGTGGTTAAACAATTTCAATCAAAATTGATATATAAGAAGATTTAGGTAGCGTAAGTAATTTTGCATTAATTTTTTTTTCGAAAACTTTTTTTTTTGTATTTTTAATATTTTTTTAAAATTTTTTTTTTTTGAAATATCAATATTTTGAAAACGGGTAAGCGATTTTTTTTTTAAATTTTGTTTTTAAATGTTTATTTTTGTGCTTAAGTTTGTATTCTTGAATTATTTTTTTTTTAAGTTTTTTAAAAATGTTGTTAAAAAAACCCGTTTTATTTAAAAACGGCTGCTACGATTTTGAAAAAAAAAATCACACTTTTTTACGTTTCCTAAAGAAATAAAATGGCATTTAAATTATTTCACCCAATAGTTGCTTCCATTTTAGTGTCAGTTATTTTGGGTGACACTAGTCCTCCTGAGTACCTACACTAGCGGGAAAAAAATTTAAACCTCAATTTTGACATTTCATCCAGTAATCCCAGACTTTGGCAGCAAATTTTCCCACCTTGGCATGTTAAAATTTTCTTTTTCTCTCCCCATGTTATTTAGAATAACCCAAAATTAATCCATCAAGTAATAAATACAAAAAAAACGCTCATAGATTTATTAAAATAATTTTTTTTATAGCTTGGTAAATTACAAGTCCTTAAAAGCTTAACAACCTTAACTTTGTTGTGATTTTGAACTGTCATAATGCAAACTAAACAAAAAGCCTTAAGGTGTGTCCACACCAAAGAAACATTTTTTTAAACATTTCAGATGTAAAAAACCTTTCAGAAATATTTTTTTCTTTCTGAAATGTTTTTTAAATGTTTCTGAAATGTTAATTTAAGTCTGGACGCTTCGCGAAACATTTCTGAAATGTCTATCTGTTTCCCCTTCTGAACGGAAATCTTTCTTTATATTCATGCATTTTAGTCTAGTTGATAGGTTTTGTTGTTTTTATTTGTTTGTGTTCTGTTCATGATGACAAAACGCGACTCTATGATTGCTCCTTTTTTACATCATGAAGTACAGAACTGGATTAATAAAATGGAACACAAACATTTAAGAAGTGTTTTAGAAATTTCTGAAATGTTTCTAACATGATATTTAAGCAAAGGGGAAACATTTCAGAAATGTTTTTTTAAACAAATGTTTTTTTGGTCTGGACACACCTTTATAGTCGTCACAAGAAATAGGTCTCAACTTCTGGCCATTTTTTTCAGGATTTTTATTAACTTTGTCTTTTATCATTATTCATGAACAACTAGTTAGAAGAAATAAATAAAAAGGAACGTTAGTCTTAAAAGAAAAAATGGCTTTTAGAATGATAGGAAATAAATGTCAAACACCTTATGTACTGCCTTAGTAGTATTTTATTTGATCATAATTAATTTTTTTTTCTAAAAACTAAAACTCTTTTTTCTACGAGATTTTAAAAAATATTTTTAGCTTGTCTTAGGCATAAACCAATAAAAAAAGGAAGTTGCCCACGATCTAAAAAAAAACAAGAGGCAAAATACCAAAGATGTCGCACACTTCTATGGATGGAATTAAAAGTGTCAGTTATGTTTTACCGGTAAATGCGACTTTTTGAATTTTTAAAAACAGATGTATCGAGCTTCTATGTCAATATTTTAAGTAGTTATTTTTTTTCCTGAAGTGGGTTCAGGAGAGCTAGCATCGCATTCTCAATGTTGACGACATTTTTTTGACAATTTTTGTATGAAGCTGACATTAGACTAGCAGTCCATATATAAAACGTCCATGCATATTTGTATTACTTTTGCCACTTGTTGACATCTATTTTCTTTGTTTTCCTTGATTTTCGTTGTTTTCTTTGTTTCCTTTTGTTTTCTTTTATTTATGTGGTTGTCTCTTTTTCTCTTATATTGGACTTGAGTACAGTGTGTGATTTTTGGGTAAAATAAAATAAATGTACAATAAAATACATTGCCCATTTTCTTTTATTAAATAATTTATTTCATTAGTTTTTCTTCCAGTATTTCATTCCGATGTATTCTACTTACTTACTAAGGTGGCGCTACAGTTCGGGACGAACCTGGGCCTCAACCAACATGCCTCTCCAGGCAGCTCGGTCTTTGGCTAGCTGCCTCCAGTTTTGCACTCTAAGATGGTTCAGGTCATCCTTCACTTGAGCGCGCCACCTAAGGCGAGGTCTTCCTTGACTGCGTCTACCCAAAGAGGAAGAGAGGGCTTTGCTACTCAATTGCCTTCCTAGCCCATAGAAATAGCGATTGGCAAGAGTAATTCTCGCTTTATTTCTGACGAGATGTTGTTGTCAGAAGTTATAGCGGATCCGAGGTACACAAAGGCCCTAACTACCTCAAAGTTGTACCTGTCTTTTGTGATGTTTTGTCCAATCCGCCGGTGTTGTGTGTCCCTTTTTGTGGACAGCAGATACTTCGTTTTGGCCTCATTGACTGCTAGTCCCATCTCAGCCGCTTCAGCTTCAATGCTTGCGAACGTTCCAGTGACAGCTCGCCGAGTTCTGCCAATGATGTCTATGTCGTCAGCGTATGCTAGCAATTGCACAGACTTGAAAAAAATTGTCCCACTACAATTGACTTGCGAGTTTCTTATAGTTTGTTCAAGTATTAAGTTGAAGAAATCGCACGATGGCGCATCACGTTGTCGGAATCCTTTTTGACGTCAAAAGCTTCTGTGAGGTCATTACCAACCTTGACGGAGCAGCGAGAGTTCTCCATCGTAATCCTGCTCCGTCGGACGAGTTTTGTGGGGATGCCAAAACCTGACATGGCTCTGTACAGCTCGTCTCTATAAATGCTATCGTACGCGGCCTTAAAATCAATAAAGAGTTGGTGGGTATCGATTTGAAATTCTTGGGTAGTTTCCAGGATCTGCCGGAGCGTGAACATTTGATCGATTGTGGACTTTCCTGGTCTGAAACCACACCGATAGGGACCAATAAGGTTGTTGACGAAAGGTTTCAGGCGTTCACATAGTACGGCAGAGAGGATCTTGTAGGCGATATTCAGGAGACTAATTCCTCTATAGTTGGCGCAGTTTAGAGGGTCTCCTTTCTTGTGGATCGGGCAAACGATGCTGAGATTCCATTTATAAGGCATACTTTCTTCTGACCAAACTTTAGAGATGAGTTGGTATATGCACTCCACCAGGTCATCTCCGACCGCTTTAAAAAAATCGGCGGGTAGTCCGTCGGGTCCAGCAGCTTTGTTGTTTTTTAGTTTAGATGTTGCTATCCTCACTTCATTTTGGTGGACGGAAGTTTTGTCTGTCATCGTCCATGTTGGATGGTTCATTCTGCCTGACAGCGGGATTTTGGTCTTCATCGCCGTTTAACAGTCTACAGAAATGGTCCTTCCATGTTCTCAGCACTGACTGTGACTCTACTACGAGGTTTCCATTCCTATCTCTACAAGCTTCTGTGCGGGTTTTTTCCTTGGCACGTTCTTTTTACCTGTTGGTAAAACTTCCGCACGTTGTTCCTGGAGTAGCATCTCTCAATATCTTCGATCGCCTGCTTCTCATGCTCTCTCTTTTTCTTTTGGAGAAGCCGGTGTTCTTCCCGTCTTTTGTGCTCGTAGAGCTTGCGAGCAGCTCTCATCTTTCTTTGCAGCGCCGCTTTATATGCCTCTTGTTTGGCTGCATGGGCCTGCCTGCATTCGTCATCGAACGAGAGGTTTCGTGGTGGTGGTCTGGTGAAACCTAGCACTTCAGTTGTGGCATCTCTGATGGCTTGTTGGCAGTGTTGCCACTGGTCTTTGGCACTTGATGCTGGCGGTACTGGATTTCTTGAGAGGTTACGGGATATTCGATCGGCATAGATTCTGGCGGTTTCTTGCGATTGCAGCTTTCCGACGTCATACTTCCTTACAGTATTAATCCGTTGTTGTGGAGTTCGGGTTATTCGCATTCTTACCCTTGCTGCAACAAGGTAGTGATCCGAGTCGATGTTAGCTGCTCGGAAGGTGCAAACATCCAAGATACTGGAGGCGTGTCTTGTATCGATCGCAACGTGATCAATCTGATTGACGGTTCTTTAATCTGGGTGTCGCCAAGTCCCTTTGTGTATATCGAGATGAGGAAACCGTGTGCTTGCAATGGTGACGTTATGTTCCGCTGCGAGGTCAATGAGCCTAAAACCGTTTTCAGACGTTGTGTCATGAAGGCTATGTTTTTTGACAGTCCTACCAAAGATTTCCTCTTTACCTATTTTGGCATTTAAATCGCCTAGTACGATATTAACGACGTATTTAGGGCATTGCTCATTGGTTTTCTCGAGGAGCTCATAGAAGTCATCCTTGGTGGCGTCATCTCTGTCCTCTGTGGGGGCATGAGCGCTATTAGGCTAATGTTGGCGAATTTAGCCTTGATACGGATTGTCACAAGTCGCTCACTTACGTGTCGAAGCCAAAAACTTCTTGCCTAAGTCTATCCGCACCCAAAATAAACGCTTTGGTCTTCTTGCACAATCACTGTAGTACACGTCACAGTTTTTCATCCTCCTTTCCTGCTCTGTAGCAGTCAAGGGCCTCCGCTAGTTGTTTGGCTGCACGTGATCTATTAAGAGTTCTAACATTCCACGTGCAGATCCGAAGCTCGTTGTCCTTAATTCGTTTTTCCGGGTCGTCAACAGTAAATCCTTCCTTTTTCGAGGCTATTGGTCGCTTCGCAACTTTTTCTTTTTTCCGTGGCAGGGTTGTCAACCCCACGCACAACCTTCAACCTGGAGAGCCAGGTCCTTTGTTGGATTCCTTGGACAAAATGAACCGGAGAATCCGGAGTCAGTAACCCACTTCGGGGATATGAGCGCTGCCCTGACTTGTCCCAATGACCTTATCTCCAAATACGCCAAAGTAGCTTATTAGGGCGTCTGGTTCGTTGACTGTTGACGCCACCGTTGGTCCGATGTATTCAATCGATAAAATTATCGCCTGTCAATGTTACAGAACCAGGATGATGTCATAAAATTAATTTTGTTCCAGTTTTCAACGTTTCTCGATAAATTATATCGATGCGATAGTTACAGAACAGGGGTCCAGGATGATGCGATAAAATGAATTTTAGTCCAATTTTCAACGTTTCTCGATCAATTTTATAGATGCGATTGTTACAGAAGAGGGGTCCAGGAATAAAATTAATCTAATCAGGTGTTCAAAACTAGCCAGTTCACGTTTCTAAGCCCTCAGAGATCACCGTTTTTTCAGAAACGTAAACACAATGCTCACGTTCGAGGTTGCTGAACACAATGACGACGGAACTGGAATACGCATACGGAACCGCAATGATAGAATACACGCGAATTCCATTTTGCGAACACAATGGTACGTTTTACGTTACCGCATACGGGACCATTGAATAAGAAGTACAGGAAGACGTGTTTTTAAAAATATATGAAGCCTCTTCATCACGCGTGGTACGACTAAAGAAAAAATCCCTGCACTTGACAGTACGTCCGAAATTGGGCTCAAGGGTATAATGATGGGCATTCCTTGCAGTGCGAGTATTACGGTTAAAGCGTTTCAGGGGAGGAATGCAACTGGCTATTTCGCTAGAGCATTGCTTATGGAAGTAGCGATAGAATAATGAAAGGCAGGAAACATTACGTCTGTGCTCCAGAGATGTAAATGTTTCTGTTATTGTTCGATCGCCTATAATTTTTAAAACTCTTTTTTGTATTCTATCTAGAAAACTCAAGTGGGTTACAGGAGCACCTGCCCAAATGTGGGAGTTATACTCAAGTTTAGGGCGAATATATGCTTTATTTACTGTAGCCAGATCAGACGGGGTGAAGAACTTCTTGCATCTTCGAAGGAAATCTAAACATCTCGCGGCATTTTTGGCAACGTCAAATATGTGGTCATTCCACAGAAGGTGGTCTGTAATGCACATACCGAGAACTGAGAGGTGGTTGGTTTCCTCTATGCAAGTGCCACTCATGGATAGTGGCATATATTTCGCTTTAACGACAAAAGACAACATTGTGTTTTCGAAGCAATTCTACGCGGTTTCTTATTCCCCATTGTACAATGCTGTCAAGATCAGAATTTAATGAACTTATCATACGCTGCCGTTGCAGTTCCACATCCGAAGAACGAGGATGTGAATCTGGAAACGAATATGAGAAGCTGAGAGTACTGTCGTCTGCGAAACAATTGATAGGATTAGTTGTTTCAGATAATAAGTCGTTGATAAAAATAAGGAAGAGAGTCGGAGACAAAAAAGAGCCCTGGGGCACGCCAGCGTTTATTTTGTGAGAATCAGACTTGAATCCATCCAATTTAACTTGTATTGAGCATTTCGAAAGGTAATTACTAATCCAACGAAGAAGAGATTTGTCGAGTCCAAATGCACGCATTTTCGATAAAAGAGCTTGATGCCAAACTCTATCAAATGCCTTAGAAATATCAAGTGCAATAATTTTGCTTTCCCCAAAACGATGGAGAGATTGGTTCCACTTTTCGGTGAGATATCCCATCAAATCACCAGTGGACCTGTTGCTACGAAAGCCGTACTGCCGGTCATTAAGAAGCTTTCGGTCCTCAAGATATTTCTTAAGCTGAAAATTAATCAACGTTTCCATGACCTTGGAAAGAAGGGACGTAAGTGCAATTGGTCGATAGTTTGAGGGAGAAAAAGATTCGCCTTTCTTAGGGATTGGCTGGACAAATGCTGTTTTTCCATTCACTCGGAAAGAGACCACAGGAATAGGACAGATGGAAAAGCTTACGCAATGGTTTTGCCAGCGTTGAAGAACACCTCTTCAGAACAATAGCGGGGATTTTATCCGGGCCAGCGGATTTGTTTATGTTTAGATCTTTTAATACTCTTGCAACTCTACGAGTGCGAAAGAAGATAGGTCCCATGAAATCATTTAAGCTCTCGAGTACAGGAATAGTACAAACACCTGCTGGCAGCGTTGAGTTAGCAGCGAATTGGGCTGCAAGCAGATCTTCTTTTTCTTGAGAACTGACAACAGGAGTATCATTGAAGACATGCGTAGGAACCGATGATGACGAAGAGTTCTTTACGTTTTTAACAAATGACCAAAAATTTGTACTGCCTTTGGGACATTGCAGTATTTTTTGCCGGATTTTTTGTTCATGTAAAAATTTAGTCTTGCGAATGTGAACATTACAGGCCTTTCTAGCTTGCTGAAACTTTTTCCGGTTTTCCTCGGTTTTGTTGACTTTATAACATCGGAAACTTACCTCTTTCAACCTGATAATCTCTTTACAGCTCTAATCAAACCATGAGTTATCTTTAGGTTTGATACTTTTTGACCTATTCGGGACGAAATTTCTCATACCTAAGAGGATAACATTTGTTACCATAACTGCACTGGAGTCTATGTCACTACCGAGGAAGCAGAGCGACAGGTTGAAGATCCTGAAGAAATTATTGAGACCGTCCCAGTTGGCTTTCTCGTATTGCCAAATGGTTCTCCTAGGGGGTTTCTCTTCAACCGAGTTTTGTTGGCACGAGAGATTTGCAGAAATGACACAATGGTCTGATGTGCCTAGAGGCGAAAAAACACGAATTTTGTGTTTATCAGGATCGGAGGTAAGAAACAAGTCAGGAATTCGCGTTGGCTCATCAACAAGCTGAGTATGTTGGTTTAACTCAGCAAAGATTTCAACATACCTTCCTTCGGGTGTTGTCTGGCCAGAATAGCGAAGCCAACTTGAATTGTGTACATTGAAATCACCCGTAATAATGATTTCAGTGTGAGGATAATGGGCAACAATACTTTGAGTGGAGTCTGACAAAGCATCAAATTCGTTGGAAGTTGACACTCTATCCAAATTAGGGCTTCTATAGATAAAACAAGTATGTATAATGCGCTTATTTACCGTGAATTTTAACCACATGAAGTTAAAATTTGTATTTGAACACAGACCATATTGTGGTAGAAGTTGGTATGCGACATCATTCCTAATATATACGGCGATTCTGTGATAGGCAAAGAATAATGGCACTAAGTTATACCCATGAAGGTTAAATTCCGAGTGATCAGAGTTTTCTCCTACTTGGGTTTCACTTAATGCCAAAACAGCTGGCTTGTTTAGTGAAGTATAAACGTATGCAGCACAGAAATTTTTCCTGAGCCCACGAATGTTTGAATAATCAACTCTGAAAATACCCCCCATAAAGAATACAAAACTTAAAAAACTAAACTTAATTAACTATAATTAATGCTCCACTAAGTCTTACTTTGAGCTTCACAAAAACAATTATTATTAGTGTTATGCCTTAATAATAATTGAGTTGATCCGCCCCTGGTTACTCAGAGAACATCAATTAATGGCGCCGTTCGGTATCTCATAGAAGCGCTACCAAAGTATTACATTGTTGTTGTAATACGTGTAAAAAGACAGCTGATCAACAGTTGCTTATGGTCATCAGCTGTTGATCAGCTGTCTTTTTACACGTATTACAACAACAATGCAATACTTTGGTAGCGCTTCTATGAGATACCGAACGGGGCCAATATATCCGATAACGATCTAGCTTAACCATAAGGATTTACCGCAATGATTAAACTAAATCGTCTGTGAGGAAGGAAATATGGAAAAAAGACAAGAGAAGGAGCTTACTCGCTGTGGTGTGTTTTTTTCTCGTTAGTGGGTATTATTAAATTGATTTTTGGGCAATTTTTTTATTTCAAAGCACTTAATTTATATTATATGCACTGATTGGAAACTGAATAAGTTTGGTCGGCGCGTGAGTTGATTTTTTTTTTTTTTTTTGGGTTATTGAAACTATTTGTTATTTTATTTTTGGATTGAGTTTATATTTATATAAAGGGATGGAATTAGAGATAAAACACAGAACAGGGATAGAGTAGACCGTCACTTGACTTTCCCATGTCTTCCGCACGTGCGTAGCGGATGGGATGCTAATCGACACATTTTTTTTCAAAAATATTTGTATTTGGTTGTACAACAACTTTCTGAACTTCGTCATAGAAAATTCGTTCTCTTACGTATTTGCTACAAGTGGGTTCCTTATTTCTTTTTAATAAAAATCAAAAATAAAAAAAAAACTTTTTGCTAATTTTAAAATTATTAGCTTAATGAGATTCTACAAAATCGTCGCAAATACGGCTCGTGGAGGGGAAAAGTCTTCTAACACCTCTAACAACTAAAGTATTTCCAACCATTTTTCTCTTTTCCACTCGGCTCTCGGAAATCTTTAAAAAAATTTCCTGAAGTTATTTCTGCTCATTCGTTTTACACTCAAAAACATAAACTACATATTTACATCACTGGACGTAGATATAATAGACATAAGACGATACTAACATTTTCACAAAATGACAAATATCTTAAAAAAAACATTTTTATCAAAAAATATTCACGTTTCAAAAATGTAAACATTTTTCAAACATAAATTCGTTCTATATGCACTCAACGTATTGAAGCGCCTTACCAAAAAACAAAGAAAACGAATGCGTCCCTGACTTCAACTCCCATTTGACAGAAAGAAAGTGAATTTTATCCATTGAAGATGTACATTTTTATTTTCAACTAATTTATTATTTTCATTGTTTAATACCACAAAAAAACTGTTCTCAATAATTGTTCTACAATATTTAAAATATATTCAAAACACCACTGCACACCGCTTCAAGTTGTAAGTAAAACAATACTTACCTTTGAAAAGAAATGTGTTCAGTCTTCTTAAAAACGCTGGTCTTACAAGTTTAAACAATGCAGCTCATCCTGATTCTGTTTTTCTTTTTTAAATCATACAATTTTCTCACTAAATCACTTGTTTAATAAAACTTATAAAGCTTTATATCTCTGGATTAACAATTACCGAAATTCGAATGACTTTTGTTTTATTTACCGCCTTGTCAATATGATAGAAAGAGCTGGAATTTACTACTACATGTATAACTGATAAGCTTCACTCACGTACACTGTATATATACGCAACACGTCTTCCTGTTCTTCTTATTCAATGATATATACACAATACGTGTTCTTCTTATTCAATGGTTAACTTTTAACTTTTACGTGCAGTAAATTTGACATTTCATCTGACACAGAGAGAAATTATGAATGAGAGAAAAAACTTTTTTTGTCTGTCTCTCCCAAAAACCATTTTTTAGTAAAACCGGAAAAACACCGTATAATTCCGTTCTTATTGGTGATATTTCAATTCGTTACTCAAAAGTTTATTCTCTTATTTTTATTTCATTTTGGATTTCCATTCATTTTAAAACTAAAATTTGTACTTTCACGAACGTAATTTTCAGATTAGTTACTTTGCTTTTGTTGTAATTAGCATGGTTAAAAACAGCTAACTTCCATGGGCCATATTCATAAAGATTTACTAAAGTCGATACTTCTAAGTCTACAGACTAAGGTTATTTAGTTACGTACCCGCAGCTGCTATTCATAGACAATCTTCTTGCTGTGATTAACTAAACTGGAGATTAGTGAATACATCTACTATAATTATACTTCACACGATGACAGTTTTGACATCACAGATGTCACATAAAGACAACAAAAATATTCAAACAAATTCTTCCGTACTGCTGCTGTGCCATAAAATTTTTTTAAGCCAAGAAAGTATAAAATGTTTATTTAAATTTTACAAAATATGGATACAAAAAAACAAATATTCTGTGTCTTTTAATCACATGGAAAAAGAAAATAAAAGTGAGAGGCAAGAAAATTGGTTACAGTCGGAAAAAGATCTTTTTTCGGGAGCTAGTGCGAAAGTACATTAAAATCATCGACGACAAAAAAAAATGACATAAGGTTGATTGAAAAGAAGAAAGCTGCATGGAAGGATATTGAAGAAAACATGAAAGCTGCGACTTCAACAGAGTACCCCAAAAAATGAAGGAGCAGTGGCAGAGGAAGAAGTTGCTGGTTGCTGCAAGAAAGGGCAACGCACTACAAAAAAAGGCAATGCGGGCAACAGAAAACGTCATTCAGATTGTGGAACCTTCTGACGATCTTTTAGTTCAGGAGATCATTAAGGGAGACTTTGTGGAAGGCACAATTTTGATTGATAGCGACACTGCTGTTCTCCAGGTAAAGTACTTGGATGAAAGTATGCCCTGCTCTTCTGCCAACAAAGACCCAACCACATTTGACCAGCCAAACAAAGTTGAAGAGGACAAAGTCTGTTGCGATGAGATTATTATGGATGATGATTTTACGACAATTGAAAAACTAAGGAGCTTGCGAAAAAACGACTGGTGTGGACGTTCTTCAGCAACGCGTAAAACAAATAAAGTCCCAAAATCGACAAAGTGAAAAATTCCATCGGCTCAAAAAGAGGCAAATTTAAAGGCAAAAAATACAGTAAGAAATACTTTTTGAAAAAGATCTAGAAATAAAAAACGTCATCATTGAGCAGGAAAAAAAGAAGTTAAGTAAGCTTTACCTGAAAATATAACCCACCAACATAGACTGATTTTAAGTTATTTTTGTAAAATGAAGATTTGTTTTCATGTTACTTTTTAAGGAATTACCTATGTCAAAGTGTTTTGTTTGTTTTAATGTTTATTCTTGTTTGTTAATTTATGAAAGTTTATTAAAAGAAAAATTAAGTTGAATATTAAATATGTTCTTCTTCTTTCTTTCTTTGGTTTTATATATAATCTCTTCACAATCGAAAATCCCACCTCTGCGCAAAAATCAACCAAACAATATATAAATCCTTTAAGGAAAATAAAAAGGTACCATTCTTCTTGGTATGATAAATTTTATTCCGAACGGAACCAAATGTATCAAACCAAAAGTGAATAAATGTAGTTTAACTTGGGCTGTAAAGAGACTGTCAAGATGAGAGAAGTAAGTTTCCATATTATAAAGCCAACTCTTAAAAAGAAAACATGAATAAGTTCGAACAAGCCGGAAAGGCCCTTTGTGTGCTGTATTCAAATATTTTACCAAATTTTGACATGACAAATAACTATAATATAATTTCTCGTTCATTTCATGACCTTCAACATAGTAGTCTTAATCGGTGAGCAGAGGTCCAATGAATTTTGTAGATAAAGTTATATTTGTAAATATAAATATACATATATATATATATATATATATATATATATATAAATATATAAAGAATTCTGTCGATCTTCCAATGTCGGACTCACAAGCAGCAAAAGAATTTGGTTGAAGAGTGGACCTATTCCAAAATTTCGAGACTTCATTGTCAGGTGTAGCTTGACGGCGTGTGATTGGATGTGAATTGGAATAGTATCCCATATTCTCTCTCATTCCATCAGTCTTAGTAGTTTTCTTTAGAAAAAAAAATAAGAATGAGAATATTATCATTCATCTTCCCAATTTGGAAATATAGCACTCACAGTTTGATCCCAGCATCAACGTTCACTTTGTTCCGGTTGCATCGTTCCATCGCCCCTTACAAGCATTTGGTGAGCATTCTTTTGTTTCTTTTACGAATTTTAAAAAAATCAAAATTTATATCAAAAATAAACATTTACAACAAAGTAATGTAAACAACTTACTTCATTCTCCTCGCCTTTGAGGAAATGCTAACAAATACTATCCATATCCTTGTAGGTGCTAGAACCAACATCTGGAGCAAGGTAATCGGTTTCATGCTGCTTTAAATAATAATTGGCTTCTTTACATTCTCTTTACTAGGTCTTAATGTGTTGCAAAAATTCCTTCTCGAACTTGGTGATCTTAGCGGGATCCATTTTCTCCAAATGACCTCGGACACCGCAGTAGACGACAGCAACCTATGGAAAAAAGAACAAAACTAAATGAAAAACCTATTTAGAACATAATATGATTGTATATAACCCGCTTGATCTTCAGTGGACATTGGTACGTATTGTCCTTGTTTCAAAAATTCGGTAAGACGAACACCACGGTTCAACAACTGTTGGGTAGCAGCATCCAAATCTAAACCGAATTGGGCGAAGGCAGCAACCTCACGGTACTGGGCCAATTCCAATTTCATGGAACCAGCGACTTGCTTCATGGCCTTGGTCTGGGCAGCTGAACCGACACAAGGGATACCCTTGTAGAACAATTCAGTTTCCAAAAAGATTTTTCCATCTGTGATGGAAATGACAAGTAGAATACACAACCGGGGTAGGCATCACGACCTGGGGGACGACGCAACAACAGGGACATTTGACGGTAAGCTACAGCCTGATTGGACAAATCGTCATAGATGATCAAAGCGTGCTTGCCCTTGTCACGGAAGTACTCGCCCATGGCACAGCCAGAGTATGGGGCCAAGTATTGCAGAGGGGCAGCATCAGAGGCAGTGGCTGAAACAATGACGGAGTAATCCAAGGCTCCATGAATCAGTCAAACGCTTCACAATCTGGGCGACAGTGGAACGCTTCTGACCGATGGTAACGTAAATGCAGAACAATTTCTTGCTGTCATCAGTTCCATCGTTGAAACACTTCTGATTGATGATGGTGTCGATGGCCAAAGCGGTTTTTATTTAAAAAAAAAGGAAACTTATTAATTTGTGTTCATTTATAACCAAGAAAAGCCTTATTTACCGACCGATGGGCACCAAGAAGTCGACGGCCTTAATACCAGTCTGCATAGGTTCGCGCACAGATACACGTGGAATGATACCGGGTGCCTTGATTCCGACACGGAAACGGTCCAAAGCATCAACGACATGACCCAAAAGCTCATCACCGACTGGAACGTCCAAAATAGCACCGGTACGCCTGACAATATCACCTTGCTTGATTAGCTTGTCGTTATCGAAGACAACAACACCGACGTTGTCGGGTTCCAAATTCAAATAAATGCTGTCAAGAAGTATCAAGAATAAATGTTTACCTTCAAACCTGAAGAGAATTCCACCATCTCATCGGCTTGGGTGTTGTTTAAACCCTAGACACAAGCAATACCATCACCAATGCTCAACACACGTCCAGTTTCTTCCGAATCGGCCTCTGGGGCAACGCCCAAGATCCTTTCCTTAAAAAAAAAAACTCACCTGGAGGGAGGTTGTAGTAATGAATAACCCCTCACGTGCTACTTGGTAAAAGCCAATCCAGATTGAGTGTTCATTGTTGCACTCTACTATCCAACAATAATAATTGAAGTCGAATCTAAGGTTTTGTTGTTTTGCTGCGGAAGTGTTGATGCCACTTTTACTCACAGTTCACGTTTCTAAGGTAATATCATTTAAATTTAATTGTTGTACTTTTTTAACTTGAAAACAATTTATACGGTAAATAGTTACTTTAAATGAAATGCTGATCAATAAAATTTTTTCGGAATATTTTTGCTGCGACTGGTCTGGAAATAGAAATATTTTCTTCGTGAAAAGTTGGCATTGCTTCATCTAAAATTGAGGTACTGTATACTTCATTATTCTCGTCAAAAACTGTAATGTGTAAAATTATAATTAGTTAAAATGCTAACAAAACGCCATATTTTGGTGGGAATTTTTATACTTACATGATAGATTTATTTCCTTTGCTATGTTATGTGCAAAACTGCTACAGCGACAATAACATTTTTTGCGGTGTCCAGGTCACTTGAAGTCATTCAAATATTGAACGAAATTTTGATTTTATTTGTCCGTTCAAACATTCAATTTTATTTCTTGTCGCAATGTGACATTTGTTAAATTTTTCCTCCTGTGGAGTCTGAGGATCCCTGACGGGAGTTAATAATATGAAAGACAAGGGATAGCCAGCGTCTAGAAGTAGAATTCCATGGTGTAAATTCCTAGTAGTCTCTAGGTGTGCCTTTAGACTACAGTTGCTCCATGCAACTCCGTGCAACAATGTTTGTAATTTTGCATTGGGCATCACAGACAATCTAAAAACAAATTAATGATTTTTTTTTTTTAACCGCCATAGATACGTTCTATATATTTAGATACAAAACATACCTGTACATTTAGAGAATAGTATCCTTTTCTATTAAGGAAATGTCCAGCCATAACTTCTCTAACAATCTTTGCAGGGCACTTTATTCGTACATGTGTACAATCGATAGTACCGATGACTCCAGGAAATCGATCAATTTGAAAAAATCTGGTTTTTGTCTGTCGAAGTTCCTCACTTGTTGATGGGAATTTTATGAAGTTAGGCAGCTGTAGTGCAATTTTTGTTTGCCATTTTAGCAAGAATTCTGCTAACTGTTTGTTGAGAAAATCCATGAAGGTCAGCTATATAAAGGATTTGAACGTACTTAAATGTTGCAAAGAATTTTTTTGTGTAGATACCTACCTATAGCACTCTGGTGGACATTTCTTCCAAAAAATCTCAACGCCGTAAGAACTTGCAGGCTTCCAGAAATCGGCAATCCTCTCTTATTAGGAAGCTCTGCAATCCCTAACAAATTTATTAAATACATTGTAGTTTCTTTGTCGAATCGATATCGTTCGTAAAATTGTTTATTATTCAATTCAAAAGGATCAAAACGTGGCTTATACATTTTACGCCGTCTTGCTACTGGCACAATTTGTACATCATTTATTATGTCCTGAATGTGAAATGATATGCTTTCATTTGACATTTGGTAGCCCTAATAGCAACTTAAACATAGCATCACTCAGAATTACAATCACAATTAATTAAACTCCAGTTTAATTCTTAATCTCAAGTTTAAATTTGATTATGAATAGCTTAAACTGCGATTTGCTTACTTATAACTTAGCAGCAGATTAAAAATTGTCTATGAATATGCCCCCATATGTTCTGCAATCAGCTGGAAAACAGCTGTTTTTAACAATGCTAATTAGAACAAAAGCAAAGATAACCTATCCGAAGGATAAGTTAGTGAACATACGCAATGACAAAGCTACTGTACGTGCATTGTGTTCCGATTGAAATTGGTACGTACGACAAATTTGACAGCTGTTCCGTACTCCGTCTCCGTAATGCAGCTTCGTTTTTGAAATGTGCTCAGCCAGTAAATTGTTGCAAAATATACTGTGCGTTTTTAAACGCGTAAAACTCAATAGGTAACAATTTCTGTCGAAACGTACTACATTTGCACAACCAGAAGATTTCGTGGACAGCTGTTCCATACGATACCAAAGTATACAAGAAATTCAGCGCTAGCATTGTTTCGATTTGGAAATCATATGTTTTGTTCGTTGTTATGGTCGTCAGCTGTTATTTAGCTTTTATTTAACATGTATTGCAACAACAACGAACGTATTGCACAGCAAAGGTATGAGACAGCGAACTTTCCCAATTTCTCAGAAAAATATCTTAGCTTTGCTGTCAAAAAGTGAATCCAAAAATTTTTCGGATTCGCTTGCTCAATTTTAGTCTTATGCGTGAAACAGATTGAACCAGCACCAGCAACAGCGGCCGCCATTAATTTAGAACCAATGTATTTCAATGGCTCAAGTTAGATTAGACCAGCACCAGCAACGGCACCAGCGTCGTTAGACCAAAGTCCTAAATTTGCTGTTGCTGTTCTATTGCTACCAACTTTGCGCAAGTGAAATTCAGGGGCACCATACTGCAAAAGAAAACTTCGTATAATTTTTTATGACACAAAGTGTCAAACAGAAGTAAGAAGACCATGCTGGTGCTGGTAGCAATGTGTTTCAATTTATTTTGCTGGTCAGCGTGCTTTTTGCTCTTGAAGGTGCTGGTGCTGTCACTGGTTGAATCTGTTTCACGCTTTAGTGTTATTGTTCTAAGAAGACGATGCTGGTGCTGGTGGCAATGTGTTTGAATTTTTTTCGCTGGTCAGCGTGCTGTTCGCTGTTGACGGTGCTGGTGCTGTTGCTGGTTCAATCTGTTCCGCGCTTTATGCGTGAAACAGATTGAACCAGCAACAGCAACAGCACCAGCAACAGCGGCCGCCATTAATTTAGAACCAATGTATTTAAATGGCTCAAATTAGATTAGACCAGCACCAGTAACGTCGCCAGCGTCGTTAGACCAAAGTCCTAAATTTGCTGTTGCTGTTCCATTGCTACTAACTTTGAGCAAGTGAAATTTAGGGGCAAAAGAAAACTTCGTATACTTTTTTATGACACAAAGTGTCAAACAGAAGTAAGAAACGTTGCTGGTGCTGGTAGCAATGTGTTTCGTGCTTTATACTACGTTTTCATTAGGCCAAATGAGCTAATTTCGTATCAAATTTCCAAATTTGATTCCAAATCATCTCATTTCCCATATAAAATCACATTTCGAAATCATCTCATTTCTACCTATTCGACGAAATTAGGTTTAAATTTATGTAATGTGAAGTCGAACACACCTTATTTGAAAACACAATTGAACAAGGTTCTATAACAAACGTCAAAGTTGACATTATACAAAGTCAAAGAATTTAATATAAAGGTAAGAGGGCATGACTGGGTCGCACGTACTTGCTTTAAGTGCCTAATCACTAGATATTTGAAAGAAAATAATTAACATTTACGTAGAAATAATAGACTGTCAGACAGTCATTTCTTGTCACAAACTTCTTTAGGCTTCTCTATGAATGTAATTTCATGTTTGAATTGTATCTCATTTTTTATATTCACGAATCCTAGACTTGCCTTAAAGGTACTTATAATTGCAAGTAAGAAAGTGTCAACCGAAATTAGCAAACTTAGATTAGAACACTTTATTGGCAAATTTCGAAATGAGGTAGTTTTGACTCTAATTAAAACGTAGTATTAAGCTATTCTGTTAGAAGGAAAGAGAAACAAAGGTTTATTTGGGGTTTGTTGGAATTTGTGTTCAACATTTCAAATAAGTTTATGAAAGTGACTGAAACAACTTCTTGAACACTCCGAAATCTCAAGATGGTGAACAAGCTAAATAACTCAGGTTGACGTTTAGTTCTTATGACAGCTTTTGCTAATTGTAGTTGTTGTTTCCTTTGTCGTTCATTTGCGCATTTTAACAAATTTCGTTATCAGCTTTTGTTTCTCATAATAAAAAAAAAATAAATACGTTGACCAGTTTAACTAAACTAAAACTAACTAAAACTAAAACTAAACTAAACGAACTTAACGCGCATTTATTTCATGACTTCATTAATATGTTTGTTGACAAAATGTAATTGGAGACTTGTTTTTTTCAATCGTTATCCAATATAAATTATAAATTTTCGATATAAAATCCCGACCTTGTGGCAACCTTCAACTGGCAGACGTGTAATCAATAGTTGAACTTTTCGCTCGCTACCAAGTTACCAAAATTTGTTTTTAACTCCCTGCAATTATTAGAGTCATCGTTATTAAACTTCCATCGCAAAAGCCAAACTGTTCAATCAAAACTTGGCATCCATCGTCGTCGGTTTTTTGGAAAATCGGGATCCAATTTTCAAGAAAGCTGTTTTCTTGCTGTGACTTTTTTGATATGAGCGCAAATTCATAATAAAAGCTGAGAAGTGTCACGGTGTTTATCCCGCCTTCGCGGTCAAAGACCATCGAAAATTCATTTAAAAAAAATAATTTAGTTGCATCTCCGACGTCCACGTCAGTACAACGCATTCTCTTTTCCCTCTAACAGAAGCGGGTTAAAATAAAGCGCAAAAATGTGTGACGAGCTTTTAAACTACAAACCAGCCTCAACCGAAGGCATTCAGAATGACCGTAGTCGGCTAAATATGAATGGAGTAGTGCAGCCCTTACTAACAGGTGGGTTTAAAAAAATCATTTAAAAATTTGATTCACATTTATATTTACATACTCGTAATTTTTTTTTTTATCAAAACTAACTGCAAAGATTTTGGCAATGCGCGCTCTACGTGTATTGTTTTGGTTCCGTACGTTAACCTTTATGTTGTCTTTTTTGTTTCGCTTATTTTAATTTTCAATATTTTTAGAAATAACTAGTATATTATAATAACTATAAAATAATATGATGAGCTTTAAATTAATAAACTCTAAAACCTGCATTCTCAAAAAACTAGGTACCTAAATGAAACAGTTTTATTAAAATCGGTCCTGCAATTTCGGAAATACTTTTTTGCATAAATTCGTTATTATTTAAGTATAAATAAAAAACTGCGACACGACCCGCCGCATTAAAATTCTATTTCGAATTCGAACTAAAAATTAATTAATAAACCCAAAATTAACTGAACGAACAAATGTACGAGTAAAGGGCTAACTATAATGGTCGGAAGCAAACGGAAGCTAGTGCCAAAACCGACCGAAACGTTCCAATCCGTTTGTCAAATGAGCACGTCTACCCATAATGAACGGAATACCGCGGAAGCATATGCCAATTTTTCTTAATTGCAAACACCATCAGAATCCATCTGTCAAGTTTTCGTCCGTAAAATGCGCTCGCTAGCGCAGACACTCGTAGTCGTACTTGATATGTGCACCACTTAGTTCCTCCCACTTTTATAGAAAAATATCAAACGCGTTTGATAATTGGGTTCGCACATGGTACGAGTAAACCCCGAAGACAGTGACACCAATTTACTCGAACTTCATTTTTCCTTGCGCCTTCATACCAGATCTGCAGTCTAAAGGGCTAAAGCGATATGCTTCAAATTTTGTATGTGTATGGTTCTTTTAACGTTCTTCCGAAGAATTTTATTTTTAGGGCTAAAAATAATGGTACCTGCCATATAACCGGTAAGGAAAAGCTTATTTTTCTCGAAAAGGGTTTCAACGATTTTGATGATTTTTAGAGTATTTTCGTAGGTATGGCGTATGGACTATCATTTTATTAAAACCAATTTTACCAGAAAAGTCTTAATGGTAACTTGCATACCTATAACGGTTTTTTTTAATTTTGGACTTTCATGGTAAAGGCTTTGGCTATAAAAAATTATTTTTGAAATGATCTAGCTTGACAAATTAATTCTGCATATCAACATTTTTAACAATTTCTTTTTCTATTTATAACAAATTTTTGAAAAAAGCGTTTTTTTTTAATTTTTAATATTTTTAGGAACAACCAGTCAATTTTGTTTAAATTTTAGGATGAACTTTAAATTAATAAACTCTTAAACCTGCATACTTAAATACAATATTTTTTTTCAAAAAAAAAACTACACCTAAATGAAAACAGGATTTTATAAAATCGTTCCTATAATTTTGGAAAATTTTTGTTTGCATTAATTTTGTATTATTTAAGACGTGTGATGGCGTACTTATTTTGTATTATAATTATAAAAAAAACAAAAACTGCGACACGACCCGCCGCATCAAAGTTCTAATTTGACCTAAAAATTAATTAATAAACTTAAAATGAACTGAACAAAAAATGTACGAGTAAACCAGTCCGTAGACACTCTTACTTCTACTTGGTATGTGCACCACTTAGCACCTCCAAACGCGTTTGATATTTGGTGATACCAAATTTTTGGTTTACTCGCACCAAAGAAATGGTAGTCGTACCAGCCCGCGGACAGTGAAAATCAACTCGCATATGGTACGCATACCAAGTTTACTCGTACCATGTATACGGGCCGCTTGAGGATCGTTTTATAAACTGCTTCCTCTAGTTTATTCGGATTTTGCATTTTGTATATACACTGTCTATAGTTCTCTCATGGATGTCATTTTGCCTCTGGCCATCTTCCTGGTTGAAAGGCCCGACCCATAGAATCCGTTGCGTCCGTTGCGGCAACGATTCCCATGACATTGCCGCATGCGATGAAAAGAGGTCACCAAATGAATTCGTTGCGTTTTTTTGACACAAAGTGTAAAACGAACTAGCGATGGGTCGAAGGGTGAGTTAAGAGTGATAGTGTGATTTGGTAACTGGTAAAGAGGATACAAAATATTAAAATCGTACTTGTTTTATAGCGATATTAATGCATGAACAATGAATGAATTAATGAAGAACAATTTTTTTTATTTAGATCACTAAAATTCCTGGTTTTTAGCAAGATTTACACCGGCTTGCACTAAAATATATGATATTTCCCAAACATGACCGGAGTTTGCATTTCATTCGGATTTTGTTGTGGCTTTGAAAAGTTTTGTTATAATAAAAGTAAAAAAATTGATGAATAGTTAAAAAATGTTGAACGAGAATCCGCATTAGATACAACGGCGAAAAATTATATACGCTTCAATATGAAACTAAAACAAATAAAGTATGGTGCTAAGATTATTGAATTATTTTTTCTTAGTGTGAAACTAGATTTCAAATAACAGGAAATCCCTATATTATTTTTCTAGTGTAAAACGAAGAACTCTGAGAGAATGACAACTAACACAAAACGCCATTTTGTAAATTTAACTTGACACAAAACACTGCCTATATTTGGTGGAAGTAAAATTAGCTTTTGTCCTTTTTACAATATTAAACTTCACTTTTTAGATTCATGGAGTAACATATCCATAATATTAATAATTATGACTACATCCGTTCTCAGAATATTTATTATTAAATAATTTGCTTCAATATTCATATTGATATTTTAGTTAAGTTTTCTAGCGAAACCAATTTATTTATACTTCTAGCTTGCTTCTCTTATCGCTTTTTTTGCGATGCCGTTGAAAATGGCTGTGGAAACATAACAGCAAGTTGTCAAATAACATTCAAAAAATTAAAAAAAAAATCAACATGAAGTTTTAGCAAGAAAAATTGGAAATCTGAAAATTAAAAACAAATCTAAGAAAATCTCAGCATTAATTATTTTATATCCCCTTTTTTTCCTGTACTTGTTGTTACTTAGCGCAATTTTCGGTGCTACTTATTATTATTTAAGTAACAACAAGCGCAATTTTAGCTGCTATTTAAATAATGAGTAGCAGCGAAAATTGCGCTAAATAACAACCCATGACTAGAAAACAATTGAAACTTCAAATTGCTTTTGACATTCAATGTCATCGGATTTGCCGGAGAGAAAAGTTAAAAGTTGGTCTACTTGATGCTTTGCGTCCGGCAAATGCGATTCCTATGGGTCACCTCCCATAAGAACACGTATATTTAATCGAGCTGTCAGTTGTATGCGTCAACGCAACAGACGAACGGATTCTATGGGTCGGCCCCTTGATCCGTAACTAACTGTAAATAGTGGAGAAGAGAACATTTACCGATATTTTACTAGTATTTAATACACTTTTGTTGTTAGTTCTTATTCTATATCCACACCAATTGGTGATTTCAGTGCCACTCATTGCCACTTGATTCGCAATTAAGAAATGGGCACGACTGAGTCCCACGTACTTGCTGTTATGTGCCTAATTACATTAGAAAGCCAGATCTTTGACGAAAACAAATAACATTTACGTTGAAAACAACACAGTTTGAACTTATAAAAAGTATCAAACCACAATACTTAACGGTTTTTAGTAAAATTGAAGTACGCCATCACACGTTTGAAATAACAAAGAACTTATGAAAAATGTATTTCGAAAATTGTAGGACCGGTTTTGATAAAATCCTGTTTTTTTATTTTTAGTTTTTTGAAAATTTTGGTATGCAGTTTTTTAGAGTTTATTAATATACATGTGAATATAAAATAAATACATTTTTTTATTAGTTTTTAAAAATATTGATTTTTCAAAAAAAACATTTCAAAAATTAATTTTAATTAGAAAAAAAAGTTATTCAAAATGATGATATGCAGAATTAATTTGGCTATCTAGATCCTTTCAAATATAAAATTTGACAGAAATCCATAGAGCTGTTACCGAGAAAGCCAAAAATTAAAAAAACCGTTATATGAAAAGTCCCGTTAAGAGACTTTTCCCGTATATGTGGCTCTGATCAATTGATAGCCAATACCAAAAAAAAATCTCAAAAACTTTCATCAAAATCGTTGGAGCCGTTTTCGAGAAAAATAAGCTTTTCCTAAACGGTCGCCTTATAGTCCCTATAATCTCAAGTAAAAATGATGCTTCATGAAAGTACTATAGCAGCCTATAGGTAGTGTATATACAAAGTTGTTACATAGTACTATCATGAAGCATCATTTTTACTTGCGATTATAGGGACTATAAGGCAAGTTTAGGATTCGTGATGAATATAAAAAAAATTGAGATAACAATCAAACATGACATTACGATCATGGAGAAGTAATAATGTAAAGAAGCAGCGTTTCATTAAATTACTTTTTATTCAATTTGGTCTATTTTGGCATTCCACTTTGTTATTTTTATAATAGGATTTTTTTGGAAATTTTTGGTTGATCTTTTATAAAAAAATAGAAAATTAATTTAAGGGATTTTTTGCGAGTTTATTTGTTTATTGTTTTGACAAAGCAAATTGTTTGGGTGACATTGGAACTGTACCAAATGAAAAAGAGTTCGCAACTTTCGATGTATTCAGTTCAACATACATGAAGTTTTGGTAAAACGCTAATGTGAACTATATACAAAAATATAAAATTTGTAATAAATATTGGAAAGAAAGAGGTTTAGTCCGTGGCACAAATCAGCAGGTGTTCATTGAAATATATGTATTCAGTGAAATATCGGTACCGAATGTGTACCGAGGAAACCGAGATACGATACCGCACCGACAAGTGAGGGAGCGGCGTTAGACTTGTCAACTTTCGATTTATTCAGTTCCACATATTGTAAATTTCTTCAAATTTTCTTAAGTCTATATCAACATTTTTTTTTAAACAAATTAACATTGAAAAAAAAAATGCCGGAGGCATGTTGGCTCACGTTAAGTTTGTCCGACCAACATATTCTTAATGGAGGTGGTCTAAGCTTTCATTTGATACCTCATTTATTCGTTGAACCGATGAGGTAGACCAAAACCAAACCGGAAGTGGCCATTTTACAGCCAAACCGAGAAGACAAATTCTGTCCGACCAGCGGTTTTGTACATTTTAGATCAGACAAATACCATTCGAAGAAGAATTTGTCACATACAAATTGAATATTTAGTAATAGTTAATATTTCCTACAAATCATTGAACAGCAAATAAGCAAAGTTAAAGGCAGTTCACAGCAGAAAATTCCTCACTGAACAGTAAAATCTTGTACTTTAATGTGAACATTTTATAAGCTATCTTGCAGATTGTTCTTTATCGCTTTATTTCGAAGCCTTGCAGTTCAAAAATATCTTGGTGAATTAAGCATTAATTTTAATAACATATTTTGATATCTTTGAATCTTCTTTAAATGGGTTTCAGCACAGTCAAACCACACTAAGTAAAGACCTTACTTTATCTGACTTAAGGTGGCGCTACAGTCCGGATTGGACCTTGGCCTTATCCAAAAAGCTTCTCCATCCAGCTGGGTGGTTAGCTAGTTGCCTCCATCTTATCACGTGAAGTCGGTTGACGTCCTCTTTCACTTGTGTTCTCCACTTAAGCACCGGTCTCCCTTTACTGCGTCTTCCCTCCGGGGTAGAATCGAAGATTTTAAAGGCCGGCGCATTGATGTCCATTCGCTTTCTATGACTCAGCCATTCGAGACGTTGGACCTTACTATTTTGGCTGGCTAGGTCTATGTAGCCGTAAACCGATAAGTTTTCATTGTATCGCCATCTCCAATCGCTTTTAATTCATAACATGAGACCAAAAATCACCCGGAGAATTTTTTGTGCCTGCCTTTCTTCCGTGATAGTGTTGGAACGTGGCATGTATTTCCTTTTGAACTGGGTTTTCAGGGAATCGTTTTTTAATATGAATGAATGAATGAATGATCTTTATTTAGCTTTCAATTTAGCCATTTAGTTTACATTTTTTACAATTTTAAAACTTAAATTTTAACTACACATATTTTTTTAAATTTATCTAGTTAACTAACACATTTTTTTGGATTTTTTTGAAATTATGTATGTATTATGACCTCTCGTCGGTCTAGACCTTTCGATTCTGAGATCGTTATTATTTCTTAGATTGTGCTCAAGTTCTTCGTTAGTTCTAACATTTTCACATAAGTAACCCGGCAACATATTATTTTTAATTTTATAAACAGATATTATGCACAACATATAAAGTCTGATTTATTTATTTATTTATTTATTTATTTGCAAAGAAGCTTATAAAAATAAATTTACAAACTCTTGAAAAACAAGGCATTAGGGTTACAAAGACCATGTAATGCCGTTTAAGAATACATTAAATTGATATGTTTTTTATTATTTTATATTTCATTGTTTTTTCCGTGCAAGGATGTAGATTGTATGATGTTCTTGATAGTATCTAAATTTGTAGGGTCAAGAAGGTCAGCAAGTTGTTTTGTTTCGTCGGGAAGGTTTAAAGATCGTCTGGACTTGGGGCATTCAATAAGAATGTGTTTGACCGTCAGAGCCACTCTACAGTCTTCACATTCCTCTGCTTCACTTCGGTTGTATAAGTGTTTGGTGTTGAATAGAGTTTTTCCTACCCGGAAACGAAAGAGAGTTATGCACTCTTGTCTTGTAAGCTCCGTGTGATATGGAACATGAACTCTTTGGGAATGGTGGATTCGTAGAAAGCTGTTATTATTAACCCATTGTTCTTTTAGTTTCCTGTTGTGATTTTGCAGCCAAACTTTTCGAACTAGCTGATAGAAATTGGGTGTTTCTATTATCAGCGGAAGATTTCCAGCTTCCTTCGCTGCGAAATCCGCAGCTTCATTTCCTTTGATTGCCATATGTCCTGGGACCCATGCAAGTAAAGTGTTTTCGTTCAGGTCTCTTTTTAGTGCTTTGAGAGATGGACATTTATTTGTTGGACTCCGAAGTCCATTCAGGATTCCCAAACTATCGGTGCAAATAAGTGTCTTTCCGGACCAATCTCGGGACATTTGTATTGCTTTTTTAAGCCCAGCAAGCTCGCCAATATAATTTCCTGCTGGCAATGGGAGAAGCCCTTGGTGAAGAGTTGTTGTACATCCTGAGGAAATGAGTTCGATGACCGCGTAGGAAGTGTAATTATCTGTTGATGATCCATCTGTATACAGAATTCTATTTGGCTTAATTGAATCGATTGTATCCTTATGCAGTATCTGGAAAATTCTAGCTGGTGTGCGGTCCTTTTTATATTTTGCTAAGCTGGTATCAATTTGAAGGTTATTTAAAGACCAGGGTGGCTTATCCTTGTTATTGACATGGATTTCCTGAGTGAAAGATGTGAAAGGTAAGATGATTGCAATGTTGTTAAGTGCTGAGAAAGTTTTGTTTTTTGTGTTCCGTGGATATTGTAAGGTGTTTTTAATTGCGGAGTGCAAAGGATGACACATATCTGTTATTGCCTTTGAACCTAAGGAGATCGCTCTTTATTCCCCGATGTTTTTGAAGGGGACGTATCCGGCTTCGGTTCTTAACGCGTCGATGGGGGTGGCTTTTAAGGCACCTGTCGCTGTTCTGTAACATTGATTGATCACCACATCAATATTTTTTACATTTTATCGATGGTCCACATATAGGTTGTCAAGCCGTGCTGGAGAGTTCCTTCAACCAAAGTCTTAGCAATATTAAGCGCAGTTTCAATGTGGGGACCTTTTTTGCGGGAACAGATTATTGTTAGCATGTTGTTGCGAAGTTTGAGTTGGTCTACGATTTTCTTTGTTTGTAGGTTCCATTTTAGCTTCCTGTTAAAAATAATTCCTAGGATACGTAGATCGTTTTTGAGTGGGATTGATTCATTTCGGAGCCTTATTGTTGTCGATTGGTATTTCCGTTTGCTGCATAGATGAAGGGCTTCCATTTTGAGAATGGGCACTATTGCACCTTGTTTTAAAGACCATTCTTGAATAATGCTGTCAACTCGAACGAGGTTTGATTGAACCGTTTCATGTTCCCCTGAACACAAAATATATACGTTGTCGGCGTAAATCCCCACAAAATCAGCTTCGTAGATTGGTTGATATAATTCTTGGATGAGTGAATCGATGTAAGCATTATAAGCTACAACCGATAACGGGGATCCTTGTGGTATACCGTTTTCAACTCGAATCATTTTTGAGTTATACCCGTCCACATTGACTCGAAAACTTCTCCCTGTAAGAAAGGACCATAAAAGCTTACCAATTTTGTTTGGGACGCCCCATTTTTCAAACTGGTGAATAACTGATATTGCGGTTACTCGGTCAAACGCTTTCTCAAGATCGGCTGATAGAAGTACGCTGTGTTTTGACGAATTGAATTTTTGAACAACCGTATCTTCTAAAAGGTGTATAAGAGTGTGGACTCCTCTGTTGTTTCGGAAGGCATGCTGTGCAGGGCTTATTTTTTCTTCAATATACCAACCTAGCCGTCGAGCCAGGATTTTTTCAAGAATCTTTGAGAGGACAGGAAGGAGTGAAATTGGGCGGTATTCATCGTATTTGTGGGAACTAGACGTGTTCTTAGGAATTGGTTTTAGTTGCGCACGTTTCCAATCATGTGGAAAATTTTTCGGTCGTTAAAATGTTATTGTATAGGTTACATATTCTCAACTTTAAATTAAGTCCACTTGATTTTATCATTTTATATGATATTTTGTCTTCTCCAGGTGTTGTGCCCTTGGATATACGGAGTACAGTGGAAAGTTCAAAAAGAGTTACATCTTGTTAATGTTGAAGTTGGTTTTTTCGTCTATAATTTGCCTTGAATATGTTGTGTCGGCACTATAGGCTTTCCATTTTGCGGCAAAAGTGTTAGCAATCAATTCGGAGTATGTTTGTACAGCGTCCCCTTCAAACATAAACGGAAAATTTTGGATTGTTTTATTGCCCTGAAGACATCTTATTTTCTCCCAGAGAGTCTTCATATCCAAGGAGGGATCCATAGTATTAATGAAACTTTCCCAGGATTTTCTCTTTGTCTGATTTGTATTTCTTCTGACTAGAAAACAATTGAAACTTCAAATTGCTTTTGACATTCAATGTCATCGGATTTGCCGGAGAGAAAAGTTAAAAGTTGGCCTACTTGATGCTTTGCGTCCGGCAAATGCGATTCCTATGGGTCACCTACCATAAGAACACGTATATTTAATCGAGCAGTCAGTTGTATGCGTCAACGCAACAGACGAACGGATTCTATGGGTCGGCCCCTTGATCCGTAACTAACTGTAAATAGTGGAAGAAGAGAACATTTACCGATATTTTACCATTATTAATACACTTTTGTTGTTAGTTCTTATTCTATATCCACACCAATTGGTGATTTCAGTGCCACTCATTGCCACTTGATTCGCAAATAAAAAATGGGCACGACTGAGTCCCACGTACTTGCTGTTATGTGCCTAATTACATTAGAAAGCCAGATCTTTGACGAAAACAAATAACATTTACGTTGAAAACAACACAGTTTGAACTTATAAAAAGTATCAAACCACAATACTTAACGGTTTTTAGTAAAATTGAAGTACGCCATCACACGTTTGAAATAACAAAGAATTTATGAAAAATGTATTTCGAAAATTGTAGGACCGGTTTTGATAAAATCCTGTTTTTTTATTTTTAGTTTTTTGAAAATTTTGGTATGCAGTTTTTTACAGTTTATTAATATACATGTGAATATAAAATTTAAAATACATTTTTTCATTAGTTTTTAAAAATATTGATTTTTCAAAAAAAACATTTCAAAAATTAATTTTAATTAAAAAAAAAAGTTATTCAAAATGATGATATGCAGAATTAATTTGGCTATCTAGATCCTTTCAAATATAAAATTTGACAGAAATCCATAGAGCTGTTACCGAGAAAGCCAAAAATTAAAAAAACCATTATATGAAAAGTCCCGTTAAGAGACTTTTCCCGTATATGTGGTTCTGATCAATTGATAGCCAATACCAAAAAAAAAATCTCAAAAACTTTCATCAAAATCGTTGGAGCCGTTTTCGAGAAAAAATAAGCTTTTCCTAAACGGTCGCCTTATAGTCCCTATAATCTCAAGTAAAAATGATGCTTCATGAAAGTACTATAGCGCCTATAGGTAGTGTATATACAAAGTTGTTACATAGTACTATCATGAAGCATCATTTTTACTTGCGATTATAGGGACTATAAGGCAAGTTTAGGATTCGTGATGAATATAAAAAAAATTGAGATAACAATCAAACATGACATTACGATCATGGAGAAGTAATAATGTAAAGAAGCAGCGTTCCATTAAATTACTTTTTATTCAATTTGGTCTATTTTGGCATTCCACTTTGTTATTTTTATAATAGGATTTTTTTGGAAATTTTTGGTTGATCTTTTATAAAAAAATAGAAAATTAATTTAAGGGATTTTTTGCGAGTTTATTTGTTTTTTGTTTTGACAAAGCAAACTGTTTGGGTGGCATTGGAACTGTACCAAATGAAAAAGGTTCGCAACTTTCGATGTATTCAGTTCAACATACATGAAGTTTTGGTAAAACGCTAATGTGAACTATATACAAAAAGATAAAATTTGTAATAAATATTGGAAAGAAAGAGGTTTAGTCCGTGGCACAAATCAGCAGGTGTTCATTGAAATATATGTATTCAGTGAAATATCGGTACCGAATGTGTACCGAGGAAACCGAGATACACCGACAAGTGAGGGAGCGGCGTTAGACTTGTCAACTTTCGATTTATTCAGTTCCACATATTGTAAATTTCTTCAAATTTTCTTAAGTCTATATCAACATTTTTTTTTAAACAAATTAACATTGAAAAAAAAATGCCGGAGGCATGTTGGCTCCTGTTAAGTTTGTCCGACCAACATATTCTTAATGGAGGTGGTCTAAGCTTTCATGTGATACCTCATTTATTCGTTGAACCGATGAGGTAGACCAAAACCAAACCGGAAGTGGCCATTTTACAGCCAAACCGAGAAGACAAATTCTGTCCGACCAGCGGTTTTGTACATTTTAGATCAGACAAATACCATTCGAAGAAGAATTTGTCACATACAAATTGAATATTTAGTAATAGTTAATATTTCCTACAAATCATTGAACAGCAAATAAGCAAAGTTAAAGGCAGTTCACAGCAGAAAATTCCTCACTGAACAGTAAAATCTTGTACTTTTATGTGAACATTTTATAAGCTATCTTGCAGATTGTTCTTTATCGCTTTATTTCGAAGCCTTGCAGTTCAAAAATATCTTGGTGAATTAAGCATTAATTTTAATAATATATTTTGATATCTTTGAATCTTCTTTAAATGGGTTTCAGCACAGTCAAATCACACTAAGTAAAGACCTTACTTTATCTGACTTAAGGTGGCGCTACAGTCCGGATTAGACCTTGGCCTTATCCAAAAAGCTTCTCCATCCAGCTGGGTGGTTAGCTAGTTGCCTCCTTCTTATCACGTGAAGTCGGTTGACGTCCTCTTTCACTTGTGTTCTCCACTTAAGCACCGGTCTCCCTTTACTGCGTCTTCCCTCCGGGGTAGAATCGAAGATTTTAAAGGCCGGCGCATTGATGTCCATTCGCTTTCTATGACTCAGCCATTCGAGACGTTGGACCTTACTATTTTGGCTGGCTAGGTCTATGTAGCCGTAAACCGATAAGTTTTCATTGTATCGCCATCTCCAATCGCTTTTAATTCATAACATGAGACCAAAAATCACCCGGAGAATTTTTTGTGCCTGCCTTTCTTCCGTGATAGTGTTGGAACGTGGCATGTATTTCCTTTTGAACTGGGTTTTCAGGGAATCGTTTTTTAATATGAATGAATGAATGAATGATCTTTATTTAGCTTTCAATTTAGCCATTTAGTTTACATTTTTTACAATTTTAAAACTTAAATTTTAACTACACATATTTTTTTAAATTTATCTAGTTAACTAACACATTTTTTTGGATTTTTTTGAAATTATGTATGTATTATGACCTCTCGTCGGTCTAGACCTTTCGATTCTGAGATCGTTATTATTTCTTAGATTGTGCTCAAGTTCTTCGTTAGTTCTAACATTTTCACATAAGTAACCCGGCAACATATTATTTTTAATTTTATAAACAGATATTATGCACAACATATAAAGTCTGATTTATTTATTTATTTGCAAAGAAGCTTATAAAAATAAATTTACAAACTCTTGAAAAATAAGGCATTAGGGTTACAAAGACCATGTAATGCCGTTTTGAGAATACATTAAATTGATATGTTTTTATTATTTTATATTTCATTGTTTTTTCCGTGCAAGGATGTAGATTGTATGATGTTCTTGATAGTATCTAAATTTGTAGGGTCAAGAAGGTTAGCAAGTTGTTTTGTTTCGTCGGGAAGGTTTAAAGATCGTCTGGACTTGGGCCATTCAATAAGAATGTGTTTGACCGTCAGAGCCACTCTACAGTCTTCACATTCCTCTGCTTCACTTCGGTTGTATAAGTGTTTGGTGTTGAATAGAGTTTTTCCTACCCGGAAACGAAAGAGAGTTATGCACTCTTGTCTTGTAAGCTCCGTGTGATATGGAACATGAACTCTTTGGGAATGGTGGATTCGTAGAAAGCTGTTATTATTAACCCATTGTTCTTTTAGTTTCCTGTTGTGATTTTCCAGCCAAACTTTTCGAACTAGCTGATAGAAATTGGGTGTTTCTATTATCAGCGGAAGATTTCCAGCTTCCTTCGCTGCGAAATCCGCAGCTTCATTTCCTTTGATTGCCATATGTCCTGGGACCCATGCAAGTAAAGTGTTTTCGTTCAGATCTCTTTTTAGTGCTTTGAGAGATGGACATTTATTTGTTGGACTCCGAAGTCCATTCAGGATTCCCAAACTATCAGTGCAAATAAGTGTCTTTCCGGACCAATCTCGGGACATTTGTATTGCTTTTTTAAGCCCAGCAAGCTCGCCAATATAATTTCCTGCTGGCAATGGGAGAAGCCCTTGGTGAAGAGTTGTTGTACATCCTGAGGAAATGAGTTCGATGACCGCGTAGGAAGTGTAATTATCTGTTGATGATCCATCTGTATACAGAATTCTATTTGGCTTAATTGAATCGATTGTATCCTTATGCAGTATCTGGAAAATTCTAGCTGGTGTGCGGTCCTTTTTATATTTTGCTAAGCTGGTATCAATTTGAAGGTTATTTAAAGACCAGGGTGGCTTATCCTTGTTATTGACATGGATTTCCTGAGTGAAAGATGTGAAAGGTAAGATGATTGCAATGTTGTTAAGTGCTGAGAAAGTTTTGTTTTTTGTGTTCCGTGGATATTGAAAGGTGTTTTTAATTGCGGAGTGCAAAGGATGACACATATCTGTTATTGCCTTTGAACCTAAGGAGATCGCTCTTTTTTCCCCGATGTTTTTGAAGGGGACGTATCCGGCTTCGGTTCTTAACGCGTCGATGGGGGTGGCTTTTAAGGCACCTGTCGCTGTTCTGTAACATTGATTGATCACCACATCAATATTTTTTACATTTTATCGATGGTCCACATATAGGTTGTCAAGCCGTGCTGGAGAGTTCCTTCAACCAAAGTCTTAGCAATATTAAGCGCAGTTTCAATGTGGGGACCTTTTTTGCGGGAACAGATTATTGTTAGCATGTTGTTGCGAAGTTTGAGTTGGTCTACGATTTTCTTTGTTTGTAGGTTCCATTTGGTGGTTGGGTGCTGTATGAATAGGGTAGGCACTGAAAGGCATCAAACTGGTGACTGGTTGCACAGTCGCTGCAACTATATCGTACACATCAATTGTGCTTATTTTACCTCCCCGCGGTAACCACCGGGTACTGGTCTGTCCATCCGGACATTCCTGCTAAACTTATAAGCGCGAGTGTTGAACACAGAAAAAATAGCAACACTATAATGCTCTGCTTTAATGACTGTTCTGATCGATTCTCAGAAGTCTTGCACGAGCCCCTCAGAAAGAGGACGTACGGCGGATGAGCCCAACCAATTGGACCAACGGTGGCGTCAACAGTCAACGAAGCAGACGCCCTAATGAGCTACTTCGACGTATTTGGAGATAAGGTCATTAGGACAATTCAATGCAAGTCAGGGCATTGAAATAGAGATGGTGGCGGATGAACCCTTAATGGGCCAACGGCAGCGCTCATATCCCCGAAGTGGGTTACTGACTCCGGATTCTCCGGTTCCTTTTGTCCAAGGAATCCAACAAAGGACCTCCAGGTTAGGGGTTGTGTGTGGGGTTAACAACCCTGCCACGGAAAAAAGAAAAAGTTGCGAAGCGACCAATAGCCTCGGAAAAGGACGGATTTACTGTTGACGACCCTGAAAAACGAATCAAGGACAACGACCTTCGGATCTGCACGTGGAATGTTAGAACTCTTAACAGACCACGTGCATCCAAACAACTAGCGGAGGCCCTAGACTGCTACAGAGCAGGAATTACTGCCATCCAAGAAGTGCGATGGAATGGGCCGGGCAAAAGGAGGATGAAAAACTGTGACGTGTACTACGGTGATTGCGCAAGAAGACCACAGCGTTTATTTTTATTTATTTATTTATTTTATTTATTCAGTTAAATCAAATCTCTTACAAATAGACTTTACAATCTTTTTGGTTGCTCGAGTGAAAAAGTTACAGAAATTTAAAATTGAATCTGGCAATGATTTTAGAAATACAGAAAATTATTTTTAATTAAATTTATAAAAAAAAGAAAAAAAAAGAAATTAGTTTTCATTTGTAGCCATATACTTAAACAAAACGGTCTCAAAGTTACGTGTGTCAACTAGTCTTCTGATGCTCTGTGGTAGTGAGTTAAACAATCTTATAGCATGGATGAAAAATTGCATTTCAGTTATGCGGCATGTGAAACGAGGTTGTATCAATGTAATAGAACGCGGTGATCTTGCAAAGGACAAGAGGTTGTATAGATATAAGGGCTCTTTAGATGTTATAAGCTTGTACAGGAAAATAAGTGTTCGGTAATTAATGTACGTGTGGATTGTACATCCCAATATTGTTTTGGAGTATCTACTGACGTGATCATACCGTTTAAGGCTATACACATACCTTATAACGTTGTTATAAGCAACTATTAGTTTACGCTTAGTTTCAGCACTGTGATGGCAAAAAATCTCACAACCATAGGTTATTATAGGAACGATTAGTGATTTTGCCAGCAATAATTTAGTACCAAGAGGTGTAAAGTGTTTCGAGAGTGAAAGATTTCTAAGAATTCCATATATTCTTCCGATAATTTGTTGAATGTGGTAATCCCATCTTAGAGTTCTGTTAAAATACACACCCAGATTTTTAATTCTTTCAACATAGTTTATCTGACTATTACCCAAGAGAATTGGAGGAAAATAGCTTAGGTCAAGTTCGTTTTTATAGATTACAAGACAGCATGTTTTTGAAGGATTTATTTTGAGTTCGTTTTTCAATGACCACTTGGTAACACTTTCAAGATCATCGTTCATTTTATCTACACCATCATCGATCAGTCCCAGCTTGCAACTTAAATAAAGCTGATAATCATCAGCGTATAAATGTTTGGACGAATTATTTGTGCAAGCAGGTAGATCATTAATAAAAAGGGAAAACAACAGGGGGCCCAAAATAGATCCCTGTGGAACACCTCTTTGTATAGGCAAGTAATTTGAAGTCATGTTGTTTACGAAAACAGCTTGAACTCTTCCAGTAAGATATGAGAATATAAGCTTGCATGCAGATGAGGAAAAACTAAACATGTGTTTCAGCTTATTTAGCAAGAGCTGGTGGTTGATTGTATCAAATGCTTTTGAAAAATCTAGTAAAGTTAGGAGAGTAACCTGGTCCTTATCAATTGCATACCTTATATCCTCTGTTACCTTAATCAATGAGGTAACACAACTATGTTTTGCCCGAAAACCAGATTGAATACTATTTATTAAATTGTTTCTCTGAAGATATGCTGAAATTTGTTGATGCAACAGTTTTTCCATTACTTTGGACAAAAAAGGTAATATCGAGATAGGCCTATAATCAGCTGGTGAACTAGTAGTAGCTTTTTTCTTAACAAGTGGCAGTACTTTTGCTTCTTTCCATAACATAGGAAAAGAAGAAGTAGTTAAGACAGTGTTAAAAAGATGCGTTAGAAAGGGTAGGATGTACGGTAAAATTATTTTAATGAAGGTGGGGTGAATCTCGTCAAAGCTGGTTGACTTAGACTTGATTTTTAAGAGAGCACTTAAGACATCACAATCATCGACCCTTAAGAAACAAAAAGACCCGTAATCCTCGTAAGAATCGAACTGGTGATAATTAAAATTGGTTGATGCATTTGAAGTTACCATCGATTGTATTATTGTAAATTCACTATTTAGTTTATCAGGGTCAACATTCTCAGGCACTTCAGATTTTTTTCGTCCACAGCCGAGTTCGCGAATGTTTTTCCAGATTTCATTTCCGGGAAGTTTTATGTCAAGGCGTTTGGAATAGTATAACCACTTCGATTCTTTTATTTTGGAATTTACCTTATTCCTAACAGTGCGATAAAAGTCATAAAATTCTGGAAGTTTGTATCTCTTCCACCTTTTATATGTCAAGTCCCTAGTTCTAATTAAGTTTTTTATTTCCATAGTGAACCAAGGAACAGACTTGTTTGATATTCGCTTTGTCCTGACTTGAACATGAGTATTATAGAGTTGGCGAATGTTTTCCTGAAAGAAAGCTACTTGGGAATCAGCAGTTGGGATAGAATAAATCGATTGCCAGTCAGTACTAGCTACATCGCTTTCAAGCTGTGCTAAATCAATGTTTTTAAAATCTCTATAGCGCATATTAACGTTTTCATTTTCCAAAGAGTCTGCTTTTAACGTAGCGAAAATTAAATCATGGTGAGAAAAGCATGGCGCTGATACTTGATTGAAAAAAAGTACATTTTCCAACTTATTTACAAGTAATAAATCAAGAAGAGTACTGCTGGTACTCGTAAAATGGGTTGGTTGTGTTTTGTTTACTGGTTCTAGTAGCAAGCTTTTAAGATTTTCAATGAATGATTTTGACGCCTGACTGCATAATAAATTGCAGTTAAAGTCGCCAAACACAAAAATATCCCCATAAAGTGATGAGTACTCTTCTAAAAGATTATAAAAACTAGATAAATTCATATGACTATCTGGCCTATAGACACAACCTAGTAACTTCTTAATCGTGCCATCGAACATTTCAACAAGACAAAATTCTATGGGATTATTTCCAGGTGATTCAGCCACAATTCGACAATTGATACATTTTTTGACATATATTGCAACGCCTCCACCCTTGGATTTTCTGTCAACACGAAAAAGTTTATAACCATTTAAGCTGTACATTTCGTCGCTAACACCCTCTCTAAACCATGTTTCAGAAACACAAATAGCATCCACATTAGAGTTTACAAAAATTTTACGAAATTCATCTTCTTTCCTGTACAAGCTTTGTGCATTGAAATGGCAGACATGTAATCCCTTTTCTTGCTTACAAAAAATATTTAAAATTAAACGAAACGTTTAAATCCATAAAACTGTATTAATTGCGTTCATTAATGCTTAAAGACCGCAAGAACATACCACACAGCATACAGATACAAGACGTTGAAACCCTATTAAGAAGTATGACCATGACGAATAAGAGACTAAGTATTTGGCTATATGAAAAGAAAAAAAGAGAAAAATAATTAAAAAACATACAAATTAATAAATTTATAAAAAAAATAATTTGAGAAAAAATTAAAATAATATCGAGCATTACAATAAACAATAATTTCATTTCGAAAATATCGCAAGCAAAAGTATTAATATATTTGGTTGTTTGAAATGTAAATAACATCATCAGTGCTGGTGAAATTCGGCTGCATTTGATAAAAATAAGTGATTATGTATGCATACGAGTACCTTCAGCGTGAGGCCGAACCTCAACATGTTGCAATTGGGTAATTGAATCCAGATCTTGACAAGAATTAATGAGGTGAGTTTTTGTTGGATTATTTACTGTGTGAACATAAACTTTTCCGTTTCGAGTAAACACCGCTGTTAGTTGTTTCCCACGTTTAAGGTGAAAAGCTTTGCGCAGAACCATATGGTTCAATGATGTTAAACTTTCGTTGACGTGTATTGGGCTGTCGGAATCAAGATTTACATCATGTAAGGAAAGAGCTTTCTTTGACGTTTTAAAGCGTTGACTAATTAAAAACAATAACTTGTTTTTATCAGCTGCAGTGTTGAATTTATGATAATTGCTGTATCTTCATATGCTCCTTTTGGTTTTACCCGAAAAATATCTTTGAGCACAGGTGTTGGAGAAAATTTAACTGAAGTGCATAGTGTATTAAACATTATGCACTTTATTTGGGTGCGGATTCGTCATAAGCGGTAGACTTAGGCAAGAAGTCTTGGGCTTTCGACACGTAAGTGAGCGACTTGTGACAATCCGTATCAAGGCTAAATTCGCCAACATTAGCCTAATATGCGCTCATGCCCCCACAGAGGACAAAGATGACGCCACCAAGGATGACTTCTATGACCTCGACAAAACCTATGAGCAATGCCCTAAATACGACGTTAAGATCGTACTAGGCGATTTTAATGCCAAAATAGGTAAAGAGGAAATCTTTGGTAGGACTTTCGGAAAACATAGCCTACACGACACAACGTCTGAAAACGGACTTAGGCTAATTGACTTCGCAGCGGCACATAACGTCACCATTGCAAGCACCCGGTTTCCTCATCTCGATATACACAAAGGGACTTGGCGACACCCAGATCAAAGAACCGTCAATCAGATTGATCACGTTGCGATCGATGCAAGACATGCCTCCAGTATCTTGGATGTTCGCACCTTCCGAGCAGCTAACATCGACTCGGATCACTACCTTGTTGCAGCAAAGGTAAGAATACGAATAACCCGAACTCCACAACAACGGAGTAATACTATGAGGAAGTATGACGTCGGAAAGCTGCAATCGCAAGAAACCGTCAGAACTTATGCCGATCGAATATCCCGTAACCTCTCAAGAAATCCAGTACCGCCAGCATCAAGTGCCGAAGATCAGTGGCAACACTGCCAACAAGCCATCAGAGATGCCGCAACTGATGTGCTAGGTTTCACCAGACCACCACCACGAAACCTCTGGTTTGATGACGAATGCAGGCAGGCCCATGCAGCCAAACAAGAGGCATATAAAGCGACGCTGCAAAGAAAGACGAGAGCTGCTCGCGAGCTCTACGAGCAGAAAAGACGGGAAGAACACCGGCTTCTCCAAAAGAAAAAAAGAGAGCATGAGAAGCGCGCGATCGAAGATATTGAGAGATGCTACTCCAGGAACAACGTGCGGAAGTTTTACCAACAGGTAAAAAGAACATGCCAAGGAAAAAAATCCCGCACAGAAGCCTGTAGAGATAGGAATGGAAGCCTCGTAGTAGAGTCACAGTCGGTGCTGAGTACATGGAAGGACCATTTCTGCAGACTGTTAAACGGCGATGAAGGCCAAAATCCCGCTGTCAGGCAGAATGAACCATTCAACATGGATGATGACAGACAAAACTTCCGTCCACCTGACCAAAATGAAGTAAGGATAGCAATATCTAAACTCAAAAACAACAAAGCTGCTGGACCCGACGGATTACCCGCCGAACTTTTTAAAGCGGCCGGAGATGACCTGGTGGAGTGCATACACCAACTCATCTCTAAAGTTTGGTCAGAAGAAAGTATGCCTGATGAATGGAACCTCAGCATCGTTTGTCCGATCCACAAGAAAGGAGACCCTCTAAACTGCGCCAACTATAGAGGAATAAGTCTCCTGAATATCGCCTACAAGATCCTCTCTGCCGTACTATGTGAACGCCTGAAACCTTTCGTCAGCAACCTGTATCCCCTATCAGTGTGGTTTCAGACCAGGAAAGTCCACAATCGATCAAATGTTCACGCTACGGCAGATCCTGGAAACCACCCAAGAATTCCAAATCGATACCCACCACCTCTTTATCGATTTTAAGGCCGCGTACGATAGCATTTATAGAGACGAGCTATACAGAGCCATGTCAGGTTTTGGCATTCCCACAAAACTCGTCCGACTGTGCAGGATGACGATGGAGAACTCTCGCTGCTCCGTCAAGGTTGGTTCTGACCTCACAGAAGCTTTTGACGTCAAAAAAGGATTCCGACAAGGTGATGCGCTATCGTGCGATTTCTTCAACTTAATACTTGAAAAAATTATAAGAAACTCGCAAGTCAATTGTAGTGGGACAATTTTTTTCAAGTCTGTGCAATTGCTAGCATACGCTGACGACATAGACATCATTGGCAGAACTCGGCGAGCTGTCAGTGGAACGTTTGCTAGCATTGAAGCTGAAGCGGCTAAGATGGGACTAGCAGTCAATGAGGCCAAAACGAAGTACCTGCTGTCCACAAAAAGGGACACACAACACCGGCGGATTGGACAAAACATCACAATAGACAGGTACAACTTTGAGGTAGTTAGGGACTTTGTGTACCTCGGATCCGCTATAACATCTGACAACAACATCTCGTCAGAAATAAAGCGAAGAATTACTCTTGCCAATCGCTGTTTCTATGGGCTAGGAAGGCAATTGAGTAGCAAAGCCCTCTCTCGAAAGACAAAGGAGACTCTGTATAAGACCCTAATCATCCCAGTCCTGCTCTATGGCGCCGAGGCATGGACTCTATCTAAAGCGGATGAAGATATCCTTAGTCGTTTCGAGCGTAAGATTCTTCGGAAGATTTTTGGCCCTATCTGCGTTAACGGGCTTTGGAGGAGAAGGTTCAACCAAGAACTATACGAGCTGTACAGCGACATTGACCTGGTCAAAAAAATACGCATATCACGTTTAAGATGGCTAGGTCATGTAGAGCGAATGGACAACAATGCTCCGGCTCGCAGGATCTTCGATTCCATCCCAGAGGGTAGACGCAGTCAAGGAAGACCTCGCCTTAGGTGGCGCGCTCAAGTGGAGGACGACCTCAACCAACTTGGAGTGCAAAACTGGAGGCAGCTAGCCAAAGACCGAGTTGGCTGGAGAGGCATGTTGGTTGAGGCCCAGGTTCGTCCCGAACTGTAGCGCCACCTAAGTAAGTAAGTAAGTAGGTTCCATTTTAGCTTCCTGTTAAAAATAATTCCTAGGATACGTAGATCGTTTTTGAGTGGGATTGATTCATTTCGGAGCCTTATTGTTGTCGATTGGCATTTCCGTTTCCTGCATAGATGAAGGGCTTCCATTTTGAGAATGGGCACTATTGCACCTTGTTTTAAAGACCATTCTTGAATAATGCTGTCAACTCGAACGAGGTTTGATTGAACCGTTTCATGTTCCCCTGAACACAAAATATATACGTTGTCGGCGTAAATCCCCACAAAATCAGCTTCGTAGATTGGTTGATATAATTCTTGGATGAGTGAATCGATGTAAGCATTATAAGCTACAACCGATAACGGGGATCCTTGTAGTATACCGTTTTCAACTCGAATCATTTTTGAGTTATACCCGTCCACATTGACTCGAAAACTTCTCCCTGTAAGCAAGGACCATAAAAGCTTACCAATTTTGTTTGGGACGCCTTATTTTTCAAACTGGTGAATAACTGATATTGCGGTTACTCGGTCAAACGCTTTCTCAAGATCGGCTGATAGAAGTACGCTGTGTTTTGACGAATTGAATTTTTGAACAACCGTATCTTCTAAAAGGTGTATAAGAGTGTGGACTCCTCTGTTGTTTCGGAAGGCATGCTGTGCAGGGCTTATTTTTTCTTCAATATACCAACCTAGCCGTCGAGCAAGGATTTTTTCAAGAATCTTTGAGAGGACAGGAAGGAGTGAAATTGGGCGGTATTCATCGTATTTGTGGGAACTAGACGTGTTCTTAGGAATTGGTTTTAGTTGCGCACGTTTCCAATCATGTGGAAAATTTTCCGGTCGTTAAAATGTTATTGTATAGGTTACATATTCTCAACTTTAAATTAAGTCCACTTGATTTTATCATTTTATATGATATTTTTTCTTCTCCAGCTGTTGTGCCCTTGGATATACGGAGTACAGTGGAAAGTTCAAAAAGAGTTACATCTTGTTAATGTTGAAGTTGGTTTTTTCGTCTATAATTTGCCTTGAATATGTTGTGTCGGCACTATAGGCTTTCCATTTTGCGGCAAAAGTGTTAGCAATCAATTCGGAGTATGTTTGTACAGCGTCCCCTTCAAACATAAACGGAAAATTTTGGATTGTTTTATTGCCCTGAAGACATCTTATTTTCTCCCAGAGAGTCTTCATATCCAAGGAGGGATCCATAGTATTAATGAAACTTTCCCAGGATTTTCTCTTTGCCTGATTTGTATTTCTTCTGACTAGAAAACAATTGAAACTTCAAATTGCTTTTGACATTCAATGTCATCGGATTTGCCGGAGAGAAAAGTTAAAAGTTGGTCTACTTGATGCTTTGCGTCCGGCAAATGCGATTCCTATGGGTCACCTCCCATAAGAACACGTATATTTAATCGAGCTGTCAGTTGTATGCGTCAACGCAACAGACGAACGGATTCTATGGGTCGGCCCCTTAATCCGTAACTAACTGTAAATAGTGGAGAAGAGAACATTTACCGATATTTTACCAGTATTTAATACACTTTTGTTGTTAGTTCTTATTCTATATCCACACCAATTAGTGATTTCAGTGCCACTCATTGCCACTTGATTCGCAATTAAAAAATGGGCACGACTGAGTCCCACGTACTTGCTGTTATGTGCCTAATTACATTATAAAGCCAGATCTTTGACGAAAACAAATAACATTACGTTGAAAACAACACAGTTTGAACTTATAAAAAGTATCAAACCACAATACTTAACGGTTTTTAGTAAAATTGAAGTACGCCATCACACGTTTGAAATAACAAAGAATTTATGAAAAATGTATTTCGAAAATTGTAGGACCGGTTTTGATAAAATCCTGTTTTTTTATTTTTAGTTTTTTGAAAATTTTGGTATGCAGTTTTTTAGAGTTTATTAATATACATGTGAATATAAAATTTAAAATACATTTTTTTATTAGTTTTTAAAAATATTGATTTTTCAAAAAAAACATTTCAAAAATTAATTTTAATTAGAAAAAAAAGTTATTCAAAATGATGATATGCAGAATTAATTTGGCTATCTAGATCTTTTCAAATATAAAATTTGACAGAAATCCATAGAGCTGTTACCGAGAAAGCCAAAAATTAAAAAAACCGTTTTATGAAAAGTCCCGTTAAGAGACTTTTCCCGTATATGTGGCTCTGATCAATTGATAGCCAATACCAAAAAAAATCTCAAAAACTTTCATCAAAATCGTTGGAGCCGTTTTCGAGAAAAATAAGCTTTTCCTAAACGGTCGCCTTATAGTCCCTATAATCTCAAGTAAAAATGATGCTTCATGAAAGTACTATAGCAGCCTATAGGTAGTGTATATACAAAGTTGTTACATAGTACTATCATGAAGCATCATTTTTACTTGCGATTATAGGGACTATAAGGCAAGTTTAGGATTCGTGATGAATATAAAAAAAATTGAGATAACAATCAAACATGACATTACGATCATGGAGAAGTAATAATGTAAAGAAGCAGCGTTCCATTAAATTACTTTTTATTCAATTTGGTCTATTTTGGCATTCCACTTTGTTATTTTTATAATAGGATTTTTTTTGGAAATTTTTGGTTGATCTTTTATAAAAAATAGAAAATTAATTTAAGGGATTTTTTGCGAGTTTATTTGTTTTTTGTTTTGACAAAGCAAACTGTTTGGGTGGCATTGGAACTGTACCAAATGAAAAAGAGTTCGCAACTTTCGATGTATTCAGTTCAACATACATGAAGTTTTGGTAAAACGCTAATGTGAACTATATACAAAAAGATAAAATTTGTAATAAATATTGGAAAGAAAGAGGTTTAGTCCGTGGCACAAATCAGCAGGTGTTCATTGAAATATATGTATTCAGTGAAATATCGGTACCGAATGTGTACCGAGGAAACCGAGATACGATACCGCACCGACAAGTGAGGGAGCGGCGTTAGACTTGTCAACTTTCGATTTATTCAGTTCCACATATTGTAAATTTCTTCAAATTTTCTTAATTCTATATCAACATTTTTTTTAAACAAATTAACATTGAAAAAAAAAAAATGCCGGAGGCATGTTGGCTCATGTTAAGTTTGTCCGACCAACATATTCTTAATGGAGGTGGTCTAAGCTTTCATTTGATACCTCATTTATTCGTTGAACCGATGAGGTAGACCAAAACCAAACCGGAAGTGGCCATTTTACAGCCAAACCGAGAAGACAAATTCTGTCCGACCAGCGGTTTTGTACATTTTAGATCAGACAAATACCATTCGAAGAAGAATTTGTCACATACAAATTGAATATTTAGTAATAGTTAATATTTCCTACAAATCATTGAACAGCAAATAAGCAAAGTTAAAGGCAGTTCACAGCAGAAAATTCCTCACTGAACAGTAAAATCTTGTACTTTAATGTGAACATTTTATAAGCTATCTTGCAGATTGTTCTTTATCGCTTTATTTCGAAGCCTTGCAGTTCAAAAATATCTTGGTGAATTAAGCATTAATTTTAATAATATATTTTGATATCTTTGAATCTTCTTTAAATGGGTTTCAGCACAGTCAAACCACACTAAGTAAAGACCTTACTTTATCTGACTTAAGGTGGCGCTACAGTCCGGATTGGACCTTGGCCTTATCCAAAAAGCTTCTCCATCCAGCTGGGTGGTTAGCTAGTTGCCTCCATCTTATCACGTGAAGTCGGTTGACGTCCTCTTTCACTTGTGTTCTCCACTTAAGCACCGGTCTCCCTTTACTGCGTCTTCCCTCCGGGGTAGAATCGAAGATTTTAAAGGCCGGCGCATTGATGTCCATTCGCTTTCTATGACTCAGCCATTCGAGACGTTGGACCTTACTATTTTGGCTGGCTAGGTCTATGTAGCCGTAAACCGATAAGTTTTCATTGTATCGCCATCTCCAATCGCTTTTAATTCATAACATGAGACCAAAAATCACCCCGAGAATTTTTTTCCCGAAGCAACCTAAAGCGTCTTCTTCCACTTTTGACAATGTACATGCGTTTGCACCATACCGCAGGGCTAGGATGATAAGGGCTCCAATTAAAAATTAAAAAAGAAAATTCATTTTTTTTTTACATTTTTTGCATTCTAGATTTTTGTTTTTGGGATTTCTTGGTAGACCTATCAACATCTTATCAGTCTTGATTTTCTATTAATAAAAGGATATACAATTCTGCAATTTTTGACTCGTTGATAGTGATACGTGTTTTTCGAAAGTAACCCTCTTATCAACTATAAATGCTAACTATTACAACTTTCAGACTAAGATATATATTTTTAACTTCTTCTTTTTCTTTAACTGACTATTGTTATGATTTCGACTGGAACTACAACTCTCCTATTTCTCTGTTTTGCCCTAAAGCTCAACCCGCTTGACGAGACAGACATCAGAAAACATCGGCAAGCCTCCCTGTGTTTGTGCCTGCCTTTCTTCCGTGATAGTGTTGGAACGTGGCATGTATTTCCTTTTGAACTGGATTTTCAGGGAATCGTTTTTTAATATGAATGAATGAATGAATGATCTTTATTTAGCTTTCAATTTAGCCATTTAGTTTACATTTTTTACAATTTTAAAACTTAAATTTTAACTACACATATTTTTTTAAATTTATCTAGTTAACTAACACATTTTTTTGGATTTTTTTGAAATTATGTATGTATTATGACGTCTCGTCAGTCTAGACCTTTCGATTCTGAGATCGTTATTATTTCTTAGATTGTGCTCAAGTTCTTCGTTAGTTCTAACATTTTCACATAAGTAACCCGGCAACATATTATTTTTAATTTTATAAACAGATATTATGCACAACATATAAAGTCTGATTTATTTATTTATTTATTTATTTATTTGCAAAGAAGCTTATAAAAATAAATTTACAAACTCTTGAAAAATAAGGCATTAGGGTTACAAAGACCATGTAATGCCATTTAAGAATACATTAAATTGATATGTTTTTATTATTTTATATTTCATTGTTTTTTCCGTGCAAGGATGTAGATTGTATGATGTTCTTGATAGTATCTAAATTTGTAGGGTCAAGAAGGTCAGCAAGTTGTTTTGTTTCGTCGGGAAGGTTTAAAGATCGTCTGGACTTGGGGCATTCAATAAGAATGTGTTTGACCGTCAGAGCCACTCTACAGTCTTCACATTCCTCTGCTTCACTTCGGTTGTATAAGTGTTTGGTGTTGAATAGAGTTTTTCCTACCCGGAAACGAAAGAGAGTTATGCACTCTTGTCTTGTAAGCTCCGTGTGATATGGAACATGAACTCTTTGAGAATGGTGGATTCGTAGAAAGCTGTTATTATTAACCCATTGTTCTTTTAGTTTCCTGTTGTGATTTTCCAGCCAAACTTTTCGAACTAGCTGATAGAAATTGGGTGTTTCTATTATCAGCGGAAGATTTCCAGCTTCCTTCGCTGCGAAATCCGCAGCTTCATTTCCTTTGATTGCCATATGTCCTGGGACCCATGCAAGTAAAGTGTTTTCGTTCAGATCTCTTTTTAGTGCTTTGAGAGATGGACATTTATTTGTTGGACTCCGAAGTCCATTCAGGATTCCCAAACTATCGGTGCAAATAAGTGTCTTTCCGGACCAATCTCGGGACATTTGTATTGCTTTTTTAAGCCCAGCAAGCTCGCCAATATAATTTCCTGCTGGCAATGGGAGAAGCCCTTGGTGAAGAGTTGTTGTACATCCTGAGGAAATGAGTTCGATGACCGCGTAGGAAGTGTAATTATCTGTTGATGATCCATCTGTATACAGAATTCTATTTGGCTTAATTGAATCGATTGTATCCTTATGCAGTATCTGGAAAATTCTAGCTGGTGTGCGGTCCTTTTTATATTTTGCTAAGCTGGTATCAATTTGAAGGTTATTTAAAGACCAGGGTGGCTTATCCTTGTTATTGACATGGATTTCCTCAGTGAAAGATGTGAAAGGTAAGATGATTGCAATGTTGTTAAGTGCTGAGAAAGTTTTGTTTTTTGTGTTCCGTGGATATTGTAAGGTGTTTTTAATTGCGGAGTGCAAAGGATGACACATATCTGTTATTGCCTTTGAACCTAAGGAGATCGCTCTTTATTCCCCGATGTTTTTGAAGGGGACGTATCCGGCTTCGGTTCTTAACGCGTCGATGGGGGTGGCTTTTAAGGCACCTGTCGCTGTTCTGTAACATTGATTGATCACCACATCAATATTTTTTACATTTTATCGATGGTCCACATATAGGTTGTCAAGCCGTGCTGGAGATTTCCTTCAACCAAAGTCTTAGCAATATTAAGCGCAGTTTCAATGTGGGGACCTTTTTTGCGGGAACAGATTATTGTTAGCATGTTGTTGCGAAGTTTGAGTTGGTCTACGATTTTCTTTGTTTGTAGGTTCCATTTTAGCTTCCTGTTAAAAATAATTCCTAGGATACGTAGATCGTTTTTGAGTGGGATTGATTCATTTCGGAGCCTTATTGTTGTCGATTGGCATTTCCGTTTCCTGCATAGATGAAGGGCTTCCATTTTGAGAATGGGCTCTATTGCACCTTGTTTTAAAGACCATTCTTGAATAATGCTGTCAACTCGAACGAGGTTTGATTGAACCGTTTCATGTTCCCCTGAACACAAAATATATACGTTGTCGGCGTAAATCCCCACAAAATCAGCTTCGTAGATTGGTTGATATAATTCTTGGATGAGTGAATCGATGTAAGCATTATAAGCTACAACCGGTAACGGGGATCCTTGTGGTATACCGTTTTCTTATCGAATCATTTTTGAGTTATACCCGTCCACATTGACTCGAAAACTTCTCCCTGTAAGAAAGGACCATAAAAGCTTACCAATTTTGTTTGGGACGCCCCATTTTTCAAACTGGTGAATAACTGATATTGCGGTTACTCGGTCAAACGCTTTCTCAAGATCGGCTGAAAGAAGTACGCTGTGTTTTGACGAATTGAATTTTTGAACAACCGTATCTTCTAAAAGGTGTATAAGAGTGTGGACTCCTCTGTTGTTTCGGAAGGCATGCTGTGCAGGGCTTATTTTTTCTTCAATATACCAACCTAGCCGTCGAGCAAGGATTTTTTCAAGAATCTTTGAGAGGACAGGAAGGAGTGAAATTGGGCGGTATACATCGTATTTGTGGGAACTAGACGTGTTCTTAGGAATTGGTTTTAGTTGCGCACGTTTCCAATCATGTGGAAAATTTTCCGGTCGTTAAAATGTTATTGTATAGGTTACATATTCTCAACTTTAAATTAAGTCCACTTGATTTTATCATTTTATATGATATTTTGTCTTCTCCAGGTGTTGTGCCCTTGGATATACGGAGTACAGTGGAAAGTTCAAAAAGAGTTACATCTTGTTAATGTTGAAGTTGGTTTTTTCGTCTATAATTTGCCTTGAATATGTTGTGTCGGCACTATAGGCTTTCCATTTTGCGGCAAAAGTGTTAGCAATCAATTCGGAGTCTGTTTGTACAGCGTCCCCTTCAAACATAAACGGAAAATTTTGGATTGTTTTATTGCCCTTATTTTCTCCCAGAGAGTCTTCATATCCAAGGAGGGATCCATAGTATTAATGAAACTTTCCCAGGATTTTCTCTTTGCCTGATTTGTATTTCTTCTGATCTGAGCGCAAATTTTTCTATATAAAATACAATTTTGTGAAGAGGGACTACGACGTACGTTTTTCCAGGCCTTACTTTTATCTTTAACTAATTTTTTTATGTCTTTCGTAAACCAAATGGATGTTGTTTTTTTATTGTTTTCTTTTGTAACTGGGATACTTCGGGCGGCTGATGTTCTTATTATCTTTTTGATTCTTGATGCTTCTTGATTTCTGTTTGCAGAGATTGGTATCTCATCTGCCAGTGTGTTCGATTTTTCTTCAAAAAGTTTCCAGTTGGCCATTTCTTCTTTGAATCGGGCCTTGAATTTTTTAGTAGGTTTGTTTTCCCTTCCACGAATAACGATAGGAATATGGTCGTTGCCTGTTCCGTCCCCTATTACTTCCCAATATAGAAGGGGGGCAAGGTCAGACGAGGCCAGTGTTACATCTATGGCCGTGAAGGTGTTCCTATATGTTTGTAATGTGAACCGGGATTGTTCCTGGTATTTCAAGGGTTTGGAAGAGTAATTCCGATGTTGAAGTACAATGGGAGTTTACTGGTATGTTGCTTTTTATAAGTATACCAATACCTGCCTTGGCGTATTGGTAGCCTTTATTATGGTGAAAAATTTTGTATTTTTTTATTTTGAAATATTTTAAGTTCTTATGCGTTATATGGGTTTCTTGTAGAGCTATGATGTCTGGGTCGTATTTAGCTATTAAGATTTCGAGATTATTTTTGTTTTTTTAGAAAGCCTTGCATGTTCCATTGGAGAATGGAAATATTATTTATTAAAGCTGTCATTGTGTTTCTTTAATATTTTCTTTATTTGGTGTTGTTGTTCCTATAATGTTTTTTACTGAAGAGGGAGATATATTAGAAATGTCGATAGTTTCATTGGACGAAGTATCCAAATCCATATCTTCATTTCTTGATTGTGTAGATTTATATGATTCAGTGGTGAATGGGTTAATTGTTTGTGTGTCTTTTAATGAGGGGTGGTAGTGTTGAGTGGGTTTGTGAGTTGGATTGCTTTTGTTTTGTGGTGTAGGTAATTCTGGTGTTTTCATGGTTGTGTCTGTAGGTTGGTAGTTTAGGTTGTAGATTTTTAATACATTGACTGGTTTCTATTTTTTTAGACACTGAACAGGTGGGTTGGTTCTCGGAAACTTCGATAGGTGCAGTACTAGTCTTAGCAATAACTGCAACGGTATGGTTAGCTACTTGACGTTTCCTCGGAGGAGGAAGTTGGTGGACTTCTGGGTTAATATTAAATATTTGCCACGCTTCTCGGACGGTACAGCGCCGGTCGGCTTTAATTTTGTTTACCGATTTATACCTTATGAAAGATGGACATAAAGAGTCGTATGAAGTATGATTTTCTTCTTTGCAGTTGATGCAATACTTTCTAGAACATTCATGTGGTGGAGGGTCACAGCAATCTTTACAGACGGCTGCGTTAGTACGTTCTTTGTATGTCCTAGCTTTTGACATAGAATGCATCTCATCGGGTTGGGTATGTATTCGTCAACTCTGCAGTTGGCCCATCCTATTTTGATGTTATTGGGACGACGAATTAGATCAAATGTCAAAATCGCGGCACCAGTTGCTTTATCTTTAACCATTACTTTCCTGACCTGGGTAACTTTGCTTTTCTTTAGTTCGCTTAGCAGTTCTTCTTCTGGAATATCAACGATAAGCGGCGAAAAAATTCTTCCTTGTACAGAATTGAGTGTCGTATGTGAAGTAATTTCCACTGGAATTGAGTCGAGGAGTTTTGCTTTCAGGAAAAGCTCAGCGGTTACTCGGTTTGGAACCTTTATTAAAAGATCCCCCGACCTCATAGCCTTAACCTCCAAAATTTCCTTGGAAATGTATTCTAATCCTCGGTTTATTTGGAAGGGATTATAAGTAGAAAGCTTTCGAAGATCTTCTTTATTCTTTTCCAAACCTGTCACTACTAAGAAACGAGGAATATTATCTTCATTTGCAATCGATGGCAACAATGAGAAACATTCATTCGTAAACTTTGTTTTTTTGTGCTTTTTCATTCTGTCTAAAGTAGCATCTGGATCGAGTAAATCGAATCCGAAACCCCCCCGGTCAGGGGGCTTCCATCTTTTCATTTTTTTGTTTTAAAGTAAAGGAAAAAACCAAAAAACAATGAGAAGATTAAGTTTAATTAAATTTTAAAGAAAAAAAAAAGAAAAGAAAAAAAAACAACCGCATGGGCGGCAAAATGACAAGAGTTAACAAAAGTAAGGTTATCGCGTTCTCTTTTTCACACGTCTATACACGGCGTTTGCCAGAGGGCGACTGAAAGTCTGATTTATATTTAACCATTTAAGCGTATTCAACATTATTCTTTTTGGAGTGTATCTATTACATTTTAAAATTGTTCGCATAGCCTTATTTTGTTGTAATTGCAATCCATCTTTATGACTTTGTGGACACATATATAAAAAAGTAGCACAGTAATCAAAATGAGGTTTAATCAATACATTATATAAATTCCCAGCAGTACTCATAGATATATTTTTTCTTATTTTTTTCAAAACTCCATTTTTGGATATTTTCTTACATAAATAATTAACATGGTCATTAAAGTTAAGTTGTTCATCTAGTATAACACCAAGGTATTTTAATTGTTTCACTTGCTCAACTGGTTCATTGTTTATAAATAAATTAACATTAATGTACGAACTTACAGAATTACATCTGAATAACATACATTTAGTTTTCGCACCATTAAGAACCAGTCTATTCATTTTTAGCCAAGTATTTACTCTCTCTAGGTCTTGATCTAATTGTTGCATACAATCCGTAACACTTTTTCCAGAAATGTACAGTAATCCGTCATCAGCAAACAAAATAAGTTTTGAAGTTCGAATTACCTTGCTTATATCGTTAATAAACATGAGAAATAACCACACTCCCATTATTGTACCCTGAGGTATTCCTACATTGATGTTGATTGTAGATGATTTTTTGACCGTTTAAGGTGCGTTGAGTCCTCCCTGATATAAATGATTTGAACCATTTGAATTCGACTGATTTTTTGCCGTAGTACTTTAATTTTTTCAACAATATTTCATGATTAACTGTCTCAAAGGCTCGTTTTAAGTCTATGAAAACAGCAATCACCACATTTTTTGTATCTATTTCCCTCCTCGAATCGTTCAACACAAAGTTCAAACTCGTTTCAAATGAGTGATTTGCCCTAAAATCTGATTGGTAGCTATCCAGTAACTCCTGTCCTTCTAAATGTTCTTGAAGTTGTAAAACTACACATTTTTCAATTATTTTCTCATATAATGGCATCATATTTATTGGTCTAAAATCATTAAGAGTTTTCGCATTTGGGATTTTTTTTGTGGGCACTATAAGTTATTCTTTCCAAGATTGTGGAAAAATAACGGCACTGATATTAATGATTCTTTCAATCACTGGGCCAATTATACTCAGAGAGTCCTTAAACATTTTAACACTCATAAAGTTAGTCACTTTTTCTGTGCAGTAGACAACTTTGTATTAAATCTATGTTGACTAGTCTGAACTTAAAATCAATATTGCATTGCTCGAGTAAATTTGTATAATCACAAAATATCACAAAAAAGTTGTTGAATTTTTCACACATTATTGCACTTTCGTTTATCACAGAACCATTTTCTAACTCTACCTCCAATATTGTTTCATTACTTTTCTTAAGTACATATTTCTTTAATTTTTTCCACATATCTTTCTGATTATATAAACAAGGATTTTGCGAAATGAATTTTTCTTTTGAATTGGTTTCGACACTGCTGATATGCGTGCCATGTATTATTATTATTGCTGAGCACAGCTTGTCTATACAGATTAACTTTTCTTAGTTTTTCCACTTTGAGTTCATTATTAAACAACTCTGCGTTGTTATACGGGATTTGTTTTTCTTTGACCATATAGTCAACAACGTTTTTTAGGCTAGTTACAAATGCTCATTAATGATCATCTGTAAACTATTATCATTTAAAATATTTGCAACCCGTCGCGTGTAAGTATCTGTAACATCAAACCAGTCCATACTAATGTCGCCCATTACAATAAAATTACCACAGTGGGATAGATATTCTATCCAGTTTTCAAGATCGTTACAGAAATCAGTTTTTGATGACATGCGACTGGGGGATCATTTTGCACTTTTAGCATTAGGCACCAGTATTGCATACTACTAACTTGATATTTTTGTATGAAATGACATTTAAAATTATTTTTAACATAAATAACAACACCGCCAGTATAACTAGATTCACTTTCACAGCTAAAAGGAAAGTAGTATCCTTCCAGTAGGACAGGATCAGCTAAGGATGTCATGCTGGATCTTGTCCCAGGTTTTATCCTTTATATAGATGCTTCCTCTGATTTTGTTTGCTTCTTATTCGATCACGTTTTGTCGCTCGTGCTTTCATGCGAAGCATTTTCGTTTTAGTTGCCGTCCACTTACTCTCATACTTCTTGTATATTGTCCAACATTGTAAAGTGTATGTAAGCGCTAAATAAACAAGTGCCATGTAAAGGCATCCTTTAAACTTTTTTTATAATAAACGCGTGCACAAAGGACTATTTGTTTCCCTTTTAATGTAGAGCACACTGCGCGGGCATTAGGAAGATAGGGAGGGGAAGGATAGGAGGTGTCGATTCACATTGGTTTTGAATGCTAGCAGATCAAAATGGCAAGGGAAAATCTCGCCTGGTAAACTATTTCAAATTCGTGGTGTTCGGCTAAAAAAAGAATCCCTATATTTGATGGTACGTCCGAAATTGGGCTCTCCATTCCATTTCCATTTCCTTCAAGAACATCTAACGATCTACCCACGCATCAAGTGATCATTGCAAGAATGTAGGATCTTCAGTTATGATGACTCCATCATCAGCAAAGAGTAATTGATTTACTGTCGAAAGTGAAAGGCTTAATAAAGAGCAAAGAATCCTGGGGCATACAACTTTGATTGGGAACTCTTTGGTGACTGGTCATCCGCATGTACATAATTTCCGGGACTCTGTGTTGCCTATGGGCAAACTAAATCAGATCTCGTGCTTGAATGCTTTTTTCAAAATAAACCAACACAATCGCTTGTGGAATCCCCATATTTTTGTATATTAGGAAAAGGTATTTTTTCCTCTACTGATTAGGCATTTGGTTAACCCTGATATGTTTAGAGATGAGAATCGCGAGCCATGTGGATGACTCCCATTTTTTTCATAACTCTGAGAGTGTCTCGTTTGGCCCAACTGCTTTTCCCATTTTTGAGTTTTTCACCGCAGCACTAACTTCTTCAATACTGTGATGTCGGGAACTTCTTCGTTGCAAGATGCAGCTTACAGAAACTGTACATTTAAAGTCCTTTACAGTATTTTCGTCATCTCGGAACAATTTTGTCGTCAATCACAAGAAGTTGTGCATTGTTTATTACATTTTGTTGAACGAATCTCCAAAACATTTTTCCTTCTTTGAACTTGCACCTCAAAGAAGGAAAAATTGCATGGTTTTGAATCAGCAGCAGTTGCAGATATTTCTTCCGACTTCCGATACGTGCTCTTCGTAATCTCTTGGAGTTCGGCAACTTTCTTCCTTTCTTCTATATTGTCTGTAAACGTCGGTAAACAATTACGAGTCATGCTTTTTATCTTTTTTTATGAGAGGGGTGAGAAGGTCATGTTGACGAAGCTTTGAAAGTCGATTTTTTTAATTATCACTGGCTTGGCTTCATAATTCCACTCTTCCGCATTGGAAGTGTCTTTTGGTAGTTCCTAGCAGTGATTTTCTGGTTTCATATTTTGTACCCTGCATACCTCATATTCATGTCTGTAGATGTTATTCAGAGATAATTTTCCATAATAGAGATAAATGCTTTGCCTTTATCTTTGCCCAGGTTTTACCACATAATTCCTCCAGATTTGATTGCCTTTCTTGTCTCCATACAAAAATTCTGTCACTAGAAAAAGATGTTGCTGGGCAATCGCTTTACATTTCTAAATGGTTCAGGATCAGTACCATTCATAGCAGTGGTAATACCTGGCGGGTTAGTACCTCTTATAATATTATAAGTACTTTCACAATGCTATACATTTTCGTATTTACGTTTTCGCAAGTAAATTTTGTTGACACATGCATTTTTGTTTGTGTTTCATCTTCAACGACGCCAATGATCTCCAGTAATAGATACAACGGCGAAAAATTATATACGCTTCAATATGAAACTAGAACAAATAAAGTATGGTGCTAAGATTATTGAATTATTTTTTCTTAGTGTGAAACTAGATTTTAAATAACAGGAAATCCCTATATTATTTTTCTAGTGTAAAACGAAGAACTCTGAGAGAATGACAACTAACACAAAACGCCATTTTGTAAATTTAACTTGACACAAAACACTGCCTATATTTGGTGGAATATTAATTAATATTAAACTTCACTTTTTAGATTCATGGAGTAACATATCCATAATATTAATAATTATGACTACATCCGTTCTCTGAATATTTATTATTAAATAATTTGCTTCAATATTCATATTGATATTTTAGTTAAGTTTTCTAGCGAAACCAATTTATTTATACTTCTAGCTTACTTCTCTTATCGCTTTTTTTGCGATGCCGTTGAAAATGGCTGTGGAAACATAACAGCAAGTTGTCAAATAACATTCAAAAAATTAAAAAAAAATCAACATGAAGTTTTAACAAGAAAAATTGGAAATCTGAAAATTAAAAACAAATCTAAGAAAATCTCAGCATTTATTATTTTATATCCCCTTTTTTTCCTGTACTTGTTGTTACTTAGCGCAATTTTCGGTGCTACTTATTATTATTTAAGTAACAACAAGCGCAATTTTTGTTGCTAATCAAATAAAAATAAGTAACAACAAGCTCAATTTTAGCTGCTATTTAAATAACAATAAGTAGCAGCGAAAATTGCGCTAAATAACAACCCATGACTATAAAACAATTGAAACTTCAAATTGCTTTTGACATTCAATTTAATCGGATTTGCGGGGAGAGAAAAGTTAAAAGTTGGTCTACTTGATGCTTTGCGTCCGGCAAATGCGATTCCTATGGGTCACCTCCCATAAGAACACGTATATTTAATCGAGCTGTCAGTTGTATGCGTCAACGCAACAGACGAACGGATTCTATGGGTCGGCCCCTTGATCCGTAACTAACTGTAAATAGTGGAGAAGAGAACATTTACCGATATTTTACCAGTATTTAATACACTTTTGTTGTTAGTTCTTATTCTATATCCACACCAATTGGTGATTTCAGCGCCACTCATTGCCACTTGATTCGCAATTAAAAAATGGACACGACTGTGTCGCACGTACTTGCTCTTATGTGCCTAATTACATTAGAAAGCCAGATCTTTGACGAAAACAAATAACACTTACGTTGAAAACAACACAGTTTGAACTTATAAAAAGTATCAAACCACAATATTTAACGGTTTTTAGTAAAATTGAATTACGTCATCACACGTTTGAAATAACAAAGAATTTATGAAAAATGTATTTCGAAAATTGTAGGACCGGTTTTGATAAAATCCTGTTTTTTTATTTTTAGTTTTTTGAAAATTTTGGTATGCAGTTTTTTAGAGTTTATTAATATACATGTGAATATAAAATTTAAAATACATTTTTTTATTAGTTTTTAAAAATATTGATTTTTCAAAAAAAACATTTCAAAAATTAATTTTAATTAGAAAAAAAAGTTATTCAAAATGATGATATGCAGAATTAATTTGGCTATCTAGATCCTTTCAAATATAAAATTTGACAGAAATCCATAGAGCTGTTACCGAGAAAGCCAAAAATTAAAAAAACCGTTATATGAAAAGTCCCGTTAAGAGACTTTTCCCGTATATGTGGCTCTGATCAATTGATAGCCAATACCAAAAAAAAAATCTCAAAAACTTTCATCAAAATCGTTGGAGCCGTTTTCGAGAAAAATAAGCTTTTCCTAAACGGTCGCCTTATAGTCCCTATAATCTCAAGTAAAAATGATGCTTCATGAAAGTACTATAGCAGCCTATAGGTAGTGTATATACAAAGTTGTTACATAGTACTATCATGAAGCATCATTTTTACTTGCGATTATAGGGACTATAAGGCAAGTTTAGGAGTCGTGATGAATATAAAAAAAATGAGATAACAATCAAACATGACATTACGATCATGGAGAAGTAATAATGTAAAGAAGCAGCGTTCCATTAAATTACTTTTTATTCAATTTGGTCTATTTTGGCATTCCACTTTGTTATTTTTATAATAGGATTTTTTTGGAAATTTTTGGTTGATCTTTTATAAAAAATAGAAAATTAATTTAAGGGATTTTTTGCGAGTTTATTTGTTTTTTGTTTTGACAAAGCAAACTGTTTGGGTGGCATTGGAACTGTACCAAATAAAAAAGTGTTCGCAACTTTCGATGTATTCAGTTCAACATACATGAAGTTTTGGTAAAACGCTAATGTGAACTATATACAAAAAGATAAAATTTGTAATAAATATTGGAAAGAAAGAGGTTTAGTCCGTGGCACAAATCAGCAGGTGTTCATTGAAATATATGTATTCAGTGAAATATCGGTACCGAATGTGTACCGAGGAAACCGAGATACGATACCGCACCGACAAGTGAGGGAGCGGCGTTAGACTTGTCAACTTTCGATTTATTCAGTTCCACATACTGTAAATTTCTTCAAATTTTCTTAAGTCTATATCAACATTTTTTTTAAAACAAATTAACATTGAAAAAAAACATGCCGGAGGCATGTTGGCTCATGTTAAGTTTGTCCGACCAGCAGATTCTTAATGGAGGTGGTCTAAGCTTTCATTTGATACCTCATTTATTCGTTGAACCGATGAGGTAGACCAAAACCAAACCGGAAGTGGCCATTTTACAGCCAAACCGAGAAGACAAATTCTGTCCGACCAGCGGTTTTGTACATTTTAGATCAGACAAATACCATTCGAAGAAGAATTTGTCACATACAAATTGAATATTTAGTAATAGTTAATATTTCATACAAATCATTGAACAGCAATAAAGCAAAGTTAAAGGCAGTTCACAGCAGAAAATTCCTCACTGAACAGTAAAATCTTGTACTTTTATGTGAACATTTTATAAGCTTTCTTGCAGATTGTTCTTTATCGCTTTATTTCGAAGCCTTGCAGTTCAAAAATATCTTGGTGAATTAAGCATTAATTTTAATAATATATTTTGATATCTTTGAATCTTCTTTAAATGGGTTTCAGCACAGTCAAACCACACTAAGTAAAGACCTTACTTTATCTGACTTAAGGTGGCGCTACAGTCCGGATTGGACCTTGGCCTTATCCAAAAAGCTTCTCCATCCAGCTGGGTGGTTAGCTAGTTGCCTCCATCTTATCACGTGAAGTCGGTTGACGTCCTCTTTCACTTGTGTTCTCCACTTAAGCACCGGTCTCCCTTTACTGCGTCTTCCCTCCGGGGTAGAATCGAAGATTTTAAAGGCCGGCGCATTGATGTCCATTCGCTCTCTATGACTAAGCCATTCGAGACGTTGGACCTTACTATTTTGGCTGGCTAGGTCTATGTAGCCGTAAACCGATAAGTTTTCATTGTATCGCCATCTCCAATCGCTTTTAATTCATAACATGAGACCAAAAATCACCCGGAGAATTTTTTTCCCGAAGCAACCTAAAGCGTCTTCTTCCACTTTTGACAATGTACATGCGTTTGCACCATACCGCAGGGCTAGGGTGATAAGGGCTCCAATTAAAAATTAAAAAAAGAAAATTTAGTTTTTTTTACATTTTTTGCATTCTAGATTTTTGTTTTTGAGATTTCTTGTTAGACCTATCAACATCTTATCAGTCTTGATTTTCTATTAATAAAAGGATATACAATTCTGCAATTTTTGACTCGTTGATAGTGATACGTGTTTTTCGAAAGTAACCCTCTTATCAACTGTAAATGCTAACTATTACAACTTTCAGACTAAGATATATATTTTTAACTTCTTCTTTTTCTTTAACTGACTATTGTTATGATTTCGACTGGAACTACAACTCTCCTATTTCTCTGTTTTGCCCTAAAGCTCCACCCGCTTGACGAGACAGACATCAGAAAACATCGGCAAGCCTCCCTGTGTTTGTGCCTGCCTTTCTTTCGTGATAGTGTTGGAACGTGGCATGTATTTCCTTTTGAACTGGGTTTTCAGGGAATCGTTTTTTAATATGAATGAATGAATGAATGATCTTTATTTAGCTTTCAAATTAGCCATTTAGTTTACATTTTTTACAATTTTAAAACTTAAATTTTAACTACACATATTTTTTTAAATTTATCTAGTTAACTAACACATTTTTTTAACATAATCAATAAGTTTTCTCTTGAATACTACAAAGTTGTTTAAGTTTTTAATTTCTCTTGGTAGGCTGTTAAAGCCATGGAAACCCATATAATAAATGGTTCTTTGACCTCTCGTCGTTCTAGACCTTTCGATTCTGAGATCGTTATTATTTCTTAGATTGTGCTCAAGTTCTTCGTTAGTTCTAACATTTTCACATAAGTAACCCGGCAACATATTATTTATAATTTTATAAACAGATATTATGCACAACATATAAAGTCTGATTTATATTTAACCATTTAAGCGTATTCAACATTAATCTTTTTGGAGTGTATCATTAATACTCACACTATTACATTTTAAAATTGTTCGCATAGCCTTATTTTGTTGTAATTGCAATCCATCTTTATGACTTTGTGGACACATATATAATAAAGTAGCACAGTAATCAAAATGAGGTTTAATCAATACATTATATAAATTCGCAGCAGTACTCATAGATATATTTTTTCTTATTTTTTTCAAAACTCCATTTTTGGATATTTTCTTACATAAATAATTAACATGGTCATTAAAGTTAAGTTGTTCATCTAGTATAACACCAAGGTATTTTAATTGTTTCACTTGCTCAACTGGTTCATTGTTTATAAATAAATTAACATTAATGTACGAACTTACAGAATTACATCTGAATAACATACATTTAGTTTTCGCAACATTAAGTACCAGTATTCATTTTTAGCCAAGTATTTACTCTCTCTAGGTCTTGATCTAATTGTTGCATACAATCCGTAACACTTTTTCCAGAAATGTACAGTAATCCGTCATCAGCAAACAAAATAAGTTTTGAAGTTCGAATTACCTTGCTTATATCGTTAATAAACATGAGAAATAACCACACTCCCAGTATTGTACCTTGAGGTATTCCTACATTGATGTTGATTGGAGATGATTTTTTTACCGTTTAAGGTGCGTTGAGTCCTCCCTGATATAAATGATTTGAACCATTTGAATTCGACTGATTTTATGCCGTAGTACTTTAATTTTTTCAACAATATTTCATGATTAACTGCCTCAAAGGCTCGTTTTAAGTCTATGAAAACAGCAATCACCACATTTTTTGTATCTATTTCCCTCCTCCAATCGTTCAACACAAAGTTCAAACTCGTTTCACATGAGTGATTTGCCCTAAAATCTGATTGGCAGCTATCCAGTAACTCCTGCCCTTCTAAATGTTCTTGAAGTTGTAAAACTACACATTTTTCAATTATTTTCTCATATAATGGCATCATATTTATTGGTCTAAAATCGTTAAGAGTTTTCGCATTTGGGATTTTTTTTGTGGGCACTATAAGTTATTCTTTCCAAGATTGTGGAAAAATAACGGCACTTATATTAATGATTCTTTCAATCACTGGGCCAATTATACTCAGAGAGTCCTTAAACATTTTAACACTCATAAAGTTAAAGTCACTTTTTCTGTGCAGTAGACAACTTTGTATTAAATCTATGTTGACTAGTCTGAACTTAAAATCTATATTGCATTGCTCGAGTAAATTTGTATAATCACAAAATATCACAAAAAAGTTGTTGAATTTTTCACACATTATTGCACTTTCGTTTATCACAGAACCATTTTCTAACTCTACCTCCAATATTGTTTCATTACTTTTCTTAAGTACATATTTCTTTAATTTTTTCCACATATCTTTCTGATTATATAAACAAGGATTTTGCGAAATGAATTTTTCTTTTGAATTGGTTTCGACACTGCTGATATGCGTGCCATGTATTATTATTATTGCTGAGCACAGCTTGTCTATACAGATTAACTTTTCTTAGTTTTTCCACTTTGAGTTCATTATTAAACAACTCTGCGTTGTTATACGGGATTTGTTTTTCTTTGACCATATAGTCAACAACGTTTTTTAGGCTAGTTACAAATGCTCATTAATGATCATCTGTAAACTATTATCATTTAAAATATTTGCAACCCGTCGCGTGTAAGTATCTGTAACATCAAACCAGTCCATACTAATGTCGCCCATTACAATAAAATTACCACAGTGGGATAGATATTCTATCCAGTTTTCAAGATCGTTACAGAAATCAGTTTTTGATGACATGCGACTGGGGGATCATTTTGCACTTTTAGCATTAGGCACCAGTATTGCATACTACTAACTTGATATTTTTGTATGAAATGACATTTAAAATTATTTTTAACATAAATAACAACACCGCCAGTATAACTAGATTCACTTTCACAGCTAAAAGGAAAGTAGTATCCTTCCAGTAGGACAGGATCAGCTAAGGATGTCATGCTGGATCTTGTCCCAGGTTTTATCCTTTATATAGATGCTTCCTCTGATTTTGTTTGCTTCTTATTCGATCACGTTTTGTCGCTCGTGCTTTCATGCGAAGCATTTTCGTTTCAGTTGCCGTCCACTTACTCTCATACTTCTTGTATATTGTCCAACATTGTAAACTGTATGTAAGCGCTAAATAAACAAGTGCCATGTAAAGGCATCCTTTGAGCTTTTTTTATAATAAACGCGTGCACAAAGGACTATTTGTTTCCCTTTTAATGTAGAGCACACTGCGCGGGCATTAGGAAGATAGGGAGGGGAAGGATAGGAGGTGTCGATTCACATTGGTTTTGAATGCTAGCAGATCAAAATGGCAAGGGAAAATCTCGCCTGGTAAACTATTTCAAATTCGTGGTGTTCGGCTAAAAAAAGAATCCCTATATTTTATGGTACGTCCGAAATTGGGCTCTCCATTCCATTTCCATTTCCTTCAAGAACATCTAACGATCTACCCACGCATCAAGTGATCATTGCAAGAATGTAGGATCTTCAGTTATGATGACTCCATCATCAGCAAAGAGTAATTGATTTACTGTCGAAAGTCAAAGGCTTAATAAAGAGCAAAGAATCCTGGGGCATACAACTTTGATTGGGAACTCTTTGGTGACTGGTCATCCGCATGTACATAATTTCCGGGACTCTGTGTTGCCTATGGGCAAACTAAATCAGATCTCGTGCTTGAATGCTTTTTTCAAAATAAACCAACACAATCGCTTGTGGAATCCCCATATTTTTGTATATTAGGAAAAGGTATTTTTTCCTCTACTGATTAGGCATTTGGTTAACCCTGATATGTTTAGAGATGAGAATCGCGAGCCATGTGGATGACTCCCATTTTTTTCATAACTCTGAGAGTGTCTCGTTTGGCCCAACTGCTTTTCCCATTTTTGAGTTTTTCACCGCAGCACTAACTTCTTCAATACTGTGATGTCGGGAACTTCTTCGTTGCAAGATGCAGCTTACAGAAACTGTACATTTAAAGTCCTTTACAGTATTTTCGTCATCTCGGAACAATTTTGTCGTCAATCACAAGAAGTTGTGCATTGTTTATTACATTTTGTTGAACGAATCTCCAAAACATTTTTCCTTCTTTGAACTTGCACCTCAAAGAAGGAAAAATTGCATGGTTTTGAATCAGCAGCAGTTGCAGATATTTCTTCCGACTTCCGATACGTGCTCTTCGTAATCTCTTGGAGTTCGGCAACTTTCTTCCTTTCTTCTATATTGTCTGTAAACGTCGGTAAACAATTACGAGTCATGCTTTTTATCTTTTTTTATGAGAGGGGTGAGAAGGTCATGTTGACGAAGCTTTGAAAGTCGATTTTTTTAATTATCACTGGCTTGGCTTCATAATTTCACTCTTCCGCATTGGAAGTGTCTTTTGGTAGTTCCTAGCAGTGATTTTCTGGTTTCATATTTTGTACCCTGCATACCTCATATTCATGTCTGTAGATGTTATTCAGAGATAATTTTCCATAATAGAGATAAATGCTTTGCCTTTATCTTTGCCCAGGTTTTACCACATAATTCCTCCAGATTTGATTGCCTTTCTTGTCTCCATACAAAAATTCTGTCACTAGAAAAAGATGTTGCTGGGCAATCGCTTTACATTTCTAAATGGTTCAGGATCAGTACCATTCATAGCAGTGGTAATACCTGGCGGGTTAGTACCTCTTATAATATTATAAGTACTTTCACAATGCTATACATTTTCGTATTTACGTTTTCGCAAGTAAATTTTGTTGACACATGCATTTTTGTTTGTGTTTCATCTTCAACGACGCCAATGATCTCCAGTAATAGATACATCGGCGAAAAATTATATACGCTTCAATATGAAACTAAAACAAATAAAGTATGGTGCTAAGATTATTGAATTATTTTTTCTTAGTGTGAAACTAGATTTTAAATAACAGGAAATCCCTATATTATTTTTCTAGTGTAAAACGAAGAACTCTGAGAGAATGACAACTAACACAAAACGCCATTTTGTAAATTTAACTTGACACAAAACACTGCCTATATTTGGTGGAAGTAAAATTAGCTTTTGTCCTTTTTACAATATTAAACTTCACTTTTTAGATTCATGGAGTAACATATCCATAATATTAATAATTATGACTACATCCGTTCTCAGAATATTTATTATTAAATAATTTGCTTCAATATTCATATTGATATTTTAGTTAAGTTTTCTAGCGAAACCAATTTATTTATACTTCTAGCTTGCTTCTCTTATCGCTTTTTTTGCGATGCCGTTGAAAATGGCTGTGGAAACATAACAGCAAGTTGTCAAATAACATTCAAAAATTTAAAAAAAAATCAACATGAAGTTTTAACAAGAAAAATTGGAAATCTGAAAATTAAAAACAAATCTAAGAAAATCTCAGCATTTATTATTTTATATCCCCTTTTTTTCCTGTACTTGTTGTTACTTAGCGCAATTTTCGGTGCTACTTATTATTTAAGTAACAACAAGCGCAATTTTTGTTGCTAATTAAATAAAAATAAGTAACAACAAGCGCAATTTTAGCTGCTATTTAAATAACAATAAGTAGCAGCGAAAATTGCGCTAAATAACAACCCATGACTATAAAACAATTGAAACTTCAAATTGCTTTTGACATTCAATTTAATCGGATTTGCGGGGAGAGAAAAGTTAAAAGTTGGTCTACTTGATGCTTTGCGTCCAACAAATGCGATTCCTATGGGTCACCTCCCATAAGAACACGTATATTTAATCGAGCTGTCAGTTGTATGCGTCAACGCAACAGACGAACGGATTCTATGGGTCGGCCCCTTGATCCGTAACTAACTGTAAATAGTGGAGAAGAGAACATTTACCGATATTTTACCAGTATTTAATACACTTTTGTTGTTAGTTCTTATTCTATATCCACACCAATTGGTGATTTCAGCGCCACTCATTGCCACTTGATTCGCAATTAAAAAATGGACACGACTGAGTCGCACGTACTTGCTCTTATGTGCCTAATTACATTAGAAAGCCAGATCTTTGACGAAAACAAATAACATTTACGTTGAAAACAACACAGTTTGAACTTATAAAAAGTATCAAACCACAATATTTAACGGTTTTTAGTAAAATTGAATTACGTCATCACACGTTTGAAATAACAAAGAATTTATGAAAAATGTATTTCGAAAATTGTAGGACCGGTTTTGATAAAATCCTGTTTTTTTATTTGTAGTTTTTTGAAAATTTTGGTATGCAGTTTTTTAGAGTTTATTAATATACATGTGAATATAAAATTTAAAATACATTTTTTTATTAGTTTTTAAAAATATTGATTTTTCAAAAAAAACATTTCAAAAATTAATTTTAATTAGAAAAAAAAGTTATTCAAAATGATGATATTTTGATATTTGATATTTGATATTTGATATTTATTGAATAAAAAACATCTGTACAACGAGCTTAACTTTAACTTTAAAGATGTACAGGATAGTTAAATACATACATAATCACAAATTATTAAAAATTACATAATTACAAAAATTAAAAAAAAAAGAATAAGAAAACAGATATTATAAACTATTAATTTGAACAAAAGATGAAAATAAAAATTACTAATAAATTAAAGAAATTAAAAAATTAAAAAAATTAAAAAAATTGAAAAATTGAAAAATTAAAACTTTAAAGTCGCAATACGAAACATAAAATAAAAAAAAAAAGTTATATAAAACAAAAATTAATATTAATATATTCAAGTATGTTCAATTCAAATTTGAGATATGCTCAAAGCAAAGTTCATGAAATTTTCGGTGTTCGATACTTGACCTCAGACGACTGGGAAGATTATTCCACAGTCTAACAGCATAAACGAAAAATTGCCTGCGTGATGTCAATGTAGTAAACATCGAGGAGCGTAGAAGAATGTTACGACGAGACGAACAAAAGTTAAGTTTATTAAAAAGATAGTGAGGAGTCTTGTTAACAATTAATTTAGAGAGAAAAGAACAACATCGATATTTGAAGAAGGCTTCCAAGTTACATCCTAAAAGTTGACGAGTATAAGACGAAACATGATCGTATCTGCTAAGATTAAAAACGAATCGTGCAGTAGCATTGATGGTAACCTTAAGCTTTTGAAGTGACTGGGAGTCAGGATCTGAAAACAATTCACATCCATATGATAATATGGGTAAGATAAGTGATTTAGCGAGTTTTAATTTGACCTCGGTTGATAGAATAGATTTAGCAACAGATAAACCTCTGAGTGAACCATAAATTTTAGCAATTACAGAGTTAATATGAGTATCCCACGTCAGTCTATCGTTGAATGTTATACCTAAATTTCTTGCGTGGGACACAAATTGAATTGGGCATTTATTTAAAAATAAGGGCGGAATGTTTTCAAGATTAAGTTTATTTTTAGCAATCGGGATGGATTTCGTTTTTTCAGGATTCAGTTTGAGTCCATTTCTGGTCGACCAATTGTATATGGATTGCAAGTCATGGTTCATTTTAGCTAACGCAACGTCAATCTTCCCCATAGGAAAAGAAGTGTATAGTTGGACATCATCTGCGTAGATATGATACTGACAATATGACAAAACAGATGGCAAATCATTTATGAACAAAGAAAACAGTAAAGGTCCCAATATTGATCCTTGGGGAACACCAGTATTAACGGAAAGATACGAGGACAGTTTATTATTGCACGATACTGCTTGCGAGCGACTTGTCAAATATGAATAAATAAGATTTTTAGCTGTGTCAGAGAAATTAAAATACGTTGTCAGTTTATCACACAGAAGATTGAAGTCAACACAGTCAAATGCTTTTGAAAAGTCAAGTAAAGTTATCACAGTTATATAACTATTGTCTAAAGCTAGGCTAACATCGTCAGAAACCTTTAGAAGTGCTGAAATACAGCTATGTCCTGGTCTAAATCCTGACTGTAAAGGGTTAAGAAGACGTTTTTCTTTAATATATGCTTTCATTTGATTACTTATCATCATTTCGAAAACTTTAGATAGAAAAGGAAGTATAGCTATAGGTCTGTACTCTTTCTTCTTACCCGGCTTAGGTATAGGGATAATTTTGGATATTTTCCAGGATGCAGGATAAGTTGAGGTCATGATTATTGTATTAAAGAGGTGTGTTATGTGAGAGAGTATAAAAGGAAGAAGGATTTTAATAAAGTCTGGGTGAATATTGTCAAGACCGGTTGATTTGGATTTAATAGAGAATATTGCTTTTCCTACTTGGTATTCATCTACAGCACATAAAGAAAATGTTTCCTGTCTATCGTTTGCTGGTTGTTCAAGTCGCATATAGTTCGGTTGAAAAGGGACAGTTAAAAACTTTCTATTCAGGTCATCTAAATCAAAGTCATCATCAAAAACTGACGTATCCTTTTTTAAACCAATATTCTTAACTTCTTTCCAGAAAAATTTGGAGGAACGGTCGGAGTTAAACATATTATTGTAATAATTATATTTGGCGGATTTTATTAATCTTGTAACCAGATTGCGGGATGATTTGTATTGGGAAAAGATTTCTGGGCATCGAAAACGTTTCCAACGGCGGTATGAGACATCTCTAGTTTTAATTGCGTTAAGAATCTCAGGGGAAAGCCAAGGACAAACTTGTGATCTTATGACTCGCGTCTTAATAGGTACATATTTATTAAAAAGATAGTCAATAGTAATGTTAAAAAGTTCAATTTGATTATTAACGTTAGATGTTGTATATATTGAGTGTAAGTTGATTAATGAAGAATCTCTAAATAAGCAATTGACATTTATATTACGAAAGTCACGAAACTGAAACGACTGTGGTGGCTTATTCTCAAGATGTACATCGAAGGTAGCGAAGACAAGGTCATGATGAGAGAAAACAGGAACAGATAATTGACTTGAACATTTAACAGAATTAACATCACTAACAAGAAATACATCAAGCAGTGATGGTGCACAACCTGGCGAAAAATGAGTTGGTTCAGTATGATTTACAAAAGATAGTCCCAGAGAATACATTGATGTTTTAAAAATATTAGATGAACTTTGAAGAAGATTAATATTTAAATCACCACATACAATTAGTTTGGGTACACGACTACACATATCTTCTATAATTGGGGTAATTAGATTGGAATTTGCCATGCGAGGTGGCATATAAATGGTTCCGATACTGCATTTATTATCACCCTGTAATATATCAATAAAATAATAATCACATACTTCTGTGCCATCAGAGCTCTTAACATGAATTGATTTTATATTGTTTTTGACAAAAATAGCAACGCCACCTCCGGTTGTATGAGTTCGATCTGCTCTGTAAGGTTTTTTAAAACCCTTAAGTGCGAAATAGTTACAACTCAACTCTGGATAAAACCATGTCTCAGACACACAAATAATGTCAACTAAACTATCTTCAAATATCATTTTAAACTCATCAAATTTGTTAACAAGACTTTGAGCGTTAATGTGGCAAATATGCAAACCATTAGCACTTTTGCAAAGAGTATTAAGTAAAAATTTATTTTTTTCGTTTATGCTGTGATATGATATGCAGAATTAATTTGGCTATCTAGATCCTTTCAAATATAAAATTTGACAGAAATCCATAGAGCTGTTACCGAGAAAGCCAAAAATTAAAAAAACCGTTATATGAAAAGTCCCGTTAAGAGACTTTTCCCGTATATGTGGCTCTGATCAATTGATAGCCAATACCAAAAAAAAAATCTCAAAAACTTTCATCAAAATCGTTGGAGCCGTTTTCGAGAAAAATAAGCTTTTCCTAAACGGTCGCCTTATAGTCCCTATAATCTCAAGTAAAAATGATGCTTCATGAAAGTACTATAGCAGCCTATAGGTAGTGTATATACAAAGTTGTTACATAGTACTATCATGAAGCATCATTTTTACTTGCGATTATAGGGACTATAAGGCAAGTTTAGGAGTCGTGATGAATATAAAAAAAATGAGATAACAATCAAACATGACATTACGATCATGGAGAAGTAATAATGTAAAGAAGCAGCGTTCCATTAAATTACTTTTTATTCAATTTGGTCTATTTTGGCATTCCACTTTGTTATTTTTATAATAGGATTTTTTTGGAAATTTTTGGTTGATCTTTTATAAAAAATAGAAAATTAATTTAAGGGATTTTTTGCGAGTTTATTTGTTTTTTGTTTTGACAAAGCAAACTGTTTGGGTGGCATTGGAACTGTACCAAATAAAAAAGTGTTCGCAACTTTCGATGTATTCAGTTCAACATACATGAAGTTTTGGTAAAACGCTAATGTGAACTATATACAAAAAGATAAAATTTGTAATAAATATTGGAAAGAAAGAGGTTTAGTCCGTGGCACAAATCAGCAGGTGTTCATTGAAATATATGTATTCAGTGAAATATCGGTACCGAATGTGTACCGAGGAAACCGAGATACGATACCGCACCGACAAGTGAGGGAGCGGCGTTAGACTTGTCAACTTTCGATTTATTCAGTTCCACATACTGTAAATTTCTTCAAATTTTCTTAAGTCTATATCAACATTTTTTTTTAAACAAATTAACATTGAAAAAAAACATGCCGGAGGCATGTTGGCTCATGTTAAGTTTGTCCGACCAGCAGATTCTTAATGGAGGTGGTCTAAGCTTTCATTTGATACCTCATTTATTCGTTGAACCGATGAGGTAGACCAAAACCAAACCGGAAGTGGCCATTTTACAGCCAAACCGAGAAGACAAATTCTGTCCGACCAGCGGTTCTGTACATTTTAGATCAGACAAATACCATTCGAAGAAGAATTTGTCACATACAAATTGAATATTTAGTAATAGTTAATATTTCATACAAATCATTGAACAGCAATAAAGCAAAGTTAAAGGCAGTTCACAGCAGAAAATTCCTCACTGAACAGTAAAATCTTGTACTTTTATGTGAACATTTTATAAGCTATCTTGCAGATTGTTCTTTATCGCTTTATTTCGAAGCCTTGCAGTTCAAAAATATCTTGGTGAATTAAGCATTCATTTTAATAATATATTTTGATATCTTTGAATCTTCTTTAAATGGGTTTCAGCACAGTCAAACCACACTAAGTAAAGACCTTACTTTATCTGACTTAAGGTGGCGCTACAGTCCGGATTGGACCTTGGCCTTATCCAAAAAGCTTCTCCATCCAGCTGGGTGGTTAGCTAGTTGCCTCCATCTTATCACGTGAAGTCGGTTGACGTCCTCTTTCACTTGTGTTCTCCACTTAAGCACCGGTCTCCCTTTACTGCGTCTTCCCTCCGGGGTAGAATCGAAGATTTTAAAGGCCGGCGCATTGATGTCCATTCGCTCTCTATGACTAAGCCATTCGAGACGTTGGACCTTACTATTTTGGCTGGCTAGGTCTATGTAGCCGTAAACCGATAAGTTTTCATTGTATCGCCATCTCCAATCGCTTTTAATTCATAACATGAGACCAAAAATCACCCGGAGAATTTTTTTCCCGAAGCAACCTAAAGCGTCTTCTTCCACTTTTGACAATGTACATGCGTTTGCACCATACCGCAGGGCTAGGGTGATAAGGGCTCCAATTAAAAATTAAAAAAAGAAAATTTAGTTTTTTTTACATTTTTTGCATTCTAGATTTTTGTTTTTGAGATTTCTTGTTAGACCTATCAACATCTTATCAGTCTTGATTTTCTATTAATAAAAGGATATACAATTCTGCAATTTTTGACTCGTTGATAGTGATACGTGTTTTTCGAAAGTAACCCTCTTATCAACTGTAAATGCTAACTATTACAACTTTCAGACTAAGATATATATTTTTAACTTCTTCTTTTTCTTTAACTGACTATTGTTATGATTTCGACTGGAACTACAACTCTCCTATTTCTCTGTTTTGCCCTAAAGCTCGACCCGCTTGACGAGACAGACATCAGAAAACATCGGCAAGCCTCCCTGTGTTTGTGCCTGCCTTTCTTTCGTGATAGTGTTGGAACGTGGCATGTATTTCCTTTTGAACTGGGTTTTCAGGGAATCGTTTTTTAATATGAATGAATGAATGAATGATCTTTATTTAGCTTTCAAATTAGCCATTTAGTTTACATTTTTTACAATTTTAAAACTTAAATTTTAACTACACATATTTTTTTAAATTTATCTAGTTAACTAACACATTTTTTTAACATAATCAATAAGTTTTCTCTTGAATACTACAAAGTTGTTTAAGTTTTTAATTTCTCTTGGTAGGCTGTTAAAGCCATGGAAACCCATATAATAAATGGTTCTTTGACCTCTCGTCGTTCTAGACCTTTCGATTCTGAGATCGTTATTATTTCTTAGATTGTGCTCAAGTTCTTCGTTAGTTCTAACATTTTCACATAAGTAACCCGGCAACATATTATTTATAATTTTATAAACAGATATTATGCACAACATATAAAGTCTGATTTATATTTAACCATTTAAGCGTATTCAACATTAATCTTTTTGGAGTGTATCATTAATACTCACACTATTACATTTTAAAATTGTTCGCATAGCCTTATTTTGTTGTAATTGCAATCCATCTTTATGACTTTGTGGACACATATATAATAAAGTAGCACAGTAATCAAAATGAGGTTTAATCAATACATTATATAAATTCGCAGCAGTACTCATAGATATATTTTTTCTTATTTTTTTCAAAACTCCATTTTTGGATATTTTCTTACATAAATAATTAACATGGTCATTAAAGTTAAGTTGTTCATCTAGTATAACACCAAGGTATTTTAATTGTTTCACTTGCTCAACTGGTTCATTGTTTATAAATAAATTAACATTAATGTACGAACTTACAGAATTACATCTGAATAACATACATTTAGTTTTCGCAACATTAAGTACCAGTATTCATTTTTAGCCAAGTATTTACTCTCTCTAGGTCTTGATCTAATTGTTGCATACAATCCGTAACACTTTTTCCAGAAATGTACAGTAATCCGTCATCAGCAAACAAAATAAGTTTTGAAGTTCGAATTACCTTGCTTATATCGTTAATAAACATGAGAAATAACCACACTCCCAGTATTGTACCTTGAGGTATTCCTACATTGATGTTGATTGGAGATGATTTTTTTACCGTTTAAGGTGCGTTGAGTCCTCCCTGATATAAATGATTTGAACCATTTGAATTCGACTGATTTTATGCCGTAGTACTTTAATTTTTTCAACAATATTTCATGATTAACTGTCTCAAAGGCTCGTTTTAAGTCTATGAAAACAGCAATCACCACATTTTTTGTATCTATTTCCCTCCTCCAATCGTTCAACACAAAGTTCAAACTCGTTTCACATGAGTGATTTGCCCTAAAATCTGATTGGCAGCTATCCAGTAACTCCTGTCCTTCTAAATGTTCTTGAAGTTGTAAAACTACACATTTTTCAATTATTTTCTCATATAATGGCATCATATTTATTGGTCTAAAATCATTAAGAGTTTTCGCATTTGGGATTTTTTTTGTGGGCACTATAAGTTATTCTTTCCAAGATTGTGGAAAAATAACGGCACTTATATTAATGATTCTTTCAATCACTAGGCCAATTATACTCAGAGAGTCCTAAAACATTTTAACACTCATAAAGTTAAAGTCACTTTTTCTGTGCAGTAGACAACTTTGTATTAAATCTATGTTGACTAGTCTGAACTTAAAATCTATATTGCATTGCTCGAGTAAATTTGTATAATCACAAAATATCACAAAAAAGTTGTTGAATTTTTCACACATTATTGCACTTTCGTTTATCACAGAACCATTTTCTAACTCTACCTCCAATATTGTTTCATTGCTTTTCTTAAGTACATATTTCTTTAATTTTTTCCACATATCTTTCTGATTATATAAACAAGGATTTCGCGAAATGAATTTTTCTTTTGAATTGGTTTCGACACTGCTGATATGCGTGCCATGTATTATTATTATTGCTGAGCACAGCTTGTCTATACAGATTAACTTTTCTTAGTTTTTCCACTTTGAGTTCATTATTAAACCACTCTGCGTTGTTATACGGGATTTGTTTTTCTTTGACCATAGAGTCAACAACGTTTTTTAGGCTAGTTACAAATGCTCATTAATGATCATCTGTAAACTATTATCATTTAAAATATTTGCAACCCGTCGCGTGTAAGTATCTGTAACATCAAACCAGTCCATACTAATGTCGCCCATTACAATAAAATTACCACAGTGGGATAGATATTCTATCCAGTTTTCAAGATCGTTACAGAAATCAGTTTTTGATGACATGCGACTGGGGGATCATATTGCACTTTTAGCATTAGGCACCAGTATTGCATACTACTAACTTGATATTTTTGTATGAAATGACATTTAAAATTATTTTTAACATAAATAACAACACCGCCAGTATAACTAGATTCACTTTCACAGCTAAAAGGAAAGTAGTATCCTTCCAGTAGGACAGGATCAGCTAAGGATGTCATGCTGGATCTTGTCCCAGGTTTTATCCTTTATATAGATGCTTCCTCTGATTTTGTTTGCTTCTTATTCGATCACGTTTTGTCGCTCGTGCTTTCATGCGAAGCATTTTCGTTTCAGTTGCCGTCCACTTACTCTCATACTTCTTGTATATTGTCCAACATTGTAAACTGTATGTAAGCGCTAAATAAACAAGTGCCATGTAAAGGCATCCTTTGAGCTTTTTTTATAATAAACGCGTGCACAAAGGACTATTTGTTTCCCTTTTAATGTAGAGCACACTGCGCGGGCATTAGGAAGATAGGGAGGGGAAGGATAGGAGGTGTCGATTCACATTGGTTTTGAATGCTAGCAGATCAAAATGGCAAGGGAAAATCTCGCCTGGTAAACTATTTCAAATTCGTGGTGTTCGGCTAAAAAAAGAATCCCTATATTTTATGGTACGTCCGAAATTGGGCTATCCATTCCATTTCCATTTCCTTCAAGAACATCTAACGATCTACCCACGCATCAAGTGATCATTGCAAGAATGTAGGATCTTCAGTTATGATGACTCCATCATCAGCAAAGAGTAATTGATTTACTGTCGAAAGTCAAAGGCTTAATAAAGAGCAAAGAATCCTGGGGCATACAACTTTGATTGGGAACTCTTTGGTGACTGGTCATCCGCATGTACATAATTTCCGGGACTCTGTGTTGCCTATGGGCAAACTAAATCAGATCTCGTGCTTGAATGCTTTTTTCAAAATAAACCAACACAATCGCTTGTGGAATCCCCATATTTTTGTATATTAGGAAAAGGTATTTTTTCCTCTACTGATTAGGCATTTGGTTAACCCTGATATGTTTAGAGATGAGAATCGCGAGCCATGTGGATGACTCCCATTTTTTTCATAACTCTGAGAGTGTCTCGTTTGGCCCAACTGCTTTTCCCATTTTTGAGTTTTTCACCGCAGCACTAACTTCTTCAATACTGTGATGTCGGGAACTTCTTCGTTGCAAGATGCAGCTTACAGAAACTGTACATTTAAAGTCCTTTACAGTATTTTCGTCATCTCGGAACAATTTTGTCGTCAATCACAAGAAGTTGTGCATTGTTTATTACATTTTGTTGAACGAATCTCCAAAACATTTTTCCTTCTTTGAACTTGCACCTCAAAGAAGGAAAAATTGCATGGTTTTGAATCAGCAGCAGTTGCAGATATTTCTTCCGACTTCCGATACGTGCTCTTCGTAATCTCTTGGAGTTCGGCAACTTTCTTCCTTTCTTCTATATTGTCTGTAAACGTCGGTAAACAATTACGAGTCATGCTTTTTATCTTTTTTTATGAGAGGGGTGAGAAGGTCATGTTGACGAAGCTTTGAAAGTCGATTTTTTTAATTATCACTGGCTTGGCTTCATAATTCCACTTTTCCGCATTGGAAGTGTCTTTTGGTAGTTCCTAGCAGTGATTTTCTGGTTTCATATTTTGTACCCTGCATACCTCATATTCATGTCTGTAGATGTTATTCAGAGATAATTTTCCATAATAGAGATAAATGCTTTGCCTTTATCTTTGCCCAGGTTTTACCACATAATTCCTCCAGATTTGATTGCCTTTCTTGTCTCCATACAAAAATTCTGTCACTAGAAAAAGATGTTGCTGGGCAATCGCTTTACATTTCTAAATGGTTCAGGATCAGTACCATTCATAGCAGTGGTAATACCTGGCGGGTTAGTACCTCTTATAATATTATAAGTACTTTCACAATGCTATACATTTTCGTATTTACGTTTTCGCAAGTAAATTTTGTTGACACATGCATTTTTGTTTGTGTTTCATCTTCAACGACGCCAATGATCTCCAGTAATAGATACAACGGCGAAAAATTATATACGCTTCAATATGAAACTAAAACAAATAAAGTATGGTGCTAAGATTATTGAATTATTTTTTCTTAGTGTGAAACTAGATTTTAAATAACAGGAAATCCCTATATTATTTTTCTAGTGTAAAACGAAGAACTCTGAGAGAATGACAACTAACACAAAACGCCATTTTGTAAATTTAACTTGACACAAAACACTGCCTATATTTGGTGGAAGTAAAATTAGCTTTTGTCCTTTTTACAATATTAAACTTCACTTTTTAGATTCATGGAGTAACATATCCATAATATTAATAATTATGACTACATCCGTTCTCAGAATATTTATTATTAAATAATTTGCTTCAATATTCATATTGATATTTTAGTTAAGTTTTCTAGCGAAACCAATTTATTTATACTTCTAGCTTGCTTCTCTTATCGCTTTTTTTGCGATGCCGTTGAAAATGGCTGTGGAAACATAACAGCAAGTTGTCAAATAACATTCAAAAATTTAAAAAAAAATCAACATGAAGTTTTAACAAGAAAAATTGGAAATCTGAAAATTAAAAACAAATCTAAGAAAATCTCAGCATTTATTATTTTATATCCCCTTTTTTTCCTGTACTTGTTGTTACTTAGCGCAATTTTCGGTGCTACTTATTATTTAAGTAACAACAAGCGCAATTTTTGTTGCTAATTAAATAAAAATAAGTAACAACAAGCGCAATTTTAGCTGCTATTTAAATAACAATAAGTAGCAGCGAAAATTGCGCTAAATAACAACCCATGACTATAAAACAATTGAAACTTCAAATTGCTTTTGACATTCAATTTAATCGGATTTGCGGGGAGAGAAAAGTTAAAAGTTGGTCTACTTGATGCTTTGCGTCCAACAAATGCGATTCCTATGGGTCACCTCCCATAAGAACACGTATATTTAATCGAGCTGTCAGTTGTATGCGTCAACGCAACAGACGAACGGATTCTATGGGTCGGCCCCTTGATCCGTAACTAACTGTAAATAGTGGAGAAGAGAACATTTACCGATATTTTACCAGTATTTAATACACTTTTGTTGTTAGTTCTTATTCTATATCCACACCAATTGGTGATTTCAGCGCCACTCATTGCCACTTGATTCGCAATTAAAAAATGGACACGACTGAGTCGCACGTACTTGCTCTTATGTGCCTAATTACATTAGAAAGCCAGATCTTTGACGAAAACAAATAACATTTACGTTGAAAACAACACAGTTTGAACTTATAAAAAGTATCAAACCACAATATTTAACGGTTTTTAGTAAAATTGAATTGCGTCATCACACGTTTGAAATAACAAAGAATTTATGAAAAATGTATTTCGAAAATTGTAGGACCGGTTTTGATAAAATCCTGTTTTTTTATTTTTAGTTTTTTGAAAATTTTGGTATGCAGTTTTTTAGAGTTTATTAATATACATGTGAATATAAAATTTAAAATACATTTTTTTATTAGTTTTTAAAAATATTGATTTTTCAAAAAAAACATTTCAAAAATTAATTTTAATTAGAAAAAAAAGTTATTCAAAATGATGATATTTTGATATTTGATATTTGATATTTGATATTTATTGAATAAAAAACATCTGTACAACGAGCTTAACTTTAACTTTAAAGATGTACAGGATAGTTAAATACATACATAATCACAAATTATTAAAAATTACATAATTACAAAAATTAAAAAAAAAGAATAAGAAAACAGATATTATAAACTATTAATTTGAACAAAAGATGAAAATAAAAATTACTAATAAATTAAAGAAATTAAAAAATTAAAAAAATTAAAAAAATTGAAAAATTGAAAAATTAAAACTTTAAAGTCGCAATACGAAACATAAAATAGAAAAAAAAGTTATATAAAACAAAAATTAATATTAATATATTCAAGTATGTTCAATTCAAATTTGAGATATGCTCAAAGCAAAGTTCATGAAATTTTCGGTGTTCGATACTTGACCTCAGACGACTGGGAAGATTATTCCACAGTCTAACAGCATAAACGAAAAATTGCCTGCGTGATGTCAATGTAGTAAACATCGAGGAGCGTAGAAGAATGTTACGACGAGACGAACAAAAGTTAAGTTTATTAAAAAGATAGTGAGGAGTCTTGTTAACAATTAATTTAGAGAGAAAAGAACAACATCGATATTTGAAGAAGGCTTCCAAGTTACATCCTAAAAGTTGACGAGTATAAGACGAAACATGATCGTATCTGCTAAGATTAAAAACGAATCGTGCAGTAGCATTGATGGTAACCTTAAGCTTTTGAAGTGACTGGGAGTCAGGATCTGAAAACAATTCACATCCATATGATAATATGGGTAAGATAAGTGATTTAGCGAGTTTTAATTTGACCTCGGTTGATAGAATAGATTTAGCAACAGATAAACCTCTGAGTGAACCATAAATTTTAGCAATTACAGAGTTAATATGAGTATCCCACGTCAGTCTATCGTTGAATGTTATACCTAAATTTCTTGCGTGGGACACAAATTGAATTGGGCATTTATTTAAAAATAAGGGCGGAATGTTTTCAAGATTAAGTTTATTTTTAGCAATCGGGATGGATTTCGTTTTTTCAGGATTCAGTTTGAGTCCATTTCTGGTCGACCAATTGTATATGGATTGCAAGTCATGGTTCATTTTAGCTAACGCAACGTCAATCTTCCCCATGGGAAAAGAAGTGTATAGTTGGACATCATCTGCGTAGATATGATACTGACAATATGACAAAACAGATGGCAAATCATTTATGAACAAAGAAAACAGTAAAGGTCCCAATATTGATCCTTGGGGAACACCAGTATTAACGGAAAGATACGAGGACAGTTTATTATTGCACGATACTGCTTGCGAGCGACTTGTCAAATATGAATAAATAAGATTTTTAGCTGTGTCAGAGAAATTAAAATACGTTGTCAGTTTATCACACAGAAGATTGAAGTCAACACAGTCAAATGCTTTTGAAAAGTCAAGTAAAGTTATCACAGTTATATAACTATTGTCTAAAGCTAGCCTAACATCGTCAGAAACCTTTAGAAGTGCTGAAATACAGCTATGTCCTGGTCTAAATCCTGACTGTAAAGGGTTAAGAAGACGTTTTTCTTTAATATATGCTTTCATTTGATTACTTATCATCATTTCGAAAACTTTAGATAGAAAAGGAAGTATAGCTATAGGTCTGTACTCTTTCTTCTTACCCGGCTTAGGTATAGGGATAATTTTGGATATTTTCCAGGATGCAGGATAAGTTGAGGTCATGATTATTGTATTAAAGAGGTGTGTTATGTGAGAGAGTATAAAAGGAAGAAGGATTTTAATAAAGTCTGGGTGAATATTGTCAAGACCGGTTGATTTGGATTTAATAGAGAATATTGCTTTTCCTACTTGGTATTCATCTACAGCACATAAAGAAAATGTTTCCTGTCTATCGTTTGCTGGTTGTTCAAGTCGCATATAGTTCGGTTGAAAAGGGACAGTTAAAAACTTTCTATTCAGGTCATCTAAATCAAAGTCATCATCAAAAACTGACGTATCCTTTTTTAAACCAATATTCTTAACTTCTTTCCAGAAAAATTTGGAGGAACGGTCGGAGTTAAACATATTATTGTAATAATTATATTTGGCGGATTTTATTAATCTTGTAACCAGATTGCGGGATGATTTGTATTGGGAAAAGATTTCTGGGCATCGAAAACGTTTCCAACGGCGGTATGAGACATCTCTAGTTTTAATTGCGTTAAGAATCTCAGGGGAAAGCCAAGGACAAACTTGTGATCTTATGACTCGCGTCTTAATAGGTACATATTTATTAAAAAGATAGTCAATAGTAATGTTAAAAAGTTCAATTTGATTATTAACGTTAGATGTTGTATATATTGAGTGTAAGTTGATTAATGAAGAATCTCTAAATAAGCAATTGACATTTATATTACGAAAGTCACGAAACTGAAACGACTGTGGTGGCTTATTCTCAAGATGTACATCGAAGGTAGCGAAGACAAGGTCATGATGAGAGAAAACAGGAACAGATAATTGACTTGAACATTTAACAGAATTAACATCACTAACAAGAAATACATCAAGCAGTGATGGTGCACAACCTGGCGAAAAATGAGTTGGTTCAGTATGATTTACAAAAGATAGTCCCAGAGAATACATTGATGTTTTAAAAATATTAGATGAACTTTGAAGAAGATTAATATTTAAATCACCACATACAATTAGTTTGGGTACACGACTACACATATCTTCTATAATTGGGGTAATTAGATTGGAATTTGCCATGCGAGGTGGCATATAAATGGTTCCGATACTGCATTTATTATCACCCTGTAATATATCAATAAAATAATAATCACATACTTCTGTGCCATCAGAGCTCTTAACATGAATTGATTTTATATTGTTTTTGACAAAAATAGCAACGCCACCTCCGGTTGTATGAGTTCGATCTGCTCTGTAAGGTTTTTTAAAACCCTTAAGTGCGAAATAGTTACAACTCAACTCTGGATAAAACCATGTCTCAGACACACAAATAATGTCAACTAAACTATCTTCAAATATCATTTTAAACTCATCAAATTTGTTAACAAGACTTTGAGCGTTAATGTGGCAAATATGCAAACCATTAGCACTTTTGCAAAGAGTATTAAGTAAAAATTTATTTTTTTCGTTTATGCTGTGATATGATATGCAGAATTAATTTGGCTATCTAGATCCTTTCAAATATAAAATTTGACAGAAATCCATAGAGCTGTTACCGAGAAAGCCAAATATTAAAAAAACCGTTATATGAAAAGTCCCGTTAAGAGACTTTTCCCGTATATGTGGCTCTGATCAATACCAAAAAAAAATCTCAAAAACTTTCATCAAAATCGTTGGAGCCGTTTTCGAGAAAAATAAGCTTTTCCTAAACGGTCGCCTTATAGTCCCTATAATCTCAAGTAAAAATGATGCTTCATGAAAGTACTATAGCAGCCTATAGGTAGTGTATATACAAAGTTGTTACATAGTACTATCATGAAGCATCATTTTTACTTGCGATTATAGGGACTATAAGGCAAGTTTAGGAGTCGTGATGAATATAAAAAAAATGAGATAACAATCAAACATGACATTACGATCATGGAGAAGTAATAATGTAAAGAAGCAGCGTTCCATTAAATTACTTTTTATTCAATTTGGTCTATTTTGGCATTCCACTTTGTTATTTTTATAATAGGATTTTTTTGGAAATTTTTGGTTGATCTTTTATAAAAAATAGAAAATTAATTTAAGGGATTTTTTGCGAGTTTATTTGTTTTTGTTTTGACAAAGCAAACTGTTTGGGTGGCATTGGAACTGTACCAAATAAAAAAGTGTTCGCAACTTTCGATGTATTCAGTTCAACATACATGAAGTTTTGGTAAAACGCTAATGTGAACTATATACAAAAAGATAAAATTTGTAATAAATATTGGAAAGAAAGAGGTTTAGTCCGTGGCACAAATCAGCAGGTGTTCATTGAAATATATGTATTCAGTGAAATATCGGTACCGAATGTGTACCGAGGAAACCGAGATACGATACCGCACCGACAAGTGAGGGAGCGGCGTTAGACTTGTCAACTTTCGATTTATTCAGTTCCACATACTGTAAATTTCTTCAAATTTTCTTAAGTCTATATCAACATTTTTTTTAAAACAAATTAACATTGAAAAAAAACATGCCGGAGGCATGTTGGCTCATGTTAAGTTTGTCCGACCAGCAGATTCTTAATGGAGGTGGTCTAAGCTTTCATTTGATACCTCATTTATTCGTTGAACCGATGAGGTAGACCAAAACCAAACCGGAAGTGGCCATTTTACAGCCAAACCGAGAAGACAAATTCTGTCCGACCAGCGGTTTTGTACATTTTAGATCAGACAAATACCATTCGAAGAAGAATTTGTCACATACAAATTGAATATTTAGTAATAGTTAATATTTCATACAAATCATTGAACAGCAATAAAGCAAAGTTAAAGGCAGTTCACAGCAGAAAATTCCTCACTGAACAGTAAAATCTTGTACTTTTATGTGAACATTTTATAAGCTTTCTTGCAGATTGTTCTTTATCGCTTTATTTCGAAGCCTTGCAGTTCAAAAATATCTTGGTGAATTAAGCATTCATTTTAATAATATATTTTGATATCTTTGAATCTTCTTTAAATGGGTTTCAGCACAGTCAAACCACACTAAGTAAAGACCTTACTTTATCTGACTTAAGGTGGCGCTACAGTCCGGATTGGACCTTGGCCTTATCCAAAAACCTTCTCCATCCAGCTGGGTGGTTAGCTAGTTGCCTCCATCTTATCACGTGAAGTCGGTTGACGTCCTCTTTCACTTGTGTTCTCCACTTAAGCACCGGTCTCCCTTTACTGCGTCTTCCCTCCGGGGTAGAATCGAAGATTTTAAAGGCCGGCGCATTGATGTCCATTCGCTCTCTATGACTAAGCCATTCGAGACGTTGGACCTTACTATTTTGGCTGGCTAGGTCTATGTAGCCGTAAACCGATAAGTTTTCATTGTATCGCCATCTCCAATCGCTTTTAATTCATAACATGAGACCAAAAATCACCCGGAGAATTTTTTTCCCGAAGCAACCTAAAGCGTCTTCTTCCACTTTTGACAATGTACATGCGTTTGCACCATACCGCAGGGCTAGGATGATAAGGGCTCCAATTAAAAATTAAAAAAGAAAATTCAGTTGTTTTTTACATTTTTTGCATTCTAGATTTTTGTTTTTGAGATTTCTTGTTAGACCTATCAACATCTTATCAGTCTTGATTTTCTATTAATAAAAGGATATACAATTCTGCAATTTTGGACTCGTTGATAGTGATACGTGTTTTTCGAAAGTAACCCTCTTATCAACTGTAAATGCTAACTATTACAACTTTCAGACTAAGATATATATTTTTAACTTCTTCTTTTTCTTTAACTGACTATTGTTATGATTTCGACTGGAACTACAACTCTCCTATTTCTCTGTTTTGCCCTAAAGCTCCACCTGCTTGACGAGACAGACATCAGAAAACATCGGCAAGCCTCCCTGTGTTTGTGCCTGCCTTACTTCCGTGATAGTGTTGGAACGTGGCATGTATTTCCTTTTGAACTGGGTTTTCAGGGAATCGTTTTTTAATATGAATGAATGAATGAATGATCTTTATTTAGCTTTCAAATTAGCCATTTAGTTTACATTTTTTACAATTTTAAAACTTAAATTTTAACTACACATATTTTTTTAAATTTATCTAGTTAACTAACACATTTTTTTGGATTTTTTTGAAATTATGAATAATAATTTTTAACATAATCAATAAGTTTTCTCTTGAATACTACAAAGTTGTTTAAGTTTTTAATTTCTCTTGGTAGGCTGTTAAAGCCATGGAAACCCATATAATAAATGGTTCTTTGACCTCTCGTCGTTCTAGACCTTTCGATTCTGAGATCGTTATTATTTCTTAGATTGTGCTCAAGTTCTTCGTTAGTTCTAACATTTTCACATAAGTAACCCGGCAACATATTATTTATAATTTTCTAAACAGATATTATGCACAACATATAAAGTCTGATTTATATTTAACCATTTAAGCGTATTCAACATTAATCTTTTTGGAGTGTATCTATTACATTTTAAAATTGTTCGCATAGCCTTATTTTGTTGTAATTGCAATCCATCTTTATGACTTTGTGGACACATATATAAAAAAGTAGCACAGTAATCAAAATGAGGTTTAATCAATACATTATATAAATTCCCAGCAGTACTCATAGATATATTTTTTCTTATTTTTTTCAAAACTCCATTTTTGGATATTTTCTTACATAAATAATTAACATGGTCATTAAAGTTAAGTTGTTCATCTAGTATAACACCAAGGTATTTTAATTGTTTCACTTGCTCAACTGGTTCATTGTTTATAAATAAATTAACATTAATGTACGAACTTACAGAATTACATCTGAATAACATACATTTAGTTTTCGCAACATTAAGAACCAGTCTATTCATTTTTAGCCAAGTATTTACTCTCTCTAGGTCTTGATCTAATTGTTGCATACAATCCGTAACACTTTTTCCAGAAATGTACAGTAATCCGTCATCAGCAAACAAAATAAGTTTTGAAGTTCGAATTACCTTGCTTATATCGTTAATAAACATGAGAAATAACCACACTCCCAGTATTGTACCTTGAGGTATTCCTACATTGATGTTGATTGGAGATGATTTTTTTACCGTTTAAGGTGCGTTGAGTCCTCCCTGATATAAATGATTTGAACCATTTGAATTCGACTGATTTTATGCCGTAGTACTTTAATTTTTTCAACAATATTTCATGATTAACTGTCTCAAAGGCTCGTTTTAAGTCTATGAAAACAGCAATCACCACATTTTTTGTATCTATTTCCCTCCTCCAATCGTTCAACACAAAGTTCAAACTCGTTTCACATGAGTGATTTGCCCTAAAATCTGATTGGCAGCTATCCAGTAACTCCTGTCCTTCTAAATGTTCTTGAAGTTGTAAAACTACACATTTTTCAATTATTTTCTCATATAATGGCATCATATTTATTGGTCTAAAATCATTAAGAGTTTTCGCATTTGGGATTTTTTTTGTGGGCACTATAAGTTATTCTTTCCAAGATTGTGGAAAAATAACGGCACTTATATTAATGATTCTTTCAATCACTAGGCCAATTATACTCAGAGAGTCCTAAAACATTTTAACACTCATAAAGTTAAAGTCACTTTTTCTGTGCAGTAGACAACTTTGTATTAAATCTATGTTGACTAGTCTGAACTTAAAATCTATATTGCATTGCTCGAGTAAATTTGTATAATCACAAAATATCACAAAAAAGTTGTTGAATTTTTCACACATTATTGCACTTTCGTTTATCACAGAACCATTTTCTAACTCTACCTCCAATATTGTTTCATTACTTTTCTTAAGTACATATTTCTTTAATTTTGTCCACATATCTTTCTGATTATATAAACAAGGATTTCGCGAAATGAATTTTTCTTTTGAATTGGTTTCGACACTGCTGATATGCGTGCCATGTATTATTATTATTGCTGAGCACAGCTTGTCTATACAGATTAACTTTTCTTAGTTTTTCCACTTTGAGTTCATTATTAAACCACTCTGCGTTGTTATACGGGATTTGTTTTTCTTTGACCATAGAGTCAACAACGTTTTTTAGGCTAGTTACAAATGCTCATTAATGATCATCTGTAAACTATTATCATTTAAAATATTTGCAACCCGTCGCGTGTAAGTATCTGTAACATCAAACCAGTCCATACTAATGTCGCCCATTACAATAAAATTACCACAGTGGGATAGATATTCTATCCAGTTTTCAAGATCGTTACAGAAATCAGTTTTTGATGACATGCGACTGGGGGATCATATTGCACTTTTAGCATTAGGCACCAGTATTGCATACTACTAACTTGATATTTTTGTATGAAATGACATTTAAAATTATTTTTAACATAAATAACAACACCGCCAGTATAACTAGATTCACTTTCACAGCTAAAAGGAAAGTAGTATCCTTCCAGTAGGACAGGATCAGCTAAGGATGTCATACTGGATCTTGTCCCAGGTTTTATCCTTTATGTAGATGCTTCCTCTGATTTTGTTTGCTTCTTATTCGATCACATTTTGTCGCTCGTGCTTTCATGCGAAGCATTTTCGTTTCAGTTGCCGTCCACTTACTCTCATACTTCTTGTATATTGTCCAACATTGTAAACTGTATGTAAGCGCTAAATAAACAAGTGCCATGTAAAGGCATCCTTTGAGCTTTTTTTATAATAAACGCGTGCACAAAGGACTATTTGTTTCCCTTTTAATGTAGAGCACACTGCGCGGGCATTAGGAAGATAGGGAGGGGAAGGATAGGAGATGTCGATTCACATTGGTTTTGAATGCTAGCAGATCAAAATGGCAAGGGAAAATCTCGCCTGGTAAACTATTTCAAATTCGTGGTGTTCGGCTAAAAAAAGAATCCCTATATTTTATGGTACGTCCGAAATTGGGCTCTCCATTCCATTTCCATTTCCTTCAAGAACATCTAACGATCTACCCACGCATCAAGTGATCATTGCAAGAATGTAGGATCTTCAGTTATGATGACTCCATCATCAGCAAAGAGTAATTGATTTACTGTCGAAAGTGAAAGGCTTAATAAAGAGCAAAGAATCCTGGGGCATACAACTTTGATTGGGAACTCTTTGGTGACTGGTCATCCGCATGTACATAATATCCGGGACTCTGTGTTGCCTATGGGCAAACTAAATCAGATCTCGTGCTTGAATGCTTTTTTCAAAATAAACCAACACAATCGCTTGTGGAATCCCCATATTTTTGATTATTAGGAAAAGGTATTTTTTCCTCTACTGATTAAGCATTTGGTTAACCCTGATATGTTTAGAGATGAGAATCGCGAGCCATGTGGATGACTCCCATTTTTTTCATAACTCTGAGAGTGTCTCGTTTGGCCCAACTGCTTTTCCCATTTTTGAGTTTTTCACCGCAGCACTAACTTCTTCAATACTGTGATGTCGGGAACTTCTTCGTTGCAAGATGCAGCTTACAGAAACTGTACATTTAAAGTCCTTTACAGTATTTTCGTCATCTCGGAACAATTTTGTCGTCAATCACAAGAAGTTGTGCATTGTTTATTACATTTTGTTGAACGAATCTCCAAAACATTTTTCCTTCTTTGAACTTGCACCTCAAAGAAGGAAAAATTGCATGGTTTTGAATCAGCAGCAGTTGCAGATATTTCTTCCGACTTCCGATACGTGCTCTTCGTAATCTCTTGGAGTTCGGCAACTTTCTTCCTTTCTTCTATATTGTCTGTAAACGTCGGTAAACAATTACGAGTCATGCTTTTTATCTTTTTTTATGAGAGGGGTGAGAAGGTCATGTTGACGAAGCTTTGAAAGTCGATTTTTTTAATTATCACTGGCTTGGCTTCATAATTCCACTCTTCCGCATTGGAAGTGTCTTTTGGTAGTTCCTAGCAGTGATTTTCTGGTTTCATATTTTGTACCCTGCATACCTCATATTCATGTCTGTAGATGTTATTCAGAGATAATTTTCCATAATAGAGATAAATGCTTTGCCTTTATCTTTGCCCAGGTTTTACCACATAATTCCTCCAGATTTGATTGCCTTTCTTGTCTCCATACAAAAATTCTGTCACTAGAAAAAGATGTTGCTGGGCAATCGCTTTACATTTCTAAATGGTTCAGGATCAGTACCATTCATAGCAGTGGTAATACCTGGCGGGTTAGTACCTCTTATAATATTATAAGTACTTTCACAATGCTATACATTTTCGTATTTACGTTTTCGCAAGTAAATTTTGTTGACACATGCATTTTTGTTTGTGTTTCATCTTCAACGACGCCAATGATCTCCAGTAATAGATACAACGGCGAAAAATTATATACGCTTCAATATGAAACTAAAACAAATAAAGTATGGTGCTAAGATTATTGAATTATTTTTTCTTAGTGTGAAACTAGATTTTAAATAACAGGAAATCCCTATATTACTTTTCTAGTGTAAAACGAAGAACTCTGAGAGAATGACAACTAACACAAAACGCCATTTTGTAAATTTAACTTGACACAAAACACTGCCTATATTTGGTGGAAGTAAAATTAGCTTTTGTCCTTTTTACAATATTAAACTTCACTTTTTAGATTCATGGAGTAACATATCCATAATATTAATAATTATGCCTACATCCGTTCTCAGAATATTTATTATTAAATAATTTGCTTCAATATTCATATTGATATTTTAGTTAAGTTTTCTAGCGAAACCAATTTATTTATACTTCTAGCTTGCTTCTCTTATCGCTTTTTTTGCGATGCCGTTGTCAAATAACATTCAAAAAATTAAAAAAAAATCAACATTGTTATAACCAAAACTATACGAACTATACGCCCTCTGTAGTCTCATTGTTGTAACCAAAATAATTATTATATTCTGGCAATGCCATACTAGATTTTTAAAAAGGAAAAGAAATAATAAATATGGCGGGATCCGAAAAGGACGGCCATTATGAAAAAAACCAAGAAAAGAGCACATGTGTGTGCCAAGTAGAGAAAAAGTAAAACTCTTGATATTTTTTTGGTTAAATAAAGAAAAAGAAATAGTATAAAATCTCAGGTGTGGGGTTATCCCAAAAATATATTAAAATAAAAAAAAAGTATTTTCTATTTATAAGATAAAATCTCAGCTAGCTGCGATGACGAGATTAACTCGACCAGCATTAGTCAAGATACTCACAGAAGCCGGTGTCAGTTTTCCTGCTAATGCTACGGTCATGCAGCTTCGCCCACTTTATGAAGAATTAATAGACCGGGTGGAGAGTGATGAGGAGGAGTCCGAAGTCCACGCAAGTGATACATCTGCTGTCCCTGCTGTTGAAGTCCATGAAATTGATGCACCCGCTGCCCCTACCGCTGCCTCTACTGCTGTTAATATTCACACAAGTGATACTTCTGCTGCCCCCAGTGCCGAAGTGCTTACACTGGAGTCCGAAGTCCACGCAAGTGATGCATCTGCTGTCCCTGCTGTTGAAGTTCATGACATTGATGCACCCGCTGCCCCTACCGCTGCCTCTACTGCTGCTAAATTTAAACAAAAGATACTTCTGCTGCCCCCAGTGCCGAAGTGCCTACATCAGCTTTGGTTGCTGCCGAAAACCTAGCACAAATAAATACTGCAACTGCTGCTACTGCCGCTAGGGCTTGTGCAATCGGTTTACCTGCTGTCGCTGCTGCTAAACATCACACAACTGCTGCTACAGTGTATGACGTCACAACATGTGCCGAAGCGAATGCTCTAGCTACTGCCAACAACTCCACTGGAGGTGCGTACTTACAGAGCGACGTTCACCGACTTGAAGAACAGCTGAAGATTCTCCGGATGAAACGGGAGATGATCGAATTGCAGGAGCAAATCCGAGCAATGGAAGCGATCAACGAGCAGTCTCGCAGTCGATGTATAAACTTTGAGGAATTGGATGCGGCAGTCACGAAGTTTAGTGGCGACGATCACTATGATGTGGTTAAATGGTTTGTGCAGTTCGAAGATTATACAACCACTTGTGGATACACTAAAAAGGGACAGTACAAAGCTGTACGCCGATGCCTGGAAGGAACAGCTAAACAATATGCCTTCAACTTGGGTTTAGTAGCTTATGATGATCTGAAAGCTGGACTTATCAATATGTTCAAAAGATCAGTTACGCGACAGGAACGCGTAAAAGTAGCGAGTCTTGCCTAAGTTATGTGGTGGCTATGCAATCAATAGCTTCGAAGTCAGATATAGGTGAACAGGAGCTAGTTGATATAATCATCGACGGAATTCCCGACAATAGCAATTGTGTCACATTACTATATGGTGCAAGATCGATTGATGAACTGGTGCGCTGTATGGACCGATACGAGCAGCGTCGCTCGAAGATAACTAAAACCAGTTACAACCAGTTAAGTAAACCGAAAGCTGTTACTGTTGGCACTTCTGCTGACACTTCTAATGGCAAAGGAATACGATGTTTCAACTGCTCCCAGTTTGGACATTATCAGAGTGCTTGTCCGAAACCAACTCGTCCGCCGGGTTCTTGCTTCATTTGCCACCAGATGGCCCACCTCCATAGGGATTGTCCGATGTCGAAGGCCAGGAGATTACAAACAGTTGCCTCATTGTCGGCGGATCCAACTGATGTTTCTCAGAACGATTATGAAAACTTTTCTGATGTACAATTTATGCAAAAGGTAAGGGTGGCTTTTTTGTATTGTAATCAAAACAGATGCACTAATTTTGTGAATTTATTATCCCTTATCGATTCGGGTAGCCCAATTAGTATAATCCAACGCTCAAATGTCTTGAGACTAACTGAATTGTCAAATATCTCAGTGCCAACTAGATTCCGCGGTCTGGGCAAATACAGAATAAACACTTATGGTACAGTTTTATGTAAAGTAGAGTTTCGAAATGAAATAAAAACCGTTTCTATTATAGTTACACCAGATGAAACAATGACGATGCCGCTGATTCTTGGACGTGACTTTATGCGTATTTTTAATATTCGTCTAGTACAAACTATACCTGAAAAAATTGAGTTGAATAAACATATGAATTTAAATTTAAGTGCATCTGGTTTGAATAGATTAGATAGAGTAGTCGATGATCTCAGTTACCAAGTGACCTATCATATAAATAAAACAATTAAAGGAAGATTGTTCTAGTCAGAATATAGATATAACAAAATCTGATTTGAGCAAGATTCATGATGCGTTTATTAAAATAATAAAGAATGAGCTGCATGGGAAAGGTGAAATACGTTTGCATGGAATAGGAACATTTTCTACTGCTATCAGTCAAGTGCAAGAGTCTAGTAGAATTAAAAGAACTTATTATGATTTTGATGTTGTCCCAAGTGGATATGCCCTCCCGATCGATTGTGCATAGACGTTTTTAGGGAAATGTGTTCCATTGAAATAGAAGGTTTGCAGCATGAAATTGACATTTGTCCAAAACTAGATAAGATTCAATCCGATGCTATTCATTCAGTTATAAAGAATTTTTATCTGCAACCAGTAGGGCTTGTACAAAAGCTTCCCGATTATGAAATGCAAATCCGTCTTACTGATGATATCCCCTTTTATTGTGCACCACGTCGCTTATCCTTTCAGGATAGAATGGAAGTTCAAAGAATAACTGATGATCTGTTATCTAGAAATATTATCCAACCGAGTCAATCTCCCTATGCTTCGGCAATTGTTTTAGTGAAGAAGAAAAATGGTGAAGCACGAATGTGTATTGACTACCGTGCTTTAAATAAGAAAACGATTCGTGACAACTTCCCATTACCGTTGATCGAAGATTGTATCGAGTATACGGCTGGTAAACGCTGGTTCACTCTTCTTGATCTGAAAGATGGATTTAATCAATTGAAAGTACATAAGGATTCAGTAACGTTTACTTCTTTCGTAACTCCCCATGGACAGTTTGAGTATTTAACGATGCCGTTTGGATTAAAGAACGCTCCTTCCAATTTTCAGAGATTCGTTTACAATATTTTTCGTGACTTGATTGATTCAAATAAAATTATTATTTACATAGATGATATACTGATTGCTTCGGTCGATTTTAAATCCCACATTGAAGTAGTTAAGGAAGTTTTGCGTAGAATATATGAAAGTGCCTTAGAAATTAAGCTAGCAAAATGCAAGTTCGCTTATGATGAAATTGAATACCTGGGATACTTAGTGAATTCATCTGGTATTAGGCCTACAGATGCTCACATTCGTGCTATTAAGAACTACCCGGTTCCGACAAATAAACAAGAGCTTCATTCTTGTATTGGTTTATTTTCGTATTTTCGCAAATTTGTACCATCGTTCTCGAGGATTGCTAGACCATTATTAAATCTTTTACGGAGAGACAATCCCTTTGACTTTTCTGAAGACTGCATAAATGCGTTTTGTCAATTGCGCGATCAACTCACCTCGGCGCCTGTGCTGGCTGTTTATAACCCAAATCGTTTGACTGAACTTCATTGCGATGCTAGTATTCGTGGTTTCGGTTCAGTACTAATGCAACGTCAAGACGATGGAAAGTTTCACCCAATTGCATATTTTTCAAAGTCTACTTCCGATGCTGAGTCAAAATATCATTTTTTTTTTTTTTTTTTTTTTATAATTAACGCGCGCACAAGGGATTATGTGTTTCCCTTTTAATGTAGAACACACTGCGCGGGCATTACGAAGATAGGGAGGGGAGAGATAGGAGGTGCCGATTAACATTGGTTTTGAATGTTTGCAGATCAAAATGGCAAGGGAAAATCCCGCCGGGTAAACTATTCCAGATTCGTGTCGTTCGGCTAAAAAAAGAATCCCTATATTTCACGGTACGTCCGAAATTAGGCTCAAGGGTGAACTGATGAGCATTCCTTGCGAGACGAGTATTACGGGAGAAACTTTTAAGGGGAGGAATGCAACTGGCTACTTCGAGTGAACATTTTTTGTAAAAGAAACGATAAAATAAGGAAAGACATGAAACATTGCGTCGGTGTTCGAGTGGGGCAATTGTTTCAGCGGCAGTTCTATTACCTATCAATCTTAACGCTCGATTTCGTATTCTATCAAGCAGGTGAAGCGATGTTTGCGAAGCACCTGCCCAGAGGTGGGAGTTATACTCGAGTTTAGGGCGTATAAACGCTTTATAAATTGTAGCCAGATCAGATGGGGAAAAGTACTTCTTACACCGATACAGAAAACCTAAGCACTTTGCAGCATTCTTAGCGATCTCAAATATATGGTCGTTCCAACGGAGGTCGTCGTTGACACACATACCGAGTACTGAGAGCTTTTCGGTTTCTTCGATGTAAGTGCCATTCATGGACAATGGCATTGGGGGAATGTTTAGCTTTAACGACAGAAGACAGCATTGAGTTTTCGAAGCATTAAACTCCACACGATTTCTATTACCCCATTTGACAATGCTGTATAAATCGGAGTTTAATGAGCTTGACATACGGCACCGTTGCAATTGTACGTCCGAAGGCGAAGGACGTGAATTATCGAACGAATATGAAAAGCTGAGGGTAGAGTCGTCAGCAAAACAGTTAAGTCGATTAGAAGTAACAGACAGAAGATCATTTATAAAAATGAGGAAAAGAGTCGGAGACAGAACAGAGCCCTGGGGCACACCAGCATTTATTTTATGGGAATCAGACTTGAATCCGTCCAATACAACTTGTATTGAACGGTCCAGAAGATAGCTTCTAATCCAACGAACAAGAGTATTATCGATCCCAAAAGCACGCATTTTCGATAAGAGAGCTTCATGCCAAACTCTATCAAATGCCTTGGAGATATCAAGAGCAATAATCTTACTTTCACCAAAGCGATGTAAAGATTTGTTCCACTGTTCGGTGAGATATGCCATCAGATCACCAGTGGAACGGTTGCTGCGGAAGCCATACTGACAGTCATGGAGAAGCTTACGATCTTCGAGATATTCCTTAAGCTGACGGTTAATCAGTGTTTCCATGACCTTAGAAAGAAGGGATGTCAGTGCTATGGGTCGGTAGGAGGAGGGGGAGGATGGGTCACCTTTCTTAGGGACAGGCTGGACAAATGCTGTTTTCCATCTTCTAGGAAAGATTCCAGAAGAGTAGGAGCGATGGAAAAGCTTACGCAGTGGCTTTGCCAGTGTGGAAGAACACCTCTTCAGAAGAATCGGGGGTATACCATCCGGGCCAGCGGATTTGTGTATATCGAGATCTTTGAGAACTCTTGCTACTGTACGAGTGCGGAAAAAAATGTGTCCCATGGAAAAATTTACATTCTCAAGTACAGGAGGGGCAACGTTGCTTTGAGGCAGCGAAATGGGCGGCGAGCAAGTTTGCCTTCTCTGAAGAGTAAACAATTGGTTTGTTATTGTCGATGAGCGTTGGAACCGAAGATGTCGAGGAGTTTTTTATATTTTTTACAAATGACCAAAAATTTTTACTGCCTTTGGGACACTGCAGAATTTTTTGCCGTAATTTTTGGTCATGCAAAAATTTGGTTCTTTCTATAACGGAGTTGCATGAGTTCCTTGCTTGTTTGTGCTTTTTCCGATTTTCCTCTGTAGGGTTGGCTTTGTAAGATCGGAAACTTACTTCTTTGAGCCTGATAGCTTCTTTACACTCAGAATTAAACCAAGACTTTTCTTTAGGTTTGATGCTTTTTACTCTGTTAGGAATAAAAGCACGCATCCCTAGAAGAATCACATTTGTGATCATTTCAGCACTGGCATCAATGTCACTATCGAGGAAGCATAGTGACCAGTTAAAGTTTCGGAAAAAGAAATTCAGGCCGTCCCAGTTGGCTTTCTCGTATTGCCAAACGGTCCTGGTGGGAAGTTTTTCTTTAACTGGATGGGTGGGGGATGAGAAATTAGCTGAAATGATACAATGGTCTGAAGTGCCAAATGGAGAAGTTACACTAATGGTATATTTATCAGGGTAGGAAGTAAGAAACAAGTCAAGAGTATGGGCTGCTTGCCCAGCAACATCCGGTATACGCGTTGGCACATCGATCAGTTGGGTAAGGTGATGTAACCCGGCAAAGAGCTCGACATACCTTCCTTCGGGTGTTGTCTGACCAGAATAGCGGAGCCAGTTGGAATTGTGTACATTGAAATCGCCCGCAATAACGATTTCAGTGCGAGGACAAAGGGAAACAATTTTCGAGATGGAATCAGACAGTGCATCAAACTCGTTACAAGTCGAATTACTGTCAAGATTTGGACTCCTGTAAATAAAACAATAATGAATGACATGCTTGCGGACAGTGAATTTGAGCCATAAGAAGTTAAAGTCCGTGTTGGAACATTGCCCATATTGGGGAAGGCTCTGGCAAGCAATATCATTCCTAACATAGACCACGAGACCATGATGAGAAAAGAGTAATGGCACCAAGCTATACCCATGTAGAGCAAATTCTGATAAATCAGTATTTGCTCCAACCTGAGTTTCACTTAATGCCAAAACAGCTGGCCTGTGTTGAACAGTGTAGACGTACACGTGAAAGAAATTCTTTCTTAAACCACGAACATTTGAATACACGACACAAAAATCACTTACCATTTAAAAATACTTACATACAAAACACAACTCTGATTAAGTCGAACTGCGCAGTGAAAATCAAAATTAACTTCTGTAATAATCAAACTGTCTTAGGTGTTATGCCCATAAGACAGCCTGTTTACAAAAAAATCAATCCAAACATTCAGCACAATAAGACAAATTCAGATGCCCTTATCTATTTACCGCAAGCATTGTATGGTCATACGATGCCTACAGTAGATAAGAAAGAGGCAGTTAAGCACAAAGGTCTTGGGACAGAATAGAGGATAATTTGTTATGCGAATGCGTTTTATTTATTTTTTTTTTCTTCTTCAGCGCGAGTGGGCATCTTTTTCATTCATCCTACGACGCGAGTGAACACTATTATTTTTTTTTACATCACACGCGAGGGTTTTTTTTCTAATTTCTCAACGAGCGTGTATTATTTTTTTTTTCCTTAAAGCACTCGCGATAACAACGCGCAACAATTATTTGTTTGGACTTCGTTTAACTAATTGTGCGCGCACCTCGACATCCGTCTTCAACGAGCTTAGGATCGACACTCATCATAGGTATATTGTAACATAATTTATACAATATACCGAAGAAACCAGTTCCATTTGATACAATTCATATCGATCATTTTGGGCCCCTGCCGTCAATTGCATCAAAGCGAAAACATATATTAGTTGTTATTGATGCATTCACCAAGTTTGTACGCCTTTACTCGGTAAAATCAACTAGCACGAAAGAAGTATGTTGTGCATTAGATAAGTACTTCAACTACTACAGTCGTCCCAAGCGCGTAATCTCTGATCGAGGTACCTGTTTTACATCTCGTGAATTCGGAACTTTTCTTAGGTCACATAATGTAGATCATGTCAAGGTAGCAGTAGCTTCACCACAAGCCAATGGTCAGGTCGAACGTGTAAATCGGGTTCTGAAGGCCATGTTAAGCAAGATATCAGAACCGGTGTTACATGCTGATTGGTCCCTGAAACTGTCCCAAGTTGAATACGCTATTAATAACACCACACATAGTACCACCAAAGAAACACCCAGTAAATTATTGTTTGGAGTTAATCAGCGCGGTAGTATCATTGATGAGATGACTGAATATTTGGAGGATAAGTTTGGTAGCAACACAAATCGTGATCTAGACGGAGTTAGGGAAAAGGCATCGAATGCTATCAAAAAGTCACAAGAATATAGTTTAGAATATTTCTTAAGGCACAGTCGACCGGCGAGGGTATATTCAGTCGGTGATTTCGTTGTTGTTAGGCATAATGACACTACGGCCGGTACGAGCAAGAAGTTTATACACCAATTTCGCGGCCCTTATGCCATCCACAAGGTGTTACCTAATGATCGTTTTGTGATAAGAGACATTGAAAATTGTCAGTTGAGTCAGTTACCATATGACGGGGTCGTTGAAGCTATTAAACTACGGAAGTGGTTAACACCAAGGGAAACTGATGACGCTGAGACCATCGATTACCATATGCCATCCAAAACATTCCTAGGGAGCTCAGAGGAGCTATAATAAGTTTTTTCTTTTTTTGTTCGTTTTTTTTGTCGCTGTTCAAATGTAGTAATCTAATTGGGGTCAATTAATTGTCAGATTGGCCGAGTTGTTATAACCAAAACTATACTAACTATACGCCCTCTGTAGTCTCATTGTTGTAACCAAAATAATTATTATATTCTGGCAATGCCATACTAGATTTTTAAAAAGGAAAAGAAATAATAAATATGGCGGGATCCGAAAAGGACGGCCATTATGAAAAAAACCAAGAAAAGAGCACATGTGTGTGCCAAGTAGAGAAAAAGTAAAACTCTTGATATTTTTTTGGTTAAATAAAGAAAAAGAAAAGCAAGAAAAATTGGAAATCTGAAAATTAAAAACAAATCTAAGAAAATCTCAGCATTTATTATTTTATATCCCCTTTTTTTCCTGTACTTGTTGTTACTTAGCGCAATTTTCGGTGCTACTTATTATTATTTAAGTAACAACAAGCGCAATTTTTGTTGCTAATTAAATAAAAATAAGTAACAACAAGCGCAATTTTAGCTGCTATTTAAATAACAATAAGTAGCAGCGAAAATTGCGCTAAATAACAACCCATGACTAGAAAACAATTGAAACTTCAAATTGCTTTTGACATTCAATTTAATCGGATTTGCGGGGAGAGAAAAGTTAAAAGTTGGTCTACTTGATGCTTTGCGTCCGGCAAATGCGATTCCTATGGGTCACCTCCCATAAGAACACGTATATTTAATCGAGCTGTCAGTTGTATGCGTCAACGCAACAGACGAACGGATTCTATGGGTCGGCCCCTTGATCCGTAACTAACTGTAAATAGTGGAGAAGAGAACATTTACCGATATTTTACCAGTATTTAATACACTTTTGTTGTTAGTTCTTATTCTATATCCACACCAATTGGTGATTTCAGCGCCACTCATTGCCACTTGATTCGCAATTAAAAAATGGACACGACTGAGTCGCACGTACTTGCTGTTATGTGCCTAATTACATTAGAAAGCCAGATCTTTGACGAAAACAAATAACATTTACGTTGAAAACAACACAGTTTGAACTTATAAAAAGTATCAAACCACAATATTTAACGGTTTTTAGTAAAATTGAATTACGTCATCACACGTTTGAAATAACAAAGAATTTATGAAAAATGTATTTCGAAAATTGTAGGACAGGTTTTGATAAAATCCTGTTTTTTTATTTTTAGTTTTTTGAAAATTTTGGTATGCAGTTTTTTAGAGTTTATTAATATACATGTGAATATAAAATTTAAAATACATTTTTTTATTAGTTTTTAAAAATATTGATTTTTCAAAAAAAACATTTCAAAAATTAATTTTAATTAGAAAAAAAAGTTATTCAAAATGATGATATGCAGAATTAATTTGGCTATCTAGATCCTTTCAAATATAAAATTTGACAGAAATCCATAGAGCTGTTACCGAGAAAGCCAAAAATTAAAAAAACCGTTATATGAAAAGTCCCGTTAAGAGACTTTTCCCGTATATGTGGCTCTGATCAATTGATAGCCAATACCAAAAAAAAAATCTCAAAAACTTTCATCAAAATCGTTGGAGCCGTTTTCGAGAAAAATAAGCTTTTCCTAAACGGTCGCCTTATAGTCCCTATAATCTCAAGTAAAAATGATGCTTCATGAAAGTACTATAGCAGCCTATAGGTAGTGTATATACAAAGTTGTTACATAGTACTATCATGAAGCATCATTTTTACTTGCGATTATAGGGACTATAAGGCAAGTTTAGGAGTCGTGATGAATATAAAAAAAAAGACATGACATTACGATCATGGAGAAGTAATAATGTAAAGAAGCAGCGTTCCATTAAATTACTTTTTATTCAATTTGGTCTATTTTGGCATTCCACTTTGTTATTTTTATAATAGGATTTTTTTTGGAAATTTTTGGTTGATCTTTTATAAAAAATAGAAAATTTATTTAAGGGATTTTTTGCGAGTTTATTTGTTTTTTGTTTTGACAAAGCAAACTGTTTGGGTGGCATTGGAACTGTACCAAATGAAAAAGAGTTCGCAACTTTCGATGTATTCAGTTCAACATACATGAAGTTTTGGTAAAACGCTAATGTGAACTATATACAAAAAGATAAAATTTGTAATAAATATTGGAAAGAAAGAGGTTTAGTCCGTGGCACAAATCAGCAGGTGTTCATTGAAATATATGTATTCAGTGAAATATCGGTACCGAATGTGTACCGAGGAAACCGAGATACGATACCGCACCGACAAGTGAGGGAGCGGCGTTAGACTTGTCAACTTTCGATTTATTCAGTTCCACATACTGTTAATTTCTTCAAATTTTCTTAAGTCTATATCAACATTTTTTTTAAACAAATTAACACTGAAAAAAAACATGCCGGAGGCATGTTGGCTCATGTTAAGTTTGTCCGACCAGCAGATTCTTAATGGAGGTGGTCTAAGCTTTCATTTGATACCTCATCTATTCGTTGAACCGATGAGGTAGACCAAAACCAAACCGGAAGTGGCCATTTTACAGCCAAACCGAGAAGACAAATTCTGTCCGACCAGCGGTTTTGTACATTTTAGATCAGACAAATACCATTCGAAGAAGAATTTGTCACATACAAATTGAATATTTAGTAATAGTTAATATTTCATACAAATCATTGAACAGCAATAAAGCAAAGTTAAAGGCAGTTCACAGCAGAAAATTCCTCACTGAACAGTAAAATCTTGTACTTTTATGTGAGCATTTTATAAGCTATCTTGCAGATTGTTCTTTATCGCTTTATTTCGAAGCCTTGCAGTTCAAAAATATCTTGGTGAATTAAGCATTCATTTTAATAATATATTTTGATATCTTTGAATCTTCTTTAAATGGGTTTCAGCACAGTCAAACCACACTAAGTAAAGACCTTACTTTATCTGACTTAAGGTGGCGCTACAGTCCGGATTGGACCTTGGCCTTATCCAAAAAGCTTCTCCATCCAGCTGGGTGGTTAGCTAGTTGCCTCCATCTTATCACGTGAAGTCGGTTGACGTCCTCTTTCACTTGTGTTCTCCACTTAAGCACCGGTCTCCCTTTACTGCGTCTTCCCTCCGGGGTAGAATCGAAGATTTTAAAGGCCGGCGCATTGATGTCCATTCGCTCTCTATGACTAAGCCATTCGAGACGTTGGACCTTACTATTTTGGCTGGCTAGGTCTATGTAGCCGTAAACCGATAAGTTTTCATTGTATCGCCATCTCCAATCGCTTTTAATTCATAACATGAGACCAAAAATCACCCGGAGAATTTTTTTCCCGAAGCAACCTAAAGCGTCTTCTTCCACTTTTGACAATTTACATGCGTTTGCACCATACCGCAGGGCTAGGGTGATAAGGGCTCCAATTAAAAATTAAAAAAAGAAAATTTAGTTTTTTTTTACATTTTTTGCATTCTAGATTTTTGTTTTTGAGATTTCTTGGTAGACCTATCAACATCTTATCAGTCTTGATTTTCTATTAATAAAAGGATATACAATTCTGCAATTTTTAACTCGTTGATAGTGATACGTGTTTTTCGAAAGTAACCCTCTTATCAACTGTAAATGCTAACTATTACAACTTTCAGACTAAGATATATATTTTTAACTTCTTCTTTTTCTTTAACTGACTGTTGTTATGATTTCGACTGGAACTACAACTCTCCTATTTCTCTGTTTTGCCCTAAAGCTCCACCCGCTTGACGAGACGGACATCAGAAAACATCGGCAAGCCTCCCTGTGTTTGTGCCTGCCTTTCTTCCGTGATAGTGTTGGAACGTGGCATGTATTTCCTTTTGAACTGGATTTTCAGGGAATCGTTTTTTAATATGAATGAATGAATGAATGATCTTTATTTAGCTTTCAAATTAGCCATTTAGTTTACATTTTTTTACAATTTTAAAACTTAAATTTTAACCACATATTTTTTTAAATTTATCTAGTTAACTAACACATTTTTTTAACATAATCAATAAGTTTTCTCTTGAATACTACAAAGTTGTTTAAGTTTTTAATTTCTCTTGGTAGGCTGTTAAAGCCATGGAAACCCATATAATAAATGGTTCTTTGACCTCTCGTCGTTCTAGACCTTTCGATTCTGAGATCGTTATTATTTCTTAGATTGTGTGCTCAAGTTCTTCGTTAGTTCTAACATTTTCACATAAGTAACCCGGCAACATATTATTTATAATTTTATAAACAGATATTATGCACAACATATAAAGTCTGATTTATTTTTAACCATTTAAGCGTATTCAACATTAATCTTTTTGGAGTGTATCTATTACATTTTAAAATTGTTCGCATAGCCTTATTTTGTTATGACTTTGTGGACACATATATAAAAAAGTAGCACAGTAATCAAAATGAGGTTTAATCAATACATTATATAAATTCCCAGCAGTACTCATAGATATATTTTTTCTTATTTTTTTCAAAACTCCATTTTTGGATATTTTCTTACATAAATAATTAACATGGTCATTAAAGTTAAGTTGTTCATCTAGTATAACACCAAGGTATTTTAATTGTTTCACTTGCTCAACTGGTTCATTGTTTATAAATAAATTAACATTAATGTACGAACTTACAGAATTACATCTGAATAACATACATTTAGTTTTCGCAACATTAAGAACCAGTCTATTCATTTTTAGCCAAGTATTTACTCTCTCTAGGTCTTGATCTAATTGTTGCATACAATCCGTAACACTTTTTCCAGAAATGTACAGTAATCCGTCATCAGCAAACAAAATAAGTTTTGAAGTTCGAATTACCTTGCTTATATCGTTAATAAACATGAGAAATAACCACACTCCCAGTATTGTACCTTGAGGTATTCCTACATTGATGTTGATTGGAGATGATTTTTTACCGTTTAAGGTGCGTTGAGTCCTCCCTGATATAAATGATTTGAACCATTTGAATTCGACTGATTTTATGCCGTAGTACTTTAATTTTTTCAACAATATTTCATGATTAACTGTCTCAAAGGCTCGTTTTAAGTCTATGAAAACAGCAATCACCACATTTTTTGTATCTATTTCCCTCCTCCAATCGTTCAACACAAAGTTCAAACTCTAACTAAAATCTGATTGGTAGCTATCCAGTAACTCCTGTCCTTCTAAATGTTCTTGAAGTTGTAAAACTACACATTTTTCAATTATTTTCTCATATAATGGCATCATATTTATTGGTCTAAAATCATTAAGAGTTTTCGCATTTGGGATTTTTTTTGTGGGCACTATAAGTTATTCTTTCCAAGATTGTGGAAAAATAACGGCACTTATATTAATGATTCTTTCAATCACTGGGCCAATTATACTCAGAGAGTCCTTAAACATTTTAACACTCATAAAGTTAAAGTCACTTTTTCTGTGCAGTAGACAACTTTGTATTAAATCTATGTTGACTAGTCTGAACTTAAAATCTATATTGCATTGCTCGAGTAAATTTGTATAATCACAAAATATCACAAAAAAGTTGTTGAATTTTTCACACATTATTGCACTTTCGTTTATCACAGAACCATTTTCTAACTACCTCCAATATTGTTTCATTACTTTTCTTAAGTACATATTTCTTTAATTTTTTCCACATATCTTTCTGATTATATAAACAAGGATTTCGCGAAATGAATTTTTCTTTTGAATTGGTTTCGACACTGCTGATATGCGTGCCATGTATTATTATTATTGCTGAGCACAGCTTGTCTATACAGATTAACTTTTCTTAGTTTTTCCACTTTGAGTTCATTATTAAACCACTCTGCGTTGTTATACGGGATTTGTTTTTCTTTGACCATAGAGTCAACAACGTTTTTTAGGCTAGTTACAAATGCTCATTAATGATCATCTGTAAACTATTATCATTTAAAATATTTGCAACCCGTCGCGTGTAAGCATCTGTAACATCAAACCAGTCCATACTAATGTCGCCCATTACAATAAAATTACCACAGATAGATATTCTATCCAGTTTTCAAGATCGTTACAGAAATCAGTTTTTGATGACATGCGACTGGGGGATCATATTGCACTTTTAGCATTAGGCACCAGTGTTGCATACTACTAACTTGATATTTTTGTATTAAATGACATTTAAAATTATTTTTAACATAAATAACAACACCGCCAGTATAACTAGATTCACTTTCACAGCTAAAAGGAAAGTAGTATCCTTCCAGTAGGACATGATCAGCTAAGGATGTCATACTGGATCTTGTCCCAGGTTTTATCCTTTATGTAGATGCTTCCTCTGATTTTGTTTGCTTCTTATTCGATCACGTTTTGTCGCTCGTGCTTTCATGCGAAGCATTTTCGTTTCAGTTGCCGTCCACTTACTCTCATACTTCTTGTATATTGTCCAACATTGTAAACTGTATGTAAGCGCTAAATAAACAAGTGCCATGTAAAGGCATCCTTTGAGCTTTTTTTATAATAAACGCGTGCACAAAGGACTATTTGTTTCCCTTTTAATGTAGAGCACACTGCGCGGGCATTAGGAAGATAGGGAGGGGAAGGATAGGAGAGGTCAATTCACATTGGTTTTGAATGCTAGCAGATCAAAATGGCAAGGGAAAATCTCGCCTGGTAAACTATTTCAAATTCGTGGTGTTCGGCTAAAAAAAGAAAAAAAAAAAAAAAAAATCAGATCTCGTGCTTGAATGCTTTTTTCAAAATAAACCAACACAATCGCTTGTGGAATCCCCATATTTTTGTATATTAGGAATTTGGTTAACCCTGATATGTTTAGAGATGAGAATCGCGAGCCATGTGGATGACTCCCATTTTTTTCATAACTCTGAGAGTGTCTCGTTTGGCCCAACTGCTTTTCCCATTTTTGAGTTTTTCACCGCAGCACTAACTTCTTCAATACTGTGATGTCGGGAACTTCTTCGTTGCAAGATGCAGCTTACAGAAACTGTACATTTAAAGTCCTTTACAGTATTTTCGTCATCTCGGAACAATTTTGTCGTCAATCACAAGAAGTTGTGCATTGTTTATTACATTTTGTTGAACGAATCTCCAAAACATTTTTCCTTCTTTGAACTTGCACCTCAAAGAAGGAAAAATTGCATGGTTTTGAATCAGCAGCAGTTGCAGATATTTCTTCCGACTTCCGATACGTGCTCTTCGTAATCTCTTGGAGTTCGGCAACTTTCTTCCTTTCTTCTATATTGTCTGTAAACGTCGGTAAACAATTACGAGTCATGCTTTTTATCTTTTTTTTATGAGAGGGGTGAGAAGGTCATGTTGACGAAGCTTTGAAAGTCGATTTTTTTAATTATCACTGGCTTGGCTTCATAATTCCACTCTTCCGCATTGGAAGTGTCTTTTGGTAGTTCCTAGCAGTGATTTTCTGGTTTCATATTTTGTGCCCTGCATACCTCATATTCATGTCTGTAGATGTTATTCAGAGATAATTTTCCATAATAGAGATAAATGCTTTGCCTTTATCTTTGCCCAGGTTTTACCACATAATTCCTCCAGATTTGATTGCCTTTCTTGTCTCCATACAAAAATTCTGTCACTAGAAAAAGATGTTGCTGGGCAATCGCTTTACATTTCTAAATGGTTCAGGATCAGTACCATTCATAGCAGTGGTAATACCTGGCGGGTTAGTACCTCTTATAATATTATAAGTACTTTCACAATGCTATACATTTTCGTATTTACGTTTTCGCAAGTAAATTTTGTTGACACATGCATTTTTGTTTGTGTTTCATCTTCAACGACGCCAATGATCTCCAGTAATAGATACAACGGCGAAAAATTATATACGCTTCAATATGAAACTAAAACAAATAAAGTATGGTGCTAAGATTATTGAATTATTTTTTCTTAGTGTGAAACTAGATTTTAAATAACAGGAAATCCCTATATTATTTTTCTAGTGTAAAACGAAGAACTCTGAGAGAATGACAACTAACACAAAACGCCATTTTGTAAATTTAACTTGACACAAAACACTGCCTATATTTGGTGGAAGTAAAATTAGCTTTTGTCCTTTTTACAATATTAAACTTCACTTTTTAGATTCATGGAGTAACATATCCATAATATTAATAATTATGACTACATCCGTTCTCAGAATATTTATTATTAAATAATTTGCTTCAATATTCATATTGATATTTTAGTTAAGTTTTCTAGCGAAACCAATTTATTTATACTTCTAGCTTGCTTCTCTTATCGCTTTTTTTGCGATGCCGTTGAAAATGGCTGTGGAAACATAACAGCAAGTTGTCAAATAACATTCAAAAAATTAAAAAAAATCAACATGAAGTTTTAGCAAGAAAAATTGGAAATCTGAAAATTAAAAACAAATCTAAGAAAATCTCAGCATTTATTATTTTATATCCCCTTTTTTTTCCTGTACTTGTTGTTACTTAGCGCAATTTTCGGTGCTACTTATTATTATTTAAGTAACAACAAGCGCAATTTTTGTTGCTAATTAAATAAAAATAAGTAACAACAAGCGCAATTTTAGCTGCTATTTAAATAACAATAAGTAGCAGCGAAAATTGCGCTAAATAACAACCCATGACTTGAAAGCAATTGAAACTTCAAATTGCTTTTGACATTCAATTTCATCGGATTTGCGGGGAGAGAAAAGTTAAAAGTTGGTCTACTTGATGCTTTGCGTCCGGCAAATGCGATTCCTATGGGTCACCTCCCATAAGAACACGTATATTTAATCGAGCTGTCAGTTGTATGCGTCAACGCAACAGACGAACGGATTCTATGGGTCGGCCCCTTGATCCGTAACTAACTGTAAATAGTGGAGAAGAGAACATTTACCGATATTTTACCAGTATTTAATACACTTTTGTTGTTAGTTCTTATTCTATATCCACACCAATTGGTGATTTCAGCGCCACTCATTGCCACTTGATTCGCAATTAAAAAATGGACACGACTGAGTCGCACGTACTTGCTGTTATGTGCCTAATTACATTAGAAAGCCAGATCTTTGACGAAAACAAATAACATTTACGTTGAAAACAACACAGTTTGAACTTATAAAAAGTATTATATTTTATAAAAGTATAAAATTTTGGTATGCAGTTTTTTAGAGTTTATTAATATACATGTGAATATAAAATTTAAAATACATTTTTTTATTAGTTTTTAAAAATATTGATTTTTCAAAAAAAAACATTTCAAAAATTAATTTTAATTAGAAAAAAAAGTTATTCAAAATGATGATATGCAGAATTAATTTGGCTATCTAGATCCTTTCAAATATAAAATTTGACAGAAATCCATAGAGCTGTTACCGAGAAAGCCAAAAATTAAAATAACCGTTATATGAAAAGTCCCGTTAAGAGACTTTTCCCGTATATGTGGCTCTGATCAATTGATAGCCAATACCAAAAAAAAAAATCTCAAAAACTTTCATCAAAATCGTTGGAACCGTTTTCGAGAAAAATAAGCTTTTCCTAAACGGTCGCCTTATAGTCCCTATAATCTCAAGTAAAAATGATGCTTCATGAAAGTACTATAGCAGCCTATAGGTAGTGTATATACAAAGTTGTTACATAGTACTATCATGAAGCATCATTTTTACTTGCGATTATAGGGACTATAAGGCAAGTTTAGGAGTCGTGATGAATATAAAAAAATTAGATAACAATCAAACATGACATTACGATCATGGAGAAGTAATAATGTAAAGAAGCAGCGTTCCATTAAATTACTTTTTATTCAATTTGGTCTATTTTGGCATTCCACTTTGTTATTTTTATAATAGGATTTTTTTGGAAATTTTTGGTTGATCTTTTATAAAAAATAGAAAATTAATTTAAGGGATTTTTTGCGAGTTTATTTGATTTTTGTTTTGACAAAGCAAACTGTTTGGGTGGCATTGGAACTGTACCAAATAAAAAAGTGTTCGCAACTTTCGATGTATTCAGTTCAACATACATGAAGTTTTGGTAAAACGCTAATGTGAACTATATACAGAAAGATAAAATTTGTAATAAATATTGGAAAGAAAGAGGTTTAGTCCGTGGCACAAATCAGCAGGTGTTCATTGAAATATATGTATTCAGTGAAATATCGGTACCGAATGTGTACCGAGGAAACCGAGATACGATACCGCACCGACAAGTGAGGGAGCGGCGTTAGACTTGTCAACTTTCGATTTATTCAGTTCCACATACTGTAAATTTCTTCAAATTTTCTTAAGTCTATATCAACATTTTTTTTTAAACAAATTAACATTGAAAAAAAACATGCCGGAGGCATGTTGGCTCATGTTAAGTTTGTCCGACCAGCAGATTCTTAATGGAGGTGGTCTAAGCTTTCATTTGATACCTCATTTATTCGTTGAACCGATGAGGTAGACCAAAACCAAACCGGAAGTGGCCATTTTACAGCCAAACCGAGAAGACAAATTCTGTCCGACCAGCGGTTCTGTACATTTTAGATCAGACAAATACCATTCGAAGAAGAATTTGTCACATACAAATTGAATATTTAGTAATAGTTAATATTTCATACAAATCATTGAACAGCAATAAAGCAAAGTTAAAGGCAGTTCACAGCAGAAAATTCCTCACTGAACAGTAAAATCTTGTACTTTTATGTGAACATTTTATAAGCTATCTTGCAGATTGTTCTTTATCGCTTTATTTCGAAGCCTTGCAGTTCAAAAATATCTTGGTGAATTAAGCATTCATTTTAATAATATATTTTGATATCTTTGAATCTTCTTTAAATGGGTTTCAGCACAGTCAAACCACACTAAGTAAAGACCTTACTTTATCTGACTTAAGGTGGCGCTACAGTCCGGATTGGACCTTGGCCTTATCCAAAAAGCTTCTCCATCCAGCTGGGTGGTTAGCTAGTTGCCTCCATCTTATCACGTGAAGTCGGTTGACGTCCTCTTTCACTTGTGTTCTCCACTTAAGCACCGGTCTCCCTTTACTGCGTCTTCCCTCCGGGGTAGAATCGAAGATTTTAAAGGCCGGCGCATTGATGTCCATTCGCTCTCTATGACTAAGCCATTCGAGACGTTGGACCTTACTATTTTGGCTGGCTAGGTCTATGTAGCCGTAAACCGATAAGTTTTCATTGTATCGCCATCTCCAATCGCTTTTAATTCATAACATGAGACCAAAAATCACCCGGAGAATTTTTTTCCCGAAGCAACCTAAAGCGTCTTCTTCCACTTTTGACAAATTACATGCGTTTGCACCATACCGCAGGGCTAGGGTGATAAGGGCTCCAATTAAAAATTAAAAAAAGAAAGAAGTTTTTTTTTTACATTTTTTGCATTCTAGATTTTTGTTTTTGAGATTTCTTGGTAGACCTATCAACATCTTATCAGTCTTGATTTTCTATTAATAAAAGGATATACAATTCTGCAATTTTTGACTCGTTGATAGTGATACGTGTTTTTCGAAAGTAACCCTCTTATCAACTGTAAATGCTAACTATTACAACTTTCAGACTAAGATATATATTTTTAACTTCTTCTTTTTCTTTAACTGACTGTTGTTATGATTTCGACTGGAACTACAACTCTCCTATTTCTCTGTTTTGCCCTAAAGCTCCACCCGCTTGACGAGACGGACATCAGAAAACATCGGCAAGCCTCCCTGTGTTTGTGCCTGCCTTTCTTCCGTGATAGTGTTGGAACGTGGCATGTATTTCCTTTTGAACTGGATTTTCAGGGAATCGTTTTTTAATATGAATGAATGAATGAATGATCTTTATTTAGCTTTCAAATTAGCCATTTAGTTTACATTTTTTACAATTTTAAAACTTAAATTTTAACTACACATATTTTTTTAAATTTATCTAGTTAACTAACACATTTTTTTAACATAATCAATAAGTTTTCTCTTGAATACTACAAAGTTGTTTAAGTTTTTAATTTCTCTTGGTAGGCTGTTAAAGCCATGGAAACCCATATAATAAATGGTTCTTTGACCTCTCGTCGTTCTAGCCCTTTCGATTCTGAGATCGTTATTATTTCTTAGATTGTGTGCTCAAGTTCTTCGTTAGTTCTAACATTTTCACATAAGTAACCCGGCAACATATTATTTATAATTTTATAAACAGATATTATGCACAACATATAAAGTCTGATTTATTTTTAACCATTTAAGCGTATTCAACATTAATCTTTTTGGAGTGTATCTATTACATTTTAAAATTGTTCGCATAGCCTTATTTTGTTATGACTTTGTGGACACATATATAAAAAAGTAGCACAGTAATCAAAATGAGGTTTAATCAATACATTATATAAATTCCCAGCAGTACTCATAGATATATTTTTTCTTATTTTTTTCAAAACTCCATTTTTGGATATTTTCTTACATAAATAATTAACATGGTCATTAAAGTTAAGTTGTTCATCTAGTATAACACCAAGGTATTTTAATTGTTTCACTTGCTCAACTGGTTCATTGTTTATAAATAAATTAACATTAATGTACGAACTTACAGAATTACATCTGAATAACATACATTTAGTTTTCGCAACATTAAGAACCAGTCTATTCATTTTTAGCCAAGTATTTACTCTCTCTAGGTCTTGATCTAATTGTTGCATACAATCCGTAACACTTTTTCCAGAAATGTACAGTAATCCGTCATCAGCAAACAAAATAAGTTTTGAAGTTCGAATTACCTTGCTTATATCGTTAATAAACATGAGAAATAACCACACTCCCAGTATTGTACCTTGAGGTATTCCTACATTGATGTTGATTAGAGATGATTTTTTACCGTTTAAGGTGCGTTGAGTCCTCCCTGATATAAATGATTTGAACCATTTGAATTCGACTGATTTTATGCCGTAGTACTTTAATTTTTTCAACAATATTTCATGATTAACTGTCTCAAAGGCTCGTTTTAAGTCTATGAAAACAGCAATCACCACATTTTTTGTATCTATTTCCCTCCTCCAATCGTTCAACACAAAGTTCAAACTCTAACTAAAATCTGATTGGTAGCTATCCAGTAACTCCTGTCCTTCTAAATGTTCTTGAAGTTGTAAAACTACACATTTTTCAATTATTTTCTCATATAATGGCATCATATTTATTGGTCTAAAATCATTAAGAGTTTTCGCATTTGGGATTTTTTTTGTGGGCACTATAAGTTATTCTTTCCAAGATTGTGGAAAAATAACGGCACTTATATTAATGATTCTTTCAATCACTGGGCCAATTATACTCAGAGAGTCCTTAAACATTTTAACACTCATAAAGTTAAAGTCACTTTTTCTGTGCAGTAGACAACTTTGTATTAAATCTATGTTGACTAGTCTGAACTTAAAATCTATATTGCATTGCTCGAGTAAATTTGTATAATCACAAAATATCACAAAAAAGTTGTTGAATTTTTCACACATTATTGCACTTTCGTTTATCACAGAACCATTTTCTAACTCTACCTCCAATATTGTTTCATTACTTTTCTTAAGTACATATTTCTTTAATTTTTTCCACATATCTTTCTGATTATATAAACAAGGATTTCGCGAAATGAATTTTTCTTTTGAATTGGTTTCGACACTGCTGATATGCGTGCCATGTATTATTATTATTGCTGAGCACAGCTTGTCTATACAGATTAACTTTTCTTAGTTTTTCCACTTTGAGTTCATTATTAAACCACTCTGCGTTGTTATACGGGATTTGTTTTTCTTTGACCATAGAGTCAACAACGTTTTTTAGGCTAGTTACAAATGCTCATTAATGATCATCTGTAAACTATTATCATTTAAAATATTTGCAACCCGTCGCGTGTAAGCATCTGTAACATCAAACCAGTCCATACTAATGTCGCCCATTACAATAAAATTACCACAGTGGGATAGATATTCTATCCAGTTTTCAAGATCGTTACAGAAATCAGTTTTTGATGACATGCGACTGGGGGATCATATTGCACTTTTAGCATTAGGCACCAGTATTGCATACTACTAACTTGATATTTTTGTATGAAATGACATTTAAAATTATTTTTAACATAAATAACAACACCGCCAGTATAACTAGATTCACTTTCACAGCTAAAAGGAAAGTAGTATCCTTCCAGTAGGACATGATCAGCTAAGGATGTCATACTGGATCTTGTCCCAGGTTTTATCCTTTATGTAGATGCTTCCTCTGATTTTGTTTGCTTCTTATTCGATCACGTTTTGTCGCTCGTGCTTTCATGCGAAGCATTTTCGTTTCAGTTGCCGTCCACTTACTCTCATACTTCTTGTATATTGTCCAACATTGTAAACTGTATGTAAGCGCTAAATAAACAAGTGCCATGTAAAGGCATCCTTTGAGCTTTTTTTATAATAAACGCGTGCACAAAGGACTATTTGTTTCCCTTTTAATGTAGAGCACACTGCGCGGGCATTAGGAAGATAGGGAGGGGAAGGATAGGAGATGTCGATTCACATTGGTTTTGAATGCTAGCAGATCAAAATGGCAAGGGAAAATCTCGCCTGGTAAACTATTTCAAATTCGTGGTGTTCGGCTAAAAAAAGAAAAAAAAAAAAAAAAAAAAATCAGAGCTCGTGCTTGAATGCTTTTTTCAAAATAAACCAACACAATCGCTTGTGGAATCCCCATATTTTTGTATATTAGGAATTTGGTTAACCCTGATATGTTTAGAGATGAGAATCGCGAGCCATGTGGATGACTCCCATTTTTTTCATAACTCTGAGAGTGTCTCGTTTGGCCCAACTGCTTTTCCCATTTTTGAGTTTTTCACCGCAGCACTAACTTCTTCAATACTGTGATGTCGGGAACTTCTTCGTTGCAAGATGCAGCTTACAGAAACTGTACATTTAAAGTCCTTTACAGTATTTTCGTCATCTCGGAACAATTTTGTCGTCAATCACAAGAAGTTGTGCATTGTTTATTACATTTTGTTGAACGAATCTCCAAAACATTTTTCCTTCTTTGAACTTGCACCTCAAAGAAGGAAAAATTGCATGGTTTTGAATCAGCAGCAGTTGCAGATATTTCTTCCGACTTCCGATACGTGCTCTTCGTAATCTCTTGGAGTTCGGCAACTTTCTTCCTTTCTTCTATATTGTCTGTAATCGTCGGTAAACAATTACGAGTCATGCTTTTTATCTTTTTTTTATGAGAGGGGTGAGAAGGTCATGTTGACGAAGCTTTGAAAGTCGATTTTTTTAATTATCACTGGCTTGGCTTCATAATTCCACTCTTCCGCATTGGAAGTGTCTTTTGGTAGTTCCTAGCAGTGATTTTCTGGTTTCATATTTTGTGCCCTGCATACCTCATATTCATGTCTGTAGATGTTATTCAGAGATAATTTTCCATAATAGAGATAAATGCTTTGCCTTTATCTTTGCCCAGGTTTTACCACATAATTCCTCCAGATTTGATTGCCTTTCTTGTCTCCATACAAAAATTCTGTCACTAGAAAAAGATGTTGCTGGGCAATCGCTTTACATTTCTAAATGGTTCAGGATCAGTACCATTCATAGCAGTGGTAATACCTGGCGGGTTAGTACCTCTTATAATATTATAAGTACTTTCACAATGCTATACATTTTCGTATTTACGTTTTCGCAAGTAAATTTTGTTGACACATGCATTTTTGTTTGTGTTTCATCTTCAACGACGCCAATGATCTCCAGTAATAGATACAACGGCGAAAAATTATATACGCTTCAATATGAAACTAAAACAAATAAAGTATGTTGCTAAGATTATTGAATTATTTTTTCTTAGTGTGAAACTAGATTTTAAATAACAGAAAATCCCTATATTATTTTTCTAGTGTAAAACGAAGAACTCTGAGAGAATGACAACTAACACAAAACGCCATTTTGTAAATTTAACTTGACACAAAACACTGCCTATATTTGGTGGAAGTAAAATTAGCTTTTGTCCTTTTTACAATATTAAACTTCACTTTTTAGATTCATGGAGTAACATATCCATAATATTAATAATTATGACTACATCCGTTCTCAGAATATTTATTATTAAATAATTTGCTTCAATATTCATATTGATATTTTAGTTAAGTTTTCTAGCGAAACCAATTTATTTATACTTCTAGCTTGCTTCTCTTATCGCTTTTTTTGCGATGCCGTTGAAAATGGCTGTGGAAACATAACAGCAAGTTGTCAAATAACATTCAAAAAATTAAAAAAAATCAACATGAAGTTTTAGCAAGAAAAATTGGAAATCTGAAAATTAAAAACAAATCTAAGAAAATCTCAGCATTTATTATTTTATATCCCCTTTTTTTTTCCTGTACTTGTTGTTACTTAGCGCAATTTTCGGTGCTACTTATTATTATTTAAGTAACAACAAGCGCAATTTTTGTTGCTAATTAAATAAAAATAAGTAACAACAAGCGCAATTTTAGCTGCTATTTAAATAACAATAAGTAGCAGCGAAAATTGCGCTAAATAACAACCCATGACTAGAAAACAATTGAAACTTCAAATTGCTTTTGACATTCAATTTCATCGGATTTGCGGGGAGAGAAAAGTTAAAAGTTGGTCTACTTGATGCTTTGCGTCCGGCAAATGCGATTCCTATGGGTCACCTCCCATAAGAACACGTATATTTAATCGAGCTGTCAGTTGTATGCGTCAACGCAACAGACGAACGGATTCTATGGGTCGGCCCCTTGATCCGTAACTAACTGTAAATAGTGGAGAAGAGAACATTTACCGATATTTTACCAGTATTTAATACACTTTTGTTGTTAGTTCTTATTCTATATCCACACCAATTGGTGATTTCAGCGCCACTCATTGCCACTTGATTCGCAATTAAAAAATGGACACGACTGAGTCGCACGTACTTGCTGTTATGTGCCTAATTACATTAGAAAGCCAGATCTTTGACGAAAACAAATAACATTTACGTTGAAAACAACACAGTTTGAACTTATAAAAAGTATTATATTTTATAAAAGTATATAATTTTGGTATGCAGTTTTTTAGAGTTTATTAATATACATGTGAATATAAAATTTAAAATACATTTTTTTATTAGTTTTTAAAAATATTGATTTTTCAAAAAAAAACATTTCAAAAATTAATTTTAATTAGAAAAAAAAGTTATTCAAAATGATGATATGCAGAATTAATTTGGCTATCTAGATCCTTTCAAATATAAAATTTGACAGAAATCCATAGAGCTGTTACCGAGAAAGCCAAAAATTAAAATAACCGTTATATGAAAAGTCCCGTTAAGAGACTTTTCCCGTATATGTGGCTCTGATCAATTGATAGCCAATACCAAAAAAAAAATCTCAAAAACTTTCATCAAAATCATTGGAACCGTTTTCGAGAAAAATAAGCTTTTCCTAAACGGTCGCCTTATAGTCCCTATAATCTCAAGTAAAAATGATGCTTCATGAAAGTACTATAGCAGCCTATAGGTAGTGTATATACAAAGTTGTTACATAGTACTATCATGAAGCATCATTTTTACTTGCGATTATAGGGACTATAAGGCAAGTTTAGGAGTCGTGATGAATATAAAAAAAATTAGATAACAATCAAACATGACATTACGATCATGGAGAAGTAATAATGTAAAGAAGCAGCGTTCCATTAAATTACTTTTTATTCAATTTGGTCTATTTTGGCATTCCACTTTGTTATTTTTATAATAGGATTTTTTTGGAAATTTTTGGTTGATCTTTTATAAAAAATAGAAAATTAATTTAAGGGATTTTTTGCGAGTTTATTTGATTTTTGTTTTGACAAAGCAAACTGTTTGGGTGGCATTGGAACTGTACCAAATAAAAAAGTGTTCGCAACTTTCGATGTATTCAGTTCAACATACATGAAGTTTTGGTAAAACGCTAATGTGAACTATATACAGAAAGATAAAATTTGTAATAAATATTGGAAAGAAAGAGGTTTAGTCCGTGGCACAAATCAGCAGGTGTTCATTGAAATATATGTATTCAGTGAAATATCGGTACCGAATGTGTACCGAGGAAACCGAGATACGATACCGCACCGACAAGTGAGGGAGCGGCGTTAGACTTGTCAACTTTCGATTTATTCAGTTCCACATACTGTAAATTTCTTCAAATTTTCTCAAGTCTATATCAACATTTTTTTTTAAACAAATTAACATTGAAAAAAAACATGCCGGAGGCATGTTGGCTCATGTTAAGTTTGTCCGACCAGCAGATTCTTAATGGAGGTGGTCTAAGCTTTCATTTGATACCTCATTTATTCGTTGAACCGATGAGGTAGACCAAAACCAAACCGGAAGTGGCCATTTTACAGCCAAACCGAGAAGACAAATTCTGTCCGACCAGCGGTTCTGTACATTTTAGATCAGACAAATACCATTCGAAGAAGAATTTGTCACATACAAATTGAATATTTAGTAATAGTTAATATTTCATACAAATCATTGAACAGCAATAAAGCAAAGTTAAAGGCAGTTCACAGCAGAAAATTCCTCACTGAACAGTAAAATCTTGTACTTTTATGTGAACATTTTATAAGCTATCTTGCAGATTGTTCTTTATCGCTTTATTTCGAAGCCTTGCAGTTCAAAAATATCTTGGTGAATTAAGCATTCATTTTAATAATATATTTTGATATCTTTGAATCTTCTTTAAATGGGTTTCAGCACAGTCAAACCACACTAAGTAAAGACCTTACTTTATCTGACTTAAGGTGGCGCTACAGTCCGGATTGGACCTTGGCCTTATCCAAAAAGCTTCTCCATCCAGCTGGGTGGTTAGCTAGTTGCCTCCATCTTATCACGTGAAGTCGGTTGACGTCCTCTTTCACTTGTGTTCTCCACTTAAGCACCGGTCTCCCTTTACTGCGTCTTCCCTCCGGGGTAGAATCGAAGATTTTAAAGGCCGGCGCATTGATGTCCATTCGCTCTCTATGACTAAGCCATTCGAGACGTTGGACCTTACTATTTTGGCTGGCTAGGTCTATGTAGCCGTAAACCGATAAGTTTTCATTGTATCGCCATCTCCAATCGCTTTTAATTCATAACATGAGACCAAAAATCACCCGGAGAATTTTTTTCCCGAAGCAACCTAAAGCGTCTTCTTCCACTTTTGACAAATTACATGAGTTTGCACCATACCGCAGGGCTAGGGTGATAAGGGCTCCAATTAAAAATTAAAAAAAGAAAGAAGTTTTTTTTTACATTTTTTGCATTCTAGATTTTTGTTTTTGAGATTTCTTGGTAGACCTATCAACATCTTATCAGTCTTGATTTTCTATTAATAAAAGGATATACAATTCTGCAATTTTTGACTCGTTGATAGTGATACGTGTTTTTTGAAAGTAACCCTCTTATCAACTGTAAATGCTAACTATTACAACTTTCAGACTAAGATATATATTTTTAACTTCTTCTTTTTCTTTAACTGACTGTTGTTACGATTTCGACTGGAACTACAACTCTCCTATTTCTCTGTTTTGCCCTATAGCTCCACCCGCTTGACGAGACAGACATCAGAAAACATCGGCAAGCCTCCCTGTGTTTGTGCCTGCCTTTCTTCCGTGATAGTGTTGGAACGTGGCATGTATTTCCTTTTGAACTGGGTTTTCAGGGAATCGTTTTTTAATATGAATGAATGAATGAATGATCTTTATTTAGCTTTCAAAGAAAAAATTATATAAATTCCCAGCAGTACTCATAGATATATTTTTTCTTATTTTTTTCAAAACTCCATTTTTGGATATTTTCTTACATAAATAATTAACATGGTCATTAAAGTTAAGTTGTTCATCTAGTATAACACCAAGGTATTTTAATTGTTTCACTTGCTCAACTGGTTCATTGTTTATAAATAAATTAACATTAATGTACGAACTTACAGAATTACATCTGAATAACATACATTTAGTTTTCGCAACATTAAGTACCAGTATTCATTTTTAGCCAAGTATTTACTCTCTCTAGGTCTTGATCTAATTGTTGCATACAATCCGTAACACTTTTTCCAGAAATGTACAGTAATCCGTCATCAGCAAACAAAATAAGTTTTGAAGTTCGAATTACCTTGCTTATGTCGTTAATAAACATGAGAAATAACCACACTCCCAGTATTGTACCTTGAGGTATTCCTTCATTGATGTTGATTGGAGATGATTTTTTTACCGTTTAAGGTGCGTTGAGTCCTCCCTGATATAAATGATTTGAACCATTGGAATTCGACTGATTTTATGCCGTAGTACTTTAATTTTTTCAACAATATTTCATGATTAACTGTCTCAAAGGCTCGTTTTAAGTCTATGAAAACAGCAATCACCACATTTTTTGTATCTATTTCCCTCCTCCAATCGTTCAACACAAAGTTCAAACTCTAACTAAAATCTGATTGGTAGCTATCCAGTAACTCCTGTCCTTCTAAATGTTCTTGAAGTTGTAAAACTACACATTTTTCAATTATTTTCTCATATAATGGCATCATATTTATTGGTCTAAAATCATTAAGAGTTTTCGCATTTGGGATTTTTTTTGTGGGCAATATAAGTTATTCTTTCCAAGATTGTGGAAAAATAACGGCACTTATATTAAAGATTCTTTCAATCACTGGGCCAATTATACTCAGAGAGTCCTTAAACATTTTAACACTCATAAAGTTAAAGTCACTTTTTCTGTGCAGTAGACAACTTTGTATTAAATCTATGTTGACTGTCTGAACTTAAAATCTATATTGCATTGCTCGAGTAAATTTGTATAATCACAAAATATCACAAAAAAGTTGTTGAATTTTTCACACATTACTGCACTTTCGTTTATCACAGAACCATTTTCTAACTCTACCTCCAATATTGTTTCATTACTTTTCTTAAGTACATATTTCTTTAATTTTTTCCACATATCTTTCTGATTATATAAACAAGGATTTCGCGAAATGAATTTTTCTTTTGAATTGGTTTCGACACTGCTGATATGCGTGCCATGTATTATTATTATTGCTGAGCACAGCTTGTCTATACAGATTAACTTTTCTTAGTTTTTCCACTTTGAGTTCATTATTAAACCACTCTGCGTTGTTATACGGGATTGGTTTTTCTTTGACCATAGAGTCAACAACGTTTTTTAGGCTAGTTACAAATGCTCATTAATGATCATCTGTAAACTATTATTAAATCTATGGAGTGTCGATCCTAAGCTCGTTGAAGACGGATGTCGAGGTGCGCGCACAATTAGTTAAACGAAGTCCAAACAAATAATTGTTGCGCGTTGTTATTGCGAGTGCTTTAAGGAAAAAAAATAATACACGCTCGTTGAGAAATTAGAAAAAAACCCCTCGCGTGTGCTGTAAAAAAAAATAATAGTGTTCACTCGCGTCGTAGGATGAATGAAAAAGATGCCCACTCGCGCTGAAGAAGAAAAAAAAAAAAAATAAATAAAACGCATTCGCATAACAAATTATCCTCTATTCTGTCCCAAGACCTTTGTGTTTAACTGCCTCTTTCTTATCTACTGTAGGCATCGTATGACCATACAATGCTTGCGGTAAATAGATAAGGGCATCTGAATTTGTCTTATTGTGCTGAATGTTTGGATTAATTTTTTGTAAACAGGCTGTCTTATGGGCATAACACCTAAGACAGTTTGATTATTACAGAAGTTAATTTTGATTTTCACTGCGCAGTTCGACTTAATCAGAGTTGTGTTTTGTATGTAAGTATTTTTAAATGGTAAGTGATTTTTGTGTCGTGTATTCAAATGTTCGTAGTTTAAGAAAGAATTTCTTTCACGTGTACGTCTACACTGTTCAACACAGGCCAGCTGTTTTGGCATTAAGTGAAACTCAGGTTGGAGCAAATACTGATTTATCAGAATTTGCTCTACATGGGTATAGCTTGGTGCCATTACTCTTTTCTCATCATGGTCTCGTGGTCTATGTTAGGAATGATATTGCTTGCCAGAGCCTTCCCCAATATGGGCAATGTTCCAACACGGACTTTAATTTCTTATGGCTCAAATTCACTGTCCGCAAGCATGTCATTCATTATTGTTTTATTTACAGGAGTCCAAATCTTGACAGTAATTCGACTTGTAACGAGTTTGATGCACTGTCTGATTCCATCTCGAAAATTGTTTCCCTTTGTCCTCGCACTGAAATCGTTATTGCGGGCGATTTCAATGTACACAATTCCAACTGGCTCCGCTATTCTGGTCAGACAACACCCGAAGGAAGGTATGTCGAGCTCTTTGCCGGGTTACATCACCTTACCCAACTGATCGATGTGCCAACGCGTATACCGGATGTTGCTGGGCAAGCAGCCCATACTCTTGACTTGTTTCTTACTTCTCACCCTGATAAATATACCATTAGTGTAACTTCTCCATTTGGCACTTCAGACCATTGTATCATTTCAGCTAATTTCTCATCCCCCACCCATCCAGTTAAAGAAAAACTTCCCACCAGGACCGTTTGGCAATACGAGAAAGCCAACTGGGACGGCCTGAATTTCTTTTTCCGAAACTTTAACTGGTCACTATGCTTCCTCGATAGTGACATTGATGCCAGTGCTGAAATGATCACAAATGTGATTCTTCTAGGGATGCGTGCTTTTATTCCTAACAGAGTAAAAAGCATCAAACCTAAAGAAAAGTCTTGGTTTAATTCTGAGTGTAAAGAAGCTATCAGGCTCAAAGAAGTAAGTTTCCGATCTTACAAAGCCAAGCCTACAGAGGAAAATCGGAAAAAGCATAAACAAGCAAGGAACTCATGCAACTCCGTTATAGAAAGAACCAAATTTTTGCATGACCAAAAATTACGGCAAAAAATTCTGCAGTGTCCCAAAGGCAGTAAAAATTTTTGGTCATTTGTAAAAAATATAAAAAACTCCTCGACATCTTCGGTTCCAACGCTCATCGACAATAACAAACCAATTGTTTACTCTTCAGAGAAGGCAAACTTGCTCGCCGCCCATTTCGCTGCCAGCTCCACGCTGCCTCAAAGCAACGTTGCCCCTCCTGTACTTGAGAATGTAAATTTTTCCATGGGACACATTTTTTTCCGCACTCGTACAGTAGCAAGAGTTCTCAAAGATCTCGATATACACAAATCCGCTGGCCCGGATGGTATACCCCCGATTCTTCTGAAGAGGTGTTCTTCCACACTGGCAAAGCCACTGCGTAAGCTTTTCCATCGCTCCTACTCTTCTGGAATCTTTCCTAGAAGATGGAAAACAGCATTTGTCCAGCCTGTCCCTAAGAAAGGTGACCCATCCTCCCCCTCCTCCTACCGACCCATAGCACTGACATCCCTTCTTTCTAAGGTCATGGAAACACTGATTAACCGTCAGCTTAAGGAATATCTCGAAGATCGTAAGCTTCTCCATGACCGTCAGTATGGCTTCCGCAGCAACCGTTCCACTGGTGATCTGATGGCATATCTCACCGAACAGTGGAACAAATCTTTACATCGCTTTGGTGAAAGTAAGATTATTGCTCTTGATATCTCCAAGGCATTTGATAGAGTTTGGCATGAAGCTCTCTTATCGAAAATGCGTGCTTTTGGGATCGATAATACTCTTGTTCGTTGGATTAGAAGCTATCTTCTGGACCGTTCAATACAAGTTGTATTGGACGGATTCAAGTCTGATTCCCATAAAATAAATGCTGGTGTGCCCCAGGGCTCTGTTCTGTCTCCGACTCTTTTCCTCATTTTTATAAATGATCTTCTGTCTGTTACTTCTAATCCACTTAACTGTTTTGCTGACGACTCTACCCTCAGCTTTTCATATTCGTTCGATAATTCACGTCCTTCGCCTTCGGACGTACAATTGCAACGGTGCCGTATGTCAAGCTCATTAAACTCCGATTTATACAGCATTGTCAAATGGGGTAATAGAAATCGTGTGGAGTTTAATGCTTCGAAAACTCAATGCTGTCTTCTGTCGTTAAAGCTAAACATTCCCCCAATGCCATTGTCCATGAATGGCACTTACATCGAAGAAACCGAAAAGCTCTCAGTACTCGGTATGTGTGTCAACGACGACCTCCGTTGGAACGACCATATATTTGAGATCGCTAAGAATGCTGCAAAGTGCTTAGGTTTTCTGTATCGGTGTAAGAAGTACTTTTCCCCATCTGATCTGGCTACAATTTATAAAGCGTTTATACGCCCTAAACTCGAGTATAACTCCCACCTCTGGGCAGGTGCTTCGCAAACATCGCTTCACCTGCTTGATAGAATACAAAATCGAGCGTTAAGATTGATAGGTAATAGAACTGCCGCTGAAACAATTGCCCCACTCGAACACCGACGCAATGTTTCATGTCTTTCCTTATTTTATCGTTTCTTTTACAAAAAATGTTCACTCGAAGTAGCCAGTTGCATTCCTCCCCTTAAAAGTTTCTCCCGTAATACTCGTCTCGCAAGGAATGCTCATCAGTTCACCCTTGAGCCTAATTTCGGACGTACCGTGAAATATAGGGATTCTTTTTTTAGCCGAACGACACGAATCTGGAATAGTTTACCCGGCGGGATTTTCCCTTGCCATTTTGATCTGCAAACATTCAAAACCAATGTTAATCGGCACCTCCTATCTCTCCCCTCCCTATCTTCGTAATGCCCGCGCAGTGTGTTCTACATTAAAAGGGAAACACATAATCCCTTGTGCGCGCGTTAATTATAAAAAAAAAAAAAAAAAAAAAATCATTTAAAATATTTGCAACCCGTCGCGTGTAAGCATCTGTAACATCAAACCAGTCCATACTAATGTCGCCCATTACAATAAAATTACCACAGTGGGATAGATATTCTATCCAGTTTTCAAGATCGTTACAGAAATCAGTTTTTGATGACATGCGACTGGGGGATCATATTGCACTTTTAGCATTAGGCACCAGTATTGCATACTACTAACTTGATATTTTTGTATGAAATGACATTTAAAATTATTTTTAACATAAATAACAACACCGCCAGTATAACTAGATTCACTTTCACAGCTAAAAGGAAAGTAATATCCTTCCAGTAGGACAGGATCAGCTAAGGATGTCATACTGGATCTTGTCCCAGGTTTTATCCTTTATGTAGATGCTTCCTCTGATTTTGTTTGCTTCTTATTCGATCACGTTTTGTCGCTCGTGCTTTCATGCGAAGCATTTTCGTTTCAGTTGCCGTCCACTTACTCTCATACTTCTTGTATATTGTCCAACATTGTAAACTGTATGTTATCGCTAAATAAACAAGTGCCATGTAAAGGCATCCTTTGAGCTTTTTTTATAATAAACGCGTGCACAAAGGACTATTTGTTTCCCTTTTAATGTAGAGCACACTGCGCGGGCATTAGGAAGATAGGGAGGGGAAGGATAGGAGATGTCGATTCACTCGCTGGTAAACTATTTCAAATTCGTGGTGTTCGGCTAAAAAAAGAATCCCTATATTTTATGGTACGTCCGAAATTGGGCTCTCCATTCCATTTCCATTTCCTTCAAGAACATCTAACGATCTACCCACGCATCAAGTGATCATTGCAAGAATGTAGGATCTTCAGTTATGATGACTCCATCATCAGCAAAGAGTAATTGATTTACTGTCGAAAGTCAAAGGCTTAATAAAGAGCAAAGAATCCTGGGGCATACAACTTTGATTGGGAACTCTTTGGTGACTGGTCATCCGCATGTACATAATTTCCGGGACTCTGTGTTGCCTATGGGCAAACTAAATCAGATCTCGTGCTTGAATGCTTTTTTCAAAATAAACCAACACAATCGCTTGTGGAATCCCCATATTTTTGTATATTAGGAAAAGGTATTTTTTCCTCTACTGATTAGGCATTTGGTTAACCCTGATATGTTTAGAGATGAGAATCGCGAGCCATGTGGATGACTCCCATTTTTTTCATAACTCTGAGAGTGTCTCGTTTGGCCCAACTGCTTTTCCCATTTTTGAGTTTTTCACCGCAGCACTAACTTCTTCAATACTGTGATGTCGGGAACTTCTTCGTTGCAAGATGCAGCTTACAGAAACTGTACATTTAAAGTCCTTTACAGTATTTTCGTCATCTCGGAACAATTTTGTCGTCAATCACAAGAAGTTGTGCATTGTTTATTACATTTTGTTGAACGAATCTCCAAAACATTTTTCCTTCTTTGAACTTGCACCTCAAAGAAGGAAAAATTGCATGGTTTTGAATCAGCAGCAGTTGCAGATATTTCTTCCGACTTCCGAAACGTGCTCTTCGTAATCTCTTGGAGTTCGGCAACTTTCTTCCTTTCTTCTATATTGTCTGTAAACGTCGGTAAACAATTACGAGTCATGCTTTTTATCTTTTTTTTATGAGAGGGGTGAGAAGGTCATGTTGACGAAGCTTTGAAAGTCGATTTTTTTAATTATCACTGGCTTGGCTTCATAATTCCACTCTTCCGCATTGGAAGTGTCTTTTGGTAGTTCCTAGCAGTGATTTTCTGGTTTCATATTTTGTACCCTGCATACCTCATATTCATGTCTGTAGATGTTATTCAGAGATAATTTTCCATAATAGAGATAAATGCTTTGCCTTTATCTTTGCCCAGGTTTTACCACATAATTCCTCCAGATTTGATTGCCTTTCTTGTCTCCATACAAAAATTCTGTCACTAGAAAAAGATGTTGCTGGGCAATCGCTTTACATTTCTAAATGGTTCAGGATCAGTACCATTCATAGCAGTGGTAATACCTGGCGGGCTAGTACCTCTTATAATATTATAAGTACTTTCACAATGCTATACATTTTCGTATTTACGTTTTCGCAAGTAAATTTTGTTGACACATGCATTTTTGTTTGTGTTTCATCTTCAACGACGCCAATGATCTCCAGTAATAGATACAACGGCGAAAAATTATATACGCTTCAATATGAAACTAAAACAAATAAAGTATGGTGCTAAGATTATTGAATTATTTTTTCTTAGTGTGAAACTAGATTTTAAATAACAGGAAATCCCTATATTATTTTTCTAGTGTAAAACGAAGAACTCTGAGAGAATGACAACTAACACAAAACGCCATTTTGTAAATTTAACTTGACACAAAACACTGCCTATATTTGGTGGAAGTAAAATTAGCTTTTGTCCTTTTTACAATATTAAACTTCACTTTTTAGATTCATGGAGTAACATATCCATAATATTAATAATTATGACTACATCCGTTCTCAGAATATTTATTATTAAATAATTTGCTTCAATATTCATATTGATATTTTAGTTAAGTTTTCTAGCGAAACCAATTTATTTATACTTCTAGCTTGCTTCTCTTATCGCTTTTTTTGCGATGCCGTTGAAAATGGCTGTGGAAACATAACAGCAAGTTGTCAAATATCATTCAAAAAATTAAAAAAAAATCAACATGAAGTTTTAGCAAGAAAAATTGGAAATCTGAAAATTAAAAACAAATCTAAGAAAATCTCAGCATTTATTATTTTATATCCCCTTTTTTTCCTGTACTTGTTGTTACTTAGCGCAATTTTCGGTGCTACTTATTATTATTTAAGTAACAACAAGCGCAATTTTTGTTGCTAATTAAATAAAAATAAGTAACAACAAGCGCAATTTTAGCTGCTATTTAAATAACAATAAGTAGCAGCGAAAATTGCGCTAAATAACAACCCATGACTAGAAAACAATTGAAACTTTAAATTGCTTTTGACATTCAATTTAATCGGATTTGCGGGGAGAGAAAAGTTAAAAGTTGGTCTACTTGATGCTTTGCGTCCGGCAAATGCGATTCCTATGGGTCACCTCCCATAAGAACACGTATATTTAATCGAGCTGTCAGTTGTATGCGTCAACGCAACAGACGAACGGATTCTATGGGTCGGCCCCTTGATCCGTAACTAACTGTAAATAGTGGAGAAGAGAACATTTACCGATATTTTACCAGTATTTAATACACTTTTGTTGTTAGTTCTTATTCTATATCCACACCAATTGGTGATTTCAGCGCCACTCATTGCCACTTGATTCGCAATTAAAAAATGGACACGACTGAGTCGCACGTACTTGCTGTTATGTGCCTAATTACATTAGAAAGCCAGATCTTTGACGAAAACAAATAACATTTACGTTGAAAACAACACAGTTTGAACTTATAAAAAGTATCAAACCACAATATTTAACGGTTTTTAGTAAAATTGAATTACGTCATCACACGTTTGAAATAACAAAGAATTTATGAAAAATGTATTTCGAAAATTGTAGGACCGGTTTTGATAAAATCCTGTTTTTTTATTTTTAGTTTTTTGAAAATTTTGGTATGCAGTTTTTTAGAGTTTATTAATATACATGTGAATATAAAATTTAAAATACATTTTTTTATTAGTTTTTAAAAATATTGATTTTTCAAAAAAAACATTTCAAAAATTAATTTTAATTAGAAAAAAAAGTTATTCAAAATGATGATATGCAGAATTAATTTGGCTATCTAGATCCTTTCAAATATAAAATTTGACAGAAATCCATAGAGCTGTTACCGAGAAAGCCAAAAATTAAAAAAACCGTTATATGAAAAGTCCCGTTAAGAGACTTTTCCCGTATATGTGGCTCTGATCAATTGATAGCCAATACCAAAAAAAAATCTCAAAAACTTTCATCAAAATCGTTGGAGCCGTTTTCGAGAAAAATAAGCTTTTCCTAAACGGTCGCCTTATAGTCCCTATAATCTCAAGTAAAAATGATGCTTCATGAAAGTACTATAGCAGCCTATAGGTAGTGTATATACAAAGTTGTTACATAGTACTATCATGAAGCATCATTTTTACTTGCGATTATAGGGACTATAAGGCAAGTTTAGGATTCGTGATGAATATAAAAAAAATTGAGATAACAATCAAACATGACATTACGATCATGGAGAAGTAATAATGTAAAGAAGCAGCGTTCCATTAAATTACTTTTTATTCAATTTGGTCTATTTTGGCATTCCACTTTGTTATTTTTATAATAGGATTTTTTTGGAAATTTTTGGTTGATCTTTTATAAAAAATAGAAAATTAATTTAAGGGATTTTTTGCGAGTTTATTTGATTTTTGTTTTGACAAAGCAAACTGTTTGGGTGGCATTGAAACTGTACCAAATAAAAAAGTGTTCGCAACTTTCGATGTATTCAGTTCAACATACATGAAGTTTTGGTAAAACGCTAATGTGAACTATATACAGAAAGATAAAATTTGTAATAAATATTGGAAAGAAAGAGGTTTATTTCGTGGCACAAATCAGCAGGTGTTCATTGAAATATATGTATTCAGTGAAATATCGGTACCGAATGTGTACCGAGGAAACCGAGATACGATACCGCACCGACAAGTGAGGGAGCGGCGTTAGACTTGTCACTTTCGATTTATTCAGTTCCACATACTGTAAATTTTTCTTCAAATTTTCTTATGTCTATATCAACATTTTTTTTTAAACAAATTAACATTGAAAAAAAACATGCCGGAGGCATGTTGGCTCATGTTAAGTTTGTCCGACCAGCAGATTCTTAATGGAGGTGGTCTAAGCTTTCATTTGATACCTCATTTATTCGTTGAACCGATGAGGTAGACCAAAACCAAACCGGAAGTGGCCATTTTACAGCCAAACCGAGAAGACAAATTCTGTCCGACCAGCGGTTTTGTACATTTTAGATCAGACAAATACCATTCGAAGAAGAATTTGTCACATACAAATTGAATATTTAGTAATAGTTAATATTTCATACAAATCATTGAACAGCAATAAAGCAAAGTTAAAGGCAGTTCACAGCAGAAAATTCCTCACTGAACAGTAAAATCTTGTACTTTTATGTGAACATTTTATAAGCTATCTTGCAGATTGTTCTTTATCGCTTTATTTCGAAGCCTTGCAGTTCAAAAATATCTTGGTGAATTAAGCATTCATTTTAATAATATATTTTGATATCTTTGAATCTTCTTTAAATGGGTTTCAGCACAGTCAAACCACACTAAGTAAAGACCTTACTTTATCTGACTTAAGGTGGCGCTACAGTCCGGATTGGACCTTGGCCTTATCCAAAAAGCTTCTCCATCCAGCTGGGTGGTTAGCTAGTTGCCTCCATCTTATCACGTGAAGTCGGTTGACGTCCTCTTTCACTTGTGTTCTCCACTTAAGCACCGGTCTCCCTTTACTGCGTCTTCCCTCCGGGGTAGAATCGAAGATTTTAAAGGCCGGCGCATTGATGTCCATTCGCTCTCTATGACTAAGCCATTCGAGACGTTGGACCTTACTATTTTGGCTGGCTAGGTCTATGTAGCCGTAAACCGATAAGTTTTCATTGTATCGCCATCTCCAATCGCTTTTAATTCATAACATGAGACCAAAAATCACCCGGAGAATTTTTTTCCCGAAGCAACCTAAAGCGTCTTCTTCCACTTTTGACAAATTACATGCGTTTGCACCATACCGCAGGGCTAGGGTGATAAGGGCTCCAATTAAAAATTAAAAAAAGAAAGAAGTTTTTTTTTACATTTTTTGCATTCTAGATTTTTGTTTTTGAGATTTCTTGGTAGACCTATCAACATCTTATCAGTCTTGATTTTCTATTAATAAAAGGATATACAATTCTGCAATTTTTGACTCGTTGATAGTGATACGTGTTTTTTGAAAGTAACCCTCTTATCAACTGTAAATGCTAACTATTACAACTTTCAGACTAAGATATATATTTTTAACTTCTTCTTTTTCTTTAACTGACTGTTGTTACGATTTCGACTGGAACTACAACTCTCCTATTTCTCTGTTTTGCCCTAAAGCTCCACCCGCTTGACGAGACAGACATCAGAAAACATCGGCAAGCCTCCCTGTGTTTGTGCCTGCCTTTCTTCCGTGATAGTGTTGGAACGTGGCATGTATTTCCTTTTGAACTGGGTTTTCAGGGAATCGTTTTTTAATATGAATGAATGAATGAATGATCTTTATTTAGCTTTCAAATTAGCCATTTAGTTTACATTTTTTACAATTTTAAAAATTAAATTTTAACTACACATATTTTTTTAAATTTATCTAGTTAACTAACACATTTTTTTGGATTTTTTTGAAATTATGTATAATAATTTTTAACATAATCAATAAGTTTTCTCTTGAATACTACAAAGTTGTTTAAGTTTTTAATTTCTCTTGGTAGGCTGTTAAAGCCATGGAAACCCATATAATAAATGGTTCTTTGACCTCTCGTCGTTCTAGACCTTTCGATTCTGAGATCGTTATTATTTCTTAGATTGTGCTCAAGTTCTTCGTTAGTTCTAACATTTTCACATAAGTAACCCGGCAACATATTATTTATAATTTTATAAACAGATATTATGCACAACATATAAAGTCTGATTTATATTTAACCATTTAAGCGTATTCAACATTAATCTTTTTGGAGTGTATCTATTACATTTTAAAATTGTTCGCATAGCCTTATTTTGTTGTAATTGCAATCCATCTTTATGACTTTGTGGACACATATATAAAAAAGTAGCACAGTAATCAAAATGAGGTTTAATCAATACATTATATAAATTCCCAGCAGTACTCATAGATATATTTTTTCTTATTTTTTTCAAAACTCCATTTTTGGATATTTTCTTACATACATAATTAACATGGTCATTAAAGTTAAGTTGTTCATCTAGTATAACACCAAGGTATTTTAATTGTTTCACTTGCTCAACTGGTTCATTGTTTATAAATAAATTAACATTAATGTACGAACTTACAGAATTACATCTGAATAACATACATTTAGTTTTCGCAACATTAAGTACCAGTATTCATTTTTAGCCAAGTATTTACTCTCTCTAGGTCTTGATCTAATTGTTGCATACAATCCGTAACACTTTTTCCAGAAATGTACAGTAATCCGTCATCAGCAAACAAAATAAGTTTTGAAGTTCGAATTACCTTGCTTATGTCGTTAATAAACATGAGAAATAACCACACTCCCAGTATTGTACCTTGAGGTATTCCTTCATTGATGTTGATTGGAGATGATTTTTTTACCGTTTAAGGTGCGTTGAGTCCTCCCTGATATAAATGATTTGAACCATTTGAATTCGACTGATTTTATGCCGTAGTACTTTAATTTTTTCAACAATATTTCATGATTAACTGTCTCAAAGGCTCGTTTTAAGTCTATGAAAACAGCAATCACCACATTTTTTGTATCTATTTCCCTCCTCCAATCGTTCAACACAAAGTTCAAACTCTAACTAAAATCTGATTGGTAGCTATCCAGTAACTCCTGTCCTTCTAAATGTTCTTGAAGTTGTAAAACTACACATTTTTCAATTATTTTCTCATATAATGGCATCATATATATTGGTCTAAAATCATTAAGAGTTTTCGCATTTGGGATTTTTTTTGTGGGCACTATAAGTTATTCTTTCCAAGATTGTGGAAAAATAACGGCACTTATATTAAAGATTCTTTCAATCACTGGGCCAATTATACTCAGAGAGTCCTTAAACATTTTAACACTCATAAAGTTAAAGTCACTTTTTCTGTGCAGTAGACAACTTTGTATTAAATCTATGTTGACTGTCTGAACTTAAAATCTATATTGCATTGCTCGAGTAAATTTGTATAATCACAAAATATCACAAAAAAGTTGTTGAATTTTTCACACATTATTGCACTTTCGTTTATCACAGAACCATTTTCTAACTCTACCTCCAATATTGTTTCATTACTTTTCTTAAGTACATATTTCTTTAATTTTTTCCACATATCTTTCTGATTATATAAACAAGGATTTCGCGAAATGAATTTTTCTTTTGAACTGGTTTCGACACTGCTGATATGCGTGCCATGTATTATTATTATTGCTGAGCACAGCTTGTCTATACAGATTAACTTTTCTTAGTTTTTCCACTTTGAGTTCATTATTAAACCACTCTGCGTTGTTATACGGGATTGGTTTTTCTTTGACCATAGAGTCAACAACGTTTTTTAGGCTAGTTACAAATGCTCATTAATGATCATCTGTAAACTATTATCATTTAAAATATTTGCAACCCGTCGCGTGTAAGCATCTGTAACATCAAACTAGTCCATACTAATGTCGCCCATTACAATAAAATTACCACAGTGGGATAGATATTCTATCCAGTTTTCAAGATCGTTACAGAAATCAGTTTTTGATGACATGCGACTGGGGGATCATATTGCACTTTTAGCATTAGGCACCAGTATTGCATACTACTAACTTGATATTTTTGTATGAAATGACATTTAAAATTATTTTTAACATAAATAACAACACCGCCAGTATAACTAGATTCACTTTCACAGCTAAAAGGAAAGTAGTATCCTTCCAGTAGGACAGGATCAGCTAAGGATGTCATACTGGATCTTGTCCCAGGTTTTATCCTTTATGTAGATGCTTCCTCTGATTTTGTTTGCTTCTTATTCGATCACGTTTTGTCGCTCGTGCTTTCATGCGAAGCATTTTCGTTTCAGTTGCCGTCCACTTACTCTCATACTTCTTGTATATTGTCCAACATTGTAAACTGTATGTAAGCGCTAAATAAACAAGTGCCATGTAAAGGCATCCTTTGAGCTTTTTTTATAATAAACGCGTGCACAAAGGACTATTTGTTTCCCTTTTAATGTAGAGCACACTGCGCGGGCATTAGGAAGATAGGGAGGGAAGGATAGGAGATGTCGATTCACATTGGTTTTGAATGCTAGCAGATCAAAATGGCAAGGGAAAATCTCGCCTGGTAAACTATTTCAAATTCGTGGTGTTCGGCTAAAAAAAGAATCCCTATATTTAATGGTACGTCCGAAATTGGGCTCTCCATTCCATTTCCATTTCCTTCAAGAACATCTAACGATCTACCCACGCATCAAGTGATCATTGCAAGAATGTAGGATCTTCAGTTATGATGACTCCATCATCAGCAAAGAGTAATTGATTTACTGTCGAAAGTCAAAGGCTTAATAAAGAGCAAAGAATCCTGGGGCATACAACTTTGATTGGGAACTCTTTGGTGACTGGTCATCCGCATGTCGATTTTTTTAATTATCACTGGCTTGGCTTCATAATTCCACTCTTCCGCATTGGAAGTGTCTTTTGGTAGTTCCTAGCAGTGATTTTCTGGTTTCATATTTTGTACCCTGCATACCTCATATTCATGTCTGTAGATGTTATTCAGAGATAATTTTCCATAATAGAGATAAATGCTTTGCCTTTATCTTTGCCCAGGTTTTACCACATAATTCCTCCAGATTTGATTGCCTTTCTTGTCTCCATACAAAAATTCTGTCACTAGAAAAAGATGTTGCTGGGCAATCGCTTTACATTTCTAAATGGTTCAGGATCAGTACCATTCATAGCAGTGGTAATACCTGGCGGGTTAGTACCTCTTATAATATTATAAGTACTTTCACAATGCTATACATTTTCGTATTTACGTTTTCGCAAGTAAATTTTGTTGACACATGCATTTTTGTTTGTGTTTCATCTTCAACGACGCCAATGATCTCCAGTAATAGATACAACGGCGAAAAATTATATACGCTTCAATATGAAACTAAAACAAATAAAGTATGGTGCTAAGATTATTGAATTATTTTTTCTTAGTGTGAAACTAGATTTTAAATAACAGGAAATCCCTATATTATTTTTCTAGTGTAAAACGAAGAACTCTGAGAGAATGACAACTAACACAAAACGCCATTTTGTAAATTTAACTTGACACAAAACACTGCCTATATTTGGTGGAAGTAAAATTAGCTTTTGTCCTTTTTACAATATTAAACTTCACTTTTTAGATTCATGGAGTAACATATCCATAATATTAATAATTATGACTACATCCGTTCTCAGAATATTTATTATTAAATAATTTGCTTCAATATTCATATTGATATTTTAGTTAAGTTTTCTAGCGAAACCAATTTATTTATACTTCTAGCTTGCTTCTCTTATCGCTTTTTTTGCGATGCCGTTGAAAATGGCTGTGGAAACATAACAGCAAGTTGTCAAATATCATTCAAAAAATTAAAAAAAAATCAACATGAAGTTTTAGCAAGAAAAATTGGAAATCTGAAAATTAAAAACAAATCTAAGAAAATCTCAGCATTTATTATTTTATATCCCCTTTTTTTCCTGTATTTGTTGTTAGTTAGCGCAATTTTCAGTGCTACTTATTATTATTTAAGTAACAACAAGCGCAATTTTTGTTGCTAATTAAATAAAAATAAGTAACAACAAGCGCAATTTTAGCTGCTATTTAAATAACAATAAGTAGCAGCGAAAATTGCGCTAAATAACAACCCATGACTAGAAAACAATTGAAACTTTAAATTGCTTTTGACATTCAATTTAATCGGATTTGCGGGGAGAGAAAAGTTAAAAGTTGGTCTACTTGATGCTTTGCGTCCGGCAAATGCGATTCCTATGGGTCACCTCCCATAAGAACACGTATATTTAATCGAGCTGTCAGTTGTATGCGTCAACGCAACAGACGAACGGATTCTATGGGTCGGCCCCTTGATCCGTAACTAACTGTAAATAGTGGAGAAGAGAACATTTACCGATATTTTACCAGTATTTAATACACTTTTGTTGTTAGTTCTTATTCTATATCCACACCAATTGGTGATTTCAGCGCCACTCATTGCCACTTGATTCGCAATTAAAAAATGGACACGACTGAGTCGCACGTACTTGCTGTTATGTGCCTAATTACATTAGAAAGCCAGATCTTTGACGAAAACAAATAACATTTACGTTGAAAACAACACAGTTTGAACTTATAAAAAGTATCAAACCACAATATTTAACGGTTTTTAGTAAAATTGAATTACGTCATCACACGTTTGAAATAACAAAGAATTTATGAAAAATGTATTTCGAAAATTGTAGGACCGGTTTTGATAAAATCCTGTTTTTTTATTTTTAGTTTTTTGAAAATTTTGGTATGCAGTTTTTTAGAGTTTATTAATATACATGTGAATATAAAATTTAAAATACATTTTTTTATTAGTTTTTAAAAATATTGATTTTTCAAAAAAAAACATTTCAAAAATTAATTTTAATTAGAAAAAAAAGTTATTCAAAATGATGATATGCAGAATTAATTTGGCTATCTAGATCCTTTCAAATATAAAATTTGACAGAAATCCATAGAGCTGTTACCGAGAAAGCCAAAAATTAAAAAAACCGTTATATGAAAAGTCCCGTTAAGAGACTTTTCCCGTATATGTGGCTCTGATCAATTGATAGCCAATACCAAAAAAAAAATCTCAAAAACTTTCATCAAAATCGTTGGAGCCGTTTTCGAGAAAAATAAGCTTTTCCTAAACGGTCGCCTTATAGTCCCTATAATCTCAAGTAAAAATGATGCTTCATGAAAGTACTATAGCAGCCTATAGGTAGTGTATATACAAAGTTGTTACATAGTACTATCATGAAGCATCATTTTTACTTGCGATTATAGGGACTATAAGGCAAGTTTAGGAGTCGTGATGAATATAAAAAAATTAAATAACAATCAAACATGACATTACGATCATGGAGAAGTAATAATGTAAAGAAGCAGCGTTCCATTAAATTACTTTTTATTCAATTTGGTCTATTTTGGCATTCCACTTTGTTATTTTTATAATATTTATATATTTATAATAGGAAAATTAATTTAAGGGATTTTTTGCGAGTTTATTTGATTTTTGTTTTGACAAAGCAAACTGTTTGGGTGGCATTGGAACTGTACCAAATAAAAAAGTGTTCGCAACTTTCGATGTATTCAGTTCAACATACATGAAGTTTTGGTAAAACGCTAATGTGAACTATATACAGAAAGATAAAATTTGTAATAAATATTGGAAAGAAAGAGGTTTAGTCCGTGGCACAAATCAGCAGGTGTTCATTGAAATATATGTATTCAGTGAAATATCGGTACCGAATGTGTACCGAGGAAACCGAGATACGATACCGCACCGACAAGTGAGGGAGCGGCGTTAGACTTGTCAACTTTCGATTTATTCAGTTCCACATACTGTAAATTTCTTCAAATTTTCTTAAGTCTATATCAACATTTTTTTTTAAACAAATTAACATTGAAAAAAAACATGCCGGAGGCATGTTGGCTCATGTTAAGTTTGTCCGACCAGCAGATTCTTAATGGAGGTGGTCTAAGCTTTCATTTGATACCTCATTTATTCGTTGAACCGATGAGGTAGACCAAAACCAAACCGGAAGTGGCCATTTTACAGCCAAACCGAGAAGACAAATTCTGTCCGACCAGCGGTTTTGTACATTTTAGATCAGACAAATACCATTCGAAGAAGAATTTGTCACATACAAATTGAATATTTAGTAATAGTTAATATTTCATACAAATCATTGAACAGCAATAAAGCAAAGTTAAAGGCAGTTCACAGCAGAAAATTCCTCACTGAACAGTAAAATCTTGTACTTTTATGTGAACATTTTATAAGCTATCTTGCAGATTGTTCTTTATCGCTTTATTTCGAAGCCTTGCAGTTCAAAAATATCTTGGTGAATTAAGCATTCATTTTAATAATATATTTTGATATCTTTGAATCTTCTTTAAATGGGTTTCAGCACAGTCAAACCACACTAAGTAAAGACCTTACTTTATCTGACTTAAGGTGGCGCTACAGTCCGGATTGGACCTTGGCCTTATCCAAAAAGCTTCTCCATCCAGCTGGGTGGTTAGCTAGTTGCCTCCATCTTATCACGTGAAGTCGGTTGACGTCCTCTTTCACTTGTGTTCTCCACTTAAGCACCGGTCTCCCTTTACTGCGTCTTCCCTCGGGGGTAGAATCGAAGATTTTAAAGGCCGGCGCATTGATGTCCATTCGCTCTCTATGACTAAGCCATTCGAGACGTTGCACCTTACTATTTTGGCTGGCTAGGTCTATGTAGCCGTAAACCGATAAGTTTTCATTGTATCGCCATCTCCAATCGCTTTTAATTCATAACATGAGACCAAAAATCACCCGGAGAATTTTTTTCCCGAAGCAACCTAAAGCGTCTTCTTCCACTTTTGACAAATTACATGCGTTTGCACCATACCGCAGGGCTAGGGTGATAAGGGCTCCAATTAAAAATTAAAAAAAGAAAGAAGTTTTTTTTTACATTTTTTGCATTCTAGATTTTTGTTTTTGAGATTTCTTGGTAGACCTATCAACATCTTATCAGTCTTGATTTTCTATTAATAAAAGGATATACAATTCTGCAATTTTTGACTCGTTGATAGTGATACGTGTTTTTTGAAAGTAACCCTCTTATCAACTGTAAATGCTAACTATTACAACTTTCAGACTAAGATATATATTTTTAACTTCTTCTTTTTCTTTAACTGACTGTTGTTACGATTTCGACTGGAACTACAACTCTCCTATTTCTCTGTTTTGCCCTAAAGCTCCACCCGCTTGACGAGACAGACATCAGAAAACATCGGCAAGCCTCCCTGTGTTTGTGCCTGCCTTTCTTCCGTGATAGTGTTGGAACGTGGCATGTATTTCCTTTTGAACTGGGTTTTCAGGGAATCGTTTTTTAATATGAATGAATGAATGAATGATCTTTATTTAGCTTTCAAATTAGCCATTTAGTTTACATTTTTTACAATTTTAAAAATTAAATTTTAACTACACATATTTTTTTAAATTTATCTAGTTAACTAACACATTTTTTTGGATTTTTTTGAAATTATGTATAATAATTTTTAACATAATCAATAAGTTTTCTCTTGAATACTACAAAGTTGTTTAAGTTTTTAATTTCTCTTGGTAGGCTGTTAAAGCCATGGAAACCCATATAATAAATGGTTCTTTGACCTCTCGTCGTTCTAGACCTTTCGATTCTGAGATCGTTATTATTTCTTAGATTGTGCTCAAGTTCTTCGTTAGTTCTAACATTTTCACATAAGTAACCCGGCAACATATTATTTATAATTTTATAAACAGATATTATGCACAACATATAAAGTCTGATTTATATTTAACCATTTAAGCGTATTCAACATTAATCTTTTTGGAGTGTATCTATTACATTTTAAAATTGTTCGCATAGCCTTATTTTGTTGTAATTGCAATCCATCTTTATGACTTTGTGGACACATATATAAAAAAGTAGCACAGTAATCAAAATGAGGTTTAATCAATACATTATATAAATTCCCAGCAGTACTCATAGATATATTTTTTCTTATTTTTTTCAAAACTCCATTTTTGGATATTTTCTTACATAAATAATTAACATGGTCATTAAAGTTAAGTTGTTCATCTAGTATAACACCAAGGTATTTTAATTGTTTCACTTGCTCAACTGGTTCATTGTTTATAAATAAATTAACATTAATGTACGAACTTACAGAATTACATCTGAATAACATACATTTAGTTTTCGCAACATTAAGTACCAGTATTCATTTTTAGCCAAGTATTTACTCTCTCTAGGTCTTGATCTAATTGTTGCATACAATCCGTAACACTTTTTCCAGAAATGTACAGTAATCCGTCATCAGCAAACAAAATAAGTTTTGAAGTTCGAATTACCTTGCTTATGTCGTTAATAAACATGAGAAATAACCACACTCCCAGTATTGTACCTTGAGGTATTCCTTCATTGATGTTGATTGGAGATGATTTTTTTACCGTTTAAGGTGCGTTGAGTCCTCCCTGATATAAATGATTTGAACCATTTGAATTCGACTGATTTTATGCCGTAGTACTTTAATTTTTTCAACAATAATTCATGATTAACTGTCTAAAAGGCTCGTTTTAAGTCTATGAAAACAGCAATCACCACATTTTTTGTATCTATTTCCCTCCTCCAATCGTTCAACACAAAGTTCAAACTCGTTTCACATGAGTGATTTGCCCTAAAATCTGATTGGTAGCTATCCAGTAACTCCTGTCCTTCTAAATGTTCTTGAAGTTGTAAAACTACACATTTTTCAATTATTTTCTCATATAATGGCATCATATTTATTGGTCTAAAATCATTAAGAGTTTTCGCATTTGGGATTTTTTTTGTGGGCACTATAAGTTATTCTTTCCAAGATTGTGGAAAAATAACGGCACTTATATAAATGATTCTTTCAATCACTGGGCCAATTATACTCAGAGAGTCCTTAAACATTTTAACACTCATAAAGTTAAAGTCACTTTTTCTGTGCAGTAGACAACTTTGTATTAAATCTATGTTGACTAGTCTGAACTTAAAATCAATATTGCATTGCTCGAGTAAATTTGTATAATCACAAAATATCACAAAAAAGTTGTTGAATTTTTCACACATTATTGCGCTTTCGTTTATCACAGAACCATTTTCTAACTCTACCTCCAATATTGTTTCATTACTTTTCTTAAGTACATATTTCTTTAATTTTTTCCACATATCTTTCTGATTATATAAACAAGGATTTTGCGAAATGAATTTTTCTTTTGAATTGGTTTCGACACTGCTGATATGCGTGCCATGTATTATTATTATTGCTGAGCACAGCTTGTCTATACAGATTAACTTTTCTTAGTTTTTCCACTTTGAGTTCATTATTAAACAACTCTGCGTTGTTATACGGGATTTGTTTTTCTTTGACCATAGAGTCAACAACGTTTTTTAGGCTAGTTACAAATGCTCATTAATGATCATCTGTAAACTATTATCATTTAAAATATTTGCAACCCGTCGCGTGTAAGTATCTGTAACATCAAACCAGTCCATACTAATGTCGCCCATTACAATAAAATTACCACAGTGGGATAGATATTCTATCCAGTTTTCAAGATCGTTACAGAAATCAGTTTTTGATGACATGCGACTGGGGGATCATATTGCACTTTTAGCATTAGGCACCAGTATTGCATACTACTAACTTGATATTTTTGTATGAAATGACATTTAAAATTATTTTTAACATAAATAACAACACCGCCAGTATAACTAGATTCACTTTCACAGCTAAAAGGAAAGTAGTATCCTTCCAGTAGGACATGATCAGCTAAGGATGTCATACTGGATCTTGTCCCAGGTTTTATCCTTTATGTAGATGCTTCCTCTGATTTTGTTTGCTTCTTATTCGATCACGTTTTGTCGCTCGTGCTTTCATGCGAAGCATTTTCGTTTCAGTTGCCGTCCACTTACTCTCATACTTCTTGTATATTGTCCAACATTGTAAACTGTATGTAAGCGCTAAATAAACAAGTGCCATGTAAAGGCATCCTTTGAGCTTTTTTTATAATAAACGCGTGCACAAAGGACTATTTGTTTCCCTTTTAATGTAGAGCACACTGCGCGGGCATTAGGAAGATAGGGAGGGGAAGGATAGGAGGTGTCGATTCACATTGGTTTTGAATGCTAGCAGATCAAAATGGCAAGGGAAAATCTCGCCTGGTAAACTATTTCAAATTCGTGGTGTTCGGCTAAAAAAAGAATCCCTATATTTAATGGTACGTCCGAAATTGGGCTCTCCATTCCATTTCCATTTCCTTCAAGAACATCTAACGATCTACCCATGCATCAAGTGATCATTGCAAGAATGTAGGATCTTCAGTTATGATGACTCCATCATCAGCAAAGAGTAATTGATTTACTGTCGAAAGTCAAAGGCTTAATAAAGAGCAAAGAATCCTGATTGGGAACTCTTTGGTGACTGGTCATCCGCATGTACATAATTTCCGGGACTGTGTTGCCTATGGGCAAACTAAATCAGATCTCGTGCTTGAATGCTTTTTTCAAAATAAACCAACACAATCGCTTGTGGAATCCCCATATTTTTGTAGATTAGGAAAAGGTATTTTTTCCTCTACTGATTAGGCATTTGGTTAATCCTGATATGTTTAGAGATGAGAATCGCGAGCCATGTGGATGACTCCCATTTTTTTCATAACTCTGAGAGTGTCTCGTTTGGCCCAACTGCTTTTCCCATTTTTGAGTTTTTCACCGCAGCACTAACTTCTTCAATACTGTGATGTCGGGAACTTCTTCGTTGCAAGATGCAGCTTAGAGAAACTGTACATTTAAAGTCCTTTACAGTATTTTCGTCATCTCGGAACAATTTTATCGTCAATCACAAGAAGTTGTGCATTGTTAATTACATTTTGTTGAACGAATCTCCAAAACATTTTTCCTTCTTTGAACTTGCACCTCAAAGAAGGAAAAATTGCATGGTTTTGAATCAGCAGCAGTTGCAGATATTTCTTCCGACTTCCGATACATGCTCTTCGTAATCTCTTGGAGTCCGGCAACTTTCTTCCTTTCTTCTATATTGTCTGTAAACGTCGGTAAACAATTACGAGTCATGCTTTTTATCTTTTTTTATGAGAGGGGTGAGAAGGTCATGTTGACGAAGCTTTGAAAGTCGATTTTTTTAATTATCACTGGCTTGGCTTCATAATTCCACTCTTCCGCATTGGAAGTGTCTTTTGGTAGTTCCTAGCAGTGATTTTCTTGTTTCATGTTTTGTACCCTGCATACCTCATATTCATGTCTGTAGATGTTATTCAGAGATAATTTTCCATAATAGAGATAAATGCTTTGCCTTTATCTTTGCCCAGGTTTTACCACATAATTCCTCCAAATTTGATTGCCTTTCTTGTCTCCATACAAAAATTCTGTCACTAGAAAAAGATGTTGCTGGGCAATCGCTTTACATTTCTAAATGGTTCAGGATCAGTACCATTCATAGCAGTGGTAATACCTGGCGGGTTAGTTCCTCTTATAATATTATAAGTACTTTCACAATGCTATACATTTTCGTATTTACGTTTTCGCAAGTAAATTTTGTTGACACATGCATTTTTGTTTGTGTTTCATCTTCAACGACGCCAATGATCTCCAGTAATAGATACAACGGCGAAAAATTATATACGCTTCAATATGAAACTAAAACAAATAAAGTATGGTTCTAAGATTATTGAATTATTTTTTCTTAGGTGAAACTAGATTTTAAATAACAGGAAATCCCTATATTATTTTTCTAGTGTAAAACGAAGAACTCTGAGAGAATGACAACTAACACAAAACGCCATTTTGTAAATTTAACTTGACACAAAACACTGCCTATATTTGGTGGAAGTAAAATTAGCTTTTGCCCTTTTAACAATATTAAACTTCACTTTTTAGATTCATGGAGTAACATATCCATAATATTAATAATTATGACTACATCCGTTCTCAGAATATTTATTATTAAATAATTTGCTTCAATATTCATATTGATATTTTAGTTAAGTTTTCTAGCGAAACCAATTTATTTATACTTCTAGCTTGCTTCTCTTACCGCTTTTTTTGCGATGCCGTTGAAAATGGCTGTGGAAACATAACAGCAAGTTGTCAAATAACATTCAAAAAATTAAAAAAAATCAACATGAAGTTTTAGCAAGAAAAATTGGAAATCTGAAAATTAAAAACAAATCTAAGAAAATCTCAGCATTTATTATTTTATATCCCCTTTTTTTTTCCTGTACTTGTTACTTAGCGCAATTTTCGGTGCTACTTATTATTATTTAAGTAACAACAAGCGCAATTTTTGTTGCTAATTAAATAAAAATAAGTAACAACAAGCGCAATTTTAGCTGCTATTTAAATAACAATAAGTAGCAGCGAAAATTGCGCTAAATAACAACCCATGACTAGAAAACAATTGAAACTTCAAATTGCTTTTGACATTCAATTTCATCGGATTTGCGGGGAGAGAAAAGTTAAAAGTTGGTCTACTTGATGCTTTGCGTCCGGCAAATGCGATTCCTATGGGTCACCTCCCATAAGAACACGTATATTTAATCGAGCTGTCAGTTGTATGCGTCAACGCAACAGACGAACGGATTCTATGGGTCGGCCCCTTGATCCGTAACTAACTGTAAATAGTGGAGAAGAGAACATTTACCGATATTTTACCAGTATTTAATACACTTTTGTTGTTAGTTCTTATTCTATATCCACACCAATTGGTGATTTCAGCGCCACTCATTGCCACTTGATTCGCAATTAAAAAATGGACACGACTGAGTCGCACGTACTTGCTGTTATGTGCCTAATTACATTAGAAAGCCAGATCTTTGACGAAAACAAATAACATTTACGTTGAAAACAACACAGTTTGAACTTATAAAAAGTATCAAACCACAATACTTAACGGTTTTTAGTAAAATTGAAGTACGCCATCACACGCTTGAAATAACAAAGAATTTATGAAAAATGTATTTCGAAAATTGTAGGACCGGTTTTGATAAAATCCTGTTTTTTTATTTTTAGTTTTTTGAAAATTTTGGTATGCAGTTTTTTAGAGTTTATTAATATACATGTGAATATAAAATTTAAAATACATTTTTTTATTAGTTTTTAAAAATATTGATTTTTCAAAAAAAACATTCCAAAAATTAATTTTAATTAGAAAAAAAAGTTATTCAAAATGATGATATGCAGAATTAATTTGGCTATCTAGATCCTTTCAAATATAAAATTTGACAGAAATCCATAGAGCTGTTACCGAGAAAGCCAAAAATTAAAATAACCGTTATATGAAAAGTCCCGTTAAGAGACTTTTCCCGTATATGTGGCTCTGATCAATTGATAGCCAATACCAAAAAAAAAATCTCAAAAACTTTCATCAAAATCGTTGGAGCCGTTTTCGAGAAAAATAAGCTTTTCCTAAACGGTCGTATGGCAAGTACCGTTATTTTTAGCCCTAAAAATAAAATTTCAATTTCTCCTCTGAGGAATGCCAAGAGATACACACATACCAAATTTGAAAGCAATCGCTTAACCCGTTTAGGCTGCAGATCGATATACACCCGGACAGACAGACAGACAGACGGACATTTTTTGTCAATGACTTTTTTAGACTTCTCCGTGATCGTAATGTCATGTTTGATTGTTATCTCAATTTTTTTTATATTCACGAATCCTAAACTTGCCTTATAGTCCCTATAATCGCAAGTAAAAATGATACTTCATGAAAGTACTATAGCAGCCTATAGGTAGTGTATATACAAAGTTGTTACATAGTACTATCATGAAGCATCATTTTTACTTGCGATTATAGGGACTATAAGGCAAGTTTAGGATTCGTGATGAATATAAAAAAAATTGAGATAACAATCAAACATGACATTACGATCATGGAGAAGTAATAATGTAAAGAAGCAGCGTTCCATTAAATTACTTTTTATTCAATTTGGTCTATTTTGGCATTCCACTTTGTTATTTTTATAATAGGATTTTTTTGGAAATTTTTGGTTGATCTTTTATAAAAAAATAGAAAATTAATTTAAGGGATTTTTTGCGAGTTTATTTGTTTTTTGTTTTGACAAAGCAAACTGTTTGGGTGGCATTGGAACTGTACCAAATAAAAAAGTGTTCGCAACTTTCGATGTATTTAGTTCAACATACATGAAGTTTTGGTAAAACGCTAATGTGAACTATATACAAAAATATAAAATTTGTAATAAATATTGGAAAGAAAGAGGTTTAGTCCGTGGCACAAATCAGCAGGTGTTCATTGAAATATATGTATTCAGTGAAATATCGGTACCGAATGTGTACCGAGGAAACCGAGATACGATACCGCACCGACAAGTGAGGGAGCGGCGTTAGACTTGTCAACTTTCGATTTATTCAGTTCCACATACTGTAAATTTCTTCAAATTTTCTTAAGTCTATATCAACATTTTTTTAAACAAATTAACATTGAAAAAAAAAATGCCGGAGGCATGTTGGCTCATGTTAAGTTTGTCCGACCAACATATTCTTAATGGAGGTGGTCTAAGCTTTCATTTGATACCTCATTTATTCGTTGAACCGATGAGGTAGACCAAAACCAAACCGGAAGTGGCCATTTTACAGCCAAACCGAGAAGACAAATTCTGTCCGACCAGCGGTTTTGTACATTTTAGATCAGACAAATACCATTCGAAGAAGAATTTGTCACATACAAATTGAATATTTAGTAATAGTTAATATTTCATACAAATCATTGAACAGCAAATAAGCAAAGTTAAAGGCAGTTCACAGCAGAAAATTCCTCACTGAACAGTAATTTTATAAGCTATCTTGCAGATTGTTCTTTATCGCTTTATTTCGAAGCCTTGCAGTTCAAAAATATCTTGGTGAATTAAGCATTCATTTTAATAATATATTTTGATATCTTTGAATCTTCTTTAAATGGGTTTCAGCACAGTCAAACCACACTAAGTAAAGACCTTACTTTATCTGACTTAAGGTGGCGCTACAGTCCGGATTGGACCTTGGCCTTATCCAAAAAGCTTCTCCATCCAGCTGGGTGGTTAGCTAGTTGCCTCCATCTTATCACGTGAAGTCGGTTGACGTCCTCTTTCACTTGTGTTCTCCACTTAAGCACCGGTCTCCCTTTACTGCGTCTTCCCTCCAGGGTAGAATCGAAGATTTTAAAGGCCGGCGCATTGATGTCCATTCGCTCTCTATGACTAAGCCATTCGAGACGTTGGACCTTACTATTTTGGCTGGCTAGGTCTATGTAGCCGTAAACCGATAAGTTTACATTGTATCGCCATCTCCAATCGCTTTTAATTCATAACATGAGACCAAAAATCACCCGGAGAATTTTTTTCCCGAAGCAACCTAAAGCGTCTTCTTCCACTTTTGACAATGTACATGCGTTTGCACCATACCGCAGGGCTAGGATGATAAGGGCTCCAATTTTTTTTACATTTTTTGCATTCTAGATTTTTGTTTTTGGGATTTCTTGGTAGACCTATCAACATCTTATCAGTCTTGATTTTCTATTAATAAAAGGATATACAATTCTGCAATTTTTGACTCGTTGATAGTGATACGTGTTTTTCGAAAGTAACCCTCTTATCAACTATAAATGCTAACTATTACAACTTTCAGACTAAGATATATATTTTTAACTTCTTCTTTTTCTTTAACTGACTATTGTTATGATTTCGACTGGAACTACAACTCTCCTATTTCTCTGTTTTGCCCTAAAGCTCCACCCGCTTGACGAGACGGACATCAGAAAACATCGGCAAGCCTCCCTGTGTTTGTGCCTGCCTTTCTTCCGTGATAGTGTTGGAACGTGGCACGTATTTCCTTTTGAACTGGGTTTTCAGGGAATCGTTTTTTAATATGAATGAATGAATGAATGATCTTTATTTAGCTTTCAAATTAGCCATTTAGTTTACATTTTTTACAATTTTAAAACTTAAATTTTAACTACACATATTTTTTTAAATTTATCTAGTTAACTAACACATTTTTTTAACATAATCAATAAGTTTTCTCTTGAATACTACAAAGTTGTTTAAGTTTTTAATTTCTCTTGGTAGGCTGTTAAAGCCATGGAAACCCATATAATAAATGGTTCTTTGACCTCTCGTCGTTCTAGACCTTTCGATTCTGAGATCATTATTATTTCTTAGATTGTGCTCAAGTTCTTCGTTAGTTCTAACATTTTCACATAAGTAACCCGGCAACATATTATTTATAATTTTATAAACAGATATTATGCACAACATATAAAGTCTGATTTATATTTAACCATTTAAGCGTATTCAACATTAATCTTTTTGGAGTGTATCTATTACATTTTAAAATTGTTCGCATAGCCTTATTTTGTTGTAATTGCAATCCATCTTTATGACTTTGTGGACACATATATAAAAAAGTAGCACAGTAATCAAAATGAGGTTTAATCAATACATTATATAAATTCCCAGCAGTACTCATAGATATATTTTTTCTTATTTTTTTCAAAACTCCATTTTTGGATATTTTCTTACATAAATAATTAACATGGTCATTAAAGTTAAGTTGTTCATCTAGTATAACACCAAGGTATTTTAATTGTTTCACTTGCTCAACTGGTTCATTGTTTATAAATAAATTAACATTAATGTACGAACTTACAGAATTACATCTGAATAACATACATTTAGTTTTCGCAACATTAAGAACCAGTCTATTCATTTTTAGCCAAGTATTTACTCTCTCTAGGTCTTGATCTAATTGTTGCATACAATCCGTAACACTTTTTCCAGAAATGTACAGTAATCCGTCATCAGCAAACAAAATAAGTTTTGAAGTTCGAATTACCTTGCTTATGTCGTTAATAAACATGAGAAATAACCACACTCCCAGTATTGTACCTTGAGGTATTCCTACATTGATGTTGATTGGAGATGATTTTTTTACCGTTTAAGGTGCGTTGAGTCCTCCCTGATATAAATGATTTGAACCATTTGAATTCGACTGATTTTATGCCGTAGTACTTTAATTTTTTCAACAATATTTCATGATTAACTGTCTCAAAGGCTCGTTTTAAGTCTATGAAAACAGCAATCACCACATTTTTTGTATCTATTTCCCTCCTCCAATCGTTCAACACAAAGTTCAAACTCGTTTCACATGAGTGATTTGCCCTAAAATCTGATTGGTAGCTATCCAGTAACTCCTGTCCTTCTAAATGTTCTTGAAGTTGTAAAACTACACATTTTTCAATTATTTTCTCATATAATGGCATCATATTTATTGGTCTAAAATCATTAAGAGTTTTCGCATTTGGGATTTTTTTTGTGGGCACTATAAGTTATTCTTTCCAAAATTGTGGAAAAATAACGGCACTTATATTAATGATTCTTTCAATCACTGGGCCAATTATACTCAGAGAGTCCTTAAACATTTTAACACTCATAAAGTTAAAGTCACTTTTTCTGTGCAGTAGACAACTTTGTATTAAATCTATGTTGACTGTCTGAACTTAAAATCTATATTGCATTGCTCGAGTAAATTTGTATAATCACAAAATATCACAAAAAAGTTGTTGAATTTTTCACACATTATTGCACTTTCGTTTATCACAGAACCATTTTCTAACTCTACCTCCAATATTGTTTCTTTACTTTTCTTAAGTACATATTTCTTTAATTTTTTCCACATATTTTTCTGATTATATAAACAAGGATTTCGCGAAATGAATTTTTCTTTTGAATTGGTTTCGACACTGCTGATATGCGTGCCATGTATTATTATTATTGCTGAGCACAGCTTGTCTATACAGATTAACTTTTCTTAGTTTTTCCACTTTGAGTTCATTATTAAACCACTCTGCGTTGTTATACGGAATTTGTTTTTCTTTGACTGACTCTATGGTCACGTTTTTTAGGCTAGTTACAAATGCTCATCATCTGTAAACTATTATCATTTAAAATATTTGCAACCCGTCGCGTGTAAGTATCTGTAACATCAAACCAGTCCATACTAATGTCGCCCATTACAATAAAATTACCACAGTGGGATAGATATTCTATCCAGTTTTCAAGATCGTTACAGAAATCAGTTTTTGATGACATGCGACTGGGGGATCATATTGCACTTTTAGCATTAGGCACCAGTATTGCATACTACTAACTTGATATTTTTGTATGAAATGACATTTAAAATTATTTTTAACATAAATAACAACACCGCCAGTATAACTAGATTCACTTTCACAGCTAAAAGAAAAGTAGTATCCTTCCAGTAGGACAGGATCAGCTAAGGATGTCATACTGGATCTTGTCCCAGGTTTTATCCTTTATGTAGATGCTTCCTCTGATTTTGTTTGCTTCTTATTCGATCACGTTTTGTCGCTCGTGCTTTCATGCGAAACATTTTCGTTTCAGTTGCCGTCCACTTACTCTCATACTTCTTGTATATTGTCCAACATTGTAAACTGTATGTAAGCGCTAAATAAACAAGTGCCATGTAAAGGCATCCTTTGAGCTTTTTTTATAATAAACGCGTGCACAAAGGACTATTTGTTTCCCTTTTAATGTAGAGCACACTGCGCGGGCATTAGGAAGATAGGGAGGGGAAGGATAGGAGGTGTCGATTCACATTGGTTTTGAATGCTAGCAGATCAAAATGGCAAGGGAAAATCTCGCCTGGTAAACTATTTCAAATTCGTGGTGTTCGGCTAAAAAAAGAATCCCTATATTTAATGGTACGTCCGAAATTGGGCTCTCCATTCCATTTCCATTTCCTTCAAGAACATCTAACGATCTACCCATGCATCAAGTGATCATTGCAAGAATGTAGGATCTTCAGTTATGATGACTCCATCATCAGCAAAGAGTAATTGATTTACTGTCGAAAGTCAAAGGCTTAATAAAGAGCAAAGAATCCTGGGGCATACAACTTTGATTGGGAACTCTTTGGTGACTGGTCATCCGCATGTACATAATTTCCGGGACTCTGTGTTGCCTATGGGCAAACTAAATCAGATCTCGTGCTTGAATGCTTTTTTCAAAATAAACCAACACAATCGCTTGTGGAATCCCCATATTTTTGTAGATTAGGAAAAGGTATTTTTTCCTCTACTGATTAGGCATTTGGTTAATCCTGATATGTTTAGAGATGAGAATCGCGAGCCATGTGGATGACTCCCATTTTTTCATAACTCTGAGAGTGTCTCGTTTGGCCCAACTGCTTTTCCCATTTTTGAGTTTTTCACCGCAGCACTAACTTCTTCAATACTGTGATGTCGGGAACTTCTTCGTTGCAAGATGCAGCTTACAGAAACTGTACATTTAAAGTCCTTTACAGTATTTTCGTCATCTCGGAACAATTTTATCGTCAATCACAAGAAGTTGTGCATTGTTAATTACATTTTGTTGAACGAATCTCCAAAACATTTTTCCTTCTTTGAACTTGCACCTCAAAGAAGGAAAAATTGCATGGTTTTGAATCAGCAGCAGTTGCAGATATTTCTTCCGACTTCCGATACATGCTCTTCGTAATCTCTTGGAGTCCGGCAACTTTCTTCCTTTCTTCTATATTGTCTGTAAACGTCGGTAAACAATTACGAGTCATGCTTTTTATCTATTTTTATGAGAGGGGTGAGAAGGTCATGTTGACGAAGCTTTGAAAGTCGATTTTTGTAATTATCACTGGCTTGGCTTCATAATTCCACTCTTCCGCATTGGAAGTGTCTTTTGGTAGTTCCTAGCAGTGATTTTCTTGTTTCATGTTTTGTACCCTGCATACCTCATATTCATGTTTGTAGATGTTATTCAGAGATAATTTTCTATAATAGAGATAAATGCTTTGCCTTTATCTTTGCCCAGGTTTTACCACTTAATTCCTCCAGATTTGATTGCCTTTTTTGTCTCCATACAAAAATTCTGTCACTAGAAAAAGATGTTGCTGGGCAATCGCTTTACATTTCTAAATGGTTCAGGATCAGTACCATTCATAGCAGTGGTAATACCTGGCGGGTTAGTACCTCTTATAATATTATAAGTACTTTCACAATGCTATACATTTCCGTATTTACGTTTTCGCAAGTAAATTTTGTTGACACATGCATTTTTGTTTGTGTTTCATCTTCAACGACGCCAATGATCTCCAGTAATAGATACAACGGCGAAAAATTATATACGCTTCAATATGAAACTAAAACAAATAAAGTATGGTGCTAAGATTATTGAATTATTTTTTCTTAGTGTGAAACTAGATTTTAAATAACAGGAAATCCCTATATTATTTTTCTAGTGTAAAACGAAGAACTCTGAGAGAATGACAACTAACACAAAACGCCATTTTGTAAATTTAACTTGACACAAAACACTGCCTATATTTGGTGGAAGTAAAATTAGCTTTTGTCCTTTTTACAATATTAAACTTCACTTTTTAGATTCATGGAGTAACATATCCATAATATTAATAATTATGACTACATCCGTTCTCAGAATATTTATTATTAAATAATTTGCTTCAATATTCATATTGATATTTTAGTTAAGTTTTCTAGCGAAACCAATTTATTTATACTTCAAGCTTGCTTATCTTATCGCTTTTTTTGCGATGCCGTTGAAAATGGTTGTGGAAACATAACAGCAAGTTGTCAAATAACATTCAAAAAATTAAAAAAAAATCAACATGAAGTTTTAGCTAGAAAAATTGGAAATCTGAAAATTAAAAACAAATCTAAGAAAATCTCAGCATTTATTATTTTATATCCCCTTTTTTTCCTGTACTTGTTGTTACTTAGCGCAATTTTCGGTGCTACTTATTATTATTTAAGTAACAACAAGCGCAATTTTTGTTGCTAATTAAATAAAAATAAGTAACAACAAGCGCAATTTTAGCTGCTATTTAAATAACAATAAGTAGCAGCGAAAATTGCGCTAAATAACAACCCATGACTAGAAAACAATTGAAACTTCAAATTGCTTTTGACATTCAATTTCATCGGATTTGCGGGGAGAGAAAAGTTAAAAGTTGGTCTACTTGATGCTTTGCGTCCGGCAAATGCGATTCCTATGGGTCACCTCCCATAAGAACACGTATATTTAATCGAGCTGTCAGTTGTATGCGTCAACGCAACAGACGAACGGATTCTATGGGTCGGCCCCTTGATCCGTAACTAACTGTAAATAGTGGAGAAGAGAACATTTACCGATATTTTACCAGTATTTAATACACTTTTGTTGTTAGTTCTTATTCTATATCCACACCAATTGGTGATTTCAGCGCCACTCATTGCCACTTGATTCGCAATTAAAAAATGGACACGACTGAGTCGCACGTAGGCTGTTATGTGCCTAATTACATTAGAAAGCCAGATCTTTGACGAAAACAAATAACATTTATTTTGAAAACAACACAGTTTGAACTTATAAAAAGTATCAAACCACAATACTTAACGGTTTTTAGTAAAATTGAAGTACGCCATCACACGTTTGAAATAACAAAGAATTTATGAAAAATGTATTTCGAAAATTGTAGGACCGGTTTTGATAAAATCCTGTTTTTTTATTTTTAGTTTTTTGAATTTTTTTTTTTTTGGAAATTTTGGTATGTAGTTTTTTAGAGTTTATTAATATACATGTGAATATAAAATTTAAAATACATTTTTTTATTAGTTTTTAAAAATATTGATTTTTCAAAAAAAAACATTTCAAAAATTAATTTTAATTAGAAAAAAAAGTTATTCAAAATGATGATATGCAGAATTAATTTTTTTAATTTTTTAGTCCGTGGCACAAATCAGCAGGTGTTCATTGAAATATATGTATTCAGTGAAATATCGGTACCGAATGTGTACCGAGGAAACCGAGATACGATACCGCACCGACAAGTGAGGGAGCGGCGTTAGACTTGTCAACTTTCGATTTATTCAGTTCCACATACTGTAAATTTCTTCAAATTTTCTTAGGTCTATATCAACATTTTTTTTTAAACAAATTAACATTGAAAAAAAACATGCCGGAGGCATGTTGGCTCATGTTAAGTTTGTCCGACCAGCAGATTCTTAATGGAGGTGGTCTAAGCTTTCATTTGATACCTCATTTATTCGTTGAACCGATGAGGTAGACCAAAACCAAACCGGAAGTGGCCATTTTACAGCCAAACCGAGAAGACAAATTCTGTCCGACCAGCGGTTTTGTACATTTTAGATCAGACAAATACCATTCGAAGAAGAATTTGTCACATACAAATTGAATATTTAGTAATAGTTAATATTTCATACAAATCATTGAACAGCAAATAAGCAAAGTTAAAGGCAGTTCACAGCAGAAAATTCCTCACTGAACAGTAATTTTATAAGCTATCTTGCAGATTGTTCTTTATCGCTTTATTTCGAAGCCTTGCAGTTCAAAAATATCTTGGTGAATTAAGCATTCATTTTAATAATATATTTTGATATCTTTGAATCTTCTTTAAATGGGTTTCAGCACAGTCAAACCACACTAAGTAAAGACCTTACTTTATCTGACTTAAGGTGGCGCTACAGTCCGGATTGGACCTTGGCCTTATCCAAAAAGCTTCTCCATCCAGCTGGGTGGTTAGCTAGTTGCCTCCATCTTATCACGTGAAGTCGGTTGACGTCCTCTTTCACTTGTGTTCTCCACTTAAGCACCGGTCTCCCTTTACTGCGTCTTCCCTCCGGGGTAGAATCGAAGATTTTAAAGGCCGGCGCATTGATGTCCATTCGCTCTCTATGACTAAGCCATTCGAGACGTTGGACCTTACTATTTTGGCTGGCTAGGTCTATGTAGCCGTAAACCGATTAGTTTTCATTGTATCGCCATCTCCAATCGCTTTTAATTCATAACATGAGACCAAAAATCACCCGGAGAATTTTTTCCCCGAAGCAACCTAAAGCGTCTTCTTCCACTTTTGACAATGTACATGCGTTTGCACCATACCGCAGGGCTAGGATGATAAGGGCTCCAATTAAAAATTAAAAAAGAAAATTCAGTTTTTTTTTACATTTTTTGCATTCTAGATTTTTGTTTTTGAGATTTCTTGGTAGACCTATCAACATCTTATCAGTCTTGATTTTCTATTAATAAAAGGATATACAACTCTGCAATTTTTGACTCGTTGATAGTGATACGTGTTTTTCGAAAGTAACCCTCTTATCAACTGTAAATGCTAACTATTACAACTTTCAGACTAAGATATATATTTTTAACTTCTTCTTTTTCTTTAACTGACTGTTGTTATGATTTCGACTGGAACTACAACTCTCCTATTTCTCTGTTTTGCCCTAAAGCTCCACCCGCTTGACGAGACGGACATCAGAAAACATCGGCAAGCCTCCCTGTGTTTGTGCCTGCCTTTCTTCCGTGATAGTGTTGGAACGTGGCATGTATTTCCTTTTGAACTGGGTTTTCAGGGAATCGTTTTTTAATATGAATGAATGAATGAATGATCTTTATTTAGCTTTCAAATTAGCCATTTAGTTTACATTTTTTACAATTTTAAAACTTAAATTTTAACTACACATATTTTTTTAAATTTATCTAGTTAACTAACACATTTTTTTAACATAATCAATAAGTTTTCTCTTGAATACTACAAAGTTGTTTAAGTTTTTAATTTCTCTTGGTAGGCTGTTAAAGCCATGGAAACCCATATAATAAATGGTTCTTTGACCTCTCGTCGTTCTAGACCTTTCGATTCTGAGATCGTTATTATTTCTTAGATTGTGCTCAAGTTCTTCGTTAGTTCTAACATTTTCACATAAGTAACCCGGCAACATATTATTTATAATTTTATAAACAGATATTATGCACAACATATAAAGTCTGATTTATATTTAACCATTTAAGCGTATTCAACATTAATCTTTTTGGAGTGTATCATTAATACTCACACTATTACATTTTAAAATTGTTCGCATAGCCTTATTTTGTTGTAATTGCAATCCATCTTTATGACTTTGTGGACACATATATAATAAAGTAGCACAGTAATCAAAATGAGGTTTAATCAATACATTATATAAATTCGCAGCAGTACTCATAGATATATTTTTTCTTATTTTTTTCAAAACTCCATTTTTGGATATTTTCTTACATAAATAATTAACATGGTCATTAAAGTTAAGTTGTTCATCTAGTATAACACCAAGGTATTTTAATTGTTTCACTTGCTCAACTGGTTCATTGTTTATAAATAAATTAACATTAATGTACGAACTTACAGAATTACATCTGAATAACATACATTTAGTTTTCGCAACATTAAGAACCAGTCTATTCATTTTTAGCCAAGTATTTACTCTCTCTAGGTCTTGATCTAATTGTTGCATACAATCCGTAACACTTTTTCCAGAAATGTACAGTAATCCGTCATCAGCAAACAAAATAAGTTTTGAAGTTCGAATTACCTTGCTTATGTCGTTAATAAACATGAGAAATAACCACACTCCCAGTATTGTACCTTGAGGTATTCCTACATTGATGTTGATTGGAGAGGATTTTTTTACCGTTTAAGGTGCGTTGAGTCCTCCCTGATATAAATGATTTGAACCATTTGAATTCGACTGATTTTATGCCGTAGTACTTTAATTTTTTTAACAATATTTCATGATTAACTGTCTCAAAGGCTCGTTTTAAGTCTATGACAACAGCAATCACCACATTTTTTGTATCTATTTCCCTCCTCCAATCGTTCAACACAAAGTTCAAACTCGTTTCACATGAGTGATTTGCCCTAAAATCTGATTGGTAGCTATCCAGTAACTCCTGTCCTTCTAAATGTTCTTGAAGTTGTAAAACTACACATTTTTCAATTATTTTCTCATATAATGGCATCATATTTATTGGTCTAAAATCATTAAGAGTTTTCGCATTTGGGATTTTTTTTGTGGGCACTATAAGTTATTCTTTCCAAGATTGTGGAAAAATAACGGCACTTATATTAATGATTCTTTCAATCACTGGGCCAATTATACTCAGAGAGTCCTTAAACATTTTAACACTCATAAAGTTAAAGTCACTTTTTCTGTGCAGTAGACAACTTTGTATTAAATCTATGTTGACTAGTCTGAACTTAAAATCTATATTGCATTGCTCGAGTAAATTTGTATAATCACAAAATATCACAAAAAAGTTGTTGAATTTTTCACACATTATTGCACTTTCGTTTATCACAGAACCATTTTCTAACTCTACCTCCAATATTGTTTCATTACTTTTCTTAAGAACATATTTCTTTAATTTTTTCCACATATCTTTCTGATTATATAAACAAGGATTTTGCGAAATGAATTTTTCTTTTGAATTAGTTTCGACACTGCTGATATGCGTGCCATGTATTATTATTATTGCTGAGCACAGCTTGTCTATACAGATTAACTTTTCTTAGTTTTTCCACTCTGAGTTCATTATTAAACAACTCTGCGTTGTTATACGGGATTTGTTTTTCTTTGACCATAGAATCAACAACGTTTTTTTAGGCTAGTTACAAATGCTCATTAATGATCATCTGTAAACTATTATCATTTAAAATATTTGCAACCCGTCGCGTGTAAGTATCTGTAACATCAAACCAGTCCATACTAATGGCGCCCATTACAATAAAATTACCACAGTGGGATAGATATTCTATCCAGTTTTCAAGATCGTTACAGAAATCAGTTTTTGATGACATGCGACTGGGGGATCATATTGCACTTTTAGCATTAGGCACCAGTATTGCATACTACTAACTTGATATTTTTGTATAAAATGACATTTAAAATTATTTTTTACATAAATAACAACACCGCCAGTATAACTAGATTCATTTTCACAGATAAAAAGAAAGTAGTATCCTTCCAGTAGGACAGGATCAGCTAAGGATGTAATGCTGGATCTTGTCCCAGGTTTTATCCTTTATGTAGTTGCTTCCTCTGATTTTGTTTGCTTCTTATTCGATCACGTTTTGTCGCTCGTGCTTTCATGCGAAGCATTTTCGTTTCAGTTGCCGTCCACTTACTCTCATACTTCTTGTACATTGTCCAACATTGTAAACTGTATGTAAGCGCTAAATAAACAAGTGCCATGTAAAGGCATCCTTTGAGCTTTTTTTATAATAAACGCGTGCACAAAGGACTATTTGTTTCCCTTTTAATGTAGAGCACACTGCGCGGGCATTAGGAAGATAGGGAGGGGAAGGATAGGAGGTGTCGATTCACATTGGTTTTGAATGCTAGCAGATCAAAATGGCAAGGGAAAATCTCGCCTGGTAAACTATTTCAAATTCGTGGTGTTCGGCTAAAAAAAGAATCCCTATATTTTATGGTACGTCCGAAATTGGGCTCAAGGGTGAACTCATGAGCATTCCTTGCAAGACTAGTATTACGGGAGAAACTTTTAAGGGAAGAAATGCAGCTGGCTATTTCGAGTGAAAATTTGTTATAAAAGAAACGACAAAATAAGGAAAAGATTTTTGCGAAGCACCTGCCCAGTGGTGGGAGTTATACTTGAGTGTAGGGCGTATTAACGCTTTATAAATTGTGGCCAGATCAGAAGGTGAAAAATACTTCTTACACCGATACAGAAAACCTAAGCACTTTGCAGCATTTTTAGCGATCTCAAATATATGGTCGTTCCAACGGAGGTCGTCGTTGACACACATACCGAGTACTGAAAGCTTTTCGGTTTGTTCGATGCAAGTGCCATTAATGGACAATGGCATTGGCACTATGTTTAGCTTTAAGGACAGAAGACAGCATTGAGTTTTCGAAGCATTAAACTCCACACGATTCCTATTACCCCACTTGACAATGCTGTATCGGAGTTTAATGATCTTGACATACGGTTCCGTTGCGATTGTTCGTTCGAAGGCGAAGATGTGAATTATCGAACGAATATGAAAAGCTGAGGGTAGAGTAGTCAGCAAAACAGTTAAGTGGATTAGAAGTAACAGACAGAAGATCATTTGTTGATCACACAAGATCGCAGAGTTTTCCCGCCACTTCATACACCCTATACTTACGCGATGCTTGATGTCGTCATCACAAGATCCTTGGCTGTTGACAAAAATAGATCCAAGATATATACGTATATATACAATGAAATAGGCGTGTATGTATCAGAAAATGAGCAGCATAGGTATTCAGGTTTTTTTTCGCGCTAATGCGGTATCCATTTCCTTCAAGAATCATTGCAAGAATGTAGGATCTTCAGTTATGATGACTCCATCATCAGCAAAGAGTAATTGATTTACTGTCGAAAGTCAAAGGCTTAATAAAGAGCAAAGAATCCTGGGGCATACAACTTTGATTGGGAACTCTTTGGTGACTGGTCATCCGCATGTACATAATTTCCGGGACTCTGTGTTGCCTATGGGCAAACTAAATCAGATCTCGTGGTTGCATATTGAACGCTATTTCAAAATAAACCAACACAATCGCTTGTGGAATCCCCATATTTTTGTAGATTAGGAAAAGGTATTTTTTGCTCTACTGATTAGGCATTTGGTTAACCCTGATATGTTTAGAGATGAGAATCGCGAGCCATGTAGATGACTCCCATTTTTTTCATAACTCTGAGAGTGTCTCGTTTGGCCGAACTGCTTTTCCCATTTTTGAGTTTTTCACCGCAGCACTAACTTCTTCATTACTGTGATGTCGGGAACTTCTTCGTTGCAAGATGCAGCTTACAGGAACTGTACATTTAAGGTCCTTCACAGTATTGTCGTCATCTCGGAACAATTTTGTCGTCAATCACAAGAAGTTGTGCATTGTTAATTACATTTTGTTGAACGAATCTCCAAAACATTTTTCCTTCTTTGAACTTGCACCTCAAAGAAGGAAAAATTGCATGGTTTTGAATCAGCAGCAGTTACAGATATTTCTTCCGACTTCCGATACATGCTCTTCGTAATCTCTTGGAGTTCGGCAACTTTCTTCCTTTCTTCTATATTGTCTGTAAACGTCGGTAAACAATTCCGAGTCATGCTTTTTATCTTTTTTTATGAGAGGGGTGAGAAGGGCATGTTGACGAAGCTTTGAAAGTCGATTTTTTTAATTATCACTACCTTGGCTTCATATTTCCACTCTTCCGCATTGGAAGTGTTTTTTAGTAGTTCCTAGCAGTGATTTTCTTATCTGTAGCCAAGATCGTTGCAGAGAATCTCACATGTTTTGTACCCTGCATACCTCATTTTCATGTCTGTAGATGTTATTCAGAGATAATTTTCCATAATAGAGATAAATGCTTTGCCTTTATCTTTGCCCAGGTTTTACCACATAATTCCTGCAGATTTGATTGCCTTTCTTGTCTCCATACAAAAATTCTGTCACTAGAAAAAGATGTTGCTGGGCAATCGCTTTACATTTCTAAATGGTTCAGGATCATTACCATTCATAGCAGTGGTAATACCTGGCGGGTTAGTACGTCTTATAATATTATAAGTACTTTCATAATGCTATACATTTTCGTATTTACGTTTTCGCAAGTAAATTTTTTTGACACATGCATTTTTGTTTGTGTTTCATCTTTAACGACGCCAATGATCTCCAGTAATATCAACCTAGGGAATTCCTCGCACACTTGTAGGAAAGTTTTTAGGGGTTAAGGTGTGGTGGTAAAAAAACCGATGGGGGGTAAAAGAATCTGTGCCGATTGTAAAGTTTCAATCAACAAATACGTGAAAGATGATCACTATCCGTTAAATAAACCTGAGGATATATTCGCTGATTTATCGGGTTTGAATATTTTTGCGTACTTGACCTTCAAGGAGCATTTCAACAGCTGGAAGTTGAAAAGGATTTCCAAGAAATTTTGATTATAAACACCCACAAAGGGTTGTTCAGGTACCGGTGTTGTTGTTGTTGGGGTTAAGTCTGCATCTGCTATTTTTCAAGCCACTATGGACGAAATTTTAAAGAGTATACCGAAAACAAAAGTGTTTATTGATGATATTTTGATAGGTGGTAAGGATTTAAGGGAATGTTTGGTAATTTTAGAATCGGTTTTGGAATGATTGGCTGAATATAATGTTACCGTAAATTAAAAAAAATGCCAATTTCTCAAAGAGGAAATTTAATATTTAGGTCACGTGATTTGCAAGGAGGGAATAAAACCAAATCCTGAAAAGGTAGAAGCAATTAAAAATGCACCAATTCCTTCCGATCTGCATCAATTAAGGTCATATTTAGGACTGATTAACTATTACTCGAAATTCATTCCTAATTTGTCATCTGAATTAAGTGTGTTATACGACCTTACGAAGAAAAATGTTAAGTTTACTTGATCCGATGATTGTAATTTGGCTTTTATGCGGAGTAAGGAACTCTTACTAGAAAATAATTTGTTGGTACATTACGATCCAAAAAAAGAGAAAGTACTTCATTGCGACGCCAGTCCATATGGAGTCGGAGGAATTCTATCGCATGTGATTGATGGGGTCGATCGTCCGGTTTTGTTTGTCTCAAGTACTCTAAGTTCCGCGGAGCAAAATTATTCCCATCTTCAACGAGAAGCCTTTGCGATTGTGTTCAGTGTAAGAAAATTCCATAAATATATCTATGGGGAAAAAATTAGAACTTATTCTGATGCTCAATCATTGAAAGAAATTTTTAGTTTCACCCTGTCCTTACCCTCTGTTTCAGCTGCTAGAATACAAAGATGGGCTATATTCTTGAGTATGTATCAGTATACTTTAAAGTACCGCAAGAGTATATTGATGACAAATGCGGATGCTATGTCAAGATTGCCTCTTCCTAATCCAACAGGATTAAATAATTTGTCTATTAACAGCTTGCAGCCATTTTTGAAAGATAACATTAATATTAAAATTGTTGAGAAAGAAACCGTAAATGATCCGATATTACAGGACGTAAAAGAGTTAAGTAAAAGGGGGTGGCCTAGAACTACACCGATGCACCTTAATAGACATATTGTTCCTTCCGTTGTGGTTTCCAAGATATTAGAACTTTTACACGAATCTCACATAGGCATTGTTCGCATAAAGATTTTAGCACGTCAGTATTTTTGGTGGGAGGGCATGGAAAATGACATTGAAGATTATGTAAACAGTTGTGAGGTATGGTCGGTTTCCAACAATAAATCTTGTTCAACGTATAAAAGGCCCTGGCCGGAATCGAATTTTTTTTTGAAAAGATTCATGTTGATTTTTTCTACTTTAAGGAAAAGCAATTCTTAATCCTTGTCAACAGCTATAGCAAGTGGATTGATATAAAACAAATGCGAAGTACGACGGCGGATTGTTTAATAACAACTCTCAGAACCATATTTTCGTATTATGGATTACCAAAAACTAGTGACGGATAATGGTCCCCCTTACAATTCGGAAGCATTTTTAAAGTTTTGTGACTCCAATAACATAAAATGCCTAAAAAGCCCTGCCTATCATCCTCATTCAAACGGCTTGGCTGAAAGGGCAGTGCAGACAACTAAAAATGCTTTGAAGAAAATGTTAATTGATAAAAACTCCGGAAATTTAGTACCTTTACAAAAGCTAATCGATCGATTTTTACTCAAATATAGTACAACCCCAGGAAGCACTAATTTAATATCTCCAAATGATTTGATATTTAAATATAAAACAAAAACACTCATTGATTATATAAACCCTAAAATTAAACATAATATACACAGTCATCGTCTAGCCTTCAAAGCGATCACTTCGATATTCACTTTACTCTCGTAAACAGTTTATCTATCTGTCTCCCTCTCGTATGGAAAGACATGAAACATTGCGTCGGTGTTCGAGAGGGGCAATTGTTTCAGCGGTTGTTCTATTACATATCAATCTTGACGCTCGATTTTGTATTCTATCGAGCAGGTGATGCGATTTTTGCGAAGCACCTGCCCAGAGGTGGGAGTTATACTCGAGTGTAGGGTGTATTAATGCTTTATAAATTGTGGCCAGATCAGAAGGAGAAAAATACTTCTTACACCGATACAGAAAACCTTAGCACTTTGCAGCATTTTTAGCGATCTCAAATATATGGTCGTTCCAACGGAGGTCGTCGTTGACACACATACCGAGTATTGAAAGCTTTTCGGTTTCTTCGATGCAAGTGCCATTAATGGACAATGGCATTGGGAGTATGTTTAGCTTTAAGGACAGAAGACAGCATTGAGTTTTCGAAGCATTAAACTCCACACGATTCTTATTACCCCATTTGACAATGCTGTATCGGAGTTTAATGATCTTGACATACGGTACCGTTGCAATTGTTCGTCCGAAGGCGAAGATGTGAATTATCGAACGAATATGAAAAGCTGAGGGTAGAGTCGTCAGAAAAACAGTTAAGTGGATTAGAAGTAACAGACAGGAGATCATTTGTTGATCACACAAGATTGCAGAGTTTTCCCGCCACTTCATACACCCTATACTTACGCGATGCTTGATGTCGTCATCACAAGATCCTTGGCTGTTGACAAAAATAGATCCAAGATATATACGTACATATACAATGAAATAGGCGTGTATGTATCAGAAAATGAGCAGCATAGGTATTCAGTTTTTTTTTCGCGCTAATGCGGTATCCATTTCCTTCAAGAACATTTACCGATCTACCCATGCATCAACTGATCATTGCAAGAATGTAGGATCTTCACTTATGATGACTCCATGATCAGCAAAGAGTAATTGATTTACTGTCGAAAGTCAAAGACTCTAATAAAGAGCAAAGAATCCTGGGGCATACAACTCTTTTGTGACTGGTCATCCGCATGTAGATAATTTCCGGGACTCTGTGCTTTTTTCAAAATAAACCAACACAATCCCTTGTGGAATCCCCATATTTTTGTATATTAAGAAAAGGTATTTTTTCCTCTACTGATTAGGCATTTGGTTAACCCTGATATGTTTAGAGATGAGAATCGCGAGCCATGTGGATGACTCCCATTTTTTTCAAAACTCTGAGAGTGTCTCGTTTGGCCCAACTGCTTTTCCCATTTTTGAGTTTTTCACCGCAGCACTAACTTCTTCATTACTGTGATGTCGGGAACTTCTTCGTTGCAAGATGCAGCTTACAGGAACTGTACATTTAAGGTCCTTCACAGTATTGTCGTCATCTCGGAACAATTTTGTCGTCAATCACAAGAAGTTGTGCATTGTTAATTACATTTTGTTGAACGAATCTCCAAAACATTTTTCCTTCTTTGAACTTGCACCTCAAAGAAGGAAAAATTGCATGGTTTTGAATCAGCAGCAGTTACAGATATTTCTTCCGACTTCCGATACATGCTCTTCGTAATCTCTTGGAGTTCAACAACTTTCTTCCTTTCTTCTATATTGTCTGTAAACGTCGGTAAACAATTCCGAGTCATGCTTTTTATCTTTTTTTATGAGAGGGGTGAGAAGGGCATGTTGACGAAGCTTTGAAAGTCGATTTTTTTAATTATCACTACCTTGGCTTCATATTTCCACTCTTCCGCATTGGAAGTGTTTTTTAGTAGTTCCTAGCAGTGATTTTCTGGTTTCATATTTTGTACCCTGCATACCTCATATTCATGTCTGTAGATGTTATTCAGAGATAATTTTCCATAATAGAGATAAATGCTTTGCCTTTATCTTTGCCCAGGTTTTACCACATAATTCCTCCAGATTTGATTGCCTTTCTTGTCTCCATACAAAAATTCTGTCACTAGAAAAAGATGTTGCTGGGCAATCGCTTTACATTTCTAAATGGTTCAGGATCAGTACCATTCATAGCAGTGGTAATACCTGGCGGGTTAGTACCTCTTATAATATTATAAGTACTTTCATAATGCTATACATTTTCGTATTTACGTTTTCGCAAGTAAATTTTTTTGACACATGCATTTTTGTTTGTGTTTCATCTTTAACGACGCCAATGATCTCCAGTAATATCAACCTAGGGAATTCCTGGCACACTTGTAGGAAAGTTTTTAGGGGTTAAGGTGTGGTGGTAAAAAAACCGATGGGGGTAAAAGAATCTGTGCCGATTGTAAAGTTTCAATCAACAAATACGTGAAAGATGATCACTATCCGTTAAATAAACCTGAGGATATATTCGCTGATTTATCGGGTTTGGATATTTTTGCGTACTTGACCTTCAAGGAGCATTTCAACAGCTGGAAGTTGAAAAGGATTTCCAAGAAATTTTGATTATAAACACCCACAAAGGGTTGTTCAGGTACCGGTGTTGTTGTTGTTGGGGTTAAGTCTGCATCTGCTATTTTTCAAGCCACTATGGACGAAATTTTAAAGGGTATACCGAAAACAAAAGTGTTTATTGATGATATTTTGATAGGTGGTAAGGATTTAAGGGAATGTTTGGTAATTTAAAAAAAAATGCCAATTTCTCAAAGAGGAAATTTAATATTTAGGTCACGTGATTTGCAAGGAGGGAATAAAACCAAATCCTCAAAAGGTAGAAGCAATTAAAAATGCACCAATTCCTTCCGATCTGGATCAATTAAGGTCATATTTAGGACTGATTAACTATTGATCGAAATTCATTTCTAATTTGTCATCTGAATTAAGTGTGTTACGAAGAAAATTGTTAAGTTTACTTGATCCGATGATTGTAATTTGGCTTTTATGCGGAGTAAGGAACTCTTACTAGAAAATAATTTGTTGGTACATTACGATCCAAAAAAAGAGAAAGTACTTCATTGCGACGCCAGTCTATATGGAGTCGGAGGAATTCTATCGCATGTGATTGATGGGGTCGATCGTCCGGTTTTGTTTGTCTCAAGTACTCTAAGTTCCGCGGAGCAAAATTATTCCCATCTTCAACGAGAAGCCTTTGCGATTGTGTTCAGTGTAAGAAAATTCCATAAATATATCTATGGGGAAAAAATTACAACTTATTCTGATGCTCAATCATTGAAAGAAATTTTTAGTTTCACCAAGTCCTTACCCTCTGTTTCAGCTGCTAGAATACAAAGATGGGCTATATTCTTGAGTATGTATCAGTATACTTTAAAGTACCGCAAGAGTATATTGATGACAAATGCGGATGCTATGTCAAGATTGCCTCTTCCTAATCCAACAGGATTAAATAATTTGTCTATTAACAGCTTGCAGCCATTTTTGAAAGATAACATTAATATTAAAATTGTTGAGCAAGAAACCGTAAATGATCCGATATTACAGGACGTAAAAGAGTTAAGTAAAAGGGGGTGGCCTAGAACTACACCGATGCACCTTAATAGACATATTTTTCCTTCCGTTGTGGTTTCCAAGATATTAGAACTTTTACACGAATCTCACATAGGCATTGTTCGCATAAAGATTTTAGCACGTCAGTATTTTTGGTGGGAGGGCATGGAAAATGACATTGAAGATTATGTAAACAGTTGTGAGGTATGGTCGGTTTCCAACAATAAATCTTGTTCAACGTATAAAAGGCCCTGGCCGGAATCGAATTTTTTTTTGAAAAGATTCATGTTGATTTTTTCTACTTTAAGGAAAAGCAATTCTTAATCCTTGTCAACAGCTATAGCAAGTGGATTGATATAAAACAAATGCGAAGTACGACGGCGGATTGTTTAATAACAACTCTCAGAACCATATTTTCGTATTATGGATTACCAAAAACTAGTGACGGATAATGGTCCCCCTTACAATTCGGAAGCATTTTTAAAGTTTTGTGACTCCAATAACATAAAATGCCTAAAAAGCCCTGCCTATCATCCTCATTCAAACGGCTTGGCTGAAAGGGCAGTGCAGACAACTAAAAATGCTTTGAAGAAAATGTTAATTGATAAAAACTCCGGAAATTTAGTACCTTTACAAAAGCTAATCGATCGATTTTTACTCAAATATAGTACAACCCCAGGAAGCACTAATTTAATATCTCCAAATGATTTGATATTTAAATATAAAACAAAAACACTCATTGATTATATAAACCCTAAAATTAAACATAATATACACAGTCATCGTCTAGCCTTCAAAGCGATCACTTCGATATTCACTTTACTCTCGTAAACAGTTTATCTATCTGTCTCCCTCTCGTATGGAAAGACATGAAACATTGCGTCGGTGTTCGAGAGGGGCAATTGTTTCAGCGGTTGTTCTATTGCATATCAATCTTGACGCTCGATTTTGTATTCTATCGATCAGGTGATGCGATTTTTGCGAAGCACCTGCCCAGAGGTGGGAGTTATACTCGAGTGTAGGGCGTATTAATGCTTTATAAATTGTGGCCAGATCAGAAGGAGAAAAATACTTCTTACACCGATACAGAAAACCTAAGCACTTTGCAGCATTTTTAGCGATCTCAAATATATGGTCGTTCCAACGGAGGTCGTCGTTGACACACATACCGAGTATTGAAAGCTTTTCGGTTTCTTCGATGCAAGTGCCATTAATGGACAATGGCATTGGGAGTATGTTTAGCTTTAAGGACAGAAGACAGCATTGAGTTTTCGAAGCATTAAACTCCACACGATTCCTATTACCCCATTTGACAATGCTGTATCGGAGTTTAATGATCTTGACATACGGTACCGTTGCAATTGTTCGTCCGAAGGCGAAGATGTGAATTATCGAACGAATATGAAAAGCTGAGGGTAGAGTCGTCAGAAAAACAGTTAAGTGGATTAGAAGTAACAGACAGGAGATCATTTGTTGATCACACAAGATTGCAGAGTTTTCCCGCCACTTCATACACCCTATACTTACGCGATGCTTGATGTCGTCATCACAAGATCCTTGGCTGTTGACAAAAATAGATCCAAGATATATACGTACATATACAATGAAATAGGCGTGTATGTATCAGAAAATGAGCAGCATAGGTATTCAGTTTTTTTTTCGCGCTAATGCGGTATCCATTTCCTTCAAGAACATTTACCGATCTACCCATGCATCAACTGATCATTGCAAGAATGTAGGATCTTCACTTATGATGACTCCATGATCAGCAAAGAGTAATTGATTTACTGTCGAAAGTCAAAGACTCTAATAAAGAGCAAAGAATCCTGGGGCATACAACTCTTTTGTGACTGGTCATCCGCATGTAGATAATTTCCGGGACTCTGTGTTGCCTATGGGCAAACTTAAGCAGATCTCGTGGTTGTGTATTGAATGCTTTTTTCAAAATAAACCAACACAATCCCTTGTGGAATCCCCATATTTTTGTATATTAAGAAAAGGTATTTTTTCCTCTACTGATTAGGCATTTGGTTAACCCTGATATGTTTAGAGATGAGAATCGCGAGCCATGTGGATGACTCCCATTTTTTTCAAAACTCTGAGAGTGTCTCGTTTGGCCCAACAGCTTTTCCCATTTTTGAGTTTTTCACCGCAGCACTAACTTCTTCAATACTGTGATCTCGGGAACTTCTTCGTTGCAAGATGCAGCTTACAGAAACTGTACATTTAAAGTCCTTTACAGTATTTTCGTCATCTCGGAACAATTTTGTCGTCAATCACAAGAAGTTGTGCATTGTTAATTACATTTTGTTGAACGAATCTCCAAAACATTTTTCCTTCTTTGAACTTGCACCTCAAAGAAGGAAAAATTGCATGGTTTTGAATCAGCAGCAGTTACAGATATTTCTTCCGACTTCCGATACATGCTCTTCGTAATCTCTTGGAGTTCGGCAACTTTCTTCCTTTCTTCTATATTGTCTGTAAACGTCGGTAAACAATTCCGAGTCATGCTTTTTATCTTTTTTTATGAGAGGGGTGAGAAGGGCATGTTGACGAAGCTTTGAAAGTCGATTTTTTTAATTATCACTACCTTAGCTTCATATTTCCACTCTTCCGCATTGGAAGTGTTTTTTAGTAGTTCCTAGCAGTGATTTTCTTATCTGTAGCCAAGATCGTTGCAGAGAATCCCACATGTTTTGTACCCTGCATACCTCATTTTCATGTCTGTAGATGTTATTCAGAGATAATTTTCCATAATAGAGATAAATGCTTTGCCTTTATCTTTGCCCAGGTTTTACCACATAATTCCTGCAGATTTGATTGCCTTTCTTGTCTCCATACAAAAATTCTGTCACTAGAAAAAGATGTTGCTGGGCAATCGCTTTACATTTCTAAATAGTTCAGGATCATTACCATTCATAGCAGTGGTAATACCTGGCGGGTTAGTACGTCTTATAATATTATAAGTACTTTCATAATGCTATACATTTTCGTATTTACGTTTTCGCAAGTAAATTTTTTTGACACATGCATTTTTGTTTGTGTTTCATCTTTAACGACGCCAATGATCTCCAGTAATATCAACCTAGGGAATTCCTGGCACACTTGTAGGAAAGTTTTTAGGGGTTAAGGTGTGGTGGTAAAAAAACCGATGGGGGTAAAAGAATCTGTGCCGATTGTAAAGTTTCAATCAACAAATACGTGAAAGATGATCACTATCCGTTAAATAAACCTGAGGATATATTCGCTGATTTATCGGGCTTGAATATTTTTGCGTACTTGACCTTCAAGGAGCATTTCAACAGCTGGAAGTTGAAAAGGATTTCCAAGAAATTTTGATTATAAACACCCACAAAGGGTTGTTCAGGTACCGGTGTTGTTGTTGTTGGGGTTAAGTCTGCATCTGCTATTTTTCAAGCCACTATGGACGAAATTTTAAAGGGTATACCGAAAACAAAAGTGTTTATTGATGATATTTTGATAGGTGGTAAGGATTTAAGGGAATGTTTGGTAATTTAAAAAAAAATGCCAATTTCTCAAAGAGGAAATTTAATATTTAGGTCACGTGATTTGCAAGGAGGGAATAAAACCAAATCCTCAAAAGGTAGAAGCAATTAAAAATGCACCAATTCCTTCCGATCTGGATCAATTAAGGTCATATTTAGGACTGATTAACTATTGATCGAAATTCATTTCTAATTTGTCATCTGAATTAAGTGTGTTACGAAGAAAATTGTTAAGTTTACTTGATCCGATGATTGTAATTTGGCTTTTATGCGGAGTAAGGAACTCTTACTAGAAAATAATTTGTTGGTACATTACGATCCAAAAAAAGAGAAAGTACTTCATTGCGACGCCAGTCTATATGGAGTCGGAGGAATTCTATCGCATGTGATTGATGGGGTCGATCGTCCGGTTTTGTTTGTCTCAAGTACTCTAAGTTCCGCGGAGCAAAATTATTCCCATCTTCAACGAGAAGCCTTTGCGATTGTGTTCAGTGTAAGAAAATTCCATAAATATATCTATGGGGAAAAAATTACAACTTATTCTGATGCTCAATCATTGAAAGAAATTTTTAGTTTCACCAAGTCCTTACCCTCTGTTTCAGCTGCTAGAATACAAAGATGGGCTATATTCTTGAGTATGTATCAGTATACTTTAAAGTACCGCAAGAGTATATTGATGACAAATGCGGATGCTATGTCAAGATTGCCTCTTCCTAATCCAACAGGATTAAATAATTTGTCTATTAACAGCTTGCAGCCATTTTTGAAAGATAACATTAATATTAAAATTGTTGAGCAAGAAACCGTAAATGATCCGATATTACAGGACGTAAAAGAGTTAAGTAAAAGGGGGTGGCCTAGAACTACACCGATGCACCTTAATAGACATATTTTTCCTTCCGTTGTGGTTTCCAAGATATTAGAACTTTTACACGAATCTCACATAGGCATTGTTCGCATAAAGATTTTAGCACGTCAGTATTTTTGGTGGGAGGGCATGGAAAATGACATTGAAGATTATGTAAACAGTTGTGAGGTATGGTCGGTTTCCAACAATAAATCTTGTTCAACGTATAAAAGGCCCTGGCCGGAATCGAATTTTTTTTTGAAAAGATTCATGTTGATTTTTTCTACTTTAAGGAAAAGCAATTCTTAATCCTTGTCAACAGCTATAGCAAGTGGATTGATATAAAACAAATGCGAAGTACGACGGCGGATTGTTTAATAACAACTCTCAGAACCATATTTTCGTATTATGGATTACCAAAAACTAGTGACGGATAATGGTCCCCCTTACAATTCGGAAGCATTTTTAAAGTTTTGTGACTCCAATAACATAAAATGCCTAAAAAGCCCTGCCTATCATCCTCATTCAAACGGCTTGGCTGAAAGGGCAGTGCAGACAACTAAAAATGCTTTGAAGAAAATGTTAATTGATAAAAACTCCGGAAATTTAGTACCTTTACAAAAGCTAATCGATCGATTTTTACTCAAATATAGTACAACCCCAGGAAGCACTAATTTAATATCTCCAAATGATTTGATATTTAAATATAAAACAAAAACACTCATTGATTATATAAACCCTAAAATTAAACATAATATACACAGTCATCGTCTAGCCTTCAAAGCGATCACTTCGATATTCACTTTACTCTCGTAAACAGTTTATCTATCTGTCTCCCTCTCGTATGGAAAGACATGAAACATTGCGTCGGTGTTCGAGAGGGGCAATTGTTTCAGCGGTTGTTCTATTACATATCAATCTTGACGCTCGATTTTGTATTCTATCGATCAGGTGATGCGATTTTTGCGAAGCACCTGCCCAGAGGTGGGAGTTATACTCGAGTGTAGGGCGTATTAATGCTTTATAAATTGTGGCCAGATCAGAAGGAGAAAAATACTTCTTACACCGATACAGAAAACCTAAGCACTTTGCAGCATTTTTAGCGATCTCAAATATATGGTCGTTCCAACGGAGGTCGTCGTTGACACACATACCGAGTATTGAAAGCTTTTCGGTTTCTTCGATGCAAGTGCCATTAATGGACAATGGCATTGGGAGTATGTTTAGCTTTAAGGACAGAAGACAGCATTGAGTTTTCGAAGCATTAAACTCCACACGATTCCTATTACCCCATTTGACAATGCTGTATCGGAGTTTAATGATCTTGACATACGGTACCGTTGCAATTGTTCGTCCGAAGGCGAAGATGTGAATTATCGAACGAATATGAAAAGCTGAGGGTAAAGTCGTCAGCAAAACAGTTAAGTGGATTAGAAGTAACAGACAGAAGATCATTTGTTGATCACACAAGATGGCAGAGTTTTCCCGCCACTTCATGCACCCTATACTTACGCGATGCTTGATGTCGTCATCACAAGATCCTTGGCTGTTGACAAAAATAGATCCAAGATATATACGTACATACACAATGAAATAGGCGTGTATGTATCAGAAAATGAGCAGCATAGGTATTCAGTTTTTTTTTCGCGCTAATGCGGTATCCATTTCCTTCAAGAACATTAACCGATCTACCCATGCATCAAGTGATCATTGCAAGAATGTAGGATCTTCACTTATGATGACTCCATCATCAGCAAGGAGTAATTGATTTACTGTCGAAAGTCAAAGACTCTTATAAAGAGCAAAGAATCCTGGGGCATACAACTTTGATTGAGAACTCTTTGGTGACTGGTCACCCGCATGTAGATAATTTCCTATGGGCAAACTAAATCAGATCTCGTGGTTGTATATTGAATCCTTTTTTTTCAAAATAAACCAACACAATCGCTTGTGGAATTCCCATATTTTTGTATATTAAGAAAAGGTATTTTTTCCTCTACTGATTAGGCATTTGGTTAACCCTGATATGTTTAGAGATGAGAATCGCGAGCCATGTGGATGACTCCCATTTTTTTCAAAACTCTGAGAGTGTCTCGTTTGGCCCAACAGCTTTTCCCATTTTTGAGTTTTTCACCGCAGCACTAACTTCTTCAATACTGTGATGTCGGGAACTTCTTCCTTTCTTCTATATTGTCTGTAAACGTCGGTAAACAAGTCCGAGTCATGCTTTTTATCTTTTTTTATGAGAGGGGTGAGAAGGGCATGTTGACGAAGCTTTGAAAGTCGATTTTTTTAATTATCACTGCCTTGGCTTCATAATTCCACTCTTCCGCATTGGAAGTGTCTTTTGGTAGTTCCTAGCAGCGATTTTCTTGTTTCATGTTTTGCACCCTGCATACCTCATTTTCATGTCTGTAGATGTTATTCAGAGATAATTTTCCATAATAGAGATAAATGCTTTGCCTTTATCTTTGCCCAGGTTTTACCACATAATTCCTCCAGATTTGATTGCCTTTCATGTCTCCATACAAAAATTCTGTCACTAGAAAAAGATGTTGCTGGGCAATCGCTTTACATTTCTAAATGGTTCAGGATCAGTACCATTCATAGCAGTGGTAATATCTGGCGGGTTAGTACCTCTTATAATATTATAAGTACTTTCACAATGCTTACATTTTCGTATTTACGTTTTCGCAAGTAAATTTTTTTGACACATGCATTTTTGTTTGTGTTTCATCTTTAACGACGCCAATGATCTCCAGTAATATCAACCTAGGAAATTCCTGGCACACTTCTAGGAAAGTTTTTAGGTGTTAAGGTGTCACTAGGTTCACTTTGTTGTTTATTACCACACTGTGGTTTCTCCTTCAATCGCCTTTTACGAAAAGAGAGGCGGCGCAGCATAAACATTCTACCCGTCCCTGTACTGGGGAATTAAAGTAGAAACAGAATCACGCTTTACAACCGACTTTAACAATTTGAAAAAGTTCAAATATACGGAAATGTTTACAGTTTATCACAATACTGCTTTTTCTACAAACGCTTTGTTTGACGTACGTAAGGATAACGTAACAAAGCGAGTGATATACAAAAAAGTTCAAATTGACTGAACTTTTTGCTTAAATAATCCCGTACGTCACAGTAAGTGGGCCTCGCCAATTGTGGTGGTAAAAAAAACCGATGGGGGTAAAAGAATCTGTGGCGATTGTAAACAAATACGTGAAAGATGGTCACTATCCGTTAAATAAACCTGAGGATATATTCGCTGATTTATCGGGTTTGAATATTTTTGCGTACTTGACCTTCAAGGAGCATTTCAACAGCTGGAAGTTGAAAAGGATTGCCAAGAACTTTTGACTATAAACACCCACAAAGGGTTGTTCAGGCACCGGTGTTGTTGTTGGTGTTTAGTCTGCACCTGCTATTTTTCAAGCCACTATGGACGAAATTTTAAAGGGTATACCGAAAACAAAAGTGTTTATTGATGATATTTTGATAGGTGGTAAGGATTTAAGGGAATGTTTGGTAATTTTAGAATTGGTTTTGGAAAGATTGGCTGAATTTAATGTTACCGTAAATTTAAAAAAATGCCAATTTCTCAAAGAGGAAATTTAATATTTAGGTCACGTGATTTGCAAGGAGGGAATAAAACCAAATCCTGAAAAGGTAGAAGCAATTAAAAATGCACCAATTCCTTCCGATCTGCATCAATTAAGATCATATTTAGGACTGATTAACTATTACTCGAAATTCATTCCTAATTTGTCATCTGAATTAAGTGTGTTATACGACCTTACGAAGAAAAATGTTAAGTTTACTTGATCCGATGATTGTAATTTGGCTTTTATGCGGAGTAAGGAACTCTTACTAGAAAATAATTTGTTGGTACATTACGATCCAAAAAAGAGATAGTACTTCATTGCGACGCTAGTCCATATGAAGTCGGAGGAATTCTATCGCTGTGATTGATGGGGTCGATCGTCCGGTTTTGTTTGTCTCAAGTACTCTAAGTTCCGCAGAGCAAAATTATTCCCAGCTTCAACGAGAAGCCTTTGCGATTGTGTTGAGTGTAAGAAAGTTCCATAAAAAAAATTACAACTTATTATGCTCAATCATTGAAGGAAATTTTTAGTTCCACCAAGTCCTTACCCTCTGTTGCAGCTGCAAGAATACAAAGATGGGCTATATTCTTAAGTATGTATCAGTATACTTTAAAGTACCTCAAGAGTATATTGATGACAAATGCGGATGCTATGTCAAGATTGCCTCTTCCTAATCCAACAGGATTAAATAATTTGTCTATTAACAGCTTGCAGCCATTTTTGAAAGATAACATTAATATTAAAATTGTTGAGCAAGAAACCGTAAATGATCCGATATTACAGGACGTAAAAGAGTTAAGTAAAAGGGGGTGGCCTAGAACTACACCGATGCACCTTAATAGACATATTGTTCCTTCTGTTGTGGTTTCCAAGATATTAGAACTTTTACACGAATCTCACATAGGCATTGTTCGCATAAAGATTTTAGCACGTCAGTATTTTTGGTGGGAGGGCATGGAAAATGACATTGAAGATTATGTAAACAGTTGTGAGGTATGGTCGGTTTCCAACAATAAATCTTGTTCAACGTATAAAAGGCCCTGGCCGGAATCGAATTTTTTTTTGAAAAGATTCATGTTGATTTTTTCTACTTTAAGGAAAAGCAATTCTTAATCCTTGTCAACAGCTATAGCAAGTGGATTGATATAAAACAAATGCGAAGTACGACGGCGGATTGTTTAATAACAACTCTCAGAACCATATTTTCGTATTATGGATTACCAAAAACTAGTGACGGATAATGGTCCCCCTTACAATTCGGAAGCATTTTTAAAGTTTTGTGACTCCAATAACATAAAATGCCTAAAAAGCCCTGCCTATCATCCTCATTCAAACGGCTTGGCTGAAAGGGCAGTGCAGACAACTAAAAATGCTTTGAAGAAAATGTTAATTGATAAAAACTCCGGAAATTTAGTACCTTTACAAAAGCTAATCGATCGATTTTTACTCAAATATAGTACAACCCCAGGAAGCACTAATTTAATATCTGCAAATGATTTGATATTTAAATATAAAACAAAAACACTCATAGATTATATAAACCCTAAAATTAAACATAATATACACAGTCATCGTCTAGCCTTCAAAGCGATCACTTCGATATTCACTTTACTCTCGTAAACAGTTTATCTATCTGTCTCCCTCTCGTATGGAAAGACATGAAACATTGCGTCGGTGTTCGAGAGGGGCAATTGTTTCAGCGGTTGTTCTATTACCTATCAATCTTAACGCTCGATTTTGTATTCTATCGAGCAGGTGATGCGATTTTTGCGAAGCACCTGCCCAGAGGGGGGAGTTATACTCGAGTGTAGGGCGTATTAATGCTTTATAAATTGTGGCCAGATCAGAAGGAGAAAAATACTTCTTACACCGATACAGAAAACCTAAGCACTTTGCAGCATTTTTAGCGATCTGAAATATATGGTCGTTCCAACGGAGGTCGTCGTTGACACACATACCGAGTATTGAAAGCTTTTCGGTTTCTTCGATGCAAGTGCCATTAATGGACAATGGCATTGGGAGTATGTTTAGCTTTAAGGACAGAAGATAGCATTGAGTTTTCGAAGCATTAAACTCCACACGATTCCTTATACCCCATTTGACAATGCTGTATCGGAGTTTAATGATCTTGACATACGGTACCGTTGCAATTGTTCGTCCGAAGGCGAAGATGTGAATTATCGAACGAATATGAAAAGCTGAGGGTAAAGTCGTCAGCAAAACAGTTAAGTGGATTAGAAGTAACAGACAGAAGATCATTTGTTGATCACACAAGATGGCAGAGTTTTCCCGCCACTTCATGCACCCTATACTTACGCGATGCTTGATGTCGTCATCACAAGATCCTTGGCTGTTGACAAAAATAGATCCAAGATATATACGTACATACACAATGAAATAGGCGTGTATGTATCAGAAAATGAGCAGCATAGGTATTCAGTTTTTTTTTCGCGCTAATGCGGTATCCATTTCCTTCAAGAACATTAACCGATCTACCCATGCATCAAGTGATCATTGCAAGAATGTAGGATCTTCACTTATGATGACTCCATCATCAGCAAGGAGTAATTGATTTACTGTCGAAAGTCAAAGACTCTTATAAAGAGCAAAGAATCCTGGGGCATACAACTTTGATTGAGAACTCTTTGGTGACTGGTCACCCGCATGTAGATAATTTCCTATGGGCAAACTAAATCAGATCTCGTGGTTGTATATTGAATCCTTTTTTTTTCAAAATAAACCAACACAATCGCTTGTGGAATCCCCATATTTTTGTATATTAAGAAAAGGTATTTTTTCCTCTACTGATTAGGCATTTGGTTAACCCTGATATGTTTAGAGATGAGAATCGCGAGCCATGTGGATGACTCCCATTTTTTTCAAAACTCTGAGAGTGTCTCGTTTGGCCCAACAGCTTTTCCCATTTTTGAGTTTTTCACCGCAGCACTAACTTCTTCAATACTGTGATGTCGGGAACTTCTTCCTTTCTTCTATATTGTCTGTAAACGTCGGTAAACAAGTCCGAGTCATGCTTTTTATCTTTTTTTATGAGAGGGGTGAGAAGGGCATGTTGACGAAGCTTTGAAAGTCGATTTTTTTAATTATCACTGCCTTGGCTTCATAATTCCACTCTTCCGCATTGGAAGTGTCTTTTGGTAGTTCCTAGCAGCGATTTTCTTGTTTCATGTTTTGCACCCTGCATACCTCATTTTCATGTCTGTAGATGTTATTCAGAGATAATTTTCCATAATAGAGATAAATGCTTTGCCTTTATCTTTGCCCAGGTTTTACCACATAATTCCTCCAGATTTGATTGCCTTTCATGTCTCCATACAAAAATTCTGTCACTAGAAAAAGATGTTGCTGGGCAATCGCTTTACATTTCTAAATGGTTCAGGATCAGTACCATTCATAGCAGTGGTAATATCTGGCGGGTTAGTACCTCTTATAATATTATAAGTACTTTCACAATGCTTACATTTTCGTATTTACGTTTTCGCAAGTAAATTTTTTTGACACATGCATTTTTGTTTGTGTTTCATCTTTAACGACGCCAATGATCTCCAGTAATATCAACCTAGGGAATTCCTGGCACACTTCTAGGAAAGTTTTTAGGTGTTAAGGTGTCACTAGGTTCACTTTGTTGTTTATTACCACACTGTGGTTTCTCCTTCAATCGCCTTTTACGAAAAGAGAGGCGGCGCAGCATAAACATTCTACCCGTCCCTGTACTGGGGAATTAAAGTAGAAACACAATCACGCTTTACAACCGACTTTAACAATTTGAAAAAGTTCAAATATACGGAAATGTTTACAGTTTATCACAATACTGCTTTTTCTACAAACGCTTTGTTTGACGTACGTAAGGATAACGTAACAAAGCGAGTGATATACAAAAAAGTTCAAATTGACTGAACTTTTTGCTTAAATAATCCCGTACGTCACAGTAAGTGGGCCTCGCCAATTGTGGTGGTAAAAAAAACCGATGGGGGTAAAAGAATCTGTGGCGATTGTAAACAAATACGTGAAAGATGGTCACTATCCGTTAAATAAACCTGAGGATATATTCGCTGATTTATCGGGTTTGAATATTTTTGCGTACTTGACCTTCAAGGAGCATTTCAACAGCTGGAAGTTGAAAAGGATTGCCAAGAACTTTTGACTATAAACACCCACAAAGGGTTGTTCAGGCACCGGTGTTGTTGTTGGTGTTTAGTCTGCACCTGCTATTTTTCAAGCCACTATGGACGAAATTTTAAAGGGTATACCGAAAACAAAAGTGTTTATTGATGATATTTTGATAGGTGGTAAGGATTTAAGGGAATGTTTGGTAATTTTAGAATTGGTTTTGGAAAGATTGGCTGAATTTAATGTTACCGTAAATTTAAAAAAATGCCAATTTCTCAAAGAGGAAATTTAATATTTAGGTCACGTGATTTGCAAGGAGGGAATAAAACCAAATCCTGAAAAGGTAGAAGCAATTAAAAATGCACCAATTCCTTCCGATCTGCATCAATTAAGGTCATATTTAGGACTGATTAACTATTACTCGAAATTCATTCCTAATTTGTCATCTGAATTAAGTGTGTTATACGACCTTACGAAGAAAAATGTTAAGTTTACTTGATCCGATGATTGTAATTTGGCTTTTATGCGGAGTAAGGAACTCTTACTAGAAAATAATTTGTTGGTACATTACGATCCAAAAAAGAGATAGTACTTCATTGCGACGCTAGTCCATATGAAGTCGGAGGAATTCTATCGCTGTGATTGATGGGGTCGATCGTCCGGTTTTGTTTGTCTCAAGTACTCTAAGTTCCGCAGAGCAAAATTATTCCCAGCTTCAACGAGAAGCCTTTGCGATTGTGTTGAGTGTAAGAAAGTTCCATAAAAAAAATTACAACTTATTATGCTCAATCATTGAAGGAAATTTTTAGTTCCACCAAGTCCTTACCCTCTGTTGCAGCTGCAAGAATACAAAGATGGGCTATATTCTTAAGTATGTATCAGTATACTTTAAAGTACCTCAAGAGTATATTGATGACAAATGCGGATGCTATGTCAAGATTGCCTCTTCCTAATCCGACAGGATTAAATAATTTGTCTATTAACAGCTTGCAGCCATTTTTGAAAGATAACATTAATATTAAAATTGTTGAGCAAGAAACCGTAAATGATCCGATATTACAGGACGTAAAAGAGTTAAGTAAAAGGGGGTGGCCTAGAACTACACCGATGCACCTTAATAGACATATTGTTCCTTCCGTTGTGGTTTCCAAGATATTAGAACTTTTACACGAATCTCACATAGGCATTGTTCGCATAAAGATTTTAGCACGTCAGTATTTTTGGTGGGAGGGCATGGAAAATGACATTGAAGATTATGTAAACAGTTGTGAGGTATGGTCGGTTTCCAACAATAAATCTTGTTCAACGTATAAAAGGCCCTGGCCGGAATCGAATTTTTTTTTGAAAAGATTCATGTTGATTTTTTCTACTTTAAGGAAAAGCAATTCTTAATCCTTGTCAACAGCTATAGCAAGTGGATTGATATAAAACAAATGCGAAGTACGACGGCGGATTGTTTAATAACAACTCTCAGAACCATATTTTCGTATTATGGATTACCAAAAACTAGTGACGGATAATGGTCCCCCTTACAATTCGGAAGCATTTTTAAAGTTTTGTGACTCCAATAACATAAAATGCCTAAAAAGCCCTGCCTATCATCCTCATTCAAACGGCTTGGCTGAAAGGGCAGTGCAGACAACTAAAAATGCTTTGAAGAAAATGTTAATTGATAAAAACTCCGGAAATTTAGTACCTTTACAAAAGCTAATCGATCGATTTTTACTCAAATATAGTACAACCCCAGGAAGCACTAATTTAATATCTCCAAATGATTTGATATTTAAATATAAAACAAAAACACTCATTGATTATATAAACCCTAAAATTAAACATAATATACACAGTCATCGTCTAGCCTTCAAAGCGATCACTTCGATATTCACTTTACTCTCGTAAACAGTTTATCTATCTGTCTCCCTCTCGTATGGAAAGACATGAAACATTGCGTCGGTGTTCGAGAGGGGCAATTGTTTCAGCGGTTGTTCTATTACATATCAATCTTGACGCTCGATTTTGTATTCTATCGAGCAGGTGATGCGATTTTTGCGAAGCACCTGCCCAGAGGTGGGAGTTATACTCGAGTGTAGGGCGTATTAATGCTTTATAAATTGTGGCCAGATCAGAAGGAGAAAAATACTTCTTACACCGATACAGAAAACCTAAGCACTTTGCAGCATTTTTAGCGATCTCAAATATATGGTCGTTCCAACGGAGGTCGTCGTTGACACACATACCGAGTATTGAAAGCTTTTCGGTTTCTTCGATGCAAGTGCCATTAATGGACAATGGCATTGGGAGTATGTTTAGCTTTAAGGACAGAAGACAGCATTGAGTTTTCGAAGCATTAAACTCCACACGATTCCTATTACCCCATTTGACAATGCTGTATCGGAGTTTAATGATCTTGACATACGGTACCGTTGCAATTGTTCGTCCGAAGGCGAAGATGTGAATTATCGAACGAATATGAAAAGCTGAGGGTAGAGTCGTCAGAAAAACAGTTAAGTGGATTAGAAGTAACAGACAGGAGATCATTTGTTGATCACACAAGATTGCAGAGTTTTCCCGCCACTTCATACACCCTATACTTACGCGATGCTTGATGTCGTCATCACAAGATCCTTGGCTGTTGACAAAAATAGATCCAAGATATATACGTACATATACAATGAAATAGGCGTGTATGTATCAGAAAATGAGCAGCATAGGTATTCAGTTTTTTTTTCGCGCTAATGCGGTATCCATTTCCTTCAAGAACATTTACCGATCTACCCATGCATCAACTGATCATTGCAAGAATGTAGGATCTTCACTTATGATGACTCCATCATCAGCAAAGAGTAATTGATTTACTGTCGAAAGTCAAAGACTCTAATAAAGAGCAAAGAATCCTGGGGCATACAACTCTTTTGTGACTGGTCATCCGCATGTAGATAATTTCCGGGACTCTGTGTTGCCTATGGGCAAACTTAAGCAGATCTCGTGGTTGTGTATTGAATGCTTTTTTCAAAATAAACCAACACAATCCCTTGTGGAATCCCCATATTTTTGTATATTAAGAAAAGGTATTTTTTCCTCTACTGATTAGGCATTTGGTTAACCCTGATATGTTTAGAGATGAGAATCGCGAGCCATGTGGATGACTCCCATTTTTTTCAAAACTCTGAGAGTGTCTCGTTTGGCCCAACAGCTTTTCCCATTTTTGAGTTTTTCACCGCAGCACTAACTTCTTCAATACTGTGATCTCGGGAACTTCTTCGTTGCAAGATGCAGCTTACAGAAACTATACATTTAAGGTCCATCACAGTATTGTCGTCATCTCGGAACAATTTTGTCGTCAATCACAAGAAGTTGTGCATTGTTAATTACATTTTGTTGAACGAATCTCCAAAACATTTTTCTTTTTTGAACTTGAACTTGCCCCTCAAAGAAGGAAAAATTGCACGGTTTTGAATCAGCAGCAGTTGCAGATATTTCTTCCAACTTCCGATACATGCTCTTCGTAATCTCTACTTGGAGTTCGGCAACTTTCTTCCTTTCTTCTATATTGTCTGTAAACGTCGGTAAACAAGTCCGAGTCATGCTTTTTATCTTTTTTTATGAGAGGGGTGAGAAGGGCATGTTGACGAAGCTTTGAAAGTCGATTTTTTTAATTATCACTGCCTTGGCTTCATAATTCCACTCTTCCGCATTGGAAGTGTCTTTTGGTAGTTCCTAGCAGCGATTTTCTTGTTTCATGTTTTGCACCCTGCATACCTCATTTTCATGCCTGTAGATGTTATTCAGAGATAATTTTCCATAATAGAGGTAAATGCTTTGCCTTTATCTTTGCCCAGGTTTTACCACATAATTCCTCCAGATTTGATTGCCTTTCATGTCTCCATACAAAAATTCTGTCACTAGAAAAAGATGTTGCTGGGCCATCGCTTTACATTTCTAAATGGTTCAGGATCAGTACTATTCATAGCAGTGGTAATACCTGGCGGGTTAGTACCTCTTATAATATTATAAGTACTTTCACAATGCTATACATTTTCGTATTTACGTTTTCGCAAGTAAATTTTTTTGACACATGCATTTTTGTTTGTGTTTCATCTTTAACGACGCCAATGATCTCCAGTAATATCAACCTAGGGAATTCCTGGCACACTTCTAGGAAAGTTTTTAGGTGTTAAGGTGTCACTAGGTTCACTTTGTTGTTTATTACCACACTGTGATTTCTCCTTCAATCGCCTTTTACGAAAAGAGAGGCGGCGCAGCATGAACATTCTACCCGTCCCTGTACTGGGGAATTAAAGTAGAAACACAATCACGCTTTACACCCGACTTTAACAATTTGAAAAAGTTCAAATATACGGAAATGTTTACAGTTTATCACAATACTGCTTTTTCTACAAACGCTTTGTTTGACGTACGTAAGGATAACGTAACAAAGCGAGTGATATACAAAAAAGTTCAAATTGACTGAACTTTTTGCTTAAATAATCCCGTACGTCACAGTAAGTGGGCCTCGCCAATTGTGGTGGTAAAAAAAACCGATGGGGGTAAAAGAATCTGTGGCGATTGTAAACAAATACGTGAAAGATGGTCACTATCCGTTAAATAAACCTGAGGATATATTCGCTGATTTATCGGGTTTGAATATTTTTGCGTACTTGACCTTCAAGGAGCATTTCAACAGCTGGAAGTTGAAAAAGATTGCCAAGAACTTTTGACTATAAACACCCACAAAGGGTTGTTCAGGCACCGGTGTTGTTGTTGTTGGTGTTTAGTCTGCACCTGCTATTTTTCAAGCCACTATGGACGAAATTTTAAAGGGTATACCGAAAACAAAAGTGTTTATTGATGATATTTTGATAATTGGTAAGGATTTAAGGGAATATTTGGTAATTTTAGAATTGGTTTTGGAAACATTGGCTGAATTTAATGTTACCGTAAATTTAAAAAAATGCCAATTTCTCAAAGAGGAAATTTAATATTTAGGTCACGTGATTTGCAAGGAGGGAATAAAACCAAATCCTGAAAAGGTAGAAGCAATTAAAAATGCACCAATTCCTTCCGATCTGCATCAATTAAGGTCATATTTAGGACTGATTAACTATTACTCGAAATTCATTCCTAATTTGTCATCTGAATTAAGTGTGTTATACGACCTTACGAAGAAAAATGTTAAGTTTACTTGATCCGATGATTGTAATTTGGCTTTTATGCGGAGTAAGGAACTCTTACTAGAAAATAATTTGTTGGTACATTACGATCCAAAAAAGAGATAGTACTTCATTGCGACGCTAGTCCATATGGAGTCGGAGGAATTCTATCGCTGTGATTGATGGGGTCGATCGTCCGGTTTTGTTTCTCTCAAGTACTCTAAGTTCCGCAGAGCAAAATTATTCCCAGCTTCAACGAGAAGCCTTTGCGATTGTGTTGAGTGTAAGAAAGTTCCATAAAAAAAATTACAACTTATTATGCTATTATATTATATTATATACAACTATTTATACTTATCATTGAAGGAAATTTTTAGTTCCACCAAGTCCTTACCCTCTGAATACAAAGATGGGCTATATTCTTAAGTATGTATCAGTATACTTTAAAGTACCTCAAGAGTATATTGATGACAAATGCGGATGCTATGTGAAGATTGCCTCTTCCTAATCCAACAGGATTAAATAATTTGTCTATTAACAGCTTGCAGCCATTTTTGAAAGATAACATTAATATTAAAATTGTTGAGCAAGAAACCGTAAATGATCCGATATTACAGGAAGTAAAAGAGTTAAGTAAAAGGGGGTGGCCTAGTAGTAGGCGACATGAAATAAATTTTGAAAATGGATGTCTTTATTATGTTAATAGACATATTGTTCCTTCCGTTGTGGTTTCCAAGATATTAGAACTTTTACACGAATCTCACATAGGCATTGTTCGCATGAAGATTTTAGCACGTCAGTATTTTTTAAGGGAGGGCATGGAAAATGACATTGAAGGTTATGTAAACAGCTGTGAGGTATGCTCGGTTTCCAACAATAAATCTTGTTCAACGTATAAAAGGCCCTGGCCGGAATTGAATTTTTTTTGAAAGGATTCATGTTGATTTTTTCTACTTTAAGGAAGAGCAATTCTTAATCCTTGTCGACAGCTATACAAAGTGGATTGATATAAAACAAATGCGAAGTACGACGGCGGACTGTTTAATAACAACTCTCAGAACCATATTTTCGTATTATGGATTACCAAAAACTCTAGTGACGGATAATTCACAATTCAGAAGCATTTTTAAAGTTTTGTGACTCCAATAAAATAAAATGTCTAAAAAGCCCTGCCTATCATCCTCATTCAAACGGCTTGGCTGAAAGGGCAGTGCAGACAACTAAAAATGCTTTGAAGAAAATGTTAATTGATAAAAACTCCGGAAATTTAGTACCTTTACAAAAGCTAATCGATCGATTTTTACTCAAATATAGTACAACCCCAGGAAGCACTAATTTAATATCTGCAAATGATTTGATATTTAAATATAAAACAAAAACACTCATAGATTATATAAACCCTAAAATTAAACATAATATACACAGTCATCGTCTAGCCTTCAAAGCGATCACTTCGATATTCACTTTACTCTCGTAAACAGTTTATCTATCTGTCTCCCTCTCGTATGGAAAGACATGAAACATTGCGTCGGTGTTCGAGAGGGGCAATTGTTTCAGCGGTTGTTCTATTACCTATCAATCTTAACGCTCGATTTTGTATTCTATCGAGCAGGTGATGCGATTTTTGCGAAGCACCTGCCCAGAGGGGGGAGTTATACTCGAGTGTAGGGCGTATTAATGCTTTATAAATTGTGGCCAGATCAGAAGGAGAAATATACTTCTTACACCGATACAGAAAACCTAAGCACTTTGCAGCATTTTTAGCGATCTGAAATATATGGTCGTTCCAACGGAGGTCGTCGTTGACACACATACCGAGTATTGAAAGCTTTTCGGTTTCTTCGATGCAAGTGCCATTAATGGACAATGGCATTGGGAGTATGTTTAGCTTTAAGGACAGAAGATAGCATTGAGTTTTCGAAGCATTAAACTCCACACGATTCCTTATACCACATTTGACAATGCTGTATCGGAGTTTAATGATCTTGACATACGGTACCGTTGCAATTGTTCGTCCGAAGGCGAAGATGTGAATTATCGAACGAATATGAAAAGCTGAGGGTAAAGTCGTCAGCAAAACAGTTAAGTGGATTAGAAGTAACAGACAGAAGATCATTTGTTGATCACACAAGATGGCAGAGTTTTCCCGCCACTTCATGCACCCTATACTTACGCGATGCTTGATGTCGTCATCACAAGATCCTTGGCTGTTGACAAAAATAGATCCAAGATATATACGTACATACACAATGAAATAGGCGTGTATGTATCAGAAAATGAGCAGCATAGGTATTCAGGTTTTTTTTCGCGCTAATGCGGTATCCATTTCCTTCAAGAACATCTACCGATCTACCCATGCATCAAGTGATCATTGCAAGAATGTAGGATCTTCACTTATGATGACTCCATCATCAGCAAGGAGTAATTGATTTACTGTCGAAAGTCAAAGACTCTTATAAAGAGCAAAGAATCCTGGGGCATACAACTTTGATTGAGAACTCTTTGGTGACTGGTCACCCGCATGTAGATAATTTCCTATGGGCAAACTAAATCAGATCTCGTGGTTGTATATTGAATCCTTTTTTTTCAAAATAAACCAACACAATCGCTTGTGGAATCCCCATATTTTTGTATATTAAGAAAAGGTATTTTTTCCTCTACTGATTAGAAATTTGGTTAACCCTGATATGTTTAGAGATGAGAATCGCGAGCCATGTGGATGACTCCCATTTTTTTCAAAACTCTGAGAGTGTCTCGTTTGGCCCAACTGCTTTTCCCATTTTTGAGTTTTTCACCGCAGCACTAACTTCTTCAATACTGTGATGTCGGGAACTTCTTCCTTTCTTCTATATTGTCTGTAAACGTCGGTAAACAAGTCCGAGTCATGCTTTTTATCTTTTTTTATGAGAGGGGTGAGAAGGGCATGTTGACGAAGCTTTGAAAGTCGATTTTTTTAATTATCACTGCCTTGGCTTCATAATTCCACTCTTCCGCATTGGAAGTGTCTTTTGGTAGTTCCTAGCAGCGATTTTCTTGTTTCATGTTTTGCACCCTGCATACCTCATTTTCATGTCTGTAGATGTTATTCAGAGATAATTTTCCATAATAGAGATAAATGCTTTGCGTTTATCTTTGCCCAGGTTTTACCACATAATTCCTCCAGATTTGATTGCCTTTCATGTCTCCATACAAAAATTCTGTCACTAGAAAAAGATGTTGCTGGGCAATCGCTTTACATTTCTAAATGGTTCAGGATCAGTACCATTCATAGCAGTGGTAATATCTGGCGGGTTAGTACCTCTTATAATATTATAAGTACTTTCACAATGCTTACATTTTCGTATTTACGTTTTCGCAAGTAAATTTTTTTGACACATGCATTTTTGTTTGTGTTTCATCTTTAACGACGCCAATGATCTCCAGTAATATCAACCTAGGGAATTCCTGGCACACTTCTAGGAAATTTTTGAGGTGTTAAGGTGTCACTAGGTTCACTTTGTTGTTTATTACCACACTGTGGTTTCTCCTTCAATCGCCTTTTACGAAAAGAGAGGCGGCGCAGCATAAACATTCTACCCGTCCCTGTACTGGGGAATTAAAGTAGAAACACAATCACGCTTTACAACCGACTTTAACAATTTGAAAAAGTTCAAATATACGGAAATGTTTACAGTTTATCACAATACTGCTTTTTCTACAAACGCTTTGTTTGACGTACGTAAGGATAACGTAACAAAGCGAGTGATATACAAAAAAGTTCAAATTGACTGAACTTTTTGCTTAAATAATCCCGTACGTCACAGTAAGTGGGCCTCGCCAATTGTGGTGGTAAAAAAAACCGATGGGGGTAAAAGAATCTGTGGCGATTGTAAACAAATACGTGAAAGATGGTCACTATCCGTTAAATAAACCTGAGGATATATTCGCTGATTTATCGGGTTTGAATATTTTTGCGTACTTGACCTTCAAGGAGCATTTCAACAGCTGGAAGTTGAAAAGGATTGCCAAGAACTTTTGACTATAAACACCCACAAAGGGTTGTTCAGGCACCGGTGTTGTTGTTGGTGTTTAGTCTGCACCTGCTATTTTTCAAGCCACTATGGACGAAATTTTAAAGGGTATACCGAAAACAAAAGTGTTTATTGATGATATTTTGATAGGTGGTAAGGATTTAAGGGAATGTTTGGTAATTTTAGAATTGGTTTTGGAAAGATTGGCTGAATTTAATGTTACCGTAAATTTAAAAAAATGCCAATTTCTCAAAGAGGAAATTTAATATTTAGGTCACGTGATTTGCAAGGAGGGAATAAAACCAAATCCTGAAAAGGTAGAAGCAATTAAAAATGCACCAATTCCTTCCGATCTGCATCAATTAAGGTCATATTTAGGACTGATTAACTATTACTCGAAATTCATTCCTAATTTGTCATCTGAATTAAGTGTGTTATACGACCTTACGAAGAAAAATGTTAAGTTTACTTGATCCGATGATTGTAATTTGGCTTTTATGCGGAGTAAGGAACTCTTACTAGAAAATAATTTGTTGGTACATTACGATCCAAAAAAGAGATAGTACTTCATTGCGACGCTAGTCCATATGGAGTCGGAGGAATTCTATCGCTGTGATTGATGGGGTCGATCGTCCGGTTTTGTTTGTCTCAAGTACTCTAAGTTCCGCAGAGCAAAATTATTCCCAGCTTCAACGAGAAGCCTTTGCGATTGTGTTGAGTGTAAGAAAGTTCCATAAAAAAAATTACAACTTATTATGCTCAATCATTGAAGGAAATTTTTAGTTCCACCAAGTCCTTACCCTCTGTTGCAGCTGCAAGAATACAAAGATGGGCTATATTCTTAAGTATGTATCAGTATACTTTAAAGTACCTCAAGAGTATATTGATGACAAATGCGGATGCTATGTCAAGATTGCCTCTTCCTAATCCAACAGGATTAAATAATTTGTCTATTAACAGCTTGCAGCCATTTTTGAAAGATAACATTAATATTAAAATTGTTGAGCAAGAAACCGTAAATGATCCGATATTACAGGAAGTAAAAGAGTTAAGTAAAAGGGGGTGGCCTAGAACTACACCGATGCACCTTGAAAAGCATTTTAGTAGGCGACATGAAATAAATTTTGAAAATGGATGTCTTTATTATGTTAATAGACATATTGTTCCTTCCGTTGTGGTTTCCAAGATATTAGAACTTTTACACGAATCTCACATAGGCATTGTTCGCATGAAGATTTTAGCACGTCAGTATTTTTTAAGGGAGGGCATGGAAAATGACATTGAAGGTTATGTAAACAGCTGTGAGGTATGCTCGGTTTCCAACAATAAATCTTGTTCAACGTATAAAAGGCCCTGGCCGGAATTGAATTTTTTTTTGAAAGGATTCATGTTGATTTTTTCTACTTTAAGGAAAAGCAATTCTTAATCCTTGTCGACAGCTATACAAAGTGGATTGATATAAAACAAATGCGAAGTACGACGGCGGACTGTTTAATAACAACTCTCAGAACCATATTTTCGTATTATGGATTACCAAAAACTCTAGTGACGGATAATGGTCCCCCTTACAATTCAGAAGCATTTTTAAAGTTTTGTGACTCCAATAAAATAAAATGCCTAAAAAGCCCTGCCTATCATCCTCATTCAAACGGCTTGGCTGAAAGGGCAGTGCAGACAACTAAAAATGCTTTGAAGAAAATGTTAATTGATAAAAACTCCGGAAATTTAGTACCTTTACAAAAGCTAATCGATCGATTTTTACTCAAATATAGTACAACCCCAGGAAGCACTAATTTAATATCTGCAAATGATTTGATATTTAAATATAAAACAAAAACACTCATAGATTAGGCAATTGTTTCAGCGGTTGTTCTATTACCTATCAATCTTAACGCTCGATTTTGTATTCTATCGAGCAGGTGATGCGATTTTTGCGAAGCACCTGCCCAGAGGGGGAGTTATACTCGAGTGTAGGGCGTATTAATGCTTTATAAAATGTGGCCAGATCAGAAGGAGAAAAATACTTCTTACACCGATACAGAAAACCTAAGCACTTTGCAGCATTTTTAGCGATCTGAAATATATGGTCGTTCCAACGGAGGTCGTCGTTGACACACATACCGAGTATTGAAAGCTTTTCGGTTTCTTCGATGCAAGTGCCATTAATGGACAATGGCATTGGGAGTATGTTTAGCTTTAAGGACAGAAGATAGCATTTAGTTTTCGAAGCATTAAACTCCACACGATTCCTAATACCCCATTTGACAATGCTGTATCGGAGTTTAATGATCTTGACATACGGTACCGTTGCAATTGTTCGTCCGAAGGCGAAGATGTGAATTATCGAACGAATATGAAAAGCTGAGGGTAGAGTCGTCAGCAAAACAGTTAAGTGGATTAGAAGTACCAGACAGAAGATCATTTGTTGATCACACAAGATGACAGAGTTTTCCCGCCACTACATGCACCCTATACTTACGCGATGCTTGATGTCGTCATCACAAGATCCTTGGCTGTTGACAAAAATAGATCCAAGATATATACGTACATACACAATGAAATAGGCGTGTATGTATCAGAAAATGAGCAGCATAGGTATTCAGGTTTTTTTTTCGCGCTAATGCGGTATCCATTTCCTTCAAGAACATCTACCGATCTACCCATGCATCAAGTGATCATTGCAAGAATGTAGGATCTTCACTTATGATGACTCCATCATCAGCAAGGAGTAATTGATTTACTGTCGAAAGTCAAAGACTCTTATAAAGAGCAAAGAATCCTGGGGCATACAACTTTGATTGAGAACTCTTTGGTGACTGGTCACCCGCATGTAGATAATTTCCTATGGGCAAACTAAATCAGATCTCGTGGTTGTATATTGAATGCTTTTTTTTTCAAAATAAACCAACACAATCGTGTTGTGGAATCCCCATATTTTTCTATATTAAGAAAAGGTATTTTTTCCTCTACTGATTAGGCATTTGGTTAACCCTGATATGCTTAGAGATGAGAATCGCGAGCCATGTGGATGACTCCCATTTTTTTCATAACTCTGAGAGTGTCTCGTTTGGCCCAACTGCTTTTCCCATTTTTGAGTTTTTCACCGCAGCACTAACTTCTTCAATACTGTGATGTCGGGAACTTCTTCGTTGCAAGATGCAGCTTACAGAAACTATACATTTAAGGTCCATCACAGTATTGTCGTCATCTCGGAACAATTTTGTCGTCAATCCAAAGAAGTTGTGCATTGTTAATTACATTTTGTTGAACGAATCTCCAAAACATTTTTCTTTCTTTGAACTTGAACTTGCCCCTCAAAGAAGGAAAAATTGCATGGTTTTAAATCAGCAGCAGTTGCAGATATTTCTTCCAACTTCCGATACATGCTCTTCGTAATCTCTACTTGGAGTTCGGCAACTTTCTTCCTTTCTTCTATTTTGTCTGTAAACGTCGGTAAACAAGTCCGAGTCATGCTTTTTATCTTTTTTTATGAGAGGGGTGAGAAGGGCATGTTGACGAAGCTTTGAAAGTCGATTTTTTTAATTATCACTGCCTTGGCTTCATAATTCCACTCTTCCGCATTGGAAGTGTCTTTTGGTAGTTCCTAGCAGCGATTTTCTTGTTTCATGTTTTGCACCCTGCATACCTCATTTTCATGTCTGTAGATGTTATTCAGAGATAATTTTCCATAATAAAGATAAATGCTTTGCCTTTATCTTTGCCCAGGTTTTACCACATAATTCCTCCAGATTTGATTGCCTTTCATGTCTCCATACAAAAATTCTGTCACTAGAAAAAGATGTTGCTGGGCAATCGCTTTACATTTCTAAATGGTTCAGGATCAGTACCATTCATAGCAGTGGTAATACCTGGCGGGTTAGTACCTCTTATAATATTATAAGTACTTTCACAATGCTATACATTTTCGTATTTACGTTTTCGCAAGTAAATTTTTTTGACACATGCATTTTTGTTTGTGTTTCATCTTTAACGACGCCAATGATCTCCAGTAATATCAACCTAGGGAATTCCTGGCACACTTCTAGGAAAGTTTTTAGGTGTTAAGGTGTCTCTAGGTTCACTTTGTTGTTTATTACCACACTGTGATTTCTCCTTCAATCGCCTTTTACGAAAAGAGAGGCGGCGCAGCATGAACATTCTACTCGTCCCTGTACTGGGGAGTTAAAGTAGAAACACAATCACGCTTTACAACCGACTTTAACAATTTGAAAAAGTTCAAATATACGGAAATGTTTACAGCTTATCACAATACTGCTTTTTCTACAAACGCTTTGTTTGACGTACGTAAGGATAACGTAACAAAGCGATTGATATACAAAAAAGTTCAAATTGACTGAACTTTTTGCTTAAATAATCCCGTACGTCAGAGTAAGTGGGCCTCGCCAATTGTGGTGGTAAAAAAAACCGATGGGGGTAAAAGAATCTGTGCCGATTGTAAACAAATACGTGAAAGATGGTCACTATCCGTTAAATAAACCTGAGGATATATTCGCTGATTTATCGGGTTTGAATATTTCTGCGTACTTGACCTTCAAGGAGCATTTCAACAGCTGGAAGTTGAAAAGGATTGCCAAGAACTTTTGACTATAAACACCCACAAAGGGTTGTTCAGGCACCGGTGTTGTTGTTGTTGGTGTTAAGTCTGCACCTGCTATTTTTCAAGCCTCTATGGACGAAATTTTAAAGGGTATACCGAAAACAAAAGTGTTTATTAATGATATTTTGATAGGTGGTAAGGATTTAAGGGAATGTTTGGTAATTTTAGAATTGGTTTTGGAAAGATTGGCTGAATTTAATGTTACCGTAAATTAAAAAAAATGCCAATTTCTCAAAGAGGAAAATTAATATTTAGGTCACGTGATTTGCAAGGAGGGAATAAAACCAAATCCTGAAAAGGTAGAAGCAATTAAAAATGCACCAATTCCTTCCGATCTGCATCAATTAAGGTCATATTTAGGACTGATTAACTATTACTCGAAATTCATTCCTAATTTGTCATCTGAATTAAGTGTTATACGACCTTACGAAGAAAAATGTTAAGTTTACTTGATCCGATGATTGTAATTTGGCTTTTATGCGGAGTAAGGAACTCTTACTAGAAAATAATTTGTTGGTACATTACGATCCAAAAAAGAGATAGTACTTCATTGCGACGCTAGTCCATATGGAGTCGGAGGAATTCTATCGCTGTGATTGATGGGGTCGATCGTCCGATTTTGTTTGTCTCAAGTACTCTAAGTTCCGCAGAGCAAAATTATTCCCAGCTTCAACGAGAAGCCTTTGCGATTGTGTTGAGTGTAAGAAAGTTCCATAAAAAAAATTACAACTTATGCTCAATCATTGAAGGAAATTTTTAGTTCCACCAAGTCCTTACCCTCTGTTACAGCTGCAAGAATACAAAGATGGGCTATATTCTTAAGTATGTATCAGTATACTTTAAAGTACCTCAAGAGTATATTGATGACAAATGCGGATGCTATGTCAAGATTGCCTCTTCCTAATCCAACAGGATTAAATAATTTGTCTATTAACAGCTTGCAGCCATTTTTGAAAGATAACATTAATATTAAAATTGTTGAGCAAGAAACCGTAAATGATCCGATATTACAGGAAGTAAAAGAGTTAAGTAAAAGGGGGTGGCCTAGAACTACACCGATGCACCTTGAAAAGCATTTTAGTAGGCGACATGAAATAAATTTTGAAAATGGATGTCTTTATTATGTTAATAGACATATTGTTCCTTCCGTTGTGGTTTCCAAGATATTAGAACTTTTACACGAATCTCACATAGGCATTGTTCGCATGAAGATTTTAGCACGTCAGTATTTTTTAAGGGAGGGCATGGAAAATGACATTGAAGGTTATGTAAACAGCTGTGAGGTATGCTCGGTTTCCAACAATAAATCTTGTTCAACGTATAAAAGGCCCTGGCCGGAATTGAATTTTTTTTTGAAAGGATTCATGTTGATTTTTTCTACTTTAAGGAAAAGCAATTCTTAATCCTTGTCGACAGCTATACAAAGTGGATTGATATAAAACAAATGCGAAGTACGACGGCGGACTGTTTAATAACAACTCTCAGAACCATATTTTCGTATTATGGATTACCAAAAACTCTAGTGACGGATAATGGTCCCCCTTACAATTCAGAAGCATTTTTAAAGTTTTGTGACTCCAATAAAATAAAATGCCTAAAAAGCCCTGCCTATCATCCTCATTCAAACGGCTTGGCTGAAAGGGCAGTGCAGACAACTAAAAATGCTTTGAAGAAAATGTTAATTGATAAAAACTCCGGAAATTTAGTACCTTTACAAAAGCTAATCGATCGATTTTTACTCAAATATAGTACAACCCCAGGAAGCACTAATTTAATATCTGCAAATGATTTGATATTTAAATATAAAACAAAAACACTCATAGATTAGGCAATTGTTTCAGCGGTTGTTCTATTACCTATCAATCTTAACCCTCGATTTTGTATTCTATCGAGCAGGTGATGCGATTTTTGCGAAGCACCTGCCCAGAGGGGGAGTTATACTCGAGTGTAGGGCGTATTAATGCTTTATAAAATGTGGCCAGATCAGAAGGAGAAAAATACTTCTTACACCGATACAGAAAACCTAAGCACTTTGCAGCATTTTTAGCGATCTGAAATATATGGTCGTTCCAACGGAGGTCGTCGTTGACACACATACCGAGTATTGAAAGCTTTTCGGTTTCTTCGATGCAAGTGCCATTAATGGACAATGGCATTGGGAGTATGTTTAGCTTTAAGGACAGAAGATAGCATTTAGTTTTCGAAGCATTAAACTCCACACGATTCCTAATACCCCATTTGACAATGCTGTATCGGAGTTTAATGATCTTGACATACGGTACCGTTGCAATTGTTCGTCCGAAGGCGAAGATGTGAATTATCGAACGAATATGAAAAGCTGAGGGTAGAGTCGTCAGCAAAACAGTTAAGTGGATTAGAAGTACCAGACAGAAGATCATTTGTTGATCACACAAGATGACAGAGTTTTCCCGCCACTACATGCACCCTATACTTACGCGATGCTTGATGTCGTCATCACAAGATCCTTGGCTGTTGACAAAAATAGATCCAAGATATATACGTACATACACAATGAAATAGGCGTGTATGTATCAGAAAATGAGCAGCATAGGTATTCAGGTTTTTTTTTCGCGCTAATGCGGTATCCATTTCCTTCAAGAACATCTACCGATCTACCCATGCATCAAGTGATCATTGCAAGAATGTAGGATCTTCACTTATGATGACTCCATCATCAGCAAGGAGTAATTGATTTACTGTCGAAAGTCAAAGACTCTTATAAAGAGCAAAGAATCCTGGGGCATACAACTTTGATTGAGAACTCTTTGGTGACTGGTCACCCGCATGTAGATAATTTCCTATGGGCAAACTAAATCAGATCTCGTGGTTGTATATTGAATGCTTTTTTTTTCAAAATAAACCAACACAATCGTGTTGTGGAATCCCCATATTTTTCTATATTAAGAAAAGGTATTTTTTCCTCTACTGATTAGGCATTTGGTTAACCCTGATATGCTTAGAGATGAGAATCGCGAGCCATGTGGATGACTCCCATTTTTTTCATAACTCTGAGAGTGTCTCGTTTGGCCCAACTGCTTTTCCCATTTTTGAGTTTTTCACCGCAGCACTAACTTCTTCAATACTGTGATGTCGGGAACTTCTTCGTTGCAAGATGCAGCTTACAGAAACTATACATTTAAGGTCCATCACAGTATTGTCGTCATCTCGGAACAATTTTGTCGTCAATCCAAAGAAGTTGTGCATTGTTAATTACATTTTGTTGAACGAATCTCCAAAACATTTTTCTTTCTTTGAACTTGAACTTGCCCCTCAAAGAAGGAAAAATTGCATGGTTTTAAATCAGCAGCAGTTGCAGATATTTCTTCCAACTTCCGATACATGCTCTTCGTAATCTCTACTTGGAGTTCGGCAACTTTCTTCCTTTCTTCTATTTTGTCTGTAAACGTCGGTAAACAAGTCCGAGTCATGCTTTTTATCTTTTTTTATGAGAGGGGTGAGAAGGGCATGTTGACGAAGCTTTGAAAGTCGATTTTTTTAATTATCACTGCCTTGGCTTCATAATTCCACTCTTCCGCATTGGAAGTGTCTTTTGGTAGTTCCTAGCAGCGATTTTCTTGTTTCATGTTTTGCACCCTGCATACCTCATTTTCATGTCTGTAGATGTTATTCAGAGATAATTTTCCATAATAAAGATAAATGCTTTGCCTTTATCTTTGCCCAGGTTTTACCACATAATTCCTCCAGATTTGATTGCCTTTCATGTCTCCATACAAAAATTCTGTCACTAGAAAAAGATGTTGCTGGGCAATCGCTTTACATTTCTAAATGGTTCAGGATCAGTACCATTCATAGCAGTGGTAATACCTGGCGGGTTAGTACCTCTTATAATATTATAAGTACTTTCACAATGCTATACATTTTCGTATTTACGTTTTCGCAAGTAAATTTTTTTGACACATGCATTTTTGTTTGTGTTTCATCTTTAACGACGCCAATGATCTCCAGTAATATCAACCTAGGGAATTCCTGGCACACTTCTAGGAAAGTTTTTAGGTGTTAAGGTGTCTCTAGGTTCACTTTGTTGTTTATTACCACACTGTGATTTCTCCTTCAATCGCCTTTTACGAAAAGAGAGGCGGCGCAGCATGAACATTCTACTCGTCCCTGTACTGGGGAGTTAAAGTAGAAACACAATCACGCTTTACAACCGACTTTAACAATTTGAAAAAGTTCAAATATACGGAAATGTTTACAGCTTATCACAATACTGCTTTTTCTACAAACGCTTTGTTTGACGTACGTAAGGATAACGTAACAAAGCGAGTGATATACAAAAAAGTTCAAATTGACTGAACTTTTTGCTTAAATAATCCCGTACGTCAGAGTAAGTGGGCCTCGCCAATTGTGGTGGTAAAAAAAACCGATGGGGGTAAAAGAATCTGTGCCGATTGTAAACAAATACGTGAAAGATGGTCACTATCCGTTAAATAAACCTGAGGATATATTCGCTGATTTATCGGGTTTGAATATTTCTGCGTACTTGACCTTCAAGGAGCATTTCAACAGCTGGAAGTTGAAAAGGATTGCCAAGAACTTTTGACTATAAACACCCACAAAGGGTTGTTCAGGCACCGGTGTTGTTGTTGTTGGTGTTAAGTCTGCACCTGCTATTTTTCAAGCCTCTATGGACGAAATTTTAAAGGGTATACCGAAAACAAAAGTGTTTATTAATGATATTTTGATAGGTGGTAAGGATTTAAGGGAATGTTTGGTAATTTTAGAATTGGTTTTGGAAAGATTGGCTGAATTTAATGTTACCGTAAATTAAAAAAAATGCCAATTTCTCAAAGAGGAAAATTAATATTTAGGTCACGTGATTTGCAAGGAGGGAATAAAACCAAATCCTGAAAAGGTAGAAGCAATTAAAAATGCACCAATTCCTTCCGATCTGCATCAATTAAGGTCATATTTAGGACTGATTAACTATTACTCGAAATTCATTCCTAATTTGTCATCTGAATTAAGTGTTATACGACCTTACGAAGAAAAATGTTAAGTTTACTTGATCCGATGATTGTAATTTGGCTTTTATGCGGAGTAAGGAACTCTTACTAGAAAATAATTTGTTGGTACATTACGATCCAAAAAAGAGATAGTACTTCATTGCGACGCTAGTCCATATGGAGTCGGAGGAATTCTATCGCTGTGATTGATGGGGTCGATCGTCCGATTTTGTTTGTCTCAAGTACTCTAAGTTCCGCAGAGCAAAATTATTCCCAGCTTCAACGAGAAGCCTTTGCGATTGTGTTGAGTGTAAGAAAGTTCCATAAAAAAAATTACAACTTATGCTCAATCATTGAAGGAAATTTTTAGTTCCACCAAGTCCTTACCCTCTGTTACAGCTGCAAGAATACAAAGATGGGCTATATTCTTAAGTATGTATCAGTATACTTTAAAGTACCTCAAGAGTATATTGATGACAAATGCGGATGCTATGTCAAGATTGCCTCTTCCTAATCCAACAGGATTAAATAATTTGTCTTTTAACAGCTTGCAGCCATTTTTGAAAGATAACATTAATATTAAAATTGTTGAGCAAGAAACCGTAAATGATCCGATATTACAGGAAGTAAAAGAGTTAAGTAAAAGGGGGTGGCCTAGAACTACACCGATGCACCTTGAAAAGCATTTTAGTAGGCGACATGAAATAAATTTTGAAAATGGATGTCTTTATTATGTTAATAGACATATTGTTCCTTCCGTTGTGGTTTCCAAGATATTAGAACTTTTACACGATTCTCACATAGGCATTGTTCGCATGAAGATTTTAGCACGTCAGTATTTTTTAAGGGAGGGCATGGAAAAAGACATTGAAGGTTATGTAAACAGCTGTGAGGTATGCTCGGTTTCCAACAATAAATCTTGTTCAACGTATAAAAGGCCCTGGCCGGAATTGAATTTTTTTTTTAAAGGATTCATGTTGATTTTTTCTACTTTAAGGAAAAGCAATTCTTAATCCTTGTCGACAGCTATAGCAAGTGGATTGATATAAAACAAATGCGAAGTACGACGGCGGACTGTTTAATAACAACTCTCAGACCCATATTTTCGTATTATGGATTACCAAAAACTCTAGTGACGGATAATGGTCCCCCTTACAATTCAGAAGCATTTTTAAAGTTTTGTGACTCCAATAACATAAAATGCCTAAAAAGCCCTGCCTATCATCCTCATTCAAACGGCTTGGCTGAAAGGGCAGTGCAGACAACTAAAAATGTTAATTGATAAAAACTCCGGAAATTTAGTACCTTTACAAAAGCTAATCGATCGATTTTTACTCAAATATAGTACAACCCCAGGAAGCACTAATTTAATATCTCCAAATGATTTGATATTTTAATATAAAACAAAAACACTCATAGATTATATAAACCCTAAAATTAAACATAATATACACAGTCATCGTCTAGCCTTCAAAGCGATCACTTCGATATTCACTTTACTCTCGTAAACAGTTTATCTATCTGTCTCCCTCTCGTATGGAAAGACATGAAACATTGCGTCGGTGTTCGAGAGGGGCAATTGTTTCAGCGGTTGTTCTATTACATATCAATCTTAACGCTCGATTTTGTATTCTATCGAGCAGGTGAAGCGATTTTTGCGAAGCACCTGCCCAGAGGTGGGAGTTATACTCGAGTGTAGGGCGTATTAATGCTTTATAAATTGTGGCCAGATCAGAAGGAGAAAAATACTTCTTACACCGATACAGAAAATCTAAGCACTTTGCAGCATTAAGGCGAAGATATGAATTATCGAACGAATATGAAAAGCTGAGGGTAGAGTCGTCAGAAAAACAGTTAAGTGGACTATAAGTAACAGACAGAAGATCATTTGTTGATCACACAAGATGGCAGAGTTTTCCCGCCACTTCATACACCCTATACTTACGCGATGCTTGATGTCGTCATCACAAGATCCTTGGCTGTTGACAAAAATAGATCCAAGATATATACGTACATATACAATGAAATAGGCGTGTATGTATCAGAAAATGAGCAGCATAGGTATTCAGGTTTTTTTTCGCGCTATTGCGGTATCCATTTCCTTCAAGAACATCTACCGATCTACCCATGCATCAAGTGATCATTGCAAGAATCTAGGATCTTCACTTATGATAACTCCATGATCAGCAAAGAGTAATTGATTTACTGTCGAAAGTCAAAGACTCTAATAAAGAGCAAAGAATCCTGGGGCATACAACTTTGATTGGGAACTCTTTGGTAACTGGTCACCCGCATGTAGATAATTTCCTATGGGCAAACTAAATCAGATCTCGTGGTTGTATATTGAATGCTTTTTTCAAAATAAACCAACACAATCGCTTGTGGAATCCCCATATTTTTGTAGATTAAGAAGAGGTATTTTTTCCTCTACTGATTAGGCATTTGGTTAACCCTGATATGTTTAGAGATGAGAATCGCGAGCCATGTGGATGACTCCCATTTTTTTCATAACTCTGAGAGTGTCTCGTTTGGCCCAACTGCTTTTCCCATTTTTGAGTTTTTCACCGCAGCACTAACTTCTTCAATACTGTGATGTCGGGAACTTCTTCGTTGCAAGATGCAGCTCACAGAAACTACATTTAAGGTCCATCACAATATTGTCGTCATCTCGGAACAATTTTGTCGTCAATCACAAGAAGTTGTGCATTGTTAATTACATTTTGTTGAACGAATCTCCAAAATATTTTTCCTTCTTTGAACTTGAACTTGCCCCTAAAAGAAGGAAAAATTGCATGGTTTTGAATCAGCAGCAGTTGCAGATATTTCTTCCAACTTCCGATACATGCTCTTCGTAATCTCTACTTGGAGTTCGGCAACTTTCTTCCTTTCTTCTATATTGTCTGTACACGTCGGTAAACAAGTCCGAGTCATGCTTTTTATCTTTTTTTATGAGAGCGGTGAGGGCATGTTGACGAAGCTTTGAAAGTCGATTTTTTTAATTATCACTGCCTTGGCTTAATAATTCCACTCTTCCGCATTGGAAGTGTCTTTTGGTAGTTCCTAGCAGTGATTTTCTTGTTTCATGTTTTGCACCCTGCATACCTCATTTTCATGTCTGTAGATGTTATTCAGAGATAATTTTCCATAATAGAGATAAATGCTTTGCCTTTATCTTTGCCCAGGTTTTACCACATAATTCCTCCAGATTTGATTGCCTTTCATGTCTCCATACAAAAATTCTGTCACTAGAAAAAGATGTTGCTGGGCAATCGCTTTACATTTCTAAATGGTTCAGGATCAGTACCATTCATAGCAGTGGTAATACCTGGCGGGTTAGTACCTCTTTTAATATTATAAGTACTTTCACAATGCTTACATTTTCGTATTTACGTTTTCGCAAGTAAATTTTTTTGACACATGCATTTTTGTTTGTGTTTCATCTTTAACGACGCCAATGATCTCCAGTAATATCAACCTAGGGAATTCCTGGCACACTTCTAGGAAAGTTTTTAGGTGTTAAGGTGTCTCTAGGTTCACTTTGTTGTTTATTACCACACTGTGATTTCTCCTTCAATCGCCTTTTACGAAAAGAGAGGCGGCGCAGCATGAACATTCTACCCGTCCCTGTACTGGGGAATTAAAGTAGAAACACAATCACGCTTTACAACCGACTTTGACAATTTGAAAAGGTTCAAATATGCGGAAATGTTTACAGTTTATCACAATACTGCTTTTTCTACAAACGCTTTGTTTGACGTACGTAAGGATAACGTAACAAAGCGAGTGATATACAAAAAAGTTCAAATTGACTGAACTTTTTGCTTAAATAATCCCGTACGTCACAGTAAGTGGACCTCGCCAATTGTGGTGGTAAAAAAACCGATGGGGGTAAAAGAATCTGTGGCGATTGTAAACAAATACGTGAAAGATGATCACTATCCGTTAAATAAACCTGAGGATATATTCGCTGATTTATCGGGTTTGAATATTTTTGCGTACTTGACCTTCAAGGAGCATTTCAACAGCTGGAAGTTGAAAAGGATTGCCAAGAACTTTTGACTATAAACACCCACAAAGGGTTGTTCAGGCACCGGTGTTGTTGTTGTTGGTGTTTAGTCTGCACCTGCTATTTTTCAAGCCACTATGGACGAAATTTTAAAGGGTATACCGAAAACAAAAGTGTTTATTGATGATATTTTGATAGGTGGTAAGGATTTAAGGGAATGTTTGGTAATTTTAGAATCGGTTTTGGAAAGATTGGCTGAATATAATGTTACCGTAAATTTAAAAAAAATGCCAATTTCTCAGAGGAAATTTAATATTTAGGTCACGTGATTTCCAAGGAGGGAATAAAACCAAATCCTGAAAAGGTAGAAGCAATTAAAAATGCACCAATTCCTTCCGATCTGCATCAATTAAGGTCATATTTAGGACTGATTAACTATTACTCGAAATTCATTCCTAATTTGTCATCTGAATTAAGTGTGTTATACGACCTTACGAAGAAAAATGTTAAGTTTACTTGATCCGATGATTGTAATTTGGCTTTTATGCGGAGTAAGGAACTCTTACTAGAAAATAATTTGTTGGTACATTACGATCCAAAAAAAGAGATAGTAATTCATTGCGACGCCAGTCCATATGGAGTCGGAGGAATTCTATCGCATGTGATTGATGGGGTCGATCGTCCGGTTTTGTTTGTCTCAAGTACTCTAAGTTCCGCAGAGCAAAATTATTCCCAGCTTCAACGAGAAGCCTTTGCGATTGTGTTGAGTGTAAAAAAGTTCCATACAAAAAAAATTACAACTTATTATGCTCAATCATTGAAGGAAATTTTTAGTTCCACCAAGTCCTTACCCTCTGTTGCAGCTGCAAGAATACAAAGATGGGCTATATTCTTAAGTATGTATCAGTATACTTCAAAGTACCGCAAGTGAATTGATATAAAACAAATGCGAAGTACGACGGCGGACTGTTTAATAACAACTCTCAGAACCATATTTTCGTATTATGGATTACCAAAAACTCTAGTGACGGATAATGGTCCCCCTTAAAATTCAGAAGCATTTTTAAAGTTTTGTGACTCCAATAACATAAACTGCCTAAAAAGCCCTGCCTATCATCCTCATTCAAACGGCTTGGCTGAAAGGGCAGTGCAGACAACTAAAAATGCTTTGAAGAAAATGTTAATTGATAAAAACTCCGGAAATTTAGTACCTTTACAAAAGCTAATCGATCGATTTTTACTCAAATATAGTACAACCCCAGGAAGCACTTATTTAATATCCAAATGATTTGATATTTAAATATAAAACAAAAACACTCATAGATTATATAAACCCTAAAATTAAACAAAATATACACAGTCATCGTTTAGCCTTCAAAGCGATCACTTTGATATTCACTTTACTCTCGTAAACAGTTTATCTATCTGTCTCCCTCTCGTAAGGAAAGACATGAAACATTGCGTCGGTGTTCCAGAGGGGCAATTGTTTCAGCGGTTTTTTATTACCTATCAATCTTAACGCTCGATTTTGTATTCTACCGTCATATTCCATAATATGCCTAGTTTTCCCAAAAATATTAATTTGTTCATGAATTGTGATCCTAGCTTTACATAATAACATTTTCTGCTTAAAATGATTTAAAGGTTTTTTAGTTTCCTTAATATCCTCATTATCACTACTTTCTGCTGAGTGCTGAGTACCATCTGTGGAAGAGCTGTCTGTGATATTATTCAAGGTTTGTCTAGAGAGGGCATCTGCAACTACATTTGTAGTCCCTGGTTTATATATAATTTTTGGTGCGTATTCCTCTATGAGGGCATGCCATCGCTTCATTTTAATATTAGGATTTGTTTTTGAGACTGCAAAGGTCAAAGGTTGGTGATCGGTATGGATCTCCAAATTTGCTACTCCATAGAGATAATTTCTTAATATTTTTAATGCGTATACTATGGCATACAACTCTTTCATTCGCTGCATATGATCGTTCTGTTTTGCCTAAGGTTTTACTAATAAACGTAATAGGCTCGTTATCTTGAGACAAAACGGCTCCTATCACATCGTCGGATGCATCTGTAGTTAGCATAGCACGAACTTTTTATTATAATCTGGCTGATTTAGCTCTGTTTCTAGAATTAAATGATTTTTTAATTTTTCAAAAGCTTTTATGGCTTCGCTGTCTAATGTTATCATGGTTTTTTTTTGCCATGTGAGTTGAAACTTGACCACTTTCGTTTTGAAGGTATCTGGTCAAAGGTTTAGCTATATTAGCATAATTTTGGATAAACTTCCTATAATACCCTATCATTCCCAGAAATGATCTTAACTGCCTTAGTGTTTTTGGTTCGGGGTATTCCCTTATTGTCTTTACTTTTTCTTTATTTGTTTTAATAATATTATGGGCTATTACATATCCCAAAAAATCTACCTTTCTTTATAAAATAATCATTTTTCAAGTGGAATCTTCATATTAGCTTGCTTGAGAGTATCTATTATTTTTAATATATGTTCAGAGTGCTCTTCTAAACTGTTTGAAAATACTATTATGACATCTATATATACATGACAAATTTTTCCCACATATGGTCTCAATATATCGTCCATTGCTCGTTGGAAAATAGATGGAGCATTCTTTAATCCGAATGGCATCCTTGTATATTCATACTTCCCATTATTAATTGAGAAACTCGTTTTTTCAATATCTTCCTCTCTTACTTTTATTTGATGGAACCCTGACTCTAAGTCTAATGGTGGAAAAATATTTCGCCTTCCCAAGATTACTCAATATTACATTGGTATCAGGTATCGGGTATTTGTCTGAGATCGTATTCTCATTCAATTTCTTGTAATCAATTACAAGCCTATTTTTCGGAGTTCCATTTTCATTAAAACCTTTTTTTGGTACGACCCAAACTGGGGAGTTATACGGACTTTTGCTTGGTCTAATAATGCCATCTTGTAAGAGTCTTTCTATTTCTGTATTGACGAAATTATTTGCACGAGATAATAATAATATATATAATAATAAGGTAAGGATATTGCTTACTCCAAACTGGTTTTTCGTTCGTTGTACGGATTTCCGCCGATACGTCTGTCCTGAATGGAAGTGAGATATTTATAGAACTATGTTCCCTCTCTATTTCCTTTACTATTCGCTTAGTCAAACTTTGGATATTTGCGTCAGAAATATTATAATTTTTATCTCCCCTTTCAAAATAGATTTTCTCTACCCTATTATTATAAGTGATAGTTTCATCTTCAAAAGTAATATGGGCATTTATTTGTTTTAATAAATTTGAACCGATAAGTACGTCGTACTCTAAATTTTCTATTACGTAAACTCTTATATCAGAGTCGAATATAAATACATCGTGGTATTTATCGATAATAATTTCACTATTGACAGTGAATGCTCTTTTCTTAATTACTAATTTTTGTTCATCTAAAAATAAGTTTGGTTTACAATAATTACTTGTAGCGCCTGTGTCTAGCAACATTTTTATTCGTTTAGTTATGATGGTTCGCAATAAGTGTGGCAAACCGAGGCTTGGCCTAAAAAATTATCTTTTTGTTCATTTAAATTGTTAATTCTTTCAATTTTAATCGAAGGAGTTTGTATACTTTGCTGTATACTATTATTGCGTTCTCTTTTGAAAATAGGTCTTTGGTTTCTGCCATTGTGGCTGATAATTATTATTTGATTGTCTAAAAGGATTAGTCCTTTTCGAGTCTTCGAAACGTTTTTGTTCATACCTATTTATAGGTCTATGGGCTGAACTTCCTAACTCCATGAGTTCTGGTTTAATATGCCTTGCGGGTGGATTATTAAAATTCCGTGGAGGAAATCTTAAATTATTTTGATCCCGTGTAGACACTTGGGTTCGATTAAATTGTAGATCAAAGTTTGCTCTAGCATTGTTGGATTCCAATTCTTGTGCTTTTGCTTAAGCGCAAGGTAAATCTTCAGGAGAAATGGAAAATAAAATATTAGACAAAGGAGCATTAAGCCCTGTAATAAATACTCGAAGCGCGTTTCTGCGATTGGTATTATTTTTCCTTAGTCAAGGCTGAATCTGTACCATATGACATTATGGTTTTATTGATTAAGAGTGTCAACTTTTGATTTACTAAATTATAATAATCAATTATATGCAATTACCTTGACGTAACACACTTAATTCTTGCTCTATTATAACGGGTGATTTTTTTGAGGTTAGGATTTTCATGCATTAGTATTTGACAGATCACGCGGGATTTCAGACATGGTGTCAAAGAGAAAAATGCTCAGTATGCTTTGACATTTCATCATGAATAAACTTACTAACGAGCAACGCTTGAAAATCATTGAATTTTATTACCAAAATCAGTGAAAAGTTGGCAGAAAATCCGCTTTTTTATCGACAGCGATGAGGCTCATTTCTGGTTGAATGGCTACGTAAATAAGTAAAATTGCCGCATTTGGAGTGAAGAGCAACCAGAAGCCGTTCAAGAACTGCCCATGCATCCCGAAAAATGCACTGTTTGGTGTGGTTTGTACGCTGGTGGAATCATTGGACCGTATTTTTTCAAAGATGCTGTTGGACGCAACGTTACGGTGAATGAACCGAACACTGATTTTGGTAATAAAATTCAATGATTTGCAAGCGTTGCTCGTTAGTAAGTCTATTCATGATGAAATGTCAAAGCATACTGAGCATCTTTCTCTTTGACACCATGTCTGAAATTCCGCGATCTGTCAAATACTAATGCATCAAAATCCTAACCTCAAAAAAATCACCCGTTATGAACAGGTCTCTTATCAGCATATGCGAAATCTAATCGAGCGATTATCGCGTCAAAATTAAGTACTGTGCCATGGTTGGTCAGTATATCATTTGCATTATTGATTATTTTATTTCTTAATATAGTTAATGCTGCAAAGTACCTACGGCTGCCTTTTTATAAAGAGATATAGAGTTGTAAGCTGCCTCGCGCCAACTTACGTAAGATATAGTATTTCCGGAAAATTCTGGTAGTGATCTTATCACATCTAATGTTTCGGAACAGGTGACGTTATCGTCGATTTTCTGTAACTCATATTCTGTAACTAATGAACTATTGGTTACTGCCTCAAGGGTTTATTTTAGGGATTTAATCTCTGCTTGCAGAGATACCTTGTTGGCTGCTATGAGCCTAGTAATAGTCTCCTCGGTAATCATTATTTCTTTGTTTAGGTTTTCTAAATGTAGGTTTTTGAATTTTTTTAACAGTTCGTCCAGTTTTTTTATTTAAAGGAAAAGTGCGTATTTCACAGATAATATTTTAATTTTTAATTTTCTAATTCTTTCTTAATATCTAAACACACTTAAAAATGCAAAATATCTTACTATAAATATTTCTGCTGCTGCTTCCGCTGGATGAAAATTTGTAATTGATGTCGTCTATTTGGACTCTCCTTTCGTACTGATGATTATAAAAATATTTCTGCTACTGCTTCTTCCGATTAAATTTTTTTTACTGATGATCTCACAATTGTATTGTTTATTTATTCAGCTTTGTTTGGTTGCACTGAATATATTTTAGCGTTCCTTTGTTTATACTTTATTTTGTTTATTTATTTTTCTTTTTATCTCTTTTTTTATTTTTATTTTTTATTCGCACTTGATTTTTTTTTTTTTTTTTTTTTAGGCGTTATTATTTTCCACGTCTTCTTTTTGTTGCTTATATACTCTTTTATTTTATTTACGTGTTTAATCAATTCTTTTTTATTTTTTCTTCACTGGGTTTTTTCCATTTGAGAAAAACGAAAAATTTAATTTTATTTTCTTCACCTTTATTTTCAATTCACTTTTTTTATTTTTCTCCTTTTTTAGGATACTTTTAAAGTTTTTTTTGTTCTCCTTTTTGAATATTGTTTTCCCTTTTCTTTGAAAGGTACTTATTTATTTAATTTTGTGGTAACACTTCACATCACACACGAGACAATATTAATTTTCCCCTTACTTGGTTTTTTTCAGGTTAACAGAAAATAATATGTCCTGTCACGGTCGCCAATTATAAAAATCAAAAAGATTTTTCAGTTGTTAAAAAAGAATGCTTTATTTCGGCTTCTCAGTAAGAACTATCTTAAAAATCTTAGCTTGCTCAGAAGCAAGTGTATCTTATTAAAGATTATAGTGGGGATAACATAGGAATTATTGTCTTAAGGAAATGATTCACCCTTTTGGAACATATCAGATCAGAACGTTGTTATTGTTTATTTTACTTAATCGGATTTTACTTAATCGAATATTTTATGATCATAGTGATCGTAACAAAGGAACCATTGTCTTAAGGAAATCATTCACTCTTTTGGAACATATCAAACCAGAACGTGATTATTGTTTATTTTACTTAATTGGATTTTACTTAATCGATTATTTTATGATCATAGTGATCGTGCCATATTGGCTTATGAGTATCTCAAAATTCAATTATCCCAATTGGATTTGTGTGTATAAGGCATGTGTTAACTTGCACACTAACAAGACATCACTCCAACAACAACATTCCATCATTAGAAATTCTACTTGATACAACTAAACCTCCACACCAATCAGAGCTTTTCCCACTTTTAATTAAAAAATTCTAATTTTTGTATATAGTGACCTTCGTATCGTTAAAGATATATTATTGATTTATGTGGGCTATAGGTCGGTAGATAATAAAAAAAAGATGTTATTTCTTAGCGACGTTTCGAGTATGGTTATACTCTTCTTCAGGCCTTTTTTTATTTTTAACAAAAGAAATAAAAATAATACAAATTCATTAGGATACAATTATTACACAGATTTACACATATTTAAAATGTGTGACGTCAAAATTACTTACTAGAAATATTTTATCAAATAAACCGTTTATGGTTTAACATTTTATAAACGCGCGTGGCAACAACATAAATAAATAAACAAAGTTTGTAATTGTAATTTAGTTCTTAAAAAGACAAATAAAAAACGATAAAAAAAGAAAATAAATTGCACGACTGGATCGCACGTACTTGCTCTTATGTGCGGTCACAGCTTGGATTTAAATTTGAAAAATATTAAGGCAACTTTAAAGATTATATTCGATTTTTCTGACTTTTGATTGTTTAAAAAAGTACGTAAAAAAGTTTTCAGCGGAAAAATTTAAACGCCATTTTATTTCTTTAAAAAATGTGAAAAAGTGTGAATTTTTTTTCAAAATCGTTAGAGCCGTTTTTAAATAAAACGGTTTTTTTTAACAACTTTTTTTTAAAAAAATTGAAAAAAATAATTCAAGAATACAAACTTAAGCACAAAAATAACGGTCATTTAAAAACAAAATTTAAAAAAAATTCACTTACCCGTTTTCAAAATATTGATTTTTCAAAAAAAAAAAAAAAAAAATTATTAAAAACACAAAAAAAAAGTTTTCGAAAAAAAAATTATGCATAATTACTCAGGCTGCCTTCTTGAATATCAATTTTGATTGTAATCGGATCACCAGTTTTCGAAAAAGTCGAAGAAAAAAAACCGTTTTTAGCCCACCATATTAATTTTTTTCACCAAAATATAATGCATACCTACAGTAGTACACTGATTTTTTTTATAAAAATTGGAGCCGTTTTCGAGAAAAATAAGCTTTTGCATAACGGTTATATGACACGTACCGTTAATTTTTGAGCTAAAAAAAAATTGAAAAAAGTCCTCTGTAGAATGTCAAAAGAACCTTAAGTTTAAAATTGGAAGACGATTGGCCCAACGGTTTAGGCTGCAGTCCAAAATACATCCGTACAGACAGACAGACAGACACGCGGGCAGAATTTTGCCAGTAACTCAAATATGTTTCTCTATCATCGTAATGTCATGTTTGATTGTTATCTCAACATTTTTAATCTGCACGAATGCATAACTTGTATTATAGTACCTATAATCGCAAGTAAAAAGGAAAGAAAATTAAAAGTTAAAATGAAAATTAAAATTACAATTACTCGAACGACAGCTAAACGTCCGAATTCTACCACACGATCACCTATTTTTAAACTTATTTTTTGTTGTAGGCCTATTTATAAGTTGGCTATAAGCACTACTTAGACTGTCACAATCCGATCTACGGTTGACAGTATTGTTGTTATCTATTATATGCAACATCTCTATCAACATTCTTTTTGAATAGTGTTGCTCTGTTTGAAGAATTTCAACATTCTCCAAATCTGGTATATGATTTTCTTCTATGCAGTGGTGAGCTAATGTAGTTTTGTGAGAAGTTCCGCTATTTAAATCAGCCCTATGACCAGAGATGCGGTTTTTTAATTTTTGTTTTGAGGTACCGATATAAATGGACGGACATGTCATCTCCTTTCCTCCTAAGCAATTGATGTTATAGACAACATCTGCTTTCTCCAAAGTCTCCACTTTACCTTTGATATTGGTATTTCTCAGAGGAAATGTAGACTTAAAAGCTATTTTTGTCTTTGTGGTGTCTTTTATTGGTGCTGTCATGATGCGGTTGGATAGGTGAGGTATGTACAATGCACTCTTATATACACACACTTGTTGAGGATTATCAGCTTTGTTGACTGTTATCTCTTGGTAATGACTTTTGATGAGTTTGTTGACAACGGGATAGGGGAAGGAATTGAAAAACAGGGTGTCACGGATCATTTTGATATTTTTTTATGGTGAAATGATTTATCGCTTATGTCGAGAACTCTGTTAACAAAGTTTCGTGCCGTGTTGATCATCACTTCTTTGGGCTGCTTCGATTGAAAAATTTATAAGGCGTTCAGAAGCAGTCGGTTTTTATACCAATCAAAAATTAGTTTTTCATTTCGCCTTAAAACTTTCACCTCAAAGAATGGGAGCTCACCATTCACTTCCATTTCCACCGTAAACTTAATTTGGTGATTGAAAGCATTCAAGGCATTCAGCGTGTTCTGAACTTCTTCTGTTTTAATCACAACAAACAAGTCATCTACGTATTTGGTAATAACTTTTGGTTTTAGTAAAAGCCTACCAAGGACATCCTCCACAAGTGTTTCCATAACTAAATCCGCCAGAATTGGAGATGCTGGGCTACCCATGGGTACACCTTGCTTTTGTTGATAAATATTACCGTTGAACTCTAAGAAGTTATTGTCTCAAAGAATTTCGTCTTTTTAATATTGGTGTGTTCTTTAATCTTATTCCAGTTGCTCTTTATAATGTCCAGAACCAAACCAATTGGAATGCTTGTGAACAAGGAAACTACATCAAATGAAGCCAAAATGTCTCCGTTTTCCAATCGTACTGAAGCCACTTTGTTAATAAAGTCTTTTGAATTCTTAACGTTAAATTTCGAATTCTGTGTCAAATTTTGGAGAATTTTAACGATGAATTTTGAAAGTTCGTATAGCAAGGAACTTTTTTAGAAGCACAGATTGGTGGCAAAGGAATATTTTCCTTGTGAATCTTAGGTAATCCATAGATCTTTGGGCTGTAGGCAGTGTACGTAATCATCCGTTTTTTATCGTATTGAGAAATATGGTCTTCTTTGAACAGATCCCTTACAAAATCATTGTTACGATTCTGTAATGTTGCTGTTGGATTATTCCTCAAAATTCTGTAGACATTTCTGTCCGCCATGAGATCCTGCATTTTGCTTATATAGTCTGTCTTGTACATTGCCACAGTGACATTTCCTTTATCCGCAGAGAAAATATAAACGCTTTATGTTTTTTGAGGAATACTCTGGCTTCATTAGATTTTATGTATGAACTTATCAAACGGAGGCATGTGTGTTGATCGTAAATGATTTTGTAAAATATCTGTGAAATTTAATCTGGCTATATCCTGGTCACCCTGTTCCAGAGTTTTTACCAATTCTTCTCCATCTGCAATAGTTTTGAAGAGAGGTAAATCTTCTCTCTTAATTGGAAGAGAAAACTTTTGGCATAAGGACGGAAGCCATTTGACGTCAGACGGGAACTCTACAGAAGTTTTGTTTACAAACCATTTGTCTTGGAACCCATGCCCATATTTGCTCTGAGGGTTGTTTTCAGGCGTTCGAGTTTATTTAAATGTTTGTTTTTAATATTTTCATTAATTGTGTTGTGTTTGTTTTCTTGACCTTTGAAGAAATTTTTGTATTCTTTTTTTGTTAAGTTGTTGGTGATAAAACTTTCCAATATTTCTATCTTCTTGTTCAGTGTTTTTTCCGTGTTTGCTTGAGCGAGATAGCAATATTCAAAAGTTTTATGTAAAATTGTTCAATGTGTAGCAGTAGTTTTCTCTCTAACCGTCGTTCCGTTTCATTATTACAAAATTAGAAAATGCAAGCTAGGTTGTTCGTTGAATTGCTAATGAATTTTGGAAACATCGGTACCTCAAAACAAAAATTAAAAAACCGCATCTCTGGTCATAGGGCTGATTTAAAAAGCGGAGCTTCTCACAAAACTGCATTAGCTCACCACTGCATAGAAGAAAATCATATACCAGATTTGGAGAATGTTGAAATTCTTCAAACAGAGCAACACTATTCAAAAATAATGTTTATAGAGATGTTGCATATAACAGATAACAACAATGCTGTCAACCGTAGATCGGATTGTGACAGTCTAAGTAGTGCTTATAGCCAACTTATAAGTTTAAAAATAGGTGATCGTGTGTTAGAATTTGGACGTTTTAGCTGTCGTTCGAGTAATTGTAATTTTAATTTTCATTTTAACTTTTAATTTTCTTTCCTTTTTTTCTTTTTTTCTCGTTTCTTATTTGTCTTTTTAAGAATTAAATTACAATTGCAAATTTTGTTTATTTATTTATTTTAGTGGTATCGTTGTCGCTACGCGCGTTTATAAAATGTTAAACCATAAACGGTTTATTTGATAAAATATTTCTAGTAAGTAATTTTGACGTCACAAATTTTAAACATGTGTAAATCTGTGTAATAATTGTATCCTAATGAATTTGTATTATTTTTATTTCTTTTGTTAAAAATAAATAAAGGCCTGAAGAAGAGTATAACCATACTCGAAACGTCGCTATGAAAAACTATCTTTTTTTTTTATTATTATCTACCGACCTATAGCCCAAATAAATCATTTAATTAATATAAAAACTTTATATTTACAAAATACTTGTCAAAATGTTATCCTCAGAATTCTATTATCTATTTATTGTAATTTTTACGTCAGCCACTTATGGGCCTAGATCCCCGGCTTTATTTAATTCCAGACTATGCAAATTTATTTGTATTGTACCTTTGATAATAAAATAAAATAAAAAAAATAATTTGTATTTTTGATACGTCTAGGACAGCTCCTTGTTCTCCTGTTATCTTAAACTGATTTGATAACATTGTTGTATTTTTCTTTGTGAGTATTTTAGCTCTGACAACGCCCTTTAATTTTCTTGTTTTAATTTTCACTTTGTAAGCATTTGTAGCTCTGACACGCTATTTTAAATGCAATTTTTAAGGCAGTATTTGTAGCTCTGATAACGCCAATATGATACTAGTTCGTATTTTTTTTTTTTAAATCTTTTACCACTGGTGGGGGCTAATTTTTATAAATATCCGAAGGACCAATTTTTGAGTAAAACAAACGGGTGTAAATCCTAATGAATACTAATTTTATTAAAAATTATATCTTCCTTTAATACTATTTTTACATGTTTATTATTTACATCTTATCTCTATATTCCTACTTATCTTTGTTTTATTTAATGTTTTTATTTATCTCCATGTTCTTTATGATATGTGTTATCTTTATTTACCACACACATTGGGTAATCTGAAGATAAGCACTGCATGTTCCTGTTTGAACACTCTTTAAAGAGGACGTCTAGTCAGCCTATTTGGGAGTATAGTTCACTATAATAATTGATTCAAAATAATAGTTTTGTTAAAAAAGTATCGAAAGGATAAACAAGATTTGTTTGAACTAAGTACATAAATAATTAACATCAATACATTTTCGTATACGTCATACGAAAGTCTGATAATAGCAATACCACATCGACGACTTCTTATCATAAGCGAATTAGGTCACCAAACCTAAATTTTGTTCTTATTGTTATTTTTCAGATCTATATCAAATCACAATGGCATATGCATATTGGAAATCTGGTAAAATAGGCGATCAAAGTGTTTTTGATTTATTTTTTCGCACTAATCCATTTCATGGAGAATTTACAATTTTCGCTGGCCTTGAAGAATGTTTAAAGTTCCTCGATAATTTTCACTACTCAGAAAGTGGCAAGTTTTATAAAAAAAAATAATATTTTTTTAAATTAAGAGTTGAATTTTTTTTAAGATATTGAATACTTGAAAGCAACTCTTCCCGAAGGAATTGAAAATGAGTTTTTTGAATACCTGGGCAATCTTACAGCTAAAGAGGTCACGCTATACGCCATTGATGAGGGTTCTGTTGCATTTCCCAGGTAAATAACAAATATATAATAATATAATATTTTTTTGATAATTGATATCCAAAAGTAAATTTAATTTATTATTTTGTTTAACTAGAGTACCAATAATCAAAGTTGAGGGTCCTCTCATTATAGTACAATTGTTGGAAACAACTCTTTTGACTTTAGTGAATTATGCAAGGTAAATATTTTGATGAATTAATAAACAAAGTAATTGAAATAGTTGATTAATAATTGATAATTTTGCAGCTTAATGGCAACAAATGCCGCTCGATATCGGATGGTAGCTGGTAAAAATGTAAAACTTTTAGAATTTGGTTTAAGAAGAGCACAAGGACCCGATGGAGGATTATCGGCTTCCAAATATTCATATACAGGTAAATGTTTAAGGTTATTGAGTTGAGTGTCGATCCAGATCCATCCGTCAACAGAGGCAGACGTGTCTAATGCCTGTTGTGTAATTGAAAATCAAGTGTCGCGGAAGTGTTTTGCATTTACCTTCTGCCCCTGCCCCTAAATATTAATGAAAAGTTCAAAAATAAAAATTCATTTAAATAAACCAATCAAAATCAATTAAACTAAATCCAGCCGGGCGCGACAAAAAAAATTCAGTGCCTTTCCAAAATTCAACAAAATACATAAATATACACATGCTAAACCTACGTGAAAAAAATAGAAAAAGAAGATGCACACACCAAATACCTATCACTCGCGACACGAATCTATCCGCCATGCATATTCACCTACTGCTTAACTGCTCTTTATTAAAAACTGCATTATTATAATATGTTATTATGGGCATTACACCTGAGACAATTTGTTATTGTAAAAATTAATTTTTGCTCACTTCACAGTTCGATTTTGCCAGAATGTGTCTTGCGTGTTTTAATTTTGTTATGGTAAGTAATTTTTTAGTTGTGTTTTCCAATATTCCTGGACTAAAGAAAAATTTCTTTCACGTATATTTCCATTCTGTGCAATACAGGCTAGCTATTTTGGCATTAAGTGAATCCAGATTGGAGTTAATAGTGATTTATCAGAATTTGCTCTACATGGGTATACCTTAGTGCCACTAATTTTTCCCATCACGTTGTCGTCGTTTATGTTAGGAATGATATTGCTTGCCAGAGCCTTCCCCAATACGGACAATGTCCCAACACGGACATTTGTGGCTCAAATTCACTGTCCGCAAGCATATTATTCATTATATTTATAGGAGTCCAAATCTTGACAGTTATTCGACTTTTAACGAGTTTGATGCGCTGTCTGATTCCATATCGGAAATTGTTTCCCTTTGTCCTCGCACTGATATTGTTATTGCGGACTATTTCAATGTACACAATTCCAATTGGCCGCGCTATTCTGGCCAGACAACACCCGAAGGAAAGTATGTCGGGCTCTTTGCCGGGTTATATAACCTTACCCAACTGATCGCTGTGCCAACGCGAATACCGGATGTTGCTGGGCAAGCCGCTCATACTCTTGACTTGTTTCTTACTTCTCACCCTGATAAATATACCATTAGTGTAACTTCAGACCGTTGTTTCATTTCAGCTAATTTCTCATCCTCCACCCATCCAGTTAAGGGACCAGTTATAGCTATCATTGAAATGCATCATTGAAAAACTTTAAACCGATTTTTTACATGTTTTTCTTTGATTAGTAACACAAATGATATACCAATCGATAGCAAATCATACGAAGAATTTTTTTCGATAAGAAAAAACCAATTTGCACAAATATTTTTTACTAAAAATGTATTTATCTGTTTTACTGATGCAAATTCGTTTTTCGTGTCAGCTGATTGTTTTTTGACAGAAAATGGAACAACTCGTTCCACTGATTTGAGTTCCAATTTCGTTCAGTTCCAATGACAGATTTGTATCCGAAAAATTTTTTCGTGTGTATTTCAACCACGAAAATTTTTCGAATGACAGAAAATTTCAATGATTGCTATAACTGATCTCTGAAAAAAATTCCAATGATTTGTTTCAATGATGCATTTCAATGAAAGCTATTTCTAGCCCCTAAAGAAAAACTTCCCACCAGGACCGTTTGGCAGTAGAGAAAGCCAACTGGGACGGCCTGAATATTTTTGTTAGTAACTTTAACTGGTCACTATGCTTCCTCAACAGCAGGGATGCAAGAAGCACACATTTCAACTCGGATTTTGTATAATGTTAGGTGCTAGGTATATGGTACTGAAAAGAAAAAGGTTACGAAAGAAAAATATATGTATGTGCGTGCGTAGAGACCTGCTCTAGGATTAAAAACAAAAACATCATCCGTCCGTTTAGGGATGTGTGAAAGTATGTGTTTACGAATTTTCGATATCTATTAGGTGTTTATCTGTAGCCTATTAGTGAAAAGAGAAGGTACAAATTAAAAAAATATGTATGTGCGTGCATAGAGATATGCTCTAGGATAAAAAATATCATTATGGAAATTTCGTTTCACGTTTATGAAATTTATTTTATTTTTAACTATTTGCGGATGATTAATGTACATCCTTAAGGATTGCCTGGCTCATCAATTGGTCACAAAATGCTTGTTCAAATTAATAAGAAAATAATTGTGCGACAGACTAAATTGTAAGCTTGTAAACATCTCAAAATAAGTAGCTAACACCTAACAGGTATCGAAAATCCGCAAACATATACTTTCACACATACCTAAACGGACGGATGATGTTTTCTTTTAATTCTAGAGCAGGTCTGTACGCACGCAAATACATATATTTTTCTTTCGAACCCTTTTTCTTTTCACTAAAAAGCTACCATATATAATTCATACACATAAACGCACTTCATATTTTTAGGAACCCCTAACAGTCCCAATTAAGTTTGTTTCAATTCAAATGGAGTATTTTTATATAATAAGTATTATATATAATATAAGTATATTATAAGTATTATAAGTATTTAATTATAAATCCGTATCGAAGCTATGTATACTTGAATTTGTTAGCGTTCATACATAATCATAAACCACTTAAATCATAAACGTAGAGAAAATAAAATAACTCATTGCAATAAAAAAATTAAATTTAGATAAGCTTCTGAAAGTTCATCTTAATAATATGAGATATAAATAGTCCAAACCAACATTACATCCACCAACCAGTAAAAAATAATAACTATGTTTCTTAAACAAACAACAACTGTACACAATCTTACGTGGTGTAATATGTTTTATTATATACATAGATATATAACGTATAACGTATATATATAACGTGATAGATATATATATATAATGATAGAGTTTGGCATGAAGCTCTCTTATCGAAAATGCGTGCTTTTGGGATCGATAATACTCTTGTTCGTTGGATTAGAAGCTATCTTCTGGACCGTTCAATACAAGTTGTATTGGACGGATTCAAGTCTGATTCCCATAAAATAAATGCTGGTGTGCCCCAGGGCTCTGTTCTGTCTCCGACTCTTTTCCTCATTTTTATAAATGATCTTCTGTCTGTTACTTCTAATCACTTAACTGTTTTGCTGACGACTCTACCCTCAGATTTTCATATTCGTTCGATAATTCACGTCCTTCGCCTTCGGACGTACAATTGCAACGGTGCCGTATGTCAAGCTCATTAAACTCCGATTTATACAGCATTGTCAAATGGGGTAATAGAAATCGTGTGGAGTTTAATGCTTCGAAAACTCAATGCTGTCTTCTGTCGTTAAAGCTAAACATTCCCCCAATGCCATTGTCCATGAATGGCACTTACATCGAAGAAACCGAAAAGCTCTCAGTACTCGGTATGTGTGTCAACGACGACCTCCGTTGGAACGACCATATATTTGAGATCGCTAAGAATGCTGCAAAGTGCTTAGGTTTTCTGTATCGGTGTAAGAAGTACTTTTCCCCATCTGATCTGGCTACAATTTATAAAGCGTTTATACGCCCTAAACTCGAGTATAACTCCCACCTCTGGGCAGGTGCTTCGCAAACATCGCTTCACCTGCTTGATAGAATACGAAATCGAGCGTTAAGATTGATAGGTAATAGAACTGCCGCTGAAACAATTGCCCCACTCGAACACCGACGCAATGTTTCATGTCTTTCCTTATTTTATCGTTTCTTTTAAAAAAAATGTTCACTCGAAGTAGCCAGTTGCATTCCTCCCCTTAAAAGTTTCTCCCGTAATACCCGTCTCGCAAGGAATGCTCATCAGTTCACCCTTGAGCCCATCTTCGGACGTAACGTGAAATATAGAGATTCTTTTTTAGCTGAACAACACGAATTTGGAATAGTTTACCCGGCGAGGTTTTTCTAGTTCTTGTGGTGCAATATTTAAAGTGTTTATTGATTTTAAAAAATGTATTTGTGTTTCTGATTTTACCTTTTGAAACGATTGAAGATGTTTAAATACAAATTCTAATATATAGTGTTAAAATTGAAACTAAAAAGGCCTAAGTAGAAGGCTCAGCATTAATTTTTGGACTTGTGCAATAATTTATTCTATACTCTGTTAAATTTATATTTGCCGTACAGGGAAGATAGTATATTTGCCCTTTATCCTTACTATTATATTATAAACAAAATTAAAGAACTTCAAAATGACCTTATGTTCTAAATTTGAAGACGATCGGCCAAACCGTTCAGGCTATAGTCCAAAATACCTCCGTACAGAGAGGCAGACAGAATTTTTCCAGTAACCCAAATATGTTTCTCTATCATCGTAATGTCATGTTTGATTGTTATCTAATTTTTTTTTCGGCACGAATGCATAACTTGCATTCCCTTTAATCGCAAGTAAAAAAAATAGCCAACAAATATTGCATAGCTGTATTTTAACGGTTTTTTGAAGAAAAATAAAAAACCAATAGATGTAAGCACCTTCTTCTTTTTTAAACCTTAAATTCATAAGCTAAAATAAAGCTTCAATTCTGAAACTTCCATAGAAAACACCAAAGAAAAAGGTATTATAACTTTCACCAACGCCGAATGGTAACTTTGAATATGTGTTGAAAAAAAAAAATTAGCGAGAGGTATAATATTCACTTAAACAAATAAAAACGTTCAAGGTAAGGCCGGAATAAAAAAATGAGAAGAAATGCTTACACTTTTTTAATTTATTGTTATTTTTCTTTAAATATAACAAATTAACGATACACAGCACAATTATAATAAAATGAACAAATGAAAAAAAGTGCGGGTATGGTTAAAACACATGTTACGTGAAATAGATTGTAGCGTCAAGAAATCAAAATATAGCGCCATCTATTGGTTGCAAAATACCGTGTCGATCGTTTAACTCATTCACACCGCCATCTGTTAGAAACATATAAAACTTCCAACTAATCATAACCCTTTTACTTATAATACATAATTAATTTGCATTAAAAAAAATATTGAGTCCATTAATCGAGATAAGAAAAAAATAAAATTACACACAGTATAGAAAATTTCATCAAAATCGGTTCAGTAGCCTCGAAGCGAAAAATATAGTTATCCGAGATTTGTATATATATATATAATACAAGAAAAAACACAGACTAAATAGTTTCTGCGTAGATAATATTGAAGAAAAATGAAAAGGTCCAATAATGGCAAAGGTTATCTAGGGATATGTTATAAAATTGCAAAGAGAAGTAAACATTTGGTCGAATCTTTGCAACCCAAGTATGTAACGCGCAGTATTATTAAATGCACATTAAGCTTTCTCCTACTAACATCACAATTCCTAATGCATCACAACCATATGTGGGTAAACGTTATTAACCAATAGCCGTATAGTTCTCTTGATGCATTATCGCACAATACTATAAAACATTCAACAATCAACCAAAAATGCGTTTCTTTACTCTTGAGCTGGGTAAAAAATAACAAAAAATAATATCACAAAATCTTGATCCCAATCTTGTTCCAGAAATTATGGAGGCTGAGGCAGACATTAAACATAAGTATAATCAATCGGTTTTCAACTATTGAATTATTATGCTAGTCAAAACTTACTAAAACTGATTTGTAAAGCATATTTAAGTTTGCCAAATAATAGCATAGCAACCAGGAAAAGCATTGACGAAAAGTTAAAACAAATGTTAACATATTATAAAATGTTGATGTTAGTTGACTTCACAAAAAACACCGGCAAAAACTACCTTTATACTGTCTCTGCGAATTTAATTTAATTTTAACTTGGGATTAAAACAGATTTATATAACAACAAGATAAAAGAAGACATGTCTGGCTTTACAAAAAGGTATATTATGTCATTGTTAGTGTAACCGTTGATTTTTAATTTTTTTCTGTTTTAAACAGGGGAATGGATCCCTTTCCCATACGATTTTTTTCTTGTCTCGATCCAAACTACACGCTCTAGCCTTTTGTCACACTATTCGTGAATCACCCTGTATATATACATACGTACATAATAGATTAATATTGTATAATAAAAAAAATAGTTAACTCTCTATTCCATTTTTCCCTGCTCCGTATATTTGCGCTTTACTAATAGAGGTCAGCTATTACGATTACGATAAAACCATCAGGAAAAGTTAAGAAAATTGAAAGAGGAATGTTGTTTTTTATACACAAAACACCACCAGCCACTAAAGTTCTTTTTTTTCTGGTTGCAGTTTACAATTGTAAATTTTCCGCAAGCAATTGGAACGGAAATAATTTGTACGATTTTGGGTTTCAGCTGGCACAACTAATTCCATTAGAAAAAAAAATAACTAAATACATTTTAACAGAAAATGTTTATTCAGATGTTCGGTTTCTTTGGGACAAAAATTCTTACAGCCATATTATTCACACGATCCAAATCTAGTTTTAAGGTAAAACTAGTTCCATCGGGGTTTCGAGTTTCAAGTTTTAAACAAATCGGTATTATTCAAACAAAAATTGACATCTAAAACTCGAAATCTTAAAACAAGTTTTGAATAAAACTGGAAATTCATAAAACTAGAAATACCTAGTTTTAAGAATATCAAAACTAGTTTTCAAGACTTTTCATATTATTCATCAAAAAAAATATATCTGAAAGACAACAAACGTCACCAAATAATTTGCACATAATCATTCTAAAAATGGCACGTAATGCGGTATTTCGCGAATTAGACGTGAAGAATTTGTTGGGTGAAGAAGGCCATTGGCTTTCGAAGATTTTTCCGATAGCGATGAAGACGAAGAGATACAGAGCAGACGCCCATACACATTGCGGAAACATACAGGAGTTAAAGAGTGGGACGATTTGGCGTTTTATTAGCGATTCAGAATGACACAACGCACTTTTAAACGTGTAATTGATTTGATGAAACCGCATATTTCAACACCGCAAAGATGGTAAGACAAAAATTTGGGGAGTACGATAACTTAGGCGCCAAGAAATGATAACGGTTTTTAGTAGAACAGTTCAATACAAGAATTTTTTTCTATGGGAGGGGGGGTCTATCTCCCCCCGTTTGGTCAGTAGGGGCATTTTCATAAAAAAAGTACTTAAAGAATAAAAAAATTATATTTAATTCTTAATTTTTAAATCAAGTGAATAAAATAAATAAGTGAGTAAAAAAAAACTTTAAAGTGTAATTTTTTAAAACTGTAAAATTATATATTATTTTTTTTCTAAAATTCGCTGCTCTAATTAATTCTTAATCGAAAACTGAAAACTAGATGATTTTATGTTTTCTAGTTTTTGAGAAAATTGTAAATTACCAAACCTACTTTTTATAAAATTTTTATTTGTTGATACTTTTCTTTGAGGATTGTGATAAATTAAGTTCTGTGTAATAAGTATAGTACAGTAAGTCATTTAGCCTTACCCAGAATGCACCACAAGGAGGTAGACTTACATTGCATTCCACGTCGAAGTCAGTCAATTTGTCAGTCAGTCAGTCAGTCTCAGTTAATTACAAATGTCTTAAAAATGTACGTTATTTTCGAGTAGCCTCACACAAAAATAAATTTTAAATTTATCTTAAAACAACTTTTTTATGAAATTTTTGTTTTTTTGGTATTTACAGTGATTTCACTTTGAGGCAAAAAAACTTTGCATATACCCAACTTTTCACCTACCCCAAATCCTATAATGTGCCCAAGCAGGGGGGTTGCAGGGGGCAGCATGCCCCCCCATACCTACCTCACTGTTTATACGCCGGCCGCCGTAATGTATAAGCAAGCAAAAAAGCAAATAAAATAAAAATAAATAAAATAAAACAAACATAAAAGAATAGTTTTTGTAATTTTTAATTTTCTCAAAAACTAGAAGACATAAAATCATCTAGTTTTCAGGTATTGATTAAGAATTAATAAAAGCCACGAATTTTAGAAAAAAAATAATATATAATTTTAAAGTTTTGAAAAATTACACTTTAAACTTTTTTTTTATGTTTCTTTTTCCCAAATTTTGAGTTTAAAATTTGTTTTTTCAAAAATTGTGCATAGATTTCACTTGATTTAAAAATTAACAAATAGAACGGAGTATTGGCTTTAAAAAAAGTATAAAACTTACCTGTAACTATTACAGGTACATTGAATTGGAACGACAAACGGCAGCATTAGCATTTATTTGTTTGCTTGGACAAAATTCCACTTCTACCGTTGGATATACATAGCGACGCTAGGGTCTCCATTTCGGCTTGGGTTCATTTTTCGCCTTTAATTCTTTTTCCTTGCTGCACCAATTCGCCTTCAACGGTGATTGCTTTACGTGGACGGCCATGTATCTTTTGATTCTTAAAAAAATTAACTTAAAAATCATAAACATAAAAATGCAAGAAGATACAATACCTGTGTTTTACTATTATATATTTTTCGGTAAAGGCCAACAAGGCCTAAGCGCAAAGGTCTTTGTTTTGAAAATAACAAAACATATTTGACTTTTGTCAAATTAAAAACAGCTACTTCGACAAAACTAGTGTTATATTCATTACATTATATTACATTTTAATCTACTCCGTAGATAAATCTACGCAGAAGACACACTTACGAGCACTGGCTACTGAGGCCATCGGGACAGAACAGAAGAGAAGACAGAAGGAGAACGGAAAACAGAAAACACATATCACATGTCAACAGCACGCAGTTGGTTTTCGGACGGTCCCCCGTCTTTCTACTAACCACGCGCAACGATGCTTGATTTCGCTGATCTCACGGGAAGCGATGCTTTACTTTTTTTTACTTTTAAGGGATTTTTATTTTAACTTTTTCTTATATCTACTTAAATGCTAGACAAAAATCTTAAAACTAGCTAAAAATATCATCTTAATTAAATTACTGGCCCTATGCGGGCGCTCTAAATTAATCTCTAACTTAATTTTAATTGCCTTTCGGCCTAAAAATAACTTAAATTTATCTTATCTATATCGGGTTTTATTTTTTCCCAGAAAATAAAAAAAAAAAACTGGTTAATCTTTATCTACTTAACTTAATCTATCTTAAACTACTTAAAAACTAACTTAAAATAAACTAAAGATAAACTTAAAATTACTTACAATAAACCTAAAATACTTAAAATTACTTAAAATTAGAACAGCCACAGCAAGCTTTTTTTGAATTTTGGGTTTTTATATTTTTTTTTGTATTTTTTTTTTTTTTTTTTTTTTGGTGCCGCCGCAACTGCCCTACCTAACTTAAAGCTACAATAGATATATATAGTCGGCCATAGGCGTTATTTCGTCTATGTCGACTGAAAATTTTCGGGTTTTAACTAAGCCACCAAAATTGGTGAACCTGATCTAGGGCTTCCTTCCGATCCCGGTCGGGCACGGCCCTACTGAAACGGAGGCGCTCTGCTTCGCTCCCAGCGACTATGTCCCGGTCGTAGAGGAGCCGCCTATCGACTGTTCTGCGGCCGACGTGGTAGATCAACGGAATCGCCGATCTATCCTGAATCAGCTTTCGACTATCAAGGTAGAGGAAAGCCTCGGGCGGGATAAAACCACTCGAACGTGTGCTTTCAAAATATTCATCTTGGGGGTAGTAAGCCCCGAAGATTTGTCCATTAGTTGAGGTCATCGCCCTTGCAATGTGTCCGCGAATGAGCTTAATTAAAAAGTTATCTATCCTGTTTTTATTGGCCCCGTTGTATAGGACCTCGTTGGAATAATAGTGTTTGTACTCCGACTCTGGTGTTCTATAAAGACCGAGACAAGTGCGAAGACACTGTCTCTCGAACACCCGAATCTTTTCCATTAGAGATGGTGCAACGTTGAACCACACAGGGCATCCGTAGGCAATCATCGGCCTGATTAGGGCCATGTAGCAAATCACTTTCACCCTGTTATCAAGGCGGCTGCTATAAAACAACCGTCTTGTCAGGGCAAAAGCTCCCCTAGCCCTAGCCAGAGCAGCCTCTACATGTCGATTGAAATATAGATACTGATCCAACCAGATGCCAAGGTACTTTACTACATCTTTACTCGCCAGTGGATGTCCATGTGGCCCAGCGATCACTAGCTTGCGCCAGTTCTTTCTCGTATCCCTAGAGGCCCCAGACAAAGGGGTTCTAAACAGGATAGTTTCACATTTCTGGAAGTTAATTTTCAGCTTCCAATCATTACAGTACTTTTGAATTTTATCGAAATCACGTTGCAAGAGAATTCTGATGACTTCAACTTTTGGACCTGTTCTGTACGCAACTAAATCATCGGCATACGCAATTGCATGAGGTAGACTCCCAATGAGATCGCTGGTGTAAATACTAAAGAGAATCGGCGAGTTCACCGCTCCCTGTTGCAGACCGTTTTTAATATCAAACGTTTTGGTAGATGTTAAATTGCCACTCTTGACAACAAACTTTCTACCATTAAGCATGTCGTAAAGCATATATAACAGTGGTTTACTTATGCCCCATCTGGTTAGCTTCAGATACAGACCTTCTAACCATACGGTGTCAAAAGCCTTCTCCAAATCAACCAGACAGGCACCCGTGCATTGATTTTTAGCATTGTTCCATTGGACAGCAGATACTAACTTAGACGCGGCATGAATTGTGTCATGTCTCGCCTTAAAGCCGAACTGGCTGTCTGGAATTATATTTTTGTCCTCGGCCCACTTGGACAGAGCTCTATTGATAACCTTTTCGAATACCTTACTGATACTCGGAAGAAGACTTATCGACCGGAGATTTGCCGGATTGGAATTGTCCTTTCCCTTTTTGGGGAGAGGATGTACAACTGCTGTCTTCCAACTCACTGGATAATATGCATTATTCAGCGCGTTGTTGAACAGTGTTGTGTATATGTTTATTGCTTCCTCAGGCAGATGTCGTAGTACAACATTGGGTATACCATCGACTCCTGCTGACTTCTTTTTCTTTAATGATGCGAAGATCATTTGTAGTTCGACCTTTGAGATGAGCAGGGAACTTGGCCTATTTCGCTCGGCGACGGTGGCGTTTGCCAGATTGTCTTCATTGAATCCGGTAAAACCAAGATTCTCAGATCGCCATTGCGTGATGCTATTTCGCAGGTAGAAGTGATTCAGCAGAGCTCTGTTCTCCAGGTCGTGATTTGGATGAATGGACTCATTCACCTTATACACTTGCTGAAAAGCAGAACCCACTGTCTCAACTTCTCCAATGGATCTTCGATCACAAAGAAGTCGTCGTCCAAGACGGCGTCCCCCAGATCTACTCTTGCGGTCAGGAGTATGTTTTCGTTGTCTGTCGTTCTTTGGAGCTTAAGACACGGAAGATCATTTTGAGTGTTCTTTCTAAAGATTTTATTAATCTCGGGAAACATACTCGGGTCGCTAGAATTAACGGCTCGAATTCTGTTATCCCAGTAAGACTTAATAGACAATCGATAGTTTTGTTTAATGAGCGAGTTGATATTTTTGATTGAAGACTTCAGTGTCCTAATCTCCAGATCGTTGGGAAGCGATGCTTTATCAGAGCCAATGCCGTTGACAGTGTGTTATATTAAAAACGAGAAACTTATTTGAAAACCAAAAGTAGTTTTATTTTCAGAAATGAATAATACCGATTTTTGGCTAAACTAATTTTGATTCATTTTCACAAAACTGGAAACAAAACTAGTTTTACGTAAAACTAGTTTCGTTTCTAGTTTTGAATAATGTGAATAATATGGCTTTTAGAGTTGTTTATCGTTGATTGGTATAGTATTTATGTGCAAATAAATGTAAAAATTAAAAAAGTTTGAACATTTTTTCTGATCGTTATAACATGCGACTAAGGGAGCACAACAAGCTCCACACCACATGGTATATGTGCTATGGAATTTTGTCCGTATTTATTAGATAAGTTATAACTTTGTATTTGAGATAATGTAAGAGGTAATCAATCACCGTTTCCTCTTCCTACCAGCTTGTATTGTTGATTTTTAAAGATTTGTTTACTTGATAAATAAATAAATTTTAAAAAGAATGATTCTTCAACACTAAACTCAAAACTACATAAGCAATTTTGTATTTTATTTTTAAAGGCCAAGGCACTCAATGTGCAAAATAATTTTCGCTATAAAAAAATGTATTTAAAATAATTTTCAAATTATCGAATCGTTCTGTCTGCTTATTTAAAATTTCTTTACCGGGAAATTCATGTTAAAAGAGCTGTTCATGAAAACAACATGCAATCATGAAAAAGTTGACACCTTGAACCGCGCGCACCTTCGGCATCACGATTGTTTTGTAAAACGCCATAAATATATAGAGACACTTCTTTTCCATCAACAACTTATGTATGCCTTTAGCTAACGTTATCTACTTTTCAATAATACGAACTAGAAGGTGAAGCCTTCTTTAGTTTTTTATGGGAGACGTAACAAGCTAAAAAACATTATTTGCTATAGCCATTAGGACTCCTCAGCTTACCCCATCACTCTAAAAACGAAGGTTAATTGCAATATGTTGCAGAAGGTACCAATCCGTACCAACTCCTTTACCTATCTAGACCACAAGTTTTTTGTTTTGAGATCGTGTCTGCAAATACTTGCTATTTTGTTTGTTTATTTTTGCTTTCGCTTTCACACCCACCCGATTTATTGTTTTTCTTTTTTTGTATACCTGTTTCCATAGAAGTAAGTAGGTGTGTAATATTATTTTATTATTCAGAGGTGTGAACTAGCATCTAGTAAGACATAGGAATTCATCCAATCAATAAAGTAGCTATTAAACAAGAATAAATATGTAAGAAATAAATTGGATGACTGGATCGCACGTACTAGTACTTGCTCTTATGTGCGGTCATAGCTTCGAATAAAATTTGAAAAAATGAATTTTTTTTTTTTCGATTTTTCTGACTTGATTGTTTGAAAAAGTACGTAAAATAGTTTCCAGTGGAAACATTTAAGCGCCTTTTTATTTCTTTAGAAATGTCAAAAAGTGTATTTTTTTTTAAATCGTTGGAACGTTTTTTTAATAAAACGGTTTTTATTTAAAAACTTACCCGTTTTCAAAACATTGATTTTTCAAAAAAAAATATTAAAAATACAAAAAAAAAAAAAATTCGATAATATTTTTATGCCGATTGGTTTGGCTATCTATCTTCCTGAATATCAAATTTGATTGTAATCGGTTAAGCAGTTTTCGATAAAGTCGAAGAAAAAAAAAACCGTCCTATGCGTCCTATATCTTTATAGGACAAATTTCGAAAAATTGATTCTAACTGAAAGATGTATTGTAACAAAATAGCACACTGAAAGTTTTGTCAAAATCGTTAGAGCAGTTTTCGAGAAAATCAAACATTTTGTTACAGATTGTATGGCAGGTGCCGGTTTTTTTCGACCTAGAGCAAAAATAAAATGAAAAACACCCCTCGAGATACTACCAAATAAATACTTAGTACCAAGTTTAAAGCAAATCGGCCGTCCGTTTAGGCTCTAGAGGTGCGAACAGACAGATGGACGGAATTTCCGCACCCACTTCTTTCGACTTCTCTATCATCGTAATGTCATGTTTGATTGTTAGAATTTTTTTTGCACGAATCCATAACTTGCCTTATAGTACCTATTATCGCAATTAACTCGATCTTAGTGAAATAAATTGTTACGGTATCATACATATGTTCATATAATTAAAATATAGGCTATAAGCTTACGTGCATTTATGCATACACTAATATTATTTCTGACTGACTTGTAAGCCATATTAAATTAACGTTCAACCAATCCTTTTTTTCTTGCGATTATAGGTACTATAATGCAAGTTATGCATTCGTGCAGATTAAAATTTCTTAGATAACAATCAAACATGACATTAAAATGATAGAGGAACATATTTGAGTTACTGGCAAAATTCTGTCTGTCTGTCTGATGTCTATTTAACTACAGGCTAAACAATTAAACCAATCTTCTTTAAATTTAGAACTTAAGGTTATTATGACATTCTACAGGGGATTTTTTTAATTTTTTTTTGTAGCTCAAATATTAACGGTACCTGTCATAAAACCGTTAAATAAAGCTTATTTTTCTCGAAAACGGCTCCAAGAATTTTTATGAAAAAAATCAGTTCATTTTTGTAGGTTTGGTATAGTACTGGTAAAAAAATGTAAGTTTGTGGGTTAAAAATGGTACCCCCCATAGGACGGTTTTTTTTTTCTTCGACTTTCTCCAGAACTGCTTAACCGATTACAATCGAATTTGATATTCAGGAAAATGTAGATAGCCGCAGCACTTCAACATACAAAAATGGAATGCAACTCTTTGATAGTTCGTTATCTCTTTTCATTAGGTCCGTTCGTCTAATCCCTAAAACAGACTATTTTGAACAATTTGACCTAAATTTTGTTTGACAGTTTTCGTGAGAAGAGCGAGATTGTGAGAGAACATTTCCCCTAACTCCCTATTTTAAACCAAACAAAATCTTGGGGGAGAAATGTCATTTTTGTCAAAATCAAAAGTAAATTAGAAATTTGACGTTTTGTGAAGTCTTCGTATTTGAAGAATCTTAAATTAATTAAATTTTTAAGTTTAATAAAAAAAAAAATTATATCACCTTATAATATCCTAATAAAATGGTTTCCATTGATTGATTGATTTTTTTTTAAACGAATTCGACATTAATGAACTGCTTAAGGTATACACTATCTTCTTATATTTTTGGTTCTAACTTTGTTCCTCCATGGATTCCAAATAAAATAATAATATATAACGTATAATGTTTAGAAAAATTAATACTGTTTATATATTTAATTGATTAATTAATAATAAATTAATTATATCATTTTCATCAATGTCCGCGACAGGGCGGATTACGCCCAAGGACCTTTGTACTGACAATTTTTTTTATAGTAGAGAAAAAATGTACATTTGACAATTTTGTCAGTATTTAATTGACAATAAATTGTGATAGGCAATCAATCAATTAGTCGATGTTCAAGTGCGTATAACATGTTTTAATAACTCCGCTGGCTAAACATTAAAACTTTCCTGTATATCATTGACCAATTTACCGTAAAATACTCAATAAAGGCGGCTTATAACATTTCGTGCTGCCCGGATAATTTTAAAGGCTTAATAAATGTGTGCAAGGTATCATTTTTATTTTTTAAAATAATATTTCGTAACTATTTACCACAAAAAAGTTGACATTTTGGTTGTTTCTCTATGTTACACATATCCAGTGACAAAAAAGACCTCTAGTCGAAGCCCTCGATTTCTTACAGTGGATTTACTTGAAAAGCACTTTCAAGAATTATATCACAAAATAAGTTCAGATATCAACGGTATTTAGGTTGGGATAATCTCTCAAAAAAAAATTCACAAACTGGAGCGAACTTAGGATGAACGGTTTAATGGTCTGCAAAAATGTCGTACAATTAAATGTAATGCTCCTGCTTTAAGAGATATTTTTCGCCCCAAGCACCTGAGGGCTGATAATGCTCCAATTATAATTAAATTAAATTCGCCGCGAGAATAGAACGCTTTATTGAAGGCTACTTCTATTTTTCGGAAAAGAATCTGCCGAACTCGAACTCGACAAGTGCTGTTTTTCTTAATGATAGCTTAACACATAAAACATCTACACGAACATTTCGAAATCAATGTTATGCAAGTGGGCTGTTTACTTAGATTTGAGATAGACCAATAGGCAGATGCACCAAACATCATATACGCAGAAGATCTTGCAACGATTCAACTTCGAAAGTTGTAATCCAGTATCCGTTATAAGCTTTCCGAACCAAGTCCTTTGAAGTTTTGAGTAATATGGGATAAGCAAACTTCCATAACGACCGTTTGAAGTCTCATGTATCTGGCTAGCAGACATTATATATTCGATATTTAGAAAAACCAACTTCGACGCACAAGAATACCCTCAAAAGGATTTCGAAATACATCAAAGGTACAATCAGCCATGGAATCCTGTACAAGGCAAAAGAATAACCGTGTTTTCTTTTGGCAAAGTTATCCGCAGCGCAGCTGGATTTTACACGCAATAAAAAGAAAACAACCACCTGCCGATAAAAACATTAAGCTACCTATAAAAGTAGATGTTGAATTTGACTGGTGATAGAATATTTGACATACAAAGATTTCTTTCACAATAGATATTTTCTGTCATGATACAGAGTGGGCCAAAAGAAGTCATCTATCCGATGTTGTTTGGCTCTCTGCTGTGAAAGTGCTTTGTTCAATTTATTTTACGCTCGCTCAATTTATTTTATTTACACAGTAAAAACTGAAAATTTATTATAAATTAATTAAGAAAAGTTTTAAATAACACTTTTTCTTCCATTGAAATATATATAAGTGCAAATATATCAGGTAACGCAACAAAATACACCTTAAAAAAAAAAAAAAACCCCACACTGTCATCATCGCACATGACTGAGAACAAAAGGAAGAGCCACCAAATTTCCTTCGAGGACCTATCCGATTTAGAATTTGATACTGACAGGTCAACTAAAATTTATAGGCCACATTCAATCATGTCACTCTCGACGGCCGACTTTCAGAAAATTAAGGCAATTATCGACGACTCAATCCACACAGAGCTGGTCAAGGTGACCGCCAAGTTGGCCACAAAAGATGACGTCACTATGCTAAATGCCGAAATAAGCTCTTTACGTAAACAAAATGAAGAACTCTCGATGAAAGTCCAGCGGTTTGAAGAACGTTGCAATGTTTTAGAAGATGAAATTGAATTGCAAAGTAGAGAACTCAAAGGCAAAAATTTAATAGTCTCTATACCAAAGGACGGGACTGATCCACAGGAAAGACTACGTTGTGTAACTCAACTACTTCTTGGAGGTTCGGGTGCACACGATATGCCAGATGCAATTAAGCTTAATGAAAATAACAACGTAATTAAATTGAAAATTAACACAGGCTCAAATGAAATAGCAAACAAGATGCTGTTGAATTGCTCAAAATTAAAAGGCACAGGTGTTTACGTCCAGCGAGATCTGACAAAACAGATGCAACTAAAACGCAGAATTTTATTAGGTTACCGCCGTGTAATCATATCACATAAACCAAATGAAAAGGTGCAATTAAAAAACAACAATCTTGTGATAGGTAATAAATCATTTTATTTAAACTACGATAACATTCTTAAAATAAATCAAAACGATGGAGAACAAGAACTACAGCGATTGTTTGGCAAAATAAGCTTTGAAGCTGTCAAAAAAACCATACTGTCAACAACAACTTCTGGACGTCAAAGTGAATGTACTAGATTAAGCAATTCTGAGACACCAGGGGTGTCACCTAAACCAAATGGTAGTACTCTAGTACGAAACTGAGATACAGAAGCCGTCAGCACAAATAGTTTTAGTTCTAAGATATTATCGTATAACATATCAGGTCTCAATAACAAATTACTTTTTCCTGATTTCTTTAATTATATCAAAACATTTGATGTATTTTTCCTATTCGAAACACATATTATTTCTGAAAATTCTTCTAAATTTAAAAGTCTCTTTAACGGATTCAAACTTTTCTGGAACGCAGCAATTAAGACATCAACTAGAGGACGTGCAAGTGGAGGAAGCATTTTTGGAATCAAGACGGCACTACTTAATATTTATGATTTTGTAGAACTAGAAGGCACTACCATAGTAAAACTCTTACAAAGAAATAATATGTTTATTGTTCCGGTCTACATCAATTGCAACAAGTGGAAAGAAGATTTTGAAAAATTAAACAACATTATGAATCACATGGCCAGTAAAAGTGTTATTTTAATTGGGGATTTCAATGCCAGAATAAGTAGTATGCAAATACACACCGCACAACCTGCAAACAATATTCTTATCTCAACAACCACTCGTCGGTCTAAAGATGATATCTACAATCAAAATGGTCTAGATCTTTTAGAAATGCTGCAGATGTATGAAAGTATCGTTTTAAATGGTTGCGCTTTTGGAGATACGGATGGACACTTCACTTTTGTTGGAGGACAAGGGAAATCTGTTATCGATTATTGCACAGCGAATAATGATTGGATTAACTTGGTTTCAAAATTAGTAGTTGAGTATAAAACCTATTCTGACCACATGCCCCTCGTATTTGAATGGAAGAGTGAAAATACATTTCAACATCAAAACCTAAAGCTACTACCAAGACTTAAATGGAAAATTGAAAACCTGTATACCTACCAAAATAATCTGGATTTACATATCTCTGAGACTTTTTCAGTTGATGAATCTGTCGAGTTGTTTTCAGAGAAAATAATATTGCTTATAAGAAAATCTCCACCAGCCCAACCTTCTGGATATATTACAAAATTCAAAAAAAAGTGGTTCGATAAAGAATGTATGAATGCCCGAAGAAAATCATTTGCTCTTTTAAAAGCACTACGGAACTATTATACTGAGGAACTTAGAAAATGGTACGTTGACTCAAACTCCAAGTACAAGCATTTATGTCGAAAAAAAAAAGCTGAATTTGAAAATATTCAAGCAAAATCTCTAAGTCTGGCCAGTAATTCAAAAGACTTTTGGAACCTAGCTAAAGAAATAAATGGATCCAACTTTGTAATTGGTACAAATATATCCGCAGAACATCTTTCATACCACTTCAAAAACCTGCTCTCCAATAAGTCTGATTTGTCCTTTTCTTATGCAGAACCACTGGTTATAGAGGAAACTTTGGACTCTGAAATAGACGAAAATGAAATAAAAATGGTACTTCAAAAAGCGAAAGATGGAAAAGCACCAGGCGAAGACGGAGTTCCATATGAATACTTCAAGAATGCAACACCAGCTTTCATTAACAAGCTAAAGCAGCTTTTCAACAACATTTTTTCAACCGGTTTCATTCCCTCTTCGTTCAAAAAATCTGTTATTTTCCCTATTCATAAGAAAGGTGATATAAACAACGTCGAGAATTATAGGGGAATATCATTTATGAACGTTATGGCCAAAATATTTTGCGGTGTTCTCGTGAACAGAATAGAAATGTGGGCTGATAACAACAGCATTTTAACAGACTTCCAAGCGGGTTTCAGGAAAAACTATTGTACTGTTGATCAAATATTCGTATTAACGTCAATTGTTAAAGCATTCCAAGCCAGAAATAAGAAGATTTACGCTTTTTTTGTTGATTTTAAGGCAGCTTTCGACCTTGTGAATAGAAATGCACTCATGTATAAACTCTCTCAACTCGGAATCTCTACAAAGCTCTTAAATGTATTAAAGAACATGTATACTGGTACAGAAGCATCGGTATGGGATGGATCTACGTTCTCACAATATTTTGATACTAACGCTGGTGTCAAACAAGGATGCCCTCTGAGTGCTTTGTTGTTTGCGTTGTATATTAACGATATTGGCAAATATCTTCCTGGTGGGATTCGGATAGCTGACACTACAATCAATGTTCTTCTGTATGCAGACGATCTAGTGATTCTTTCAGAGTCACCAGAAAATTTGCAGCTTATGATAAATCGGTTGGCAACATACTGTATCACATGGGGACTTACAATAAATACTGAAAAATCTAAAATCATGGTATTCTCAAGATCTTCTCACAGTTTGGTTAGAGAAAGTTGGTTCTTCAATGATCATCGGCTTGAAATCACTAAGGATTACAACTATTTAGGCGTCAAGTTGAACAAAATGATGGATTTCAAAAATCATCTATCTGAAAAAGCGAAGTCCTCCCAAAGTTTGATAAATATGACTTGGAGGAATATTTTCTCAAACCAAAATGTATTGTTGTCAGCTAAATGGAAAATTTTTGAATGTGTTGTAAAAACATCTCTTTGCTATGCGGCACAAGTTTGGGGAACGGATGAATTTGATGTTGTAGAAAAGCTCCAAAGAAATTTCATAAAAAAACTTTTTAATTTGCCAAATGGAACTCCTAACTACGCAGTTTACTTGGAAACGGGAATTGCGAAACTGTTTACCAACACCCTTAAGCTGCAGGCAGACTACATCCATAAAGTTGCTTCACATTCAGATGCTCGTTTGACCAAGAAAATGCTCCTTTATGAAATGCGGAATAAGGACTGGTGGATCGCAAAGTGGCAAAATATTGGTGATAGCTGTGGGGAAGGTATCCAATTTGATTTGAATAACTTAGTTCAACTAAAGGAGCAGCTTTACAACGTAATTCAAAAACACGAAGACTATGTTCGAGAAAAATTAGTAGGAGAAGCTGAGCAGTCTGAGAGCAGAATAATTTACTCACAACTCAACCATAACCTGTTGGACAATAATTACTTTCAAGACACATTCAGCTATAAAGAAATATCCCTAATTTTCAAATCCAGATGTGAGCTTTTAACCTTAAATGGCAGTCCATACAACGGAAAATTCCAACAATTCTGTACCCTCTGCAATATTAAAGCAAAAGAAGACTGCTTCCATTTTATAAGCATTTGTCCAGTATTTAAACCTCAAAGACTAAATTTTTTTAAGAAAAACAGCTTTACAATGCAAGAAACAATAGAATTATTAAATGGTGTAAATTGGAAATTATTGTATTGTTTTTTAAACTCAATTTATATGTATCGAAATCTATTAATGTCTGAATTCATTTAAATCAATTCATTTAAATTTTATTTATAAATTAAAAAATTGTTTTATATACTTTGCCAACTGAGCTGACGGCTATGTCAAAGCTTTAAAATTCATTATGTCTACTGAAACTGTATAGAAACATCGATAAATAAATGAATTACTTACTTACTTACTTACTTACTTACTTGTTTGGCTCTCTTTTTTTTCAAAATGAAAAACTTCGATTCTGGGATTCAAAAAACCCCCAAAAAAGTCTGATACGGTTAAACGGGCGATCTTGCGGGCCAGTGCAAATCACCAAAACGAGAGATGAGGCGACCCGGGAACGCCGCCTTCAGAATACCGGTTCATGTATCGCTCCATGGCTTGTTCACTTGTATTCTGCGTCTGTCTAGTCCACAAATGTCAAAACAGATTTGACATTGGCGGCCATTTGCAAAAATGAGAGCATCTTCCAATAGGGTGATTTCTTTTTGCCCACCTTGTATAAGACTTGTATCATGCATTTCTCTGTATCTGAAAGGCTTCGTTCACAAAGTAGATTGTATGATTATAAGAACTCAATTAAACAAGATTATGGGAAGAAGGACAAATTATGATTATGTTCATTTTGATTAAAAAGCATTTCGTCTGCACGATAGTTTGATTCGTTTGGGTGACTCGTTCTCTAAGTTTAGTGAATTCTAGTCATTTAACATATAAGATATAACATATGTGGTTGAATCCTTCAAAAAAAATGATTCACAGTTTCTAATTTCGTAAGGAAATACCTGTCTTTCGATATTTTGCAATTTCTCTTTTGTAACGCAATCTCTACAGAATTATTTGAACAATGCTACGAATACTCTTTGTGGTGTGAAATAGATTCTTTAATTTGTAATTTTCTATTGCTCTTTCAAATTCACAATACGCGCCATCTACTGGAAGTTTATTTTACTATGCCTATAACCTTCCCATAAGCTGATAAAATATCATTACAATTGGGTGAACAGAATGCCAGCGCATCATATACGAACAAACAAACAAACAAACAAAACAACAAAGAAACAAATTTTAAATATTAGATGTTCAAAATTAATTGAAAAAAACTGACACCGAGTCAAGGCTAAATCAAATAATTATGCAGATGAAATGTTATAATGATGAAAATGGTTGTCTTTACTATAATCTGCAATATTCATGACTTGTATTTCCTATAATCTTGAAGATCATTCCCTCTCTATCGAACAAGTATGATTTTTGTATTTTGTATCCTTCTTTTTAGGTGTTGGCATGAATTTAAAGCTTAGTATTTAAGACAGAGTAAAATAGTAAATAAAAGCATAGTTGTTTCTCTTTCAGAACACGAAAAATGCCCAACCAAAACAACAGAACCAAATGGAACAGAAAATGTCAAGAGTCTAATAAGAATAAAATGTTTTTAAAAAAATTAAATTACATACATATGCACACTATTTTTGACAAAAAGTGTCTGCACTTTTAGTTCCTAAATTTAAAAACTGAAGCATCACAATGTATTTGTATGTGTCATTCTTGAAATTAATTAATTAAAATGAGGAATGCGTTTTAAAAAAATATTTTAAATATTATTTACTATTTACTGTTGCAATTTTGCAGCTTTGAACGCACATAGCGTTAGTAAAATGGATTTTTGTAACAAATTCCATTGTCATTTCATCATCTATAAATTATGGCAAATACCTGATTTTACGAACAAACCCCGTTGCCTTAAGTAGTCAAATTGTCAATTTTGACATAAGACAGCAGGCGGCTGCCTATGCCTTTTTTGGGGAAATCCAACTTCACTGCCCATAGCTTTCCCTCAAAACGGCTAACCAGCCCTGTCACAGATTCCCTCGTAGAAAATTTCCGAACGAAACGCTACGCCCCGAATACGAAAAAATTCAAATCACAAACACCGAACGGAATCAGCCATTATCCAAACCTCTTTTCGGACTTTCGGAATCAGTTGATTTGTGTCAGAATGTGAAAAGCAAAACAAAATGTCACTTTTATTGTGTATATTTCAATTGTGTTTTGAAAAAAAAGTTATTTGAAATGGATTCAATTGCGATTGCTATTATGAAATAAAACAAGAAAACGTGTGGAGAAAACCCAAATTAAAATTACAACGTCGGATTTTAAGAGACGCATTTAATCCACTCGACCACAATCCCTAGACAATTTATGGCTTCTCTTGGAGCGTATCCAAAAGCCTTTGGAATTGGATTCTGTTCGTATTCACTTTTCACCTTTTGTTAAATATTTGTTTAAAGTTTAATGTTTGTTCTTCTTTAGACTGAAAATACTTAAATTTTTCTATTAAATGCGTGTTAACAAACTGTTTCACACGACATCCGAGCAAAATAAATGTTCGTAGAAAAATCAATAAAATTTCCTATTCGTTCGGGTTTAGTGATACCAATTTTCCCGATCCCCGAAATTCTTACGGAAATTTTCGTTACGCTGGGAGCAGTGATACCTTTTTTCGGCATTCGTAGTACGATTCTATTACGACGGAACCTGTGATAGGGCTGAATATCAATGCTTGTGCGGATGTGCGGTGATGTTGACACACGAAGATCAACACCAGGTTTTGTTTTCAAGTACAATAATGGGATTATCAGTTGGAGCAGTACGCGACAGAAACGTGTCTCGCTTTCTACAACAGAACCGGATATATTCAATTTAAAAAACGTTTGAAAAAAAAAAATCAATTTATAGTGACCTGCAGCTGCATTCTTTTTGATATTCCAAATACGAAGGGGAGTAGGGGGGACCGGTTTGGGGGTAGTGGTGAAGTCTGAGACGTAACTCTTCCCCTTGCGATTATAGGACTATAAGGCAAGTTTAGGATTCGTGAATATAAGAAAATTTGAGATAACAATTAAACATGACATTACGATCATAGAGAAGCCTAAAAAAGTCATTGGCAAAAAATGTCCGTCTGTCTGTCTATCTGTCTGTCTGTCCGGGTGTATATCAATCTGCAGCCTAAACGGGTTAAGCGATTGCATTCAAATTTGGTATTTGGAATTCCCCAGAGAGGAAATTAAAATTTTATTTTTAGGGCTAAAAATAACGGTACTTGCGATACGACCGTTTAGGAAAAGCGTATTTTTCTCGAAAACGGCTCCAACGATTTTGTTGAACATTTTTGAGATTTTTTTTTGTTATTATTGGCTATCATTTGATCAGAACCACATATACGGGAAAAGTCTATTAACGGAACCTTTCATATAACGGTTTTTTTTAATTTTTTGGCTTTCTCGTTAACGGGTCTGTGGCTTTCTGTCAAATTTTATATTTGAAAAAAATCTAGATAGCCAAAATAATTCTGCATATCAAAATTTTGAATAACTTTTGTTTCTAATTAAAATAAATTTTTTTTTTTTTTTTAATGAAAAATCAATACTTTTAAAACAAAACAAATTATTTAAAATTTTATAATCACATGCATATTAATAAACTCTAAAAAACTGCATACCAAAATTAAAAAAAAAAATTAAAAAAACTAAAAATGAAAAACAGGATTTTATTAAAATCCGTCCTCTTTGTTATTTAAGACGTGTGTTGGCGTACTTCATTTTTACTAAAAACCGTTAAGTATTGTGGCTTTGAGAGTTTTTATAAGTTCAAACTGTTTTACTTTCAACGTAAATGTTATTTGTTTTTGTCAAAGATCTTGCCTTCCAATGTAATTAGGCACATAAGAGCAAGTACGTGGGAACCTGTCGTGCCCATTTTTTTAATATTAATTTTTAATTTAGTTTCGTCATTTAATATTTTTTTCTGAAAATTATAAAAAACAATGAAAAAAACTCAAAAGCAAGTGATTAAAGCTGTAATTTATACAGGGTATGTGTTTTATTATAAAATTTTAGTTCTTCGATTAATTTACGATATGTTTCGCCTGTTATTCTTTCGTAGAAAAGTTTACTTCAATGCTTTTAATTTTAACATTACTTAAATATGGTATAATAAAGTTATAATTATACATGAAATTTTCATACTTACATTATTTATTTTGATAATACAATTTTCAAATCTTATAGCATAGTTTCCTGATATTTCAAGTTTAAAACATTACAACTATGTCCTATTACAGTTCTAGGTATATTTTTCAATATAACAATATTATTCGTTAATTGTTTAATTTCTGTGTTTGTATTTTTAATAAAATTACAAGTTGTATTTCTTTCAAAAATATTAAGGATATATTCATTATTTATAATTATTAAATCTTTTTTTTAAATTTTATTTGTATCTACATAGTTCGTTTTTCCATCCGTTATTACTGATTTATACATAGTGGAGAGCTCGATATCATTTAGATTTGGGATGGGCTCAACAATTACACGATGAAATGTATTGTCAACATAGTTAGGAATCATTACAATGAATATTATTTGGTTTTCATGAAAATTTGTTAAACTTTTTATATCTTTAAGTATTTCAAGAGTTACATTAAATTTCTCAATATCTTTTGGTGACAAAATATCTTTACCTAATAAACTTAGTTGATTTAGTAAAATAACTTCCTTTATTTTTTTGACCTGGTCATTTAGTAATTGTATACCATACTGAATCTAAAATGCACGTTGCATTGTTGTTATTTTAAAGTTTTCTCGATCTATTTCATTGGTAATTATCGAAAATTGCTTCTTTATTTCTGTTTGTTGTATATTGATGTGTTTTGTAACTTTATAAATGTTTTCATTAAATTTCGTATTAATCCTTATCTGGTCATTTAGTCCGTCTATTAAGTGTGACCAGTAATAATAGAAACGCAAAATTTAAGCACGTTATAATAATAATTCAATTTATTGTTCTTAACAAAGTTCTATTAACGACCAAGACAAAATTACTTTAAAATTTTTGCTAACTTTAACTTTTTTTGCAATACAAATTCTGTGCATACAAAATTAACATTGAAAGCATAGGTAGCATAAGAAGTCTATGCATACAAAATATTACATATAAGCATAGGAGGTGTGAAGATTAAAAGATTAACTTGTTTGTTCAAGGATTAAGGAGGATTAAGAGATAGGCATAGGTATGCAGAATGCATAGAGTATTGTACAATATGTTTTGTTATTGAATACAAATTTTGTTCTTTGATGACAAGTAAATCTTTAACTTCGAAGTTTTGTGTCTTCTTCTGATATTTTTGACGTTGTTGAAGTGACGTGAGGTAGTCGCAGTGCCAACGACGCAAAAAACTTTGTAACATGTTTTGTACTAATTGCCATCTCCCAAGCCGATTAACTGGAACTTTAAGGCTGCTTGGTTCCGGAATTGCTGTGTACGGTCGGTCGGCTCATAAGAAAATGAGATGGAGTTAGAGGGTTTAAATCTGAATCGGAAATATAACAAAGTGGCCTAAAATTTAACAAGGCTTCAATTTGAGAGAGTAAAGTAGTAATTTCCTCAAAGGTTAAAATATTGCTCCCTATAACACGACGAAGATTCTGTTTAACACTTTTGACACCCGCTTTCCAAAGCCCACCAAAGTGCGGGCTGTGTGGTGGAATAAACTCCACCCTTATATTGTCAGTCGCCAACGTCTCTGATATTTGTGCATTATGTTTTTTAGAGCAAACCAATTTGTACCATTCCGACAGAGTGTTTGCAGCTCCACGGAAGTTAGTACCGTTGTCCGAGTAGATGATACTGCACTTTCCCCTTCTTGCAATGAATCTCCGCAAGGCCGCTAAGAACGCATCCGTGGACAAATCGCTAACCACCTCCAGGTGCAATGCCTTTGTTGTCATACAAACAAAAATCGAGAGCCTTTTACAAATTTAGGGTTCCTTCCTCTGGCTAGACGAAGAGTGATACGGCCCGCATAGTCACATCCAGTTTGATCAAAAGCGAAGGATGGTGAAAGCCGCGAAGCAGGCAGATCTCCCATCAGCTGCTGTGATGTGGCTTGACGTTGACGGAAACAATCAATACAGTCATGAACGACCTTCGTTATGAGATTTCTGCTTCCCTAGCGTTGACAGCCTTAGAAATTCTGCCTCCAACACAAAGTAAACTATCATGGTCGACAAAAGGATCCAACGAGGATAGTTTTGAAGAATATGAGACACTCTTCTCTGCTTTTAATGCCGTTATTTCTTGTTCGAACTCTCTGAGCCCATTTCGAGCATTTTTGCTTTGCATAAAGCAATTCAGAGGAACGTAAATATCCTCTGACTCGTTCCCCAAGAGTAAGCTTCGCATTTTTTGCACGCTGAACAAACACCGCTACAACTCGAATCACACAATCCCACGAAGAAATGCGTTTGCAAAGTCTACCAAATAAGTCTTCATGGGTACACGAAACATTGGAAACAACATTGGAAACAACAGCGAGCGGCCGACACATGTTTGATGCAACTTTTCAACAACAGTAGCACAGCCATATCAACCGAAAGCTCGTACCACCTCCCAGAGATACAAAAGATCTAGGAAGGAATGATAATTCTGAATGAAGTCCAACCCACCAAAATATTTGATGAAAAAGAAATCATCGTAAAGGGGACATATTTAAATACATTCTCCTATGAAGTAAAGATCAACGAAACTTCAAATAGGTCATTCTACTCACATCCATGACGAACCGCTCCCAGCTAAGATTCTAGCAGTGCATTATGCTGATGTGTTAACTTATATAAATCGAGTCCGAAATCTCAATACCGGTTAACAGTTTCACGGCACCATTTTCTAAGAACGATTTCAAATAACGCATTTTCTGGGCACCAGAGATTGGCTTGCAATGGACACTCCCGAGAAACATATCGCGAAACTCTAGCCAACCGTTCCAACTGTGATTCTAAAATTTCTTTATTATCAACTTTAGCGTTCGCATCTAATATAAACGAGTGCGCACGAGTTATAACGCCCTTCAAGTGTCCACGAGTTTGTTTTAACACATTCATGTTCGCTTATAGCAAATTTCAAAATCTTACACGTTTAGGCCAAAACGAACAAATCGAGTTTTTAGAGAGCGGATTCCTCACAGCAACAAAAACAAAAGGGCTCAAATTTAAGAAGTCTAGCGCAGCACCTCATTCAACAACCAACAGCAGCCGCAAGCAACATACGATACAGTTTACCTGGTACCAATGTGATGTCTGATGTGCCTCGTGTCCGAATTCCAAATCCTCGCAACCACCAAATATCCCAAAACTTTTTGTCAAAATTTCCAAAATCACTATCGGGAACGGACCAACTTTGATCAGTAATAATAGGAACGCAAAATTTAAGCATGTTATAATAATAATTCAATTTATTGTTCTTAACAAAGTTCTATTATAGATCAAGACAAAATTACTTTCAAATTTTAGCAAACTTTAAGTGGACTCGAAGTGATCTCGTTGGTGGTCACTTGCAAATAGATCGATTGAGTGTCAAACAAATGCACTCGATGGTGTAGGCTATTTTTGCAATACAAATTATGTGCATACAAAATTAACATTGAAAGCATAGGTAGCATAAGAAGTCTATGCATACAAAATATTACATACAAGCATATAAGGTGTAAAGATTAAAATATTAACTTGTTTGTTCAAGGGATTAAAGAGGATTAGGAGATTAGCTTAGGCATGCAGAATACATAGGGTATTTTACAATATGTTTGGTTATAGAATACTTTTGAGTTATGAAAACTAAAAATATAAAAAAATAGCAAATAACAGAATAATGAAAAATGATTATTAATTATAATTTTTATATTATGAATACAACATTATCAAAGAAAATAAATTGTGCAAAAAAAAATATGATTTCTGAACAAAGTGTTTATTGTTTTGTTCGTTTAAACTAAGTCTTGTTTTTATTTCTAGTTCGTCTTCATATTCCATAGTCCCTGCTAACTACCTTTCCTACTATATTAAGTAATGCTCTTTTCTGTCTGTTCTTTTCATTAAGACTAGCGTTTCCGTCCATAATGTCATTTTATAACATGTAGAATTTTGGAATAACTTTCAATTATTTTGATTTCATCGTCTTTTATTAATATGTACCCTTGTCCGGTTTTCAAATCCTGAGCCTCTAGTTTGTCCTCTTGTCATCAGTGTTAATGATATGATTATTATGAGTAATGTTACTCCTGCGCCTGTGATGTTCGTTCTTGTCATCTTGATGGATAGTTTGTCGAACGCTTCACTTAATTTTTCCAGGGTATTTGTTTTCAATGTTTCTATTGTTCTTAGTTGAATCTTGAATCGTTTAAGACTTTGTTCTTATCTGATCGTATATCTTTCTTAATTGAATCAATTTGCACTCTAATTTATTTTGTCCTTAATCGAACAGTTTTTTGCACTTTAATTGAGTTTGTTCTTAATCGAACTTTGAATTATATTTTGTTCTTAATTGAACTGTTTTAGTACTTTAATCGTATCTAGTTGTTAATTGAACCGGTCAACACTTTAACTGATTTTGTTCTTAATCGAACCGTTTTCTTTTGTTTTCCTTATACAGAATTGTGTGCACATTTCCTTGAACGGATTGGTTCCCACTTTTCCTTTAACATTCGCACATTACCTCAAACGGATTGGTCCCTTAATGTTCTTAAACGAACGCCGACTGTACCATTTATAACATAACATAATTGTTCTTTTTCTTTTTTTTCTATTTTTCTTTTTTTATTATATTTTATTATTTGATTTCATTGATTCTTAATTTTTGTTTTACAATATTTATTTATTATTAATTCCAATGGGAGGCAAGGCCGCTGTCCATAGCAAAAGACTGCGATTAATTGTTGAATTAAAACTGACTGATTTACTTTAAACTTTTCTTAACTAAAATGTGTGCATTGCTTTTCCGTGGGAAAAAAATGCAGTTACTTACAAAATATTCATATTTCATTTAATGTCAGTGAAATATGAATATGGAGGAAGGAATGGTTAAGGGGGTGTATCCGTTTGGGATTGCTTTTGCTTACTAAGCAAAATGGCGTGGGAATCCATTATGAATTTAATGATTGCCGTTAGGCGAAGGGGATTGTGGGGGACGACATGTTTATGGGTACAGGTGGAGTCTGAGACGTAACTATAGAATGTTTGACATACAAAGATTTCATTCACAATAGATCATTTTTGTCATGATATAAGACTTGTGTCATGCATTTCTCTGCATCTGAATCGCTTTTTTCATAGAGTAGATTATGTTATTATAAGTACTCAATCAATCAAGATTTTAAGAAGTAGGTAAGGAGAAATAATGATGATGTTCATTTTGATTAAATAGCATTTCGTCTGCATGATTGTTTGATTCGTTCTTGTGACTCGTTTTCTTAGATAAGTCAATTTTGATTATTTTACATATAAAAGTCTAAAATTATTACATGATTATGAAAAACTGTTATCGCATTTACACTCCGTCTCACTTGATTACGAACAGATGTTCTAATTTTTTCGATATTTTTCGAACCCTTCGCTAAACTAGGAAAACCAATTGCACAATGAATGATGAATATATATATTGCGTTTATATTGTAAACAAAAATTTGCTTTCTCCTTCGTAGACTTTTTTTGAAAGCCGACCTCATACGTTTTCCATAATGTTCAGGTCGGGTGAATATGTTGACCATGCAAGTAGGTTTATATTTCGGTTCTGAATCCAGGCATTTGTTGTCCGTGTGGTATGTATCGCTGTCCACCAAATATCTCCGAAAACTGCGGAAAAGCTCTTTCCAGTATCGTTTTGTAGGTAATTGCCGTCATTTTGGTGCTTTGGAAATCCAGCTCCACAGTTCCGTAATAGCTTATTGCTCCCTATACCATTACACCACCTCCTTTGCTGTGCGGCCTTTGAAGATGTATTTCTTCCTTTCATGGAAATAACAGCTGTATCCATCAGGTCCGTCCAAATTAATTTTTTTTTCATCAGAAAATTCAACGGTATGTTACTCTCGATTCTCTATTCCATCTGATGTGACTTGTTGCAAAATCAAGCCATTGGATTTTACGTGCCGCATTCAATGGTGGTTTCCTTTTCATTTTTTCATGGCGAATATGGCTGGCCTTCTGTATCACGCGATGAACCGTCGATTTACTAGCTGTAACTCTAGTTTCTGCTTTAATTTTACTAAAGGAAAGCCTTGAATTTGAAGCAGCTCTCAGTATTTTCCGCCTTTCCTGACATATTGTTGCTTTGCTGACTCCTCCTTTGCAGTTTTTTTCCATACTTTGCGGATCCTGAATAAAGCTGTGTACAACAGTGGCGCCTCATTCAATCTTGCTGGCTAAAAAACGCATGGATTTTCCTTGTTCCCGATAAGCTCCAATTTGGCCTATTTCCTTCTTGGTTAATGACTTTCCTTTACCCATAGTTGTGGATTATATGAATTAATGCTCGAAGTATCCTTTTATTTTATTTGAAAAATGTTAACAGGTAGATTTAGCTACTGTTCGTAATAAAGTGAGACACAAAAACAGGTTCATTTTATGACCTTTTTGGGAAAAGCGTCATAAAAGTTGCATTTATCAACTTAATCCCAATTTTTTTTTACAATATATAAACATAATACATCCATCATTCATTGTGCATTTGGTTTTCCCAGATTAGCGAAGGGTTCGAAAAAAATATCGTAAAATTAAATCAAAAAACTTCTTCTAAGGCTGCGGTACAGTCCGGGCTTGACCTGGGCATCAACCAACAAGCTTCTCCAGCCAGCTGGGTCGCTAGCTAGCTGCCTCCAGTTTCGCACGTGGAGTGGGTTGAAGTCCTATTCTACTTGTGTGCGCCACTTGAGTCTCGGTCTTCGTCTACTGCGCCGTCCCTCTGGGGTAGAGTCGAAGATTTTCCGGGCGGGAGCATTGAATTCCATTCGCTCTATATGACCCAGCCATCTTTATTTTATCTTCTTCTCAACACTCCACACACAAAATGTCTATCGACGAAAAAAAAATATCAAAAATCGTTCGACCATTTTTACTTGCGATATAGGTACTAAAATGCAAGTTATGGATTCGTTCAAAAAAAAAAAAATCTAACAATCATTCATGACATTACGATAACAGAGAAGTTAAAAAAAGTGGGTCCGGAAATTCCGTCCGTCTGTCTGTCTGTCTATTCGCGCCTCTACAGCCTTAACGGATGGGCCGACTTGCTTCAAACTTGGTATTTAGTATTTATTAGGTATTATCTCGGGGGGTGTTTTTCATTTTTGCTCTAGGTCGAAAAATAACGGTACCTGCCATACAATTTTTAACAAAAAGTTTGATTTTCTCGAAAACGGCTCTAACGATTTTGATAAAACTTTCAGGGTGCTAATTTTTTTTACAATAATACATCTTTTAGTTAGAATACATTGTTCGAAATTTGTTCTATAACGGTACCTCTCGTATAACAGGTTTTTTCAAATTGCGGTTTTATCTTAAAATATTATCCCGATTTCAAAAAAAATTTTGCACTCAGGAAGTCATTTATAATTCAATTAATATCGCATTTCAAAATTTTCAAAAACTTTTTTTCGATTTTTTAAAATTAAAAAAAAAATTGGTTTTCGAAATATTTTGAAAATGGGTGGATCGAATTTTTTTAAATAATTTTCCCGGATAAAAACTACAGAATGCCTTATAATGACATACTAGAATAAAATTTAAAATATTTTTTCGAAAAGTTTTTCAAAAAAAAACTACTTTTTAAAAAAACTGGTCGAACGATTTTCAAAAAAATTTTTTCTTCGATAGACATTTAGTTTTCAAATTTTATTACACACTTAGTTTTTCCGAAAACTCTAAAACTAATAAAAAAAAATAAAGAATTGTCTAAAAAAAAATATTTTATTATTTTAATATACGTGTGGTTTTCAATCTGGCAATACTTTTTTCGGAGTTGGTCTTTTTGACAACTGTCTCTTGATTTATGCTCAGTTTGATTTGCGATTTCATAATGAATAGACTTACTCCTGAACAAAGTTTGCAAATTGTGCAAATTTAGTACCAAAATAATGGTTCGTTTCGGTGGAGCAGATTATCGAAGAAGACCCAAATGAGTCCATCCGTCATCGCGCTAGTTACGTAATCGCACTTCAAAGGGCCGCCTTGGCAACGGGAACCAAGCATTCATGTTTTCCGTGACACCAGGCTCGGTGGCGTCCATACACAGCATCATAAATAAATCACAGCATCTCGACATTAACATGAGATAAGCAGATTCGAAGTTAACATGTTATATTTAAGCTGATAGCTGAGGCATCTCATCAACATCAAGAGATAAGCACCTGCTCCAAATGGACAATATCCATGTATAGCTGAAGAGAGTATGCTCTCGCTGCAAAGGTTTTTTCGATTTCGAACTTTAAATTATTTATGTAAAGTATTAAAAAGCTGGTAAATGTAAGTTAGTCGTTGTAAGATTGTCAATAAACAAGGAACATATAATTTAATTTCTTTTTTTCTTCGAACTATTCATAACTCGCGCGGAAGGATCTTGGTTTGCAGGCTTACAAAATGTAACTCGTTCAAGAATTGAAGCCGAACGCCCATCAAGGGCGTCACACGTTCGGTGAAATGGCCACCGATCCCGATTTTCTCAAAATTGGGAAATTTGGGCTTCGTCTGGAATTTATTCGAGCCAGCCACGGCGGCCACTTCCCCGAAATCATTTTTAGAATATAATGCAAACCTTTATTTTTATAATAGAGCTATATTCTGGGCCATAACATTAAACTATATGCGTTTTATTTCTTCTTGCAAACCACACGTCTAAAAAAAACACCCTTTATATGAATACATACATATATGCAGCCACTAAACAAATATCTAGAATAAGAACTAGTTCATGCGACCCAGTCGTGCATTTTATTTAAATTTTATTCGACGATGTGACCGCACATATGAGCAAGTACCAGATCCAGTCATGCAATTTATTTTTTTTAAAGTCGTCTTTTTTGAAAAACTTCGAAAAAATATTTAAAATTTTTTTTAGTATGTCATTATAAAGAAATCTGTAGTTTTCATCTGGGAAAATTATTTAACAAAATCAATCAACCCGTTGTCAAAATATTTCGAACACCAATTTTTTTTTTGGAATTTAAAAAAAAATAAAAAAAAAGTTTGAAAATTTTAAAATGCAATATTAATTGAATTATAAATGACTTCCTGTGTGCAAAATTTTATTGAAATCGGGATAATGGTTTACGATAAAACCGCATTTGAAAAAAGCCGGTTCTATGAGAGGTACCGATATAGAACATATTTCGAAAAAGTTATTTTAACTCAAATATGTAGTAATAGTTAGATAGTATTAATTAATAGCACCCTGAAAGTTTTATCAACATCGTTAGAGCCTTTTTCGAGAAAATCAAACTTTTTGTTAAAGATTGTATGGCAGGTACCGTTATTTTTCGACCTACAGCAAAAATGAAAAACACCCTCCGAGTACTACTTAATAAATACTAAATACCAAGTTTGAAGCAAATCTTTTTTCTTTTTTCAACTTCTTTATTATCGTTATGTTATGTTTGATTGTTAATTTTTTTTTTTGCACGAATCCGTAACTTGCATTATAGTACCTATAATCGCAAGTAAAAGTTGATGTAACAATCAAACATGACAGTACGATGATAAAGAAACTAAAAAAATCTGTCTGTACGTACATATGTATTTTGGAAACTAAAATTTAGTAAGTTTTAACATACTGCATTCTACTTTTAAATTTTTTTTATTTAAAATATTTACCTGTCATAAAAACAATTTTTTTTTTATATGAAGGTCATTGATGTGGTTGAGCTTGCATTCTTGAATTTTCTTTTGTTTCTTATGGTAAAAAGTAATCCTTTTTTTTTAAACTGAGCTAACGAATTTGAAAAAAAATGTCCTACTTATTCACATTGCTTAAAGAAATAAAAAAGCGTTTAAATGTTTGTGCTCAAAACAATTTTGCTTACTTTTAAAAAAATAAAATCTTAAAATATATTGCACGACTAGATCGCACATACTTGGTCTTATGTACGGAAGGAATTTTAAATAAAAAAGTTTTTCTCTAAATTTTTTTTTATAAAAAAAAAATAATAAAATACTTGTTTTTCTAAATTGTTTGAAAAAAAAATACGTAATATGTAAGATAATGATGAGTATTTTTTTTAGTAGTAACGGTTAAAAGAGCATTTTTTTTACAATTTTCGTTTAAATTAAAAAAATCAATAATACAAACTTTAGCAAATAAACGACGTACATTTAATAAAAATTAAAAAAATGCAGCAACCCATTTCAAAATAATATAAAAAAAAAAAAAAAAAAATGCTTTGACTATCCATATCTACTTGAATTTTAAGTTTGAATAAAATCGGTTAACCAATTCTCGACAATTCGAAGAAGAACTTTGTAGTCTCAAAGTAAAAGCTTTTTACAAGATGTAAGTTTATACGGCAGATACTTTTAGCAAAAATAAAACTGTTTTAAATTTCTCGCTGTTTCTAAAGCTATTTAAATAATAATAATAATAAAAAGAAAACCTTTGGCAACATTTTGACCCGATGATTGGCCCTGGGGTGGAGATATTAACGAAAAATTATTTTTCTCTGTAACTTTATAATTTTAAATTTAAATGTAGTTTAAATAAAAGCACGTTATAGATAATTATTCCGATTTCTCCCACCCGTTAAGCAGAAGTGGACCTACATATACTCAAGTCTTGGTCGTATAAAAGCTTTATAAATTAAATTAGCCAGATCAGAAAGGGAAACAAAATTCTTACATCGACAAGGAAAACATAAGCACTTAGCAGTATTTTTGGCAATCTCAAAGAGGTCGTCGTTGGCATATATACCGAGTTTTTTTTTATGTCCATTCATAGACAATGGCATGGGGATAGCTTTAACGGTAGAGAGGGGTATGTTTAGCTTTAACGGCAGAAAACAGCGTTGAGTTTTCGAGGCATTAAACTCCACAAGATTCTTATGACCCAATTTGACAATGTTGTGTAAATCCGAGTTTAATGAGCTTAACATATGTTACATACAGTTGTGATTCCGTAGGTGAAGGACGTGAATCACCGAACTGATATGAAAAGCTGAGGGTAGAGTAGTCAGAAAAACAGTTTAGTCTAGAAGTAACAAATCAGAAAGATCATAAATATAAATTAGGAAAAGGGTCGGAGACAGAACGGAAACGGAACCGTTGGCACACCAGCATTTATTTTGGGGAAATCAGACGTGAAATTACCCAATACGGCTTCTATTAAAGGGTCCAAAAGATAGTTTCTAATCCAGCATAGCTTTGGGGTAATGTAGAGCTAGCAGCAAAAGTTTTTAATATTTTCTAAAAAATAACCAAACATTTTTACTGCCTTTAAGAAATTGCAGATTTTTTTTCCGCAATTTTTGGTCATGCAAAAATTTGGTTACGTCAATAACGGATTTTTATGAGTTCTCACTTGTCTGTGCTTCTTCCGATTTTCCTCAGTACGGTTGCTTTGTAGGATCGGAAACTGACTTCTTTTATTCTGATTTTTGATTCTTTACAATCCGAGTTAAACCAACTTTTCTCTTTGGGATTAATACTTTGGAATAAAAGTACGTATCCCACACAGCACAGGCATCAATGTCACTATCGATAAAGCATAACGATGAGACATTTTCTAAAATGACATAATGGTCCGAAGTGCCAAATGGAGAAGTTACACTAATGGTATACTTATCAAGGTGCGAAATAAGAAACGAGTTAAGACTAAAGAGTATGGGCGGCCTGCAAGGAACACCCGGAACACAACGATCAGCTAGAACAACTATTGCTAGATTTTTGTTGTTGTTTTTAGTTGGAGTTTTATTATTAAAATTAAATTCAAATTAAAAGTTGAAGTGTCCTTTACTCCAAACCCAGTAAAGATCTCGACATACCTTCCTTCGGTGTTGTCTGACCAGAATAGCGGAGCCAGCTGGAGTTGCGTACATTAATATCGCCTGCTATAACGGTTTCAGTGCGAGACCAATGGGAAACAATTTTCAAAATGGAATCGGACAACGCATCAAACTCGTTAAAAGCCCATTTATTGTAACTAGAATATCTAAATATTGCCCGTATTGAGGAAGGCTCTGCAAGCAAAATCATTTCTAACATAATCGACAACTCTGATTAACTTTAAAAGAATATCTACGTTTTTTTATCAGTACTCTTTAACATCTCAAAAAATACTGTGATTACCAAAATTTTATTAAAAGTTTATTTTTATCTATTTATTTATTTATTGAATAACTTACACAATAAGATACATTTTTTTTAAGTTAGCGCAAGTTTAAGTATTAAAATACTTTAAGTTAATTGATTGAAATGAAAGAAAATAAGAAAAAGCTGATTAAGTTTAGAAGATCAATAATTCAAAAGCAAAAACTAAATTAAGTAAATCAAATTGACAAAAAAGAGAAAAAATCTATAAGTATGTATTCATATCTTCATAATGTTCTTCATGTGTTTTTTTTGTTTGCAGAATGTTATTAAGCATTATTAGGGTCCTAAAAGCAATTAAGTTGTCAAGAGTAAAGCCATGTATTGATTAGGAGTATGCTGAAATATGTTCATATCTACGTTTTCCATAAATATACCTTGCTACACTATTATAGACAATGTTGAGTTACCTTTTATCCTGGAAGTCGCAGTTGCTAAATATTTCACAACCATATAGTAATAAAGGAGTGAGAAGTGATTTGGCTAAGATCATCCTTGTTTTGATTGGGGTAATTTTCTGCGTCATCCATGACATTCTTAAGCCTACATAAACTCTTCCTATTGTTATATTTACTTGGTTTATCCGTTCAACGGTTCTGTGAAATACAATACCTAGGTTTTTTGCCGATTCAACATACTGAATATTAACTAATGTTTTTCTGGAAATTACTATCTACACACTTGGTTTTAGTTGGATTCAAACAGAGTCCATTAGATTGAGACCTGTGAAGGACTTTATTTAAGTCTTCATTTATCTCCCAAGCTCCATTATCAATTAAACCCAGACGGCAGCAATATCTGAGCTGAGTGTCGCGTCGCGTCGTCAGCATACATTTGGAATGAAGAATTAAAACCTGAGGATGGTAGTTCATTAATATACATAGTAAAAAGAAGAGGTCGCAAAATTAATTCCTGGGGAACACCTCGGTCAAGGGGAAGAGAAGAAGATGTTTGATTACTGGCAACTACGGCTTGATACCTTGAATTTAAATTAGAAGAAAAAAGTTTCGTGGAGGAATTTGTTGCATAAAATATTGTGATCGACGGTATCAAATGCCTTTGAGAAATCTTAGAGTGTGAGAAAAGTGACATATCCTTGTCAATATTTACTCTTATTTCTTCGACAATATTTATGAGAGCTGTAGTGCAGCTTATACCTGGGTGGAGTCCAGATTGGTTTTGCCATACAATGTTTTTTTTTTATCTAAATATTGTCTTATCTGTTTGTTCATGATTTTTTCAAGAACTTTTGATAATAATAATATATTTTTAACTAAGTGTCTGTAAGGCACATTGCCTTTTAGAATGCAACATCTTAGCTTGTATGGAAGAGTCGCCTTTAAAAACACAGAGTGAATACCATCAAATCCAACTGAATTCGATTTTATAGATAGACAAAACTTCAGGACATCTTCATTCACCCTGCAGAAGCCTAATCCGTCAGATAATTAACTATTGTCAACCATATTCAATAAAGTCACATTATTGTTCCGTTCAACAGATGAGAGAGATGTAAACTTTTCTATCAGTTCTTCGCAATTTATATTATGATCTATGCTATTTGTGTGGTTACCGATACCTTTATCTTCTTAAGTTTGCCCAGAGCTTATGACCAGCCAGACATGACATGATTATCTGATCTCAAGCACTACTTTATTTCTTCCATATTTTGTATGCCAAGTTACGTTGTTTGATTAACATTTTTATATTATTACCAAACTACAGACAAGCCTTACAACTCAAGGTTTTTGTTTTAAATTAAATAATTTTTTTTATATTTTCTTGAATATATGCAAGTTGATCATCAACAAATAACATTCTTGAAACTTGGAACCTATCGATTGAGGCTATATCTTGTTCTAAACGTCTGTGGTTAATATTTTTTTAAATTCCTAAAGGTGTAACTTTTATCAGAAATTAATGGCTCACACTCAAAGGTCATGATGTGAGAAACATGGTGCAGATATTTGATCAAAGTGCAGAATTTTATTTAAATGGCTTACAAAAAGTACATCAAGCAGGGAACTTGATTCCTTGGTAAAATGTGTTGGGGTTGACAATGACGTTATGTCGACATCTTTCCTAGGTCTATAACCCATTACAATTTTGTTATTCTTGCAAGTAATTTTAACAAAGACAAAATTTATCTCATCACTAGGTAAAGATTCACAAATAAATTTTAGTTTAAGACCATCACATGCATAGATGGCCACCCCACTCCCAATCCTACCAACTCTGTCCCGTCTAAATAATCTTAAACCTATACATTTATAAGAAAACTCATTTATTTCCGGTCGAAACAATATTTCTGTCACATAAATAACATCCACTTTTGAGTCTACAAAGAGATACCTAAATTGGTCGATTTTCGGAAAGTGTAAAATTGAGAGATTGAGATTTGTTGTTTTCAGTTTTCTTTTTTCTGCTGATAGATATCGAAAAAGTAAGTCTGCTCCTAATATGCGAATTCGTACGAATTTTCACGAATTTCTGCTAATTCCTGTTCCCGTACACCAAAAATTCGTAGAAATTCGCAGAAGAGAGGGCTCATGAGAGAGAAAATAATTTCCCCACCCTGCGAATTTCTGCTCAAGAAATTTTTGAAGGCACAAAAAAGTAGCAGCCAAACGTCAGTTTGACAATTGAAAAAAGACAATAAATAAATCAAATTTACGACACGTTTGATAAAGATTGCAGTTTTTTTTTAAGTAGTGATGCTCGAACTTTCGACAGTTAATCGAGAGTATAGATAGTGAAAAATATCGGCTACATCGATAGTTTAAAAAAACAATCGAACGACTATCGATTGTTTAAATAATTCAAACTTACCTTCACATTTCGAGCTTGAGCTTATTCAAGAGATGAAAACCTGTTGGAAAAGCTCATACTCTATGCTTAAACTATTATCAGAATTTCGATGAGAGCTTGAGCTATGTTAGCTATGAGAGAGTGTCAAAAAGGTCTTGCTGCACTGACATCCAAAAACATTTTCATGCAATAGATAAAATCTTGCAGCTTCCTGAGTGCTTTGAAATTTTGAACGCAACAATATCCAGCCAAAAATACATAACAATTTCCTCTTACACGAGGATTCTTCGCAGTTAATAAGCGAATAAAACCTATTGCAGAAGAACGCCACTCGTGCTGTCTAAAACCTTTTCCATAACTTTTTACAATTTCATTGAAAGACATTATGGCTAAAACACAATCACGCTTTAGCTTCGGTTTCGCCTGACATTTACAAGAAAATCAATACATCTTATCACAATGTCTGCTTTGACGTTACGTTTGGTTCGTGTACATTATAATGTAACGTGACTCAAACGTAAAGCTTAAGTAGAAACTGGTTGAACTTTTGCTCGCTTTGACAGAAAACAGCAAAAACAAAATCCGAAATTTAGAAAATGTCATCCAAAGCGGACACAAAGCGTGTGAAATGTAACGTGACGCAGTCAAAGCTCAAGCGTGATTGTGTTTTAGCCACAAGGGTACTTATAAATGGTGGTAAGCTTCACTTTTGTTTTATGGATAGGCAGTCATAAATCTAAAAATTTGAACAAGCCCATCGAATTTGATTACTTATAATTTGCGCCTATTCAATTGATAAATGTATCGATAGTATCAGTACTATCGATATTTTTTTCAAAACTATCGATATCGGAAATTAATACTATCGATACTTAAGCAACACTAGGAAAGAATGCTGCAATTTTTTTGGTTTAAAGCGTTCCCGTACTTTTTTCGTAGAAATCTCTCAAAGAGAGAAAATATCCCCTCTATTAAAAAATCTGACTGCTGCGTATTTTCTGCGAATAATTATCGGGAACAAACCTAGTGTTCCAAATAAAATTTGTAGAGCGTTTAATACCTAAAATTTTTTTTAGAAATTTAAAAAAAAATAAAAAAAAAAGTTTGAAAATTTTAAAATGCAATATTAATTGAATTATAAATGACTTCCTGTGTGCAAAATTTTATTGAAATCGGGATAATGGTTAACGATAAAACCGCATTTGAAAAAAGCCGGTTCTATGAGAGGTACCGATATAGAACATATTTCGAAAAAGTTATATTAACTCAAATATGTAGTAATAGTTAGATAGTATTAATTAATAGCACCCTGAAAGTTTAATCAACATCGTTAGAGCCTTTTTCGAGAAAATCAAACTTTTTGTTAAAGATTGTATGGCAGGTACCGTTATTTTTCGACCTACAGCAAAAATGAAAAACACCCTCCGAGTACTACTTAATAAATACTAAATACCAAGTTTGAAGCAAATCTTTTTTCTTTTTTCAACTTCTTTATTATCGTTATGTCATGTTTGATTGTTAAATTTTTTTTTTGCACGAATCCGTAACTTGCATTTAGTACCTATAATCGCAAGTAAAAGTTGATGTAACAATCAAACATGACAGTACGATGATAAAGAAACTAATATGTATTTTGGAAACTAAACTTAAGTAAGTTTTAACATACTGCATTCTACTTTTAAATTTATTTTATCTAAAATATTTACCTATCATAAAAACAATTTTTTTTTTATATGAAGGTCATTGATGTGCTTGAGCTTGCATTCTTGAATTTTCTTTTGTTTCTTATGGTAAAAAGTAATCCTTTTTTTTAAACTGAGCTAACGATTTTGAAAAAAAAATGTCCTACTTATTCACATTGCTTAAAGAAATAAAAAAGCGTTTAAATGTTTGTGCTCAAAACAATTTTGCTTACTTTTAAAAAATAAAATCTTAAAATATATTGAACGACTAGATCGCACATACTTGGTCTTATGTACGGAAGGAATTTTAAATAAAAAAGTTTTTCTCTAAATTTTTTTTTTATTAAAAAAAAAAATAATTCAAAAATGTGAACTTAAGCACAAAAATAACCTATATTAAAAAAAAAATAATAAAATACTTGTTTTTCTAAATTGTTTGAAAAAAAATACGTAATATGTAAGATAATGATGAGTTTTTTTTTTATTAAATCGTAGTAACGGTTAAAAGAGCATTTTTTTACAATTTTCGTTTAAATTAAAAAAATCAATAATACAAACTTTAGCAAATAAACGACGTACATTAAATAAAAAATAAAAAAATGCAGCATCCCATTTCATAATAATATAAAAAAAAAAAATGCTTTGACTATCCATATCTACTTGAATTTTAAGTTTGAATAAAATCGGTTAACCAATTCTCGACAATTCGAAGAAGAACTTTGTAGTCTCAAAGTAAAAGCTTCTTTACAAGATGTAAGTTTATACGGCAGATACTTTTAGCAAAAATAAAACTGTTTTAAATTTCTCGCTGTTTCTAAAGCTATTTAAATAATAATAATAATAAAAAGAAAACCTTTGGCAACATTTTGACCTGATGATTGGCCCTGGGGTGGAGATATTAACGAAAAATTATTTTTCTCTGTAACTTTATAATTTTAAATTTAAATTTAGTTTAAATAAAAGCACGTTATAGATAATTATTCCGATTTCTCCCACCAGTTAAGCAGAAGTGGACCTACATATACTCAAGTCTTGGTCGTATAAAAGCTTTATAAATTAAATTAGCCAGATCAGAAAGGGAAACAAAATTCTTACATCGACAAGGAAAACATAAGCACTTAGCAGTATTTTTGGCAATCTCAAAGAGGTCGTCGTTGGCATATATACCGAGTTTTTTTTTATGTCCATTCATAGACAATGGCATGGGGATAGCTTTAACGGTAGAGAGGGGTATGTTTAGCTTTAACGGCAGAAAACAGCGTTGAGTTTTCGAGGCATTAAACTCCACAAGATTCTTATGACCCAATTTGACAATGTTGTGTAAATCCGAGTTTAATGAGCTTAACATATGTTACATACAGTTGTGATTCCGTAGGTGAAGGACGTGAATCACCGAACTGATATGAAAAGCTGAGGGTAGAGTAGTCAGAAAAACAGTTTAGTCTAGAAGTAACAAATCAGAAAGATCATAAATATAAATTAGGAAAAGGGTCGGAGACAGAACGGAAACGGAACCGTTGGCACACCAGCATTTATTTTGGGGAAATCAGACGTGAAATTACCCAATACGGCTTCTATTAAAGGGTCCAAAAGATAGTTTCTAATCCAGCATAGCTTTGGGGTAATGTAGAGCTAGCAGCAAAAGTTTTTAATATTTTCTAAAAAATAACCAAACATTTTTACTGCCTTTAAGAAATTGCAGATTTTTTTGCCGCAATTTTTGGTCATGCAAAAATTTGGTTAGTCAATAACGGATTTTTATGAGTTCTCACTTGTCTGTGCTTCTTCCGATTTTCCTCAGTACGGTTGCTTTGTAGGATCGGTAACTGACTTCTTTTATTCTGATTTTTGATTCTTTACAATCCGAGTTAAACCAACTTTTCTCTTTGGGATTAATACTTTGGAATAAAAATACGTATCCCACACAGCACAGGCATCAATGTCACTATCGATAAAGCATAACGATGAGACATTTTCTAAAATGACATAATGGTCCGAAGTGCCAAATGGAGAAGTTACACTAATGGTATACTTATCAAGGTGCGAAATAAGAAACGAGTTAAGACTAAAGAGTATGGGCGGCCTGCAAGGAACACCCGGAACACAACGATCAGCTAGAACAACTATTGCTAGATTTTTGTTGTTGTTTTTAGTTGGAGTTTTATTATTAAAATTAAATTCAAATTAAAAGTTGAAGTGTCCTTTACTCCAAACCCAGTAAAGATCTCGACATACCTTCCTTCGGTGTTGTCTGACCAGAATAGCGGAGCCAGCTGGAGTTGCGTACATTAATATGGCCTGCTATAACGGTTTCAGTGCGAGACCAATGGGAAACAATTTTCAAAATGGAATCGGACAACGCATCAAACTCATTAAAAGCCCATTTATTATAACTAGAATATCTAAATATTGCCCGTATTGAGGAAGGCTCTGCAAGCAAAATCATTTCTAACATAATCGACGAGACAATGATGGGAAAAAAGAAATGGCATTAAAGTATATCCTTATAGAGAAGATTCTGATTAATTAGTATACCAACTTGAGTTTCATTAAGTGCTAAAACAGCTGGACTGTATTGCACAGTGCAGACATACCAATGAAAAAAATTCTTTCTCAAGAATATGCGACGAGCGAATTTCTTACCATATACAATATATTAACACTGAAAAGACGACAACTCTGATTAACTTTAAAAGAATATCTACGTTTTTTTATTAGTACTCTTTAACATCTCAAAAAATACTGTGATTACCAAAATTTTTTTAAAAGTTTATTTTTATCTATTTATTTATTTATTGAATAACTTACACAATAAGATACATTTTTTTTAAATTAGCGCAAGTTTAAGTATTAAAATACTTTAAGTTAATTGATTGAAATGAAAGAAAATAAGAAAAAGCTGATTAAGTTTAGAAGATCAATAATTCAAAAGTAAAAACTAAATTAAGTAAATCAAATTGACAAAAAAGAGAAAAAATCTATAAGTATGTATTCATATCTTCATAATGTTCTTCATGTGTTTTTTTTGTTTGCAGAATGTTATTAAGCATTATTAGGGTCCTAAAAGCAATTAAGTTGTCAAGAGTAAAGCCATGTATTGATTAGGAGTATGCTGAAATATGTTCATATCTACGTTTTTCCATAAATATACCTTGCTACACTATTATAGACAATGTTGAGTTACCTTTTATCCTGGAAGTCGCAGTTGCTAAATATTTCACAACCATATAGTAATAAAGGAGTGAGAAGTGATTTGGCTAAGATCATCCTTGTTTTGATTGGGGTAATTTTCTGCGTCATCCATGACATTCTTAAGCCTACATACACTTTTCCTATTGTTATATTTACTTGGTTTATCCGTTCAACGGTTCTGTTAAATACAATACCTAGGTTTTTTGCCGATTCAACAAACTGAATATTAACTAATGTTTTTCTGGAAATTACTATCTACACACTTGGTTTTAGTTGGATTCAAACAGAGTCCATTAGATTGAGACCTGTGAAGGACTTTATTTAAGTCTTCATTTATCTCCCAAGCTCCATTATCAATTAAACCCAGACGGCAGCAATATCTGAGCTGAGTGTCGCGTCGCGTCGTCAGCATACATTTGGAATGAAGAATTAAAACCTGAGGATGGTAGTTCATTAATATACATAGTAAAAAGAAGAGGTCGCAAAATTAATTCCTGGGGAACACCTCGGTCAAGGGGAAGAAAAGAAGATGTTTGATTACTGGCAACTACGGCTTGATACCTTGAATTTAAATTAGAAGAAATAAGTTTCGTGGAGGAATTTGTTGCATAAAATATTGTGATCGACGGTATCAAATGCCTTTGAGAAATCTTAGAGTGTTAGAAAAGTGACATATCCTTGTCAATATTTACTCTTATTTCTTCGACAATATTTATGAGAGCTGTAGTGCAGCTTATACCTGGGTGGAGTCCAGATTGGTTTTGCCATACAATGTTTTTTTTTATCTAAATATTGTCTTATCTGTTTGTTCATGATTTTTTCAAGAACTTTTGATAATAATAATATATTTTTAACTAAGTGTCTGTAAGGCACATTGCCTTTTAGAATGCAACATCTTAGCTTGTATGGAAGAGTCGCCTTTAAAAACACAGAGTGAATACCATCAAATCCAACTGAATTCGATTTTATAGATAGACAAAACTTCAGGACATCTTCATTCACCCTGCAGAAGCCTAATCCGTCAGATAATTAACTATTGTCAACCATATTCAATAAAGTCACATTATTGTTCCGTTCAACAGATGAGAGAGATGTAAACTTTTCTATCAGTTCTTCGCAATTTATATTATGATCTATGCTATTTGTGTGGTTACCGATACCTTTATCTTCTTAAGTTTGCCCAGAGCTTATGACCAGCCAGACATGACATGATTATCTGATCTCAAGCACCACTTTATTTCTTCCATATTTTGTATGCCAAGTTACGTTGTTTGATTAACATTTTTATATTATTACCAAACTACAGACAAGCCTTACAATTCAAGGTTTTTGTTTTAAATTAAATAATTTTTTTTATATTTTCTTGAATATATGCAACTTGATCATCAACAAATAACATTCTTGAAACTTGGAACCTATCGATTGAGGCTATATCTTGTTCTAAACGTCTGTGGTTAATATTTTTTTAAATTCCTAAAGGTGTAACTTTTATCAGAAATTAATGGCTCACACTCAAAGGTCATGATGTGAGAAACATGGTGCAGATATTTGATCAAAGTGCAGAATTTTATTTAAATGGCTTACAAAAAGTACATCAAGCAGGGAACTTGATTCCTTGGTAAAATGTGTTGGGGTTGACAATGACGTTATGTCGACATCTTTCCTAGGTCTATAACCCATTACAATTTTGTTATTCTTGCAAGTAATTTTAACAAAGACAAAATTTATCTCATCACTAGGTAAAGATTCACAAATAAATTCTAGATGGCCACCCCACTCCCAATCCTACCAACTCTGTCCCGTCTAAATAATCTTAAACCTATACATTTATAAGAAAACTCATTTATTTCCGGTCGAAACAATATTTCTGTCACATAAATAACATCCACTTTTGAGTCTACAAAGAGATACCTAAATTGGTCGATTTTCGGAAAGTGTAAAATTGAGAGATTGAGATTTGTTGTTTTCAGTTTTCTTTTTTCTGCTGATAGATATCGAAAAAGTAAGTCTGTTCCTAATCTGCGAATTCGTACGAATTTTCACGAATTTCTGCTAATTCCTGTTCCCGTACACCAAAAATTCGTAGAAATTCGCAGAAGAGAGGGCTCATGAGAGAGAAAATAATTTCCCCACCCTGCGAATTTCTGCTCAAGAAATTTTTGAAGGCACAAAAAAGTAGCAGCCAAACGTCAGTTTGACAATTGAAAAAAGACAATAAATAAATCAAATTTACGACACGTTTGATAAAGATTGCAGTTTTTTTTTTAAGTAGTGATGCTCGAACTTTCGACAGTTTATCGAGAGTATAGATAGTGAAAAATATCGGCTACATCGATAGTTTAAAAAAACAATCGAACGACTATCTATAGTTTAAATCATTCAAACTTACCTTCACATTTCGAGCTTGAGCTTATTCAAGAGATGAAAACCTGTTGCTTAAACTATTATCAGATTTTCGATAAGAGCTTGAGCTATGTTAGCTATGAGAGAGTGTCAAAAAGGTCTTGCTGCACTGACATCCAAAAACATTTTCATGCAATAGATAAAATCTTGCAGCTTCCTGAGTGCTTTGAAATTTTGAACGCAACAATATCCAGCCAAAAATACATAACAATTTCCTCTTACACGAGGAATTTTCGCAGTTAATAAGCGAACAAAACCTATTGCAGAAGAACGCCACTCGTGCTGTCTAAAACCTTTTCCATAACTTTTTACAATTTCATTGAAAGACATTATGGCTAAAACACAATCACGCTTTAGCTTCGGTTTCGCCTGACATTTACAAGAAAATCAATACATCTTATCACAATGTCTGCTTTGACGTTACGTTTGGTTCGTGTACATTATAATGTAACGTGACTCAAACGTAAAGCTTAAGTAGAAACTGGTTGAACTTTTGCTCGCTTTGACAGAAAACAGCAAAACAAAATCCGAAATTTAGAAAATGTCATTCAAAGCGGACACAAAGCGTGTGAAATGTAACGTGACGCAGTCAAAGCTCAAGCGTGATTGTGTTTTAGCCACAAGGGTACTTATAAATGGTGGTAAGCTTCACTTTTGTTTTATGGATTAGGCAGTCATAAATCTAAAAATTTGAACAAGCCCATCGAATTTGATTACTTATAATTTGCGCCTATTCAATTGATAAATGTATCGATAGTATCAGTACTATCGATATTTTTTTCAAAACTATCGATGATATCGGAAATAAATCCTATCGATACTTAAGCAACACTAGGAAAGAATGCTGCAATTTTTTTGGTTTAAAGCGTTCCCGTCCTTTTTTCGTAGAAATCTCTCAAAGAGAGAAAATATCCCCTCTACTCAAAAATCTGACTGCTGCGAATTTTCTGCGAATAATTATCGGGAACAAACCTAGTGTTCCAAATAAATTTTGTAGAGCGTTTAATACCTAAAATTTTTTTTAGAAATTTAAAAAAAAAAAGTTTGAAAATTTTAAAATGCAATATTAATTGAATTATGAATGACTTCTTGTGTGCAAAATTTTATTGAAATCGGGATAATGGTTTACGATAAAACCGCATTTGAAAAAAGCCGGTTCTATGAGAGGTACCGATATAGAACATATTTCGAAAAAGTTATGTTAACTCAAATATGTAGTAATAGTTAGATAGTATTAATTAATAGCACCCTGAAAGTTTTATCAACATCGTTAGAGCCTTTTTCGAGAAAATCAAACTTTTTGTTAAAGATTGTATGGCAGGTACCGTTATTTTTCGACCTACAGCAAAAATGAAAAACACCCTCCGAGTACTACTTAATAAATACTAAATACCAAGTTTGAAGCAAATCTTTTTTCTTTTTTCAACTTCTTTATTATCGTTATGTCATGTTTGATTGTTAAATTTTTTTTTGCACGAATCCGTAACTTGCATTATAGTACCTATAATCGCAAGTAAAAGTTGATGTAACAATCAAACATGACAGTACGATGATAAAGAAACTAAAAAAATCTGTCTGTACGTACATATGTATTTTGGAAACTAAAATTTAGTAAGTTTTAACATATTGCATTCTACTTTTAAATTTTTTTTATCTAAAATATTTACCTGTCATAAAAACAATTTTTTTTATATGAAGGTCATTGATGTGCTTGAGCTTGCATTCTTGAATTTTCTTTTGTTTCTTATGGTAAAAAGTAATCCTTTTTTTTAAACTGAGCTAACGATTTTGAAAAAAAAAATGTCCTACTTATTCACATTGCTTAAAGAAATAAAATAGCGTTTAAATGTTTGTGCTCAAAACAATTTTGCTTACTTTTAAAAAATAAAATCTTAAAATATATTGAACGACTAGATCGCACATACTTGGTCTTATGTACGGAAGGAATTTTAAATAAAAAAGTTTTTCTCTAAATTTTTTTTTATTAAAAAAAAAAATAATTCAAAAATGTGAACTTAAGCACAAAAATAACCTATATTAAAAAAAAATAATAAAATACTTGTTTTTCTAAATTGTTTGAAAAAAAATACGTAATATGTAAGATAATGATGAGTTTTTTTTTTATTAAATCGTAGTAACGGTTAAAAGAGCATTTTTTTTACAATTTTCGTTTAAATTAAAAAAATCAATAATACAAACTTTAGCAAATAAACGACGTACATTAAATAAAAAATAAAAAAATGCAGCATCCCATTTCATAATAATATAAAAAAAAAAATGCTTTGACTATCCATATCTACTTGAATTTTAAGTTTGAATAAAATCGGTTAACCAATTCTCGACAATTCGAAGAAGAACTTTGTAGTCTCAAAGTAAAAGCTTTTTTACAAGATGTAAGTTTATACGGCAGATACTTTTAGCAAAAATAAAACTGTTTTAAATTTCTCGCTGTTTCTAAAGCTATTTAAATAATAATAATAATAAAAAGAAAACCTTTGGCAACATTTTGACCCGATGATTGGCCCTGGGGTGGAGATATTAACGAAAATTTATTTTTCTCTGTAACTTTATAATTTTAAATTTAAATGTAGTTTAAATAAAAGCACGTTATAGATAATTATTCCGATTTCTCCCACCCGTTAAGCAGAAGTGGACCTACATATACTCAAGTCTTGGTCGTATAAAAGCTTTATAAATTAAATTAGCCAGATCAGAAAGGGAAACAAAATTCTTACATCGACAAGGAAAACATAAGCACTTAGCAGTATTTTTGGCAATCTCAAAGAGGTCGTCGTTGGCATATATACCGAGTTTTTTTTTATGTCCATTCATAGACAATGGCATGGGGATAGCTTTAACGGTAGAGAGGGGTATGTTTAGCTTTAACGGCAGAAAACAGCGTTGAGTTTTCGAGGCATTAAACTCCACAAGATTCTTATGACCCAATTTGACAATGTTGTGTAAATCCGAGTTTAATGAGCTTAACATATGTTACATACAGTTGTGATTCCGTAGGTGAAGGACGTGAATCACCGAACTGATATGAAAAGCTGAGGGTAGAGTAGTCAGAAAAACAGTTTAGTCTAGAAGTAACAAATCAGAAAGATCATAAATATAAATTAGGAAAAGGGTCGGAGACAGAACGGAAACGGAACCGTTGGCACACCAGCATTTATTTTGGGGAAATCAGACGTGAAATTACCCAATACGGCTTCTATTAAAGGGTCCAAAAGATAGTTTCTAATCCAGCATAGCTTTGGGGTAATGTAGAGCTAGCAGCAAAAGTTTTTAAAATTTTCTAAAAAATAACCAAACATTTTTACTGCCTTTAAGAAATTGCAGATTTTTTTGCCGCAATTTTTGGTCATGCAAAAATTTGGTTACGTCAATAACGGATTTTTATGAGTTCTCACTTGTCTGTGCTTCTTCCGATTTTCCTCAGTACGGTTGCTTTGTAGGATCGGTAACTGACTTCTTTTATTCTGATTTTTGATTCTTTACAATCCGAGTTAAACCAACTTTTCTCTTTGGGATTAATACTTTGGAATAAAAATACGTATCCCACACAGCACAGGCATCAATGTCACTATCGATAAAGCATAACGATGAGACATTTTCTAAAATGACATAATGGTCCGAAGTGCCAAATGGAGAAGTTACACTAATGGTATACTTATCAAGGTGCGAAATAAGAAACGAGTTAAGACTAAAGAGTATGGGCGGCCTGCAAGGAACACCCGGAACACAACGATCAGCTAGAACAACTATTGCTAGATTTTTGTTGTTGTTTTTAGTTGGAGTTTTATTATTAAAATTAAATTCAAATTAAAAGTTGAAGTGTCCTTTACTCCAAACCCAGTAAAGATCTCGACATACCTTCCTTCGGTGTTGTCTGACCAGAATAGCGGAGCCAGCTGGAGTTGCGTACATTAATATGGCCTGCTATAACGGTTTCAGTGCGAGACCAATGGGAAACAATTTTCAAAATGGAATCGGACAACGCATCAAACTCATTAAAAGCCCATTTATTATAACTAGAATATCTAAATATTGCCCGTATTGAGGAAGGCTCTGCAAGCAAAATCATTTCTAACATAATCGACGAGACAATGATGGGAAAAAAGAAATGGCATTAAAGTATATCCTTATAGAGAAGATTCTGATTAATTAGTATACCAACTTGAGTTTCATTAAGTGCTAAAACAGCTGGACTGTATTGCACAGTGCAGACATACCAATGAAAAAAATTCTTTCTCAAGAATATGCGACGAGCGAATTTCTTACCATATACAATATATTAACACTGAAAAGACGACAACTCTGATTAACTTTAAAAGAATATCTACGTTTTTTTATTAGTACTCTTTAACATCTCAAAAAATACTGTGATTACCAAAATTTTTTTAAAAGTTTATTTTTATCTATTTATTTATTTATTGAATAACTTACACAATAAGATACATTTTTTTTAAATTAGCGCAAGTTTAAGTATTAAAATACTTTAAGTTAATTGATTGAAATGAAAGAAAATAAGAAAAAGCTGATTAAGTTTAGAAGATCAATAATTCAAAAGTAAAAACTAAATTAAGTAAATCAAATTGACAAAAAAGAGAAAAAATCTATAAGTATGTATTCATATCTTCATAATGTTCTTCATGTGTTTTTTTTGTTTGCAGAATGTTATTAAGCATTATTAGGGTCCTAAAAGCAATTAAGTTGTCAAGAGTAAAGCCATGTATTGATTAGGAGTATGCTGAAATATGTTCATATCTACGTTTTTCCATAAATATACCTTGCTACACTATTATAGACAATGTTGAGTTACCTTTTATCCTGGAAGTCGCAGTTGCTAAATATTTCACAACCATATAGTAATAAAGGAGTGAGAAGTGATTTGGCTAAGATCATCCTTGTTTTGATTGGGGTAATTTTCTGCGTCATCCATGACATTCTTAAGCCTACATACACTTTTCCTATTGTTATATTTACTTGGTTTATCCGTTCAACGGTTCTGTTAAATACAATACCTAGGTTTTTTGCCGATTCAACAAACTGAATATTAACTAATGTTTTTCTGGAAATTACTATCTACACACTTGGTTTTAGTTGGATTCAAACAGAGTCCATTAGATTGAGACCTGTGAAGGACTTTATTTAAGTCTTCATTTATCTCCCAAGCTCCATTATCAATTAAACCCAGACGGCAGCAATATCTGAGCTGAGTGTCGCGTCGCGTCGTCAGCATACATTTGGAATGAAGAATTAAAACCTGAGGATGGTAGTTCATTAATATACATAGTAAAAAGAAGAGGTCGCAAAATTAATTCCTGGGGAACACCTCGGTCAAGGGGAAGAAAAGAAGATGTTTGATTACTGGCAACTACGGCTTGATACCTTGAATTTAAATTAGAAGAAATAAGTTTCGTGGAGGAATTTGTTGCATAAAATATTGTGATCGACGGTATCAAATGCCTTTGAGAAATCTTAGAGTGTTAGAAAAGTGACATATCCTTGTCAATATTTACTCTTATTTCTTCGACAATATTTATGAGAGCTGTAGTGCAGCTTATACCTGGGTGGAGTCCAGATTGGTTTTGCCATACAATGTTTTTTTTTATCTAAATATTGTCTTATCTGTTTGTTCATGATTTTTTCAAGAACTTTTGATAATAATAATATATTTTTAACTAAGTGTCTGTAAGGCACATTGCCTTTTAGAATGCAACATCTTAGCTTGTATGGAAGAGTCGCCTTTAAAAACACAGAGTGAATACCATCAAATCCAACTGAATTCGATTTTATAGATAGACAAAACTTCAGGACATCTTCATTCACCCTGCAGAAGCCTAATCCGTCAGATAATTAACTATTGTCAACCATATTCAATAAAGTCACATTATTGTTCCGTTCAACAGATGAGAGAGATGTAAACTTTTCTATCAGTTCTTCGCAATTTATATTATGATCTATGCTATTTGTGTGGTTACCGATACCTTTATCTTCTTAAGTTTGCCCAGAGCTTATGACCAGCCAGACATGACATGATTATCTGATCTCAAGCACTACTTTATTTCTTCCATATTTTGTATGCCAAGTTACGTTGTTTGATTAACATTTTTATATTATTACCAAACTACAGACAAGCCTTACAATTCAAGGTTTTTGTTTTAAATTAAATAATTTTTTTTATATTTTCTTGAATATATGCAACTTGATCATCAACAAATAACATTCTTGAAACTTGGAACCTATCGATTGAGGCTATATCTTGTTCTAAACGTCTGTGGTTAATATTTTTTTAAATTCCTAAAGGTGTAACTTTTATCAGAAATTAATGGCTCACACTCAAAGGTCATGATGTGAGAAACATGGTGCAGATATTTGATCAAAGTGCAGAATTTTATTTAAATGGCTTACAAAAAGTACATCAAGCAGGGAACTTGATTCCTTGGTAAAATGTGTTGGGGTTGACAATGACGTTATGTCGACATCTTTCCTAGGTCTATAACCCATTACAATTTTGTTATTCTTGCAAGTAATTTTAACAAAGACAAAATTTATCTCATCACTAGGTAAAGATTCACAAATAAATTCTAGTTTAAGACCATCACATGCATAGATGGCCACCCCACTCCCAATCCTACCAACTCTGTCCCGTCTAAATAATCTTAAACCTATACATTTATAAGAAAACTCATTTATTTCCGGTCGAAACAATATTTCTGTCACATAAATAACATCCACTTTTGAGTCTACAAAGAGATACCTAAATTGGTCGATTTTCGGAAAGTGTAAAATTGAGAGATTGAGATTTGTTGTTTTCAGTTTTCTTTTTTCTGCTGATAGATATCGAAAAAGTAAGTCTGTTCCTAATCTGCGAATTCGTACGAATTTTCACGAATTTCTGCTAATTCCTGTTCCCGTACACCAAAAATTCGTAGAAATTCGCAGAAGAGAGGGCTCATGAGAGAGAAAATAATTTCCCCACCCTGCGAATTTCTGCTCAAGAAATTTTTGAAGGCACAAAAAAGTAGCAGCCAAACGTCAGTTTGACAATTGAAAAAAGACAATAAATAAATCAAATTTACGACACGTTTGATAAAGATTGCAGTTTTTTTTTTAAGTAGTGATGCTCGAACTTTCGACAGTTTATCGAGAGTATAGATAGTGAAAAATATCGGCTACATCGATAGTTTAAAAAAACAATCGAACGACTATCGATAGTTTAAATCATTCAAACTTACCTTCACATTTCGAGCTTGAGCTTATTCAAGAGATGAAAACCTGTTGCTTAAACTATTATCAGATTTTCGATGAGAGCTTGAGCTATGTTAGCTATGAGAGAGTGTCAAAAAGGTCTTGCTGCACTGACATCCAAAAACATTTTCCTGCAATAGATAAAATCTTGCAGCTTCCTGAGTGCTTTGAAATTTTGAACGCAACAATATCCAGCCAAAAATACATAACAATTTCCTCTTACACGAGGAATTTTCGCAGTTAATAAGCGAACAAAACCTATTGCAGAAGAACGCCACTCGTGCTGTCTAAAACCTTTTCCATAACTTTTTACAATTTCATTGAAAGACATTATGGCTAAAACACAATCACGCTTTAGCTTCGGTTTCGCCTGACATTTACAAGAAAATCAATACATCTTATCACAATGTCTGCTTTGACGTTACGTTTGGTTCGTGTACATTATAATGTAACGTGACTCAAACGTAAAGCTTAAGTAGAAACTGGTTGAACTTTTGCTCGCTTTGACAGAAAACAGCAAAAACAAAATCCGAAATTTAGAAAATGTCATTCAAAGCGGACACAAAGCGTGTGAAATGTAACGTGACGCAGTCAAAGCTCAAGCGTGATTGTGTTTTAGCCACAAGGGTACTTATAAATGGTGGTAAGCTTCACTTTTGTTTTATGGATAGGCAGTCATAAATCTAAAAATTTGAACAAGCCCATCGAATTTGATTACTTATAATTTGCGCCTATTCAATTGATAAATGTATCGATAGTATCAGTACTATCGATATTTTTTTCAAAACTATCGATGATATCGGAAATAAATACTATCGATACTTAAGCAACACTAGGAAAGAATGCTGCAATTTTTTTGGTTTAAAGCGTTCCCGTCCTTTTTTCGTAGAAATCTCTCAAAGAGAGAAAATATCCCCTCTACTCAAAAATCTGACTGCTGCGAATTTTCTGCGAATAATTATCGGGAACAAACCAAGTGTTCCAAATAAATTTTGTAGAGCGTTTAATACCTAAAATTTTTTTTAGAAATTTAAAAAAAAAAAGTTTGAAAATTTTAAAATGCAATATTAATTGAATTATAAATGACTTCTTGTGTGCAAAATTTTATTGAAATCGGGATAATGGTTTACGATAAAACCGCATTTGAAAAAAGCCGGTTCTATGAGAGGTACCGATATAGAACATATTTCGAAAAAGTTATGTTAACTCAAATATGTAGTTATAGTTAGATAGTATTAATTAATAGCACCCTGAAAGTTTTATCAACATCGTTAGAGCCTTTTTCGAGAAAATCAAACTTTTTGTTAAAGATTGTATGGCAGGTACCGTTATTTTTCGACCTACAGCAAAAATGAAAAACACCCTCCGAGTACTACTTAATAAATACTAAATACCAAGTTTGAAGCAAATCTTTTTTCTTTTTTCAACTTCTTTATTATCGTTATGTCATGTTTGATTGTTAAATTTTTTTTTGCACGAATCCGTAACTTGCATTATAGTACCTATAATCGCAAGTAAAAGTTGATGTAACAATCAAACATGACAGTACGATGATAAAGAAACTAAAAAAATCTGTCTGTACGTACATATGTATTTTGGAAACTAAAATTTAGTAAGTTTTAACATATTGCATTCTACTTTTAAATTTTTTTTATCTAAAATATTTACCTGTCATAAAAACAATTTTTTTTATATGAAGGTCATTGATGTGCTTGAGCTTGCATTCTTGAATTTTCTTTTGTTTCTTATGGTAAAAAGTAATCCTTTTTTTTAAACTGAGCTAACGATTTTGAAAAAAAAAATGTCCTACTTATTCACATTGCTTAAAGAAATAAAAAAGCGTTTAAATGTTTGTGCTCAAAACAATTTTGCTTACTTTTAAAAAATAAAATCTTAAAATATATTGAACGACTAGATCGCACATACTTGGTCTTATGTACGGAAGGAATTTTAAATAAAAAAGTTTTTCTCAAAATTTTTTTTTTATTAAAAAAAAAAATAATTCAAAAATGTGAACTTAAGCACAAAAATAACCTATATTAAAAAAAAATAATAAAATACTTGTTTTTCTAAATTGTTTGAAAAAAAAATACGTAATATGTAAGATAATGATGAGTTTTTTTTTTATTAAATCGTAGTAACGGTTAAAAGAGCATTTTTTTACAATTTTCGTTTAAATTAAAAAAATCAATAATACAAACTTTAGCAAATAAACGACGTACATTAAATAAAAAATAAAAAAATGCAGCATCCCATTTCATAATAATATAAAAAAAAAATGCTTTGACTATCCATATCTACTTGAATTTTAAGTTTGAATAAAATCGGTTAACCAATTCTCGACAGTTCGAAGAAGAACTTTGTAGTCTCAAAGTAAAAGCTTTTTACAAGATGTAAGTTTATACGGCAGATACTTTTAGCAAAAATAAAACTGTTTTAAATTTCTCGCTTTTTCTAAAGCTATTTAAATAATAATAATAATAATAAAAAGAAAACCTTTGGCAACATTTTGACCCGATGATTGGCCCTGGGGTGGAGATATTAACGAAAATTTATTTTTCTCTGTAACTTTATAATTTTAAATTTAAATGTAGTTTAAATAAAAGCACGTTATAGATAATTATTCCGATTTCTCCCACCCGTTAAGCAGAAGTGGACCTACATATACTCAAGTCTTGGTCGTATAAAAGCTTTATAAATTAAATTAGCCAGATCAGAAAGGGAAACAAAATTCTTACATCGACAAGGAAAACATAAGCACTTAGCAGTATTTTTGGCAATCTCAAAGAGGTCGTCGTTGGCATATATACCGAGTTTTTTTTTATGTCCATTCATAGACAATGGCATGGGGATAGCTTTAACGGTAGAGAGGGGTATGTTTAGCTTTAACGGCAGAAAACAGCGTTGAGTTTTCGAGGCATTAAACTCCACAAGATTCTTATGACCCAATTTGACAATGTTGTGTAAATCCGAGTTTAATGAGCTTAACATATGTTACATACAGTTGTGATTCCGTAGGTGAAGGACGTGAATCACCGAACTGATATGAAAAGCTGAGGGTAGAGTAGTCAGAAAAACAGTTTAGTCTAGAAGTAACAAATCAGAAAGATCATAAATATAAATTAGGAAAAGGGTCGGAGACAGAACGGAAACGGAACCGTTGGCACACCAGCATTTATTTTGGGGAAATCAGACGTGAAATTACCCAATACGGCTTCTATTAAAGGGTCCAAAAGATAGTTTCTAATCCAGCATAGCTTTGGGGTAATGTAGAGCTAGCAGCAAAAGTTTTTAATATTTTCTAAAAAATAACCCAACATTTTTACTGCCTTTAAGAAATTGCAGATTTTTTTGCCGCAATTTTTGGTCATGCAAAAATTTGGTTACGTCAATAACGGATTTTTATGAGTTCTCACTTGTCTGTGCTTCTTCCGATTTTCCTCAGTACGGTTGCTTTGTAGGATCGGTAACTGACTTCTTTTATTCTGATTTTTGATTCTTTACAATCCGAGTTAAACCAACTTTTCTCTTTGGGATTAATACTTTGGAATAAAAATACGTATCCCACACAGCACAGGCATCAATGTCACTATCGATAAAGCATAACGATGAGACATTTTCTAAAATGACATAATGGTCCGAAGTGCCAAATGGAGAAGTTACACTAATGGTATACTTATCAAGGTGCGAAATAAGAAACGAGTTAAGACTAAAGAGTATGGGCGGCCTGCAAGGAACACCCGGACACAACGATCAGCTAGAACAACTATTGCTAGATTTTTGTTGTTGTTTTTAGTTGGAGTTTTATTATTAAAATTAAATTCAAATTAAAAGTTGAAGTGTCCTTTACTCAACATAACATTACATAATGATGAGTTTTTTTTTTATTAAATCGTAGTAACGGTTAAAAGAGCATTTTTTTACAATTTTCGTTTAAATTAAAAAAATCAATAATACAAACTTTAGCAAATAAACGACGTACATTAAATAAAAAATAAAAAAATGCAGCATCCCATTTCATAATAATATAAAAAAAAAAATGCTTTGACTATCCATATCTACTTGAATTTTAAGTTTGAATAAAATCGGTTAACCAATTCTCGACAGTTCGAAGAAGAACTTTGTAGTCTCAAAGTAAAAGCTTTTTACAAGATGTAAGTTTATACGGCAGATACTTTTAGCAAAAATAAAACTGTTTTAAATTTCTCGCTTTTTCTAAAGCTATTTAAATAATAATAATAATAATAAAAAGAAAACCTTTGGCAACATTTTGACCCGATGATTGGCCCTGGGGTGGAGATATTAACGAAAATTTATTTTTCTCTGTAACTTTATAATTTTAAATTTAAATGTAGTTTAAATAAAAGCACGTTATAGATAATTATTCCGATTTCTCCCACCCGTTAAGCAGAAGTGGACCTACATATACTCAAGTCTTGGTCGTATAAAAGCTTTATAAATTAAATTAGCCAGATCAGAAAGGGAAACAAAATTCTTACATCGACAAGGAAAACATAAGCACTTAGCAGTATTTTTGGCAATCTCAAAGAGGTCGTCGTTGGCATATATACCGAGTTTTTTTTTATGTCCATTCATAGACAATGGCATGGGGATAGCTTTAACGGTATTCAATTTTAAGTTTGAATAAAATCGGTTAACCAATTCTCGACAGTTCGAAGAAGAACTTTGTAGTCTCAAAGTAAAAGCTTTTTACAAGATGTAAGTTTATACGGCAGATACTTTTAGCAAAAATAAAACTGTTTTAAATTTCTCGCTTTTTCTAAAGCTATTTAAATAATAATAATAATAATAAAAAGAAAACCTTTGGCAACATTTTGACCCGATGATTGGCCCTGGGGTGGAGATATTAACGAAAATTTATTTTTCTCTGTAACTTTATAATTTTAAATTTAAATGTAGTTTAAATAAAAGCACGTTATAGATAATTATTCCGATTTCTCCCACCCGTTAAGCAGAAGTGGACCTACATATACTCAAGTCTTGGTCGTATAAAAGCTTTATAAATTAAATTAGCCAGATCAGAAAGGGAAACAAAATTCTTACATCGACAAGGAAAACATAAGCACTTAGCAGTATTTTTGGCAATCTCAAAGAGGTCGTCGTTGGCATATATACCGAGTTTTTTTTTATGTCCATTCATAGACAATGGCATGGGGATAGCTTTAACGGTAGAGAGGGGTATGTTTAGCTTTAACGGCAGAAAACAGCGTTGAGTTTTCGAGGCATTAAACTCCACAAGATTCTTATGACCCAATTTGACAATGTTGTGTAAATCCGAGTTTAATGAGCTTAACATATGTTACATACAGTTGTGATTCCGTAGGTGAAGGACGTGAATCACCGAACTGATATGAAAAGCTGAGGGTAGAGTAGTCAGAAAAACAGTTTAGTCTAGAAGTAACAAATCAGAAAGATCATAAATATAAATTAGGAAAAGGGTCGGAGACAGAACGGAAACGGAACCGTTGGCACACCAGCATTTATTTTGGGGAAATCAGACGTGAAATTACCCAATACGGCTTCTATTAAAGGGTCCAAAAGATAGTTTCTAATCCAGCATAGCTTTGGGGTAATGTAGAGCTAGCAGCAAAAGTTTTTAATATTTTCTAAAAAATAACCCAACATTTTTACTGCCTTTAAGAAATTGCAGATTTTTTTGCCGCAATTTTTGGTCATGCAAAAATTTGGTTACGTCAATAACGGATTTTTATGAGTTCTCACTTGTCTGTGCTTCTTCCGATTTTCCTCAGTACGGTTGCTTTGTAGGATCGGTAACTGACTTCTTTTATTCTGATTTTTGATTCTTTACAATCCGAGTTAAACCAACTTTTCTCTTTGGGATTAATACTTTGGAATAAAAATACGTATCCCACACAGCACAGGCATCAATGTCACTATCGATAAAGCATAACGATGAGACATTTTCTAAAATGACATAATGGTCCGAAGTGCCAAATGGAGAAGTTACACTAATGGTATACTTATCAAGGTGCGAAATAAGAAACGAGTTAAGACTAAAGAGTATGGGCGGCCTGCAAGGAACACCCGGACACAACGATCAGCTAGAACAACTATTGCTAGATTTTTGTTGTTGTTTTTAGTTGGAGTTTTATTATTAAAATTAAATTCAAATTAAAAGTTGAAGTGTCCTTTACTCAACATAACATTACATAATGATGAGTTTTTTTTTTATTAAATCGTAGTAACGGTTAAAAGAGCATTTTTTTACAATTTTCGTTTAAATTAAAAAAATCAATAATACAAACTTTAGCAAATAAACGACGTACATTAAATAAAAAATAAAAAAATGCAGCATCCCATTTCATAATAATATAAAAAAAAAAATGCTTTGACTATCCATATCTACTTGAATTTTAAGTTTGAATAAAATCGGTTAACCAATTCTCGACAGTTCGAAGAAGAACTTTGTAGTCTCAAAGTAAAAGCTTTTTACAAGATGTAAGTTTATACGGCAGATACTTTTAGCAAAAATAAAACTGTTTTAAATTTCTCGCTTTTTCTAAAGCTATTTAAATAATAATAATAATAATAAAAAGAAAACCTTTGGCAACATTTTGACCCGATGATTGGCCCTGGGGTGGAGATATTAACGAAAATTTATTTTTCTCTGTAACTTTATAATTTTAAATTTAAATGTAGTTTAAATAAAAGCACGTTATAGATAATTATTCCGATTTCTCCCACCCGTTAAGCAGAAGTGGACCTACATATACTCAAGTCTTGGTCGTATAAAAGCTTTATAAATTAAATTAGCCAGATCAGAAAGGGAAACAAAATTCTTACATCGACAAGGAAAACATAAGCACTTAGCAGTATTTTTGGCAATCTCAAAGAGGTCGTCGTTGGCATATATACCGAGTTTTTTTTTATGTCCATTCATAGACAATGGCATGGGGATAGCTTTAACGGTAGAGAGGGGTATGTTTAGCTTTAACGGCAGAAAACAGCGTTGAGTTTTCGAGGCATTAAACTCCACAAGATTCTTATGACCCAATTTGACAATGTTGTGTAAATCCGAGTTTAATGAGCTTAACATATGTTACATACAGTTGTGATTCCGTAGGTGAAGGACGTGAATCACCGAACTGATATGAAAAGCTGAGGGTAGAGTAGTCAGAAAAACAGTTTAGTCTAGAAGTAACAAATCAGAAAGATCATAAATATAAATTAGGAAAAGGGTCGGAGACAGAACGGAAACGGAACCGTTGGCACACCAGCATTTATTTTGGGGAAATCAGACGTGAAATTACCCAATACGGCTTCTATTAAAGGGTCCAAAAGATAGTTTCTAATCCAGCATAGCTTTGGGGTAATGTAGAGCTAGCAGCAAAAGTTTTTAATATTTTCTAAAAAATAACCCAACATTTTTACTGCCTTTAAGAAATTGCAGATTTTTTTGCCGCAATTTTTGGTCATGCAAAAATTTGGTTACGTCAATAACGGATTTTTATGAGTTCTCACTTGTCTGTGCTTCTTCCGATTTTCCTCAGTACGGTTGCTTTGTAGGATCGGTAACTGACTTCTTTTATTCTGATTTTTGATTCTTTACAATCCGAGTTAAACCAACTTTTCTCTTTGGGATTAATACTTTGGAATAAAAATACGTATCCCACACAGCACAGGCATCAATGTCACTATCGATAAAGCATAACGATGAGACATTTTCTAAAATGACATAATGGTCCGAAGTGCCAAATGGAGAAGTTACACTAATGGTATACTTATCAAGGTGCGAAATAAGAAACGAGTTAAGACTAAGGAGTATGGGCGGCCTGCAAGGAACACCCGGACACAACGATCAGCTAGAACAACTATTGCTAGATTTTTGTTGTTGTTTTTAGTTGGAGTTTTATTATTAAAATTAAATTCAAATTAAAAGTTGAAGTGTCCTTTACTCCAAACCCAGTAAAGATCTCGACATACCTTCCTTCGGTGTTGTCTGACCAGAATAGCGGAGCCAGCTGGAGTTGCGTACATTAATATGGCCTGCTATAACGGTTTCAGTGCGAGACCAATGGGAAACAATTTTCAAAATGGAATCGGACAACGCATCAAACTCATTAAAAGCCCATTTATTATAACTAGAATATCTAAATATTGCCCGTATTGAGGAAGGCTCTGCAAGCAAAATCATTTCTAACATAATCGACGAGACAATGATGGGAAAGAAGAAATGGCATTAAAGTATATCCTTCATTAAGTGCTAAAACAGCTGGACTGTATTGCACAGTGCAGACATACCAATGAAAAAAATTCTTTCTCAAGAATATGCGACGAGCGAATTTCTTACCATATACAATATATTAACACTGAAAAGACGACAACTCTGATTAACTTTAAAAGAATATCTACGTTTTTTTTATTAGTACTCTTTAACATCTCAAAAAATACTGTGATTACCAAAATTTTTTTAAAAGTTTATTTTTATCTATTTATTTATTTATTGAATAACTTACACAATAAGATACATTTTTTTTAAATTAGCGCAAGTTTAAGTATTAAAATACTTTAAGTTAATTGATTGAAATGAAAGAAAATAAGAAAAAGCTGATTAAGTTTAGAAGATCAATAATTCAAAAGTAAAAACTAAATTAAGTAAATCAAATTGACAAAAAAGAGAAAAAATCTATAAGTATGTATTCATATCTTCATAATGTTCTTCATGTGTTTTTTTTGTTTGCAGAATGTTATTAAGCATTATTAGGGTCCTAAAAGCAATTAAGTTGTCAAGAGTAAAGCCATGTATTGATTAGGAGTATGCTGAAATATGTTCATATCTACGTTTTTCCATAAATATACCTTGCTACACTATTATAGACAATGTTGAGTTACCTTTTATCCTGGAAGTCGCAGTTGCTAAATATTTCACAACCATATAGTAATAAAGGAGTGAGAAGTGATTTGGCTAAGATCATCCTTGTTTTGATTGGGGTAATTTTCTGCGTCATCCATGACATTCTTAAGCCTACATACACTTTTCCTATTGTTATATTTACTTGGTTTATCCGTTCAACGGTTCTGTTAAATACAATACCTAGGTTTTTTGCCGATTCAACAAACTGAATATTAACTAATGTTTTTCTGGAAATTACTATCTACACACTTGGTTTTAGTTGGATTCAAACAGAGTCCATTAGATTGAGACCTGTGAAGGACTTTATTTAAGTCTTCATTTATCTCCCAAGCTCCATTATCAATTAAACCCAGACGGCAGCAATATCTGAGCTGAGTGTCGCGTCGCGTCGTCAGCATACATTTGGAATGAAGAATTAAAACCTGAGGATGGTAGTTCATTAATATACATAGTAAAAAGAAGAGGTCGCAAAATTAATTCCTGGGGAACACCTCGGTCAAGGGGAAGAAAAGAAGATGTTTGATTATACTGGCAACTACGGCTTGATACCTTGAATTTAAATTAGAAGAAATAAGTTTCGTGGAGGAATTTGTTGCATAAAATATTGTGATCGACGGTATCAAATGCCTTTGAGAAATCTTAGAGTGTTAGAAAAGTGACATATCCTTGTCAATATTTACTCTTATTTCTTCGACAATATTTATGAGAGCTGTAGTGCAGCTTATACCTGGGTGGAGTCCAGATTGGTTTTGCCATACAATGTTTTTTTTATCTAAATATTATCTTATCTGTTTGTTCATGATTTTTTCAAGAACTTTTGATAATAATAATATATTTTTAACTAAGTGTCTGTAAGGCACATTGCCTTTTAGAATGCAACATCTTAGCTTGTATGGAAGAGTCGCCTTTAAAAACACAGAGTGAATACCATCAAATCCAACTGAATTCGATTTTATAGATAGACAAAACTTCAGGACATCTTCATTCACCCTGCAGAAGCCTAATCCGTCAGATAATTAACTATTGTCAACCATATTCAATAAAGTCACATTATTGTTCCGTTCAACAGATGAGAGAGATGTAAACTTTTCTATCAGTTCTTCGCAATTTATATTATGATCTATGCTATTTGTGTGGTTACCGATACCTTTATCTTCTTAAGTTCGCCCAGAGCTTATGACCAGCCAGACATGACATGATTATCTGATCTCAAGCACTACTTTATTTCTTCCATATTTTGTATGCCAAGTTACGTTGTTTGATTAACATTTTTATATTATTACCAAACTACAGACAAGCCTTACAATTCAAGGTTTTTGTTTTAAATTAAATAATTTTTTTTATATTTTCTTGAATATATGCAACTTGATCATCAACAAATAACATTCTTGAAACTTGGAACCTATCGATTGAGGCTATATCTTGTTCTAAACGTCTGTGGTTAATATTTTTTTAAATTCCTAAAGGTGTAACTTTTATCAGAAATTAATGGCTCACACTCAAAGGTCATGATGTGAGAAACATGGTGCAGATATTTGATCAAAGTGCAGAATTTTATTTAAATGGCTTACAAAAAGTACATCAAGCAGGGAACTTGATTCCTTGGTAAAATGTGTTGGGGTTGACAATGACGTTATGTCGACATCTTTCCTAGGTCTATAACCCATTACAATTTTGTTATTCTTGCAAGTAATTTTAACAAAGACAAAATTTATCTCATCACTAGGTAAAGATTCACAAATAAATTCTAGTTTAAGACCATCACATGCATAGATGGCCACCCCACTCCCAATCCTACCAACTCTGTCCCGTCTAAATAATCTTAAACCTATACATTTATAAGAAAACTCATTTATTTCCGGTCGAAACAATATTTCTGTCACATAAATAACATCCACTTTTGAGTCTACAAAGAGATACCTAAATTGGTCGATTTTCGGAAAGTGTAAAATTGAGAGATTGAGATTTGTTGTTTTCAGTTTTCTTTTTTCTGCTGATAGATATCGAAAAAGTAAGTCTGTTCCTAATCTGCGAATTCGTACGAATTTTCACGAATTTCTGCTAATTCCTGTTCCCGTACACCAAAAATTCGTAGAAATTCGCAGAAGAGAGGGCTCATGAGAGAGAAAATAATTTCCCCACCCTGCGAATTTCTGCTCAAGAAATTTTTGAAGGCACAAAAAAGTAGCAGCCAAACGTCAGTTTGACAATTGAAAAAAGACAATAAATAAATCAAATTTACGACACGTTTGATAAAGATTGCAGTTTTTTTTTTAAGTAGTGATGCTCGAACTTTCGACAGTTTATCGAGAGTATAGATAGTGAAAAATATCGGCTACATCGATAGTTTAAAAAAACAATCGAACGACTATCGATAGTTTAAATCATTCAAACTTACCTTCACATTTCGAGCTTGAGCTTATTCAAGAGATGAAAACCTGTTGCTTAAACTATTATCAGATTTTCGATGAGAGCTTGAGCTATGTTAGCTATGAGAGAGTGTCAAAAAGGTCTTGCTGCACTGACATCCAAAAACATTTTCATGCAATAGATAAAATCTTGCAGCTTCCTGAGTGCTTTGAAATTTTGAACGCAACAATATCCAGCCAAAAATACATAACAATTTCCTCTTACACGAGGAATTTTCGCAGTTAATAAGCGAATAAAACCTATTGCAGAAGAACGCCACTCGTGCTGTCTAAAACCTTTTCCATAACTTTTTACAATTTCATTGAAAGACATTATGGCTAAAACACAATCACGCTTTAGCTTCGGTTTCGCCTGACATTTACAAGAAAATCAATACATCTTATCACAATGTCTGCTTTGACGTTACGTTTGGTTCGTGTACATTATAATGTAACGTGACTCAAACGTAAAGCTTAAGTAGAAACTGGTTGAACTTTTGCTCGCTTTGACAGAAAACAGCAAAAACAAAATCCGAAATTTAGAAAATGTCATTCAAAGCGGACACAAAGCGTGTGAAATGTAACGTGACGCAGTCAAAGCTCAAGCGTGATTGTGTTTTAGCCACAAGGGTACTTATAAATGGTGGTAAGCTTCACTTTTGTTTTATGGATAGGCAGTCATAAATCTAAAAATTTGAACAAGCCCATCGAATTTGATTACTTATAATTTGCGCCTATTCAATTGATAAATGTATCGATAGTATCAGTACTATCGATATTTTTTTCAAAACTATCGATGATATCGGAAATAAATCCTATCGATACTTAAGCAACACTAGGAAAGAATGCTGCAATTTTTTTGGTTTAAAGCGTTCCCGTCCTTTTTTCGTAGAAATCTCTCAAAGAGAGAAAATATCCCCTCTACTCAAAAATCTGACTGCTGCGAATTTTCTGCGAATAATTATCGGGAACAAACCAAGTGTTCCAAATAAATTTTGTAGAGCGTTTAATACCTAAAATTTTTTTTTAGAAATTTAAAAAAAAAAAAGTTTGAAAATTTTAAAATGCAATATTAATTGAATTATAAATGACTTCTTGTGTGCAAAATTTTATTGAAATCGGGATAATGGTTTACGATAAAACCGCATTTGAAAAAAGCCGGTTCTATGAGAGGTACCGATATAGAACATATTTCGAAAAAGTTATGTTAACTCAAATATGTAGTAATAGTTAGATAGTATTAATTAATAGCACCCTGAAAGTTTTATCAACATCGTTAGAGCCTTTTTCGAGAAAATCAAACTTTTTGTTAAAGATTGTATGGCAGGTACCGCTATTTTTCGACCTACAGCAAAAATGAAAAACACCCTCCGAGTACTACTTAATAAATACAAAATACCAAGTTTGAAGCAAATCTTTTTTCTTTTTTCAACTTCTTTATTATCGTTATGTCATGTTTGATTGTTAAATTTTTTTTTGCACGAATCCGTAACTTGCATTATAGTACCTATAATCGCAAGTAAAAGTTGATGTAACAATCAAACATGACAGTACGATGATAAAGAAACTAAAAAAATCTGTCTGTTCTTATGGTAAAAAGTAATCCTTTTTTTTAAACTGAGCTAACGATTTTGAAAAAAAAATGTCCTACTTATTCACATTGCTTAAAGAAATAAAAAAGCGTTTAAATGTTTGTGCTCAAAACAATTTTGCTTACTTTTAAAAAATAAAATCTTAAAATATATTGAACGACTAGATCGCACATACTTGGTCTTATGTACGGAAGGAATTTTAAATAAAAAAGTTTTTCTCTAAATTTTATTTTTATTAAAAAAAAAAATAATTCAAAAATGTGAACTTAAGCACAAAAATAACCTATATTAAAAAAAAATAATAAAATACTTGTTTTTCTAAATTGTTTGAAAAAAAAATACGTAATATGTAAGATAATGATGAGTTTTTTTTTTATTAAATCGTAGTAACGGTTAAAAGAGCATTTTTTTACAATTTTCGTTTAAATTAAAAAAATCAATAATACAAACTTTAGCAAATAAACGACGTACATTAAATAAAAAATTAAAAAATGCAGCATCCCATTTCATAATAATATAAAAACAAAAAAATGCTTTGACTATCCATATCTACTTGAATTTTAAGTTTGAATAAAATCGGTTAACCAATTCTCGACAGTTCGAAGAAGAACTTTGTAGTCTCAAAGTAAAAGCTTTTTACAAGATGTAAGTTAATACGGCAGATACTTTTAGCAAAAATAAAACTGTTTTAAATTTCTCGCTTTTTCTAAAGCTATTTAAATAATAATAATAATAAAAAGAAAACCTTTGGCAACATTTTGACCCGATGATTGGCCCTGGGGTGGAGATATTAACGAAAATTTATTTTTCTCTGTAACTTTATAATTTTAAATTTAAATGTAGTTTAAATAAAAGCACTCTTATAGATAATTATTCCGATTTCTCCCACCCGTTAAGCAGAAGTGGACCTACATATACTCAAGTCTTGGTCGTATAAAAGCTTTATAAATTAAATTAGCCAGATCAGAAAGGGAAACAAAATTCTTACATCGACAAGGAAAACATAAGCACTTAGCAGTATTTTTGGCAATCTCAAAGAGGTCGTCGTTGGCATATATACCGAGTTTTTTTTTATGTCCATTCATAGACAATGGCATGGAGATAGCTTTAACGGTAGAGAGGGGTATGTTTAGCTTTAACGGCAGAAAACAGCGTTGAGTTTTCGAGGCATTAAACTCCACAAGATTCTTATGACCCAATTTGACAATGTTGTGTAAATCCGAGTTTAATGAGCTTAACATATGTTACATACAGTTGTGATTCCGTAGGTGAAGGACGTGAATCACCGAACTGATATGAAAAGCTGAGGGTAGAGTAGTCAGAAAAACAGTTTAGTCTAGAAGTAACAAATCAGAAGGATCATAAATATAAATTAGGAAAAGGGTCGGAGACAGAACGGAAACGGAACCGTTGGCACACCAGCATTTATTTTGGGGAAATCAGACGTGAAATTACCCAATACGGCTTCTATTAAAGGGTCCAAAAGATAGTTTCTAATCCAGCATAGCTTTGGGGTAATGTAGAGCTAGCAGCAAAAGTTTTTAATATTTTCTAAAAAAATAACCAAACATTTTTACTGCCTTTAAGAAATTGCAGATTTTTTTAACGCAATTTTTGGTCATGCAAAAATTTGGTTACGTCAATAACGGATTTTTATGAGTTCTCACTTGTCTGTGCTTCTTCCGATTTTCCTCAGTACGGTTGCTTTGTAGGATCGGAAACTGACTTCTTTTATTCTGATAGATTCTTTACAATCCGAGTTAAACCAACTTTTCTCTTTGGGATTAATACTTTGGAATAAAAGTACGTATCCCACACAGCACAGGCATCAATGTCACTATCGATAAAGCATAACGATGAGACATTTTCTAAAATGACATAATGGTCCGAAGTGCCAAATGGAGAAGTTACATTAATGGTATACTTATCAAGGTGCGAAATAAGAAACGAGTTAAGACTAAAGAGTATGGGCGGCCTGCAAGGAACACCCGGAACACAACGATCAGCTAGAACTAGCTAGAACAACAACTATTGCTAGATTTTTGTTGTTGTTTTTAGTTGGAGTTTTATTATTAAAATTAAATTCAAATTAAAAGTTGAAGTGTCCTTTACTCCAAACCCAGTAAAGATCTCGACATACCTTCCTTCGGTGTTGTCTGACCAGAATAGCGGAGCCAGCTGGAGTTGCGTACATTAATATGGCCTGCTATAACGGTTTCAGTGCGAGACCAATGGGAAACAATTTTCAAAATGGAATCGGACAACGCATCAAACTCATTAAAAGCCCATTTATTATAACTAGAATATCTAAATATTGCCCGTATTGAGGAAGGCTCTGCAAGCAAAATCATTTCTAACATAATCGACGAGACAATGATGGGAAAAAAGAAATGGCATTAAAGTATATCCTTGTAGAGAAGATTCTGATTAATTAGTATACCAACTTGAGTTTCATTAAGTGCTAAAACAGCTGGCCTGTATTGCACAGTGCAGACATACCAATGAAAAAAATTCTTTCTCAAGAATATGCGACGAGCGAATTTCTTACCATATACAATATATTAACACTGAAAAGACGACAACTCTGATTAACTTTAAAAGAATATCTACGTTTTTTTTATTAGTAGTCTTTAACATCTCAAAAAATACTGTGATTACCAAAATTTGTTTAAAAGTTTATTTTTATCTATTTATTTATTTATTGAATAACTTACACAATAAGATACATTTTTTTAAATTAGCGCAAGTTTAAGTATTAAAATACTTTAAGTTAATTGATTGAAATGAAAGAAAATAAGAAAAAGCTGATTAAGTTTAGAAGATCAATAATTCAAAAGTAAAAACTAAATTAAGTAAATCAAATTGACAAAAAAGAGAAAAAATCTATAAGTATGTATTCATATCTTCATAATGTTCTTCATGTGTTTTTTTTGTTTGCAGAATGTTATTAAGCATTATTAGGGTCCTAAAAGCAATTCAGTTGTCAAGAGTAAAGTCATGTATTGATTAGGAGTATGCTGAAATATGTTCATATCTACGTTTTCCATAAATATACCTTGCTACACTATTACAGACAATGTTGAGTTACCTTTTATCCTGGAAGTCGCAGTTGCTAAATATTTCACAACCATTATAGTAATAAAGGAGTGAGAAGTGATTTGGCTAAGATCATCCTTGTTTTGATTGGGGTAATTTTCTGCGTCATCCATGACATTCTTAAGCCTACATACACTCTTCCTATTGTTATATTTACTTGGTTTATCCGTTCAACGGTTCTGTTAAATACAATACCTAGGTTTTTTTGCCGATTCAACAAACTGAATATTAACTAATGTTTTTCTGGAAATTACTATCTACACACTTGGTTTTAGTTGGATTCAAACAGAGTCCATTAGATTGAGACCTGTGAAGGACTTTATTTAAGTCTTCATTTATCTCCCAAGCTCCATTATCAATTAAACCCAGACGGCAGCAATATCTGAGCTGAGTGTCGCGTCGCGTCGTCAGCATACATTTGGAATGAAGAATTAAAACCTGAGGATGGTAGTTCATTAATATACATAGTAAAAAGAAGAGGTCGCAAAATTAATTCCTGGGGAACACCTCGGTCAAGGGGAAGAAAAGAAGATGTTTGATTACTGGCAACTACGGCTTGATACCTTGAATTTAAATTAGAAGAAAAAAGTTTCGTGGAGGAATTTGTTGCATAAAATATTGTGATCGACGGTATCAAATGCCTTTGAGAAATCTTAGAGTGTGAGAAAAGTGACATATCCTTGTCAATATTTACTCTTATTTCTTCGACAATATTTATGAGAGCTGTAGTGCAGCTTATACCTGGGTGGAGTCCAGATTGGTTTTGCCATACAATGTTTTTTTTTTATCTAAATTGTCTTATCTGTTTGTTCATGATTTTTTCAAGAACTTTTGATAATAATAATATATTTTTAACTAAGTGTCTGTAAGGCACATTGCCTTTTAGAATGCAACATCTTAGCTTGTATGGAAGAGTCTCCTTTAAAAACACAGAGTGAATACCATCAAATCCAACTGAATTCGATTTTATAGATAGACAAAACTTCAGGACATCTTCATTCACCCTGCAGAAGCCTAATCCGTCAGATAATTAACTATTGCCAACCATATTCAATAAAGTCACATTATTGTTCCGTTCAACAGATGAGAGAGATGTAAACTTTTCTATCAGTTCTTCGCAATTTATATTATGATCTATGCTATTTGTGTGGTTACCGATACCTTTATCTTCTTAAGTTTGCCCAGAGCTTATGACCAGCCAGACATGACATGATTATCTGATCTCAAGCACTACTTTATTTCTTCCATATTTTGTATGCCAAGTTACGTTGTTTGATTAACATTTTTATATTATTACCAAACTACAGACAAGCCTTACAATTCAAGGTTTTTGTTTTAAATTAAATAATTTTTTTTATATTTTCTTGAATATATGCAACTTGATCATCAACAAATAACATTCTTGAAACTTGGAACCTATCGATTGAGGCTATATCTTGTTCTAAACGTCTGTGGTTAATATTTTTTTAAATTCCTAAAGGTGTAACTTTTATCAGAAATTAATGGCTCACACTCAAAGGTCATGATGTGAGAAACATGGTGCAGATATTTGATCAAAGTGCAGAATTTTATTTAAATGGCTTACAAAAAGTACATCAAGCAGGGAACTTGATTCCTTGGTAAAATGTGTTGGGGTTGACAATGACGTTATGTCGACATCTTTCCTAGGTCTATAACCCATTACAATTTTGTTATTCTTGCAAGTAATTTTAACAAAGACAAAATTTATCTCATCACTAGGTAAAGATTCACAAATAAATTCTAGTTTAAGACCATCACATGCATAGATGGCCACCCCACTCCCAATCCTACCAACTCTGTCCCGTCTAAATAATCTTAAACCTATACATTTATAAGAAAACTCATTTATTTCCGGTCGAAACAATATTTCTGTCACATAAATAACATCCACTTTTGAGTCTACAAAGAGATACCTAAATTGGTCGATTTTCGGAAAGTGTAAAATTGAGAGATTGAGATTTGTTGTTTTCCGTTTTCTTTTTTCTGCTGATAGATATCGAAAAAGTAAGTCTGTTCCTAATCTGCGAATTCGTACGAATTTTCACGAATTTCTGCTAATTCCTGTTCCCGTACACCAAAAATTCGTAGAAATTCGCAGAAGAGAGGGCTCATGAGAGAGAAAATAATTTCCCCACCCTGCGAATTTCTGCTCAAGAAATTTTTGAAGGCACAAAAAAGTAGCAGCCAAACGTCAGTTTAACAATTGAAAAAAGACAATAAATAAATCAAATTTACGACACGTTTGATAAAGATTGCAGTTTTTTTTTAAGTAGTGATGCTCGAACTTTCGACAGTTAATCGAGAGTATAGATAGTGAAAAATATCGGCTACATCGATAGTTTAAAAAAACAATCGAACGACTATCGATAGTTTAAATAATTCAAACTTACCTTCACATTTCGAGCTTGAGCTTATTCAAGAGATGAAAACCTGTTGGAAAAGCTCATACTCTATGCTTAAACTATTATCAGATTTTCGATGAGAGCTTGAGCTATGTTAGCTATGAGAGAGTGTCAAAAAGGTCTTGCTGCACTGACATCCAAAAACATTTTCATGCAATAGATAAAATCTTGCAGCTTCCTGAGTGCTTTGAAATTTTGAACGCAACAATATCCAGCCAAAAATACATAACAATTTCCTCTTACACGAGGAATTTTCGCAGTTAATAAGCGAATAAAACCTATTGCAGAAGAACGCCACTCGTGCTGTCTAAAACCTTTTCCATAACTTTTTACAATTTCATTGAAAGACATTATGGCTAAAACACAATCACGCTTTAGCTTCGGTTTCGCCTGACATTTACAAGAAAATCAATACATCTTATCACAATGTCTGCTTTGACGTTACGTTTGGTTCGTGTACATTATAATGTAACGTGACTCAAACGTAAAGCTTAAGTAGAAACTGGTTGAACTTTTGCTCGCTTTGACAGAAAACAGCAAAAACAAAATCCGAAATTTAGAAAATGTCATTCAAAGCGGACACAAAGCGTGTGAAATGTAACGTGACGCAGTCAAAGCTCAAGCGTGATTGTGTTTTAGCCACAAGGGTACTTATAAATGGTGGTAAGCTTCACTTTTGTTTTATGGATAGGCAGTCATAAATCTAAAAATTTGAACAAGCCCATCGAATTTGATTACTTATAATTTGCGCCTATTCAATTGATAAATGTATCGATAGTATCAGTACTATCGATATTTTTTTCAAAACTATCGATGATATCGGAAATAAATACTATCGATACTTAAGCAACACTAGGAAAGAATGCTGCAATTTTTTTTGTTTAAAGCGTTCCCGTACTTTTTTCGTAAAAATCTCTCAAAGAGAGAAAATATCCCCTCTACTCAAAAATCTGACTGCTGCGAATTTTCTGCGAATAATTATCGGGAACAAACCTAGTGTTCCAAATTAAATTTGTAGAGCGTTTTTAATACCTACAATTTTTTTTAGAAATTTAAAAAAAAAATAAAAAAAAAAAGTTTGAAAATTTTAAAATGCAATATTAATTGAATTATAAATGACTTCCTGTGTGCAAAATTTTATTGAAATCGGGATAATGGTTTACGATAAAACCGCATTTGAAAAAAGCCGGTTCTATGAGAGGTACCGATATAGAACATATTTCGAAAAAGTTATGTTAACTCAAATATGTAGTAATAGTTAGATAGTATTAATTAATAGCACCCTGAAAGTTTAATCAACATCGTTAGAGCCTTTTTCGAGAAAATCAAACTTTTTGCTAAAGATTGTATGGCAGATACCGTTATTTTTCGACCTACAGCAAAAATGAAAAACACCCTCCGAGTACTACTTAATAAATACTAAATACTTTTTTCTTTTTTCAACTTCTTTATTATCGTTATGTCATGTTTGATTGTTAATTTTTTTTTTGCACGAATCCGTTACTTGCATTATAGTACCTATAATCGCAAGTAAAAGTTGATGTAACAATCAAACATGACAGTACGATGATAAAGAAACTAAAAAAATCTGTCTGTACGTACATATGTATTTTGGAAACTAAAATTTAGTAAGTTTTAACATACTGAATTCTACTTTTAAATTTTTTTTATCTAAAATATTTACCTGTCATAAAAACAATTTTTTTTATATGAAGGTCATTGATGTGCTTGAGCTTGCATTCTTGAATTTTCTTTTGTTTCTTATGGTAAAAAGTAATCCTTTTTTTTAAACTGAGCTAACGATTTTGAAAAAAAAAATGTCCTACTTATTCACATTGCTTAAAGAAATAAAAAAGCGTTTAAATGTTTGTGCTCAAAACAATTTTGCTTACTTTTAAAAAATAAAATCTTAAAATATATTGAACGACTAGATCGCACATACTTGGTCTTATGTACGGAAGGAATTTTAAATAAAAAAGTTTTTCTCTAAATTTTTTTTTTATTAAAAAAAAAAATAATTCAAAAATGTGAACTTAAGCACAAAAATAACCTATATTAAAAAAAAATAATAAAATACTTGTTTTTCTAAATTGTTTGAAAAAAAAATACGTAATATGTAAGATAATGATGAGTTTTTTTTTTATTAAATCGTAGTAACGGTTAAAAGAGCATTTTTTTACAATTTTCGTTTAAATTAAAAAAATCAATAATACAAACTTTAGCAAATAAACGACGTACATTAAATAAAAAATAAAAAAATGCAGCATCCCATTTCATAATAATATAAAAAAAAAATGCTTTGACTATCCATATCTACTTGAATTTTAAGTTTGAATAAAATCGGTTAACCAATTCTCGACAGTTCGAAGAAGAACTTTGTAGTCTCAAAGTAAAAGCTTTTTACAAGATGTAAGTTTATACGGCAGATACTTTTAGCAAAAATAAAACTGTTTTAAATTTCTCGCTTTTTCTAAAGCTATTTAAATAATAATAATAATAATAAAAAGAAAACCTTTGGCAACATTTTGACCCGATGATTGGCCCTGGGGTGGAGATATTAACGAAAAATTATTTTTCTCTGTAACTTTATAATTTTAAATTTAAATGTAGTTTAAATAAAAGCACGTTATAGATAATTATTCCGATTTCTCCCACCAGTTAAGCAGAAGTGGACCTACATATACTCAAGTCTTGGTCGTATAAAAGCTTTATAAATTAAATTAGCCAGATCAGAAAGGGAAACAAAATTCTTACATCGACAAGGAAAACATAAGCACTTAGCAGTATTTTTGGCAATCTCAAAGAGGTCGTCGTTGGCATATATACCGAGTTTTTTTTTATGTCCATTCATAGACAATGGCATGGGGATAGCTTTAACGGTAGAGAGGGGTATGTTTAGCTTTAACGGCAGAAAACAGCGTTGAGTTTTCGAGGCATTAAACTCCACAAGATTCTTATGACCCAATTTGACAATGTTGTGTAAATCCGAGTTTAATGAGCTTAACATATGTTACATACAGTTGTGATTCCGTAGGTGAAGGACGTGAATCACCGAACTGATATGAAAAGCTGAGGGTAGAGTAGTCAGAAAAACAGTTTAGTCTAGAAGTAACAAATCAGAAAGATCATAAATATAAATTAGGAAAAGGGTCGGAGACAGAACGGAAACGGAACCGTTGGCACACCAGCATTTATTTTGGGGAAATCAGACGTGAAATTACCCAATACGGCTTCTATTAAAGGGTCCAAAAGATAGTTTCTAATCCAGCATAGCTTTGGGGTAATGTAGAGCTAGCAGCAAAAGTTTTTAATATTTTCTAAAAAATAACCAAACATTTTTACTGCCTTTAAGAAATTGCAGATTTTTTTGCCGCAATTTTTGGTCATGCAAAAATTTGGTTACGTCAATAACGGATTTTTATGAGTTCTCACTTGTCTGTGCTTCTTCCGATTTTCCTCAGTACGGTTGCTTTGTAGGATCGGAAACTGACTTCTTTTATTCTGATAGATTCTTTACAATCCGAGTTAAACCAACTTTTCTCTTTGGGATTAATACTTTGGAATAAAAGTACGTATCCCACACAGCACAGGCATCAATGTCACTATCGATAAAGCATAACGATGAGACATTTTCTAAAATGACATAATGGTCCGAAGTGCCAAATGGAGAAGTTACACTAATGGTATACTTATCAAGGTGCGAAATAAGAAACGAGTTAAGACTAAAGAGTATGGGCGGCTTGCAAGGAACACCCGGAACACATCGATCAGCTGGGTAAGGTGGTGTAACCCAGTAAATAAAAATATATTAAAACAACAACAGCTATTGCTAGATTTTTGTTGTTGTTTTTAGTTGGAGTTTTATTATTAAAATTAAATTCAAATTAAAGGTTGAAGTGTCCTTTACTCCAAACCCAGTAAAGATCTCGACATACCTTCCTTCGGTGTTGTCTGACCAGAATAGCGGAGCCAGCTGGAGTTGCGTACATTAATATCGCCTGCTATAACGGTTTCAGTGCGAGACCAATGGGAAACAATTTTCAAAATGGAAACGGACAACGCATCAAACTCGTTAAAAGCCCATTTATTGTAACTAGAATATCTAAATATTGTCCGTATTGAGGAAGGCTCTGCAAGCAAAATCATTTCTAACATAATCGACGAGACAATGATGGGAAAAAAGAAATGGCATTAAAGTATATCCTTGTAGAGAAGATTCTGATTAATTAGTATACCAACTTGAGTTTCATTAAGTGCTAAAACAGCTGGCCTGTATTGCACAATGCAGACATACCAATGAAAAAAATTCTTTCTCTATATACAAAATATTAACACTGAAAAGACGACAACTCTGATTAACTTTAAAAGAATATCTACGTTTTTTTATCAGTACTCTTTAACATCTCAGAAAATACTGTTATTACCAAAATTTGTTTAAAAGTTTATTTTTATCTATTTATTTATTTATTGAATAACTTACACAATAAGATACATTTTTTTTAAGTTAGCGCAAGTTTAAGTATTAAAATACTTTAAGTTAATTGACTGAAATGAAAGAAAATAAGAAAAAGCTGATTAAGTTTAGAAGATCAATAATTCAAAAGTAAAAACTAAATTAAGTAAATCAAATTGACAAAAAAGAGAAAAAATATATAAGTATGTATTCATATCTTCATAATGTTCTTCATGTGTTTTTTTTGTTTGCAGAATGTTATTAAGCATTATTAGGGTCCTAAAAGCAATTAAGTTGTCAAGAGTAAAGCCATGTATTGATTAGGAGTATGCTGAAATATGTTCATATCTACGTTTTCCATAAATATACCTTGCTACACTATTATAGACAATGTTGAGTTACCTTTTATCCTGGAAGTCGCAGTTGCTAAATATTTCACAACCATATAGTAATAAAGGAGTGAAAAGTGATTTGGCTAAGATCATCCTTGTTTTGATTGGGGTAATTTTCTGCGTCATCCATGACATTCTTAAGCCTACATACACTCTTCCTATTGTTATATTTACTTGGTTTATCCGTTCAACTGTTAAATACAATACCTAGGTTTTTTGCCGATTCAACAAACTGAATATTAACTAATGTTTTTCTGGAAATTACTATCTACACACTTGGTTTTAGTTGGATTCAAACAGAGTCCATTAGATTGAGACCTGTGAAGGACTTTATTTAAGTCTTCATTTATCTCCCAAGCTCCATTATCAATTAAACCCAGACGGCAGCAATATCTGAGCTGAGTGTCGCGTCGCGTCGTCAGCATACATTTGGAATGAAGAATTAAAACCTGAGGATGGTAGTTCATTAATATACATAGTAAAAAGAAGAGGTCGCAAAATTAATTTCTGGGGAACACCTCGGTCAAGGGGAAGAAAAGAAGATGTTTGATTACTGGCAACTACGGCTTGATACCTTGAATTTAAATTAGAAGAAATAAGTTTCGTGGAGGAATTTGTTGCATAAAATATTGTGATCGACGGTATCAAATGCCTTTGAGAAATCTAAGAGTGTGAGAAAAGTGACATATCCTTGTCAATATTTATTCTTATTTCTTCGACAATATTTATGAGAGCTGTAGTGCAGCTTATACCTGGGTGGAATCCAGATTGGTTTTGCCATAAAATGTTTTTTTTTTTATCTAAATATTGTCTTATCTGTCAACTCACACACGTCTTACTTATTGCCACCCATATAAAATTTTTAAATCTTCAATTTCGAACTTCAGGCATCAGTATCTGGGGAAGTGCTTATCAATCTAGTCGATTTGCAAAAATGTGCTATCAGAAAAATCTGTGGTTTTGACAGGTTTTATCCTTCTATGGTGCTTTTTGGATCATTGAACATTCAACCTGTTCGGCATTTATACTTTTTCAAAATTTCCAAAATATTTTATATAAGATGTGAATATTTGCAGATTTCGAGTTTCGTACTTTTGCGAAGCAACATTTACAACTGTGCATCCGTCCCATCATTACAAGCGACTCACTTAAAAAAACTTCTACTTCATTATTATATTGTAATTATCCTATAACTATTCTTTATTAAAATATTTCTTCTTAAACTTTGCTATTTGAGCGGTTGTTACTTATTTAAATGTATTGTTATAATAACAATAATGAAAAAATAATAAAAGAAAATATAATCTTTTTACGTACCTACTACTTCTTGAGCAATCAAATTAAGACTTTAATAAATCAAATAAAACCATTTAAATATCCTTAATATCTTAAGAATGCAAACAAAAGCAAGTCATGTAATGTGTATGTTTCAATTCTTGGAAGTTGGAGGCGTCCAGTCTATGTCTTCATGTTAATAACTTATTATTGAACCCCTAAAAAAGTGCAAATAAATGCCTAATAATTTTTTTTTTGTTAAATTTCCAGGTGGATTTGACGGCACATCGAATGTTTTAGCTGGAAAGCTATTTAATATACCCGTTAAAGGAACTCACGCCCATGCTTATATAACATCATTCACTGGTTTTAATGAACTTAAAACACGACTTCTAAAGCACAAGATAGATGGTAACATCAAATCGTTACTCGTGAATTTGTCAACGTACTTTAAACCTTTATTTTTTATCTACGCATGTAGGTGTGATGGGTGATCTGCTGGAACATGCTATTGCACATAGGCAATCTCTGTCTCATGTCTTAGATATCTCACCAGAGGAATCAAGCGAGGGGGAACTGGCTGCAATGGTTTCATATGCTATTGCATTCCCAGACGGATTCATGGCTTTAGTCGACACGTATGATGTTAAGAGGTATTTCGCTTTTAGGCAAAATCTCTCGGATATCATTGATTCACAATTCATAATTTACCTACCAAAAATAGAAATTAGATTTCTTATCCTATATACGCACTTTTCAATGCAAGTAACAAGACAATTTAGAAATCATTTTTAAACTAAAAGTTCTCTTGATTTGCCATATCTAGGATTTCCTATTAATTTTAAGCAGACTTCGTTTAAATAGTTTTCAACCTACAATACGAGTTATTATATTATTTATTTTCCAATATATGAATATACTACATGACAAGTATAGAATTTATGGAGATAAAAAATACACATAACATTTGATTGTCTTCAAAGTGTCGAAAACCACTCTAAGATTTGGAAATAAAATATTTTTTTTTAGAACGGGTAGATGGATTTTTTTTTTATTTTTTTTAAATGTAGCTTATTTTTTTGCTTACGTTGCATTCTTAAAATATTTTTTATTAATTTTTAAAAAAGTTATTAAAATAAAATCGTTTTGTTTAAAAACTTCTCCTACGATCTTGGAAAAAAACATCGACCTATTTCACATATTTTAAAGCCACAAAATGGCGTTTAAATTTTTCCGCTAAAAACTCAAATTAAATGTCAAAAAATCCAAAAAAAAAATTTTGGAAGTTCTCTGTTTCAAATTTTATTCGAAGCTGTGACCGCACATAAGAGCAAGTACGTGCGATCCAGTCGCGCAATTTATTTTGTTTGTTTTTCGACTCCTCAAAAGCATCTCAGTGAATTTAAATCAAACTTTTTATATTGAAGTGTCTGGTAAGTTTAAATAAGATCACATTGAAAAATATTGTCTTAAATTAAAAAAAACAATTGATATTTGCGTTTTTAAAAATTCAACTAAATTATTGTTCAAATTGACCAAAAAAGTTATTTGTCCATCCAATTACATTAAAATATTAACGCCAAGATTTTTGGAGAATGTACTTACTATACAAAGTCGAAATGCATTATTACTTTTTCTCATTCTCTCTTCTACAAGATTAAAACCTTAACTTCAAAAGTTGTATGCCTAAGTGCCTAATCGTGACCGGTGTGCAGACATCTTAACCTTCATCGATAAATTAATTATTTGTTTGATCTAATAATTTATTTTACTTCACACATTTTGTTCGATTTGACCTTTTCGTTTTCTTCCTCTTTGAGTACAAAATGTTTGATAAAAATAGAGATGACATTACTACAATCTTTCTATTTTTTTCGAACTACATACGCCTGGTGCAAACTAGTGCTTCAGTATATCCGGATTTTCCAACCGAGTCGTGCACTTTATTTCGTTATTTAAATATTTGCTGAATAATCACTTATTTTTTTTTTATTTCTTGTTAATACATTGATTTTTGTATATATAAACTCTAATAATTATTATGTATGTGATTTGTCTCCTACTGTGTGGTTTTTTGATACAGCTTTCTTTAAAAGTATGTATGCAGCAACAAACAAAAGTTTTAAGAAACTATGTACATATATCCAAGGGAAAACAACTGGAGGAGCAAAACCAAAAAAACTTTAAAATTCTAGATACCTCCAACCTCTCCAAACTCTTGATAGCCAATATTTATTTTAAATATAAATAAAAAAACAAAATCAATAATAAAAACAATAAAAAAATTATTTTGATTTTGTTTCTTTATAATTAAAATAAATATTGATTCTAATAATAAGCTCACCATAATCTTAAAAAACATTATTTTATAAAGTTTAAAGGTAAAAATACGATCTTATCAGATTCGGTTTAACAATTAAAGACGTGTAAAAGCATACTTCATTTTTCGTTTCGACATTAGCCGTGTTTTTTTGGGAAAGCTATGGGCAGCTTTCCAAAAAAACGCATAGGTAGCCGCGCATAGTCACCCGCCTGTTGTCTTATGTCCCAGTGCAACCTTTCAAACTTCTGAAACAATGCAACATAAAACGATCATTCACAAAAAAAAATATTTACACACAAGATACAACCATCGAGCACGAACAATGGTTGCATTGGCATTCGAATCCCAAGAAATAAATGTGTATCTATAGTTTCCAATTACCCAAGTGCAATCTTGCAACCTTCTCAAACAATGTAGCATAAATGAAAATTGGTAATTTTATTTTGCTCTGCTGAATATCTATGGAAATATAGTATGGAATAAAATATCAGGTAAATGTCCGCCTCTGTTAGTCTCAAAAATGCGAGCCTTTTTGAGCACATTTTTCATTACATTCTCACACATTTCACGCGGTATTTCATTAATTTCATCACGAATATTTTGTTTGAGCTGCTCAAGCGTTTTTGGTTTGTTTGCATAAACCTTGCTTTTCAGATATCCCCACAAAAAGAAGTAAGGAGCAGTCAAATCAGGCGACCGTGGAGGCCAATCAACATCAACATTTCTTGAAATAACTTGTTGTGGAAAGAGGTCTCGCAGTAATTCCATTGTAATCCTGGCTGTATGCGATGTGGCACCGTCTTGTTGATACCATATGTTAATCAAGCCCAAAGCATGCAGTTGTGGCGTTAAAAAGTTTTCAATCATACCACGATATCGCTCCCCATTCACAGTTACCGTTACGCCGTTTTCATTTTCAAAGAAGTAAGGTCCAATGATTCCTCTTCACCAAATTGCACACCAGACTGTAACTTTTAATGGATGCAAAAGTGACTGATGAACAATTTAAGGGTTTTCCATTGCCCAGAACCGATTATTCTGTTACGTTTTCAGCTGATCTTGCAGTACGTTGTGGTCCACGCTTGGTCCTATCAGCTACAGACCCTCTCTTCGAAATAATTTACTACACGATAAACGTAACTTTCTCATCGTCACAGTAATCGATGATTGATTTTGATAAAATGTTTTAACGATTAAAACACATTGGTTTATCGAATATTTTTCCATAATAAATTTGTCACGTGTCTACTTTACGACTCCCAAATATGAACTGTCAAAACTAATGTTTACCAAAATGGCGGCAAAACAAAGTAGTATACCTTCCCGGCGGACACCCTGTACATAAAAACTTTTACTTATACAGTTCTTGTTCTGAAGACATCTCCGGTTTTTTTCATTTAATTTTGTTGATATTTTTAATTTTATTGCTCATCGTACAAATTTCCGCAATGAAATTGTTGTCGGAGACAATCGGAGAAGATACATAACCTCAAAATCGGTATGCATCGCATGCGTTGCATTGATTTTGGTTTTAATCGTCATGCATCGTTTGAGTTCGCAACGCGTTGCTGTGTTTTCGACATTTCCGACGCATACTTCAATTATTTTCGGAGGTTTGTCCAATTTAGCAATCGGAACGCTACCATGATACAAAATTCGTAAGATTCGTACAAATCGGAGGAAATTTCTCTCCTATCGGTTACGATGATAGGGCCCAATATGCTAAATAAATTCCATGAATTCCACACCATACGTTTATTGATCCATCAAACATAATTTAGCTACATATTTTAATTCATTTGATTTTAGGAAGTAAATTATTGTTTAATGTGCCTATAGGTATAGGTACGTATACCTAGCCTTGTTTCCCTACTGCTGATTCCTGGCAATATTTTTGCCAGTTTTTCAAATTTTCCCATATCAAAATTAAAACCAAACTGAAAAAAGTCCTTTACATCTTTCTATTAGCAAATATTATTATATTATAAACAGTAAACAACAAGTGGAAAGATAATACACTAAAAAACTGCAAAAGCTAACAAATATACATATTAATGTGTTTGTCTCTTTGTCGTGACGCATTTTTGTTTCATCGAGCTTCAAAGACAATGTTTTTAAAGAAGTTGCACGTCAAAAAAAAAAAATTAAATTAATTTTAATTTAATTAATTAATTTAATTTTTTCGAAAAGACCCCTGCAATGATTTTAAAGAAGTTGCCCGTCAAAAAAGATTTAAATTAAATCTTTTTTTCAAAAAGACGCCTGCACTTATGAAGGATTAGCACATAGGAGCACGTACGTGCGACCCAGTCGGGCCTTTTAGTTTGTATACTCATGAATCCTAAACTGGCTTTATAGGTAGTACATAATGTATATATGTACAAATGTATATATATACATGTATAATCGGAAGTTAAAAATGGGCACGACTGGTTCGCACGTACTTACTCTTACGTGCCTAATTAAATTGAACTTATGAAAAGTACCAAAACCACAATACTTAACGGTTTTTAGTAAAAATGAAGTGCGCCATCACACGTCTTAAAAAACAAAGAATTTATGAAAAATGTATTTCGAAAATTGTAGGACCGATTTTGATAAAATCTTGTTTTTTATTTTTAGTTTTTTCAAAAAAATTTTTTTTTAAATTTTGGTATGCAGTTTTTAAGAGTTTATTAATAAACATGTGATTATAAAATTTAAATTAATTTTTTTAATTAGTTTTAAAAATATTGATTTTTTCAAAAAAAATTAAAAAAAAATTATTTTAATTCAAAAAAAAAGTTATTATAAATTTTGATAATCAGAATTAATTTGGCTACTTAGATCTTCTCAAATATAAAATTTGACAGAAATCCAAAGAGCGGTTACCGAGAAAGCCCAAAATTAAAAAAACCGTTATATGAAAGGTACCGTTAATAGACTTTTCCCGCAAATTTGGTACTAATCACATGATAGCCAATACCAACAAAAAAATTCTCAAAAAAATTCATCAAAATTGTTGAAGCCGTTTTCGAGAAAAATAAGGTTTTCCTTAACGGTCATATGGCAGGTACCGTTATTTTTAGGCCTAAAAATAAAATTTCAATTTCCCCTCTGGGGAATGCCAAAAGAATCACACACGCCAAGTTTGAAGATAATCGCTAAAGCCGTTTAGGCTGCAGCTCGTTATACATACTGATAAACAGACAGACAGACATTTTTTGTCGATCACTTTTTAGACTTCTCTTTGATTCCATTGTTTTTTCATTGTTACCTCATTTTTACTTGCGATTATAGGTACTATAATACAAGTTATGCATTCGTGCAGATTAAAAAATTTGAGATAACAATCAAACATGACATTACGATGATAGAGAAACATATTTGAGTTACTGGCAAAATTCTGTCCGTCTGTCTGTCTGTACGGATGTATTTTGGACTGCAGCCTAAACGGTTGAGCCAATCGTCTTCAAATTTTGAACTTAAGGTTCTTTTGACATTCTACAGAGGACTTTTTTCAATTTTTTTTAGCTCAAAAATTAACGGTACCTGTCATATAACCGTTTTGTAAAAGCCTATTTTTCTCGAAAACGGCTCCAAGATTTTTTATTAAAAAAATCAGTGTACTACTGTAGGTATGCATTATATTTTGGTGAAAAAAAACTTTAATATGGTGGGCTAAAAACGGTACCTCCAATAGGACCGGTTTTTTTTCTTCGACTTTTTCGAAAACTGGTGATCCAATTACAATCAAAATTAATATTCAAGAAGATGTAGGCAGCCTGAGTAATTTTGCATACATTTTTTTTCGAAAACTTTTTTTGTATTTTTAATAATTTTTTTAATTTTTTTTTTTTGAAAAATCAATATTTTGAAAACGGGTAAGTGAATTTTTTTTTAAATTTTGTTTTAAAATGTACGTTATTTTTATGCTTTAGTTTGTATTGTTGAATTATTTTTTTCACATTTTTTAAAGAAATAAAATGGCGTTTAAATTTTTCCGCTGAAAATCAGAAAAATCGAATATAATCTTTGAAGTTCCCTTAATATTTTTCAAATACCAAGCTGTGACCGCACATAAGAGCAAGTAAGTGCGATCCAGTCGTATAATTTATTTTTTATATTCACGAATCCTAAACTTGCCTTATAGTCCCTATAATCGCAAGTAAATAGGTCCTATGAGATGTACCATTCGAAGCCCACCTCCTTTTTTTTTTTTTTTTTTTTATATAATTAACGCGCTCACAAGGGACTACTTGTTTCCCTTTTAATGTAACACACTGCGCGGGCATTCGGAAGATAGGGAGGCGAGAGATAGGAGGTATCGATTAACATTGTTTTTGAATGTTTGCAGATCAAAATGGCAAGGGAAAATCTCGCCGGGTAAATTATTCCAAATTCGTGTCGTTCGGTTAAAGAAAGAATCCCTATATTTCACGGTACGTCTGAAATTGGGCTCAAGGGTGAACTGATGAGCATTCCTTGCGAGACGAGTATTACGGGCGAAACTTTTAAGGGAAGGAATGCAACTGGCTACTTCGAGTGAAATTTTTTTTTGTAAAAGAAACGATAAAATAAGGAAAGACATGAAACATTGCGTCGGTATTCGAGAGGGGCAATTTAATCTGTGGCAGTTCTGTTTCCTATCAATCTTAACGCTCTATTTTGTATTCTATCAAGCAGGTGAAGCGATGTTTGTGAAGCACCTGCCCAGAGGTGGGAGTTATACTCGAGTTTAGGGCGTATAAACGCTTTTTAAATTGTAGCCAGATCAGATGGCGAAAAATACTTCCTACACCGATACAGAAAACCTAAGCACTTAGCAGCATTCTTAGCGATTTCAAATATATGGTCGTTCCAACGTTCACATATACCGAGTACTGAGAGCTTTTCGGTTTCTTCGATGTAAGTGCCATTCATGGACAATGGCATTGGGGGTATGTTTAGCTTTAACGACAGAAGACAGCATTGAGTTTTCGAAGCATTAAACTCCACACGACTCCTATTACCCCATTTGACAATGCTGTATAAATCGGAGTTTAATGAGCTTGACATACGGCACCGTTGCAATTGTACGTCCGAAGGCGAAGAACGTGAATTATCGAACGAATATGAAAAGCTGAGGGTAGAGTCGTCAGCAAAACAGTTAAGTGGATTAGAAGTTACAGACAGAAGATCATTTATAAAAATGAGGAAAAGAGTCGGAGACAGAACAGAGCCCTCGGGCACACCAGCATTTATTTTATGGGAATCAGACTTGAATCCGTCCAATACAACTTGTATTGAACGGTCCAATTCTTCTTTTAATCCAACGAACAAGAGTATTATCGATCCCAAAAGCACGCATTTTCGATAAGAGAGCTTCATGCCAAACTCTATCAAATGCCTTGGAGATATCAAGAGCAATAATCTTACTTTCACCAAAGCGATGTAAAGATTTGTTCCACTGTTCGGTGAGATATGCCATCAGATCACCAGTGGAACGGTTGCTGCGGAAGCCATACTGACGGTCATGGAGAAGCTTTCGATCTTTGAGATATTCCTTAAGCTGACGGTTAATCAGTGTTTCCATGACCTTAGAAAGAAGGGATGTCAGGCTATGGTTCGGTAGGAGGAGGGGGAGGATGGGTCACCTTTCTTAGGGACAGGCTGGACAAATGCTGTTTTCCATCTTCTAGGAAAGATTCCAGAAGAGTAGGAGCGATGGAAAAGCTTACGCAGTGGCTTTGCCAGTGTGGAAGAACACCTCTTCAGAAGAATCGGGGGTATACCATCCGGGCCAGCGGATTTGTGTATATCGAGATCTTTGATAACTCTTGCTTCTGTACGAGTGCGGAAAAAAATCTGTCCCATGGAAAAATGTACATTCTCAAGTACAGGAGGGGCAACGTTACTATGCGACAGCGTGGAGCTGGCAGCGAAATGGGCGGCGAGCAAGTTTGCCTTCTCTGAAGAGTAAACAATTGGTTTGTTATTGTCGATGAGCGTTGGAACCGAAGATGTTGAGGAGTTTTTAATATTTTTTACAAATGACCAAAAATGTTTACTGCCTTTGGGACACTGCAGAATTTTTTGCCGTAATTTTTGGTCATGCAAAAATTTGGTTCTTTCAATAACGGAGTTGCATGAGTTCCTTGCTTGTTTGTGCTTTTTCCGATTTTCCTCTGTAGGGTTGGCTTTGTAGGATCGGAAACTTACTTCTTTGAGCCTGATAGCTTCTTTACATTCAGAATTATACCATGACTTTTCTTTAGGCTTGATGCTTTTTACTCTGTTAAGAATAAAAGCACGCATCCCTAGAAGAATCACATTTGTGATCATTTCAGGACTGGCATCAATGTCACTATCGAGGAAGCATAGTGACCAGTTAAAGTTTCGGAAAAAAATTTTCAGGCCGTCCCAGTTGGCTTTCTCGTATTGCCAAACGGTCCTGGTGGGAAGTTTTTCTTTAACTGGATGGGTGGAGGATGAGAAATTAGCTGAACTGATACAATGGTCTGAAGTGCCAAATGGAGAAGTTACACTAATGGTATATTTATCAGGGTGAGAAGTAAGAAACAAGTCAAGAGTATGGGCGGCTTGCCCAGCAACATCCGGTATACGCGTTGGCACATCGATCAGTTGGGTAAGGTGATGTAACCCGGCAAAGAGCTCGAAATACCTTCCTTCGGGTGTTGTCTGACAAGAATAGTGGAGCCAATTGGAATTGTGTACATTGAAATCGCGCGCAATAACGATTTCAGTGCGAGAACAAAGGGAATCAATTTTCGAGATGGAATCAGACAGTGCATCAAACTCGATACAAGTCGAATTACTGTCAAGATTTGGACTCCTGTAAATAAAACAATAATGAATGACATGCTTGCGGACAGTGAATTTGAGCCATAAGAAGTTAAAGTCCGTGTTGGAACATTGCCCATATTGGGGAAGCCTCTGGCAAGCAATATCATTCCTAACATAGATCACGAGACCATGATGGACAAAGAGTAATGGCACCAAACTATACCCATGTAGAGCAAATTCTGATAAATCAGTATTTACTCCAAAATCGCCAAAACAGCTGGCCTGCATTGAACAGTGTAGACGTACACGTGAAAGAAATTCTTTGTTAGGCCGCGAACATTAGAATATACGACACGAAAATCACTTACCATTTAAAAATACATACTAACATACAAAACACAATTCTGACTAATTCGAACCATGCAGTGAAAATCCAAATTAATTTCTGTAATAAACAAACTGTCTTAGGTGTTATGCCCATAAGACAGCTTGCATACAAAAAATCAATTTAAACATTCAGCACAATAAGACAAACTCAGATGCCCTTATCCATTTACCGCAAGCATTAGATGGTCATACGATGCCTACAGTAGATAAGAAAGAGGCAGTTAAGCACAAAGGTCTTGGGACAGATAAGAGGATAATTTGCTATGCGAATGCGTTTTATTTATTTTTTTTTCCACAGCGCGAGTGGGCATCTTTTTCTTTCCTCCGACGACGTGAGTGGATATTATTTTATTCTTTACAGCACACGCGAGAGGTTTTTTTCGGTTTCTCTAACGAGTGTGTATTAATATTTTTTTAAAACACTCGCGATAACAATGCGCAATAATTTTTTTTTTACTTTTGCTTAATTATTTGTGCGCGCACCTCGACGTCCGGCCTCTACGAGCTTAAGATCGACACCTTTAAATTTTCTTCGCCAAAACAGAGTCAACACCTACAGTGGTACACAGATTTTTTTCATAAAAAAATGTGGAGTTTGGTGTACTTACCTACAATCACCGAATAAATAACTAATTTAGTTAAAATGCCTAAAAAAATCGTCATTGCACCTTTAAAAAATGTCTGCCCAGATCATACACATTTTCACTATTAACCAATCTTGATAATAGATACCTATATTTTATTTCAATTGCACGTCTGTACCCATGGTATATACATTGCTATAGTACTATCATGACGACAACGTGTGGACCGTGGCGCTCCAAGCGGCACGTGAAGCAACTAACTGGGTAAGTTGAGAGAGGCGTATAAAGAGAATTTAAAGAGAAACTCTCAGAATGGTACTCTGTATTTATATGAAACTAGCAGACCCGTGCTCGCGTTGCTTCGCAAAGTTTAAATACACATTTGGGTTTACTATAAATATTACTGCCTATTTATATGAAAGCATTGCTCAATGGGGCTTAACATAGCTCCTACCATACAATCAACCAAATGTTTATATATGCTTACATTAGGTATACGGACCGTCCGAAAACCAACTGCGTGCTGTTGACATGTGTTATGTGTTTTCTGTTTTCCGTTCTTTCTCTATTTTCTGTTCTGTCCTGTATCAATGTCGTCTTGTGTGTTGTCTTCTAATTGTCTGAGCCGATGGCTTCAGTAGTCAGTGCTCGTGTGTCTACTTCGTAGATTTATCTACGGAGTAGATTAAAAATGTAATGTAATGTAGGTATGTACGGTATTTTTGTATCTCTTGGCATTTTTCAGAGGGCTAAAAATAACGGTACCTGCCATATAACGATTAAGGAAAAGCTCATTTTTCTCGAAAACGGCTTCAACGATTTTGATGGAATTTTTTTTAGATTTTTTTGTTGGTAGTAGCTATCAGCTAATTAGAACCAAATTTACCGGAAAAGTCTATTTACCGTACCTTTCATATAACGGTTTTTTTAATTTTCGGTAACGGCCCAATGAATTTCAATAAAATTTTATATTTGAAAAGATCCAGAAATTGATGTAACCAAATTAATTCTGCATAAAACATTTTGAGTAATTATTTTTTTCTATTTTTAAATTTAAATTTAAATTTAAAAAACAAAATTTTTTGGAAAATTCAATATTTTTAAAACTTATCAAAAAAAATATTTAAAATTTTAAAATCAGATGTAAATTAATAAATTCCAAAAAACTGCATAACAAAATTACAAACAAAAATTTTTTTTCAAAAAACAAAACAAAAACAGGATATTATCAAAACCGGTCCTACAATTTTCGAAATACTTTTTTCTTAAATTCTTTGTTATTTAAGACGTGTAATGGCATACTTCATTTTTACTATAAGAACCGTTAAGTATTTGATACTTTTTATAAGTTCAAACTGTGTTATTTTCAACGTAAATGTTAATTGTTTCTGTCAAATATCTTGCTTTTCAATGTAATTAGGCACAAAAGTGCAAGTACGTGCCACCCAGTCGGGCCCATTTTTGTAGTGCATTTCCACTACTGAATATTATACTTAATCTTTCTTCTCTTTTGTGAAGGTTGCTCATTAAGACGTTGAGAACATTTTCTTGTGGGAATTTTATTTAATATCTATACAATGAAAAGATTTATTTTATGCAATAAAAAAAAAATCATGCAATACAAAGGTATTTGGAAATAATGCACAAAAAGGATTGAAAACCCATATCCCTACCGAAAAAATTCACAGCTTGAGTAATTAGAAAACACACATGTGTATCGCCCTCTGCAATTGAAACAGAACATAAAATAAAAGGCACGACTGGGTCGCACGTACTTGCTCCTGTGTGCTAATCCTTTTTAGGTACAGGCGTCTTTTTGACAAAGATTTAATTTTAATGTTTTTTTGACGTGCAACTTCTTTAGAATCGTTGTGGTTTGAAGCTCGAACGAACATGCGTCACGATAAAGGGATAAACACGTAAATATATAGGATTGTTAGCTTTTGCAGTTTTTTAGTGTATTATCTTTCCACTTGCTGCTTACTGTTTATAATATAATTTGCTAATAGAAAGATATAAAGGACTTTTTCAGTTAAATTTTCATTTTGGTATGGAAAAATTTGAACAACTGGCATAAAGATTCGTCGGAATCAGCAGTATGGAAATAATGCTAGGTAAAGGGACCTTTATACGTCCCAATATGGGACCAATGGAATTTATAAAGGATTTATGTACCTATAATAAGGTTGGAAGGAAGGTAGGTACTAAAATTAAGATACGCATTCCAACTACTGTTAAGCGAGTAGGTATAGAGACAATATTAAAAGTTAACACACTGGTTTTGTTTGTTTATAGGAAGGTGTAAACTTTTGTTTTCTCGATTGAAATTTTTGCATTCAGTAGTAATCGAATAGTTTTTTTATTTGTTAGTTGTTTTTGTGTGTTTATCAAAGGCTTCCTTATTTATTCTGTGCTTTTATGATGATGAAAAATACTTTAAAATACGTAAGTATGTATGTAATGTAGGTTCACTTTCTTTTATTTGACTAATGGCTAGGGCTTAGCCGAGCAATATGAAATAAAATGTTGGGGAAAAATTTTTTGAAATCAAAAAAACACTATTCTTAACGTTTTTTTGGAAAAAATGTTGTAAGCCATCTTATTTCTTTTGCTGTTTTCTATTTTATGAATTTTTCATTTCAAAATCGTTCGACCAGTTTTTTCAAAAAAATGTTTTTTTTGAAAAACTTTTTGAAAACATATTTTAAATTTTTTTTAAGTATGTCAATTTTAAGAAATCTATAGTTTATACTAGGAGAAAAATTTAAAAAAAAATCTATAGATCCGTTTTCAAAATATTCAAAAAACAAAATATTTTTTTTAAAAAATTATTAAAATTTAAAAAAAAAATGTTTTTGAAAATTTTGATAAGCAATATTATTTAAATTATAAAACACTACATATTTTGAAAATTTCATCAAAATCCGTTAATTAGTTAACGAGAAAGTCTGATTTTAAAAAACCGGTCATATGGGAGGTACCGTTATAATAAAACTTTTTCTGAAAAATCCATTAAAACTAGAAGATAGATTTTGCACAGAAAACATCATTCTGAAAGTTTTATCAAAATCGTAGGAGCCGTTTTCGAGAAAAATAAGTTTTTTAATAAAAGCTATATGGCAGGTACCGTTAGTTTTGGAGCTAGAATGCCAATTCCAAAAACTGTAGGGTAGAGCACTCTAAAAATACTATATACCAAGTTTGAATCAAATCGGCCCAAACGTTTAGGCTGTAGATATCGATACGGACAGACAGACAGACGGACGGAATTTCCGGACCCACTTTTTTTGACTTCTCTATCATCGTAATGGCATGTTTGATTGTTAGAATTTTTTTTTTTTTTTACGAATGCATAACTTGCCTTATGTCCCTATAAATCGCAAGTAAAAAGTGTGAACATAAAGCATTCCCCATTTTCTGTGCAGTGATGACCAGCTTTTCCACAAACTAATTAAGGTTTTTTATTACTTCAAGCCCAGTGCAAGGGTTAGTGCAAATGAAATTCACTCAAGTGAGTTAAAAATAAAACCAGTGACGCAATGATTATTAAATCAAGGAATGAAGAAATACATTTTGGGTATGCATATATGTTAGTTACTTGGACTCCACTGGAATTCAATAACTTTCAAAATATAAATAAGATTTAACATACATAATTTAAAATAATAAAAAAAAACATTATTTTTTTCTTTAAAGCACAACAAAAACAGAACAAATAATAAACTGCACGACTGGGTCACACCTACCTGTTCTTATGAGCGGTCACATCTTCGAATAAAATTTGAAAAAATAGGGAACTTCAATGTTCTTATTCAACTTTTGTGACTTGATTGTTCGAAGAAAGTATGTCAAAAAGTGACATTTTCTGGAAATCTTAGGAACCGTTTTGAAATAAAACAGTTTTTTAAAAACAACATTTAAAAAAATTGCACTTACCCGTTTTCAAAATATGTACTGATTTCAAAAAGAAAAAAAAATTAATATTAAAACAGATTTTTTTTTCGAAAATATTTTAATTTAAAATTACTTTGGCTACACACGTCTTCCTGAACATGAAATTTGATTGTAATCGGCTTACCAGTTTTCGAGAAATGGGAATAAAAACAAACGATCGGTTTTTAAATGAAAGTCTTATGTGCTTTGTTGCATTTTTGATTTTAAAAAATATTTTTTTTTTAAATCATAGTTTTTTTCACATTTTTAAAAATAAAAATAAAAAGGCGTGTAAATTTTTTTTGAAAACTATTTTATGTACTTTTTTCAAAAAATAAAAACTCAAAAAAATCGAATAAAAAACTTTGAAATATATTTCTAATTTTATTCGATGATGTAACCGCACATAAGAACAAGTACGTGTAATCCAGTCGTGCAATGTATTTATCTTTTTAAATTGGTCGATCAAAACTGATTAAAATAATCTATAAGACCCACAATCTTTATTAACGCTTCTTTCGTCCTTACACAGCGTTTCCGTCGTTTTTTAGTTCGATTCAAAAGCTGATATGTCAACATAACAGAAAGATGTTGCAATACGCAAAATTGAGGTCATTCATTGTACCCTCATACACCACCTTTGCATCTAAGTGTTAAAAAAGTTTTGCTTTTGTATGATTTCATTCCTACTTACTTAGGGGGTGCTACAGTTCGGGACGAACCTGGGCCTCAACTGATTTCCTGAGCCTGATTTCATTCAGTGATAGACTTAAAAATAATTTGCACGACTGGATCGCACGTACTTGCTCATATGTGCGGTCACATCGTCGAATATAATTTATATAAAATGCACGACTGGGTCGCAAGAACTTATTCTTATGCTAGATAATTGCTTAGTGGCTGCATACCTATATATGCATATGTATACATATATTAAAACAAACAAATTATTTTTTTTCGAAAATTCTTTAATTTTATTAATTTGCTTAATAGTTTTCTCGAGAAAACTAAGTATGCAGTAAAATTTGAAAACTAAATGTCTATCGAGAAAAAAATTAATTGAAAATCGTTCGACCTGTTTTTTTAAAAATTCGTTGTTTTTTAACTTTTCGGCAAAATATTTAAATTTTTTTTAGTGTGTCATAAGAAAATCTGTAGTTTTCATCTAGGAAAATTATTTTAAAAAAATTCAATCAACCCGTTTTCAAAATATTTCGAAAACCATTTTTTTATTTAGAAAATTTAAAAAAATCGAAAAAAAAGTTCTTGAAATACAATATTATTCATGACTTCCTGTGTGAATTTAATTGAAATCGGGATAATGGTTTCCTATAAAACCGCATTTAAAAAAAAACCGGTTCTATGAGAGGTACCGTTATAGAAGAAATTTCAAAAAATTCATTCCAACATTGAAAGATGCATTGTTGTAAAAAAAATAGCACCCTGAAAGTTTTATCAAAATTGTTAAAGCCGTTTTCGAGAAAATCTAACTTTTTGTTTTTGATTGTATGGCAGGTGCTGTTATTTTGCGACCTAGAGCTAAAATGAAAATACCCCCGAAATACTACCAAATTAATACTAAATACCAAGTTTGAAGCAATTCGGCCTATCCGTTCAGGCTGTAGAGGTGCGAACAGACAGACCGACAGACGGACGGAATTTGCGGGCCCACTTTTTTCGACTTCTATATTATCGTAATGTCATGTTTGATTGCTAGAATTTTTTTTTGCAAAATTCTGTCTGTCCGTCTGTACGGATGTATATTTAACTACAGCCTAAACGGTTGGGCCAATCGTCTTCAAATTTGGAACTTAAGGTTATTTTCACATTCTACAGAGGACTTTTTTTTCAATTTTTTTAGCTCAAATATCCGTTATATATAACCGATAAGTAAAAGCTATTTTTTATCGAAACTCGAAGAATTTTTATTAAAAAAACTCAGTGTACTTTTGGAGGTGTAGTATATATTAGTATAGTATATTTAGTAAAATCACATTATTTTAAGCGTTGCCGTTGTTTTTATGTTTTTTCCAATTCAAGTTCTTTTTTAGAGAAATGCCGCTCATTCCTAAACGGGAGGAGGGACTAATCCGTCTAACAAAATTCGTTATTAATTTGCGGCGCCAAAGTTATCGTACTCGTAATGTCATGTGTGATCGTTATCTCAAATTTTGTAGGTTCATGAATCCTTAACTTGCTTGGTACTAACCTATGTATAATCGCAAGTAAAAAATCACCTACCCGTTTTCAAAAAATTGATTTAAAAAAAAAAATATTAAAGACAAAAAAAAGTTTTCGAAAATATTTTAGTGTAAAACTACTTAGGCAACTTACATTTCCCTGAATATCAATTTTGGTTGTAATCGGTTACCTAACCAGTTTTCAGGAAAGTCGATGACCAAAAAAAAACTCCTATGGGAGGTATGAGTTTGAGCCCACCGCCATAAAGTTTTTTTTTACCAAAATTTAATGCACATTGATTTTTTACATACAACATTTTTGGAGCCGTTTTTGAGAAAAATGAGCTTTTACTTAAGGGTTAAATGGCAGGTACCGTGAATATTTCAGCTAAAAAAAAAGAAATTAAAAATAATCTTGTACTTTTTACCTTTGTACAATCGCAAGTAAAAATTAAACAATTAGGTATTACAAATGCAAACAAACGAGGTATGTTTAACAATTCTATAGAAAATTAGTTTAAAGAAATATTCTGCTTTGACTTTTCTTTTCGGGGAGCAAAGCTGGGTAGGTCAACTAGTATTATTTAAACCTCAAACAAACAAAAGATCTTTATTGTTATTTTAAATCTACAATCAAATTTACAAAAAAAAAATTTTGAGTGAATTTCTACAAATAGTTTACTTAATTTGCATATCTGTCTTGTCAGTATGAATAACGAGCTGCAGCCTAAACGGCTTAAGCGATTATCTTCAAATTTGGTGTGTGATTCTTTTGGCATTCCCCAGAGGGGAGTTTGAAATTTTTTTTGTATGCCTGAAAATAATAAATAAATAAATAAGAAATAAATTTATTTGTATGACGTTTTTAAACGTAGGTTTTTTATGCTTAAGTTTGCTTTATTGGCAAAAACAACTTTGGCGGCGCAAAATAATTTCTTCTTCTTCTTTGTTTCCGGAAGCTGTTGACAGCAACACTTTAACTCCTACTGGAGCATAGGGCGGCAACCAGATCCTTCCATCTCTCCCTATTCCTAGCACGATACCGCAGCTGTGAAAACGACTGTAAATTCTGGGACCGAGCTTCCTTCATGACAGTTGACCTCCATGTTCCCTTTGGTCTTCCAATCCGTCTCGCACCTTGAGGATTCCATTCAAAGCACTGCTTTGCTATATTGTCATCAGGCTTCCTCAGTGTATGGCCAATCCAGCGCCATTTTCTTTGCTTGATGTCTTCTTCCACTTTTGTTTGTCCAGTCCTAAGCCACAGATCATTGTTGGATATTGTTTGTGGCCATCGGATCTTTAGGATGTAACGCAGACAACGGTTGACAAAGCCTTGCAACCTACTCGAGATGTTAGTAGAGCACTTCCACGTTTCACAGGCATAAAGCAGCACAGATTTAACATTGAAATCATAGAGTCTCAACTTAGTACGAAGTGATATTTTTGAAGAGCTCCACACTGGGGAAAGCATTCCGAATGCACTACGAGCTTTATTTATTCTATTGCTGACGTCCAAGTCTGTTCCACCGTCGGGTGGCAGATAACTACCCAGATAGTAAAACTGAGTAACCTCTTCTATTATCTGCTGCCTCACAATAACCTGCTGTTGTTGGTTCCGGCTGGTGTGCATTATTTTCGTCTTCTGGGCGTTAATCCTTAAGCCAGTTGCCTCACCATTTTGTTGAAGGGAGTGACACATTTGGTTAAGGGCTCCAGCTCGTTTGCCATTAAGCAGATGTCGTCAGCATAGTCCAAATGGCTTAACTTGTGAAAGAGGCCCCACTGGATACCAAGTCTTTCACCTTCACCCACCGTGGCAGTCATTACATCATCGGTTGCCAGTAAGAATAAAATTGGTGACTGAACATCACCCTGTCTCACTCCTTGTCGAACTTCAAATGCATCGGAAAGCTGTCCACTATGCAGAACGACACACCTTGCGTTGTTGTACGATTCTTTTATAAGAGCAACAATTTTATCCGGGATACCTCTAGCACCAAGCGAGCTCCAGATAGCATAGCGACTAAAGCGATCGAAGGCCTTTTCGAAATCGACGAACATGAGGTAAAGCGGCGATTGATACTCCGATGATTGTTCAAGGATAATTCGCAAGGTGTTAATGTGATCGACAAATGATCGACCACTGCGAAATCCCGCCTGATGCCTCTTGAGAGTAGACTCGATCTTAGATTTTATCCTCTCGAGAATAATAGTTGCCATTAGCTTCGGAAATACGGACAAAATGGTGATACCACGCCAGTTATTACAATTCTTTACATCACCTTTCTTCGGTAGTTTGACGATAACTCCGTCTTTCCATTCCCTGGGAAAGGTTTCGTTTACCCAAATAGCCTCAACAAGTGGCAACAGTATATCGGCTGCCAAGTCGGGGTCTGCTGCTTTGTTGTTTTTGAAAAGTAAGATCGCGGTTCTTAACTCTTCACTTGTCGGGGGGTCAATATTAATGCCTCTAGAAGATCTACGTATGTCCGGCAGTAGGTAATCGGCATTTGCATTCTGCTCATCGTTTAACAGTGCACAGAAATGCTCCTTCCACCTTCGCAACTGGTCTTCTATTGACACTTGAATACGACCGTTCGTGTCAAGAACAGGGTGGTTGTTGTTGCTACTTTGTTGACCTACAAGATCCTTAGTAATCTTATACAGCACCCTTGCGTTACCCCTTCTTGCAGCATTTTCCGCACTCTCCGCCAATTTGTCCAATCTTGCCCTCCTATCTCGTCTCACACACCTCTGCACTACCTTGTGAGCTGCTCTGTACTCGAATCGCATAACAGATTTCCGATGAGCATCAGTTTCCTTGTTTATATTTATTTTGAGTGCTCTACGGTGTGTAATTTTGTCCCAGGTGTCTTGGGATATCCACGTGTCTATATCTCTAGATTGCCTCGGTACCGTTTCAGATCCAGCTTCCATAAAAACCCTTTTAACTTTTTCCCACATCGTCTCAATGGGAACATTAACGTTTAAGTCCACATTTGACGCCTTGTCGTTTAGGGTGTTGGCAAAATCACGACAAATATTTGGGTCACTAAGAGCTATTGTATTGAATTTTGGCATGCTTGCTGTATTTTCTGAACGTCTCCGGATAGCAGCTGTTCGTAGCCGTAAAGTTGCTAGTAGCAGGTGATGGTCGCTACCTACATCCGCACTTCTCTCATTCCTCACATCGCAAAGTGATTTTCTCCATCGTTGTTGAATAATAACATGGTCGATTTGATTTTGTGTTTGACCATCAGGGGAGACCCAGGTGACTTTGTGACAGGTCTTGTGTGGAAACAGGGTTCCACCAACAACCAGCTGACGAGCGTTACAAAAATCGACCAACAAATGAAAAGCGTTTGAAAAAACTTATTTCAAAATCGAAATTTCAGAAAAAAATATGTAAGTACCTAATTCATATTGTTTTTTTTTCAAAATTGGTATTATTATTAAATTTGCTCTTAGTTTTTATAATTTCTAAAATTTTTAATTGTACACTGTAAACAAGAGAAGTATTATGTATTCTACCTTTGTTACTCCTACTGATTTTAATCGAACACTAAAATTTTTTTTTTCTGAGTACCTACTAGTTTTTACTTACTTTCTTTAGAATTTTTTTGGTATTTACGTGATTACATAGGTATACTAAATTTACGGCCATAAGATAGTTAGGTACGTACCTATGCAAACCCCTGCTTACATCACTATAGAACTTTGGGTAGCTGCTTTTTAGAACCGTTAGATACAAGCAGTTTTGTATGATGGGAGGGGTCTATCTCCCTCCATTTGGTCAGTAGGGCAATATTCTAAAAAAAAACATTAAAATCAAATATTGCTTGTTTTTTAAGCTAAATGTCCGTTCTCTCTATCAATAGCTTTTGAAAAAAAAATTTATTCAAGTTTGAAAAAAATAGTTTATATTGAAAGTTCTGAACTTTAAAATAGTGCCAAAACCAAAACCCTTAACGGTTTTTAGCAAAATTGAACTACGCCATCACACGTCTTATATAACAAAATATAAAGAAAAAATATACGTATACCAATCACATGTATTCGCACTATTTCGTAAGACAACGTACGTTATTTTAAAATTTATAAAATTTTTATTTCTTTTGTTATATCATATAATATTTTATTTAATTCTAAGAAGTTATTAGTTTGTAAATCTATAATTTTATTATTTATAGGAAAGTTTTGAATATATATTTTATTAATTTTTTGGTTGGAATATTGTGGAATTAATACAATTACTAAAATATTTTCTTTGTATGTTGCTAAATTGATTTTAAATTCTTGTAATTTTTCAAATGTGATATTATTCTCTTTAATTTCTTGGCTTGTAATTATGTTTTGTGTTAATATTCCTGTTATGCTAGTCAGTATTACGTCTTCTATTTTTCCTAAAGTTTCTTTGTGTTATTATGTTGGTATTGAATTCTATTTCTATGCGAAGGTTATCAACTTCAATACTTCTAATTTTCAATTTACATTGTTTCAATACCTTGATTCATTAAAGTCTTAAATTGATTAGTAAAATGATAAAGATAAATAATAAAATATATAATATATATATATATATATAAAAATAAATAAACGATTATTTGTTTATTTAAGTTATATATGGCATTATGAGTATTTTCTTCTACTGTTTTAAGTTTGTTTTCTATTTCTATTCTGTCATCGTCATCCATTGTTCCGAATATGAATTTTAAGATGGTACCTCCTAAATTTATTAATCCTCTTTTTAATATATGGGATTAGGATATCAATTTTTCGTTCTAATTTAAGTATTTCACTTAATTGTTTATAATGCTTTTCTGGCATTAATTTATAATCTTTTAATTCTTCGATTAGTCCTTTATAGTTGGTTAAGTTTATTAAATGTATCATGGTGTTATATTTTTCTACAAGTTCTACCTTTTCACTTTCTATTATTAAAAATTCTTGTTTAATTTCATTAATTTGTATTTCTTGCGGTTGAACTACCGTCATCTGCTTGTACAGAACAATCATTAGGATTATCACTACTGCTTTCATGTTGGATGGTTGTGAATTTTTTTTCCTCCTGAATTGGTCTTTGTGCAAAACTTGTGTTCGTACTTTCCTTTTTGTTTTATAATTTTTATTTTTTTTATGTTTTTGTTTTTAGTTTGTCAAATCGCTCAGTATTGTTTATTTTAGTATAATAAGGATTAATTTCTTTATCACTCCTATTTTTATTTAATTTCTTTAATATTTTTTCTTTATTACTTTCTATTCTTTCGCGCAATAATTTTATATCTACTCTGTTTAAATGAATGTCTACTGGTTTTTCTTTAGTGGTCAAATGTATTGTTTGATTTTAAACCTCTACTGCGCGTAGTACGTTGTCGACTAAATTGTCTGGTCCTTATAAAATTCTTAAATGCTCATTTAGCGTGCTGTGCACTATTCTTTCGATATCAGAGTTTCCAGTGTGTCTGTATGGAGTTGTGAAATGAATGTCTATCTCTTTCTAAAGTCTCTTTCTAAATATAAAGTATTCTTTTACTGTATAAGTTTGAAATGAGGGATCCGTATCTAGTACGATATAATTTTGGTCTGATAAGTAAAGATTTTTGTTATGGTATTCTATACATCTTTTTGGTTCTTTATTTTAAGTTTTTCTACACATACAATTTGCTGAATTTGTCTATACATGTGAGATATTTTATTGAGTGGGGAAGTATCCATATATCCATGTGATAATGTTGGTGTGAACCTTCTGGCGTGATTGTTTTCTCGTATGGGAGTTTTATTGGGTTTCTTTCTATTTTAAGATTACAACGTTCGCAATTTTTAATCACTTTTGTTATTAGTTCGTTAATATTTGGTGAGTAATATTTTCCTTTTATTTTTAAAAAAGTTTTTTCAATTCCTGTATGATTATAATTTAAATGTATTTTATTTATTTCTTCTTCGGTTTCTGTAGTTTTAATGTCAATTAAATAGGTTTTTGTCCTAAGAAGTTTCTGATTATTATGGTGTAATTTCCAATAATCTTGGAATTCTGAAAATGATCAATCTTCTGTCGTGTAAATACAGTTTATCATGTTCGTATCACATTCTTTTATTATGTATTCATAGGTTTATTTGTTGAAGTTTTTTCTGATTATTTTTATTCTTCTTTTTCCTGGGAATGGGAAAGTTATCTCTTCTATGTTATTTTCTCCTTTTTCTAATATTATTTATCTTTTGAATGTGTTCAAGGGTTTCTCTGTGATTGGTATTAGATTAGAACTATCTGATATTACACTATGTCTGGTGCTAACTAAATCTTCTTTTTCTAATGCATTTATTGGATCTATCTTTATTCTTGAAAGTGCATCTGCGACTTTATTTTCTTTTCCTGCTAGGTATCTTATAACGAAGCCATATTCTTCTAATTAAATCTTCCATCTAAGTAACTTACTATTAGGTTCTTTTAGATTATGCAACCATGCTAATAGTCGATGATATTTTAAATCTTCTACCGTCAAGATAGTGACGAAACTGTTTCGTTCCCCAAACTATGGCTAACAATTCTTTTTCTATCGTTGAATAATTACATTCATGTTTATTTAAAATTCTGCTTGCAAATCCTAATGGTCTATGATTTTGACTTAAAACGGCTCCTATTGCAAAGTCAAAGTTCATTCTTTTGAGAAATCTGGGTGTATGTTTATGAGTGTGTCCGCAAGTTTTAGTTTCTCAAATGAGTCCTTATACTCTTTGTTTTCTATATTTATTTTGCTATCTTTCTTTAAACAAAGTGTCATAGGTTTTATAATTTTTGCATAGCTATTTATAAATTTGCTGAAATGGCGCCGGTGCGTTTTTGAGAACGAATGGCATTCTAACGAATTCATAATGCCCCGATAAATAGAGAATGCAGTTTTCACTATCTTCTGGTTCTACCTCTATCTGGTAAAATACTTTTGTAAAATCTAAAGTAGTGAAATAATTTGCTCTTCCCATTTTATCTAGAATATCTTCTATTAGTGGTATAGCGAATTTATCCTCTTTAGTGACATTATTTAACTTCCTTGGTACTATCCATATAGGTGCATTCTATGGGCTAGTGCTTTTTACTATTATTTATTGTTTTAATAAGTCATCTATCAGTTTATCTACTTCTTTTTTATGAACTTCTGGATACCTATAAATTCTGGTAAAAATTGGTTCATCACTTGTTGCTATTTTATGTTTTACATGAGATATGAAGCTTAGATCATCTCCCGGGAGAAAAAATGTTTTTCATTGTTTTTTTAAATAATTTTGTTAATTTTTTAAGCTCTTCGGCATTTAAATGGTCTAACCTTTTATTTTCTAATTCTTGTGGGGCATTATTTCTACTTATTAAACTTTTCGTTGCTCCCGTGTCTATTAACATTCAAATAATTTGTTTGTTCCTTACTAATTTAATAAAGGGCAATCCTGTTCCCGGTTCCGAGGCTGGATACCGAAAATTTTGATTTGTTCTTAATATTCTAATTCATTATCTTGTTGAAGTTGTACTCTTCTAATGTAGTGTACCTATACTCATCGCAAAACCTACCTCAACAATAACACATCAATGACAACGACCTACCAAACATTATAATGCATCGATCGAAGCCACCATGACAACGACCTACCATTCAACCCAACAATATGCATCAATCCAAGCCACGGTGACGATGATGACGACGACCTAGCATTCGATGAAATTCGATGCAACTATCAATCGTAGCCACTATGAGTCGAAGCCACTATGACGAAGACTACGACCGAAACTGCTGATTAAGTACAAAGTGCAAACAAAAACAAAAATAGAAATAACATTAAAGTAAGTTACTATTAGAGTTATAGATTCACCGTAGGTGAATGAAATTAGTATAAAAGGAGTACATTTTTGGCAATAAAGGAGAGATTCAATTTAGTATTCAAATAAGTTGTTTCATTTTATGGCAGACACCTATGGCACTCGTGCCCTGCCCGTCAAATAGTACTTAGACATTTTTAACCGTTTATGGCATCACTGCCGGTTAGGAAATCTACGGACCATTACAGTTGACGAACATCACATGGCGATCCTGCACACAACGATCCTGCACAAAACCGCACAAAATCTGGACTAATGGAAGAATACGCACCGGAGACAGTCACGGGAGCACCAGAATATATTCCGACGCCTAAAACAGCTGGACCCAAAAAGCTGACAATAGAAGAATATAAAAACGACAACCAAGGAACCAAGAGGCCAGAAGAACATCAATAAAGAAGATAGAGACAGACAAAAAAATAAAAAAGAGGGGCGGTAAAAAAGTCAAAGACCGCAAAAGATTAGCTTATCTGCAGAATCTTCTAAAGGAACAAGATTCTAACCCACTTCCTTGGGAGACTGCAAGCAGGATTTTTTCTGCGATAGACATTTTAAAAAATACTGTCATAAAATACCCAAACAATGGGAAATAATGTAAAAGAAAAAATTGTAATAGGGAATGAAGATCCCATAAAATTAATAATCTACACTATAATAATTATTTCTATAATATTATACATTGCAAAAAGAATTTACACGAATTGCAAAAATTACGTAAAAAGTAAGATAAGAGTTAACAATATAAATACGGTATGATTCCAGTTTGAAAAATGAATTGGCAAACACCGTTAGTAACCAATTCAAAGGAAAAGATACATGAAAATTTAGATTTAGAACACTTATTGATAACAATTATAATCATAATAGTAATAATAATTTTTATAATTAAGATTCAAAATTACATCAAAAAATTATGTAAAAAAAAATAGTAGAAAGAAATAATACATAAATAGAACAAAAAATATTTTTTTTTAAATGGATGAAAAACTCAAGGCTCTCGATAATATACATATAAATATAAAAAAAAGTGGAAGTAGAGGTTACAAAGAAAATACATGGTTAGGTAAATTAGAAGAGATAAAGACACTTAAGAAGGAATTTCTAGATCTTGTAGATAATTGAAAATTAGATACAACAAACACTTCACTTATAGACACATTCACACAAACATACAGAACAGTAAAAAACATTTTAGAAACAAACATAAGCAAACAGGTGAAGATGGCGGATTTTAACATTGAGACTACCATGAAAATTGTCCCAATCTTCACGGGAAATTTCAAGGAACTTGATGCATTTTTGACGATCTTGAAAATCCTACATGATAGTTTCAAAGAAACCGCAAAGGCTGAATACTTAAGTTTCATTTTTCACGTAACACTTTCACAAAACGTCAAAACTACGTTAGGGTTTGCAACAAAATTTGAAACATTAACAACACTTACCAAAAGCTTAAAAGAAAAATACAAAAACACAACTACAATATCGCAAGTCCACACAAAGCTAGCACAAATTTCACAGAGGAACCAAACCATAACCTCCTATAAAGATAGGATAGTCTCTCTGATAACAGAACTCAACAACTTACAAATAGAACAATTACCAGACACTGCAACAAATGCAGAAAAAGAAGTTATAGGAAAAATTAACGAAAGCTATGCTCTCACTATTTTCAAGAATGGCATCAATGAAAGCATAAAGCCAACATTATTTGCTGCGCAACCGAAAACTTTATCAGAAGCAGTCAACATTTCACTCGAACTGGAAAGAGAAACCGATTCTATCCACATGTTATTTATGAAACAAGAAAACAACAACCGTTTTGGCAACAATAGGGGACGCACAAACAACTTTACACATAGATACAACACCCAACAACCAAATTATAACAACAACAGACAACATTTCCAAAATCAACAACAACAATGGAACAACAATTTTAGGTCTCACAACAACTACCAACAACGTAACTACCAAAATAATAATTTCAACAACCAACAACGAAGACCAAATTATAATAACCGGAACCAAAATACTTACAACAGGATGACAAATAACAGAAGAATTAACGTTCTGAACAACCAGGCAAACGTGGATGGTCCGGAAATCGCAGACAGCAATTATCCGGGATACCAAAATCAATAGTGCTAAATATTTCAAACAACATGACAAACTGCGTATCTATATTCATAACTAAATTAAACCTAAAACAAACATTCCTCATAGATACAGGCGCAGACATATCTATATATAAAGAAGACAACATAGACACATCAAACCTTGCAAATGAAAGATGCAGACTCACGGGTAGATCAGAAGAAGAAATTTTGTCTCAAAGTTTGCGAACAACACAATATCTCATACTTTCCATATAGTCGAAACCAATTTTCCAATCACGACAGATGGTATTTTAGGTAGAGATTTCCTTTCGAAGTACATGTTTAAAATAGATTACGAAACATATACAATTACTACAATTATAGAAGAAAATGAAATCGTTAAGCCTATTATTACAAAACTACAAAAAACACTCAAGATACCACCAAGAACAGAAATAATATGCCCAATCAATTTAATAGTAAACGAAGACAGTGTTATTTTAAATAACGAAATAGAAACTGGAGTTTTTATAGCAAACTCAATTATACCTGCAAACGGTAGATGCCACATAAAATTACTAAACGTAAACGACTTTGAAGTATCAATAAACAATATAGAACCCAAAATAGAGAGACTAGATAACTACACAATACTAAAAACAAAGACTAGGTACGATACAAAGAGAATACAAAAATTACTAGAAGAACTAAAAATTGATCAAACTGACACAAATACAAAAACAACACTGCAACAAATATGCGAAAAATACCAAGACATTTTTCATCTCAAAGATGAACCTCTTACAACTAATAATTTTTACACACAAAGACTAAATATTACAAACGAGAACCCAGTATACATAAAAAACTACAGACTACCACATACACAAAATTTAGAAATAAAAAAGCAAGTAGCTGAACTGCTTGACAATGACATTATAGAGCATTCAGTTAGTCCTTACAATTCACCATTGCTTTTAGTACCTAAGAAAAGCGAAGAAAATAAGAAAAAATGGCGACTAGTAATAGATTTCCGTAAATTAAACGACAAGATAGTAAATGATAAGTTTCCATTGACAAGGATAGAAGATGTTCTCGATAGACTAGGTAGAGCAAAATATTTTTCCACTCTTGACATGACTAGTTCGTTTCACCAAATACCTTTAGAACGTGAATCAAGACCTATAACTGCATTCTCAACACCAGACGGACTACCAATTCAAAAGACTACCATTTGGATTCAAAATATCTTCTAATAGTTTCCAAAGAATGTTAACAATAGCACTTAGTGGTCTAGAATCAGAAGCATTCTTATATGTAGACGATATAATTATCTTTGGGTGTAGTATACAGCACCACAACCAGAACTTAATTAACGTTTTCGAACGGTTACGAAAATACAACCTCAAATTGAACGCCAGCAAATGTCATTTCCTAAAATCTGAAGTAATATATTTAGGACATCTGATAATAAGCAAAGGCATACAAACCGACCCTTCCAAATATAAAACAATAGAAAACTATCCCATACCAACAAATGCAGACGAAGTGAGATGGTTCGTTGCTTTCTGTAACTATTATAGACGATTCATTCCCAATTTTGCTGAAATTGCAAAAAGCCTAAATTCCCTCCTTAAAAAGAATCAACCTTTCATTTGGTCAAACGAATGTGACACAGCTTTTAAAGATTTAAAACAGAAATTAATTAACCCACCAATTTTACAGTACCCAAATTTTGATAAACCTTTCATACTCACCACTGATGCATCAGATTTTGCATTAGGCGCAATACTCTCACAAGGCGAAATAGGACATGACTTGCAAATATCTTATGGGAGCAAAGCTTTACAAAAACATGACATAAATAAACCGATTATAGAAAAAGAATTATTGGCTATCCATTGGGGCATACATTTTTTCCGACCTTATCTCTACGGAAGAAAATTTATAGTTGTAACTGACCATAGACCGTTAGTCTCACTATCTTCACATAAAAATCCATCTTCAAAATTGACGAGAATTAGAATAGACTTATCAGACTATGATTTTGAGATAATCTACAAACAAGGTTCAGCAAATACAAATGCCGATGCACTCTCAAGAATTAAAATTGACAGTGGCATTTTAAAATCCATGCTGGTAAATAATGATAATAATAAAAGCCAAAATGATTGCGATTCCAAGGAGCGGATCATGGCAATAACAAGGGGTATGGCAAAAAACATTGCCAATAAAAATAATAATATAGAGGAGAACTACACATATCAGCAGAAGACTAGCTACCTTCATATGTGGGATTGTACATCCATAACTGACGTCAGAAATATGAAAAAATTAAGATTTGAAATAGCGAGTTGTAATAAAATAAAAAAATGATACTAGTATTGAAATGAATAAAAAATTAAGTTATTGTGAGATGCAGCGATAATCCAGCGAAACACGTTTCGACCCTGGAGAAGCTCGTATCAATTTTAAAAAGGGTACCCATAAAAGAAATAGCGCTTAGTGAAGAAGATTTAATATTCACATATATTGAAAAAGAAAAATTAAAAGATATTTATAATAGGTTGCAACCAGATTATATACACTCGCCCACGAAAATACTTATATATAAACCCCCTAAAAGAATAATTAAAAATGAAGAACAATTAAACATAATAAAAGATTACCACAACACACCACATGGAGGACATTTAGGTATTCGAAAAACTGTAATTAAACTCAAACAAAAATACGTATGGAAAAATATGAGACAAATGGTAAAGAAATTTATAAACACTTGTGAACTATGTACAAAAAACAAACAAACTAGACACATTAAAGAAAAAATTACTATAACTGATACGCCTACAACTAGTTTTGAAACCATACAGATAGACACAGTAGGACCGCTTAGAATATCAAACGGATATAGATATATATTGACAATGCAATGTGAACTCACTAAATATGTTGTTGCACACCCTATCGAAAGTAAAGACGCAAAAACCATAGCAGAAACATTAGTAGAACAATTTATCTTAAAATACGGATGTTTCAAAATTCTTAAATCAGATAACGTAACTGAATTCAAAAATGAACTAATGAAAAATATATGCGAATTGTTAAAAATAAAACAAGTTTATTCAGCACCTTATCATCATCAAAGCATAGGTTCTATAGAAAGAAACCATAGAGTTCTCAATGAATTCCTTTTAAATTTTACCGAAGACCATGAATGGGATATTTGGATTCCATATTACACATTTTCATATAACACAACAACACATATTGACACTAATTATACACCATACGAATTAATATTCGGAAAACTATGTTATTTACCTAATGATGTAATAAATACTAATACAAAAATATATAATTTAGAAAACTATGTAAATGAAATAAAAACTAGACTTAGGTACGCAATTACAAAAACTCATTCAATTATTGACAATGTTAAAAGTAAAAGAAAATTAGAATACGATAAAAATACAAATATTTCAGATTTTAAAATAGGAGACTTAGTATTTGTAAGACTAGAAAGTAAGAAAAAATTACAAAGTCCCTACCATGGACCATATAAAATAATTGAAACAAATAATGTTAACACAATAGTAGACATAAAAGGAGAACATAAAAAACTCCACAATAATAGCCTTAATAATAATAATACAGATGAATGAAATAAGTTAAATAATTAAGATATTAATGTAGATATAAAACAGCACTTCCATAACTACATAAGCACGCCACTTGTACTGCACTTGCGACCACTCCAATTTCAAATTTATCTTGAAAAATTATTCTCAAAATAACAAACTATTCTTCTGATAATTTTTCGCTTGAGGGTGAGGGTGTAGTGTACCTATACTCATCGCAAAACCTACCTCAACAATAACACATCAATGACAACGACCTACCAAACATTATGAAACATAATGCATCGATCGAAGCCACCATGACAACGACCTACCATTCAACCCAACAATATGCATCAATCCAAGCCACTGTGACGACGATGACGACGACCTAGCATTCGATGAAATTCGATGCAACTATCAATCGAAGCCACTATGAGTCGAAGCCACTATGACGAAGACTACGACCGAAACTGCTGATTAAGTACAAAGTGCAAACAAAAACAAAAATAGAAATAACATTAAAGTAAGTTACTATTAGAGTTATAGATTCACCGTAGGTGAATGAAATTAGTATATAAGGAGTACATTTTTGGCAATAAAGCAGAGATTCAATTTAGTATTCAAATAAGTTGTTTCATTTTATGGCAGACACCTATGGCACTCGTGCCCTGCCCGTCAAATAGTACTTAGACATTTTTAACCGTTTATGGCATCACTGCCGGTTAGGAAATCTACGGACCATTACAGTAGACGAACATCACACTAAGTTGACTACTAGTGGGATCTATTTCCATCTGTTTTACATTCTGACTTGGGGTTGTAATTATTACCTTTGTAATTGGGATTTCTATAGTTTTTATTGAGATTATTATTATAATTGAATGGTGGTCTGACATTTACTGGATTTTTTAGTTGAAAATTATTTTGAAAAGGTTTTTGTGGTATATAATTATAAGGTTGTTAAATTGGAATTTTTGGTCTTTATAGAATATAGTTTCTGTATTTTAGGTTCAGATCTTTCTTCCCTGCTTTCTTCTATGAATCCTGCCTGAGTTAATTCGTATAATGCTGCTTGTAAGCTAGTTGGTTTTAGTGAGAATAATACTGTTCTAATATGGATAGGTAATTTTTCTTTAAAAAGTATCTAATGCAGTTTGGTTATTATGAGGTATTTATTTTCTTGCACTGTTTTCTGATTTAATTCCCATAACGTTATCTGTATTTGTCTAAGATCGTCATATAATTGAAAGCTACTTTTGAATCCCCCAAAATTACTTATTAATAATTCTTTTATCTGTGTCCATTTATGTAGTTTCTACGCACCTTTTTGATTTTAATATATTTATACACAATAATTGTGATTGGTCGTCATAATTATTTAATGTTGGAATAATTCCTTCTACATTAGTTATGAACGTAAAGTCTTCTCTTCTACCGTCAAACGTACTTAGTTTAACCCATTTTATTTTTTTCTTTTTCAATAAGAATGTCAAAACTACTTTCACTATTTTCACAATTATTTTTGTTAGAATTAATACTTAAATTATTCTTACAACTTTCTGGTATCGGTGTGTTTCTGATGTTTTTCAATTGCTCGTTTTCTTCGTCTGTTGTGCTTCCTTCTTCATGTTTGTTTCTTCTTTTTGATTTTACTTAATAGATTTTTCATCTGCTTGGCTCTAATTAGTTTTTGCTCTATGGAACTTCATAACATTAGTCATTTACGTTGACTTTGGTTATTAAACTAATTCACTTTGTAGTTTTTCTTAATCTGTTTAACTCTGGGTTCACTAGAGTGTATGGATTTTTATGTATTTAAACGCTATGTTCGATAGGGTATTCACGATGAAAAGAATTTAAACTTTATCGTCTATAAAGTGTTTCTTATTTAGATTTTCACTGATTTAAACTTTAAGTTCATTAAAGTGTTCATGGAAAATTTTATTTGTGCGTGACGATTTTCGTTCGAATCATTAGATAGCTATTTTGTTTTTTATGTAGTATACTTGTACATTTTTAGATAGCTATCCTACCGACTGCGCCAATTTTAATCTTAATAACAATAAAAAACACGGGTTTCATATTTCTTTCGAGAGCAAGAGCACTTTTTAATGTTTTCTTAAATTCTAAACGTAATAATCATGAAACACTCCTATTTATACAGTTTTCTATTTTAAGACGTCGTTTCCTGTTTGGTACATCTGCTGTTTTTTTTATTGCTTCCATATTGTTGATTATTTTCCTTGGAATGTTGAAGGTTGAAAGGCATCCCTTTGTTCTTGTAAAACGTCAATTGTTTTATTGCTTCCGTATGTTTTGGAAGAGTATCTCTGTTTGGGTGAGCTGCTGCCATAACCTATATACAATACATATATATTCTTTGGCTTTGCCCAGAGGGGAAATTGAAATTTTATTGTTAGGCCTAAAAATAACCGTGTGTGCCCCGTGGCTTAGTGGATAGTGTGTTGGACTGCTAAGCGAATGAGCCTGGGTTCGAAACCCGCTCATAGCCACCTTCTTTTCCGGGGTACTGCCTCTTGCGAGGAACTTAAAAAACCTCCAAGAGTAAAATTTGTCTCGAAAAAGTGCATCTCATCTAGCCGTTCGGACTCGGCGGTAAACTGTAGGTCCCTTCCATTCTTGCAGATTAACAGCACACACAGTGGAATGGTTGAGAGTATAAGTCACTTGGCCTTGGCTCCTTAAAGAGCTGTCGCGCCAATAAATTTATTTATTATTAAAAATAACCGTACCTGCCATATGACCGTTTATGAAAAGCTTATTTTTCTCGAAAACGGCTTCAACGATTTTGATGAACATTTTTGAGAATTTTTTTGTCGGTATTGGCTACCATTTTATCTGAACCAAATTCACGGTAAAAGTCTATTAACGGTACCTTTCATATAACGTTTTTTTCAATATTTGGCTTTCTCGGTAACGGCTCTTTGGATTTCTGTCAAATTTGATATTTGAAAAGATCTAGGTAGCCAAATTAATTCTGCATATCAAAATTTTGAATAATTTTTTTTCTAACTAAAATTAATTTATGAATTTTTTTTTGAAAAGTCACTATTTTTAAAACTTATCAAAAATTAATTTTAAAACTTACATGGATATTAATAAACTCTTAAAGCATTTCATGTTTAGTTTATCAAACAATTTATTTATTTGAGGAAATCAACAACAAAGATATGTCCCACTTTGATAAATTTAAGTATGAAGAAGGTATGGAAGGGCATGCTACCCTCCTGCAACCCCCTGCTTAGGCTCACTATTTGGAGAAGGTGCAAGGTTGGGTATGTGCAACGTTTCTTTTTGATTTAAAGAACTTTAGCATAAACCAATCTCGCACATACTACAAATCCTATAGTGAGACCCTACCTCATATACTGATTGGGAGATAAAATCTCATGAAATGTCTAGGCAAAACTAGTTTAGCCTAAGTGTGTTAAGTTTTTTATTTTTTTATTTTTTTATTTTTTTCAAAAAAATGGGGTCTTCTTTCATTTCGTTTTTGGGGTCTTTTTTCATTTTTTGGTGCGTAATTTCATAAACAAAAATATGGTTTTATTTCATTATGAAAAAGTACCCCATTTTTAGGGCCTTATTTCATTTTGGTTTTGGGGTCGTTTTGTCTGGGGCCTTATTTCGTACCGCCGTACATTGAATTAAAACATAAAAATAGCAAAAAGAAACAGAATAATTAAATTAATAATTCATAAATACATTTCGGTAGGAATAATGTACTCATATATTTCATTTTAATGATTATTTGTCACGTATCACGTTGTGATAACACACGATCACGAGCAACACTAAATTCAGGTACCTGTTTTTACAATTGCGCAATTGCGTGGGCAGTATACTGTTCAAAACAGGTTTCTTAAAGAGGTGATAAAGATCTAGAATTAATAAATTAATTTTGGAGACAATGGTTACAATTCGCGCTTGCGAATTTATTTATTTGTTTTTATGCCAAAGGTAGACCAAAACTACTACGAAGCCTTGTTTAAATCAAAAAATTTGAATGAAATCATCAATGATTATGCAATAATATATGTATTTTTTATTGGTGCGTTATTATTATTTGCAGTTGTTTAGGTTAAAGGTTATAGAATGATGAAGATATACTAAGCAAAATCATACATTTAATCTAATGGATTTAAATTTATGCAAAATTAAATGCATACAATTTTGTACTTATATTTATTATTATTTATATTTTTATAGTCATAATAGAATGATTTTTGTATTTAATTAATCGAGTTGTTATTTTTTTAACACCAAGATTTTAAACAGAAGTACTCAATTGTGATGTATTTGTATTTTTAAACTTTATAAGATATAAAATTGGATTGTTAACTTTCGAAATTGACTTTATTTTAATTGTTTTCATACCAATCCGTATTGGATTTATACTAGACGCTTGAATATTGGAATGTCGTAGAGTTAACTTTGTCGTACGTGTATAGGATGGAAACAAAAGCTAATTTTGGTGGCGTATACGTACGGTAACCATCCGTCCCGTATTTCCCGGGACAGTCCCGTATTTAACTCGTCTGTCCCGGGTAAATTTTGAGAAAACCCCGACGTAGAACTGTCCCGTATTTTATTTTTTGTCCAGGGTTTGCCCCGTATTTCCATATACATATTCGAATAACATAACGAATTTTTTAAATTTTATTTTCAATAATTGTATTACGCGTTTTGTGTATCAAAGTTAGTGTCAAAAGGACTGTTATGCAAATATTCATGAATTTTACATAGCCTGTTATATTTTTTGTTTACACTTCCCGATTTGTTGATGTAGTAAGCTTAGAGCAAGCTTATTTCTACAACCAGAGGCTCATCATAAGTGCATGTGTTAGTTGTTTGTAAAATTCAAATAAAATAAAATAAAACAATGATAGCCTAACACATGCACAAAATACAAAAACTAACTAAAATGTTATCATGCCAGTCATAGGTATACATTCACGTAAAACATTAAACAAAACAATCACGACAGTGAAGCAGTGTTTCGAAGTAAGGATTTTAATACCACTTTAAAGTTCAAATCCATTTGTGAAGCGTTAAGATTACAAAGTCTGCTTATACGGTTTAGAGCTTCATGTATGCCATAGTTTGTTCTATGAAGGTCAACATGCAGGAGTTCAAGTCCACGCAGGTGGTGAGATCCTCCACGGTAATTTAACCCAATACAAGGCTAATAAATAAGAAGCATCAATTTCGCCCTTAATAAGTTGATGAACAAATATTAAATTGTTATTAACACGCCTTTGGTGAAGAGTTTGCATCTAGAAGAGCTGGATTCGCTGTACATAAGGTGGCAGATTAATAGGATCATTCCAAAGTAGACCCTTCAAGGCAAAACTAATAAAATTATGTTGGATTGCTTCAATTCGATTTTTATGAATTTCGTAATAAGGAGTCCATACCTGTGAAGCATACTCAAAATGAGGGCGTACGTAGCAATTGTACAAGGAAAGAGTCACATATGGATCATCAAATTCTTTTGCCCAGCGTTTTATGAATCCAAGCATAGAGCTAGCTTTATTCACAATAAAATTAATATGCTGAGTAAATTCAAAGTTGGAGCTAAATTGGACACCCAAATCCTTAAAACTGAAGACGCGACGGAGTTTGTGGCTTTGTGCTGAGTTTGTGCTGCGAAATATGATAATCATAAGCACTTACAATACTTCAATAATATTCTTGAAAAGGTAATCGTCTGGCATTTTACAGGGTTGACAGAAATACCACTTTTTCTATCAATATCTGCAGAAGAATGCGGCAATTGCTGGACTTAATAGTCTTAAAAATCTTTATGTCATCCGCGAATATCAAAATATCACTTGATTGTATGCAAGAGCTTACATCATTTATAGCCAAAATAAATAGTAAAGGGCCAAGGTGGATTCAAAGGATTCTGAAAGACAATTTCTAAATTTTACCTGGTAGGATCTATTTTCAAGGTATGATTTGATCCAAGCTATGACAAAGGGGGGAAAACCAAAAGCTTTTAACTTGAACAAGATTGATTCGTGACTTAGTTGGTCAAATGCTTTGGAGAAGTCAGTGTAAATGCACTCCACTTCATAACCTTTTTCTAATGCATTTGAACATTTGTATGATAATTTAAGAAGATTTGTAACGGTTTATCTATACTTCACGAATCCGTGTTGCTGTTCACAGATCATACTCACAAACAACTTGTTCAAAAAGTTTTGGAATATTTAGAAATGGGTCTTTAGTGTGTAATGTCAGCCTTGTTTCCTTTCTTGAATATAGGAGTAAGGAAGGCTTTTTTCCATTTACTTGGAAATTTTCCTGCTTTAAGTGAAAGCTCAAACATAACCCTGAGGGGCTGAACTAAAGAATGCTTACACTTTTTTTAATTCTATTGGGGGAATCCCAACGGGACCAGCTTAACAATCATCATTTACCGAAGAAAGAAGGCCAAGTACTGTACTCTGCAGTACAGAGATATTATTACAGCTCGTTTGCAAAAAGGTATATAGATTCTGAAAAAAAATTTCATCAACTTCTTTAACAAAACAATCACGAAAATTTGCTGCAAAGGCATTAGAAATATCGACAGTTTTTTTAACTGAGTGTTAGTTATTATACGCGAAGATATCGGAAAACCATCTGACTTAATTAACAAGCTTATAAAATCTCTTAGGGTCGTCTTTTTAAGTAATACCCATATCAATAACATAACTTGTATATAGAGTGAGCATATTAAATTCATCAAAAGCTTGTGCGTAATCAGAGTAATCCGTTGGAGATATAGTTTAAAGGTAAACCTTCCATGCTTTATTTCTTTTGTTGCAAAGTATGCGTAGCTCTTTTGTGTACCAGTTTCGATTTTCTTAAAGGGAGATTATTATTTAAGCATTTTTTAAGAATATGATAAAAATTTGTTACTGCTTCGTCTATATTCGAAGAATCTAATATATCTATTAAGGTTTTAGGTAGGATTCATCTTCAGAAGGGATCCAATCAAGGTTTGGTAAATTAAAATCACCTAAAAGTAAAATGTTGTTATCAGAGCACGACAAATCAGTAGCAAAGTCGTGCCATGGAAAGTTCACCATAAACGGACCATGAACTTTTTGGTGGGATATAAACATTTAGAATATACAAAGTTTTAGTCTACAATTTTACATACTAATTCAATTGATAGTTCAAATGGGAAAGAGACTGACGAAGAAAAAGAAAATGTGTTTCTTCCCGCAATTAAGACACCTCCTCCCAGTTCTTTTGCATTACCATTGTGACGATCTTTTCTATATACTAGGAACTCTGTGGCTTTACTGCGAAGCCCTCTTACGTTTTGGTAGGAGAGGGTAATATTTTTAAGTTTTTTGTAATTCCATAATTAAAGCCTCTGGGGCCAGATATTAGTATTGCAAATTGAATCAAAATAATTTGGATTCGTTATTAATTTAAAGAAGAGACGAAGGTATTTGGCTTGCTGATTTTGATACACTTAATTGAAGTATTGGCAGGTATGGCGTTGCTAATTACAAAATGAGAAATAATATCATCAGAAGATGTGCCAGGAACCAAACGCGAAATGAAAATTTATCTAGGCTTTGAAATGACTCTTACAGGTTGGGAATCTATAACAGGATTAGTTTCTGTAACATTTAAAGAGTTTTTATTAGTTCCCAAAATCAGAGCTTGGTTTGAGATTGGAACGGGATTTTGTGTTTCTAAAGAGAAATTGGTTGCAGCTGTGAGACAACTTCTGAGATTAGTTCGCTTAGAAGAACTAATGATTTTTCTCGACCTATTTTCTTTTTATTCTGCTTCATGCCATCAGATACAATTTCCTTGCTAACCTTAGGAATATTCTCGACATTTGCAGGAGTGACTGTAGATGGATTAATATTCAGAACTTAATCATCAGTACATGATGAATGCTCCAGTCGAAAGAGTTTTTCCATAATAAACAATATTTGGACTAATGAAGAACACAATAAATGTGAAACTCTTAGAGCTATGTTAAAGGTTAAATTGAACTATAATTTGAACTCTCAGAAATTTAAAAAATATTTTTTAAGAGCAAACGAAAAAATCATCAAAAAATTTGTTTAGCAAAAAAATACTAAAATCTTTTTGATAAAGTGTGATTTATGTTAATTTTTCATTGACTTTGTTCAAGAAAGTCTGAATTTACACAAATTAAATTTAAAGTTTTCATTTTAGTTCTAAGCATTTTGTGTTATGATGTTGTATTCTTTTCTATTTGAGAATTTTTTGATTTTTTACCAAATAAAAGTTAAAAAAAATTATAGCCAACCTATTTTTAATACATTAACTTCTCATTACTTAAAATGTTTAGTTCTGCACTAAATCTTTCTTTTGTCAATTATAAACAAAAAAAACCTGCACAAATTTGAAAACTTGAGAACCTTAGGAAAATTTGTTGTTATTGGAGTTGTTCAGAGTTTGTGTGTATTTTTATTTTCAAAATGGCGTTTTGTGAGAGCGAGCCGTCATTATCTCTGAGAGTTTGAGTCGTCTGTAATTGAAGAACTACACTTTTAATGTCAGTGCCAAACTTTATTTGTTTTACTTTGGTATTTAAGCGTCCATAAAAATGCAATGCTATCTTGTGATTTTTTTCATAATTGTTTTAAAATATATTTATTTTTTGCGTTTTTGGCACAAAAGAATTAAGGCGAATTAATGGGTAATGTAAAATTAACATGTCAGCTGATTGCTCCCTTTTTTAGTAAGATTTGTAACAACTATGATACTAAAGGGATGTGGAAAATAAGCGAAGTTTGTAAAAAGGAAACCGCACGAATATTAAGCTAAAAGAAAAGCGATAGGCGAACATTTTCTTTTTGTAGCAAGTTTTTTGAGATAACCGACAGCATTTTTGGAAAAATTGTTAACATTTTCACAAATTTCGAAAGAATTTTTAATTTGAACATCCCTTTTGTGCCAATTTGAACAAAATCCATCAAGCAAGAAGCAACTAATAAGTTATGGAAATACATTACATACAAATGAATTTTCGTTAAAATGTTCAAAGTTTAAATTACAAGTAAAGTCACTTAGTTTCATATATTCCCTTTATATTATTACTTAAAAATGTTAAGTGTTTGAAATTTGCGATATGGACTTCCAGAACAATAAATAGACTTCAACAAAAGCTTAACGCCAAATTAATGTGATAACGCTTTATGGTTTAAAATAGAATCCATTTACTATTGACATTTTAATAATGTAAATCTTATTTTATTTTATAAATCTTATTTTAGCGGTCCAATAATAAATACCCCAAGTAAAATTCCAGCAAAAAACACGGCATTTGGCCAGTCGAAATGTTTGAAAGAAGTTATCTCTACATCGAACAAACTATTAAATGGAATTACCAGTTTTAAGCATTCCACTCTCAATGGGCAAAGTCGTCAAACTAAAGAACAAATAAATGTATTAAATAACAATGCAAAGATCTATAAAAGTGGACTTGTTCAAGAGTCCAAAGAAATCTTGACAGTCACCGGTGGTAAAAATGGATTGATTAATGATTTTCAAGCTATTCCTTAGGCAGCAGCCGAATATAATGCATATCTGCCAAAATATGTCGAGAAGTCATTCAGGTAATTCTAGGCAAGCGCTTCCAATTTGTTTAACTAGACTTAAGATATTCGATATTCATAAAAAAAAGAAACATTCAACTCAGTTTCTTCAAATTTAATTTTTGTTTATAAAAAAAACACTCGCATGAAATGGCTTTTGGTTGAATAAAAACAAGTTGTTTTTATTTTTATTTAACTGTTGAATGTCAATTAATAAATTGTTTTACGTATTTACATTTGGTTTTGTGTACTCCATACTAAACTGATTGGTTGGAAATGTATTTTTTACACATTAATTTGTAAAATTTTGACAGCAAATATCTTAAAGTACGATAAAGATCAATGCCGAGGTGAAAGAACATTACATTATGTTCTTATATTTATTCGTTTTTTTGTTTTATGTATTTAGAATTTTTTAAATAATCTGATAAGAAATAGTAATATTATTGTACTTGCTTCGATGTTCTTACTTGCGATATTCATTAGGCAAGTTTAGATTCGTGTATTTAAAAAAGTGAGATGACATTTGATCGTCATCTCACTCACTCACGTCATCTGACATTATGTATGATTATAGAAAAACAATCCTGTTTTTTCTGTATGTATGTATAGCGCCCTCTAGTCTAAACGCCAGAACTGATTATATTCAAATTTGTTGTGTATGGTTTATTCAGCATGTTTTTCGAATTTCGATTTTAGTACTTAAAATAACTTTTTTTCTAAAGTGTCCGCCAAATAACTTTTTTTTTTTTTTTTTTAAATGCTATAAAAAAATAACTACTGAATATTTTCTCAAATTTCTTTTTTTATTTGAAAGTACAATCCTTCCGGTTAATAATGGAAAATAATTTAATTCAAATGGCTGCCTCGGCTAGCCATGCAGTAGCCTACACGATCGGTCCAATTTTTAAGCACATTATCGATTGTGTGCAGCTTTATTTCACCAATGGCTTCACGAATATTGTCCTTTAAAGCGTCAATTGTCTCTGGCTTGTCGACGTAACACTTATCTTTTACGGCACCCCACAAATAATAGTCCATCGGTGTTAAATCGCAGCTCCGAGGTGGCCAAACGACATCAGCTCTGCGGCTGATAATGCGATCTTCAAAAACAGGGCGCAAAACATCGAGTGTAGCTTCGGTGTGGCATGTTCAAGCGTATACACAACCATATTCGTTCAGCGGAAGGATAACACTAATTATCTGTCAAATCAGACATGAGCTAAGTGTTACCATTCACGAAATAAGCACTAGTTGAAAAAAAACGTTAGATGGCATACTCCTTAGAATGTCTAACTATTTGTAAGAATATTTTGGCAGGTACCTATATGGGCTAATAATTTTTTTTTTAAACAATTTTACCAAAAATGTATATGACAGTACTTTTTATAATATTGGTTTTTGAATTATCGACTTTCTCGGTAGCGGCGCATTGCAATTCTACAAAATTTCATATTTGAAAAAACCTAGCCCAATAAATCCTGCATACGAGTTTCTAAGTATGTCCATAGCTTTTTTAAATCATTAATTTATTTTATTTTGCTTAATAACTCCCAAACAGTTTTATTTAAAGACTAAAATATGTACAATTACTCAAGATTTATAGTTTGCATTTTTTTTTACAAAAAACTAAAAAAATCGAAAAATCGGTTTTTTGCCGTTTGAGGTTATGTTGAAAACCAACATTCATTGCTGGGTAAACATTTCCTGTATCGGCATTACCCTTTGGGTACACTCTTAAATTTTTTTTAATAGAAAATGTTCTTCCAAACATAACCAAAAACAAAAAAATTCTTCACTCAAAATAATAAATTTATTACATTTTGACGTGAATACGTCTTTAAAATTGCTTCCATAGGCAGGAATGAAAACAAAATCGGGGGATACAATGTTGCAGCTTCATATCTATCATTACTATCCAAAATTTAATTACACCACTGGATAGCTAAAGAATCAAAGAATTTATTATAGCCCAGGGCATTTAGACTTTTGCTGGGAAACAATTAGTAGACGAAATTTGACTTCGGAATTCGAAATAGAACCAGTACACGAGCTAAAACCATATTTTGCACAATTGCACCTGTTGTCATTATGCCGCCATTTTGTTTTTAAGGGTTATTTCTATTTTCTCACGTAATTCTGGTAGTTTTAATGTTAGCTACGAAAATGTAGCAACATTGTAGCAAATTAAATTTCCTACAAAATATGTTAAATAACTTTTTTTTGCTAATGTTTTGTTTAAAAGTTATAGCATTTTTGTTATATTGTTATATTTTTTTATATTCATCATATTTTTTTACGTGACATAAGTTCTTTATTTTCCATAAGCTCTATTTTTTGGTTTTAAGCTTTAAGGGTTGTTTAAGCATATTACGTGTAGCTCATATATTTAAGTCTTAAACTAAATAGTCGTAGGTACCTGATAGGGATTTGTAGTTATAATTTTCTACTGCGACATTTAAATCAATTTTTTCAACAATCGGATCTTTTCTATATATAACTCGAATAACGTAAAACTATTTTTCACACCACCCATGAGGTATTGTTTTTTCGCTGTAAGAACTAGTGACTGACTTTTGCATAGTATTAGGAGCGTTGGTTGTTTTCAGGTTCTATATTTTCATCATCGAAATCACCAACAATTTCAAAAACGTTTTTACAGAGCTCTCGTTCACAATTCTTACAAACCTATGAGTAATGAAGCCCAGCCTTTCGCCAACCACAAGCTCCTCCACATCCCGTCTTGCATGTGCAGTCAGTGTCGATCTTAAGCTCATAGCGGCCGGACGTCGGGTCGAGGTGCGCGCATAACAATTAAACAAAAGTCAAAAAAAAAAAAAAATTATTGCGCATTGTTATCGCGAGTGTTAAAAAAAAAAAATTATATTACACACTCGTTTGAGAAATTGGCAAAACCCCCTCGCGTGTGCTGTAAAGATAATAACAATATCCACTTGCGTCGTTGGAAGACGATAAGATGCCCATTCGCGCTGTGAAATAAATAAAAAATAACAAATTAAATTATCCTCCTATCTGTCCCAACCCTTTGTGCTTAGCTTAACTGCCTCTTTCTTATCTACTGTAGGCATCGTATGCTTGCGGTAAATAGATAAGGGCATCTGAGTTGTCCTATTGTGCTGAATATTTAAATTGATTTTTTGTATGCAAGCTGTCTTCTTATGGGCATAACACCTAAGACAGTTTGATTATTACAGAGATTAATTTTGATTTTCACTGCATGGTTCGACTTATTCAGAATTGTGTTTTGTGTGTAAGTATTTTTAAATGGTAAGTGATTTTTGTGTCGTGTATTCCAATGTTCGTGGTATTAGAAAGAATTTCTTTCACCTGTACGTCTACACTGTTCAATACAGGCCAGCTGTTTTGGCATTAAGTGAAACCCAGGTTGGAGTAAATACTGATTTATCAGAATTTACTCTACATGGGTATAGCTTGGTGCCATTACTCTTTTCCCATCATGGTCTCGTGGTCTATGTTAGAAATGATATTGCTTGCCAGAGCCTTCCCCAATATGGGCAATGTTCCAACACGGACTTTAACTTCTTGTGGCTCAAATTCACTGTCCGCAAGCATGTCATTCATTATTGTTTTATTTACAGGAGTCCAAATCTCGACAGCAATTCGACTTGTAACGAGTTTGATGCGCTGTCAGATTCTATCTCGAAAATTGTTTCCCTTTGTCCTCGCACTGAAATCGTTATTGCGGGCGATTTCAATGTACACAATTCCAATTGGCTCCGCTATTCTGGTCAGACAACACCCGAAGGAAGGTATGTCGAGCTCTTTGCCGGGTTACATCACCTTACCCAGCTGATCGATGTGCCAACGCGTATACCGGATGTTGCTGGGCAAGCCGCCCATACTCTTGACTTGTTTCTTACTTCTCACCCTGATAAATATACCATTAGTGTAACTTCTCCATTTGGCACTTCAGACCATTGTGTCATTTCAGCTAATTTCTCATCCTCCACCCATCCAGTTAAAGAAAAACTTCCCACCAGGACCGTTTGGCAATACGAGAAAGCCAACTGGGACGGCCTGAATATTTTTTTCCGAAACTTTAACTGGTCACTATGCTTCCTCGATAGTGACATTGATGCCAGTGCTGAAATGATCACAAATGTGATTCTTCTAGGGATGCGTGCTTTTATTCCCAACAGAGTAAAAAGCATCAAACCTAAAGAAAAGTCTTGGTTTAATTCTGAGTGTAAAGAAGCTATCAGGCTCAAAGAAGTAAGTTTCCGTTCTTACAAAGCCAACCCTACAGAGGAAAATCGGAAAAAGCACAAACAAGCAAGAAACTCATGCAACTCCGTTATTGAAAGAACCAAATTTTTGCATGACCAAAAATTACGGCAAAAAATTCTGCAGTGTCCCAAAGGCAGTAAAAATTTTTGGTCATTTGTAAAAAATATTAAAAACTCCTCAACATCTTCGGTTCCAACGCTCATCGACAATAACACACCAATTGTTTACTCTTCAGAGAAGGCAAACTTGCTCGCCGCCCATTTCGCTGCCAGCTCCACGCTGCCGCATAGCAACGTTGCCCCTCCTGTACTTGAGAATGTAAATTTTTCCATGGGACAGATTTTTTTCCGCACTCGTACAGTAGCAAGAGTTCTCAAAGATCTCGATATACACAAATCCGCTGGCCCGGATGGTATACCCCCGATTATTCTGAAGAGGTGTTCTTCCACACTGGCAAAGCCACTGCGTAAGCTTTTCCATCGCTCCTACTCTTCTGGAATCTTTCCTAGAAGATGGAAAACAGCATTTGTCCAGCCTGTCCCTAAGAAAGGTGACCCATCCTCCCCCTCCTCCTACCGACCCATAGCACTGACATCCCTTCTTTCTAAGGTCATGGAAACACTGATTAACCGTCAGCTTAAGGAATATCTCGAAGATCGTAAGCTTCTCCATGACCGTCAGTATGGCTTCCGCAGCAACCGTTCCACTGGTGATCTGATGGCATATCTCACCGAACAGTGGAACAAATCTTTACATCGCTTTGGTGAAAGTAAGATTATTGCTCTTGATATCTCCAAGGCATTTGATAGAGTTTGGCATGAAGCTCTCTTATCGAAAATGCGTGCTTTTGGGATCGATAATACTCTTGTTCGTTGGATTAGAAGCTATCTCCTGGACCGTTCAATACAAGTTGTATTGGACGGATTCAAGTCTGATTCCCATAAAATAAATGCTGGTGTGCCCCAGGGCTCTGTTCTGTCTCCGACTCTTTTCCTCATTTTTATAAATGATCTTCTGTCTGTTACTTCTAATCCACTTAACTGTTTTGCTGACGACTCTACCCTCAGCTTTTCATATTCGTTCGATAATTCACGTCCTGCGCCTTCGGACGTACAATTGCAACGGTGCCGTATGTCAAGCTCATTAAACTCCGATTTATACAGCATTGTCAAATGGGGTAATAGAAATCGTGTGGAGTTTAATGCTTCGAAAACTCAATGCTGTCTTCTGTCGTTAAAGCTAAACATTCCCCCAATGCCATTGTCCATGAATGGCACTTACATCGAAGAAACCGAAAAGCTCTCAGTACTCGGTATGTGTGTCAACGACGACCTCCGTTGGAACGACCATATATTTGAGATCGCTAAGAATGCTGCAAAGTGCTTAGGTTTTCTGTATCGGTGTAAGAAGTATTTTTCCCCATCTGATCTGGCTACAATTTATAAAGCGTTTATACGCCCTAAACTCGAGTATAACTCCCACCTGTGGGCAGGTGCTTCACAATCATCGCTTCACCTGCTTGATAGAATACAAAATCGAGCGTTAAGATTGATAGGAAATAGAACTGCCGCTGAAACAATTGCCCCTCTCGAACACCGACGCAATGTTTCATGTCTTTCCTTATTTTATCGGTTCTTTTATAAAAAATGTTCACTCGAGGTAGCCAGCTGCATTCCTCCCCTTAAAAGTTTCGCCCGTAATACTCGTCTTGCTAGGAATGCCCATCAGTTCACCCTTGAGCCCAATTTCGGACGTACCGTGAAATATAGAGATTCTTTTTTTAGCCGTACAACACGACTTTGGAATGGTTTACCCGGCGAGATTTTCCCTTGCCATTTCAACATGCAAACATTCAAAACCAATGTTAATCGACACCTCCTATCTCTCCCCTCCCTATCTTCCTAATGCCCGCGCAGTGTGTTACATTAAAAGGGAAACAAATAGTCCCTTGTGCGCGCGTTAATTATAAAAAAAAAAAAAAAAAAAAAAAAGACTAATTTCATAAGTGTGTGTGGTGTCTTTTTCCATCCAAATTTCTCGGTATCAAGTCTTACATTCAGCCATAATTGAATTTGATGTTGAATTTGAAGAAGCTGCGTGGCTGCATGAGCTGCTTGAGTTGAAGGAAGTGTCGCAAGGTTTGGTGTCGTTTTGGTTGCAGATTTGATGAAATATTTGTGTCGATACGCATCCAGTGACTTTTCGGCGGCAGGATTGCCACCGTACACAGCTATAAGATACTGTCCGCCGATTTTTACCAATATGTTTGGGCCGCAATTTTTTTTCTTAAATAAAACATTGTATATACATTGCCTATAGACTATCATGAGACGAGAAAAAATCTTTTTACCTAGAGCCGCTTGGAGTGCTAGTGCAGGGACATTTTATTTGAGTGAGAGAGAATTAAGAGCATGGTTTTTAGTGTTATGCTTTGTGCTTAGTTTATTGCGCATGTGCAATGTGAGGCAAGAAAAAACAGAAGGAGAACATGAAATAATTCAATATTTTGTTTTGTTCATTGTATACCTATGTATATGTATATAAACTGCTAGCAGTTTTGAAGTTAATATATAATGGTTTCGCTTAGCTGAGGCTAATAGTTTTTTGTAAGGATTTATACACGATCCAACATTTTCATTGTATACGTTTTTTTTATATGGAATATGTAATATGAGAACTGGTTCTTACATAAGGATTTATATATGCGTACGTCATTGACCAGACTTTTGATTTGAGTTTTTTAGGATTTTCAAGTTTTGTACGAGCACTACCTACATACATATTTGTCATATTTGTACATATACCTATACACCATTGACCAGACTTTTGATTCGAATTCTTTAGGATTTTCATTTTTTTTACTATTATGAAGGTTGTTGTCTTCAAATAATGTACACATTCATTCTTGAAATTTAAACACAAACTTACTTCTTGCTTCAATTTTACTTTCCACTCAGATAGGTACCTACATATACATATAAGTAGGTACATACATATGTAGGTACCTATCTGAATGAACTATGTGCAGAAATTCAATCAAAAATTGTTTGTAAATTGATTTATATTATTATTGATTGATTATATATTATTGATTTATAGTAAAAAAGATCTTTTGTTTGTTTGAGGTTTATATAATAGGTACTAGTTGACCTACCCAGCTTAGCTCGCGGGAAAGAAATTTATAGTTAAAACAAAATATTTGTACTAATCTTCTATAGATTTGCTTAAAAATACCACGGGTTTTTTACATTTGTAATACCTAATTGTTTAATTTTTACTTGCAATTATTATAGGTAGGTACTAAGTACAAGTTATGCATTCGTGCAGAAAAAAAAATTGAGATAACAATCAAATACCTAAAACATTACGATAATAGAGAAAAATATTTGAGTCACTGGCAAAATTCTGTCCGTCTACTAAACGGTTTGGCCAGTTGTCTTTAAATTTGGAATATAAGTTTATTTTGACATTCGACATAGGATTTTTTTAGTTTCTTTTTTAGCTGAAATATTTACGGTACTTGCGATATAACCGTCAAGTAAAAGCTTATTTTTGTCAAAAACAGCTCCAAGAATTTTGTATGTAAAAAATCAATGTGCATTCTATTTTGGTTAAAAAAAACATGACGATGGGCTAAAACTGGTACCACCCATAGGAGTTTTTTTTTGGCATCGACTTTTCTGAGAACTGGTTAGGTAACCGATTACAACCAAAATTGATTTTCAGGAAAATGTAAGTAGCCTAAGTAATCTTACACTAAAATATATTTATATAGGTATATTTAAAAATAACGGCAACATTTAAAATAATGTGCTATACCTTTGTTAAAGCCAAAAGTCTGTTCAATCATATTATTTTTTAAATAAAGAACTTCAGAAAAAAATAAATATACATATAAAAGGCACGAATGGGTCGCACTTACTTGCTCCTGTGTGCTAATTTGTTTATTTAGGGGCAGGTGTAAGCTTTCGTTTTCTCGATTGAAATTTTTGCATTCAGTAGTAATCGAATAGTTTTTTACTTGCGATTTATAGGGACTATAAGGCAAGTTATGCATTCGTAAAAAAAAAAATTTACAATCAAACATGACATTACGATGATAGAGAAGTTAAAAAAGTGGGTCCGGAAATTCCGTTCGTCTGTCTGTCTGTCTGTCTGTCCGTATCGATATCTACAGCCTAAACGGTTGGGCCGATTTGATTCAAACTTGGTACATAGTATTTTTAGAGTGCTCTACACGACAGTTTTTGGAATTGACATTCTAGCTCTAAAACTAACGGCACCTGCCATATAACTTTTAATGAAAAACTTATTTTTCTCGAAAACGGCTCCTACGATTTTGATAAAACTTTCAGAATGATGTTTTCTATGCAAAATCTATCTTTTAGTTTTAATGGATTTTCAGAAAAAGTTTTATAACGGTACCTCCCATATGACCGGTTTTTTAAAATAAGACTTTCTCGTTAACTAATTGACGGTTTTTGATAAAATTTTCAAAATATGTAGTGTTTTATGATTTCAATAATATTGCTTATTATATTTTCAAAAACATTTTTTTTTATTTTTTAATAATTTTTAAAAAAACTTATTTTGTTTTTTGAATGTTTTGAAAACGAATCTATAGATTTTTTTTAATTTTTTCTCCTAGTATAAACTATAGATTTCTTTAAATTGACATAGTCAAAAAAAATTATATATATGTTTTCGAAAAGTTTTTTCAAAAAACTGGTCGAACGATTTTGAAATGAAAAAATTATAAAATAGAAAACAGCAAAAGAAATAAGATGGCTTACAACTTTTTTTTCCAAAAAACGTTATGAATAGTGTTTTTTGTTTTCATAAAAAAATTATTTGTTTAATATTTTCCCCCAAATTTCGCCAGTAGTCTAATGAAACCTATTCGCAGACCTTCAAAGTTGAGGTATTGGTATCGAAAGAAAAGCCAAACGAAACCCATTGAAGTGGAAAAGTGAACTCAATTTTATACAGAAATTCTTATGTTATTTATACTTTATTAACAAGTAATGCGTCAGCTTATTATAACTTATTTGTATTCGTTATTTGTATTATTATTTATTTATCGTTATTTACTTTAAAGCATTTCATGACCGTAACAGCATACAGCATACAGAATAAATAATGACGCCTATGATAAACACATAAACATGCAAAAACAACTAACAAATAAAAAAAATACTCGATTACCTACTGAATGCAAAAATTTCAATCAAGAAAACAACTCAACTCAACGGTCATATGGCACTTCCTTTACTTTTAGGCCTACAATTTAAATTTCAATGTCCCCTCTGGGGTATGCCAAAATAATCACACACACCAAGTTTAAAGATAATCGCTTAAGCCATTTAGGCTGCAGCTCGTTATACATACCTACTGACAGACAGACAGTCATTTTTTGTCGATCACTTTTTTAGACTTCTCTATGATCATAATGTCATGTTTCATTGTTATCTAAATTTTTTTTATATTCACAAATTCTAAACTTGCCTTATAGTCCCTATATTCGCAAGTAAAAATTGAAAAAACTCCTGTGTAAAATGTCAAAATAACCTTAAGTTCTAAATTTGAAGACGATTGGCTCATCTGTTTAGGCTATAGTCCAAAATACATCCGTATAGACAGGCCTACATACAGACAGACAGAATTTTGCCAGTAACTCAAATATGTTTTTCTATCATCGTAATGTAATGATTGATTATTATCACAATTTTTTTATGTTCACGAATCCTTAACTTGACTTATAGTCCCTATAATCACTAAGCTACTTGTGCATACAATTCAACATCAACGATAACGAACGAAGCCAATGAAATGAAATGAAAATTCAAAAAATAAAATCATTGTCGATCCTCTTCGTTGTTCACCGTCACCGAGAACAGGATGTACACAATACACATACACATGTGCTTATTAAGTTTTCCTTGTTAGTATCTCCCTCACCCTCGCTCACACGATCGAAATTTAGCTGAACATTTTATCAAAGATAATATAACAAGTATACCTACGTAAATACACACATTATGTAGGTATGTATGTAGGTACATACCTAAATATCTACCTACCCTCGAAAGTTTTATATGAAAAAATTATAAAACTCAAAATAAACTTATCAACCAGCTTAAACATATACCCACCCCCCAGACACCGTTCATTTACAAAAGTCGTTTTTCTTCTTTTTTGTCATTCCTTTTTTAAAACTAGCCATCTCGTCACCCTGCTTGTGTGAAGCAATCCAGTTGTGCAAAAAAAAATTATACTCGCATCATTGTATATATGTAAACTGCAAACTGCAAAGAGTAAAGTACATGTTCACAGAGCTTCTCTTAGAATTCTCTTTGTTCGCCTCATTCGCCTCTTTCAATTTACCAAGTTAATTTTACCTAGAGCCGCTTGGAGCGCCACGGTCCACATGTCACCATGATAGTACTATAGAAGTTCATATACAATGGAATAAAAGGAAATGAAATGAAAATGAAAAAAAAATTAATATATAGGAAAAAGAAAGATCAATTTTCTTTGCAAGAACCGCATATGGCTTCGTTTTTCCGACGCTGATAAAGCGGCCCTGGTGCCACATCCACTAATAACATGAAAAAAATGCGATAGCTGACAGATTCGTCATATAGCCATAAATGAGAGATTTTAGCGAAAATACAAGTGGTACAAAAAAATATGACGATTATGAAAAAAATCAACACCTAGTTTTATAACATAAATATTCTATAATTCAAACAAAAGCAATTAGCGAAAAAAGTTATTTAACATATTATTATTATTTTTAATTGCTACAATTTTGCTATTTTTCTTAGCTAAGATAAAAACTGCGAGAGTTACGTACGAAAATAGAAATAATCTTTAAAAACAAAATGGTTGCATAGTGACAACAGGTGAAATTGTGCAAAATATGGTTTTTGACTCGTACCGAAAGTGTACCAGTACCTCTTTTGGAGAATGAATTCAAACTTCGTCTCCGACTTTTTCCCAGAGCACCATATAATGAAATCAAAATGCACCGTACAACTCCACAACGATCTTCTCCTCCTTTAATGGACTGCAGAGCGAGAACCGTTATTTTCATCAAAAAACCGTTCAGACAAGAAGTATATAATTGGAAGATCTACAACTTTTATTACACACATATTTCGATTTAGGTGATACAAAAAAAAAGTTGATTGTCTGTAAAGTCGGTTTACGGACGATACTTTTACGTGATAACGTCATAAGAAAACATTGATGACACCAACACCAACATACAGCCCGTTAACCATATTAAATTCCACTTATCACGTCAAAACAATCTAGTACTAAATCTACTACTACTACTAAATGTAGTTCTAAATCCAAAAACACAATAGTACTAAATTTAAAAATCTAGTACCAAAAATACTATTGTACCAACAACCTTATACCAATCGGCATCAGATTTATATATAAGTAGCGGTACCCGGCGTGCGTTACTACGCCCTAGAAAAAACATGTTTTAATGTAAAATGCGAAAATAATGTAAGCGAGACTCACAGGAACGATCCCTGAACAAAACTATATTTACCCTGTAAATTTCATTAGTATCCTTTGGGTGGCTCAGGAATACATACTCGACATACATACACAAATGCATACATCTGATGTTCGCCTCGTGCTCAGAATACGTTTGCAATCGATTTTGTTTGAAAGAACCACAGTATCGCGGTTAGCATGAGTGATGAGTCTTACCAGCATGAGTCTTATCAGCATAAGTCATTGTATTTCGTACGTGTAGCCTGTCATCGATTTATAAGACCTTATCACGTCAAAAAACATGATGAATATAAAAAAATTACTGCCTACTTTTCTTAACAAAATGTGATTTAACTTTTAAACAAAAGCAATTAGCGAAAAAACATTAAAAACAAAATGGGGGCGTAATGATGACAGGCGCAATTGTACTGGTGTACTGGTATTTTTTCGAATTCCGAAGCCATATCTTCTACTAATTTTTTTCCCAGTGCTCCATATAATGAAATCTTAATGCACTGTACTATTAAGCTATGTAAGGACTGTCATACGTCGCGCAGAGTCGAGGGGAAACGCCGCTGTTTTTAGGTCATTTTCCTGCATATAGAGATTACTATTTAGTATAACTTAACTTTTGACTCGGAGAAGTTACGACGTTCGTTCTAGTTTCAATCGTTAGCTCTTGACAAAATCTATAGATTATAGATAAAACATTAGTGTATTATTGTGACTGTGACTATAATGATGTAAAATATATAAAAAAAAAGAACTATAACAAAATATATAATGACAGCCTATGCACGTCAAAAAGCCAGACCGAAATACAAAGATTGTATACGGTTGAAAAGGGCTTCTCAAAAGCAATCGAATGGTACAAATAAAACACCAAATGACCGAGTCAATCAGTGCCGGCAACGTAAAAAAAATAAATGCGGCCGAACGGATCAACGACGAAGCCAGTACATCTGCAGCTGATAGGGTTGAAATTATGCAAGTAGGTGCTAAAATCGCTTCTATATCGACACCAGACTGTGCACGTGTAGGTATCGATTGTTTACGATCGTCGGTAATGAAGGCATAAATAATAATAATATTTTATATAGAAAATATCACCAGTTACGTATTCACGTACAACAAACTGTCGTGTCCATGACACAGTCACACCCCGTTTTTTTTGACTAAATGTACTACACCCCAATGTTTGCTGCAGCTTTTCTCCAAATCTATTAATTATACGATAAAAAGTGTATTAATCTTTTTTTATTTATATGACCTAGAATTCCCTCAACTTTTTTCCAAAGAACCTATAGTTTTTGAGTAATTTTGAAAAAAAAAGTGAATTTTACCCCCTTTACGTCGCCCCCAACATTTTTTGCTCGGATCCAAATTTAGGGTACTTTTAAGGTAAGGTTTAGTATGTGAAATTGAAGCTCTCCACCATTTTTTTGACTAAATGTACTACACCCCAATGTTTGCTGCAGCTTTTCTCCAAATCTATTAATTATACGATAAAAAGTGTATTAATCTTTTTTTTTATTTATATGACCTAGAGTTCCCTCAACTTTTTTCCAAAGAACCTATAGTTTTTGAGTAATTTTGAAAAAAAAAAAACTGAATTTTTTACCCCCTTTACGTCGCCCCAACATTTTTTGCTCGGATCCAAATTTAGGGTACTTTTAAGGTAAGGTTTAGTATGTGAAATTAAAGCTCTCCACCAAAATTATCCTTTCTCGGATTTTTCGTAATAAGGTCATTTTTTGTCCCTCCCTAGACTAACGTTATTTTCATAACATTCATCTGTTTTGTGAAATTCATTATTGACTTTATTATTCCGAGTTCCGACTCCCTCATCTTTTGTTTCTATACTTACACAATCCAAACTGAGGACTCATTCCGAGGTTATTAGATACTCTATCGTAGATCTGCACGTTAATTTGCCCAAAACAAAGTTGATCAGCTTAAAATCGTATATCGGGTATGATGTCGTGCTGGCTTTGTTTGCCGGCTGTACCATGAAAGATTCTTTCCATTTCTAGTTTGGCTTTTAAATCTTCTAGTACAATTTAATGTCATAGCTACAGCACTGCTCGAAAAAACGTTATTTTCTAGTAAACCAATTGACACAAAAAATTTGGCACGACTGGGTCGCACGTACTTGCTCTTATGTGCATAATCACATTGGAAGATAAGATCTTAAACAGAAAAATTTGCATAAATAGAACAATAACACGGCCTGAACCTATAAAAAGTTCTAAAACCACAAAAAATAGTGGTTTTTAGTGAAAATGGAGTATGGCATCACTGGAGCTGTTTTCGAGATAAGCTTAACGATTATATGGTAGGTACCTACCGTTATTCTTAGGCTTAAAATAAAATTTCTATTTCCCCTCTGAGAAATGTCAAAACAACCACACATACGTAATTTGAAGGTTATGGCTAGCCGTTTAGGCTGTAAATCAATATACATATGTACATCTACATACACACGCACATGCAGACATTTTTTGTAACTAAGTTTTTTTTTGTGATCGTAATGTCATGTTTGATTGCTATTTCATGCTCCTATGTGCTAATCCTTCTTAAGTGCAGGCGTCTTTTTGAAAAAGATTTATTTTTTAATTTTTTTTGGACGTGCAACTTCCTTAGAATCGTTGTGGGTTGAAGCTCGAACGAACATGCGTCACGACAAAAGGATACACACATAAATATATAGAATTGTTAGCTTTTGCAGTTTCTTAGTGTATTATCTGTCCACTTGTTGTTTACTGTTTATAATATAATTTGCTAATAGAAAGATATAAAGGACTTTTTTCAGTTTAATTTTCATTTTGGTATGGAAAAATTTGAACAACTGGCATAAAGATTCGTGGGAATCAGCAGTAGGGCAATAATGCTAGGTATAGGGACCTATAAAGGTCCCAATAACAAAAATTTACTTTTTGAAATCAAATTAATTAAAATAGCTTAATTATGTTTGATGGATCGATAAACGTATGGTGTGGGTAGGTGTTAATTGAATTATTAAGGATATTAGGTACCTATAATAAGGTTGGAAGGAAGGTAGGTACTAAAATTAAGATACACATTCCAACTACTACTACTACAACACAGTGGTTTTGTTTATTTATAGGCAGGTGTAAACTTTTGTTTTCTTGATTGAAATTAATGCATTCAGTAGTAATCGAATAGTTTTTTTATTTGTTAGTTGTTTTTGTGTGTTTATCATAGGCTTCCTTATATATCCTGTGTGATTTTATGATGATGAAATGCTTTAAAATACGTAGGTATGTATGTAGGTTGTCACCTTATTTTATTTGACTAATGGCTAGGGCTTAGCCGACCATTATGAAATAAAATTTTGGGGAATTTTTTTTATGAAATCAAAAAAACACTATTCATAAAGTTTTGTGGCAAAAATGTTGTAAGATATCTTATTTCGTTTGCTGTTTTCTATTTTATGAATTTTTCATTTCAAAATCGTTCGACCAGTTTAAAAAAAAAATGTTTTTTTTTTAAAACTTTTCGAAAACATATTTAAAACTTTTTTTTGAGTATGTCAGTTTTAAGAAATCTATAGTTTATACTAGGAGAAAAAATAAGAAAAAAATCTATAGATCCGCTTTCAAAATATTCAAAAAACAAAATATTTTTTTTTTAAATTATTACAAATTAAAAAAAAAGTTTTTGAAAATTTTTGAAGGCAATATTATTTAAATCATAAAACACGACATATTTTGAAAATTTCATCAAAATCCGTTTATTAGTTAACGAGAAAGTCTGATTTTAAAAAACCGGTCATATGGGAGGTACCGTTATAAAACTTTTTCTGAAAAATCCATTAAAACTAAAAGATAGATTTTGCATAGAAAACATCATTCTGAAAGTTTTATCAAAATCGTAGGAGCCGTTTTCGAGAAAAATAAGTTTTTCATTAAAAGTTATATGGCAAGTACCGTTAGTCTTGGAGCTAGAATGCCAATTTCAAAAACTGTCGGGTAGAGCACTCTAAAAATACTACATACCAAGTTTGAATCAAATCGGCCCAACCGTTTAGGCTGTAGATATCGATACGGACATACAGACAGACAGGCAGACTTCTCTATCATCGTAATGTCATGTTTGATTGTTAGATTTTTTTTTACGAATTCATAACTTGCCTTATAGTCCCTATAAATCGCAAGTAAAAAGAAGGCGAACATGAAATAATTGGAAAAAGGGTTTGGCTTAGCTACGGGGAATAATTTTTTGTTGGGATTTATACACCATCCAACATTTTTATTGTTTACATTTTTTTTATATGGACGGGAACTGGTTCTTACATACGTACGCCATTTGCAAGACTTGATTCGAATTCTTTAGGATTTTCAAGTTTTGTTTGATATTAAGGTCTTCAAAAAATGTAGGTACACATATGTAAGTATGTACATTCTTGAAGTTTAAACACAAACTTACTTCTTGCTGTATTTATAAACACGTCCTTGCAGAAATGGATTTTTGTTTTGAATTTTGCTACCTTACCTTACCTACATATCATATACCTACATACATAATATTTATAACAAAGATATTTTGTTTGTTTGAGGTTTATATAATAGATACTTGTTGTACTACCCAGCTTAGCTCGCGTGAAAGAATTTTATTGTTAAACCAAAATATTTCTTTCAACTTATCTTCTATAGAATTGCTTAAAATACCCCGGGTTTTTTTACATTTCTAATACCTAATTGTTTAATTTTTACTTGCGATTATACGTTGGTAGGTATAAGTTATGCATTCGTGCAGAAAAAAAAAATGAGATAACAATCAAATATAACATTACGATGATAGTTGATAGAGAAACATATTTGAGTCACTAGCAAAATTCCGTCCGTCTACTAAACGTTTGGCAAATCGTCTTTAAATTTGGAATACCTGTAAGTTTATTTTGACATTCGACAGAGAATTTCTTTTATTTGCTTTTTAGCTGAAATATTAACGGTACTTGCCATATATATAACCGTAACGTAAAAGCTTATTTTTCTTAAAAACGACTCCAGGAATTTTCTATGTAAATAATCAATGTGCATTAAATTTTGGAAAAACAAATGTATGACGGTGGGCTAAAACCGGTACTTCCCATAGGAGCTTTTTTTTTGTTATCGACTTTCCTGGCAACTGGTTAGGTAACCGATTACAACCAAAATTGATATTCAAGAAAATGTAAGTAGCCTAAGTAATCTTACACTAAAATATTCTCGAAAACTTTTTTGTGTTTTTAATATTTTTTTAAAAAAATCTAAAAAAAAAAATCAATATTTAGAAAACGGGTAGGTGAATTTTTACTTGCGAATAAAGGTACTATAAGGCAAGTTTAATATTCATGTAGAGGGAGGGGTTCTATCTCGCCCCGTTTAGGCAGGAGGGGCAATTTCCTAAAAAAGCACTTGCATTGGAAAAAAATATATTTAAAAATAACGACAACACTTAAAATAATGTGCTATACCTTTTTTTAAAGCCAAAAGTCTGTTTTATCATATTTTTTAAACCTTTAAATATCTATTGAATAAATTGCACGACTGGACCGCACGTACTTGCTCATATGTGCGGTCACATCGTCGAATAAATAAAATGCACGACTGGGTCGCACGAACTTGTTCTTATGCTAGATAATTGCTTAGTGGCTGCATTATCTATGTACTGTACATAATATTTTAAAATAAACCACCAAACCAAATACACTGCCGCTCATCTGAATAGGTTCAATTTTTTGTTCACCTTACTGTCTCTTCATATATACTGCAATTACAGCAATTACAGCATCATTGTAAGCTTAGTTTGAGAGAAAAAAAAATGTTTAACCCTTACCGTTATTCTCACACGCCAGTTAGACCAAATGCATTCATAAAAACGAAAAATTTTTGTTGGCTCATTTGAATAGGTTCAACGAATGAAATGAAATAAAACATGAAAAGTAATTGTAATTTAATGATTTATTTTGCACTTTTGTATAGGTAGGAGTATAACAACAATAATTAATAATGCGTATTGCCGCTTTTTTACTTGCGATTTATAGGGACTATAAGGCAAGTTATGCATTCGTAAAAAAAAAAAAAATTCTAACAATCAAACATGCCATTACGATGATAGAGAAGTCAAAAAAAGTGGGTCCGGAAATTCCGTCCGTCTGTCTGTCTGTCTGTCTGTCCGTATCGATACCTACAGCCCAAACGGTTGGGCGGATTTGATTCAAACTTGGTATATAGTATTTTTAGAGTGCTCTACCCGACAGTTTTTGGAATTGGCATTCTAGCTCAAAAACTAACGGTACCTGCCATATAACTTTTAATGAAAAACTTATTTTTCTCGAAAACGGCTCCTACGATTTTGATAAAACTTTCAGAATGATGTTTTCTGTGCAAAATCTATCTTTTAATTATAATGAATTTTTCAGAAAAAGTTTTATAACGGTATCTCCCATATGACCGGTTTTTTAAAATCAGACTTTCTCGTTAATTAATTAACGGATTTTTATGAAATTTTCAAAATATGTAGAGCTTTATGATTTTAATAATATTGCTTTTTAAAATGTTCAAAAACATTTTTTTTTAATTTTTAATAATTTTTTTAAAAAAATATTTTGTTTTTTGAATATTTTTAAAACGGTTTAATAGATTTTTTTTTTAAATTTTTCTCCTAGTATAAGCTTTAGATTTCTTTGAATTGACATACTCAAAAAAAATTTAAAATATGTTTTCGAAAAGTTTTTCAAAAAAAACATTTTATTGAAAAAACTGGTCGAACGATTTTGAAATGAAAAATTCATAAAATATAAAACAGCAAAAGACATAAGATGGTTTACAACATTTTTTCCAAAAAACGTTATGAATAGTGTTTTTTTGATTTCATAAAAAATTGTCCCCCAAATTTTATTTCATATTGCTCGGTTAAGCCCTAGCCATTAGTCAAATAAAAGAAGGTGACAACCTACATACATACCTACGTATTTTAAAGCATTTCATCATCATAAAAGCACACAGAATAAATAATGAGCCTATGATAAACACACAAAAACAACTAACAAATAAAAAGAATTATTCGAATTTCAATCGAGAAAACAAAAGTTAACACCTTCCTATAAATAAACAAGACCACTGTGTTAACTTTTAATATTGTCGCTTTACATACTCGCAGTTGGAACGTGTATCTTATATTAAGTAGCTACCTTCCTTCCAACCTTATTATAGGTAAATAATATCCTTAATAAATTCCATTAATACCTACCCACATCATACGTTTATCGATCCATCAAACATAATTCAGCTATTTTAATTAATTTGATTTCAAAAAGCAAATTATTGTTATTGGGACCTATACAGGTTCCTATACCTAGCATTATTGCCCTACTGCTAATTCCCACGAATCTGTATGCCAGTTGTTCAATTTTTTCCATACCAAAACGAAAATTAAACTGAAAAAAGTCCTTTATATCTTCCTATCAGCAAATTATATTATAAGCACTAAACAACAAGCGGAAAGATAATACACTAAAAAACTGCAAAAGCTAACAATCCTATATATTTATGTGTTTATCCCTTCATCGTGACGCATGTTCGTTCGAGCTTCAAACCACAACGATTCTAAAGAAGTTGAACGTCAAAAAAACATTAAAATTAAATCTTTCTCAAAAAGACGCCTGTACCTAAAAAGGATTAGCACACGGGAGCAAGTACGTGCGACCCAGTCGTGCCTTTTATTTAATATCGTTTCGTAAATTCGATTTGGAATAGAACCATACAATTTGTCCAGGTATTGAAGGGAGATTTCGGTCCAAGCTTTTTTATTGCTTTGATCAATGTTTTTTTGTCTTCGAATTGTCTCCCTGACTCGTACACTCGTGCCCACACATTGTCTATAATGTTTAGGTCAGGAGAGTATGGAGCCACACCAGCATCTTAACATTTTGGCTTTGAATCCACACTTGAATCCACCATCCTCGCTGCGTGGAAAGGGGCATTATCATGTTGGAATTTCCACGATATTGGTCCAAACAGGTAAGCCTTTTGTAGCACACCTTTGTAAGTATTTGCATTCATCCATGATGTAAGGAATTGGAGTTCCAAGGTTCCATAGAAGGAAATAGCTCCCCACACCATAACACTGCCTTCACAGCTATGCAGACGGCTTAAATAATGCTCCTCTTTTTGAAGGTCATGAAAATAATAATTGTAGCCATCAGGCCTCTAAATTTTTTTGTCTGAAAAAATCACTTGCTGTCACTTTTTATCCTTATTTTTGATGCGGAATCATGAAAATTGGAGGCTACTCTGATGACTGCTCGTCTATCGGCTCTTGATGTGGCCGTATAACTTCCAAATTTCATATTTTTGCATTACTCTTCGACATTTCGCAAATAACCGCTCACTACCTTTTGACTTCTTCCAATTTTGTTCGCTATGCACCGTTGGTAGGCCTTATTCTCGAAATGCTTTTATTTTACCCTTTTCTTCCTCGCTTAAAAATTTTCCGCGACCAATTTTCGTCTTCAACAGGTAAAATACAAAAAGGTTTATTGGCAGAAAAATGTTTGAGTACAATTGACGGACGCAACTACCCGTAAACTAAAGTTTTTGCTGTTGAACCTATTCAAATGAACCAAAAAATATGTTCGTTTTTAAGAATGCATTTGGACTAGCTGGCGTGTGAGAATAACGGTAAAAGATACATTTATGTCTCCCCAACTACTGTTAAGCGAGTGGGTATAGACAATATTAAGTTAACACAGTGGTTTTGTTTATTTATAGGCAGGTGTAAACTTTTGTTTTCTTGATTGAAATTAATGCATTCAGTAGTAATCGAATAGTTTTTTTATTTGTTAGTTGTTTTTGTGTGTTTATCATAGGCTTCCTTATATATCCTGTGTGCTTTTATGATGATGAAATGCTTTAAAATACGTAGGTATGTATGTAGGTTGTCACCTTCTTTTATTTGACTAATGGCTAGGGCTTAGCCGACCAATATGAAATAAAATTTTGGGGAATTTTGTTTATGAAATCAAAAAAACACTATTCATAAAGTTTTGTGGCAAAAATGTTGTAAGCCATCTTATTTCGTTTGCTGTTTTCTATTTTATGAATTTTTCATTTCAAAATCGTTCGACCAGTTTTAAAAAAAAAATGTTTTTTTTGAAAAACTTTTCGAAAACATATTTAAAATTTTTTTTTTTGAGTATGTCAATTTTAAGAAATCTATAGTTTATACTAGGAGAAAAATTAAGAAAAAATCTATAGATCCGCTTCAAAATATTCAAAAAACAATATATTTTTTTTTTAAATTATTACAAATAAAAAAAGAAGTTTTTGAAAATTTTTGAAGGCAATATTATTTAAATCATAAAACACGACATATTTTGAAAATTTCATCAAAATCCGTTTATTAGTTAACGAGAAAGTCTGATTTTAAAAAACCGGTCATATGGGAGGTACCGTTATAAAACTTTTTCTGAAAAATCCATTAAAACTAAAAGATAGATTTTGCATAGAAAACATCATTCTGAAAGTTTTATCAAAATCGTAGGAGCCGTTTTCGAGAAAAATAAGTTTTTCATTAAAAGTTATATGGCAAGTACCGTTAGTCTTGGAGCTAGAATGCCAATTTCAAAAACTGTCGGGTAGAGCACTCTAAAAATACTACATACCAAGTTTGAATCAAATCGGCCCAACCGTTTAGGCTGTAGATATCGATACGGACATACAGACAGACAGACGAACGGAATTTCCGGACCCACTTTTTTTGACTTCTCTATCATCGTAATGTCATGTTTGATTGTTAGATTTTTTTTTACGAATTCATAACTTGCCTTATAGTCCCTATAAATCGCAAGTAAAAAGAAGGCGAACATGAAATAATTGGAAAAAGGGTTTGGCTTAGCTACGGGGAATAATTTTTTGTTGGGATTTATACACCATCCAACATTTTTATTGTTTACATTTTTTTTATATGGACGGGAACTGGTTCTTACATACGTACGCCATTTGCAAGACTTGATTCGAATTCTTTAGGATTTTCAAGTTTTGTTTGATATTAAGGTCTTCAAAAAATGTAGGTACACATATGTAAGTATGTACATTCTTGAAGTTTAAACACAAACTTACTTCTTGCTGTATTTATAAACACGTCCTTGCAGAAATGGATTTTTGTTTTGAATTTTGCTACCTTACCTTACCTACATATCATATACCTACATACATAATATTTATAACAAAGATATTTTGTTTGTTTGAGGTTTATATAATAGATACTTGTTGTACTACCCAGCTTAGCTCGCGTGAAAGAATTTTATTGTTAAACCAAAATATTTCTTTCAACTTATCTTCTATAGAATTGCTTAAAATACCCCGGGTTTTTTTACATTTCTAATACCTAATTGTTTAATTTTTACTTGCGATTATACGTTGGTAGGTATAAGTTATGCATTCGTGCAGAAAAAAAAAATGAGATAACAATCAAATATAACATTACGATGATAGTTGATAGAGAAACATATTTGAGTCACTAGCAAAATTCCGTCCGTCTACTAAACGTTTTGCAAATCGTCTTTAAATTTGGAATACCTGTAAGTTTATTTTGACATTCGACAGAGAATTTCTTTTATTTGCTTTTTAGCTGAAATATTAACGGTACTTGCCATATATACCGTAACGTAAAAGCTTATTTTTCTTAAAAACGACTCCAGGAATTTTCTATGTAAATAATCAATGTGCATTAAATTTTGGAAAAACAAATGTATGACGGTGGGCTAAAACCGGTACTTCCCATAGGAGCTTTTTTTTTGTTATCGACTTTCCTGGCAACTGGTTAGGTAACCGATTACAACCAAAATTGATATTCAAGAAAATGTAAGTAGCCTAAGTAATCTTACACTAAAATATTCTCGAAAACTTTTTTGTGTTTTTAATATTTTTTTAAAAAAATCTAAAAAAAAAATCAATATTTAGAAAACGGGTAGGTGAATTTTTACTTGCGAATAAAGGTACTATAAGGCAAGTTTAATATTCATGTAGAGGGAGGGGTTCTATCTCGCCCCGTTTAGGCAGGAGGGGCAATTTCTTAAAAAAAAGCACTTGCATTGGAAAAAAATATATTTAAAAATAACGACAACACTTAAAATAATGTGCTATACCTTTTTTTAAAGCCAAAAGTCTGTTTTATCATATTTTTTAAACCTTTAAATATCTATTGAATAAATTGCACGACTACACCGCACGTACTTGCTCATATGTGCGGTCACATCGTCGAATAAATAAAATGCACGACTGGGTCGCACGAACTTGTTCTTATGCTAGATAATTGCTTAGTGGCTGCATTATCTATGTACTGTACATAATATTTAAAAATAAACCACCAAACCAAATACACTGCCGCTCATCTGAATAGGTTCAATTTTTTGTTCACCTTACTGTCTCTTCATATATACTGTAATTACAGCAATTACAGCATCATTGTAAGCTTAGTTTGAGAGAAAAAAAAATGTTTAACCCTTACCGTTATTCTCACACGCCAGCTAGACCAAATGCATTCATAAAAACGAAAAATTTTTGTTGGCTCATTTGAATAGGTTCAACGAATGAAATGAAATAAAACATGAAAAGTAATTGTAATTTAATGATTTATTTTGCACTTTTGTATAGGTAGGAGTATAACAACAATAATTAATAATGCGTATTGCCGTTTTTTTACTTGCGATTTATAGGGACTATAAGGCAAGTTATGCATTCGTAAAAAAAAAAAAATTCTAACAATCAAACATGCCATTACGATGATAGAGAAGTCAAAAAAAGTGGGTCCGGAAATTCCGTCCGTCTGTCTGTCTGTCTGTCTGTCCGTATCGATACCTACAGCCCAAACGGTTGGGCGGATTTGATTCAAACTTGGTATATAGTATTTTTAGAGTGCTCTACCCGACAGTTTTTGGAATTGGCATTCTAGCTCAAAAACTAACGGTACCTGCCATATAACTTTTAATGAAAAACTTATTTTTCTCGAAAACGGCTCCTACGATTTTGATAAAACTTTCAGAATGATGTTTTCTGTGCAAAATCTATCTTTTAATTATAATGAATTTTTCAGAAAAAGTTTTATAACGGTATCTCCCATATGACCGGTTTTTTAAAATCAGACTTTCTCGTTAATTAATTAACGGATTTTTATGAAATTTTCAAAATATGTAGAGCTTTATGATTTTAATAATATTGCTTTTTAAAATTTTCAAAAACATTTTTTTTTAATTTTTAATAATTTTTTTAAAAAAATATTTTGTTTTTTGAATATTTTTAAAACGGTTTAATAGATTTTTTTTAAAATTTTTCTCCTAGTATAAGCTTTAGATTTCTTTGAATTGACATACTCAAAAAAAATTTAAAATATGTTTTCGAAAAGTTTTTCAAAAAAAACATTTTATTGAAAAAACTGGTCGAACGATTTTGAAATGAAAAATTCATAAAATATAAAACAGCAAAAGACATAAGATGGTTTACAACATTTTTTCCAAAAAACGTTATGAATAGTGTTTTTTTGATTTCATAAAAAATTGTCCCCCAAATTTTATTTCATATTGCTCGGTTAAGCCCTAGCCATTAGTCAAATAAAAGAAGGTGACAACCTACATACATACCTACGTATTTTAGAGCATTTCATCATCATAAAAGCACACAGAATAAATAATGAGCCTATGATAAACACACAAAAACAACTAACAAATAAAAAGAATTATTCGATTACTACTGAATGCAAAAATTTCAATCGAGAAAACAAAAGTTTACACCTTCCTATAAATAAACAAGACCACTGTGTTAACTTTTAATATTGTCGCTTTACATACTCGCAGTTGGAACGTGTATCTTATATTAAGTACCTACCTTCCTTCCAACCTTATTATAGGTAAATAATATCCTTAATAAATTCCATTAATACCTACCCACATCATACGTTTATCGATCCATCAAACATAATTCAGCTATTTTAATTAATTTGATTTCAAAAAGCAAATTATTGTTATTGGGACCTATACAGGTCCCTATACCTAGCATTATTGCCCTACTGCTAATTCCCACGAATCTGTATGCCAGTTGTTCAATTTTTTCCATACCAAAACGAAAATTAAACTGAAAAAAGTCCTTTATATCTTCCTATCAGCAAATTATATTATAAGCACTAAACAACAAGCGGAAAGATAATACACTAAAAAACTGCAAAAGCTAACAATCCTATATATTTATGTGTTTATCCCTTCATCGTGACGCATGTTCGTTCGAGCTTCAAACCACAACGATTCTAAAGAAGTTGAACGTCAAAAAAACATTAAAATTAAATCTTTCTCAAAAAGACGCCTGTACCTAAAAAGGATTAGCACACGGGAGCAAGTACGTGCGACCCAGTCGTGCCTTTTATTTAATATCGTTTCGTAAATTCGATTTGGAATAGAACCATACAATTTGTCCAGGTATTGAAGGGAGATTTCGGTCCAAGCTTTTTTATTGCTTTGATCAATGTTTTTTTGTCTTCGAATTGTCTCCCTGACTCGTACACTCGTGCCCACACATTGTCTATAATGTTTAGGTCAGGAGAGTATGGAGGCCACACCAGCATCTTAACATTTTGGCTTTGAATCCACACTTGAATCCACCATCCTCGCTGCGTGGAAAGGGGCATTATCATGTTGGAATTTCCACGATATTGGTCCAAACAGGTAAGCCTTTTGTAGCACACCTTTGTAAGTATTTGCATTCATCCATGATGTAAGGAATTGGAGTTCCAAGGTTCCATAGAAGGAAATAGCTCCCCACACCATAACACTGCCTTCACAGCTATGCAGACGGCTTAAATAATGCTCCTCTTTTTGAAGGTCATGAAAATAATAATTGTAGCCATCAGGCCTCTAAATTTTTTTGTCTGAAAAAATCACTTGCTGTCACTTTTTATCCTTATTTTTGATGCGGAATCATGAAAATTGGAGGCTACTCTGAAGATTGCTCGTCTATCGGCTCTTGATGTGGCCGTATAACTTCCAAATTTCATATTTTTGCATTACTCTTCGACATTTCGCAAATAACCGCTCACTACCTTTTGACTTCTTCCAATTTTGTTCGCTATGCACCGTTGGTAGGCCTTATTCTCGAAATGCTTTTATTTTACCCTTTTCTTCCTCGCTTAAAAATTTTCCGCGACCAATTTTCGTCTTCAACAGGTAAAATACAAAAAGGTTTATTGGCAGAAAAATGTTTGAGTACAATTGACGGACGCAACTACCCGTAAACTAAAGTTTTTGCTGTTGAACCTATTCAAATGAACCAAAAAATATGTTCGTTTTTAAGAATGCATTTGGACTAGCTGGCGTGTGAGAATAACGGTAAAAGATACATTTATGTCTCCCCAACTACTGTTAAGCGAGTGGGTATAGACAATATTAAGTTAACACAGTGGTTTTGTTTATTTATAGGCAGGTGTAAACTTTTGTTATCTTGATTGAAATTAATGCATTCAGTAGTAATCGAATAGTTTTTTTATTTGTTAGTTGTTTTTGTGTGTTTATCATAGGCTTCCTTATATATCCTGTGTGCTTTTATGATGATGAAATGCTTTAAAATACGTAGGTATGTATGTAGGTTGTCACCTTCTTTTATTTGACTAATGGCTAGGGCTTAGCCGACCAATATGAAATAAAATTTTGGGGAATTTTGTTTATGAAATCAAAAAAACACTATTCATAAAGTTTTGTGGCAAAAATGTTGTAAGCCATCTTATTTCGTTTGCTGTTTTCTATTTTATGAATTTTTCATTTCAAAATCGTTCGACCAGTTTTAAAAAAAAATGTTTTTTTTGAAAAACTTTTCGAAAACATATTTAAAATTTTTTTTTTGAGTATGTCAATTTTAAGAAATCTATAGTTTATACTAGGAGAAAAATTAAGAAAAAAATCTATAGATCCGCTTTCAAAATATTCAAAAAACAATATATTTTTTTTTAAATTATTACAAATTAAAAAAAAAGTTTTTGAAAATTTTTGAAGGCAATATTATTTAAATCATAAAACACGACATATTTTGAAAATTTCATCAAAATCCGTTTATTAGTTAACGAGAAAGTCTGATTTTAAAAAACCGGTCATATGGGAGGTACCGTTATAAAACTTTTTCTGAAAAATCCATTAAAACTAAAAGATAGATTTTGCATAGAAAACATCATTCTGAAAGTTTTATCAAAATCGTAGGAGCCGTTTTCGAGAAAAATAAGTTTTTCATTAAAAGTTATATGGCAAGTACCGTTAGTCTTGGAGCTAGAATGCCAATTTCAAAAACTGTCGGGTAGAGCACTCTAAAAATACTACATACCAAGTTTGAATCAAATCGGCCCAACCGTTTAGGCTGTAGATATCGATACGGACATACAGACAGACAGGCAGACAGACGAACGGAATTTCCGGACCCACTTTTTTTGACTTCTCTATCATCGTAATGTCATGTTTGATTGTTAGATTTTTTTTTACGAATTCATAACTTGCCTTATAGTCCCTATAAATCGCAAGTAAAAAGAAGGCGAACATGAAATAATTGGAAAAAGGGTTTGGCTTAGCTACGGGGAATAATTTTTTGTTGGGATTTATACACCATCCAACATTTTTATTGTTTACATTTTTTTTATATGGACGGGAACTGGTTCTTACATACGTACGCCATTTGCAAGACTTGATTCGAATTCTTTAGGATTTTCAAGTTTTGTTTGATATTAAGGTCTTCAAAAAATGTAGGTACACATATGTAAGTATGTACATTCTTGAAGTTTAAACACAAACTTACTTCTTGCTGTATTTATAAACACGTCCTTGCAGAAATGGATTTTTGTTTTGAATTTTGCTACCTTACCTTACCTACATATCATATACCTACATACATAATATTTATAACAAAGATATTTTGTTTGTTTGAGGTTTATATAATAGATACTTGTTGTACTACCCAGCTTAGCTCGCGTGAAAGAATTTTATTGTTAAACCAAAATATTTCTTTCAACTTATCTTCTATAGAATTGCTTAAAATACCCCGGGTTTTTTTACATTTCTAATACCTAATTGTTTAATTTTTACTTGCGATTATACGTTGGTAGGTATAAGTTATGCATTCGTGCAGAAAAAAAAAATGAGATAACAATCAAATATAACATTACGATGATAGTTGATAGAGAAACATATTTGAGTCACTAGCAAAATTCCGTCCGTCTACTAAACGTTTTGCAAATCGTCTTTAAATTTGGAATACCTGTAAGTTTATTTTGACATTCGACAGAGAATTTCTTTTATTTGCTTTTTAGCTGAAATATTAACGGTACTTGCCATATATATAACCGTAACGTAAAAGCTTATTTTTCTTTAAAACGACTCCAGGAATTTTCTATGTAAATAATCAATGTGCATTAAATTTTGGAAAAACAAATGTATGACGGTGGGCTAAAACCGGTACTTCCCATAGGAGCTTTTTTTTGTTATCGACTTTCCTGGCAACTGGTTAGGTAACCGATTACAACCAAAATTGATATTCAAGAAAATGTAAGTAGCCTAAGTAATCTTACACTAAAATATTCTCGAAAACTTTTTTGTGCTTTTAATATTTTTTTAAAAAAATCTAAAAAAAAAATCAATATTTAGAAAACGGGTAGGTGAATTTTTACTTGCGAATAAAGGTACTATAAGGCAAGTTTAATATTCATGTAGAGGGAGGGGTTCTATCTCGCCCCGTTTAGGCAGGAGGGGCAATTTCTTAAAAAAAGCACTTGCATTGGAAAAAAATATATTTAAAAATAACGACAACACTTAAAATAATGTGCTATACCTTTTTTTAAAGCCAAAAGTCTGTTTTATCATATTTTTTAAACCTTTAAATATCTATTGAATAAATTGCACGACTACACCGCACGTACTTGCTCATATGTGCGGTCACATCGTCGAATAAATAAAATGCACGACTGGGTCGCACGAACTTGTTCTTATGCTAGATAATTGCTTAGTGGCTGCATTATCTATGTACTGTACATAATATTTAAAAATAAACCACCAAACCAAATACACTGCCGCTCATCTGAATAGGTTCAATTTTTTGTTCACCTTACTGTCTCTTCATATATACTGCAATTACAGCAATTACAGCATCATTGTAAGCTTAGTTTGAGAGAAAAAAAAATGTTTAACCCTTACCGTTATTCTCATAAAAACGAAAACTTTTTGTTGGCTCATTTGAATAGGTTCAACGAATGAAATGAAATAAAACATGAAAAGTAATTGTAATTTAATGATTTATTTTGCACTTTTGTATAGGTAGGAGTATAACAACAATAATTAATAATGCGTATTGCCGTTTTTTTACTTGCGATTTATAGGGACTATAAGGCAAGTTATGCATTCGTAAAAAAAAAAAAATTCTAACAATCAAAAATGCCATTACGATGATAGAGAAGTCAAAAAAAGTGGGTCCTGAAATTCCGTCCGTCTGTCTGTCTGTCTGTCTGTCCGTATCGATACCTACAGCCCAAACGGTTAGGCGGATTTGATTCAAACTTGGTATATAGTATTTTTAGAGTGCTCTACCCGACAGTTTTTGGAATTGGCATTCTAGCTCAAAAACTAACGGTACCTGCCATATAACTTTTAATGAAAAACTTATTTTTCTCGAAAACGGCTCCTACGATTTTGATAAAACTTTCAGAATGATGTTTTCTGTGCAAAATCTATCTTTTAATTATAATGAATTTTTCAGAAAAAGTTTTATAACGGTATCTCCCATATGACCGGTTTTTTAAAATCAGACTTTCTCGTTAATTAATTAACGGATTTTTATGAAATTTTCAAAATATGTAGAGCTTTATGATTTTAATAATATTGCTTTTTAAAATGTTCAAAAACATTTTTTTTTAATTTTTAATAATTTTTTTAAAAAAATATTTTGTTTTTTGAATATTTTTAAAACGGTTTAATAGATTTTTTTTTAAATTTTTCTCCTAGTATAAGCTTTAGATTTCTTTGAATTGACATACTCAAAAAAAATTTAAAATATGTTTTCGAAAAGTTTTTCAAAAAAAACATTTTATTGAAAAAACTGGTCGAACGATTTTGAAATGAAAAATTCATAAAATATAAAACAGCAAAAGACATAAGATGGTTTACAACATTTTTTCCAAAAAACGTTATGAATAGTGTTTTTTTGATTTCATAAAAAATTGTCCCACAAATTTTATTTCATATTGCTCGGTTAAGCCCTAGCCATTAGTCAAATAAAAGAAGGTGACAACCTACATACATACCTACGTATTTTAAAGCATTTCATCATCATAAAAGCACACAGAATAAATAATGAGCCTATGATAAACACACAAAAACAACTAACAAATAAAAAGAATTATTCGATTACTACTGAATGCAAAAATTTCAATCGAGAAAACAAAAGTTTACACCTTCCTATAAATAAACAAGACCACTGTGTTAACTTTTAATATTGTCGCTTTACATACTCGCAGTTGGAACGTGTATCTTATATTAAGTACCTACCTTCCTTCCAACCTTATTATAGGTAAATAATATCCTTAATAAATTCCATTAATACCTACCCACATCATACGTTTATCGATCCATCAAACATAATTCAGCTATTTTAATTAATTTGATTTCAAAAAGCAAATTATTGTTATTGGGACCTATACAGGTCCCTATACCTAGCATTATTGCCCTACTGCTAATTCCCACGAATCTGTATGCCAGTTGTTCAATTTTTTCCATACCAAAACGAAAATTAAACTGAAAAAAGTCCTTTATATCTTCCTATCAGCAAATTATATTATAAGCACTAAACAACAAGCGGAAAGATAATACACTAAAAAACTGCAAAAGCTAACAATCCTATATATTTATGTGTTTATCCCTTCATCGTGACGCATGTTCGTTCGAGCTTCAAACCACAACGATTCTAAAGAAGTTGAACGTCAAAAAAACATTAAAATTAAATCTTTCTCAAAAAGACGCCTGTACCTAAAAAGGATTAGCACACGGGAGCAAGTACGTGCGACCCAGTCGTGCCTTTTATTTAATATCGTTTCGTAAATTCGATTTGGAATAGAACCATACAATTTGTCCAGGTATTGAAGGGAGATTTCGGTCCAAGCTTTTTTATTGCTTTGATCAATGTTTTTTTTGTCTTCGAATTGTCTCCCTGACTCGTACACTCGTGCCCACACATTGTCTATAATGTTTAGGTCAGGAGAGTATGGAGGCCACACCAGCATCTTAACATTTTGGCTTTGAATCCACACTTGAATCCACCATCCTCGCTGCGTGGAAAGGGGCATTATCATGTTGGAATTTCCACGATATTGGTCCAAACAGGTAAGCCTTTTGTAGCACACCTTTGTAAGTATTTGCATTCATCCATGATGTAAGGAATTGGAGTTCCAAGGTTCCATAGAAGGAAATAGCTCCCCACACCATAACACTGCCTTCACAGCTATGCAGACGGCTTAAATAATGCTCCTCTTTTTGAAGGTCATGAAAATAATAATTGTAGCCATCAGGCCTCTAAATTTTTTTGTCTGAAAAAATCACTTGCTGTCACTTTTTATCCTTATTTTTGATGCGGAATCATGAAAATTGGAGGCTACTCTGAAGATTGCTCGTCTATCGGCTCTTGATGTGGCCGTATAACTTCCAAATTTCATATTTTTGCATTACTCTTCGACATTTCGCAAATAACCGCTCACTACCTTTTGACTTCTTCCAATTTTGTTCGCTATGCACCGTTGGTAGGCCTTATTCTCGAAATGCTTTTATTTTACCCTTTTCTTCCTCGCTTAAAAATTTTCCGCGACCAATTTTCGTCTTCAACAGGTAAAATACAAAAAGGTTTATTGGCAGAAAAATGTTTGAGTACAATTGACGGACGCAACTACCCGTAAACTAAAGTTTTTGCTGTTGAACCTATTCAAATGAACCAAAAAATATGTTCGTTTTTAAGAATGCATTTGGACTAGCTGGCGTGTGAGAATAACGGTAAAAGATACATTTATGTCTCCCCAACTACTGTTAAGCGAGTGGGTATAGACAATATTAAGTTAACACAGTGGTTTTGTTTATTTATAGGCAGGTGTAAACTTTTGTTATCTTGATTGAAATTAATGCATTCAGTAGTAATCGAATAGTTTTTTTATTTGTTAGTTGTTTTTGTGTGTTTATCATAGGCTTCCTTATATATCCTGTGTGCTTTTATGATGATGAAATGCTTTAAAATACGTAGGTATGTATGTAGGTTGTCACCTTCTTTTATTTGACTAATGGCTAGGGCTTAGCCGACCAATATGAAATAAAATTTTGGGGAATTTTGTTTATGAAATCAAAAAAACACTATTCATAAAGTTTTGTGGCAAAAATGTTGTAAGCCATCTTATTTCGTTTGCTGTTTTCTATTTTATGAATTTTTCATTTCAAAATCGTTCGACCAGTTTTAAAAAAAAATGTTTTTTTTGAAAAACTTTTCGAAAACATATTTAAAATTTTTTTTTTTGAGTATGTCAATTTTAAGAAATCTATAGTTTATACTAGGAGAAAAATTAAGAAAAAAATCTATAGATCCGCTTTCAAAATATTCAAAAAACAATATATTTTTTTTTAAATTATTACAAATTAAAAAAAAAGTTTTTGAAAATTTTTGAAGGCAATATTATTTAAATCATAAAACACGACATATTTTGAAAATTTCATCAAAATCCGTTTATTAGTTAACGAGAAAGTCTGATTTTAAAAAACCGGTCATATGGGAGGTACCGTTATAAAACTTTTTCTGAAAAATCCATTAAAACTAAAAGATAGATTTTGCATAGAAAACATCATTCTGAAAGTTTTATCAAAATCGTAGGAGCCGTTTTCGAGAAAAATAAGTTTTTCATTAAAAGTTATATGGCAAGTACCGTTAGTCTTGGAGCTAGAATGCCAATTTCAAAAACTGTCGGGTAGAGCACTCTAAAAATACTACATACCAAGTTTGAATCAAATCGGCCCAACCGTTTAGGCTGTAGATATCGATACGGACATACAGACAGACAGGCAGACAGACGAACGGAATTTCCGGACCCACTTTTTTTGACTTCTCTATCATCGTAATGTCATGTTTGATTGTTAGATTTTTTTTTACGAATTCATAACTTGCCTTATAGTCCCTATAAATCGCAAGTAAAAAGAAGGCGAACATGAAATAATTGGAAAAAGGGTTTGGCTTAGCTACGGGGAATAATTTTTTGTTGGGATTTATACACCATCCAACATTTTTATTGTTTACATTTTTTTTATATGGACGGGAACTGGTTCTTACATACGTACGCCATTTGCAAGACTTGATTCGAATTCTTTAGGATTTTCAAGTTTTGTTTGATATTAAGGTCTTCAAAAAATGTAGGTACACATATGTAAGTATGTACATTCTTGAAGTTTAAACACAAACTTACTTCTTGCTGTATTTATAAACACGTCCTTGCAGAAATGGATTTTTGTTTTGAATTTTGCTACCTTACCTTACCTACATATCATATACCTACATACATAATATTTATAACAAAGATATTTTGTTTGTTTGAGGTTTATATAATAGATACTTGTTGTACTACCCAGCTTAGCTCGCGTGAAAGAATTTTATTGTTAAACCAAAATATTTCTTTCAACTTATCTTCTATAGAATTGCTTAAAATACCCCGGGTTTTTTTACATTTCTAATACCTAATTGTTTAATTTTTACTTGCGATTATACGTTGGTAGGTATAAGTTATGCATTCGTGCAGAAAAAAAAAATGAGATAACAATCAAATATAACATTACGATGATAGTTGATAGAGAAACATATTTGAGTCACTAGCAAAATTCCGTCCGTCTACTAAACGTTTTGCAAATCGTCTTTAAATTTGGAATACCTGTAAGTTTATTTTGACATTCGACAGAGAATTTCTTTTATTTGCTTTTTAGCTGAAATATTAACGGTACTTGCCATATATATAACCGTAACGTAAAAGCTTATTTTTCTTTAAAACGACTCCAGGAATTTTCTATGTAAATAATCAATGTGCATTAAATTTTGGAAAAACAAATGTATGACGGTGGGCTAAAACCGGTACTTCCCATAGGAGCTTTTTTTTGTTATCGACTTTCCTGGCAACTGGTTAGGTAACCGATTACAACCAAAATTGATATTCAAGAAAATGTAAGTAGCCTAAGTAATCTTACACTAAAATATTCTCGAAAACTTTTTTGTGCTTTTAATATTTTTTTAAAAAAATCTAAAAAAAAAATCAATATTTAGAAAACGGGTAGGTGAATTTTTACTTGCGAATAAAGGTACTATAAGGCAAGTTTAATATTCATGTAGAGGGAGGGGTTCTATCTCGCCCCGTTTAGGCAGGAGGGGCAATTTCTTAAAAAAAGCACTTGCATTGGAAAAAAATATATTTAAAAATAACGACAACACTTAAAATAATGTGCTATACCTTTTTTTAAAGCCAAAAGTCTGTTTTATCATATTTTTTAAACCTTTAAATATCTATTGAATAAATTGCACGACTACACCGCACGTACTTGCTCATATGTGCGGTCACATCGTCGAATAAATAAAATGCACGACTGGGTCGCACGAACTTGTTCTTATGCTAGATAATTGCTTAGTGGCTGCATTATCTATGTACTGTACATAATATTTAAAAATAAACCACCAAACCAAATACACTGCCGCTCATCTGAATAGGTTCAATTTTTTGTTCACCTTACTGTCTCTTCATATATACTGCAATTACAGCAATTACAGCATCATTGTAAGCTTAGTTTGAGAGAAAAAAAAATGTTTAACCCTTACCGTTATTCTCATAAAAACGAAAACTTTTTGTTGGCTCATTTGAATAGGTTCAACGAATGAAATGAAATAAAACATGAAAAGTAATTGTAATTTAATGATTTATTTTGCACTTTTGTATAGGTAGGAGTATAACAACAATAATTAATAATGCGTATTGCCGTTTTTTTACTTGCGATTTATAGGGACTATAAGGCAAGTTATGCATTCGTAAAAAAAAAAAAATTCTAACAATCAAACATGCCATTACGATGATAGAGAAGTCAAAAAAAGTGGGTCCTGAAATTCCGTCCGTCTGTCTGTCTGTCTGTCTGTCCGTATCGATACCTACAGCCCAAACGGTTAGGCGGATTTGATTCAAACTTGGTATATAGTATTTTTAGAGTGCTCTACCCGACAGTTTTTGGAATTGGCATTCTAGCTCAAAAACTAACGGTACCTGCCATATAACTTTTAATGAAAAACTTATTTTTCTCGAAAACGGCTCCTACGATTTTGATAAAACTTTCAGAATGATGTTTTCTGTGCAAAATCTATCTTTTAATTATAATGAATTTTTCAGAAAAAGTTTTATAACGGTATCTCCCATATGACCGGTTTTTTAAAATCAGACTTTCTCGTTAATTAATTAACGGATTTTTATGAAATTTTCAAAATATGTAGAGCTTTATGATTTTAATAATATTGCTTTTTAAAATTTTCAAAAACATTTTTTTTTAATTTTTAATAATTTTTTTAAAAAAATATTTTGTTTTTTGAATATTTTTAAAACGGTTTAATAGATTTTTTTTAAAATTTTTCTCCTAGTATAAGCTTTAGATTTCTTTGAATTGACATACTCAAAAAAAATTTAAAATATGTTTTCGAAAAGTTTTTCAAAAAAAACATTTTATTGAAAAAACTGGTCGAACGATTTTGAAATGAAAAATTCATAAAATATAAAACAGCAAAAGACATAAGATGGTTTACAACATTTTTTCCAAAAAACGTTATGAATAGTGTTTTTTTGATTTCATAAAAAATTGTCCCCCAAATTTTATTTCATATTGCTCGGTTAAGCCCTAGCCATTAGTCAAATAAAAGAAGGTGACAACCTACATACATACCTACGTATTTTAAAGCATTTCATCATCATAAAAGCACACAGAATAAATAATGAGCCTATGATAAACACACAAAAACAACTAACAAATAAAAAGAATTATTCGATTACTACTGAATGCAAAAATTTCAATCGAGAAAACAAAAGTTTACACCTTCCTATAAATAAACAAGACCACTGTGTTAACTTTTAATATTGTCGCTTTACATACTCGCAGTTGGAACGTGTATCTTATATTAAGTACCTACCTTCCTTCCAACCTTATTATAGGTAAATAATATCCTTAATAAATTCCATTAATACCTACCCACATCATACGTTTATCGATCCATCAAACATAATTCAGCTATTTTAATTAATTTGATTTCAAAAAGCAAATTATTGTTATTGGGACCTATACAGGTCCCTATACCTAGCATTATTGCCCTACTGCTAATTCCCACGAATCTGTATGCCAGTTGTTCAATTTTTTCCATACCAAAACGAAAATTAAACTGAAAAAAGTCCTTTATATCTTCCTATCAGCAAATTATATTATAAGCACTAAACAACAAGCGGAAAGATAATACACTAAAAAACTGCAAAAGCTAACAATCCTATATATTTATGTGTTTATCCCTTCATCGTGACGCATGTTCGTTCGAGCTTCAAACCACAACGATTCTAAAGAAGTTGAACGTCAAAAAAACATTAAAATTAAATCTTTCTCAAAAAGACGCCTGTACCTAAAAAGGATTAGCACACGGGAGCAAGTACGTGCGACCCAGTCGTGCCTTTTATTTAATATCGTTTCGTAAATTCGATTTGGAATAGAACCATACAATTTGTCCAGGTATTGAAGGGAGATTTCGGTCCAAGCTTTTTTATTGCTTTGATCAATGTTTTTTTGTCTTCGAATTGTCTCCCTGACTCGTACACTCGTGCCCACACATTGTCTATAATGTTTAGGTCAGGAGAGTATGGAGGCCACACCAGCATCTTAACATTTTGGCTTTGAATCCACACTTGAATCCACCATCCTCGCTGCGTGGAAAGGGGCATTATCATGTTGGAATTTCCACGATATTGGTCCAAACAGGTAAGCCTTTTGTAGCACACCTTTGTAAGTATTTGCATTCATCCATGATGTAAGGAATTGGAGTTCCAAGGTTCCATAGAAGGAAATAGCTCCCCACACCATAACACTGCCTTCACAGCTATGCAGACGGCTTAAATAATGCTCCTCTTTTTGAAGGTCATGAAAATAATAATTGTAGCCATCAGGCCTCTAAATTTTTTTGTCTGAAAAAATCACTTGCTGTCACTTTTTATCCTTATTTTTGATGCGGAATCATGAAAATTGGAGGCTACTCTGAAGATTGCTCGTCTATCGGCTCTTGATGTGGCCGTATAACTTCCAAATTTCATATTTTTGCATTACTCTTCGACATTTCGCAAATAACCGCTCACTACCTTTTGACTTCTTCCAATTTTGTTCGCTATGCACCGTTGGTAGGCCTTATTCTCGAAATGCTTTTATTTTACCCTTTTCTTCCTCGCTTAAAAATTTTCCGCGACCAATTTTCGTCTTCAACAGGTAAAATACAAAAAGGTTTATTGGCAGAAAAATGTTTGAGTACAATTGACGGACGCAACTACCCGTAAACTAAAGTTTTTGCTGTTGAACCTATTCAAATGAACCAAAAAATATGTTCGTTTTTAAGAATGCATTTGGACTAGCTGGCGTGTGAGAATAACGGTAAAAGATACATTTATGTCTCCCCAACTACTGTTAAGCGAGTGGGTATAGACAATATTAAGTTAACACAGTGGTTTTGTTTATTTATAGGCAGGTGTAAACTTTTGTTATCTTGATTGAAATTAATGCATTCAGTAGTAATCGAATAGTTTTTTTATTTGTTAGTTGTTTTTGTGTGTTTATCATAGGCTTCCTTATATATCCTGTGTGCTTTTATGATGATGAAATGCTTTAAAATACGTAGGTATGTATGTAGGTTGTCACCTTCTTTTATTTGACTAATGGCTAGGGCTTAGCCGACCAATATGAAATAAAATTTTGGGGAATTTTGTTTATGAAATCAAAAAAACACTATTCATAAAGTTTTGTGGCAAAAATGTTGTAAGCCATCTTATTTCGTTTGCTGTTTTCTATTTTATGAATTTTTCATTTCAAAATCGTTCGACCAGTTTTAAAAAAAAATGTTTTTTTTGAAAAACTTTTCGAAAACATATTTAAAATTTTTTTTTTTGAGTATGTCAATTTTAAGAAATCTATAGTTTATACTAGGAGAAAAATTAAGAAAAAAATCTATAGATCCGCTTTCAAAATATTCAAAAAACAATATATTTTTTTTTAAATTATTACAAATTAAAAAAAAAGTTTTTGAAAATTTTTGAAGGCAATATTATTTAAATCATAAAACACGACATATTTTGAAAATTTCATCAAAATCCGTTTATTAGTTAACGAGAAAGTCTGATTTTAAAAAACCGGACATATGGGAGGTACCGTTATAAAACTTTTTCTGAAAAATCCATTAAAACTAAAAGATAGATTTTGCATAGAAAACATCATTCTGAAAGTTTTATCAAAATCGTAGGAGCCGTTTTCGAGAAAAATAAGTTTTTCATTAAAAGTTATATGGCAAGTACCGTTAGTCTTGGAGCTAGAATGCCAATTTCAAAAACTGTCGGGTAGAGCACTCTAAAAATACTACATACCAAGTTTGAATCAAATCGGCCCAACCGTTTAGGCTGTAGATATCGATACGGACATACAGACAGACAGGCAGACAGACGAACGGAATTTCCGGACCCACTTTTTTTGACTTCTCTATCATCGTAATGTCATGTTTGATTGTTAGATTTTTTTTTACGAATTCATAACTTGCCTTATAGTCCCTATAAATCGCAAGTAAAAAGAAGGCGAACATGAAATAATTGGAAAAAGGGTTTGGCTTAGCTACGGGGAATAATTTTTTGTTGGGATTTATACACCATCCAACATTTTTATTGTTTACATTTTTTTTATATGGACGGGAACTGGTTCTTACATACGTACGCCATTTGCAAGACTTGATTCGAATTCTTTAGGATTTTCAAGTTTTGTTTGATATTAAGGTCTTCAAAAAATGTAGGTACACATATGTAAGTATGTACATTCTTGAAGTTTAAACACAAACTTACTTCTTGCTGTATTTATAAACACGTCCTTGCAGAAATGGATTTTTGTTTTGAATTTTGCTACCTTACCTTACCTACATATCATATACCTACATACATAATATTTATAACAAAGATATTTTGTTTGTTTGAGGTTTATATAATAGATACTTGTTGTACTACCCAGCTTAGCTCGCGTGAAAGAATTTTATTGTTAAACCAAAATATTTCTTTCAACTTATCTTCTATAGAATTGCTTAAAATACCCCGGGTTTTTTTACATTTCTAATACCTAATTGTTTAATTTTTACTTGCGATTATACGTTGGTAGGTATAAGTTATGCATTCGTGCAGAAAAAAAAAATGAGATAACAATCAAATATAACATTACGATGATAGTTGATAGAGAAACATATTTGAGTCACTAGCAAAATTCCGTCCGTCTACTAAACGTTTTGCAAATCGTCTTTAAATTTGGAATACCTGTAAGTTTATTTTGACATTCGACAGAGAATTTCTTTTATTTGCTTTTTAGCTGAAATATTAACGGTACTTGCCATATATATAACCGTAACGTAAAAGCTTATTTTTCTTTAAAACGACTCCAGGAATTTTCTATGTAAATAATCAATGTGCATTAAATTTTGGAAAAACAAATGTATGACGGTGGGCTAAAACCGGTACTTCCCATAGGAGCTTTTTTTTGTTATCGACTTTCCTGGCAACTGGTTAGGTAACCGATTACAACCAAAATTGATATTCAAGAAAATGTAAGTAGCCTAAGTAATCTTACACTAAAATATTCTCGAAAACTTTTTTGTGCTTTTAATATTTTTTTAAAAAAATCTAAAAAAAAAATCAATATTTAGAAAACGGGTAGGTGAATTTTTACTTGCGAATAAAGGTACTATAAGGCAAGTTTAATATTCATGTAGAGGGAGGGGTTCTATCTCGCCCCGTTTAGGCAGGAGGGGCAATTTCTTAAAAAAAGCACTTGCATTGGAAAAAAATATATTTAAAAATAACGACAACACTTAAAATAATGTGCTATACCTTTTTTTAAAGCCAAAAGTCTGTTTTATCATATTTTTTAAACCTTTAAATATCTATTGAATAAATTGCACGACTACACCGCACGTACTTGCTCATATGTGCGGTCACATCGTCGAATAAATAAAATGCACGACTGGGTCGCACGAACTTGTTCTTATGCTAGATAATTGCTTAGTGGCTGCATTATCTATGTACTGTACATAATATTTAAAAATAAACCACCAAACCAAATACACTGCCGCTCATCTGAATAGGTTCAATTTTTTGTTCACCTTACTGTCTCTTCATATATACTGCAATTACAGCAATTACAGCATCATTGTAAGCTTAGTTTGAGAGAAAAAAAAATGTTTAACCCTTACCGTTATTCTCATAAAAACGAAAACTTTTTGTTGGCTCATTTGAATAGGTTCAACGAATGAAATGAAATAAAACATGAAAAGTAATTGTAATTTAATGATTTATTTTGCACTTTTGTATAGGTAGGAGTATAACAACAATAATTAATAATGCGTATTGCCGTTTTTTTACTTGCGATTTATAGGGACTATAAGGCAAGTTATGCATTCGTAAAAAAAAAAAAATTCTAACAATCAAACATGCCATTACGATGATAGAGAAGTCAAAAAAAGTGGGTCCTGAAATTCCGTCCGTCTGTCTGTCTGTCTGTCTGTCCGTATCGATACCTACAGCCCAAACGGTTAGGCGGATTTGATTCAAACTTGGTATATAGTATTTTTAGAGTGCTCTACCCGACAGTTTTTGGAATTGGCATTCTAGCTCAAAAACTAACGGTACCTGCCATATAACTTTTAATGAAAAACTTATTTTTCTCGAAAACGGCTCCTACGATTTTGATAAAACTTTCAGAATGATGTTTTCTGTGCAAAATCTATCTTTTAATTATAATGAATTTTTCAGAAAAAGTTTTATAACGGTATCTCCCATATGACCGGTTTTTTAAAATCAGACTTTCTCGTTAATTAATTAACGGATTTTTATGAAATTTTCAAAATATGTAGAGCTTTATGATTTTAATAATATTGCTTTTTAAAATGTTCAAAAACATTTTTTTTTAATTTTTAATAATTTTTTTAAAAAAATATTTTGTTTTTTGAATATTTTTAAAACGGTTTAATAGATTTTTTTTTAAATTTTTCTCCTAGTATAAGCTTTAGATTTCTTTGAATTGACATACTCAAAAAAAATTTAAAATATGTTTTCGAAAAGTTTTTCAAAAAAAACATTTTATTGAAAAAACTGGTCGAACGATTTTGAAATGAAAAATTCATAAAATATAAAACAGCAAAAGACATAAGATGGTTTACAACATTTTTTCCAAAAAACGTTATGAATAGTGTTTTTTTGATTTCATAAAAAATTGTCCCACAAATTTTATTTCATATTGCTCGGTTAAGCCCTAGCCATTAGTCAAATAAAAGAAGGTGACAACCTACATACATACCTACGTATTTTAAAGCATTTCATCATCATAAAAGCACACAGAATAAATAATGAGCCTATGATAAACACACAAAAACAACTAACAAATAAAAAGAATTATTCGATTACTACTGAATGCAAAAATTTCAATCGAGAAAACAAAAGTTTACACCTTCCTATAAATAAACAAGACCACTGTGTTAACTTTTAATATTGTCGCTTTACATACTCGCAGTTGGAACGTGTATCTTATATTAAGTACCTACCTTCCTTCCAACCTTATTATAGGTAAATAATATCCTTAATAAATTCCATTAATACCTACCCACATCATACGTTTATCGATCCATCAAACATAATTCAGCTATTTTAATTAATTTGATTTCAAAAAGCAAATTATTGTTATTGGGACCTATACAGGTCCCTATACCTAGCATTATTGCCCTACTGCTAATTCCCACGAATCTGTATGCCAGTTGTTCAATTTTTTCCATACCAAAACGAAAATTAAACTGAAAAAAGTCCTTTATATCTTCCTATCAGCAAATTATATTATAAGCACTAAACAACAAGCGGAAAGATAATACACTAAAAAACTGCAAAAGCTAACAATCCTATATATTTATGTGTTTATCCCTTCATCGTGACGCATGTTCGTTCGAGCTTCAAACCACAACGATTCTAAAGAAGTTGAACGTCAAAAAAACATTAAAATTAAATCTTTCTCAAAAAGACGCCTGTACCTAAAAAGGATTAGCACACGGGAGCAAGTACGTGCGACCCAGTCGTGCCTTTTATTTAATATCGTTTCGTAAATTCGATTTGGAATAGAACCATACAATTTGTCCAGGTATTGAAGGGAGATTTCGGTCCAAGCTTTTTTATTGCTTTGATCAATGTTTTTTTTGTCTTCGAATTGTCTCCCTGACTCGTACACTCGTGCCCACACATTGTCTATAATGTTTAGGTCAGGAGAGTATGGAGGCCACACCAGCATCTTAACATTTTGGCTTTGAATCCACACTTGAATCCACCATCCTCGCTGCGTGGAAAGGGGCATTATCATGTTGGAATTTCCACGATATTGGTCCAAACAGGTAAGCCTTTTGTAGCACACCTTTGTAAGTATTTGCATTCATCCATGATGTAAGGAATTGGAGTTCCAAGGTTCCATAGAAGGAAATAGCTCCCCACACCATAACACTGCCTTCACAGCTATGCAGACGGCTTAAATAATGCTCCTCTTTTTGAAGGTCATGAAAATAATAATTGTAGCCATCAGGCCTCTAAATTTTTTTGTCTGAAAAAATCACTTGCTGTCACTTTTTATCCTTATTTTTGATGCGGAATCATGAAAATTGGAGGCTACTCTGAAGATTGCTCGTCTATCGGCTCTTGATGTGGCCGTATAACTTCCAAATTTCATATTTTTGCATTACTCTTCGACATTTCGCAAATAACCGCTCACTACCTTTTGACTTCTTCCAATTTTGTTCGCTATGCACCGTTGGTAGGCCTTATTCTCGAAATGCTTTTATTTTACCCTTTTCTTCCTCGCTTAAAAATTTTCCGCGACCAATTTTCGTCTTCAACAGGTAAAATACAAAAAGGTTTATTGGCAGAAAAATGTTTGAGTACAATTGACGGACGCAACTACCCGTAAACTAAAGTTTATGCTGTTGAACCTATTCAAATGAACCAAAAAATATGTTCGTTTTTAAGAATGCATTTGGACTAGCTGGCGTGTGAGAATAACGGTAAAAGATACATTTATGTCTCCCCAACTACTGTTAAGCGAGTGGGTATAGACAATATTAAGTTAACACAGTGGTTTTGTTTATTTATAGGCAGGTGTAAACTTTTGTTTTCTTGATTGAAATTAATGCATTCAGTAGTAATCGAATAGTTTTTTTATTTGTTAGTTGTTTTTGTGTGTTTATCATAGGCTTCCTTATATATCCTGTGTGCTTTTATGATGATGAAATGCTTTAAAATACGTAGGTATGTATGTAGGTTGTCACCTTCTTTTATTTGACTAATGGCTAGGGCTTAGCCGACCAATATGAAATAAAATTTTGGGGAATTTTTTTTATGAAATCAAAAAAACACTATTCATAAAGTTTTGTGGCAAAAATGTTGTAAGCCATCTTATTTCGTTTGCTGTTTTCTATTTTATGAATTTTTCATTTCAAAATCGTTCGACCAGTTTTAAAAAAAAAATGTTTTTTTTGAAAAACTTTTCGAAAACATATTTAAAATTTTTTTTTTGAGTATGTCAATTTTAAGAAATCTATAGTTTATACTAGGAGAAAAATTAAGAAAAAAATCTATAGATCCGCTTTCAAAATATTCAAAAAACAATATATTTTTTTTTTAAATTATTACAAATTAAAAAAAAAAGTTTTTGAACATTTTTGAAGGCAATATTATTTAAATCAAAAACACTACATATTTTGAAAATTTCATCAAAATCCGTTTATTAGTTAACGAGAAAGTCTGATTTTAAAAAACCGGTCATATGGGAGGTACCGTTATAAAACTTTTTTCTGAAAAATCCATTATAATTAAAAGATAGATTTTGCACAGAAAACATCATTCTGAAAGTTTTATCAAAATCGTAGGAGCCGTTTTCGAGAAAAATAAGTTTTTCATATGTAGAGCTTTATGATTTAAATAATATTGCTTTTTAAAATTTTCAAAAACATTTTTTTTTAATTTTTAATAATTTTTTTAAAAAAATATTTTGTTTTTTGAATATTTTTAAAACGGTTTAATAGATTTCTTTTAAATTTTTTCTCCTAGTATAAGCTTTAGATTTCTTTGAATTGACATACTCAAAAAAAATTTAAAATATGTTTTCGAAAAGTTTTTCAAAAAAACATTTTATTGAAAAAACTGGTCGAACGATTTGAAATCAAAAATTCATAAAATATAAAACAGCAAAAGACATAAGATGGTTTACAACATTTTTTCATAAAAACGTTATGAATAGTGTTTTTTTGATTTCATAAAAAATTGTCCCCCAAATTTTATTTCATATTGCTCGGTTAAGCCCTAGCCATTAGTCAAATAAAAGAAGGTGACAACCTACATACATACCTACGTATTTTAAAGCATTTCATCATCATAAAAGCACACAGAATAAATAATGAGCCTATGATAAACACACAAAAACAACTAACAAATAAAAAGAATTATTCGATTACTACTGAATGCAAAAATTTCAATCGAGAAAACAAAAGTTTACACCTTCCTATAAATAAACAAAACCACTGTGTTAACTTTTAATATTGTCGCTTTACATACTCGCAGTTGGAACGTGTATCTTACCTACCTTCCTTCCAACCTTATTATAGGTAAATAATATCCTTAATAAATTCCATTAATACCTACCCACATCATACGTTTATCGATCCATCAAACATAATTCAGCTATTTTAATTAATTTGATTTCAAAAAGCAAATTATTGTTATTGGGACCTATACAGGTCCCTATACCTAGCATTATTGCCCTACTGCTAATTCCCACGAATCTGTATGCCAGTTGTTCAATTTTTTTCCATACCAAAACGAAAATTAAACTGAAAAAAGTCCTTTATATCTTCCTATTAGCAAATTATATTATAAGCACTAAACAACAAGCGGAAAGATAATACACTAAAAAACTGCAAAAGCTAACAATCCTATATATTTATGTGTTTATCCCTTCATCGTGATGCATGTTCGTTCGAGCTTCAAACCACAACGATTCTAAAGAAGTTGAACGTCAAAAAAACATTAAAATTAAATCTTTCTCAAAAAGACGCCTGTACCTAAAAAGGATTAGCACACGGGAGCAAGTACGTGCGACCCAGTCGTGCCTTTTATTTAATATCGTTTCGTAAATTCGATTTGGAATAGAACCATACAATTTGTCCAGGTATTGAAGGGAGATTTCGGTCCAAGCTTTTTTATTGCTTTGATCAATGTTTTTTTGTCTTCGAATTGTCTCCCTGACTCGTACACTCGTGCCCACACATTGTCTATAATGTTTAGGTCAGAAGAGTATGGAGGCCACACCAGCATCTTAACATTTTGGCTTTGAATCCACTGTTTTACCATCCTCGCTGCGTGGAAAGGGGCATTATCATGTTGGAATTTCCACGATATTGGTCCAAACAGGTAAGCCTTTTGTAGCACACCTTTGTAAGTATTTGCATTCATCCATGATGTAAGGAATTGGAGTTCCAAGGTTCCATAGAAGGAAATAGCTCCCCACACCATAACACTGCCTTCACAGCTATGCAGACGGCTTAAATAATGCTCCTCTTTTTGAAGGTCATGAAAATAATAATTGTAGCCATCAGGCCTCTAAATTTTTTTGTCTGAAAAAATCACTTGCTGTCACTTTTTATCCTTATTTTTGATGCGGAATCATGAAAATTGGAGGCTACTCTGAAGATTGCTCGTCTATCGGCTCTTGATGTGGCCGTATAACTTCCAAATTTTATATTTTTGCATTACTCTTCGACATTTCGCAAATAACCGCTCACTACCTTTTGACTTCTTCGAATTTTGTTCGCTATGCACCGTTGGTTTAGGCCTTATTCTCGAAATGCTTTTATTTTACCCTTTTCTTCCTCGCTTAAAAATTTTCCGCGACCAATTTTCGTCTTCAACAGGTAAAATACAAAAAGGTTTATTGGCAGAAAAATGTTTGAGTACAATTGACGGACGCAACTACCCGTAAACTAAAGTTTTTGCTGTTGAACCTATTCAAATGAACCAAAAAATATGTTCGTTTTTAAGAATGCATTTGGACTAGCTGGCGTGTGAGAATAACGGTAAAAGATACATTTTTGTCTCCCCAACTACTGTTAAGCGAGTGGGTATAGACAATATTAAGTTAACACAGTGGTTTTGTTTATTTATAGGCAGGTGTAAACTTTTGTTTTCTTGATTGAAATTAATGCATTCAGTAGTAATCTATCAAAATATTCAAAAAACAATATATTTTTTTTTTAAATTATTACAAATTAAAAAAAAAGTATTTGAAAATTTTTTAAGGCAATATTATTTAAATCAAAAACACTACATATTTTGAAAATTTCATCAAAATCCGTTTATTAGTTAACGAGAAAGTCTGATTTTAAAAAACCGGTCATATGGGAGGTACCGTTATAAAACTTTTTTTGAAAAATCCATTAAAACTAAAAGATAGATTTTGCATAGAAAATATCATTCTGAAAGTTTTATCAAAATCGTAGGAGCCGTTTTCGAGAAAAATAAGTTTTTCATTAAAAGTTATATGGCAAGTACCGTTAGTCTTGGAGCTAGAATGCCAATTTCAAAAACTGTCGGGTAGAGCACTCTAAAAATACTACATACCAAGTTTGAATCAAATCGGCCCAACCGTTTAGGCTGTAGATATCGATACGGACATACAGACAGACAGGCAGACAGACGAACGGAATTTCCGGACCCACTTTTTTGACTTCTCTATCATCGTAATGTCATGTTTGATTGTTAGAATTTTTTTTACGAATTCATAACTTGCCTTATAGTCAAGTAAAAAGAAGGCGAACATGAAATAATTGGAAAAAGGGTTTGGCTTAGCTACGGGGAATAATTTTTTGTTGGGATTTATACACCATCCAACATTTTTATTGTTTACATTTTTTTTATATGGACGGGAACTGGTTCTTACATACGTACGCCATTGACAAGACTTTATTCGAATTCTTTAGTATTTTCAAGTTTTGTTTGATATTAAGGTCTTCAAAATATGTAGGTACACATATGTAAGTATGTACATTCTTGAAGTTTAAACACAAACTTACTTCTTGCTGTATTTATAAACACGTCCTTGCAGAAATGGATTTTTGTTTTGAATTTTGCTACCTTACCTTACCTACATATCATATACCTACATACATAATATGTATAACAAAGATATTTTGTTTGTTTGAGGTTTATATAATAGATACTGTTGTACTACCCAGCTTAGCTCGCGCGAAAGAATTTTATTGTTAAACCAAAATATTTCTTTCAACTTATCTTCTATAGAATTGCTAAAAATACCCCGGGTTTTTTTACATTTCTAATACCTAATTGTTTAATTTTTACTTGCGATTATACGTTGGTAGGTATAAGTTATGCATTCGTGCAGAAAAAAAAATGAGATAACAATCAAATATAACATTACGATGATAGTTGATAGAGAAACATATTTGAGTCACTAGCAAAATTCCGTTCGTCTACTAAACGTTTGGCAAATCGTCTTTAAATTTGGAATACCTGTAAGTTTATTTTGACATTCGACAGAGAATTTCTTTTATTTGCTTTTTAGCTGAAATATTAACGGTACCTGCCATATATATAACCGTAACGTAAAAGCTTATTTTTCTTAAAAACGACTCCAGGAATTTTCTATGTAAATAATCAATGTGCATTAAATTTTGGAAAAAAAAAATGTATGACGGTGGGCTAAAACCGGTACTTCCCATAGGAGTTTTTTTTTTGCTATCGACTTTCCTGGCAACTGGTTAGGTAACCGATTACAACCAAAATTGATATTCAAGAAAATGTAAGTAGCCTAAGTAATCTTACACTAAAATATTCTCGAAAACTTTTTTGTGTTTTTAATATTTTTTAAAAAAAATCAATATTTAGAAAACGGGTAGGTGAATTTTTACTTGCGAATAAAGGTACTATAAGGCAAGTTTAATATTCATGTAGAGGGAGGGGTTCTATCTCGCCCCGTTTAGGCAGGAGGGGCGATTTCCTAAAAAAGCAATTGCATTGAAAAAAATATATTTAAAAATAACGACAACACTTAAAATAATGTGCTATACCTTTTTTAAAGCCAAAAGTCTGTTTTATCATATTTTTTAAACCTTTAAATATCTATTGAATAAATTGCACGACTGGACCGCACGTACTTGCTCATATGTGCGGTCACATCGTCGAATACAATTTAAATTAAATGCACGACTGGGTCGCTTAGTGGCTGCATTATCTATGTACTGTACATAATATTTTAAAATAAACCACCAAACCAAATACACTCCCGCTCATCTAAATAGGTTCAATTTTTTGTTCACCTTACTTAATGAAGGAGCATCATTGTAAGCTTAGTTTGAGAGAAAAAAAAATGTTTAACCCTTACCGTTATTCTCACACGCCAGTTAGACCAAATGCATTTATAAAAACGAAAAATTTTTGTTGGCTCATTTGAATAGGTTCAACGAATGAAATGAAATAAAACATGAAAAGTAATTGTAATTTAATGATTTATTTTGCACTTTTGTATAGGTAGGAGTATAACAACAATAATTAATAATGCGTATTGTCGCTTTTTTTAATATCGTTTCGTAAATTCGATTTGGAATAGAACCATACAATTTGTCCAGGTATTGAAGGGAGATTTCGGTCCAAGCTTTTTTATTGCTTTGATCAATGTTTTTTTGTCTTCGAATTGTCTCCCTGACTCGTACACTCGTGCCCACACATTGTCTATAATGTTTAGGTCAGAAGAGTATGGAGGCCACACCAGCATCTTAACATTTTGGCTTTGAATCCACTGTTTTACCATCCTCGCTGCGTGGAAAGGGGCATTATCATGTTGGAATTTCCACGATATTGGTCCAAACAGGTAAGCCTTTTGTAGCACACCTTTGTAAGTATTTGCATTCATCCATGATGTAAGGAATTGGAGTTCCAAGGTTCCATAGAAGGAAATAGCTCCCCACACCATAACAGCCTTCACAGCTATGCAGACGGCTTAAATAATGCTCCTCTTTTTGAAGGTCATGAAAATAATAATTGTAGCCATCAGGCCTCTAAATTTTTTTGTCTGAAAAAATCACTTGCTGTCACTTTTTATCCTTATTTTTGATGCGGAATCATGAAAATTGGAGGCTACTCTGAAGATTGCTCGTCTATCGGCTCTTGATGTGGCCGTATAACTTCCAAATTTTATATTTTTGCATTACTCTTCGACATTTCGCAAATAACCGCTCACTACCTTTTGACTTCTTCGAATTTTGTTCGCTATGCACCGTTGGTTTAGGCCTTATTCTCGAAATGCTTTTATTTTACCCTTTTCTTCCTCGCTTAAAAATTTTCCGCGACCAATTTTCGTCTTCAACAGGTAAAATACAAAAAGGTTTATTGGCAGAAAAATGTTTGAGTACAATTGACGGACGCAACTACCCGTAAACTAAAGTTTTTGCTGTTGAACCTATTCAAATGAACCAAAAAATATGTTCGTTTTTAAGAATGCATTTGGACTAGCTGGCGTGTGAGAATAACGGTAAAAGATACATTTTTGTCTCCCCAACTACTGTTAAGCGAGTGGGTATAGACAATATTAAGTTAACACAGTGGTTTTGTTTATTTATAGGCAGGTGTAAACTTTTGTTTTCTTGATTGAAATTAATGCATTCAGTAGTAATCTATCAAAATATTCAAAAAACAATATATTTTTTTTTTAAATTATTACAAATTAAAAAAAAAGTATTTGAAAATTTTTTAAGGCAATATTATTTAAATCAAAAACACTACATATTTTGAAAATTTCATCAAAATCCGTTTATTAGTTAACGAGAAAGTCTGATTTTAAAAAACCGGTCATATGGGAGGTACCGTTATAAAACTTTTTTTGAAAAATCCATTAAAACTAAAAGATAGATTTTGCATAGAAAATATCATTCTGAAAGTTTTATCAAAATCGTAGGAGCCGTTTTCGAGAAAAATAAGTTTTTCATTAAAAGTTATATGGCAAGTACCGTTAGTCTTGGAGCTAGAATGCCAATTTCAAAAACTGTCGGGTAGAGCACTCTAAAAATACTACATACCAAGTTTGAATCAAATCGGCCCAACCGTTTAGGCTGTAGATATCGATACGGACATACAGACAGACAGGCAGACAGACGAACGGAATTTCCGGACCCACTTTTTTGACTTCTCTATCATCGTAATGTCATGTTTGAGTGTTAGAATTTTTTTTACGAATTCATAACTTGCCTTATAGTCAAGTAAAAAGAAGGCGAACATGAAATAATTGGAAAAAGGGTTTGGCTTAGCTACGGGGAATAATTTTTTGTTGGGATTTATACACCATCCAACATTTTTATTGTTTACATTTTTTTTATATGGACGGGAACTGGTTCTTACATACGTACGCCATTGACAAGACTTTATTCGAATTCTTTAGTATTTTCAAGTTTTGTTTGATATTAAGGTCTTCAAAATATGTAGGTACACATATGTAAGTATGTACATTCTTGAAGTTTAAACACAAACTTACTTCTTGCTGTATTTATAAACACGTCCTTGCAGAAATGGATTTTTGTTTTGAATTTTGCTACCTTACCTTACCTACATATCATATACCTACATACATAATATGTAAAACAAAGATATTTTGTTTGTTTGAGGTTTATATAATAGATACTTGTTGTACTACCCAGCTTAGCTCGCGCGAAAGAATTTTATTGTTAAACCAAAATATTTCTTTCAACTTATCTTCTATAGAATTGCTAAAAATACCCCGGGTTTTTTTACATTTCTAATACCTAATTGTTTAATTTTTACTTGCGATTATACGTTGGTAGGTATAAGTTATGCATTCGTGCAGAAAAAAAAATGAGATAACAATCAAATATAACATTACGATGATAGTTGATAGAGAAACATATTTGAGTCACTAGCAAAATTCCGTTCGTCTACTAAACGTTTGGCAAATCGTCTTTAAATTTGGAATACCTGTAAGTTTATTTTGACATTCGACAGAGAATTTCTTTTATTTGCTTTTTAGCTGAAATATTAACGGTACCTGCCATATATATAACCGTAACGTAAAAGCTTATTTTTCTTAAAAACGACTCCAGGAATTTTCTATGTAAATAATCAATGTGCATTAAATTTTGGAAAAAAAAAATTTATGACGGTGGGCTAAAACCGGTACTTCCCATAGGAGTTTTTTTTTTGCTATCGACTTTCCTGGCAACTGGTTAGGTAACCGATTACAACCAAAATTGATATTCAAGAAAATGTAAGTAGCCTAAGTAATCTTACACTAAAATATTCTCGAAAACTTTTTTGTGTTTTTAATATTTTTTAAAAAAAATCAATATTTAGAAAACGGGTAGGTGAATTTTTACTTGCGAATAAAGGTACTATAAGGCAAGTTTAATATTCATGTAGAGGGAGGGGTTCTATCTCGCCCCGTTTAGGCAGGAGGGGCGATTTCCTAAAAAAGCAATTGCATTGAAAAAAATATATTTAAAAATAACGACAACACTTAAAATAATGTGCTATACCTTTTTTAAAGCCAAAAGTCTGTTTTATCATATTTTTTAAACCTTTAAATATCTATTGAATAAATTGCACGACTGGACCGCACGTACTTGCTCATATGTGCGGTCACATCGTCGAATACAATTTAAATTAAATGCACGACTGGGTCGCTTGATGGCTGCATTATCTATGTACTGTACATAATATTTTAAAATAAACCACCAAACCAAATACACTCCCGCTCATCTAAATAGGTTCAATTTTTTGTTCACCTTACTTAATGAAGGAGCATCATTGTAAGCTTAGTTTGAGAGAAAAAAAAATGTTTAACCCTTACCGTTATTCTCACACGCCAGTTAGACCAAATGCATTTATAAAAACGAAAAATTTTTGTTGGCTCATTTGAATAGGTTCAACGAATGAAATGAAATAAAACATGAAAAGTAATTGTAATTTAATGATTTATTTTGCACTTTTGTATAGGTAGGAGTATAACAACAATAATTAATAATGCGTATTGTCGCTTTTTTTAATATCGTTTCGTAAATTCGATTTGGAATAGAACCATACAATTTGTCCAGGTATTGAAGGGAGATTTCGGTCCAAGCTTTTTTATTGCTTTGATCAATGTTTTTTTGTCTTCGAATTGTCTCCCTGACTCGTACACTCGTGCCCACACATTGTCTATAATGTTTAGGTCAGAAGAGTATGGAGGCCACACCAGCATCTTAACATTTTGGCTTTGAATCCACTGTTTTACCATCCTCGCTGCGTGGAAAGGGGCATTATCATGTTGGAATTTCCACGATATTGGTCCAAACAGGTAAGCCTTTTGTAGCACACCTTTGTAAGTATTTGCATTCATCCATGATGTAAGGAATTGGAGTTCCAAGGTTCCATAGAAGGAAATAGCTCCCCACACCATAACACTGCCTTCACAGCTATGCAGACGGCTTAAATAATGCTCCTCTTTTTGAAGGTCATGAAAATAATAATTGTAGCCATCAGGCCTCTAATTTTTTTTGTCTGAAAAAATCACTTGCTGTCACTTTTTATCCTTATTTTTGATGCGGAATCATGAAAATTGGAGGCTACTCTGAAGATTGCTCGTCTATCGGCTCTTGATGTGGCCGTATAACTTCCAAATTTTATATTTTTGCATTACTCTTCGACATTTCGCAAATAACCGCTCACTACCTTTTGACTTCTTCCAATTTTGTTCGCTATGCACCGTTGGTTTAGGCCTTATTCTCGAAATGCTTTTATTTTACCCTTTTCTTCCTCGCTTAAAAATTTTCCGCGACCAATTTTCGTCTTCAACAGGTAAAATACAAAAAGGTTTATTGGCAGAAAAATGTTTGAGTACAATTGACGGACGCAACTACCCGTAAACTAAAGTTTTTGCTGTTGAACCTATTCAAATGAACCAAAAAATATGTTCGTTTTTAAGAATGCATTTGGACTAGCTGGCGTGTGAGAATAACGGTAAAAGATACATTTTTGTCTCCCCAACTACTGTTAAGCGAGTGGGTATAGACAATATTAAGTTAACACAGTGGTTTTGTTTATTTATAGGCAGGTGTAAACTTTTGTTTTCTTGATTGAAATTAATGCATTCAGTAGTAATCGAATAGTTTTTTTATTTAATAGTTGTTTTTGTGTGTTTATCATAGGCTTCCTTATATATCCTGTGTGCTTTTATGATGATGAAATGCTTTAAAATACGTAGGTATGTATGTAGGTTGTCACCTTCGGCTTAGCCGACCAATATGAAATAAAATTTTGGGGAATTTTTTTTATGAAATCAAAACAACACTATTCATAAAGTTTTGTGGCAAAAATGTTGTAAGCTATCTTATTTCGTTTGCTGTTTTCTATTTTATGAATTTTTCATTTCAAAATCGTTCGACCAGTTTTAAAAAAAAAATGTTTGTTTTGAAAAACTTTTCGAAAACATATTTAAAATTTTTTTTTTTGAGTATGTCAATTTTAAGAAATCTATAGTTTATACTAGGAGAGAAATTAAGAAAAAAATCTATAGATCCGCTTTCAAAATATTCAAAAAACAATATATTTTTTTTTAATTATTACAAATTAAAAAAAAGTTTTTGAAAATTTTTGAAGGCAATATTATTTAAATCATAAAACACTACATATTTTGAAAATTTTATCAAAATCCGTTTATTAGTTAACGAGAAAGTCTGATTTTAAAAAACCGGCTGTAGATATCGATACGGACATACAGACAGACAGGCAGTCAGACGAACGGAATTTCCGGACCCACTTTTTTTGACTTCTCTATCATCGTAATGTCATGTTTTATTGTTAGAATTTTTTTACGAATTCATAACTTGCCTTATAGTCCCTATAAATCGCAAGTAAAAAGAAGGCGAACATGAAATAATTGGAAAAAGGGTTTGGCTTAGCTACGGGGAATAATTTTTTGTTGGGATTTATACACCATCCAACATTTTTATTGTTTACATTTTTTTTTATATGGACGGGAACTGGTTCTTACATACGAACGCCATTGACAAGACTTGACTACCTTACCTAACCTACATATCATATACCTACATACATAATATGTATAACAAAGATATTTTGTTTGTTTGAGGTTTATATAATAGATACTTGTTGTACTACCCAGCTTAGCTCGCGTGAAAGAATTTTATTGTTAAACCAAAATATTTCTTTCAACTTATCTTCTATAGAATTGCTAAAAATACCCCGGGTTTTTTTACATTTCTAATACCTAATTGTTTAATTTTTACTTGCGATTATACGTTGGTAGGTATAAGTTATGCATTCGTGCAGAAAAAAAAATGAGATAACAATCAAATATAACATTACGATGATAGTTGATAGAGAAACATATTTGAGTCACTAGCAAAATTCCGTCCGTCTACTAAACGTTTGGCAAATCGTCTTTAAATTTGGAATACCTGTAAGTTTATTTTGACATTCGACAGAGAATTTCTTTTATTTGCTTTTTAGCTGAAATATTAACGGTACTTGCCATATATATAACCGTAACGTAAAAGCTTATTTTTCTTAAAAACGACTCCGATTTTCTATGTAAATAATCAATGTGCATTAAATTTTGGAAAAACAAATGTATGACGGTGGGCTAAAACCGGTACTTCCCATAGGAGCTTTTTTTTTGTTATCGACTTTCCTGGCAACTGGTTAGGTAACCGATTACAACCAAAATTGATATTCAAGAAAATGTAAGTAGCCTAAGTAATCTTACACTAAAATATTCTCGTAAACTTTTTTGTGTTTTTAATATTTTTTTAAAAAAATATTAAAAAAAATCAATATTTAGAAAACGGGTAGGTGAATTTTTACTTGCGAATAAAGGTACTATAAGGCAAGTTTAATATTCATGTAGAGGGATGGGTTCTATCTCGCCCCGTTCAGGCAGGAGGGGCAATTTCCTAAAAAAGCACTTGCATTGGAAAAAATATATTTAAAAATAACGATAACACTTAAAATAATGTGCTATACCTTTTTTTAAAGCCAAAAGTCTGTTTTATCATATTTTTTAAACCTTTAAATATCTATTGAATAAATTGCACGACTGAACCGCACGTACTTGCTCATATGTGCGGTCACATCGTCGAATAAAATTTAAATAAAATTCACGACTGGGTCGCACGAAATTGTTCTTATGCTAGATAATTGCTTAGTGGCTGCATTATCTATGTACTGTACATAATATTTAAAAATAAACCACCAAACCAAATACACTGCCGCTCATCTGAATAGGTTCAATTTTTTGTTCACCTTACTGTCTCTTCATATATACTGCAATTACAGCAATTACAGCATCATTGTAAGCTTAGTTTGAGAGAAAAAAAAATGTTTAACCCTTACCGTTATTCTCACACGCCAGTTAGACCAAATGCATTCATAAAAACGAAAAATTTTTGTTGGCTCATTTGAATAGGTTCAACGAATGAAATGAAATAAAACATGAAAAGTAATTGTAATTTAATGATTTATTTTGCACTTTTGTATAGGTAGGAGTATAACAACAATAATTAATAATGCGTATTGCCGCTTTTTTAATATCGTTTCGTAAATTCGATTTGGAATAGAACCATACAATTTGTCCAGGCATTGAAGGGAGATTTCGGTCCAAGCTTTTTTATTGCTTTGATCAATGTTTTTTTGTCTTCGAATTGTCTCCCTGACTCGTACACTCGTGCCCACACATTGTCTATAATGTTTAGGTCAGAAGAGTATGGAGGCCACACCAGCATCTTAACATTTTGGCTTTGAATCCACTGTTTTACCATCCTCGCTGCGTGGAAAGGGGCATTATCATGTTGGAATTTCCACGATATTGGTCCAAACAGGTAAGCCTTTTGTAGCACACCTTTGTAAGTATTTGCATTCATCCATGATGTAAGGAATTGGAGTTCCAAGGTTCCATAGAAGGAAATAGCTCCCCACACCATAACACTGCCTTCACAGCTATGCAGACGGCTTAAATAATGCTCCTCTTTTTGACGGTCATGAAAATAATAATTGTAGCCATCAGGCCTCTAAATTTTTTTGTCTGAAAAAATCACTTGCTGTCACTTTTTATCCTTATTTTTGATGCGGAATCATGAAAATTGGAGGCTACTCTGATGACTGCTCGTCTATCGGCTCTTGATGTGGCCGTATAACTTCCAAATTTCATATTTTTGCATTACTCTTCGACATTTCGCAAATAACCGCTCACTACCTTTTGACTTCTTCCAATTTTGTTCGCTATGCACCGTTGGTTTAGGCCTAATTCTCGAAATGCTTTTATTTTACCCTTTTCTTCCTCGCTTAAAAATTTTCCGCGACCAATTTTCGTCGTCAACAGGTAAAACACAAAAAGGTTTATTGGCAGAAAAATTTTTGAGTACAATTGACGGACGCAACTACACGTAAGCTAAAGTTTTTGCTGTTGAACCTATTCAAATGAACCAAAAAATATGTTCGTTTTTAAGAATGCATTTGGACTAGCTGGCGTGTGAGAATAACGGTAAAAGATACATTTTTGTCTCCCCAACTACTGTTAAGCGAGTGGGTATAGACAATATTAAGTTAACACAGTGGTTTTGTTTATTTATAGGCAGGTGTAAACTTTTGTTTTCTTGATTGAAATTAATGCATTCAGTAGTAATCGAATAGTTTTTTTATTTAATAGTTGTTTTTGTGTGTTTATCAATTATGCTTTAAAATACGTAGGTATGTATGTAGGTTGTCACCTTCGGCTTAGCCGACCAATATGAAATAAAATTTTGGGGAATTTTTTTTATGAAATCAAAAAAACACTATTCATAAAGTTTTGTGGCAAAAATGTTGTAAGCCATCTTATTTCGTTTGCTGTTTTCTATTTTATGAATTTTTCATTTCAAAATCGTTCGACCAGTTTTAAAAAAAAAATTTTTGTTTTGAAAAACTTTTCGAAAACATATTTAAATTTTTTTTTTTGAGTATGTCAATTTTAAGAAATCTATAGTTTATACTAGGAGAGAAATTAAGAAAAAATCTATAGATCCGCTTTCAAAATATTCAAAAAACAATATATTTTTTTTTAAATTATTACAAATTAAAAAAAAGTTTTTGAAAATTTTTGAAGGCAATATTATTTAAATCATAAAACACTACATATTTTGAAAATTTTATCAAAATCCGTTTATTAGTTAACGAGAAAGTCTGATTTTAAAAAACCGGCTGTAGATATCGATACGGACATACAGACAGACAGGCAGTCAGACGAACGGAATTTCCGGACCCACTTTTTTTGACTTCTCTATCATCGTAATGTCATGTTTTATTGTTAGAATTTTTTTACGAATTCATAACTTGCCTTATAGTCCCTATAAATCGCAAGTAAAAAGAAGGCGAACATGAAATAATTGGAAAAAGGGTTTGGCTTAGCTACGGGGAATAATTTTTTGTTGGGATTTATACACCATCCAACATTTTTATTGTTTACATTTTTTTTTATATGGACGGGAACTGGTTCTTACATACGAACGCCATTGACAAGACTTGACTACCTTACCTAACCTACATATCATATACCTACATACATAATATGTATAACAAAGATATTTTGTTTGTTTGAGGTTTATATAATAGATACTTGTTGTACTACCCAGCTTAGCTCGCGTGAAAGAATTTTATTGTTAAACCAAAATATTTCTTTCAACTTATCTTCTATAGAATTGCTAAAAATACCCCGGGTTTTTTTTACATTTCTAATACCTAATTGTTTAATTTTTACTTGCGATTATACGTTGGTAGGTATAAGTTATGCATTCGTGCAGAAAAAAAAATGAGATAACAATCAAATATAACATTACGATGATAGTTTGATGAACGTTTGGCAAATCGTCTTTAAATTTGGAATACCTGTAAGTTTATTTTGACATTCGACAGAGAATTTCTTTTATTTGCTTTTTAGCTAAAATATTAACGATACCTGCCATATATATAACCGTAACGTAAAAGCTTATTTTTCTTAAAAACGACTCCAGGAATTTTCTATTTATAACGGTGGGCTAAAACCGGTACTTCCCATAGGAGCTTTTTTTTGTTATCGACTTTCCTGGCAACTGGTTAGGTAACCGATTACAACCAAAATTGATATTCAAGAAAATGTAAGTAGCCTAAGTAATCTTACACTAAAATAGTCTCGAAAACTTTTTTGTGTTTTTTAATATTTTTTTTAAAAAAATATTTAAAAAAAATCAATATTTAGAAAACGGGTAGGTGAATTTTTACTTGCGAATAAAGATACTATAAGGCAAGTTTAATATTCCTGTAGAGGGAGGGGTTCTATCTCGCCCCGTTTAGGCAGGAGGGGCAATTTCCTAAAAAAGCACTTGCATTGGAAAAAATATATTTAAAAATAACGACAACACTTAAAATAATGTGCTATACCTTTTTTTAAAGCCAAAAGTCTGTTTTATCATATTTTTTAAACCTTTAAATATCTATTGAATAAATTGCACGACTGGACCGCACGTACTTGCTCATATGTGCGGTCACATCGTCGAATAAAATTTAAATAAAATGCACGACTGGGTCGCACGAACTTGTTCTTATGCTAGATAATTGCTTAGTGGCTGCATTATCTATGAACTGTACATAATATTTTAAAATAAACCACCAAACCAAATACACTGCCGCTCATCTGAATAGGTTCAATTATTTGTTCACCTTACTGTCTCTTCATATATATTGCAATTACACATCTTTGTTATATATTTAATGAAGGAGCATCATTGTAAGCTTAGTTTGAGAGAAAAAAAAAATGTTTAACCCTTACCGTTATTCTCACACGCCAGCTAGACCAAATGCATTCATAAAAACGAAAAAAATTTGTTGGCTCAGTTGAATAGGTTCAACGAATGAAATGAAATAAAACATGAAAAGTAATTGTAATTTAATGATTTATTTTGCACTTTTGTATAGGTAGGAGTATAACAACAATAATTAATAATGCGTATTGCCGCTTTTTTTAATATCATTTCGTAAATTCGATTTGGAATAGAACCATACAATTTGTCCAGGTATTGAAGGGAGATTTCGGTCCAAGCTTTTTTATTGCTTTGATCAATGTTTTTTTGTCTTCGAATTGTCTCCCTGACTCGTACACTCGTGCCCACACATTGTCTATAATGTTTAGGTCAGAAGAGTATGGAGGCCACACCAGCATCTTAACATTTTGGCTTTGAATCCACTGTTTTACCATCCTCGCTGCGTGGAAAGGGGCATTATCATGTTGGAATTTCCACGATATTGGTCCAAACAGGTAAGCCTTTTGTAGCACACCTTTGTAAGTATTTGCATTCATCCATGATGTAAGGAACTGGAGCTCCAAGGTTCCATAGAAGGAAATAGCTCCCTACACCATAACACTGCCTTTACAGCTATGCAGACAGCTTAAATAATGCTCCTCTTTTTGAAGGTCATGAAAATTTAAAGGCCATCAGGCCTCTAAATTTTTTTGTCTGAAAAAATCACTTGCTGCCACTTTTTATCCTTATTTTTGATGTGGAATCATGAAAATTGGAAGCTACTCTGATGATTGCTCGTCTATCGGCTCTTGATGTGGCCGTATGTATAACTTCCAAATTTCATATTTTTGCATTACTCTTCGACATTTCGCAAATAACCGCTCACTACCTTTTGACTTCTTCCAATTTTGTTCGCTATGCACCGTTGGTTTAGGCCTAATTCTCGAAATGCTTTTATTTTACCCTTTTCTTCCTCGCTTAAAAATTTTCCGCGACCAATTTTCGTCTTCAACAGGTAAAACACAAAAAGGTTTATTGGCAGACAAATGTTTGAGGACAATTGACGGACGCAACTACCCGTAAACTAAAGTTTTTGCTGTTGAACCTATTCAAATGAACCAAAAAATATGTTCGTTTTTAAGAATGCATTTGGACAAGCTGGCGTGTGAGAATAACGGTAAAAGTTAAGATACATTTTTGTCTCCCAAAATAAGCGTAAAATGATGTTCTTTCATTACATATATAACAAAGATGTGTAATTGCAATATATATGAAGAGAATATACCAGTAAGGTGAAAAAAAATTTAACCTATTCATATGAACGGCAGTGTGTATATAAAATAACCACTGTGAAGCGAGTGGGTATAGACAATATTACTTAACACAGTGGTTGTTTGTATGCAGGTGTACAATTTTGTTTTCTTGAAAAAAACTTGAAAATCCTAAAGAATTCAAATCAAAAGTCTGGTCAATGACGTACGTACATATGTATAAAAATACGTATTTAAGAACCAGTTCTCGTTCATAAAAAAAATGTAAACAATGAAAATGCTGGATCGTTTATAAATCCCAACAAAAAAATATTCGCCTCAGCTAAGCGAAACAAGATACTTAATTATTTCATATTCGCCGTCTTTTTTTTTCCTGCCTCACATTGACCATGCGCAGTAAACCAAGCACAAATAAAAACCATGCTCTTATTCTCTTTCTCACAAATATATCCCTACACTATCACTCCAAGCGGCATGTGTGTATATATAGGCAGTCTATATACAATGCACGAGTCCTAAATTATAGTACCTATAATCACAAGTAAAAATGATGACAATCTATATATATCCAAATTGAGCATTAAAATTGTGTTCATTTGTCGCTGATTCACGCCTTAACGCGTTTACCGATTTCAACCAAACTTTCACACAACTTTGGTTTTGGTCTATATATGGTTCTTGTGAAGTTTAGTTGAAATTGAAAAACGTACGTGTGTGTTGTGCGTGCCGTTGTATAAGAAAAGTATTTGGTTCCCACGATTAGGTTTTTAAAAAAGATCAACTTTATTACTTGAGCGGTTACTTAGGACTAAATTAACAATTCATTTCAATGCATTAACATAAGCTATCATTACTGAACTGTATTCACATAATAATGTCAGCAAAGCAAAGTGCATGCTCGTTTTGGGTTTCCAATTACGAAACCCAAAAAGAATGCGCGTGTACAAAATGAACTTAATTGAACTTGGTTTCCGTGGGAAATCAAGTTTAATTCTTTGTCGCGAAAATGGATGGGGTGGCATATGTAACCTCTCCCCCCTTTAGGTTAAAATTCTCCTGAATTTTGGGAGTTTCATTACTGACATTATTGATTGAAATTTTAAAATTATTGTTATTCTTTAAGATATAAATAGTAAGTACAATCAAGGTTAGGAAAAATATTGATATTACTGAATAGTGTACATTTTTATGGAATTTAAGCAAGTTTATATTTTCTAAGTTTACAAAATTTTTCAGTATAATTTCTTCAAAACTAAGCTCCTCTGTAAAATTATATTTTAAGTTCTCGTTATAGTAAAATCTATCTGCGTATTGAATATTAATATTGCCAAATGTTTGGTTTAGTATTTCTATTGAACAATTATTTATTACAATTAAGTAATTTCCACTTAGTTTTATTTTACGATCATCACACTTATTTATTACTTCAACATTATTCATATTTTTACAAAGAATAGTGTAGTCATCTAATGATTTTATTTCGATAAGATTATTTTTTTTCAATTTACAGTTATTATGAGAGATACAGTTGCTTAGTTTTATAAGTTCTTTTTCATATAAAATTTTATCATTATATTCATATCTTGTTTCATTCGTTTCTATAAAATATTGGTCTTTGATTATTATCTCTTGATTATTTTCTGTAGGAATTGCCGTTATGAGCTTGAGATCTACTAATTTGTAGGTACTCGGGATTTTCATGGCTATTATGAGTCTATTTTGTTCGTATCTTAAAACTCCTACTTTTGCGTTTTTAAGTTTGTAAATGTCTAAACCTGTTTCTGTCATTTCTCTTGACGTCATTATGTTTGGGTGAACTAGTCCTAATCTTATTTGAGCTATGGTATCTACAATTTGATTCAGTTTGTCTTCTAAGAAACTTAATTTTAATATTTGGTCAGTCTTTAGTTGTTGTTCTATAATTCGTTTCTCATTTCCTGTTAATTCTTTGTATGCCTGGGCTAGCTGTTTTCTATCTGTTTCAATGATATTCTTTAAGTCAAAAATTGTGTCATTAAAATATGAATTTATTTTGATTTGGTTGTTTAGGTTAAGAATTGCATTACTGTCGTTATCTTCTATTGTTTTTAAGTGTTCTATTATTTCCTGTCTGTCAGAATCGTCCATTGTTCCGAAAAGCCATTTTTGTGCTGTTCCTATAATGTTTAGAAGTCCTCGTCTTTGTCTTGTATTTACTAGTCCTATTGCATTTAGTTTTGCTTGTATGTTTTCTATCGTTTTTCTTATCGTTATGTCATTTCCTATTTGAAGATTTTTTACACTGCCTTTAATAGAATTAAACGTTTGTTCTAAGTCGTCCGTGTTTATGATATGCAGTATTGTCCTTGTATTTTCTATCAATTCGGTTTGTCCCATGTTAATGATGGTGTACCCATTGTTAGTTGTTAATCTGTTGACTGTTAGAGTCGCTGCTACTGGTGTCATTCGTGTTGTTAGTGCGTATACCAAAATTGTCATCTGCAAATATGCGTGGTCGTTTAATGTTAATAGGACGTTCTCTTCCTAATTTTTTAAATCTGTATCTAGGCTCATTTTTGTAATAATTTCTCTTGTAATTTTTTATTGGTACTATCTTCCTGTTTTCATTATATACTTCCCTGTTCTTATTGAGTTCTTCAGTTCTTTTTGTTTTTTCTGTCATAATTCGTTTTCTTAGCGTAGCTATGTCTGCGAACATTGCTTCATTTGGAGATGTTTTAAGCGTGGAATGATATCTTTCATTATATTTTTTAACTGCCCTATGAACTTTCTGAATTAATGTCGAATCTAAATTCCTCATTGAAACTAATTTCTCCTGAAGTGTAGAGTGAAATCTTTCAACGTCACTATTACCAGTATGGGTGTTAGGTTTAGTAAGGTGAAGATCTATTTCTTGTTGGTTAAAAAATTCTTTTAGATTTTCTGCTTGGAATTCGTTATCAGCTATAATTTTCTTTGGTTTACCAAATTTGGAAATATGTTCTTCTATTGTTTCGATTTTCTTGATCCAATTTCTATTTGGTAGATAGTAGGCGTAAGCTTTTTTTGTTAATTTGTCTATTAGAGTGAGAAATGGTTGTTTCATGAAATAAAAAATGTCTATATGTAAAATTTCGTTTGGTCTTGATGGTGTTTCACTAATTTCAAATTTCTTTTTTATTGGGTGTCTTTCATACTTCGTTTCTATACAGGATTTGCAATTATTTATAACTTTAGTGATTTCTCGGAACATAATTTAAAGATTCAATTTGATAAATGTTCATTCATCCTACCGACTACGCCAGAAAAGTATTTGGTTCCCACGATTAGGTTTTTAAAAAAGATCAACTTTATTACTTGAGCGGTTACTTAGGACTAAATTAACAATTCATTTCAATGCATTAACATAAGCTATCATTATTGAACTGTATTCACATAATATTAATGTCAGCAAAGCAAAGTGCATGCTCGTTTTGGGTTTCCAATTACGAAACCCAAAAAGAATGCGCGTGTACAAAATGAACTTAATTGAACTTGGTTTCCGTGGGAAATCAAGTTTAATTCTTTGTCGCGAAAATGGATGGGGTGGCATATGTAACCTATATACATTGCTAAAGTACTATCATAACGACGCCGACGTGTGGACCGTGGTGACCAAGCGCCTCGTGAAGCAACTAACTGGGTAAATTGAGGTTGAGAGAGACGTATAAAGAGAATTTAAAGGGAGACTCTCTGAATGGTACTGTCTGTATTTATATGAAATGTAGAAAAGAAAAAGAAAAAAATGTTTTGTTTACCTACATAAGTTGTGTTCATCTACTCCCTAAAACAAACTATTTTGCACAATTTTACACAAATGTTGTTCGTTTACTTACATTTTCGAGAGTTTTCGGGAGAAGAGACATGTTGCGAGAGAGAAAAACATTTCCCCTTAATTCCCTATTTTAAACCAAACAATTTCTTGGGGGAGAAAATGTGAATTCTGTCAAACTCAAAAGTACATTTGAAATTTGACGTTTTGTAAAGGATTCGCATTTGAAGAATTTTAAATAAAAAAATTGTAAAGCTAAATCCAAAGTAAATAATAAAATGACCTTACAATGGCCTAATGAAATGGTTTCCATCACAACTTTTGTTTCATCTGCACTTATTTGATCCATTTCGTTTAGTTAAATTTAAATTTGTTGACGTTTAAAAATGTTCTCTATTTTCCTCCGCAAAGCGTTCTTACTTTTGAGCGAATTTATTTTTTTCTAAAATTTCATCCCCACTCTTCAAAGTTTGACCGTTTTCCTAAAACAACCGAAAAAGTAGACGAACACAACTATACATTCTATGGGCAAATGAAATATGTTTTTTTTTGTTGGTTGCGTTGCGGTGCTGTGCTTTGTTCATAAGGAAGTAAGATCCAACGTTTTCATTGTTTACATTATTTTTATATGGATCACGAGAACTGGTACTCAAATATGTACATATTTTTTGTACATACGTACGTCATTGACCAGACTTTTGATTCTTTAGAATTTTCAATTTTTGTTTACTATTATGAAAGTTTGCATTTTGAAAAAATATACACATACATTCTTGAAATTTAGACACAAACTCACTTGCTAGATAGATACAAACGTCCTTGATGAAATGGATTTTTGTTTTAAATTTTGCTTTCCATTCAGATAGGTACAAATTGAGGGCAAACTATCCGTAGAAATTCATTTAAAAAAATTGTTTTTAAATTGATTGTAGATTCTTATAATAACAAATACCTATCTTTTGTGGAAATATAAGAAAAGGTGGGGACTATTATTTGCGTTAATTTGTATGTTTAGTTGTGTTTTTGATAAAAAATATATATTACTAGCGGGCCCGGCAGATGTCGTCCTGCATATCTTTATATTCTTTCGATTTGTTCACCCAAACTTATTAAAACGTTTTTTTATAATTATTGGAAGAATTACACACAAAATTTTCTACAAAAAATCCGACTTTTTCGGAAGGTTTTCCCAAAATTTTCTTTCGTAATTATGGGTACTATAACGATGTATAGGTAGACACGTATGAGGCAAGTGCATTTGGGTTCTTTCATATGTAACTGAACGCTGAATATGAATTTCAGTTTTCAAAAAAACTTGAAATTCACCAAAACCATTTTTACTTGCGATTATAGGTACTATGAAGCAAGTTGTGCAGTTCGTGCAGATTAAAAATATTGAGATAACAATCAAACATGGCATTATGATGATAGAGAAACATATTTCAGTTACTGGCAAAATTCTGTCTGTCTGTCTGTCTGTCTGTTCGTATGTATTTTAGACTACAGCCTAAGCTGTTGGGCCAATCGTCTTCAAATTTAGAACTTAGGTAAGGTTATTTTGACATTCTACAGAGGACTTTTTTAATGTTTTTTAGCTCAAATATTAACCGTACTTGTCATATAACCGTTAAATAAAAGCTAATTTTTATCGAAAACGACTCGAAGAATTTTTATTAAAAAAATCAGTGTACTTTTGAGGTGTGGTATATATTTTGATGGAAAAATAATTTAAGTTGGTTGAAAAAAGTTAAAGCACATTATTTTAAGTGATGCCGTGGTTTTTATGTTTTTCCAATGCAAGTGCTTTTTTAGAAAATTGCCGCTCCTGCCTAAACGGGAGGAGACAGACCCCCTAGTAAGAAATGTTTGTATTTAGTCCCTCTACAAGAATTCGTTATTAATTTGCGGCGCCAAAGTTATCGTACTCTTGCCTCGTAATGTCATGTTTGATTATTATCTCAAATTTTGTATGTTCATGAATCCTTAACTTGCCTTAAATTCTCCATGTATCGCAAGTAAAAAATCACCTACACGTTTTCAAAATATTTATTTTTTTTAGATATTAAAACCAAAAAAAAAGTTTTCGAAAATATCTTAATGTAAGATTACTTAGGCTACTTACAAATTAAACAATTAGGTACTACAAATGCAAAAAAACGAGGTATTTTTAGCAATTCTATAGAATATTAGTTGAAAGAAAAATTTTGCTTTAACTATAAATTTCTTTCCGGCGAGCAAAGCTGGGTAGGTCAACTAGTATTATATAAATCTCAAACAAACAAAAGTTCTTTATTGTTACTTTAAATCTACAATCTATGTACAAACCATTTTTATTTTAATGAATTTCTACACATAATTTGCACTTAATATGTATAGGTACCTATCTGAATGGAAAGCAAAATTCAAAACAAAAATCCATTTCTGCAAGGACGTTTGTACAGGGTTATACAATAAGGACTTGACCACTCTTTTTTTAAATAAAACGCAAATAATTTGAAATATTTCAAAAATTTTACTATCGGTTTGAAGGACAATCAAAACATTTACGAAGGGAACTCAACTTTGTTCATATGGCCACCGTGGGCACGTTTGCAACGGTCGATTCGTTGGACCCAATTTTCGATGATTTGGCCACACATTTCAGCCGTCGTCGGCTTGTTGGCATAAACCAATGACTTAACGTAGCCCCAAAGAAAATAGTCTAGAGGCATGAACGCGTCGTTCCAATCGCCTGGCCCATTTCTTGAGATACCACGCTATTCAAACTTACTCTTCAATAAATCCAATGTAATGGGTGCTGTTGTTGAAACCACATGGTCGCCCAAGTCCATATCTTCTAATTCGGGCCAAAAATAATCGGTAATCATGGCGCGATAACGCTGGCCATTCACAGTAACGTGACGATCGTTATCGTCGACACAGAAATATGGCCCAATAACGCCGCCGGCATGCACCAAACAGTTATTTTTTGTATATGAAGTGGGATTCATGATGCAAATGTGGATTTTCACCCTACCAATAACGCATATTTTGCTTATTGACGAACCCATTGAACCAAAAATGAGCTTCGTCACTGAAGATAATTTTGCGATGAAATTCAACAATTCAACGCTTTTAAAGTTGCGGTCACCAACTCCGAATTTCGGTAGAAAATATTTATAATTTGCTCATGTTCTTTTCCATGATAAAAATGTTGAGTTTACTAATAAATTGACAATGACAGTTTGATGATTAGTGAAAGGGTGAGTTCACAAGTTAAGTTCAAAGTTGTCAAGTCCCTATTGGAAAACCAAGAATTAAGTTTGTGGTGAAAATTGAAAATCCTAAAGAATTCAAATAGAAAGTCTGGTCAATGTGATGTACAATATGTAAGTTTCAGTGCTCGTACAAAACCAGTTTATGTACAATGGTACAAAACTTGAAAATCCTAAAGAATTCGAATCAAAAGACTGGTCAATGACATAACTACGTATGTATAAATACGTATGTAAGTACCAGTGCTCGTATTCCATATAAAAAAGAATGTAAACAATGAAAATGTTGGATCGTGTACAAATCTTAATTGTATATAAACAGCAATGTATGTATATACAATGCAAATCCTAACAAAAAAATATTATATGTTAGTTTATATACAATGGTGCGTGCGTGAAAAAATACATGATTTTTAGTACATTTTGGATTTTGTCCAAACGTTTTCATTCCATATTAAAAATAGAGCGGCAGCAAAGTGTCAGGTACCTGCTGGTATTTTAATAAAAACAAAACGAAATGATGTTACATATTTTGAAGACAATCATTTTTTTCATTATTATTTTATTTATATTAGTATTAATTGGCACATCAATATTATTTAGTTTTTTTTAGTTAAGTATGTATACTTAACATATTTTTAATAAACTAAATAAAAAGCATTTATATTTAACATTTTCTAAGTTGTTTGTTTTATTATATTTAGAACGTTCTTGTATTTTAGTTTCATATTTTAAGAATTTTTATTTACATATATATTTTTAAACCAAATTCTTTAAACAAAATGACTTCCCGGCACATTTTTGGCAGAGGTATGTAATAATAAAAGAACTTGTTTAAAATTGGTTGCAAGATATAAAATACAAATTCATTATATTCATAGATTTTTAACACCTTGTGGAGTTATAAATTACATAATATTTTCAATATTATCGTTTAAGAGTTTATATTGCTTGCTTGTCCTCGTCCAAATTTTGTCAAATTATTCGTATGGCGATAATAAGCAACACTCAGTTTTTAGTTTTTGATAGTATTATTTTAAATGTATATCATTTGTTTGTACTGAATGCGAAAGTACATTTATCCATAACATACATTCATTCAAATTCGTTGTTTTTGTTTTTTTACAAACCTTATCAACCCTTTGTCCGAGAGAATACACTGCATGGCTTTATCGGCCTTTAGAAGGGACCTTTTGCATTATTATTTATATTCAAATCCTTAAAGCACGTTATCTCCCTTAATTATAAAATATAAAACACGTCTATTCGTTTAGTTTTTCTTTCAATTTACACAAACAATTGTCAACTAATGCTCCACTACGTTTCATAGAGGACAGTAATAATAAATATTATATAATTCAATATTTAAAGGTGACTGGATTGTAAAAAAATATTAACTAAAATGATTATTAAAATTTGATCACATTCAAAAACATTTATAATTACTTTCCTTTGTCGGCATAGATTAGGAGGATAATAGTATAAAATGTTTGGTCACAAGTTGCGAACAACTTTTATTAAGCTATTTGCATTACTTTTTATTATACAATCATATTAATTTTATCATATCAAACTTTTTTAGGAGTGGATTACTTAATTTTTGTGCCGTTGCTTTAGCACTAAACGATCTTGGCTACAGGGCAATTGGTATCCGAATCGATTCTGGTGACCTTGCTTATTTATCATGTTTTTCTCGTCAGACATTTGCCAAAGTTGCTGATCGTTTCAAAATATCCTGGTTTAATACACTTCAAATTGTTGCATCAAATGATATCAATGAAGAGACAATTTTATCACTTAACGAACAAGGACACAAAATCGATTGCTTTGGAATTGGAACGCATTTGGGTTTGTTTATTGTTTCATTAAATACAAAATTAATCTACTTTGTTATTCATTTAGTTACATGTCAACGGCAACCTGCATTGGGGTGTGTATACAAACTGGTAGAAATAAATGGACAAGCACGAATTAAGCTAAGCCAAGATGTAGAGAAAGTCACAATGCCCGGGAATAAGAGCGCTTATAGGTGAATTTAATGTTGCACAAAAAATAATTGCCGTAGAAACTTTTTTATTGGTCCATTTAGAAGAAAAGTCAATTCAAACACAATGTGTCCCCAAAATTTTGTTGAACCGAACTCGGTTCCACATATTTTAGTCCAATCGACATGTAGTTTTAGTTCGAAAAAGGTCGGAACTTAATGAAGCTTTGGGATAATGTTAAGAAAGGGTAAATAAAAATTTTCTCAAGTTTTGGACCTCGTGGACACTGTGCAAAAATGTGAAAGGTAGGGGAAACTGAAAAATGTTCCACCTTTCTTGGTTTTCATTAATAAGTTTTTTTGCTTACGTCCTACGTTAAAAACTTTAAAATTGACGATTCAAATATGTTTGCATGTCAATTTGTTACAAAGATTTAACGCTTCGAAAAAATGTAATTTTTTTAAATTTCCCTGAAAAAATGCCAAAAACTGCAGATCTCCTCTCCTCATTTCTTCTGTTATACTCGAATTATGATCAACTGTTGTTATAATTATGATTCTTGCATAAATTCACAAACTTTTGACAACCTTAAAATTTACCCCGCAACCCCCTCCTCCTTCCCCAACAAACCAAAATGTAAAAAAATCTAATTTTCTTCTCTGATGAAGGCCATCATGTTGGTATTGATTTTAGTTACTTTTCGGATCGATTTCCCCATCCGCCACTACATATGTAGTTATCACAGGCGATGCTCAGGAAAATATTAATGTTATTAACAATACAAAAACAGGGAAAAAGTAAAAAAGGCGATATACGCGTTTGAAGGCGTGAGTGAAAAATGTATTTTCCGACCCTTGTATCCGATCCTGGAGGCGAAGAGATTTGTTGTATATAGATTAGGTAGCTGGAAATACCTATCTGACCGTGAACAGAATACTCAGCTAGACCTTTAAATCCGCTCCTGGAGGCGCAATTATTTTTTAAGAAATTTATGGTATATAGGTCTAGTAGCCAGACTCAATACCGTAAAACATAAATACGTCTCCAGGTGCGGTCACGTGTCCGAAAAATTTGTTTTCACTCAAACTTTTACATGCCTATATCTCGTTATGTAGAGACTCTATCTGAGTATGTTTTGAATTGTCAGATAGGTATTCAGTTCACCTACCCGATCAATATACCAAAAATCTCCCGACCAAATATATACGTCTCCCGGAGCGGATTGAAGGTCACGTGTCAATTTTTTTCACTCAAGCCTTCACATGCCTATATCTCCATATGTAGAGGTCCTAGCTGAATATGTTTTTTATTTTCAGCTAGGTATTGAATACCTGATCCATGCACCAAAAATCTCTCGAACAATAACTGCGTCTCAAGGAGTAGATTGAAAGGTCGCGTATCAGAAAATGAATTGTTTTACTCAAACCTTCACATGCCTATATATCGTTATGTAAAGGTCCTAGCTGAGTATATTTTGCATTGTTTGATAGGTATTAAATCCAGCTACGTGATTCATTTACCAAAAATCTCCCGAAAAATCACTGCGTCTCCAGGGGCGGATTGAAAAGTCGCATGTCATAAAATTATTTTTATACTCAGGCCTTCACATGCCAAAGCCCATATTCCGTTATGTAGAGTTCCAAGCTGAGTATTTTAATCACTGTCAGATAGTTATTGACTTCAGCTACCTCATCCATGTACCACAAATCTCCGTGGTAAATTTCTTTCGAGTCCAAAGTTTGTGGTTTTATCCAGAAATCATAATTACAACATTTGATCATAATTCGAGTATAACAAAATAAATGATGTAAAAATCTGCAGAAAATTTCAAAAATTACTCTTTTTCGAAGAGCCATATCTTGATAATGAATTGACAAACAAACAGGTTTGCATAATCAATATTGTAGGAAATTGTATGTTCTACAAAATATACTTGAATGCTTTTAACGTTGGAGAGTGGACATTCATCGTTCTTTATTGCAAAATTTCAACATTTTTCAACAATTTTTTGAGCTGGAAAGTAAAAAAATTGTGAAAGCATTATAGGTGTTTCTAGTTTCAGCTTGTTTGAACCGCTTCCAGTTTTCTTTTTCTTCTGGCTTTATAAAATCAGAAACTTACTTCTCTTCTATGTTGCCTTAAAACATAGCTTTAGCTAATGTTCTCTGTATTAATCACGTATCACGTTTGTCAAGGAACTTTAAGGGAGCTGCAGATTGCTAATACCGCAGTAACGAGTGAATATTCGCCTTATTATGTTGAGTCGTGCCCCGTGGCTTAGTGGTTAGTGTGTCGGACTGCTAAACGAAAGAACCTGGGTTCAAATCCAGCTCATAGCCACCTTTTTTTCTGGGGTACTGCCTCTTGCGAGGAACTGACAAAACCTCCAAGAGTAAAATTTGTCTCGAAAAAGTGCATCTCATGTAGCCCTTCGGACTCGGCGGTAAACTGTAGGTCCCTTCCATTCTTGCAGAGTAACAACACACACACAGGAATGGTTGAGAGTATAAGTACCTAGGCCTTGGCTCCTTAAGGAGCTGTCGCGCCAATAAATTTATTTATTTATTTATTTATGTTGAGTCGAACGGTCAAGTTTAGTGTTCATGATTTTGCTCTTCAAGGGTCTTCTGATATCTTATATTGTAAACTGCTTTAAACTTAATATGAATTTGGTTTTTATTCTTTTATTATAAACTGACAGGCTATAATATCTATTAGCCCAGTAGAAATCGACATAAAAACCGCAAAATAGTGTTAATCAAAAAACTGCAAAATGTTGGCATTTTCTTACTGTTTGCTTAAGAAGTCATAAACTATACTTTTTTGACAAACAAAATTATGTACTATTTTAAGTCCATGAAATTTCCAACTATTTAAGCCTAACCGCAGCTCTATAAACCCTATACAGACCAAGCTATGGCTCTTTAAATATCTAAATATTGGCAAAAACCGCTCATCCCAAAAAAAAATTTCACTATGGATAAAGTTGTAGCAAATTTTTCATTTAACCCTACAACCTTGGTTTTTGTTACATTAACCTATTTAAAAAAAAAATTAAATAAAATTATCTTAAAGTCCGATATTCGGCTAAATTATATAGTAATCTAAAGATAGGCATACAAATCAATATATATTTTTATAAAAAAAAGTTATTTTAAAAATATTATTAGTTTATTTTTAAGGTTTTTTTGGCCAAAAAATGCAGCTGTTACATATTTCTGTGCGGTGTTCTGCGCAAATTTGACTTTCTCAATTAGATATTTTGTTGCAGCTTTTACATTCACTACGATAAATTCAATTATTTGTATTCCAACAAAGAAAAAACAATGCTTTATAACTTTTAAAATGGCAAAATTATTTTTTACAAGACCCACAGACCTAGTTATTTTAGCTTTGGAGTGAGAAAATGAACTTAATTGTTCTGGTCCGTAGACATAACGAAAAAAAATAAAAGTTTAAATTTAAAGTGGGGTTCCAACGGTCCCGGTATGGTTTGTACGGTTAAACATAAAACAAATTCTGTGAGACTAATAGTTACCTCACAATCTCAAAAAACTCAAAGAAGGTAAAATTGTATTTTTGAAGAATTGAGAAAAAACACCTATTTGTAGTCCACTCGACAAATAGTAGGTCGGAAATTAATAAAACCTTAGAACATGTTTGAATAGTCAAACATGTCAATCTTTACAAAGATATGGCGGTAAGAAAAAAGGTAATTTTTCAAATTTTCCCAAAAAAATGTAAAAAATAGCAGATTTACCTCATGTTTCCTGCTATACTCTTATTATTCGACGCACTTATTTCTTCAAGAGATTTTTGGTACATGGATCGAGTAGCTGGATTTCTTACCTCTCCAATGATGTAATACATTCTTAGCTAAAAAATTACATAATGAGATCTACGCATGTAAAAACTGGAGTGAAATATTGTATTTTCTGACATGCAACCTTTCAATCCGCCCTTTGAGTCGCACTTATTTTTTAAAGAAATTTCTGGTACATTGATCTTGTACCTGAACACAGTTTATATCTGGCAATGCAAAACATACTAAGCAAAAAATTCTACATTATGAAATATAGCCATTGGAAGGCTTGAGTGAAAAATTGTAGTTCCAACACGTGACCCTTCAATCCGCTAATGGAAGTGCAGTTATTTTAAGAATTTTTTGTTGCCTGCATCTAGTAGCAGCTAGGACTTTTACAAAAGGAGATATAAGCATCGGCATTGGTAAAAAAAAATTGAGGGAAAAAATACAGTTTTCAACTCAAGTCTGCAGATGCCTATATCTTGTTCCGTAAAGGTCCTAGCTAAGTATGTTTTGCATTCCTAGATAGGTATTGAAGTTAGCTGTTTGTTGCATAGACTAAAAAATGTCCTTAAGAAAGGATTCAAAAGTCGCGTATCAGAAAATACGTTTTCTCAAACGACCTGCAGCCTAAACGGCTCAAGCGATAGCCTTGAAATTTGGTATGTGTAATTCTTTTGCAATTCCTCAGAGGAGTTTTTTTAAATTTTATTTTTTGGGCTTAAATGAACGGTACCTCCTTAAAGGTTAATTTTCTTGAAAAAGGCTCGAACGACTTTGATAAATTTTTTTGTGATTTCTTCAGGTACTGGCTGTCATTTAGTCGAAACCAAATTAACCAGGAAATTCTATTAACGGTACTTTTGATATAATGTTTTTTTTATTTTTCGAATTTTTCGGTAGCGGCTCATTAAATTTCTGTAAAAAAATATATTAGAAAAAATCTATACTGACAAATTAATTTTGAATACCAACATTTGAATTATCTTTATTTTTCTATTTAATACTAATTTTTTAATTTTTTTATTGAAATTTTATTATTTTTAAAACTAATTATTACCTTCATTTATTTTAAATTTTACGATCAGATGTATATTAATAAATTCTAAAAAACCGCGTGCCAAAATTTAACAATAATTTTTTTTTTATTGAAAATAAAAAAAAAATAATTTTTATCAAAATTAGTTCTAGATATTGCAAAATAGTATTTTCATAAATCCGCAATACATACTGTGATGTGGCAACAAAATGCAGTTTTTCGTTAGATAGATTTTTCAAAATTTAACAATAATTTATTAACGACATTGCGTACAACAACCATTTCACATGCATTATGTACACAACCTTTTACATGCATTATGTACAACAACCATGTTTGCTAAAAGTGTACTTGCTTAATACCAAAGTACAATGTACAATGCGTCTCGGCTGAGTTCTAGATTAAGATTAAGATTTTAATAAAAGTGAATATTATACTGCGTGAAAAAGAATTATTAAAATAAAATTGACTTTGTTGCGAAAATTGTGTTTCGGTTAGGCAAAATGGGTAGCAAAATAGAACAATTAAAAACAGCTGAGTTAAAAGTAAATTCGACGAACAAAAGAATGAACAGAAGAATTCTTTCGAAATCCAAGCTGCCGCATTGACGAACAAGTGGGACAACGAAAACAAGTCAATTGCTCTTGGGAATAAGAGCGCTTATAGGTGAATTTAATGTTGCAAACAAAATTATTGCCTTAGAAACGTTTTTATTGGTCCATTTAGAAGTAAAGTCAATTCAAACACAATGTGTGCCCAAAATTTTGTTGAACAAAACTCGGGTCGAAACCTATTCCACATATTTTAGTTCAATCGACATGTAGTTTTAGTTCGAAAAAGGTCGGAACTTAATGAAGCTTTGGGATAATGTTAAGAGAGGGCAAATTAAAATTTTCTCAAGTTTTGGACCTCGTGGACACTGCAAAAAATGTGAAAGGTAAGGGAAACTGCAAAATATTTGACCGTTCTTGGTTTTTCATTAACAACTTTTTTTGCTTACGTCCTACGTTAAAAACGTTAAAATTCACGATTCAAATATGTCTGCATGTCAATTTGTTACCAAGATTTGACGCTTCGAAAAAATGTAATTTTTTAAAATTTCCCTAAAAAATGCCAAAAACTGCAGATTTTCCCCTCATTTCTTCTGTTATACTTGAATTATGATCAATTGTTGTTATAATTATGATTCTTGCATAAATTCACACACTGTTGACAGCCTTAAAATTTACCCCGCAATCCCCTCCTCCTTGTTTTGACCAAAGCTAAACCTTTCAATGCTGATACAGCAATAAATTATCCATTTGAATAATTTAATCATTTCCTTTTGCCTTAAATACAGACCCAATCATAACTAAATGTAAACAGACAAAATCAAGCATAGCATTCCAAAGCTAACAATAACATAAATATAAACGGAAACCAACCCATTTTCTTTTTTCGATTCAAATACATCAATGTGTATGTGACATAAAAAATAAAATGTAAGCATCGATCTTAGTATGGACATGCAACAACGATCGATGCTAAAAATAGAAAAGTATCTTTCAAATAAGGTCGAGTGGAGCATAAGGAATAATATATAAGTTAGTCTTAAGAAGTACTCACCAACAGATAGTTGTCCCCAAAACGTTATCTGAAATAAATAAAAATATTGATTGATTAAAACTGTGTTAAATATTTTAATTGAAGTTTGTCATAAAAATCAATAACAAAACTGGCGCAGTCGGCAAGATTGGATTAAAAAATATTAAACGAAAATTAATAGGAAAAATCAATCCTATCTAGTGTTTGAACCGTACGTAAAATAATTATTGTGAAATCAGGAAACCCAAGAAGAAAACAATTTCTCATGTTTCTAACTCCATAGAGGAACTGATAGCAATTTATTAAAAAACTGTGCGGGAGTATTAAACGAAATTTAAAAAAGAAAAAGAAAATTGTTAAATGAAATTTAACAAAGAAAAAAAAATTGTTAAACGAAATTTAACAAAGAAAAAAGAAAAGTGTTAAACAAAACTAAAAAAAAAAAAATAAGAAAGTAATAAATAAACGAAAGAAGACATCATGAACCAGCACAGGTAGCAGCACAACAGGTAGCAGCACAACAACAAGTAGCAGCACAACAAGTCATAGGTAATCAAAATAATAATGAAATTAGATTAGGTCTCAATTTAAACCCATTAAAATACATAGAAAAAACTTCAAACATTCGATGGTCTAAAGGAAGATCTACCTATCTTTCTTATATATGTAGACGACATAATACCCACCTTAGAAATATATGACGAACAGTCACAAAAAATGATGATAATTTTCATCAAAAGTAAATTAATAGGTAGGGCAAGACAAGCAGTAGATATACATACCCACCTTACAACATGGGTAGAGATTAAAAATATGCTTATTTTAAACTTTAGTAGTTTCAAATCCTCCAATCAATTATACGAGGATCATAGGGCCAGTCAGTTTAGAGGCGACGTTATTCAATTTTATAATCATATCCAAAAGATATTAAGCTTATTAAACCAAAAATGTATACAAGAAGGAAATACTAGGGACATCCCTAGAAATGTAGAAATGGCATTAACTATATTCAAAGAAAAACTCCCAACAAATATGAGGATTGTGCTATACGCACTAAAACCCAATACAATAGAAAAGGCCTTACATGAGTTAACCTCTGCAGGATTTTTACAAGACTTTCAAGCACAAAGACAGATAAATAGTTCCAGCCACTTTGTCAGTCCGAAATACGATAGTAGACAAAACAACGTACAAAGGCAAATAAATAACAACAGACCTAACTATAAGAATAATAATTATAGAAATAATAATAATTTCCCTAATAATAATTGGCAGCCAAAAACATACAACCCACAAAATGTTCAAAGAAATAATTATTCTAATCGTCAACAACAACCACGTCAAATTCCAATGGATGTTGATCCGACTTCATCCCAAATACGTAGAACAACTAATTTTTCTGAAATTGAGCAAACAGAATCTAATGTACAAGAAATAATTGAAAATTTTGCATTAACAGCCTCGGGAACAAATTACCATATATCAAAATAAGTAATAGCATAAAATCAATCAGACTTTTAGTAGATTCAGGAAGCACAGATAGTTTACTTAATCCGGGAAACAGTCCACAAATATTTGTAACAAAATTAAATAAACCCATTCAAATACGTACCGCTGCGGGGTACATAAATATAGTCAATGACGCAATAATTCCACCTGAAAAAATTAATTTACCTGTAAAAGATACATGCGTTTTCCATATCTATAAATTCCACAATAAATTTGATGGTCTAATCGGGAATAATATTTTACAAGCCAACAAGGCCCATATTAATTATGAATTGAAACATTAATTTATTCGCAAATTTAGAACCATATCCGGAAATATATTATTGCAACGATATAACTTCAGCAATACGAATTGAACATCTGAATGCAGAAGAAAGACGAAGTCTTTTAAAACTTCTACATATATTTAAACATATATTTTTTCAAGAAGGAGATAATAATCTTTCGTTTACCAACGAAGTAAAACATGAAATACCGACAAAATCTGACTCCTATCTATACTCGTATATATAGATATCCAGAGATTCATAATGACGAGGTTAACAAACAAATACAAGACATAATGAAACAAGGAATCATACGAGAATCTAATTCTCCTTACAATTCTCCGATTTGGATAGTACCCAAAAAACTAGATTCAAGCGGTGAGAAAAAATGGAGAATCGTAATTGATTACCGAAGACTCAATGAAGTTACCAGGGAAGATAAGTATCCAATCCCAAATATGGACGGTATCTTAGATAATAATAAAAATGGTGGAAAGTGTCTAAAAGTCGTAGTCAACGAGTTGCATTTTGATTCAAGAATTTACCAAAATAGACCAACCAAAATTGTTTGAAAAGTGGCTTAACATCGCAATTAGTTGACGGTTATTTAATTACATATAAATTATATTAAATTCGTGTGTTTTCTAAGCGTAAATCTTATTTATAAATCTTGAAAAAGTAAATGCCGCTAAAAGAAATGTCATTTGGAAAGCCGTCACCACGAGATCTCAGATCAAACACCAAACCAACCCCATCGCCTTTGACCCCCCCTACCACCAGTGATAAAAAAGATGAAAATGGAATTAAAATATTAAAGTCCCTTGAAACCCGAATAAATAAACAAATCAGTGAGTGCACCTCTGAATTAAAAGCACTTATCATGAATGTGAGCAAAAGCCTATCAGACAAAATTGTGCAAGACCTTAATGGCCGCATAGAAGACGTCATAAAAAAATTATCCTCGCTGGCAGTCAGAATAGATTTGGTTGAAAGTCAACTTGAGAGCCAAACATCTTCCAAAAAAGAAGAAACTACAGTGCAAGAATTGGAAATCGCGCAACTCCAAAAAACTATCGATCATATGCATCGTGACCAAATAGCTACAGATGCATTATTGTATGAAGTACCACATTGTCCAGATGAAAATTTATATAACATCCTTAAAGCACTGTGTTCTTCCAGCATGTGTCCTGCAATATCAACACCTAAAAAGATCTTCCGAATCCAACCAAAAACCAACTCATCGTCAAAAGACACAGCTATAATAATAAAATTCAATTCTCATGCTGATAAAATCACTTTATTTAAATCAATAAATAGTATGTATACCACAACAAAACAAACAATTTGTCTCCGCCACCTTGGAAAAGAATCTGACAGCCGAATTTACCTTAACGAAAGTTTGACATCATACAACCGCACAATACTCCGCAAAGCTCTGCAGTTGAAGAAACAATGCCCAAATAAATTCTCTTCTATTTATACTCAAAATGGTTGTGTGTATGTAATCGAAGCCCAACGAAAAAGCTTTTCGAATCAATCACTCCTCCGACTTGGCTGCGACGATAAGAAATGATGACAACAACAACTCCCACTCAACGACGGCTTAAGATGCTTAAATTATTTATTTCATACTATTTGCGTTATAATTTATATGTTTCATATTATTTGCTTTTTACATATACATCCCTTTCACATATCTTCGTTGCTTGCCAGGTATTTATTAAATTAATTAATTCTTTTTATCAGTTTGAGTCGATTGCCTAAGAGGAAGCTTTTAATTTTATGTTTATGTCTAATTGTTATATTTATCTGTTTGTATGAGTCGAAGTTCTTCTAGTAGAGATAGCACGAACATAAACTTGCGTACCTTAATTAATACTGGACTGCGTGTGTGTCATATCAATGCACAGAGTTTATTTTGTAAGATAGATGAATTCAGAAAGTTGTTTGTTAGTTCTAATATAGATGTAGTGTGTGTTTCAGAAACTTGGTTTAAACCAAATGTTCAAAATGTTATGTATGATATGAGTGGTTTTAGATTAATTCGAGGAGACAGACATTATAAATAAGGTTCTGGTACTGCAATATATATTCGTTCAACTATTAAATGTAAGCATGTTTTATCGTCCCCTCCAGATAGTGTAACTCAGTATTGCTTTGTTGAAATTGTAGGTCATAATAGGAAAATTCTGTTAGGAGTATACTACCGACCAAACAACCATATTGATATCTACCCCTTTTATTCGTTGCATTTCAATAAGTTATTCGGATGTTATTATTTGTGGTGATTTCAATTGCAATGTACTAAGTATGGAGAGCAGTGCATCTTTTTTGAACAATATGAAATCTCTCAACCTAAATCTTATCAACTCCGTAATACCAACTCATTTCACTGACACGAGTAGTACCTTGATTGATTTATTTTTTTACAACTCTAAGAGTGATGTTTTCTTCGACCAAGTGTCCGCTCCCTTATTTTCTAAACATGACCTTTTATTTGCTACTTTTAAGATCTCACTGTCCAAATCTCCTCAGCCAACTATTATATACAGAGATTTTAAATCTATAAATACTTACCTATTGCAATATGATCTGGAAAGAGTCGATTGACAAAGTTTGTACAATAATTCGTCATCTAATGAGCAAATAAACTAATTCAACGGGGTGATTCTTAACCTATTCAATAAATACGTTCCCATTAGAACTAAAATTAATAAAAACGCTGAAATACCTTGGTTCACCCGAGATATAGTTGAGTCTATTAACAGACGTAATTTAGCATTTAAAAGATGGAAGTGGTTTAGATTGCCTGAATTTCATAATAATTTCCGTATAATAAGAAATGTTGTAAATACAAAAATACGTAAAGCTAAACGTGCTTATTATGCGAACGTCATAAATAGTAATTAACCGTCAAAATCCTTATGGAAAAATATTCGAAGTATTGGAATTGGTAACCAAGTCGACTTTGATTTTAGGAATATAAACCTGAATGACCTAAATAACAGATTTGTGCAGGGCTTTTAAACATATGTATCTTTTAATCCTTATATGTTATTTATTTTCTTAAATTTAATTTATTTTGTTTAGTTTTATTCAAAACTTAATTTCATTATTTTTCATTATACTTTGTTCATTTGATTTTAATTTATTATTTAAAATTTTCACTTTAATTTATAACTACTAAATTGATCAAGATCACATTTACGTTATTATAGATGCATTATTGTAATCTTTGTAAATGTTTGTTAATTTTTCCGAATAAATATCTTGGAATTTGGAAGAGCCAACTTTTTTACTACATTGAACCTAACAAAAGGTTTTTACCAAATCGAAGTCTGCGAAAAAGACATTGAAAAAACCGCTTTCTCGACAATGCACGGGCATTATGAATTTGTTAGAATGCCATTCGGGCTAAAAAACGCTCCGGCTACATTCCAAAGGATGATGAACAATGTATTAAGGGAATACATTGGAAAAAATTGTTATGTCTATATGGACGACATAATAATATTTAGCTCATAATTACAAGAACACATGGATGAATTAAATAAAATATTTCTTAAATTAGAAGAAGCAAATTTGAAAGTATCGCTGGATAAAACAGAGTTTCTAAAAAAGGAGACTGAATTTCTGCGACATATAGTACGCAAGATGGTATTAAACTAAACCCTAAAACCCTAAAATCAACAAATAAAATCAACAATAAAAAATTATCCCATTCCCAAAAATAAAAAAAGAAATTCAATCTTTTCTTGGCTTAAGCGGATACTATCGTAAGTTCATTGAAGACTACGCTAAAATAGCTAAACCTTTAACATTACGACTAAAAGAAGGTTATAAAATAAATCCTGAAGACATTGATTACAAAAAATCGTTTGAAACCCTAAAAACAATTTTAATGAGCAACTTAATATTGCAATATCCTGACTTTAGCAAGGAATTCACTTTAACTACAGATGCAAGTAATTTTGCATTAGGAGCAGTATTATCTCAAGTTCATGGACCCAACAGTTTCGCAAGTAGAACACTTAATGTACATGAGACCAAATATTCTACAATCGAAAAAGAACTTTTGGCAATTGTGTGGGCAACGAAACAGTTTAGGCATTACTTGTACGGAAGGAAATTTAAAATTAAAACCGACCATAACCCTTTATTTTGGTTATCATCCTTAAAAGAACCAAACTCCAAATCACAGAGGTGGAAGATAAAATTGGAGGAATATAATTTTGTTGTCGAATATATAGAAGGAAAGGAAAATAAAGTTGCGGATGCGTTATCAAGAATAAAAATAGCAAATGAAGTAAACATGATCCAATGCAAAATATGTAAACAGGATTTTAATAATAAAGCAAGTTTATCAAGACATAAAACCTACAAACACTCAAATAAAAAACAAATCAAGTGTGAACTCTGCAACAAAAATTTTATTCAACAAAGATTATATACTAATCGTTTAAATAAAAACAAAAACAAGCCATGCGTGACAAAATGGCAATGCAATCGGTGTCAACGATACTTCGTAACAAAGGCAGCTCTCCAACAACATGAAAAAAGCCAACATGAAGAAACAGATTTAGCAACCATTCATAGTGCAGTAGAGGATTATTCTAATCATATATTCATATCTGAAAAACCCCTGAATTTTCTCAAGAAACAATTAATCATCCTTACTAATGAAAAACAAAATGTTGAAAAGTCAATTCTACAGGAAGGTAAGAAAAGGACGATTTTCCAATTTCCAAATTACGATGAAAAACTATTTGAGGAAATTGTGAAAGAAATCAGTTATCAGAAGACTACTGGAATACTCTTTGACAATGATGAAAATTATAAAAAAAATTCCAAAATTATTGGGTAAATAACAGGATAAAGCAAAATAGAAATAAAAGCAATCTAATCAAATGTAATATTTTATTAAAAGATTTAAATAAAAAACAGGTTTATGAGACAATACTAGAAATCCATAGATAAGAACATAACCATCCAGGTATTGAAAAAACATATCAAGAAATGAAAAGAAAATTTTACTATCCACAACTAAAAGAACAAAAACCAAAATAATAAACAATTTTAAAATATGTATGGGTAAAGCTGAAAGGAATCCTATAAAATTACCCTACGAAAAAACTGAAACTCCAAAAGAATGTAACGAACAATATCACATAGATATATGGTATGTAGATGGTAATGAAAAATATGTAACCTGTATAGACACATTTTCTTAATTCGCGACTATAGAGAAAATAGATAATAAAAGTTACATAGAATGTGTGAATGCTCTTACTAACATTTTTAGTTACATGAAAAAACCGAACAAAATTACAATGGATAATGAAAGTGCATTTACATGCGAACCATTGAAAGTAATTTTTGAAAATAAAAGAATAAAATATCATATAACAACACCTTATAGGCACACCGGAAATTCAGATATAGAAAGGTTACATGAATCACTTAATGAACACATCAGTGTTTTAAAAGGCATGAAATTAAATAAAGAAGAGGATATACCAATAAATTACGCATTTAGAGCAATTGAAGCATACAACAACATAATACAATCGACAGTTATGGAAAAACCAATTGACATCCATTATGGAAAGATAAGAAACATTGAAGAAATATATGACCGAATAGAAGAGAAAAAAAGACAACATTATCTAAGGTAAATATGAATAGGAAGGATAAGGAAATAAATGAAGAATATTTGAGGAATATGAATACTAAAGGGTACAAAAATAAAATAACTGATCAAAAATTTGAAAAGGTAGAAGTAATAAATAAAACAGAAAAGAAAAAATATATTTTAAATGATAAACACAAAAACAAATCTACTAACATTTATAAAGATAATTTATTTTACAAAGACCAATTCCATAAGAAAAAGAAATATCAAAGTTTATCTGATTTCAGAAAACCAATGGAAAATATGGACGACAATGTTTCCAATATCGCTACTTATGGTGACGAGAATATTGATACTGATGATGACAATAACAGCCGTAATTTTCAACCAAGTACAAGCACAGGTTTTAGACATAATTGATCTTAATCGTCGAAATGGATTTACTCTAATCCAAATAAAAGAATACCAACTAATACAATATTATACACGACTATTACATGTAATTAATCTGACAGAATACGAAAAGAATATATATATATATTTTACACTTTGGTTCCATTCTACACAGCTTCCATTGACTTGGAGTTGATTGCTGGGAAGGTAGCAAGCTTTTCTTCTTCTCGAGAAGAAGCAATCAACTCCAAGTCAATGGAAGCTGTGTAGAATGGAACCAAAGTGTAAAATATTTAGGAGTTCATCTCGATACCAAACTGACTTTTAGGGAGCATATAAATAACACATTAAAAGAAATGAGTGTTACGATTAAAATGTTGTATCCGTTTATCAACCGAAAATCACCGCTCACTAACGGAAACAAAATTTTAATACATAAACTGATCTTTCAATCAATATTACTGTATGGATGTGCAGCTTGGGGGGACGTTGCAAAATGTTACATAAAAAAGTTACAAATTTCGCAAAATAAAGCTTTAAAAATGATGCTTAATCTTTCCTGGCATCATTCCACTCTTGATTTGCACCGAAGAGCAAGTGTTGAATTGATTTCCGATAGGATTCGTAAGCTCTCGCTAAATTTCAATAATAGCTGTGATATTTCCGAAAATCCACTTATACGGGAGCTTTTTAATTCATCTGTGATAACAAACAATTGAAATTTTTTTCGTTTGCCTTTTCATTATTTATTTATCTATAAATGTATTTATTTTTATTATTATGTCCTTAATTAATCATTATTTATAACTAACATTTATTATAGTATTATTTCATGCATTTTTTTCGTATTTATTTATTTATTAATTTGTATGTTAATATTGTTATTTTTCCTTGTTTATGTATTTTTGTATTTGTTTATTTAGTTATTTTTTAATATTTATTTATTATTTTTTATTTATTTTGTTAATTTATTTATTTATTATTTATGTATTTATTTATTTATTAATTTATTTATTTATTTATCAATTTTATTATTTACTTATATAATTATTTATTTTTTTGTTTATTTATACTGAACTGTTTCTTTATTTAATCATAAATGTGTGTTTTTTTGTTTTCTAAATTCCTAAATTTTTATTTGATTTGTTTATATACATTTTTCATTTTTGCGTTTTTAAACTTAAGTTGTATGTAAAATATTTAATACATTTGTAAATACGCATTCCTTGTCACCTTAAGTTTATTCATTTTCTAATGTATACCTTCTATTAAAGTATATAATGCATGTTTACACATATGTAGGTCCTTTATTTATTTATTTTTTTTATCATTTTTTTTTTTGCATGAAGGTTTTTACTTTCGTTGTTTTTCTTCAATTAAATGTTTTTTTTTCCCAATTTTGTATTTATATTATATTCCATTAAATAATGTTTCAGTAGTAAGAAATTATATTTCAAATCTCTGAATGTAAAACGTGCGGTTGTGGAGCTTGTTAAAAATTTTAAACGAAATAAATACAATACAATACAATAATTTTGTGATATGAACTTCACATTTTCTTGTATGTTTTGTTCATACTTACAATGATTCATATTTTCTTTTAAAATGTCTGTTAGACAAGGTATTTCTATTTCTTTAAAATCCTTTTTAAAATTTCTTTTAACGATAACATTGGTAATTTCTGATTTAATTTGCATAAAGTTATCTTTGTTTGGTATTGGTACAATTTTCATTTCTTTATAAAAACTTTCTGTTAGTTTTGGTATTTCAATAATGAGTAATATATTTTCTTTAAATAATGCAAGTTTGAGTCTTAATTCTTTAAGGTTTTCGATGTTTATTTTGTATGTATTTATTTCTTCAATGGTCAAAATGTCTCTACTCATTACTCCTAAGCGAGCTGTTAGCATAATATCTTTTATTTTGTCTATATCGTCTAAAAGATAATCTATATTTTCTTTTATTTTTATTTCGAATTGTATTCTTGCGACTTCTCTCTCTAAAAGGTTAAAGCTATTAGTAAATTCTTCAATTTTCTTAGTTATTATTTCTGTTTCATTATTCAGAGTGTCTGTTTATCTGTCCATTAAACCTATCATTTATTATTATCTGTTTATTTAAATTGGTAATAGAATTATGATTATTTTCTTCTACAATTTTTAACTCACTTTCAATATCCTTTCTATCATCGTCACTCATTGTTCCGAAAAGAAATTTTAGCTCATCTCCAACTTTATTCAACAAACCTCTTCTTACTCTAGTATTTGGAATTATTGATTCAAATTCATTTCGTAACTTTGTGACTTTGTTAATAATATTACTGTCATAATGTGGTAACTGTTTTACATTGTTTTCAACTATCCTTATATTCTTTTCGTATTCTGTCAGATTAATTACATGTAATAGTCGTGTATAATATTGTATTAGTTGGTATTCTTTTATTTGGATTAGAGTAAATCCATTTCGACGATTAAGATCAATTATGTCTAAAACCTGTGCTTGTACTTGGTTGAAAATTACGGCTGTTATTGTCATCATCAGTATCAATATTCTCGTCACCATAAGTAGCGATATTGGAAACATTGTCGTCCATATTTTCCATTGGTTTTCTGAAATCAGATACACTTTGATATTTCTTTTTCTTATGGAATTGGTCTTTGTAAAATAAATTATCTTTATAAATGTTAGTAGATTTGTTTTTGTGTTTATCATTTAAAATATATTTTTTCTTTTCTGTTTTATTTATTACTTCTACCTTTTCAAATTTTGGATCAGTTATTTTATTTTTGTACCCTTTAGTATTCATATTCCTCAAATATTCTTCATTTATTTCCTTATCCTTCCTATTCATATTTACCTTAGATAATTTTGTTCGGTTTTTTCATGTAACTAAAAATGTTAGTAAGAGCATTCACACATTCTATGTAACTTTTATTATCTATTTTCTCTATAGTCGCGAATTAAGAAAATGTGTCTATACAGGTTACATATTTTTCATTACCATCTACATACCATATATCTATGTGATATTGTTCGTTACATTCTTTTGGAGTTTCAGTTTTTTCGTAGGGTAATTTTATAGGATTCCTTTCAGCTTTACCCATACATATTTTAAAATTGTTTATTATTTTGGTTTTTGTTCTTTTAGTTGTGGATAGTAAAATTTTCTTTTCATTTCTTGATATGTTTTTTCAATCCCTGGATGGTTATGTTCTTATCTATGGATTTCTAGTATTGTCTCATAAACCTGTTCTTTATTTAAATCTTTTAATAAAATATTACATTTGATTAGATTGCTTTTATTTCTATTTTGCTTTATCCTGTTATTTACCCAATAATTTTGGAATTTTTTTATAATTTTCATCATTGTCAAAGAGTATTCCAGTAGTCTTCTGATAACTGATTTCTTTCACAATTTCCTCAAATAGTTTTTCATCGTAATTTGGAAATTGGAAAATCGTCCTTTTCTTACTTTCCTGTAGAATTGACTTTTCAACATTTTGTTTTTCATTAGTAAGGATGATTAATTGTTTCTTGAGAAAATTCAGGGGTTTTTCAGATATGAATATATGATTAGAATAATCCTCTACTGCACTAGGAATATAATATAAATAAAAAATTGGGAAAAAAAAACATTTAATTGAAGGAAAACAACGAAAGTAAAAACCTTCATGCAAACAAAAAAAATGATAAAAAAAATAAATAAATAAAGGACCTACATATGTGTAAACATGCATTATATACTTTAATAGAAGGTATACATTAGAAAATGAATAAACTTAAGGTGACAAGGAATGCGTATTTACAAATGTATTAAATATTTTACATACAACTTAAGTTTAAAAACGCAAAAATGAAAAATGTATATAAACAAATCAAACAAAAATTTAGGAATTTAGAAAACAAAAAAACACACATTTATGATTAAATAAAGAAACAGTTAAGTATAAATAAACAAAAAAATAAATAATTATATAAGTAAATAATAAATTTGATAAATGAATAAATAAATTAATAAATAAATAAATACATAAATAATAAATAAATAAATTAACAAAATAAATAAAAAATAATAAATAAATATTAAAAAATAACTAAATAAACAAATACAAAAATACATAAACAAGGAAAAATAACAATATTAACATACAAATTAATAAATAAATAAATACGAAAAAAATGCATGAAATAATACTATAATAAATGTTAGTTATAAATAATGATTAATTAAGGACATAATAATAAAAATAAATACATTTATAGATAAATAAATAATGAAAAGGCAAACGAAAAAAATTTCAATTGTTTGTTATCAAAGATGAATTAAAAAGCTCCCGTATAAGTGGATTTTCGGAAATATCACAGCTATTATTGAAATTTAGCGAGAGCTTACGAATCCTATCGGAAATCAATTCAACATTTGCTCTTCGGTGCAAATCAAGAGTGGAATGATGCCAGGAAAGATTAAGCATCATTTTTAAAGCTTTATTTTGCGAAATTTGTAACTTTTTTATGTAACATTTTTTAATGCCCGCGCAGTGTGTTACATTAAAAGGGAAACAAATAGTCCCTTGTGCGCGCGTTAATTATAAAAAAAAAAAAAAAAAAAAAAAAAAAAATTTGTTATTTATATGCTCCCTAAAAGTCAGTTTGGTATCGAGATGAACTCCTAAATATTTTACACTTTGGTTCCATTCTACACAGCTTCCATTGACTTGGAGTTGATTGCTGGGAAGGTAGCAATCTTTTCTTCTTCTCGAGAAGAAGATGGCTTGTACTTTATCAGCATTAAGTTTAATTTTCCACTTGTTATAGTATTTTTCTAAAATTTCAATTGCATGTTTCAAGTTGGTCTCAATATTGAGAGCAAACTCATGCGATGAAAAAATAGCTGTGTCGTCAGCAAAAATGGCTGATTCACAAGATGGAAGCACCGGAAAATCAGATGTATAGATATTGTATAAGGTAGGTTCAAGGACAAAACCTTGTGGAACTCCATAACAGAAAAATATAGACGAGAAACACCACAGTCAACATGTACCTGAAAACATCTATCAGACAAGAAACTTTGCACTATCTTACACAAGTAAACAGGGAATTTGAATTTTATGATTTTGTATATAAGTCCTTCGTGCCAAACGGAAACGGAAGGCCTTTTCTATATCTAACAATAACATTCCTGTAGATAGTCCTTGCACACGATTTTTTTTTCATACAATTACAAATTCTTTTAATTTGATGTGAAGTGCTGTGTAAACTTCTGAACCCAAATTGCTCATCAGGAAGTATTTTTCCGTTTGAAACAACCTTTAGTAATTTTAATTTAATTACCTTTTCATAAATCTTACTTATGCTACTAAGCAAGCTTATGGGTCTGTAGCTAGAAGATACTTCCGGGGCCTTACCAGCTTTCAATATACGCACAACTTTTGCTTTTTTCCAAACATCAGGGAAATACTGGAACTTAATGCATGCGTTTATTATTATTGTTAAAAATCTTATTCCATTTCGGGGTAATTTTTTTAAATAAATATTTTTAATTTGATCTAATCCCCTTACTTTTCGTTTAAAGAGGCTATCGACAATACATTTAATGTTTTCTTCATCAACAAATGCATTCAATGGTGTAATTTCAGCGAATGCGTTAATATTTTGAATCGTTTCCTCAACAAGATTATTGGTTTCCCTCTCACCTAAACCATGAGAAACTAAATGATTAATTGAAAATTTTCTGGCAAGCTCTTCAGCTTTTTCAGTGTCAGAAAATAAATTGACGAAGAGTCCTTTAAAAATGGAATTTTTCTATTTTTACTTTTGACTAGCTTAACTATATTCCAAAAAGGTTTCCCATTTTTATCAAGCACACTAAGTTTTTTATTCCATTCATCATTTCTAAGTTTTAATATTTCACTGGTAATAAGTTTGCTGAAATATGCAACCTTTGTTTTAGAAAACGGTTGACGAAAACGTTGCCAGTTTCTTTTGTGTAAATTTTTCAATTTAAAAAGTTCCAAAATGTTTGGTGGGAAATATATTTGTGAAGTTTCAAGCTTCACTCTTTTCGGGACACTTTCAACTATTGAAGAAATAATGGATTCTGTGAAGTAATGGATCAATGAATCCACTTCTTCCTTGCAGTTAATGTTCTCGAGGTGAGTGGAATCATTTTGAAATTTCATGTTGATCTTTCTTCGAAAATACGCCCAATTTGCATTTTTTTAAATCTTGAAAATATTGCACATTTTTTTCCCCCGACCATAAAAAGTTACAAAACACTGGATTATGGTCAGAACTGAGAGCATGAAACGATGTTGGTTGTGTTATTAAACTAGGTACATTTGACACAAATAGATCGAGGACGGAAGGACTAGCACGGTAATTTGTAGGAAAATACGTAGGACAAGGAGGGTACAAAATATTTATTGGCACTGACAATGGAAGATCAGCCAAAATATTACCCCATGCATTTGCTCTTAAGCATCCCCAATCCCTATGGCGACAGTTAAGGTCACCCACCTAGCAAGAAATCGCCATTAACTGTGAACAGCTTTTTAAAGTCTTGTTTTAACCATTTTCTTTTAATATCAGAAGAAGAACCACCAGGAAAGTATACAGAAAACTTTTTTTTTTGGTTTCTTAACGTAATTTCAACCCCTATGTTTTCAACCATTCTTGTTGGAACTATAGGTAAGAGCGAATGCTGAATTGATTTCCTTATTAAAATCGCAACACCGCCTCCCATTTGATCAATTCTATCCATTCGATAGTATTTAAAAATGGATGACGGTAGTTTGATTTCAGAACTAAGCCAAGTTTCGGTTAACAAGGCAACATCTACATCATTGCTATTCAAAAAAATTCAAAAATTCAAGAAATTTATTTCGAATGCCCCTTGCATTCCAAGTTACTATCTTTATATGTGACTGCCATTTTACTTAACATTAGGATTTGAGTACAAAAACGTGCGATCGCATTAAATTGGAGGACAAATAATTGTCCCCGGTTACCGGCGATCTATTACGTTTAATGGTGTAGGTAATTTATAGCTAACAAGGGAGATGAACACGTCATGCGCAGTCAAAAGCTCGGGTTATACTGATATCACAAAATTACATTTTAACAAATATCAAAAAACAAAAAATAGAACGAAATTATAATCAACAGGAATTTGCTATTGAAGGAACATACATTACTTATATAAAAGATTGTGAAGTATCAGTAAACAATATTACATTCCAAAACAAAATCTACATGCATGAAAATATTCTAGCGAACATTATTGAAAACATAAATTATACAGACGTTACAAATTTAACATTCTCAAAATTACATTTTAAAACTGTGGAAAATACAAAGTATATTAAAGAAGTTGAACAGAAATTTAAAAACCAACAGATACATCTCTTTTCTTTAACTGTAGTAATTATCATATTTATATTCTTATGTATAACATTACTTCTATGTAAACAAAAACAGAATAATAATATAAGTACAAGAGTTGTTCTTCCTTCAGTTCAATTTAAACCCTCGGAAGTCCAATCTTCGTGGGGAGGTGTTTTGACCAATGCTTAACCTTTTAATGCTGATACAGCAATAAATTATCCATTTGGATAATTTAATCATTTCCTTTTGCCATTAAGTCTTAAATACAGACCCAATCATAACTAAATGTAAACAGACAAAATAAAGTGTATTTCATAACATTTCATAACTAAATGTAATAGAAAAGTATCTTTCAAATAAGCTCGAGGTGAGCATAAGGAATAATATATAAGTTAGTCTTCAGAAGTTCTCACCAACAGATAGTTGTCCCCAAAACGTTATCTGAAATAAATAAAAATATTGATTGATTAAAACTGTGTTAAATATTTTAATTGAAGTTTGTCATAAAAATGAATAACAAAACTTCCTTCCCCTACAAACCAAAATTTAAAAAAATCTAATTTTCTTCTCTGATGAAAGCCATCATGTTGGTATTGATTTTAGTTACTTTTCGGATCGATTTCCCCATCCCCCACTCCATATGTAATTATCGCAGGCGATCCTGAGGAAAATATTAATGTAATTAACAATACAAAAACAGGAAAAAAAGTAAAAAAAGGCGATATAGGCGTTTGAAGCCGTGAGTGAAAAATGTATTTTCCGACCCTAATATCCGATCCTGGAGGCGAAGAGATTTGTGGTATATAGATTAGGTAGCTGGAAATACCTATCTGACAGTGAACAAAATACTCAGCTAGACCTTTAAATCCGCTCCTGGAGGCGCAGTTATTTTTTAAGAAATGTATGGTATATAGGTCTAGTAGCTAGACTCAATACCGTAAAACATAAATACGTCTCCAGGTGCGATCACGTGTCCGAAAAATTTGTTTTCACTCAAACTTTTACATGCCTATATCTCGTTATGTAGAGACTCTATCTGAGTATGTTTTGAATTGTCAGATAGGTATTGAGTTCACCTACCCGATCAATATACCACAAATCTCCCGACCAAATATATACGTCTCCCAGAGCGGATTGAAGGTCACGTGTCAATTTTTTTCACTCAAGCCTTCACATGCCTATATCTCCATATGTAGAGGTCCTAGCTGAATATGTTTTTTATTTTCAGCTAGGTATTGAATACCTGATCCATGCACCAAAAATCTCTCGAAAAAATAACTGCTCTCGAGGAGTAGATTGAAAGGTCGCGTATCAGAAAATGAATTGTTTTACTCAAACCTTCACATGCCTATATATCGTTATGTAAAGGTCCTAGCTGAGTATATTTTGCATTGTTTGATAGGTATTAAATCCAGCTACGTGATTCATTTACCAAAAATCTCCCGAAAAATCACTGCGTCTCCAGGGGCGGATTGAAAAGTCGCATGTCATAAAATTATTTTTTTACTCAGGCCTTCACATGCCAAAGCCCATATCCCGTTATGTAGAGTTCCAAGCTGAGTATTTTAATCACTATCAGATAGTTATTGACTTCAGCTACCTCATCCATGTACCAAAAATCTCCGTGGTAAATTTCTTTCGAGTCCAAGGTTTGTGGTTTTATCCAGAAATCATAATTACAACATTTGATCATAATTCGAGTATAACAAAATAAATGATGTAAAAATCTGCAGAAAATTTCAAAAATTACTCTTTCGAAGAGCCATATCTTGATAATGAATTGACAAACAAACAGGTTTGCATAATCAATATTGTAGGAAATTGTATGTTCTACAAAATAAACTTGAATGCTTTTTACGTTGGAGAGTGGACATTCATCGTTCTTTATTGCAAAATTTCAACAATGTAACAATATTTTTTTTTGAGCTGGAAAGTAAAAAATTGTGAAAGCATTATAGGTGTTTCTAGTTTCAGCTTGTTTGAACCGCTTCCAGTTTTCTTTTTCTTCTGGCTTTATAAAATCAGAAACTTACTTCTCTTCTATGTTGCCTTAAAACATAGCTTTAGCTTATGTTGTCTGTATTAATCACGTATCACGTTTGCCAAGGAACTTGAAGGGAGCTGCAGATTGCTAATACCGCAGTAACGAGTGAATATTCGCCTTATTATGTTGAGTCGTGCCCGTGGCTTAGTGGTTAGTGTGTCGGACTGCTAAACGAAAGAACCTGGGTTCAAATCCAGCTCATAGCCACCTTTTTTTCTGGGGTACTGCCTCTTGCGAGGAACTGACAAAACCTCCAAGAGTAAAATTTGTCTCGAAAAAGTGCCCTTCGGACTCGGCGGTAAACTGTAGGTCCCTTCCATTCTTGCAGAGTAACAACACACACACAGGAATGGTTGAGAGTATAAGTCACTAGGCCTTGGCTCCTTAAGGAGCTGTCGCGCCAATAAATTTATTTATTTATTTATTTATGTTGAGTCGAACGGTCAAGTTTAGTGTTCATGATTTTGCTCTTCAAGGGTCTTCTGATATCTTATATTGTAAACTGCTTTAAACTTGATATGAATTTGGTTTTTATTCTTTTATTATAAACTGACAGGCTATAATATCTATTAGCCCAGTAGAAATCGACATAAAAACCGCAAAATAGTGTTAATCAAAAAACTGCAAAATGTTGGCATTTTCTTACTGTTTGCTTAAGAAGTCATAAACTATACTTTTTTGACAAACAAAATTATGTACTATTTCAAGTCCATGAACTTTCTAAATATTTAAGCCTAACCGCAGCTCTATAAACCCTATACAGACCAAGCTATGGCTCTTTGAAAATAGTCCATTTTTAACTAAAAATTATAATTTTTAGTTTTGCTGCCGCTCGGATCTAAATATTGGCAAAAACCGCTCATCCCAAAAAAAAATTTCACTATGGATAAAGTTGTAGCAAATTTTTCATTTAACCCTACAACCTTGGTTTTTGTTACATTAACCTATTTAAAAAAAAAATTAAATAAAATTATCTTAAAGTCCGATATTCGGCTAAATTATATAGTAATCTAAAGATAGGCATACAAATCAATATATATTTTTATAAAAAAAATTTATTTTAAAAATATTATTAGTTTATTTTTAAGGTTTTTTGGCCAAAAAATGCAGCTGTTACATATTTCTGTGCGGTGTTCTGCGCAAATTTGACTTTCTCAATTAGATATTTTGTTGCAGCTTTTACATTCACTACGATAAATTCAATTATTTGTATTCCAACAAAGAAAAAACAAAGCTTTATAACTTTTAAAATGGCAAAATTATTTTTTACAAGACCATTCCGTTTAAAAAAATAACTTGCGCTGTCCTATACGGGGTCCCAGTACACCCCACAGACCTAGTTATTTTAGCTTTGGAGTGAGAAAATGAACTTAATTGTTCTGGTCCGTAGACATAACGAAAAAAAATAAAAGTTTAAATTTAAAGTGGGGTTCCAACGGTCCCGGTATGGTTTGTACGGTTAAACATAAAACAAATTCTGTGAGACTAATAGTTACCTCACAATCTCAAAAAACTCAAAGAAGGTAAAATTGTATTTTTGAAGAATTGAGAAAAAACACCTATTTGTAGTCCACTCGACAAATAGTAGGTCGGAAATTAATAAAACCTTAGAACATGTTTGAATAGTCAAACATGTCAATCTTTACAAAGATATGGCGGTAAGAAAAAAGGTAATTTTTCAAATTTCCCCAAAAAAATGTAAAAAATAGCAGATTTACCTCATATTTCCTGCTATACTCTTATTATTCGACGCACTTATTTCTTCAAGAGATTTTTGGTACATGGATCGAGTAGCTGGATTTCTTACCTCTCCAATGATGTAATACATTCTTAGCTAAAAAAATTACATAATGAGATCTACGCATGTAAAAACTTGAGTGAAACATTGTATTTTCTGAAATGCAACCTTTCTATCCGCCCTTTGATTGTCAGGGGCCTTGGCTCCGATAAAGCATCGCTTCCCTTGCCCGACGGCATCGGAAGGTAGCCCGTGATTAGGTCCACCATTCTGGTGGCTCAGTTAAAAACCGATTTTTCAGTCGGCAAAAACGAAATATCGCCTATGGCCGACTACATTTATCCATGGTATCTTTAAGTTAGGTAGGGCAGTTGCGGCGGCACAAAAAAAAAAAAGAAAAAAAAAGCTTGCTGTGGCTGTTCTAGATTTAAGTAGTTAAGGTTTATTTTAAGTTATTTTAAGTTTATTTTTAGTTTATTTTAAGTTAGTTTTTGAGTGTCGATCTAAAGCTCGTAGAGGCCGGACGTCGAGGTGCGTGCACAGATAATTAAGCAAAAGTCAAAAAAAATTATTGCGCATTGTTATCGCGAGTGTTTTAAAAAAATATTAATACCTACACACTCGTTAGAGAAACCGAAAAAAACCCCTCGCGTGTGCTGTAAAGAATAATAATAATATCCACTCACGTCGTTGAAAAAGATGCCCGCTCGCGCTGTGGAAAAAAAATAAATAAAACGCATTCGCATAGCAAATTATTCTCTTATCTGTCCCAAGACCTTTGTGCTTAACTGCCTCTTTCTTATCTACTGTAGGCATCGTATGACCATCTTATGCTTGCGGTAAATGGATAAGGGCATCTGAGTTTGTCTTATTGTGCTGAATATTTAAATTGATTTTTTGTATTCTTATTTCAAGAGGAAGACGATTAAAGAGTTTACATGATACAACGGAGTAGGAATTTCTGTAATGAGTGGTGTGAACAACTGGAATTTCAATGGCGATTTAAGCTACGCAAGTAACGCGAATGGAAAATTGGAGTTTGCATATAGCCAGCTCTCACAAAAAATAACAAAGAGACTTTAAAAAAGAATAAGTGTCTTACTGGAAGTATATCCAGAGACCTAAATAAAGCCATGGTATGAACGAGCCGATGTGCATTACAAATTCTTCTAATGGCACACTTTTGTAAAACGAGAAGTGGCTTAAGAGTTAAGATTGGTCAGATATGCACCCCCTCAACAAATAATTCCATATTGTAATTTTAAATGGAAGACTCCATGGTAAACAGTTTGAAGTGTCTTTTTAGAGCAGAACTTTTTCAGGCGATAGAGACACCTAACGGAAGAGCGCAAGCACTACTTCAAGTCCGATATATGTTGTGTCCAACTCATGTTTTGGTCGATAGTAGTACCGAGGTATTTAAAGTTCTTAACTACTTCAATTTCAAAACATTTCGAGCTACAAGCGGAATTTTCGTTAAAAACTTTTCCGGACGCTGCTATACAAGTACAATCATTAATTTTGAAACGCTGGCAATCATTAGAGTGGAAATCAATATCAACATGAGGTGGTTCATAACTCAAACTGAAAAACATTAGTTTGGTTTTCCTACTTACAATTAACCTGTGTGTTGCAAACCATATTCTCAGCAATTAAATGTCATGATTAAGTTCATCTTACAGATTCAGGGGGCTCGTTGAACCATATGCGATGCCAAGGTCTTCTGCAAAAGCCGTGACTTTACTTGGAAAAGGCAGGTAAAACAGGGAGTTTATAAATACCAAAAATAGTATAGGTCCCAAAACGGACCCTTGGGGAACACCAACGTTCAGTACCTGAGGGTTACTAAGGAAATCCCCAATACGAACTCTTTGTATACGGTTCTTTAAATATGAAGCAAACCAATTGTGGATAAATCCACGAAATCCTGCGTTATATAATTTATCCAAAAGAATTTCATGAACAACGGTGTCAAAAACTTTTGTAATATCAACAAAGAGGCAATCACAAAACTTGCTTTCATCCAAACATTCGTTTCTTTATAGCTTTTTCAAAAACTTTCGAAATTGAAGAAAGCAAGGGAATGGGCCTGTAGTTATCGTTTTCTTCTCCTTTCCTTTCTCTCTCATTTCCTTTCTTAAAGAGAGGTAGTGCTTTATAATTGTGTGAATTCAGACCTACGTATATAGTTTTTAAGAATGTTTACGAGTCGTAAGCCTTAGAAGCATCCTCCTCAGTTAGAACAACTTCCCAACTTTCAAAACGCAGTTCATTATTTAGAAAAGTATAGTTTATGTTAGTAGCAGTTTGCGAAAAAATATTACTTTTACTTTTTATATCAGAAAAGCCTTTAAATAAATTACCTGTCATACAATGGTCAGATATATGCAAGTCAAAGTTGACACCAGTACACTGACTCAAGTGGATTCTCGAAAATCGACCGAAGACATGATCAATGCATCTAACTAAAATTGGCCTAGTTAATAATAATAATAATAATAATAAAATAAAATAATCGTCTATTTCGCAAAAATAAATCCATATACCTTACCTTACCTTAGGTGGCGCTACAGTCCGGGGTGGTCCTGGGCCTCAACCAACAAGCTTATCCAGCCAGCTCGGTCCCTAGCTAGCTGTCTCCAGTTTCGCACGTGGAGTCGGTTGAGGTCCTCTTCCACTTATGTGCGCCACCTGAGTCTCGAACTTCCTCTACTGTGCCGTCCCTCTGCGGTGGATTAGAAGATTTTCCGGGCCGGAGCATTGATGTCCATCCGCTCTATATGACTCAGCCATCTGGGACGTTGAATTTTAACTCTTTTGACTAGGTCTGTGTCGCTGTACAGCCGGTAAAATTTTCATTGTATATTCTTCTCCACTCTCCGTTTATGCATACGGGACCAAAAATCACCCGGAGAATGATTCTCTCGAAGCAGCCTAAAGTGTCCCCATCCGCTTTTGACAGCGTCCATTCGTCTGCACCATAGAGCAGGACTGGGATGATGAGGGTCTTATAAAGGGAGAGTTTAGTTGCCCGAGAGAGGGCTTTGCTACTCAATTGCCTTCTAAGCCCGAAGAAGCAGCGATTGGCAAGAGTTATTCTTCGTTTGATTTCAGCGCTGGTGTTGTTATCTGAGTTAATAGCGGAGCCCAGGTAGACAAAATCCCTTAATACCTCCAAGTAATAGCTGTCTATGGTGATGTTTTGTCCAAGACGTCGATATTGGGTGTCTCTTCTTGATGACAGCATAAACTTGGTTTTGCCCTCGTTGACTGCTAAGGCCATCTTCGCCGTTTCCGTCTCAATACTCACAAAAGCGCCACTGACATCACGCTGCGTTCTTCCGATTATGTCAATATAGTCGGCGTATGCGAGAAATCGGACGGACTTTTGAAAGATCGTGCCTTTGGTGTTGGTGTGAGAGTTCTGCACTATTCTTTCAAGTATGATGTTGAAAAAGTCGCATGACAGCGCATCGCCTTGTCTAAATCCTTTTTTGACTTCAAAGGTGTCGGTGAGGTCTTTACCGACCTTGACGGAACAGCGTGAGTTTTCCATCGTCATTTTACACAGGCGGACGAGTTTGGCAGGGATGTTAAAACTGCACATTGGTGTATATAACTCGTCTCTATAAATGCTGTCGTACGCGGCTTTGAAATCGATGAAAAGGTGGTGGGTATCGATTTGAAGTTCTTGAGTTTTTTCCAAGATCTGCCGTAATATGAATATTTGAATTGTTGGTCTACTTCGCCCAGATAAAGTGGACCATTCTGCCTGACAGCGGAATTCGTTTCGTCATCGCCGTTATACATTCTGCAGAAATAGTTTTTCCATATTCTCAGCATCGACTGCGATTGCACTACGATGTTCCCTTGATCGTCTTTGCACGCTTCAGTTCGAGCTCTGTACTTTTAACAAATTCTTTGTACCTTTTGGTAAAACTTTCGAACTTCATTTCTGCAATAACAGCTCTCCATTTCGTCGATCGCGCCCTTCTTATGTTCCCTTTTTTCTTTCTGAGAAGGCGGTGTTCCTCTCTCGTCTTCTGCTCGTGCACGGGTAGTTCTGGTCCTTCTTTGCAGCGCCGCCTTGTATGCTTCTTGTTTAGCTGCGTGTGCTTGCCGACACTCATCATCAAACCAGGGGTTTCGTTGTGGTGGCGATTTCTCTGGAGATTTCTTGCGATTGCAGCCTTCCGTCCTCTTCGTTGTCCTTATTTCGTTTGTAGGGTTCGTCATCAGTGAATCCGTCCGTATTCGAGGCTTGTTGTTGCTTCGCAACTAGTTGTTTTTAGCGTGGCCTAGAAGTTACCACGATGGCACAACCCCCAACCTAGAGGACCAGGTCCTTATTGTGACTCCAAGGACGAAGAGCCGGATAAACCGCTCCTTATAAGCCCGAGCTCCGAAAACGTCGTAGTAGCATATATACGGTGTTCACTAAGTAGTTCAACCTGACTAGAACTGTAGACGCCACCGTTGATTCCATCTAGATAATTCTTCCGCTGCCGCCTGGATGGAAGGAGTAGTGCCTTAGTGGTAACACTCCTCCCTCTCTCGTTTACTGCCACCAACAACCTTCCAAAGGGGTTGGAACCCAATCTCCAGTTGAGGTACTAGGCACCCGATGTTCACCACGTGGAGGTGAGAGTAGGAGTTGATAGACAGGGGTGATATATCTACCCTTTGAACATCAAAATAAATCCATATCTCAGATACAAATATAACGTCTGGCAAGTACTCAAACGCTTCCAAATTACAAACTGATAGATCAAAGTTTTGCCTTAAGCTGCGGATATTTTGATGAACAACAAAAAAAGGTTTGCTCTCACTAGATTTACAGCGAAATTTTTATCAAAACTACTTTTAATTGTCACAGTGGTAGAGTCATTGTTATCTAGTTCAAAGTAATTTTTTATGTTAAGCATTATAAATATAAATTTATTAAAAATAAAACAAAACAATTCAGTCGTGCAATTTGACTAAATCGTCAAACGAACTAATTGCAATAACTCTACCACTTGTAACTTTACGTAACAGGATTCGAGAATTTTGAAACCACAAATATTTAAAGGAGATGGCCTATTTTTTGGCCCAGTGAATGAATCTAGTATCAAATGAAAGGTGATATTAAGGATATTATGTGGGTCAAATATTTTTAAATTAAAAAAATTGACTAATTCAGAAGCAGAATTTCACTTATTTTTCCGGCAAAACTGTTTATATTTTCCGATGTAAGATACGTAGGGAAATGAATTTCGTATCAAATGAAAGATATTTTTCTACCTTTTCATCGTAATAAAAATAATTTTTTTTACATACACTATATTCTTCAATATTTAGTTTTAATTTATTAGAAATCAAGTTTTTTTTACTTACTTTTTAAACGTCAATATCTAAAAAAAAATCAGCAGTGATTCATAATTTTTTAACATCATCAAAGATTATTTATTTACCTTTAATTTGATATATAATTTAGTGCCCTTTCTTACATAAAAACTAAGTTTTGAACAAACTTACACTAAAAAGCATATTAACATGCACTATGTGTTATGTACTTTTTCGTTTAGCGTTATTTTTTATAATTCCTTAAGCAAAAAAAGCAAAATATGTATTATTTATTACTTACTTTTAGCCTGATAAGCAACATTTATATTGATGACAATCTAAGTGATGTTATTTAAGAAAACATGCATCATGCTACTTCGAAAATAGAGTGATTCATAATTTTTTAACATCATCAAAGATTATTTATTTACCTTTAATTTGATATATAATTTAGTGCCCTTTCTTACATAAAAACTAAGTTTTGAACAAACTTACACTAAAAAGCATATTAACATGCACTATGTGTTATGTACTTTTTCGTTTAGCGTTATTTTTTATAATTCCTTAAGCAAAAAAGCAAAATATGTATTATTTATTACTTACTTTTAGCCTGATAAGCAACATTTATATTGATGACAATCTAAGTGATGTTATTTAAGAAAACATGCATCATGCTACTTCGAAAATAGAGTCCATGTACAAAACTTACCGTTTTCTTTTTATTTTTGCAAATGTAAATATGATTTGATAAAGCCTCTCTTCGACGATGCGTGTTTGCTGATTGCCAAAGGAATGAACGACTTCGATTTCCACAGGAAATAAGAAAAAGGTTATTAATTGACCACAAATTATATCTGCCGGAAAATACCAAAATATGTAACTTCCATCTTACATCGTGTGATTGGACAAATCTCGTAGAAGGTAATACTTTATGTGACTTTACTGGAGAGCAAATGGATGAAAAACACTTACTAACATTGCCTTAAAGCAAGTTGATTTTAATAACATAGGTAATATGAATCCTTTTTTATGCCATTATTAGATGCCCGGATTGGAGCCCAGAGCAGTTTACAGAACTGCACAGCTTTGTTCCCGCATTGAAAAGTATTGAACTATTGACTTTTTTATCAAAATTAAGATCCGGTGATAGCGATCGTAGGCTTTCATCCCTTTTAAACGTCCCTCGCGCAACACTAGAACGATACTTGTCTACAACTAAGAGCAGTTTTTTAATTTGTTTTGTGTCCTTTAACTTGGGCCTGGAAAATATGTCTATTCAGAACGTAGCTAGTCGAAACAATATGATTCCAAATGGACTTTTTGTCAACACACAGTTAAATGAAAATGACCAACCAGCCATAATATTATGTGACGGAACTTATGTTTACCTCCAAAAAAGTTCAAATTATAGTTTCCAAAAAGAAAGATATAGTCTGCATAAGTTTCAGAATTTAGTTAAACCCTTTATGATGACATGCTGTGACGGCTATATAATAATGGCGTATACGGACCGTATGCAGCAACTGATTCTGATGCAACAATTACGAACATTCTTTTTAGAGATGAATATGGGAACATGAGGCGTTTTGTTAGAGAAAATGATGTTTTTATTCTAGATAGAGGTTTCAGGGATGCTATTTCAAGCCTAGAATCTTACGGGTACAAAGCTCACATGCGTGAAACTGTTCTGGAAGGGAATAATCCGCTGAAAACACCTCAAGCTAACAAGACAAGATGTTTTACAATGGTAAGATGGATTGTGGCAGTTGTCAATGGACGCTTTAAGAGAGATTTTAAGCTATTCCGCCAAAACTTTTTTAATTTAGCTACTCGTCATTTAATGGATGATTAAAAAATTGCAGCTGCAATCCTTACTAAGTTACAAGACAATACAGATGCTAGCATTTTGCTGGAGTTCGCTTTGAGTAGATTAAATACTCCTAACCATTAAGGCGATTTTGTTAAGGAAAATAACTTAAAAAGAACTAGGGCAGTGTTTCGTCGAATTAACGGACATATTTAAAGCTTAAATAACTTTCCTTTGCTTGATTTGACAGAGCTTCGTAAAATATCATTGGGAAATTATCAAATCAAACAAGCTCGCTCTTATTGTATGGAACATCTGAAAAGCAACGGAAGTTATATAATAGAAGTTTGTGAAAATGTAATTAGAATCAATTCTGCACATGAAAGCCTGGTTGGAAACAATTATTTACTTAGAGGTCGCATTAAATCTCGACACATCAGTGGGAAAATATATTTTACATACATCCTCTTGAGTAATGAATCTGATGTAGCCAATAGTTACAACGCAATAGAAGCGTACTATTGCAATTGTCTTGTAGGAATGAGAATTGTTGGTTGTTGCGCTCATGTTATGAGTATTTTGTGGTACTTAGGATTTGCTCGTCCCCAATAAAATATAAACATATAAATACTATTTTGAAACAAAACATGCTTTAAATTTTAAACAAAAATATTAAGCGGAAAAAGTCATTTAATATATTTTGTAGAAAATTTAATTTGCTACAAGTTTTTATCTAGGATAAAAATTACGAGAGTTACGAGTAAAAATAGAAATGAACACTAAAAACAAAATGGCGGCTTACTGACAACAGGTGCATGTGTTCAAAATGTGTTTTTTGACTCATGTACTAGTATTCTTTCAAATACTAAAGTCAAATTTCGTCTGCGACTTTTTCCCAGAACACCATATATATTAATAATATGAAACCAAACTGATTCAGCAATATAATGTCTGGTGTTATTTCGCCTATGGTTGGAATGTGATAATTATTCACTGTGTTACAAGTAGCTGGTAAGCTTTTTAACAAATTGGGAATGCAAGAGTCATTTGTAATATTTACAATATTTCTAGAGTTACAAATTGATAGATTATTAAAAGTTTTACATTTTTTTGTTGTTCCATACAATTGGTCGTTATTTTTTAATTGGTTTAATTAATAGATTGTCATATATTTCTTTGTCTGTTAAAGGGATGTTTATTATATAAAGAATTGATAAATTATTACTTATAATTTTAATTTCTGCAAAATCTAAAGCTTCTTCTATTGTTGTGTAAGGTAATTGTTGTTCATTAAGTATTTTAGTAGCTAAATCTATTTCGTTTTTTGACAGTATAAAAGAGTTAATTGTTCCTAGTTTAGCCCAATGAATGGCATAGCTTATATTCTCTATGAAATCTAAAGAGCGTTTAGATTTAGTTTTAAGGTTATGTAAAAAGGTGCGGATTTGTTGAATTTCGTGTGATAGTAAAGGGAAAATGGTTTGGTTTTGGGTTGTTTCGAGATTAAGGATTGGTGATATGTCGGAAAGGAATTGTTCATACTGTTCAAGATTAATAATATGGATTAATTTAAAATGTCCGTTCTGTATCTTCGCTTGTCCTGTATGTAAAGAGACGATTTGCTAATTTGAAAAGTCCATGATTTGAATTTCAGCTTAGCAAAGGTATAAAGTACATCTGAAAATAATTAATTTCTTATGTTACTTTTGTGGACTATTTTTCCACATTCAGTTAATATTGTAGAGTTCTTATTTTCTTTAACAATTTCTTGTCTATATCTACCTGTCAGTTTTGAGCCAATACGTTTATTGTTTTTAACATAAATAACCTGTCCTATCTGGTAGTTTTTTATGGGTTGTTTATTTTTGTTATGGTATTTAGTATTTTTTTCTTGTTTAAGTCTGAGTTTTTCTATGTTAATTTGACGTGTTTTTTCGAACTCTTCAGGGTTTAGCCTGGGTATTCGTCCGTAAAACAGTTCTATTGGTTTTTTGCCTGTGCTTGAATGAATAGTGAAATTGTATTCATTGACAGCTCGTTCTAAAAGTTCTTCAAAGGACCGGGAGGGCCCATCCGTTTTCAAACATCTCATGATTTCAGAAAGAGTAGAGTGAAAACGTTCGACTTGTCCGTTCACTTCACTTTTGTATGGTGGAGTTTTGAAGATTTTGATCTGAAGATCATCTTCTAACATTGAAGTTATTGAGGCTGAATTGAGAGCTTTTTCGTTGTCTATTACAACAACTTCGGGTACGCAGAAGTAAAATAGTATGGTTCGTAAGGGTTGTCTTATGTCTTCAATTGATCTTGATGAAATAATTTTTGCTTGCGCAAATTTTGTAAATTTGTCTACAGCAGTAAGAACGAGGTATCTTTCCGTAGAAAAAAATATCGATATGTAGTGTGTGTCCGGGGTAGTTGGGAATTGGTGTCAGATTTAGATGGGGTTTATTGGGATGTCTGTCGTATTTATTTTCCTTGCAAGTTATACATCGGTTGACTAGGTTTTTGATTTTTGAAGCCATTTTAGGAAAATAGAAGTTTTCTAAAAGTTGTTTTCGATTTTCTTCCGCCTTGCGATGAGCGCGCCGGTGTATCTTTAGAATCTTCTCTTCTTGTTCGATTGGGTTGGCTATGTCTTCAACGATTTTTTGTGTGAATCGGATGCGATAGTCTTTGAAATGCAAAGGATAGATCTCTTGAACCAGTCCCATTGTCGTTTCGTCTGTAAGAAGTCCGTTGATGGTATTTGGACTAAGGTATCTTTTAAAAATATTGATTATGTCATTTTGTGAGTAGTCTGGTCGAATTAGAATGTGTCTAGTGTATTGATCAAAGGGGTTCTTAATTTGATAACTGTTTTCGTTTCCTATTTTTAGGAGAAGTTGGTTTCGGAAAATATTTATAGGGATTTCAACGGAAGGAATAAGATTGTGCGCTGAGCTGTCAGCACTATGATCCGTTGGAGTCATTGAATTAATTTCTGCATTTGGAGGTCTAGAGAGAGTGTCTGCAACTACATTTTCTTTCCCTGGTTTATATTTTAGCTCGTAATTATACTCTTCCAAAATGGCTTTCCACCTTTTCATTTTGGAGTTCGTATTTTTGTTGCTAAGAGCGTACGTCAGGGGTTGATGATCTGTGAAAATGTTTACCTTGCGGGATCCGTAAAGGAAATTTCTAAGAGAGTTGAGTGACCAGATTATTGCCAGCATTTCTTTTTCGTTGGTGGCATAAACTTCTTCTGATTTGTTCAACGTTCTTGAAAGAAATGTTATTGGTTTATCGTCTTGGGAAAGGACTGCGCCGATGGCGTAGTCGGAAGCGTCTGTTGTTAGCTGAAAACTTTTCTCAAAGTCTGGGTATTGAAGAATGACTTCTGCAGAAACGAGAGATTTCTTTAATTTATTGAATGGCTTCTTGATTAAGTTCAATGAGTTTTTTCTTTGACATATTTTTGGACACATGTCCGTCTTCCCCTCTTAAAAGGGATGTCAGGGGCTTCGCCAATTTGGCGTAGTCTTTAATGAAGCGGCGATAGTATCCTGACATACCGAGGAAAGATCGAAGCTCTTTTAGATTTTTGGGAATAGGCCGTTCGACAATAGCTTGAACTTTTTTTGGATTAGTTCTTATACCATCCCTGCTGATAACAAAACCTAAGAACTCAATTTCTTTTTGGAAAAATTCGCATTTATCCAGTTGTATTTTCATGTTAGCATTCTCTAATGTGTTGAAGACTTTTTGGAGATTTTCAAAGTGTTCGTCCTCGTCTTTTCCAAAGATCACAATGTCGTCAATGTAGACATAACAACATTTTCCAATAAGGTCTCTTAGGATGTCATCCAAAGCTCTCTGAAAGATGGATGGAGCATTTTTGAGTCCGAATGGAAGGCGAGTAAATTCGAACTTGCCGTTGTTTACCGAAAAGGCAGTTTTTTCTATGTCAGATTCTTTTAGTGGGATCTGATGAAAGCCACTTTTCAAATCAACTATAGAGAACCATTGGTTTTTATTAAGGTTTGCGAGAATTTCATAAATTTCGGGAATCGGGTATTTGTCGGCTATGGTTAAAAGCGTTAATCAATTACCATTCGAAATTTCTTTTCTCCTGAGGCGTCCATTTTTTTGGAGACTACCCAAACTGGAGAATTATAAGGTGATTTTGATGGCCTTATAATACCGTCTTCTAATAATTTTTGGATCTCTTTTTCTACTTCATTCTTGAGCGCCATTGGGTAAGGATACGATTTTGAATATACTGGATCTCGAGTTGTAGTTCGGATTTCTCCTTTGACAGTGGTGGTGTATTTTAATTTTTCATTTGGTTCGGAAAAAAGATTAGGACATTTATGGATGATGTTTATAAGTTTGGTATATTGATTTTCGTTCTTGTGATCAGTCCTGATATTTATATTGTTTACCAATTGTGACAGATGCTGTTTAAGAGGAATTGAAATTCGTGGGTGAGTGGAACTAGGGTGAATGGACATGTGATTCTTCTTTGTATGGATTATTGCGTTTAAATGTTTAAGGGTGTCGTGCCCTATAATTCCATCGAATGAGATAAGACTGGGGAGGATAAAAAATTTTATTTTATCGGTTTGAGGTCCAAAAAGTTGAATAAGTGAGTGGTGTGTTATTTTGATGCTGCCTCCAACAGAGTTAGCATAAAAATGTTTTTCGTTAGGAAGAGGATTTTTTATGTGACGAGGCTGAATATAATTTTTATTCGACCCAGTGTCAACAAGGAATTTCAGAATTTCTCCGCTTCTGGAAATATGTTCGAAAAAGGGAAGCGAAGAGGACTTTAATCTAAAAAATAAATGTCATCTAGTTCTTCTGGTTGATCTAGATTGTTGTTCTCTTCTTGATCAACATATTCCTCTAATGATTCGTCGTACTTCTGGTCTTCGTTTAGGATTTCTGCTTCATATTCTTCCAGGGTTTTTCCGTCATCATCTGGTTGAGTATGATAAATTCTTCGCATCTTCTGTGGTGGGTGCGTTTGTTGCGAATGTTGACGTTTTTGAAGGAATTGTTGATTTCTTGGTCTATTTTGGTAGTTGACCTTTTGAGTTCTTAGAGAGTAATCAATGGACATCGGCTTCGGCGGAAGAGGTCGTTGATTTGGTAGAGTTCTTTGCCGTTGTTGCTGTTGATATCTGGGTTGGTATTGTGTGTCCCTATTAAATTGTGGTGGTTGAGGAGCACGGGGGTTATAAAGTAAATGAGGGTAAAACTCACGTCTGGGAGCCGGTATTGGTGTTGGTCTTGGAAAGTTTTCTCTTCTAGGAGGAACCGGAGGTGCTTGTTGAAATATTTTTCGACTTGAACTATTGCAATTATTTGCATGTTGTGCTCGAAAGTCTACATTTTTAGTTTAAGGCACAAATGTAAGGCTTGGGGAAGATCTACTGGTTCTCTTATACTGAGTAACCTAGGCAGATCTCCTTTCAGACCCCTGACAAAGGTATCTAAAGCTTTGTCACGGTAGCACTGAGTCATATTATTCATGGAATCTTGACTCATTTCAATTGATCCTAATTTATTGAGGATCAAAGACAAATGGTGATAGACGACCTGATAGAATTCAGGAATCGTGCTATTACCTTGAACCAGTGTAGTCATCTGGTATTCGAGAGTGCCCAAATCCCTCTTGTCCGCATAATGCAGAGTAAGGCATTTTGATATTTTTTCCCAACTAAGGGGTGTGTTGTAGGACTCCAGGACCACGTAGGCATGTCCTGTTATCTTATGTCGTATGACAGATAAAATACCGTAGTATCTTTGGGGTACCTTTGAGGTGCTCATAAATTTTAAGAATCCTGTCAATGCTTTTTTTCCATGAATTGAATTCATGAGTTTGCCCAGAAAATTCTCTTAGACTTTTAACCACGTCTGGTATTTTATCTTAGTCATTCAGATTATTATCTGCTAAATTAATTGGTTGGTCTGTATAATTATTTATGTCGGCTGCAGGGTTCATAATAGAATTGAAAATTTGTCTTCCCTGAATATGAAGGGTTTCGGCTACTAATCTCGTGATTAGTTGTACCAATTCATTTTGGTTATTTTGGTTTAGATTTAAACCTTGCGCAGGTTGAATGGGTTGACCAGGTGCGGGAGGAGGTTGGTTAAGTATGGGTGGTCTGATTAAGTTGTTTTGATTCGCCATTTTCACTAAACGAGGTTTTCTTTTTTTATAAATTTAAATGAATATGTTTCGTTAAAAACAATTTTATCAAAAACCGAGGAAAAGGTTGGAAACAAATGAAGGCACTAAAAATGTCTATGTTTTTTTTTTTTTAAATTTTGCAAAATTTAAATTTTTAAATGAAATTTTAAATGTCAAAAAAATTGAGCGAAACATAATAGAAAATAAGTTATTTTATTCTTTTTTGAAGGATTAACAAATTTGTGAAATTTTTTATTTTTATCTGAATTTTTCTAAAACATAGACATTTTTAGTGCCTTCATTTGTTTCCAACCTTTTCCTCGGTTTTTGATAAAATTGTTTTTAACGAAACATATTCATTTAAATTTATAAAAAAAGAAAACCTCGTTTAGTGAAAATGGCGAATCAAAACAACTTAATCAGACCACCCATACTTAACCAACCTCCTCCCGCACCTGGTCAACCCATTCAACCTGCGCAAGGTTTAAATCTAAACCAAAATAACCAAAATGAATTGGTACAACTAATCACGAGATTAGTAACCGAAACCCTTCATATTCAGGGAAGACAAATTTTCAATTCTATTATGAACCCTGCAGCCGACATAAATAATTATACAGACCAACCAATTAATTTAGCAGATAATAATCTGAATGACTAAGATAAAATACCAGACGTGGTTAAAAGTCTAAGAGAATTTTCTGGGCAAACTCATGAATTCAATTCATGGAAAAAAAGCATTGACAGGATTCTTAAAATTTATGAGCACCTCAAAGGTACCCCAAAGATACTACGGTATTTTATCTGTCATACGAAATAAGATAACAGGACATGCCTACGTGGTCCTGGAGTCCTACAACACACCCCTTAGTTGGGAAAAAATATCAAAATGCCTTACTCTGCATTATGCGGACAAGAGGGATTTGGGCACTCTCGAATACCAGATGACTACACTGGTTCAAGGTAATAGCACGATTCCTGAATTCTATCAGGTCGTCTATCACCATTTGTCTTTGATCCTCAATAAATTAGGATCAATTGAAATGAGTCAAGATTCCATGAATAATATGACTCAGTGCTACCGTGACAAAGCTTTAGATACCTTTGTCAGGGGTCTGAAAGGAGATCTGCCTAGGTTACTCAGTATAAGAGAACCAGTAGATCTTCCCCAAGCCTTACATTTGTGCCTTAAACTAAAAATGTAGACTTTCGAGCACAACATGCAAATAATTGCAATAGTTCAAGTCGAAAAATATTTCAACAAGCACCTCCGGTTCCTCCTAGAAGAGAAAACTTTCCAAGACCAACACCAATACCGGCTCCCAGACGTGAGTTTTACCCTCATTTACTTTATAACCCCCGTGCTCCTCAACCACCACAATTTAATAGGGACACACAATACCAACCCAGATATCAACAGCAACAACGGCAAAGAACTCTACCAAATCAACGACCTCTTCCGCCGAAGCCGATGTCCATTGATTACTCTCTAAGAACTCAAAAGGTCAACTACCAAAATAGACCAAGAAATCAACAATTCCTTCAAAAACGTCAACATTCGCAACAAACGCACCCACCACAGAAGATGCGAAGAATTTATCATACTCAACCAGATGATGACGGAAAAACCCTGGAAGAATATGAAGCAGAAATCCTAAACGAAGACCAGAAGTACGACGAATCATTAGAGGAATATGTTGATCAAGAAGAGAACAACAATCTAGATCAACCAGAAGAACTAGATGACATTTATTTTTTAGATTAAAGTCCTCTTCGCTTCCCTTTTTCGAACATATTTCCAGAAGCGGAGAAATTCTGAAATTCCTTGTTGACACTGGGTCGAATAAAAATTATATTCAGCCTCGTCACATAAAAAATCCTCTTCCTAACGAAAAACATTTTTATGCTAACTCTGTTGGAGGCAGCATCAAAATAACACACCACTCACTTATTCAACTTTTTGGACCTCAAACCGATAAAATAAAATTTTTTATCCTCCCCAGTCTTATCTCATTCGATGGAATTATAGGGCACGACACCCTTAAACATTTAAACGCAATAATCCATACAAAGAAGAATCACATGTCCATTCACCCTAGTTCCACTCACCCACGAATTTCAATTCCTCTTAAACAGCATCTGTCACAATTGGTAAACAATATAAATATCAGGACTGATCACAAGAACGAAAATCAATATACCAAACTTATAAACATCATCCATAAATGTCCTAATCTTTTTTCCGAACCAAATGAAAAATTAAAATACACCACCACTGTCAAAGGAGAAATCCGAACTACAACTCGAGATCCAGTATATTCAAAATCGTATCCTTACCCAATGGCGCTCAAGAATGAAGTAGAAAAAGAGATCCAAAAATTATTAGAAGACGGTATTATAAGGCCATCAAAATCACCTTATAATTCTCCAGTTTGGGTAGTCTCCAAAAAAATGGACGCCTCAGGAGAAAAGAAATTTCGAATGGTAATTGATTAACGCTTTTAACCATAGCCGACAAATACCCGATTCCCGAAATTTATGAAATTCTCGCAAACCTTAATAAAAACCAATGGTTCTCTATAGTTGATTTGAAAAGTGGCTTTCATCAGATCCCACTAAAAGAATCTGACATAGAAAAAACTGCCTTTTCGGTAAACAACGGCAAGTTCGAATTTACTCGCCTTCCATTCGGACTCAAAAATGCTCCATCCATCTTTCAGAGAGCTTTGGATGACATCCTAAGAGACCTTATTGGAAAATGTTGTTATGTCTACATTGACGACATTGTGATCTTTGGAAAAGACGAGGACGAACACTTTGAAAATCTCCAAAAAGTCTTCAACACATTAGAGAATGCTAACATGAAAATACAACTGGATAAATGCGAATTTTTCCAAAAAGAAATTGAGTTCTTAGGTTTTGTTATCAGCAGGGATGGTATAAGAACTAATCCAAAAAAAGTTCAAGCTATTGTCGAACGGCCTATTCCCAAAAATCTAAAAGAGCTTCGATCTTTCCTCGGTATGTCAGGATACTATCGCCGCTTCATTAAAGACTACGCCAAATTGGCGAAGCCCCTGACATCCCTTTTAAGAGGGGAAGACGGACATGTGTCCAAAAATATGTCAAAGAAAAAACTCATTGAACTTAATCAAGAAGCCATTGAAGTATTCAATAAATTAAAGAAATCTCTCGTTTCTGCAGAAGTCATTCTTCAATACCCAGACTTTGAGAAAAGTTTTCAGCTAACAACAGACGCTTCCGACTACGCCATCGGCGCAGTCCTTTCCCAAGACGATAAACCAATAACATTTCTTTTAAGAACGTTGAACAAATCAGAAGAAGTTTATGCCACCAACGAAAAAGAAATGCTGGCAATAATCTGGTCACTCAACTCTCTTAGAAGTTTCCTTTACGGATCCCGCAAGGTAAACATTTTCACAGATCATCAACCCCTGACGTACGCTCTTAGCAACAAAAATACGAACTCCAAAATGAAAAGGTGGAAAGCCATTTTGGAAGAGTATAATTACGAGCTAAAATATAAACCAGGGAAAGAAAATGTTGTTGCAGACTCTCTCTAGACCTCCAAATGCAGAAATTAATTCAATGACTCCAACGGATCATAGTGCTGACAGCTCAGCGCACAATCTTATTCCTTCCGTTGAAATCCCTATAAATATTTTCCGAAACCAACTTCTCCTAAAAATAGGAAACGAAAACAGTTATCAAATTAAGAACCCCTTTGATCAATACACTAGACACATTCTAATTCGACCAGACTACTCACAAAATGACATAATCAATATTTTTAAAAGATACCTTAGTCCAAATATCATCAACGGACTTCTTACAGACGAAACGACAATGGGACTGGTTCAAGAGATCTATCCTTTGCATTTCAAAGACTATCGCATCCGATTCACACAAAAAATCGTTGAAGACATAGCCAACCCAATCGAACAAGAAGAGAAGATTCTAAAGATACACCGGCGCGCTCATCGCAAGGCCGAAGAAAATCGAAAACAACTTTTAGAAAACTTCTATTTTCCTAAAATGGCTTCAAAAATCAAAAACCTAGTCAACCGATGTATAACTTGCAAGGAAAATAAATACGACAGACATCCCAATAAACCCCATCTAAATCTGACACCAATTCCCAACTACCCCGGACACACACTACATATCGATATTTTTTTCTACGGAAAGATACCTCGTTCTTACTGCTGTAGACAAATTTACAAAATTTGCGCAAGCAAAAATTATTTCATCAAGATCAATTGAAGACATAACAACCCTTACGAACCATACTATTTTACTTCTGCGTACCCGAAGTTGTTGTAATAGACAACGAAAAAGCTCTCAATTCAGCCTCAATAACTTCAATGTTAGAAGATGATCTTCAGATCAAAATCTTCAAAACTCCACCATACAAAAGTGAAGTGAACGGACAAGTCGAACGTTTTCACTCTACTCTTTCTGAAATCATGAGATGTTTGAAAACGGATGGGCCCTCCCGGTCCTTTGAAGAACTTTTAGAACGAGCTGTCAATGAATACAATTTCACTATTCATTCAAGCACAGGCAAAAAACCAATAGAACTGTTTTACGGACGAATACCCAGGCTAAACCCTGAAGAGTTCGAAAAAACACGTCAAATTAACATAGAAAAACTCAGACTTAAACAAGAAAAAGATACTAAATACCATAACAAAAATAAACAACCCATAAAAAACTACCAGATAGGACAGGTTATTTATGTTAAAAACAATAAACGTATTGGCTCAAAACTGACAGGTAGATATAGACAAGAAATTGTTAAAGAAAGGACCAGGTCCTTATTGTGACTCCAAGGACGAAGAGCCGGATAAACCGCTCCTTATAAGCCCGAGCTCCGAAAACGTCGTAGTAGCACATATATGGTGTTCACTAAGTAGTTCAACCTGACTAGAACTGTAGACGCCACCGTTGATTCCATCTAGATAATTCTTCCGCTGCCGCCTGGATGGAAGGAGTAGTGCCTTAGTGGTAACACTCCTCCCTCTCTCGTTTACTGCCACCAACAACCTTCCAAAGGGGTTGGAACCCAATCTCCAGTTGAGGTACTAGGCACCCGATGTTCACCACGTGGAGGTGAGAGTGGGAGTTGATAGACAGGGGTGATTTGTGGGTGCTTGTACCCACACACATATCTACCCTTTGAACATCAAAATAAATCCATATCTCAGATACAAATATAACGTCTGGCAAGTACTCAAACGCTTCCAAATTACAAACTGATAGATCAAAGTTTTGCCTTAAGCTGCGGATATTTTGATGAACAACAAAAAAAGGTTTTCTCTCACTAGATTTACAGCGAAATTTTTATCAGAACTACTTTTAATTGTCACAGTGGTAGAGTCATTGTTATCTAGTTCAAAGTAATTTTTTATGTTAAACATTATAAATATAAATTTATTAAAAATAAAACAAAACAATTCAGTCGTGCAATTTGACTAAATCGTCAAACGAACTAATTGCAATAACTCTACCACTTGTAACTTTACGTAACAGGATTCGAGAATTTTGAAACCACAAATATTTAAAGGAGATGGCCTATTTTTTGGCCCAGTGAATGAATCTAGTATCAAATGAAAGGTGATATTAAGGATATTATGTGGGTCAAATATTTTTAAATTAAAAAAAATTGACTAATTCAGAAGCAGAATTTCACTTATATTTCCGGCAAAACTGCTTATATTTTCCGATGTAAGATACGTAGGGAAATGAATTTCGTATCAAATGAAAGATATTTTTCTACCTTTTCATCGTAATAAAAATAATTTTTTTTACATACACTATATTCTCCAATATTTAGTTTTAATTTATTAGAAATCAAGTTTTTTTTACTTACTTTTTAAACGTCAATATCTAAAAAAAAATCTGCAGTGATTCATAATTTTTTAACATCATCAAAGATTAATTATTTACCTTTAATTTGATATATAATTTAGTGCCCTTTCTTAAATAAAAACTAAGTTTTGAACAAACTTACACTAAAAAGCATATTAACATGCACTATGTGTTATGTACTTTTTCGTTTAGCGTTATTTTTTATGATTCCTTAAGTAAAAAAAGCAAAATATGTATTATTTATTACTTACTTTTAGCCTGATAAGCAACATTTATATTGATGACAATCTAAGTGATGTTATTTAAGAAAACATGCATCATGCTACTTCGAAAATAGAGTCCATGTAAAAACTTACCGTTTTCTTTTTATTTTTGCAAATGTAAATATGATTTGATAAAGCCTCTCTTCGACGATGCGTGTTTGCTGATTGCCAAAGGAGTGAACGACTTCGATTTCCACAGGAAATAAGAAAAAGGTTATTAATTGACCACAAATATGTTAAGTTACAAATATGTAACTTCCATCTTACATCGTGTGATTGGACAAATCTCGTAGAAGGTAATACTTTGTGTGACTTTACTGGAGAGCAAATGGATGAAAAACACTTACTAACATTGCCTTAAAGCAAGTTGATTTTAATAACATAGGTAATATGAATCCTTTTTTATGCCGCCATTATTAGATGCCCGGATTGGAGCCCAGAGCAGTTTACAGAACTACACAGCTTTGTTCCCGCATTGAAAAGTATTGAACTATTGACTTTTTTATCAAAATTAAGATCCGGTGATAGCGATCGTAGGCTTTCATCCCTTTTAAACGTCCCTCGCGCAACACTAGAACGATACTTGTCTACAGCTAAGAGCAGTTTGTTAATTTGTTTTGTGTCCTTTAACTTGGGCCTGGAAAATATGTCTATTCAGAACGTAGCTAGTCGAAACAATATGATTCCAAATGGACTTTTTGTCAACCCACAGTTAAATGAAAATGACCAACCAGCCATAATATTATGTGACGGAACTTATGTTTACCTCCAAAAAAGTTCAAATTATAGTTTCCAAAAAGAAAGATATAGTCTGCATAAGTTTCAGAATTTAGTTAAACCCTTTATGATGACATGCTGTGACGGCTATATAATAATGGCGTATACGGACCTTATGCAGCAACTGATTCTGATGCAACAATTATGAAAATTCTTTTTAGAGATGAATATGGGAACATGAGGCGTTTTGTGAGAGAAAATTATGTTTTTATTCTAGACAGAGGTTTCAGGGATGCTATTTCAAGCCTAGAATCTAACGGGTACAAAGCTCACATGCCTGAAACTGTTCTGGAAGGGAATAATCCGCTGACAACACCTCAAGCTAACAAGACAAGATGTTTTACAATGGTAAGATGGATTGTGGCAGTTGTCAATGGACGCTTTAAGAGAGATTTTAAGCTATTCCGCCAAAACTTTTTTAATTTAGCTACTCGTCATTTAATGGATGATTACAAAATTGCAGCTGCAATCCTTACTAAGTTCCAAGACAATGCAGATCCTAGCATTTTACTGGAGTTCGTTTTGAGTAGATTAAATACTCCTAACCATTTAGGCGATTTTGTGAAGGAAAATAACTTAAATAGAACTAGGGCAGTGTTTCGTCGAATTAACGGACATATTTCAAGCTTAAATAACTTTCCTTTGCTTGATTTGACAGAGCTTCGTAAAATATCATTGGGAAATTATCAAATCAAAGAAGCTCGCTCTTATTGTGGGAAACATCTGAAAAGCAACGGAAGTTATATAATAGAAGTTTGTGAAAATGTAATTAGAATCAATTCTGCACATGAAAGCCTGGTTGGAAACAATTATTTACTTAGAGGTCGCATTAAATCTCGACACATCAGTGGGAAAATATATTTTACATACATCCTCTTGAGTAATGAATCTGATGTAGCCAATAGTTACAACGCAATAGAAGCGTACTATTGCAATTGTCTTGTAGGAATGAGAATTGTTGGTTGTTGCGCTCATGTTATGAGTATTTTGTGGTACTTAGGATTTGCTCGTCCCCAATAAAATATAAACATATAAATACTATTTTGAAACAAAACATGCTTTAACTTTTAAACAAAAATATTAAGCGGAAAAAGTCATTTAATATATTTTGTAGAAAATTTAATTTGCTACAAGTTTGTGATATAACTTTTTTATCTAGGATAAAAATTACGAGAGTTACGAGTAAAAATAGAAATGAACACTAAAAACAAAATGGCGGCTTACTGACAACAGGTGCATGTGTTCAAAATGTGTTTTTTGACTCATGTACTAGTATTCTTTCTAATACTAAAGTCAAATTTCGTCTGCGACTTTTTCCCAGAACACCATATATATTAATAATATGAAACCAAAATGCACTGTACTGCTAAAGAACGGTTTTCTCGATCTTATATGCGCTGCAGAACGAGAACGGTTATTTTAGTAAGAAAACTGTTTAGACAAAAAATATAGGTAATTGGAAGATCTACCACTTTTATTACAAACGTTTTTCAATACTGATACAAAAAAAATTATGAGAAATATAAAAAAATCTACACCTATTTTTTTTAACAAAATGTACTATAACTTATAAACAAAAACATGTAGCCAAAAGTCATTTAACATTTTTTGTAGAAAATTTAATTTCCTACGCCAAAATAGAGTAAAAATAGAAATGAACACTAAAAACAAAATGGCGGCTTACTGATAACAGGTGCTTGTGTGCAAAATGTATCATCTGTATATTATTTTCCAGCAAAAGTCTAAATGCCCCGGACTATATATAATTCATTAAGATTATTTGATACAACATTTTTATGCAACTTCGATGTTGTTGTGATCAAAATCAAGTAGAAATGCTTTAACTTTGTTTATGAATTTGTTGTGATTTTTTTGTATTTTTATTTCAAGAGGAAGACGATTAAAGAGTTTACATGATACAACTGAGTAGGAATTTCTGTAATGAGTGGTGTGAACAACTGGAATTTCAACAACATGACGATTTAAGCTACGCAAGTAACGCGAATGGAAAATTGGAGTTTGCATATAGCCAGCTCTCACAAAAAAATAACTAAGAGACTTTAAAAAAGAATAAGTGTCTTACTGGAAGTATATCCAGAGACCTAAATAAAGCCATGGTATGAACGAGCCGATGTGCATTACAAATTCTTCTAATGGCACACTTTTGTAAAACGAGAAGTGGCTTAAGAGTTAAGATTGGTCAGATATGCACCCCCTCAACAAATAATTCCATATTGTAATTTTAAATGGAAGATTCCATGGTAAACAGTTTTAAGTGTCATGTTTTGGTCGATAGTAGTACCGAGGTATTTAAAGTTCTTAACTACTTCAATTTCAAAACATTTCGAGCTACAAGCGGAATTTTCGTTAAAAACTTTTTCGGACGCTGCTATACAAGTACAATCATTAATTTTAAAACGCTGGCAATCATAAGAGTGGAAATCAATATCAACATGAAGTGGTTCATAACTCAAACTGAAAAACATTAGTTTGGTTTTCCTGTTTACAATTAACCTGTGTGTTGCAAATTATATTCTCAGCAAGTAAATGTCATGATTAAGTTCATCTTACAGATTCAGGGGGCTCGTTGAACCATATGCGATGCCAAGGTCTTCTGCAAAAGCCGTGACTTTACCTGGAAAAGGCAGGTAAAACAGGGAGGTTATAAATACCAAAAATAGTATAGGTCCCAAAACGGACCCTTGGGGAACACCAACGTTCAGTACCCGAGGGTAACTAAGGAAATCCCCAATACGAACTCCTTGTATACGGTTCTTTAAATATGAAGCAAACCAATTGTGGATAAATCCACGAAATCCTGCGTCATATAATTTATCCAAAAGAATTTCATGAACAACTGTGTCAAAAACTTTTGTAATATCAACAAAGAGGCAATCACAAAACTTGCTTTCATCCCAACATTCGTTTCTTTATAGCTTTTTCAAAAACTTTCGAAATTGAAGAAAGCAAGGGAATGGGCCTGTAGTTATTGTTTTCGTCTCGATTTCCTTTCTTAAAGAGAGGTAGTACTTTATAATTGTGTGAATTCAGACCTACGTATATAGTTTTTAAGAATGTTTACGAGTCGTAAGCCTTAGAAGCATACTCCTCAGTTAGAACAACTTCCCAACTTTCAAAACGCAGTTCATTATTAAGAAAAGTATAGTTTATGTTAGTAGCAGTTTGCGAAACAATATTACTTTTACTTTTTATATCAGAAAAGCCTTTAAATAAATTACCTGTCATACAATGGTCAGATATTTGCAAGTCAAAGTTGACACCAGTACACTGACTCAAGTGGATTCTCGAAAATCGATCGAAGACATAATCAATGCATCTAACTGAAATTGGCCTAGTTAATAAAAATAATAATAATAATAATAATAAAATAAAATAATCCATATACCTTACCTTACCCTAGGTGGCGCTACAGTCCGGGGCGGTCCTGGGCCTCAACCAACAAGCTTCTCCAGCCAGCTCGGTCCCTAGCTAGCTGTCTCCAGTTTCGCACGTGGAGTCGGTTGAGGTCCTCTTCCACTTATGTGCGCCACCTGAGTCTCGGTCTTCCTCTACTGCGCCGTCCCTCTGCGGTGGATTCGAAGATTTTCCGGGCCGGAGCATTGATGTCCATCCGCTCTATATGACTCAGCCATCTGGGACGTTGAATTTTTACTCTTTTGGCTAGGTCTGTGTCGCTGTACAGCCGGTAAAATTCTTCATTGTATCTTCTTCTCCACTCTCCGTTTATGCATACGGGACCAAAAATCACCCGGAGAATGTTTCTCTCGAAACAGCCTAAAGTGTCCTCATCCGCTTTTGACAGCGTCCATGCGTCTGCACCATAGAGCAGGACTGGGATGATGAGGGTCTTATAAAGGGACAGTTTAGTGGCCCGAGAGAGGGCTTTGCTACTCAATTGCCTTCTAAGCCCGAAGAAGCAGCGATTGGCAAGAGTTATTCTTCGTTTTATTTTAGCGCTGGTGTTGTTATCTGAGTTAAAAGCGGAGCCCAGGTAGACAAAGTCCCTAACTACCTCCAAGTTATAGCTGTCTATGGTGATGTTTTGTCCAAGACGTCGATATTGGGTGTCTCTTCTTGATGACAGCATAAACTTGGTTTTGCCTTCATTGACTGCTAAACCCATCTTCGCCGCTTCCGTCTCAATACTCACAAAAGCGCCACTGACATCACGCTGCGTTCTTCCGATTATGTCAATATCGTCGGCGTATGCGAGTAATCGGACGGACTTTTGAAAGATCGTGCCTTTGGTGTTGGTGCGAGAGTTCTGCACTATTCTTTCAAGTATGATGTTGAAAAAGTCGCATGACAGCGCATCGCCTTGTCTAAATCCTTTTTTGACTTCAAAGGTGTCGGTGAGGTCTTTACCGATCTTGACGGAACAGCGTGAGTTTTCCATCGTCATTTTACACAGGCGGACGAGTTTGGCAGGGATGTTAAAACTGCACATTGGTGTATATAACTCGTCTCTATAAATGCTGTCGTACGCGGCTTTGAAATCGATGAAAAGGTGGTGGGTATCGATTTGAAGTTCTTGAGTTTTTTCCAAGATCTGCCGTAATATGAATATTTGATCGATAGTGGATTTCCTGGCCTAAAACCGCACTGATATGGACCTATCAGGTTGTTGACGAATGGTTTTAGGCGTTCACACAATACAGCAGAAAAGATCCTTTTTTAAGGATCGGGCAAATTATGCTGAGATTCCATTCATCGGGCATGCTTTCTTCTAACCATATCTTGCTTATGAGTTGGTGCATACTTATAGCCAAGTCATCGCCTGTAGCTTTGAAGAGCTCGGCAGCTAGGCCATCGGCTCCGGCGGCTTTGTCGCTCTTAAGTTTAGATATAGCTAGCTTTATTTCATCCAGATGTGGTGGTCGGAATTTTTGGTCTACTTCGCCCAGATAAAGTGGACCATTCTGCCTGACAGCGGAATTCGTTTCGTCATCGCCGTTATACATTCTGCAGAAATGGTTTTTCCATATTCTCAGCATCGACTGCGATTGCACTACGACGTTCCCTTGATCGTCTTTGCAAGCTTCAGTTCGAGCTCTGTACTTTTGACAATTTCTTTGTACCTTTTGGTAAAACTTTCGAACTTCATTCCTGCAATAACAGCTCTCCATTTCGTCGATCGCGCCCTTCTCATGTTCCCTTTTTTCTTTCTGAGTAGGCGGTGTTCCTCTTTCGTCTTCTGCTCGTGCACGGGTAGTTCTGGTCCTTCTTTGCAGCGCCGCCTTGTATGCTTCTTGTTTAGCTGCGTGTGCTTGCCGACACTCATCATCAAACCAGGGGTTTCGTTGTGGTGGCGATTTCTCTGGAGATTTCTTGCGATTGCAGCCTTCCGTCCTCTTCGTTGTCCTTATTTCGTTTGTAGGGTTCGTCATCAGTGAATGCGTCCGTATCCGAGGCTTGTTGTTGCTTCGCAACTAGTTGTTTTTAGCGTGGCCTAGAAGTTACCACGATGGCACAACCCCCAACCTAGAGGACCAGGTCCTTATTGTGACTCCAAGGACGAAGAGCCGGATAAACCGCTCCTTATAAACCCGAGCTCCGAAAACGTCGTAGTAGCACATATATGGTGTTCACTAAGTAGTTCAACCTGACTAGAACTGTAGACGCCACCGTTGATTCCATCTAGATAATTCTTCCGCTGCCGCCTGGATGGAAGGAGTAGTGCCTTAGTGGTAACACTCCTCCCTCTCTCGTTTACTGCCACCAACAACCTTCCAAAGGGGTTGGAACCCAATCTCCAGTTGAGGTACTAGGCACCCGATGTTCACCACGTGGAGGTGAGAGTGGGAGTTGATAGACAGGGGTGATTTGTGGGTGCTTGTACCCACACACATATCTACCCTTTGAACATCAAAATAAATCCATATCTCAGATACAAATACAACGTCTGGCAAGTACTCAAACGCTTCCAAATTACAAACTGATAGATCAAAGTTTTGCCTTAAGCTGCGGATATTTTGATGAACAACAAAAAAAGGTTTTCTCTCACTAGATTTACAGCGAAATTTTTATCAGAACTACTTTTAATTGTCACAGTGGTAGAGTCATTGTTATCTAGTTCAAAGTAATTTTTTATGTTAAACATTATAAATATAAATTTATTAAAAATAAAACAAAACAATTCAGTCGTGCAATTTGACTAAATCGTCAAACGAACTAATTGCAATAACTCTACCACTTTTAACTTTACGTAACAGGATTCGAGAATTTTGAAACCACAAATATTTAAAGGAGATGGCCTATTTTTTGGCCCAGTGAATGAATCTAGTATCAAATGAAAGGTGATATTAAGGACATTATGTGGGTCAAATATTTTTAAAATCGTTCGTGGGGTTTTTGAGATGTTTGGGCTTGAATTTGATTAATTCAGAAGCAGAATTTCACTTATTTTTCCGGCAAAACTGCTTATATTTTCCGATGTAAGATACGTAGGGAAATGAATTTAGTATCAAATGAAAGATATTTGTCTACCTTTTCATCGTAATAAAAATAATTTTTTTTACTTACTTTTTAAACGTCAATATCTAAAAAAAAATCAGCAGTGATTCATAATTTTTTAACATCATCAAAGTTTATTTATTTACCTTTAATTTGATATATAATTTAGTGCCCTTTCTTAAATAAAAACTAAGTTTTGAACAAACTTACACTAAAAAGCATATTAACATGCACTATGTGTTATGCACTTTTTCGTTTAGCGTTATTTTTTATAATTCCTTAAGCAAAAAAAGCAAAATATGTATTATTTATAACTTACTTTTAGCCTGATAAGCAACATTTATATTGATGACAATCTAGGTGATGTTATTTAAGAAAACATGCATCATGCTACTTCGAAAATAGAGTCCATGTAAAAAACTTACCGTTTTCTTTTTATTTTTGCAAATGTAAATATGATTTGATAAAGCCTCTCTTCGACGATGCGTGTTTGCTGATTGCCAAAGGAGTGAACGACTTCGATTTCCACAGGAAATAAGAAAAAAGGTTATTAATTGACCACAAATTATATCTGCCGGAAAATACCAGAATATGTAACTTCCATCTTACATCGTGTGATTGGACAAATCTCGTAGAAGGTAATACTTTATGTGATTTTACTGGAGAGCAAATGGATGAAAAACACTTACTAACATTGCCTTAAAGCAAGTTGATTTTAATAACATAGGTAATATGAATCCTTTTTTATGCCATTATTAGATGCCCGGATTGGAGCCCAGAGCAGTTTACAGAACTGCACAGCTTTGTTCCCGCATTGAAAAGTATTGAACTATTGACTTTTTTATCAAAATTAAGATCCGGTGATAGCGATCGTAGGCTTTCATCCCTTTTAAACGTCCCTCGCGCAACACTAGAACGATACTTGTCTACAGCTAAGAGCAGTTTGTTAATTTGTTTTGTGTCCTTTAACTTGGGCCTGGAAAATATGTCTATTCAGAACGTAGCTAGTCGAAACAATATGATTCCAAATGGACTTTTTGTCAACACACAGTTAAATGAAAATGACCAACCAGCCATAATATTATGTGACGGAACTTATGTTTACCTCCAAAAAAGTTCAAATTATAGTTTCCAAAAAGAAAGATATAGTCTGCATAAGTTTCAGAATTTAGTTAAACCCTTAATTCAGAAGCAGAATTTCACTTATTTTTCCGGCAAAACTGCTTATATTTTCCGATGTAAGATACGTAGGGAAATGAATTTAGTATCAAATGAAAGATATTTTTCTACCTTTTCATCGTAATAAAAATAATTTTTTTTACTTACTTTTTAAACGTCAATATCTAAAAAAAAATCAGCAGTGATTCATAATTTTTTAACATCATCAAAGTTTATTTATTTACCTTTAATGTGATATATAATTTAGTGCCCTTTCTTAAATAAAAACTAAGTTTTGAACAAACTTACACTAAAGAGCATATTAACATGCACTATGTGTTATGCACTTTTTCGTTTAGCGTTATTTTTTATAATTCCTTAAGCAAAAAAAGCAAAATATGTATTATTTATAACTTACTTTTAGCCTGATAAGCAACATTTATATTGATGACAATCTAGGTGATGTTATTTAAGAAAACATGCATCATGCTACTTCGAAAATAGAGTCCATGTAAAAAACTTACCGTTTTCTTTTTATTTTTGCAAATGTAAATATGATTTGATAAAGCCTCTCTTCGACGATGCGTGTTTGCTGATTGCCAAAGGAGTGAACGACTTCGATTTCCACAGGAAATAAGAAAAAAGGTTATTAATTGACCACAAATTATATCTGCCGGAAAATACCAGAATATGTAACTTCCATCTTACATCGTGTGATTGGACAAATCTCGTAGAAGGTAATACTTTATGTGATTTTACTGGAGAGCAAATGGATGAAAAACACTTACTAACATTGCCTTAAAGCAAGTTGATTTTAATAACATAGGTAATATGAATCCTTTTTTATGCCATTATTAGATGCCCGGATTGGAGCCCAGAGCAGTTTACAGAACTGCACAGCTTTGTTCCCGCATTGAAAAGTATTGAACTATTGACTTTTTTATCAAAATTAAGATCCGGTGATAGCGATCGTAGGCTTTCATCCCTTTTAAACGTCCCTCGCGCAACACTAGAACGATACTTGTCTACAGCTAAGAGCAGTTTGTTAATTTGTTTTGTGTCCTTTAACTTGGGCCTGGAAAATATGTCTATTCAGAACGTAGCTAGTCGAAACAATATGATTCCAAATGGACTTTTTGTCAACACACAGTTAAATGAAAATGACCAACCAGCCATAATATTATGTGACGGAACTTATGTTTACCTCCAAAAAAGTTCAAATTATAGTTTCCAAAAAGAAAGATATAGTCTGCATAAGTTTCAGAATTTAGTTAAACCCTTTATGATGACATGCTGTGACGGCTATATAATAATGGCGTATACGGACCGTATGCAGCAACTGATTCTGATGCAACAATTACGAACATTCTTTTTAGAGATGAATATGGGAACATGAGGCGTTTTGTTAGAGAAAATGATGTTTTTATTCTAGATAGAGGTTTCAGGGATGCTATTTCAAGCCTAGAATCTTACGGGTACAAAGCTCACATGCGTGAAACTGTTCTGGAAGGGAATAATCCGCTGAAAACACCTCAAGCTAACAAGACAAGATGTTTTACAATGGTAAGATGGATTGTGGCAGTTGTCAATGGACGCTTTAAGAGAGATTTTAAGCTATTCCGCCAAAACTTTTTTAATTTAGCTACTCGTCATTTAATGGATGATTACAAAATTGCAGCTGCAATCCTTACTAAGTTCCAAGACAATGCAGATCCTAGCATTTTACTGGAGTTCGTTTTGAGTAGATTAAATACTCCTAACCATTTAGGCGATTTTGTGAAGGAAAATAACTTAAATAGAACTAGGGCAGTGTTTCGTCGAATTAACGGACATATTTCAAGCTTAAATAACTTTCCTTTGCTTGATTTGACAGAGCTTCGTAAAATATCATTGGGAAATTATCAAATCAAAGAAGCTCGCTCTTATTGTGGGAAACATCTGAAAAGCAACGGAAGTTATATAATAGAAGTTTGTGAAAATGTAATTAGAATCAATTCTGCACATGAAAGCCTGGTTGGAAACAATTATTTACTTAGAGGTCGCATTAAATCTCGACACATCAGTGGGAAAATATATTTTACATACATCCTCTTGAGTAATGAATCTGATGTAGCCAATAGTTACAACGCAATAGAAGCGTACTATTGCAATTGTCTTGTAGGAATGAGAATTGTTGGTTGTTGCGCTCATGTTATGAGTATTTTGTGGTACTTAGGATTTGCTCGTCCCCAATAAAATATAAACATATAAATACTATTTTGAAACAAAACATGCTTTAACTTTTAAACAAAAATATTAAGCGGAAAATGTCATTTAATATATTTTGTAGAAAATTTAATTTGCTACAAGTTTGTGATATAACTTTTTTATCTAGGATAAAAATTACGAGAGTTACGAGTAAAAATAGAAATGAACACTAAAAACAAAATGGCGGCTTACTGACAACAGGTGCATGTGTTCAAAATGTGTTTTTTGACTCATGTACTAGTATTCTTTCTAATACTAAAGTCAAATTTCGTCTGCGACTTTTTCCCAGAACACCATATATATTAATAATATGAAACCAAAATGCACTGTACTGCTAAAGAACGGTTTTCTCGATCTTATATGCGCTGCAGAACGAGAACGGTTATTTTAGTAAGAAAACTGTTTAGACAAAAAATATAGGTAATTGGAAGATCTACCACTTTTATTACAAACGTTTTTCAATACTGATACAAAAAAAATTATGAGAAATATAAAAAAATCTACACCTATTTTTTTTAACAAAATGTACTATAACTTATAAACAAAAACATGTAGCCAAAAGTCATTTAACATTTTTTGTAGAAAATTTAATTTCCTACGCCAAAATAGAGTAAAAATAGAAATGAACACTAAAAACAAAATGGCGGCTTACTGATAACAGGTGCTTGTGTGCAAAATGTATCATCTGTATATTATTTTCCAGCAAAAGTCTAAATGCCCCGGACTATATATAATTCATTAAGATTATTTGATACAACATTTTTATGCAACTTCGATGTTGTTGTGATCAAAATCAAGTAGAAATGCTTTAACTTTGTTTATGAATTTGTTGTGATTTTTTTGTATTTTTATTTCAAGAGGAAGACGATTAAAGAGTTTACATGATACAACTGAGTAGGAATTTCTGTAATGAGTGGTGTGAACAACTGGAATTTCAACAACATGACGATTTAAGCTACGCAAGTAACGCGAATGGAAAATTGGAGTTTGCATATAGCCAGCTCTCACAAAAAAATAACTAAGAGACTTTAAAAAAGAATAAGTGTCTTACTGGAAGTATATCCAGAGACCTAAATAAAGCCATGGTATGAACGAGCCGATGTGCATTACAAATTCTTCTAATGGCACACTTTTGTAAAACGAGAAGTGGCTTAAGAGTTAAGATTGGTCAGATATGCACCCCCTCAACAAATAATTCCATATTGTAATTTTAAATGGAAGATTCCATGGTAAACAGTTTTAAGTGTCATGTTTTGGTCGATAGTAGTACCGAGGTATTTAAAGTTCTTAACTACTTCAATTTCAAAACATTTCGAGCTACAAGCGGAATTTTCGTTAAAAACTTTTTCGGACGCTGCTATACAAGTACAATCATTAATTTTAAAACGCTGGCAATCATAAGAGTGGAAATCAATATCAACATGAAGTGGTTCATAATTCAAACTGAAAAACATTAGTTTGGTTTTCCTATTTACAATTAACCTGTGTGTTGCAAATTATATTCTCAGCAAGTAAATGTCATGATTAAGTTCATCTTACAGATTCAGGGGGCTCGTTGAACCATATGCGATGCCAAGGTCTTCTGCAAAAGCCGTGACTTTACCTGGAAAAGGCAGGTAAAACAGGGAGGTTATAAATACCAAAAATAGTATAGGTCCCAAAACGGACCCTTGGGGAACACCAACGTTCAGTACCCGAGGGTAACTAAGGAAATCCCCAATACGAACTCCTTGTATACGGTTCTTTAAATATGAAGCAAACCAATTGTGGATAAATCCACGAAATCCTGCGTCATATAATTTATCCAAAAGAATTTCATGAACAACTGTGTCAAAAACTTTTGTAATATCAACAAAGAGGCAATCACAAAACTTGCTTTCATCCCAACATTCGTTTCTTTATAGCTTTTTCAAAAACTTTCGAAATTGAAGAAAGCAAGGGACTGGGCCTGTAGTTATTGTTTTCGTCTCGATTTCCTTTCTTAAAGAGAGGTAGTACTTTATAATTGTGTGAATTCAGACCTACGTATATAGTTTTTAAGAATGTTTACGAGTCGTAAGCCTTAGAAGCATACTCCTCAGTTAGAACAACTTCCCAACTTTCAAAACGCAGTTCATTATTAAGAAAAGTATAGTTTATGTTAGTAGCATTTTGCGAAACAATATTACTTTTACTTTTTATATCAGAAAAGCCTTTAAATAAATTACCTGTCATACAATGGTCAGATATTTGCAAGTCAAAGTTGACACCAGTACACTGACTCAAGTGGATTCTCGAAAATCGATCGAAGACATGATCAATGCATCTAACTGAAATTGGCCTAGTTAATAAAAATAATAATAATAATAATAATAAAATAAAATAATCCATATACCTTACCTTACCTTACCCTAGGTGGCGCTACAGTCCGGGGTGGTCCTGGGCCTCAACCAACAAGCTTCTCCAGCCAGCTCGGTCCCTAGCTAGCTGTCTCCAGTTTCGCACGTGGAGTCGGTTGAGGTCCTCTTCCACTTATGTGCGCCACCTGAGTCTCGGTCTTCCTCTACTGCGCCGTCCCTCTGCGGTGGATTAGAAGATTTTCCGGGCCGGAGCATTGATGTCCATCCGCTCTATATGACTCAGCCATCTGGGACGTTGAATTTTTACTCTTTTGGCTAGGTCTGTGTCGCTGTACAGCCGGTAAAATTCTTCATTGTATCTTCTTCTCCACTCTCCGTTTATGCATACGGGACCAAAAATCACCCGGAGAATGTTTCTCTCGAAACAGCCTAAAGTGTCCTCATCCGCTTTTGACAGCGTCCATGCGTCTGCACCATAGAGCAGGACTGGGATGATGAGGGTCTTATAAAGGGACAGTTTAGTGGCCCGAGAGAGGGCTTTGCTACTCAATTGCCTTCTAAGCCCGAAGAAGCAGCGATTGGCAAGAGTTATTCTTCGTTTGATTTTAGCGCTGGTGTTGTTATCTGAGTTAAAAGCGGAGCCCAGGTAGACAAAGTCCCTAACTACCTCCAAGTTATAGCTGTCTATGGTGATGTTTTGTCCAAGACGTCGATATTGGGTGTCTCTTCTTGATGACAGCATAAACTTGGTTTTGCCTTCATTGACTGCTAAACCCATCTTCGCCGCTTCCGTCTCAATACTCACAAAAGCGCCACTGACATCACGCTGCGTTCTTCCGATTATGTCAATATCGTCGGCGTATGCGAGTAATCGGACGGACTTTTGAAAGATCGTGCCTTTGGTGTTGGTGCGAGAGTTCTGCACTATTCTTTCAAGTATGATGTTGAAAAAGTCGCATGACAGCGCATCGCCTTGTCTAAATCCTTTTTTGACTTCAAAGGTGTCGGTGAGGTCTTTACCGATCTTGACGGAACAGCGTGAGTTTTCCATCGTCATTTTACACAGGGGGACGAGTTTGGCAGGGATGTTAAAACTGCACATTGGTGTATATAACTCGTCTCTATAAATGCTGTCGTACGCGGCTTTGAAATCGATGAAAAGGTGGTGGGTATCGATTTGAAGTTCTTGAGTTTTTTCCAAGATCTGCCGTAATATGAATATTTGATCGATAGTGGATTTCCTGGCCTAAAACCGCACTGATATGGACCTATCAGGTTGTTGACGAATGGTTTTAGGCGTTCACACAATACAGCAGAAAAGATCCTTTTTTAAGGATCGGGCAAATTATGCTGAGATTCCATTCATCGGGCATGCTTTCTTCTAACCATATCTTGCTTATGAGTTGGTGCATACTTATAGCCAAGTCATCGCCTGTAGCTTTGAAGAGCTCGGCAGCTAGGCCATCGGCTCCGGCGGCTTTGTCGCTCTTAAGTTTAGATATAGCTAGCTTTATTTCATCCAGATGTGGTGGTCGGAATTTTTGGTCTACTTCGCCCAGATAAAGTGGACCATTCTGCCTGACAGCGGAATTCGTTTCGTCATCGCCGTTATACATTCTGCAGAAATGGTTTTTCCATATTCTCAGCATCGACTGCGATTGCACTACGACGTTCCCTTGATCGTCTTTGCAAGCTTCAGTTCGAGCTCTGTACTTTTGACAATTTCTTTGTACCTTTTGGTAAAACTTTCGAACTTCATTCCTGCAATAACAGCTCTCCATTTCGTCGATCGCGCCCTTCTCATGTTCCCTTTTTTCTTTCTGAGTAGGCGGTGTTCCTCTTTCGTCTTCTGCTCGTGCACGGGTAGTTCTGGTCCTTCTTTGCAGCGCCGCCTTGTATGCTTCTTGTTTAGCTGCGTGTGCTTGCCGACACTCATCATCAAACCAGGGGTTTCGTTGTGGTGGCGATTTCTCTGGAGATTTCTTGCGATTGCAGCCTTCCGTCCTCTTCGTTGTCCTTATTTCGTTTGTAGGGTTCGTCATCAGTGAATGCGTCCGTATCCGAGGCTTGTTGTTGCTTCGCAACTAGTTGTTTTTAGCGTGGCCTAGAAGTTACCACGATGGCACAACCCCCAACCTAGAGGACCAGGTCCTTATTGTGACTCCAAGGACGAAGAGCCGGATAAACCGCTCCTTATAAGCCCGAGCTCCGAAAACGTCGTAGTAGCACATATATGGTGTTCACTAAGTAGTTCAACCTGACTAGAACTGTAGACGCCACCGTTGATTCCATCTAGATAATTCTTCCGCTGCCGCCTGGATGGAAGGAGTAGTGCCTTAGTGGTAACACTCCTCCCTCTCTCGTTTACTGCCACCAACAACCTTCCAAAGGGGTTGGAACCCAATCTCCAGTTGAGGTACTAGGCACCCGATGTTCACCACGTGGAGGTGAGAGTGGGAGTTGATAGACAGGGGTGATTTGTGGGTGCTTGTACCCACACACATATCTACCCTTTGAACATCAAAATAAATCCATATCTCAGATACAAATACAACGTCTGGCAAGTACTCAAACGCTTCCAAATTACAAACTGATAGATCAAAGTTTTGCCTTAAGCTGCGGATATTTTGATGAACAACAAAAAAAGGTTTTCTCTCACTAGATTTACAGCGAAATTTTTATCAGAACTACTTTTAATTGTCACAGTGGTAGAGTCATTGTTATCTAGTTCAAAGTAATTTTTTATGTTAAACATTATAAATATAAATTTATTAAAAATAAAACAAAACAATTCAGTCGTGCAATTTGACTAAATCGTCAAACGAACTAATTGCAATAACTCTACCACTTTTAACTTTACGTAACAGGATTCGAGAATTTTGAAACCACAAATATTTAAAGGAGATGGCCTATTTTTTGGCCCAGTGAATGAATCTAGTATCAAATGAAAGGTGATATTAAGGACATTATGTGGGTCAAATATTTTTAAAATCGTTCGTGGGGTTTTTGAGATGTTTGGGCTTGAATTTGATTAATTCAGAAGCAGAATTTCACTTATTTTTTCGGCAAAACTGCTTATATTTTCCGATGTAAGATACGTAGGGAAATGAATTTAGTATCAAATGAAAGATATTTTTCTACCTTTTCATCGTAATAAAAATAATTTTTTTTACATACACTATATTCTCCAATATTTAGTTTTAATTTATTAGAAATCAAGTTTTTTTTACTTACTTTTTAAACGTCAATATCTAAAAAAAAAATCAGCAGTGATTCATAATTTTTTAACATCATCAAAGTTTATTTATTTACCTTTAATTTGATATATAATTTAGTGCCCTTTCTTAAATAAAAACTAAGTTTTGAACAAACTTACACTAAAAAGCATATTAAAATGCACTATGTGTTATGCACTTTTTCGTTTAGCGTTATTTTTTATAATTCCTTAAGCAAAAAAAGCAAAATATGTATTATTTATAACTTACTTTTAGCCTGATAAGCAACATTTATATTGATGACAATCTAGGTGATGTTATTTAAGAAAACATGCATCATGCTACTTCGAAAATAGAGTCCATGTAAAAAACTTACCGTTTTCTTTTTATTTTTGCAAATGTAAATATGATTTGATAAAGCCTCTCTTCGACGATGCGTGTTTGCTGATTGCCAAAGGAGTGAACGACTTCGATTTCCACAGGAAATAAGAAAAAAGGTTATTAATTGACCACAAATTATATCTGCCGGAAAATACCAGAATATGTAACTTCCATCTTACATCGTGTGATTGGACAAATCTCGTAGAAGGTAATACTTTATGTGATTTTACTGGAGAGCAAATGGATGAAAAACACTTACTAACATTGCCTTAAAGCAAGTTGATTTTAATAACATAGGTAATATGAATCCTTTTTTATGCCATTATTAGATGCCCGGATTGGAGCCCAGAGCAGTTTACAGAACTGCACAGCTTTGTTCCCGCATTGAAAAGTATTGAACTATTGACTTTTTTATCAAAATTAAGATCCGGTGATAGCGATCGTAGGCTTTCATCCCTTTTAAACGTCCCTCGCGCAACACTAGAACGATACTTGTCTACAGTTAAGAGCAGTTTGTTAATTTGTTTTGTGTCCTTTAACTTGGGCCTGGAAAATATGTCTATTCAGAACGTAGCTAGTCGAAACAATATGATTCCAAATGGACTTTTTGTCAACACACAGTTCAATGAAAATGACCAACCAGCCATAATATTATGTGACGGAACTTATGTTTACCTCCAAAAAAGTTCAAATTATAGTTTCCAAAAAGAAAGATATAGTCTGCATAAGTTTCAGAATTTAGTTAAACCCTTTATGATGACATGCTGTGACGGCTATATAATAATGGCGTATACGGACCGTATGCAGCAACTGATTCTGATGCAACAATTACGAACATTCTTTTTAGAGATGAATATGGGAACATGAGGCGTTTTGTTAGAGAAAATGATGTTTTTATTCTAGACAGAGGTTTCAGGGATGCTATTTCAAGCCTAGAATCTTACGGGTACAAAGCTCACATGCGGGAAACTGTTCTGGAAGGGAATAATCCGCTGAAAACACCTCAAGCTAACAAGACAAGATGTTTTACAATGGTAAGATGGATTGTGGCAGTTGTCAATGGACGCTTTAAGAGAGATTTTAAGCTATTCCGCCAAAACTTTTTTAATTTAGCTACTCGTCATTTAATGGATGATTACAAAATTGCAGCTGCAATCCTTACTAAGTTCCAAGACAATGCAGATCCTAGCATTTTACTGGAGTTCGTTTTGAGTAGATTAAATACTCCTAACCATTTAGGCGATTTTGTGAAGGAAAATAACTTAAATAGAACTAGGGCAGTGTTTCGTCGAATTAACGGACATATTTCAAGCTTAAATAACTTTCCTTTGCTTGATTTGACAGAGCTTCGTAAAATATCATTGGGAAATTATCAAATCAAAGAAGCTCGCTCTTATTGTGGGAAACATCTGAAAAGCAACGGAAGTTATATAATAGAAGTTTGTGAAAATGTAATTAGAATCAATTCTGCACATGAAAGCCTGGTTGGAAACAATTATTTACTTAGAGGTCGCATTAAATCTCGACACATCAGTGGGAAAATATATTTTACATACATCCTCTTGAGTAATGAATCTGATGTAGCCAATAGTTACAACGCAATAGAAGCGTACTATTGCAATTGTCTTGTAGGAATGAGAATTGTTGGTTGTTGCGCTCATGTTATGAGTATTTTGTGGTACTTAGGATTTGCTCGTCCCCAATAAAATATAAACATATAAATACTATTTTGAAACAAAACATGCTTTAACTTTTAAACAAAAATATTAAGCGGAAAATGTCATTTAATATATTTTGTAGAAAATTTAATTTGCTACAAGTTTGTGATATAACTTTTTTATCTAGGATAAAAATTACGAGAGTTACGAGTAAAAATAGAAATGAACACTAAAAACAAAATGGCGGCTTACTGACAACAGGTGCATGTGTTCAAAATGTGTTTTTTGACTCATGTACTAGTATTCTTTCTAATACTAAAGTCAAATTTCGTCTGCGACTTTTTCCCAGAACACCATATATATTAATAATATGAAACCAAAATGCACTGTACTGCTAAAGAACGGTTTTCTCGATCTTATATGCGCTGCAGAACGAGAACGGTTATTTTAGTAAGAAAACTGTTTAGACAAAAAATATAGGTAATTGGAAGATCTACCACTTTTATTACAAACGTTTTTCAATACTGATACAAAAAAAATTATGAGAAATATAAAAAAATCTACACCTATTTTTTTTAACAAAATGTACTATAACTTATAAACAAAAACATGTAGCCAAAAGTCATTTAACATTTTTTGTAGAAAATTTAATTTCCTACGCCAAAATAGAGTAAAAATAGAAATGAACACTAAAAACAAAATGGCGGCTTACTGATAACAGGTGCTTGTGTGCAAAATGTATCATCTGTATATTATTTTCCAGCAAAAGTCTAAATGCCCCGGACTATATATAATTCATTAAGATTATTTGATACAACATTTTTATGCAACTTCGATGTTGTTGTGATCAAAATCAAGTAGAAATGCTTTAACTTTGTTTATGAATTTGTTGTGATTTTTTTGTATTTTTATTTCAAGAGGAAGACGATTAAAGAGTTTACATGATACAACTGAGTAGGAATTTCTGTAATGAGTGGTGTGAACAACTGGAATTTCAACAACATGACGATTTAAGCTACGCAAGTAACGCGAATGGAAAATTGGAGTTTGCATATAGCCAGCTCTCACAAAAAAATAACTAAGAGACTTTAAAAAAGAATAAGTGTCTTACTGGAAGTATATCCAGAGACCTAAATAAAGCCATGGTATGAACGAGCCGATGTGCATTACAAATTCTTCTAATGGCACACTTTTGTAAAACGAGAAGTGGCTTAAGAGTTAAGATTGGTCAGATATGCACCCCCTCAACAAATAATTCCATATTGTAATTTTAAATGGAAGATTCCATGGTAAACAGTTTTAAGTGTCATGTTTTGGTCGATAGTAGTACCGAGGTATTTAAAGTTCTTAACTACTTCAATTTCAAAACATTTCGAGCTACAAGCGGAATTTTCGTTAAAAACTTTTTCGGACGCTGCTATACAAGTACAATCATTAATTTTAAAACGCTGGCAATCATAAGAGTGGAAATCAATATCAACATGAAGTGGTTCATAATTCAAACTGAAAAACATTAGTTTGGTTTTCCTATTTACAATTAACCTGTGTGTTGCAAATTATATTCTCAGCAAGTAAATGTCATGATTAAGTTCATCTTACAGATTCAGGGGGCTCGTTGAACCATATGCGATGCCAAGGTCTTCTGCAAAAGCCGTGACTTTACCTGGAAAAGGCAGGTAAAACAGGGAGGTTATAAATACCAAAAATAGTATAGGTCCCAAAACGGACCCTTGGGGAACACCAACGTTCAGTACCCGAGGGTAACTAAGGAAATCCCCAATACGAACTCCTTGTATACGGTTCTTTAAATATGAAGCAAACCAATTGTGGATAAATCCACGAAATCCTGCGTCATATAATTTATCCAAAAGAATTTCATGAACAACTGTGTCAAAAACTTTTGTAATATCAACAAAGAGGCAATCACAAAACTTGCTTTCATCCCAACATTCGTTTCTTTATAGCTTTTTCAAAAACTTTCGAAATTGAAGAAAGCAAGGGACTGGGCCTGTAGTTATTGTTTTCGTCTCGATTTCCTTTCTTAAAGAGAGGTAGTACTTTATAATTGTGTGAATTCAGACCTACGTATATAGTTTTTAAGAATGTTTACGAGTCGTAAGCCTTAGAAGCATACTCCTCAGTTAGAACAACTTCCCAACTTTCAAAACGCAGTTCATTATTAAGAAAAGTATAGTTTATGTTAGTAGCATTTTGCGAAACAATATTACTTTTACTTTTTATATCAGAAAAGCCTTTAAATAAATTACCTGTCATACAATGGTCAGATATTTGCAAGTCAAAGTTGACACCAGTACACTGACTCAAGTGGATTCTCGAAAATCGATCGAAGACATGATCAATGCATCTAACTGAAATTGGCCTAGTTAATAAAAATAATAATAATAATAATAATAAAATAAAATAATCCATATACCTTACCTTACCTTACCCTAGGTGGCGCTACAGTCCGGGGTGGTCCTGGGCCTCAACCAACAAGCTTCTCCAGCCAGCTCGGTCCCTAGCTAGCTGTCTCCAGTTTCGCACGTGGAGTCGGTTGAGGTCCTCTTCCACTTATGTGCGCCACCTGAGTCTCGGTCTTCCTCTACTGCGCCGTCCCTCTGCGGTGGATTAGAAGATTTTCCGGGCCGGAGCATTGATGTCCATCCGCTCTATATGACTCAGCCATCTGGGACGTTGAATTTTTACTCTTTTGGCTAGGTCTGTGTCGCTGTACAGCCGGTAAAATTCTTCATTGTATCTTCTTCTCCACTCTCCGTTTATGCATACGGGACCAAAAATCACCCGGAGAATGTTTCTCTCGAAACAGCCTAAAGTGTCCTCATCCGCTTTTGACAGCGTCCATGCGTCTGCACCATAGAGCAGGACTGGGATGATGAGGGTCTTATAAAGGGACAGTTTAGTGGCCCGAGAGAGGGCTTTGCTACTCAATTGCCTTCTAAGCCCGAAGAAGCAGCGATTGGCAAGAGTTATTCTTCGTTTGATTTTAGCGCTGGTGTTGTTATCTGAGTTAAAAGCGGAGCCCAGGTAGACAAAGTCCCTAACTACCTCCAAGTTATAGCTGTCTATGGTGATGTTTTGTCCAAGACGTCGATATTGGGTGTCTCTTCTTGATGACAGCATAAACTTGGTTTTGCCTTCATTGACTGCTAAACCCATCTTCGCCGCTTCCGTCTCAATACTCACAAAAGCGCCACTGACATCACGCTGCGTTCTTCCGATTATGTCAATATCGTCGGCGTATGCGAGTAATCGGACGGACTTTTGAAAGATCGTGCCTTTGGTGTTGGTGCGAGAGTTCTGCACTATTCTTTCAAGTATGATGTTGAAAAAGTCGCATGACAGCGCATCGCCTTGTCTAAATCCTTTTTTGACTTCAAAGGTGTCGGTGAGGTCTTTACCGATCTTGACGGAACAGCGTGAGTTTTCCATCGTCATTTTACACAGGGGGACGAGTTTGGCAGGGATGTTAAAACTGCACATTGGTGTATATAACTCGTCTCTATAAATGCTGTCGTACGCGGCTTTGAAATCGATGAAAAGGTGGTGGGTATCGATTTGAAGTTCTTGAGTTTTTTCCAAGATCTGCCGTAATATGAATATTTGATCGATAGTGGATTTCCTGGCCTAAAACCGCACTGATATGGACCTATCAGGTTGTTGACGAATGGTTTTAGGCGTTCACACAATACAGCAGAAAAGATCCTTTTTTAAGGATCGGGCAAATTATGCTGAGATTCCATTCATCGGGCATGCTTTCTTCTAACCATATCTTGCTTATGAGTTGGTGCATACTTATAGCCAAGTCATCGCCTGTAGCTTTGAAGAGCTCGGCAGCTAGGCCATCGGCTCCGGCGGCTTTGTCGCTCTTAAGTTTAGATATAGCTAGCTTTATTTCATCCAGATGTGGTGGTCGGAATTTTTGGTCTACTTCGCCCAGATAAAGTGGACCATTCTGCCTGACAGCGGAATTCGTTTCGTCATCGCCGTTATACATTCTGCAGAAATGGTTTTTCCATATTCTCAGCATCGACTGCGATTGCACTACGACGTTCCCTTGATCGTCTTTGCAAGCTTCAGTTCGAGCTCTGTACTTTTGACAATTTCTTTGTACCTTTTGGTAAAACTTTCGAACTTCATTCCTGCAATAACAGCTCTCCATTTCGTCGATCGCGCCCTTCTCATGTTCCCTTTTTTCTTTCTGAGTAGGCGGTGTTCCTCTTTCGTCTTCTGCTCGTGCACGGGTAGTTCTGGTCCTTCTTTGCAGCGCCGCCTTGTATGCTTCTTGTTTAGCTGCGTGTGCTTGCCGACACTCATCATCAAACCAGGGGTTTCGTTGTGGTGGCGATTTCTCTGGAGATTTCTTGCGATTGCAGCCTTCCGTCCTCTTCGTTGTCCTTATTTCGTTTGTAGGGTTCGTCATCAGTGAATGCGTCCGTATCCGAGGCTTGTTGTTGCTTCGCAACTAGTTGTTTTTAGCGTGGCCTAGAAGTTACCACGATGGCACAACCCCCAACCTAGAGGACCAGGTCCTTATTGTGACTCCAAGGACGAAGAGCCGGATAAACCGCTCCTTATAAGCCCGAGCTCCGAAAACGTCGTAGTAGCACATATATGGTGTTCACTAAGTAGTTCAACCTGACTAGAACTGTAGACGCCACCGTTGATTCCATCTAGATAATTCTTCCGCTGCCGCCTGGATGGAAGGAGTAGTGCCTTAGTGGTAACACTCCTCCCTCTCTCGTTTACTGCCACCAACAACCTTCCAAAGGGGTTGGAACCCAATCTCCAGTTGAGGTACTAGGCACCCGATGTTCACCACGTGGAGGTGAGAGTGGGAGTTGATAGACAGGGGTGATTTGTGGGTGCTTGTACCCACACACATATCTACCCTTTGAACATCAAAATAAATCCATATCTCAGATACAAATACAACGTCTGGCAAGTACTCAAACGCTTCCAAATTACAAACTGATAGATCAAAGTTTTGCCTTAAGCTGCGGATATTTTGATGAACAACAAAAAAAGGTTTTCTCTCACTAGATTTACAGCGAAATTTTTATCAGAACTACTTTTAATTGTCACAGTGGTAGAGTCATTGTTATCTAGTTCAAAGTAATTTTTTATGTTAAACATTATAAATATAAATTTATTAAAAATAAAACAAAACAATTCAGTCGTGCAATTTGACTAAATCGTCAAACGAACTAATTGCAATAACTCTACCACTTTTAACTTTACGTAACAGGATTCGAGAATTTTGAAACCACAAATATTTAAAGGAGATGGCCTATTTTTTGGCCCAGTGAATGAATCTAGTATCAAATGAAAGGTGATATTAAGGACATTATGTGGGTCAAATATTTTTAAAATCGTTCGTGGGGTTTTTGAGATGTTTGGGCTTGAATTTGATTAATTCAGAAGCAGAATTTCACTTATTTTTTCGGCAAAACTGCTTATATTTTCCGATGTAAGATACGTAGGGAAATGAATTTAGTATCAAATGAAAGATATTTTTCTACCTTTTCATCGTAATAAAAATAATTTTTTTTACATACACTATATTCTCCAATATTTAGTTTTAATTTATTAGAAATCAAGTTTTTTTTACTTACTTTTTAAACGTCAATATCTAAAAAAAAAATCAGCAGTGATTCATAATTTTTTAACATCATCAAAGTTTATTTATTTACCTTTAATTTGATATATAATTTAGTGCCCTTTCTTAAATAAAAACTAAGTTTTGAACAAACTTACACTAAAAAGCATATTAAAATGCACTATGTGTTATGCACTTTTTCGTTTAGCGTTATTTTTTATAATTCCTTAAGCAAAAAAAGCAAAATATGTATTATTTATAACTTACTTTTAGCCTGATAAGCAACATTTATATTGATGACAATCTAGGTGATGTTATTTAAGAAAACATGCATCATGCTACTTCGAAAATAGAGTCCATGTAAAAAACTTACCGTTTTCTTTTTATTTTTGCAAATGTAAATATGATTTGATAAAGCCTCTCTTCGACGATGCGTGTTTGCTGATTGCCAAAGGAGTGAACGACTTCGATTTCCACAGGAAATAAGAAAAAAGGTTATTAATTGACCACAAATTATATCTGCCGGAAAATACCAGAATATGTAACTTCCATCTTACATCGTGTGATTGGACAAATCTCGTAGAAGGTAATACTTTATGTGATTTTACTGGAGAGCAAATGGATGAAAAACACTTACTAACATTGCCTTAAAGCAAGTTGATTTTAATAACATAGGTAATATGAATCCTTTTTTATGCCATTATTAGATGCCCGGATTGGAGCCCAGAGCAGTTTACAGAACTGCACAGCTTTGTTCCCGCATTGAAAAGTATTGAACTATTGACTTTTTTATCAAAATTAAGATCCGGTGATAGCGATCGTAGGCTTTCATCCCTTTTAAACGTCCCTCGCGCAACACTAGAACGATACTTGTCTACAGTTAAGAGCAGTTTGTTAATTTGTTTTGTGTCCTTTAACTTGGGCCTGGAAAATATGTCTATTCAGAACGTAGCTAGTCGAAACAATATGATTCCAAATGGACTTTTTGTCAACACACAGTTCAATGAAAATGACCAACCAGCCATAATATTATGTGACGGAACTTATGTTTACCTCCAAAAAAGTTCAAATTATAGTTTCCAAAAAGAAAGATATAGTCTGCATAAGTTTCAGAATTTAGTTAAACCCTTTATGATGACATGCTGTGACGGCTATATAATAATGGCGTATACGGACCGTATGCAGCAACTGATTCTGATGCAACAATTACGAACATTCTTTTTAGAGATGAATATGGGAACATGAGGCGTTTTGTTAGAGAAAATGATGTTTTTATTCTAGACAGAGGTTTCAGGGATGCTATTTCAAGCCTAGAATCTTACGGGTACAAAGCTCACATGCGGGAAACTGTTCTGGAAGGGAATAATCCGCTGAAAACACCTCAAGCTAACAAGACAAGATGTTTTACAATGGTAAGATGGATTGTGGCAGTTGTCAATGGACGCTTTAAGAGAGATTTTAAGCTATTCCGCCAAAACTTTTTTAATTTAGCTACTCGTCATTTAATGGATGATTAAAAAATTGCAGCTGCAATCCTTACTAAGTTACAAGACAATACAGATGCTAGCATTTTGCTGGAGTTCGCTTTGAGTAGATTAAATACTCCTAACCATTAAGGCGATTTTGTTAAGGAAAATAACTTAAAAAGAACTAGGGCAGTGTTTCGTCGAATTAACGGACATATTTAAAGCTTAAATAACTTTCCTTTGCTTGATTTGACAGAGCTTCGTAAAATATCATTGGGAAATTATCAAATCAAACAAGCTCGCTCTTATTGTATGGAACATCTGAAAAGCAACGGAAGTTATATAATAGAAGTTTGTGAAAATGTAATTAAAATCAATTCTGCACATGAAAGCCTGGTTGGAAACAATTGTTTACTTAGAGGTCGCATTAAATCTCGACACATCAGTGGGAAAATATATTTTACATACATCCTCTTGAGTAATGAATCTGATGTAGCCAATAGTTACAACGCAATAGAAGCGTACTATTGCAATTGTCTTGTAGGAATGATAATTGTTGGTTGTTGCGCTCATGTTATGAGTATTTTGTGGTACTTAGGATTTGCTCGTCCCCAATAAAATATAAACATATAAATACTATTTTGAAACAAAACATGCTTTAACTTTTAAACAAAAATATTAAGCGGAAAAAGTCATTTAATATATTTTGTAGAAAATTTAATTTGCTACAAGTTTGTGATATAACTTTTTTATCTAGGATAAAAATTACGAGAGTTACGAGTAAAAATAGAAATGAACACTAAAAACAAAATGGCGGCTTACTGACAACAGGTGCATGTGTTCAAAATGTGTTTTTTGACTCATGTACTAGTATTCTTTCTAATACTAAAGTCAAATTTCGTCTGCGACTTTTTCCCAGAACACTATATATATTAATAATATGAAACCAAAATGCACTGTACTGCTAAAGAACGGTTTTCTCGATCTTATATGCGCTGCAGAACGAGAACGGTTATTTTAGTAAGAAAACTGTTTAGACAAAAAATATAGGTAATTGGAAGATCTACCACTTTTATTACAAACGTTTTTCAATACTGATACAAAAAAAATTATGAGAAATATAAAAAAATCTACATCTATTTTTTTTAACAAAATGTACTATAACTTATAAACAAAAACATGTAGCCAAAAGTCATTTAACATTTTTTGTAGAAAATTTAATTTCCTACGCCAAAATAGAGTAAAAATAGAAATGAACACTATAAACAAAATGGCGGCTTACTGATAACAGGTGCTTGTGTGCAAAATGTATCATCTGTATATTATTTTCCAGCAAAAGTCTAAATGCCCCGGACTATAAATAATTCATCAAGATTATTTGATACAACATTTTTATGCAACTTCGATGTTGTTGTGATCAAAATCAAGTAGAAATGCTTTAACTTTGTTTATGAATTTGTTGTGATTTCTTTGTATTTTTATTTCAAGAGGAAGACGATTAAAGAGTTTACATGATACAACTGAGTAGGAATTTCTGTAATGAGTGGTGTGAACAACTGGAATTTCAATGGCGATTTAAGCTACGCAAGTAACGCGAATGGAAAATTGGAGTTTGCATATAGCCAGCTCTCACAAAAAATAACAAAGAGACTTTAAAAAAGAATAAGTGTCTTACTGGAAGTATATCCAGAGACCTAAATAAAGCCATGGTATGAACGAGCCGATGTGCATTACAAATTCTTCTAATGGCACACTTTTGTAAAACGAGAAGTGGCTTAAGAGTTAAGATTGGTCAGATATGCACCCCCTCAACAAATAATTCCATATTGTAATTTTAAATGGAAGACTCCATGGTAAACAGTTTTAAGTGTCTTTTTAGAGCAAAACTTTTTCAGGCGATAGAGACACCTAACGGAAGAGCGCAAGCACTACTTCAAGTCCGATATATGTTGTGTCCAACTCATGTTTTGGTCGATAGTAGTACCGAGGTATTTAAAGTTCTTAACTACTTCAATTTCAAAACATTTCGAGCTACAAGCGGAATTTTCGTTAAAAACTTTTCCGGACGCTGCTATACAAGTGGAAATCAATATCAACATGAAGTGGTTCATAACTCAAACTGAAAAACATTAGTTTGGTTTTCCTACTTACAATTAACCTGTGTGTTGCAAATTATATTCTCAGCAAGTAAATGTCATGATTAAGTTCATCTTACAGATTCAGGGGGCTCGTTGAACCATATGCGAGGCCAAGGTCTTCTGCAAAAGCCGTGACTTTACCTGGAAAAGGCAGGTAAAACAGGGAGTTTATAAATACAAAAAATAGTATAGGTCCCAAAACGGACCCTTGGGGAACACCAACGTTCAGTACCCGAGGGTTACTAAGGAAATCTCCAATACGAACTCTTTGTATACGGTTCTTTTAATATGAAGCAAACCTGCGTCATATAATTTATCCAAAAGAATTTCATGAACAACTGTGTCAAAAACTTTTGTAATATGAACAAAGAGGCAATCACAAAACTTGCTTTCATCCCAACATTCGTTTCTTTATAGCTTTTTCCAAAACTTTCGAAATTGAAGAAAGCAAGGGAATGGGCTTGTAGTTATTGTTTTCATCTCGATTTCCTTTCTTAAAGAGAGGTAGTACTTTATAATTGTGTGAATTCAGACCTACGTATATAGTTTTTAAGAATGTTTACGAGTCGTAAGCCTTAGAAGCATCCTCCTCAGTTAGAACAACTTCCCAACTTTAAAAACGCAGTTCATTATTAAGAAAAGTATAGTTTATGTTAGTAGCAGTTTGGGAAACAATATTACTTTTACTTTTTATATCAGAAAAGCCTTTAAATAAATTACCTGTCATACAATGGTCAGATATTTGCAAGTCAAAGTTGACACCAGTACACTGACTCAAGTGGATTCTCGAAAATCGACCGAAGATATGATCAATGCATGTAACTGAAATAGGCCTAGTTAAAATCAATAATAATAATAATAATAATAATAAAATAAAATAATCCATATACCTTACCTTACCTTACCTTAGGTGGCGCTACAGTCCGGGGCGGTCCTGGGCCTCAACCAACAAGCTTCTCCAGCCAGCTCGGTTCCTAGCTAGCTGTCTCCAGTTTCGCACGATTTTCCGGGCCGGGGCATTGATGTCCATCCGCTCTATATGACTCAGCCATCTGGGACGTTGAATTTTTACTCTTTTGGCTAGGTCTGTGTCGCTGTACAGCCGGTAAAATTCTTCATTGTATCTTCTTCTCCACTCTCCGTTTATGCATACGGGACCAAAAATCACCCGGAGAATGTTTCTCTCGAAGCAGCCTACACCAGTCCTCATCCGCTTTTGACAGCGTCCATGCGTCTGCACCATAGAGCAGGACTGGGATGATGAGGGTCTTATAAAGGGACAGTTTAGTTGCCCGAGAGAGGGCTTTGCTACTCAATTGTCTTCTAAGCTCGAAGAAGCAGCGATTGGCAAGAGTTATTCTTCGTTTGATTTCAGCGCTGGTGTTGTTATCTGAGTTAATAGCGGAGCCCAGGTAGACAAAGTCCCTAACTACCTCCAAGTAATAGCTGTCTATGGTGATGTTTTGTCCAAGACGTCGATATTGGGTGTCTCTTCTTGATGACAGCATAAACTTGGTTTTGCCCTCATTGACTGCTAAGCCCATCTTCGCCGCTTCCGTCTAAATACCCACAAAAGAGCTACTGACATCACGCTGCGTTCTTCCGATTATGTCAATATCGTCGGCGTATGCGAGTAATCGGACGGACTTTTGAAAGATCGTGCCTTTGGTGTTGGTGTGAGAGTTCTGCACTATTCTTTCAAGTATGATGTTGAAAAAGTCGCATGACAGCGCATCGCCTTGTCTAAATCCTTTTTTGACTTCAAAGGTGTCGGTGAGGTCTTTACCGATCTTGACGGAACAGCGTGAGTTTTCCATCGTCATTTTACACAGGCGGACGAGTTTGGCAGGGATGTTAAAACTGCACATTGGTGTATATAACTCGTCTCTATAAATGCTGTCGTACGCGGCTTTGAAATCGATGAAAAGGTGGTGGGTATCGATTTGAAGTTCTTGAGTTTTTTCCAAGATCTGCCGTAATATGAATATTTGATCGATAGTGGATTTCCTGGCCTAAAACCGCACTGATATGGACCTATCAGGTTGTTGACGAATGGTTTTAAGCGTTCACACAATACAGCAGAAAAGATCCTTTTTTAAGGATCGGGCAAATTATGCTGAGATTCCATTCATCGGGCATGCTTTCTTCTAACCATATCTTGCTTATGAGTTGGTGCATACTTATAGCCAAGTCATCGCCTGTAGCTTTGAAGAGCTCGGCAGCTAGGCCATCGGCTCCGGCGGCTTTGTCGCTCTTAAGTTTAGATATAGCTAGCTTTATTTCATCCAGATGTGGTGGTCGGAATTTTTGGTCTACTTCGCCCAGATAAAGTGGACCATTCTGCCTGACAGCGGAATTCGTTTCGTCATTGCCGTTATACATTCTGCAGAAATGGTTTTTCCATATTCTCAGCATCGACTGCGATTGCACTACGACGTTCCCTTGATCGTCTTTGCAAGCTTCAGTTCGAGCTCTGTACTTTTGACAATTTCTTTGTACCTTTTGGTAAAACTTTCGAACTTCATTCCTGCAATAACAGCTCTCCATTTCGTCGATCGCGCCCTTCTCATGTTCCCTTTTTTCTTTCTGAGTAGGCGGTGTTCCTCTTTCGTCTTCTGCTCGTGCACGGGTAGTTCTGGTCCTTTGCAGCGCCGCCTTGTATGCTTCTTGTTTAGCTGCGTGTGCTTGCCGACACTCATCATCAAACCAGGGGTTTCGTTGTGGTGGCGATTTCTCTGGAGATTTCTTGCGATTGCAGCCTTCCGTCCTCTTCGTTGTCCTTATTTCGTTTGTAGGGTTCGTCATCAGTGAATCCGTCCGTATCCGAGGCTTGTTGTTGCTTCGCAACTAGTTGTTTTAAGCGTGGCCTAGAAGTTACCACGATGGCAAAACCCCCAACCTAGAGGACCAGGTCCTTATTGTGACTCCAAGGACGAAGAGCCGGATAAACCGCTCCTTATAAGCCCGAGCTCCGAAAACGTCGTAGTAGCACATATACGGTGTTCACTAAGTAGTTCAACCTGACTAGAACTGTAGACGCCACCGTTGATTCCATCTAGATAATTCTTCCGCTGCCGCCTGGATGGAAGGAGTAGTGCCTTAGTGGTAACACTCCTCCCTCTCTCGTTTACTGCCACCAACAACCTTCCAAAGGGGTTGGAACCCAATCTCCAGTTGAGGTACTAGGCACCGATGTTCACCACGTGGAGGTGAGAGTAGGAGTTGATAGACAGGGGTGATATATCTACCCTTTGAACATCAAAATAAATCCATATCTCAGATACAAATATAACGTCTGGCAAGTACTCAAACGCTTCCAAATTACAAACTGATAGATCAAAGTTTTGCCTTAAGCTGCGGATATTTTGATGAACAACAAAAAAAGGTTTTCTCTCACTAGATTTACAGCGAAATTTTTATCAGAACTACTTTTAATTGTCACAGTGGTAGAGTCATTGTTATCTAGTTCAAAGTAATTTTTTATGTTAAACATTATAAATATAAATTTATTAAAAATAAAACAAAACAATTCAGTCGTGCAATTTGACTAAATCGTCAAACGAACTAATTGCAATAACTCTACCACTTTTAACTTTACGTAACAGGATTCGAGAATTTTGAAACCACAAATATTTAAAGGAGATGGCCTATTTTTTGGCCCAGTGAATGAATCTAGTATCAAATGAAAGGTGATATTAAGGATATTATGTGGGTCAAATATTTTTAAAATCGTTCGTGGGGTTTTTGAGATGTTTGGGCTTGAATTTGATTAATTCAGAAGCAGAATTTCACTTATTTTTTCGGCAAAACTGCTTATATTTTCCGATGTAAGATACGTAGGGAAATGAATTCAGTATCAAATGAAAGATATTTTTCTACCTTTTCATCGTAATAAAAATAATTTTTTTTACATACACTATATTCTCCAATATTTAGTTTTAATTTATTAGAATACAAGTTTTTTTTACTTACTTTTTAAACGTCAATATCTAAAAAAAAAATCAGCAGTGATTCATAATTTTTTAACATCATCAAAGTTTATTTATTTACCTTTAATTTGATATATAATTTAGTGCCCTTTCTTAAATAAAAACTAAGTTTTGAACAAACTTACACTAAAAAGCATATTAAAATGCACTATGTGTTATGCACTTTTTCGTTTAGCGTTATTTTTTATAATTCCTTAAGCAAAAAAAGCAAAATATGTATTATTTATAACTTACTTTTAGCCTGATAAGCAACATTTATATTGATGACAATCTAGGTGATGTTATTTAAGAAAACATGCATCATGCTACTTCGAAAATAGAGTCCATGTAAAAAACTTACCGTTTTCTTTTTATTTTTGCAAATGTAAATATGATTTGATAAAGCCTCTCTTCGACGATGCGTGTTTGCTGATTGCCAAAGGAGTGAACGACTTCGATTTCCACAGGAAATAAGAAAAAAGGTTATTAATTGACCACAAATTATATCTGCCGGAAAATACCAGAATATGTAACTTCCATCTTACATCGTGTGATTGGACAAATCTCGTAGAAGGTAATACTTTATGTGATTTTACTGGAGAGCAAATGGATGAAAAACACTTACTAACATTGCCTTAAAGCAAGTTGATTTTAATAACATAGGTAATATGAATCCTTTTTTATGCCATTATTAGATGCCCGGATTGGAGCCCAGAGCAGTTTACAGAACTGCACAGCTTTGTTCCCGCATTGAAAAGTATTGAACTATTGACTTTTTTATCAAAATTAAGATCCGGTGATAGCGATCGTAGGCTTTCATCCCTTTTAAACGTCCCTCGCGCAACACTAGAACGATACTTGTCTACAGTTAAGAGCAGTTTGTTAATTTGTTTTGTGTCCTTTAACTTGGGCCTGGAAAATATGTCTATTCAGAACGTAGCTAGTCGAAACAATATGATTCCAAATGGACTTTTTGTCAACACACAGTTAAATGAAAATGACCAACCAGCCATAATATTATGTGACGGAACTTATGTTTACCTCCAAAAAAGTTCAAATTATAGTTTCCAAAAAGAAAGATATAGTCTGCATAAGTTTCAGAATTTAGTTAAACCCTTTATGATGACATGCTGTGACGGCTATATAATAATGGCGTATACGGACCGTATGCAGCAACTGATTCTGATGCAACAATTACGAACATTCGTTTTAGAGATGAATATGGGAACATGAGGCGTTTTGTTAGAGAAAATGATGTTTTTATTCTAGACAGAGGTTTCAGGGATGCTATTTCAAGCCTAGAATCTTACGGGTACAAAGCTCACATGCGGGAAACTGTTCTGGAAGGGAATAATCCGCTGAAAACACCTCAAGCTAACAAGACAAGATGTTTTACAATGGTAAGATGGATTGTGGCAGTTGTCAATGGACGCTTTAAGAGAGATTTTAAGCTATTCCGCCAAAACTTTTTTAATTTAGCTACTCGTCATTTAATGGATGATTAAAAAATTGCAGCTGCAATCCTTACTAAGTTACAAGACAATACAGATGCTAGCATTTTGCTGGAGTTCGCTTTGAGTAGATTAAATACTCCTAACCATTAAGGCGATTTTGTTAAGGAAAATAACTTAAAAAGAACTAGGGCAGTGTTTCGTCGAATTAACGGACATATTTAAAGCTTAAATAACTTTCCTTTGCTTGATTTGACAGAGCTTCGTAAAATATCATTGGGAAATTATCAAATCAAACAAGCTCGCTCTTATTGTATGGAACATCTGAAAAGCAACGGAAGTTATATAATAGAAGTTTGTGAAAATGTAATTAAAATCAATTCTGCACATGAAAGCCTGGTTGGAAACAATTGTTTACTTAGAGGTCGCATTAAATCTCGACACATCAGTGGGAAAATATATTTTACATACATCCTCTTGAGTAATGAATCTGATGTAGCCAATAGTTACAACGCAATAGAAGCGTACTATTGCAATTGTCTTGTAGGAATGATAATTGTTGGTTGTTGCGCTCATGTTATGAGTATTTTGTGGTACTTAGGATTTGCTCGTCCCCAATAAAATATAAACATATAAATACTATTTTGAAACAAAACATGCTTTAACTTTTAAACAAAAATATTAAGCGGAAAGAGTCATTTAATATATTTTGTAGAAAATTTAATTTGCTACAAGTTTGTGATATAACTTTTTTATCTAGGATAAAAATTACGAGAGTTACGAGTAAAAATAGAAATGAACACTAAAAACAAAATGGCGGCTTACTGACAACAGGTGCATGTGTTCAAAATGTGTTTTTTGACTCATGTACTAGTATTCTTTCTAATACTAAAGTCAAATTTCGTCTGCGACTTTTTCCCAGAACACTATATATATTAATAATATGAAACCAAAATGCACTGTACTGCTAAAGAACGGTTTTCTCGATCTTATATGCGCTGCAGAACGAGAACGGTTATTTTAGTAAGAAAACTGTTTAGACAAAAAATATAGGTAATTGGAAGATCTACCACTTTTATTACAAACGTTTTTCAATACTGATACAAAAAAAATTATGAGAAATATAAAAAAATCTACACCTATTTTTTTTAACAAAATGTACTATAACTTATAAACAAAAACATGTAGCCAAAAGTCATTTAACATTTTTTGTAGAAAATTTAATTTCCTACGCCAAAATAGAGTAAAAATAGAAATGAACACTATAAACAAAATGGCGGCTTACTGATAACAGGTGCTTGTGTGCAAAATGTATCATCTGTATATTATTTTCCAGCAAAAGTCTAAATGCCCCGGACTATAAATAATTCATCAAGATTATTTGATACAACATTTTTATGCAACTTCGATGTTGTTGTGATCAAAATCAAGTAGAAATGCTTTAACTTTGTTTATGAATTTGTTGTGATTTCTTTGTATTTTTATTTCAAGAGGAAGACGATTAAAGAGTTTACATGATACAACTGAGTAGGAATTTCTGTAATGAGTGGTGTGAACAACTGGAATTTCAATGGCGATTTAAGCTACGCAAGTAACGCGAATGGAAAATTGGAGTTTGCATATAGCCAGCTCTCACAAAAAATAACAAAGAGACTTTAAAAAAGAATAAGTGTCTTACTGGAAGTATATCCAGAGACCTAAATAAAGCCATGGTATGAACGAGCCGATGTGCATTACAAATTCTTCTAATGGCACACTTTTGTAAAACGAGAAGTGGCTTAAGAGTTAAGATTGGTCAGATATGCACCCCCTCAACAAATAATTCCATATTGTAATTTTAAATGGAAGACTCCATGGTAAACAGTTTTAAGTGTCTTTTTAGAGCAAAACTTTTTCAGGCGATAGAGACACCTAACGGAAGAGCGCAAGCACTACTTCAAGTCCGATATATGTTGTGTCCAACTCATGTTTTGGTCGATAGTAGTACCGAGGTATTTAAAGTTCTTAACTACTTCAATTTCAAAACATTTCGAGCTACAAGCGGAATTTTCGTTAAAAACTTTTCCGGACGCTGCTATACAAGTGGAAATCAATATCAACATGAAGTGGTTCATAACTCAAACTGAAAAACATTAGTTTGGTTTTCCTACTTACAATTAACCTGTGTGTTGCAAATTATATTCTCAGCAAGTAAATGTCATGATTAAGTTCATCTTACAGATTCAGGGGGCTCGTTGAACCATATGCGATGCCAAGGTCTTCTGCAAAAGCCGTGACTTTACCTGAAAAAGGCAGGTAAAACAGGGAGTTTATAAATACAAAAAATAGTATAGGTCCCAAAACGGACCCTTGGGGAACACCAACGTTCAGTACCCGAGGGTTACTAAGGAAATCTCCAATACGAACTCTTTGTATACGGTTCTTTTAATATGAAGCAAACCTGCGTCATATAATTTATCCAAAAGAATTTCATGAACAACTGTGTCAAAAACTTTTGTAATATGAACAAAGAGGCAATCACAAAACTTGCTTTCATCCAAACATTCGTTTCTTTATAGCTTTTTCAAAAACTTTCGAAATTGAAGAAAGCAAGGGAATGGGCCTGTAGTTATTGTTTTCTTCTCCTTTCTTTTCTCTCTCATTTCCTTTCTTAAAGAGAGGTAGTTATATTATAATTGTGTGAATTCAGACCTACGTATATAGTTTTTAAGGATGTTTACGAGTCGTAAGCCTTAGAAGCATCCTCCTCAGTTAGAACAACTTCCCAACTTTCAAAACGCAGTTCATTATTTAGAAAAGTATAGTTTATGTTAGTAGCAGTTTGCGAAAAAATATTACTTTTACTTTTTATATCAGAAAAGCTTTTAAATAAATTACCTGTCATACAATGGTCAGATATTTGCAAGTCAAAGTTGACACCAGTACACTGACTCAAGTGGATTCTCGAAAATCGACCGAAGACATGATCAATGCATCTAACTAAAATTGGCCTAGTTAATAATAATAATAATATAAATAAAATAAAATAATCGTCTATTTCGCAAAAATAAATCCATATACCTTACCTTACCTTACCTTAGGTGGCGCTACAGTCCGGGGTGGTCCTGGGCCACAACCAACAAGCTTCTCCAGCCAGCTCGGTTCCTAGCTAGCTGTCTCCAGTTTCGCACGTGGAGTCGGTTGAGGTCCTCTTCCACTTATGTGCGCCACCTGAGTCTCGAACTTCCTCTACTGCGCCGTCCCTCTGCGGTGGATTCGAAGATTTTCCGGGTCGGAGCATTGATGTCCATCCGCTCTATATGACTCAGCCATCTGGGACGTTGAATTTTAACTCTTTTGACTAGGTCTGTGTCGCTGTACAGCCGGTAAAATTTTCATTGTATCTTCTCCTCCACTCTCCGTTTATGCATACGGGACCAAAAATCAACCGGAGAATGTTTCTCTCGAAGCAGCCTACACCAGTCCTCATCCGCTTTTGACAGCGTCCATGCGTCTGCACCATAGAGCAGGACTGGGATGATGAGGGTCTTATAAAGGGACAGTTTAGTTGCCCGAGAGAGGGCTTTGCTACTCAATTGTCTTCTAAGCTCGAAGAAGCAGCGATTGGCAAGAGTTATTCTTCGTTTGATTTCAGCGCTGGTGTTGTTATCTGAGTTAATAGCGGAGCCCAGGTAGACAAAGTCCCTAACTACCTCCAAGTAATAGCTGTCTATGGTGATGTTTTGTCCAAGACGTCGATATTGGGTGTCTCTTCTTGATGACAGCATAAACTTGGTTTTGCCCTCATTGACTGCTAAACCCATCTTCGCCGCTTCCGTCTAAATACCCACAAAAGAGCTACTGACATCACGCTGCGTTCTTCCGATTATGTCAATATCGTCGGCGTATGCGAGTAATCGGACGGACTTTTGAAAGATCGTGCCTTTGGTGTTGGTGTGAGAGTTCTGCACTATTCTTTCAAGTATGATGTTGAAAAAGTCGCATGACAGCGCATCGCCTTGTCTAAATCCTTTTTTGACTTCAAAGGTGTCGGTGAGGTCTTTACCGATCTTGACGGAACAGCGTGAGTTTTCCATCGTCATTTTACACAGGCGGACGAGTTTGGCAGGGATGTTAAAACTGCACATTGGTGTATATAACTCGTCTCTATAAATGCTGTCGTACGCGGCTTTGAAATCGATGAAAAGGTGGTGGGTATCGATTTGAAGTTCTTGAGTTTTTTCCAAGATCTGCCGTAATATGAATATTTGATCGATAGTGGATTTCCTGGCCTAAAACCGCACTGATATGGACCTATCAGGTTGTTGACGAATGGTTTTAGGCGTTCACACAATACAGCAGAAAAGATCCTTTTTTAAGGATCGGGCAAATTATGCTGAGATTCCATTCATCGGGCATGCTTTCTTCTAACCATATCTTGCTTATGAGTTGGTGCATACTTATAGCCAAGTCATCGCCTGTAGCTTTGAAGAGCTCGGCAGCTAGGCCATCGGCTCCGGCGGCTTTGTCGCTCTTAAGTTTAGATATAGCTAGCTTTATTTCATCCAGATGTGGTGGTCGGAATTTTTGGTCTACTTCGCCCAGATAAAGTGGACCATTCTGCCTGACAGCGGAATTCGTTTCGTCATCGCCGTTATATATTCCGCAGAAATGGTTTTTCTATATTCTCAGCATCGACTGCGATTGCACTACGACGTTCCCTTGATCGTCTTTGCAAGCTTCAGTTCGAGCTCTGTACTTTTGACCATTTCTTTGTACCTATTGGTAAAACTTTCGAACTTCATTCCTGCAATAACAGCTCTCCATTTCGTCGATCGCGCCCTTCTCATGTTCCCTTTTTTCTTTCTGAGAAGGCGGTGTTCCTCTTTCGTCTTCTGCTCGTGCACGGGTAGTTCTGGTCCTTTGCAGCGCCGCCTTGTATGCTTCTTGTTTAGCTGCGTGTGCTTGCCGACACTCATCATCAAACCAGGGGTTTCGTTGTGGTGGCGATTTCTCTGGAGATTTCTTGCGATTGCAGCCTTCCGTCCTCTTCGTTGTCCTTATTTCGTTTGTAGGGTTCGTCATCAGTGAATCCGTCCGTATCCGAGGCTTGTTGTTGCTTCGCAACTAGTTGTTTTAAGCGTGGCCTAGAAGTTACCACGATGGCAAAACCCCCAACCTAGAGGACCAGGTCCTTATTGTGACTCCAAGGACGAAGAGCCGGATAAACCGCTCCTTATAAGCCCGAGCTCCGAAAACGTCGTAGTAGCACATATACGGTGTTCACTAAGTAGTTCAACCTGACTAGAACTGTAGACGCCACCGTTGATTCCATCTAGATAATTCTTCCGCTGCCGCCTGGATGGAAGGAGTAGTGCCTTAGTGGTAACACTCCTCCCTCTCTCGTTTACTGCCACCAACAACCTTCCAAAGGGGTTGGAACCCAATCTCCAGTTGAGGTACTAGGCACCCGATGTTCACCACGTGGAGGTGAGAGTAGGAGTTGATAGACAGGGGTGATTTGTGGGTGCTTGTACCCACACACATATCTACCCTTTGAACATCAAAATAAATCCATATCTCAGATACAAATATAACGTCTGGCAAGTACTCAAACGCTTCCAAATTACAAACTGATAGATCAAAGTTTTGCCTTAAGCTGCGGATATTTTGATGAACAACAAAAAAAGGTTTTCTCTCACTAGATTTACAGCGAAATTTTTATCAGAACTACTTTTAATTGTCACAGTGGTAGAGTCATTGTTATCTAGTTCAAAGTAATTTTTTATGTTAAACATTATAAATATAAATTTATTAAAAATAAAACAAAACAATTCAGTCGTGCAATTTGACTAAATCGTCAAACGAACTAATTGCAATAACTCTACCACTTTTAACTTTACGTAACAGGATTCGAGAATTTTGAAACCACAAATATTTAAAGGAGATGGCCTATTTTTTGGCCCAGTGAATGAATCTAGTATCAAATGAAAGGTGATATTAAGGACATTATGTGGGTCAAATATTTTTAAAATCGTTCGTGGGGTTTTTGAGATGTTTGGGCTTGAATTTGATTAATTCAGAAGCAGAATTTCACTTATTTTTCCGGCAAAACTGCTTATATTTTCCGATGTAAGATACGTAGGGAAATGAATTTAGTATCAAATGAAAGATATTTTTCTACCTTTTCATCGTAATAAAAATAATTTTTTTTTACATACACTATATTCTCCAATATTTAGTTTTAATTTATTAGAAATCAAGTTTTTTTTACTTACTTTTTAAACGTCAATATCAAAAAAAAAATCAGCTGTGATTCATAATTTTTTAACATCATCAAAGATTATTTATTTACCTTTAATTTGATATATAATTTAGTGCCCTTTCTTAAATAAAAACTAAGTTTTGAACAAACTTACACTAAAAAGCATATTAACATGCACTATGTGTTATGCACTTTTTCGTTTAGCGTTATTTTTTATAATTCCTTAAGCAAAAAAAGCAAAATATGTATTATTTATAACTTACTTTTAGCCTGATAAGCAACATTTATATTGATGACAATCTAGGTGATGTTATTTAAGAAAACATGCATCATGCTACTTCGAAAATAGAGTCCATGTAAAAAACTTACCGTTTTCTTTTTATTTTTGCAAATGTAAATATGATTTGATAAAGCCTCTCTTCGACGATGCGTGTTTGCTGATTGCCAAAGGAGTGAACGACTTCGATTTCCACAGGAAATAAGAGAAAGGTTATTAATTGACCACAAATTATATCTGCCGGAAAATACCAGAATATGTAACTTCCATCTTACATCGTGTGATTAGACAAATCTCGTAGAAGGTAATACTTTATGTGATTTTACTGGAGAGCAAATGGATGAAAAACACTTACTAACATTGCAGTTGATTTTAATAACATAGGTAATATGAATCCTTTTTTATGCCATTATTAGATGCCCGGATTGGAGCCCAGAGCAGTTTACAGAACTGCACAGCTTTGTTCCCGCATTGAAAAGTATTGAACTATTGACTTTTTTATCAAAATTAAGATCCGGTGATAGCGATCGTAGGCTTTCATCCCTTTTAAACGTCCCTCGCGCAACACTAGAACGATACTTGTCTACAGCTAAGAGCAGTTTGTTAATTTGTTTTGTGTCCTTTAACTTGGGCCTGGAAAATATGTCTATTCAGAACGTAGCTAGTCGAAACAATATGATTCCAAATGGACTTTTTGGCAACACGCAGTTAAATGAAAATGACCAACCAGCCATAATATTATGTGACGGAACTTATGTTTACCTCCAAAAAAGTTCAAATTATAGTTTCCAAAAAGAAAGATATAGTCTGCATAAGTTTCAGAATTTAGTTAAACCCTTTATGATGACATGCTGTGACGGCTATATAATAATGGCGTATACGGACCTTATGCAGCAACTGATTCTGATGCAACAATTACGAACATTCTTTTTAGAGATGAATATGAGAACATGAGGCGTTTTGTTAGAGAAAATGATGTTTTTATTCTAGACAGAGGTTTCAGTGATGCTATTTCAAGCACAGAATCTTACGGGTAAAAAGCTCACATGCCTGAAACTGTTCTGGAAGGGAATAATCCGCTGAAAACACCTCAAGCTAACAAGACAAGATGTTTTACAATGGTAAGATGGATTGTGGCAGTTGTCAATGGACGCTTAAAGAGAGATTTTAAGCTATTCCGCCAAAACTTTTTTAATTTAGCTACTCGTCATTTAATGGATGATTAAAAAATTGCAGCTGCAATCCTTACTAAGTTACAAGACAATACAGATGCTAGCATTTTGCTGGAGTTCGCTTTGAGTAGATTAAATACTCCTAACCATTAAGGCGATTTTGTTAAGGAAAATAACTTAAAAAGAACTAGGGCAGTGTTTCGTCGAATTAACGGACATATTTAAAGCTTAAATAACTTTCCTTTGCTTGATTTGACAGAGCTTCGTAAAATATCATTGGGAAATTATCAAATCAAACAAGCTCGCTCTTATTGTATGGAACATCTGAAAAGCAACGGAAGTTATATAATAGAAGTTTGTGAAAATGTAATTAAAATCAATTCTGCACATGAAAGCCTGGTTGGAAACAATTGTTTACTTAGAGGTCGCATTAAATCTCGACACATCAGTGGGAAAATATATTTTACATACATCCTCTTAAATAATGAATCTGATGTAGCCAATAGTTACAACGCAATAGAAGCGTACTATTGCAATTGTCTTGTAGGAATGATAATTGTTGGTTGTTGCGCTCATGTTATGAGTATTTTGTGGTACTTAGGATTTGCTCGTCCCCAATAAAATATAAACATATAAATACTATTTTGAAACAAAACATGCTTTAACTTTTAAACAAAAATATTAAGCGGAAAAAGTCATTTAATATATTTTGTAGAAAATTTAATTTGCTACAAGTTTGTGATATAACTTTTTTATCTAGGATACAAATTACGAGAGTTACGAGTAAAAATAGAAATGAACACTAAAAACAAAATGGCGGCTTACTGACAACAGGTGCATGTGTTCGAAATGTGTTTTTTGACTCATGTACTAGTATTCTTTCAAATACTAAAGTCAAATTTCGTCTGCGACTTTTTCCCAGAACACCATATATATTAATAATAAGAAACCAAAATGCACTGTACTGATAAGAACGGTTTTCTCGATCTTTTATGCGCTGCAGAACGAGAACGGTTATTTTAGTAAGAAAACTGTTTAGACAAAAAATATAGGTAATTGGAAGATCTACCACTTTTATTACAAACGTTTTTCAATTTAACTGATACAAAAAAAATTATGAGAAATATAAAAAAATCTACACCTATTTTTTTTAACAAAATGTACTATAACTTATAAACAAAAACATGTAGCCAAAAGTCATTTAACATTTTTTGTAGAAAATTTAATTTCCTACGCCAAAATAGAGTAAAAATAGAAATGAACACTATAAACAAAATGGCGGCTTACTGATAACAGGTGCTTGTGTGCAAAATGTATATTATTTTCCAGCAAAAGTCTAAATGCCCCGGACTATAAATAATTCATCAAGATTATTTGATACAACATTTTTATGCAACTTCGATGTTGTTGTGATCAAAATCAAGTAGAAATGCTTTAACTTTGTTTATGAATTTGTTGTGATTTCTTTGTATTTTTATTTCAAGAGGAAGACGATTAAAGAGTTTACATGATACAACTGAGTAGGAATTTCTGTAATGAGTGGTGTGAACAACTGGAATTTCAATGGCGAATTAAGCTACGCAAGTAACGCGAATGGAAAATTGGAGTTTGCATATAGCCAGCTCTCACAAAAAATAACAAAGAGACTTTAAAAAAGAATAAGTGTCTTACTGGAAGTATATCCAGAGACCTAAATAAAGCCATGGTATGAACGAGCCGATGTGCATTACAAACTCTTCTAATGGCACACTTTTGTAAAACGAGAAGTGGCTTAAGAGTTAAGATTGGTCAGATATGCACCCCATCAACAAATAATTCCATATTGTAATTTTAAATGGAAGATTCCATGGTAAACAGTTTTAAGTGTCTTTTTAGAGCAAAACTTTTTCCTAACGGAAGAGCGCAAGCACTACTTCAAGTCCGATATATGTTGTGTCCAACTCATGTTTTGGGCCGATAGTAGTACCGAGGTATTTAAAGTTCTTAACTACTTTAATTTCAAAACATTTCGAACTACAAGCGGAATTTTCGTTAAAAACTTTTCCGGACGCTGCTATACAAGTACAATCATTAATTTAAAAACGCTGGCAATCATAAGAGTGGAAATCAATATCAACATGAAGTGGTTCATAACTCAAACTGAAAAACATTAGTTTGGTTTTCCTACTTACAATTAACCTGTGTGTTGCAAACCATATTCTCAGCAAGTAACTGTCATGATTAAGTTCATCCTACAGATTCAGGGGGCTCGTTGAACCATATGCGATGCCAAGGTCTTCTGCAAAAGCCGTGACTTTACCTGGAAAAGGCAGGTAAAACAGGGAGTTTATAAATACCAAAAATAGTATAGGTCCCAAAACGGACCCTTGGGGAACACCAACGTTCAGTACCTGAGGGTTACTAAGGAAATCCCCAATACGAACTCTTTGTATACGGTTCTTTAAATATGAAGCAAACCAATTGTGGATAAATCCACGAAATCCTGTCATATAATTTATCCAAAAGAATTTCATGAACAACTGTGTCAAAAACTTTTGTAATATCAACAAAGAGGCAATCACAAAACTTGCTTTCATCCCAACATTCGTTTCTTTATAGCTTTTTCCAAAACTTTCGAAATTGAAGAAAGCAAGGGAACGGGCTTGTAGTTATTGTTTTCATCTCGATTTCCTTTCTTAAAGAGAGGTAGTACTTTATAATTGTGTGAATTCAGACCTACGTATATAGTTTTTAAGAATGTTTACGAGTCGTAAGCCTTAGAAGCATCCTCCTCAGTTAGAACAACTTCCCAACTTTAAAAACGCAGTTCATTATTAAGAAAAGTATAGTTTATGTTAGTAGCAGTTTGGGAAACAATATTACTTTTACTTTTTATATCAGAAAAGCCTTTAAATAAATTACCTGTCATACAATGGTCAGATATTTGCAAGTCAAAGTTGACACCAGTACACTGACTCAAGTGGATTCTCGAAAATCGACCGAAGATATGATCAATGCATGTAACTGAAATAGGCCTAGTTAAAATCAATAATAATAATAATAATAATAATAAAATAAAATAATCCATATACCTTACCTTACCTTACCTTAGGTGGCGCTACAGTCCGGGGCGGTCCTGGGCCTCAACCAACAAGCTTCTCCAGCCAGCTCGGTTCCTAGCTAGCTGTCTCCAGTTTCGCACGATTTTCCGGGCCGGAGCATTGATGTCCATCCGCTCTATATGACTCAGCCATCTGGGACGTTGAATTTTTACTCTTTTGGCTAGGTCTGTGTCGCTGTACAGCCGGTAAAATTCTTCATTGTATCTTCTTCTCCACTCTCCGTTTATGCATACGGGACCAAAAATCACCCGGAGAATGTTTCTCTCGAAGCAGCCTACACCAGTCCTCATCCGCTTTTGACAGCGTCCATGCGTCTGCACCATAGAGCAGGACTGGGATGATGAGGGTCTTATAAAGGGACAGTTTAGTTGCCCGAGAGAGGGCTTTGCTACTCAATTGTCTTCTAAGCTCGAAGAAGCAGCGATTGGCAAGAGTTATTCTTCGTTTGATTTCAGCGCTGGTGTTGTTATCTGAGTTAATAGCGGAGCCCAGGTAGACAAAGTCCCTAACTACCTCCAAGTAATAGCTGTCTATGGTGATGTTTTGTCCAAGACGTCGATATTGGGTGTCTCTTCTTGATGACAGCATAAACTTGGTTTTGCCCTCATTGACTGCTAAGCCCATCTTCGCCGCTTCCGTCTAAATACCCACAAAAGAGCTACTGACATCACGCTGCGTTCTTCCGATTATGTCAATATCGTCGGCGTATGCGAGTAATCGGACGGACTTTTGAAAGATCGTGCCTTTGGTGTTGGTGTGAGAGTTCTGCACTATTCTTTCAAGTATGATGTTGAAAAAGTCGCATGACAGCGCATCGCCTTGTCTAAATCCTTTTTTGACTTCAAAGGTGTCGGTGAGGTCTTTACCGATCTTGACGGAACAGCGTGAGTTTTCCATCGTCATTTTACACAGGCGGACGAGTTTGGCAGGGATGTTAAAACTGCACATTGGTGTATATAACTCGTCTCTATAAATGCTGTCGTACGCGGCTTTGAAATCGATGAAAAGGTGGTGGGTATCGATTTGAAGTTCTTGAGTTTTTTCCAAGATCTGCCGTAATATGAATATTTGATCGATAGTGGATTTCCTGGCCTAAAACCGCACTGATATGGACCTATCAGGTTGTTGACGAATGGTTTTAGGCGTTCACACAATACAGCAGAAAAGATCCTTTTTTAAGGATCGGGCAAATTATGCTGAGATTCCATTCATCGGGCATGCTTTCTTCTAACCATATCTTGCTTATGAGTTGGTGCATACTTATAGCCAAGTCATCGCCTGTAGCTTTGAAGAGCTCGGCAGCTAGGCCATCGGCTCCGGCGGCTTTGTCGCTCTTAAGTTTAGATATAGCTAGCTTTATTTCATCCAGATGTGGTGGTCGGAATTTTTGGTCTACTTCGCCCAGATAAAGTGGACCATTCTGCCTGACAGCGGAATTCGTTTCGTCATCGCCGTTATACATTCTGCAGAAATGGTTTTTCCATATTCTCAGCATCGACTGCGATTGCACTACGACGTTCCCTTGATCGTCTTTGCAAGCTTCAGTTCGAGCTCTGTACTTTTGACAATTTCTTTGTACCTTTTGGTAAAACTTTCGAACTTCATTCCTGCAATAACAGCTCTCCATTTCGTCGATCGCGCCCTTCTCATGTTCCCTTTTTTCTTTCTGAGTAGGCGGTGTTCCTCTTTCGTCTTCTGCTCGTGCACGGGTAGTTCTGGTCCTTTGCAGCGCCGCCTTGTATGCTTCTTGTTTAGCTGCGTGTGCTTGCCGACACTCATCATCAAACCAGGGGTTTCGTTGTGGTGGCGATTTCTCTGGAGATTTCTTGCGATTGCAGCCTTCCGTCCTCTTCGTTGTCCTTATTTCGTTTGTAGGGTTCGTCATCAGTGAATCCGTCCGTATCCGAGGCTTGTTGTTGCTTCGCAACTAGTTGTTTTTAGCGTGGCCTAGAAGTTACCACGATGGCACAACCCCCAACCTAGAGGACCAGGTCCTTATTGTGACTCCAAGGACGAAGAGCCGGATAAACCGCTCCTTATAAACCCGAGCTCCGAAAACGTCGTAGTAGCACATATATGGTGTTCACTAAGTAGTTCAACCTGACTAGAACTGTAGACGCCACCGTTGATTCCATCTAGATAATTCTTCCGCTGCCGCCTGGATGGAAGGAGTAGTGCCTTAGTGGTAACACTCCTCCCTCTCTCGTTTACTGCCACCAACAACCTTCCAAAGGGGTTGGAACCCAATCTACAGTTGAGGTACTAGGCACCCGATGTTCACCACGTGGAGGTGAGAGTGGGAGTTGATAGACAGGGGTGATTTGTGGGTGCTTGTACCCACACACATATCTACCCTTTGAACATCAAAATAAATCCATATCTCAGATACAAATACAACGTCTGGCAAGTACTCAAACGCTTCCAAATTACAAACTGATAGATCAAAGTTTTGCCTTAAGCTGCGGATATTTTGATGAACAACAAAAAAAGGTTTTCTCTCACTAGATTTACAGCGAAATTTTTATCAGAACTACTTTTAATTGTCACAGTGGTAGAGTCATTGTTATCTAGTTCAAAGTAATTTTTTATGTTAAACATTATAAATATAAATTTATTAAAAATAAAACAAAACAATTCAGTCGTGCAATTTGACTAAATCGTCAAACGAACTAATTGCAATAACTCTACCACTTTTAACTTTACGTAACAGGATTCGAGAATTTTGAAACCACAAATATTTAAAGGAGATGGCCTATTTTTTGGCCCAGTGAATGAATCTAGTATCAAATGAAAGGTGATATTAAGGACATTATGTGGGTCAAATATTTTTAAAATCGTTCGTGGGGTTTTTGAGATGTTTGGGCTTGAATTTGATTAATTCAGAAGCAGAATTTCACTTATTTTTCCGGCAAAACTGCTTATATTTTCCGATGTAAGATACGTAGGGAAATGAATTTAGTATCAAATGAAAGATATTTTTCTACCTTTTCATCGTAATAAAAATAATTTTTTTTACTTACTTTTTAAACGTCAATATCTAAAAAAAAATCAGCAGTGATTCATAATTTTTTAACATCATCAAAGTTTATTTATTTACCTTTAATTTGATATATAATTTAGTGCCCTTTCTTAAATAAAAACTAAGTTTTGAACAAACTTACACTAAAAAGCATATTAACATGCACTATGTGTTATGCACTTTTTCGTTTAGGCAAAAAAAGCAAAATATGTATTATTTATTACTTACTTTTAGCCTGATAAGCAACATTTATATTGATGACAATCTAGGTGATGTTATTTAAGAAAACATGCATCATGCTACTTCGAAAATAGAGTCCATGTAAAAAACTTACCGTTTTCTTTTTATTTTTGCAAATGTAAATATGATTTGATAAAGCCTCTCTTCGACGATGCGTGTTTGCTGATTGCCAAAGGAGTGAACGACTTCGATTTCCACAGGAAATAAGAAAAAGGTTATTAATTGACCACAAATATGTTAAGTTACAAATATGTAACTTCCATCTTACATCGTGTGATTGGACAAATCTCGTAGAAGGTAATACTTTGTGTGACTTTACTGGAGAGCAAATGGATGAAAAACACTTACTAACATTGCCTTAAAGCAAGTTGATTTTAATAACATAGGTAATATGAATCCTTTTTTATGCCGCCATTATTAGATGCCCGGATTGGAGCCCAGAGCAGTTTACAGAACTGCACAGCTTTGTTCCCGCATTGAAAAGTATTGAACTATTGACTTTTTTATCAAAATTAAGATCCGGTGATAGCGATCGTAGGCTTTCATCCCTTTTAAACGTCCCTCGCGCAACACTAGAACGATACTTGTCTACAGCTAAGAGCAGTTTGTTAATTTGTTTTGTGTCCTTTAACTTGGGCCTGGAAAATATGTCTATTCAGAACGTAGCTAGTCGAAACAATATGATTCCAAATGGACTTTTTGGCAACACGCAGTTAAATGAAAATGACCAACCAGCCATAATATTATGTGACGGAACTTATGTTTACCTCCAAAAAAGTTCAAATTATAGTTTCCAAAAAGAAAGATATAGTCTGCATAAGTTTCAGAATTTAGTTAAACCCTTTATGATGACATGCTGTGACGGCTATATAATAATGGCGTATACGGACCTTATGCAGCAACTGATTCTGATGCAACAATTACGAACATTCTTTTTAGAGATGAATATGAGAACATGAGGCGTTTTGTTAGAGAAAATGATGTTTTTATTCTAGACAGAGGTTTCAGGGATGCTATTTCAAGCACAGAATCTTACGGGTAAAAAGCTCACATGCCTGAAACTGTTCTGGAAGGGAATAATCCGCTGAAAACACCTCAAGCTAACAAGACAAGATGTTTTACAATGGTAAGATGGATTGTGGCAGTTGTCAATGGACGCTTAAAGAGAGATTTTAAGCTATTCCGCCAAAACTTTTTTAATTTAGCTACTCGTCATTTAATGGATGATTAAAAAATTGCAGCTGCAATCCTTACTAAGTTACAAGACAATACAGATGCTAGCATTTTGCTGGAGTTCGCTTTGAGTAGATTAAATACTCCTAACCATTAAGGCGATTTTGTTAAGGAAAATAACTTAAAAAGAACTAGGGCAGTGTTTCGTCGAATTAACGGACATATTTAAAGCTTAAATAACTTTCCTTTGCTTGATTTGACAGAGCTTCGTAAAATATCATTGGGAAATTATCAAATCAAACAAGCTCGCTCTTATTGTATGGAACATCTGAAAAGCAACGGAAGTTATATAATAGAAGTTTGTGAAAATGTAATTAAAATCAATTCTGCACATGAAAGCCTGGTTGGAAACAATTGTTTACTTAGAGGTCGCATTAAATCTCGACACATCAGTGGGAAAATATATTTTACATACATCCTCTTGAGTAATGAATCTGATGTAGCCAATAGTTACAACGCAATAGAAGCGAACTATTGCAATTGTCTTGTAGGAATGATAATTGTTGGTTGTTGCGCTCATGTTATGAGTATTTTGTGGTACTTAGGATTTGCTCGTCCCCAATAAAATATAAACATATAAATACTATTTTGAAACAAAACATGCTTTAACTTTTAAACAAAAATATTAAGCGGAAAAAGTCATTTAATATATTTTGTAGAAAATTTAATTTGCTACAAGTTTGTGATATAACTTTTTTATCTAGGATACAAATTACGAGAGTTACGAGTAAAAATAGAAATGAACACTAAAAACAAAATGGCGGCTTACTGACAACAGGTGCATGTGTTCGAAATGTGTTTTTTGACTCATGTACTAGTATTCTTTCAAATACTAAAGTCAAATTTCGTCTGCGACTTTTTCCCAGAACACCATATATATTAATAATAAGAAACCAAAATGCACTGTACTGATAAGAACGGTTTTCTCGATCTTTTATGCGCTGCAGAACGAGAACGGTTATTTTAGTAAGAAAACTGTTTAGACAAAAAATATAGGTAATTGGAAGATCTACCACTTTTATAACAAACGTTTTTCAATTTAACTGACACAAAAAAAATTATGAGAAATATAAAAAAATCTACACCTATTTTTTTTAACAAAATGTACTATAACTTATAAACAAAAACATGTAGCCAAAAGTCATTTAACATTTTTTGTAGAAAATTTAATTTCCTACGCCAAAATAGAGTAAAAATAGAAATGAACACTATAAACAAAATGGCGGCTTACTGATAACAGGTGCTTGTGTGCAAAATGTATATTATTTTCCAGCAAAAGTCTAAATGCCCCGGACTATAAATAATTCATCAAGATTATTTGATACAACATTTTTATGCAACTTCGATGTTGTTGTGATCAAAATCAAGTAGAAATGCTTTAACTTTGTTTATGAATTTGTTGTGATTTCTTTGTATTTTTATTTCAAGAGGAAGACGATTAAAGAGTTTACATGATACAACTGAGTAGGAATTTCTGTAATGAGTGGTGTGAACAACTGGAATTTCAATGGCGATTTAAGCTACGCAAGTAACGCGAATGGAAAATTGGAGTTTGCATATAGCCAGCTCTCACAAAAAATAACAAAGAGACTTTAAAAAAGAATAAGTGTCTTACTGGAAGTATATCCAGAGACCTAAATAAAGCCATGGTATGAACGAGCCGATGTGCATTACAAATTCTTCTAATGGCACACTTTTGTAAAACGAGAAGTGGCTTAAGAGTTAAGATTGGTCAGATATGCACCCCATCAACAAATAATTCCATATTGTAATTTTAAATGGAAGATTCCATGGTAAACAGTTTTAAGTGTCTTTTTAGAGCAAAACTTTTTCCTAACGGAAGAGCGCAAGCACTACTTCAAGTCCGATATATGTTGTGTCCAACTCATGTTTTGGGCCGATAGTAGTACCGAGGTATTTAAAGTTCTTAACTACTTTAATTTCAAAACATTTCGAACTACAAGCGGAATTTTCGTTAAAAACTTTTCCGGACGCTGCTATACAAGTACAATCATTAATTTAAAAACGCTGGCAATCATAAGAGTGGAAATCAATATCAACATGAAGTGGTTCATAACTCAAACTGAAAAACATTAGTTTGGTTTTCCTACTTACAATTAACCTGTGTGTTGCAAACCATATTCTCAGCAAGTAACTGTCATGATTAAGTTCATCCTACAGATTCAGGGGGCTCGTTGAACCATATGCGATGCCAAGGTCTTCTGCAAAAGCCGTGACTTTACCTGGAAAAGGCAGGTAAAACAGGGAGTTTATAAATACCAAAAATAGTATAGGTCCCAAAACGGACCCTTGGGGAACACCAACGTTCAGTACCTGAGGGTTACTAAGGAAATCCCCAATACGAACTCTTTGTATACGGTTCTTTAAATATGAAGCAAACCAATTGTGGATAAATCCACGAAATCCTGTCATATAATTTATCCAAAAGAATTTCATGAACAACTGTGTCAAAAACTTTTGTAATATCAACAAAGAGGCAATCACAAAACTTGCTTTCATCCCAACATTCGTTTCTTTATAGCTTTTTCCAAAACTTTCGAAATTGAAGAAAGCAAGGGAATGGGCTTGTAGTTATTGTTTTCATCTCGATTTCCTTTCTTAAAGAGAGGTAGTACTTTATAATTGTGTGAATTCAGACCTACGTATATAGTTTTTAAGAATGTTTACGAGTCGTAAGCCTTAGAAGCATCCTCCTCAGTTAGAACAACTTCCCAACTTTAAAAACGCAGTTCATTATTAAGAAAAGTATAGTTTATGTTAGTAGCAGTTTGCGAAACAATATTACTTTCACTTTTTATATCAGAAAAGCCTTTAAATAAATTACCTGTCATACAATGGTCAGATATTTGCAAGTCAAAGTTGACACCAGTACACTGACTCAAGTGGATTCTCGAAAATCGACCGAAGATATGATCAATGCATGTAACTGAAATAGGCCTAGTTAAAATCAATAATAATAATAATAATAATAATAAAATAAAATAATCCATATACCTTACCTTACCTTACCTTAGGTGGCGCTACAGTCCGGGGCGGTCCTGGGCCTCAACCAACAAGCTTCTCCAGCCAGCTCGGTTCCTAGCTAGCTGTCTCCAGTTTCGCACGATTTTCCGGGCCGGAGCATTGATGTCCATCCGCTCTATATGACTCAGCCATCTGGGACGTTGAATTTTTACTCTTTTGGCTAGGTCTGTGTCGCTGTACAGCCGGTAAAATTCTTCATTGTATCTTCTTCTCCACTCTCCGTTTATGCATACGGGACCAAAAATCACCCGGAGAATGTTTCTCTCGAAGCAGCCTACACCAGTCCTCATCCGCTTTTGACAGCGTCCATGCGTCTGCACCATAGAGCAGGACTGGGATGATGAGGGTCTTATAAAGGGACAGTTTAGTTGCCCGAGAGAGGGCTTTGCTACTCAATTGTCTTCTAAGCTCGAAGAAGCAGCGATTGGCAAGAGTTATTCTTCGTTTGATTTCAGCGCTGGTGTTGTTATCTGAGTTAATAGCGGAGCCCAGGTAGACAAAGTCCCTAACTACCTCCAAGTAATAGCTGTCTATGGTGATGTTTTGTCCAAGACGTCGATATTGGGTGTCTCTTCTTGATGACAGCATAAACTTGGTTTTGCCCTCATTGACTGCTAAGCCCATCTTCGCCGCTTCCGTCTAAATACCCACAAAAGAGCTACTGACATCACGCTGCGTTCTTCCGATTATGTCAATATCGTCGGCGTATGCGAGTAATCGGACGGACTTTTGAAAGATCGTGCCTTTGGTGTTGGTGTGAGAGTTCTGCACTATTCTTTCAAGTATGATGTTGAAAAAGTCGCATGACAGCGCATCGCCTTGTCTAAATCCTTTTTTGACTTCAAAGGTGTCGGTGAGGTCTTTACCGACCTTGACGGAACAGCGTGAGTTTTCCATCGTCATTTTACACAGGCGGACGAGTTTGGCAGGGATGTTAAAACTGCACATTGGTGTATATAACTCGTCTCTATAAATGCTGTCGTACGCGGCTTTGAAATCGATGAAAAGGTGGTGGGTATCGATTTGAAGTTCTTGAGTTTTTTCCAAGATCTGCCGTAATATGAATATTTGATCGATAGTGGATTTCTTGGCCTTAAACCGCACTGATATGGACCTATCAGGTTGTTAACGAATGGCTTTAGGCGTTCACACAATACAGCAGAAAAGATCCTTTTTTAAGGATCGGGTAAATTATGCTGAGATTCCATTCATCGGGCATGCTTTCTTCTAACCTTATCTTGCTTATGAGTTGGTGCATACTTATAGCCAAGTCATCGCCTGTAGCTTTGAAGAGCTCGGCAGCTAGGCCATCGGCTCCGGCGGCTTTGTCGCTCTTAAGTTTAGATATAGCTAGCTTTATTTCATCCAGATGTGGTGGTCGGAATTTTTGGTCTACTTCGCCCAGATAAAGTGGACCATTCTGCCTGACAGCGGAATTCGTTTCGTCATCGCCGTTATACATTCTGCAGAAATGGTTTTTCCATATTCTCAGCATCGACTGCGATTGCACTACGACGTTCCCTTGATCGTCTTTGCAAGCTTCAGTTCGAGCTCTGTACTTTTGACCATTTCTTTGTGCCTATTGGTAAAACTTTCGAACTTCATTCCTGCAATAACAGCTCTCCATTTCGTCGATCGCGCCCTTCTCATGTTCCCCTTTTTCTTTCTGAGAAGGCGGTGTTCCTCTTTCGTCTTCTGCTCGTGCACGGGTAGTTCTGGTCCTTTGCAGCGCCGCCTTGTATGCTTCTTGTTTAGCTGCGTGTGCTTGCCGACACTCATCATCAAACCAGGGGTTTCGTTGTGGTGGCGATTTCTCTGGAGATTTCTTGCGATTGCAGCCTTCCGTCCTCTTCGTTGTCCTTATTTCGTTTGTAGGGTTCGTCATCAGTGAATCCGTCCGTATCCGAGGCTTGTTGTTGCTTCGCAACTAGTTGTTTTAAGCGTGGCCTAGAAGTTACCACGATGGCAAAACCCCCAACCTAGAGGACCAGGTCCTTATTGTGACTCCAAGGACGAAGAGCCGGATAAACCGCTCCTTATAAGCCCGAGCTCCGAAAACGTCGTAGTAGCACATATACGGTGTTCACTAAGTAGTTCAACCTGACTAGAACTGTAGACGCCACCGTTGATTCCATCTAGATAATTCTTCCGCTGCCGCCTGGATGGAAGGAGTAGTGCCTTAGTGGTAACACTCCTCCCTCTCTCGTTTACTGCCACCAACAACCTTCCAAAGGGGTTGGAACCCAATCTCCAGTTGAGGTACTAGGCACCGATGTTCACCACGTGGAGGTGAGAGTAGGAGTTGATAGACAGGGGTGATATATCTACCCTTTGAACATCAAAATAAATCCATATCTCAGATACAAATATAACGTCTGGCAAGTACTCAAACGCTTCCAAATTACAAACTGATAGATCAAAGTTTTGCCTTAAGCTGCGGATATTTTGATGAACAACAAAAAAAGGTTTGCTCTCACTAGATTTACAGCGAAATTTTTATCAGAACTACTTTTAATTGTCACAGTAGAGTCATTGTTCTCTAGTTCAAAGTAATTTTTTATGTTAAACATTATAAATATAAATTTATTAAAAATAAAACAAAACAATTCAGTCGTGCAATTTAACTAAATCGTCAAACGAACTAATTGCAATAACTCTACCACTTTTAACTTTACGTAACAGGATTCGAGAATTTTGAAACCACAAATATTTAAAGGAGATGGCCTATTTTTTGGCCCAGTGAATGAATCTAGTATCAAATGAAAGGTGATATTAAGGACATTATGTGGGTCAAATATTTTTAAATTAAAAAAATTGACTAATTCAGAAGCAGAATTTCACTTATTTTTCCGGCAAAACTGCTTATATTTTCCGATGTAAGATACGTAGGGAAATGAATTTCGTATCAAATGAAAGATATTTTTCTACCTTTTCATCGTAATAAAAATAATTTTTTTTACATACACTATATTCTCCAATATTTAGTTTTAATTTATTAGAAATCAAGTTTTTTTTACTTACTTTTTAAACGTCAATATTTAAAAAAAATCAGCAGTGATTCATAATTTTTTAACATCATCAAAGATTATTTATTTACCTTTAATTTGATATATAATTTAGTGCCCTTTCTTAAATAAAAACTAAGTTTTGAACAAACTTACACTAAAAAGCATATTAACATGCACTATGTGTTATGTACTTTTTCGTTTAGCGTTCTTTTTTATAATTCCTTAAGCAAAAAAAGCAAAATATGTATTATTTATTACTTACTTTTAGCCTGATAAGCAACATTTATATTGATGACAATCTAAGTGATGTTATTTAAGAAAACATGCATCATGCTACTTCGAACATAGAGTCCATGTAAAAAACTTACCGTTTTCTTTTTATTTTTGCAAATGTAAATATGATTTGATAAAGCCTCTCTTCGACGATGCGTGTTTGCTGATTGCCAAAGGAGTGAACGACTTCGATTTCCACAGGAAATAAGAAAAAGGTTATTAATTGACCACAAATATGTTAAGTTACAAATATGTAACTTCCATCTTACATCGTGTGATTGGACAAATCTCGTAGAAGGTAATACTTTGTGTGACTTTACTGGAGAGCAAATGGATGAAAAATACTTACTAACATTGCCTTAAAGCAAGTTGATTTTAATAACATAGGTAATATGAATCCTTTTTTATGCCGCCATTATTAGATGCCCGGATTGGAGCCCAGAGCAGTTTACAAAACTACACAGCTTTGTTCCCGCATTGAAAAGTATTGAACTATTGACTTTTTTATCAAAATTAAGATCCGGTGATAGCGATCGTAGGCTTTCATCCCTTTTAAACGTCCTTCGCGCAACACTAGAACGATACTTGTCTACAGCTAAGAGCAGTTTGTTAATTTGTTTTGTGCCCTTTAACTTGGGCCTGGAAAATATGTCTATTCAGAACGTAGCTAGTCGAAACAATATGATTCCAAATGGACTTTTTGGCAACACGCAGTTAAATGAAAATGACCAACCAGCCATAATATTATGTGACGAAACTTATGTTTACCTCCAAAAAAGTTCAAATTATAGTTTCCAAAAAGAAAGATATAGTCGGCATAAGTTTCAGAATTTAGTTAAACCCTTTATGATGACATGCTGTGACGGCTATATAATAATGGCGTATACGGACCTTATGCAGCAACTGATTCTGATGCAACAATTATGAAAATTCTTTTTAGAGATGAATATGGGAACATGAGGCGTTTTGTTAGAGAAAATGATGTTTTTATTCTAGACAGAGGTTTCAGGGATGCTATTTCAAGCCTAGAATCTTACGGGTACAAAGCTCACATGCCTGAAACTGTTTTGGAAGGGAATAATCCGCTGAAAACACCTCAAGCTAACAAGACAAGATGTTTTACAATGGTAAGATGGATTGTGACAGTTGTCAATGGACGCTTTAAGAGAGATTTTAAGCTATTCCGCCAAAACTTTTTTAATTTAGCTACTCGTCATTTAATGGATGATTAAAAAATTGCAGCTGCAATCCTTACTAAGTTACAAGACAATACAGATGCTAGCATTTTGCTGGAGTTCGCTTTGAGTAGATTAAATACTCCTAACCATTAAGGCGATTTTGTTAAGGAAAATAACTTAAAAAGAACTAGGGCAGTGTTTCGTCGAATTAACGGACATATTTCAAGCTTAAATAACTTTCCTTTGCTTGATTTGACAGAGCTTCGTAAAATATCATTGGGAAATTATCAAATCAAACAAGCTCGCTCTTATTGTGGGGAACATCTGAAAAGCAACGGAAGTTATATAATAGAAGTTTGTGAAAATGTAATTAAAATCAATTCTGCACATGAAAGCCTGGTTGGAAACAATTGTTTACTTAGAGGTCGCATTAAATCTCGACACATCAGTGGGAAAATATATTTTACATACATCCTCTTGAGTAATGAATCTGATGTAGCCAATAGTTACAACGCAATAGAAGCGAACTATTGCAATTGTCTTGTAGGAATGATAATTGTTGGTTGTTGCGCTCATGTTATGAGTATTTTGTGGTACTTAGGATTTGCTCGTCCCCAATAAAATATAAACATATAAATACTATTTTGAAACAAAACATGCTTTAACTTTTAAACAAAAATATTAAGAGGAAAAAGTCATTTAATATATTTTGTAGAAAATTTAATTTGCTACAAGTTTGTGATATAACTTTTTTATCTAGGATACAAATTACGAGAGTTACGAGTAAAAATAGAAATGAACACTAAAAACAAAATGGCGGCTTACTGACAACAGGTGCATGTGTTCGAAATGTGTTTTTTGACTCATGTACTAGTATTCTTTCAAATACTAAAGTCAAATTTCGTCTGCGACTTTTTCCCAGAACACCATATATATTAATAATAAGAAACCAAAATGCACTGTACTGATAAGAACGGTTTTCTCGATCTTTTATGCGCTGCAGAACGAGAACGGTTATTTTAGTAAGAAAACTGTTTAGACAAAAAATATAGGTAATTGGAAGATCTACCACTTTTATTACAAACGTTTTTCAATTTAACTGATACAAAAAAAATTATGAGAAATATAAAAAAATCTACACCTATTTTTTTTAACAAAATGTACTATAACTTATAAACAAAAACATGTAGCCAAAAGTCATTTAACATTTTTTGTAGAAAATTTAATTTCCTACGCCAAAATAGAGTAAAAATAGAAATGAACACTATAAACAAAATGGCGGCTTACTGATAACAGGTGCTTGTGTGCAAAATGTATATTATTTTCCAGCAAAAGTCTAAATGCCCCGGACTATAAATAATTCATCAAGATTATTTGATACAACATTTTTATGCAACTTCGATGTTGTTGTGATCAAAATCAAGTAGAAATGCTTTAACTTTGTTTATGAATTTGTTGTGATTTCTTTGTATTTTTATTTCAAGAGGAAGACGATTAAAGAGTTTACATGATACAACTGAGTAGGAATTTCTGTAATGAGTGGTGTGAACAACTGGAATTTCAATGGCGATTTAAGCTACGCAAGTAACGCGAATGGAAAATTGGAGTTTGCATATAGCCAGCTCTCACAAAAAATAACAAAGAGACTTTAAAAAAGAATAAGTGTCTTACTGGAAGTATATCCAGAGACCTAAATAAAGCCATGGTATGAACGAGCCGATGTGCATTACAAATTCTTCTAATGGCACACTTTTGTAAAACGAGAAGTGGCTTAAGAGTTAAGATTGGTCAGATATGCACCCCATCAACAAATAATTCCATATTGTAATTTTAAATGGAAGATTCCATGGTAAACAGTTTTAAGTGTCTTTTTAGAGCAAAACTTTTTCCTAACGGAAGAGCGCAAGCACTACTTCAAGTCCGATATATGTTGTGTCCAACTCATGTTTTGGGCCGATAGTAGTACCGAGGTATTTAAAGTTCTTAACTACTTTAATTTCAAAACATTTCGAACTACAAGCGGAATTTTCGTTAAAAACTTTTCCGGACGCTGCTATACAAGTACAATCATTAATTTAAAAACGCTGGCAATCATAAGAGTGGAAATCAATATCAACATGAAGTGGTTCATAACTCAAACTGAAAAACATTAGTTTGGTTTTCCTACTTACAATTAACCTGTGTGTTGCAAACCATATTCTCAGCAAGTAACTGTCATGATTAAGTTCATCCTACAGATTCAGGGGGCTCGTTGAACCATATGCGATGCCAAGGTCTTCTGCAAAAGCCGTGACTTTACCTGGAAAAGGCAGGTAAAACAGGGAGTTTATAAATACCAAAAATAGTATAGGTCCCAAAACGGACCCTTGGGGAACACCAACGTTCAGTACCTGAGGGTTACTAAGGAAATCCCCAATACGAACTCTTTGTATACGGTTCTTTAAATATGAAGCAAACCAATTGTGGATAAATCCACGAAATCCTGTCATATAATTTATCCAAAAGAATTTCATGAACAACTGTGTCAAAAACTTTTGTAATATCAACAAAGAGGCAATCACAAAACTTGCTTTCATCCCAACATTCGTTTCTTTATAGCTTTTTCCAAAACTTTCGAAATTGAAGAAAGCAAGGGAATGGGCTTGTAGTTATTGTTTTCATCTCGATTTGCTTTCTTAAAGAGAGGTAGTACTTTATAATTGTGTGAATTCAGACCTACGTATATAGTTTTTAAGAATGTTTACGAGTCGTAAGCCTTAGAAGCATCCTCCTCAGTTAGAACAACTTCCCAACTTTAAAAACGCAGTTCATTATTAAGAAAAGTATAGTTTATGTTAGTAGCAGTTTGCGAAACAATATTACTTTTACTTTTTATATCAGAAAAGCCTTTAAATAAATTACCTGTCATACAATGGTCAGATATTTGCAAGTCAAAGTTGACACCAGTACACTGACTCAAGTGGATTCTCGAAAATCGACCGAAGATATGATCAATGCATGTAACTGAAATAGGCCTAGTTAAAATCAATAATAATAATAATAATAATAATAAAATAAAATAATCCATATACCTTACCTTACCTTACCTTAGGTGGCGCTACAGTCCGGGGCGGTCCTGGGCCTCAACCAACAAGCTTCTCCAGCCAGCTCGGTTCCTAGCTAGCTGTCTCCAGTTTCGCACGATTTTCCGGGCCGGAGCATTGATGTCCATCCGCTCTATATGACTCAGCCATCTGGGACGTTGAATTTTTACTCTTTTGGCTAGGTCTGTGTCGCTGTACAGCCGGTAAAATTCTTCATTGTATCTTCTTCTCCACTCTCCGTTTATGCATACGGGACCAAAAATCACCCGGAGAATGTTTCTCTCGAAGCAGCCTACACCAGTCCTCATCCGCTTTTGACAGCGTCCATGCGTCTGCACCATAGAGCAGGACTGGGATGATGAGGGTCTTATAAAGGGACAGTTTAGTTGCCCGAGAGAGGGCTTTGCTACTCAATTGTCTTCTAAGCTCGAAGAAGCAGCGATTGGCAAGAGTTATTCTTCGTGTGATTTCAGCGCTGGTGTTGTTATCTGAGTTAATAGCGGAGCCCAGGTAGACAAAGTCCCTAACTACCTCCAAGTAATAGCTGTCTATGGTGATGTTTTGTCCAAGACGTCGATATTGGGTGTCTCTTCTTGATGACAGCATAAACTTGGTTTTGCCCTCATTGACTGCTAAGCCCATCTTCGCCGCTTCCGTCTAAATACCCACAAAAGAGCTACTGACATCACGCTGCGTTCTTCCGATTATGTCAATATCGTCGGCGTATGCGAGTAATCGGACGGACTTTTGAAAGATCGTGCCTTTGGTGTTGGTGTGAGAGTTCTGCACTATTCTTTCAAGTATGATGTTGAAAAAGTCGCATGACAGCGCATCGCCTTGTCTAAATCCTTTTTTGACTTCAAAGGTGTCGGTGAGGTCTTTACCGACCTTGACGGAACAGCGTGAGTTTTCCATCGTCATTTTACACAGGCGGACGAGTTTGGCAGGGATGTTAAAACTGCACATTGGTGTATATAACTCGTCTCTATAAATGCTGTCGTACGCGGCTTTGAAATCGATGAAAAGGTGGTGGGTATCGATTTGAAGTTCTTGAGTTTTTTCCAAGATCTGCCGTAATATGAATATTTGATCGATAGTGGATTTCTTGGCCTTAAACCGCACTGATATGGACCTATCAGGTTGTTAACGAATGGCTTTAGGCGTTCACACAATACAGCAGAAAAGATCCTTTTTTAAGGATCGGGCAAATTATGCTGAGATTCCATTCATCGGGCATGCTTTCTTCTAACCTTATCTTGCTTATGAGTTGGTGCATACTTATAGCCAAGTCATCGCCTGTAGCTTTGAAGAGCTCGGCAGCTAGGCCATCGGCTCCGGCGGCTTTGTCGCTCTTAAGTTTAGATATAGCTAGCTTTATTTCATCCAGATGTGGTGGTCGGAATTTTTGGTCTACTTCGCCCAGATAAAGTGGACCATTCTGCCTGACAGCGGAATTCGTTTCGTCATCGCCGTTATACATTCTGCAGAAATGGTTTTTCCATATTCTCAGCATCGACTGCGATTGCACTACGACGTTCCCTTGATCGTCTTTGCAAGCTTCAGTTCGAGCTCTGTACTTTTGACCATTTCTTTGTACCTATTGGTAAAACTTTCGAACTTCATTCCTGCAATAACAGCTCTCCATTTCGTCGATCGCGCCCTTCTCATGTTCCCTTTTTTCTTTCTGAGAAGGCGGTGTTCCTCTTTCGTCTTCTGCTCGTGCACGGGTAGTTCTGGTCCTTTGCAGCGCCGCCTTGTATGCTTCTTGTTTAGCTGCGTGTGCTTGCCGACACTCATCATCAAACCAGGGGTTTCGTTGTGGTGGCGATTTCTCTGGAGATTTCTTGCGATTGCAGCCTTCCGTCCTCTTCGTTGTCCTTATTTCGTTTGTAGGGTTCGTCATCAGTGAATCCGTCCGTATCCGAGGCTTGTTGTTGCTTCGCAACTAGTTGTTTTAAGCGTGGCCTAGAAGTTACCACGATGGCAAAACCCCCAACCTAGAGGACCAGGTCCTTATTGTGACTCCAAGGACGAAGAGCCGGATAAACCGCTCCTTATAAGCCCGAGCTCCGAAAACGTCGTAGTAGCACATATACGGTGTTCACTAAGTAGTTCAACCTGACTAGAACTGTAGACGCCACCGTTGATTCCATCTAGATAATTCTTCCGCTGCCGCCTGGATGGAAGGAGTAGTGCCTTAGTGGTAACACTCCTCCCTCTCTCGTTTACTGCCACCAACAACCTTCCAAAGGGGTTGGAACCCAATCTCCAGTTGAGGTACTAGGCACCGATGTTCACCACGTGGAGGTGAGAGTAGGAGTTGATAGACAGGGGTGATATATCTACCCTTTGAACATCAAAATAAATCCATATCTCAGGTACAAATATAACGTCTGGCAAGTACTCAAACGCTTCCAAATTACAAACTGATAGATCAAAGTTTTGCCTTAAGCTGCGGATATTTTGATGAACAACAAAAAAAGGTTTGCTCTCACTAGATTTACAGCGAAATTTTTATCAGAACTACTTTTAATTGTCACAGTAGAGTCATTGTTCTCTAGTTCAAAGTAATTTTTTATGTTAAACATTATAAATATAAATTTATTAAAAATAAAACAAAACAATTCAGTCGTGCAATTTAACTAAATCGTCAAACGAACTAATTGCAATAACTCTACCACTTTTAACTTTACGTAACAGGATTCGAGAATTTTGAAACCACAAATATTTAAAGGAGATGGCCTATTTTTTGGCCCAGTGAATGAATCTAGTATCAAATGAAAGGTGATATTAAGGACATTATGTGGGTCAAATATTTTTAAATTAAAAAAATTGACTAATTCAGAAGCAGAATTTCACTTATTTTTCCGGCAAAACTGCTTATATTTTCCGATGTAAGATACGTAGGGAAATGAATTTCGTATCAAATGAAAGATATTTTTCTACCTTTTCATCGTAATAAAAATAATTTTTTTTACATACACTATATTCTCCAATATTTAGTTTTAATTTATTAGAAATCAAGTTTTTTTTACTTACTTTTTAAACGTCAATATTTAAAAAAAATCAGCAGTGATTCATAATTTTTTAACATCATCAAAGATTATTTATTTACCTTTAATTTGATATATAATTTAGTGCCCTTTCTTAAATAAAAACTAAGTTTTGAACAAACTTACACTAAAAAGCATATTAACATGCACAATGTGTTATGTACTTTTTCGTTTAGCGTTCTTTTTTATAATTCCTTAAGCAAAAAAAGCAAAATATGTATTATTTATTACTTACTTTTAGCCTGATAAGCAACATTTATATTGATGACAATCTAAGTGATGTTATTTAAGAAAACATGCATCATGCTACTTCGAACATAGAGTCCATGTAAAAAACTTACCGTTTTCTTTTTATTTTTGCAAATGTAAATATGATTTGATAAAGCCTCTCTTCGACGATGCGTGTTTGCTGATTGCCAAAGGAGTGAACGACTTCGATTTCCACAGGAAATAAGAAAAAGGTTATTAATTGACCACAAATATGTTAAGTTACAAATATGTAACTTCCATCTTACATCGTGTGATTGGACAAATCTCGTAGAAGGTAATACTTTGTGTGACTTTACTGGAGAGCAAATGGATGAAAAACACTTACTAACATTGCCTTAAAGCAAGTTGATTTTAATAACATAGGTAATATGAATCCTTTTTTATGCCGCCATTATTAGATGCCCGGATTGGAGCCCAGAGCAGTTTACAAAACTACACAGCTTTGTTCCCGCATTGAAAAGTATTGAACTATTGACTTTTTTATCAAAATTAAGATCCGGTGATAGCGATCGTAGGCTTTCATCCCTTTTAAACGTCCTTCGCGCAACACTAGAACGATACTTGTCTACAGCTAAGAGCAGTTTGTTAATTTGTTTTGTGCCCTTTAACTTGGGCCTGGAAAATATGTCTATTCAGAACGTAGCTAGTCGAAACAATATGATTCCAAATGGACTTTTTGGCAACACGCAGTTAAATGAAAATGACCAACCAGCCATAATATTATGTGACGAAACTTATGTTTACCTCCAAAAAAGTTCAAATTATAGTTTCCAAAAAGAAAGATATAGTCGGCATAAGTTTCAGAATTTAGTTAAACCCTTTATGATGACATGCTGTGACGGCTATATAATAATGGCGTATACGGACCTTATGCAGCAACTGATTCTGATGCAACAATTATGAAAATTCTTTTTAGAGATGAATATGGGAACATGAGGCGTTTTGTTAGAGAAAATGATGTTTTTATTCTAGACAGAGGTTTCAGGGATGCTATTTCAAGCCTAGAATCTTGCGGGTACAAAGCTCACATGCCTGAAACTGTTTTGGAAGGGAATAATCCGCTGAAAACACCTCAAGCTAACAAGACAAGATGTTTTACAATGGTAAGATGGATTGTGACAGTTGTCAATGGACGCTTTAAGAGAGATTTTAAGCTATTCCGCCAAAACTTTTTTAATTTAGCTACTCGTCATTTAATGGATGATTAAAAAATTGCAGCTGCAATCCTTACTAAGTTACAAGACAATACAGATGCTAGCATTTTGCTGGAGTTCGCTTTGAGTAGATTAAATACTCCTAACCATTAAGGCGATTTTGTTAAGGAAAATAACTTAAAAAGAACTAGGGCAGTGTTTCGTCGAATTAACGGACATATTTCAAGCTTAAATAACTTTCCTTTGCTTGATTTGACAGAGCTTCGTAAAATATCATTGGGAAATTATCAAATCAAACAAGCTCGCTCTTATTGTGGGGAACATCTGAAAAGCAACGGAAGTTATATAATAGAAGTTTGTGAAAATGTAATTAGAATCAATTCTGCACATGAAAGCCTGGTTGGAAACAATTGTTTACTTAGAGGTCGCATTAAATCTCGACATATCAGTGGGAAAATATATTTTACATACATCCTCTTGAGTAATGAATCTGATGTAGCCAATAGTTACAACGCAATAGAAGCGTACTATTGCAATTGTCTTGTAGGAATGATAATTGTTGGTTGTTGCGCTCATGTTATGAGTATTTTGTGGTACTTAGGATTTGCTCGTCCCCAATAAAATATAAACATATAAATACTATTTTGAAACAAAACATGCTTTAACTTTTAAACAAAAATATTAAGCGGAAAAAGTCATTTAATATATTTTGTAGAAAATTTAATTTGCTACAAGTTTGTGATATAACTTTTTTATCTAGGATACAAATTACGAGAGTTACGAGTAAAAATAGAAATGAACACTAAAAACAAAATGGCGGCTTACTGACAACAGGTGCATGTGTTCGAAATGTGTTTTTTGACTCATGTACTAGTATTCTTTCAAATACTAAAGTCAAATTTCGTCTGCGACTTTTTCCCAGAACACCAAGAACGGTTTTCTCGATCTTTTATGCGCTGCAGAACGAGAACGGTTATTTTAGTAAGAAAACTGTTTAGACAAAAAATATAGGTAATTGGAAGATCTACCACTTTTATTACAAACGTTTTTCAATTTAACTGATACAAAAAAAATTATGAGAAATATAAAAAAATCTACACCTATTTTTTTTAACAAAATGTACTATAACTTATAAACAAAAACATGTAGCCAAAAGTCATTTAACATTTTTTGTAGAAAATTTAATTTCCTACGCCAAAATAGAGTAAAAATAGAAATGAACACTATAAACAAAATGGCGGCTTACTGATAACAGGTGCTTGTGTGCAAAATGTATCATCTGTATATTATTTTCCAGCAAAAGTCTAAATGCCCCGGACTATAAATAATTCATCAAGATTATTTGATACAACATTTTTATGCAACTTCGATGTTGTTGTGATCAAAATCAAGTAGAAATGCTTTAACTTTGTTTATGAATTTGTTGTGATTTCTTTGTATTTTTATTTCAAGAGGAAGACGATTAAAGAGTTTACATGATACAACTGAGTAGGAATTTCTGTAATGAGTGGTGTGAACAACTGGAATTTCAATGGCGATTTAAGCTACGCAAGTAACGCGAATGGAAAATTGGAGTTTGCATATAGCCAGCTCTCACAAAAAATAACAAAGAGACTTTAAAAAGGAATAAGTGTCTTACTGGAAGTATATCCAGAGACCTAAATAAAGCCATGGTATGAACGAGCCGATGTGCATTACAAATTCTTCTAATGGCACACTTTTGTAAAACGAGAAGTGGCTTAAGAGTTAAGATTGGTCAGATATGCACCCCCTCAACAAATAATTCCATATTGTAATTTTAAATGGAAGACTCCATGGTAAACAGTTTTAAGTGTCTTTTTAGAGCAAAACTTTTTCAGGCGATAGAGACACCTAACGGAAGAGCGCAAGCACTACTTCAAGTCCGATATATGTTGTGTCCAACTCATGTTTTGGTCGATAGTAGTACCGAGGTATTTAAAGTTCTTAACTACTTCAATTTCAAAACATTTCGAGCTACAAGCGGAATTTTCGTTAAAAACTTTTCCGGACGCTGCTATACAAGTACAATCATTAATTTTTAAACGCTGGCAATCATAAGAGTGGAAATTAATATCAACATGAAGTGGTTCATAACTCAAACTGAAAAACATTAGTTTGGTTTTCCTACTTACAATTAACCTGTGTGTTGCAAATTATATTCTCAGCAAGTAAATGTCATGATTAAGTTCATCTTACAGATTCAGGGGGCTCGTTGAACCATATGCGATGCCAAGGTCTTCTGCAAAAGCCGTGATTTTACCTGGAAAAGGCAGGTAAAACAGGGAGTTTATAAATACAAAAAATAGTATAGGTCCCAAAACGGACCCTTGGGGAACACCAACGTTCAGTACCCGAGGGTTACTAAGGAAATCTCCAATACGAACTCTTTGTATACGGTTTTTTAAATATGAAGCAAACATGCGTCATATAATTTATCCAAAAGAATTTCATGAACAACTGTGTCAAAAACTTTTGTAATATGAACAAAGAGGCAATCACAAAACTTGCTTTCATCCAAACATTCGTTTCTTTATAGCTTTTTCAAAAACTTTCGAAATTGAAGAAAGCAAGGGAATGGGCCTGTAGTTATTGTTTTCTTCTCCTTTCTTTTCTCTCTCATTTCCTTTCTTAAAGAGAGGTAGTTATATTATAATTGTGTGAATTCAGACCTACGTATATAGTTTTTAAGGATGTTTACGAGTCGTAAGCCTTAGAAGCATCCTCCTCAGTTAGAACAACTTCCCAACTTTCAAAACGCAGTTCATTATTTAGAAAAGTATAGTTTATGTTAGTAGCAGTTTGCGAAAAAATATTACTTTTACTTTTTATATCAGAAAAGCCTTTAAATAAATTACCTGTCATACAATGGTCAGATATTTGCAAGTCAAAGTTGACACCAGTACACTTACTCAAGTGGATTCTCGAAAATCGACCGAAGACATGATCAATGCATCTAATTAAAATTGGCCTAGTTAATAATAATAATAATAATAATAAAATAAAATAATCGTCTATTTCGCCAAAATCAATCCATATACCTTACCTTACCTTACCTTAGGTGGCGCTACAGTCCGGGGTGGTCCTGGGCCACAACCAACAAGCTTCTCCAGCCAGCTCGGTCCCTAGCTAGCTGTCTCCAGTTTCGCACGTGGAGTCGGTTGAGGTCCTCTTCCACTTATGTGCGCCACCTGAGTCTCGAACTTCCTCTACTGCGCCGTCCCTCTGCGGTGGATTCGAAGATTTTCCGGGTCGGAGCATTGATGTCCATCCGCTCTATATGACTCAGCCATCTGGGACGTTGAATTTTAACTCTTTTGACTAGGTCTGTGTCGCTGTACAGCCGGTAAAATTTTCATTGTATCTTCTCCTCCACTCTCCGTTTATGCATACGGGACCAAAAATCAACCGGAGAATGTTTCTCTCGAAGCAGCCTACACCAGTCCTCATCCGCTTTTGACAGCGTCCATGCGTCTGCACCATAGAGCAGGACTGGGATGATGAGGGTCTTATAAAGGGACAGTTTAGTTGCCCGAGAGAGGGCTTTGCTACTCAATTGTCTTCTAAGCTCGAAGAAGCAGCGATTGGCAAGAGTTATTCTTCGTTTGATTTCAGCGCTGGTGTTGTTATCTGAGTTAATAGCGGAGCCCAGGTAGACAAAGTCCCTAACTACCTCCAAGTAATAGCTGTCTATGGTGATGTTTTGTCCAAGACGTCGATATTGGGTGTCTCTTCTTGATGACAGCATAAACTTGGTTTTGCCCTCATTGACTGCTAAGCCCATCTTCGCCGCTTCCGTCTAAATACCCACAAAAGAGCTACTGACATCACGCTGCGTTCTTCCGATTATGTCAATATCGTCGGCGTATGCGAGTAATCGGACGGACTTTTGAAAGATCGTGCCTTTGGTGTTGGTGTGAGAGTTCTGCACTATTCTTTCAGGTATGATGTTGAAAAAGTCGCATGACAGCGCATCGCCTTGTCTAAATCCTTTTTTGACTTCAAAGGTGTCGGTGAGGTCTTTACCGACCTTGACGGAACAGCGTGAGTTTTCCATCGTCATTTTACACAGGCGGACGAGTTTGGCAGGGATGTTAAAACTGCACATTGGTGTATATAACTCGTCTCTATAAATGCTGTCGTACGCGGCTTTGAAATCGATGAAAAGGTGGTGGGTATCGATTTGAAGTTCTTGAGTTTTTTCCAAGATCTGCCGTAATATGAATATTTGATCGATAGTGGATTTCTTGGCCTTAAACCGCACTGATATGGACCTATCAGGTTGTTAACGAATGGCTTTAGGCGTTCACACAATACAGCAGAAAAGATCCTTTTTTAAGGATCGGGCAAATTATGCTGAGATTCCATTCATCGGGCATGCTTTCTTCTAACCATATCTTGCTTATGAGTTGGTGCATACTTATAGCCAAGTCATCGCCTGTAGCTTTGAAGAGCTCGGCAGCTAGGCCATCGGCTCCGGCGGCTTTGTCGCTCTTAAGTTTAGATATAGCTAGCTTTATTTCATCCAGATGTGGTGGTCGGAATTTTTGGTCTACTTCGCCCAGATAAAGTGGACCATTCTGCCTGACAGCGGAATTCGTTTCGTCATCGCCGTTATACATTCTGCAGAAATGGTTTTTCCATATTCTCAGCATCGACTGCGATTGCACTACGACGTTCCCTTGATCGTCTTTGCAAGCTTCAGTTCGAGCTCTGTACTTTTGACCATTTCTTTGTGCCTATTGGTAAAACTTTCGAACTTCATTCCTGCAATAACAGCTCTCCATTTCGTCGATCGCGCCCTTCTCATGTTCCCTTTTTTCTTTCTGAGAAGGCGGTGTTCCTCTTTCGTCTTCTGCTCGTGCACGGGTAGTTCTGGTCCTTCTTTGCAGCGCCGCCTTGTATGCTTCTTGTTTAGCTGCGTGTGCTTGCCGACACTCATCATCAAACCAGGGGTTTCGTTGTGGTGGCGATTTCTCTGGAGATTTCTTGCGATTGCAGCCTTCCGTCCTCTTCGTTGTCCTTATTTCGTTTGTAGGGTTCGTCATCAGTGAATCCGTCCGTATCCGAGGCTTGTTGTTGCTTCGCAACTAGTTGTTTTAAGCGTGGCCTAGAAGTTACCACGATGGCAAAACCCCCAACCTAGAGGACCAGGTCCTTATTGTGACTCCAAGGACGAAGAGCCGGATAAACCGCTCCTTATAAGCCCGAGCTCCGAAAACGTCGTAGTAGCACATATACGGTGTTCACTAAGTAGTTCAACCTGACTAGAACTGTAGACGCCACCGTTGATTCCATCTAGATAATTCTTCCGCTGCCGCCTGGATGGAAGGAGTAGTGCCTTAGTGGTAACACTCCTCCCTCTCTCGTTTACTGCCACCAACAACCTTCCAAAGGGGTTGGAACCCAATCTCCAGTTGAGGTACTAGGCACCGATGTTCACCACGTGGAGGTGAGAGTAGGAGTTGATAGACAGGGGTGATATATCTACCCTTTGAACATCAAAATAAATCCATATCTCAGATACAAATATAACGTCTGGCAAGTACTCAAACGCTTCCAAATTACAAACTGATAGATCAAAGTTTTGCCTTAAGCTGCGGATATTTTGATGAACAACAAAAAAAGGTTTGCTCTCACTAGATTTACAGCGAAATTTTTATCAGAACTACTTTTAATTGTCACAGTAGAGTCATTGTTCTCTAGTTCAAAGTAATTTTTTATGTTAAACATTATAAATATAAATTTATTAAAAATAAAACAAAACAATTCAGTCGTGCAATTTAACTAAATCGTCAAACGAACTAATTGCAATAACTCTACCACTTTTAACTTTACGTAACAGGATTCGAGAATTTTGAAACCACAAATATTTAAAGGAGATGGCCTATTTTTTGGCCCAGTGCATGAATCTAGTATCAAATGAAAGCTGATATTAAGGACATTATGTGGGTCAAATATTTTTTAATTAAAAAAATTGACTAATTCAGATGCAGAATTTCACTTATTTTTCCGGCAAAACTGCTTATATTTTCCGATGTAAGATACGTAGGGAAATGAATTTCGTATCAAATGAAAGATATTTTTCTACCTTTTCATCGTAATAAAAATAATTTTTTTTACATACACTATATTCTCCAATATTTAGTTTTAATTTATTAGAAATCAAGTTTTTTTTACTTACTTTTTAAACGTCAATATTTAAAAAAAATCAGCAGTGATTCATAATTTTTTAACATCATCAAAGATTATTTATTTACCTTTAATTTGATATATAATTTAGTGCCCTTTCTTAAATAAAAACTAAGTTTTGAACAAACTTACACTAAAAAGCATATTAACATGCACTATGTGTTATGTACTTTTTCGTTTAGCGTTCTTTTTTATAATTCCTTAAGCAAAAAAAGCAAAATATGTATTATTTATTACTTACTTTTAGCCTGATAAGCAACATTTATATTGATGACAATCTAAGTGATGTTATTTAAGAAAACATGCATCATGCTACTTCGAACATAGAGTCCATGTAAAAAACTTACCGTTTTCTTTTTATTTTTGCAAATGTAAATATGATTTGATAAAGCCTCTCTTCGACGATGCGTGTTTGCTGATTGCCAAAGGAGTGAACGACTTCGATTTCCACAGGAAATAAGAAAAAGGTTATTAATTGACCACAAATTATATCTGCCGGAAAATACCAGAATATGTAACTTCCATCTTACATCGTGTGATTAGACAAATCTCGTAGAAGGTAATACTTTATGTGATTTTACTGGAGAGCAAATGGATGAAAAACACTTACTAACATTGCCTTAAAGCAAGTTGATTTTAATAACATAGGTAATATGAATCCTTTTTTATGCCATTATTAGATGCCCGGATTGGAGCCCAGAGCAGTTTACAGAACTACACAGCTTTGTTCCCGCATTGAAAAGTATTGAACTATTGACTTTTTTATCAAAATTAAGATCCGGTGATAGCGATCGTAGGCTTTCATCCCTTTTAAACGTCCCTCGCGCAACACTAGAACGATACTTGTCTACAGCTAAGAGCAGTTTGTTAATTTGTTTTGTGTCCTTTAACTTGGGCCTGGAAAATATGTCTATTCAGAACGTAGCTAGTCGAAACAATATGATTCCAAATGGACTTTTTGGCAACACGCAGTTAAATGAAAATGACCAACCAGCCATAATATTATGTGACGGAACTTATGTTTACCTCCAAAAAAGTTCAAATTATAGTTTCCAAAAAGAAAGATATAGTCTGCATAAGTTTCAGAATTTAGTTAAACCCTTTATGATGACATGCTGTGACGGCTATATAATAATGGCGTATACGGACCTTATGCAGCAACTGATTCTGATGCAACAATTACGAACATTCTTTTTAGAGATGAATATGGGAACATGAGGCGTTTTGTTAGAGAAAATGATGTTTTTATTCTAGACAGAGGTTTCAGGGATGCTATTTCAAGCCTAGAATCTTACGGGTACAAAGCTCACATGCCTGAAACTGTTTTGGAAGGGAATAATCCGCTGAAAACACCTCAAGCTAACAAGACAAGATGTTTTACAATGGTAAGATGGATTGTGACAGTTGTCAATGGACGCTTTAAGAGAGATTTTAAGCTATTCCGCCAAAACTTTTTTAATTTAGCTACTCGTCATTTAATGGATGATTAAAAAATTGCAGCTGCAATCCTTACTAAGTTACAAGACAATACAGATGCTAGCATTTTGCTGGAGTTCGCTTTGAGTAGATTAAATACTCCTAACCATTAAGGCGATTTTGTTAAGGAAAATAACTTAAAAAGAACTAGGGCAGTGTTTCGTCGAATTAACGGACATATTTCAAGCTTAAATAACTTTCCTTTGCTTGATTTGACAGAGCTTCGTAAAATATCATTGGGAAATTATCAAATCAAACAAGCTCGCTCTTATTGTGGGGAACATCTGAAAAGCAACGGAAGTTATATAATAGAAGTTTGTGAAAATGTAATTAGAATCAATTCTGCACATGAAAGCCTGGTTGGAAACAATTGTTTACTTAGAGGTCGCATTAAATCTCGACATATCAGTGGGAAAATATATTTTACATACATCCTCTTGAGTAATGAATCTGATGTAGCCAATAGTTACAACGCAATAGAAGCGTACTATTGCAATTGTCTTGTAGGAATGATAATTGTTGGTTGTTGCGCTCATGTTATGAGTATTTTGTGGTACTTAGGATTTGCTCGTCCCCAATAAAATATAAACATATAAATACTATTTTGAAACAAAACATGCTTTAACTTTTAAACAAAAATATTAAGCGGAAAAAGTCATTTAATATATTTTGTAGAAAATTTAATTTGCTACAAGTTTGTGATATAACTTTTTTATCTAGGATAAAAATTACGAGAGTTACGAGTAAAAATAGAAATGAACACTAAAAACAAAATGGCGGCTTGCTGACAACAGGTGCATGTGTTCAAAATGTGTTTTTTGACTCATGTACTAGTATTCTTTCAAATACTAAAGTCAAATTTCGTCTGCGACTTTTTCCCAGAACACCATATATATTATTAATAAGAAACCAAAATGCACTGTACTGCTAAAGAACGGTTTTCTCGATCTTATATGCGCTGCAGAACGAGAACGGTTATTTTAGTAAGAAAACTGTTTAGACAAAAAATATAGGTAATTGGAAGATCTACCACTTTTATTACAAACGTTTTTCAATTTAACTGATACAAAAAAAATTATGAGAAATATAAAAAAATCTACACCTATTTTTTTAACAAAATGTACTATAACTTATAAACAAAAACATGTAGCCAAAAGTCATTTAACATTTTTTGTAGAAAATTTAATTTCCTACGCCAAAATAGAGTAAAAATAGAAATGAACACTATAAACAAAATGGCGGCTTACTGATAACAGGTGCTTGTGTGCAAAATGTATCATCTGTATATTATTTTCCAGCAAAAGTCTAAATGCCCCGGACTATAAATAATTCATCAAGATTATTTGATACAACATTTTTATGCAACTTCGATGTTGTTGTGATCAAAATCAAGTAGAAATGCTTTAACTTTGTTTATGAATTTGTTGTGATTTCTTTGTATTTTTATTTCAAGAGGAAGACGATTAAAGAGTTTACATGATACAACTGAGTAGGAATTTCTGTAATGAGTGGTGTGAACAACTGGAATTTCAATGGCGATTTAAGCTACGCAAGTAACGCGAATGGAAAATTGGAGTTTGCATATAGCCAGCTCTCACAAAAAATAACAAAGAGACTTTAAAAAAGAATAAGTGTCTTACTGGAAGTATATCCAGAGACCTAAATAAAGCCATGGTATGAACGAGCCGATGTGCATTACAAATTCTTCTAATGGCACACTTTTGTAAAACGAGAAGTGGCTTAAGAGTTAAGATTGGTCAGATATGCACCCCCTCAACAAATAATTCCATATTGTAATTTTAAATGGAAGACTCCATGGTAAACAGTTTTAAGTGTCTTTTTAGAGCAAAACTTTTTCAGGCGATAGAGACACCTAACGGAAGAGCGCAAGCACTACTTCAAGTCCGATATATGTTGTGTCCAACTCATGTTTTGGTCGATAGTAGTACCGAGGTATTTAAAGTTCTTAACTACTTCAATTTCAAAACATTTCGAGCTACAAGCGGAATTTTCGTTAAAAACTTTTCCGGACGCTGCTATACAAGTACAATCATTAATTTTTAAACGCTGGCAATCATAAGAGTGGAAATTAATATCAACATGAAGTGGTTCATAACTCAAACTGAAAAACATTAGTTTGGTTTTCCTACTTACAATTAACCTGTGTGTTGCAAATTATATTCTCAGCAAGTAAATGTCATGATTAAGTTCATCTTACAGATTCAGGGGGCTCGTTGAACCATATGCGATGCCAAGGTCTTCTGCAAAAGCCGTGATTTTACCTGGAAAAGGCAGGTAAAACAGGGAGTTTATAAATACAAAAAATAGTATAGGTCCCAAAACGGACCCTTGGGGAACACCAACGTTCAGTACCCGAGGGTTACTAAGGAAATCTCCAATACGAACTCTTTGTATACGGTTTTTTAAATATGAAGCAAACATGCGTCATATAATTTATCCAAAAGAATTTCATGAACAACTGTGTCAAAAACTTTTGTAATATGAACAAAGAGGCAATCACAAAACTTGCTTTCATCCAAACATTCGTTTCTTTATAGCTTTTTCAAAAACTTTCGAAATTGAAGAAAGCAAGGGAATGGGCCTGTAGTTATTGTTTTCTTCTCCTTTCTTTTCTCTCTTATTTCCTTTCTTAAAGAGAGGTAGTTATATTATAATTGTGTGAATTCAGACCTACGTATATAGTATTTAAGGATGTTTACGAGTCGTAAGCCTTAGAAGCATCCTCCTCAGTTAGAACAACTTCCCAACTTTCAAAACGCAGTTCATTATTTAGAAAAGTATAGTTTATGTTAGTAGCAGTTTGCGAAAAAATATTACTTTTACTTTTTATATCAGAAAAGCCTTTAAATAAATTACCTGTCATACAATGGTCAGATATTTGCAAGTCAAAGTTGACACCAGTACACTGACTCAAGTGGATTCTCGAAAATCGACCGAAGACATGATCAATGCATCTAATTAAAATTGGCCTAGTTAATAATAATAATAATAATAATAAAATAAAATAATCGTCTATTTCGCCAAAATCAATCCATATACCTTACCTTACCTTACCTTAGGTGGCGCTACAGTCCGGGGTGGTCCTGGGCCACAACCAACAAGCTTCTCCAGCCAGCTCGGTCCCTAGCTAGCTGTCTCCAGTTTCGCACGTGGAGTCGGTTGAGGTCCTCTTCCACTTATGTGCGCCACCTGAGTCTCGAACTTCCTCTACTGCGCCGTCCCTCTGCGGTGGATTCGAAGATTTTCCGGGTCGGAGCATTGATGTCCATCCGCTCTATATGACTCAGCCATCTGGGACGTTGAATTTTAACTCTTTTGACTAGGTCTGTGTCGCTGTACAGCCGGTAAAATTTTCATTGTATCTTCTCCTCCACTCTCCGTTTATGCATACGGGACCAAAAATCACCCGGAGAATGTTTCTCTCGAAGCAGCCTACACCAGTCCTCATCCGCTTTTGACAGCGTCCATGCGTCTGCACCATAGAGCAGGACTGGGATGATGAGGGTCTTATAAAGGGACAGTTTAGTTGCCCGAGAGAGGGCTTTGCTACTCAATTGTCTTCTAAGCTCGAAGAAGCAGCGATTGGCAAGAGTTATTCTTCGTTTGATTTCAGCGCTGGTGTTGTTATCTGAGTTAATAGCGGAGCCCAGGTAGACAAAGTCCCTAACTACCTCCAAGTAATAGCTGTCTATGGTGATGTTTTGTCCAAGACGTCGATATTGGGTGTCTCTTCTTGATGACAGCATAAACTTGGTTTTGCCCTCATTGACTGCTAAGCCCATCTTCGCCGCTTCCGTCTAAATACCCACAAAAGAGCTACTGACATCACGCTGCGTTCTTCCGATTATGTCAATATCGTCGGCGTATGCGAGTAATCGGACGGACTTTTGAAAGATCGTGCCTTTGGTGTTGGTGTGAGAGTTCTGCACTATTCTTTCAAGTATGATGTTGAAAAAGTCGCATGACAGCGCATCGCCTTGTCTAAATCCTTTTTTGACTTCAAAGGTGTCGGTGAGGTCTTTACCGACCTTGACGGAACAGCGTGAGTTTTCCATCGTCATTTTACACAGGCGGACGAGTTTGGCAGGGATGTTAAAACTGCACATTGGTGTATATAACTCGTCACTATAAATGCTGTCGTACGCGGCTTTGAAATCGATGAAAAGGTGGTGGGTATCGATTTGAAGTTCTTGAGTTTTTTCCAAGATCTGCCGTAATATGAATATTTGATCGATAGTGGATTTCTTGGCCTTAAACCGCACTGATATGGACCTATCAGGTTGTTAACGAATGGCTTTAGGCGTTCACACAATACAGCAGAAAAGATCCTTTTTTAAGGATCGGGCAAATTATGCTGAGATTCCATTCATCGGGCATGCTTTCTTCTAACCATATCTTGCTTATGAGTTGGTGCATACTTATAGCCAAGTCATCGCCTGTAGCTTTGAAGAGCTCGGCAGCTAGGCCATCGGCTCCGGCGGCTTTGTCGCTCTTAAGTTTAGATATAGCTAGCTTTATTTCATCCAGATGTGGTGGTCGGAATTTTTGGTCTACTTCGCCCAGATAAAGTGGACCATTCTGCCTGACAGCGGAATTCGTTTCGTCATCGCCGTTATACATTCTGCAGAAATGGTTTTTCCATATTCTCAGCATCGACTGCGATTGCACTACGACGTTCCCTTGATCGTCTTTGCAAGCTTCAGTTCGAGCTCTGTACTTTTGACCATTTCTTTGTGCCTATTGGTAAAACTTTCGAACTTCATTCCTGCAATAACAGCTCTCCATTTCGTCGATCGCGCCCTTCTCATGTTCCCTTTTTTCTTTCTGAGAAGGCGGTGTTCCTCTTTCGTCTTCTGCTCGTGCACGGGTAGTTCTGGTCCTTCTTTGCAGCGCCGCCTTGTATGCTTCTTGTTTAGCTGCGTGTGCTTGCCGACACTCATCATCAAACCAGGGGTTTCGTTGTGGTGGCGATTTCTCTGGAGATTTCTTGCGATTGCAGCCTTCCGTCCTCTTCGTTGTCCTTATTTCGTTTGTAGGGTTCGTCATCAGTGAATCCGTCCGTATCCGAGGCTTGTTGTTGCTTCGCAACTAGTTGTTTTAAGCGTGGCCTAGAAGTTACCACGATGGCAAAACCCCCAACCTAGAGGACCAGGTCCTTATTGTGACTCCAAGGACGAAGAGCCGGATAAACCGCTCCTTATAAGCCCGAGCTCCGAAAACGTCGTAGTAGCACATATACGGTGTTCACTAAGTAGTTCAACCTGACTAGAACTGTAGACGCCACCGTTGATTCCATCTAGATAATTCTTCCGCTGCCGCCTGGATGGAAGGAGTAGTGCCTTAGTGGTAACACTCCTCCCTCTCTCGTTTACTGCCACCAACAACCTTCCAAAGGGGTTGGAACCCAATCTCCAGTTGAGGTACTAGGCACCGATGTTCACCACGTGGAGGTGAGAGTAGGAGTTGATAGACAGGGGTGATATATCTACCCTTTGAACATCAAAATAAATCCATATCTCAGATACAAATATAACGTCTGGCAAGTACTCAAACGCTTCCAAATTACAAACTGATAGATAAAAGTTTTGCCTTAAGCTGCGGATATTTTGATGAACAACAAAAAAAGGTTTGCTCTCACTAGATTTACAGCGAAATTTTTATCAGAACTACTTTTAATTGTCACAGTAGAGTCATTGTTCTCTAGTTCAAAGTAATTTTTTATGTTAAACATTATAAATATAAATTTATTAAAAATAAAACAAAACAATTCAGTCGTGCAATTTAACTAAATCGTCAAACGAACTAATTGCAATAACTCTACCACTTTTAACTTTACGTAACAGGATTCGAGAATTTTGAAACCACAAATATTTAAAGGAGATGGCCTATTTTTTGGCCCAGTGAATGAATCTAGTATCAAATGAAAGGTGATATTAAGGACATTATGTGGGTCAAATATTTTTAAATTAAAAAAATTGACTAATTCAGAAGCAGAATTTCACTTATTTTTCCGGCAAAACTGCTTATATTTTCCGATGTAAGATACGTAGGGAAATGAATTTCGTATCAAATGAAAGATATTTTTCTACCTTTTCATCGTAATAAAAATAATTTTTTTTACATACACTATATTCTCCAATATTTAGTTTTAATTTATTAGAAATCAAGTTTTTTTTACTTACTTTTTAAACGTCAATATTTAAAAAAAATCAGCAGTGATTCATAATTTTTTAACATCATCAAAGATTATTTATTTACCTTTAATTTGATATATAATTTAGTGCCCTTTCTTAAATAAAAACTAAGTTTTGAACAAACTTACACTAAAAAGCATATTAACATGCACTATGTGTTATGACTCAGCCATCTGGGACGTTGAATTTTAACTCTTTTGACTAGGTCTGTGTCGCTGTACAGCCGGTAAAATTTTCATTGTATCTTCTCCTCCACTCTCCGTTTATGCATACGGGACCAAAAATCACCCGGAGAATGTTTCTCTCGAAGCAGCCTACACCAGTCCTCATCCGCTTTTGACAGCGTCCATGCGTCTGCACCATAGAGCAGGACTGGGATGATGAGGGTCTTATAAAGGGACAGTTTAGTTGCCCGAGAGAGGGCTTTGCTACTCAATTGTCTTCTAAGCTCGAAGAAGCAGCGATTGGCAAGAGTTATTCTTCGTTTGATTTCAGCGCTGGTGTTGTTATCTGAGTTAATAGCGGAGCCCAGGTAGACAAAGTCCCTAACTACCTCCAAGTAATAGCTGTCTATGGTGATGTTTTGTCCAAGACGTCGATATTGGGTGTCTCTTCTTGATGACAGCATAAACTTGGTTTTGCCCTCATTGACTGCTAAGCCCATCTTCGCCGCTTCCGTCTAAATACCCACAAAAGAGCTACTGACATCACGCTGCGTTCTTCCGATTATGTCAATATCGTCGGCGTATGCGAGTAATCGGACGGACTTTTGAAAGATCGTGCCTTTGGTGTTGGTGTGAGAGTTCTGCACTATTCTTTCAAGTATGATGTTGAAAAAGTCGCATGACAGCGCATCGCCTTGTCTAAATCCTTTTTTGACTTCAAAGGTGTCGGTGAGGTCTTTACCGACCTTGACGGAACAGCGTGAGTTTTCCATCGTCATTTTACACAGGCGGACGAGTTTGGCAGGGATGTTAAAACTGCACATTGGTGTATATAACTCGTCTCTATAAATGCTGGCGTACGCGGCTTTGAAATCGATGAAAAGGTGGTGGGTATCGATTTGAAGTTCTTGAGTTTTTTCCAAGATCTGCCGTAATATGAATATTTGATCGATAGTGGATTTCTTGGCCTTAAACCGCACTGATATGGACCTATCAGGTTGTTAACGAATGGCTTTAGGCGTTCACACAATACAGCAGAAAAGATCCTTTTTTAAGGATCGGGCAAATTATGCTGAGATTCCATTCATCGGGCATGCTTTCTTCTAACCATATCTTGCTTATGAGTTGGTGCATACTTATAGCCAAGTCATCGCCTGTAGCTTTGAAGAGCTCGGCAGCTAGGCCATCGGCTCCGGCGGCTTTGTCGCTCTTAAGTTTAGATATAGCTAGCTTTATTTCATCCAGATGTGGTGGTCGGAATTTTTGGTCTACTTCGCCCAGATAAAGTGGACCATTCTGCCTGACAGCGGAATTCGTTTCGTCATCGCCGTTATACATTCTGCAGAAATGGTTTTTCCATATTCTCAGCATCGACTGCGATTGCACTACGACGTTCCCTTGATCGTCTTTGCAAGCTTCAGTTCGAGCTCTGTACTTTTGACCATTTCTTTGTGCCTATTGGTAAAACTTTCGAACTTCATTCCTGCAATAACAGCTCTCCATTTCGTCGATCGCGCCCTTCTCATGTTCCCTTTTTTCTTTCTGAGAAGGCGGTGTTCCTCTTTCGTCTTCTGCTCGTGCACGGGTAGTTCTGGTCCTTCTTTGCAGCGCCGCCTTGTATGCTTCTTGTTTAGCTGCGTGTGCTTGCCGACACTCATCATCAAACCAGGGGTTTCGTTGTGGTGGCGATTTCTCTGGAGATTTCTTGCGATTGCAGCCTTCCGTCCTCTTCGTTGTCCTTATTTCGTTTGTAGGGTTCGTCATCAGTGAATCCGTCCGTATCCGAGGCTTGTTGTTGCTTCGCAACTAGTTGTTTTAAGCGTGGCCTAGAAGTTACCACGATGGCAAAACCCCCAACCTAGAGGACCAGGTCCTTATTGTGACTCCAAGGACGAAGAGCCGGATAAACCGCTCCTTATAAGCCCGAGCTCCGAAAACGTCGTAGTAGCACATATACGGTGTTCACTAAGTAGTTCAACCTGACTAGAACTGTAGACGCCACCGTTGATTCCATCTAGATAATTCTTCCGCTGCCGCCTGGATGGAAGGAGTAGTGCCTTAGTGGTAACACTCCTCCCTCTCTCGTTTACTGCCACCAACAACCTTCCAAAGGGGTTGGAACCCAATCTCCAGTTGAGGTACTAGGCACCGATGTTCACCACGTGGAGGTGAGAGTAGGAGTTGATAGACAGGGGTGATATATCTACCCTTTGAACATCAAAATAAATCCATATCTCAGATACAAATATAACGTCTGGCAAGTACTCAAACGCTTCCAAATTACAAACTGATAGATCAAAGTTTTGCCTTAAGCTGCGGATATTTTGATGAACAACAAAAAAAGGTTTGCTCTCACTAGATTTACAGCGAAATTTTTATCAGAACTACTTTTAATTGTCACAGTAGAGTCATTGTTCTCTAGTTCAAAGTAATTTTTTATGTTAAACATTATAAATATAAATTTATTAAAAATAAAACAAAACAATTCAGTCGTGCAATTTAACTAAATCGTCAAACGAACTAATTGCAATAACTCTACCACTTTTAACTTTACGTAACAGGATTCGAGAATTTTGAAACCACAAATATTTAAAGGAGATGGCCTATTTTTTGGCCCAGTGAATGAATCTAGTATCAAATGAAAGGTGATATTAAGGACATTATGTGGGTCAAATATTTTTAAATTAAAAAAATTGACTAATTCAGAAGCAGAATTTCACTTATTTTTCCGGCAAAACTGCTTATATTTTCCGATGTAAGATACGTAGGGAAATGAATTTCGTATCAAATGAAAGATATTTTTCTACCTTTTCATCGTAATAAAAATAATTTTTTTTACATACACTATATTCTCCAATATTTAGTTTTAATTTATTAGAAATCAAGTTTTTTTTACTTACTTTTTAAACGTCAATATTTAAAAAAAATCAGCAGTGATTCATAATTTTTTAACATCATCAAAGATTATTTATTTACCTTTAATTTGATATATAATTTAGTGCCCTTTCTTAAATAAAAACTAAGTTTTGAACAAACTTACACTAAAAAGCATATTAACATGCACTATGTGTTATGTACTTTTTCGTTTAGCGTTCTTTTTTATAATTCCTTAAGCAAAAAAAGCAAAATATGTATTATTTATTACTTACTTTTAGCCTGATAAGCAACATTTATATTGATGACAATCTAAGTGATGTTATTTAAGAAAACATGCATCATGCTACTTCGAACATAGAGTCCATGTAAAAAACTTACCGTTTTCTTTTTATTTTTGCAAATGTAAATATGATTTGATAAAGCCTCTCTTCGACGATGCGTGTTTGCTGATTGCCAAAGGAGTGAACCACTTCGATTTCCACAGGAAATAAGAAAAAGGTTATTAATTGACCACAAATTATATCTGCCGGAAAATACCAGAATATGTAACTTCCATCTTACATCGTGTGATTAGACAAATCTCGTAGAAGGTAATACTTTATGTGATTTTACTGGAGAGCAAATGGATGAAAAACACTTACTAACATTGCCTTAAAGCAAGTTGATTTTAATAACATAGGTAATATGAATCCTTTTTTATGCCATTATTAGATGCCCGGATTGGAGCCCAGAGCAGTTTACAGAACTACACAGCTTTGTTCCCGCATTGAAAAGTATTGAACTATTGACTTTTTTATCAAAATTAAGATCCGGTGATAGCGATCGTAGGCTTTCATCCCTTTTAAACGTCCCTCGCGCAACACTAGAACGATACTTGTCTACAGCTAAGAGCAGTTTGTTAATTTGTTTTGTGTCCTTTAACTTGGGCCTGGAAAATATGTCTATTCAGAACGTAGCTAGTCTAAACAATATGATTCCAAATGGACTTTTTGGCAACACGCAGTTAAATGAAAATGACCAACCAGCCATAATATTATGTGACGGAACTTATGTTTACCTCCAAAAAAGTTCAAATTATAGTTTCCAAAAAGAAAGATATAGTCTGCATAAGTTTCAGAATTTAGTTAAACCCTTTATGATGACATGCTGTGACGGCTATATAATAATGGCGTATACGGACCTTATGCAGCAACTGATTCTGATGCAACAATTACGAACATTCTTTTTAGAGATGAATATGGGAACATGAGGCGTTTTGTTAGAGAAAATGATGTTTTTATTCTAGACAGAGGTTTCAGGGATGCTATTTCAAGCCTAGAATCTTACGGGTACAAAGCTCACATGCCTGAAACTGTTTTGGAAGGGAATAATCCGCTGAAAACACCTCAAGCTAACAAGACAAGATGTTTTACAATGGTAAGATGGATTGTGACAGTTGTCAATGGACGCTTTAAGAGAGATTTTAAGCTATTCCGCCAAAACTTTTTTAATTTAGCTACTCGTCATTTAATGGATGATTAAAAAATTGCAGCTGCAATCCTTACTAAGTTACAAGACAATACAGATGCTAGCATTTTGCTGGAGTTCGCTTTGAGTAGATTAAATACTCCTAACCATTAAGGCGATTTTGTTAAGGAAAATAACTTAAAAAGAACTAGGGCAGTGTTTCGTCGAATTAACGGACATATTTCAAGCTTAAATAACTTTCCTTTGCTTGATTTGACAGAGCTTCGTAAAATATCATTGGGAAATTATCAAATCAAACAAGCTCGCTCTTATTGTGGGGAACATCTGAAAAGCAACGGAAGTTATATAATAGAAGTTTGTGAAAATGTAATTAGAATCAATTCTGCACATGAAAGCCTGGTTGGAAACAATTGTTTACTTAGAGGTCGCATTAAATCTCGACATATCAGTGGGAAAATATATTTTACATACATCCTCTTGAGTAATGAATCTGATGTAGCCAATAGTTACAACGCAATAGAAGCGTACTATTGCAATTGTCTTGTAGGAATGATAATTGTTGGTTGTTGCGCTCATGTTATGAGTATTTTGTGGTACTTAGGATTTGCTCGTCCCCAATAAAATATAAACATATAAATACTATTTTGAAACAAAACATGCTTTAACTTTTAAACAAAAATATTAAGCGGAAAAAGTCATTTAATATATTTTGTAGAAAATTTAATTTGCTACAAGTTTGTGATATAACTTTTTTATCTAGGATAAAAATTACGAGAGTTACGAGTAAAAATAGAAATGAACACTAAAAGCAAAATGGCGGCTTACTGACAACAGGTGCATGTGTTCAAAATGTGTTTTTTGACTCATGTACTAGTATTCTTTCAAATACTAAAGTCAAATTTCGTCTGCGACTTTTTCCCAGAACACCATATATATTATTAATAAGAAACCAAAATGCACTGTACTGCTAAAGAACGGTTTTCTCGATCTTATATGCGCTGCAGAACGAGAACGGTTATTTTAGTAAGAAAACTGTTTAGACAAAAAATATAGGTAATTGGAAGATTTACCACTTTTATTACAAACGTTTTTCAATTTAACTGATACAAAAAAAATTATGAGAAATATAAAAAAATCTACACCTATTTTTTTAACAAAATGTACTATAACTTATAAACAAAAACATGTAGCCAAAAGTCATTTAACATTTTTTGTAGAAAATTTAATTTCCTACGCCAAAATAGAGTAAAAATAGAAATGAACACTATAAACAAAATGGCGGCTTACTGATAACAGGTGCTTGTGTGCAAAATGTATCATCTGTATATTATTTTCCAGCAAAAGTCTAAATGCCCCGGACTATAAATAATTCATCAAGATTATTTGATACAACATTTTTATGCAACTTCGATGTTGTTGTGATCAAAATCAAGTAGAAATGCTTTAACTTTGTTTATGAATTTGTTGTGATTTCTTTGTATTTTTATTTCAAGAGGAAGACGATTAAAGAGTTTACATGATACAACTGAGTAGGAATTTCTGTAATGAGTGGTGTGAACAACTGGAATTTCAATGGCGATTTAAGCTACGCAAGTAACGCGAATGGAAAATTGGAGTTTGCATATAGCCAGCTCTCACAAAAAATAACAAAGAGACTTTAAAAAAGAATAAGTGTCTTACTGGAAGTATATCCAGAGACCTAAATAAAGCCATGGTATGAACGAGCCGATGTGCATTACAAATTCTTCTAATGGCACACTTTTGTAAAACGAGAAGTGGCTTAAGAGTTAAGATTGGTCAGATATGCACCCCCTCAACAAATAATTCCATATTGTAATTTTAAATGGAAGACTCCATGGTAAACAGTTTTAAGTGTCTTTTTAGAGCAAAACTTTTTCAGGCGATAGAGACACCTAACGGAAGAGCGCAAGCACTACTTCAAGTCCGATATATGTTGTGTCCAACTCATGTTTTGGTCGATAGTAGTACTGAGGTATTTAAAGTTCTTAACTACTTCAATTTCAAAACATTTCGAGCTACAAGCGGAATTTTCGTTAAAAACTTTTCCGGACGCTGCTATACAAGTACAATCATTAATTTTTAAACGCTGGCAATCATAAGAGTGGAAATCAATATCAACATGAAGTGGTTCATAACTCAAACTGAAAAACATTAGTTTGGTTTTCCTACTTACAATTAACCTGTGTGTTGCAAATTATATTCTCAGCAAGTAAATGTCATGATTAAGCTCATCTTACAGATTCAGGGGGCTCGTTGAACCATATGCGATGCCAAGGTCTTCTGCAAAAGCCGTGATTTTACCTGGAAAAGGCAGGTAAAACAGGGAGTTTATAAATACAAAAAATAGTATAGGTCCCAAAACGGACCCTTGGGGAACACCAACGTTCAGTACCCGAGGGTTACTAAGGAAATCTCCATTACGAACTCTTTGTATACGGTTCTTTAAATATGAAGCAAACATGAGTCATCTAATTTATCCAAAAGAATTTCATGAACAACTGTGTCAAAAACTTTTGTAATATGAACAAAGAGGCAATCACAAAACTTGCTTTCATCCAAACATTCGTTTCTTTATAGCTTTTTCAAAAACTTTCGAAATTGAAGAAAGCAAGGGAATGGGCCTGTAGTTATTGTTTTCTTCTCCTTTCTTTTCTCTCTCATTTCCTTTCTTAAAGAAAGGTAGTTATATTATAATTGTGTGAATTCAGACCTACGTATATAGTTTTTAAGGATGTTTACGAGTCGTAAGCCTTAGAAGCATCCTCCTCAGTTAGAACAACTTCCCAACTTTCAAAACGCAGTTCATTATTTAGAAAAGTATAGTTTATGTTAGTAGCAGTTTGCGAAAAAATATTACTTTTACTTTTTATATCAGAAAAGCCTTTAAATAAATTACCTGTCATACAATGGTCAGATATTTGCAAGTCAAAGTTGACACCAGTACACTGACTGAAGTGGATTCTCGAAAATCGAAAATCAATGCATCTAACTAAAATTGGCCTAGTTAATAATAATAATAATAATAATAAAATAAAATAATCGTCTATTTCGCAAAAATAAATCCATATACCTTACCTTACCTTAGGTGGCGCTACAGTCCGGGGTGGTCCTGGGCCACAACCAACAAGCTTCTCCAGCCAGCTCGGTCCCTAGCTAGCTGTCTCCAGTTTCGCACGTGGAGTCGGTTGAGGTCCTCTTCCACTTATGTGCGCCACCTGAGTCTCGAACTTCCTCTACTGCGCCGTCCCTCTGCGGTGGATTCGAAGATTTTCCGGGCCGGAGCATTGATGTCCATCCGCTCTATATGACTCAGCCATCTGGGACGTTGAATTTTAACTCTTTTGACTAGGTCTGTGTCGCTGTACAGCCGGTAAAATTTTCATTGTATCTTCTCCTCCACTCTCCGTTTATGCATACGGGACCAAAAATCACCCGGAGAATGTTTCTCTCGAAGCAGCCTAAAGTGTCCTCATCCGCTTTTGACAGCGTCCATGCGTCTGCACCATAGAGCAGGACTGGGATGATGGGGGTCTTATAAACGGACAGTTTAGTTGCCCGAGAGAGGGCTTTGCTACTCAATTGCCTTCTAAGCTCGAAGAAGCAGCGATTGGCAAGAGTTATTCTTCGTTTGATTTCAGCGCTGGTGTTGTTATCTGAGTTAATAGCGGAGCCCAGGTAGACAAAATCCCTAAATACCTCCAAGTAATAGCTGTCTATGGTGATGTTTTGTCCAAGACGTCGATATTGGGTGTCTCTTCTTGATGACAGCATAAACTTGGTTTTGCCCTCATTGACTGCTAAGCCCATCTTCGCCGCTTCCGTCTCAATACTCACAAAAGAGCTACTGACATCACGCTGCGTTCTTCCGATTATGTCAATATCGTCGGCGTATGCGAGTAATCGGACGGACTTTTGAAAGATCGTGCCTTTGGTGTTGGTGTGAGAGTTCTGCACTATTCTTTCAAGTATGATGTTGAAAAAGTCGCATGACAGCGCATCGCCTTGTCTAAATCCTTTTTTGACTTCAAAGGTGTCGGTGAGGTCTTTACCGACCTTGACGGAACAGCGTGAGTTTTCCATCGTCATTTTACACAGGCGGACGAGTTTGGCAGGGATGTTAAAACTGCACATTGGTGTATATAACTCGTCTCTATAAATGCTGTCGTACGCGGCTTTGAAATCGATGAAAAGGTGGTGGGTATCGATTTGAAGTTCTTGAGTTTTTTCCAAGATCTGCCGTAATATGAATATTTGATCGATAGTGGATTTCCTGGCCATAAACCGCACTGATATGGACCTATCAGGTTGTTAACGAATGGCTTTAGGCGTTCACACAATACAGCAGAAAAGATCCTTTTTTAAGGATCGGGCAAATTATGCTGAGATTCCATTCATCGGGCATGCTTTCTTCTAACCATATCTTGCTTATGAGTTGGTGCATACTTATAGCCAAGTCATCGCCTGTAGCTTTGAAGAGCTCGGCAGCTAGGCCATCGGCTCCGGCGGCTTTGTCACTCTTAAGTTTAGATATAGCTAGCTTTATTTCATCCAGATGTGGTGGTCGGAATTTTTGGTCTACTTCGCCCAGAAAAAGTGGACCATTCTGCCTGACAGCGGAATTCGTTTCGTCATCGCCGTTACACATTCTGCAGAAATGGTTTTTCCATATTCTCAGCATCGACTGCGATTGCACTACGACGTTCCCTTGATCGTCTTTGCAAGCTTCAGTTCGAGCTCTGTACTTTTGACCATTTCTTTGTGCCTATTGGTAAAACTTTCGAACTTCATTCCTGCAATAACAGCTCTCCATTTCGTCGATCGCGCCCTTCTCATGTTCCCTTTTTTCTTTCTGAGAAGGCGGTGTTCCTCTTTCGTCTTCTGCTCGTGCACGGGTAGTTCTGGTCCTTCTTTGCAGCGCTGCCTTGTATGCTTCTTGTTTAGCTGCGTGTGCTTGCCGACACTCATCATCAAACCAGGGGTTTCGTTGTGGTGGCGATTTCTCTGGAGATTTCTTGCGATTGCAGCCTTCCGTCCTCTTCGTTGTCCTTATTTCGTTTGTAGGGTTCGTCATCAGTGAATCCGTCCGTATCCGAGGCTTGTTGTTGCTTCGCAACTAGTTGTTTTTAACGTGGCCTAGAAGTTACCACGATGGCACAACCCCCAATCTAGAGGACCAGGTCCTTATTGTGACTCCAAGGACGAAGAGCCGGATAAACCGCTCCTTATAAGCGCGAGCTCCGAAAACGTCGTAGTAGCACATATACGGTGTTCACTAAGTAGTTCAACCTGACTAGAACTGTAGACGCCACCGTTGATTCCATCTAGATAATTCTTCCGCTGCTGCCTGGATGGAAGAAGTAGTGCCTTAGTGGTAACACTCCTCCCTCTCTCGTTTACAGCCACCAACAACCTTCCAAAGGGGTTGGAACCCAATCTCCAGTTGAGGTACTAGGCACCGATGTTCACCACGTGGAGGTGAGAGTAGGAGTTGATAGACAGGGGTGATATATCTACCCTTTGAACATCAAAATAAATCCATATCTCAGGTACAAATATAACGTCTGGCAAGTACTCAAACGCTTCCAAATTACAAACTGATAGATCAAAGTTTTGCCTTAAGCTGCGGATATTTTGATGAACAACAAAAAAAGGTTTGCTCTCACTAGATTTACAGCGAAATTTTTATCAAAACTACTTTTAATTGTCACAGTAGAGTCATTGTTATCTAGTTCAAAGTAATTTTTTATGTTAAACATTATAAATATAAATTTATTAAAAATAAAACAAAACAATTCAGTCGTGCAATTTAACTAAATCGTCAAACGAACTAATTGCAATAACTCTACCACTTTTAACTTTACGTAACAGGATTCGAGAATTTTGAAACCACAAATATTTAAAGGAGATGGCCTATTTTTTGGCCCAGTGCATGAATCTAGTATCAAATGAAAGCTGATATTAAGGACATTATGTGGGTCAAATATTTTTTAATTAAAAAAATTGACTAATTCAGAAGCAGAATTTCACTTATTTTTCCGGCAAAACTGCTTATATTTTCCGATGTAAGATACGTAGGGAAATGAATTTCGTATCAAATGAAAGATATTTTTCTACCTTTTCATCGTAATAAAAATAATTTTTTTTACATACACTATATTCTCCAATATTTAGTTTTAATTTATTAGAAATCAAGTTTTTTTTACTTACTTTTTAAACGTCAATATTTAAAAAAAAATCAGCAGTGATTCATAATTTTTTAACATCATCAAAGATTATTTATTTACCTTTAATTTGATATATAATTTAGTGCCCTTTCTTAAATAAAAACTAAGTTTTGAACAAACTTACACTAAAAAGCATATTAACATGCACTATGTGTTATGTACTTTTTCGTTTAGCGTTATTTTTTATAATTCCTTAAGCAAAAAAAGCAAAATATGTATTATTTATTACTTACTTTTAGCCTGATAAGCAACATTTATATTGATGACAATCTAAGTGATGTTATTTAAGAAAACATGCATCATGCTACTTCGAACATAGAGTGCATGTAAAAAACTTACCGTTTTCTTTTTATTTTTGCAAATGTAAATATGATTTGATAAAGCCTCTCTTCGACGATGCATGTTTGCTGATTGCCAAAGGAGTGAACGACTTCAATTTCCACAGGAAATAAGAAAAAGGTTATTAATTGACCACAAATTATATCTGCCGGAAAATACCAGAATATGTAACTTCCATCTTACATCGTGTGATTGGACAAATCTCGTAGAAGGTAATACTTTATGTGACTTTACTGGAGAGCAAATGGATGAAAAAGACTTACTAACATTGCCTTAAAGCAAGTTGATTTTAATAACATAGGTAATATGAATCCTTTTTTATGCCATTATTAGATGCCCGGATTGGAGCCCAGAGCAGTTTACAGAACTGCACAGCTTTGTTCCCGCATTGAAAAGTATTGAACTATTGACTTTTTTATCAAAATTAAGATCCGGTGATAGCGATCGTAGACTTTCATCCCTTTTAAACGTCCCTCGCGCAACACTAGAACGATACTTGTCTACAGCTAAGAGCAGTTTGTTAATTTGTTTTGTGTCCTTTAACTTGGGCCTGGAAAATATGTCTATTCAGAACGTAGCTAGTCGAAACAATATGATTCCAAATGGACTTTTTGTCAACACACAGTTAAATGAAAATGACCAACCAGCCATAATATTATGTGACGGAACTTATGTTTACCTCCAAAAAAGTTCAAATTATAGTTTCCAAAAAGAAAGATATAGTCTGCATAAGTTTCAGAATTTACTTAAACCCTTTATGATGACATGCTGTGACGGCTATATAATAATGGCGTATACGGACCTTATGCAGCAACTGATTCTGATGCAACAATTACGAACATTCTTTTTAGAGATGAATATGGGAACATGAGGCGTTTTGTTAGAGAAAATGATGTTTTTATTCTAGACAGAGGTTTCAGGGATGCTATTTCAAGCCTAGAATCTTACGGGTACAAAGCTCACATGCCTGAAACCGTTCTGAAAGGGAATAATCCGCTGACAACACCTCAAGCTAACAAGACAAGATGTTTTACAATGGTAAGATGGATTGAGGCAGTTGTCAATGGACGCTTTAAGAGAGATTTTAAGCTATTTCGCCAAAACTTTTTTAATTTAGCTACTCGTCATTTAATGGATGATTAAAAAATTGCAGCTGCAATCCTTACTAAGTTCCAAGACAATGCAGATGCTAGCATTTTACTGGAGTTCGCTTTGAGTAGATTAAATACTCCTAACCATTTAGGCGATTTTGTTAAGGAAAATAACTTAAATAGAACTAGGGCAGTGTTTCGTCGAATTAACGGACATATTTCAAGCTTGAATAACTTTCCTTTGCTTGATTTGACAGAGCTTCGTAAAATATCATTGGGAAATTATCAAATCAAAGAAGCTCGCTCTTATTGTGCGGAACATCTGAAAAGCAACGGAAGTTATATAATAGAAGTTTGTGAAAATGTAATTAGAATCAATTCTGCACATGAAAGCCTGGTTGGAAACAATTATTTACTTAGAGGTCGCATTAAATCTCGACACATCAGTGGGAAAATATATTTTACATACATCCTCTTGAGTAATGAATCTGATGTAGCCAATAGTTACAACGCAATAGAAGCGTACTATTGCAATTGTCTTGTAGGAATGAGAATTGTTGGTTGTTGCGCTCATGTTATGAGTATTTTGTGGTACTTAGGATTTGCTCGTCCCCAATAAAATATAAACATATAAATACTATTTTGAAACAAAACATGCTTTAACTTTTAAACAAAAATATTAAGCGGAAAAAGTCATTTAATATATTTTGTAGAAAATTTAATTTGCTACAAGTTTGTGATATAATTTTTTTATCTAGGATAAATATTACGAGAGTTACGAGTAAAAATAGAAATGAACACTAAAAACAAAATGGCGGCTTACTGACAGGTGCATGTGTTCAAAATGTGTTTTTTGACTCATGTACTAGTATTCTTTCAAATACTAAAGTCAAATTTCATCTGCGACTTTTTCCCAGAACACCATATATATTAATAATATGAAACCAAAATGCACTGTACTGCTAAAGAATGGTTTTCTCGATCTTATATGCGCTGCAGAACGAGAACGGTTATTTTAGTAAGAAAACTGTTTAGACAAAAAATATAGGTAATTGGAAGATTTACCACTTTTATTACAAACGTTTTTCAATTTAACTGATACAAAAAAAATTATGAGAAATATAAAAAAATCTACACCTATTTTTTTAACAAAATGTACTATAACTTATAAACAAAAACATGTAGCCAAAAGTCATTTAACATTTTTTGTAGAAAATTTAATTTCCTACGCCAAAATAGAGTAAAAATAGAAATGAACACTATAAACAAAATGGCGGCTTACTGATAACAGGTGCTTGTGTGCAAAATGTATCATCTGTATATTATTTTCCAGCAAAAGTCTAAATGCCCCGGACTATAAATAATTCATCAAGATTATTTGATACAACATTTTTATGCAACTTCGATGTTGTTGTGATCAAAATCAAGTAGAAATGCTTTAACTTTGTTTATGAATTTGTTGTGATTTCTTTGTATTTTTATTTCAAGAGGAAGACGATTAAAGAGTTTACATGATACAACTGAGTAGGAATTTCTGTAATGAGTGGTGTGAACAACTGGAATTTCAATGGCGATTTAAGCTACGCAAGTAACGCGAATGGAAAATTGGAGTTTGCATATAGCCAGCTCTCACAAAAAATAACAAAGAGACTTTAAAAAAGAATAAGTGTCTTACTGGAAGTATATCCAGAGACCTAAATAAAGCCATGGTATGAACGAGCCGATGTGCATTACAAATTCTTCTAATGGCACACTTTTGTAAAACGAGAAGTGGCTTAAGAGTTAAGATTGGTCAGATATGCACCCCCTCAACAAATAATTCCATATTGTAATTTTAAATGGAAGACTCCATGGTAAACAGTTTTAAGTGTCTTTTTAGAGCAAAACTTTTTCAGGCGATAGAGACACCTAACGGAAGAGCGCAAGCACTACTTCAAGTCCGATATATGTTGTGTCCAACTCATGTTTTGGTCGATAGTAGTACTGAGGTATTTAAAGTTCTTAACTACTTCAATTTCAAAACATTTCGAGCTACAAGCGGAATTTTCGTTAAAAACTTTTCCGGACGCTGCTATACAAGTACAATCATTAATTTTTAAACGCTGGCAATCATAAGAGTGGAAATCAATATCAACATGAAGTGGTTCATAACTCAAACTGAAAAACATTAGTTTGGTTTTCCTACTTACAATTAACCTGTGTGTTGCAAATTATATTCTCAGCAAGTAAATGTCATGATTAAGCTCATCTTACAGATTCAGGGGGCTCGTTGAACCATATGCGATGCCAAGGTCTTCTGCAAAAGCCGTGATTTTACCTGGAAAAGGCAGGTAAAACAGGGAGTTTATAAATACAAAAAATAGTATAGGTCCCAAAACGGACCCTTGGGGAACACCAACGTTCAGTACCCGAGGGTTACTAAGGAAATCTCCATTACGAACTCTTTGTATACGGTTCTTTAAATATGAAGCAAACATGAGTCATCTAATTTATCCAAAAGAATTTCATGAACAACTGTGTCAAAAACTTTTGTAATATGAACAAAGAGGCAATCACAAAACTTGCTTTCATCCAAACATTCGTTTCTTTATAGCTTTTTCAAAAACTTTCGAAATTGAAGAAAGCAAGGGAATGGGCCTGTAGTTATTGTTTTCTTCTCCTTTCTTTTCTCTCTCATTTCCTTTCTTAAAGAAAGGTAGTTATATTATAATTGTGTGAATTCAGACCTACGTATATAGTTTTTAAGGATGTTTACGAGTCGTAAGCCTTAGAAGCATCCTCCTCAGTTAGAACAACTTCCCAACTTTCAAAACGCAGTTCATTATTTAGAAAAGTATAGTTTATGTTAGTAGCAGTTTGCGAAAAAATATTACTTTTACTTTTTATATCAGAAAAGCCTTTAAATAAATTACCTGTCATACAATGGTCAGATATTTGCAAGTCAAAGTTGACACCAGTACACTGACTGAAGTGGATTCTCGAAAATCGAAAATCAATGCATCTAACTAAAATTGGCCTAGTTAATAATAATAATAATAATAATAAAATAAAATAATCGTCTATTTCGCAAAAATAAATCCATATACCTTACCTTACCTTAGGTGGCGCTACAGTCCGGGGTGGTCCTGGGCCACAACCAACAAGCTTCTCCAGCCAGCTCGGTCCCTAGCTAGCTGTCTCCAGTTTCGCACGTGGAGTCGGTTGAGGTCCTCTTCCACTTATGTGCGCCACCTGAGTCTCGAACTTCCTCTACTGCGCCGTCCCTCTGCGGTGGATTCGAAGATTTTCCGGGCCGGAGCATTGATGTCCATCCGCTCTATATGACTCAGCCATCTGGGACGTTGAATTTTAACTCTTTTGACTAGGTCTGTGTCGCTGTACAGCCGGTAAAATTTTCATTGTATCTTCTCCTCCACTCTCCGTTTATGCATACGGGACCAAAAATCACCCGGAGAATGTTTCTCTCGAAGCAGCCTAAAGTGTCCTCATCCGCTTTTGACAGCGTCCATGCGTCTGCACCATAGAGCAGGACTGGGATGATGGGGGTCTTATAAACGGACAGTTTAGTTGCCCGAGAGAGGGCTTTGCTACTCAATTGCCTTCTAAGCTCGAAGAAGCAGCGATTGGCAAGAGTTATTCTTCGTTTGATTTCAGCGCTGGTGTTGTTATCTGAGTTAATAGCGGAGCCCAGGTAGACAAAATCCCTAAATACCTCCAAGTAATAGCTGTCTATGGTGATGTTTTGTCCAAGACGTCGATATTGGGTGTCTCTTCTTGATGACAGCATAAACTTGGTTTTGCCCTCATTGACTGCTAAGCCCATCTTCGCCGCTTCCGTCTCAATACTCACAAAAGAGCTACTGACATCACGCTGCGTTCTTCCGATTATGTCAATATCGTCGGCGTATGCGAGTAATCGGACGGACTTTTGAAAGATCGTGCCTTTGGTGTTGGTGTGAGAGTTCTGCACTATTCTTTCAAGTATGATGTTGAAAAAGTCGCATGACAGCGCATCGCCTTGTCTAAATCCTTTTTTGACTTCAAAGGTGTCGGTGAGGTCTTTACCGACCTTGACGGAACAGCGTGAGTTTTCCATCGTCATTTTACACAGGCGGACGAGTTTGGCAGGGATGTTAAAACTGCACATTGGTGTATATAACTCGTCTCTATAAATGCTGTCGTACGCGGCTTTGAAATCGATGAAAAGGTGGTGGGTATCGATTTGAAGTTCTTGAGTTTTTTCCAAGATCTGCCGTAATATGAATATTTGATCGATAGTGGATTTCCTGGCCATAAACCGCACTGATATGGACCTATCAGGTTGTTAACGAATGGCTTTAGGCGTTCACACAATACAGCAGAAAAGATCCTTTTTTAAGGATCGGGCAAATTATGCTGAGATTCCATTCATCGGGCATGCTTTCTTCTAACCATATCTTGCTTATGAGTTGGTGCATACTTATAGCCAAGTCATCGCCTGTAGCTTTGAAGAGCTCGGCAGCTAGGCCATCGGCTCCGGCGGCTTTGTCACTCTTAAGTTTAGATATAGCTAGCTTTATTTCATCCAGATGTGGTGGTCGGAATTTTTGGTCTACTTCGCCCAGAAAAAGTGGACCATTCTGCCTGACAGCGGAATTCGTTTCGTCATCGCCGTTACACATTCTGCAGAAATGGTTTTTCCATATTCTCAGCATCGACTGCGATTGCACTACGACGTTCCCTTGATCGTCTTTGCAAGCTTCAGTTCGAGCTCTGTACTTTTGACCATTTCTTTGTGCCTATTGGTAAAACTTTCGAACTTCATTCCTGCAATAACAGCTCTCCATTTCGTCGATCGCGCCCTTCTCATGTTCCCTTTTTTCTTTCTGAGAAGGCGGTGTTCCTCTTTCGTCTTCTGCTCGTGCACGGGTAGTTCTGGTCCTTCTTTGCAGCGCTGCCTTGTATGCTTCTTGTTTAGCTGCGTGTGCTTGCCGACACTCATCATCAAACCAGGGGTTTCGTTGTGGTGGCGATTTCTCTGGAGATTTCTTGCGATTGCAGCCTTCCGTCCTCTTCGTTGTCCTTATTTCGTTTGTAGGGTTCGTCATCAGTGAATCCGTCCGTATCCGAGGCTTGTTGTTGCTTCGCAACTAGTTGTTTTTAACGTGGCCTAGAAGTTACCACGATGGCACAACCCCCAATCTAGAGGACCAGGTCCTTATTGTGACTCCAAGGACGAAGAGCCGGATAAACCGCTCCTTATAAGCGCGAGCTCCGAAAACGTCGTAGTAGCACATATACGGTGTTCACTAAGTAGTTCAACCTGACTAGAACTGTAGACGCCACCGTTGATTCCATCTAGATAATTCTTCCGCTGCTGCCTGGATGGAAGAAGTAGTGCCTTAGTGGTAACACTCCTCCCTCTCTCGTTTACAGCCACCAACAACCTTCCAAAGGGGTTGGAACCCAATCTCCAGTTGAGGTACTAGGCACCGATGTTCACCACGTGGAGGTGAGAGTAGGAGTTGATAGACAGGGGTGATATATCTACCCTTTGAACATCAAAATAAATCCATATCTCAGGTACAAATATAACGTCTGGCAAGTACTCAAACGCTTCCAAATTACAAACTGATAGATCAAAGTTTTGCCTTAAGCTGCGGATATTTTGATGAACAACAAAAAAAGGTTTGCTCTCACTAGATTTACAGCGAAATTTTTATCAAAACTACTTTTAATTGTCACAGTAGAGTCATTGTTATCTAGTTCAAAGTAATTTTTTATGTTAAACATTATAAATATAAATTTATTAAAAATAAAACAAAACAATTCAGTCGTGCAATTTAACTAAATCGTCAAACGAACTAATTGCAATAACTCTACCACTTTTAACTTTACGTAACAGGATTCGAGAATTTTGAAACCACAAATATTTAAAGGAGATGGCCTATTTTTTGGCCCAGTGCATGAATCTAGTATCAAATGAAAGCTGATATTAAGGACATTATGTGGGTCAAATATTTTTTAATTAAAAAAATTGACTAATTCAGAAGCAGAATTTCACTTATTTTTCCGGCAAAACTGCTTATATTTTCCGATGTAAGATACGTAGGGAAATGAATTTCGTATCAAATGAAAGATATTTTTCTACCTTTTCATCGTAATAAAAATAATTTTTTTTACATACACTAAATTCTCCAATATTTAGTTTTAATTTATTAGAAATCAAGTTTTTTTTACTTACTTTTTAAACGTCAATATTTAAAAAAAAATCAGCAGTGATTCATAATTTTTTAACATCATCAAAGATTATTTATTTACCTTTAATTTGATATATAATTTAGTGCCCTTTCTTAAATAAAAACTAAGTTTTGAACAAACTTACACTAAAAAGCATATTAACATGCACTATGTGTTATGTACTTTTTCGTTTAGCGTTATTTTTTATAATTCCTTAAGCAAAAAAAGCAAAATATGTATTATTTATTACTTACTTTTAGCCTGATAAGCAACATTTATATTGATGACAATCTAAGTGATGTTATTTAAGAAAACATGCATCATGCTACTTCGAACATAGAGTGCATGTAAAAAACTTACCGTTTTCTTTTTATTTTTGCAAATGTAAATATGATTTGATAAAGCCTCTCTTCGACGATGCATGTTTGCTGATTGCCAAAGGAGTGAACGACTTCAATTTCCACAGGAAATAAGAAAAAGGTTATTAATTGACCACAAATTATATCTGCCGGAAAATACCAGAATATGTAACTTCCATCTTACATCGTGTGATTGGACAAATCTCGTAGAAGGTAATACTTTATGTGACTTTACTGGAGAGCAAATGGATGAAAAAGACTTACTAACATTGCCTTAAAGCAAGTTGATTTTAATAACATAGGTAATATGAATCCTTTTTTATGCCATTATTAGATGCCCGGATTGGAGCCCAGAGCAGTTTACAGAACTGCACAGCTTTGTTCCCGCATTGAAAAGTATTGAACTATTGACTTTTTTATCAAAATTAAGATCCGGTGATAGCGATCGTAGACTTTCATCCCTTTTAAACGTCCCTCGCGCAACACTAGAACGATACTTGTCTACAGCTAAGAGCAGTTTGTTAATTTGTTTTGTGTCCTTTAACTTGGGCCTGGAAAATATGTCTATTCAGAACGTAGCTAGTCGAAACAATATGATTCCAAATGGACTTTTTGTCAACACACAGTTAAATGAAAATGACCAACCAGCCATAATATTATGTGACGGAACTTATGTTTACCTCCAAAAAAGTTCAAATTATAGTTTCCAAAAAGAAAGATATAGTCTGCATAAGTTTCAGAATTTACTTAAACCCTTTATGATGACATGCTGTGACGGCTATATAATAATGGCGTATACGGACCTTATGCAGCAACTGATTCTGATGCAACAATTACGAACATTCTTTTTAGAGATGAATATGGGAACATGAGGCGTTTTGTTAGAGAAAATGATGTTTTTATTCTAGACAGAGGTTTCAGGGATGCTATTTCAAGCCTAGAATCTTACGGGTACAAAGCTCACATGCCTGAAACCGTTCTGAAAGGGAATAATCCGCTGACAACACCTCAAGCTAACAAGACAAGATGTTTTACAATGGTAAGATGGATTGAGGCAGTTGTCAATGGACGCTTTAAGAGAGATTTTAAGCTATTTCGCCAAAACTTTTTTAATTTAGCTACTCGTCATTTAATGGATGATTAAAAAATTGCAGCTGCAATCCTTACTAAGTTCCAAGACAATGCAGATGCTAGCATTTTACTGGAGTTCGCTTTGAGTAGATTAAATACTCCTAACCATTTAGGCGATTTTGTTAAGGAAAATAACTTAAATAGAACTAGGGCAGTGTTTCGTCGAATTAACGGACATATTTCAAGCTTGAATAACTTTCCTTTGCTTGATTTGACAGAGCTTCGTAAAATATCATTGGGAAATTATCAAATCAAAGAAGCTCGCTCTTATTGTGCGGAACATCTGAAAAGCAACGGAAGTTATATAATAGAAGTTTGTGAAAATGTAATTAGAATCAATTCTGCACATGAAAGCCTGGTTGGAAACAATTATTTACTTAGAGGTCGCATTAAATCTCGACACATCAGTGGGAAAATATATTTTACATACATCCTCTTGAGTAATGAATCTGATGTAGCCAATAGTTACAACGCAATAGAAGCGTACTATTGCAATTGTCTTGTAGGAATGAGAATTGTTGGTTGTTGCGCTCATGTTATGAGTATTTTGTGGTACTTAGGATTTGCTCGTCCCCAATAAAATATAAACATATAAATACTATTTTGAAACAAAACATGCTTTAACTTTTAAACAAAAATATTAAGCGGAAAAAGTCATTTAATATATTTTGTAGAAAATTTAATTTGCTACAAGTTTGTGATATAATTTTTTTATCTAGGATAAATATTACGAGAGTTACGAGTAAAAATAGAAATGAACACTAAAAACAAAATGGCGGCTTACTGACAGGTGCATGTGTTCAAAATGTGTTTTTTGACTCATGTACTAGTATTCTTTCAAATACTAAAGTCAAATTTCATCTGCGACTTTTTCCCAGAACACCATATATATTAATAATATGAAACCAAAATGCACTGTACTGCTAAAGAATGGTTTTCTCGATCTTATATGCGCTGCAGAACGAGAACGGTTATTTTAGTAAAAAAACTGTTTAGACAAAAAATATAGGTAATTGGAAGATCTACCACTTTTATTACAAACGTTTTTCAATACTGATACAAAAAAAATATGAGAAATATAAAAAAATCTACACCTATTTTTTTTAACAAAATGTACTATAACTTATAAACAAAAACATGTAGCCAAGTCATTTAACATTTTTTGTAGAAAATTTAATTTCCTACGCCAAAATAGAGTAAAAATAGAAATGAACACTAAAAACAAAATGGCGGCTTACTGATAACAGGTGCTTGTGTGCAAAATGTATCATCTGTATATTATTTTCCAGCAAAAGTCTAAATGCCCCGGACTATATATAATTCATCAAGATTATTTGATACAACATTTTTATGCAACTTCGATGTTGTTGTGATCAAAATCAAGTAGAAATGCTTTAACTTTGTTTATGAATTTGTTGTGATTTCTTTGTATTTTTATTTCAAGAGAAAGACGATTAAAGAGTTTACATGATACAACTGAGTAGGAATTTCTGTAATGAGTGGTGTGAACAACTGGAATTTCAATGGCGATTTTAGCTACGCAAGTAACGCGAATGGAAAATTGGAGTTTGCATATAGCCAGCTCTCACAAAAAATAACTAAGAGACTTTAAAAAAGAATAAGTGTCTTACTGGAAGTATATCCAGAGACCTAAATAAAGTCATGGTATGAACGAGCCGATGTGCATTACAAATTCTTCTAATGGCACACTTTTGTAAAACGAGAAGTGGCTTAAGAGTTAAGATTGGTCAGATATGCACCCCCTCAACAAATAATTCCATATTGTAATTTTAAATGGAAGATTCCATGGTAAACAGTTTTAAGTGTCTTTTTAGAGCAAAACTTTTTCAGGCGATAGAGACACCTAACGGAAGAGCGCAAGCACTACTTCAAGTCCGATATATGTTGTGTCCAACTCATGTTTTGGTCGATAGTAGTACCGAGGTATTTAAAGGTCTTAACTACTTCAATTTCAAAAATTTCGAGCTACAAGCGGAATTTTCGTTAAAAACTTTTCCGGACGCTGCTATACAAGTACAATCATTAATTTTAAAACGCTGGCAATCATAAGAGTGGAAATCAATATCAACATGAAGTGGTTCATAACTCAAACTGAAAAACATTAGTTTGGTTTTCCTACTTACAATTAACTTGTGTGTTGCAAATTATATTCTCAGCAAGTAAATGTCATGATTAAGTTCATCTTACAGATTCAGGGGGCTCGTTGAACCATATGCGATGCCAAGGTCTTCTGCAAAAGCCGTGACTTTACCTGGAAAAGGCAGGTAAAACAGGGAGTTTATAAATAACAAAAATAGTATAGGTCCCAAAACGGACCCTTGGGGAACACCAACGTTCAGTACCCGAGGGTTACTAAGGAAATCCCCAATACGAACTCTTTGTATACGTTTCTTTAAATATGAAGCAAACCAATTGTGGATAAATCCACGAAATCCTGCGTCATATAATTTATCCAAAAGAATTTCATGAACAGCTGTGTCAAAAACTTGTAATATCAACAAAGAGGCAATCACAAAACTTGCTTTCATCCCAACATTCGTTTCTTTATAGCTTTTTCAAAAACTTTCGAAATTGAAGAAAGCAAGGGAATGGGCCTGTAGTTATTGTTTTCGTCTCGATTTCCTTTCTTAAAGAGAGGTAGTACTTTATAATTGTGTGAATTCAGACATACGTATATAGTTTTTAAGAATGTTTACGAGTCGTAAGCCTTAGAAGCATCCTCCTCAGTTAGAACAACTTCCCAACTTTCAAAACGCAGTTCATTATTAAGAAAAGTATAGTTTATGTTAGTAGCAGTTTGCGAAACAATATTACTTTTACTTTTTATATCAGAAAAGCCTTTAAATAAATTACCTGTCATACAATGGTCAGATATTTGCAAGTCAAAGTTGACACCAGTACACTGACTCAAGTGGATTCTCGAAAATCGATCGAAGACATGATCAATGCATCTAACTGAAATTGGCCTAGTTAATAAAAATAATAATAATAATAATAATAAAATAAAATAATCCATATACCTTACCTTACCTTACCTTAGGTGGCGCTACAGTCCGGGGTGGTCCTGGGCCTCAACCAACAAGCTTCTCCAGCCAGCTTGGTCCCTAGCTAGCTGTCTCCAGTTTCGCACGTGGAGTCGGTTGAGGTCCTCTTCCACTTATGTGCGCCACCTGAGTCTCGGTCTTCCTCTACTGCGCCGTCCCTCTGCGGTGGATTCGAAGATTTTCCGGGCCGGAGCATTGATGTCCATCCGCTCTATATGACTCAGCCATCTGGGACGTTGAATTTTTACTCTTTTGGCTAGGTCTGTGTCGCTGTACAGCCGGTAAAATTCTTCATTGTATCTTCTTCTCCACTCTCCGTTTATGCATACGGGACCAAAAATCACCCGGAGAATGTTTCTCTCGAAACAGCCTAAAGTGTCCTCATCCGCTTTTGACAGCGTCCATGCGTCTGCACCATAGAGCAGGACTGGGATGATGAGGGTCTTATAAAGGGACAGTTTAGTGGCCCGAGAGAGGGCTTTGCTACTCAATTGCCTTCTAAGCCCGAAGAAGCAGCGATTGGCAAGAGTTATTCCTCGTTTGATTTCAGCGCTGGTGTTGTTATCTGAGTTAATAGCGGAGCCCAGGTAGACAAAGTCCCTAACTACCTCCAAGTTATAGCTGTCTATGGTGATGTTTTGTCCAAGACGTCGATATTGGGTGTCTCTTCTTGATGACAGCATAAACTTGGTTTTGCCCTCATTGACTGCTAAGCCCATCTTCGCCGCTTCCGTCTCAATACTCACAAAAGCGCCACTGACATCACGCTGCGTTCTTCCGATTATGTCAATATCGTCGGCGTATGCGAGTAATCGGACGGACTTTTGAAAGATCGTGCCTTTGGTGTTGGTGCGAGAGTTCTGCACTATTCTTTCAAGTATGATGTTGAAAAAGTCGCATGACAGCGCATCGCCTTGTCTAAATCCTGTTTTGACTTCAAAGGTGTCGGTGAGGTCTTTACCGACCTTGACGGAACAGCGTGAGTTTTCCATCGTCATTTAACTCGTCTCTATAAATGCTGTCGTACGCGGCTTTGAAATCGATGAAAAGGTGGTGGGTATCGATTTGAAGTTCTTGAGTTTTTTCCAAGATCTGCCGTAATATGAATATTTGATCGATAGTGGATTTCCTGGCCTAAAACCGCACTGATATGCACCTATCAGGTTGTTGACGAATGGCTTTAGGCGTTCACACAATACAGCAGAAAAGATCCTTTTTTAAGGATCGGGCAAATTATGCTGAGATTCCATTCATCGGGCATGCTTTCTTCTAACCATATCTTGCTTTGTCGCTCTTAAGTTTAGATATAGCTAGCTTTATTTCATCCAGATGTGGTGGTCGGAATTTTTGGTCTACTTCGCCCAGATAAAGTGGACCATTCTGCCTGACAGCGGTATTCGTTTCGTCATCGCCGTTATACATTCTGCAGAAATGGTTTTTCCATATTCTCAGCATCGATTGCGATTGCACTACGACGTTCCTTTGATCGTCTTTGCAAGCTTCAGTTCGAGCTCTGTACTTTTGACCATTTCTTTGTACCTATTGGTAAAACTTTCGAACTTCATTCCTGCAATAACAGCTCTCCATTTCGTCGATCGCGCCCTTCTCATGTTCCCTTTTTTCTTTCTGAGAAGGCGGTGTTCCTCTTTCGTCTTCTGCTCGTGCACGGGTAGTTCTGGTCCTTTGCAGCGCCGCCTTGTATGCTTCTTGTTTAGCTGCGTGTGCTTGCCGACACTCATCATCAAACCAGGGGTTTCGTTGTGGTGGCGATTTCTCTGGAGATTTCTTGCGATTGCAGTCTTCCGTCCTCTTCGTTGTCCTTATTTCGTTTGTAGGGTTCGTCATCAGTGAATCCGTCCGTATCCGAGGCTTGTTGTTGCTTCGCAACTAGTTGTTTTTAACGTGGCCCAGAAGTTACCACGATGGCACAATCCCCAACCTAGAGGACCAGGTCCTTATTGTGACTCCAAGGACGAAGAGCCGGATAAACCGCTCCTTATAAGCCCGAGCTCCGAAAACGTCGTAGTAGCACATATACGGTGTTCACTAAGTAGTTCAACCTGACTAGAACTGTAGACGCCACCGTTGATTCCATCTAGATAATTCTTCCGCTGCCGCCTGGATGGAAGGAGTAGTGCCTTAGTGGTAACACTCCTCCCTCTCTCGTTTACAGCCACCAACAACATTCCAAAGGGGTTGGAACCCAATCTCCAGTTGAGGTACTAGGCACCGATGTTCACCACGTGGAGGTGAGAGTAAGAGTTGATAGACAGGGGTGATATATCTACCCTTTGAACATCAAAATAAATCCATTTCTCAGATACAAATATAACGTCTGGCAAGTACTCAAACGCTTCCAAATTACAAACTGATAGATCAAAGTTTTGCCTTAAGCTGCGGATATTTTGATGAACAACAAAAAAAGGTTTGCTCTCACTAGATTTACAGCGAAATTTTTATCAGAACTACTTTTAATTGTCACAGTGGTAGAGTCATTGTTATCTAGTTCAAAGTAATTTTTTATGTTAAACATTATAAATATAAATTTATTAAAAATAAAACAAAACAATTCAGCCGTGCAATTTGACTAAATCGTCAAACGAACTAATTGCAATAACTCTACCACTTTAAACTTTACGGAACAGGATTCGAGAATTTTGAAACCACAAATATTTAAAGGAGATGGCCTATTTTTTGGCCCAGTGAATGAATCTACTATCAAATGAAAGATGATATTAAGGACATTATGTGGGTCAAATATTTTTAAATTAAAAAAATTGACTAATTCAGAAGCAGAATTTCACTTATTTTTCCGGCAAAACTGCTTATATTTTCCGATGTAAGATACGTAGGGAAATGAATTTCGTATCAAATGAAAGATATTTTTCTACCTTTTCATCGTAATAAAAATTTTTATTTTTTTTACATACACTATATTCTCCAATATTTAGTTTTAATTTATTAGAAATCAAGTTTAAGTTTTTAATTTTTTTTACATACACTATATTCTCCAATATTTAGTTTTAATTTATTAGAAATCAAGTTTTTTTTACTTACTTTTTAAACGTCAATATTTAAAAAAAAATCAGCAGTGATTCATAATTTTTTAACATCATCAAAGATTATTTATTTATCTTTAATTTGATATATAATTTAGTGTCCTTTCTTAAATAAAAACTAAGTTTTGAACAAACTTACACTAAAAAGCATATTAACCTGCACTATGTGTTATGTACTTTTTCGTTTAGCGTTATTTTTTATAATTCCTTAAGCAAAAAAAGCAAAATATGTATTATTTATTACTTACTTTTAGCCTGATAAGCATCATTTATATTGATGACAATCTAAGTGATGTTATTTAAGAAAACATGCATCATGCTACTTCGAACATAGAGTCCATGTAAAAAACTTACCGTTTTCTTTTTATTTTTGCAAATGTAAATATGATTTGATAAAGCCTCTCTTCGACGATGCGTGTTTGCTGATTGCCAAAGGAGTGAACGACTTCGATTTCCACAGGAAATAAGAAAAAGGTTATTAATTGACCACAAATTATATCTGCCGGAAAATACCAGAATATGTAACTTCCATCTTACATCGTGTGATTGGACAAATCTCGTAGAAGGTAATACTTTGTGTGACTTTACTGGAGAGCAAATGGATGAAAAACACTTACTAACATTGCCTTAAAGCAAGTTGATTTTAATAACATAGGTAATATGAATCCTTTTTTATGCCATTATTAGATGCCCGGATTGGAGCCCAGAGCAGTTTACAGAACTGCACAGCTTTGTTCCCGCATTGAAAAGTATTGAACTATTGACTTTTTTATCAAAATTAAAATCCGGTGATAGAATTTAGTTAAACCCTTTATGATGACATGCTGTGACGGCTATATAATAATGGCGTATACGGACCGTATGCAGCAACTGATTCTGATGCAACAATTACGAACATTCTTTTTAGAGATGAATATGGGAACATGAGGCGTTTTGTTAGAGAAAATGATGTTTTTATTCTAGATAGAGGTTTCAGGGATGCTATTTCAAGCCTAGAATCTTACGGGTACAAAGCTCACATGCGTGAAACTGTTCTGGAAGGGAATAATCCGCTGAAAACACCTCAAGCTAACAAGACAAGATGTTTTACAATGGTAAGATGGATTGTGGCAGTTGTCAATGGACGCTTTAAGAGAGATTTTAAGCTATTCCGCCAAAACTTTTTTAATTTAGCTACTCGTCATTTAATGGATGATTAAAAAATTGCAGCTGCAATCCTTACTAAGTTACAAGACAATGCAGATGCTAGCATTTTACTGGAGTTCGCTTTGAGTAGATTAAATACTCCTAACCATTTAGGCGATTTTGTTAAGGAAAATAACTTAAATAGAACTAGGGCAGTGTTTCGTCGAATTAACGGACATATTTCAAGCTTAAATAACTTTCCTTTGCTTGATTTGACAGAGCTTCGTAAAATATCATTGGGAAATTATCAAATCAAAGAAGCTCGCTCTTATTGTGGGAAACATCTGAAAAGCAACGGAAGTTATATAATAGAAGTTTGTGAAAATGTAATTAGAATCAATTCTGCACATGAAAGCCTGGTTGGAAACAATTATTTACTTAGAGGTCGCATTAAATCTCGACACATCAGTGAGAAAATATATTTTACATACATCCTCTTGAGTAATGAATCTGATGTAGCCAATAGTTACAACGCAATAGAAGCGTACTATTGCAATTGTCTTGTAGGAATGAGAATTGTTGGTTGTTGCGCTCATGTTATGAGTATTTTGTAGTACTAAGGATTTGCTCGTCCCCAATAAAATATAAACATATAAATACTATTTTGAAACAAAACATGCTTTAACTTTTAAACAAAAATATAAAGCGGAAAAAGTCATTTAATATATTTTGTAGAAAATTTAATTTGCTACAAGTTTGCGATATAATTTTTTTATCTAGGATAAAAATTACGAGAGTTACGAGTAAAAATAGAAATGAACACTAAAAACAAAATGGCGGCTTACTGACAACAGGTGCATGTGTTCAAAATGTGTTTTTTGACTCATGTACTAGTATTCTTTCAAATACTAAAGTCAAATTTCGTCTGCGACTTTTTCCCAGAACACCATATATATTAATAATATGAAACCAAAATGCACTGTACTGCTAAAGAATGGTTTTCTCGATCTTATATGCGCTGCAGAACGAGAACGGTTATTTTAGTAAAAAAACTGTTTAGACAAAAAATATAGGTAATTGGAAGATCTACCACTTTTATTACAAACGTTTTTCAATACTGATACAAAAAAAAATATGAGAAATATAAAAAAATCTACACCTATTTTTTTTAACAAAATGTACTATAACTTATAAACAAAAACATGTAGCCAAAAGTCATTTAACATTTTTTGTAGAAAATTTAATTTCTTACGCCAAAATAGAGTAAAAATAGAAATGAACACTAAAAACAAATGGCGGCTTACTGATAACAGGTGCTTGTGTGCAAAATGTATCATCTGTATATTATTTTCCAGCAAAAGTCTAAATGCCCCGGACTATATATAATTCATCAAGATTATTTGATACAACATTTTTATGCAACTTCGATGTTGTTGTGATCAAAATCAAGTAGAAATGCTTTAACTTTGTTTATGAATTTGTTGTGATTTCTTTGTATTTTTATTTCAAGAGAAAGACGATTAAAGAGTTTACATGATACAACTGAGTAGGAATTTCTGTAATGAGTGGTGTGAACAACTGGAATTTCAATGGCGATTTTAGCTACGCAAGTAACGCGAATGGAAAATTGGAGTTTGCATATAGCCAGCTCTCACAAAAAATAACTAAGAGACTTTAAAAAAGAATAAGTGTCTTACTGGAAGTATATCCAGAGACCTAAATAAAGCCATGGTATGAACGAGCCGATGTGCATGACAAATTCTTCTAATGGCACACTTTTGTAAAACGAGAAGTGGCTTAAGAGTTAAGATTGGTCAGATATGCACCCCCTCAACAAATAATTCCATATTGTAATTTTAAATGGAAGACTCCATGGTAAACAGTTTTAAGTGTCTTTTTAGAGCAAAACTTTTTCAGGCGATAGAGACACCTAACGGAAGAGCGCAAGCACTACTTCAAGGCCGAGGTATTTAAAGTTCTTAACTACTTCAATTTCAAAACATTTCGAGCTACAAGCGGAATTTTCGTTAAAAACTTTTCCGGACGCTGCTATACAAGTACAATCATTAATTTTAAAACGCTGGCAATCATAAGAGTGGAAATCAATATCAACATGAAGTGGTTCATAACTCAAACTGAATAACATTAGTTTGGTTTTCCTACTTACAATTAACTTGTGTGTTGCAAATTATATTCTCAGCAAGTAAATGTCATGATTAAGTTCATCTTACAGATTCAGGGGGCTCGTTGAACCATATGCGATGCCAAGGTCTTCTGCAAAAGCCGTGACTTTACCTGGAAAAGGCAGGTAAAACAGGGAGTTTATAAATACCAAAAATAATATAGGTCCCAAAACGGACCCTTGGGGAACACCAACGTTCAGTACCCGAGGGTTACTAAGGAAATCCCCAATACGAACTCTTTGTATACGGTTCTTTAAATATGAAGCAAACCAATTGTGGATAAATCCACGAAATCCTGCGTCATATAATTTATCCAAAAGAATTTCATGAACAACTGTGTCAAAAACTTTTGTAATATCAACAAAGAGGCAATCACAAAACTTGCTTTCATCCCAACATTCGTTTCTTTATAGCTTTTTCAAAAACTTTCGAAATTGAAGAAAGCAAGGGAATGGGCCTGTTGTTATTGTTTTCGTCTCGATTTCCTTTCTTAAAGAGAGGTAGTACTTTATAATTGTGTGAATTCAGACCTACGTATATAGTTTTTAAGAATGTTTACGAGTCGTAAGCCTTAGAACAACTTCCCAACTTTCAAAACGCAGTTCATTATTAAGAAAAGTATAGTTTATGTTAGTAGCAGTTTGCGAAACAATATTACTTTTACTTTTTATATCAGAAAAGCCTTTAAATAAATTACCTGTCATACAATGGTCAGATATTTGCAAGTCAACTGAAATTGGCCTAGTTAATAAAAATAATAATAATAATAATAAAATAAAATAATCCATATACCTTACCTTACCTTACCTTAGGTGGCGCTACAGTCCGGGGTGGTCCTGGGCCTCAACCAACAAGCTTCTCCAGCCAGCTTGGTCCCTAGCTAGCTGTCTCCAGTTTCGCACGTGGAGTCGGTTGAGGTCCTCTTCCACTTATGTGCGCCACCTGAGTCTCGGTCTTCCTCTACTGCGCCGTCCCTCTGCGGTGGATTCGAAGATTTTCCGGGCCGGAGCATTGATGTCCATCCGCTCTATATGACTCAGCCATCTGGGGCGTTGAATTTTTACTCTTTTGGCTAGGTCTGTGTCGCTGTACAGCCGGTAAAATTCTTCATTGTATCTTCTTCTCCACTCTCCGTTTATGCATAGGGGACCAAAAATCACCCGGAGAATGTTTCTCTCGAAACAGCCTAAAGTGTCCTCATCCGATTTTGACAGCGTCCATGCGTCTGCACCATAGAGCAGGACTGGGATGATGAGGGTCTTATAAAGGGACAGTTTAGTGGCCCGAGAGAGTTTTCCATCGTCATTTTACACAGGCGGACGAGTTTGGCAGGGATGTTAAAACTGCACATTGCTGTATATAACTCGTCTCTATAAATGCTGTCGTACGCGGCTTTGAAATCGATGAAAAGGTGGTGGGTATCGATTTGAAGTTCTTGAGTTTTTTCCAAGATCTGCCGTAATATGAATATTTGATCGATAGTGGATTTCCTGGCCTAAAACCGCACTGATATTGACCTATCAGGTTGTTGACGAATGGCTTTAGGCGTTCACACAATACAGCAGAAAAATCCTTTTTTAAGGATCGGGCAAATTATGCTGAGATTCCATTCATCGGACATGCTTTCTTCTAACCATATCTTGCTTATGAGTTGGTGCATACTTATAGCCAAGTCATCGCCTGTAGCTTTGAAGAGCTCGGCAGCTAGGCCATCGGCTCCGGCGGCTTTGTCGCTCTTAAGTTTAGATATAGCTAGCTTTATTTCATCCAGATGTGGTGGTCGGAATTTTTGGTCTACTTCGCCCAGATAAAGTGGACCATTCTGCCTGACAGCGGAATTCGTTTCGTCATCGCCGTTATACATTCTGTAGAAATGGTTTTTCCATATTCTCAGCATCGACTGCGATTGCACTACGATGTTCCCTTGATCGTCTTTGCAAGCTTGAGTTCGAGCTGTGTACTTTTGACAATTTCTTTGTACCTTTTGGTAAAACTTTCGAACTTCATTCCTGCAATAACAGCTCTCCATTTCGTCGATCGCGCCCTTCTCATGTTCCCTTTTTTCTTTCTGAGAAGGCGGTGTTCCTCTTTCGTCTTCTGCTCGTGCACGGGTAGTTCTGGTCCTTCTTTGCAGCGCCGCCTTGTATGCTTCTTGTTTAGCTGCGTGTGCTTGCCGACACTCATCATCAAACCAGGGGTTTCGTTGTGGTGGCGATTTCTCTGGAGATTTCTTGCGATTGCAGCCTTCCGTCCTCTTCGTTGTCCTTATTTCGTTTGTAGGGTTCGTCATCAGTGAATCCGTCCGTATCCGAGGCTTGTTGTTGCTTCGCAACTAGTTGTTTTAAGCGTGGCCTAGAAGTTACCACGATGGCACAACCCCCAACCTAGAGGACCAGGTCCTTATTGTGACTCCAAGAAAGAAGAGCCGGATAAACCGCTCCTTATAAGCCCGAGCTCCGAAAACGTCGTAGTAGCACATATACGGTGTTCACTAAGTAGTTCAACCTGACCAGAACTGTAGACGACACCGTTGATTCCATCTAGATAATTCTTCCGCTGCCGCCTGGATGGAAGGAGTAGTGCCTTAGTGGTAACACTCCTCCCTCTCTCGTTTACTGCCACCAACAACCTTCCAAAGGGGTTGGAACCCAATCTCCAGTTGAGGTACTAGGCACCCGATGTTCACCACGTGGAGGTGAGAGTAGGAGTTGATAGACAGGGGTGATATATCTACCCTTTGAACATCAAAATAAATCCACATCTCAGATACAAATATAACGTCTGGCAAGTACTCAAACGCTTCCAAATTACAAACTGATAGATCAAAGTTTTGCCTTAAGCTGCGGATATTTTGATGAACAACAAAAAAAGGTTTGCTCTCACTAGATTTACAGCGAAATTTTTATCAGAACTACTTTTAATTGTCACAGTGGTAGAGTCATTGTTATCTAGTTCAAAGTAATTTTTTATGTTAAACATTATAAATATAAATTTATTAAAAATAAAACAAAACAATTCAGTCGTGCAATTTGACTAAATCGTCAAACGAAATAATTGCAATAACTCTACCACTTTTAACTTTACGTAACAGGATTCGAGAATTTTGAAACCACAAATATTTAAAGGAGATGGCCTATTTTTTGGCCCAGTGAATGAATCTACTATCAAATGAAAGGTGATATTAAGGACATTATGTGGGTCAAATATTTTTAAATTAAAAAAATTGACTAATTCAGAAGCAGAATTTCACTTATTTTTCCGGCAAAACTGCTTATATTTTCCGATGTAAGATACGTAGGGAAATGAATTATCAAATGAAAGATATTTTTCTACCTTTTCATCGTAATAAAAATAATTTTTTTTACATACACTATATTCTCCAATATTTAGTTTTAATTTATTAGAAATCAAGTTTTTTTTACTTACTTTTTAAACGTCAATATTTTAAAAAAATCTGCAGTGATTCATAATTTTTTAACATCATCAAAGATTATTTATTTACCTTTAATTTGATATATAATTTAGTGCCCTTTCTTAAATAAAAACTAAGTTTTGAACAAACTTACACTAAAAAGCATATTAACATGCACTATGTGTTATGTACTTTTTCGTTTAGCGTTCTTTTTTATAATTCCTTAAGCAAAAAAAGCAAAATATGTATTATTTATTACTTACTTTTAGCCTGATAAGCAACATTTATATTGATGACAATCTAAGTGATGTTATTTAAGAAAACATGCATCATGCTACTTCGAACATAGAGTCCATGTAAAAAACTTACCGTTTTCTTTTTATTTTTGCAAATGTAAATATGATTTGATAAAGCCTCTCTTCGACGATGCGTGTTTGCTGATTGCCAAAGGAGTGAACCACTTCGATTTCCACAGGAAATAAGAAAAAGGTTATTAATTGACCACAAATATGTTAAGTTACAAATATGTAACTTCCATCTTACATCGTGTGATTGGACAAATCTCGTAGAAGGTAATACTTTGTGTGACTTTACTGGAGAGCAAATGGATGAAAAACACTTACTAACATTGCCTTAAAGCAAGTTGATTTTAATAACATAGGTAATATGAATCCTTTTTTATGCCATTATTAGATGCCCGGATTGGAGCCCAGAGCAGTTTACAGAACTGCACAGCTTTGTTCCCGCATTGAAAAGTATTGAACTATTGACTTTTTTATCAAAATTAAAATCCGGTGATAGCGATCGTAGGCTTTCATCCCTTTTAAACGTCCCTCGCGCAACACTAGAACGATACTTGTCTACAACTAAGAGCAGTTTGTTAATTTGTTTTGTGTCCTTTAACTTGGGCCTGGAAAATATGTCTATTCAGAACGTAGCTAGTCGAAACAATATGATTCCAAATGGACTTTTTGGCAACATGCAGTTAAATGAAAATGACCAACCAGCCATAATATTATGTGACGGAACTTATGGTTACCTCCAAAAAAGTTCAAATTATAGTTTCCAAAAAGAAAGATATAGTCTGCATAAGTTTCAGAATTTAGTTAAACCCTTTATGATGACATGCTGTGACGGCTATATAATAATGGCGTATACGGACCTTATGCAGCAACTGATGCTGATGCAACAATTACGAACATTCTTTTTAGAGATGAATATGGGAACATGAGGCGTTTTGTTAGAGAAAATGATGTTTTTATTCTAGACAGAGGTTTCAGGGATGCTATTTCAAGCCTAGAATCTTACGGGTACAAAGCTCACATGCCTGAAACTGTTCTGGAAGGGAATAATCCGCTGAAAACACCTCAAGCTAACAAGACAAGATGTTTTACAATGGTAAGATGGATTGTGGCAGTTGTCAATGGACGCTTTAAGAGAGATTTTAAGCTATTCCGCCAAAACTTTTTTAATTTAGCTACTCGTCATTTAATGGATGATTAAAAAATTGCAGCTGTAATCCTTACTAAGTTCCAAGACAATACAGATGCTAGCATTTTACTGGAGTTCGCTTTGAGTAGATTAAATACTCCTACCATTTAGGCGATTTTGTTAAGGAAAATAACTTAAATAGAACTAGGGCAGTGTTTCGTCGAATTAACGGACATATTTCAAGCTTAAATAACTTTCCTTTGCTTGATTTGACAGAGCTTCGTAAAATATCATTGGGAAATTATCAAATCAAACAAGCTCGCTCTTATTGTGGGGAACATCTGAAAAGCAACGGAAGTTATATAATAGAAGTTTGTGAAAATGTAATTAGAATCAATTCTGCACATGAAAGCCTGGTTGGAAACAATTATTTACTTAGAGGTCGCATTAAATCTCGACATATCAGTGGGAAAATATATTTTACATACATCCTCTTGAGTAATGAATCTGATGTAGCCAATAGTTGCAACGCAATAGAAGCGTAATATTGCAATTGTCTTGTAGGAATGAGAATTGTTGGTTGTTGCGCTCATGTTATGAGTATTTTGTGGTACTTAGGATTTGCTCGTCCCCAATAAAATATAAACATATAAATACTATTTTAAAACAAAACATGCTTTAACTTTTAAACAAAAATATTAAGCGGAAAAAGTCATTTAATATATTTTGTAGAAAATTTAATTCGCTACAAGTTTGTGATATAACTTTTTTAATCTAGGATACAAATTACGAGAGTTACGAGTAAAAATAGAAATGAAAACTAAAAACAAAATGGCGGCTTACTGACAACAGGTGCATGTGTTCAAAATGTGTTTTTTGATTCATGTACTAGTATTCTTTCAAATACTAAAGTCAAATTTCGTCTGCGACTTTTTCCCAGAACACCATATATATTGATAATAAGAAACCAAAATGCACTGTACTGCTAAAGAACGGGTTTCTCGATCTTATATGCGCTGCAGAACGAGAACGGTTATTTTAGTAAAAAACTGTTTAGACAAAAATATAGGTAATTGGAAGATCTACCACTTTTATTACAAACGTTTTTCAATTTAACTGATACAAAAAAAATTATGAGAAATATAAAATAATCTACACTTATTTTTTTAACAAAATGTACTATATTTTATAAACAAAAACATGTAGCTAAAAGTCATTTGACATTTTTTGTAGAAAATTTAATTTCCTACAAGTTTGTCATATAACTTTTTTATCTGGAATACAAATTACGAGAGTAACGAGTAAAAATATAAATGAACACTAAAAACAAAATGGCGGCTTACTGATAACATGTGCTTGTGTGCAAAATGTGTTTTTTGGCTCGTGTACTAGTACTCTTTCGAATACCTAAGTCAAATATCATCTGTAAATTATTTTCCAGCAAAAGTCTAAATGCCCCGGACTATATATAATTCATCCAGATTATTTGGTACAACATTTTTATGCAACTTCGATGTTGTTGTGATCAAAATCAAGTAGAAATGCTTTAACTTTGTTTATGAATTTGTTGTGATTTCTTTGTATTCTTATTTCAAGAGGAAGACGATTAAAGAGTTTACATGATACAACTGAGAAGGAATTTCTGTAATGAGTGGTGTGAACAACTGGAATTTCAACAACATGGCGATTTAAGCTACGCAAGTAACGCGAATGGAAAATTGGAGTTTGCATATAGCCAGCTTTCACAAAAAATAACTAAGAGACTTTAAAAAAGAATAAGTGTCTTACTGGAAATATATCCAGAGACCTAAATAAACCCTTGGCATGAACGAGCCGATGTGCATTACAAATTCTTCTAATGTCACACTTTTGTAAAACGAGAAGTGACTTAAGAGTTAAGATTGGTCAGATATGCACCCCCTCAACAAATAATTCCATATTGTAATTTTAAATGGAAGATTCCATGGTAAACAGTTTTAAGTGTCTTTTTAGAGCAAAACTTTTTCCTAACGGAAGAGCGCAACCACTACTTCAAGTCCGATATATGTTGTGTCCAACTCATGTTTTGGTCGATAGTAGTACCGAGGTATTTAAAGTTCTTAACTACTTCAATTTCAAAACATTTCGAGCTACAAGCGGAATTTTCGTTAAAAACTTTTCCGGACGCTGCTATACAATTGCAATCATTAATTTTAAAACGCTGGCAATCATAAGAGTGGAAATCAATATCAACATGAAGTGGTTCATAACTCAAACTGAAAAACATTAGTTTGGTTTTCCTACTTACAATTAACCTGTGTGTTGCAAACCATATTCTCAGCAAGTAAATGTCATGATTAAGTTCATCTTACAGATTCAGGGGGCTCGTTGAACCATATGCGATGCCAAGGTCTTCTGCAAAAGCCGTGACTTTACCTGGAAAAGGCAGGTAAAACAGTGAGTTTATAAATACCAAAAATAGTATAGGTCCCAAAACGGACCCTTGGGGAACACCAACGTTTAGTACCTGAGGGTTACTAAGGAAATCCCCAATACGAACTCTTTGTATACGGTTCTTTAAATATGAAGCAAACCAATTGTGGATAAATTCACGAAATCCTGCGTCATATAATTTATCCAAAAGAATTTCATGAACAACTGTGTCAAAAACTTTTGTAATATCAACAAAGAGGCAATCACAAAACTTGCTTTCATCCCAACATTCGTTTCTTTATAGCTTTTTCAAAAACTTTCGAAATTGAAGAAAGCAAGGGAATGGGCTTGTAGTTATTGTTTTCATCTCGATTTCCTTTCTTAAAGAGAGGTAGTACTTTATAATTGTGTGAATTCAGACCTACGTATATAGTTTTTAAGAATGTTTACGAGTCGTAAGCCTTAGAAGCATCCTCCTCAGTTAGAACAACTTCCCAACTTTCAAAACGCAGTTCATTATTAAGAAAAGTATAGTTTATGTTAGTAGCAGTTTGCGAAACAATATTACTTTTACTTTTTATATCAGAAAAGCCTTTAAATAAATTACCTGTCATACAATGGTCAGATATTTGCAAGTCAAAGTTGACACCAGTACACTGACTCAAGTGGATTCTCGAAAATCGACCGAAGACATGATCAATGCATGTAACTGAAATTGGCCTAGTTAAAAATAATAATAATAATAATAATAAAATAAAATAATCCATATACCTTACCTTACCTTACCTTAGGTGGCGCTACAGTCCGGGGTGATCCTGGGCCTCAACCAACAAGCTTCTCCAGCCAACTCGGTTCCTAGCTAGCTGTCTCCAGTTTCGCACGTGGAGTCGGTTGAGTTCCTCTTCCACTTATGTGCGCCACCTGAGTCTCGGTCTTCCTCTACTGCGCCGTCCCTCTGCGGTGGATTCGAAGATTTTCCGGGCCGGAGCATTGATGTCCATCCGCTCTATATGACTCAGCCATCTGGGACGTTGAATTTTTTCTCTTTTGGCTAGGTCTGTGTCGCTGTACAGCCGGTAAAATTCTTCATTGTATCTTCTTCTCCACTCTCTGTTTATGCATACGGGACCAAAAATCACCCGGAGAATGTTTCTCTCGAAACAGCCTAAAGTGTCCTCATCCGCTTTTGACAGCGTCCATGCGTCTGCACCATAGAGCAGGACTGGGATGATGAGGGTCTTATAAAGGGACAGTTTAGTTGCCCGAGAGAGGGCTTTGCTACTCAATTGCCTTCTAAGCCCGAAGAAGCAGTGATTGGCAAGAGTTATTCTTCGTTTGATTTCAGCGCTGGTGTTGTTATCTGAGTAAATAGCGGAGCCCAGGTAGACAAAGTCCCTAACTACCTCCAAGTTATAGCTGTCTATGGTGATGTTTTGTCCAAGACGTCGATATTGGGTGTCGCTTCTTGATGACAGCATAAACTTGGTTTTGCCCTCATTGACTGCTAAACCCATCTTCGCCGCTTACGTCTCAATACTCACAAAAGCGCCACTGACATCACGCTGCGTTCTTCCGATTATGTCAATATCGTCGGCGTATGTGAGTAATCGGACGGACTTTTGAAAGATCGTGCCTTTGGTGTTGGTGTGAGAGTTCTGCACTATTCTTTCAAGTATGATGTTGAAAAAGACACATGACAGCGCATCGCCTTGTCTAAATCCTTTTTTGACTTCAAAGGTGTCGGTGAGGTCTTTACCGACCTTGACGGAACAGCGTGAGTTTTCCATCGTCATTTTACACAGGCGGACGAGTTTGGCAGGGATGTTAAAACTGCACATGCTGTATATAACTCGTCTCTATAAATGCTGTCGTACGCGGCTTTGAAATCGATGAAAAGGTGGTGGGTATCGATTTGAAGTTCTTGAGTTTTTTCCAAGATCTGCCGTAATATGAATATTTGATCGATAGTGGATTTCCTGGCCTAAAACCGCACTGATATGGACCTATCAGGTTGTTGACGAATGGCTTTAGGCGTTCACACAATACAGCAGAAAATATCCTTTTTTAAGTATCGGGCAAATTATGCTGAGATTCCATTCATCGGGCATGCTTTCTTCTAACCATATCTTGCTTATGAGTTGGTGCATACTTATAGCCAAGTCATCGCCTGTAGCTTTGAAGAGCTCGGCAGCTAGGCCATCGGCTCCGGCGGCTTTGTCGCTCTTAAGTTTAGATATAGCTAGCTTTATTTCATCCAGATGTGGTGGTCGGAATTTTTGGTCTACTTCGCCCAGATAAAGTGGACCATTCTGCCTGACAGCGGAATTCGTTTCGTCATCGCCGTTATACATTCTGCAGAAATGGTTTTTCCATATTCTCAGCATCGACTGCGATTGCACTACGATGTTCCCTTGATCGTCTTTGCAAGCTTGAGTTCGAGCTCTGTACTTTTGACAATTTCTTTGTACCTTTTGGTAAAACTTTCGAACTTCATTCCTGCAATAACAGCTCTCCATTTCGTCGATCGCGCCCTTCTCATGTTCCCTTTTTTCTTTCTGAGAAGGCGGTGTTCCTCTTTCGTCTTCTGCTCGTGCACGGGTAGTTCTGGTCCTTCTTTGCAGCGCCGCCTTGTATGCTTCTTGTTTAGCTGCGTGTGCTTACCGACACTCATCATCAAACCAGGGGTTTCGTTGTGGTGGCGATTTCTCTGGAGATTTCTTGCGATTGCAGCCTTCTGTCCTTTTCGTTGTCCTTATTTCGTTTGTGGTGGTTGGGTGCTGTATGAATAGGGTAGGCACTGAAAGGCATCAAACTGGTGATGCACAGTCGCTGCAACTATATCGTACACATCAATTGTGCTTATTTTACCTCCCCGCCGTAACCATCGGGTACTGGTCTGTCCATCCGGACATTCCTGCTAAACTTATAAGCGCGAGTGTTGAATACAGAAAAAATAGCAACACTATAATGTTCTGCTTTAATGACTGTTCTGATCGATTCGCAGAAGTCTTGCACGAGCCCCTCAGAAAGAGGACGTACGGCGGATGAGCCCAACCAATTGGACCAACGGTGGCGTCAACAGTCAACGAAGCAGACGCCCTAATGAGCTACTTCGACGTATTTGGAGATAAGGTCATTAGGACAATTCAATGCAAGTCAGGGCATTGAAATAGAGATGGTGGCGGATGAACCCTTAATGGGCCAACGGCAGCGCTCATATCCCCGAAGTGGGTTACTGACTCCGGATTCTCCGGTTCCTTTTGTCCAAGGAATCCAACAAAGGACCTGGCCCTCCAGGTTGGGGGTTGTGGGTGGGGTTAACAACCCTGCCACGGAAAAAAGAAAAAGTTGCGAAGCGACCAATAGCCTCGGAAAAGGACGGATTTACTGTTGACGACCCGGAAAAACGAATCAAGGACAACGACCTTCGGATCTGCACGTGGAATGTTAGAACTCTTAACAGACCACGTGCATCCAAACAACTAGCGGAGGCCCTAGACTGCTACAGAGCAGGAATTACTGCCATCCAGGAAGTGCGATGGAATGGGCCGGGCAAAAGGAGGATGAAAAACTGTGACGTGTACTACGGTGATTGCGCAAGAAGACCACAGCGTTTATTTGGGTTCGGATTCGTCATAAGCGGTAGACTTAGGCAAGAAGTCTTGGGCTTTCGACACGTAAGTGAGCGACTTGTGACAATCCGTATCAAGGCTAAATTCGCCAACATTAGCCTAATATGCGCTCATGCCCCCACAGAGGACAAAGATGACGCCAACAAGGATGACTTCTATGAGCTCCTCGACAAAACCTATGAGCAATACCCTAAATACGACGTTAAGATCGTACTAGGCGATTTTAATGCCAAAATAGGTAAAGAGGAAATCTTTGGTAGGACTGTCGGAAAACATAGTCTACACGACACAACGTCTGAAAACGGACTTAGGCTAATTGACTTCGCAGCGGCACATAACGTCACCATTGCAAGCACCCGGTTTCCTCATCTCGATATACACAAAGGGACTTAGCGACACCCAGATCAAAGAACCGTCAATCAGATTGATCACGTTGCGATCGATGCAAGACACGCCTCCAGTATCTTGGATATTCGCACCTTCCGAGCAGCTAACATCGACTCGGATCACTACCTTGTTGCAGCAAAGGTAAGAATGCGAATAACCCGAACTCCACAACAACGGAGTAATACTGTGAGGAAGTATGACGTCGGAAAGCTGCAATCGCAAGAAACCGCCAGAACCTATGCCGATCGAATATCCCGTAACCTCTCAAGAAATCCAGTACCGCCAGCATCAAGTGCCGAAGATCAGTGGCAACACTGCCAACAAGCCATCAGAGATGCCGCAACTGATGTGCTAGGTTTCACCAGACCACCACCACGAAACCTCTGGTTTGATGACGAATGCAGACAGGCCCATGCAGCCAAACAAGAGGCATATAAAGCGACGCTGCAAAGAAAGACGAGAGCTGCTCGCGAGCTTTACGAGCAGAAAAGACGGGAAGAACACTGGCTTCTCCAAAAGAAAAAAAGAGAGAGAGAGACAGACAAAACTTCCGTCCACCTGACCAAAATGAAGTAAGGATAGCAATATCTAAACTCAAAAACAACAAAGCTGCTGGACCCGACGGATTACCTGCCGAACTTTTTAAAGCGGCCGGAGATGACCTGGTGGAGTGCATACACCAACTCATCTCTAAAGTTTGGTCAGAAGAAAGTATGCCTGATGAATGGAACCTCAGCATCGTTTGCCCGATCCACAAGAAAGGAGACCCTCTAAGCTGCGCCTACAAGAATAAGTCTCCTGAATATCGCCTACAAGATCCTCTCTGCCGTACTATGTGAACGCCTGAAACCTTTCGTCAGCAACCTGATTGGCCCCTATCAGTGTGGTTTCAGACCAGGAAAGTCCACAATCGATCAAATGTTCACGCTAAGGCAGATCCTGGAAACCACCCAAGAATTCCAAATCGATACCCACCACCTCTTTATCGATTTTAAGGCCGCGTACGATAGCATTTATAGAGACGAGCTATACAGAGCCATGTCAGGTTTTGGCATTCCCACAAAACTCGTCCGACTGTGCAGGATGACGATGGAGAACTCTCGCTGCTCCGTCAAGGTTGGTTCTGACCTCACAGAAGCTTTTGACGTCAAAAAAGGATTCCGACAAGGTGATGCGCTATCGTGCGATTTCTTCAACTTAATACTTGAAAAAATTATAAGAAACTCGCAAGTCAATTGTAGTGGGACAATTTTTTTTAAGTTTGTGCAATTGCTAGCATACGCTGACGACATAGACATCATTGGCAGAACTCGGCGAGCTGTCACTGGAACGTTTGCTAGCATTGAAGCTGAAGCGGCTAAGATGGGACTAGCAGTCAATGAGGCCAAAACGAAGTACCTGCTGTCCACAAAAAAGGACACACAACACCGGCGGATTGGACAAAACATCACAATAGACAGGTACAACTTTGATGTAGTTAGGGACTTTGTGTACCTCGGATCCGCTATAACATCTGACAACAACATCTCGTCAGAAATAAAGCGAAGAATTACTTTTGCCAATCGCTGTTTCTATGGGCTAGGAAGGCAATTGAGTAGCAAAGCCCTCTCTCGAAAGACAAAGGAGACTCTGTATAAGACCCTAATCATCCCAGTCCTGCTCTATGGCGCCGAGGCATGGACTCTATCTAAAGCGGATGAAGATATCCTTAGTCGTTTCGAGCGTAAGATTCTTCGGAAGATTTTTGGCCCTATCTGCGTTAACGGGCTTTGGAGGAGAAGGTTCAACCAAGAACTATACGAGCTGTACAGCGACATTGACCTGGTCAAAAAAATACGCATATCACGTTTAAGATGGCTAGGTCATGTAGAGCGAATGGACAACAATGCTCCGGCTCGCAGGATCTTCGATTCCATCACAGAGGGTAGACGCAGTCAAGGAAGACCTCGCCTTAGGTGGCGCGCTCAAGTGGAGGACGACCTCAACCAACTTGGAGTGCAAAACTGGAGGCAGCTAGCCAAAGACCAAGTTGGCTGGAGAGGCATGTTGGTTGAGGCCCAGGTTCGTCCCGAACTGTAGCGCCACCTAAGTAAGTAAGTAAGTATTTCGTTTGTAGGGTTCGTCATCAGTGAATCCGCCCGTATCCGAGGCTTGTTGTTGCTTCGCAACTAGTTGTTTTTTAGCGTGGCCTAGAAGTTACCACGATGGCACAACCCCCAACCTGCAGGACCAGGTCCTTTTTGTGACTCCAAGGACGAAGAGCCGGATAAACCGCTCCTTATAAGCCCGAGCTCCGAAAACGTCGTAGTAGCACATATACGGTGTTCACTAAGTAGTTCAACCTGACTAGAACTGTAGACGCCACCGTTGATTCCATCTAGATAATTCTTCCGCTGCCGCCTGGATGGAAGGAGTAGTGCCTTAGTGGTAACACTCCTCCCTCTCTCGTTTACTGCCACCAACAACCTTCCAAAGGGGTTGGAACCCAATCTCCAGTTGAGGTACTAGGCACCCGATGTTCACCACGTGGAGGTGAGAGTAGGAGTTGATAGACAGGGGTGATTTGTGGGTGCTTGCACCCACACACATATCTACCCTTTGAAGATCAAAATAAATCCATATCTCAGATACAAATATAACATCTGGCAAGTACTCAAACGCTTCCAAATTACAAACTGATATATCAAAGTTTTGCCTTAAGCTGCGGATATTTTGATGAACAACAAAAAAAGGTTTGCCCTCACTAGATTTACAGCGAAATTTTTATCAGAACTACCTTTAATTGTCACAGTGGTAGAGTCATTTTTATCTAGTTCAAAGTAATTTTTTATGTTAAACATTATAAATATAAATTTATTAAAAATAAAACAAAACAATTCAGTCGTGCAATTTGACTAAATCGTCAAACGAACTAATTACATTTAACTTTACGTAACAGGATTCGAGAATTTTGAAACCACAAATATTTAAAGGAGATGGCCTGTTTTTTGGCCCAGTGAATGAATATAGTATCAAATGAAAGGTGATATTAAGGACATTATGTGGGTCAAATATTTTTAAAATCGTTCGTGGGGTTTTTGAGATGTTTCGGCTTGAATTTGATTAATTCAGAAGCAGAATTTCACTTATTTTTCCGGCAAAACTGCTTATATTTTCCGATGTAAGATACGTAGGGAAATGAATTTGGTATCAAATGAAAGATATTTTTCTACCTTTTCATCGTAATAAAAATAATTTTTTTACATACACTATATTCTCCAATATTTAGTTTTAATTTATTAGAAATCAAGTTTTTTTTATTTAATTTTTAACCGTCAATATCTAAAAAAAAATCAGCAGTGATTCATAATTTTTTAACATCATCAAAGATTATTTATTTACCTTTAATTTGATATATAATTTAGTGCCCTTTCTTAAATAAAAACTAAGTTTTGAACAAACTTACACTAAAAAGCATATTAACATGCACTATGTGTTATGTAATTTTTCGTTTAGCGTTATTTTTTATAATTCCTTAAGCAAAAAAAGCAAAATATGTATTATTTATTACTTACTTTTAGACTGATAAGCAACATTTATATTGATGACAATCTTAGTGATGTTATTTAAGAAAACATACATCATGCTACTTCGAAAATAGAGTCCATGTAAAAAACTTACCGTTTTCTTTTTATTTTTGCAAATGTAAATATGATTTGATAAAGCCTCTCTTCGACGATGCGTGTTTGCTGATTGCCAAAGGAGTGAACGACTTCGATTTCCACAGGAAATAAGAGAAAGGTTATTAATTGACCACAAATTATATCTGCCGGAAAATACCAGAATATGTAACTTCCATCTTACATCGTGTGATTGGACAAATCTCGTAGAAGGTAATACTTTATGTGACTTTACTGGAGAGCAAATGGATGAAAAACACTTACTAACATTGCCTTAAAGCAAGTTGATTTTCATAACATAGGTAATATGAATCCTTTTTTACGCCGCCATTATTAGATGCCCGGATTGGAGCCCAGAGCAGTTTACCGAACTGCACGGCTTTGTTCCCGCATTGAAAAGTATTGAACTATTGACTTTTTTTATCAAAATTAAGACCCGGTGATAGCGATCGTAGGCTTTCATCCCTTTTAAACGTCCCTCGCGCAACACTAGAACGATACTTGTCTACAGCTAAGAGCAGTTTGTTAATTTGTTTTGTGTCCTTTAACTTGGGCCTGGAAAATAGGTGTATTCAGAACGTAGCTAGTCGAAACGATATGATTCCAAATGGACTTTTTGGCAACACGCAGTTAAATGAAAATGACCAACCAGCCATAATATTATGTGACGGAACTTATGTTTACCTCCAAAAAAGTTCAAATTATAGTTTCCAAAAAGAAAGATATAGTCTGCATAAGTTTCAGAATTTAGTTAAACCCTTTATGATGACATGCTGTATAATAATGGCGTATACGGACCTTATGCAGCAACTGATTCTGATGCAACAATTACGAACATTCTTTTTAGAGATGAATATGGGAACATGAGGCGTTTTGTTAGAGAAAATGATGTTTTTATTCTAGACAGAGGTTTCGGGGATGCTATTTCAAGCCTAGAATCTTACGGGTACAAAGCTCACATGCCTGAAACTGTTCTGGAAGGGAATAATCCGCTGAAAACACCTCAAGCTAACAAGACAAGGTGTTTTACAATGGTAAGATAGATTGTGGCAGTTGTCAATGGACGCTTTAAGAGAGATTTTAAGCTATTCCGCCAAACCTTTTTTAATTTAGCTACTCGTCATTTAATGGATGATTAAAAAATTGCAGCTGCAATCCTTACTAAGTTACAAGACAATGCAGATGCTAGCATTTTACTGGAGTTCTCTTTGAGTAGATTAAATACTCCTAACCATTTAGGCGATTTTGTTAAGGAAAATAACTTAAATAGAACTAGGGCAGTGTTTCGTCGAATTAACGGACATATTTCAAGCTTAAATAACTTTCCTTTGCTTATTGTGGGGAACATCTGAAAAGCAACGGAAGTTATATAATAGAAGTTTGTGAAAATGTAATTAGAATCTATTCTGCACATGAAAGGCTGGTTGGAAACAATTGTTTACTTAGAGGTCGCATTAAATCTCGACATATCAGTGGGAAAATATATTTTACATACATCCTCTTGAGTAATGAATCAGATGTAGCCAATAGTTACAACGCAATAGAAGCGTACTATTGCAATTGTCTTGTAGGAATGAGAATTGTTGGTTGTTGCGCTCATGTTATGAGTATTTTGTGGTACTTAGGATTTGCTCGTCCCCAATAAAATATAAACATATAAATACTATTTTAAAACAAAACATGCTTTAACTTTTAAACAAAAATATTAAGCGGAAAAAGTCATTTAATATATTTTGTAGAAAATTTAATTCGCTACAAGTTTGTGATATAACTTTTTTTATCTAGGATAAAAATTACGAGAGTTACGAGTAAAAATAGAAATGAAAACTAAAAAGAAAATGGCGGCTTACTGACAACAGGTGCATGTGTTCAAAATGTGTTTTTTGATTCATGTACTAGTATTCTTTCAAATACTAAAGTCAAATTTCGTCTGCGACTTTTTCCCAGAACACCATATATATTAATAATAAGAAACCAAAATGCACTGTACTGCTAAAGAACGGTTTTCTCGATCTTATATTCGCTGCAGAACGAGAACGGTTATATTAGTAAGAAAACTGTTTAGACAAAAATATAGGTAATTGGAAGATCTACCACTTTTATCACAAACGTTTTTCAATTTAACTGATACAAAAAAAATTATGAGAAATATAAAATAATCTACACATATTTTTTTAACAAAATGTACTATATTTTATAAACAAGTTTGTCATATAACTTTTTTATCTAGAATACAAATTACGAGAGTAACGAGTAAAAATATAAATGAACACTAAAAACAAAATGGCGGCTTACTGATAACAGGTGCTTGTGTGCAAAATGTGTTTTTTGGCTCGTGTACTAGTACTCTTTCGAATACCTAAGTCAAATATCATTTTTTCCAGCAAAGGTCTAAATGCCCCGGTCTATATATAATTCATTAAGATTATTTGATACAACATTTTTATGCAACCTCGATGTTGTTGTGATCAAAATCAAGTAGAAATGCTTTGACTTTGCTTATGAATTTGTTGTGATTTGTGTGGAAGACGATTAAAGAGTTTACATGATACAACTGAGTAGGAATTTCTGTAATGAGTGGTGTGAACAACTGAAATTTCAACAACATGGCGATTTAAGCTACGCAAGTAACGCGAATGGAAAATTGGAGTTTGCATATAGCCAGCTCTCACAAAAAATAACTAAGAGACTTTAAAAAAGAATAAGTGTCTTACTGGAAATATATCCAGAGACCTAAATAAACCCATGGTATGAACGAGCCGATGTGCATTACAAATTCTTCTAATGTCACACTTTTGTAAAACGAGAAGTGGCTTAAGAGTTAAGATTGGTCAGATATGCACCCCCTCAACAAATAATTCCATATTGTAATTTTAAATGGAAGATTCCATGGTAAACAGTTTTAAGTGTCTTTTTAGAGCAAAACTTTTTCCTAACGGAAGAGCGCAAGCACTACTTCAAGTCCGATATATGTTGTGTCCAACTCATGTTTTGGGCCGATAGTAGTACCGAGGTATTTAAAGTTCTTAACTACTTTAATTTCAAAACATTTCGAACTACAAGCGGAATTTTCGTTAAAAACTTTTCCGGACGCTGCTATACAAGTACAATCATTAATTTAAAAACGCTGGCAATCATAAGAGTGGAAATCAATATCAACATGAAGTGGTTCATAACTCAAACTGAAAAACATTAGTTTGGTTTTCCTACTTACAATTAACCTGTGTGTTGCAAACCATATTCTCAGCAAGTAACTGTCATGATTAAGTTCATCCTACAGATTCAGGGGGCTCGTTGAACCATATGCGATGCCAAGGTCTTCTGCAAAAGCCGTGACTTTACCTGGAAAAGGCAGGTAAAACAGGGAGTTTATAAATACCAAAAATAGTATAGGTCCCAAAACGGACCCTTGGGGAACACCAACGTTCAGTACCTGAGGGTTACTAAGGAAATCCCCAATACGAACTCTTTGTATACGGTTCTTTAAATATGAAGCAAACCAATTGTGGATAAATCCACGAAATCCTGTCATATAATTTATCCAAAAGAATTTCATGAACAACTGTGTCAAAAACTTTTGTAATATCAACAAAGAGGCAATCACAAAACTTGCTTTCATCCCAACATTCGTTTCTTTATAGCTTTTTCCAAAACTTTCGAAATTGAAGAAAGCAAGGGAATGGGCTTGTAGTTATTGTTTTCATCTCGATTTCCTTTCTTAAAGAGAGGTAGTACTTTATAATTGTGTGAATTCAGACCTACGTATATAGTTTTTAAGAATGTTTACGAGTCGTAAGCCTTAGAAGCATCCTCCTCAGTTAGAACAACTTCCCAACTTTAAAAACGCAGTTCATTATTAAGAAAAGTATAGTTTATGTTAGTAGCAGTTTGCGAAACAATATTACTTTTACTTTTTATATCAGAAAAGCCTTTAAATAAATTACCTGTCATACAATGGTCAGATATTTGCAAGTCAAAGTTGACACCAGTACACTGACTCAAGTGGATTCTCGAAAATCGACCGAAGATATGATCAATGCATGTAACTGAAATAGGCCTAGTTAAAATCAATAATAATAATAATAATAATAATAAAATAAAATAATCCATATACCTTACCTTACCTTACCTTAGGTGGCGCTACAGTCCGGGGCGGTCCTGGGCCTCAACCAACAAGCTTCTCCAGCCAGCTCGGTTCCTAGCTAGCTGTCTCCAGTTTCGCACGATTTTCCGGGCCGGAGCATTGATGTCCATCCGCTCTATATGACTCAGCCATCTGGGACGTTGAATTTTTACTCTTTTGGCTAGGTCTGTGTCGCTGTACAGCCGGTAAAATTCTTCATTGTATCTTCTTCTCCACTCTCCGTTTATGCATACGGGACCAAAAATCACCCGGAGAATGTTTCTCTTGAAACAGCCTAAAGTGTCCTCATCCGCTTTTGACAGCGTCCATGCGTCTGCACCATAGAGCAGGACTGGGATGATGAGGGTCTTATAAAGGGACAGTTTAGTTGCCCGAGAGAGGGCTTTGCTACTCAATTGCCTTCTAAGCCCGAAGAAGCAGCGATTGGCAAGAGTTATTCTTCGTTTGATTTCAGCGCTGGTGTTGTTATCTGAGTTAATAGCGGAGCCCAGGTAACAAAATCCCTAACTACCTCCAAGTTATAGCTGTCTATGGTGATGTTTTGTCCAAGACGTCGATATTGGGTGTCGCTTCTTGATGACAGCATAAACTTGGTTTTGCCCTCATTGACTGCTAAACCCATCTTCGCCGTTTCCGTCTCAGTACTCACAAAAGCGCCACTGACATCACGCTGCGTTCTTCCGATTATGTCAATATCGTCGGCGTATGTGAGTAATCGGACGGACTTTTGAAAGATCGTGCCTTTGGTGTTGGTGTGAGAGTTCTGCACTATTCTTTCAAGTATGATGTTGAAAAAGACACATGACAGCGCATCGCCTTGTCTAAATCCTGTGCGGATTCGTCATAAGAGGTAGACTTAGGCAAGAAGTCTTGGGCTTTCTATTGACTTTTTTATCAAAATTAAGACCCGGTGATAGCGATCGTAGGCTTTCATCCCTTTTAAACGTCCCTCGCGCAACACTAGAACGATACTTGTCTACAGCTAAGAGCAGTTTGTTAATTTGTTTTGTGTCCTTTAACTTGGGCCTGGAAAATAGGTGTATTCAGAACGTAGCTAGTCGAAACAATATGATTCCAAATGGACTTTTTGGCAACACGCAGTTAAATGAAAATGACCAACCAGCCATAATATTATGTGACGGAACTTATGTTTGCCTCCAAAAAAGTTCAAATTATAGTTTCCAAAAAGAAAGATATAGTCTGCATAGGTTTCAGAATTTAGTTAAACCCTTTATGATGACATGCTGTATAATAATGGCGTATACGGACCTTATGCAGCAACTGATTCTGATGCAACAATTACGAACATTCTTTTTAGAGATGAATATGGGAACATGAGGCGTTTTGTTAGAGAAAATGATGTTTTTATTCTAGACAGAGGTTTCGGGGATGCTATTTCAAGCCTAGAATCTTACGGGTACAAAGCTCACATGCCTGAAACTGTTCTGGAAGGGAATAATCCGCTGAAAACACCTCAAGCTAACAAGACAAGGTGTTTTACAATGGTAAGATAGATTGTGGCAGTTGTCAATGGACGCTTTAAGAGAGATTTTAAGCTATTCCGCCAAACCTTTTTTAATTTAGCTACTCGTCATTTAATGGATGATTAAAAAATTGCAGCTGCAATCCTTACTAAGTTACAAGACAATGCAGATGCTAGCATTTTACTGGAGTTCGCTTTGAGTAGATTAAATACTCCTAACCATTTAGGCGATTTTGTTAAGGAAAATAACTTAAATAGAACTAGGGCAGTGTTTCGTCGAATTAACGGACATATTTCAAGCTTAAATAACTTTCCTTTGCTTATTGTGGGGAACATCTGAAAAGCAACGGAAGTTATATAATAGAAGTTTGTGAAAATGTAATTAGAATCTATTCTGCACATGAAAGCCTGGTTGGAAACAATTGTTTACTTAGAGGTCGCATTAAATCTCGACATACAAGCTTCTCCAGCCAGCTCGGTTCCTAGCTAGCTGTCTCCAGTTTCGCACGATTTTCCGGGCCGGAGCATTGATGTCCATCCGCTCTATATGACTCAGCCATCTGGGACGTTGAATTTTTACTCTTTTGGCTAGGTCTGTGTCGCTGTACAGCCGGTAAAATTCTTCATTGTATCTTCTTCTCCACTCTCCGTTTATGCATACGGGACCAAAAATCACCCGGAGAATGTTTCTCTTGAAACAGCCTAAAGTGTCCTCATCCGCTTTTGACAGCGTCCATGCGTCTGCACCATAGAGCAGGACTGGGATGATGAGGGTCTTATAAAGGGACAGTTTAGTTGCCCGAGAGAGGGCTTTGCTACTCAATTGCCTTCTAAGCCCGAAGAAGCAGCGATTGGCAAGAGTTATTCTTCGTTTGATTTCAGCGCTGGTGTTGTTATCTGAGTTAATAGCGGAGCCCAGGTAACAAAATCCCTAACTACCTCCAAGTTATAGCTGTCTATGGTGATGTTTTGTCCAAGACGTCGATATTGGGTGTCGCTTCTTGATGACAGCATAAACTTGGTTTTGCCCTCATTGACTGCTAAACCCATCTTCGCCGTTTCCGTCTCAGTACTCACAAAAGCGCCACTGACATCACGCTGCGTTCTTCCGATTATGTCAATATCGTCGGCGTATGTGAGTAATCGGACGGACTTTTGAAAGATCGTGCCTTTGGTGTTGGTGTGAGAGTTCTGCACTATTCTTTCAAGTATGATGTTGAAAAAGACACATGACAGCGCATCGCCTTGTCTAAATCCTGTGCGGATTCGTCATAAGAGGTAGACTTAGGCAAGAAGTCTTGGGCTTTCTATTGACTTTTTTATCAAAATTAAGACCCGGTGATAGCGATCGTAGGCTTTCATCCCTTTTAAACGTCCCTCGCGCAACACTAGAACGATACTTGTCTACAGCTAAGAGCAGTTTGTTAATTTGTTTTGTGTCCTTTAACTTGGGCCTGGAAAATAGGTGTATTCAGAACGTAGCTAGTCGAAACAATATGATTCCAAATGGACTTTTTGGCAACACGCAGTTAAATGAAAATGACCAACCAGCCATAATATTATGTGACGGAACTTATGTTTGCCTCCAAAAAAGTTCAAATTATAGTTTCCAAAAAGAAAGATATAGTCTGCATAGGTTTCAGAATTTAGTTAAACCCTTTATGATGACATGCTGTATAATAATGGCGTATACGGACCTTATGCAGCAACTGATTCTGATGCAACAATTACGAACATTCTTTTTAGAGATGAATATGGGAACATGAGGCGTTTTGTTAGAGAAAATGATGTTTTTATTCTAGACAGAGGTTTCGGGGATGCTATTTCAAGCCTAGAATCTTACGGGTACAAAGCTCACATGCCTGAAACTGTTCTGGAAGGGAATAATCCGCTGAAAACACCTCAAGCTAACAAGACAAGGTGTTTTACAATGGTAAGATAGATTGTGGCAGTTGTCAATGGACGCTTTAAGAGAGATTTTAAGCTATTCCGCCAAACCTTTTTTAATTTAGCTACTCGTCATTTAATGGATGATTAAAAAATTGCAGCTGCAATCCTTACTAAGTTACAAGACAATGCAGATGCTAGCATTTTACTGGAGTTCGCTTTGAGTAGATTAAATACTCCTAACCATTTAGGCGATTTTGTTAAGGAAAATAACTTAAATAGAACTAGGGCAGTGTTTCGTCGAATTAACGGACATATTTCAAGCTTAAATAACTTTCCTTTGCTTATTGTGGGGAACATCTGAAAAGCAACGGAAGTTATATAATAGAAGTTTGTGAAAATGTAATTAGAATCTATTCTGCACATGAAAGCCTGGTTGGAAACAATTGTTTACTTAGAGGTCGCATTAAATCTCGACATACAAGCTTCTCCAGCCAGCTCGGTTCCTAGCTAGCTGTCTCCAGTTTCGCACGATTTTCCGGGCCGGAGCATTGATGTCCATCCGCTCTATATGACTCAGCCATCTGGGACGTTGAATTTTTACTCTTTTGGCTAGGTCTGTGTCGCTGTACAGCCGGTAAAATTCTTCATTGTATCTTCTTCTCCACTCTCCGTTTATGCATACGGGACCAAAAATCACCCGGAGAATGTTTCTCTTGAAACAGCCTAAAGTGTCCTCATCCGCTTTTGACAGCGTCCATGCGTCTGCACCATAGAGCAGGACTGGGATGATGAGGGTCTTATAAAGGGACAGTTTAGTTGCCCGAGAGAGGGCTTTGCTACTCAATTGCCTTCTAAGCCCGAAGAAGCAGCGATTGGCAAGAGTTATTCTTCGTTTGATTTCAGCGCTGGTGTTGTTATCTGAGTTAATAGCGGAGCCCAGGTAACAAAATCCCTAACTACCTCCAAGTTATAGCTGTCTATGGTGATGTTTTGTCCAAGACGTCGATATTGGGTGTCGCTTCTTGATGACAGCATAAACTTGGTTTTGCCCTCATTGACTGCTAAACCCATCTTCGCCGTTTCCGTCTCAGTACTCACAAAAGCGCCACTGACATCACGCTGCGTTCTTCCGATTATGTCAATATCGTCGGCGTATGTGAGTAATCGGACGGACTTTTGAAAGATCGTGCCTTTGGTGTTGGTGTGAGAGTTCTGCACTATTCTTTCAAGTATGATGTTGAAAAAGACACATGACAGCGCATCGCCTTGTCTAAATCCTGTGCGGATTCGTCATAAGAGGTAGACTTAGGCAAGAAGTCTTGGGCTTTCTATTGACTTTTTTATCAAAATTAAGACCCGGTGATAGCGATCGTAGGCTTTCATCCCTTTTAAACGTCCCTCGCGCAACACTAGAACGATACTTGTCTACAGCTAAGAGCAGTTTGTTAATTTGTTTTGTGTCCTTTAACTTGGGCCTGGAAAATAGGTGTATTCAGAACGTAGCTAGTCGAAACAATATGATTCCAAATGGACTTTTTGGCAACACGCAGTTAAATGAAAATGACCAACCAGCCATAATATTATGTGACGGAACTTATGTTTGCCTCCAAAAAAGTTCAAATTATAGTTTCCAAAAAGAAAGATATAGTCTGCATAGGTTTCAGAATTTAGTTAAACCCTTTATGATGACATGCTGTATAATAATGGCGTATACGGACCTTATGCAGCAACTGATTCTGATGCAACAATTACGAACATTCTTTTTAGAGATGAATATGGGAACATGAGGCGTTTTGTTAGAGAAAATGATGTTTTTATTCTAGACAGAGGTTTCGGGGATGCTATTTCAAGCCTAGAATCTTACGGGTACAAAGCTCACATGCCTGAAACTGTTCTGGAAGGGAATAATCCGCTGAAAACACCTCAAGCTAACAAGACAAGGTGTTTTACAATGGTAAGATAGATTGTGGCAGTTGTCAATGGACGCTTTAAGAGAGATTTTAAGCTATTCCGCCAAACCTTTTTTAATTTAGCTACTCGTCATTTAATGGATGATTAAAAAATTGCAGCTGCAATCCTTACTAAGTTACAAGACAATGCAGATGCTAGCATTTTACTGGAGTTCTCTTTGAGTAGATTAAATACTCCTAACCATTTAGGCGATTTTGTTAAGGAAAATAACTTAAATAGAACTAGGGCAGTGTTTCGTCGAATTAACGGACATATTTCAAGCTTAAATAACTTTCCTTTGCTTATTGTGGGGAACATCTGAAAAGCAACGGAAGTTATATAATAGAAGTTTGTGAAAATGTAATTAGAATCTATTCTGCACATGAAAGGCTGGTTGGAAACAATTGTTTACTTAGAGGTCGCATTAAATCTCGACATATCAGTGGGAAAATATATTTTACATACATCCTCTTGAGTAATGAATCAGATGTAGCCAATAGTTACAACGCAATAGAAGCGTACTATTGCAATTGTCTTGTAGGAATGAGAATTGTTGGTTGTTGCGCTCATGTTATGAGTATTTTGTGGTACTTAGGATTTGCTCGTCCCCAATAAAATATAAACATATAAATACTATTTTAAAACAAAACATGCTTTAACTTTTAAACAAAAATATTAAGCGGAAAAAGTCATTTAATATATTTTGTAGAAAATTTAATTCGCTACAAGTTTGTGATATAACTTTTTTTATCTAGGATAAAAATTACGAGAGTTACGAGTAAAAATAGAAATGAAAACTAAAAACAAAATGGCGGCTTACTGACAACAGGTGCATGTGTTCCAAATGTGTTTTTTGATTCATGTACTAGTATTCTTTCAAATACTAAAGTCAAATTTCGTCTGCGACTTTTTCCCAGAACACCATATATATTAATAATAAGAAACCAAAATGCACTGTACTGCTAAAGAACGGTTTTCTCGATCTTATATTCGCTGCAGAACGAGAACGGTTATTTTAGTAAGAAAACTGTTTAGACAAAAATATAGGTAATTGGAAGATCTACCACTTTTATCACAAACGTTTTTCAATTTAACTGATACAAAAAAAATTATGAGAAATATAAAATAATCTACACCTATTTTTTTAACAAAATTTACTATATTTTATAAACAAGTTTGTCATATAACTTTTTTATCTAGAATACAAATTACGAGAGTAACGAGTAAAAATATAAATGAACACTAAAAACAAAATGGCGGCTTACTGATAACAGGTGCTTGTGTGCAAAATGTGTTTTTTGGCTCGTGTACTAGTACTCTTTCGAATACCTAAGTCAAATATCATCTGTAAATTATTTTCCAGCAAAGGTCTAAATGCCCCGGACTATATATAATTCATTAAGATTATTTGATACAACATTTTTATGCAACTTCGATGTTGTTGTGATCAAAATCAAGTAGAAATGCTTTGACTTTGTTTATGAATTTGTTGTGATTTGTGTGGAAGACGATTAAAGAGTTTACATGATACAACTGAGTAGGAATTTCTGTAATGAGTGGTGTGAACAACTGGAATTTCAACAACATGGCGATTTAAGCTACGCAAGTAACGCGAATGGAAAATTGGAGTTTGCATATAGCCAGCTCTCACAAAAAATAACTAAGAGACTTTAAAAAAGAATAAGTGTCTTACTGGAAATATATCCAGAGACCTAAATAAACCCATGGTATGAACGAGCCGATGTGCATTACAAATTCTTCTAATGTCACACTTTTGTAAAACGAGAAGTGGCTTAAGAGTTAAGATTGGTCAGATATGCACCCCCTCAACAAATAATTCCATATTGTAATTTTAAATGGAAGATTCCATGGTAAACAGTTTTAAGTGTCTTTTTAGAGCAAAACTTTTTCCTAACGGAAGAGCGCAAGCACTACTTCAAGTCCGATATATGTTGTGTCCAACTCATGTTTTGGGCCGATAGTAGTACCGAGGTATTTAAAGTTCTTAACTACTTTAATTTCAAAACATTTCGAACTACAAGCGGAATTTTCGTTAAAAACTTTTCCGGACGCTGCTATACAAGTACAATCATTAATTTAAAAACGCTGGCAATCATAAGAGTGGAAATCAATATCAACATGAAGTGGTTCATAACTCAAACTGAAAAACATTAGTTTGGTTTTCCTACTTACAATTAACCTGTGTGTTGCAAACCATATTCTCAGCAAGTAAATGTCATGATTAAGTTCATCCTACAGATTCAGGGGGCTCGTTGAACCATATGCGATGCCAAGGTCTTCTGCAAAAGCCGTGACTTTACCTGGAAAAGGTAGGTAAAACAGGGAGTTTATAAATACCAAAAATAGTATAGGTCCCAAAACGGACCCTTGGGGAACACCAACGTTCAGTACCTGAGGGTTACTAAGGAAATCCCCAATACGAACTCTTTGTATACGGTTCTTTAAATATGAAGCAAACCAATTGTGGATAAATCCACGAAATCCTGTCATATAATTTATCCAAAAGAATTTCATGAACAACTGTGTCAAAAACTTTTGTAATATCAACAAAGAGGCAATCACAAAACTTGCTTTCATCCCAACATTCGTTTCTTTATAGCTTTTTCCAAAACTTTCGAAATTGAAGAAAGCAAGGGAATGGGCTTGTAGTTATTGTTTTCATCTCGATTTCCTTTCTTAAAGAGAGGTAGTACTTTATAATTGTGTGAATTCAGACCTACGTATATAGTTTTTAAGAATGTTTACGAGTCGTAAGCCTTAGAAGCATCCTCCTCAGTTAGAACAACTTCCCAACTTTAAAAACGCAGTTCATTATTAAGAAAAGTATAGTTTATGTTAGTAGCAGTTTGCGAAACAATATTACTTTTACTTTTTATATCAGAAAAGCCTTTAAATAAATTACCTGTCATACAATGGTCAGATATTTGCAAGTCAAAGTTGACACCAGTACACTGACTCAAGTGGATTCTCGAAAATCGACCGAAGATATGATCAATGCATGTAACTGAAATAGGCCTAGTTAAAATCAATAATAATAATAATAATAATAATAAAATAAAATAATCCATATACCTTACCTTACCTTACCTTAGGTGGCGCTACAGTCCGGGGCGGTCCTGGGCCTCAACCAACAAGCTTCTCCAGCCAGCTCGGTTCCTAGCTAGCTGTCTCCAGTTTCGCACGTGGAGTCGGTTGAGGTCCTCTTCCACTTATGTGCGCCACCTGAGTCTCGGTCTTCCTCTACTGCGCCGTCCCTCTGCGGTGGATTCGAAGATTTTCCGGGCCGGAGCATTGATGTCCATCCGCTCTATATGACTCAGCCATCTGGGACGTTGAATTTTTACTCTTTTGGCTAGGTCTGTGTCGCTGTACAGCCGGTAAAATTCTTCATTGTATCTTCTTCTCCACTCTCCGTTTATGCATACGGGACCAAAAATCACCCGGAGAATGTTTCTCTTGAAACAGCCTAAAGTGTCCTCATCCGCTTTTGACAGCGTCCATGCGTCTGCACCATAGAGCAGGACTGGGATGATGAGGGTCTTATAAAGGGACAGTTTAGTTGCCCGAGAGAGGGCTTTGCTACTCAATTGCCTTCTAAGCCCGAAGAAGCAGCGATTGGCAAGAGTTATTCTTCGTTTGATTTCAGCGCTGGTGTTGTTATCTGAGTTAATAGCGGAGCCCAGGTAACAAAATCCCTAACTACCTCCAAGTTATAGCTGTCTATGGTGATGTTTTGTCCAAGACGTCGATATTGGGTGTCGCTTCTTGATGACAGCATAAACTTGGTTTTGCCCTCATTGACTGCTAAACCCATCTTCGCCGTTTCAGTCTCAGTACTCACAAAAGCGCCACTGACATCACGCTGCGTTCTTCCGATTATGTCAATATCGTCGGCGTATGTGAGTAATCGGACGGACTTTTGAAAGATCGTGCCTTTGGTGTTGGTGTGAGAGTTCTGCACTATTCTTTCAAGTATGATGTTGAAAAAGACACATGACAGCGCATCGCCTTGTCTAAATCCTGTGCGGATTCGTCATAAGAGGTAGACTTAGGCAAGAAGTCTTGGGCTTTCTATTGACTTTTTTATCAAAATTAAGACCCGGTGATAGCGATCGTAGGCTTTCATCCCTTTTAAACGTCCCTCGCGCAACACTAGAACGATACTTGTCTACAGCTAAGAGCAGTTTGTTAATTTGTTTTGTGTCCTTTAACTTGGGCCTGGAAAATAGGTGTATTCAGAACGTAGCTAGTCGAAACAATATGATTCCAAATGGACTTTTTGGCAACACGCAGTTAAATGAAAATGACCAACCAGCCATAATATTATGTGACGGAACTTATGTTTGCCTCCAAAAAAGTTCAAATTATAGTTTCCAAAAAGAAAGATATAGTCTGCATAGGTTTCAGAATTTAGTTAAACCCTTTATGATGACATGCTGTATAATAATGGCGTATACGGACCTTATGCAGCAACTGATTCTGATGCAACAATTACGAACATTCTTTTTAGAGATGAATATGGGAACATGAGGCGTTTTGTTAGAGAAAATGATGTTTTTATTCTAGACAGAGGTTTCGGGGATGCTATTTCAAGCCTAGAATCTTACGGGTACAAAGCTCACATGCCTGAAACTGTTCTGGAAGGGAATAATCCGCTGAAAACACCTCAAGCTAACAAGACAAGGTGTTTTACAATGGTAAGATAGATTGTGGCAGTTGTCAATGGACGCTTTAAGAGAGATTTTAAGCTATTCCGCCAAACCTTTTTTAATTTAGCTACTCGTCATTTAATGGATGATTAAAAAATTGCAGCTGCAATCCTTACTAAGTTACAAGACAATGCAGATGCTAGCATTTTACTGGAGTTCGCTTTGAGTAGATTAAATACTCCTAACCATTTAGGCGATTTTGTTAAGGAAAATAACTTAAATAGAACTAGGGCAGTGTTTCGTCGAATTAACGGACATATTTCAAGCTTAAATAACTTTCCTTTGCTTATTGTGGGGAACATCTGAAAAGCAACGGAAGTTATATAATAGAAGTTTGTGAAAATGTAATTAGAATCTATTCTGCACATGAAAGCCTGGTTGGAAACAATTGTTTACTTAGAGGTCGCATTAAATCTCGACATATCAGTGGGAAAATATATTTTACATACATCCTCTTGAGTAATGAATCTGATGTAGCCAATAGTTACAACGCAATAGAAGCGTACTATTGCAATTGTCTTGTAGGAATGAGAATTGTTGGTTGTTGCGCTCATGTTATGAGTATTTTGTGGTACTTAGGATTTGCTCGTCCCCAATAAAATATAAACATATAAATACTATTTTAAAACAAAACATGCTTTAACTTTTAAACAAAAATATTAAGCGGAAAAAGTCATTTAATATATTTTGTAGAAAATTTAATTCGCTACAAGTTTGTGATATAACTTTTTTTATCTAGGATAAAAATTACGAGAGTTACGAGTAAAAATAGAAATGAAAACTAAAAAGAAAATGGCGGCTTACTGACAACAGGTGCATGTGTTCAAAATGTGTTTTTTGATTCATGTACTAGTATTCTTTCAAATACTAAAGTCAAATTTCGTCTGCGACTTTTTCCCAGAACACCATATATATTAATAATAAGAAACCAAAATGCACTGTACTGCTAAAGAACGGTTTTCTCGATCTTATATTCGCTGCAGAACGAGAACGGTTATTTTAGTAAGAAAACTGTTTAGACAAAAATATAGGTAATTGGAAGATCTACCACTTTTATCACAAACGTTTTTCAATTTAACTGATACAAAAAAAATTATGAGAAATATAAAATAATCTACACCTATTTTTTTAACAAAATGTACTATATTTTATAAACAAAAACATGTAGCCAAAAGTCATTTGACATTTTTTGTAGAAAATTTAATTTCCTACAAGTTTGTCATATAACTTTTTTATCTAGAATACAAATTACGAGAGTAACGAGTAAAAATATAAATGAACACTAAAAACAAAATGGCGGCTTACTGATAACAGGTGCTTGTGTGCAAAATGTGTTTTTTGGCTCGTGTACTAGTACTCTTTCGAATACCTAAGTCAAATATCATCTGTAAATTATTTTCCAGCAAAGGTCTAAATGCCCCGGACTATATATAATTCATTAAGATTATTTGATACAACATTTTTATGCAACTTCGATGTTGTTGTGATCAAAATCAAGTAGAAATGCTTTGACTTTGTTTATGAATTTGTTGTGATTTGTGTGGAAGACGATTAAAGAGTTTACATGATACAACTGAGTAGGAATTTCTGTAATGAGTGGTGTGAACAACTGGAATTTCAACAACATGGCGATTTAAGCTACGCAAGTAACGCGAATGGAAAATTGGAGTTTGCATATAGCCAGCTCTCACAAAAAATAACTAAGAGACTTTAAAAAAGAATAAGTGTCTTACTGGAAATATATCCAGAGACCTAAATAAACCCATGGTATGAACGAGCCGATGTGCATTACAAATTCTTCTAATGTCACACTTTTGTAAAACGAGAAGTGGCTTAAGAGTTAAGATTGGTCAGATATGCACCCCCTCAACAAATAATTCCATATTGTAATTTTAAATGGAAGATTCCATGGTAAACAGTTTTAAGTGTCTTTTTAGAGCAAAACTTTTTCCTAACGGAAGAGCGCAAGCACTACTTCAAGTCCGATATATGTTGTGTCCAACTCATGTTTTGGGCCGATAGTAGTACCGAGGTATTTAAAGTTCTTAACTACTTTAATTTCAAAACATTTCGAACTACAAGCGGAATTTTCGTTAAAAACTTTTCCGGACGCTGCTATACAAGTACAATCATTAATTTAAAAACGCTGGCAATCATAAGAGTGGAAATCAATATCAACATGAAGTGGTTCATAACTCAAACTGAAAAACATTAGTTTGGTTTTCCTACTTACAATTAACCTGTGTGTTGCAAACCATATTCTCAGCAAGTAACTGTCATGATTAAGTTCATCCTACAGATTCAGGGGGCTCGTTGAACCATATGCGATGCCAAGGTCTTCTGCAAAAGCCGTGACTTTACCTGGAAAAGGCAGGTAAAACAGGGAGTTTATAAATACCAAAAATAGTATAGGTCCCAAAACGGACCCTTGGGGAACACCAACGTTCAGTACCTGAGGGTTACTAAGGAAATCCCCAATACGAACTCTTTGTATACGGTTCTTTAAATATGAAGCAAACCAATTGTGGATAAATCCACGAAATCCTGTCATATAATTTATCCAAAAGAATTTCATGAACAACTGTGTCAAAAACTTTTGTAATATCAACAAAGAGGCAATCACAAAACTTGCTTTCATCCCAACATTCGTTTCTTTATAGCTTTTTCCAAAACTTTCGAAATTGAAGAAAGCAAGGGAATGGGCTTGTAGTTATTGTTTTCATCTCGATTTCCTTTCTTAAAGAGAGGTAGTACTTTATAATTGTGTGAATTCAGACCTACGTATATAGTTTTTAAGAATGTTTACGAGTCGTAAGCCTTAGAAGCATCCTCCTCAGTTAGAACAACTTCCCAACTTTAAAAACGCAGTTCATTATTAAGAAAAGTATAGTTTATGTTAGTAGCAGTTTGCGAAACAATATTACTTTTACTTTTTATATCAGAAAAGCCTTTAAATAAATTACCTGTCATACAATGGTCAGATATTTGCAAGTCAAAGTTGACACCAGTACACTGACTCAAGTGGATTCTCGAAAATCGACCGAAGATATGATCAATGCATGTAACTGAAATAGGCCTAGTTAAAATCAATAATAATAATAATAATAATAATAATAAAATAAAATAATCCATATACCTTACCTTACCTTACCTTAGGTGGCGCTACAGTCCGGGGCGGTCCTGGGCCTCAACCAACAAGCTTCTCCAGCCAGCTCGGTTCCTAGCTAGCTGTCTCCAGTTTCGCACGTGGAGTCGGTTGAGGTCCTCTTCCACTTATGTGCGCCACCTGAGTCTCGGTCTTCCTCTACTGCGCCGTCCCTCTGCGGTGGATTCGAAGATTTTCCGGGCCGGAGCATTGATGTCCATCCGCTCTATATGACTCAGCCATCTGGGACGTTGAATTTTTACTCTTTTGGCTAGGTCTGTGTCGCTGTACAGCCGGTAAAATTCTTCATTGTATCTTCTTCTCCACTCTCCGTTTATGCATACGGGACCAAAAATCACCCGGAGAATGTTTCTCTTGAAACAGCCTAAAGTGTCCTCATCCGCTTTTGACAGCGTCCATGCGTCTGCACCATAGAGCAGGACTGGGATGATGAGGGTCTTATAAAGGGACAGTTTAGTTGCCCGAGAGAGGGCTTTGCTACTCAATTGCCTTCTAAGCCCGAAGAAGCAGCGATTGGCAAGAGTTATTCTTCGTTTGATTTCAGCGCTGGTGTTGTTATCTGAGTTAATAGCGGAGCCCAGGTAACAAAATCCCTAACTACTTCCAAGTTATAGCTGTCTATGGTGATGTTTTGTCCAAGACGTCGATATTGGGTGTCGCTTCTTGATGACAGCATAAACTTGGTTTTGCCCTCATTGACTGCTAAACCCATCTTCGCCGTTTCCGTCTCAGTACTCACAAAAGCGCCACTGACATCACGCTGCGTTCTTCCGATTATGTCAATATCGTCGGCGTATGTGAGTAATCGGACGGACTTTTGAAAGATCGTGCCTTTGGTGTTGGTGTGAGAGTTCTGCACTATTCTTTCAAGTATGATGTTGAAAAAGACACATGACAGCGCATCGCCTTGTCTAAATCCTGTGCGGATTCGTCATAAGAGGTAGACTTAGGCAAGAAGTCTTGGGCTTTCTATTGACTTTTTTATCAAAATTAAGACCCGGTGATAGCGATCGTAGGCTTTCATCCCTTTTAAACGTCCCTCGCGCAACACTAGAACGATACTTGTCTACAGCTAAGAGCAGTTTGTTAATTTGTTTTGTGTCCTTTAACTTGGGCCTGGAAAATAGGTGTATTCAGAACGTAGCTAGTCGAAACAATATGATTCCAAATGGACTTTTTGGCAACACGCAGTTAAATGAAAATGACCAACCAGCCATAATATTATGTGACGGAACTTATGTTTGCCTCCAAAAAAGTTCAAATTATAGTTTCCAAAAAGAAAGATATAGTCTGCATAGGTTTCAGAATTTAGTTAAACCCTTTATGATGACATGCTGTATAATAATGGCGTATACGGACCTTATGCAGGAACTGATTCTGATGCAACAATTACGAACATTCTTTTTAGAGATGAATATGGGAACATGAGGCGTTTTGTTAGAGAAAATAATGTTTTTATTCTAGACAGAGGTTTCGGGGATGCTATTTCAAGCCTAGAATCTTACGGGTACAAAGCTCACATGCCTGAAACTGTTCTGGAAGGGAATAATCCGCTGAAAACACCTCAAGCTAACAAGACAAGGTGTTTTACAATGGTAAGATAGATTGTGGCAGTTGTCAATGGACGCTTTAAGAGAGATTTTATGCTATTCCGCCAAACCTTTTTTAATTTAGCTACTCGTCATTTAATGGATGATTAAAAAATTGCAGCTGCAATCCTTACTAAGTTACAAGACAATGCAGATGCTAGCATTTTACTGGAGTTCGCTTTGAGTAGATTAAATACTCCTAACCATTTAGGCGATTTTGTTAAGGAAAATAACTTAAATAGAACTAGGGCAGTGTTTCGTCGAATTAACGGACATATTTCAAGCTTAAATAACTTTCCTTTGCTTATTGTGGGGAACATCTGAAAAGCAACGGAAGTTATACAATAGAAGTTTGTGAAAATGTAATTAGAATCTATTCTGCACATGAAAGGCTGGTTGGAAACAATTGTTTACTTAGAGGTCGCATTAAATCTCGACATATCAGTGGGAAAATATATTTTACATACATCCTCTTGAGTAATGAATCTGATGTAGCCAATAGTTACAACGCAATAGAAGCGTACTATTGCAATTGTCTTGTAGGAATGAGAATTGTTGGTTGTTGCGCTCATGTTATGAGTATTTTGTGGTACTTAGGATTTGCTCGTCCCCAATAAAATATAAACATATAAATACTATTTTAAAACAAAACATGCTTTAACTTTTAAACAAAAATATTAAGCGGAAAAAGTCATTTAATATATTTTGTAGAAAATTTAATTCGCTACAAGTTTGTGATATAACTTTTTTTATCTAGGATAAAAATTACGAGAGTTACGAGTAAAAATAGAAATGAAAACTAAAAAGAAAATGGCGGCTTACTGACAACAGGTGCATGTGTTCAAAATGTGTTTTTTGATTCATGTACTAGTATTCTTTCAAATACTAAAGTCAAATTTCGTCTGCGACTTTTTCCCAGAACACCATATATATTAATAATAACAAACCAAAATGCACTGTACTGCTAAAGAACGGTTTTCTCGATCTTATATTCGCTGCAGAACGAGAACGGTTATTTTAGTAAGAAAACTGTTTAGACAAAAATATAGGTAATTGGAAGATCTACCACTTTTATCACAAACGTTTTTTAATTTAACTGATACAAAAAAAATTATGAGAAATATAAAATAATCTACACCTATTTTTTTAACAAAATGTACTATATTTTATAAACAAAAACATGTAGCCAAAAGTCATTTGACATTTTTTGTAGAAAATTTAATTTCCTACAAGTTTGTCATATAACTTTTTTATCTAGAATACAAATGACGAGAGTAACGAGTAAAAATATAAATGAACACTAAAAACAAAATGGCGGCTTACTGATAACAGGTGCTTGTGTGCAAAATGTGTTTTTTGGCTCGTGTACTAGTACTCTTTCGAATACCTAAGTCAAATATCATCTGTAAATTATTTTCCAGCAAAGGTCTAAATGCCCCGGACTATATATAATTCATTAAGATTATTTGATACAACATTTTTATGCAACTTCAATGTTGTTGTGATCAAAATCAAGTAGAAATGCTTTGACTTTGTTTATGAATTTGTTGTGATTTGTGTGGAAGACGATTAAAGAGTTTACATGATACAACTGAGTAGGAATTTCTGTAATGAGTGGTGTGAACAACTGGAATTTCAACAACATGGCGATTTAAGCTACGCAAGTAACGCGAATGGAAAATTGGAGTTTGCATATAGCCAGCTCTCACAAAAAATAACTAAGAGACTTTAAAAAAGAATAAGTGTCTTACTGGAAATATATCCAGAGACCTAAATAAACCCATGGTATGAACGAGCCGATGTGCATTACAAATTCTTCTAATGTCACACTTTTGTAAAACGAGAAGTGGCTTAAGAGTTAAGATTGGTCAGATATGCACCCCCTCAACAAATAATTCCATATTGTAATTTTAAATGGAAGATTCCATGGTAAACAGTTTTAAGTGTCTTTTTAGAGCAAAACTTTTTCCTAACGGAAGAGCGCAAGCACTACTTCAAGTCCGATATATGTTGTGTCCAACTCATGTTTTGGGCCGATAGTAGTACCGAGGTATTTAAAGTTCTTAACTACTTTAATTTCAAAACATTTCGAACTACAAGCGGAATTTTCGTTAAAAACTTTTCCGGACGCTGCTATACAAGTACAATCATTAATTTAAAAACGCTGGCAATCATAAGAGTGGAAATCAATATCAACATGAAGTGGTTCATAACTCAAACTGAAAAACATTAGTTTGGTTTTCATACTTACAATTAACCTGTGTGTTGCAAACCATATTCTCAGCAAGTAACTGTCATGATTAAGTTCATCCTACAGATTCAGGGGGCTCGTTGAACCATATGCGATGCCAAGGTCTTCTGCAAAAGCCGTGACTTTACCTGGAAAAGGCAGGTAAAACAGGGAGTTTATAAATACCAAAAATAGTATAGGTCCCAAAACGGACCCTTGGGGAACACCAACGTTCAGTACCTGAGGGTTACTAAGGAAATCCCCAATACGAACTCTTTGTATACGGTTCTTTAAATATGAAGCAAACCAATTGTGGATAAATCCACGAAATCCTGTCATATAATTTATCCAAAAGAATTTCATGAACAACTGTGTCAAAAACTTTTGTAATATCAACAAAGAGGCAATCACAAAACTTGCTTTCATCCCAACATTCGTTTCTTTATAGCTTTTTCCAAAACTTTCGAAATTGAAGAAAGCAAGGGAATGGGCTTGTAGTTATTGTTTTCATCTCGATTTCCTTTCTTAAAGAGAGGTAGTACTTTATAATTGTGTGAATTCAGACCTACGTATATAGTTTTTAAGAATGTTTACGAGTCGTAAGCCTTAGAAGCATCCTCCTCAGTTAGAACAACTTCCCAACTTTAAAAACGCAGTTCTTTATTAAGAAAAGTATAGTTTATGTTAGTAGCAGTTTGCGAAACAATATTACTTTTACTTTTTATATCAGAAAAGCCTTTAAATAAATTACCTGTCATACAATGGTCAGATATTTGCAAGTCAAAGTTGACACCAGTACACTGACTCAAGTGGATTCTCGAAAATCGACCGAAGATATGATCAATGCATGTAACTGAAATAGGCCTAGTTAAAATCAATAATAATAATAATAATAATAATAAAATAAAATAATCCATATACCTTACCTTACCTTACCTTAGGTGGCGCTACAGTCCGGGGCGGTCCTGGGCCTCAACCAACAAGCTTCTCCAGCCAGCTCGGTTCCTAGCTAGCTGTCTCCAGTTTCGCACGATTTTCCGGGCCGGAGCATTGATGTCCATCCGCTCTATATGACTCAGCCATCTGGGACGTTGAATTTTTACTCTTTTGGCTAGGTCTGTGTCGCTGTACAGCCGGTAAAATTCTTCATTGTATCTTCTTCTCCACTCTCCGTTTATGCATACGGGACCAAAAATCACCCGGAGAATGTTTCTCTTGAAACAGCCTAAAGTGTCCTCATCCGCTTTTGACAGCGTCCATGCGTCTGCACCATAGAGCAGGACTGGGATGATGAGGGTCTTATAAAGGGACAGTTTAGTTGCCCGAGAGAGGGCTTTGCTACTCAATTGCCTTCTAAGCCCGAAGAAGCAGCGATTGGCAAGAGTTATTCTTCGTTTGATTTCAGCGCTGGTGTTGTTATCTGAGTTAATAGCGGAGCCCAGGTAACAAAATCCCTAACTACTTCCAAGTTATAGCTGTCTATGGTGATGTTTTGTCCAAGACGTCGATATTGGGTGTCGCTTCTTGATGACAGCATAAACTTGGTTTTGCCCTCATTGACTGCTAAACCCATCTTCGCCGTTTCCGTCTCAGTACTCACAAAAGCGCCACTGACATCACGCTGCGTTCTTCCGATTATGTCAATATCGTCGGCGTATGTGAGTAATCGGACGGACTTTTGAAAGATCGTGCCTTTGGTGTTGGTGTGAGAGTTCTGCACTATTCTTTCAAGTATGATGTTGAAAAAGACACATGACAGCGCATCGCCTTGTCTAAATCCTGTGCGGATTCGTCATAAGAGGTAGACTTAGGCAAGAAGTCTTGGGCTTTCTATTGACTTTTTTATCAAAATTAAGACCCGGTGATAGCGATCGTAGGCTTTCATCCCTTTTAAACGTCCCTCGCGCAACACTAGAACGATACTTGTCTACAGCTAAGAGCAGTTTGTTAATTTGTTTTGTGTCCTTTAACTTGGGCCTGGAAAATAGGTGTATTCAGAACGTAGCTAGTCGAAACAATATGATTCCAAATGGACTTTTTGGCAACACGCAGTTAAATGAAAATGACCAACCAGCCATAATATTATGTGACGGAACTTATGTTTGCCTCCAAAAAAGTTCAAATTATAGTTTCCAAAAAGAAAGATATAGTCTGCATAGGTTTCAGAATTTAGTTAAACCCTTTATGATGACATGCTGTATAATAATGGCGTATACGGACCTTATGCAGCAACTGATTCTGATGCAACAATTACGAACATTCTTTTTAGAGATGAATATGGGAACATGAGGCGTTTTGTTAGAGAAAATGATGTTTTTATTCTAGACAGAGGTTTCGGGGATGCTCACAAAGCTCACATGCCTGAAACTGTTCTGGAAGGGAATAATCCGCTGAAAACACCTCAAGCTAACAAGACAAGGTGTTTTACAATGGTAAGATAGATTGTGGCAGTTGTCAATGGACGCTTTAAGAGAGATTTTAAGCTATTCCGCCAAACCTTTTTTAATTTAGCTACTCGTCATTTAATGGATGATTAAAAAATTGCAGCTGCAATCCTTACTAAGTTACAAGACAATGCAGATGCTAGCATTTTACTGGAGTTCGCTTTGAGTAGATTAAATACTCCTAACCATTTAGGCGATTTTGTTAAGGAAAATAACTTAAATAGAACTAGGGCAGTGTTTCGTCGAATTAACGGACATATTTCAAGCTTAAATAACTTTCCTTTGCTTATTGTGGGGAACATCTGAAAAGCAACGGAAGTTATATAATAGAAGTTTGTGAAAATGTAATTAGAATCTATTCTGCACATGAAAGCCTGGTTGGAAACAATTGTTTACTTAGAGGTCGCATTAAATCTCGACATATCAGTGGGAAAATATATTTTACATACATCCTCTTGAGTAATGAATCTGATGTAGCCAATAGTTACAACGCAATAGAAGCGTACTATTGCAATTGTCTTGTAGGAATGAGAATTGTTGGTTGTTGCGCTCATGTTATGAGTATTTTGTGGTACTTAGGATTTGCTCGTCCCCAATAAAATATAAACATATAAATACTATTTTAAAACAAAACATGCTTTAACTTTTAAACAAAAATATTAAGCGGAAAAAGTCATTTAATATATTTTGTAGAAAATTTAATTCGCTACAAGTTTGTGATATAACTTTTTTTATCTAGGATAAAAATTACGAGAGTTACGAGTAAAAATAGAAATGAAAACTAAAAAGAAAATGGCGGCTTACTGACAACAGGTGCATTTGTTCAAAATGTGTTTTTTGATTCATGTACTAGTATTCTTTCAAATACTAAAGTCAAATTTCGTCTGCGACTTTTTCCCAGAACACCATATATATTAATAATAAGAAACCAAAATGCACTGTACTGCTAAAGAACGGTTTTCTCGATCTTATATTCGCTGCAGAACGAGAACGGTTATTTTAGTAAGAAAACTGTTTAGACAAAAATATAGGTAATTGGAAGATCTACCACTTTTATCACAAACGTTTTTCAATTTAACTGATACAAAAAAAATTATGAGAAATATAAAATAATCTACACCTATTTTTTTAACAAAATGTACTATATTTTATAAACAAAAACATGTAGCCAAAAGTCATTTGACATTTTTTGTAGAAAATTTAATTTCCTACAAGTTTGTCATATAACTTTTTTATCTAGAATACAAATTACGAGAGTAACGAGTAAAAATATAAATGAACACTAAAAACAAAATGGCGGCTTACTGATAACAGGTGCTTGTGTGCAAAATGTGTTTTTTGGCTCGTGTACTAGTACTCTTTCGAATACCTAAGTCAAATATCATCTGTAAATTATTTTCCAGCAAAGGTCTAAATGCCCCGGACTATATATAATTCATTAAGATTATTTGATACAACATTTTTATGCAACTTCGATGTTGTTGTGATCAAAATCAAGTAGAAATGCTTTGACTTTGTTTATGAATTTGTTGTGATTTGTGTGGAAGACGATTAAAGAGTTTACATGATACAACTGAGTAGGAATTTCTGTAATGAGTGGTGTGAACAACTGGAATTTCAACAACATGGCGATTTAAGCTACGCAAGTAACGCGAATGGAAAATTGGAGTTTGCATATAGCCAGCTCTCACAAAAAATAACTAAGAGACTTTAAAAAAGAATAAGTGTCTTACTGGAAATATATCCAGAGACCTAAATAAACCCATGGTATGAACGAGCCGATGTGCATTACAAATTCTTCTAATGTCACACTTTTGTAAAACGAGAAGTGGCTTAAGAGTTAAGATTGGTCAGATATGCACCCCCTCAACAAATAATTCCATATTGTAATTTTAAATGGAAGATTCCATGGTAAACAGTTTTAAGTGTCTTTTTAGAGCAAAACTTTTTCCTAACGGAAGAGCGCAAGCACTACTTCAAGTCCGATATATGTTGTGTCCAACTCATGTTTTGGGCCGATAGTAGTACCGAGGTATTTAAAGTTCTTAACTACTTTAATTTCAAAACATTTCGAACTACAAGCGGAATTTTCGTTAAAAACTTTTCCGGACGCTGCTATACAAGTACAATCATTAATTTAAAAACGCTGGCAATCATAAGAGTGGAAATCAATATCAACATGAAGTGGTTCATAACTCAAACTGAAAAACATTAGTTTGGTTTTCCTACTTACAATTAACCTGTGTGTTGCAAACCATATTCTCAGCAAGTAACTGTCATGATTAAGTTCATCCTACAGATTCAGGGGGCTCGTTGAACCATATGCGATGCCAAGGTCTTCTGCAAAAGCCGTGACTTTACCTGGAAAAGGCAGGTAAAACAGGGAGTTTATAAATACCAAAAATAGTATAGGTCCCAAAACGGACCCTTGGGGAACACCAACGTTCAGTACCTGAGGGTTACTAAGGAAATCCCCAATACGAACTCTTTGTATACGGTTCTTTAAATATGAAGCAAACCAATTGTGGATAAATCCACGAAATCCTGTCATATAATTTATCCAAAAGAATTTCATGAACAACTGTGTCAAAAACTTTTGTAATATCAACAAAGAGGCAATCACAAAACTTGCTTTCATCCCAACATTCGTTTCTTTATAGCTTTTTCCAAAACTTTCGAAATTGAAGAAAGCAAGGGAATGGGCTTGTAGTTATTGTTTTCATCTCGATTTCCTTTCTTAAAGAGAGGTAGTACTTTATAATTGTGTGAATTCAGACCTACGTATATAGTTTTTAAGAATGTTTACGAGTCGTAAGCCTTAGAAGCATCCTCCTCAGTTAGAACAACTTCCCAACTTTAAAAACGCAGTTCATTATTAAGAAAAGTATAGTTTATGTTAGTAGCAGTTTGCGAAACAATATTACTTTTACTTTTTATATCAGAAAAGCCTTTAAATAAATTACCTGTCATACAATGGTCAGATATTTGCAAGTCAAAGTTGACACCAGTACACTGACTCAAGTGGATTCTCGAAAATCGACCGAAGATATGATCAATGCATGTAACTGAAATAGGCCTAGTTAAAATCAATAATAATAATAATAATAATAAAATAAAATAATCCATATACCTTACCTTACCTTACCTTAGGTGGCGCTACAGTCCGGGGCGGTCCTGGGCCTCAACCAACAAGCTTCTCCAGCCAGCTCGGTTCCTAGCTAGCTGTCTCCAGTTTCGCACGTGGAGTCGGTTGAGGTCCTCTTCCACTTATGTGCGCCACCTGAGTCTCGGTCTTCCTCTACTGCGCCGTCCCTCTGCGGTGGATTCGAAGATTTTCCGGGCCGGAGCATTGATGTCCATCCGCTCTATATGACTCAGCCATCTGGGACGTTGAATTTTTACTCTTTTGGCTAGGTCTGTGTCGCTGTACAGCCGGTAAAATTCTTCATTGTATCTTCTTCTCCACTCTCCGTTTATGCATACGGGACCAAAAATCACCCGGAGAATGTTTCTCTTGAAACAGCCTAAAGTGTCCTCATCCGCTTTTGACAGCGTCCATGCGTCTGCACCATAGAGCAGGACTGGGATGATGAGGGTCTTATAAAGGGACAGTTTAGTTGCCCGAGAGAGGGCTTTGCTACTCAATTGCCTTCTAAGCCCGAAGAAGCAGCGATTGGCAAGAGTTATTCTTCGTTTGATTTCAGCGCTGGTGTTGTTATCTGAGTTAATAGCGGAGCCCAGGTAACAAAATCCCTAACTACTTCCAAGTTATAGCTGTCTATGGTGATGTTTTGTCCAAGACGTCGATATTGGGTGTCGCTTCTTGATGACAGCATAAACTTGGTTTTGCCCTCATTGACTGCTAAACCCATCTTCGCCGTTTCCGTCTCAGTACTCACAAAAGCGCCACTGACATCACGCTGCGTTCTTCCGATTATGTCAATATCGTCGGCGTATGTGAGTAATCGGACGGACTTTTGAAAGATCGTGCCTTTGGTGTTGGTGTGAGAGTTCTGCACTATTCTTTCAAGTATGATGTTGAAAAAGACACATGACAGCGCATCGCCTTGTCTAAATCCTGTGCGGATTCGTCATAAGAGGTAGACTTAGGCAAGAAGTCTTGGGCTTTCTATTGACTTTTTTATCAAAATTAAGACCCGGTGATAGCGATCGTAGGCTTTCATCCCTTTTAAACGTCCCTCGCGCAACACTAGAACGATACTTGTCTACAGCTAAGAGCAGTTTGTTAATTTGTTTTGTGTCCTTTAACTTGGGCCTGGAAAATAGGTGTATTCAGAACGTAGCTAGTCGAAACAATATGATTCCAAATGGACTTTTTGGCAACACGCAGTTAAATGAAAATGACCAACCAGCCATAATATTATGTGACGGAACTTATGTTTGCCTCCAAAAAAGTTCAAATTATAGTTTCCAAAAAGAAAGATATAGTCTGCATAGGTTTCAGAATTTAGTTAAACCCTTTATGATGACATGCTGTATAATAATGGCGTATACGGACCTTATGCAGCAACTGATTCTGATGCAACAATTACGAACATTCTTTTTAGAGATGAATATGGGAACATGAGGCGTTTTGTTAGAGAAAATAATGTTTTTATTCTAGACAGAGGTTTCGGGGATGCTATTTCAAGCCTAGAATCTTACGGGTACAAAGCTCACATGCCTGAAACTGTTCTGGAAGGGAATAATCCGCTGAAAACACCTCAAGCTAACAAGACAAGGTGTTTTACAATGGTAAGATAGATTGTGGCAGTTGTCAATGGACGCTTTAAGAGAGATTTTATGCTATTCCGCCAAACCTTTTTTAATTTAGCTACTCGTCATTTAATGGATGATTAAAAAATTGCAGCTGCAATCCTTACTAAGTTACAAGACAATGCAGATGCTAGCATTTTACTGGAGTTCGCTTTGAGTAGATTAAATACTCCTAACCATTTAGGCGATTTTGTTAAGGAAAATAACTTAAAAAGAACTAGGGCAGTGTTTCGTCGAATTAACGGACATATTTCAAGCTTAAATAACTTTCCTTTGCTTATTGTGGGGAACATCTGAAAAGCAACGGAAGTTATACAATAGAAGTTTGTGAAAATGTAATTAGAATCTATTCTGCACATGAAAGGCTGGTTGGAAACAATTGTTTACTTAGAGGTCGCATTAAATCTCGACATATCAGTGGGAAAATATATTTTACATACATCCTCTTGAGTAATGAATCTGATGTAGCCAATAGTTACAACGCAATAGAAGCGTACTATTGCAATTGTCTTGTAGGAATGAGAATTGTTGGTTGTTGCGCTCATGTTATGAGTATTTTGTGGTACTTAGGATTTGCTCGTCCCCAATAAAATATAAACATATAAATACTATTTTAAAACAAAACATGCTTTAACTTTTAAACAAAAATATTAAGCGGAAAAAGTCATTTAATATATTTTGTAGAAAATTTAATTCGCTACAAGTTTGTGATATAACTTTTTTTATCTAGGATAAAAATTACGAGAGTTACGAGTAAAAATAGAAATGAAAACTAAAAAGAAAATGGCGGCTTACTGACAACAGGTGCATGTGTTCAAAATGTGTTTTTTGATTCATGTACTAGTATTCTTTCAAATACTAAAGTCAAATTTCGTCTGCGACTTTTTCCCAGAACACCATATATATTAATAATAAGAAACCAAAATGCACTGTACTGCTAAAGAACGGTTTTCTCGATCTTATATTCGCTGCAGAACGAGAACGGTTATTTTAGTAAGAAAACTGTTTAGACAAAAATATAGGTAATTGGAAGATCTACCACTTTTATCACAAACGTTTTTTAATTTAACTGATACAAAAAAAATTATGAGAAATATAAAATAATCTACACCTATTTTTTTAACAAAATGTACTATATTTTATAAACAAAAACATGTAGCCAAAAGTCATTTGACATTTTTTGTAGAAAATTTAATTTCCTACAAGTTTGTCATATAACTTTTTTATCTAGAATACAAATTACGAGAGTAACGAGTAAAAATATAAATGAACACTAAAAACAAAATGGCGGCTTACTGATAACAGGTGCTTGTGTGCAAAATGTGTTTTTTGGCTCGTGTACTAGTACTCTTTCGAATACCTAAGTCAAATATCATCTGTAAATTATTTTCCAGCAAAGGTCTAAATGCCCCGGACTATATATAATTCATTAAGATTATTTGATACAACATTTTTATGCAACTTCAATGTTGTTGTGATCAAAATCAAGTAGAAATGCTTTGACTTTGTTTATGAATTTGTTGTGATTTGTGTGGAAGACGATTAAAGAGTTTACATGATACAACTGAGTAGGAATTTCTGTAATGAGTGGTGTGAACAACTGGAATTTCAACAACATGGCGATTTAAGCTACGCAAGTAACGCGAATGGAAAATTGGAGTTTGCATATAGCCAGCTCTCACAAAAAATAACTAAGAGACTTTAAAAAAGAATAAGTGTCTTACTGGAAATATATCCAGAGACCTAAATAAACCCATGGTATGAACGAGCCGATGTGCATTACAAATTCTTCTAATGTCACAATTTTGTAAAACGAGAAGTGGCTTAAGAGTTAAGATTGGTCAGATATGCACCCCCTCAACAAATAATTCCATATTGTAATTTTAAATGGAAGATTCCATGGTAAACAGTTTTAAGTGTCTTTTTAGAGCAAAACTTTTTCCTAACGGAAGAGCGCAAGCACTACTTCAAGTCCGATATATGTTGTGTCCAACTCATGTTTTGGGCCGATAGTAGTACCGAGGTATTTAAAGTTCTTAACTACTTTAATTTCAAAACATTTCGAACTACAAGCGGAATTTTCGTTAAAAACTTTTCCGGACGCTGCTATACAAGTACAATCATTAATTTAAAAACGCTGGCAATCATAAGAGTGGAAATCAATATCAACATGAAGTGGTTCATAACTCAAACTGAAAAACATTAGTTTGGTTTTCCTACTTACAATTAACCTGTGTGTTGCAAACCATATTCTCAGCAAGTAACTGTCATGATTAAGTTCATCCTACAGATTCAGGGGGCTCGTTGAACCATATGCGATGCCAAGGTCTTCTGCAAAAGCCGTGACTTTACCTGGAAAAGGCAGGTAAAACAGGGAGTTTATAAATACCAAAAATAGTATAGGTCCCAAAACGGACCCTTGGGGAACACCAACGTTCAGTACCTGAGGGTTACTAAGGAAATCCCCAATACGAACTCTTTGTATACGGTTCTTTAAATATGAAGCAAACCAATTGTGGATAAATCCACGAAATGCTGTCATATAATTTATCCAAAAGAATTTCATGAACAACTGTGTCAAAAACTTTTGTAATATCAACAAAGAGGCAATCACAAAACTTGCTTTCATCCCAACATTCGTTTCTTTATAGCTTTTTCCAAAACTTTCGAAATTGAAGAAAGCAAGGGAATGGGCTTGTAGTTATTGTTTTCATCTCGATTTCCTTTCTTAAAGAGAGGTAGTACTTTATAATTGTGTGAATTCAGACCTACGTATATAGTTTTTAAGAATGTTTACGAGTCGTAAGCCTTAGAAGCATCCTCCTCAGTTAGAACAACTTCCCAACTTTAAAAACGCAGTTCATTATTAAGAAAAGTATAGTTTATGTTAGTAGCAGTTTGCGAAACAATATTACTTTTACTTTTTATATCAGAAAAGCCTTTAAATAAATTACCTGTCATACAATGGTCAGATATTTGCAAGTCAAAGTTGACACCAGTACACTGACTCAAGTGGATTCTCGAAAATCGACCGAAGATATGATCAATGCATGTAACTGAAATAGGCCTAGTTAAAATCAATAATAATAATAATAATAATAATAAAATAAAATAATCCATATACCTTACCTTACCTTACCTTAGGTGGCGCTACAGTCCGGGGCGGTCCTGGGCCTCAACCAACAAGCTTCTCCAGCCAGCTCGGTTCCTAGCTAGCTGTCTCCAGTTTCGCACGATTTTCCGGGCCGGAGCATTGATGTCCATCCGCTCTATATGACTCAGCCATCTGGGACGTTGAATTTTTACTCTTTTGGCTAGGTCTGTGTCGCTGTACAGCCGGTAAAATTCTTCATTGTATCTTCTTCTCCACTCTCCGTTTATGCATACGGGACCAAAAATCACCCGGAGAATGTTTCTCTTGAAACAGCCTAAAGTGTCCTCATCCGCTTTTGACAGCGTCCATGCGTCTGCACCATAGAGCAGGACTGGGATGATGAGGGTCTTATAAAGGGACAGTTTAGTTGCCCGAGAGAGGGCTTTGCTACTCAATTGCCTTCTAAGCCCGAAGAAGCAGCGATTGGCAAGAGTTATTCTTCGTTTGATTTCAGCGCTGGTGTTGTTATCTGAGTTAATAGCGGAGCCCAGGTAACAAAATCCCTAACTACCTCCAAGTTATAGCTGTCTATGGTGATGTTTTGTCCAAGACGTCGATATTGGGTGTCGCTTCTTGATGACAGCATAAACTTGGTTTTGCCCTCATTGACTGCTAAACCCATCTTCGCCGTTTCCGTCTCAGTACTCACAAAAGCGCCACTGACATCACGCTGCGTTCTTCCGATTATGTCAATATCGTCGGCGTATGTGAGTAATCGGACGGACTTTTGAAAGATCGTGCCTTTGGTGTTGGTGTGAGAGTTCTGCACTATTCTTTCAAGTATGATGTTGAAAAAGACACATGACAGCGCATCGCCTTGTCTAAATCCTGTGCGGATTCGTCATAAGAGGTAGACTTAGGCAAGAAGTCTTGGGCTTTCTATTGACTTTTTTATCAAAATTAAGACCCGGTGATAGCGATCGTAGGCTTTCATCCCTTTTAAACGTCCCTCGCGCAACACTAGAACGATACTTGTCTACAGCTAAGAGCAGTTTGTTAATTTGTTTTGTGTCCTTTAACTTGGGCCTGGAAAATAGGTGTATTCAGAACGTAGCTAGTCGAAACAATATGATTCCAAATGGACTTTTTGGCAACACGCAGTTAAATGAAAATGACCAACCAGCCATAATATTATGTGACGGAACTTATGTTTGCCTCCAAAAAAGTTCAAATTATAGTTTCCAAAAAGAAAGATATAGTCTGCATAGGTTTCAGAATTTAGTTAAACCCTTTATGATGACATGCTGTATAATAATGGCGTATACGGACCTTATGCAGCAACTGATTCTGATGCAACAATTACGAACATTCTTTTTAGAGATGAATATGGGAACATGAGGCGTTTTGTTAGAGAAAATGATGTTTTTATTCTAGACAGAGGTTTCGGGGATGCTCACAAAGCTCACATGCCTGAAACTGTTCTGGAAGGGAATAATCCGCTGAAAACACCTCAAGCTAACAAGACAAGGTGTTTTACAATGGTAAGATAGATTGTGGCAGTTGTCAATGGACGCTTTAAGAGAGATTTTAAGCTATTCCGCCAAACCTTTTTTAATTTAGCTACTCGTCATTTAATGGATGATTAAAAAATTGCAGCTGCAATCCTTACTAAGTTACAAGACAATGCAGATGCTAGCATTTTACTGGAGTTCGCTTTGAGTAGATTAAATACTCCTAACCATTTAGGCGATTTTGTTAAGGAAAATAACTTAAATAGAACTAGGGCAGTGTTTCGTCGAATTAACGGACATATTTCAAGCTTAAATAACTTTCCTTTGCTTATTGTGGGGAACATCTGAAAAGCAACGGAAGTTATATAATAGAAGTTTGTGAAAATGTAATTAGAATCTATTCTGCACATGAAAGCCTGGTTGGAAACAATTGTTTACTTAGAGGTCGCATTAAATCTCGACATATCAGTGGGAAAATATATTTTACATACATCCTCTTGAGTAATGAATCTGATGTAGCCAATAGTTACAACGCAATAGAAGCGTACTATTGCAATTGTCTTGTAGGAATGAGAATTGTTGGTTGTTGCGCTCATGTTATGAGTATTTTGTGGTACTTAGGATTTGCTCGTCCCCAATAAAATATAAACATATAAATACTATTTTAAAACAAAACATGCTTTAACTTTTAAACAAAAATATTAAGCGGAAAAAGTCATTTAATATATTTTGTAGAAAATTTAATTCGCTACAAGTTTGTGATATAACTTTTTTTATCTAGGATAAAAATTACGAGAGTTACGAGTAAAAATAGAAATGAAAACTAAAAAGAAAATGGCGGCTTACTGACAACAGGTGCATGTGTTCAAAATGTGTTTTTTGATTCATGTACTAGTATTCTTTCAAATACTAAAGTCAAATTTCGTCTGCGACTTTTTCCCAGAACACCATATATATTAATAATAAGAAACCAAAATGCACTGTACTGCTAAAGAACGGTTTTCTCGATCTTATATTCGCTGCAGAACGAGAACGGTTATTTTAGTAAGAAAACTGTTTAGACAAAAATATAGGTAATTGGAAGATCTACCACTTTTATCACAAACGTTTTTCAATTTAACTGATACAAAAAAAATTATGAGAAATATAAAATAATCTACACCTATTTTTTTAACAAAATGTACTATATTTTATAAACAAAAACATGTAGCCAAAAGTCATTTGACATTTTTTGTAGAAAATTTAATTTCCTACAAGTTTGTCATATAACTTTTTTATCTAGAATACAAATTACGAGAGTAACGAGTAAAAATATAAATGAACACTAAAAACAAAATGGCGGCTTACTGATAACAGGTGCTTGTGTGCAAAATGTGTTTTTTGGCTCGTGTACTAGTACTCTTTCGAATACCTAAGTCAAATATCATCTGTAAATTATTTTCCAGCAAAGGTCTAAATGCCCCGGACTATATATAATTCATTAAGATTATTTGATACAACATTTTTATGCAACTTCGATGTTGTTGTGATCAAAATCAAGTAGAAATGCTTTGACTTTGTTTATGAATTTGTTGTGATTTGTGTGGAAGACGATTAAAGAGTTTACATGATATAACTGAGTAGGAATTTCTGTAATGAGTGGTGTGAACAACTGGAATTTCAACAACATGGCGATTTAAGCTACGCAAGTAACGCGAATGGAAAATTGGAGTTTGCATATAGCCAGCTCTCACAAAAAATAACTAAGAGACTTTAAAAAAGAATAAGTGTCTTACTGGAAATATATCCAGAGACCTAAATAAACCCATGGTATGAACGAGCCGATGTGCATTACAAATTCTTCTAATGTCACACTTTTGTAAAACGAGAAGTGGCTTAAGAGTTAAGATTGGTCAGATATGCACCCCCTCAACAAATAATTCCATATTGTAATTTTAAATGGAAATGGAAGTGTCTTTTTAGAGCAAAACTTTTTCCTAACGGAAGAGCGCAAGCACTACTTCAAGTCCGATATATGTTGTGTCCAACTCATGTTTTGGGCCGATAGTAGTACCGAGGTATTTAAAGTTCTTAACTACTTTAATTTCAAAACATTTCGAACTACAAGCGGAATTTTCGTTAAAAACTTTTCCGGACGCTGCTATACAAGTACAATCATTAATTTAAAAACGCTGGCAATCATAAGAGTGGAAATCAATATCAACATCAAGTGGTTCATAACTCAAACTGAAAAACATTAGTTTGGTTTTCCTACTTACAATTAACCTGTGTGTTGCAAACCATATTCTCAGCAAGTAAATGTCATGATTAAGTTCATCCTACAGATTCAGGGGGCTCGTTGAACCATATGCGATGCCAAGGTCTTCTGCAAAAGCCGTGACTTTACCTGGAAAAGGCAGGTAAAACAGGGAGTTTATAAATACCAAAAATAGTATAGGTCCCAAAACGGACCCTTGGGGAACACCAACGTTCAGTACCTGAGGGTTACTAAGGAAATCCCCAATACGAACTCTTTGTATACGGTTCTTTAAATATGAAGCAAACCAATTGTGGATAAATCCACGAAATCCTGTCATATAATTTATCCAAAAGAATTTCATGAACAACTGTGTCAAAAACTTTTGTAATATCAACAAAGAGGCAATCACAAAACTTGCTTTCATCCCAACATTCGTTTCTTTATAGCTTTTTCCAAAACTTTCGAAATTGAAGAAAGCAAGGGAATGGGCTTGTAGTTATTGTTTTCATCTCGATTTCCTTTCTTAAAGAGAGGTAGTACTTTATAATTGTGTGAATTCAGACCTACGTATATAGTTTTTAAGAATGTTTACGAGTCGTAAGCCTTAGAAGCATCCTCCTCAGTTAGAACAACTTCCCAACTTTAAAAACGCAGTTCATTATTAAGAAAAGTATAGTTTATGTTAGCAGCAATTTGCGAAACAATATTACTTTTACTTTTTATATCAGAAAAGCCTTTAAATAAATTACCTGTCATACAATGGTCAGATATTTGCAAGTCAAAGTTGACACCAGTACACTGACTCAAGTGGATTCTCGAAAATCGACCGAAGACATGATCAATGCATGTAACTGAAATAGGCCTAGTTAAAATCAATAATAATAATAATAATAATAATAATAAAATAAAATAATCCATATACCTTACCTTACCTTACCTTAGGTGGCGCTACAGTCCGGGGCGGTCCTGGGCCTCAACCAACAAGCTTCTCCAGCCAGCTCGGTTCCTAGCTAGCTGTCTCCAGTTTCGCACGTGGAGTCGGTTGAGGTCCTCTTCCACTTATGTGCGCCACCTGAGTCTCGGTCTTCCTCTACTGCGCCGTCCCTCTGCGGTGGATTCGAAGATTTTCCGGGCCGGAGCATTGATGTCCATCCACTCTATATGACTCAGCCATCTGGGACGTTGAATTTTTACTCTTTTGGCTAGGTCTGTGTCGCTGTACAGCCGGTAAAATTCTTCATTGTATCTTCTTCTCCACTCTCCGTTTATGCATACGGGACCAAAAATCACCCGGAGAATGTTTCTCTTGTAACAGCCTAAAGTGTCCTCATCCGCTTTTGACAGCGTCCATGCGTCTGCACCATAGAGCAGGACTGGGATGATGAGGGTCTTATAAAGGGACAGTTTAGTTGCCCGAGAGAGGGCTTTGCTACTCAATTGCCTTCTAAGCCCGAAGAAGCAGCGATTGGCAAGAGTTATTCTTCGTTTGATTTCAGCGCTGGTGTTGTTATCTGAGTTAATAGCGGAGCCCAGGTAACAAAATCCCTAACTACCTCCAAGTTATAGCTGTCTATGGTGATGTTTTGTCCAAGACGTCGATATTGGGTGTCGCTTCTTGATGACAGCATAAACTTGGTTTTGCCCTCATTGACTGCTAAACCCATCTTCGCCGTTTCCGTCTCAGTACTCACAAAAGCGCCACTGACATCACGCTGCGTTCTTCCGATTATGTCAATATCGTCGGCGTATGTGAGTAATCGGACGGACTTTTGAAAGATCGTGCCTTTGGTGTTGGTGTGAGAGTTCTGCACTATTCTTTCAAGTATGATGTTGAAAAAGACACATGACAGCGCATCGCCTTGTCTAAATCCTGTGCGGATTCGTCATAAGCGGTAGACTTAGGCAAGAAGTCTTGGGCTTTCGACACGTAAGTGAGCGACTTGTGACAATCCGTATCAAGGCTAAATTCGCCAACATTAGCCTAATATGCGCTCATGCCCCCACAGAGGACAAAGATGACGCCACCAAGGATGACTTCTATGAGCTCCTCGACAAAACCTATGAGCAATACCCTAAATACGACGTTAAGATCGTACTAGGCGATTTTAATGCCAAAATAGGTAAAGAGGAAATCTTTGGTAGGACTGTCGGGAAACATAGCCTACACGACACAACGTCTGAAAACGGACTTAGGCTAATTGACTTCGCAGCGGCACATAACGTCACCATTGCAAGCACCCGGTTTCCTCATCTCGATATACACAAAGGGACTTGGCGACACCCAGATCAAAGAACCGTCAATCAGATTGATCACGTTGCGATCGATGCAAGACACGCCTCCAGTATCTTGGATGTTCGCACCTTCCGAGCAGCTAACATCGACTCGGATCACTACCTTGTTGCAGCAAAGGTAAGAATGCGAATAACCCGAACTCCACAACAACGGAGTAATACTGTGAGGAAGTATGACGTCGGAAAGCTGCAATCGCAAGAAACCGCCAGAACCTATGCCGATCGAATATCCCGTAACCTCTCAAGAAATCCAGTACCGCCAGCATCAAGTGCCGAAGGTCAGTGGCAACACTGCCAACAAGCCATCAGAGATGCCGCAACTGATGTGCTAGGTTTCACCAGACCACCACCACGAAACCTCTGGTTTGATGACGAATGCAGGCAGGCCCATGCAGCCAAACAAGAGGCATATAAAGCATATGAAAGACGAGAGCTGCTCGCGAGCTTTACGAGCAGAAATGACGGGAAGAACACTGGCTTCTCCAAAAGAAAAAAAGAGAGAGAGAGACAGACAAAACTTCCGTCCACCTGACCAAAATGAAGTAAGGATAGCAATATCTAAACTCAAAAACAACAAAGCTGCTGGACCCGACGGATTACCCGCCGAACTTTTTAAAGCGGCCGGAGATGACCTGGTGGAGTGCATACACCAACTCATCTCTAAAGTTTGGTCAGAAGAAAGTATGCCTGATGAATGGAACCTCAGCATCGTTTGCCCGATCCACAAGAAAGGAGACCCTCTAAACTGCGCCAACTATAGAGGAATAAGTCTCCTGAATATCGCCTACAAGATCCTCTCTGCCGTACTATGTGAACGCCTGAAACCTTTCGTCAGCAACCTGATTGGCCCCTATCAGTGTGGTTTCAGACCAGGAAAGTCCACAATCGATCAAATGTTCACGCTACGGCAGATCCTGGAAACCACCCAAGAATTCCAAATCTATACCCACCACCTCTTTATCGATTTTAAGGCCGCGTACGATAGCATTTATAGAGACGAGCTATACAGAGCCATGTCAGGTTTTGGCATTCCCACAAAACTCGTCCGACTGTGCAGGATGACGATGGAGAACTCTCGCTGCTCCGTCAAGGTTGGTTCTGACCTCACAGAAGCTTTTGACGTCAAAAAAGGATTCCGACAAGGTGATGCGCTATCGTGCGATTTCTTCAACTTAATACTTGAAAAAATTATAAGAAACTCGCAAGTCAATTGTAGTGGGACAATTTTTTCAAGTCTGTGCAATTGCTAGCATACGCTGACGACATAGACATCATTGGCAGAACTCGGCGAGCTGTCACTGGAACGTTTGCTAGCATTGAAGCTGAAGCGGCTAAGATGGGACTAGCAGTCAATGAGGCCAAAACGAAGTACCTGCTGTCCACAAAAAGGGACACACAACACCGGCGGATTGGACAAAACATCACAATAGGCAGGTACAACTTTGAGGTAGTTAGGGACTTTGTGTACCTCGGATCCGCTATAACATCTGACAACAACATCTCGTCAGAAATAAAGCGAAGAATTACTTTTGCCAATCGCTGTTTCAATGGGCTAGGAAGGCAATTGAGTAGCAAAGCCCTCTCTCGAAAGACAAAGGAGACTCTGTATAAGACCCTAATCATCCCAGTCCTGCTCTATGGCGCCGAGGCATGGACTCTATCTAAAGCGGATGAAGATATCCTTAGTCGTTTCGAGCGTAAGATTCTTCGGAAGATTTTTGGCCCTATCTGCGTTAACGGGCTTTGGAGGAGAAGGTTCAACCAAGAACTATACGAGCTGTACAGCGACATTGACCTGGTCAAAAAAATTCGCATATCACGTTTAAGATGGCTAGGTCATGTAGAGCGAATGGACAACAATGCTCCGGCTCGCAGGATCTTCGATTCCATCCCAGAGGGTAGACGCAGTCAAGGAAGACCTCGCCTTAGGTGGCGCGCTCAAGTGGAGGACGACCTCAACCAACTTGGAGTGCAAAACTGGAGGCAGCTAGCCAAAGACCAAGTTGGCTGGAGAGGCATGTTGGTTGAGGCCCAGGTTCGTCCCGAACTGTAGCGCCACCTAAGTAAGTAAGTAAGTATTTCGTTTGTAGGGTTCGTCATCAGTGAATCCGCCCGTATCCGAGGCTTGTTGTTGCTTCGCAACTAGTTGTTTTTTAGCGTGGCCTAGAAGTTACCACGATGGCACAACCCCCAACCTGCAGGACCAGGTCCTTTTTGTGACTCCAAGGACGAAGAGCCGGATAAACCGCTCCTTATATGCCCGAGCTCCGAAAACGTCGTAGTAGCACATATACGGTGTTCACTAAGTAGTTCAACCTGACTAGAACTGTAGACGCCACCGTTGATTCCATCTAGATAATTCTTCCGCTGCCGCCTGGATGGAAGGAGTAGTGCCTTAGTGGTACACTCCTCCCTCTCTCATTTACTGCCACCAACAACCTTCCAAAGGGGTTGGAACCCAATCTCCAGTTGAGGTACTAGGCACCCGATGTTCACCACGTGGAGGTGAGAGTAGGAGTTGATAGACAGGGGTGATTTGTGGGTGCTTGTACCCACACACATCTACCCTTTGAACATCAAAATAAATCCATATCTCAGATACAAATATAACGTCTGGCAAGTACTCAAATGCTTCCAAATTACAAACTGATAGATCAAAGTTTTGCCTTAAGCTGCGGATATTTTGATGAACAACAAAAAAAGGTTTGCTCTCACTAGATTTACAGCAAAATTTTTATCAGAACTACCTTTAATTGTCACAGTGGTAGAGTCATTGTTATCTAGTTCAAAGTAATTTTTTATGCTAAACATTATAAATATAAATTTATTAAAAATAAAACAAAACAATTCAGTCGTGCAATTTGACTAAATCGTCAAACGAACTAATTGCAATAACTCTACCACTTTTAACTTTACGTAACAGGATTCGAGAATTTTGAAACCACAAATATTCAAAGGAGATGGCCTATTTTTTGGCCCAGTGAATGAATATAGTATCAAATGAAAGGTGATATTAAGGACATTATGTGGGTCAAATATTTTTAAAATCGTTCGTGGGGTTTTTGAGATGTTTCGGCTTGAATTTGATTAATTCAGAAGCAGAATTTCACTTATTTTTCCGGCAAAACTGCTTATATTTTCCGATGTAAGATACGTAGGGAAATGAATTTGGTATCAAATGAAAGATATTTTTCTACCTTTTCATCGTAATAAAAATAATTTTTTTTACATACACTATATTCTCCAATATTTAGTTTTAATTTACCGTCAATATCTAAAAAAAAATCAGCAGTGATTCATAATTTTTTAACATCATCAAAGATTATTTATTTACCTTTAATTTGATATATAATTTAGTGCCCTTTCTTAAATAAAAACTAAGTTTTGAACAAACTTACACTAAAAAGCATATTAACATGCACTATGTGTTATGTACTTTTTCGTTTAGCGTTATTTTTTATAATTCCTTAAGCAAAAAAAGCAAAATATGTATTATTTATTACTTACTTTTAGACTGATAAGCAACATTTATGTTGATGACAATCTTAGTGATGTTATTTAAGAAAACATGCATCATGCTACTTCGAAAATAGAGTCCATGTAAAAAACTTACCGTTTTCTTTTTATTTTTGCAAATGTAAATATGATTTGATAAAGCCTCTCTTCGACGATGCGTGTTTGCTGATTGCCAAAGGAGTGAACGACTTCGATTTCCACAGGAAATAAGAGAAAGGTTATTAATTGACCACAAATTATATCTGCCGGAAAATACCAGAATATGTAACTTCCATCTTACATCGTGTGATTGGACAAATCTCGTAGAAGGTAATACTTTATGTGACTTTACTGGAGAGCAAATGGATGAAAAACACTTACTAACATTGCCTTAAAGCAAGTTGATTTTAATAACATAGGTAATATGAATCCTTTTTTATGCCGCCATTATTAGATGCCCGGATTGGAGCCCAGAGCAGTTTACAGAACTGCACGGCTTTGTTCCCGCATTGAAAAGTATTGAACTATTGACTTTCTTATCAAAATTAAGACCCGGTGATAGCGATCGTAGGCTTTCATCCCTTTTAAACGTCCCTCGCGCAACACTAGAACGATACTTGTCTACAGCTAAGAGCAGTTCGTTAATTTGTTTTGTGTCCTTTAACTTGGGCCTGGAAAATATGTGTATTCAGAACGTAGCTAGTCGAAACAATATGATTCCAAATGGACTTTTTGGCAACACGCAGTTAAATGAAAATGACCAACCAGCCATAATATTATGTGACGGAACTTATGTTTACCTCCAAAAAAGTTCAAATTATAGTTTCCAAAAAGAAAGATATAGTCTGCATAAGTTTCAGAATTTAGTTAAACCCTTTATGATGACATGCTGTATAATAATGGCGTATACGGACCTTATGCAGCAACTGATTCTGATGCAACAATTACGAACATTCTTTTTAGAGATGAATATGTAATATCTAAATTGTTAGAGAAAATGATGTTTTTATTCTAGACAGAGGTTTCGGGGATGCTATTTCAAGCCTAGAATCTTACGGGTACAAAGCTCACATGCCTGAAACTGTTCTGGAAGGGAATAATCCGCTTAAAACACCTCAAGCTAACAAGACAAGGTGTTTTACAATGGTAAGATAGATTGTGGCAGTTGTCAATGGACGCTTTAAGAGAGATTTTAAGCTATTCCGCCAAACCTTTTTTAATTTAGCTACTCGTCATTTAATGGATGATTAAAAAATTGCAGCTGCAATCCTTACTAAGTTACAAGACAATGCAGATGCTAGCATTTTACTGGAGTTCGCTTTGAGTAGATTAAATACTCCTAACCATTTAGGCGATTTTGTTAAGGAAAATAACTTAAATAGAACTAGGGCAGTGTTTCGTCGAATTAACGGACATATTTCAAGCTTAAATAACTTTCCTTTGCTTATTGTGGGGAACATCTGAAAAGCAACGGAAGTTATATAATAGAAGTTTGTGAAAATGTAATTAGAATCTATTCTGTACATGAAAGCCTGGTTGGAAACAATTGTTTACTTAGAGGTCGCATTAAATCTCGACATATCAGTGGGAAAATATATTTTACATACATCCTCTTGAGTAATGAATCTGATGTAGCCAATAGTTACAACGCAATAGAAGCGTACTATTGCAATTGTCTTGTAGGAATGAGAATTGTTGGTTGTTGCGCTCATGTTATGAGTATTTTGTGGTACTTAGGATTTGCTCGTCCCCAATAAAATATAAACATATAAATACTATTTTAAAACAAAACATGCTTTAACTTTTAAACAAAAATATTAAGCGGAAAAAGTCATTTAATATATTTTGTAGAAAATTTAATTCGCTACAAGTTTGTGATATAACTTTTTTTATCTAGGATAAAAATTACGAGAGTTACGAGTAAAAATAGAAATGAAAACTAAAAACAAAATGGCGGCTTACTGACAACAGGTGCATGTGTTCAAAATGTGTTTTTTGATTCATGTACTAGTATTCTTTCAAATACTAAAGTCAAATTTCGTCTGCGACTTTTTCCCAGAACACCATATATATTGATAATAAGAAACCAAAATGCACTGTACTGCTAAAGAACGGTTTTCTCGATCTTATATTCGCTGCAGAACGAGAACGGTTATTTTAGTAAGAAAACTGTTTAGACAAAAATATAGGCAATTGGAAGATCTACCACTTTTATCACAAACGTTTTTCAATTTAACTGATACAAAAAAAATTATGAGAAATATAAAATAATCTACACTTATTTTTTTAACAAAATGTACTATATTTTATAAACAAAAACATGTAGCCAAAAGTCATTTGACATTTTTTGTAGAAAATTTAATTTCCTACAAGTTTGTCATATAACTTTTTTATCTAGAATACAAATTACGAGAGTAACGAGTAAAAATATAAATGAACACTAAAAACAAAATGGCGGCTTACTGATAACAGGTGCTTGTGTGCAAAATGTGTTTTTTGGCTCGTGTACTAGTACTCTTTCGAATACCTAAGTCAAATATCATCTGTAAATTATTTTCCAGCAAAGGTCTAAATGCCCCGGACTATATATAATTCATTAAGATTATTTGATACAACATTTTTATGCAACTTCGATGTTGTTGTGATCAAAATCAAGTAGAAATGCTTTGACTTTGTTTATGAATTTGTTGTGATTTGTGTGGAAGACGATTAAAGAGTTTACATGATACAACTGAGTAGGAATTTCTGTAATGAGTGGTGTGAACAACTGGAATTTCAACAACATGGCGATTTAAGCTACGCAAGTAACGCGAATGGAAAATTGGAGTTTGCATATAGCCAGCTCTCACAAAAAATAACTAAGAGACTTTAAAAAACGAGAAGTGGCTTAAGAGTTAAGATTGGTCAGATATGCACCCCCTCAACAAATAATTCCATACTGTAATTTTAAATGGAAGATTCCATGGTAAACAGTTTTAAGTGTCTTTTTAGAGCAAAACTTTTTCCTAACGGAAGAGCGCAAGCACTACTTCAAGTCCGATATATGTTGTGTCCAACTCATGTTTTGGTCGATAGTAGTACCGAGGTATTTAAAGTTCTTAACTACTTTAATTTCAAAACATTTCGAACTACAAGCGGAATTTTCGTTAAAAACTTTTCCGGACGCTGCTATACAAGTACAATCATTAATTTTAAAACGCTGGCAATCATAAGAGTGGAAATCAATATCAACATGAAGTGGTTCATAACTCAAACTGAAAAACATTAGTTTGGTTTTCCTACTTACAATTAACCTGTGTGTTGCAAACCATATTCTCAGCAAGTAAATGCCATGATTAAGTTCATCCTACAGATTCAGGGGGCTCGTTGAACCATATGCGATGCCAAGGTCTTCTGCAAAAGCCGTGACTTTACCTGGAAAAGGCAGATAAAACAGGGAGTTTATAAATACCAAAAATAGTATAGGTCCCAAAACGGACCCTTGGGGAACACCAACGTTCAGTACCTGAGGGTTACTAAGGAAATCCCCAATACGAACTCTTTGTATACGGTTCTTTAAATATGAAGCAAACCAATTGTGGATAAATCCACGAAATCCTGTCATATAATTTATCCAAAAGAATTTCATGAACAACTGTGTCAAAAACTTTTGTAATATCAACAAAGAGGCAATCACAAAACTTGCTTTCATCCCAACATTCGTTTCTTTATAGCTTTTTCCAAAACTTTCGAAATTGAAGAAAGCAAGGGAATGGGCTTGTAGTTATTGTTTTCATCTCGATTTCCTTTCTTAAAGAGAGGTAGTACTTTATAATTGTGTGAATTCAGACCTACGTATATAGTTTTTAAGAATGTTTACGAGTCGTAAGCCTTAGAAGCATCCTCCTCAGTTAGAACAACTTCCCAACTTTAAAAACGCAGTTCATTATTAAGAAAAGTATAGTTTATGTTAGTAGCAGTTTGCGAAACAATATTACTTTTACTTTTTATATCAGAAAAGCCTTTAAATAAATTACCTGTCATACAATGGTCAGATATTTGCAAGTCAAAGTTGACACCAGTACACTGACTCAAGTGGATTCTCGAAAATCGACCGAAGACATGATCAATGCATGTAACTGAAATAGGCCTAGTTAAAATCAATAATAATAATAATAATAATAATAAAATAAAATAATCCATATACCTTACCTTACCTTACCTTAGGTGGCGCTACAGTCCGGGGCGGTCCTGGGCCTCAACCAACAAGCTTCTCCAGCCAGCTCGGTTCCTAGCTAGCTGTCTCCAGTTTCGCACGTGGAGTCGGTTGAGGTCCTCTTCCACTTATGTGCGCCACCTGAGTCTCGGTCTTCCTCTACTGCGCCGTCCCTCTGCGGTGGATTCGAAGATTTTCCGGGCCGGAGCATTGATGTCCATCCGCTCTATATGACTCAGCCATCTGGGACGTTGAATTTTTACTCTTTTGGCTAGGTCTGTGTCGCTGTACAGCCGGTAAAATTCTTCATTGTATCTTCTTCTCCACTCTCCGTTTATGCATACGGGACCAAAAATCACCCGGAGAATGTTTCTCTTGAAACAGCCTAAAGTGTCCTCATCCGCTTTTGACAGCGTCCATGCGTCTGCACCATAGAGCAGGACTGGGATGATGAGGGTCTTATAAAGGGACAGTTTAGTTGCCCGAGAGAGGGCTTTGCTACTCAATTGCCTTCTAAGCCCGAAGAAGCAGCGATTGGCAAGAGTTATTCTTCGTTTGATTTCAGCGCTGGTGTTGTTATCTGAGTTAATAGCGGAGCCCAGGTAACAAAATCCCTAACTACCTCCAAGTTATAGCTGTCTATGGTGATGTTTTGTCCAAGACGTCGATATTGGGTGTCTCTTCTTGATGACAGCATAAACTTGGTTTTGCCCTCATTGACTGCTAAACCCATCTTCGCCGTTTCCGTCTCAGTACTCACAAAAGCGCCACTGACATCACGCTGCGTTCTTCCGATTATGTCAATATCGTCGGCGTATGTGAGTAATCGGACGGACTTTTGAAAGATCGTGCCTTTGGTGTTGGTGTGAGAGTTCTGCACTATTCTTTCAAGTATGATGTTGAAAAAGACACATGACAGCGCATCGCCTTGTCTAAATCCTGTGCGGATTCGTCATAAGCTGTAGACTTAGGCAAGAAGTCTTGGGCTTTCGACACGTAAGTGAGCGACTTGTGACAATCCGTATCAAGGCTAAATTCGCCAACATTAGCCTAATATGCGCTCATGCCCCCACAGAGGACAAAGATGACGCCACCAAGGATGACTTCTATGAGCTCCTCGACAAAACCTATGAGCAATACCCTAAATACGACGTTAAGATCGTACTAGGCGATTTTAATGCCAAAATAGGTAAAGAGGAAATCTTTGGTAGGACTGTCGGGAAACATAGCCATACACGACACAACGTCTGAAAACGGACTTAGGCTAATTGACTTCGCAGCGGCACATAACGTCACCATTGCAAGCACCCGGTTTCCTCATCTCGATATACACAAAGGGACTTGGCGACACCCAGATCAAAGAACCGTCAATCAGATTGATCACGTTGCGATCGATGCAAGACACGCCTCCAGTATCTTGGATGTTCGCACCTTCCGAGCAGCTAACATCGACTCGGATCACTACCTTGTTGCAGCAAAGGTAAGAATGCGAATAACCCGAACTCCACAACAACGGAGTAATACTGTGAGGAAGTATGACGTCGGAAAGCTGCAATCGCAAGAAACCGCCAGAACCTATGCCGATCGAATATCCCGTAACCTCTCAAGAAATCCAGTACCGCCAGCATCAAGTGCCGAAGGTCAGTGGCAACACTGCCAACAAGCCATCAGAGATGCCGCAACTGATGTGCTAGGTTTCACCAGACCACCACCACGAAACCTCTGGTTTGATGACGAATGCAGGCAGGCCCATGCAGCCAAACAAGAGGCATATAAAGCGACGCTGCAAAGAAAGACGAGAGCTGCTCGCGAGCTTTACGAGCAGAAAAGACGGGAAGAACACTGGCTTCTCCAAAAGAAAAAAAGAGAGAGAGAGACAGACAAAACTTCCGTCCACCTGACCAAAATGAAGTAAGGATAGCAATATCTAAACTTAAAAACAACAAAGCTGCTGGACCCGACGGATTACCCGCCGAACTTTTTAAAGCGGCCGGAGATGACCTGGTGGAGTGCATACACCAACTCATCTCTAAAGTTTGGTCAGAAGAAAGTATGCCTGATGAATGGAACCTCAGCATCGTTTGCCCGATCCACAAGAAAGGAGACCCTCTAAACTGCGCCAACTATAGAGGAATAAGTCTCCTGAATATCGCCTACAAGATCCTCTCTGCCGTACTATGTGAACGCCTGAAACCTTTCGTCAGCAACCTGATTGGCCCCTATCAGTGTGGTTTCAGACCAGGAAAGTCCACAATCGATCAAATGTTCACGCTACGGCAGATCCTGGAAACCACCCAAGAATTCCAAATCTATACCCACCACCTCTTTATCGATTTTAAGGCCGCGTACGATAGCATTTATAGAGACGAGCTATACAGAGCCATGTCAGGTTTTGGCATTCCCACAAAACTCGTCCGACTGTGCAGGATGACGATGGAGAACTCTCGCTGCTCCGTCAAGGTTGGTTCTGACCTCACAGAAGCTTTTGACGTCAAAAAAGGATTCCGACAAGGTGATGCGCTATCGTGCGATTTCTTCAACTTAATACTTGAAAAAATTATAAGAAACTCGCAAGTCAATTGTAGTGGGACAATTTTTTCAAGTCTTTGCAATTGCTAGCATACGCTGACGACATAGACATCATTGGCAGAACTCGGCGAGCTGTCACTGGAACGTTTGCTAGCATTGAAGCTGAAGCGGCTAAGATGGGACTAGCAGTCAATGAGGCCAAAACGAAGTACCTGCTGTCCACAAAAAGGGACACACAACACCGGCGGATTGGACAAAACATCACAATAGGCAGGTACAACTTTGAGGTAGTTAGGGACTTTGTGTACCTCGGATCCGCTATAACATCTGACAACAACATCTCGTCAGAAATAAAGCGAAGAATTACTTTTGCCAATCGCTGTTTCAATGGGCTGTTTAAGATGGCTAGGTCATGTAGAGCGAATGGACAACAATGCTCCGGCTCGCAGGATCTTCGATTCCATCCCAGAGGGTAGACGCAGTCAAGGAAGACCTCGCCTTAGGTGGCGCGCTCAAGTGGAGGACGACCTCAACCAACCTGGAGTGCAAAACTGGAGGCAGCTAGCCAAAGACCAAGTTGGCTGGAGAGGCATGTTGGTTGAGGCCCAGGTTCGTCCCGAACTGTAGCGCCACCTAAGTAAGTAAGTAAGTATTTCGTTTGTAGGGTTCGTCATCAGTGAATCCGCCCGTATCCGAGGCTTGTTGTTGCTTCGCAACTAGTTGTTTTTTAGCGTGGCCTAGAAGTTACCACGATGGCACAACCCCCAACCTGCAGGACCAGGTCCTTTTTGTGACTCCAAGGACGAAGAGCCGGATAAACCGCTCCTTATATGCCCGAGCTCCGAAAACGTCGTAGTAGCACATATACGGTGTTCACTAAGTAGTTCAACCTGACTAGAACTGTAGACGCCACCGTTGATTCCATCTAGATAATTCTTCCGCTGCCGCCTGGATGGAAGGAGTAGTGCCTTAGTGGTACACTCCTCCCTCTCTCATTTACTGCCACCAACAACCTTCCAAAGGGGTTGGAACCCAATCTCCAGTTGAGGTACTAGGCACCCGATGTTCACCACGTGGAGGTGAGAGTAGGAGTTGATAGACAGGGGTGATTTGTGGGTGCTTGTACCCACACACATCTACCCTTTGAACATCAAAATAAATCCATATCTCAGATACAAATATAACGTCTGGCAAGTACTCAAATGCTTCCAAATTACAAACTGATAGATCAAAGTTTTGCCTTAAGCTGCGGATATTTTGATGAACAACAAAAAAAGGTTTGCTCTCACTAGATTTACAGCAAAATTTTTATCAGAACTACCTTTAATTGTCACAGTGGTAGAGTCATTGTTATCTAGTTCAAAGTAATTTTTTATGCTAAACATTATAAATATAAATTTATTAAAAATAAAACAAAACAATTCAGTCGTGCAATTTGACTAAATCGTCAAACGAACTAATTGCAATAACTCTACCACTTTTAACTTTACGTAACAGGATTCGAGAATTTTGAAACCACAAATATTCAAAGGAGATGGCCTATTTTTTGGCCCAGTGAATGAATATAGTATCAAATGAAAGGTGATATTAAGGACATTATGTGGGTCAAATATTTTTAAAATCGTTCGTGGGGTTTTTGAGATGTTTCGGCTTGAATTTGATTAATTCAGAAGCAGAATTTCACTTATTTTTCCGGCAAAACTGCTTATATTTTCCGATGTAAGATACGTAGGGAAATGAATTTGGTATCAAATGAAAGATATTTTTCTACCTTTTCATCGTAATAAAAATAATTTTTTTTACATACACTATATTCTCCAATATTTAGTTTTAATTTACCGTCAATATCTAAAAAAAAATCAGCAGTGATTCATAATTTTTTAACATCATCAAAGATTATTTATTTACCTTTAATTTGATATATAATTTAGTGCCCTTTCTTAAATAAAAACTAAGTTTTGAACAAACTTACACTAAAAAGCATATTAACATGCACTATGTGTTATGTACTTTTTCGTTTAGCGTTATTTTTTATAATTCCTTAAGCAAAAAAAGCAAAATATGTATTATTTATTACTTACTTTTAGACTGATAAGCAACATTTATGTTGATGACAATCTTAGTGATGTTATTTAAGAAAACATGCATCATGCTACTTCGAAAATAGAGTCCATGTAAAAAACTTACCGTTTTCTTTTTATTTTTGCAAATGTAAATATGATTTGATAAAGCCTCTCTTCGACGATGCGTGTTTGCTGATTGCCAAAGGAGTGAACGACTTCGATTTCCACAGGAAATAAGAGAAAGGTTATTAATTGACCACAAATTATATCTGCCGGAAAATACCAGAATATGTAACTTCCATCTTACATCGTGTGATTGGACAAATCTCGTAGAAGGTAATACTTTATGTGACTTTACTGGAGAGCAAATGGATGAAAAACACTTACTAACATTGCCTTAAAGCAAGTTGATTTTAATAACATAGGTAATATGAATCCTTTTTTATGCCGCCATTATTAGATGCCCGGATTGGAGCCCAGAGCAGTTTACAGAACTGCACGGCTTTGTTCCCGCATTGAAAAGTATTGAACTATTGACTTTCTTATCAAAATTAAGACCCGGTGATAGCGATCGTAGGCTTTCATCCCTTTTAAACGTCCCTCGCGCAACACTAGAACGATACTTGTCTACAGCTAAGAGCAGTTCGTTAATTTGTTTTGTGTCCTTTAACTTGGGCCTGGAAAATATGTGTATTCAGAACGTAGCTAGTCGAAACAATATGATTCCAAATGGACTTTTTGGCAACACGCAGTTAAATGAAAATGACCAACCAGCCATAATATTATGTGACGGAACTTATGTTTACCTCCAAAAAAGTTCAAATTATAGTTTCCAAAAAGAAAGATATAGTCTGCATAAGTTTCAGAATTTAGTTAAACCCTTTATGATGACATGCTGTATAATAATGGCGTATACGGACCTTATGCAGCAACTGATTCTGATGCAACAATTACGAACATTCTTTTTAGAGATGAATATGTAATATCTAAATTGTTAGAGAAAATGATGTTTTTATTCTAGACAGAGGTTTCGGGGATGCTATTTCAAGCCTAGAATCTTACGGGTACAAAGCTCACATGCCTGAAACTGTTCTGGAAGGGAATAATCCGCTTAAAACACCTCAAGCTAACAAGACAAGGTGTTTTACAATGGTAAGATAGATTGTGGCAGTTGTCAATGGACGCTTTAAGAGAGATTTTAAGCTATTCCGCCAAACCTTTTTTAATTTAGCTACTCGTCATTTAATGGATGATTAAAAAATTGCAGCTGCAATCCTTACTAAGTTACAAGACAATGCAGATGCTAGCATTTTACTGGAGTTCGCTTTGAGTAGATTAAATACTCCTAACCATTTAGGCGATTTTGTTAAGGAAAATAACTTAAATAGAACTAGGGCAGTGTTTCGTCGAATTAACGGACATATTTCAAGCTTAAATAACTTTCCTTTGCTTATTGTGGGGAACATCTGAAAAGCAACGGAAGTTATATAATAGAAGTTTGTGAAAATGTAATTAGAATCTATTCTGTACATGAAAGCCTGGTTGGAAACAATTGTTTACTTAGAGGTCGCATTAAATCTCGACATATCAGTGGGAAAATATATTTAACATACATCCTCTTGAGTAATGAATCTGATGTAGCCAATAGTTACAACGCAATAGAAGCGTACTATTGCAATTGTCTTGTAGGAATGAGAATTGTTGGTTGTTGCGCTCATGTTATGAGTATTTTGTGGTACTTAGGATTTGCTCGTCCCCAATAAAATATAAACATATAAATACTATTTAAAAAAAAAACATGCTTTAACTTTTAAACAAAAATATTAAGCGGAAAAAGTCATTTAATATATTTTGTAGAAAATTTAATTCGCTACAAGTTTGTGATATAACTTTTTTTATCTAGGATAAAAATTACGAGAGTTACGAGTAAAAATAGAAATGAAAACTAAAAACAAAATGGCGGCTTACTGACAACAGGTGCATGTGTTCAAAATGTGTTTTTTGATTCATGTACTAGTATTCTTTCAAATACTAAAGTCAAATTTCGTCTGCGACTTTTTCCCAGAACACCATATATATTGATAATAAGAAACCAAAATGCACTGTACTGCTAAAGAACGGTTTTCTCGATCTTATATTCGCTGCAGAACGAGAACGGTTATTTTAGTAAGAAAACTGTTTAGACAAAAATATAGGTAATTGGAAGATCTACCACTTTTATCACAAACGTTTTTCAATTTAACTGATACAAAAAAAATTATGAGAAATATAAAATAATCTACACCTATTTTTTTAACAAAATGTACTATATTTTATAAACAAAAACATGTAGCCAAAAGTCATTTGACATTTTTTGTAGAAAATTTAATTTTCTACAAGTTTGTCATATAACTTTTTTATCTAGAATACAAATTACGAGAGTAACGAGTAAAAATATAAATGAACACTAAAAACAAAATGGCGGCTTACTGATAACAGGTGCTTGTGTGCAAAATGTGTTTTTTGGCTCGTGTACTAGTACTCTTTCGAATACCTAAGTCAAATATCATCTGTAAATTATTTTCCAGCAAAGGTCTAAATGCCCCGGACTATATATAATTCATTAAGATTATTTGATACATTTTTATGCAACTTCGATGTTGTTGTGATCAAAATCAAGTAGAAATGCTTTGACTTTGTTTATGAATTTGTTGTGATTTGTGTGGAAGACGATTAAAGAGTTTACATGATACAACTGAGTAGGAATTTCTGTAATGAGTGGTGTGAACAACTGGAATTTCAACAACATGGCGATTTAAGCTACGCAAGTAACGCGAATGGAAAATTGGAGTTTGCATATAGCCAGCTCTCACAAAAAATAACTAAGAGACTTTAAAAAACGAGAAGTGGCTTAAGAGTTAAGATTGGTCAGATATGCACCCCCTCAACAAATAATTCCATATTGTAATTTTAAATGGAAGATTCCATGGTAAACAGTTTTAAGTGTCTTTTTAGAGCAAAACTTTTTCCTAACGGAAGAGCGCAAGCACTACTTCAAGTCCGATATATGTTGTGTCCAACTCATGTTTTGGTCGATAGTAGTACCGAGGTATTTAAAGTTCTTAACTACTTTAATTTCAAAACATTTCGAACTACAAGCGGAATTTTCGTTAAAAACTTTTCCGGACGCTGCTATACAAGTACAATCATTAATTTTAAAACGCTGGCAATCATAAGAGTGGAAATCAATATCAACATGAAGTGGTTCATAACTCAAACTGAAAAACATTAGTTTGGTTTTCCTACTTACAATTAACCTGTGTGTTGCAAACCATATTCTCAGCAAGTAAATGCCATGATTAAGTTCATCCTACAGATTCAGGGGGCTCGTTGAACCATATGCGATGCCAAGGTCTTCTGCAAAAGCCGTGACTTTACCTGGAAAAGGCAGGTAAAACAGGGAGTTTATAAATACCAAAAATAGTATAGGTCCCAAAACGGACCCTTGGGGAACACCAACGTTCAGTACCTGAGGGTTAACAAGGAAATCCCCAATACGAACTCTTTGTATACGGTTCTTTAAATATGAAGCAAACCAATTGTGGATAAATCCACGAAATGCTGTCATATAATTTATCCAAAAGAATTTCATGAACAACTGTGTCAAAAACTTTTGTAATATCAACAAAGAGGCAATCACAAAACTTGCTTTCATCCCAACATTCGTTTCTTTATAGCTTTTTCCAAAACTTTCGAAATTGAAGAAAGCAAGGGAATGGGCTTGTAGTTATTGTTTTCATCTCGATTTCCTTTCTTAAAGAGAGGTAGTACTTTATAATTGTGTGAATTCAGACCTACGTATATAGTTTTTAAGAATGTTTACGAGTCGTAAGCCTTAGAAGCATCCTCCTCAGTTAGAACAACTTCCCAACTTTAAAAACGCAGTTCATTATTAAGAAAAGTATAGTTTATGTTAGTAGCAGTTTGCGAAACAATATTACTTTTACTTTTTATATCAGAAAAGCCTTTAAATAAATTACCTGTCATACAATGGTCAGATATTTGCAAGTCAAAGTTGACACCAGTACACTGACTCAAGTGGATTCTCGAAAATCGACCGAAGACATGATCAATGCATGTAACTGAAATAGGCCTAGTTAAAATCAATAATAATAATAATAATAATAATAAAATAAAATAATCCATATACCTTACCTTACCTTACCTTAGGTGGCGCTACAGTCCGGGGCGGTCCTGGGCCTCAACCAACAAGCTTCTCCAGCCAGCTCGGTTCCTAGCTAGCTGTCTCCAGTTTCGCACGTGGAGTCGGTTGAGGTCCTCTTCCACTTATGTGCGCCACCTGAGTCTCGGTCTTCCTCTACTGCGCCGTCCCTCTGCGGTGGATTCAAAGATTTTCCGGGCCGGAGCATTGATGTCCATCCGCTCTATATGACTCAGCCATCTGGGACGTTGAATTTTTACTCTTTTGGCTAGGTCTGTGTCGCTGTACAGCCGGTAAAATTCTTCATTGTATCTTCTTCTCCACTCTCCGTTTATGCATACGGGACCAAAAATCACCCGGAGAATGTTTCTCTTGAAACAGCCTAAAGTGTCCTCATCCGCTTTTGACAGCGTCCATGCGTCTGCACCATAGAGCAGGACTGGGATGATGAGGGTCTTATAAAGGGACAGTTTAGTTGCCCGAGAGAGGGCTTTGCTACTCAATTGCCTTCTAAGCCCGAAGAAGCAGCGATTGGCAAGAGTTATTCTTCGTTTGATTTCAGCGCTGGTGTTGTTATCTGAGTTAATAGCGGAGCCCAGGTAACAAAATCCCTAACTACCTCCAAGTTATAGCTGTCTATGGTGATGTTTTGTCCAAGACGTCGATATTGGGTGTCTCTTCTTGATGACAGCATAAACTTGGTTTTGCCCTCATTGACTGCTAAACCCATCTTCGCCGTTTCCGTCTCAGTACTCACAAAAGCGCCACTGACATCACGCTGCGTTCTTCCGATTATGTCAATATCGTCGGCGTATGTGAGTAATCGGACGGACTTTTGAAAGATCGTGCCTTTGGTGTTGGTGTGAGAGTTCTGCACTATTCTTTCAAGTATGATGTTGAAAAAGACACATGACAGCGCATCGCCTTGTCTAAATCCTGTGCGGATTCGTCATAAGCGGTAGACTTAGGCAAGAAGTCTTGGGCTTTCGACACGTAAGTGAGCGACTTGTGACAATCCGTATCAAGGCTAAATTCGCCAACATTAGCCTAATATGCGCTCATGCCCCCACAGAGGACAAAGATGACGCCACCAAGGATGACTTCTATGAGCTCCTCGACAAAACCTATGAGCAATACCCTAAATACGACGTTAAGATCGTACTAGGCGATTTTAATGCCAAAATAGGTAAAGAGGAAATCTTTGGTAGGACTGTCGGGAAACATAGCCTACACGACACAACGTCTGAAAACGGACTTAGGCTAATTGACTTCGCAGCGGCACATAACGTCACCATTGCAAGCACCCGGTTTCCTCATCTCGATATACACAAAGGGACTTGGCGACACCCAGATCAAAGAACCGTCAATCAGATTGATCACGTTGCGATCGATGCAAGACACGCCTCCAGTATCTTGGATGTTCGCACCTTCCGAGCAGCTAACATCGACTCGGATCACTACCTTGTTGCAGCAAAGGTAAGAATGCGAATAACCCGAACTCCACAACAACGGAGTAATACTGTGAGGAAGTATGACGTCGGAAAGCTGCAATCGCAAGAAACCGCCAGAACCTATGCCGATCGAATATCCCGTAACCTCTCAAGAAATCCAGTACCGCCAGCATCAAGTGCCGAAGGTCAGTGGCAACACTGCCAACAAGCCATCAGAGATGCCGCAACTGATGTGCTAGGTTTCACCAGACCACCACCACGAAACCTCTGGTTTGATGACGAATGCAGGCAGGCCCATGCAGCCAAACAAGAGGCATATAAAGCGACGCTGCAAAGAAAGACGAGAGCTGCTCGCGAGCTTTACGAGCAGAAACGACGGGAAGAACACTGGCTTCTCCAAAAGAAAAAAAGAGAGAGAGACAGACAAAACTTCCGTCCACCTGACCAAAATGAAGTAAGGATAGCAATATCTAAACTCAAAAACAACAAAGCTGCTGGACCCGACGGATTACCCGCCGAACTTTTTAAAGCGGCCGGAGATGACCTGGTGGAGTGCATACACCAACTCATCTCTAAAGTTTGGTCAGAAGAAAGTATGCCTGATGAATGGAACCTCAGCATCGTTTGCCCGATCCACAAGAAAGGAGACCCTCTAAACTGCGCCAACTATAGAGGAATAAGTCTCCTGAATATCGCCTACAAGATCCTCTCTGCCGTACTATGTGAACGCCTGAAACCTTTCGTCAGCAACCTGATTGGCCCCTATCAGTGTGGTTTCAGACCAGGAAAGTCCACAATCGATCAAATGTTCACGCTACGGCAGATCCTGGAAACCACCCAAGAATTCCAAATCGATACCCACCTCTTCAACTTAATACTTGAAAAAATTATAAGAAACTCGCAAGTCAATTGTAGTGGGACAATTTTTTGAAGTCTGTGCAATTGCTAGCATACGCTGACGACATAGACATCATTGGCAGAACTCGGCGAGCTGTCACTGGAACGTTTGCTAGCATTAAAGCTGAGGCGGCTAAGATGGGACTAGCAGTCAATGAGGCCAAAACGAAGTACCTGCTGTCCACAAAAAGGGACACACAACACCGGCGGATTGGACAAAACATCACAATAGGCAGGTACAACTTTGAGGTAGTTAGGGACTTTGTGTACCTCGGATCCGCTATAACATCTGACAACAACATCTCGTCAGAAATAAAGCGAAGAATTACTTTTGCCAATCGCTGTTTCTATGGGCTAGGAAGGCAATTGAGTAGCAAAGCCCTCTCTCGAAAGACAAAGGAGACTCTGTATAAGACCCTAATCATCCCAGTCCTGCTCTATGGCGCCGAGGCATGGACTCTATCTAAAGCGGATGAAGATATCCTTAGTCGTTTCGAGCGTAAGATTCTTCGGAAGATTTTTGGCCCTATCTGCGTTAACGGGCTTTGGAGGAGAAGGTTCAACCAAGAACTATACGAGCTGTACAGCGACATTGACCTGGTCAAAAAAATTCGCATATCACGTTTAAGATGGCTAGGTCATGTAGAGCGAATGGACAACAATGCTCCGGCTCGCAGGATCTTCGATTCCATCCCAGAGGGTAGACGCAGTCAAGGAAGACCTCGCCTTAGGTGGCGCGCTCAAGTGGAGGACGACCTCAACCAACTTGGAGTGCAAAACTGGAGGCAGCTAGCCAAAGACCAAGTTGGCTGGAGAGGCATGTTGGTTGAGGCCCAGGTTCGTCCCGAACTGTAGCGCCACCTAAGTAAGTAAGTAAGTATTTCGTTTGTAGGGTTCGTCATCAGTGAATCCGCCCGTATCCGAGACTTGTTGTTGCTTCGCAACTAGTTGTTTTTTAGCGTGGCCTAGAAGTTACCACGATGGCACAACCCCCAACCTGCAGGACCAGGTCCTTTTTGTGACTCCAAGGACGAAGAGCCGGATAAACCGCTCCTTATATGCCCGAGCTCCGAAAACGTCGTAGTAGCACATATACGGTGTTCACTAAGTAGTTCAACCTGACTAGAACTGTAGACGCCACCGTTGATTCCATCTAGATAATTCTTCCGCTGCCGCCTGGATGGAAGGAGTAGTGCCTTAGTGGTACACTCCTCCCTCTCTCATTTACTGCCACCAACAACCTTCCAAAGGGGTTGGAACCCAATCTCCAGTTGAGGTACTAGGCACCCGATGTTCACCACGTGGAGGTGAGAGTAGGAGTTGATAGACAGGGGTGATTTGTGGGTGCTTGTACCCACACACATCTACCCTTTGAACATCAAAATAAATCCATATCTCAGATACAAATATAACGTCTGGCAAGTACTCAAATGCTTCCAAATTACAAACTGATAGATCAAAGTTTTGCCTTAAGCTGCGGATATTTTGATGAACAACAAAAAAAGGTTTGCTCTCACTAGATTTACAGCGAAATTTTTATCAGAACTACCTTTAATTGTCACAGTGGTAGAGTCATTGTTATCTAGTTCAAAGTAATTTTTTATGCTAAACATTATAAATATAAATTTATTAAAAATAAAACAAAACAATTCAGTCGTGCAATTTGACTAAATCGTCAAACGAACTAATTGCAATAACTCTACCACTTTTAACTTTACGTAACAGGATTCGAGAATTTTGAAACCACAAATACTTAAAGGAGATGGCCTATTTTTTGGCCCAGTGAATGAATATAGTATCAAATGAAAGGTGATATTAAGGACATTATGTGGGTCAAATATTTTTATCGTTCGTGGGGTTTTTGAGATGTTTCGGCTTGAATTTGATTAATTCAGAAGCAGAATTTCACTTATTTTTCCGGCAAAACTGCTTATATTTTCCGATGTAAGATACGTAGGGAAATGAATTTGGTATCAAATGAAAGATATTTTTCTACCTTTTCTTCGTAATAAAAATAATTTTTTTTACATACACTAAGTAAGTAAGTAAAGTAAGTAAAAATTAATTTATTATTATTTGTTTTCAATACATTTACAAAATTTTTTTAATGAATATTAAAGCTTTGGTATTACCGTCAGCTCAGTTGGTAAAATAAAATAAAATACAAAATTGAACCTTTTAAGCTAATTCTTTGTTAAATGTTTAAGCATATTCTGATAGCAGTAGCATCCTATAAGTGTAACTAACTTTAAGAAAATTGGCAAGATTTATCCAGTCTGCTCCATTTAGTAAGTCTATTGTTTCCTGCATTGAAAGTGTACGTTTTCCGAAGTATGTTATTCTCTGTTGCTTGAAAATGGGGCATATGCTTAAAAAATGGAAACAGTCTTCCTTCGCTTTATGATTGCAAAGATCACAGAATTAATTAAAACCTCCATTATACGGACTACCATTTAAATAAAGGACCTCACTTCTTGCTTTAAATATTAACGAAATATCTTTGAAGTGTAGAGAGTCTCGAAAATAATTTTTGTCACATAGATTGAAATTTAGTTGGCTGTATAAAATCCTGCTTTCTGACTGACATGCTTTTTCGATCAGCTGATTTCGTACATTATCTTCCGTTTTTTGGATTATTTTGTAAAGCTGCTCCTTTAAGAAAAGAATATTGTTGGGGTTAATCTGAAAATGTTCTCCACAAGCCTCACCAATATTTTCCCATTTGCCCAACCACCAGTCTTTGTTCCTTATTTCATAAAGCAGCATAATTTTATTCAAACGATTTTCTCTTTGTCCGCAAACTTTAATTATGTAGTCAGCTTGCAACTTTAGCGTAGTTGTATATAACTTCGGCAAACCAGTTTCTAGATATATAGCATATGTAGGTACAGTGTTAGGAAGACTGAATATTTTTTTGACGAAATTTCTCTGCAGCTTCTCAATTTCTTCGTATTCATTCATACCCCAGACTTGCGCAGCATAACATAGAGTAGACTTTACGACTGAGTTGAAAATAGCGTATTTTGTTGAAAGGTTTATGTGTTGGTTTGTAAAAATTTTCCTCCATGTAAGATTTATAAGGCTTTGCGAGACGTTGGCTTTTTCCGCTAGGTGTTTTTCGAAGTTCAGTGTTGGGTTAAGCTTTATTCCCAGATATTTATATTCCTTCGTTACTTCCAAATATCTTTCATTAAGCATCCAGTTATATCTTACATCACCTCGAGTAGTTCGTGAGAAAACCATAACTTTCGACTTTTCTGTGTTTATAACAAGACCCCATTTTGAACAATATTCTGCAAGTCTATTTATCATTAGTTGCAGATTTTCTGGCGTCTCAGAAAGTATCAACAGATCATCGGCATATAACAACACGTTAATAATGGTATTTGCAATTCGGATTCCACCGGGGAGATGATTAACGATATCGTTTATGAATAAAGAAAATAGTAAAGCGCTGAGAGGACATCCTTGTTTAACTCCAGTATCAGTTTTAAAAGCTTCAGAATAAAGTGCACCTTCCCAAACTGCAGCTTCCGTATCGGTATACATATTTCTAATAAGTTTGAGAAATCTCGTGGAAACTCCAAGTTGCGACAGCTTGTATAGCAATGCATTCCTATTGACCAGATCAAATGCGGATTTGAAGTCTATAAATAAAGCATAAACCTTCTTTTTTCTAGCACGAAACGCTTGTACTATTGATGAAAGAGTAAATATGTGATCGACTGTTGAGAAATTTTTTCTAAATCCAGCTTGGAAATCTGTGAGGATGTTGTTCAAATCAATCCACCTTTCGAGTCTTACAGCAAGTACTCCGCAGAATATTTTTGCTATAACGTTCATAAAAGATATTCCTCTATAATTTTCCACTGCATTTAAAGAACCTTTCTTATGGATTGGAAAAATAACAGACTTCTTAAACGTAGAAGGTATTTCAGCATTCATGAGGATCTTGTTAAAAAATGAAACCAGATAGTTATACAAACTTGGAGAAGCATATTTTAAAAATTCATATGGTATGCCATCTTCTCCCGGAGCTTTCCCGTCTTTTGCGTTACGTAAAACAGAGTGAATTTCAGAAACCGATATTTCAGAGTCCAATATGTCATCACAAGTAAGTGGTTCAGCATATGAAAAGTTTAAGGATTGAATATTTTGCAGAAGATTTTTGAAATATATAGAGAGATCATCTGCAGAGACACTTGAGCCAATCATGTGGTTTGAGCCATTTATCTCTTTTGCCATATTCCAAAATTGTTTTGTGTTCTTGGTTTGACCAAGCGCTTGAGCTTGCATTGTTTCATAGTTTACTTTCTTAGTGGAACAGAGGATTTTATACTTTACATTGCATTCGAAATACCATTTTCGTAGTTCTTCACTAGGAGAGATCCGAAATGCATTTAAAAGAGCAAATGATTTATTCCTTGCATTAAAACACTCTCTGTCAAACCATTTCTGCTTAAATGATTTTGCTATATTCAGATTACAATTTTTCGTAGAGTTTCTTATAAAATCCGTTATTTGATTTGAAAGAGCATTAGCTGACTCGTTTAGCGTAAAAGGAATTCTTGAAATAAGATTGTCCAACGAGTGATGAAATGTTTGCAGATTTAAGTTTCCCCATTTGAGTCTTGGAATTAAATTAATATGTCTCTGTTGCGGTTCACTTTCGGATTTCCATTCAACCACTAACGGCATGTGATCAGAAAATTGTTTGTCCAAAACTTGGAATTTAGAAATGGGATTAATCCATTCATAGTTAATGGCGCAGTAATCGTTTACAGAATTTCCTTGACCTCCGATAAACGTGTATTGACCCTCAAGATCTCCTTCTGTACAGCCTATAAAAATAATACTGTCAAACATTTGTAACATTTCGAGAAGCTGTTTTCCATTTTAGTTGCAGACAATATCTTTGGACGTTCTATTGTTATTCGCTTTGATAAGTGCATTGTTGTTAATATTTATTAATGTTTTGACTTGGTTGCAGCTAATTCTTGCATTCACATCGCCGATCAACATAACACTTTTACTGGCTAGGGAAGACATAACGCTACTCAATCTATTAAAATCCTCGGTCCACTTATTACAATTGACATAAAAGGGTACAATAAACATATCATTTGTTTTTAAGAGTTTCAGTTCAACAGTTTTTTCATATTCTACGAAATCGTAGTGTTTAAGTTTCGAAGATTGTATCCCATACAAGCATCCACCACTAGCGCGTCCTCTTAAAGATGTTTTGATTGCTGGGATCCAGAATAATTTAAATCTATTAAAGTATTTGTTGAATTTACTTGAATTTTCTATGGTGATATGAGTTTCAAATAGAAAAAAAATTTCAAAAGTTTTGATAAAATTAAAAAAATCTAAAAACATGCTCTTATTATTCAGACCAGATATATTATAGGACAATATTTTACAAAGACTAATACTATGCGAGCTGACGGCGTCTAAACCTCAAAGTCTAACCACACTCCTGTTTTCTTGCTGAAGTGGCATCCCTGGACTGCCATCAAATGTTGTTGATCTACTCCATTCATTCCGATTTTGACGTCCTTTTGACATACTCCTGAAATTTTTGACAGCTTAGAAGTTTATGTTTCCAAACATTTGTTGAAGTTCATATTCTCCATCATTTTGATTACATTTAAGATTATTATTATTATCTAAATAAAATATTTTGTTTTCTATTAAAAGTGTGTTATTTTTTATTTTAATTACTGTGTCTGACTTATTAGTTTTGATTATTTTTCTATATTGAAGGAGTATTCGATGTTTCTGTTGCATGCGTTTGGACAAATCACGTTGCAGAAAAACACCTGTGTTCTTTAGTTTTGGTGCATTTTTCAGCATTTGCAAGGCAATCTCATTGGAGCCGGTGTTAATTTTAAATTTAGTTGTAGTGTTGTTTACACTTATTTTTGTTGGTGGAGGGATGCTTTGCACACAGTTAGTACCAAGAAGAAGACGAGTGACAGAACGTATCTTTTCTTCTGGATTTTCTTGCGCATCTTCGTTCGGCATAGAGATAATGATGTTCTTGCCTTTCAATTCTCGACTTTGCGACTCAAGTTCTTCCTCTAGCAAATTACATCTTTCTTCGAAATGCTGAACTTTTTTTGTTAAATCTTCGTTCTGTTTTCGGAGATGATTCATTTCTATGTTGAGCTTGCTCAAGTCTTCCTTAGTGGCCAAGTTTGCAGTAGCCAATGCAAGTTCTGTATGGAGTGAAGAATCAATGATTGTTTTGATTTTGTGCAGGTCTGCTGAGAATATGGACATCTTTTCGTGTTTAAAAATTTTAGACGTACTTTTGTTTTTTGAAAGATGTTTATTCTCTTCAGGAGAAGTTTCGCCGAGTTTACGTTTATTGTCAGTCATGTGACTTCGATCGCAAATAAAATTTTAGTTTTTCTGAGTCTTTTATGCCAATTTTACCTTTTTAAATCGTAGATATTTAATTTTAAATTCAAATTAAATTAATAAGGACACTTTTTTAAAAAAAATACACTGTTTTTAGCTAACTTTTTAAACAATATTATAAGAGCGATAAATAAGTTCAACTTTTCACTTTTAGAGCAGAGTTGCCAACCAACCCATACATACACTATATTCTCCAATATTTAGTTTTAATTTATTAGAAATCAAGTTTTTTTTACTTAATTTTTAACCGTCAATATCTAAAAAAAAATCAGCAGTGATTCATAATTTTTTAACATCATCAAAGATTATTGATTTACCTTTAATTTGATATACTTATAATTTAGTGCTCTTTCTTAAATAAAAACTAAGTTTTGAAACTTACACTAAAAAGTATATTAACATGCATTATGTGTTATGTACTTTTTCGTTTAGCGTTATTTTTTATAATTCCTTAAGCAAAAAAAGCAAAATATGTATTATTTATTACTTACTTTTAGCCTGATAAGCAACATTTATATTGATGACAATCTAAGTGATGTTATTTAAGAAAACATGCATCATGCTACTTCGAAAATAGAGTCCATGTAAAAAACTTACCGTTTTCTTTTTATTTTTGCAAATGTAAATATGGTTTGATAAAGCCTCTCTTCGACGATGCGTGTTTGCTGATTGCCAAAGGAGTGAACGACTTCGATTTCCACAGGAAATAAGAGAAAGGTTATTAATTGACCACAAATTATATCTGCCGGAAAATACCAGAATATGTAACTTCCATCTTACATCGTGTGATTGGACAAATCTCGTAGAAGGTAATAATTTATGTGACTTTACTGGAGAGCAAATGGATGAAAAACACTTACTAACATTGCCTTAAAGCAAGTTGATTTTAATAACATAGGTAATATGAATCCTTTTTTATGCCGCCATTATTAGATGCCCGGATTGGAGCCCAGAGCAGTTTACAGAACTGCACAGCTTTGTTCCCGCATTGAAAAGTATTGAACTATTGACTTTTTTATCAAAATTAAGATCCGGTGATAGCGATCGTAGGCTTTCATCCCTTTTAAACGTCCCTCGCGCAACACTAGAACGATACTTGTCTACAGCTAAGAGCAGTTTGTTAATTTGTTTTGTGTCCTTAAACTTGGGCCTGGAAAATATGTCTATTCAGAACGTAGCTAGTCGAAACAATATGATTCCAAATGGACTTTTTGGCAACACGCAGTTAAATGAAAATGACCAACCAGCCATAATATTATGTGACGGAACTTATGCTTACCTCCAAAAAAGTTCAAATTATAGTTTCCAAAAAGAAAGATATAGTCTGCATAAGTTTCAGTATTTAGTTAAACCCTTTATGATGACATGCTGTGACGGCTATATAATAATGGCGTATACGGACCTTATGCAGCAACTGATTCTGATGCAACAATTACGAACATTCTTTTAAGAGATGAATATGGGAACATGAGGCGTTTTGTTAGAGAAAATGATGTTTTTATTCTAGACAGAGGTTTCAGGGATGCTATTTCAAGCCTAGAATCTTACGGGTACAAAGCTCACATGCCTGAAACTGTTCTGGAACGGAATAATCCGCTGAAAACACCTCAAGCTAACAAGACAAGATGTTTTACAATGGTAAGATGGATTGTGGCAGTTGTCAATGGACGCTTTAAGAGAGATTTTAAGCTATTCCGCCAAAGCTTTTTTAATTTAGCTACTCGTCATTTAATGGATGTTTAAAAAATTGCAGCTGCAATCCTTACTAAGTTACAAGACAATACAGATGCTAGCATTTTACTGGAGTTCGCTTTGAGTAGATTAAATACTCCTAACCATTTAGGCGATTTTGTTAAGGAAAATAACTTAAATAGAACTAGGGCAGTGTTTCGTCGAATTAACGGACATATTTCAAGCTTAAATAACTTTCCTTTGCTGGATTTGACAGAGCTTCGTAAAATATTATTGGGAAATTATCAAATCAAACAAGCTCGCTCTTATTGTGGGGAACATCTGAAAAGCAACGGAAGTTATATAATAGAAGTTTGTGAAAATGTAATTAGAATCAATTCTGCACATGAAAGCCTGGTTAGAAACAATTATTTACTTAGAGGTCGCATTAAATCTCAACACATCAGTGGGAAAATATATTTTACATACATCATCTTGAGTAATGAATCTGATGTAGCCAATAGTTACAACGCAATAGAAGCGTACTATTGCAATTGTCTTGTAGGAATGAGAATTGTTGGTTGTTGCGCTCATGTTATGAGTATTTTGTGGTACTTAGGATTTGCTCGTCCCCAATAAAATATAAACATATAAATACTATTTTAAAACAAAACATGCTTTAACTTTTAAACAAAAATATTAAGCGGAAAAAGTCATTTAATATATTTTGTAGAAAATTTAATTCGCTACAAGTTTGTGATATAACTTTTTTTATCTAGGATAAAAATTACGAAAGTTACGAGTAAAAATAGAAATGAAAACTAAAAACAAAATGGCGGCTTACTGACAACAGGTGCATGTGTTCAAAATGTGTTTTTTGATTCATGTACTAGTATTCTTTCAAATACTAAAGTCAAATTTCGTCTGCGACTTTTTCCCAGAACACCATATATATTGATAATAAGAAATCAAAATGCACTGTACTGCTAAAGAACGGTTTTCTCGATCTTATATGCGCTGCAGAACGGGAACGGTTATTTTAGTAAGAAAACTGTTTAGACAAAAATATAGGTAATTGGAAGATCTACCAGTTTTATCACAAACGTTTTTCAATTTAACTGATAAAAAAAAAATTATGAGAAATATAAAATAATCTACACCTATTTTTTTAACAAAATGTACTATATTTTATAAACAAAAACATGTAGCCAAAAGTCATTTGACATTTTTTGTAGAAAATTTAATTTCCTACAAGTTTGTCATATAACTTTTTTATCTAGAATACAAATTACGAGAGTAACGAGTAAAAATATAAATGAACACTAAAAACAAAATGGCGGCTTACTGATAACAGGGCTTGTGTGCAAAATGTGTTTTTTGGCTCGTGTACTAGTACTCTTTCGAATACCTAAGTCAAATATCATCTGTAAATTATTTTCCAGCAAAGGTCTAAATGCCCCGGACTATATATAATTCATTAAGATTATTTGATACAACATTTTTATGCAACTTCGATGTTGTTGTGATCAAAATCAAGTAGAAATGCTTTAACTTTGTTTATGAATTTGTTGTGATTTCTTTGTATTCTTATTTCAAGAGGAAGACGATTAAAGAGTTTACATGATACAACTGAGTAGGAATTTCTGTAATGAGTGGTGTGAACAACTGGAATTTCAGAAACATGGCGATTTAAGCTACGCAAGTAACGCGAATGGAAAATTGGAGTTTGCATATAGCCAGCTCTCACAAAAAATAACTAAGAGACTTTAAAAAAGAATAAGTGTCTTACTGGAAATATATTCAGAGACCTAAATAAACCCATGGTATGAATGAGCCGATGTGCATTACAAATTCTTCTAATGTCACACTTGTAAAACGAGAAGTGGCTTAAGAGTTAAGATTGGTCAGATATGCACCCCCTCAACAAATAATTCCATATTGTAATTTTAAATGGAAGATTCCATGGTAAACAGTTTTAAGTGTCTTTTTAGAGCAAAACTTTTTCCTAACGGAAGAGCGCAAGCACTACTTCAAGTCCGATATATGTTGTGTCGAACTCATGTTTTGGTCGATAGTAGTACCGAGGTATTTAAAGTTCTTAACTACTTCAATTTCAAAACATTTCGAGCTACAAGCGGAATTTTCGTTAAAAACTTTTCCGGACGCTGCTATACAAGTACAATCATTAATTTTAAAACGCTGGCAATCATAAGAGTGGAAATCAATATCAACATGAAGTGGTTCATAACTCAAACTGAAAAACATTAGTTTGGTTTTCCTACTTAAAATTAACCTGTGTGTTGCAAACCATATTCTCAGCAAGTAAATGTCATGATTAAGTTCATCCTACAGATTCAGGCGGCTCGTTGAACCATATGCGATGCCAAGGTCTTCTGCAAAAGCCGTGACTTTACCTGGAAAAGGCAGGTAAAACAGGGAGTTTATAAATACCAAAAATAGTATAGGTCCCAAAACGGACCCTTGGGGAACACCAACGTTCAGTACCTGAGGGTTACTAAGGAAATCCCCAATACGAACTCTTTGTATACGGTTCTTTAAATATGAAGCAAACCAATTGTGGATAAATCCACGAAATCCTGCGTCATATAATTTATCCAAAAGAATTTGTAATATCAACAAAGAGGCAATCACAAAACTTGCTTTCATCCAAACATTCGTTTCTTTATAGCTTTTTCAAAAACTTTCGAAATTAAAGAAAGCAAGGGAATGGGCTTGTAGTTATTGTTTTCGTCTCGATTTCCTTTCTTAAAGAGAGGTAGTACTTTATAATTGTGTGAATTCAGACCTACGTATATAGTTTTTAAGAATGTTTACGAGTCGTAAGCCTTAGAAGCATCCTCCTCAGTTAGAACAACTTCCCAACTTTCAAAACGCAGTTCATTATTAAGAAAAGTATAGTTTATGTAAGTAGCAGTTTGCGAAACAATATTACTTTTACTTTTTATATCAGAAAAGCCTTTAAATAAATTACCTGTCATACAATGGTCAGATATTTGCAAGTCAAAGTTGACACCAGTACACTGACTCAAGTGGATTCTCGAAAATCGACCGAAGACATGATCAATGCATCTAACTGAAATTGGCCTAGTTAATAAAAATAATAATAATAATAATAATAAAATAAAATAATCCATATACCTTACCTTACCTTACCTTAGGTGGCGCTACAGTCCGGGGTGGTCCTGGGCCTCAACCAACAAGCTTCTCCAGCCAGCTTGGTCCCTAGCTAGCTGTCTCCAGTTTCGCACGTGGAGTCGGTTGAGGTCCTCTTCCACTTATGTGCGCCACCTGAGTCTCGGCCTTCCTCTACTGCGCCGTCCCTCTGCGGTGGATTCGAAGATTTTCCGGGCCGGAGCATTGATGTCCATCCGCTCTATATGACTCAGCCATCTGGGACGTTGAATTTTTACTCTTTTGACTAGGTCTGCGTCGCTGTACAGCCGGTAAAATTCTTCATTGTATCTTCTTCTCCACTCTCCGTTTATGCATACGGGACCAAAAATCACCCGGAGAATGTTCCTCTCGAAACAGCCTAAAGTGTCCTCATCCGCTTTTGACAGCGTCCATGCGTCTGCACCATAGAGAAGGACTGGGATGATGAGGGTCTTATAAAGGGACAGTTTAGTTGCCCGAGAGAGGGCTTTGCTACTCACTTGCCTTCTAAGCCCGAAGAAGTAGCGATTGGCAAGAGTTATTCTTCGTTTGATTTCAGCGCTGGTGTTGTTATCTGAGTTAAAAGCGGAGCCAAGGTAGACAAAGTCCCTAACTACCTCCAAGTTATAGCTGTCTATGGTGATGTTTTGTCCAAGACGTCGATATTGGGAGTCTCTTCTTGATGACATCATAAACTTGGTTTTGCCCTCATTGACTGCTAAACCCATCTTCGCCGCTTCCGTCTCAATACTCACAAAAGCGCCACTGATATCACGCTGCGTTCTTCCGATTGTCAATATCGTAGGCGTATGCGAGTAATCGGACGGACTTTTGAAAGATCGTGCCTTTGGTGTTGGTGTGAGTGTTCTGCACTATTCTTTCAAGTATGATGTTGAAAAAGACACATGACAGCGCATCGCCTTGTCTAAATCCTTTTTTGACTTCAAAGGTGTCGGTGAGGTCTTTACCGACCTTGACGGAATAGCGTGAGTTTTCCATCGTCATTTTACACAGGCGGACGAGTTTGGCAGGGATGTTAAAACTGCACATTGCTGTATGTAACTCGTCTCTATAAATGCTGTCGTACGCGGCTTTGAAATCGATGAAAAGGTGGTGGGTATCGATTTGAAGCTCTTGAGTTTTTTCCAAGATCTGCCGTAATATGAATATTTGATCGATAGTGGATTTCCTGGCCTAAAACCGCACTGATATGGACCTATCAGGTTGTTGACGAATGGCTTTTGGCGTTCACACAATACAGCAGAAAAGATCCTTTTTTAAGGATCGGGCAAATTATGCTGAGATTCCATTCATCGGGCATGCTTTCTTCTAACCATATCTTGCTTATGAGTTGGTGCATACTTATAGCCAAGTCATCGCCTGTAGCTTTGGAGAGCTCGGCAGCTAGGCCATCGGCTCCGGCGGCTTTGTCGCTCTTAAGTTTAGATATAGCTATCTTTATTTCATCCAGATGTGGTGGTCGGAATTTTTGGTCTACTTCGCCCAGATAAAGTGGACCATTCTGCCTGACAGCGGAATTCGTTTCGTCATCGCCGTTATACATTCTGCAGAAATGGTTTTTCCATATTCTCAGCATCGACTGCGATTGCACTACGATGTTCCCTTGATCGTCTTTGCAAGCTTGAGTTCGAGCTCTGTTCTTTTGACAATTTCTTTGTACCTTTTGGTAAAACTTTCGAACTTCATTCCTGCAATAACAGCTCTCCATTTCGTCGATCGCGCCCTTCTCATGTTCCCTTTTTTCTTTCTGAGAAGGCAGTATTTCTCTTTCGTCTTCTGCTCGTGCACGGGTAGTTCTGGTCCTTCTTTGCAGCGCCGCCTTGTATGCTTCTTGTTTAGCTGCGTGTGCTTGCCGACACTCATCATCAAACCAGGGGTTTCGTTGTGGTGGCGATTTCTCTGGAGATTTCTTGCGATTGCAGCCTTCTGTCCTTTTCGTTGTCCTTATTTCATTTGTGGTGGTTGGGTGCTGTATGAATAGGGTAGGCACTGAAAGGCATCAAACTGGTGATGCACAGTCGCTGCAACTATATCGTACACATCAATTGTGCTTATTTTACCTCCCCGCGGTAAACACCAGGTACTGGTCTGTCCATCCGGACATTCCTGCTAAACTTATAAGCGCGAGTGTTGAATACAGAAAAAATAGCAACACTATAATGCTCTGCTTTAATGACTGTTCTGATCGATTCGCAGAAGTCTTGCACGAGCCCCTCAGAAAGAGGACGTACGGCGGATGAGCCCAACCAATTAGACCAACGGTGGCGTCAACAGTCAACGAAGCAGACGCCATAATGAGGTTCTTTCGACGTATTTGGAGATAAGGGCATTAGGACAATTCAATGCAAGTCAGGGCATTGAAATAGAGATGGTGGCGGATGAACCCTTAATGGGCCAACGGCAGCGCTCATATCCCCGAAGTGGGTTACTGACTCCGGATTCTCCGGTTCCTTTTGTCCAAGGAATCCAACAAAGGACCTGGCCCTCCAGGTTGGGGGTTGTGCGTGGGGTTAACAACCCTGCCACGGAAAAAAGAAAAAGTTGCGAAGCGACCAATAGCCTCGGAAAAGGACGGATTTACTGTTGACGACCCGGAAAAACGAATCAAGGACAACGACCTTCGGATCTGCACGTGGAATGTTAGAACTCTTAAGAGACCACGTTCATCCAAACAACTAGCGGAGGCCCTAGACTGCTACAGAGCAGGAATTACTGCCATCCAGGGAGTGCGATGGAATGGGCCGGGCAAAAGGAGGATGAAAAACTGTGACGTGTACTACGGTGATTGCGCAAGAAGACCACAGCGTTTATTTGGGTGCGGATTCGTCATAAGCGGTAGACTTAGGCAAGAAGTCTTGGGCTTTCGACACGTAAGTGAGCGACTTGTGACAATCCATATCAAGGCTAAATTCGCCAACATTAGCCTAATATGCGCTCATGCCCCCACAGAGGACAAAGATGACGCCAACAAGGATGACTTCTATGAGCTCCTCGACAAAACCTATGAGCAATACCCTAAATACGACGTTAAGATCGTACTAGGCGATTTTAATGCCAAAATAGGTAAAGAGGAAATCTTTAGTAGGACTGTCGGAAAGCATAGCCTACACGACACAACGTCTGAAAACGAACTTAGGCTAATTGACTTCGCAGCGGCACATAACGTCACCCGGTTTCCTCATCTCGATATACACAAAGGGACTTGGCGACACCCAGATCAAAGAACCGTCAATCAGATTGATCACGTTGCGATCGATGCAAGACACGCCTCCAGTATCTTGGATATTCGCACCTTCCGAGCAGCTAACATCGACTCGGATCACTACCTTGTTGCAGCAAAGGTAAGAATGCGAATAACCCGAACTCCACAACAACGGAGTAATACTGTGAGGAAGTATGACGTCGGAAAGCTGCAATCGCAAGAAACCGCCAGAACCTATGCCGATCGAATATCCCGTAACCTCTCAAGAAATCCAGTACCGCCAGCATCAAGTGCCGAAGATCAGTGGCAACACTGCCAACAAGCCATCAGAGATGCCGCAACTGATGTGCTAGGTTTCACCAGACCACCACCACGAAACCTCTGGTTTGATGACGAATGCAGGCAGGCCCATGCAGCCAAACAAGAGGCATATAAAGCATATGAAAGACGAGAGCTGCTCGCGAGCTTTACGAGCAGAAATGACGGGAAGAACACTGGCTTCTCCAAAAGAAAAAAAGAGAGAGAGAGACAGACAAAACTTCCGTCCACCTGACCAAAATGAAGTAAGGATAGCAATATCTAAACTCAAAAACAACAAAGCTGCTGGACCCGACGGATTACCCGCCGAACTTTTTAAAGCGGCCGGAGATGACCTGGTGGAGTGCATACACCAACTCATCTCTAAAGTTTGGTCAGAAGAAAGTATGCCTGATGAATGGAACCGCATCGTCTGCCCGATCCACAAGAAAGGAGACCCTCTAAACTGCGCCAACTATAGAGGAATATGGCCTACAAGATCCTCTCTGCCGTACTATGTGAACGCCTGAAACCTTTCGTCAGCAACCTGATTGGCCCCTATCAGTGTGGTTTCAGACCAGGAAAGTCCACAATCGATCAAATGTTCACGCTACGGCAGATCCTGGAAACCACCCAAGAATTCCAAATCGATACCCACCACCTCTTTATCGATTTTAAGGCCGCGTACGATAGCATTTATAGAGACGAGCTATACAGAGCCATGTCAGGTTTTGGCATTCCCACAAAACTCGTCCGACTGTGCAGGATGACGATGGAGAACTCTCGCTGCTCCGTCAAGGTTGGTTCTGACCTCACAGAAGCTTTTGACGTCAAAAAAGGATTCCGACAAGGTGATGCGCTATCGTGCGATTTCTTCAACTTAATACTTGAAAAAATTATAAGAAACTCGCAAGTCAATTGTAGTGGGACAATTTTTTCAAGTCTGTGCAATTGCTAGCATACGCTGACGACATAGACATCATTGGCAGAACTCGGCGAGCTGTCACTGGAACGTTTGCTAGCATTGAAGCTGAAGCGGCTAAGATGGGACTAGCAGTCAATGAGGCCAAAACGAAGTACCTGCTGTCCACAAAAAGGGACACACAACACCGGCGGATTGGACAAAACATCACAATAGGCAGGTACAACTTTGAGGTAGTTAGGGACTTTGTGTACCTCGGATCCGCTATAACATCTGACAACAACATCTCGTCAGAAATAAAGCGAAGAATTACTTTTGCCAATCGCTGTTTCAATGGGCTAGGAAGGCAATTGAGTAGCAAAGCCCTCTCTCGAAAGACAAAGGAGACTCTGTATAAGACCCTAATCATCCCAGTCCTGCTCTATGGCGCCGAGGCATGGACTCTATCTAAAGCGGATGAAGATATCCTTAGTCGTTTCGAGCGTAAGATTCTTCGGAAGATTTTTGGCCCTATCTGCGTTAACGGGCTTTGGAGGAGAAGGTTCAACCAAGAACTATACGAGCTGTACAGCGACATTGACCTGGTCAAAAAAATTCGCATATCACGTTTAAGATGGCTAGGTCATGTAGAGCGAATGGACAACAATGCTCCGGCTCGCAGGATCTTCGATTCCATCCCAGAGGGTAGACGCAGTCAAGGAAGACCTCGCCTTAGGTGGCGCGCTCAAGTGGAGGACGACCTCAACCAACTTGGAGTGCAAAACTGGAGGCAGCTAGCCAAAGACCAAGTTGGCTGGAGAGGCATGTTGGTTGAGGCCCAGGTTCGTCCCGAACTGTAGCGCCACCTAAGTAAGTAAGTAAGTATTTCGTTTGTAGGGTTCGTCATCAGTGAATCCGCCCGTATCCGAGGCTTGTTGTTGCTTCGCAACTAGTTGTTTTTTAGCGTGGCCTAGAAGTTACCACGATGGCACAACCCCCAACCTGCAGGACCAGGTCCTTTTTGTGACTCCAAGGACGAAGAGCCGGATAAACCGCTCCTTATATGCCCGAGCTCCGAAAACGTCGTAGTAGCACATATACGGTGTTCACTAAGTAGTTCAACCTGACTAGAACTGTAGACGCCACCGTTGATTCCATCTAGATAATTCTTCCGCTGCCGCCTGGATGGAAGGAGTAGTGCCTTAGTGGTACACTCCTCCCTCTCTCATTTACTGCCACCAACAACCTTCCAAAGGGGTTGGAACCCAATCTCCAGTTGAGGTACTAGGCACCCGATGTTCACCACGTGGAGGTGAGAGTAGGAGTTGATAGACAGGGGTGATTTGTGGGTGCTTGTACCCACACACATCTACCCTTTGAACATCAAAATAAATCCATATCTCAGATACAAATATAACGTCTGGCAAGTACTCAAATGCTTCCAAATTACAAACTGATAGATCAAAGTTTTGCCTTAAGCTGCGGATATTTTGATGAACAACAAAAAAAGGTTTGCTCTCACTAGATTTACAGCGAAATTTTTATCAGAACTACCTTTAATTGTCACAGTGGTAGAGTCATTGTTATCTAGTTCAAAGTAATTTTTTATGCTAAACATTATAAATATAAATTTATTAAAAATAAAACAAAACAATTCAGTCGTGCAATTTGACTAAATCGTCAAACGAACTAATTGCAATAACTCTACCACTTTTAACTTTACGTAACAGGATTCGAGAATTTTGAAACCACAAATATTCAAAGGAGATGGCCTATTTTTTGGCCCAGTGAATGAATATAGTATCAAATGAAAGGTGATATTAAGGACATTATGTGGGTCAAATATTTTTAAAATCGTTCGTGGGGTTTTTGAGATGTTTCGGCTTGAATTTGATTAATTCAGAAGCAGAATTTCACTTATTTTTCCGGCAAAACTGCTTACATTTTCCGATGTAAGATACGTAGGGAAATGAATTTGGTATCAAATGAAAGATATTTTTCTACCTTTTCATCGTAATAAAAATAATTTTTTTTACATACACTATATTCTCCAATATTTAGTTTTAATTTACCGTCAATATCTAAAAAAAAAATCAGCAGTGATTCATAATTTTTTAACATCATCAAAGATTATTTATTTACCTTTAATTTGATATATAATTTAGTGCCCTTTCTTAAATAAAAACTAAGTTTTGAACAAACTTACACTAAAAAGCATATTAACATGCACTATGTGTTATGCACTTTTTCGTTTAGCGTTATTTTTTATAATTCCTTAAGCAAAAAAAGCAAAATATGTATTATTTATAACTTACTTTTAGCCTGATAAGCAACATTTATATTGATGACAATCTAGGTGATGTTATTTAAGAAAACATGCATCATGCTACTTCGAAAATAGAGTCCATGTAAAAAACTTACCGTTTTCTTTTTATTTTTGCAAATGTAAATATGATTTGATAAAGCCTCTCTTCGACGATGCGTGTTTGCTGATTGCCAAAGGAGTGAACGACTTCGATTTCCACAGGAAATAAGAAAAAAGGTTATTAATTGACCACAAATTATATCTGCCGGAAAATACCAGAATATGTAACTTCCATCTTACATCGTGTGATTGGACAAATCTCGTAGAAGGTAATACTTTATGTGACTTTACTGGAGAGCAAATGGATGAAAAACACTTACTAACATTGCCTTAAAGCAAGTTGATTTTAATAACATAGGTAATATGAATCCTTTTTCATGCCGCCATTATTAGATGCCCGGATTGGAGCCCAGAGCAGTTTACAGAACTGCACAGCTTTGTTCCCACATTGAAAAGTATTGAACTATTGACATTCTTATCAAAATTAAGATCCGGTGATAGCGATCGTAGGCTTTCATCCCTTTTAAACGTCCCTCGCGCAACACTAGAACGATCCTTGTCTACAGCTAAGAGCAGTTTGTTAATTTGTTTTGTGTCCTTTAACTTGGGCCTGGAAAATATGTCTATTCAGAACGTAGCTAGTCGAAACAATATGACTCCAAATGGACTTTTTGTCAACACACAGTTAAATGAAAATGACCAACCAGCCATAATATTATGTGACGGAACTTATGTTTACCTCCAAAAAAGTTCAAATTATAGTTTCCAAAAAGAAAGATATAGTCTGCATAAGTTTCAGAATTTAGTTAAACCCTTTATGATGACATGCTGTGACGGCTATATAATAATGGCGTATACGGACCTTATGCAGCAACTGATTCTGATGCAACAATTATGAAAATTCTTTTTAGAGATGAATATGGGAACATGAGGCATTTTGTTAGAGAAAATGATGTTTTTATTCTAGACAGAGGTTTCAGGGATGCTATTTCAAGCCTAGAATCTTACGGGTACAAAGCTCACATGCCTGAAACTGTTCTGAAAGGGAATAATCCGCTGACAACACCTCAAGCTAACAAGACAAGATGTTTTACAATGGTAAGATGGATTGTGGCAGTTGTCAATGGACGCTTTAAGAGAGATTTTAAGCTATTCCGCCAAAACTTTTTTAATTTAGCTACTCGTCATTTAATGGATGATTATAAAATTGTAGCTGCAATCCTTACTTAGTTCCAAGACAATACAGATGCTAGCATTTTACTGGTATTCGCTTTGAGTAGATTAAATACTCCTAACCATTTAGGCGATTTTGTTAAGGAAAATAACTTAAATAGAACTAGGGCAGTGTTTCGTCGAATTAACGGAAATATTTCAAGCTTAAATAACTTTCCTTTGCTTGATTTGACAGAGCTACGTAAAATATTATTGGGAAATTATCAAATCAAACAAGCTCGCTCTTATTGTGGGGAACATCTGGAAAGCAACGGAAGTTATATAATAGAAGTTTGTGAAAATGTAATTAGAATCAATTCTGCACATGAAAGCCTGGTTGGAAACAATTATTTACTTAGAGGTCGCATTAAATCTCGACACATCAGTGGGAAAATATATTTTACATACATCCTCTTGAGTAATGAATCTGATGTAGCCAATAGTTACAACGCAATAGAAGCGTACTATTGCAATTGTCTTGTAGGAATGAGAATTGTTGGTTGTTGCGCTCATGTTATGAGTATTTTGTGGTACTTAGGATTTGCTCGTCCCAATAAAATATAAACATATAAATACTATTTTAAAACAAAACATGCTTTAACTTTTAAACAAAAATATTAAGCGGAAAAAGTCATTTAATATATTTTGTAGAAAATTTAATTCGCTACAAGTTTGTGATATAACTTTTTTTATCTAGGATAAAAATTACGAGAGTTACGAGTAAAAATAGAAATGAAAACTAAAAACAAAATGGCGGCTTACTGACAACAGGTGCATGTGTTCAAAATGTGTTTTTTGATTCATGTACTAGTATTCTTTCAAATACTAAAGTCAAATTTCGTCTGCGACTTTTTCCCAGAACACCATATATATTGATAATAAGAAACCAAAATGCACTGTACTGCTAAAGAACGGTTTTCTCGATCTTATATGCGCTGCAGAACGAGAACGGTTATTTTAGTAAGAAAACTGTTTAGACAAAAATATAGGTAATTAGAAGATCTACCACTTTTATCACAAACGTTTTTCAATTTAACTGATACAAAAAAAATTATGAGAAATATAAAATAATCTACACCTAATTTTTTAACAAAATGTACTATATTTTATAAACAAAAACATGTAGCCAAAAGTCATTTGACATTTTTTGTAAGAAATTTAATTTCCTACAAGTTTGTCATATAACTTTTTTATCTAGAATACAAATTACGAGAGTAACGAGTAAAAATATAAATGAACACTAAAAACAAAATGGCGGCTTACTGATAACAGGTGCTTGTGTGCAAAATGTGTTTTTTGGCTCGTGTACTAGTACTCTTTCGAATACCTAAGTCAAATATTTTCCAGCAAAAGTCTAAATGCCCCGGACTATAAATAATTCATCAAGATTATTTGATACAACATTTTTATGCAACTTCGATGTTTTTGTGATCAAAATCAAGTAGAAATGCTTTAACTTTGTTTATGAATTTGTTGTGATTTCTTTGTATTCTTATTTCAAGAGGAAGACGATTAAAGAGTTTACATGATACAACTGAGTAGGAATTTCTGTAATGAGTGGTGTGAACAACTGGAATTTCAACAACAGGCGATTTAAGCTACGCAAGTAACGCGAATGGAAAATTGGAGTTTGCATATAGCCAGCTCGCAAAAAAAATAACTAAGAAACTTTAAAAAAGAATAAGTGTATTACTGGAAATATATCCAGAGACCTAAATTAACCCATGGTATGAACGAGCCGATGTGCATTACAAATTCTTCTAATGTTACACTTTTGTAAAACGAGAAGTGGCTTAAGAGTTAAGATTGGTCAGATATGCACCCCCTCAACAAATAATTCCATATTGTAATTTTAAATGGAAGATTCCATGGTCACCAGTTTTAAGTGTCTTTTTAGAGCAAAACTTTTTCAGGCGATAGAGACACCTAACGGAAGAGCGCAAGTACTACTTCAAGTTCGATATATGTTGTGTCCAAATCATGTTTTGGTCGATAATAGTACCCAGGTATTTAAAGTTCTTAACTACTTCAATTTCAAAACATTTCGAGCTACAAGCGGAATTTTCGTTAAAAACTTTTCCGGACGCTGCTATACAAGTACAATCATTAATTTTGAAACGCTGGCAATCATAAGAGTGGAAATCAATATCAACATGAGGTGGTTCATAACTCAAACTGAAAAACATTAGTTTGGTTTTTCTACTTACAATTAACCTGTGTGTTGCAAACCATATTCTCAGCAAGTAAATGTCATGATTAAGTTCATCTTACAGATTCAGGGGGCTCGTTGAACCATATGCGATGCCAAGGTCTTCTGCAAAAGCCGTGACTTTACTTGGAAAAGGCAGGTAAAACAGGGAGTTTATAAATACCAAAAATAGTATAGATACCAAAACGGACCCTTGGGGAACACCAACGTTCAGTACCTGAGGGTTACTAAGGAAATCCCCAATACGAACTCTGTATACCAATTGTGGATAAATTCACGAAATCCTGCGTCATATAATTTATCCAAAAGAATTTCATGAACAACGCTATCAAAAACTTTTGTAATATCAACAAAGAGGCAATCACAAAACTTGCTTTCATCCAAACATTCGTTTCTTTATAGCTTTTTCAAAAACTTTCGAAATTGAAGAAAGCAAGGGAATGGGCCTGTAGTTATTGTTTTCTTCTCGATTTCCTTTCTTAAAGAGAGGTAGTACTTTATAATTGTGTGAATTCATACCTACGTATATAGTTTTTAAGAATGTTTACGAGTCGTAAGCCTTAGAAGTATCCTCCTCAGCTAGAACAACTTCCCAACTTTCAAAACGCAGTTCATTATTTAGAAAAGTATAGTTTATGTAAGTAGCAGTTTGCGAAACAATATTACTTTTAGTTTTTATATCAGAAAAGCCTTTAAATAAATTACCTGTCATACAATGGTCAGATATTTGCAAGTTAAAGTTGACACCAGTACACTGACTCAAGTAGATTCTCGAAAATCGACCGAAGACATGATCAATGCATCTAACTAAAATTGGCCTAGTTAATAATAATAATAATAATAATAAAATAAAATAATCGTCTATTTCGCAAAAATAAATCCATATACCTTACCTTACCTTACCTTAGGTGGCGCTACAGTCCGGGGTGGTCCTGGGCCACAACCAACAAGCTTCTCCAGCCAGCTCGGTCCCTAGCTAGCTGTCTCCTGAGTCTCGAACTTGCTCTACTGCGCCGTCCCTCTGCGGTGGATTCGAAGATTTTCCGGGCCGGAGCATTGATGTCCATCCGCTCTATATGACTCAGCCATCTGGGACGTTGAATTTTAACTCTTTTGGCTAGGTCTGTGTCGCTGTACAGCCGGTAAAATTTTCATTGTATCTTCTTCTCCACTCTCCGTTTATGCATACGGGACCAAAAATCACCCGGAGAATGTTTCTCTCGAAGCAGCCTAAAGTGTCCTCATCCGCTTTTGACAGCGTCCATGCGTCTGCACCATAGAGCAGGACTGGGATGATGAGGGTCTTATAAAGGGACAGTTTAGTTGCCCGAGAGAGGGCTTTGCTACTCACTTGCCTTCTAAGCCCGAAGAAGTAGCGATTGGCAAGAGTTATTCCTCGTTTGATTTCAGCGCTGGTGTTGTTATCTGAGTTAATAGCGGAACCCAGGTAGACAAAGTCCCTAAATACCTCCAAGTAATAGCTGTCTATGGTGATGTTTTGTCCTAGACGTCGATATTGGGTGTCTCTTCTTGATGACAGCATAAACTTGGTTTTGCCTTCATTGACTGCTAAACCCATCTTCGCCGCTTCCGTCTCAATACTCACAAAAGCGCTACTGAGATCACGCTGCGTATGCGAGTAATCGGACGGACTTTTGAAAGATCGTGCCTTTGGTTTTGGTGTGAGAGTTCTGCACTATTCTTTCAAGTATGATGTTGAAAAAGTCGCATGACAGCGCATCGCCTTGTCTAAATCCTTTTTTGACTTCAAAGGTGTCGGTGAGGTCTTTACCGACCTTGACGGAACAGCGTTCGTTTTCCATCGTCATTTTACACAGGCGGACGAGTTTGGCAGGGATGTTAAAACTGCACATTGCTGTATATAACTCGTCTCTATAAATGCTGTCGTACGCGGCTTTGAAATCAATGAAAAGGTGGTGGGTATCGATTTGAAGTTCTTGAGTTTTTTCCAAGATCTGCCGTAATATGAATATTTGATCGATAGTGGATTTCCTGGCCTAAAACCGCACTGATATTGACCTATCAGGTTGTTGACGAATGGCTTTAGGCGTTCACACAATACAGAATAAAAGATCCTTTTTTAAGGATCGGGCAAATTATGCTGAGATTCCATTCATCGGACATGCTTTCTTCTAACCATATCTTGCTTATGAGTTGGTGCATACTTATAGCCAAGTCATCGCCTGTAGCTTTGAAGAGCTCGGCAGCTAGGCCATCGGCTCCGGCGGGTTTGTCGCTCTTAAGTTTAGATATAGCTATCTTTATTTCATCCAGATGTGGTGGTCGGAATTTTTGGTCTACTTCGCCCAGATAAAGTGGACCATTCTGCCTGACAGCGGAATTCGTTTCGTCATCGCCGTTATACATTCTGCAGAAATGGTTTTTCCATATTCTCAGCATCGACTGCGATTGCACTACGATGTTCCCCTGATCGTCTTTGCAAGCTTCAGTTCGAGCTCTGTACTTTTGACAGTTTCTTTGTACCTTTTGGTAAAACTTTCGAACTTCATTCCTGCAATAACAGCTCTCCATTTCGTCTATCGCGCCCTTCTCATGTTCCCTTTTTTCTTTCTGAGAAGGCGGTGTTCCTCTTTCGTCTTCTGCTCGTGCACGGTTAGTTCTGGTCCTTCTTTGCAGCGCCGCCTTGTATGCTTCTTGTTTAGCTGCGTGTGCTTGCCGACACTCATCATCAAACCAGGGGTTTCGTTGTGGTGGCGATTTCTCTGGAGATTTCTTGCGATTGCATCCGTCCGTCCTCTTCGTTGTCCTTATTTCGTTTGTAGGGTTCGTCATCAGTGAATCCGTCCGTATCCGAGGCTTGTTGTTGCTTCGCAACTAGTTGTTTTTAGCGTGGCCTAGAAGTTACCACGATGGCACAACCCCCAACCTGGAGGACCAGGTCCTTATTGTGACTCCAAGGACGAAGAGCCGGATAAACCGCTCCTTATAAGCCCGAGCTCCGAAAACGTCCTAGTAGCCCATATACGGTGTTCACTAAGTAGTTCAACCTGACTAGAACTGTAGACGCCACCGTTGATTCCATCTAGATAATTCTTCCGCTGCCGCCTGGATGGAAGGAGTAGTGCCTTAGTGGTAATACTCCTCCCTCTCTCGTTTACTGCCACCAACAACCTTCCAAAGGGGTTGGAACCCAATCTCCAGTTGAGGTACTAGGCACCCCATGTTCACCACGTGGAGGTGAGAGTAGGAGTTGATAGACAGGGGTGATTTGTGGGTGCTTGTACACACACACATATCTACCCTTTGAACATCAAAATAAATCCATATCTCAGATACAAATATAACGTCTGGCAAGTACTCAAACGCTTCCAAATTACAAACTAATAGATCAAAGTTTTGCCTTAAGCTGCGGATATTTTGATGAACAACAAAAAAAGGTTTGCTCTCACTAGATTTACAACGAAATTTTTATCAGAACTACCTTTAATTGTCACAATGGTAAAGTCATTGTTATCTAGTTCAAAGTAATTTTTTATGTTAAACATTATAAATATAAATTTATTAAAAATAAAACAATCCAATTCAGTCGTGCAATTTGACTAAATCGTCAAACGAACTAATTGCAATCAATCTACCACTTTTAACATTACGTAACAGGATTCCAGAATTTTGAAACCACAAATATTTAAAGGAGATGGCCTAATTTTTTGGCCCAGTGCGTTCACTAATGAATCTAGTATCAAATTAAGGACATTATGTGGGTCAAATATTTTTAAAATCGTTCGTGGGGTTTTTGAGATATTTGGGCTTGAATTTGACTAATTCAGAAGCAGAATTTCACTTATTTTCCGGCAAAACTCCTTATATTTTCCGATGTAAGATACGTAGGGAAATGAATTTGGTATCAAATGAAAGATATTTTTCTACCTTTTCATCGTAATAAAAATAATTTTTTTACATACACTATATTCTCCAATATTTAGTTTAAACTTATTAGAAATCAAGTTTTTTTACTTACTTTTTAAACGTCAATATCTAAAAAAATTAGCAGTGATTCATAATTTTTTTAAGATCATCAAAGATTATTTATTTACCTTTAATTTGATATATAATTTAGTGCCCTTTCTTAAATATAAACTTAGTTTTGAAAAAACTTACACTAAAAAGCATATTAACATGCACTATGTGTTATGTACTTTTTCGTTTAGCGTTATTTTTTATAATTCCTTAAGCAAAAAAAGCAAAATATGTATTATTTATTACTTACTTTTAGCCTGATAAGCAACATTTATATTGATGACAATCTAGGTGATGTTATTTAAGAAAACATGCATCATGCTACTTCGAAAATAGAGTCCATGTAAAAAACTTACCGTTTTCTTTTTATTTTTGCAAATGTAAATATGATTTGATAAAGTCTCTCTTAGACGATGCGTGTTTGCTGATTGCCAAAGGAGTGAACGACTTCGATTTCAACAGGAAATAAGAGAAAGGTTATTAATTGACCACAAATTATATCTGCCGGAAAATACCAGAATATGTAACTTCCATCTTACATCGTGTGATTGGACAAATCTCGTAGAAGGTAATATTTTATGTGACTTTACTGGAGAGCAAATGGATGAAAAACACTTACTAACATTGCCTTAAAGCAAGTTGATTTTAATAACATAGGTAATATGAATCCTTTTTCATGCCGCCATTATTAGATGCCCGGATTGGAGCCCAGAGCAGTTTACAGAACTGCACAGCTTTGTTCCCACATTGAAAAGTATTGAACTATTGACATTCTTATCAAAATTAAGATCCGGTGATAGCGATCGTAGGCTTTCATCCCTTTTAAACGTCCCTCGCGCAACACTAGAACGATCCTTGTCTACAGCTAAGAGCAGTTTGTTAATTTGTTTTGTGTCCTTTAACTTGGGCCTGGAAAATATGTCTATTCAGAACGTAGCTAGTCGAAACAATATGACTCCAAATGGACTTTTTGTCAACACACAGTTAAATGAAAATGACCAACCAGCCATAATATTATGTGACGGAACTTATGTTTACCTCCAAAAAAGTTCAAATTATAGTTTCCAAAAAGAAAGATATAGTCTGCATAAGTTTCAGAATTTAGTTAAACCCTTTATGATGACATGCTGTGACGGCTATATAATAATGGCGTATACGGACCTTATGCAGCAACTGATTCTGATGCAACAATTATGAAAATTCTTTTTAGAGATGAATATGGGAACATGAGGCATTTTGTTAGAGAAAATGATGTTTTTATTCTAGACAGAGGTTTCAGGGATGCTATTTCAAGCCTAGAATCTTACGGGTACAAAGCTCACATGCCTGAAACTGTTCTGAAAGGGAATAATCCGCTGACAACACCTCAAGCTAACAAGACAAGATGTTTTACAATGGTAAGATGGATTGTGGCAGTTGTCAATGGACGCTTTAAGAGAGATTTTAAGCTATTCCGCCAAAACTTTTTTAATTTAGCTACTCGTCATTTAATGGATGATTATAAAATTGTAGCTGCAATCCTTACTTAGTTCCAAGACAATACAGATGCTAGCATTTTACTGGTATTCGCTTTGAGTAGATTAAATACTCCTAACCATTTAGGCGATTTTGTTAAGGAAAATAACTTAAATAGAACTAGGGCAGTGTTTCGTCGAATTAACGGAAATATTTCAAGCTTAAATAACTTTCCTTTGCTTAATTTGACAGAGCTTCGTAAAATATCATTGGGAAATTATCAAATCAAACAAGCTCGCTCTTATTGTAGGGAACATCTGAAATCCAATGGAAGTTATATAATAGAAGTTTGTGAAAATGTAATTAGAATCAATTCTGCACATGAAAGCCTGGTTGGAAACAATTGTTTACTTAGAGGTCGCATTAAATCTCGACACATCAGTGGGAAAATATATTTTACATACATCCTCGTGAGTAATGAATCTGATGTAGCCACTAGTTACAACGCAATAGAAGCGTACTATTGCAATTGTCTTGTAGGAATGAGAATTGTTGATTGTTGCGCTCATGTTATGAGTATTTTGTGGTACTTAGGATTTGCTCGTCCCCAATAAAATATAAACATAGCTCCAGTTTTATTTTTAAATACTATTTTAATAGACAAAGAATTTGAAGGAGAATAAATATGAAATAAAACTTAATATTATAATTAATGCAGGACGTATGTTTGTATGTATGTAATAAAACCATAGCATGATGCATGTTTTCTTTAATAACATCACCTAGATTGTCATCAATATAAAAGTGGTTTATCAGGCTTAAAGTAAGTAATAAATAATACATATTTTGTTTTTTTTTTTCCTTAAGGGATTATAAAAAATAACGCTAAACGAAAAGGTGCATTTTGTGTTATGCTGCATGTTAAATATGTTTCTTAGTGTGAGTTTATTCAAAACTAAGTTTTTATTCAAGAAAGGGCACTAAATTATATATCAAAGCAAAGATAAATAAATAATCTTTTAAATGATGTTAAAAAATTATAATTCACTGCTGATCGACGTTTAAAAAGTAAGTAAAAAAAACTTGATTTCTAATAAGGTAAAACTAAATATTGGAGAATATAGTGTATGTAAAAAAAAATGTATTACAATGAAAAGGTAAAAAAAAATATCTTTCATTTGATACCAAATTCATTTCCCTACGTATCTTACATCGGAAAATATAAGCAGTTTTGCCGGAAAAATAAGTGAAATTCTGCTTCTGAATTAATCAACTTCAAGCTCAAATATCTCAAAAAGCCCACGAAATATTTTGAAAATATTTGACCCACAAATTGTCCTTAATATAAACTTTCATTTGGTACTAGATTCATTAGTGCACGCACTAGGCCCAGGTTCCCTAGGAAAATGGGCCATCTCCTTTTTTATCTTTTTTAACCTTTTTCGCTTCCATAAATAGAGCACGGTTAAATTTAGTTAAGCTATCAATTCTTTGTAGTGCCCCGTTGCTTAGTGGTGAGTGTGTCGACTGCTAAGCGAAAGAACCTGGGTTCAAATCCAGCTCATTTCCACCTTTTTTTCTGGGGTACTGCCTCTTGCGAGGAACTGACAAAACCTCCAAGAGTAAAATTTGTCTCGAAAAAGTGCATCTCATGTAGCCGTTCGGACTCGGCGTTAAACTGTAGGTCCATTCCATTCTTGCAGAATAACAACACACACACAGGAATGGTTGAGAGTATAAGTCACTAGGCCTTGGCTCCTTAAGGAGCTGTCGCGCCAATAAATGTATGTATGTATGTATGTATCAATTCTTTCCCTCTACAAATAATGACGCATGCAGTTTCTTTACTGCATTCCTTTTTTGCTTCATAATTTTTATTTTGCGGCTTGTGATGAAAAACTCACACCTAAGATGTCATCGAATGCATTTTTGTTGGAATTAATGTTGCCAACGGAGTTGAAGTTAGACTTGTTCTTATTGTTCTTCTCTTTCTTCACTCGTTTTACGAAGCATTTTGTTATGTCTGGAGGTTCAACTGAGATCTTCACGCATTACCAGAATCTTCCCCAAACATTCACCGGCATTATTTTTATTTTCGCCGGGTACGCCAACAATCTCAACAGAATTCTCCAAAAATGTTTGTTCTCTCCAGTTAAGTCGACTTTCAAAAGAAGATACCTTCGATTTTAACAGATCATTTTCGACTCTGAGTTCTTGCACTAAGCTAGAAAGTCTGAGTTGATTTTTTGTTATATTGATAATCTCTTCGTAAAGCAGGTGCAAGGTAATTGCATTTTGATGACGTTGTACATAATTATTATCTTCTGCTTCCGTTGCGGAACCCGCTTGCAGTTCATCTGTTTTACTGTCTGGCTCACACAAATTCAAAGCTGAATTAGAAACAGGTTTTAAAGGATTGGAATTTTGTGGTTTCCCCTTGATATCTGTTTCGTTATACTTTTTCGAAGAAGGTTTTCGTGGCCTAGATGACGATCCGCTTTTTGTTTGTGCTTCAGCATATTGTTGTTGTTGTTGCAAAGATGCACTTCTTGGAGGTGAGATTGCTGGCGTAGAAGCTTAGACGACAATGCAAATTTGGATGGTTCTTCTGCTTGTTGTTGTTGCACAGAGTTAACTGCAGTTGATAAGCCTGAATGTTGTTGTTGCAATGATTTCCGATGAAGTGAGGTACATCTTTACATCATTACATCGATATTTAGAATTGTTTGCAAGCAAATAATCCAAATCCATTGAATTAATATTCACACACTCGCAGTGGAGAATCGAAGCACAGTCCCCACAAGATATTTTGGAGGTACAAGTATGCTCCACTTGTTATTACATACAAGGCAGTTCATTATAACAATGCAATTGACTTAAAAAAAAGTAAAAATGTGTTAGGCTCTGAAAATAAAGTGTGCACCCCACACGAACTCGATCCATCCAGAAGACAAAGAAAAGACCGCTTTCACAACGGGAAACGGACTATGGTAGTTAACCGTTATACCATTTGGCTTGTGTAACGCTCCAGCCACCTTTGACCGTTTAATGGAACGTGTGTTACATTGTCTGACAAACCTGAATGGTGTACTTGAATGACGTCATCGTTGTGGGAAAGACGTTCGCTGAACATCGCGGCAACTTGAGGGAGGTGTTTACACGACTTCAAACAGCTTATTTGAAACTAAATCCAAAGAAATGTGCTCTGTTCAAAGCTGAGGTGAAGTATTTGGGACATGTGATATCGTCAAATGGAGTAAAAAACTGACCCGGAGAAAATCGAAGCCGTAAAAAATTGGCCAGATCCCGCAAACAAACACCAGCTGAGGAGCTTTCTCGGTCTCGCCACATATTACATGAGGTTCGTGAAGGATTTCCGGAATCGCAGTGTCTAAACCAGCTAACTGAGAAGGGTAGACAATTTAAACGGTCAGATAAGTGCGAAAGAAGATTTCAACATATAATTAAAACAGCGACTTTGGGAGGCACTGATACTAGCTTACCCCACCCTGGGCAAGACATTTATTGTGGACGCGGATGCTAGTAACGTTTGTGTTGGAGCAGTTCTGTCGCAGATACACGATGGGCAGAAGATATTTGTAGTCTATTTCAGCAAAGTTCTGCCACGACCAGAGAGAAACTACTGTGTAACCAGACGGGAACTCCTTGCTCTTATACTGGTGACAAAACATTTCCATAAATATGAACACAGATTCATCCTGCGTACCGATCACGCCAATTTAAAATGGTTGCAACAGTTCAAAAATCCTGAGGGGCAAGTAGCAAGATGGATCGAACGATTGCAGACTTTCGACTTCGAAGTACAGGATCGCAAAGGAAGACTACACTGCAATGCGGACGCGCTTTCCCGCAGACCATGTGAGCCCAGTTGCAAACATTGTGAGCGAAAAGAGGAAAAGGACGAAGGTATTTCTGTCCAGAGAATAATAGCCGAACCTGTTGAGGGTTGGAATGCCGAAGAACTTCGTAATTCACAAAAAGAAGACCCTGACATCGAGCCAATCCTTGCATGGAAGGAATCTATGGACAAATCAAACGCAAGAGACATCTCCGACAAATGTCCTACTTTAAAGGCATACTGGGTCTGCAGGTTCAGGGTTCCTATGGAAATGCATTCCGACCAAGGGCGAAACTTCCAGGAAGTATGCGCATCACTCGGGATAAATAAAACAAGGACAACACCTCTTCATCCACAGTGGAATGGTAGAACGATTTAACCAGACCTTAAAAGAACATCTGTCCGATGTCGTGAACGAAAACCAATGGGATTGGGTTCGGCGAATTCCTGTATTTTGTATGGCCTACCGGAATGTGGTTCATAGAACAACTGGATACACCATCCGAAATTCTATTTGGACGAACTGCCCGGCTTATAAGTGAGCTAAAATTCGGATTTCCTATTGAAGACCCAAAATGTGAAGAGGACTACGTGTTGGATCTTAGAGAAAGGATCAACAACATTCTTGAGAGAACAAGAAACAAGATAAAAATTGCGAGTGACCGCATGAAGACCAGATACGATGCGAGAGCAACAGCACCTGAATTCAACGAGGGAGGTCTGGTATGGTTTTACAACCCACATCGTAGAAAAGGAAAATCGCCCAAGATTCAGCAGGACTGGGAAGGTCCCTACCAAATAGTTACGCGTATTAATTCTGGCGTTTTTCGAATCCAACCAGGACCAAGAGCAAAAATGAAAGTTGTCTATGTGGATCGCCTACATCGTTACATCTAAAACAAATTGGTGTTCCGGAACTAGCTGTTTTACTTCTAGAATTGGAAGTAGGCGTTAGATACAAAGTAACAAGAAGGAGAACATTTTATACTATTTACAAAAATCATCTATATTTTTAGAATGAATTTTGTGAACTAATCGTTGTTAATCTAATTATATTATAGGTTAACGTCGATAAATTCGTTGGAGTGAGTTTCCTTGACTCTTGTTTAAAAAAAAAATTATTCTCGAGTGTCATCGGACAGAAAAGAGGGCATTGGCCAGCGAATAATGTCGATGAAGAAATGGAGCATATATTTTCGTACCTTGAAGAAAATTCCAAAAAGGGCCAATTCTCCCTCGGTGAGTTCATCAACCAAATAGAGGGTGAGTACCGTCTCGATCTGAGAACCGTTAAATCAAGACTCGTGAAAAAATACCATGAAGATATTATTACCACTGAGAAAAAACAATGCCTCGCCTGTCATCTGCTTCCGGAATACAGGGTACAAACTTCTATTAGAAAAAATGGTACAACAATCGAAAGTTAGATTCTGAAAAAGAACGGCTCAGGGTTGTGAAAGGAGCTGCTACTATAATTTTAGCAGATATTCGTTCACAGTACTATGACACGTCAAAATATGCACCGTCTGGCCCACTTTTTAATGAAGGGAATTCTACCATTCCACAATCACTGCAAGTGTTTTTCGAGGAAATTATAGTAAAAAAATAAGCGAGGCTCCATTGACAAGTGGAAAAGAAAATGTGAATCGCAATCACATGCCAACACTTTTGATCGGAGTAAGTACGTATTTATACAAGAAGTTTGGGTCAGGAAAGCTTATGGACTTACTGTCATCGTTGGGTTTCGCAGCCTCGTACTCTGAAACTTCCCTCTTCGAAAAGTATGCGGTAATGCGTCCTGAGACGGCTGGGACTTCTGTTGATCCAAATTAATTGTCTCAATTCATTTGTGACAATGCAGACTATAACGTCAACACATAAGGTGGCTTACATACTTTTCACATTATGGGATATATTCAGTGTGTCACCTCTTATGATGATGACCAGAACATCCCCGATTGACTTCTTATGTCTGTCCCTCCCGAACCCTTTTTTGTTATAACTGAAATAACACCAGATGATTCCATTCTTCTTGGTCATATTTCAATTCGTGGCACAAAAGTTTCTTCTTCCTTTTATCATTTGTTTTTTGTATTCCATCCATTTTAAAACTCAAATGTCAAAGTTACTGTACGTGCATTGTGTTCCGATTGAAATTGGTACGTTCGACAAATGTTACACCTGCTCCGTACTCCGTCTCCGTAATGCAGTTCTGTTTTTGCATTGTGTTCAGGCAGTGACTTAGTTACCATAGGCGAAGGTCGTAGGAGAGTTCGGTTGCGTTGTACTCAGTTTCAGCAAAAAAGAGAAAACGGGTGTAAAAATGGGGAAAGATGTAAATGTCAAGCAAAAACATCCTCTTTCGAATGACATTTTACCTTCAGCTTCTCATAGCCAATAAGACACAATTTATACAGCTCTTCGTCAAGTAGTGGAAAAATGCAAATGTCCAATCAAAAAATCGTCACTTTCGACCAGCCACTTTATGCAAAAGCTCAAAAAATTGTCGCAAACAATTTTGAACTTACAAATATTTTTTTTTATAATTAACGCGCGCACTTTTTTTCGATTTTTTTAAGGTTTTCTGAAAAAAAACTATTGGTTTTCGAAATATTAAAAACAGGTTGATTGATCTTTTTTTAAATAATTTTCCCAGATGAAAACTACAGATATTCATATAATGACATATAAAAAAAATTTTATATTTTTTTTTCGAAAAGTTCTTAAAAAAACGACTTTATAAAAAAACTGGTAGAAATTAATCAATTTAGCGAACTTTGCAAGTTCACACAAGTGAAATTCGCTTACATTACTGGAACCGCAGCATAAGGTAGGACATACTGAAGAGGTGATAGTCGAGTATCAGAATAAGAGGTTCAAACATGCATTCCTTCTTAACAGAAAGTTCGTCTTTATGAATGTGGTATTCATTAAAAAAAACTGAGAGTGTAGTGTGAAAGTAAAAGTAGGGATAAACACGGTGAACTTCATTATTTGCACAGGGCCTTCTAAAAAATCCGGACAAGTTTTTTAGCTATTACCAAATGAGTGTGGGTACCTATAATAATTATATATTGGAGAAAATACAAACAAAGCTTATGAAGAACTAGCCATATTGTAACCTTTCTTAACCTTATTGAATTAATTCCGATAGCCATATCATTCAATAACTTATCTTATATACATAAATCAATTGTTGGGAAATGAGGATCTTTTTGGTCCCGAAAAGCATTTCTTACAAAAACTAATCTTGTTAAAGTATTCTAAATTAATTTTCTTCACCAAATCATAACCTCGAAGAAAACAAATTTGTTTGAACGCGCCGCTCTCCTCGTTTATAACAGCGCTGTTGCCTCGCCGCTAAGTTCCTCAGTATGCGTTCTCTCATAGGAAAGCTTGTGTTTGTTTTCGCCGCGGCGAAGAAGGAGAGAGTTGACCAAAGATTAGGTAGCACATACTGAAGAATTGATAGTCGAGGATTATAATAAGAGCTGCAAACATGCATTCCTTGTTAACATATTTTTAAAAAAAATTACACGATAGAGTCGTATCTACCAACTTCCTCTTCTGTGCCTTTTGACATTGGAAGGCAAGTGCGTAGCAAAAAATCAAAATTAATAAGTAAAAAAAAAATTTTTTGTTATGCTGAATTAATTTGGCTATCAAAATCTTTTCAAATAAAGGGTTTTTCAATAAGAGCGCTACAAAAGTTTTTTTAAATAAAACAAAAACGGTTTTGGATATCAATGAAATTCTTTATTCCTGTGATAGTACGTTTGATGCCATTATGTATGGAACTCGATTTCTTTTGCATGGCACAGGCACGCTTGCAGAAGTCCAGACGCTGAACTCAATTTTCAACGGTTTTCAAGCATAATTTCACGTTCGATATTCGTACGAAGTTCATCAATCGTCGCTGGCTTGTTGGCATAGACCATAGACTTGACATAGCCCCACAGGAAATAGTCTAACGGCGTCAAATCGCACGACCGAGGCGGCCAAGCGACTGGGCCATTTCGTAAGATAAACAAAAACAAAAACGGTTTTGGATATCAATGAAATTCTTTATTCCTGTGATAGTACGTTTGATGCCATTATGTATGGAACTCGATTTCTTTTGCATGGCACAGGCACGCTTGCAGAAGTCCAGACGCTGAACTCAATTTTCAACGGTTTTCAAGCATAATTTCACGTTCGATATTCGTACGAAGTTCATCAATCGTCGCTGGCTTGTTGGCATAGACCATAGACTTGACATAGCCCCACAGGAAATAGTCTAACGGCGTCAAATCGCACGACCGAGGCGGCCAAGCGACTGGGCCATTTCGTGAGATAACACGTTCTCCAAACTTGGTTTTGAATAAATTGATTGTAACATTCGCTGTGTGGCTTGTGGCGCCGTCCTGTTAGAACCACATGTCCTCCAAGTCCATCCAATTGGGCCAAAAAATATGCGGTTATCATTGAATGGTAGCGATCCCCATTCACAGTAACGTGCCGGTATTGATCATCACGGAAGAAGTACGGCCCAATGACGCCGCCGGCCCATAAACCACACTAAACCGTAATTTTTTCGGGATGCAATAATGACTCATGGAGTACGTGTGGATTGCTGCCTGACCAATACCGCATATTTTGTTTATTGAAGAAGCCATTCAGCCAGAAATGAGCCTCATCGCTGAAGATGATTTTTCGATGAAAATCCGAATCATTTTCAAGTTGTTGCTCAGCCCAATTCACGAACATACGACGCTTCTGGTGGTCAAGCGGCTTCAGTTCTTGCGTCAATTTAATCTTGTAAGGATGTAGGCCAAGATCTTTTCGCAAAATTCGCCACAACGACGTCACAGAGATGCCCAACGCTTGAGAACGACGTGTGAGAGACACATTTGGGCTTTCTGCAACTCAAGCCTCAGCGGCAGCAATATTCTCGACACTACGGGCACTTCTTTGTCTCACTGGCACGGGAACATTTTGTACTGTGCCTGTGGATTCAAATTTTTCCACAAAAAAAAACAAAAAAAAAACTTTTAATGAAAGGAACTTATTATTACAAAATACCAATTCCTACAAAAATGCTCTCACAATTTTTTATCAAATTTGTTGAAACCGTTTTCGAAGAAAATGAGCTTTTCCTTAACGAATATATTGCACTTAATTAAAAAGTCGCTCTCCTCGTTTATAACAGCGCTGTTACCTCACCGCTAAGTGCTTTAGCATGCGATCTCTCATAAGAAAGCATGTGTTTGTTTTCGCCGCTCTCCTCGACTCTAGCCACACAGCTTACTTCGCAGCTTCAGTATGTGTTCAGCCTTACGGCGTTACATATACATAGCGCGCGGCAACAAACGCGACACAAACTTGGTCATATGGCCGATGCGGCGCAATCAATTTGTGTTGAATTCTATAAGTATCCGCTCATTATGTCACTGCGACCATGATTGTATCAGAAAAATTTCTTTTATAATTTTCATTGCCCATATCATAAAGTAATTGGTGAATATTGCAACTATTTATTATTATGTTTGTCCATTTTGAACATAAAATTATTCAAAAATTTACCAAAGCTTTTGCCGTTTTTAAACACAGAGTCAAAACGCGCTCAGTTTAAAAGGTCTTTAATATTGTTTGTATTGTTTCCTTCACCACCTTTGCGTTTATTTGACATAGGAAGTCCATAATACATATTGATACTGAGTTTATTTAAAAAGAAAGAACTTTTTGTGTGAATGATAATCACCTGTTGATTACCGCGAAAAAATCGTCCATTAATCGTTTTCCGTTTGCATGAGCCTTAATATCCCAGTTGATCTTTTTTAAATTTTAAACTGGCGTAACATGAAACTCATTTTTCTGTCCAAAGAATTTTCTTGGGCTGAAATTGTCAGGAGAGAGAAATATTTTACTCTCTCGTGAGCACTCTCTTTTTTCAAAAACTACAAATTTGTTGTCTTGTGGAACAGTATTTGGGTGTTTTTCGTAAAAATAGGCTAAAATTCGTTGTTTTGGGGAGGATGTGGAACAAAGCTAATTTTATAAGATTTTAAGATTTGGGCTTCTTGAAATTTTGACACAAACTTACTTCTTCCTGGATATCGTTGTATACAAACGTCCTTGATGAAATGGATTTTTGTTTTGAATTTTGCTTTCCAATCGAATACATACAAATTAAGTGCAAAGAATGCCTAATTTCATTTAAAAAAATTTTGTTAATGGATTATAGAGACTATTATTTGCGTTATTTGTATGTCTAGTTGTCTAGAAGGTAGTGTTTTTGTTAAAAATATATACCTATTACTGGCGGGGCCAGCAGATGTCCTGCATTTCTTTATATTCTGTTGATTTGTTCACGTAAACTTATTAAAACCTTTTTTTTATAATTATTGGAAGGATTACACCCAAAATTTCAGACAAAAATCCGAATTTTTCGGAGGGTTTTCTAAAAATTTTCTTTCGTAGTTATGGGTACTATAATGATGTATAAGGCAAGTGCATTTGTGTCGTTTCATATGTAACTGAAGCCTGAAAACTAGATAGTATTATGAATTTTAGTTTTCGAAAAACTTAAGATTCACCAAACCAATTTTAACTTGCGATTATAGGTACTATAGTTAAGTTATACATTCGTGCAGATTAAAAAAATTGAGATAACAATCAAACATGGCATTACGATGATAGAGAAACGTCTCGAAGATTTTTTATTAAAAAAATCAGTGTACTTTTGTAGGTGTGGTATATATTTGGATGGAAAAAAAGGTAAGTTGGTTGAAAAAATTTATAGCACATTACTTAAAGTGTTGCCGTTGTTTTAAATATATTTTTTTCAAATGCAAGTGCTTTCTTAGAAAATGGCCTCTGTCTATAAAAGTCTGTTATTTTTTTTGCAGCGCCAAAGTTATGGTAAGTTAACACATGGCGACCACATTGGCCTACAAATAGCTAGTTAACACATGGCGACCACATGGGTCTACAAATAGCTACTCCGCCGACAAAATACCAAGAACTCGTATGAAGGGTTCTCAAATAAATAGAAACATATTGTCGTAAAACCCATGATTTACGACCAACCAAAAGGAACACATTAAAAACAGATTCCGAAGAAACCCGATAACCACCACCAACCGAACCAACGAAGACCTGGAGAGTTCACAGTTTCGTCAGTTCGATTCCAACCCCGCGAGTAGTAGTTTGTTCTTCGATCTTAACTCTTTGTGACTACATTTCATTAATTATCAATAAAGTATATTTTTAAACGGAGTACTTGAGTATACATTTATTGGTGCCCGAGCAGGGACACGTAAAGTTGTGAAAATTAAAAAGTGAGTTAAGCGCACAAACTTAGTTTAAACAACGCACCCAAGAAGGAAAAAAAATTAAAGCAACGTGCTTGGACCAGACAAATTCAGACTAAGAATTTGAATACCGGAGGAATAACTCCAAAGACTGTAGACGTAAAGCACCTGGAGCAACAACGGGACATCCAAACCCAACTGATCGGAGAAGTAGGCGCATCAGAAGCCGAGAGCTCATCTTAAGAAAGTAAGGAATTTAATGATTATTTTAAGTTCGCGTTTCATGATAAAATTTATTTTAAATTACTATTAGAAGAAGTGGTTGTAGTTCAAAAATTAAGAAATGTTAAGGAAAAAACACCAAAGCAAGCAATTAAAAAAAAAATTGTTTCCTGTTCCTCCTCTCTGAATCAATATTTTTTAAACATAGCGTTAGGGTTTAGGAAATAATTAACAATAAAAAAATGGCAATGACGCCAGAAGAGCTAGCAAGATTAGTGAGTAGTTTAGTGGCAGACGCCAACAAACAGTTAAAAGAACAAATTAGTAACCTCAGCACACAACTTTCTGCCTTAACGACAGGGGACGATATCGAACCCTATAAGGACATCACAATTCATCGATAGAAGGTGAAGAGGGATTAGAAGTAGCGAAATGCCTACCACAGTTAACGGGGAGAATTATGTTTCTTAGCGAACAGCGCTAATATATGCTATGAAGGTATACGAAGTAGTAGTTTGTACTTCGAGCAAACCCAGTCGTCAATATAGTTAGGAATAAAATAACAGGGATAGCCAATGACGTCCTCACCAGCTATAGACCACCATTAAATATAGACGCGATTATAGGTCGTTTAGACCATACATATAGCCACAAAAGGCCCATCCATATGTTAAAAACCGAATTGAGCAACATGAGGCAGGACAGAAAAACTACAAGAATTCTATGATGGCGTTACGAAAGTTCTGACACTCATCATCATCAACGGCCCCAGAACTGCCGAAACAGATTGTCTTACTGATAGGACAAGACAAAACGCTCTTCGGGTTTTCGTTACAGGATTAAATCAACACTAGTAACATAGTTTTCTCACTAAAACCTGGGGACCTTCCCAATGCTCTAGCTAGAGCACAAGAAATAGAATTTAACCAGACTAGGGTTAGAAATTTGGGTTACGTCAATGACAGATATCTGTCCAGACAACCAGGCCCAAGTCAGTGGCATGACCAGCTCGCAATCCGGCCACCACGGCAGAATAGGGCATTCAATCAGAATGATTCCTTCCATAATAATAGGCAAAATAATTATAATTATAACTGCCATAATAGTATGGACACCACAAGTGCGAATATAGTGCCTGCGAGACAAACAACACCTCATAATAATAATAACAGACCACAATGGTCTAATAACTCTTACAATAACCCATTTAAGAGAGAGCGGACAAACAGTGATCAGATAGCTATAAACAAAGTGCCCAACTTAAACGAGAGCGGTAATTTTTTAGAGTAAGGCACGACTTACGATATATAAAAAGGACGGATGGTAAGTCGGAGCGTATATTTTATATTTTTAATAGATACCGGGGCAACTCACAACTATGTAAAACCAGGTTTGCTCCCAAGTATGGAGCTTCAAACTCCATCAAGAGTTATAAGCGTCCAAGGAACGCCTATCATCGATACCTACCAAGTATAAATATCTTGGGAGTAAGAGATAAATTCCAAGAGCTTAACGAACTTAAAGATTTCGATGCGATTATAGGCATCAAACTACTACGAAGGGTCCAAGGCAATATTAATATCAGAGATTCAACGTTGGAATATGATCAGGGCATGGTACCCTTAATATTCAACGAACATTTAATAAATAATCTAAACATAAACAATGCAATTTCTACAAAAGCAAAATTAACTCTGATCCTTAAGAAATACCAGGATGTCTTTACTGAGGATCCAAATTACTTTCCATATAACACCCGTGGGCAATGTAGCATAGATACTACCATCGACACAGCTGTTTGGACGAAAGGCTACCCGTATCCACAATCAGTGGCGAGTTTTGTAAACAACGAAATCGAGAATCTACTCATTAACAATAAATACAACCTAGCAGAAGTGCATACAACTCTCCTGTATGGGTTGTAGACAAAAAGGGCGTAAATGACGACGGTACGAAAAAGCATAGACTAGTCATAGACTATAAAAAGCTAAATTCTTTTACCAAAACAGAAAAATATCCGATGGCGGAAACTTCCCTCATCTAAGCCAACTTAGGCAAAGCTAGATATTTCACCACTCTTGATTTACAGACCGGTTTCCATCAGATTAAACTAAAGGAGAGTGATAGGGAGAAAACAGCTTTCAGCGTTAACAGTGGCAAATACGAATTCCTTCGAATGCCATTCGGACTCAAAAACGCACCGTCAATTTTCCAGAGAACTATGGATAATATCCTACGCGAGTACATCGGCAAATTTTGTCCCGTTTACATCGATGACGTGATTATATTTTCAGAAACGGAAGAAGAACACCTCGAACATATTGAGACGATAACAAAAGCCTAAAGCACGGCCAACATGAGAATATCGAGCGGAAAATCAAAATACTTCATGGAAAAAGTAGAATTTCTCGGGTACATCGTATCATTTAATTGTATCAAAATGGACCCAAAGAAGACACAATGTATAGAAGAATTCCCACAACCGGAGACTTTACGGCAATTAAGATCTTTCTTGGGATTAGCGTTTTACTACCGTAAATTCATAAGAAATTACGCGATGATTTCGAAACCCATTACCAAGTATCTGAGAGGAGAGAATGGCAGAACTGGTCAGAGTAACAGCAAAAAGGTAACAATAGAGTTCGATTAGGAGGCCATTAAAGCATTCAAGACATTGAAGGACAAACTCTGCGAATAGGTTACACTCAACCAACCCGATTTTAACAAAAGATTCGACCTCACTACAGACGCTAGCAACTCAGCCATAGGCGCAGTGCTTAGCCAAGATAATAAACCAATTGACTTTATAAGTCGAACATTGAGCAATACCGAGGAAAATTATGCGACAAATGAGAAGGAAATTCTTGCCATAATTTGGGCATTGAAGAACCTTCGAAATTACCTTTACGGTGTAATTGGTATCCGCATATATACAGACCACCAACCATTAACTTTCGCCATAGGTGAGAACCCAAATGCAAAAATAAAACGCTGGCGCGCTTTCATAGAACAATACGCTCCAGAAACCTGGCAAAGAAAATGTCGTAGCTGATGCTCTCAGTAGACAAGAATTGAATATGATAAACGTAGACGAGTCAACAGATAAACTTTTAGAAGAATTTCCAACAGTAAAATTTTTGCTCTGCAATCAAATAGTCGAAGATATTACAAATGAAGAAGAACAATTAGGAATTGTCACTGCGGAACACAATCGAGTTCATAGCCAAAATAAAAAGGTGTATAAACAAGTTATTAATAAATACTACTGGCCAAACGCTTTCAAACAAATTCTTTCAATAAACGCTACATGTGAAATCTGCAAAAAGAATAAGTATGAAAGACACCCCAATAAGCAACCAATTGGAGAGACTCCAATTCTTGAAGAAGGGGGAGAACGCATCCACGCAGATATATATTACTGTGAAAATGCAGCATTTCTAACAATTGCAGACCCATTCTCGAAATACCTAGTTATAACCCAGGTTCATTCAAAAATCGAAGCAAAAAAATAGAATGATTGAACTACTTTTTTCGGTTTTCGGTAATTTCAAAACCCTGATGACCGATAATGAGGCAGCGTTTTGCTCACCTTCTGCAGCGTGCGTACAACCTCCTAGGCATTACCCATAAAACAACACCACCAGCCCACTCAAAACAACGGAATAATAGAAAGAATTCACTCAACGTTAACAGAGCTTATAAGAATAGTTAAAGAGACTACACATATAACAGACATCAAGGATATCATGATTCTAGCTACAAAGAAATACAACGAGACAATACACACGGTAACAGACAAATGACCAACGGACATATTCCACAATTATATAGATAAAAGCGATACAAAAAATAAAATCCAAAAACATCAACAAAAAATGATAGGATATTTTAATAAGAATAGGAAAAATAGAACATACAGAGAAGGAGAAACAATTTTTGTCAACAATGGCCAGAGAAGAAGTAAGAATAAACCTTTATTTGTAAAAAAGAAGTTAAAGAAGACTTAGGGAATATAGTTATAGATTCAAATAATCGAAAAATTCATAAAGATAATATTAGAAACTAAATTTACAGATGATGCTTTTTATATTGATGCTGGTCACCTCATTCTTAGCCCAACAAATCACTGACTACTCCAGTGAGGAGTTTAACGAAGCAGTTAACGAAGACTTTGGAGAAATCTATCACATAATAAATTTAACAACTTACTCCGAAATATTAGCCAGATTTAAAGCTAAAAAGGAACTTCTTAGTCATTGACCTAGAATAAGAAATGGCAGACAAACTAATTAACGAACTACCCATTAGAAATAGGGAGCGTAGGGGAGTTAATGAAATAGGCACTCTTTGGAAATGGATCTCCGGCAGTCCAGACCATGATGATGCCGTTAGAATTAATCTTAAGCTACAAGAACTAATGCAGTCCAACAATAAGCAGAACAGCATTAGTACACAGTTACTCAACAAATTAGACCAGATAAATAAAGATTCAAACAGCAGAGGAGTAAGAGATATTAACCACTATATAACTAGAAGTAATAATGTAAATATTTTTTAAGACTGAATGCAAAAAGAAACTTAACCACGATTATTGTAAAATAAGCAAAGATACTAGCTGCTTAACAGACCTCCTAAATAAATATAAAGCAAATAGTACATCTGATTTCAATAAACATCCCGTATTGTAAGGAATATGTATTAAAATTTTCATTGTAATATTGATTTACTCTGCCTACAAAATAATCAAATTAGTTCAAGGTTATCGCACAAGCAATATCGAACAGGCCACCATAGAGATGGAAGAAATCATAGACGCTTCGAGAACAAGGGTGCAAGAACTGTTGAATGAAAGATTGCAACAATCTTTTTCCGGCCAAGGAGAGAGTTAACACATGGCGCCTACATGAGTCTACAAATAGCTAGTTAACACATGGCGCATGTGGTCGTAGCTACTCCGCCGACAAAATACCAAGAACTCGTATCAAGGGTTCTCAAATAAATAGAAACAGATTGTCGTAAAACCCATGAATTACGACCAACCAAAAGGAACACATTAAAACAGATTCCGATGAAACCACCAACCGAACCAACGAAGACCTGGAGAGTACACAGTTTCGTCAGTTCGATTCCAACCCGGCGAGTAGTAGTTTGTATTGTACTTCGATCTAAACTCTTTGTAACTGCATTTCATTAATTATGAATAAAGTATTTTTTTAAACGGAGTACTTGAATATAAATTAATTTGGTACTCTACCCGAAATATGTAAAGAGCAAAAGCCTCGTAAAAACCAACAAAATTATAAAAAAAGTGGGTTTAGTAAATTTTAATTTTCTCGAAAACTATAATCTAATTTTCAGTGATCAATTATGAATAAGTAGAAGTAACAAATACAAAAATAAAATTAAGTACACATAATTTCAATTTTGAAAAAAGTTTGAGTTTGAAATAAGTTTTTTCAAATTTTTTATAGATATTTAAAGGTTTAAAAATAAATATGATAGAACAAATTGTTGGCTTTAAAAAATACGTAAAGCACATTATTTTCAAACTTGTCGTTAATTTTAAATATATTTATTTCCAATGCAAGTGCTTTTTTTAGAAAATTGCCCCTACTGCCTAAACGGGAAGAAATAAACCCCTGCTCTAATAGTAAAAAAAAATGTATTTAGTCCCTCTACAAGAATCCGTAATTAATTTTCGGTGCCAAAGATATCGTACCTACTCTTGTCTCGTAATTTCATGTTTGATTCTTATCTCAATTTTTTAATGTTCATGAATCCTAAACTTGCCTTATAAAGGGTCCGCCATCTAACGTTTTTTTTTCAACTAGTGCTTATTTCGTGAATGGTAACACTTAGCTCATGTCTGATTTGACAGATAATTAGTTTTATCCTTCCGCTGAACGAATATGGTTGTGTGTACGCTTGAACAACGCTGGGAAATATTGCGACATTACTTTGAAAGTCATGGTAATGTTGCAGAATGTGTGCGAAAATTGCGTACGGATTTTGGAAGAAGAGAAGCACCGTCAGCTCCGTATGTTCGTTATCTTGTGAAAAAAGTGAAAGAAACTGGCATCCTCATCGATAAACCAAAGCGTGAAAAGCCAAAAACAGTGCGTACACCCGAGAATATCCAGAGGCATAATTAGGCCATTTTTCTTCGAAAATGAGAAAGGAGTGGTCGTTACAGTCAATGGCGATCGTTATCGGGGCATGTTGAACAAATTTTTGTTCACAAAAAATGAAGAGGAGGATATTGGCAACATTTGGTTTCAACAGGACGGTGATACGTGCCACACATCCGAAGCTACACTCGATGTTTTGCGCCCTGTTTTTGAAGATCGCATTATCAGCCGCAGCATTTTCAAAAAAAAAAAAAGAAGTTATTTGGCGGACCCGTTAGTACCTATAATCGCAAGTACAAAATTACCTTCCCGTTTTTAAAATATTGATTTTTTTTAAATAATTCTTGTAAAAAAATATTACAAACACAAAAAAAAGTTTCGGAAAATATTTAGTGTAAGATTACTTATGCTACTTACATTTTCCTGAATATCAATAGTGGTTGTAATCGGTTACCTAACCAGTTCTCAGGAAATCTAATTGTCAAAAAAAGCTCCTGTGGATGGTATCGGTCTTAGCCCACCGTTATATTTTTTTTTCACCAAAATTTTATGCACAATGTTTTTTACACAAACAAAACTTGGAGCCGTTTTTGAGAAAAAAATAAGCTTTTAGTTAACGGTAATATGGCAGGTACCGTTAATATTTGAGCTAAACAAAAAATTGAAAAAAAATTGATTGAAGCTGTAAAATATCAAAATAAACTTGTGTTCCAAATTTGAAGACGATTGGCTTAACCGTTTAGGTTACAGTCCAAAATACATCCGTACAGACAGACGGACAGAATTTTGCCAGTAACTCAAATATGTTTCTCTATCATCGTAATGCCATGTTTGATTGTTATCTCAAAATTTTTAATCTGCACGAATGCATAACTTGCATTATAGTACCTATATTCGCAAGTAAAAAATATAAACTGCATTTAATTTTTGTATGCTTAAAATAATTTACATGAAATTGAGGTACTTAAGGAAAGGTTTCCATACAAATAATAGTTAAGAGCTTCGCGTTGAGGTATGTAATTTCCACAATTTTTGAAATATTTCAATGAAATAAAAAGTTTTCGATTGTAAATTAGTACACCAAAATATTTTTTAACTTCAAAAAATTAAAAAAAATGGACCTGAAATTCTCAAGAGAAAATACAAAAATCCAAAATTTTACGTAAGGGTTTGCAAACTCACTGGGGCGTTATTCAAATAATATAACAAGACAATAAGTATTAAAAATTCATAAATTTTTTTTTAATTCTGTGAAGTAGTCTAAAAAATATCAAATTAGCTATATTACACAATATAAGGCGAATTTACTGATGATATTGCTGCGCCGTTTGACAAAACTTCTTAATTTTGAATAATGACGATCCAAAACTAGGTTTATTTCAGTCCTTAATAAAGCTTAAAAAAAAAATATAATCACTTCTTAGAGCAAAAACAAAAATTACGTATTTTTTGGAAGATATTTTAATTCAGATCAGGGGATAATGCTTTGTTATTCTGTTTTTTTAATTTTAAAGAAAATATGTTGTGCTCCCATAATTTTTTTTTTTTTTTGTTCAAACCATATCTTAAAATGTATTTAATATGAAGTTATATGTTGGTAGAATTTTTGTGAGGCAAATACATCCATTACAATTCGCAAATTTTTTTTGATGGTATTTTGTTTATCAACTTTAAAAAAGCGAAGTAGTTTTTTCACACAGGGTTTTTCAAATATTAATTTTAGAAAAGTTATCAATTTTTGCATTTCTTAACAATAAATTTTCCTTGTAAGCGCACATAAAGAAACTTGCAGTTCTCGAGAAATTTCGCTACTCACTCACGCATTCACACGCCTTTATCTCGTTATTTAGAAGTCCTAGCTGAGTGGTTCTTGCACTGTCAAGTACGAATGGAATTTATCTACCCGGTCCATCAACCAGAAATTTTATAGGCAATTTAGGCAATTGTTTTATTTTGTAGATGATAAATAAAAACAACCTCTCCGTTTTAGTCTTTTAATCAGAGTGACTGAACTTCTACTCATCATTTCTTACGCTACCTCTTCTATTGCCTAAATCGTCACTTCTTCCAGGTCAACCACGCATTCTTTTTCCATTCGCTTGACACAGTTTGTTTGTTTAACAAATAATAACAATACAATAGTGCAACTTCAACATATGTCACACTTGACATAGTTGCACTACGATGGGTCAGTATTGCAATATGATCCCTTATTGTATTGTGTTTATTTAGTTGACATAGTTCGATTGCCGTTCCTATGATTGTGTGACAATATGCATGACACATGCGGAACACTTGGTCGTAATCGAACTTTGTCATGTGTCTTGAATGCGTTTCATAGGAATTGGGTAATTGTGGGAATTGTGTGTGGTCTCTGTGAGTAAGGGCACAACACTCCTCCCCCCTTAAAATACGAAAGGCGTACGAGGCAACGAGTGAGATCTTTCGGATTTAGGTGCGCAAAACGATGACGAATAGATGATCATAACAATACATTTTTTATTATGAATCTATAGATGTATATTAATATATATATTTTTTTTTATAATCGTTATAAAACTTCTTTTTTTTGCATCTTTGATTTGTACATTTTTTTAATACTCGGGTGTTACATTTTCTTCAAGGTCGTTAACATCATTTGTTGACTTATTATTTATTGTAAATTTTATTTTAATAAATTTTTTTAAATATTATATATAAAGCTACAATTACGCAAATAAAAATGATAATGGAAACGGAAATGTTAACATGATCGTGTGTGACATGGAATAACAAATTGTTTTTCTTTATTAAATCTTTTAAATTAATACTATAATTATCTAAATCCAGTTCTTCTATATGGGTGGTATGGGGTGAAATTTGGGATAAATTGGTTGGGATTATTATGTCTTCGGGTATGGTTGATTCTTCTATGAAATAGGAGTTTTATTGTATATGGTATGCCTGGAGGTAAACTTCTTTTGTTATTGCTTTACAGAATGGGTCTATACTCAAAATTCCACTATCCGATATTATAATGGTTTTTGGTACGTCTTCCCACAAAATCCTAACGCTTGATTGGGCATGACAAACAGCCATGAATTCCTACTCATAAGATTGAACCAAACTTCTTGCTGAAGTGCAAATATTTTTGTTTCACAAGTAACATAATTTTGAATTAATGATATTATCTGTATTATACAGTTGTCAGTGTTATGGTTGTGTACCACAAAATTTTGCTCGCATATAAAATGATTGGAGTCTGTTTTGGTGCATTTATTTAGATCTTCTCTATTCAAAAATATGTATCGCCTATAGTTTTCGTTTATTGCGACAAATTCACTATATACTGAGACATAGCTGTATGTGCTTTTTTTGTATTTAGCTGGTAGTGGTGTAATATTTACTAAATTAAATTCTTCATCTACCAGAGGAACAGTAACTTCTACCATGAGGTTCTGATTTACGAAAATTTGAGTCGTTGTTGTGATTTTATTTATAATGGGAAGGTTCATTCTGGATATTTTTACTTTAAATCTTATATTGTGTGGAAGTTCTAATTGGATTTGTTTTAATGTAGTAATGAAAACTTCTGAATTGAGGAATCTACTATCTAGCTTATTTACCTTTGCATCTTGTAAAATGTCTAGTATTTGTGATTGTTTTGAAAGGATTAGTCTAGCACACGTGGATGCTAAATTGGATATTTCATCAAAATTATGTAATGTCTTTTCGAAATTACTCAGATTATTGAATTTCAGTGGGTGCTGCCTTATTTCTTCGGTAACAGAGTTAAAATTATTATTTATGTTTTCAGCTGTTTTGTTAAAGGCGTCTAACATGTTGGTAATTATTGTCATTTGGTTTTCTGTAATGTGGTGTAAGTTATTCTGACTTTTCTGAATTAACTGTAGTGCATCATCTATTCTCGCCGCATCTTCTGAATCCATTGTTCCAAATAGGAATTTCTCTGCCACCCCTATTCCATTGAACAGACCACTATTTACTATACTTCGTTTAGAAAGTTTGTTTTTAAACAATATACTGTCAAGGACTTTGTTGTTATAATTTACTTCTTTGAGGGAACTTTGTAAATGTTTTAGGGTGATTTTGCAATGATCCAAAGAATTTAAAAATAAAGGATACACAGTTCGGAAAGGGTGTCGAGGGTTTTTTTCTAAAGATTTTGTGTTATCTTTAATCTTAGTATTATTGATGTTAAGAGGAATGTCCATTTTGTGAGAGACTTCTCTAGTACTCCGATGGGTTCCAGTTATACTCCGGTTCTATTCAGAGGTTGTATCATTATTTCTGCTTCGCCTGTGATTACAAATGTTGCTAATACGATAGTTATGATGACTTTACTGGAAATTTAAATATGTATGGAAATGTATATTGTATGAGTATTTGGGTATTGGTCTTATGTGTATGTATTGTTTTTTTTTTTTTTAATTGAGTTTGGGTGTGTTTAAACTGTTGTGTGTGTTGTGGTTCTTTGGTTATAGTGTTTGATAAGGTTATTGTGAACAACTTTTTCTTTTCTTCCTACTTTTATTTTTAAGTTTTCTGGGGACAAAACTTCGGTTATTTCGTATGGTCCTTCGAAAATTGGAGAGAGTTTTTTATTCGATCGGTTCTTGATTTCCACTAATACTTTGTCACCAACTTTATAGAACGTCTGTTTAGAATTTTTATCGTAATATGCTTTAGATTTCTCTTTAGCCTTTATTTGATTGTTACGAATTAACTCATAACCAGTTTGCATTTCTGCTTCAAAACCGAAGAGAACTTCGAATGGACTGTAGTTTGTGCTGGAATGTGGGGTTGTGTTGTAGCAAAATATTGCATACTCCAGATAGCTATCCCAATTTGATTGATCTTTGCTTGGTAATCACCTAACGTTCTATGTGACCTTTCAAGGGCACCATTTGATTGTGGATGGTACGGAGTAGTTTGTATTTTATTGTTTTTTAAGATTTTGCAAACATTTTTAAATAATTCACTTGTAAAATTTGTCCCTTGATCTGTAAGAACTGTTTGAGGAATCCCGTAGGTACAAATTATTTTCTTTACTAGTGCTTCGGCTACCGTTCTGGCTTCTTGATTGGGTATGGCTATGGCTTGTGCAAATTTGGTCAGGTCGTCTTGGAACGTCAGTATGTACTTATTTTCGTTTTCTGAAATAGGAAGTGGTCCAACTATATCGAGAGCTATTCTCTCGAATGGAGTTTTTGCTGTTGTAGTGATGACCATTGGTAGTTTGTTCCGCGTATACAACTTATTCTTCTGGCAAAGTTCACATGATGCAATGTATTTCTTTATGTCTTCATACATGTTTTTCCATTTGTATGTCTTTTTTATGCGTTTGAGCGTACGTTTAAGTCCTTGGTGACCACCTTAAGGTGTGTCATGAAACTCGTATATACTATTTTTGATTTGTTCTGAATTTGAAACTTAGATAATATTTTGACTTACTTCTGGTTGTTCAATAGGCAAGACTTTGTTTTGACTTCGTGTTATCACTTTGACTTCAGCTACATTCAAACGAGACAAAGCGTCTGCATTTAAGTTAAGATGACCTGCTTTATGAGAAACCGTGAAGTCATACTCTTCAAGTTTAATACGCCAGCGCATTATTCTAGAAGAAGGATGTTTAAGGTTAAACATCCATACAAGTGGCTTGTGGTCAGTAATTACTTCAAAGTGTCTTCCGTACACTATGGTCGGAAATGCGTTACTGCCCAAACAACAGCTAAAGCTTCCTTTTCTGTAGTGGAATAGTTTTTTTCTGATTTATTTAATATTCTACTAGCAAATGCTATAGGTAAATCGTTTTCATTGTTGTCTTTCTGTGAAATAACTGCACCTATAGCTTCATTTTTTGCATCTGTTGTTATTTCTAAACTAGGATATTGTAGAATAGGGGGTTCGATAATTGCTTGTTTTAATTGATTAAAGGATTCATCGCAAAATGCATCCCATTTAAAGAGTACATTTTTACGCAAAAGTTTGTTCAGGGGGTTAGCTATCTTAGAAAAATTTTTTATGAACTTTCTGTAATATTCTGCTAAACCAAGAAAAGATTTAATGTCTTTGGTTTTTGGGAATCTCTATATTTTAAATAGCCGAGATCTTTTCTGGATCAGGTTTTACTCCTGATTCTGAAATAACGTGTCCAAAATACATCACATCTTTCTCTAGAAACTTGCACTTCTCTATTTAGATTTTGTTATTATCATCCAAGTTTTTTCCATATATCATTATATCATCCAGATATACTAAACATTTTATGCCTTGTAGTCCCGTGAGGACTTTATTCATCAACCGCTGAAAAGTGGGGGGAGCATTACGTAAACCAAATGGCATTCTATTGAACTCGAAATGTCCGTTAGGTGTACTGAATTCTGTTTTTTCTTTGTCTCCCTCATTAACTTAAATTTGATGAAATCCACTGGCTATATCCAATGTTGTGAATTACTTCGAATCACCCAGTTGTCCGAGGATGTCTTCGATATTTGGTATTGGATACGCATCCGATGGTCACTTCGTTAAGTTTTCTGTAGTCCACTACTACTCTCCACTGCTGTTTTCCTTTCTTGAGCACGACTAATATAGGAGAATTCCATGGACTTGAACTTGGCCTAATTATTTCATAATGCAACATTTTGTATACTTGATTCTTTATTTCTTGAGTGTGAATTTGTGCTTAACGGTATGGTCGAATGTTTACTAGGGGTATATTTGGGTTTGTTTTTATTTGATGTGTAATTCCAGACTTAGTTGACAGAGTATCGCCATCGAGAAAAAATAGATGGTTGTAATTTCAGCAAATATCCACAATAGATTTCTTTTCTTCACTCTTCAGGTGATCTAGTCGGAGTTGGTTTCGGATCTTACTCAATCTGTCGTTTATAACATATTGAGTATCAAATGAATTTAAGTTATAAATGTAATAGTCATTACTATTTGCAAATTCTAAATTAAAATCTTGTAGAACGACATCTTCATTGTTGGCGTTTAACACGGATATATATATATATATATCCATGTGTTGGTTTTGACATAGCAGAAGAGGTATAGACTTGAGGTCGAATTTCTTGTGCGAAGTATATGCGGTTCGAGGGATCGTGAAAAGGACTATATTTAATTATTCTCTCAGACCTAGCAGGTATAGTAATAGATTTTCGTTTATTAACGAAGTCTATGGTGTATCTCTTATTCTTGTAATAGTATGTTAAGGTATTGTCTTTATAATTTAGTATAGCGTCGAAATTTCGAAATAGGTCTTCACCTAAAATTCCATCTTGGGTTATGAGGAAATTTTCGGGCACTACATGAAATAAATATCTTAGCTTTGCTCCTGGTGTTATTTCTATATTTAGAAGAATTGTGCCCAGTGTCGACGTAGGAGTACTACCTATGCCTTTCAGTTATATTATTGGTATGAACATAAAGTTCTTTGTTCAATTTATTTATTTTTATTAAACTCAGGCTTGCACCCGTGTCTAAAAGCATAATGATTTTGTTGGAGATAGTATCTTTCGAATTTATATTAATTTCTTGAAATTAGAAGCATTATTTCAACAGCCTATATGAGCAACGCATTTTGATTTTTCGATTTGATTTAGCATACTTTTAGGGTTTTGAGAAGAAGTGGAATTTATATCAGAGCTAAAAGGTTCTTTCAGAAAATCTTGTAGATTATTTATTTGTGTGACACTTCTATTTTGCCGGTGGCTTTGATTTAGTATAATATTTCTATTTCTTGTAGAGTCATAGTTATATTTAGGATTTTTAGATACGTTCGTTGTCTCGTTTTCTATTGAAATTTGGCAACTCAACGTGTTCGTTTCTAAATGGGTTTGAATTTGTATATTGTTTTAAAGTAGAGTTTTGAGTTGAATTTATATTTGAATTAGAAGATATAGAAATTTGAGACAGATTCAGTGGTTTTTGTTGATGAATTTTCTCGCGTTCTAAATTAATAGATTTGTAATTTTCTAGATACAGTGATTGCGATTTAGATTGATTATTAAGTTTCTTATTTTGAGACAGTGAACAAAATGGGTTTGATTTTTTGTTTTGAGTCGGTGAATTCAGTTAATTTGATTTGTTGTTTTGAGACAGAGGATTCAGTGGGTTTGATTTGTTTTTATGAGACAGTGGATTCAGTGAATTTGATTTTTTGTTTCGAAACAGTGGATTTAGTGGATGCAGTGAGATTGAATCTTCATTTTGAGATTGTTGTATACAGTGGGTTAAACGATTTTTTTTATTTTGATGAATCAGTGGATACATTGGTTTTAGTGATTTAATATCGTCTTCACACCTTAATGCATGTGCTTTACCTGACTCCGGGTGTTAAACTGGCCAGGTCTTTGGTAGTTTCCTGATCTTTGTAAGGTTCCACGTTGAGGTGTATTGTCTTGTCTACTGTTGTTGAATTGCGTTTTTCTGCACTGGTCTATTGTATGACCCAGATTTTTCCAATAGCGACATGTGATGGTATTTTGTACATTATTAACCCTCACATACTGATTCGTATTAGAATTCAGTCTATAAGTTCTTGAATTGTTAAAATATTTGTCCGTGTTTTGCTGAAAGCGACACTCTATTGTGTTGTGTGTCTTTGTTCGACAGTTGTGGCAATATTTGTTTTCAACAGTGGTCAGAAGTTTTTTTTATTCCATTGCTATGCTTATAGCTTCATCTAGATCTTTGCATCTAGCGCTTTTAACAAGGCTTTTAAGCTGAGGAATAAGACCGCTACAGAAACTACTTAGAATTGTAATGCTGTTAAGATTTCTAATGGCTATATTAGCAGCGTCATTTTTAGTACTAGCATTAGCGTTATTAAGTTCATCGAAAAGGGCATTAGCTTTTTCCGCGTAAGTACTTATGGGTTCTTTATAACCCTGTTTAAATTGGAAAACTTCGGTTTGTATTATTTGTACGGACCTAGTTTTTCGAAAGTTCTTTATCAGAGCCTCTTTTAACGCTTCCCAGGCATTATAATTGTTATATTTTATCATAACATTATATGCCCGGCCGGTTTGTTTTGATTTAACTATATCAATTAGTTTTGCTTTTTCGGGTTCGGTGGTGTTTTTTTTGGATTTAAGATCAATTAATTGAATAACTCTATCTTAATTCTTAATATTTCCATCAAACTCTGGTATGAGTTTAATAGCTTGAGAAGCATTGAATGTCATTATTATTATATTGTTTTAAAGGGTGAAGGCTTGAAGTTAATTTTTTTATATTTTTTTGTTTTAATAGCAACAGGCAACTCACTGTCTGAAGATCTGTAGAGTAAAGTCAGATATGATAAATAAAAACAACTTCTCCGTTTTAGTCTTTGAATCAGAGTGACCGAACTTCTACTCATCATTTCTTACGCTACCTCTTCTATTGCCTAAATCGTCACTTCTTCCAGGTCAACCACGCATTCTTTTTCCATTCGCTTGACACAGTTTGTTTGTTTAACAAATAATAACAATACAATAGTGCAACATCAACATATGCCACACTTGACATAGTTGCACTACGATGGGTCAGTATTGCAATATGATCCCTTATTGTATTGTGTTTATTTAGTTGACATAGTTCGATTGCCGTTCCTATGATTGTATGACTATATGCATGACACATGCGGAACACTTGGTCGTAATCGAACTTTGTCATGTGTCTTGAATGCGATTCATAGGAATTGGGTAACTGTGGGAACTGTGTGTGGTCTCTGTGAGTAAGGGCAGAACACAATGAACTTCTCCTATCAGTTTGGGGTTGGAGCCTTACTAGGAGTACAATCATTCCCCACAACAAGAAACGCTGCGCCGGATGACATCCTCCAGGTTGTTGGGTCTATGAAGGTCTTGGATTAGGGTGGATAGGGGTGGATTTTGAGGGTATCAAAAGTTGGTGATTTTAACCAGAATTCTTAATTGCAACAACATTTCATCATTTTTCGAGTATAACGGAAGAAATAAGGTGAAATTCTGCATTTTTGTTGGCTTTTTTTGCGAAATTTTAAAAGAATTATACCATTTTTTTGAATAACGAATTGACATACAAACATGAATAAATAGTCAAAATGTAGGAAACGCTCTACATACAAAAAATAATTTGCTGTAGGACGTGAGATGAAAAAGTTATTGATGAAAAACCTAAGAACTGTTGAAAATTATGCAGTTTTCTTCCACTTTCCCTTTTTGCACAAAATCCTCGAGTTCCAAAACTGGGGAAAATATTAATTAACGATCCTTGAATAACATTTTAAAGTTTTATTAAGTTCCGATTGTTTTTCATCTAAAACTACCTGTCGACTAAACTATAAAGGCACTTCATTGAATTTAAATTTTGTTATATGTTTATTTTTTGTATAAACCCTCATTCCCTTGTAACGGTCACATAAATAAAATAAACAGTGGAATTTAAAATATGAAGGCAATTAGTTTTCCAACATGATCGATTATGAAAATGTTTGCCCCTTCGGTTACGACGTTATCGCGCTATAAAAGTAAAAGAAACTGAAAACTTAAAAAATACCCAAATTTGGGAATTTTTGGCTGCTTAATAGCTACGTCGCTATACTAGTTGTACAAAAACGCTTTACAGACCAAAATTATTGGAAATTTTATCTGCTACAAGTTTATACGAGTATGCCAAAGACACGAAAGTATGGGCAGAGTATAACGAAGGACTAAATTATTTTAAAATGAAAAAGATCAATTTTAAAAATATTTTCCCTGACCGGTTTTGAAATTCCCTGGCATTTTTAAAAATAGTAGCATCGATTTATCTTTTATTCGCTATTTATATACAGGGTGGGCCAAAAGAAGTCATCCATCCGATGTTGTTTTGCCCTCTTTTTACTTGCGATAAAACTGAGCATAAATCCAGTTAGCTGTCAAAAAGACCAACTCCGAAAGAAATATTGCCAGATTGAAAACCACACGTCTATTAAAATAAAAAATTATTTTTGTTTAGAAAATTCTTTCATTTTTTTAATAAGCTTAAAAGTTTTCTCGGATTAACTAAGTATGCAATACAATTTGAAAACTAAATGTCTATCGAGGAAAAAAAATATTGAAAATCGTTCGACCAGTTTTTTTAAAAAGTTTTTTGAAAAACTTTTTGAAAAAACATTTTAAATGTTTTTCAAGTATGTCATTATAAGAAAATCAGTAGTTTTCATCTGGGAAAATCATTTAAAAAAATTCAACCAACCCATTTTTAAAATATTTGGAAAACCAAATTTTTTTTTAGAAAATTTAAAAAAATTCGAAAAAAAAGTTTTTGAAAACTTTGAAGTGCAATATTAATTAAATTACAAATGACTTCCTGTGTGCAAAATTTTATTAAAATCGGGATAATAGTTTACGATAAAACCGCATTTGAAAGGAACGGTTTTATGAGAGGTACCGTTATAGAACAAATTTAAAAAAAATCGTACAACATATATATTGTTGTAAAAACATAGCACCCTGAAAGTGTTATCAAAATCGTTAGAGCCGTTTTTTGAGAAAATCAAACTTTTTGTTAAAAATTGTATGGCAGGAACCGTTATTTTTCGACCTAGAACAAAAATGAAAAACACCCCACGAGATACTACCTAATAAATAATAAATACCAAGTTTGAAGCAAATCGGCCCATCCGTTTAGGCTGTAGAGGCACGAACAGGCAGACAGACGGATGGAATTTCCGGACCCACTTTTTTCAACTTCTCTCATGTTTGATTGTTAGATTTTTTTTTGTACGAATCAAACTTGCATTTCAGTAACTTAATCGCAAGTAAAAAAATTAAACAATGAAAAAGTTGATTCCACCAGCACCGTCAACAGCGAACAGCACGCTGACCAGCAAAACAATGCAAGCACATTGCCACAAGCACCAGCATCGTCTTCTCAGAACAATAACACTGTCCGTTTTTTTTTTGCAGTATGGTGCCCCTGAATATCACTTGTGTAAAGTTGTGAGCAATGGAACAGCAACAGCAAATTTAGGACTTTGGTCTAACGATGCTGTTGACGTTGCTGTTGCTGGTCTATTGGCTTGAGCAATTGAAACACATAAGTTCTAAAATAATGGCGGCCGCTGTTGCTGTTGCTGCTGCGGGTTCAATCTGTTCCGCACATAACACTAAAAACCATGCTCTTTATTCTCTCTCTCTCCAATAAAATGTCCCCACACTAACGCTCCAAGCGGCAATGGTCTCCACTATTTAGGGCATTGTATATAAACTGCCTATAGTACTATCATGAGACGTGAAAAAATCTTAGCTTCACGAGCCGCTTGGAGCGCTATTGTGAGGACATTTTATTGGAGAAAGAGAAAATAAAGAGCATGGTTCTTAGTGTTATGCTTTGTGCTTAGTTTACTGCGCATATGCAATGTGAGGCAAGAAAAAACAGAAGGAGTACATGAAATAATTCAGTTTCAGTATCTTGTTTTGCTCATTGTAGATAAATATTAAACAATTTTACATATTAATTTTTTCTTTTTTATTTATTTAAAGTTTAACAAGCAAATGGGCAGTGATTCTGCCTAGGTAAGGACTGAACAGAAATGTAATGGAAATCTTAACTTAAATAGGTAAAACTGCTGACATGTTGATTGCAGTGCTGCCTCGCATCACAGGTTTATGTTCCCACATTCCACAAATGTTTTTGCTGACTTTGCGTCTGGGAACGAGCGCGTGTATTGTTGATCATTCGGATAGCTCATGATCAAATTATTGTTGCCTCTTCTAATTGATGTTTTGTTGCTGATGGGTGTAGGAGGGCAGGTAAGGGGTTATGCAAGGTAACTTCTGGTGTTGTGAAGGTGTATTGGCGAATTAGTTGAGTTATGGAATTGGATGATGTATGTTCCATATAACAACACCTTATTACCGTCTATTTCCACATAATCGCTAAACTGGTTTAGCAATACCACGCCAGGAGTTAGGTCCTCTATAGAGGGAATAAGTTGGTTGTTAACCTGTCTGCATGAGGGAGGTTGACTTGATAGTAGGTAGCTGATGCATTTATCGTTAGTTATATTTAAAAGAAAATTTTGTTTACAAATTGAAAGTTTATTAAAAGTTTTACATACATTGTTTATACCATACATTTGGTTGTCTTTACATTGTAATATGTCAGTATAATCTAGTTAAATTATGGTTCTATTTTTCTGTACAGGTTTTATTAAAATTTTATTACATGTTTCAACTTCAGTTATTGGTAAAATTAAAATATACAATAACAGTGTCTCATTGTGAGCTATTTTTGTGTCTGCGAATTCTATTGCTTCTATTACATACTGTAAGGCATATTATCATTGTTAATGACTTTTTCTATTACATTAATTTCCAGACTAGAGAGAATATATGTATTTATAATTCCAGCTTTAGCCCATTGCATTGCGTATTCAATATTAATTTCTTCCTTTAACAAATCAAGCTTAAATTTTAAGTTAAGTAAAATATTATGTTTCGTTTTTTCATTATTTTTTAAGGTTTTAACAATTTCATTGGTTAAATTACTTATTTCATGTATTTTGTCAAAAAACAATTTGTTTATTATGGTTTGCTGGTTTTTATTAGTTAGGACATTATTTTGTCTTCGAATCATGCCTATCGGGAGAACCAGCAACCCATTTCCATGCCGAACCTAAAAAATCTATTGATCGCTTGGATTTAGACCTGGAAATGAGGCGGTTAAGGTGTATTTTAATTTGTTGTATCTCATGTGATAGGAAAGGAAACATTGGGTTAGGTATGCTGGTAAGTTGTTGGACTCTTTGCTCTATTTCTTTCAGTGATCTTTGATATAGCTCTGTATCAATGACATAAACCAACTTTAAGGTTCCAGTTTGAATCTTTACACTGCCCGATTCCGACAGAGTTGAATAAAATCTTTCAACTTGTCCGTTAGCACAACTTGTATAGGGGGATATCTTACAAAAAGTTATTCCAAACATGTTGTCTAGCATGAAAATAATGGAGCTTGAACTCAGCGATTTTTCGTTTTCCATTACTACTGATTTCAGAACTCCGAAAGCTAATATTAATCCTCTTAGAGGTTCTTTAATATCTTCCGCAGATCTAGATTTATTTATTTTAGCAAGAGCATATTTTGAAAACTTATCTATTGCGGTTAAAATTATTTTTTTATCTGTAAGATAAATATCTATATGAATTATTTGACCTGGGTATTCCGGAATGGGAGTTGATTTGTTTGGGTGTCTTTCGTATTTATTTTTTTTACAAACCTTGCAAGCTTTAGTGACTTTTTCTATTTTGCTTTCATATTGGGAAAAAAGTAGTTTTGAGAATTTTGAATTCTGTTCTCTCTAGCATTCCTGTGTGCACGGTTATGTTATTTTATTATTTCTTCCTCTTGTCTGTTTTCATCTGTAAGATCCGTAACTATATTTCTAGAGAGACGTGTTTTGTATTGGATTAAGTGTTCAGGATATATTCGTTTTATTAAATCTAAAATGCTTTAATGACGTTTGTGACAGAAGGGTGGTTGAGATATTTTTTTAAGAAAACCTATTATTTTCTGTTGAGTATAATTTATTTCACATATGACGTGGCGATGGTATGGTGGGAAAATTATTTGAAAATTATATGACGGAGTATCACCTAAGGACAATGTTATTTGATTTTTAAACCCATTGATCGGTGCATTAATAATTAGAAGAAGGTTTTGATTAGAAACTTCGTCAATATTCTGAGATACCGTTAAGAAATTAACGTCAGCATGAGTGGGTTCCCTAGATAACGCGTCTGCCAGTACGTTTGTTTTTCCGGGCTTATGCCTAATTTCATAATCGTATTCTTCCAGACTAGCTTTCCACCTTTTCATCTTGGTGTTGCTATTTTTGTTGCTGTGAGCGGTTGATGATCTGTGAAAATGCGCACCTTTGCTGAACTGTAAAGGTATCCTCTAAGAGATCTTAGAGCCCATATAATGGCTAGGAGTTCCTTATCACTAGTGGAAAAGTTTTCCTCGGATCTAGTAAGAGTTCTCGAAATAAAGGTTATGGGTTTCCCTCCTTGTTCAAGTACAGCTCCTAATGCGAAATTTGAAGCAGAATTATGTCCTGAAAAACAAGAGAATTTTTCAATTTTTGGAAGGCTTCGAGAGCCCGTTGATTAAACTGCACAGGTAATTTGGACAATTTTGTTTTTGACACTCGTCCTCCCTTCCCCCTTAAAAGGGCTGTCAAGGGTTTGGCCAGAACGCAATTGTTTGAGGTTTTCCGGTTTAGGAAAGTCAAGGATTGCTCTAACTTTGTCTGGATTTGTTTTCACACCATCAGCTGAGATTACGAATCCTGAGAATTCCACTTCGGCTTGAAAAAAATTACATTTACTCAACTGTACTTTCATATTTGCTTTTCGTAAAGTATCGAAAATTTGTTAAGTATTAGCTTTAAGATTAATGTATTATTATCATTATCCGTATTTTTAAGTACTATAAAAGACTAAGTCTTATGTGTAAATTGGTTAAAATAAATTGAAAAAAAAATTGAAATTAAAATTGAAATTGAGTACGTGCGGGAGGGCCTTCCGTTCCTGGTTCTGTTTTTATTTTCATTTGATTCGGGAAAGGATTATAGTTATTAGTTAGGGGCCTAGAAGTTTTTTGAAAAGAATTAGTCTTATTCGGCACTATCCATACCGGAGAATTGAATGGTGACCGTGAAGGTCTAATAATGCCATCGTCAAGCAATTGTTTTACCTGTTTTTCTACTTCCCCTTTTAAAGACATGGGAAAAGGATAATGTTTGCTGTAAACTGGTTCTTCGGTAGAGGTTCTGATTTCAGCAACGAGATGGTAACAAAAAGAACTTAATGTGCGTATCCTCTAAACCAAATGGGCTTACAAAGGTGTGTTGGCAAACCTTAACGTCAATTTTAAAGCTGCAATATTTTCTTTATTTCGTTAAAAAAAAAAAAAACAAAAAAAAAGGATTTTTTTATGTTATAGGAAAACACTTACTATTTTATATAAATATTAGCTTTAAGATTAATGTATTATTATCATTATCCGTATTTTTAAGTACTATAAAAGACTGAGTCTTATGTGTACATTGGTTAAAATAAATTGAAAAAAATTGAAATTAAAATTGAAATTGAGTACGTGCGGGAGGGCCTTGCGTTCCTGGTTCTGTTTTTATTTTCATTTGATTCGGGAAAGGATTATAGTTATTAGTTAGGGGCCTAGAAGTTTTTTGAAAAGAATTAGTCTTTGGTTGGTTTCTTGAATCTTGTTGGTTATAAGGACGAGATCAACTAGGATAGACTTGTTACTGCTGGTAGGAGGAACGAAATTGGTTAGGCTGAGTGGAATTCAGTTTTTTATAAGAAATATTCTATAATTCATGGTTTGGTTTCTTTATTGAACCTTTTGCATTATATGCTTGATTTATACGGAAATTTTGATTTTCAAGCTTCATGCATAAACTTAATGCATGTGGTAGGTCCGTAGGCTCTCTTATACCAAGTAACCTCGGTAAGTCTCCTTTTAGACCCCTGATGAAAGTATTGAGGGCCTTATTCCTGTAAGTGTGTTAACAATTTCAAGGGTTCTGGTCCTAAGTTCATAGAATCAATATTATTGAAGATTAGGGAAAGGTGTGAATATACTGTGTTATAGAATTCATGAATGGTTTTTCCTCCTTGGACTAATCGCATCATCTGGAACTCTAGTGTTCCAGATCGCGTTTGTCCGCATAGTGCATGGCTGGCACTCAGAAATATTTTCCCAATCTAGGGGAGTATCAAATGATTCCAATGCAACATCTGCATTGCCTATTATTTTATGAGTATCCCAAAATATTTAGGAGTCCTTCCCAACTGGTCATATATTCCTAAAACACTGTTCACACTTTTTTCCAAGAGCTGAATTCTACCGGATTTCCAGAGAATTCTCTTATACTTCTTACTATTCCTGGTATATTGTCCAAATCGGATTGTCTATCTGGAAAATCTGGAGCAGTAATTGACTCGTTTTCCAAGATGGAATTCAAACAAGTGTTTGGGATATTTTGCACACCTAATGTTTGCATTAGTCTTTGCGTTTGACTCTCAATGACTTTTGTTACTATTGAAGTAATAAGTGCCTCTAAAGCAGGAGTTGCTTGAACCAATTCCGCTCTCGACTGAGTTATATCGGCAGAAGGATTCAACTGAATGGTATTATCAGCTTCATTGATACTGGAGTCAGATAAACTTATCTCTTCAGTAGTTGTAGGCCGATTTGCCGCATTGTTAAATTTGAACCTGATTTTTGGTTTCTGGTTAACATTATTATGTTTAAAGTAAAATGTAAAAGGAAAAGGAAAAAAGGATATTTTGGGTTGCGTTTTGTATATGTCCCTATACTTTCAAAAGATTTGAGACTTTGAAGTGTTTATAATTTTTTCTATTTAAATATTCAGTATGTTGCAACAATAAGAACAATTAAAAAAAAAATTTGTATAATTTTAGTAATATTTAAATATTCAATATGTTGTAATAACACATTAGTTAAGAAAAAATGTTTAAAGAATTTCAATATAATTAAATAGTTAAAAATTATTTAACTTAAAAATTACTTAAAAATAATTCTTACGTCAATATACTTAAGATTGTCTGCTGCTAACCGCTGCGTTGCTGCGTCGACTTAAACGTTGGTTGTGAGTTTTTTTATATTGTGGATTTTTTTCACTCGTGGCGAGTTTCTTTACGTCGACTTACACGTTTGTGGTGAGTTCTTTTATTTTGTGGCTTTTGTTTGATCACTCGCGTCGAAGGTTCTTTACGTCGGCTTACACGTTCAATTTAAACAACAATTGGATACACGACGAGGTACTTGACGTCGACTTACTCTGTATTCAAGGGCCACACACGTTGGGCGCCAATTAAACAATTTTACACTTGTTTCATTTAAAAAAAAAAGTTTTTTTTTCTTTTTTCTTTTTTATTTATTTTAAGTTTAACAAGCAAATGGGCAGCGATTCTGCCTGGGTAAAGACTGAACAGAAATGTAATTGAAATCTTAACTTAAATAGGTAAAAACTGCTGACATGTTGACTGCAGTGCTGCCTCGCATTACAGGTTTATGTTGGCACATTCCACAAAGGTTTTTGCGTCTGGGAACGAGCGCGTGTCTTGTTGATCATTCGGATGGCTCATGATCAACTTATTTTTGGCTTATGTGGCGTTAACCTATATAAACTGCTAGCAGTTTCGCAGTTTATATACAATGATTTCGCTAAGCTGAGGCAAATAGTTTTTTTTAAGGATTTATACTGGTACTTACCTACATACATGTTTGTCATATTTGTACATACATACATACATCATTGACCAGACTTTTGAATCGAATTCTTTAGGATTTTCAATTTTTTTTACTATTATGAAGTTTACCGTCTTCAAATAATGTACACATACATTCTTGAAATTTAACCACAAACTTACTTCTTGCTGTATTTATACAAAGATACAAACGTCCTTGCAGAAATGGATTTTTGTTTTGAATTTTGCTTTCCATTCAGATAGGTACCTATGTATATAGAAACTACGTGTAGAAATTCATTCAATAATTTTTTTTAAATTCATTGTAGATTTATAGTAACAACGAGCTTTTGTTTGTTTGAGGTTTATATAATACTAGTTGACCTACCCAGCTTTGCTCGCCGGAAGGAAATTTATAGTTAAACCGAAATATTTTTTCCAACTAATCTTCTATAGAATTGCTAAAAATACCCCGATTTTACTTGCGATTATAGGGACTATAAGGCAAGTTATGCATTCGTAAAAAAAAAAAAAAATTCTAACAATCAAACATGATATTACGATGATAGAGAAGTCAAAAAAAGTGGGTCCGGAAATTCCGTCCGTCTGTCTGTCTGTCTATCTGTCTGTCTGTCCGTATCGATATCTACAGCCTAAACGGTTGGGCCGATTTGATTCAAACTTGGTATATAGTATTTTTAGAGTGCTCTACCCGACAGTTTTTTGAATTGGCATTCTAGCTCCAAAAACTAACGGTACCTGCCATATAAATTTTATTAAAAAACTTATTTTTCTCGAAAACGGCTCCTACGATTTTGATTAAACTTTCAGAATGATGTTTTCTGTGCAAAATCTATCTTTTAACTTTAATGGATTTTTCAGAAAAAGTTTTATAACGGTACCTCCCATATGACCGGTTTTTTAAAATCAGACTTTCTCGTTAACTAATTGACTGATGAAATTTTCAAAATATGTAGTGTTTTATGATTTAAATAATATTGCTTATCAAAATTTTCAAAAACATTTTTTTTTAAATTTTAATAATTTTTTTAAAAAAATATTTTTTTTTTGAATATTTTGAAAACGGATCTATAGATTTTTTTTTAAATTTTTCTCCTAGTATAAACTATAGATTTCTTAAAATTGACATACTAAAAAAAATTTTAAAATATGTTTTCGAAAAGTTTTTCAAAAAAAACATTTTTTTGAAAAAACTGGTCGAACGATTTTGAAATGAAAAATTCATAAAATAGAAAACAGCAAAAGAAATAAGATGGCTTACAACATTTTTTTCCAAAAAACGTTATGAGTAGTGTTTTTTTGAATTCATAAATTTTTTCCCCAACATTTTATTTCATATTGCTCGGCTAAGCCCTAGCCAAGCCATTAGTCAAATAAAAGAAAGTGACAACCTACATTACATACATACTTACGTATTTTAAAGTATTTTTCATCATCATAAAAGCACAGAATAAATAAGGAAGCCTTTGATAAACACACAAAAACAACTAACAAATAAAAAAAACTATTCGATTACTACTGAATGCAAAAATTTCAATCGAGAAAACAAAAGTTTACACTTTCCTATAAGTAAACAAAACCACTGTGTTAACTTTTAATATTGTCTCTATACCTACTGGCTTAACAGTAGTTGGAACACGTATCTTAATTTTAGTACCTACCTTCCTTCCAACCTTATTATAGGTACCTAAATCCTTTATAAATTCCATTGGTCCCATATTGGGACGTATAAGGGTCCCTTTACCTAGCATTATTGCCATACTGCTGATTCCGACGAATCTTTATGCCAGTTGTTCAAATTTTTCCATACCAAAATGAAAATTTAACTGAAAAAAGTCCTTTGTATCTTTCTATTAGCAAATTATATTATAAACAGTAAGCAGCAAGTGGAAAGATAATACTACACTAAAAAACTGCAAAAGCTAACAATCCTATATATTTATGTGTTTATCCCTTTGTCGTGACGCATGTTCGTTCGAGCTTCACCCCAAAACGATTCTAAGGAAGTTGCACGTCATACAAAAAATATTAAAATAAAATCTTTGTCAAAAAGACGCCTGCACTTAAAAAGGATTAGCACATAAGAGCAAGTACGTGCGACCCAGTCGTGCCTTTTATTTGCATTTGTAATGCCTAATTGTTTATTTTTTTACATGGGATTATATATGTAGGTACTAAGTACAAGTTATGCATTCGTGCAGAAAAAAATTGAGATAACAATCAAATATACCATTACGATGATAGAGAAACATATTTGAGTCACTGGCAAAATTCTGTCCGTCTACTAAACGGTTGGGCCAATCGTCTTTAAACTTCGACAGAGGTTTTTATTTCTTTTTTAGCTCAAATATTAACGGTACCTGCCATATAACCGTTAAGTAAAACCTTATTTTTCTCAAAAACGACTCCAAAATTTTTGTATGTAAAAAATCAATGTGCATTAAATTTTGGTGAAAAAAAATTTATGACGATGGGCCAAAACCGGTACCTTCCATAGAGCTTTTTTTTGTCATCGAATTACCTGAGAACTGGTTAGGTAACCGATTGCAACCAAAATCGATATTCAGGAAAATTTAAGTCGCCTAACTAATCAATCTTAACCTAAAATATTTTCGAAAACTTTTTTTTTTTTATTTAATTTATGTTATTTCTACTAATTCATAATTGATCACTGAAAACTAGATGCTATTACGTATTCTAGTTTGCGAGAAAATTAAAATTTACCAAACCCACATTTTTATAATTTTGTTGGTTTTTTGAGGTCTTTTCTCTTTACATATTCCGGGTAGAGTACCATAATCTTGACTATGCAAAATACGAACAGATTTCTATAGAGAGACTAAAAACAATTATTTTTTTTTGCTATGGATTGGGGTCAATAGACACCCTTTTAGGAAAGAGGGGCCGTTTTCTAAAAAAGCACTTGCATTCGAAAAAAATATATTTAAAAACAACGGCAACACTTTAAATAATTTGCTATAACTTTTTTCAAGCAACTTACATTTTTTTCCACCAAAATACATACATATATACCACACCTACAAAAGTACACTAATTTTTTTAATAAAAATTCTTCGAGACGTTTTCGAAAAAATAAGGTTTTACTTAACGGTCTTATGGTATCGTTAATATTTGAGCGATTATAGGTACTATAATGCAAGATATGCATTCGTGCAGATTACAAATTTTGAGATAACAATCAAACATGACATTACGATGATAGAGAAACATTTTTGGGTTACTGGCAAAATTCTGTCGGTCTGTCTGTCTGTCTGTCTGTACGGATGTATTTTGGACTGTAGCTTAAACGGTTTTTTTTTATAATTTACACGCGCGAAAGGGGTTTGTGTGTACCCTTAAAATGTTTAAACATCGCACGAGCATTAAGGAAATGAGAAGGGATAAAAGAGGAGATACCGATGCACATTAGTTTTAAAGTTCTGCATATCAAAATGGGAGGGAAAAACAGAGCCTGGCAAAGCATTCCATTCGTGTTGTGCGACTAAAGGAAGAATCTCTATACTTAACAGTACGTCCGAAGTTAGGCTCGAGGGTAAACTGATGGGCTTTTCTAGCAGTTCAAGTATTATTTTATTTATTTTTATTTTTTATGTATTAACTTTGCTTGACATTCACATTAAGAATTAAAAGTCTTATTTATAGTGTTGTCTCAACTTGAATTTATGTAAAAGACAAAATTAAATTTAAAAAAAAGAAGAAGAAACTTAATTGAATTGATTAAATTTAAATTAAGATATCAAAGAATTACATTAAATAAATGTAGGAAGCGAAGTTAACATCTGTAGTAGAGTTAGAACTTTAGACTTAAATAAGAATATATAACAATAAATTAATCTTATACACCACCATTAAGTTTTAAATATGGTTTGAAACCAATTAACAAAAGTAGAGTAGTATTACGGTTGAACCGTTTCAGGGGAGGAATGCAGCTGGCTATTTCGCTAGAGCATTGTTTGTAAAAATAACGATAAAATAACGAAAGGCACGAAACATTACGGCGGTGCTCAAGAAATGTAAACGTTTCTGTTATTGTTCGGTCGCCTATCATTTTCAAAGCTCTTTTTTGAATTCTATCTAGAAAACTCAAGTGGGTTATAGGCCTGCCCAAATATGAAAATTATACTCGAGTTTCGGTCGAATATATGCTTTATATACTGTACCCAGATCAGACGGGGTGAAGAACTTCTTGCATCTTCGAAGGAAACCTAAACACCTCGCAGCATTCTTTGCGATGTCAAATATGTGGTCATTCCACAGAAGGTGGCCTGTAATGCACATACCGAGAACTGAGAGGTGTTCTGTTTCTTCAATGCAAGTGCCGCTCATGGATAGTGGCATTGGAGGTATGTTTTGCTTTAACGACAAAAGACAACATTGAGTTTTAGAAATTAAATTCTACGCGATTTCTTATTCCCCATTGTACAATGCTGTCAAGATCAGAATTTAATGAACTTATCATACGCTGCCGTTGCAGTTTAACATCCAGAGAACATGGATGTGAATCTGGAAACGAATATGAAAATCTGAGAGTACTGTCGTCAGCAAAACAATTGATTGGATTAGTTGTTTCAGATAATAAGTCATTGATAAATATAAGGAAAAGAGTCGGAGACAAAACAGAGCCCTGGGGCACACCAGCATTTATTTTGTGAATATCAGATTTGAAACCGTCCAATACAACTTGAACTGAGCGGTTCGAAAGGTAATTACTAATCCAACGAAGAAGAGATTCATCGAGTCCAAATGCACGCCTTTTCGATAAAAGGGCTTGGTGCCAAACTCTGTCAAATGCCTTAGAAATATCAAGTGCAATAATTTTGCTTGTTGCTACGAAAGCCGTACTGCCGGTCATTAAAAAGCTTTCGTTCTTCGAGATATTTCTTAAGCTGAAAATTAATCAGCGTTTCCATGACCTTAGAAAGAAGGGACAATTGGTCGGTAGTTTAAGGCTGCAGAAGATTCACCTTTTTTAGGGATAGACTGGACAAATGCTGTTTTTCATGCACTCGCAAAGAGTCCAGAGGAATAGGACCGATGAAAAAGCTTACGCAAAGGTTTTGCCAGCGTTGAAGAACACCTCTTCAGAACAATAGCGGGGATACAGTCCGGGCCAGAGGATTTATTTATGTTGAGATCTTTCAATACTCTTGCGACTGAACGAGTGCGAAAGAGGATTGGTCCCATAAAATCATTTACGCTCTCGAGTACAGGAGGAGTTCTAACACCTGCGGCCAGCGTTGAGTTTGCCGCGAAGTGGGCAGCAAGCAGATCTGCTTTTTCTTGAGAACTGACAGCAGGGGTATCGTTGAAGACGAGCGTAGGAACTGATGATGACGAAGAATTCTTTACTTTTTTTACAAATGACCAAACATTTTTACTGCCTTTGGGACATTGCAGTATTTTTTGCCGAATTTTTCGCTCATGTAAAAATTTGGTCTTTCGAATATGAACATTGCAGGCCTTTCTAGCTTGCTGAAACTTTTTCCGGTTTTCCTCTGAGATGTTGGCTTTGTAACAACGGAAACTTACATTTCTTAACCTGATAACCTCTCTACAGCTCGAATCAAACCATGAGTTTTCCTTAGGTTTGATACTCTTCGACCTATTTGGGATAAAATTTCTCATTTCTTAAAGAATTGACCATGTCTGCGCTGGAATCAATGTCACTATCGAGGAAGCATAGTGACCAGTTAAAGGTCCTGAAAAAGTTATTGAGACCGTCCCAGTTGGCTTTCTCGTATTGCCCCCAGTTGGCTTTCTCGTATTGCCAAACGGTTCTCCTGGGTTTTTTTTTTCTTTAACTGATGATTGATAATAAAATGTATTTGATCCGCCCCTGGTCATTAAGGGAGCAATAATTAATCTATCCGATAACGATTAGACTTGTTCATTTGGATTTACCGGTTGGGCCAATCGTCTTCAAATTTAGAACTTAAGGTTGTAAAAAAAAATTCACACTTTTTTACATTTCTTAAAAAAATAAAATGGCGTTCAAATTATTTCACTCAATACAATTTAACGTACTTTATTTGAACAATCAAAACTCACAAAAATCAAAGAAATGCTTTGATGTTCACTTTAATTTTCTTAAATTTTATACCAAAATGTGACCGCACATATGAGCAAGTACGTGCGATCCAGTCGTGCAATTTATTTTATATTGCCACAAAAGATATTTGTTACTATAAAAATCTATAATCAATATACAAAAAATTTTTTTTAATGAATTTCTATCCAAAGTTTGCACTTAATTTGTACCTATTCGAATGGAAAGCAAAATTTAAAACAAAAATCCATTTCATTAAGGACGTTTGTATATATCGATATCCAGGAAGAAGTAAGTTTGTGTCTAAATTTCAAGAATGTACATATGTGTATATTTTTTTCAAAACGCCAACCTTCATAATAGTAAACAAAAATTGAAAATCCTAAAGAACTCGAATCAAAAGTCTGGTCAATGACGTACGTACATATGTATATATAAATATACGTATGTAAGAACCAGCTGTAATGTAAAAAATGTAAACAATGAAAATGTTGAATCGTGTATAAATCCCAACAAAAAATTATTCGCCTCAGCTAAGCGAAACAAGATACTAAATTATTTCATGTTGTCCTTCTTTTTTTCCTGCCTCACATTGCACATGCGCATTAAACTAAGCACAAAGCATAACACTAAAAGCCATGCTCTTAATTCATCTCTCTCAGCTTACCCAGTTAGTTGCTTCACGAGCCGCTTGGGGCGCCACGGTCCACACGTCGTCATGATAGTACTATAGCAGTTTATATACTATGATTAAGAGTTAGTTACGAATCAACCAGGAAAATGCCAAACGAAAAATGAAACCATGAGAATACTATAGAGAATGTATATACAATGATTTACGTTAGGAATTTGATCTGACAAATGTAGAAACTGTCTTTTGCTTCCAATAATTCCAACATAAAGATACCATATTTAGAACGATTTTTCTCATACAATCCCACAAATTTATTTTATTACTTTTTTAGGTATAACGTGTTTAACAAACAGCTGTTTCAGTTACGAATAAGATTACAACATTTGCAAAAGGGGTGTTCATGAAACGAGCATCGTAAACTTTACGATTTTACCACGTCGTAAAGTTAACGACGTGCAAGAATATCCTTAATATTTTAAATAAGTTTCATATCGCATTAATTTAGCTTTTTAAGATAAAATACACAAAATAAAAGATAATAGTAGAAAAAAAACATGAAAATTTGACCAATTTATGTTTAATATTGTAGGCTTTTCAGTGCGGATGGTCACGCTCTTATTGATCTTTTACAAAAAGTATCCGAACCCGCACCAAAAGTTGGACAAAAAGTTCTTTGCCGTCATCCATTCCAGGAATCAAAGCGTGCTTATGTTATTCCTTCCAAAGTAAAACCTTTATACAAAGTTTTTTGGACGAACGGACAAATCGCACAACCACTTCCGACGTTAGAGAAAGTACGTGAAAAGGTTCGAAAATCCCTCCGGACTCTTCGAAACGACCACAAACGAACGTTGAATCCAACACCTTATAAGGCAAGAACAGTTACAAAATAATAATAAGAATAATAATAATAATAAACCAATTTATTATGCTTCTTTTTTAATCATCAGGTTGCAGTAAGTGATGATCTTTACAACTTTATACACGATTTGTGGTTACAAAATGCTCCAATTGGTGAACTTTCATGATCTATATAAAAGTTGTTTATTTTTTAAGCCGGTCTTGAAAATATTTTATTTTTTTTTTTGTAATTTTGTCAAGAAAAGTTGATATTTTAATTATGAATTCAAAACAAAATTGAAATGAAATGTGAATTGTATAAGGTAATGATACATAAAATTGGAAAAGTCACATGTTAGACCTGAGAAAATTATTAATCGGTCACAGTGTAAATATTTTGTCTATTTTAAAAAACTTATATTATAATATTGAAAACATTAACAACAATTAATAGCTTTTTAATCCATCTGTTAATAAAGGAATTTTGTATTTATTCTTGTGATCGATCTTACTTGCAAACGTTTACTCTCTCTGCTAAGCTCAAGTTTATATATAATGTGTACGGAATTTTAGTTGTTTCCTTTTTAACTAAAATTATATTAAGATTTTAATAAATAATTGTTAATGCACAATGATATAATATTGTTTATCATACAATTTAATTCAGCATCAGAAAAAAATATTAAAAAGAATATACAGCTTAATGCATCCAAAATTTAATTCACAATGATTTTTACACAAAAAAATTGGAGCCGTTTTTGAGAAAAAAATAAGCTTTTACTTAACGGTTATATGGCAGGTACCGTTAATATTTGAGCTAAAAAAACCTCTGGCGAAGGTCAAAATAAACTTATATTCCAAATTTAGAGACGGTTTCGTAGACGGACAGAATTTTTCCAGTGACTCAAATCTGTTTCTCTATCATCTTAATGTTAGATATATTTGATTGTTATCTCAATTTTTTTCTGCACGAATGCATAACTTCTACTACTAGAAATGCAAAAAAAAGGGGTATTTTTAGCCACTCTATAGAAGATTAGTTGAAAGAAATATTTTGGTTTAACTAAAAATTTCCTTCGCGCGAGCAAAGCTGGGTAGGTCAACTAGTATTTTATAAACCTCAAACAAACAAAAGATCTTTATAACTTTAAATCTACAATCAATTTAGATACAAATAATTTTTTTGGATGAATTTCTCCACATAATTTGCACTTAATTTGTATAGGTATATAGAATGGAAAGCAAAATTCAAAACAAAAATCCATTTCTGCAAGAACGTTGTATAAATACAGCACCTAGTAGATAAACAAAAATTATAAATCCTAAAGAATTCGAATCAAAAGTCTGGTCAATGATGTACGTGTGTATAAATATGTTTGTAAGTACCAGTGCTCGTACAAATCCAGTTTATATACTACAATGGTACAAAACTTGAAAATCCTAAAGAATTCGAATCAAAAGTCTGATCAATTTACCTACGTATGTATAAATACGTAGAACCAGGGCTCGTATTTCATATAAAAATAGATTGCACGACTGGATCGCACGTACTTGCTCATATGTGCGGTCACATTGTAGAATAAAATTTAAGAAAATTAAAGTGAACATCAAAGCATTAAAAAAAAATAATTCAAGAATACAAACTTAAGCACAAAAATACAAAAGAAAGTTTTCGAGAAAAAATTAATGCGAAATTACTTGATTATCAATTTTGATAGTAATCGGATCACCAGTTTTCGAGAAAGTCGAAGAAAAAAAACCGGTCGTATGGGAGGTACCGTTGTTAGCCCACCATATTAAATGTTTGTTCACCAAAATATACTACTACCTACCTAAAACACTGATTTTTTTTTCATAAAAAAACTTGGAGCCGTATTCGAAAAAATAAGCTTTTTCATAACGGTTATATGACAGTTACCGTTAATTTTTGAGCTAAACAAAAAATTGAAAAAAAATTGATTGAAGCTGTAGAATATCAAAATAACCTTGTGTTCCAAATTTGAAGACGATTGGCTTAACCGTTTAGGATACAGTCCAAAATACATCTGTACAGATAGACGGACAGAATTTTGCTAGTAACTCAAATATGTTTCCCTATCATCGTAATGTCATGTTTGATTGTTATCTCAAAATTTTTAATCTGCACGAATGCATAACTTGCATTATAGTACCTATATTCGCAAGTAAAAAATATTAACTGCATTTAATTTTTGTATGCTTAAAATAATTTACATGAAATTGAGGTACTTAAGGAAAGGTTTCCATACAAATAATAGTTAACAGCTTCGCGTTGAGTTAAGTAACTTTCACATTTTTTGAAATATTTCAATAAAATAAGAAGTTTTCAATTGTAAATTAGTTAACCAAAATATTTTTTTAACTTCAAAAAATTGAAAAAAATGGACCTGAAATTTTCAAGAGAAAATACAAAAATCCAAAATTTTACGTAAGGGTTTGCAAACTCACTGGGCGTAATTCAAATAATATAACAAGACAGTCTTAAAAATGCATTACAATCTTTTTTTTTTTAATTCCGTGAAGTAGTCTAAAAAATATCAAATTACCTATATTACACAATATAAGGCGAATTTACTGATGATATTGCTGCGCCGTTTGACAAAACTTCTTAATTTTGAATAATGACGATCCAAAATTAGGTTTATTTCAGTCTTTATTAAAGCTTAAATAAAAAAATTATCACTTCTTAGAGCAAAAACAAAAATTACGTGTTTTTTGGAAGAAATTTGAATTCAGATCACGGGACAATGCTTTGTTATATTATTTTAATTAATTTTATTTTAAAGAAAATATGTTGTACTCTGATAGTTTTTTTTTTTTTTTTTTTTTTTTTTTTTTTTTGTGTTCAAAGCATATCTAAAAATGTAATTTAATACATCCAAATACATCCATTACAATTCGCACATTTTTTGTGCGTATTTTGTTTATCAACTTTAAAAAAGCAAAGTAGTTTTTTCACTCAGGGTTTTTCAAATATAAATTTTAGAAAAGTTATCAATTTTTGCATTTTTTAACAATAAATTTTCCTTGTAAGCGCACATAAAGAAACTTGCAGTTCCCGAGGAATTTCGCTCCTCACTCACGCATTCACACGCCTTTATCTCGTTATTTAGAAGTCCTATCTGAGTGGTTCTTGCACTGTCAAGTACGAATGGAATTCATCTACCCGGTCCATCAACCAGAAATTTAAGGCAAGTTAGGCAGTGAACTTCTCTTATCAGTTTAGGGTTGGAGCCTTACGAGGAGTACATTCATTCCCCACAACAAGAAACGCTGCGCCGGATGCCATCCTCCAGATTGTTGGGTCTAGGAAGGTCTAGGGTCTTGGGTAGGGGAAGATAGGGGTGGATTTTGAGGGTATAAAATGTTGGTGATTTTAACCAGAATTCTTAATTGCAAGAACATTTCATCATATTTCAAGTATAACGGAGAAATAAGGTGAAATTGTGCATTTTTTTGGCTTTTTTTGCCGAACGAATTGACATACAAACATGAATAAATAGACAAAATGTAGGAAACGCTCTACATACAAAAATAAGTAAATGGATACTTTAGCTGTAGGCCGTGAGAAGAAAAAGTTATTGATGAAAAACCTAAGAACTGTCGAAAATTATGCAGTTTTCTCCCACTCTTCCCTTTTTGCACAAAGTCCTCGAGTTCCAAAACTGGGGAAAATATTAATTAACGATCCCTGAATAACGTTTTAAAGTTTTATTAAGTTCCGATTGTTTTCCATCTTAAACTACCTGTCGACTAAACTATAAAGGCACTTCATTGAATTTAAATTTTGTTATATGTTTATTTTTTGTATAAACCCTCATTCCCTTGAAACGGTGACATAAATAAAATAAAAAGTGGAATTTGAAATATGAAGGTAATTAAATTTCCAACATGATCGATTATGAAATTTTGTGCCCCTAATTCTTCGGTTACGACGTTTTCACGCTATAAAAGTAAAAGAAACTGAAAACTTAAAAAAATACCCAAATTTGGGAATTTTTGGCTGCTTAATAGCTCCGTTGCTATACTAGTTGTACAAAAACGCTTTACAGACCAAAATTATGGGATATTTTATCTGCTCTAAGTTTATACGAGTATGCCAAAGGCACGAAAGTATGGGCAGAGTATAACGAAGGATTTTATTATTTTAAAATGAAAAAGATCAATTTTAAAAATATTTTCCCTGACCGGTTTTGAAATTCCCTGACTTTCCCTGACCAAATTTGTGTTCCCTGACTTTCCAGTCGAGTGGCAACTATGCATTTACTAATTGTCGTATAAAGCAGTGTGTATGCAAATAGGTGTAAATCTCGATAAAAATCCAGATTTCCAAAAAGTGGTCTAGATAAAAATTAATTGATCTTTTTTTAAAAACGAACATACAATTTGATATCAGATCAAAAAAACTGATCTCAGATAAAAAAAAAATTGATCTTTTTTAAAAAACGAATTCGACATGAGATCAAATCTGGAAATTAAAAACGAATTCGACAATAGATATAGAGGTGTAAAAAAGGCAGCAATTTCATCTCACACAGTCCTCTCTTCCATGCTCACTGCAAATTTGTACCTATGAAATCTTTTAATTGGTGTGAGTGAACACCATTTTGAAATCTTGATTTTTTTTGCCGAAATCCGAGATTTGGTGAAAACAAAGTGGGTAATACTAAATTTATGGATAATGAGTCTCAGTATACAAGATTTTATTTATTGAGTTCTTAGCAAATTTTTATTTTGTTTTATTCAAACACATGTGTTTATATATACAAAATTAATGCCTATTAATAATTTTAAATATATTTTTGGGAAACTTGCGTCCATTGACAACATAAGTAAAAGGTGTTTCACTGGCATTCTCAGTAAGGTCATTACACGAACTGCAATTGATTGGAAACATAAAGAACAAATCTATATCATATCTCGGAAGTTTTTCTCTTTTGTTGGAAAATAATTTAAATTCATTTAAATACAAAAAAAATTTCTTTTAATTAATATTCATTACCTAATAAAACCAACAACATTGTCCCCTACAGTTGGCTTACGCGATAAAAGTAAGGCTGATAAATATCTGGGGGATTTGCTTTTTTCAGCATAATAAGTCCCCAACTGTTATAATCTGTGTCCAATATGTAGGTGTTATAAATACCCTCATCTTTAATGGAAAAATCACAAAATTATGTTTCTTTTTTTAATTAATTGTTTTCGTATACAAATATCTTCTGTTTGCATCCAAAGAGCCGGTATATCGAATTGCGGAATCAACCAAGTTATGTTTCCCTGAAGCTTTTCTTTTAAGGGACCCTCAGCGTAAATGTAGGTGAAATCCATGGTGAACTGTTTTTAAGGAATAAATTCAAGAAATCTATGTAAACAATATAATTTCATTTTAAATTATATAATTTTATTTTTTTAAACACCTTCCTTTCAATTCAATGGGCCGTCACACACGAGCAGATATCTGCCGGCAGCAAAATCGTATGCATGAAATGATTTCGATTGTGAAAGTACCTCCTTAACTGACGAAACGCGAAACAACAATTCTGAACTAAAATGTGTATTTGTTTTCTGCCTTGTTCTGCCGTTCAAATCGGGCAGAAAATCTTCTGCCGTTTCTTTCAAACGGTCCCCTAGCCCAGTGATGGCGAACCAATGGCACGCGTGCCATTAGTGGCACGCAAGGAAATAAAATGGCCACACCATGAATTGAGAAATCCGATTACACCTTTGAGCGGTAGCATCACTTTTCTCCATCACCATCGAGTTTAGTTTTTGTTGTTTTTGCAGCTCTTTTGTTAAGTCAACAAAGGGCACATGCAGCTGAACGAAATCCGGTCTAGTTCGATATGGAATCAAAAATTTGTTGAAACAAGAGTTGGAATCAATAGAACTCGAAAATCTTCCAGGCAACTGGGCCGTTCTTTTATTAACTATCGTTGACAATTGTTAACGATTGTTAACTATTTGTCATTCCAAAATGCCAAAAAGTTGCGATTTGCAACTATTTCCAACTCATGTCCTTGATATGAATTGAGATTGTTGATTTGTCAAAGTCAAAATTCGTTTAGAATTCAAATCAAAATTCAAAATTCAAACATTTTGTATTTATTTTAGTGGTGATTAAAAAATTAAAATGGATTAACAATGACTAAAAACATGATTTTATGCAACGATAATTCAAATTAAATTATTTTCGATGGCAAAATCTGTATTTTATTAAGTATTCATTTGGAGAAGAACGTTGATTTTTGTTGTTAATATTTGTTTGACAGGTTAACAATGTCTAACAACAAACCGTTCCAAAATAAAATCGTATCAATCCCAACAAAGTCTAACAATGATACTTTAACCAAAAAATTTGACACAACAACGATAGTTGACGATTGTTAATAAAAGAACGGCCTTAATACGACGAATAATGCCAGTTCCAAATGGATACTTGGGATTCATTTCCCGACATATGCAGCTGTTCGAAAGAGCCGGTTTGACGATATTTTCATCTATTTATGCGGTTGAGTCCTTATTTTTATGAATTGAAAATCATTAAAAATTCTCTTAGAGCGAGTTTCATTCCAATTTTAAAGATTTGATCTCAAAATTCAGATTTGCTCTTTTCAATGAAACTTGTTTCACGATTTAATTGTAGTATTGCTAATTATCTGATGAGAACACACAGTATTTTGACGACACACAAAAACATCTATGCACAGTTGTTGATTCACTCAAAATGCTATTTTGGTATTTTCTGACTTAACAAACACTTTTTATTACTGTTTTGTTTCTTTTACGAATATTTGTTAATTTTATTGCTAAACAAAGGCTGGCACAAGTTTACAACAAACAACAAATAACAAAACATTTTCCATTTGACGTTTGACCGAAGACTATTTACATTTACATATATGTGCACTCAGATCAAATCTGCCACCCCATCAGAGATCAAATCTTTTGTGTTGAGATTTGATCTAGATTTGCTCTTTTTCTTGCAATGAAACTCTCAAAACTGAAAAAGATCAAATCTTTTGACAGAACGAGCAAATCTTTTCTTCAATGAAACTCGATATTAGTAACCGTTTTGTCAGATGATTTCAGTTAAACTAGGATTTAGCTTAAAGTGCTGATTAATAAACTTTAGCCCTGATTAATAAACTATTTGACATCCAGTTTGCAACAATAGAAGTATGTTTACTAATTAAATGCTGCGTATTGTAAAAATTTTTTTTAGCAGTTTAGAAAACTATATTGTCACGCCAAATGCACTCCAAACAATATTTTTTTTTAAATGGCACGAGACTCTTAGAAGGTTCGCCATCCATGAGCCTATAAAACCAGTTTTCTGCCGGCATATATATGCTCGTGTGTGATCGGGCAATGCATCTATTTGGACTTCGAGTTTGGCATTTTAAAAAATAGTAGCATTTGGCATCGATTTATCTTTTATTCGCTACTTATATACAGGGTGGGCCAAAAGAAGTCATCCATCCATACATTTTCACGCTATAAAAGTAAAAGAAACTGAAAACTTAAAAAAATACCCAAATTTGGGAAATTTTTTTCTGCTTAATAGCTTTGTTGCTATACTATTTGTACAAAAACGCTTTACAGACCAAAATTATGGGAAATTTTATCTGCTATAAGTTTATTTGAGTATGCCAAAGGCACGAAAGTATGGGCAGATTATAACGAAGGATTTTGTTATATTAAAATGAAAAAGATCAACTTTAAAAATATTTTCCCTGACCGGTTTTGAAATTCCCTGACTTTCCCTGGCCAAATTTTTGTTCCCTGACTTTCCAGTCGAGTGGCAACTATGCATTTACTAATTGTCGTATAAAGCAGTGTGTATGCAAATAGGTGTAAATCTCGATAAAAATCCAGATTTCCAAAAAGTGGTCTAGATAAAAAATAATTGATCTTTTTTTAAAAACGAACCTTAAATTTTATATCAGATCAAAAAAATTGATCTCAGATCAAAAAAAAGATTGATCTTTTTTAAAACGAATTAGACATGAGATCAAATCTGGAAATTAAAAACGAATTCGACAATAGATATAGAGGCGTTAAAAAGGCAGCAATGTTATCTCACACAGTCCTCTCTTCCATGCTCACTGCAAATTTGTACCTATGAAATCTTTTAATTGGTGTGAGTGAACACCATTTTGAAATCTTGATTTTTTTTATGCCGAAATCCGAGATTTGGTGAAAACAAAGTGGGTAATACTAAGTTTATGGATAATGAGTCTCAGTATACACGATTTTATTTATTGAGTTCTTAGCAATTTTTTTATTTTGTTTTATTCAAACACATGTGTTTATATATACAAAATGAATGCTTATTAATAATTTTGAATATATTTTTGGGAAACTTGCGTCCATTGACAACATAAGTAAAAGGTGTTTCACTGGCATTCTCAGTAAGGTCATTACACGAACTGTAATTGATTGGAAACATAAAGAACAAATCTATATAATATCTCGGAAGTTTTTCTCTATTGTTGGAAAATAATTTAAATTCATTTAAATACAAAAAATTTTTTTTTTAATTAATATTGATTACCTAATAAAACTAACAACATTGTTCCCTAAAGTTGGCTTACGCGATAAAAGTAAGGCTGACAAATATCTGGGGGATTTGCTTTTTTCAGCATAATAAGTCCCAAACTGTTATAATCTGTGTCCAATATGTAGGTGTTATAAATACCCTCATCTTTAATGGAAAAATCAAAAAATTATGTTTCTTTTTTTAATTAATTGTTTTCGTATACAAATATCTTCTGTTTGCATTCAATGAGCTTGTATATCGAATTGCGGAATCATCCAAGTTATGTTTCCCTGAAACTTTTCTTTTAAGGGACCCTCAGCGTAAATGTAGGTGAAATCCAAATTCAAGAAATCTATGTAAACAATTTAATTTCATTTTAAATTATATAATTTTATTTTTTTAAACACTTTCCTTTCAATTCAATGGGCCGTCACACACGAGCAGATATCTGCCGGCAGCAAAATCGTATGCATGAAATGATTTCGATTGTGGAAGTACCTCCTTAACTGACGAAACGCGAAACAACAACAATTCTGAACTAAAATGTGTATTTGTTTTCTGCCTTGTTCTGCCGTTCAAAACGGGCAGAAAATCTTCTGTCGTTTCTTTCAAACGACCTCAGTCCCCTAGCTCAGTGATGGCGAACCAATGGCACGCGTGCCATTAGTGGTTTTTCCTCCTTGGACTAATCGCATCATCTGGAACTCTAGTGTTCCCAGATCGCGTTTGTCCGCATAGTGCATGGCTGGCACTCAGAAATATTTTCCTAATCTAGAGGAGTATCAAATGATTCCAATGCAACATCTGCATTGCCTATTATTTTATTCCTGATTGCGTTGAGAATCCTAAAATATTTAGGAGTCCTTCCCAACTGGTCATATATTCCTAAAACTCTGTTCACACTTTTTTTCCAAGAGCTGAATTCTACCGGATTTCCAGAGAATTCTCTTATATTTCTTACTATTCCTGGTATATTGTCCAGATCGGATTGTCTATCTAAATCTGGAGCAGTAATTGACTCGTTTTCCAAGATGGAATTCAAACAAGTGTTTGGGATATTTTGCACACCTAATGTTTGCATTAGTCTTTGCTTTTGACTCTCAATGACTTTTGTTACTATTGAAGTAATAAGTGCCTCTAAGGCAGGAGTTGCTTGAGCCAATTCCGCTCTCGACTGAGATATATCGGCTGAAGGATTCAACTGAATGGTATTATCAGCTTCATTGATACTGGAGTCAGATAAACTTATCTCTTCAGTGGTTGCAGGCCGATTTGCCGCATTGTTAAATTTGAACCTGACTTTTGGTTTCTGGTTAACATTATTATGTTTAAAGTAAAATGTAAAAGGAAAAGGAAAAAAGGATATTTTGGGTTGCGTTTTGTATATGTCCCTTTCAAAAGATTTGAGACTTTGAAGTGTTTATAATTTTTTCTATTTAAATATTCAGTATGTTGCAACAATAAGAACAATTAAAAAAAAAATTATATAATTTTAGTAATATTTAAATATTCAATATGTTGTAATAACACATTAGTTAAGAAAAAAATTTTAAAGAATTTCAATATAATTAAATAGTTAAAAATTATTTAACTTAAAAATTACTTAAAAATAATTCTTACATCAATATACTTAAGATTGTCTGCTGCTAACTGCTGCGTTGCTGCGTCGACTTAAACGTTGGTTGTGAGTTCTTTTATATTGTGGATTTTTTTTCACTCGTGGCGAGTTTCTTTACGTCGACTTACACGTTTGTGGTGAGTTCTTTTATTTTGTGGCTTTTGTTTGATCACTCGCGGCGAAGGTTCTTTACGTCGGCTTACACGTTCAATTTAAACAACAATTGGATACACGGCGAGGTACTTGACGTCGACTTACTCTGTATTCAAGGGCCACACACGTTGGGCGCCAATTAAACAATTTTACACTTGTTTCATTAAAAAAAAAAAGTTTTTTTTTTCTTTTTTCTTTTTTATTTATTTTAAGTTTAACAAGCAAATGGGCAGCGATTCTGCCTGGATAAAGACTGAAAAGAAATGTAATTGAAATCTTAACTTAAATAGGTATAAACTGCTGACATGTTGACTGCAGTGTTGCCTCGCATCACAGGTTTATGTTGGCACATTCCACAAAGGTTTTTGCGTCTGGGAACGAGCGCGCGTGTCTTGTTGATCATTCGGATGGCTCATGATCAACTTATTTTTGGCTTATGTGGCGTTAACCTATATAAACTGCTAGCAGTTTTGCAGTTTATATACAATGATTTCGCTAAGCTGAGGCAAATAGTTTTTTTTAAGGATTTATACTGGTACTTACCTACATACATGTTTGTCATATTTGTACATACATACATACATCATTGACCAGACTTTTGAATCGAATTCTTTAGGATTTTCAATTTTTTTTACTATTATGAAGTTTACCGTCTTCAAATAATGTACACATACATTCTTGAAATTTAACCACAAACTTACTTCTTGCTGTATTTATACAAAGATACAAACGTCCTTGCAGAAATGGATTTTTGTTTTGAATTTTGCTTTCCATTCAGATAGGTACCTATGTATATAGAAACTACGTGTAGAAATTCATTCAATAATTTTTTTTAAATTCATTGTAGATTTATAGTAACAACGAGCTTTTGTTTGTTTGAGGTTTATATAATACTAGTTGACCTACCCAGCTTTGCTCGCCGGAAGGAAATTTATAGTTAAACCGAATTATTTTGTCCAACTAATCTTCTATAGAATTGCTAAAAATACCCCGTTTTTTGCATTTGTAATACCTAATTGTTTATTTTTTTACATGCGATTATATATGTAGGTACTAAGTACAAGTTATGCATTCGTGCAGAAAAAAATTGAGATAACAATCAAATATACCATTACGATGATAGAGAAACATATTTGAGTCACTGGCAAAATTCTGTCCGTCTACTAAACGGTTGGGCCAATCGTCTTTAAACTTCGACAGAGGTTTTTTTATTTCTTTTTTAGCTCAAATATTAACGGTACCTGCCATATAACCGTTAAGTAAAACCTTATTTTTCTCAAAAACGGCTCCAAAATGATTGTATGTAAAAAATCAATGTGCATTAAATTTTGGTGAAAAAAATTTATGACGATGGGCCAAAACCGGTACCTTCCATAGAGCTTTTTTTGTCATCGAATTACCTGAGAACTGGTTAGGTAACCGATTGCAACCAAAATCGATATTCAGGAAAATTTAAGTAGCCTAACTAATCAATCTTACACTAAAATATTTTCGAAAACTTTGTTTTTGCGTTTTTAATATTTTTTTTGCAAAAATATTTAAAAAAAATCAACATTTTGAAAACGGGTGGGTAATTTTTTACTTGCGATTATAGGTACTAAAAGAGAAATTTAGGATTCATGAACATTAAAAATTTGAGATAACAATAAAACATGACGAGGCAAGAGTAGGTACGATAACTGTGGCGCCGAAAATTAATTACGGATTCTTGTAGAGGGACTAAATACATACATTTTTTACTATTAGAGGAGGGGCTATCTCCTCCCGTTTGGGCAATAGGGCCAATTTTCTAAAAAAAGCACTTGCATTGGAAATAAATATATTTAAAAACAACGTCAATACTTAAAATAATGTGCTATACGTTTTTTCAAAGCCAAAAGTCTGTTCTATCATATTTATTTGTATACCTATAAATATCTATAAAAAAAAATTGATAAAACATATTTTTAAAATTCAGAATTTCAGAAAAAAAATAGTTCATATTGATTTTTTTCAAAATTGAGATTTTAATTAAATTTTTGTTATTTCTACTAATTCATAATTGATCACTGAAAACTAGATGCTAATATGTATTCTAGTTTGCGAGAAAATTAAAATTTACCAAACCCACATTTTTATAATTTTGTTGGTTTTTTGAGGTCTTTTCTCTTTACATATTTCGGGTAGAGTACCATAATCTTGACTATGCAAAATAATAACAGATTTCTATACAGAGACTAAAAACAATTTTTTTTTTTGCCATGGATTGGGGTCAATAGACACCCTTTTAGGAAAGAGGGGCCGTTTTCTAAAAAAGCACTTGCATTTGAAAAAAATATATTTAAAAACAACGGCAACACTTAAAATAATTTGCTATAACTTTTTTCAAGCAACTTACATTTTTTTCCACCAAAATACATACATATATACCACACCTACAAAAGTACACTGATTTTTTTAATAAAAATTCTTTGAGACGTTTTCGAGAAAAATAAGCTTTTACTTAACGGTCTTATGGTATCGTTAATATTTGAGCTAAAAAAAAATAAAAAAGTCCTATGTAGAATTAATTAACCTTAAGTTCTAAATTTGAAGACAATTAGGCACCCGTTTAGGCTGTAGTCCAAAATACGTACGGACAGACAGACAAAATTTTGCCAGTAAGTGAAATATGTTTCTCTATCATCTTTACTTGCGATTATAGGTACTATAATGCAAGTTATGCATTCGTGCAAATTACAAATTTTGAGATAACAATCAAACATGACATTACGATGATAGAGAAACATTTTTGGGTTACTGGCAAAATTCTGTCCGTCTGTCTGTCTGTACGGATGTATTTTGGACTATAGCTTAAACGGTTTTTTTTTTATAATTTACACGCGCGAAAGGGGTTTGTGTGTACCCTTAAAATGTTTAAACACCGCACGAGCATTAAGAAAATGAGGAGGGATAAAAGAGGAGATACCGATGCACATTAGTTTTAAAGTTCTGCATATCAAAATGGGAGGGAAAAACAGAGCCTGGCAAAGCATTCCACATTCGTGTTGTGCGACAAAAGAAAGAATCTCTATACTTAACAGTACGTCCGAAGTTAGGCTCGAGGGTAAACTGATGGGCATTTCTAGCAGTTCGAGTTTTATTTTATTTATTTTTATTTTGTATTTATTAACTTTGCTTGACATTCACATTAAGAATTAAAACTCTTATTTATAGTGTTGTCTCAACTTGTATTTATGTAAAAGACAAAATTAAATTAAAAAAAAAGAAGAAGAAACTTAATTGAATTGATTAAATTTAAATTAAGATATCAAAGAATTACATTAAATAAATTTAGGAAGCGAAGTTAACATCTGTAGTAGAGTTAGAACATTAGACTTAAATAAGAATATATAACAATAAATTAATCTTATACACCACCATTAAGTTTTAAATATGGTTTGAAACCAACTGACAAAAGTAGAGTAGTATTACGGTTGAACCGTTTCAGGGGAGGAATGCAGCTGGCTATTTCGCTAGAGCATTGTTTGTAAAAAATAACGATAAAATAACGAAAGGCACGAAACATTACGGTGGTGCTCAAGAAATGTAAACGTTTCTGTTATTGTTCGGTCGCCTATCATTTTCAAAGCTCTTTTTTGAATTCTATCTAGAAAACTCAAGTGGGTTATAGGAGCACCTGCCCAAATATGAAAATTATACTCGAGTTTCGGTCGAATATATGCTTTATATACTGTACCCAGATCAGACGGGGTGAAGAACTTCTTGCATCTTCGAAGGAAACCTAAACACCTCGCAGCATTCTTTGCGATGTCAAATATGTGGTCATTCCACAGAAGGTGGCCTGTAATGCACATACCGAGAACTGAGAGGTGTTCTGTTTCTTCAATGCAAGTGCCGCTCATGGATAGTGGCATTGGAGGTATGTTTTGCTTTAACGACAAAAGACAACATTGAGTTTTAGAAGCATTAAATTCTACGCGATTTCTTATTCCCCATTGTACAATGCTGTCAAGATCAGAATTTAATGAACTTATCATACGCTGCCGTTGCAGTTTAACATCCAGAGAACATGGATGTGAATCTGGAAACGAATATGAAAAGCTGAGAGTACTGTCGTCAGCAAAACAATTGATTGGATTAGTTGTTTCAGATAATAAGTCATTGATAAATATAAGGAAAAGAGTCGGAGACAAAACAGAGCCCTGGGGCACACCAGCATTTATTTTGTGAATATCAGATTTGAAACCGTCCAATACAACTTGAATTGAGCGGTTCGAAAGGTAATTACTAATCCAACGAAGAAGAGATTCATCGAGCCCAAATGCACGCCTTTTCGATAAAAGGGCTTGGTGCCAAACTCTGTCAAATGCCTTAGAAATATCAAGTGCAATAATTTTGCTTTCACCAAAACGATGGAGATTGGTTCCACTTTTCGGTGAGATAAACCATCAGATCACCAGTGAACCTGTTGCTACGAAAGCCGTACTGCCGGTCATTAAGAAGCTTTCGTTTTTCGAGATATTTCTTAAGCTGAAAATTAATCAGCGTTTCCATGACCTTAGAAAGAAGGGACAATTGGTCGGTAGTTTAAGGCTGCAGAAGATTCGCCTTTTTAAGGGGATAGACTGGACAAATGCTGTTTTCCATTCACTCGCAAAGAGTCCAGAGGAATAGGACCGATGGAAAAGCTTATGCAAAGGTTTTGCCAGCGTTGAAGAACACCTCTTCAGAACAATAGCGGGGATACAGTCCGGGCCAGCGTATTTATTTATGTTGAGATCTTTCAATACTCTTGCGACTGAACGAGTGCGAAAGAGGATTGGTCCCATAAAATCATTTACGCTCTCGAGTACAGGAGGAGTTCTAACACCTGCGGCCAGCGTTGAGTTTGCCGCGAAGTGGGCAGCAAGCAGATCTGCTTTTTCTTGAGAACTGACAGCAGGGGTATCGTTGAAGACGAGCGTACAGCTCGAATCAAACCATGAGTTTTCCTTAGGTTTGATACTCTTGGACCTATTTGGAATAAAATTTCTCATTTCTTAAAGAATTAAATTTGTGACCATGTCTGCGCTGGAATCAATGTCACTATCGAGGAAGCATAGTGACCAGTTAAAGGTCCTGAAAAAGTTATTGAGACCGTCCCAGTTGGCTTTCTCGTATTGCCAAACGGTTCTCCTGGGGTTTTTTTCTTTAACTGATGATTGATAATAAAATGTATTTGATCCGCCCCTGGTCATTAAGGGAGCAATAATTAATCTATCCGATAACGATTAGACTTGTTCATTTGGATTTACCGGTTGGGCCAATCGTCTTCAAATTTAGAACTTAAGGTTGTAAAAAAAAATTCACACTTTTTTACATTTCTTAAAAAAAATAAATGGCGTTCAAATTATTTCACTCAATACAATTTAACGTACTTTATTTGAACAATCAAAAGTCACAAAAATCAAAGAAATGCTTTGATGTTCACTTTAATTTTCTTAAATTTTATACCATAATGTGACCGCACATATGAGCAAGTACGTGCGATCCAGTCTTGCAATTTATTTTATATTGCCACAAAAGATATTTGTTACTATAAAAATCTATAATCAATTTACAAAAAATTTTTTTTAATGAATTTCTATCCAAAGTTTGCACTTAATTTGTACCTATTCGAATGGAAAGCAAAATTTAAAACAAAAATCCATTTCATTAAGGACGTTTGTATATATCGATATCCAGGAAAAAGTAAGTTTGTGTCTAAATTTCAAGAATGTACATATGTGTATATTTTTTTCAAAACGCCAACCTTCATAATAGTAAACAAAAATTGAAAATCCTAAAGAACTCGAATCAAAAGTCTGGTCAATGACGTACGTACATATGTATATATAAATATACGTATGTAAGAACCAGCTGTAATGTAAAAAATGTTAACAATGAAAATGTTGGATCGTGTATAAATCCCAACAAAAAATTATTCGCCTCAGCTAAGCGAAACAAGATACTAAATTATTTCATGTTCTCCTTCTTTTTTTCCTGCCTCACATTGCACATGCGCATTAAACTAAGCACAAAGCATAACACTAAAAGCCATGCTCTTAATTCATCTCTCTCAACTTACCCAGTTAGTTGCTTCACGAGCCGCTTGGGGCGCCACGGTCCACACGTCGTCATGATAGTACTATAGCAGTTTATATACTATGATTAAGAGTTAGTTACGAATCAACCAGGAAAATGCCAAACGAAAAATGACACCATGAGAATACTATAGAGAATGTATATACAATGATTTACGTTAGGAATTTGATCTGACGAATGTAGAAACTGTCTTTTGCTTCCAATAATTCCAACATAAAGATACCATATTTAGAACGATTTTTCTCATACAATCCCACAAATTTATTTTATTACTTTTTTAGGTAGATATAACGTGTTTAACAAACAGCTGTTTCAGTTACGAATAAGATTACAACATTTGCGTAAAGTTAACGACGTGCAAGAATATCCTTAATATTTTAAATAAGTTTTTCATATCTCATTGATTTAGCTTTTTAAGATAAAATACACAAAATAAAAGATAACAGTAGAAAAAAAACATGAAAATTTGACCAATTTATGTTTAATATTCTAGGCTTTTCAGTGCGGATGGTCACGCTCTTATTGATATTTTACAAAAAGTATCCGAACCCGCACCAAAAGTTGGACAAAAAGTTCTTTGCCGTCATCCATTCCAGGAATCAAAGCGTGCTTATGTTATTCCTTCCAAAGTAAGACCTTTATACAAAGTTTTTTGGACGAACGGACAAATCGCACAACCACTTCCGACGTTAGAGAAAGTACGTGAAAAGGTTCAAAAATCCCTCCGGACTCTTCGAAACGACCACAAACGAACGTTGAATCCAACACCTTATAAGGCAAGAACAGTTACAAAATAATAAGAATAATAATAATAATAAACCAATTTATTATGCTTCTTTTTTAATCATCAGGTTGCAGTAAGTGATGATCTTTACAACTTTATACACGATTTGTGGTTACAAAATGCTCCAATTGGTGAACTTTCATGATCTATATAAAAGTTGACTGCGAAAATTTTATTTTTAAGCCGGTCTTGAAAATATTTTTTTTTTTGGTAATTTTGTCAATATTTTAATTATGAATTCAAAACAAAATTGAAATGAAATGTGAATTGTATAAGGTAATGATACATAAAATTGGAAAAGTCACATGTTAGACCTGAGAAAATTATTAATCGGTCACAGTGTAAATATTTTGTCTATTTTAAAAAACTTATATTATAATATTGAAAACATTAACAACAATTAATAGCTTTTTAATCCATCTGTTAATAAAGGAATTTTGTATTTATTCTTGTGATCGATCTTACTTGCAAACGTTTACTCTCTCTGCTAAGCTCAAGTTTATATATAATGTGTACGGAATTTTAGTTGTTTCCTTTTTAACTAAAATTATATTAAGATTTTAATAAATAATTGTTAATGCACAATGATATAATATTGTTTATCATACAATTTAATTCAGCATCAGAAAAAAATATTAAAAAGAATATACAGCTTAATGCATCCAAAATTTAATTCACAATGATTTTTACACAAAAAAATTGGAGCCGTTTTTGAGAAAAAAATAAGCTTTTACTTAACGGTTATATGGCAGGTACCGTTAATATTTGAGCTAAAAAAACCTCTGGCGAAGGTCAAAATAAACTTATATTCCAAATTTAGAGACGGTTTCGTAGACGGACAGAATTTTTCCAGTGACTCAAATCTGTTTCTCTATCATCTTAATGTTAGATATATTTGATTGTTATATCAATTTTTTTCTGCACGAATGCATAACTTCTACTACTAGAAATGCAAAAAAAAGGGGTATTTTTAGCCACTCTATAGAAGATTAGTTGAAAGAAATATTTTGGTTTAACTAAAAATTTCCTTCGCGCGAGCAAAGCTGGGTAGGTCAACTAGTATTTTATAAACCTCAAACAAACAAAAGATCTTTATAACTTTAAATCTACAATCAATTTAGATACAAATAATTTTTTTGGATGAATTTCTCCACATAGTTTGCACTTAATTTGTATAGGTATATAGAATGGAAAGCAAAATTCAAAACAAAAATCCATTTCTGCAAGAACGTTGTATAAATACAGCACCTAGTAGATAAACAAAAATTATAAATCCTAAAGAATTCGAATCAAAAGTCTGGTCAATGATGTACGTGTGTATAAATATGTTTGTAAGTACCAGTGCTCGTACAAATCCAGTTTATATACTACAATGGTACAAAACTTGAAAATCCTAAAGAATTCGAATCAAAAGTCTGATCAATTTACCTACGTATGTATAAATACGTAGAACCAGGGCTCGTATTTCATATAAAAATAGATTGCACGACTGGATCGCACGTACTTGCTCATATGTGCGGTCACATTGTAGAATTAAATTTAAGAAAATTAAAGTGAACATCAAAGCATTAAAAAAAAATAATTCAAGAATACAAACTTAAGCACAAAAATAACATATATTTAAAAACAAAATTTAAAAATTATTAAAAATACAAAAGAAAGTTTTCGAGAAAAAATTAATGCGAAATTACTTGATTATCAATTTTGATAGTAATCGGATCACCAGTTTTCGAGAAAGTCGAAGAAAAAAAACCGGTCGTATGGGAGGTACCGTTTTTAGCCCACCATATTAAATTTTTGTTCACCAAAATATACTACTACCTACAGTAAAACACTGATTTTTTTTTCATAAAAAAACTTGGAGCCGTATTCGAAAAAATAAGCTTTTTCATAACGGTTATATGACAGTTACCGTTAATTTTTGAGCTAAACAAAAAATTGAAAAAAAATTGATTGAAGCTGTAGAATATCAAAATAACCTTGTGTTCCAAATTTGAAGACGATTGGCTTAACCGTTTAGGATACAGTCCAAAATACATCTGTACAGACAGACGGACAGAATTTTGCTAGTAACTCAAATATGTTTCCCTATCATCGTAATGTCATGTTTGATTGTTATCTCAAAATTTTTAATCTGCACGAATGCATAACTTGCATTATAGTACCTATATTCGCAAGTAAAAAATATTAACTGCATTTAATTTTTGTATGCTTAAAATAATTTACATGAAATTGAGGTACTTAAGGAAAGGTTTCCATACAAATAATAGTTAACAGCTTCGCGTTGAGTTATGTAACTTCCACAATTTTTGAAATATTTCAATAAAATAAGAAGTTTTCAATTGTAAATTAGTTAACCAAAATATTTTTTTAACTTAATTCGTAATTCAAATAATATAACAAGACAGTCTTAAAAATGCATTACAATCTTCTTTTTTTTTTAATTCTGTGAAGTAGTCTAAAAAATATCAAATTACCTATATTACACAATTTAAGGCGAATTTACTGATAATATTGCTGCGCCGTTTGACAAAACTTCTTAATTTTGAATAATGACGATCCAAAATTAGGTTTATCTCAGTCTTTATTAAAGCTTAAATACAAAAATTATCACTTCTTAGAGCAAAAACAAAAATTACGTGTTTTTTGGAAGAAATTTGAATTCAGATCACGGGACAATGCTTTGTTATATTATTTTAATTAATTTTATTTTAAAGAAAATATGTTGTACTCTGATAGTTTTTTTTTTTTTTTTTTTTTTTTTCTTTTTTGTGTTCAAAGCATATCTAAAAATGTAATTTAATACATCCAAATACATCCATTACAATTCGCACATTTTTTGTGCGTATTTTGTTTATCAACTTTAAAAAAGCAAAGTAGTTTTTTCACTCAGGGTTTTTCAAATATAAATTTTAGAAAAGTTATCAATGTTTGCATTTTTTAACAATAAATTTTCCTTGTAAGCGCACATAAAGAAACTTGCAGTTCCCGAGGAATTTCGCTCCTCACTCACGCATTCACACGCCTTTATCTCGTTATTTAGAAGTCCTATCTGAGTGGTTCTTGCACTGTCAAGTACGAATGGAATTCATCTACCCGGTCCATCAACCAGAAATTTAAGGCAAGTTAGGCAGTGAACTTCTCTTATCAGTTTAGGGTTGGAGCCTTACGAGGAGTACATTCATTCCCCACAACAAGAAACGCTGCGCCGGATGCCATCCTCCAGATTGTTGGGTCTAGGAAGGTCTAGGGTCTTGGGTAGGGGAAGATAGGGGTGGATTTTGAGGGTATAAAATGTTGGTGATTTTAACCAGAATTCTTAATTGCAAGAACATTTCATCATATTTCAAGTATAACGGAGAAATAAGGTGAAATTGTGCATTTTTTTGGCTTTTTTTGTCGAACGAATTGACATACAAACATGAATAAATAGACAAAAATAAATAAATGGATACTTTAGCTGTAGGCCGTGAGAAGAAAAAGTTATTGATGAAAAACCCAAGAACTGTCGAAAATTATGCAGTTTTCTCCCAATCTTCCCTTTTTGCACAAAGTCCTCGAGTTCCAAAACTGGGAAAAATATTAATTAACGATCCCTGAATAACGTTTTAAAGTTTTATTAAGTTCCGATCGTTTTCCATCTTAAACTACCTGTCGACTAAACTATAGAGGCACTTCATTGAATTTAAATTTTGTTATATGTTTATTTTTTGTATAAACCCTCATTCCCTTGTAACGGTGACATAAATAAAATAAAAAGTGGAATTTGAAATATGAAGGTAATTAAATTTCCAACATGATCGATTATGAAAATGTTTGCCCCTAATTCTTCGGTTACGACGTTTTCGCGCTATAAAAGTAAAAGAAACTGAAAACTTAAAAAAATACCCAAATTTGGGAATTTTTGGCTGCTTAATAGCTCCGTTGCTATACTAGTTGTACAAAAACGCTTTACAGACCAAAATTATGGGAAATTTTATCTGCTATAAGTTTATACGAGTATGCCAAAGGCACGAAAGTATGGGGAGAGTATAACGAAGGATTTTATTATTTTAAAATGAAAAAGATCAATTTTAAAAATATTTTCCCTGACCGGTTTTGAAATTCCCTGACCAAATTTTTGTTCCCTGACTTTCCAGTCGAGTGGCAACTATGCATTTACTAATTGTCGTATAAAGCAGTGTGTATGCAAATAGGTGTAAATCTCGATAAAAATCCAGATTTCCAAAAAGTGGTCTAGATAAAAATTAATTGATCTTTTTTTAAAAACGAACATACAATTTGATATCAGATCAAAAAAACTGATCTCAGATCAAAAAAAATTGATCTTTTTTAAAAACGAATTCGACATGAGATCAAATCTGGAAATTAAAAACGAATTCGACAATAGATATAGAGGTGTAAAAATGGCAGCAATTTCATCTCACACAGTCCTCTCTTCCATGCTCACTGCAAATGTGTACCTATGAAATCTTTCAATTGGTGTGAGTGAACACCATTTTGAAATCTTGATTTTTTTTTGCCGAAATCCGAGATTTGGTGAAAACAAAGTGGGTAATACTAAATTTATGGATAATGAGTCTCAGTATACACGATTTTATTTATTGAGTTCTTAGCAATTTTTTTATTTTGTTTTATTCAAACACATGTGTTTATATATACAAAATTAATGCCTATTAATAATTTTGAATATATTTTTGGGAAACTTGCGTCCATTGACAACATAAGTAAAAGGTGTTTCACTGGCATTCTCAGTAAGGTCATTACACGAACTGTAATTGATTGGAAACATAAAGAACAAATCTATATAATATCTCGGAAGTTTTTCTCTATTGTTGGAAAATAATTTAAATTCATTTAAATACAAAAAAATTTTTTTTTAATTAATATTGATTACCTAATAAAACTAACAACATTGTTCCCTAAAGTTGGCTTACGCGATAAAAGTAAGGCTGACAAATATCTGGGGGATTTGCTTTTTTCAGCATAATAAGTCCCCAACTGTTATAATCTGTGTCCAATATGTAGGTGTTATAAATACCCTCATCTTTAATGGAAAAATCAAAAAATTATGTTTCTTTTTTTAATTAATTGTTTTCGTATACAAATATCTTATGTTTGCATTCAATGAGCTTGTATATCGAATTGCGGAATCATCCAAGTTATGTTTCCCTGAAACTTTTCTTTTAAGGGACCCTCAGCGTATATGTAGGTGAAATCCATGGTGACCTGTTTTTAAGGAATAAATTCAAGAAATCTATGTAAACAATTTAATTTCATTTTAAATTATATAATTTTATTTTTTTAAACACTTTCCTTTCAATTCAATGGGCCGTCACACACGAGCAGATATCTGCCGGCAGCAAAATCGTATGCATGAAATGATTTCGATTGTGGAAGTACCTCCTTAACTGACGAAACGCGAAACAACAACAATTCTGAACTAAAATGTGTATTTGTTTTCTGCCTTGTTCTGCCGTTCAAAACGGGCAGAAAATCTTCTGCCGTTTCTTTCAAACGACCTCAGTCCCCTAGCTCAGTGATGGCGAACCAAGGATTTTCAGAGAATTCTCTTATATTTCTTACTATTCCTGGTATATTGTCCAGATCGGATTGTCTATCTAAATCTGGAGCAGTAATTGACTCGTTTTCCAAGATGGAATTCAAAAAAGTGTTTGGGATATTTTGCACACCTAATGTTTGCATTAGTCTTTGCTTTTGACTCTCAATGACTTTTGTTACTATTGAAGTAATAAGTGCCTCTAAAGCAGGAGTTGCTTGAGCCAATTCCGCTCTCGACTGAGAGCAGAAGGATTCAACTGAATGGTATTATCAGCTTCATTGATACTGGAGTCAGATAAACTTATCTCTTCAGTGGTTGCAGGCCGATTTGCCGCATTGTTAAATTTGAACCTGACTTTTGGTTTCTGGTTAACATTATTATGTTTAAAGTAAAATGTAAAAGGAAAAGGAAAAAAGGATATTTTGGGTTGCGTTTTGTATTTGTCCCTATACTTTCAAAAGATTTGAGACTTTGAAGTGTTTATAATTTTTTCTATTTAAATATTCAGTATGTTGCAACAATAAGAACAATTAAAAAAAAAATTATATAATTTTAGTAATATTTAAATATTCAATATGTTGTAATAACACATTAGTTAAGAAAAAATGTTTAAAGAATTTCAATATAATTAAATAGTTAAAAATTATTTAACTTAAAAATTACTTAAAAATAATTCTTACATCAATATACTTAAGATTGTCTGCTGCTAACTGCTGCGTTGCTGCGTCGACTTAAACGTTGGTTGTGAGTTCTTTTATATTGTGGATTTTTTTTCACTCGTGGCGAGTTTCTTTACGTCGACTCACACGTTTGTGGTGAGTTCTTTTATTTTGTGGCTTTTGTTTGATCACTCGCGGCGAAGGTTCTTTACGTCGGCTTACACGTTCAATTTAAACAACAATTGGATACACGGCGAGGTACTTGACGTCGACTTACTCTGTATTCAAGGGCCACACACGTTGGGCGCCAATTAAACAATTTTACACTTGTTTCATTTAAAAAAAAAGTTTTTTTTTTCTTTTTTCTTTTTTATTTATTTTAAGTTTAACAAGCAAATGGGCAGCGATTCTGCCTGGATAAAGACTGAACAGAAATGTAATTGAAATCTTAACTTAAATAGGTAAAAACTGCTGACATGTTGACTGCAGTGTTGCCTCGCATCACAGGTTTATGTTGGCACATTCCACAAAGGTTTTTGCGTCTGGGAACGAGCGTGTGTCTTGTTGATCATTCGGATGGCTCATGATCAACTTATTTTTGGCTTATGTGGCGTTAACCTATATAAACTGCTAGCAGTTTTGCAGTTTATATACAATGATTTCGCTAAGCTGAGGCAAATAGTTTTTTTTAAGGATTTATACTGGTACTTACCTACATACATGTTTGTCATATTTGTAGATACATACATACATCATTGACCAGACTTTTGATTCGAATTCTTTAGGATTTTCAATTTTTTTTACTATTATAAAGTTTACCGTCTTCAAATAATGTACACATACATTCTTGAAATTTAACCACAAACTTACTTCTTGCTGTATTTATACAAAGATACAAACGTCCTTGCAGAAATGGATTTTTGTTTTGAATTTTGCTTTCCATTCAGATAGGTACCTTTGTATATAGAAACTACGTGTAGAAATTCATTCAATAATTTTTTTTAAATTCATTGTAGATTAATAGTAACAACGAGCTTTTGTTTGTTTGAGGTTTATATAATACTAGTTGACCTACCTAGCTTTGCTCGCCGGAAGGAAATTTATAATTAAACCGAAATATTTTTTCCAACTAATCTTCTATAGAATTGCTAAAAAATACCCCGTTTTTTGCATTTGTAATACCTAATTGTTTATTTTTTTACATGCGATTATATATGTAGGTACTAAGTACAAGTTATGCATTCGTGCAGAAAAAAATTGAGATAACAATCAAATATACCATTACGATGATAGAGAAACATATTTGAGTCACTGGCAAAATTCTGTCCGTCTACTATACGGTTGGGCCAATCGTCTTTAAACTTCGACAGAGGTTTTTTTATTTCTTTTTTAGCTCAAATATTAACGGTACCTGCCATGTAACCGTTAAGTAAAACCTTATTTTTCTCAAAAACGGCTCCAAAATTGTTGTATGTAAAAAATCAATGTGCATTAAATTTTGGTGAAAAAAAATTTATGACGATGGGCCAAAACCGGTACCTTCCATAGAGCTTTTTTTGTCATCGAATTACCTGAGAACTGGTTAGGTACCCGATTGCAACCAAAATCGATATTCAGGAAAATTTAAGTAGCCTAACTAATCAATCTTACACTAAAATATTTTCGAAAACTTTGTTTTTGCGTTGTTAATATTTTTTTTGCAAAAATATTTAAAAAAAATCAACATTTTGAAAACGGGTGGGTAATTTTTTACTTGCGATTATAGGTACTAAAAGAGAAGTTTAGGATTCATGAACATTAAAAATTTGAGATAACAATAAAACATGACGAGGCAAGAGTAGGTACGATAACTGTGGCGCCGAAAATTAATTACGGATTCTTGTTGAGGGACTAAATACATACATTTTTTACTATTAGAGGAGGGGTCTATCTCCTCCCGTTTGGGCAATAGGGCCAATTTTCTAAAAAAAAGCACTTGCATTGGAAATAAATATATTTAAAAACAACGTCAATACTTAAAATAATGTGCTATACGTTTTTTCAAAGCCAAAAGTCTGTTCTATCATATTTATTTGTATACCTTTAAATATCTATAAAAAAAAAATTGATAAAACATATTTTTAAAATTCAGAATTTCAGAAAAAAAAATAGTTCATATTGATTTTTTTCAAAATTGAGATTTTAATTTAATTGTTGTTATTTCTACTAATTCATAATTGATCACTGAAAACTAGATGCTAATATGTATTCTAGTTTGCGAGAAAATTAAAATTTACCAAACCCACATTTTTATAATTTTGTTGGTTTTTTGAGGTCTTTTCTCTTTACATATTTCGGGTAGAGTACCATAATCTTGACTATGCAAAATAATAACAGATTTCTATACAGAGACTAAAAACAATTTTTTTTTTTGCTATGGATTGGGGTCAATAGACACCCTTTTAGGAAAGAGGGGCCGTTTTCTAAAATAGCACTTGCATTTGAAAAAAAAATATATTTAAAAACAACGGCAACACTTAAAATAATTTGCTATAACTTTTTTCAAGCAACTTACATTTTTTTCCACCAAAATACATACATATATATACCACACCTACAAAAGTACACTGATTTTTTTAATAAAAATTCTTTGAGACGTTTTCGAGACAAATAAGCTTTTACTTAACGGTCTTATGGTATCGTTAATATTTGAGCAAAAAAAAAATAAAAAAGTCCTATGTAGAATTAATTAACCTTAAGTTAATTAAGTTAAACCCTCATTTTTATAATTTTGTTGTTTTTTGGAGGTCTTTTCTCTTTACATATTTCGGGTAGAGTACCATAATCTTGACTATGCAAAATAATAACAGATTTCTATAGGGAGACTAAAAACAATTTTTTTTTTGCTATGGATTGGGGTCAATAGACACCCTTTTAGGAAAGAGGGGCCGTTTTCTAAAACAGCACTTGCATTTGAAAAAAATATATTTAAAAACGACGGCAACACTTAAAATAATTTGCTATAACTTTTTTCAAGCAACTTACATTTTTTTCCACCAAAATACATACATATATACCACACCTACAAAAGTACACTGATTTTTTTAATAAAAATTCTTTGAGACGTTTTCGAGAAAAATAAGCTTTTACTTAACGGTCTTATGGTATCGTTAATATTTGAGCTAAAAAAAAATAAAAAAGTCCTTTGTAGAATTAATTAACCTTAAGTTCTAAATTTGAAGACAATTAGGCACCCGTTTAGGCTGTAGTCCAAAATACGTACGAACAGACAGACAGAATTTTGCCAGTAAGTGAAATATGTTTCAATATCATCTTTACTTGCGATTATAGGTACTATAATGCAAGTTATGCATTCGTGCAGATTACAAATTTTGAGATAACAATCAAACATGACATTACGATTATAGAGAAACATTTTTGGGTTACTGGCAAAATTCTGTCCGTCTGTCTGTCTGTACGGATGTATTTTGGACTATAGCTTAAACGATTTTTTTTTATAATTTACACGCGCGAAAGGGGTTTGTGTGTACCCTTAAAATGTTTAAACACCGCACGAGCATTAAGGAAATGAGGAGGGATAAAAGAGGAGATACCGATGCACATTAGTTTTAAAGTTCTGCATATCAAAATGGGAGGGAAAAACAGAGCCTGGCAAAGCATTCCACATTCGTGTTGTGCGACAAAAGAAAGAATCTCTATACTTAACAGTACGTCCGAAGTTAGGCTCGAGGGTAAACTGATGGGCATTTCTAGCAGTTCGAGTATTATTTTATTTATTTTTATTTTTTATTTATTAACTTTGCTTGACATTCACATTAAGAATTAAAACTCTTATTTATAGTGTTGTCTCAACTTGAATTTATGTAAAAGACAAAATTAAATTTAAAAAAAGAAGAAGAAACTTAATTGAATTGATTAAATTTAAATTAAGATATCAAAGAATTACATTAAATAAATTTAGGAAGCGAAGTTAACATCTGTAGTAGAGTTAGAACTTTAGACTTAAATAAGAATATATAACAATAAATTAATCTTATACACCACCATTAAGTTTTAAATATGGTTTGAAACCAATTAACAAAAGTAGAGTAGTATTACGGTTGAACCGTTTCAGGGGAGGAATGCAGCTGGCTATTTCGCTAGAGCATTGTTTGTAAAAATAACGATAAAATAACGAAAGGCACGAAACATTACGGTGGTGCTCAAGAAATGTAAACGTTTCTGTTATTGTTCGGTCGCCTATCATTTTCAAAGCTCTTTTTTGAATTCTGTCTAGAAAACTCAAGTGGGTTATAGGAGCACCTGCCCAGATATGAAAATTATACTCGAGTTTCGGTCGAATATATGCTTTATATACTGTACCCAGATCAGACGGGGTGAAGAACTTCTTGCATCTTCGAAGGAAACCTAAACACCTCGCAGCATTCTTTGCGATGTCAAATATGTGGTCATTCCACAGAAGGTGGCCTGTAATGCACATACCGAGAACTGAGAGGTGTTCTGTTTCTTCAATGCAAGTGCCGCTCATGGATAGTGGCATTGGAGGTATGTTTTGCTTTAACGACAAAAGACAACATTGAGTTTTAGAAGCATTAAATTCTACGCGATTTCTTATTCCCCATTGTACAATGCTGTCAAGATCAGAATTTTATCATACGCTGCCGTTGCAGTTTAACATCCAGAGAACATGGATGTGAATCTGGAAACGAATATGAAAAGCTGAGAGTACTGTCGTCAGCAAAACAATTGATTGGATTAAATCCTAAAGAATTCGAATCAAAAGTCTGATCAAATTACCTACGTATGTATAAATACGTAGAACCAGGGCTCGTATTTCATATAAAAATAGATTGCACGACTGGATCGCACGTACTTGCTCATATGTGCGGTCACATTGTAGAATAAAATTTAAGAAAATTAAAGTGAACATCAAAGCATTAAAAAAAAATAATTCAAGAATACAAACTTAAGCACAAAAATAACATATATTTAAAAACAAAATTTAAAAATTATTAAAAATACAAAAGAAAGTTTTCGAGAAAAAATTAATGCGAAATTACTTGATTATCAATTTTGATAGTAATCGGATCACCAGTTTTCGAGAAAGTCGAAGAAAAAAAACCGGTCCTATGGGAGGTACCGTTTTTAGCCCACCATATTAAATTTTTGTTCACCAAAATATACTACTACCTACAGTAGTACACTGATTTTTTTTTTCATAAAAATACTTGGAGCCGTATTCGAAAAAATAAGCTTTTTCATAACGGTTATATGACAGTTACCGTTAATTTTTGAGCTAAACAAAAAATTGAAAAAAAATTGATTGAAGCTGTAGAATATCAAAATAACCTTGTGTTCCAAATTTGAAGACGATTGGCTTAACCGTTTAGGATACAGTCCAAAATACATCTGTACAGACAGACGGACAGAATTTTGCTAGTAACTCAAATATGTTTCCCTATCATCGTAATGTCATGTTTGATTGTTATCTCAAAATTTTTAATCTGCATGAATGCATAACTTGCATTATAGTACCTATATTCGCAAGTAAAAAATATTAACTGCATTTAATTTTTGTATGCTTAAAATAATTTACATGAAATTGAGGTACTTAAGGAAAGGTTTCCATACAAATAATAGTTAACAGCTTCGCGTTGAGTTATGTAACTTCCACAATTTTTGAAATATTTCAATAAAATAAGAAATTTTCAATTGTAAATTAGTTAACCAAAATATTTTTTTAACAAATAGTTTTTTTTAAGGATTTATACTGGTACTTACCTACATACATGTTTGTCATATTTGTAGATACATACATACATCATTGACCAGACTTTTGATTCGAATTCTTTAGGATTTTCAATTTTTTTTACTATTATAAAGTTTACCGTCTTCAAATAATGTACACATACATTCTTGAAATTTAACCACAAACTTACTTCTTGCTGTATTTATACAAAGATACAAACGTCCTTGCAGAAATGGATTTTTGTTTTGAATTTTGCTTTCCATTCAGATAGGTACCTTTGTATATAGAAACTACGTGTAGAAATTCATTCAATAATTTTTTTTAAATTCATTGTAGATTAATAGTAACAACGAGCTTTTGTTTGTTTGAGGTTTATATAATACTAGTTGACCTACCTAGCTTTGCTCGCCGGAAGGAAATTTATAATTAAACCGAAATATTTTTTCCAACTAATCTTCTATAGAATTGCTAAAAAATACCCCGTTTTTTGCATTTGTAATACCTAATTGTTTATTTTTTTACATGCGATTATATATGTAGGTACTAAGTACAAGTTATGCATTCGTGCAGAAAAAAATTGAGATAACAATCAAATATACCATTACGATGATAGAGAAACATATTTGAGTCACTGGCAAAATTCTGTCCGTCTACTATACGGTTGGGCCAATCGTCTTTAAACTTCGACAGAGGTTTTTTTATTTCTTTTTTAGCTCAAATATTAACGGTACCTGCCATGTAACCGTTAAGTAAAACCTTATTTTTCTCAAAAACGGCTCCAAAATTGTTGTATGTAAAAAATCAATGTGCATTAAATTTTGGTGAAAAAAAATTTATGACGATGGGCCAAAACCGGTACCTTCCATAGAGCTTTTTTTGTCATCGAATTACCTGAGAACTGGTTAGGTAACCGATTGCAACCAAAATCGATATTCAGGAAAATTTAAGTAGCCTAACTAATCAATCTTACACTAAAATATTTTCGAAAACTTTGTTTTTGCGTTGTTAATATTTTTTTTGCAAAAATATTTAAAAAAAATCAACATTTTGAAAACGGGTGGGTAATTTTTTACTTGCGATTATAGGTACTAAAAGAGAAGTTTAGGATTCATGAACATTAAAAATTTGAGATAACAATACAACATGACGAGGCAAGAGTAGGTACGATAACTGTGGCGCCGAAAATTAATTACGGATTCTTGTTGAGGGACTAAATACATACATTTTTTACTATTAGAGGAGGGGTCTATCTCCTCCCGTTTGGGCAATAGGGCCAATTTTCTAAAAAAAAGCACTTGCATTGGAAATAAATATATTTAAAAACAACGTCAATACTTAAAATAATGTGCTATACGTTTTTTCAAAGCCAAAAGTTTGTTCTATCATATTTATTTGTATACCTTTAAATATCTATAAAAAAAAATTGATAAAATATATTTTTAAAATTCAGAATTTCAGAAAAAAAAATAGTTCATATTGATTTTTTTCAAAATTGAGATTTTAATTTAATTTTTGTTATTTCTACTAATTCATAATTGATCACTGAAAACTAGATGCTAATATGTATTCTAGTTTGCGAGAAAATTAAAATTTACCAAACCCACATTTTTATAATTTTGTTGGTTTTTTGAGGTCTTTTCTCTTTACATATTTCGGGTAGAGTACCATAATCTTGACTATGCAAAATAATAACAGATTTCTATACAGAGACTAAAAACAATTTTTTTTTTTGCTATGGATTGGGGTCAATAGACACCCTTTTAGGAAAGAGGGGCCGTTTTCTAAAATAGCACTTGCATTTGAAAAAAAATATATTTAAAAACAACGGCAACACTTAAAATAATTTGCTATAACTTTTTTCAAGCAACTTACATTTTTTTCCACCAAAATACATACATATATACCACACCTACAAAAGTACACTGATTTTTTTAATAAAAATTCTTTGAGACGTTTTCGAGACAAATAAGCTTTTACTTAACGGTCTTATGGTATCGTTAATATTTGAGCAAAAAAAGTCCTATGTAGAATTAATTAACCTTAAGTTAATTAAGTTAAACCCTCATTTTTATAATTTTGTTGTTTTTTGGAGGTCTTTTCTCTTTACATATTTCGGGTAGAGTACCATAATCTTGACTATGCAAAATAATAACAGATTTCTATAGGGAGACTAAAAACAATTTTTTTTTTGCCATGGATTGGGGTCAATAGACACCCTTTTAGGAAAGAGGGGCCGTTTTCTAAAACAGCACTTGCATTTGAAAAAAATATATTTAAAAACGACGGCAACACTTAAAATAATTTGCTATAACTTTTTTCAAGCAACTTACATTTTTTTCCACCAAAATACATACATATATACCACACCTACAAAAGTACACTGATTTTTTTAATAAAAATTCTTTGAGACGTTTTCGAGAAAAATAAGCTTTTACTTAACGGTCTTATGGTATCGTTAATATTTGAGCTAAAAAAAAATAAAAAAGTCCTTTGTAGAATTAATTAACCTTAAGTTCTAAATTTGAAGACAATTAGGCACCCGTTTAGGCTGTAGTCCAAAATACGTACGAACAGACAGACAGAATTTTGCCAGTAAGTGAAATATGTTTCAATATCATCTTTACTTGCGATTATAGGTACTATAATGCAAGTTATGCATTCGTGCAGATTACAAATTTTGAGATAACAATCAAACATGACATTACGATGATAGAGAAACATTTTTGGGTTACTGGCAAAATTCTGTCCGTCTGTCTGTCTGTACGGATGTATTTTGGACTATAGCTTAAACGATTTTTTTTTATAATTTACACGCGCGAAAGGGGTTTGTGTGTACCCTTAAAATGTTTAAACAACGCACGAGCATTAAGGAAATGAGGAGGGATAAAAGAGGAGATACCGATGCACATTAGTTTTAAAGTTCTGCATATCAAAATGGGAGGGAAAAACAGAGCCTGGCAAAGCATTCCACATTCGTGTTGTGCGACAAAAGAAAGAATCTCTATACTTAACAGTACGTCCGAAGTTAGGCTCGAGGGTAAACTGATGGGCATTTCTAGCAGTTCGAGTATTATTTTATTTATTTTTATTTTTTATTTATTAACTTTGCTTGACATTCACATTAAGAATTAAAACTCTTATTTATAGTGTTGTCTCAACTTGAATTTATGTAAAAGACAAAATTAAATTTAAAAAAAAGAAGAAGAAACTTAATTGAATTGATTAAATTTAAATTAAGATATCAAAGAATTACATTAAATATATTTAGGAAGCGAAGTTAACATCTGTAGTAGAGTTAGAACTTTAGACTTAAATAAGAATATATAACAATAAATTAATCTTATACACCACCATTAAGTTTTAAATATGGTTTGAAACCAATTAACAAAAGTAGAGTAGTATTACGGTTGAACCGTTTCAGGGGAGGAATGCAGCTGGCTATTTCGCTAGAGCATTGTTTGTAAAAATAACGATAAAATAACGAAAGGCACGAAACATTACGGTGGTGCTCAAGAAATGTAAACGTTTCTGTTATTGTTCGGTCGCCTATCATTTTCAAAGCTCTTTTTTGAATTCTGTCTAGAAAACTCAAGTGGGTTATAGGAGCACCTGTCCAGATATGAAAATTATACTCGAGTTTCGGTCGAATATATGCTTTATATACTGTACCCAGATCAGACGGGGTGAAGAACTTCTTGCATCTTCGAAGGAAACCTAAACACCTCGCAGCATTCTTTGCGATGTCAAATATGTGGTCATTCCACAGAAGGTGGCCTGTAATGCACATACCGAGAACTGAGAGGTGTTCTGTTTCTTCAATGCAAGTGCCGCTCATGGATAGTGGCATTGGAGGTATGTTTTGCTTTAACGACAAAAGACAACATTGAGTTTTAGAAGCATTAAATTCTACGCGATTTCTTATTCCCCATTGTACAATGCTGTCAAGATCAGAATTTTATCATACGCTGCCGTTGCAGTTTAACATCCAGAGAACATGGATGTGAATCTGGAAACGAATATGAAAAGCTGAGAGTACTGTCGTCAGCAAAACAATTGATTGGATTAAATCCTAAAGAATTCGAATCAAAAGTCTGATCAAATTACCTACGTATGTATAAATACGTAGAACCAGGGCTCGTATTTCATATAAAAATAGATTGCACGACTGGATCGCACGTACTTGCTCATATGTGCGGTCACATTGTAGAATAAAATTTAAGAAAATTAAAGTGAACATCAAAGCATTAAAAAAAAATAATTCAAGAATACAAACTTAAGCACAAAAATAACATATATTTAAAAACAAAATTTAAAAATTATTAAAAATACAAAAGAAAGTTTTCGAGAAAAAATTAATGCGAAATTACTTGATTATCAATTTTGATAGTAATCGGATCACCAGTTTTCGAGAAAGTCGAAGAAAAAAAACCGGTCCTATGGGAGGTACCGTTTTTAGCCCACCATATTAAATTTTTGTTCACCAAAATATACTACTACCTACAGTAGTACACTGATTTTTTTTTTCATAAAAATACTTGGAGCCGTATTCGAAAAAATAAGCTTTTTCATAACGGTTATATGACAGTTACCGTTAATTTTTGAGCTAAACAAAAAATTGAAAAAAAATTGATTGAAGCTGTAGAATATCAAAATAACCTTGTGTTCCAAATTTGAAGACGATTGGCTTAACCGTTTAGGATACAGTCCAAAATACATCTGTACAGACAGACGGACAGAATTTTGCTAGTAACTCAAATATGTTTCCCTATCATCGTAATGTCATGTTTGATTGTTATCTCAAAATTTTTAATCTGCATGAATGCATAACTTGCATTATAGTACCTATATTCGCAAGTAAAAAATATTAACTGCATTTAATTTTTGTATGCTTAAAATAATTTACATTAAATTGAGGTACTTAAGGAAAGGTTTCCATACAAATAATAGTTAACAGCTTCGCGTTGAGTTATGTAACTTCCACAATTTTTGAAATATTTCAATAAAATAAGAAATTTTCAATTGTAAATTAGTTAACCAAAATATTTTTTTAACTTCAAAAAATTGAAAAAAATGGACCTGAAATTTTCAAGAGAAAATACAAAAATCCAAAATTTTACGTAAGGGTTTGCAAACTCACTGGGCGTAATTCAAATAATATAACAAGACAGTCTTAAAAATGCATTACAATCTTTTTTTTTTAATTCTGTGAAGTAGTCTAAAAAATATCAAATTACCTATATTACACAATATAAGGCGAATTTACTGATGATATTGCTGCGCCGTCTGACAAAACTTCTTAATTTTAAATAATGACGATCCAAAATTAGGTTTATTTCAGTCTTTATTTAAGCTTAAATAAAAAGATAATCACTTCTTAGAGCAAAAACAAAAATTACGTGTTTCTTGGAAGAAATTTGAATTCAGATCACGGGACAATGCTTTGTTATATTATTTTAATTAATTTTATTTTAAAGAAAATATGTTGCACTCTGATAGTTTTTTTTTTTTTTTTTTTTTTTTTTTTTTTTTTTTTTGTTCAAAGCATATCTAAAAATGTAATTTAATACATCCAAATACATCCATTACAATTCGCACATTTTTTGTGGGTATTTTGGTATTTTGTTTATCAACTTTAAAAAAGCAAAGTAGTTTTTTCACTCCGGGTTTTTCAAATATACATTTTAGAAAAGTTATCAATTTTTGCATTTTTTAACAATAAATTTTCCTTGCAAGCGCACATAAAGAAACTTGCAGTTCCCGAGGAATTTCGCTCCTCACTCACGCATTCACACGCCTTTATCTCGTTATTTAGAAGTCCTATCTGAGTGGTTCTTGCACTGTCAAGTACGAATGGAATTCATCTACCCGGTCCATCAACCAGAAATTTAAGGCAAGTTAGGCAGTGAACTTCTCTTATCAGTTTAGGGTTGGAGCCTTACGAGGAGTACAATCATTCCCCACAACAAGAAACGCTGCGCCGGATGCCATCCTTCAGATTGTTGGGTCTAGGAAGGTCTAGGGTCTTGGGTAGGGGAAGATAGGGGTGGATTTTGAGGGTATAAAAAGTTGGTGATTTTAACCAGAATTCTTAATTGCAAGAACATTCCATCATATTTCGAGTATAACGGAGAAATAAGGTGAAATTCTGCATTTTTGTTGGCTTTTTTTGCCAAATTAAAAAAAAATTATACCTTATTCTTGAATAACGAATTGACATACAAACATGAATAAATAGTCAAAATGTAAGAAACGCTCTACATACAAAAATAAATAAATGGATACTTTAGCTGTAGGTCGTGAGAAGAAAAAGTTATTGATGAAAAACCTAAGAACTGTCGAAAATTATGCAGTTTTCTCCCACTCTTCCCTTTTTGCACAAAGTCCTCGAGTTCCAAAACTGGGGAAAATATTAATTAACGATCCCTGAATAACGTTTTAAAGTTTTATTAAGTTCCGATTGTTTTCCATCTTAAACTACCTGTCGACTAAACTATAGAGGCACTTCATTGAATTTAAATTTTGTTATATGTTTATTTTTTGTATAAACCCTCATTCCCTTGTAACGGTCACATAAATAAAATAAAAAGTGGAATTTGAAATATGAAGGTAATTAAATTTCCAACATGATCGATTATGAAATTTTTTGCCCCTAATTCTTCGGTTACGACGTTTTCACGCTATAAAAGTAAAAGAAACTGAAAACTTAAAAAAATACCCAAATTTGGGAATTTTTGGCTGCTTAATAGCTCCGTTGCTATACTAGTTGTACAAAAACGCTTTACAGACCAAAATTATGGGAAATTTTATCTGCTATAAGTTTATACTAGTATGCCAAAGGCACGAAAGTATGGGCAGATTATAACGAAGGATTTTATTATTTTAAAATGAAAAAGATCAATTTTAAAAATATTTTCCCTGACCGGTTTTGAAATTCCCTGACTTTCCCTGACCAAATTTGTGTTCCCTGACTTTCCAGTCGAGTGGCAACTATGCATTTACTAATTGTCGTATAAAGCAGTGTGTATGCAAATAGGTGTAAATCTCGATAAAAATCCAGATTTCCAAAAAGTGGTCTAGATAAAAATTAATTGATCTTTTTTTAAAAACGAACATACAATTTGATATCAGATCAAAAAAACTGATCTCATATAAAAAAAAAATTGATCTTTTTTAAAAACGAATTCGACATGAGATCAAATCTGGAAATTAAAAACGAATTCGACAATAGATATAGAGGTGTAAAAAAGGCAGCAATTTCATCTCACACAGTCCTCTCTTCCATGCTCACTGCAAATTTGTACCTATGAAATCTTTTAATTGGTGTGAGTGAACACCATTTTGAAATCTTGATTTTGTTTTTGCCGAAATCCGAGATTTGGTGAAAACAAAGTGGGTAATACTAAATTTATGGATAATGAGTCTCAGTATACAAGATTTTATTTATTGAGTTCTTAGCAAATTTTTATTTTGTTTTATTCAAACACATGTGTTTATATATACAAAATTAATGCCTATTAATAATTTTAAATATATTTTTGGGAAACTTGCGTCCATTGACAACATAAGTAAAAGGTGTTTCACTGGCATTCTCAGTAAGGTCATTACACGAACTGTAATTGATTGGAAACATAAAGAACAAATCTATATCATATCTCGGAAGTTTTTCTCTATTGTTGGAAAATAATTTAAATTCATTTAAATACAAAAAAAATTTCTTTTAATTAATATTCATTACCTAATAAAACCAACAACATTGTCCCCTACAGTTGGCTTACGCGATAAAAGTAAGGCTGATAAATATCTGGGGGATTTGCTTTTTTCAGCATAATAAGTCCCCAACTGTTATAATCTGTGTCCAATATGTAGGTGTTATAAATACCCTCATCTTTAATGGAAAAATCACAAAATTATGTTTCTTTTTTTAATTAATTGTTTTCGTATACAAATATCTTCTGTTTGCATCCAAAGAGCCGGTATATCGAATTGCGGAATCAACCAAGTTATGTTTCCCTGAAGCTTTTCTTTTAAGGGACCCTCAGCGTAAATGTAGGTGAAATCCATGGTGAACTGTTTTTAAGGAATAAATTCAAGAAATCTATGTAAACAATATAATTTCATTTTAAATTATATAATTTTATTTTTTTAAACACCTTCCTTTCAATTCAATGGGCCGTCACACACGAGCAGATATCTGCCGGCAGCAAAATCGTATACATGAAATGATTTTGATTGTGGAAGTACCTCCTTATCTGACGAAACGCGAAACAACAACAATTCTGAACTAAAATGTGTATTTGTTTTCTGCCTTGTTCTGCCGTTCAAATCGGGCAGAAAATCTTCTGCCGTTTCTTTCAAACGACCTCAGTCCCCTAGCCCAGTGATGGCAAACCAATGGCACGCGTGCCATTAGTGGCACGCAAGGGAATAAAATGGCCACACCATGAATTGAGAAATCCGATTACACCTTTGAGCGGTAGCATCACTTTTCTCCATCACCATCGAGTTTAGTTTTTGTTGTTTTTGCAGCTCTTTTGTTAAGTCAACAAAGGGCACATGCAGCTGAACGAAATCCGGTCTAGTTCGATATGGAATCAAAAATTTGTTGAAACAAGAGTTGGAATCAATAGAACTCGAAAATCTTCCAGGCAACTGGGCCGTTCTTTTATTAACTATCGTTGACAATTGTTAACGATTGTTAACTATTTGTCATTCCAAAATGCCAAAAAGTTGCGATTTGCAACTATTTCCAACTCATGTCCTTGATATGAATTGAGATTGTTGATTTGGCAAAGTCATAATTCGTTTAGAACTCAAATCAAAATTCAAAATTTAAACATTTTGTATTTATTTTAGTGGTGATTAAAAAATTAAAATGGATTAACAATGACTAAAAACATGATTTTATGCAACGATAATTCAAATAGAATTATTTTCGATGGCAAAATCTGTATTTCATTAAGTATTCATTTGGAGAAGAACGTTGATTTTTTTTGTTAATATTTGTTTGACAGGTTAACAATGTCTAACAACAAACCGTTCCAAAATAAAATCGTATCAATCCCAACAAAGTCTAACAATGACACTTTAACCAAAAAATTTGACACAACAACGATAGTTAACGATAGTTAATAAAAGAACGCCCTTAATACGACGAATAATGCCAGTTCCAAATGGATACTTGAGATTCATTTCCCGACATATGCAGCTGTTCGAAAGAGCCGGTTTGACGATATTTTCATCTATTTATGCGGTTGAGTCCTTATTTTTATGAATTGAAAATCATTAAAAATTCTCTTAGAGCGAGTTTCATTCCAATTTTAAAGATTTGATCTCAAAATTCAGATTTGCTCTTTTCAATGAAACTTGTTTCACGATTTAATTGTAGTATTCCTAATTATCTGATGAGAACACACAGTATTTTGACGACACACAAAAACATCTATGCACAGTTATTGATTCACTCAAAATGCTATTTTGGTATTTTCTGACTTAACAAACACTTTTTATTACTGTTTTGTTTCTTTTACGAATATTTGTTAATTTTATTGCTAAACAAAGGCTGGCACAAGTTTACAACAAACAACAAATAACAAAACATTTTCCATTTGACGTTTGACCGAAGACTATTTACATTTACATATATGTGCACTCAGATCAAATCTGCCACCCCATCAGAGATCAAATCTTTTGTGTTGAGATTTGATCTAGATTTGCTCTTTTTCTTGCAATGAAACTCTCAAAACTGAAAAAGATCTTTTGACAGAACGAGCAAATCTTTTCTTCAATGAAACTCGATATTAGTAACCGTTTTGTCAGATGATTTCAGTTTAACTAGGATTTAGCTTAAAGTGACGAAATACAGCCCTGATTAATAAACTATTTGACATCCAGTTTGCAACAACAGAAGTATGTTTACTAATGAAATGCTGCGTATTGTAAAATTTTTTTTTAGCAGTTTAGAAAACTATGTTGTCACGCCAAATGCACTCCAAACAATATTGTTTTTAAATGGCACGAGGCTCTTAGAAGGTTTGCCATCCATGAGCCTATAAAACCAGTTTTCTGCCGGCAGATATATGCTCGTGTGTGATCGGGCAATGCATCTATTTGGACTTCGAGTTTGGCATTTTAAAAAATAGTAGCATTTGGCATCGATTTATCTTTTATTCGCTACTTATATACAGGGTGGGCCAAAAGAAGTCATCCATCCATCCATTTTCGCGCTATAAAAGTAAAAGAAACTGAAAACTTAAAAAAATACCCAAATTTGGGAATTTTTGGCTGCTTAATAGCTGCGTTGCTATACTAGTTGTACAAAAACGCTTTACAGACCAAAATTATGGGAAATTTTATCTGCTATAAGTTTATACTAGTATGCCAAAGGCACGAAAGTATGGGCAGAGTGTAACGAAGGATTTTATTATTTTAAAATGAAAAAGATCAATTTTAAAAATATTTTCCCTGACCGGTTTTGAGATTCCCTGACTTTCCCTGGCCAAATTTTTGTTTCCTGACTTTCCATTCGAGTGGCAACTATGCATTTACTAATTGTCGTATAAAGCAGTGTGTATGCAAATAGGTGTAAATCTCGATAAAAATCCAGATTTCCAAAAAGTGGTCTAGATACAAAATAATTGATCTTTTTTTTAAAAACGAACATACAATTTGATATCAGATCAAAAAATTGATCTTTTTTAAAAACGAATTCGACATGAGATCAAATCTGGAAATTAAAAACGAATTCGACGATATAGGGGTGTAAAAAAGGCAGCAATTTCATCTCAAAGTCCTCTCTTCCATGCTCACTGCAAATTTGTACCTATGAAATCTTTTAATTGGTGTGAGTGAACACCATTTTGAAATCTTGATTTTTTTTGCCGAAATCCGAGATTTGGTGAAAACAAAGTGGGTAATACTAAATTTATGGATAATGAGTCTCAGTATACAAGATTTTATTTATTGAGTTCTTAGCAAATTTTTATTTTGTTTTATTCAAACACATGTGTTTATATATACAAAATTAATGCTTATTAATAATTTTAAATATATTTTTGGGAAACTTGCGTCCATTGACAACATAAGTAAAAGGTGTTTCACTGGCATTCTCAGTAAGGTCATTACTCGAACTGTAATTGATTGGAAACATAAAGAACAAATCTATATAATATCTCGGAAGTTTTTCTCTATTGTTGGAAAATAATTTAAATTCATTTAAATACAAACAAAAATTTTTAATTAATATTGATTACCTAATAAAACTAACAACATTGTCCCCTAAACTTGGCTTACGCGATAAAAGTAAGGCTGATAAATATCTGGGGGATTTGCTTTTTTCAGCATAATATGTTATAATCTGTGTCCAATATTAAGATTTTATAAATACCCTCATCTTTAATGGAAAAATCACAAAATTATGTTTCTTTTTTTAATTAATTGTTTTCGTATACAAATATCTTCTGTTTGCATCCAATGAGCTTGTATATGGAATTGCGGAATCATCCAAGTTATGTTTCCCTGAAGCTTTTCTTTTAAGGGACCCTCAGCGTAAATGTAGGTGAAATCCATGGTGACCTGTTTTTAAGGAATAAATTCAAGAAATCTATGTAAACAATTTAATTTCATTTTAAATTATATAATTTTTTTTTTAAACACCTTCCTTTCAATTCAATGGGCCGTCACACACGAGCAGATATCTGCCGGCAGCAAAATCGTATGCATGAAATGATTTCGATTGTAGAAGTACCTCCTTAACTGACGAAACGCTAAACAACAACAATTCTGAACTAAAATGTGTATTTGTTTTCTGCCTTGTTCTGCCGTTCAAATCGGACAGAAAATCTTCTGCCGTTTCTTTCAAACGACCTCAGTCCCCTAGCCTGAGCCTAGAGCCTAGAGTGATGGCGAACCAATGGCACGCGTGCCATTAGTGGCACGCAAGGGAATAAAATGGCCACACCATGAATTGAGAAATCCGATTACACCTTTGAGCGGTAGCATCACTTTTCTCCATCACCATCGAGTTTAGTTTTTGTTGTTTTTGCAGCTCTTTTGTTAAGTCAACAAAGGGCACATGCAGCTGAACGAAATCCGGTCTAGTTCGATATGGAATCAAAAATTTGTTGAAACAAGAGTTGGAATCAATAGAACTCGAAAATCTTCCAGGCAACTGGGCCGTTCTTTTATTAACTATCGTTGATAATTGTTAACGATTGTTAACTATTTGTCATTCCAAAATGCAAAAAAGTTGCGATTTGCAACTATTTCCAACTCATGTCCTTGATATGAATTGAGATTGTTGATTTGTCAAAGTAAAAATTCGTTTAGAATTCAAATCAAAATTCAAAATTCAAAAATGTTGTATTGATTTTAGTGGTGATTAAAAAATTAAAATGTATTAACAATGACTAAAACATGATTTTATGCAACGATAATTCAAAAAGAATTATTTTCGATGGCAAAATCTGTATTTTATTAAGTATTCATTTGGAGAAGAACGTTGATTTTTTTTGTTAATATTTGTTTGACAGGTTAACAATCTCTAACAACAAACCGTTCCAAAATAAAATCGTATCAATCCAAACAAAGTCTAACAATGACACTTTAACCAAAAAATTTGACACAACAACGATAGTTAACGATAGTTAATAAAAGAACGCCCTTAATACGACGAATAATGCCAGTTCCAAATGGATACTTGGGATTCATTTCCCGACATATGCAGCTGTTCGAAAGAGCCGGTTTGACGATATTTTCATCTATTTATGCGGTTGAGTCCTTATTTTTATGAATTGAAAATAATTAAAAATTCTCTTATAGCGAGTTTCATTCCAATTTTAAAGATTTGATCTCAAAATTCAGATTTGCTCTTTTTAATGAAACTTGTTTCACGATTTAATTGTAGTATTGCTAATTATCTGATGAGAACACACAGTATTTTGACGACACACAAAAACATCTATGCACAGTTGTTGATTCACTCAAAATGCTATTTTGGTATTTTCTGACTTAACAAACACTTTTTATAACTGTTTTGTTTCTTTTACGAATATTTGTTAATTTTATTGCTAAACAAAGGCTGGCACAAGTTTACAACAAGCAACAAATAACAAAACATTTTCCATTTGACGTTTGACCGAAGACTATTTACATTTACATATATGTGCACTCAGATCAAATCTGCCACCCCATCAGAGATCAAATCTTTTGTGTTGAGATTTGATCTAGATTTGCTCTTTTTCTTGCAATGCAACTCTCAAAACTAAAAAAGATCAAATCTTTTGACAGAACGAGCAAATCTTTTCTTCAATGAAACTCGATATTAGTAACCGTTTTGTCAGATGATTTCAGTTAAACTAGGATTTAGCTTAAAGTGACGAAATACAGCCCTGATTAATAAACTATTTGACATCCAGTTTGCAACAATAGAAGTATGTTTACTAATTAAATGCTGCGTGTTGTAAAATTTTTTTTTAGCAGTTTAGAAAACTATGTTGTCACGCCAAATGCACTCCAAACAATATTTTTTTTAAATGGCACGAGACTCTTAGAAGGTTCGCCATCCATGAGCCCATAAAACCAGTTTTCTGCCGGCAGATATATGCTCGTGTGTGATCGGCCAATGCATCTATTTGGACTTCGAGTTTGGCATTTTAAAAAATAGTAGCATTTGGCATCGATTTATCTTTTATTCGCTACTTATATACAGGGTGGGCCAAAAGAAGTCATCCATCCATCCATTTTCGCGCTATAAAAGTAAAAGAAACTGAAAACTTAAAAAAATACCCAAATTTGGGAATTTTTGGCTGCTTAATAGCTCCGTTGCTATACTAGTTGTACAAAAACGCTTTACAGACCAAAATTATGGGAAATTTTATCTGCTATAAGCTTATACGAGTATGCCAAAGGCACGAAAGTATGGGCAGAGTATAACGAAGGATTTTATTATTTTAAAATGAAAAAGATCAATTTTAAAAATATTTTCCCTGACCGGTTTTGAGATTCCCTGACTTTCCCTGGCCAAATTTTTGTTTCCTGACTTTCCATTCGAGTGGCAACTATGCATTTACTAATTGTCGTATAAAGCAGTGTGTATGCAAATAGGTGTAAATCTCGATAAAAATCCAGATTTCCAAAAAGTGGTCTAGATAAAAAATAATTGATCTTTTTTTTAAGAACGAACAATTTGATATCAGATCAAAAAATTGATCTTTTTTAAAAACGAATTCGACATGAGATCAAATCTGGAAATTAAAAACGAATTCGACGATATAGAGGTGTAAAAAAGGCAGCAATTTCATCTCAAAGTCCTCTCTTCCATGCTCACTGCAAATTTGTACCTATGAAATCTTTTAATTGGTGTGAGTGAACACCATTTTGAAATCTTGATTTTTTTTGCCGAAATCCGAGATTTGGTGAAAACAAAGTGGGTAATACTAAATTTATGGATAATGAGTCTCAGTATACAAGATTTTATTTATTGAGTTCTTAGCAAATTTTTATTTTGTTTTATTCAAACACATGTGTTTATATATACAAAATTAATGCTTATTAATAATTTTAAATATATTTTTGGGAAACTTGTGTCCATTGACAACATAAGTAAAAGGTGTTTCACTGGCATTCTCAGTAAGGTCATTACTCGAACTGTAATTGATTGGAAACATAAAGAACAAATCTATATAATATCTCGGAAGTTTTTCTCTATTGTTGGAAAATAATTTAAATTCATTTAAATACAAAAAAAAATTTTTAATTAATATTGATTACCTAATAAAACTAACAACATTGTCCCCTAAACTTGGCTTACGCGATAAAAGTAAGGCTGATAAATATCTGGGGGATTTGCTTTTTTCAGCATAATATGTTATAATCTGTGTCCAATATTAAGATTTTATAAATACCCTCATCTTTAATGGAAAAATCACAAAATTATGTTTCTTTTTTTAATTAATTGTTTTCGTATACAAATATCTTCTGTTTGCATCCAATGAGCTTTTATATGGAATTGCGGAATCATCCAAGTTATGTTTCCCTGAAGCTTTTCTTTTAAGGGACCCTCAGCGTAAATGTAGGTGAAATCCATGGTGACCTGTTTTAAGGAATAAATTCAAGAAATCTATGTAAACAATTTAATTTCATTTTAAATTATATAATTTTTTTTTTTAAACACCTTCCTTTCAATTCAATGGGCCGTCACACACGAGCAGATATCTGCCGGCAGCAAAATCGTATGCATGAAATGATTTCGATTGTAGAAGTACCTCCTTAACTGACGAAACGCTAAACAACAACAATTCTGAACTAAAATGTGTATTTGTTTTCTGCCTTGTTCTGCCGTTCAAATCGGACAGAAAATCTTCTGCCGTTTCTTTCAAACGACCTCAGTCCCCTAGTGGCACGCAAGGGAATAAAATGGCCACACCATGAATTGAGAAATCCGATTACACCTTTGAGCGGTAGCATCACTTTTCTCCATCACCATCGAGTTTAGTTTTTGTTGTTTTTGCAGCTCTTTTGTTAAGTCAACAAAGGGCACATGCAGCTGAACGAAATCCGGTCTAGTTCGATATGGAATCAAAAATTTGTTGAAACAAGAGTTGGAATCAATAGAACTCGAAAATCTTCCAGGCAACTGGGCCGTTCTTTTATTAACTATCGTTGATAATTGTTAACGATTGTTAACTATTTGTCATTCCAAAATGCAAAAAAGTTGCGATTTGCAACTATTTCCAACTCATGTCCTTGATATGAATTGAGATTGTTGATTTGTCAAAGTCAAAATTCGTTTAGAATTCAAATCAAAATTCAAAATTCAAAAATGTTGTATTTATTTTAGTGGTGATTAAAAAATTAAAATGTATTAACAATGACTAAAACATGATTTTATGCAACGATAATTCAAAAAGAATTATTTTCGATGGCAAAATCTGTATTTTATTAAGTATTCATTTGGAGAAGAACGTTGTTTTTTTTTGTTAATATTTGTTTGACAGGTTAACAATCTCTAACAACAAACCGTTCCAAAATAAAATCGTATCAATCCAAACAAAGTCTAACAATGACACTTTAACCAAAAAATTTGACACAACAACGATAGTTAACGATAGTTAATAAAAGAACGCCCTTAATACGACGAATAATGCCAGTTCCAAATGGATACTTGGGATTCATTTCCCGACATATGCAGCTGTTCGAAAGAGCCGGTTTGACGATATTTTCATCTATTTATGCGGTTGAGTCCTTATTTTTATGAATTGAAAATAATTAAAAATTCTCTTATAGCGAGTTTCATTCCAATTTTAAAGATTTGATCTCAAAATTCAGATTTGCTCTTTTTAATGAAACTTGTTTCACGATTTAATTGTAGTATTGCTAATTATCTGATGAGAACACACAGTATTTTGACGACACACAAAAACATCTATGCACAGTTGTTGATTCACTCAAAATGCTATTTTGGTATTTTCTGACTTAACAAACACTTTTTATAACTGTTTTGTTTCTTTTACGAATATTTGTTAATTTTATTGCTAAACAAAGGCTGGCACAAGTTTACAACAAGCAACAAATAACAAAACATTTTCCATTTGACGTTTGACCGAAGACTATTTACATTTACATATATGTGCACTCAGATCAAATCTGCCACCCCATCAGAGATCAAATCTTTTGTGTTGAGATTTGATCTAGATTTGCTCTTTTTCTTGCAATGCAACTCTCAAAACTAAAAAAGATCAAATCTTTTGACAGAACGAGCAAATCTTTTCTTCAATGAAACTCGATATTAGTAACCGTTTTGTCAGATGATTTCAGTTAAACTAGGATTTAGCTTAAAGTGACGAAATACAGCCCTGATTAATAAACTATTTGACATCCAGTTTGCAACAATAGAAGTATGTTTACTAATTAAATGCTGCGTGTTGTAAAATTTTTTTTTAGCAGTTTAGAAAACTATGTTGTCACGCCAAATGCACTCCAAACAATATTTTTTTTAAATGGCACGAGACTCTTAGAAGGTTCGCCATCCATGAGCCCATAAAACCAGTTTTCTGCCGGCAGATATATGCTCGTGTGTGATCGGCCAATGCATCTATTTGGACTTCGAGTTTGGCATTTTAAAAAATAGTAGCATTTGGCATCGATTTATCTTTTATTCGCTACTTATATACAGGGTGGGCCAAAAGAAGTCATCCATCCATCCATTTTCGCGCTATAAAAGTAAAAGAAACTGAAAACTTAAAAAAATACCCAAATTTGGGAATTTTTGGCTGCTTAATAGCTCCGTTGCTATACTAGTTGTACAAAAACGCTTTACAGACCAAAATTATGGGAAATTTTATCTGCTATAAGCTTATACGAGTATGCCAAAGGCACGAAAGTATGGGCAGAGTATAACGAAGGATTTTATTATTTTAAAATGAAAAAGATCAATTTTAAAAATATTTTCCCTGACCGGTTTTGAGATTCCCTGACTTTCCCTGGCCAAATTTTTGTTTCCTGACTTTCCATTCGAGTGGCAACTATGCATTTACTAATTGTCGTATAAAGCAGTGTGTATGCAAATAGGTGTAAATCTCGATAAAAATCCAGATTTCCAAAAAGTGGTCTAGATAAAAAATAATTGATCTTTTTTTTAAAAACGAACATACAATTTGATATCAGATCAAAAATTGATCTTTTTTAAAAACGAATTCGACATGAGATCAAATCTGGAAATTAAAAACGAATTCGACAATAGATATAGAGGTGTAAAAAAGGCAGCAATTTCATCTCACACAGTCCTCTCTTCCATGCTCACAGCAAATTTGTACCTATGAAATCTTTTAATTGGTGTGAGTGAACACCATTTTGAAATCTTGATTTTGTTTTTGCCGAAATCCGAGATTCGTTGAAAACAAAGTGGGTAATACTAAATTTATGGATAATGAGTCTCAGTATACAAGATTTTATTTATTGAGTTCTTAGCAAATTTTTATTTTGTTTTATTCAAACACATGTGTTTATATATACAAAATTAATGCTTATTAATAATTTTAAATATATTTTTGGGAAACCTGCGTCCATTGACAACATAAGTAAAAGGTGTTTCACTGGCATTCTCAGTAAGGTCATTACACGAACTGTAATTGATTGGAAACAATAAGAACAAATCTATACAATATCTCGGAAGTTTTTCTCTATTGTTGGAAAATAATTTAAATTCATTTAAATGCAAAAAAAAAAATTTTAATTAATATTGATTAGCTAATAAAACTAACAACATTGTCCCCTAAACTTGGCTTACGCGATAAAAGTAAGGCTGACAAATATCTGGGGGATTTGCTTTTTTCAGCATAATAAGTCCCCAACTGTTATAATCTGTGTCCAATATGTAGATGTTATAAATACCCTCATCTTTAATGGAAAAATCACAAAATTATGTTTCTTTTTTTAATTAATTGTTTTCGTATACAAATATCTTCTGTTTGCATCCAATGAGCTTGTATATGGAATTGCGGAATCATCCAAGTTATGTTTCCCTGAAGCTTTTCTTTTAAGGGACCCTCAGCGTAAATGTAGGTGAACTGTTTTTAAGGAATAAATTCAAGAAATCTATGTAAACAATTTAATTTCATTTTAAATTATATAATTTTTTTTTAAACACCTTCCTTTCAATTCAATGGGCCGTCACACACGAGCAGATATCTGCCGGCAGCAAAATCGTATGCATGAAATGATTTCGATTGTAGAAGTACCTCCTTAACTGACGAAACGCGAAACAACAACAATTCTGAACAATTCTGTGTATTTGTTTTCTGCCTTGTTCTGCCGTTCAAATCGGGCAGAAAATCTTCTGCCTTTTCTTTCAAACGACCTCAGTCCCCTAGCCCAGTGATGGCGAACCAATGGCACGCGTGCCATTAGTGGCACGCAAGGGAATAAAATGGCCACACCATGAATTGAGAAATCCGATTACACCTTTGAGCGGTAGCATCACTTTTCTCCATCACCATCGAGTTTAGTTTTTGTTGTTTTTGCAGCTCTTTTGTTAAGTCAACAAAGGGCACATGCAGCTGAACGAAATCCGGTCTAGTTCGATATGGAATCAAAAATTTGTTGAAACAAGAGTTGGAATCAATAGAACTCGAAAATCTTCCAGGCAACTGGGCCGTTCTTTTATTAACTATCGTTGACAATTGTTAACGATTGTTTACTATTTGTCATTCCAAAATGCCAAAAAGTTGCGATTTGCAACTATTTCCAACTCATGTCCTTGATATGAATTGAGATTGTTGATTTGTCAAAGTCAAAATTCGTTTAGAATTCAAATGAAAATTCAAAATTAAAAAAATTTGTATTTATTTTAGTGGTGATTAAAAAATTAAAATGGATTAACAATGACTAAAAACATGATTTTATGCAACGATAATTCAAATAGAATTATTTTCGATGGCAAAATCTGTATTTTATTAAGTATTCATTTGGAGAAGAACGTTGATTTTTTTTGTTAATATTTGTTTCACAGGTTAACAATGTCTAACAACAAACCGTTCCAAAATAAAATCGTATCAATCCAAACAAAGTCTAACAATGACACTTTAACCAAAAAATTTGACACAACAACGATAGTTAACGATTGTTAATAAAAGAACGGCCTTAATACGACGAATAATGCCAGTTCCAAATGGATATTTGGTATTCATTTCCCGACATATGCAGCTGTTCGAAAGAGCCGGTTTGACGATATTTTAACATGATATTTTATATATATTTTTATATATGCGGTTGAGTCCTTATTTTTATGAATTGAAAATCATTAAAAATTCTCTTATAGCGAGTTTCATTCCAATTTTAAAGATTTGATCTCAAAATTCAGATTTGCTCTTTTCAATGAAACTTGTTTCACGATTTAATTGTAGTATTGCTAATTATCTGATGAGAACACACAGTATTTTGACGACACACAAAAACATCTACAGTTGTTGATTCACTCAAAATGCTACTTTGGTATTTTCTGACTTAACAAACACTTTTTATTACTGTTTTGTTTCTTTTACGAATATTTGTTAATTTTATTGCTAAACAAAGGCTGGCACAAGTTTACAACAAACAACAAATAACAAAACATTTTCCATTTGACGTTTGACCGAAGACTATTTACATTTACATATATGTGCACTCAGATCAAATCTGCCACCCCATCAGAGATCAAATCTTTTGTGTTGAGATTTGATCTAGATTTGCTCTTTTTCTTGCAATGCAACTCTCAAAACTAAAAAAGATCAAATCTTTTGACAGAACGAGCAAATCTTTTCTTCAATGAAACTCGATATTAGTAACCGTTTTGTCAGATGATTTCAGTTAAACTAGGATTTAGCTTAAAGTGACGAAATACAGCCCTGATTAATAAACTATTTGACATCCAGTTTGCAACAATAGAAGTATGTTTACTAATTAAATGCTGCGTGTTGTAAAATTTTTTTTTAGCAGTTTAGAAAACTATGTTGTCACGCCAAATGCACTCCAAACAATATTTTTTTTAAATGGCACGAGACTCTTAGAAGGTTCGCCATCCATGAGCCCATAAAACCAGTTTTCTGCCGGCAGATATATGCTCGTGTGTGATCGGCCAATGCATCTATTTGGACTTCGAGTTTGGCATTTTAAAAAATAGTAGCATTTGGTATCGATTTATCTTTTATTCGCTACTTATATACAGAGTGGGCCAAAAGAAGTCATCCATCCATCCATTTTCGCGCTATAAAAGTAAAAGAAACTGAAAACTTAAAAAAATACCCAAATTTGGGAATTTTTGACTGCTTAATAGCTCCGTTGCTATACTAGTTGTACAAAAACGCTTTACAGACCAAAATTATGGGAAATTTTATCTGCTATAAGCTTATACGAGTATGCCAAAGGCACGAAAGTATGGGCAGAGTATAACGAAGGATTTTATTATTTTAAAATGAAAAAGATCAATTTTAAAAATATTTTCCCTGACCGGTTTTGAAATTCCCTGACTTTCCCTGGCCAAATTTTTGTTCCCTGACTTTCCAGTCGAGTGGCAACTATGCATTTACTAATTGTCGTATAAAGCAGTGTGTATGCAAATAGGTGTAAATCTCGACAAAAATCCAGATTTCCAAAAAGTGGTCTAGATAAAAAATAATTGATCTTTTTTTACAACGAACCTTAAATTTGATATCAGATCAAAAAAATTGATCTCAGATCAAAAAAAAAGATTGATCTTTTTTAAAAACAAATTAGACATGAGATCAAATCTGGAAATTAAAAACGAATTCGACAATAGATATAGAATTAAATAGATTAAATTAATAAATTAATGGAACATGAGTCTCAGTATACAAGATTTTATTTATTGAGTTCTTAGCAAATTTTTATTTTGTTTTATTCAAACACATGTGTTTATATATACAAAATTAATGCTTATTAATAATTTTAAATATATTTTTGGGAAACTTGCGTCCATTGACAACATAAGTAAAAGGTGTTTCACTGGCATTCTTAGTAAGGTCATTACACGAACTGTAATTGATTGGAAACATAAAGAACAAATCTATATAATATCTCGGAAGTTTTTCTCTATTGTTGGAAAATAATTTAAATTCATTTAAATACAAAAATTTTTTTTTAAATTAACATTGATTACCTAATAAAACCAACAACATTGTCCCCTAAAGTTGGCTTACGCGATAAAAGTAAGGCTGACAAATATCTGGGGGATTTGCTTTTTTCAGCATAATAAGTCTCCAACTGTTATAATCTGTGTCCAATATGTAGGTGTTATAAATACCCTCATCTTTAATGGAAAAATCACAAAATTATGTTTCTTTTTTTAATTAATTGTTTTCGTATACAAATATCTTCTGTTTGCATCCAATGAGCCGGTATATCGAATTGCGGAATCAACCAAGTTATGTTTCCCTGAAGCTTTTCTTTTAAGGGACCCTCAGCGTAAATGTAGGTGAAATCCATGGTGACCTGTTTTTAAGGAATAAATTCAAGAAATCTATGTAAACAATTTAATTTCATTTCAAATTATATAATTTTTTTTTAAACACCTTCCTTTCAATTCAATGGGCCGTCACACACGAGCAGATATCTGCCGGCAGCAAAATCGTATACATGAAATGATTTTGATTGTGGAAGTACCTCCTTATCTGACGAAACGCGAAACAACAATTCTGAACTAAAATGTGTATTTGTTTTCTGCCTTGTTCTGCCGTTCAAATCGGGCAGAAAATCTTCTGCCGTTTCTTTCAAACGACCTCAGTCCCCTAGCCCAGTGATGGCGAACCAATGGCACGCGTGCCATTAGTGGCACGCAAGGGAATAAAATGGCCACACCATGAATTGAGAAATCCGATTACACCTTTGAGCGGTAGCATCACTTTTCTCCATCACCATCGAGTTTAGTTTTTGTTGTTTTTGCAGCTCTTTTGTTAAGTCAACAAAGGGCACATGCAGCTGAACGAAATCCGGTCTAGTTCGATATGGAATCAAAAATTTGTTGAAACAAGAGTTGGAATCAATAGAACTCGAAAATCTTCCAGGCAACTGGGCCGTTCTTTTATTAACTATCGTTGACAATTGTTAACGATTGTTAACTATTTGTCATTCCAAAATGCCAAAAAGTTGCGATTTGCAACTATTTCCAACTCATGTCCTTGATATGAATTGAGATTGTTGATTTGTCAAAGTCATAATTCGTTTAGAACTCAAATCAAAATTCAAAATTTAAACATTTTAAAAATTAAATAAATAATTAAATAAACAAAAAATTAAAATGGATTAACAATGACTAAAAACATGATTTTATGCAACGATAATTCAAATAGAATTATTTTCGATGGCAAAATCTGTATTTTATTAAGTATTCATTTGGAGAAGAACGTTGATTTTTTTTGTTAATATTTGTTTGACAGGTTAACAATGTCTAACAACAAACCGTTCCAAAATAAAATCGTATCAATCCCAACAAAGTCTAACAATGACACTTTAACCAAAAAATTTGACACAACAACGATAGTTAACGATAGTTAATAAAAGAACGCCCTTAATACGACGAATAATGCCAGTTCCAAATGGATACTTGAGATTCATTTCCCGACATATGCAGCTGTTCGAAAGAGCCGGTTTGACGATATTTTCATCTATTTATGCGGTTGAGTCCTTATTTTTATGAATTAAAAATCATTAAAAATTCTCTTATAGCGAGTTTCATTCCAATTTTAAAGATTTTATCTCAAAATTCAGATTTGCTCTTTTCAATCAAACTTGTTTCACGATTTAATTGTAGTAATGCTAATTATCTGATGAGAACACACAGTATTTTGACGACACACAAAAACATCTATGCACAGTTGTTGATTCACTCAAAATGCTATTTTGGTATTTTCTGACTTAACAAACACTTTTTATTACTGTTTTGTTTCTTTTACGAATATTTGTTAATTTTATTGCTAAACAAAGGCTGGCACAAGTTTACAACAAACAACAAATAAAAAACATTTTCCATTTGACGTTTGACCGAAGACTATTTACATTTACATATGTGCACTCAGATCAAATCTGCCACCCCATCAGAGATCAAATCTTTTGTGTTGAGATTTGATCTAGGTTTGTTCTTTTTCTTGCAATGAAACTCTCAAAACTGAAAAAGATCAAATCTTTTGACAGAAAGAGCAAATCTTTTCTTCAATGAAACTCGATATTAGTAACCGTTATGTCAAATGATTTCAGTTTAACTAGGATTTAGCTTAAAGTGACGAAATACAGCTCTGATTAATAAACTATTTGACATCCAGTTGGCAACAATAGAAGTATGATTACTAATGAAATGCTGCGTATTGTAAAATTTTTTTTTTAGCAGTTTAGAAAACTATGTTGTCACGCCAAATGCACTCCAAACAATATTGTTTTTAAATGGCACGAGGCTCTTAGAAGGTTTGCCATCCATGAGCCTATAAAACCAGTTTTCTGCCGGCAGATATATGCTCGTGTGTGATCGGCCAATGCATCTATTTGGACTTCGAGTTTGGCATTTTAAAAAATAGTAGCATTTGGCATCGATTTATCTTTTATTCGCTACTTATATACAGGGTGGGCCAAAAGAAGTCATCCATCCATCCATTTTCACGCTATAAAAGTAAAAGAAACTGAAAACTTAAAAAAATACCCAAATTTGGGAATTTTTGGCTGCTTAATAGCTCCGTTGCTATACTAGTTGTACAAAAACGCTTTACAGACCAAAATTATGGGAAATTTTATCTGCTATAAGTTTATACCAGTATGCCAAAGGCACGAAAGTATGGGCAGAGTATAACGAAGGATTTTATTATTTTAAAATGAAAAGGATCAATTTTAAAAACATTGTCCCTGACCGGTTTCGAAATTCCCTGACTTTCCCTGGCCAAATTTTTGTTCCCTGACTTTCCAGTCGAGTGGCAACTATGCATTTACTAATTGTCGTATAAAGCAGTGTGTATGCAAATAGGTGTAAATCTCGATAAAAATCCAGATTTCCAAAAAGTGGTCTAGATAAAAAATAATTGATCTTTTTTTTAAAACTAACCTTAAATTTGATATCAGATCAAAAAAATTGATCTCAGATCAAAAAAAAGATTGATCTTTTTTAAAAACGAATTAGACATGAGATCAAATCTGGAAATTAAAAACGAATTCGACAATAGATATAGAGGTGTAAAAAAGGCAGCAATGTCATCTCACACAGTCCTCTCTTGCATGCTCACTGCAAATTTGTACCTATGAAATCTTTTAATTGGTGTGAGTGAACACCATTTTGAAATCTTGATTTTTTTGCCAAAATCCGAGATTTGGTGAAAACAAAGTGGGTAATACTAAATTTATGGATAATGAGTCTCAGTATACAAGATTTTATTTATTGAGTTCTTAGCAATTTTTTTATTTTGTTTTATTCAAACACATGTGTTTATATATACAAAATTAATGCTTATTAATAATTTTAAATATATTTTTGGGAAACCTGCGTCCATTGACAACATAAGTAAAAGGTGTTTCACTGGCATTCTCAGTAAGGTCATTACACGAACTGTAATTGATTGGAAACATAAAGAACAAATCTATATCATATCTCGGAAGTTTTTCTCTATTGTTGGAAAATAATTTAAATTCATTTAAATACAAAAAAATTTTTTTTTAATTAACCAACATTGTCCCCTAAAGTTGGCTTACGCGATAAAAGTAAGGCTGACAAATATCTGGGGGATTTGCTTTTTTCAGCAAAATAAGTCCCCAACTGTTATAATCTGTGTCCAATATGTAGGTGTTATAAATACCCTCATCTTTAATGGAAAAATCACAAAATTATGTTTCTTTTTTTAATTAATTGTTTTCGTATACAAATATCTTCTGTTTGCATCCAATGAGCCGGTATATCGAATTGCGGAATCAACCAAGTTATGTTTCCCTGAAGCTTTTCTTTTAAGGGACCCTCAGCGTAAATGTAGGCGAAATCCATGGTGACCTGTTTTTAAGGAATAAATTCAAGAAATCTATGTAAACAATATAATTTCATTTTAAATTATATAATTTTCTTTTTTAAACACCTTCCTTTCAATTCTGAACTAAAATGTGTATTTGTTTTATGCCTTGTTCTGCCGTTCAAAACGGGCAGAAAATCTTCTGCCGTTTCTTTCAAACGACCTCAGTCCCCTAGCCCAGTGATGGCGAACCAATAGCACGCGTGCCATTAGTGGCACGCAAGAGAATAAAATGGCCACACCATGAATTGAGAAATCCGATTACACCTTTGAGCGGTAGCATCACTTTTCTCCATCACCATCGAGTTTAGTTTTTGTTGTTTTTGCAACTCTTTTGTTAAGTCAACAAAGGGCACATGCAGCTGAACCAAATCCGGTCTAGTTCGATATGGAATCAAAAATTTGTTGAAACAAGAGTTGGAATCAATAAAACTCGAAAATCTTCCAGGCAACTGGGCCGTTCTTTTATTAACTATCGTTGACAATTGTTAACGATTGTTAACTATTTGTCATTCCAAAATGCAAAAAAGTTGCGATTTGCAACATGTCCTTGATATGAATTGAGATTGTTCATTTGTCAAAGTCAAAATTCGTTTAGAATTCAAATCAAAATTCAAAATTCAAAAATTTTGTATTTATTTTAGTGGTGATTAAAAAATTAAAATGGATTAACAGTGACTAAAAACATGATTTTATGCAACGATAATTCAAATAGAATTATTTTCGATGCCAAAATCTGTATTTTATTAAGTATTCATTTGGAGAAGAACGTTGACTTTTTTTTGTTAATATTTGTTTGACAGGTTAACAATGTCTAATAACAAACCGTTCCAAAATAAAATCGTATCAATCCCAACAAAGTCTAACAATGACACTTTAACCAAAAAATTTGACACAACAACGATAGTTAACGATAGTTAATAAAAGAACGCCCTTAATACGACGAATAATGCCAGTTCCAAATGGATACTTGAGATTCATTTCCCGACATATGCAGCTGTTCGAAAGAGCCGGTTTGACGATATTTTTATCAATTTATGCGGTTGAGTCCTTATTTTTATGAATTGAAAATCATTAAAAAGTCTCTTGTAGCGAGTTTCATTCCAATTTTAAAGATTTGATCTCAAAATTCAGATTTGCTCTTTTCAATGAAACTTGTTTCACGATTTAATTGTAGTGTTGCTAATTATCTGATGAGAACACACAGTATATGCTCGTGTGGGATCGGCCTATTGCATCTATTTGGACTTCGAGTTTGGCATTTTAAAAAATAGTAGCATTTGGCATCGATTTATCTTTTATTCGCTACTTATATACAGGGTGGGCCAAAAGAAGTCATCCATCCATCCATTTTCGTGCTATAAAAGTAAAAGAAACTGAAAACTTAAAAAAATACCCAAATTTGGGAATTTTTGGCTGCTTAATAGCTCCGTTGCTATACTAGTTGTACAAAAACGCTTTACAGACCAAAATTATGGAAAATTTTATCTGCTATAAGTTTATACGAGTATGCCAAAGGTACGAAAGTATGGGCAGAGTATAACGAAGGATTTTATTATTTTAAAATGAAAAAGATCAATTTTAAAAATATTTTCCCCGACCGGTTTTGAAATTCCCTGACTTTCCCTGGCCAAATTTTTGTTCCCTGACTTTCCAGTCGAGTGGCAACTATGCATTTACTAATTGTCGTATAAAGCAGTGTGTATGCAAATAGGTGTAAGTCTCGATAAAAATCCAGATTTCCAAAAAGTGGTCTAGATAAAAAATAATTGATCTTTTTTTAAAAACGAACCTTAAATTTGATATCAGATCAAAAAAATTGATCTCAGATCAAAAAAAAGATTGATCTTTTTTAAAAACGAATTAGACATGAGATCAAATCTGGAAATTAAAAACGAATTCGACAATAGATATAGAGGTGTACAAAAGGCAGCAATGTCATCTCACACAGTCCTCTCTTCCATGCTCACTGCAACTTTGTACCTATGAAATCTTTTAATTGGTGTGAGTGAACACCATTTTGAAATCTTGATTTTTTTTGCCGAAATCCGAGATTTGGTGAAAACAAAGTGGGTAATACTAAATTTATGGATAATGAGTCTCAGTATACAAGATTTTATTTATTGAGTTCTTAGCAAATTTTTATTTTGTTTTATTCAAACACATGTGTTTATATATACAAAATTAATGCTTATTAATAATTTTAAATATATTTTTGGGAAACTTGCGTCCATTGACAACATAAGTAAAAGGTGTTTCACTGGCATTCTCAGTAAGGTCATTACACGAACTGTAATTGATTGGAAACATAAAGAACAAATCTATATCATATCTCGGAAGTTTTTCTCTATGGTTGGAAAATAATTTAAATTCATTTAAATACAAACAATTTTTTTTTAATTAATATTGATTACCTAATAAAACTAACAACATTGTCCCCTAAAGTTGGCTTACGCGATAAAAGTAAGGCTGACAAATATCTGGGGGATTTGCTTTTTTCAGCATAATAAGTCCCCAACTGTTATAATCTGTGTCCAACATGTAGGTGTTATAAATACCCTCATCTTTAATGGAAAAATCACAAAATTATGTTTCTTTTTTTAATTAATTGTTTTCGTATACAAATATCTTCTGTTTGCATCCAATGAGCCGGTATATCGAATTGCGGAATCAACCAAGTTATGTTTCCCTGAAGCTTTTCTTTTAAGGGACCCTCAGCGTAAATGTAGGTGAAATCCATGGTGACCTGTTTTTAAGGAATAAATTCAAGAAATCTATGTAAACAATATAATTTCATTTTAAATTAAATAATTTTATTTTTTAAACACCTTACTTTCAATTCAATGGGCCGTCACACACGAGCAGATATCTGCCGGCAGCAAAATCGTATGCATGAAATGATTTCGATTGTGGAAGTACCTCCTTAACTGACGAAACGCGAAACAACAACAATTCTGAACTAAAATGTGTATTTGTTTTCTGCCTTGTTCTGCCGTTCAAATCGGGCAGAAAATCTTCTGCCGTTTCTTTCAAACGACCTCAGTCCCCTAGCCCAGTGATGGCGAACCAATGGCACGCGTGCCATTAGTGGCACGCAAGGGAATAAAATGGCCACACCATGAATTGAGAAATCCGATTACACCTTTGAGCGGTAGCATCACTTTTCTCCATCACCATCGAGTTTAGTTTTTGTTGTTTTTGCAGCTCTTTTGTTAAGTCAACAAAGGGCACATGCAGCTGAACGAAATCCGGTCTAGTTCGATATGGAATCAAAAATTTGTTGAAACAAGAGTTGGAATCAATAGAACTCGAAAATCTTCCAGGCAACTGGGCCGTTCTTTTATTAACTATCGTTGACAATTGTTAACGATTGTTAACTATTTGTCATTCCAAAATGCCAAAAAGTTGCGATTTGCAACTTTTTCCAACTAATGACCTTGATATGAATTGAGATTGTTGATTTGTCAAAGTCAAAATTCGTTTAGAATTCAAATCAAAATTCAAAATTCAAACATTTTGTATTTATTTTAGTGGTGATTATAAAATTAAAATGGATTAACAGTGACTAAAAACATGATTTTATGCAACGATAATTCAAATAGAATTATTTTCGATGGCAAAATCTGTATTTTATTAAGTATTCATTTGGAGAAGAACGTTGATTTTTTTTGTTAATATTTGTTTCACAGGTTAACAATGTCTAACAACAAACCGTTCCAAAATAAAATCGTATCAATCCCAACAAAGTCTAACAATGACACTTTAACCAAAAAATTTGACACAACAACGATAGTTAACGATAGTTAATAAAAGAACGCCCTTAATACGACGAATAATACCAGTTCCAAATGGATACTTGAGATTCATTTCCCGACATATGCAGCTGTTCGAAAGAGCCGGTTTGACGATATTTTCATCAATTTATGCGGTTGAGTCCTTATTTTTATAAATTGAAAATTATTAAAAAGTCTCTTATAGCGAGTTTCATTCCAATTTTAAAGATTTGATCTCAAAATTCAGATTTGCTCTTTTCAATGAAACTTGTTTCACGATTTAATTGTAGTATTGCTAATTATCTGATGAGAACACACAGTATTTTGACGACACACAAAAACATCTATGCACAGTTGTTGATTCACTCAAAATGCTATTTTGGTATTTTCTGACTTAACAAACACTTTTTATTACTGTTTTGTTTCTTTTACGAATATTTGTTAATTTTATTGCTAAACAAAGGCTGGCACAAGTTTACAACAAACAACAAATAACAAAACATTTTCCATTTGACGTTTGACCGAAGACTATTTACATTTACATATGTGCACTCAGATTAAATAGATCAAATTTTTTGTGTTGAGATTTGATCTAGATTTGCTCTTTTTCTTGCAATGAAACTCTCAAAACTGAAAAAGATCAAATCTTTTGACAGAACGAACAAATCTTTTCTTCAATGAAACTCGATATTAGTAACCGTTTTGTCAGATGATTTCAGTTAACAGCCTGATACAGCCCTGATTAATAAACTATTTGACATCCAGTTTGCAACAATAGAAGTATGTTTACTAATGAAATGCTGCGTATTGTACAAATTTTTTTTAGCAGTTTAGAAAACTATGTTGTCACGCCAAATGCACTCCAAACAATATTTTTTTAAATGGCACGAGACTCTTAGAAGGTTCGCCATCCATGAGCCTATAAAACCAGTTTGATCGGCCAATGCATCTATTTGGACTCCGAGTTTGGCATTTTAAAAAATAGTAGCATTTGGCATCGATTAATCTTTTATTCGCTACTTATATACAGGGTGGGCCAAAAGAAGTCATCCATCCATCCATTTTCACGCTATAAAAGTAAAAGAAACTGAAAACTTAAAAAAATACCCAAATTTGGGAATTTTTGGCTGCTTAATAGCTCCGTTGCTATACTAGTTGTACAAAAACGCTTTACAGACCAAAATTATGGAAAATTTTATCAGCTATAAGTTTATACGAGTATGCCAAAGGCACGAAAGTATGGGCAGATTATAACGAAGGATCTTATTATTTTAAAATGAAAAAGATCAATTTTAAAAATATTTTCCCCGACCGGTTTTGAAATTCCCTGACTTTCCCTGGCCAAATTTTTGTTCCCTGACTTTCCAGTCGAGTGGCAACTATGCATTTACTAATTGTCGTATAAAGCAGTGTGTATGCAAATAGGTGTAAGTCTCGATAAAAATCCAGATTTCCAAAAAGTGGTCTAGATAAAAAATAATTGATCTTTTTTTTAAAAACGAACCTTAAATTTGATATCAGATCAAAAAAATTGATCTCAGATCAAAAAAAAGATTGATCTTTTTTAAAAACGAATTAGACATGAGATCAAATCTGGAAATTAAAAACGAATTCGACAATAGATATAGAGGTGTACAAAAGGCAGCAATGTCATCTCACACAGTCCTCTCTTCCATGCTCACTGCAACTTTGTACCTATGAAATCTTTTAATTGGTGTGAGTGAACACCATTTTGAAATCTTGATTTTTTTTGCCGAAATCCGAGATTTGGTGAAAACAAAGTGGGTAATACTAAATTTATGGATAATGAGTCTCAGTATACAAGATTTTATTTATTGAGTTCTTAGCAAATTTTTATTTTGTTTTATTCAAACACATGTGTTTATATATACAAAATTAATGCTTATTAATAATTTTAAATATATTTTTGGGAAACTTGCGTCCATTGACAACATAAGTAAAAGGTGTTTCACTGGCATTCTCAGTAAGGTCATTACACGAACTGTAATTGATTGGAAACATAAAGAACAAATCTATATCATACCTCGGAAGTTTTTCTCTATGGTTGGAAAATAATTTAAATTCATTTAAATACAAAAAAATTTTTTTTAATTAATATTGATTACCTAATAAAACTAACAACATTGTCCCCTAAAGTTGGCTTACGCGATAAAAGTAAGGCTGACAAATATCTGGGGGATTTGCTTTTTTCAGCATAATAAGTCCCCAACTGTTATAATCTGTGTCCAATATGTAGGTGTTATAAATACCCTCATCTTTAATGGAAAAATCACAAAATTATGTTTCTTTTTTTAATTAATTGTTTTCGTATACAAATATCTTCTGTTTGCATCCAATGAGCCGGTATATCGAATTGCGGAATCAACCAGCCGTCACACACGAGCAGATATCTGCCGGCAGCAAAATCGTATGCATGAAATGATTTCGATTGTAGAAGTACCTCCTTAACTGACGAAACGCGAAACAACAACAATTCTGAACTAAAATGTGTATTTGTTTTCTGCCTTGTTCTGCCGTTCAAATTGGACAGAAAATCTTCTGCTGTTTCTTTCAAACGACCTCAGTCCCCTAGCCTGAGCCTAGAGCCTAGAGTGATGGCGAACCAATGGCACGCGTGCCATTAGTGGCACGCAAGGGAATAAAATGGCCACAACATGAATTGAGAAATCCGATTACACCTTTGAGCGGTAGCATCACTTTTCTCCATCACCATCGAGTTTAGTTTTTGTTGTTTTTGCAGCTCTTTTGTTAAGTCAACAAAGGGCACATGCAGCAGAACTAAATCCGGTCTAGTTCGATATGGAATCAAAAATTTGTTGAAACAAGAGTTGGAATCAATAAAACTCGAAAATTTTCCAGGCAACTGGGCCGTTCTTTTATTAACTATCGTTGACAATTGTAAACGATTGTTAACTATTTGTCATTCCAAAATGCAAAAAAGTTGCGATTTGCAACTATTTCCAACTCATGTCCTTGATATGAATTGAGATTGTTGATTTTTCAAAGTCAAAATTCGTTAAGAATTCAAATCAAAATTCAAACATTTTGTATTTATTTTAGTGGTGATTAAAAAATTAAAATGGATTAACAATGACTAAAAACATGATTTTATGCAACGATAATTCAAATAGAATTATTTTCGATGGCAAAATCTGTATTTCATTAAGTATTCATTTGGAGAAGAACGTTGATTTTTTTTGTTAATATTCGTTTGACAGGTTAACAATGTCTAACAACAAACCGTTCCAAAATAAAATCGTATCAATCCCAACAAAGTCTAACAATGACACTTTAACCAAAAAATTTGACACAACAACGATAGTTAACGATAGTTAATAAAAGAACGCCCTTAATACGACGAATAATACCAGTTCCAAATGGATACTTGAGATTCATTTCCCGACATATGCAGCTGTTCGAAAGAGCCGGTTTGACGATATTTTCATCAATTTATGCGGTTGAGTCCTTATTTTTATAAATTGAAAATCATTAAAAATTCTCTTATAGCGAGTTTCATTCCAATTTTAAAGATTTGATCTCAAAATTCAGATTTGCTCTTTTCAATGAAACTTGTTTCACGATTTAATTGTAGTATTGCTAATTATCTGATGAGAACACACAGTATTTTGACGACACACAAAAACATCTATGCACAGTTATTGATTCACTTAAAATGCTATTTTGGTATTTTCTGACTTAACAAACACTTTTTATTACTGTTTTGTTTCTTTTACGAATATTTGTTAATTTTATTGCTAAACAAAGGCTGGCACAAGTTTACAACAAACAACAAATAAAAAACATTTTCCATTTGACGTTTGACCGAAGACTATTTACATTTACATATATGTGCACTCAGATCAAATCTGCCACCCCATCAGAGATCAAATCTTTTGTGTTGAGATTTGATCTAGATTTGCTCTTTTTCTTGCAATGAAACTCTCAAAACTGAAAAAGATCAAATCTTTTGACAGAACGAGCAAATCTTTTCTTCAATGAAACTCGATATTAGTAACCGTTTTGTCAGATGATTTCAGTTAAACTAGGATTTAGCTTAAAGTGACGAAATACAGCCCTGATTAATAAACTATTTGACATCCAGTTTGCAACAATAGAAGTATGTTTACTAATTAAATGCTGCGTATTGTAAAAATTTTTTTTAGCAGTTTAGAAAACTATGTTGTCACGCCAAATGCACTCCAAACAATATTTTTTTAAATGGCACGAGACTCTTAGAAGGTTCGCCATCCATGAGCCTATAAAACCAGTTTGATCGGCCAATGCATCTATTTGGACTCCGAGTTTGGCATTTAAAAAAATAGTAGCATTTGGCATCGATTAATCTTTTATTCGCTACTTATATACAGGGTGGGCCAAAAGAAGTCATCCATCCATCCATTTTCACGCTATAAAAGTAAAAGAAACTGAAAACTTAAAAAAATACCCAAATTCGGGAATTTTTGGCTGCTTAATAGCTCCGTTGCTATACTAGTTGTACAAAAACGCTTTACAGACCAAAATTATGGGAAATTTTATCAGCTATAAGTTTATACGAGTATGCCAAAGGCACGAAAGTATGGGCAGATTATAACGAAGGATTTTGTTATATTAAAATGAAAAAGATCAATTTTAAAAATATTTTCCCTGACCGGTTTTGAAATTCCCTGACTTTCCCTGGCCAAATTTTTGTTCCCTGACTTTCCAGTCGAGTGGCAACTATGCATTTACGAATTGTCGTATAAAGCAGTGTGTATGCAAATAGGTGTAAATCTCGATAAAAATCCAGATTTCCAAAAAGTGGTCTAGATAAAAAATAATTGATCTTTTTTTTAAAAACGAACATAAAATTTGATATCAGATCAAAAAAATTGATCTCAGATCAAAAAAAGATTGATCTTTTTTAAAAACGAATTCGACATGAGATCAAATCTGGAAATTAAAAACGAATTCGACAATAGATATAGAGGTGTAAAAAAGGCAGCAATGTCATCACACAGTCCTCTCTTCCATGCTCACTGCAAATTTGTACCTATGAAATCTTTTAATTGGTGTGAGTGAACACCATTTTGAAATCTTGATTTTTTTTGCCGAAATCCGAGATTCGTTGAAAACAAAGTGGGTAATACTAAATTTATGGATAATGAGTCTCAGTATACAAGATTTTATTTATTGAGTTCTTAGCAATTTTTTATTTTGTTTTATTCAAACACATGTGTTTATATATACAAAATTAATGCTTATTAATAATTTTGAATATATTTTTGGGAAACTTGCATCCATTGACAACATAAGTAAAAGGTGTTTCACTGGCATTCTCAGTAAGGTCATTACACGAACTGTAATTGATTGAAAACATAAAGAACAAATCTATATAATATCTCGGAAGTTTTTCTCTATTGTTGGAAAATAATTTAAATTCATTTAAATACAAAAAAAAATTTTTTTAATTAATATTGATTACCTAATAAAACTAACAACATTGTCCCCTAAAGTTGGCTTACGCGATAAAAGTAAGGCTGACAAATATCTGGGGGATTTGCTTTTTTTAGCATAATAAGTCCCCAACTGTTATAATCTGTGTCCAATATGTAGGTGTTATAAATACCCTCATCTTTAATGGAAAAATCACAAAATTATGTTTCTTTTTTTAATTAATTGTTTTCGTATACAAATATCTTCTGTTTGCATCCAATGAGCGTATATCGAATTGCGGAATCAACCAAGTTATGTTTCCCTGAAGCTTTTCTTTTAAGGGACCCTCAGCGTAAATGTAGGTGAAATCCATGGTGACCTGTTTTTAAGGAATAAATTCAAGAAATCTATGTAAACAATTTAATTTCATTTTAAATTATATAATTTTATTTTTTTAAACACCTTCCTTTCAATTCAATGGGCCGTCACACACGAGCAGATATTTGCCGGCAGCAAAATCGTATACCTGAAATGATTTTGATTGTGGTAGTACCTCCTTAACTGACGAAACGCGAAACAACAACAGTTCTGAACTAAAATGTGTATTTGTTTTCTGCCTTGTTCTGCCGTTCAAATCGGGCAGAAAATCTTCTGCCGTTTCTTTCAAACGACCTCAGTCCCCTAGCCCAGTGATGGCGAACCAATGGCACGCGTGCCATTAGTGGCACGCAAGGGAATAAAATGGCCACACCATGAATTGAGAAATCCGATTACACCTTTGAGCGGTAGCATCAATTTACATCGAGTTTAGTTTTTGTTGTTTTTGCAGCTCTTTTGTTAAGTCAACAAAGGGCACATGCAGCTGAACGAAATCCGGTCTAGTTCGATATGGAATCAAAAATTTGTTGAAACAAGAGTTGGAATCAATAGAACTCGAAAATCTTCCAGGCAACTGGGCCGTTCTTTTATTAACTATCGTTGACAATTGTTAACGATTGTTAACTATTTGTCATTCCAAAATGCCAAAAAGTTGCGATTTGCAACTATTTCCAACTCATGTCCTTGATATGAATTGAGATTGTTGATTTGTCAAAGTCAAAATTCGTTTAGAATTCATATCAAAATTCAAACATTTTGTATTTATTTTAGTGGTGATTATAAAATTAAAATGGATTAACAGTGACTAAAAACATGATTTTATGCAACGATAATTCAAATAGAATTATTTTCGATGGCAAAATCTGTATTTTATTAAGTATTCATTTGGAGAAGAACGTTGATTTTTTTTGTTAATATTTGTTTCACAGGTTAACAATGTCTAACAACAAACCGTTCCAAAATAAAATCGTATCAATCCCAACAAAGTCTAACAATGACACTTTAACCAAAAAATTTGACACAACATCGATAGTTAATAAAAGAACGCCCTTAATACGACGAATAATGCCAGTTCCAAATGGATACTTGGGATTCATTTCCCGACTGTTCGAAAGAGCCGGTTTGACGATATTTTCATCTATTTATGCGATTGAGTCCTCATTTTTATGAATTGAAAATTATTAAAAAGTCTCTTATAGCGAGTTTCATTCCAATTTTAAAGATTTGATCTCAAAATTCAGATTTGCTCTTTTCAATGAAACTTGTTTCACGATTTAATTGTAGTATTGCTAATTATCTGATGAAAACACACAGTATTTTGACGACACACAAAAACATCTATGCACAGTTGTTGATTCACTCAAAATGCTATTTTGGTATTTTCTGACTTAACAAACACTTTTTATTACTGTTTTGTTTCTTTTACGAATATTTGTTAATTTTATTGCTAAACAAAGGCTGGCACAAGTTTACAACAAACAACAAATAACAAAACATTTTCCATTTGACGTTTGACCGAAGACTATTTACATTTACATATGTGCACTCAGATTAAATCTGCCACCCCATCAGAGATCAAATCTTTTGTGTTGAGATTTGATCTAGATTTGCTCTTTTTCTTGCAATGACACTCTCAAAACTGAAAAAGATCAAATCTTTTGACAGAACGAGCAAATCTTTTCTTCAATGAAACTCGATATTAGTAACCGTTTTGTCAGATGATTTCAGTTAAACTAGGATTTAGCTTAAAGTGACGAAATACAGCCCTGATTAATAAACTATTTGACATCCAGTTTGCAACAATAGAAGTATGTTTACTAATGAAATGCTGCGTATTGTACAAATTTTTTTTAGCAGTTTAGAAAACTATGTTGTCACGCCAAATGCACTCCAAACAATATTTTTTTAAATGGCACGAGACTCTTAGAAGGTTCGCCATCCATGAGCCTATAAAACCAGTTTGATCGGCCAATGCATCTATTTGGACTCCGAGTTTGGCATTTTAAAAAATAGTAGCATTTGGCATCGATTTATCTTTTATTCGCTACTTATATACAGGGTGGGCCAAAAGAAGTCATCCATCCATCTGAAAACTTAAAAAAATACCCAAATTTGGGAATTTTTGGCTGCTTAATAGCTCCGTTGCTATACTAGTTGTACAAAAACGCTTTACAGACCAAAATTATGGAACATTTTATCTGCTATAAGTTTATACGAGTATGCCAAAGGTACGAAAGTATGGGCAGATTATAACGAAGGATTTTGTTATATTAAAATGAAAAAGATCAATTTTAAAAATATTTTCCCTGACCGGTTTTGAAATTCCCTGACTTTCCCTGGCCAAATTTTTGTTCCCTGACTTTCCAGTCGAGTGGCAGCTATGCATTTACGAATTGTCGTATAAAGCAGTGTGTATGCAAATATGTGTAAATCTCGATAAAAATCCAGATTTCCAAAAAGTGGTCTAGATAAAAAATAATTGATCTTTTTTTAAAAACGAACCTTAAATTTGATATCAGATCAAAAAAATTGATCTCAGATCAAAAAAAAGATTGATCTTTTTTAAAAACGAAATAGACATGAGATCAAATCTGGAAATTAAAAACGAATTCGACAATAGATATAGAGGTGTAAAAAAGGCAGCAATGTCATCTCACACAGTCCTCTCTTCCATGCTCACTGCAAATTTGTACCTATGAAATCTTTTAATTGGTGTGAGTGAACACCATTTTGAAATCTTGATTTTTTTGCCGAAATCCGAGATTTGGTGAAAACAAAGTGGGTAATACTAAATTTATGGATAATGAGTCTCAGTATACAAGATTTTATTTATTGAGTTCTTAGCAATTTTTTTATTTTGTTTTATTCAAACACATGTGTTTATATATACAAAATTAATGCTTATTAATAATTTTAAATATATTTTTGGGAAACTTGCGTCCATTGACAACATAACTAAAAGGTGTTTCACTGGCATTCTCAGTAAATGACCTTACACGAACTATAATTGATTAGAAACATAAAGAACAAAAAATAAAATAAAATAAAATAATATAATATATATAAATATAAAAATAATTTAAATTCATTTAAATACAAAAAAATTTTTTTTTAATTATTGATTACCTAATAAAACTAACAACATTGTCCCCTAAAGTTGGCTTACGCGTTAAAAGTAAGGCTGACAAATATCTGGGGGATTTGCTTTTTTCAGCATAATAAGTCCCCAACTGTTATAATCTGTGTCCAATATGTAGGTGTTATAAATACCCTCATCTTTAATGGAAAAATCACAAAATTATGTTTCTTTTTTTAATTAATTGTTTTCGTATACAAATATCTTCTGTTTGCATCCAATGAGCCGGTATATCGAATTGCGGAATCAACCAAGTTATGTTTCCCTGAAGCTTTTCTTTTAAGGGACCCTCAGCGTAAATGTAGGTGAAATCCATGGTGACCTGTTTTTAAGGAATAAATTCAAGAAATCTATGTAAACAATATAATTTCATTTTAAATTAAATAATTTTATTTTTTAAACACCTTCCTTTCAATTCAATGGGCCGTCACACACGAGCAGATATCTGCCGGCAGCAAAATCGTATGCATGAAATGATTTCGATTGTGGAAGTACCTCCTTAACTGACGAAACGCGAAACAACAACAATTCTGAACTAAAATGTGTATTTGTTTTCTGCCTTGTTCTGCCGTTCAAATCGGGCAGAAAATCTTCTGCCGTTTCTTTCAAACGACCTCAGTCCCCTAGCCCAGTGATGGCGAACCAATGGCACGCGTGCCATTAGTGGCACGCAAGGGAATAAAATGGCCACACCATGAATTGAGAAATCCGATTACACCTTTGAGCGGTAGCATCACTTTTCTCCATCACCATCGAGTTTAGTTTTTGTTGTTTTTGCAGCTCTTTTGTTAAGTCAACAAAGGGCACATGCAGCTGAACGAAATCCGGTCTAGTTCGATATGGAATCAAAAATTTGTTGAAACAAGAGTTGGAATCAATAGAACTCGAAAATCTTCCAGGCAACTGGGCCGTTCTTTTATTAACTATCGTTGACAATTGTTAACGATTGTTAACTATTTGTCATTCCAAAATGCCAAAAAGTTGCGATTTGCAACTATTTCCAACTCATGTCCTTGATATGAATTGAGATTGTTGATTTGGCAAAGTCATAATTCGTTTAGAACTCAAATCAAAATTCAAAATTTAAACATTTTGTATTTATTTTAGTGGTGATTAAAAAATTAAAATGGATTAACAATGACTAAAAACATGATTTTATGCAACGATAATTCAAATAGAATTATTTTCGATGGCAAAATCTGTATTTCATTAAGTATTCATTTGGAGAAGAACGTTGATTTTTTTTGTTAATATTTGTTTGACAGGTTAACAATGTCTAACAACAAACCGTTCCAAAATAAAATCGTATCAATCCCAACAAAGTCTAACAATGACACTTTAACCAAAAAATTTGACACAACAACGATAGTTAACGATAGTTAATAAAAGAACGCCCTTAATACGACGAATAATGCCAGTTCCAAATGGATACTTGAGATTCATTTCCCGACATATGCAGCTGTTCGAAAGAGCCGGTTTGACGATATTTTTATCAATTTATGCGGTTGAGTCCTCATTTTTATGAATTGAAAATCATTAAAAAGTCTCTTGTAGCGAGTTTCATTCCAATTTTAAAGATTTGATCTCAAAATTCAAATTTGCTCTTTTCAATGAAACTTGTTTCACGATTTAATTGTAGTGTTGCTAATTATCTGATGAGAACACACAGTATTTTGACGACACACAAAAACATCTATGCACAGTTGTTGATTCACTCAAAATGCTATTTTGGTATTTTCTGACTTAACAAACATTTTTTATTACTGTTTTGTTTCTTTTACGAATATTTGTTAATTTTATTGCTAAACAAAGGCTGGCACAAGTTTACAACAAACAACAAATAACAAAACATTTTCCATTTGACGTTTGACCGAAGACTATTTACACTTACATATATGTGCACTCAGATCAAATCTGCCACCCCATCAGAGATCAAATCTTTTGTGTTGAGATTTGATCTAGATTTGCTCTTTTTCTTGCAATGAAACTCTCAAAACTGAAAAAGATCAAATCTTTTGACAGAACGAGCAAATCTTTTCTTCAATGAAACTCGATATTAGTAACCGTTTTGTCAGATGATTTCAGTTAAACTAGGATTTAGCTTAAAGTGACGAAATACAGCCCTGATTAATAAACTATTTGACATCCAGTTTGCAACAATAGAAGTATGTTTACTAATTAAATGCTGCGTATTGTAAAATTTTTTTTTAGCAGTTTAGAAAACTATGTTGTCACGCCAAATGCACTCCAAACAATATTTTTTTTTAAATGGCACGAGACTCTTAGAAGGTTCGCCATCCATGAGCCTATAAAACCAGTTTTCTGCCGGCATATATATGCTCGTGTGTGATCGGCCAATGCATCTATTTGGACTTCGAGTTTGGCATTTTAAAAAATAGTAGCATTTGGCATCGATTTATCTTTTATTCGCTACTTATATACAGGGTGGGCCAAAAGAAGTCATCCATCCATCCATTTTCACGCTATAAAAGTAAAAGAAACTGAAAACTTAAAAAAATACCCAAATTTGGGAATTTTTGGCTGCTTAATAGCTCCGTTGCTATACTAGTTGTACAAAAACGCTTTACAGACCAAAATTATGGGAAATTTTATCTGCTATAAGTTTATACGAGTCTGCCAAAGGCACGAAAGTATGGGCAGATTATAACGAAGGATTTTGTTATATTAAAATGAAAAAGATCTATTTTAAAAATATTTTCCCTGACCGGTTTTGAAATTCTCTGACTTTCCCTGGCCAAATTTTTGTTCCCTGACTTTCCAGATTTCCAAAAAGTGGTCTAGATAAAAAATAATTGATCTTTTTTTTAAAACGAACCTTAAATTTGATATCAGATCAAAAAAATTGATCTCAGATCAAAAAAAAGATTGATCTTTTTTAAAAACGAATTAGACATGAGATCAAATCTGGAAATTAAAAACGAATTCGACAATAGATATAGAGGTGTAAAAAAGGCAGCAATGTCATCTCACACAGTCCTCTCTTGCATGCTCACTGCAAATTTGTACCTATGAAATCTTTTAATTGGTGTGAGTGAACACCATTTTGAAATCTTGATTTTTTTGCCGAAATCCGAGATTTGGTGAAAACAACGTGGGTAATACTAAATTTATGGATAATGAGTCTCAGTATACAAGATTTTATTTATTGAGTTCTTAGCAATTTTTTTATTTTGTTTTATTCAAACACATGTGTTTATATATACAAAATTAATGCTTATTAATAATTTTAAATATATTTTTGGGAAACTTGCGTCCATTGACAACATAAGTAAAAGGTGTTTCACTGGCATTCTCAGTAAGGTCATTACACGAACTGTAATTGATTGGAAACATAAAGAACAAATCTATATCATATCTCGGAAGTTTTTCTCTATTGTTGGAAAATAATTTAAATTCATTTAAATACAAAAAAATTTTTTTTTAATTAATATTGATTACCTAATAAAACTAACAACATTGTCCCCTAAAGTTGGCTTACGCGATAAAAGTAAGGCTGACAAATATCTGGGGGATTTGCTTTTTTCAGCATAATAAGTCCCCAACTGTTATAATCTGTGTCCAATATGTAGGTGTTATAAATACCCTCATCTTTAATGGAAAAATCACAAAATTATGTTTCTTTTTTTAATTAATTGTTTTCGTATACAAATATCTTCTGTTTGCATCCAATGAGCCGGTATATCGAATTGCGGAATCAACCAAGTTATGTTTCCCTGAAGCTTTTCTTTTAAGGGACCCTCAGCGTAAATGTAGGCGAAATCCATGGTGACCTGTTTTTAAGGAATAAATTCAAGAAATCTATGTAAACAATATAATTTCATTTTAAATTATATAATTTTATTTTTTTAAACACCTTCCTTTCAATTCAATGGGCCGTCACACACGAGCAGATATCTGCCGGTAGCAAAATCGTATAGGTACCTGAAATGATTTTGATTGCGGTAGTACCTCCTTAACTGACGAAACGCGAAACAACAACAATTCTGAACTAAAATGTGTATTTGTTTTCTGCCTTGTTCTGCCGTTCAAATCGGGCAGAAAATCTTCTGCCGTTTCTTTCAAACGACCTCAGTCCCCTAGCCCAGTGATGGCGAACCAATGGCACGCGTGCCATTAGTGGCACGCAAGGGAATAAAATGGCAACACCATGAATTGAGAAATCCGATTACACCTTTGAGCGGTAGCATCACTTTTCTCCATCACCATCGAGTTTAGTTTTTGTTGTTTTTGCAGCTCTTTTGTTAAGTCAACAAAGGGCACATGCAGCTGAACGAAATCCGGTCTAGTTCGATATGGAATCAAAAATTTGTTGAAACAAGAGTTGGAATCAATAAAACTCGAAAATCTTCCAGGCAACTGGGCCGTTCTTTTATTAACTATCGTTGACAATTGTTAACGATTGTTAACTATTTGTCATTCCAAAATGCAAAAAAGTTGCGATTTGCAACTATTTCCAACTCATGTCCTTGATATGAATTGAGATTGTTGATTTTTCAAAGTCAAAATTCGTTAAGAATTCAAATCAAAATTCAAACATTTTGTATTTATTTTAGTGGTGATTAAAAAATTAAAATGGATGAACAGTGACTAAAAACATGATTTTATGCAACGATAATTCAAATAGAATTATTTTCGATGGCAAAATCTGTATTTTATTAAGTATTCATTTGGAGAAGAACGTTGATTTTTTTTTGTTAATATTTGTTTGACAGGTTAACAATGTCTAACAACAAACCGTTCCAAAATAAAATCGTATCAATCCCAACAAAGTCTAACAATGACACTTTAACCAAAAAATTTGACACAACAACGATAGTTAACGATAGTTAATAAAAGAACGCCCTTAATACGACGAATAATGCCAGTTCCAAATGGATACTTGGGATTCATTTCCCGACTGTTCGAAAGAGCCGGTTTGACGATATTTTCATCTATTTATGCGATTGAGTCCTCATTTTTATGAATTGAAAATCATTAAAAAGTCTCTTGTAGCGAGTTTCATTCCAATTTTAAAGATTTGATCTCAAAATTCAGATTTGCTCTTTTCAATGAAACTTGTTTCACGATTTAATTGTAGTATTCCTAATTATCTGATGAGAACACACAGTATTTTGACGATACACAAAAACATCTATGCACAGTTGTTGATTCACTCAAAATGCTATTTTGGTATTTTCTGACTAAACAAACATTTTTTATTACTGTTTTGTTTCTTTTACGAATATTTGTTAATTTTATTGCTAAACAAAGGCTGGCACAAGCTTACAACAAACAACAAATAACAAAACATTTTCCATTTGACGTTTGACCGAAGACTATTTACATTTACATATATGTGCACTCAGATCAAATCTGCCACCCCATCAGAGATCAAATCTTTTGTGTTGAGATTTGATCTAGATTTGCTCTTTTTCTTGCAATGAAACTCTCAAAACTGAAAAAGATCAAATCTTTTGACAGAACGAGCAAATCTTTTCTTCAATGAAACTCGATATTAGTAACCGTTTTGTCAGATGATTTCAGTTAAACTAGGATTTAGCTTAAAGTGACGAAATACAGCCCTGATTAATAAACTATTTGACATCCAGTTTGCAACAATAGAAGTATGTTTACTAATTAAATGCTGCGTATTGTAAAATTTTTTTTTAGCAGTTTAGAAAACTATGTTGTCACGCCAAATGCACTCCAAACAATATTTTTTTTTAAATGGCACGAGACTCTTAGAAGGTTCGCCATCCATGAGCCTATAAAACCAGTTTTCTGCCGGCATATATATGCTCGTGTGTGATCGGCCAATGCATCTATTTGGACTTCGAGTTTGGCATTTTAAAAAATAGTAGCATTTGGCATCGATTTATCTTTTATTCGCTTCTTATATACAGGGTGGGCCAAAAGAAGTCATCCATCCATCCATTTTCACGCTATAAAAGTAAAAGAAACTGAAAACTTAAAAAATACCCATATTTGGGAATTTTTGGCTGCTTAATAGCTCCGTTGCTATACTAGTTGTACAAAAACGCTTTACAGACCAAAATTATGGGAAATTTTATCTGCTATAAGTTTATACTTTGTATATAAAATCTATAGTACTATCATGGGCTGATTTTTTGTGTAGTCCCTCTATAGAGCTGAAGCAGAACTAATGTCCACAACTTGTGGAATGTAAGAGAATGAAGAGGCATGTTGTACCAAGAGAAAATATAAGTGAATATCACATTAAGAGGTTGAAGAAGGCGTTTAATTTATTTAGGTTAGGGGTGGAAATATGTTATATGCTTTTATTGTCTATATGAATGTATCCTTGGAACATGTTTTGCTGTCACGTTTTGAAGTGATTGTAGAAAAATAAGGTAGGGGTGGAAAAATAGTATTTGCTGATATTGCTTGAATATGTAGATGTATTGATACATTCTTGGAACAAGTATTGAGTAAGGTAAGGAAATTATCGAGACGATCGTATATGCTTATATTGCTTGGTAGGTAATATATGAATACATCCTTGGAACATGTTTTGCTGCCACGTTTTGAAGTGATGGTAGAAAAAAAGGTAAGGAAATTATCGAGACGACGAGTAAAATAACACGTTGCCACTTTTTGAAATGATGGCAGTATTGTACGATAAGGTGTATTTTCGGATATTGTATAATAAGAATACAATCTTGGTACATGTATCGTGTAAAATAATGTCGTTAAATGCTTTTAGAATTTTTTACTTATTACTGTTATTGTGTTTAATTGTGAAGTATAAGGTAAAAATGTAAGAGTTTGTGAAGTGTTTGTAAATACATAGTGTTATTTAATTTAATTGAAAAGAAAAGATAAAAAAAAAGATTACATATATTGTTTATGCAGTTTGAGAAAATTGTAAAGAGGAAAAAAAATAAGATTTTATTAAATTAAATAAATAATTTTAAAGCAAAAGAATTGCTAAGCAAAAAAATACACTAAAGTGTATGAAAATTGTAAAGAAGAAAATAAAAGAAATGTTTTCACTATTGGATTAGGGGTAGGTGCGTATGCTTAGGAGAACTTATCATATTTTGTGTTTTTTTTTTTGAGTTTGAAGTTATTTTTTTTTCTAAAAACTGTTAATTAATTTAAAAACCAAAATTAAGTGCAAATTTCTGTCTCTCAGAAAAACTATAACTTTTAATTTTAAGTCTTATCGTTCTTTTACAATTTTATTAAAAATTACTTTTAATGAAAAAAAAAATCATTAAAAGTAATTTTTAATAAAATTGTACCTCCCGCCTAAAAGGTGGGTTATAGACCCGCCTCTCATAGCTAAAAATACTTGTATTTAGTCCCTCTACTAGAATCTTTTATTATTTTGCAGCGCCAAAGTTATTGTACCTACTCCACCCGAAATGTGCAGAGGGAAGACCACTTAAATACCAAACAAATTATAAAATAGTGGGTTTGCTAAATTTCAACTTTCTCGAACACTAGAATACATAATATCATCTCGTTTTCAGTGTTCAATTAAGAATTAATAGGAGTAATATTAAATATTAAAAGCAAATTTAGAACATATTTCTTCAATTTTGAAAAAAAAATCAATATGAAATATTTATTTTTAATTTTTTTCTGAAATTTAGAGTTTGAAATAAGTTTTTAAAAAAGTTCTTATAGATATTTAAAGATTTAGAAAACCTTTATGAAAGAACAGACTTTGAGCTTTAAAAAAAGACTTAGCACATAATTGTATGTAATGCAAGTGCTTTTTTAGAAAATTGCACCTCCTGCATAAACGCTAGGAGATAGACCCATTTTCCTTTAGTATAAAATGTTTGTATCTAGTCCCTCTACAAGATTCCGTTATTAATTTGCGGTGCCAAAGTTATCGATTTTCATAATTCTCCTAAATATTGCCCTTAATGATGGATTTTTGTTTGTATGTTTACCACTACGAATATAACTCGTCTTTCCCCCTTTCACTGTAACGGCTCTTTGAATTTCTAATAAGTTTTACCAACATTTTGAATATTTTTTTCTTCTAACTTATATCTTGGTATACCTACACCTACCTAACTAATTATAGATTTTTTTTTAATTTTAAGTATTTTTTGTAAAACTTATCAATTAATTTTATTAAACATCTTATCTGCATATTATAAGACTGCATTCCAAAATCTGAAAAAAAAAATTCAAAAAGTCCAAAATTATTATACCTATTGCGCCTTCGGAAAAAAAAATAAACCTTAATACTTAAACATAGGTACCTTTCCCTATACTATTCAAATACCTTACCTTAAATTGCTAGATAGGTACACAAATTTGAACTCATTCACAAGTTACAAAATACCTGCCTTGAAATCATTCACAAGTTACCAAATTCCAACAAAAATACCAACAAATATTTTTTCTCACAGCAAACATAAAACTATGTAGTTAATTATAAGAATGTGTGTGTTAAATCAACGTCAACACAAAAAATTCAACATTTAAAATGTAGGCAAGTAAATAGTGAAGGTAAAAAAGGTACGCAAAACAAGGTCAACAACATCAATATCGCTTATAAGGATTTAACTAAGGATATGTATGTATCTATGTTTCTCCCTCTGAATTTTCTGTCTGCGATCCCTTTATTGAATCCAAAATAAAGGATTCATATTAACATAGCAACGTAAGAATACTTCCAGTTTCAGTAGTAAACACACATTTGTTTACCTATATCGGTAGACTTGTATCTTACTGCATATTCCTAAGAAAAAAAAACAAAACCAAAACAACTATGTATGTAACTTACTGAACTTGATCAAATGTATCTACAAGCCACATCCTGCAAAAAAACACTCTCTTACCAAATATATATTTCTTGCTCTTACTTTTTTGCTTTTCTACTCATTTCGACTTCAATCCACTTAGGCTACTGTAGCGCCCTCACATGAGCTGAGTTCAAATTAAAAAAATCGTCTTCATGATAGTACTATAGATTTTATATACAAAGGTTTATACGAGTATGCCAAAGGCACGAAAGTATGGGCAGATTATAACGAAGGATTTTGTTATATTAAAATGAAAAAGATCAATTTTAAAAATATTTTCCCTGACCGGTTTTGAAATTCCCTGACTTTCCCTGGCCAAATTTTTGTTCCCTGACTTTCCAGTCGAGTGGCAACTATGCATTTACGAATTGTCGTATAAAGCAGTGTGTATGCAAATAGGTGTAAATCTCGATAAAAATCCAGATTTCCAAAAAGTGGTCTAGATAAAAAATAATTGATCTTTTTTTTAAAAACGAACATAAAATTTGATATCAGATCAAAAAAATTGATCTCAGATCAAAAAAAGATTGATCTTTTTTAAAAACGAATTCGACATGAGATCAAATCTGGAAATTAAAAACGAATTCGACAATAGATATAGAGGTGTAAAAAAGGCAGCAATGTCATCACACAGTCCTCTCTTCCATGCTCACTGCAAATTTGTACCTATGAAATCTTTTAATTGGTGTGAGTGAACACCATTTTGAAATCTTGATTTTTTTTGCCGAAATCCGAGATTCGTTGAAAACAAAGTGGGTAATACTAAATTTATGTATAATGAGTCTCAGTATACAAGATTTTATTTATTGAGTTCTTAGCAATTTTTTATTTTGTTTTATTCAAACACATGTGTTTATATATACAAAATTAATGCTTATTAATAATTTTGAATATATTTTTGGGAAACTTGCGTCCATTGACAACATAAGTAAAAGGTGTTTCACTGGCATTCTCAGTAAGGTCATTACACGAACTGTAATTGATTGGAAACATAAAGAACAAATCTATATAATATCTCAGAAGTTTTTCTATATTGTTGGAAAATAATTTAAATTCATTTAAATACAAAAAAATTTTTTTTAAATTAATATTGATTACCTAATAAAACTAACAACATTGTCCCCTAAAGTTGGCTTACGCGATAAAAGTAAGGCTGACAAATATCTGGGGGATTTGCTTTTTTCAGCATAATAAGTCCCCAACTGTTATAATCTGTGTCCAATATGTAGGTGTTATAAATACCCTCATCTTTAATGGAGAAATCACAAAATTATGTTTCTTTTTTTAATTAATTGTTTTCGTATACAAATATCTTCTGTTTGCATCCAATGAGCCGGTATATCGAATTGCGGAATCAACCAAGTTATGTTTCCCTGAAGCTTTTCTTTTAAGGGACCCTCAGCGTAAATGTAGGTGAAATCCATGGTGACCTGTTTTTAAGGAATAAATTCAAGAAATCTATGTAAACAATATAATTTTATTTTAAATTATATAATTTTATTTTTTTAAACACCTTCCTTTCAATTCAATGGGCCGTCACACACGAGCAGATATCTGCCGGTAGCAAAATCGTATACCTGAAATGATTTTGATTGTGGTAGTACCTCCTTAACTGACGAAACGCGAAACAACAACAATTCTGAACTAAAATGTGTATTTGTTTTCTGCCTTGTTCTGCCGTTCAAATCGGGCAGAAAATCTTCTGCCGTTTCTTTCAAACGACCTCAGTCCCCTAGCCCAGTGATGGCGAACCAATGGCACGCGTGCCATTAGTGGCACGCAAGGGAATAAAATGGCCACACCATGAATTGAGAAATCCGATTACACCTTTGAGCGGTAGCATCACTTTTCTCCATCACCATCGAGTTTAGTTTTTGTTGTTTTTGCAGCTCTTTTGTTAAGTCAACAAAGGGCACATGCACCTGAACGAAATCCGGTCTAGTTCGATATGGAATCAAAAATTTGTTGAAACAAGAGTTGGAATCAATAAAACTCGAAAATCTTCCAGGCAACTGGGCCGTTCTTTTATTAACTATCGTTGACAATTGTTAACGATTGTTAACTATTTGTCATTCCAAAATGCAAAAAAGTTGCGATTTGCAACTATTTCCAACTCATGTCCTTGATATGAATTGAGATTGTTGATTTTTCAAAGTCAAAATTCGTTAAGAATTCAAATCAAAATTCAAACATTTTGTATTTATTTTAGTGGTAATTAAAAAATTAAAATGGATTAACAGTGACTAAAAACATGATTTTATGCAACGATTATTTTCGATGCCAAAATCTGTATTTTATTAAGTATTCATTTGGAGAAGAACGTTGATTTTTTTTGTTAATATTTGTTTCACAGGTTAACAATGTCTAACAACAAACCGTTCCAAAATAAAATCGTATCAATCCCAACAAAGTCTAACAATGACACTTTAACCAAAAAATTTGACACAACAACGATAGTTAATAAAAGAACGCCCTTAATACGACGAATAATGCCAGTTCCAAATGGATACGTGGGATTCATTTCCCGACTGTTCGAAAGAGCCGGTTTGACGATATTTTCATCTATTTATGCGGTTGAGTCCTCATTTTTATGAATTGAAAATCATTAAAAAGTCTCTTGTAGCGAGTTTCATTCCAATTTTAAAGATTTGATCTCAAAATTCAGATTTGCTCTTTTCAATGAAACTTGTTTCACGATTTAATTGTAGTATTGCTAATTATCTGATGAGAATACACAGTATTTTGACGACACACAAAAACATCTATGCACAGTTGTTGATTCACTCAAAATGCTATTTTGGTATTTTCTGACTTAACAAACATTTTTTATTACTGTTTTGTTTCTTTTACGAATATTTGTTAATTTTATTGCTAAACAAAGGCTGGCACAAGTTTACAACAAACAACAAATAACAAAACATTTTCCATTTGACGTTTGACCGAAGACTATTTACATTTACATATATGTGCACTCAGATCAAATCTGCCACCCCATCAGAGATCAAATCTTTTGTGTTGAGATTTGATCTAGATTTGCTCTTTTTCTTGCAATGAAACTCTCAAAACTGAAAAAGATCAAATCTTTTGACAGAACGAGCAAATCTTTTCTTCAATGAAACTCGATATTAGTAACCGTTTTGTCAGATGATTTCAGTTAAACTAGGATTTAGCTTAAAGTGACGAAATACAGCCCTGATTAATAAACTATTTGACATCCAGTTTGCAACAATAGAAGTATGTTTACTAATTAAATGCTGCGTATTGTAAATTTTTTTTTTAGCAGTTTAGAAAACTATGTTGTCACGCCAAATGCACTCCAAACAATATTTTTTTTAAATGGCACGAGACTCTTAGAAGGTTCGCCATCCATGAGCCTATAAAACCAGTTTTCTGCCGGTATATATATGCTCGTGTGTGATCGGCCAATGCATCTATTTGGACTTCGAGTTTGGCATTTTAAAAAATAGTAGCATTTGGCATCGATTTATCTTTTATTCGCTACTTATATACAGGGTGGGCCAAAAGAAGTCATCCATCCATCCATTTTCACGCTATAAAAGTAAAAGAAACTGAAAACTTAAAAAAATACCCAAATTTGGGAATTTTTGGCTGCTTAATAGCTCCGTTGCTATACTAGTTGTACAAAAACGCTTTACAGACCAAAATTATGGGAAATTTTATCTGCTATAAGTTTATACTAGTATGCCAAAGGCACGAAAGTATGGGCAGATTATAACGAAGGATTTTGTTATATTAAAATGAAAAAGATCTATTTTAAAAATATTTTCCCTCACCGGTTTTGAAATTCCCTGACTTTCCCTGGCCAAATTTTTGTTCCCTGACTTTCCAGTCGAGTGGCAACTATGCATTTACGAATTGTCGTATAAAGCAGTGTGTATGCAAATAGGTGTAAATCTCGATAAAAATCCAGATTTCCAAAAAGTGGTCTAGATAAAAAATAATTGATCTTTTTTTTAAAAACGAACATAAAATTTGATATCAGATCAAAAAAATTGATCTCAGATCAAAAAAAGATTGATCTTTTTTAAAAACGAATTCGACATGAGATCAAATCTGGAAATTAAAAACGAATTCGACAATAGATATAGAGGTGTAAAAAAGGCAGCAATGTCATCACACAGTCCTCTCTTCCATGCTCACTGCAAATTTGTACCTATGAAATCTTTTAATTGGTGTGAGTGAACACCATTTTGAAATCCTGATTTTTTTTTTGCCGAAATCCGAGATTCGTTGAAAACAAAGTGGGTAATACTAAATTTATGGATAATGAGTCTCAGTATACAAGATTTTATTTATTGAGTTCTTAGAAATTTTTTATTTTGTTTTATTCGAAACACATGTGTTTATATATACAAAATTAATGCTTATTAATAATTTTGAATATATTTTTGGGAAACTTGCGTCCATTGACCACATAAGTAAAAGGTGTTTCACTGGCATTCTCAGTAAGGTCATTACACGAACTGTAATTGATTGGAAACATAAAGAACAAATCTATATAATATCTCAGAAGTTTTTCTATATTGTTGGAAAATAATTTAAATTCATTTAAATACAAAAAAAATTTTTTTTAATTAATATTGATTACCTAATAAAACTAACAACATTGTCCCCTAAAGTTGGCTTACGCGATAAAAGTAAGGCTGACAAATATCTGGGGGATTTGCTTTTTTCAGCATAATAAGTCCCCAACTGTTATAATCTGTGTCCAATATGTAGGTGTTATAAATACCCTCATCTTTAATGGAAAAATCACAAAATTATGTTTCTTTTTTTAATTAATTGTTTTCGTATACAAATATCTTCTGTTTGCATCCAATGAGCCGGTATATCGAATTGCGGAATCAACCAAGTTATGTTTCCCTGAAGCTTTTCTTTTAAGGGACCCTCAGCGTAAATGTAGGTGAAATCCATGGTGACCTGTTTTTAAGGAATAAATTAAAGAAATCAAAAATTTCATTTTAAATTATATAATTTTATTTTTTTAAACACCTTCCTTTCAATTCAATGGGCCGTCACACACGAGCAGATATCTGCCGGTAGCAAAATCGTATACCTGAAATGATTTTGATTGTGGTAGTACCTCCTTAACTGACGAAACGCGAAACAACAACAATTCTGAACTAAAATGTGTATTTGTTTTCTGCCTTGTTCTGCCGTTCAAATCGGGCAGAAAATCTTCTGCCGTTTCTTTCAAACGACCTCAGTCCCCTAGCCCAGTGATGGCGAACCAATGGCACGCGTGCCATTAGTGGCACGCAAGGGAATAAAATGGCCACACCATGAATTGAGAAATCCGATTACACCTTTGAGCGGTAGCATCACTTTTCTCCATCACCATCGAGTTTAGTTTTTGTTGTTTTTGCAGCTCTTTTGTTAAGTCAACAAAGGGCACATGCAGCTGAACGAAATCCGGTCTAGTTCGATATGGAATCAAAAATTTGTTGAAACAAGAGTTGGAATCAATAAAACTCGAAAATCTTCCAGGCAACTGGGCCGTTCTTTTATTAACTATCGTTGACAATTGTTAACGATTGTTAACTATTTGTCATTCCAAAATGCAAAAAAGTTGCGATTTGCAACTATTTCCAACTCATGTCCTTGATATGAATTGAGATTGTTGATTTTTCAAAGTCAAAATTCGTTAAGAATTCAAATCAAAATTCAAACATTTTGTATTTATTTTAGTGGTAATTAAAAAATTAAAATGGATTAACAGTGACTAAGAACATGATTTTATGCAACGATTATTTTCGATGCCAAAATCTGTATTTTATTAAGTATTCATTTGGAGAAGAACGTTGATTTTTTTTGTTAATATTTGTTTCACAGGTTAACAATGTCTAACAACAAACCGTTCCAAAATAAAATCGTATCAATCCCAACAAAGTCTAACAATGACACTTTAACCAAAAAATTTGACACAACAACGATAGTTAACGATAGTTAATAAAAGAACGCCCTTAATACGACGAATAATGCCAGTTCCAAATGGATACGTGGGATTCATTTCCCGACTGTTCGAAAGAGCCGGTTTGACGATATTTTCATCTATTTATGCGGTTGAGTCCTCATTTTTATGAATTGAAAATCATTAAAAAGTCTCTTGTAGCGAGTTTCATTCCAATTTTAAAGATTTGATCTCAAAATTCAGATTTGCTCTTTTCAATGAAACTTGTTTCACGATTTAATTGTAGTATTGCTAATTATCTGATGAGAACACACAGTATTTTGACGACACACAAAAACATCTATGCACAGTTGTTGATTCACTCAAAATGCTATTTTGGTATTTTCTGACTTAACAAACATTTTTTATTACTGTTTTGTTTCTTTTACGAATATTTGTTAATTTTATTGCTAAACAAAGGCTGGCACAAGTTTACAACAAACAACAAATAACAAAACATTTTCCATTTGACGTTTGACCGAAGACTATTTACATTTACATATATGTGCACTCAGATCAAATCTGCCACCCCATCAGAGATCAAATCTTTTGTGTTGAGATTTGATCTAGATTTGCTCTTTTTCTTGCAATGAAACTCTCAAAACTGAAAAAGATCAAATCTTTTGACAGAACGAGCAAATCTTTTCTTCAATGAAACTCGATATTAGTAACCGTTTTGTCAGATGATTTCAGTTAAACTAGGATTTAGCTTAAAGTGACAAAATACAGCCCTGATTAATAAACTATTTGACATCCAGTTTGCAACAATAGAAGTATGTTTACTAATGAAATGCTGCGTATTGTACAATTTTTTTTAGCAGTTTAGAAAACTATATTGTCACGCCAAATGCACTCCACACAATATTTTTTTTAAATGGCACGAGACTCTTAGAAGCTTCGCCATCCATGAGCCTATAAAACCAGTTTTCTGCCGGCAGATATATGCTCGTGTGTGATCGGCCAATGCATCTATTTGGACTTCGAGTTTGGCATTTTAAAAAATAGTAGCATTTGGCATCGATTTATCTTTTATTCGCTACTTATATACAGGGTGGGCCAAAAGAAGTCATCCATCCATCCATTTTCACGCTACAAAAGTAAAAGAAACTGAAAACTTAAAAAAATACCCAAATTTGGGAATTTTTGGCTGCTTAATAGCTCCGTTGCTATACTAGTTGTACAAAAACGCTTTACAGACCAAAATTATGGGAAATTTTATCTGCTATAAGTTTATACTAGTATGCCAAAGGCACGAAAATATGGGCAGATTATAACGAAGGATTTTGTTATATTAAAATGAAAAAGATCAATTTTAAAAATATTTTCCCTGACCGGTTTTGAAATTCCCTGACTTTCCCTGGCCAAATTTTTGTTCCCTGACTTTCCAGTCGAGTGGCAACTATGCATTTACGAATTGTCGTATAAAGCAGTGTGTATGCAAATAGGTGTAAATCTCGATAAAAATCCAGATTTCCAAAAAGTGGTCTAGATAAAAAATAATTGATCTTTTTTTTAAAAACGAACATAAAATTTGATATCAGATCAAAAAAATTGATCTCAGATCAAAAAAAGATTGATCTTTTTTAAAAACGAATTCGACATGAGATCAAATCTGGAAATTAAAAACGAATTCGACAATAGATATAGAGGTGTAAAAAAGGCAGCAATGTCATCACACAGTCCTCTCTTCCATGCTCACTGCAAATTTGTACCTATGAAATCTTTTAATTGGTGTGAGTGAACACCATTTTGAAATCTTGATTTTTTTTGCCGAAATCCGAGATTCGTTGAAAACAAAGTGGGTAATACTAAATTTATGGATAATGAGTCTCAGTATACAAGATTTTATTTATTGAGTTCTTAGCAATTTTTTATTTTGTTTTATTCACACATGTGTTTATATATACAAAATTAATGCTTATTAATAATTTTGAATATATTTTTGGGAAACTTGCGTCCATTGACAACATAAGTAGAAGGTGTTTCACTGGCATTCTTAGTAAGGTCATTACACGAACTGTAATTGATTGGAAACATAAAGAACAAATCTATATAATATCTCAGAAGTTTTTCTCTATTGTTGGTAAATAATTTAAATTCATTTAAATACAAACAAAATTTCTTTTAATTAATATTCATTACCTAATAAAACTAACAACATTGTCCCCTACAGTTGGCTTACGCGTTAAAAGTAATGCTGACAAATATCTGGGGGATTTGCTTTTTTCAGCATAATAAGTCCCCAACTGTTATAATCTGTGTCCAATATGTAGGTGTTATAAATACCCTCATCTTTAATGGAAAAATCACAAAATTATGTTTCTTTTTTTAATTAATTGTTTTCGTATACAAATATCTTCTGTTTGCATCCAATGAGCCGGTATATCGAATTGCGGAATCAACCAAGTTATGTTTCCCTGAAGCTTTTCTTTTAAGGGACCCTCAGCGTAAATGTAGGTGAAATCCATGGTGACCTGTTTTTAAGGAATAAATTCAAGAAATCTATGTAAACAATATAATTTCATTTTAAATTATATAATTTTATTTTTTTAAACACCTTCCTTTCAATTCAATGGGCCGTCACACACGAGCAGATATCTGCCGGTAGCAAAATCGTATACCTGAAATGATTTTGATTGTGGTAGTACCTCCTTAACTGACGAAACGCGAAACAACAACAATTTTGAACTAAAATGTGTATTTGTTTTCTGCCTTGTTCTGCCGTTCAAATCGGGCAGAAAATCTTCTGCCGTTTCTTTCAAACGACCTCAGTCCCCTAGCCCAGTGATGGCGAACCAATGGCACGCGTGCCATTAGTGGCACGCAAGGGAATAAAATGGCCACAACATGAATTGAGAAATCCGATTACACCTTTGAGCGGTAGCATCACTTTTCTCCATCACCATCGAGTTTAGTTTTTGTTGTTTTTGCAGCTCTTTTGTTAAGTCAACAAAGGGCACATGCAGCAGAACGAAATCCGGTCTCGTTCGATATGGAATCAAAAATTTGTTGAAACAAGAGTTGGAATCAATAAAACTCGAAAATCTTCCAGGCAACAGGACCGTTCTTTTATTAACTATCGTTGACAATTGTAAACGATTGTTAACTATTTGTCATTCCAAAATGCAAAAAAGTTGCGATTTGCAACTATTTCCAACTCATGTCCTTGATATGAATTGAGATTGTTGATTTTTCAAAGTCAAAATTCGTTAAGAATTCAAATCAAAATTCAAACATTTTGTATTTATTTTAGTGGTGATTAAAAAATTAAAATGGATTAACAGTGACTAAAAACATGATTTTATGCAACGATAATTCAAATAGAATTATTTTCGATGGCAAAATCTGTATTTTATTAAGTATTCATTTGGAGAAGAACGTTGATTTTTTTTGTTAATATTTGTTTGACAGGTTAACAATGTCTAACAACAAACCGTTCCAAAATAAAATCGTATCAATCCCAACAAAGTCTAACAATGACACTTTAACCAAAAAATTTGACACAACAACGATAGTTAACGATAGTTAATAAAAGAACGCCCTTAATACGACGAATAATGCCAGTTCCAAATGGATACTTGGGATTCATTTCCCGACTGTTCGAAAGAGCCGGTTTGACGATATTTTCATCTATTTATGCGGTTGAGTCCTCATTTTTATGAATTGAAAATCATTAAAAAGTCTCTTGTAGCGAGTTTCATTCCAATTTTAAAGATTTGATCTCAAAATTCAGATTTGCTCTTTTCAATGAAACTTGTTTCACGATTTAATTGTAGTATTCCTAATTATCTGATGAGAACACACAGTATTTTGACGATACACAAAAACATCTATGCACAGTTGTTGATTCACTCAAAATGCTATTTTGGTATTTTCTGACTTAACAAACATTTTTTATTACTGTTTTGTTTCTTTTACGAATATTTGTTAATTTTATTGCTAAACAAAGGCTGGCACAAGTTTACAACAAACAACAAATAACAAAATATTTTCCATTTGACGTTTGACCGAAGACTATTTACATTTACATATATGTGCACTCAGATCAAATCTGCCACCCCATCAGAGATCAAATCTTTTGTGTTGAGATTTGATCTAGATTTGCTCTTTTTCTTGCAATGAAACTCTCAAAACTGAAAAAGATCAAATCTTTTGACAGAACGAGCAAATCTTTTCTTCAATGAAACTCGATATTAGTAACCGTTTTGTCAGATGATTTCAGTTAAACTAGGATTTAGCTTAAAGTGACGAAATACAGCCCTGATTAATAAACTATTTGACATCCAGTTTGCAACAATAGAAGTAGGTTTACTAATTAAATGCTGCGTATTGTAAATTTTTTTTTAGCAGTTTAGAAAACTATGTTGTCACGCCAAATGCACTCCAAACAATATTTTTTTTAAATGGCACGAGACTCTTAGAAGGTTCGCCATCCATGAGCCTATAAAACCAGTTTTCTGCCGGCATATATATGCTCGTGTGTGATCGGCCAATGCATCTATTTGGACTTCGAGTTTGGCATTTTAAAAAATAGTAGCATTTGACATCGATTTATCTTTTATTCGCTACTTATATACAGGGTGGGCCAAAAGAAGTCATCCATCCATCCATTTTCACGCTATAAAAGTAAAAGAAACTGAAAACTTAAAAAAATACCCAAATTTGGGAATTTTTGGCTGCTTAATAGCTGCGTTGCTATACTAGTTGTACAAAAACGCTTTACAGACCAAAATTATGGGAAATTTTATCTGCTATAAGTTTATACTAGTATGCCAAAGGCACGAAAGTATGGGCAGATTATAACGAAGGATTTTGTTATATTAAAATGAAAAAGATCAACTTTAAAAATATTTTCCCTGACCGGTTTTGAAATTCCCTGACTTTCCCTGGCCAAATTTTTGTTCCCTGACTTTCCAGTCGAGTGGCAACTATGCATTTACGAATTGTCGTATAAAGCAGTGTGTATGCAAATAGGTGTAAATCTCGATAAAAATCCAGATTTCCAAAAAGTGGTCTAGATAAAAAATAATTGATCTTTTTTTTAAAAACGAACATAAAATTTGATATCAGATCAAAAAAATTGATCTCAGATCAAAAAAAGATTGATCTTTTTTAAAAACGAATTCGACATGAGATCAAATCTGGAAATTAAAAACAAATTCGACAATAGATATAGAGGTGTAAAAAAGGCAGCAATGTCATCACACAGTCCTCTCTTCCATGCTCACTGCAAATTTGTACCTATGAAAACTTTTAATTGGTGTGAGTGAACACCATTTTGAAATCTTGATTTTTTTTGCCGAAATCCGAGATTCGTTGAAAACAAAGTGGGTAATACTAAATTTCTCAGTATACAAGATTTTATTTATTGAGTTCTTAGCAATTTTTTATTTTGTTTTATTCAAACACATAATAATTATTTTGAATATATTTTTGGGAAACTTGCGTCCATTGACAACATAAGTAGAAGGTGTTTCACTGGCATTCTCAGTAAGGTCATTACACGAACTGTAATTGATTGGAAACATAAAGAACAAATCTATATAATATCTCAGAAGTTTTTCTCTATTGTTGGAAAATAATTTAAATTCATTTAAATACAAAAAAAATTTTTTTTAATTAATATTGATTACCTAATAAAACTAACAACATTGTCCCCTAAAGTTGGCTTACGCGATAAAAGTAAGGCTGACAAATATCTGGGGGATTTACAAAAAAAATTTTTTTTAATTAATATTGATTACCTAATAAAACTAACAACATTGTCCCCTAAAGTTGGCTTACGCGATAAAAGTAAGGCTGACAAATATCTGGGGGATTTGCTTTTTTCAGCATAATAAGTCCCCAACTGTTATAATCTGTGTCCAATATGTAGGTGTTATAAATACCCTCATCTTTAATGGAAAAATCACAAAATTATGTTTCTTTTTTTAATTAATTGTTTTCGTATACAAATATCTTCTGTTTGCATCCAATGAGCCGGTATATCGAATTGCGGAATCAACCAAGTTATGTTTCCCTGAAGCTTTTCTTTTAAGGGACCCTCAGCGTAAATGTAGGTGAAATCCATGGTGACCTGTTTTTAAGGAATAAATTCAAGAAATCTATGTAAGCAATATAATTTCATTTTAAATTATATAATTTTATTTTTTTAAACACCTTCCTTTCAATTCAATGGGCCGTCACACACGAGCAGATATCTGCCGGTAGCAAAATCGTATACCTGAAATGATTTTGATTGTGGAAGTACCTCCTTAACTGACGAAACGCGAAACAACAACAATTCTGAACTAAAATGTGTATTTGTTTTCTGCCTTGTTCTGCCGTTCAAATCGGGCAGAAAATCTTCTGCCGTTTCTTTCAAACGACATCAGTCCCCTAGCCCAGTGATGGCGAACCAATGGCACGCGTGCCATTAGTGGCACGCAAGGGAATAAAATGGCCACAACATGAATTGAGAAATCCGATTACACCTTTGAGCGGTAGCATCACTTTTCTCCATCACCATCGAGTTTAGTTTTTGTTGTTTTTGCAGCTCTTTTGTTAAGTCAACAAAGGGCACATGCAGCTGAACGAAATCCGGTCTAGTTCGATATGGAATCAAAAATTTGTTGAAACAAGAGTTGGAATCAATAGAACTCGAAAATCTTCCAGGCCGTTCTTTTATTAACTATCGTTGACAATTTTTAACGATTGTTAACTATTTGTCATTCCAAAATGCAAAAAAGTTGCGATTTGCAACTATTTCCAACTCATGTCCTTGATATGAATTGAGATTGTTGATTTTTCAAAGTCAAAATTCGTTAAGAATTCAAATCAAAATTCAAACATTTTGTATTTATTTACATACACAAAAACATCTATGCACAGTTGTTGATTCACTCAAAATGCTATTTTGGTATTTTCTGACTTAACAAACATTTTTTATTACTGTTTTGTTTCTTTTACGAATATTTGTTAATTTTATTGCTAAACAAAGGCTGGCACAAGTTTACAACAAACAACAAATAACAAAACATTTTCCATTTGACGTTTGACCGAAGACTATTTACATTTACATATATGTGCACTCAGATCAAATCTGCCACCCCATCAGAGATCAAATCTTTTGTGTTGAGATTTGATCTAGATTTGCTCTTTTTCTTGCAATGAAACTCTCAAAACTGAAAAAGATCAAATCTTTTGACAGAACGAGCAAATCTTTTCTTCAATGAAACTCGATATTAGTAACCGTTTTGTCAGATGATTTCAGTTAAACTAGGATTTAGCTTAAAGTGACAAAATACAGCCCTGATTAATAAACTATTTGACATCCAGTTTGCAACAATAGAAGTATGTTTACTAATGAAATGCTGCGTATTGTACAAATTTTTTTTTAGCAGTTTAGAAAACTAAATTGGCACGCCAAATGCACTCCAAACAATATTTTTTTTAAATGGCACGAGACTCTTAGAAGCTTCGCCATCCATGAGCCTATAAAACCAGTTTTCTGCCGGCAGATATATGCTCGTGTGGGATCGGCCTATTGCATCTATTTGGACTTCGAGTTTGGCATTTTAAAAAATAGTAGCATTTGGCATCGATTTATCTTTTATTCGCTACTTATATACAGGGTGGGCCAAAAGAAGTCATCCATCCATCCATTTTCACGCTATAAAAGTAAAAGAAACTGAAAACTTAAAAAAATACCCAAATTTGGGAATTTTTGGCTGCTTAATAGCTCCGTTGCTATACTAGTTGTACAAAAACGCTTTACAGACCAAAATTATGGGAAATTTTATCTGCTATAAGTTTATACTAGTATGCCAAAGGCACGAAAGTATGGGCAGATTATAACGAAAGATTTTGTTATATTAAAATGAAAAAGATCAACTTTAAAAATATTTTCCCTGACCGGTTTTGAAATTCCCTGACTTTCCCTGGCCAAATTTTTGTTCCCTGACTTTCCAGTCGAGTGGCAACTATGCATTTACGAATTGTCGTATAAAGCAGTGTGTATGTATAGGTGTAAATCTCGATAAAAATCCAGATTTCCAAAAAGTGGTCTAGATAAAAAATAATTGATCTTTTTTTTAAAAACGAACATAAAATTTGATATCAGATCAAAAAAATTGATCTCAGATCAAAAAAAGATTGATCTTTTTTAAAAACGAATTCGACATGAGATCAAATCTGGAAATTAAAAACAAATTCGACAATAGATATAGAGGTGTAAAAAAGGCAGCAATGTCATCACACAGTCCTCTCTTCCATGCTCACTGCAAATTTGTACCTATGAAAACTTTTAATTGGTGTGAGTGAACACCATTTTGAAATCTTGATTTTTTTTGCCGAAATCCGAGATTCGTTGAAAACAAAGTGGGTAATACTAAATTTCTCAGTATACAAGATTTTATTTATTGAGTTCTTAGCAATTTTTTATTTTGTTTTATTCAAACACATAATAATTATTTTGAATATATTTTTGGGAAACTTGCGTCCATTGACAACATAAGTAGAAGGTGTTTCACTGGCATTCTCAGTAAGGTCATTACACGAACTGTAATTGATTGGAAACATAAAGAACAAATCTATATAATATCTCAGAAGTTTTTCTCTATTGTTGGAAAATAATTTAAATTCATTTAAATACAAAAAAAATTTTTTTTAATTAATATTGATTACCTAATAAAACTAACAACATTGTCCCCTAAAGTTGGCTTACGCGATAAAAGTAAGGCTGACAAATATCTGGGGGATTTGCTTTTTTCAGCATAATAAGTCCCCAACTGTTATAATCTGTGTCCAATATGTAGGTGTTATAAATACCCTCATCTTTAATGGAAAAATCACAAAATTATGTTTCTTTTTTTAATTAATTGTTTTCGTATACAAATATCTTCTGTTTGCATCCAATGAGCCGGTATATCGAATTGCGGAATCAACCAAGTTATGTTTCCCTGAAGCTTTTCTTTTAAGGGACCCTCAGCGTAAATGTAGGTGAAATCCATGGTGACCTGTTTTTAAGGAATAAATTCAAGAAATCTATGTAAGCAATATAATTTCATTTTAAATTATATAATTTTATTTTTTTACACACCTTCCTTTCAATTCAATGGGCCGTCACACACGAGCAGATATCTGCCGGTAGCAAAATCGTATACCTGAAATGATTTTGATTGTGGAAGTACCTCCTTAACTGACGAAACTCGAAACAACAACAATTCTGAACTAAAATGTGTATTTGTTTTCTGCCTTGTTCTGCCGTTCAAATCGGGCAGAAAATCTTCTGCCGTTTCTTTCAAACGACATCAGTCCCCTAGCCCAGTGATGGCGAACCAATGGCACGCGTGCCATTAGTGGCACGCAAGGGAATAAAATGGCCACAACATGAATTGAGAAATCCGATTACACCTTTGAGCGGTAGCATCACTTTTCTCCATCACCATCGAGTTTAGTTTTTGTTGTTTTTGCAGCTCTTTTGTTAAGTCAACAAAGGGCACATGCAGCTGAACGAAATCCGGTCTAGTTCGATATGGAATCAAAAATTTGTTGAAACAAGAGTTGGAATCAATAGAACTCGAAAATCTTCCAGGCAACTGGGCCGTTCTTTTATTAACTATCGTTGACAATTTTTAACGATTGTTAACTATTTGTCATTCCAAAATGCAAAAAAGTTGCGATTTGCAACTATTTCCAACTCATGTCCTTGATATGAATTGAGATTGTTGATTTTTCAAAGTCAAAATTCGTTAAGAATTCAAATCAAAATTCAAACATTTTGTATTTATTTACATACACAAAAACATCTATGCACAGTTGTTGATTCACTCAAAATGCTATTTTGGTATTTTCTGACTTAACAAACATTTTTTATTACTGTTTTGTTTCTTTTACGAATATTTGTTAATTTTATTGCTAAACAAAGGCTGGCACAAGTTTACAACAAACAACAAATAACAAAACATTTTCCATTTGACGTTTGACCGAAGACTATTTACATTTACATATATGTGCACTCAGATCAAATCTGCCACCCCATCAGAGATCAAATCTTTTGTGTTGAGATTTGATCTAGATTTGCTCTTTTTCTTGCAATGAAACTCTCAAAACTGAAAAAGATCAAATCTTTTGACAGAACGAGCAAATCTTTTCTTCAATGAAACTCGATATTAGTAACCGTTTTGTCAGATGATTTCAGTTAAACTAGGATTTAGCTTAAAGTGACAAAATACAGCCCTGATTAATAAACTATTTGACATCCAGTTTGCAACAATAGAAGTATGTTTACTAATGAAATGCTGCGTATTGTACAAATTTTTTTTTAGCAGTTTAGAAAACTAAATTGGCACGCCAAATGCACTCCAAACAATATTTTTTTTAAATGGCACGAGACTCTTAGAAGCTTCGCCATCCATGAGCCTATAAAACCAGTTTTCTGCCGGCAGATATATGCTCGTGTGTGATCGGCCAATGCGCCAATTTGGACTTCGAGTTTGGCATTTTAAAAAATAGTAGCATTTGGAATCGATTTATCTTTTATTCGCTACTTATATACGGGGTGGGCCAAAAGAAGTCACCCATCCATCCATTTTCGCGCTATAAAAGTAAAAGAAACTGAAAACTTAAAAAAATACCCAAATTTTTGAATTTTTGGCTGCTTAATAGCTCCGTTGCTATACTAGTTGTACAAAAACGCTTTACAGACCAAAATTATGGAAAATTTTATCTGCTATAAGTTTATACGAGTATGCCAAAGGCACGAAAGTATGGGCAGAGTATAACTAAGGATTTTATTATTTTAAAATGAAAAAGATCAATTTTAAAAATATTTTCCCTGACCGGTTTTGAAATTCCCTGACTTTCCCTGGCCAAATTTTTGTTCCCTGACTTTCCAGTCGAGTGGCAACTATGCATTTACGAATTGTCGTATAAAGCAGTGTGTATGCAAATAGGTGTAAATCTCGAAAAAAATCCAGATTTCCAAAAAGTGGTCTAGATAAAAAATAATTGATCTTTTTTTAAAAACGAACATAAAATTTGATATCAGATCAAAAAAATTGATCTCAGATCAAAAAAAGATTGATCTTTTTTAAAAACGAATTCGACATGAGATCAAATCTGGAAATTAAAAACGAATTCGACAATAGATATAGAGGTGTAAAAAAGGCAGCAATGTTATCTCACACAGTCCTCTCTTCCATGCTCACTGCAAATTTGTACCTATGAAATCTTTTAATTGGTGTGAGTGAACACCATTTTGAAATCTTGATTTTTTTTTGCCGAAATCCGAGATTCGGTGAAAACAAAGTGGGTAATACTAAATTTATGGATAATGCGTCTCAGTATACAAGATTTTATTTATTGAGTTCTTAGCAATTTTTTATTTTGTTTTATTCAAACACGTGTGTTTATATATACAAAATTAATGCTTATTAATAATTTTAAATATATTTTTGGGAAACTTGCGTCCATTGACAACATAAGTAAAAGCTGTTTCACTGGCATTCTCAGTAAGGTCATTACACGAACTGTAATTGATTGGAAACATAAAGAACAAATCTATATAATATCTCGAAATTTTGTCTCTATTGTTGGAAAATTATTTAAATTCATTTAAATACAAAAAAAAATTCTTTTAATTAACATTCATTACCTAATAAAACTAACAACATTGTCCCCTACAGTTGGCTTACGCGATAAAAGTAAGGCTGACAAATATCTGGGGGATTTGGTTTTTTCAGCATAATAGGTCCCCAACTGTTATAATCTGTGTCCAATATGTAGGTGTTATAAATACCCTCATCTTTAATGGAAAAATCACAAAATTAGGTTTCTTTTTTTAATTAATTGTTTTCGTATACAAATATCTTCTGTTTGCATCCAATGAGCGTATATCGAATTGCGGAATCAACCAAGTTATGTTTCCCTGAAGCTTTTCTTTTAAGGGACCCTCAGCGTAAATGTAGGTGAAATCCATGGTGACCTGTTTTTAAGGAATAAATTCAAGAAATCTATGTAAACAATATAATTTCATTTTAAATTATATAATTTAATTTTTTCAAACACCTTCCTTTCAATTCAATGGGCCGTCACACACGAGCAGATATCTGCCGGCAGCAAAATCGTATGCATGAAATGATTTCGATTGTGAAAGTACCTCCTTAACTGCATTGTATATGAATTGCTATAGTACTATCATGGTGACCGGTGGACGGTGGCGTTCCAAGCGGCTCTAGGGAAAAAGATTACTCGGTAAATTGAAGAGGCGAACAAAGAGTTCATATACAATGGCGGTTCTTTTACAAAGAGAATTCTCAGAGAAACTCGCTGAATTGTACTTTATTTATAAGTAATTTATGAGGGGTAGGTTAAGAAAAAATTTGTTGATATGCAGTTCATATACAATGTTTACATGAATACATTTATCTGATGTTGGAGTTGTTTTCGTACATTATTATATACAATGTTCTGCCCTATATTCTTTGGGCAGATGAACGATGTTTGTTTTTGTTTTTTTTTTTTTTGCGAAGGTTGCGGTTGCTGTGCTGTGCATTGTATACATTGCATATACATTACTACACGGAAGTAGGTTTGGTTAGTTCTATGTATGCATGTCAAACGATATTTTCCAGATGATCATCATTGTATCCACTGTATGCATTGTATATAAACTGCCTTGCTAATAAGAAATACACTGCTAATAAGCATTGTATATGAATTACTATAGTACTATCATGGTGACTTTTGGACAGTTTTTCAGTTTGCCAGTTTATATACAATGCTAATAAGAAAATATAGTAGCAGCCAATAAAGTAAGTATGTGTAGGTGTATTTATGAATAATCCAATAATTTGGTATAGGAAAAGCACTTGTAAAATTTGTGTTTTGTGAGTTTTGGCGGTTGTTTGGAAATTATTTTTAATAATCAATTTTTCATTAAATTTGAATATATAAATAACTAAATTGCGTTGTGTTGTGGCAAAAGGAAGCCATAAAAGTTTATTGAAAGTTTATTGGTAGTATTTGTTTGTAAAAAAAAACATTAAATTGTATTTTTAACTTAGTGTGTTTGTGTTGTGTTAAGTGTAAGGTAAGATTGTTATTTATTTATTTTGTTTAGGAAAATATTTATTATTTATTTTTATTATTATTTTTATATTTATTTTTATATTTATATTAATTATATATAAGTAAGTGCTATTTATAAAAATTAAATTTAAATTAAGTATTAAAAAATATTTTGTAATGAGGAATAGGCCTGCTGGGGACAACTAAAAAACGCATTTTGTATTTTACCTCTTGGGTGATGCGGAAAAAAAACATTTTTTTTAAATAAAAAAATTTGAAAAAGTTCAAAATTTTTTTTTTTAAGTATGTCATTATAAGGAAATCTGCAGTTTTCATCTGGGAAACTTATTCGAAAAAATTTGAATCAACCCGTTTTCAAATTATTTCGAAAACCAATTTTTTTTTAGAAAATTGAATAAAAAAAGTTTTCAAAAATTTTGAAATGCAATGTTAATTGAATTATAAATGACTTTCTGTGTGAAATTGGGATAATAGTTTACGATAAAACCGCATTTGAAAAAACCGGTTCTATGAGAGGTACCGTTATAGAACAAATTTCGAAAAATTCATTCAAACTGAAAGATGTATTGTTGTAAAAAAATAGCATCCTGAAAGTTTGATCAAAATCGTTGGAACCATTTTCCATAAAATCTAACTTTTTGTTAAACGGCAAATAAAGTTCATTTTTGACCTAGAGCAAAAATGAGAAATACCCCCCGAGATACTACCTAATAAATACTAAATACCAAGTTTGAACCAAATCGGCCCATCCGTTTAGGCTGTAGAGCACCGAATAGCCAGACATTTTTCGAACCAACTTTTTTCGACTTCTCTATCATCGTAATATCATGTTTGATTATTATCTCAATTTTTTTTTATAGTAGGTACCTATAACCGCAAGTAAAAAACCATCTGAAATCTGTCATAATTGAAATCCGACATCTGGGATAGTTTAAACATTTTTTTAACGAAAAGCCGCCGCAGACGAACATTTTAAAAAAAGAATCACTAAAATCGGCCCACTTTTTAATTTTCTACAGCCAAAAACCCACCGCGATATAAAAATAAGATTTGCATTAACTATGAATTTCCTACCCGCGAGCAAATGGTAGGTCAGTTATTTCATACAAAGCCACAAAAAAACAAAAATCATTACTACCTGCAGTCTATATCAATTTCCAAACAAAAAAATATGAATGTATCTCCATGCATAGTTTTCACTAAATTTGTGTACCTATCTGCATTGAAAGCAAAATTCATACCAAAATCCATTCAATAAATCCAGCAAGAATTAAGTTTGTGTTAAATTTCTAAGAATGTATGAGTACATTTTTTTGAAAACGACAACGTTCAATTTATAGGTAGCAAATAAACCCAAATTGAATATCTTAAAAAAAACCACTTCAAAAGGCTGGCCAATGACATATTGTACATGTATTGCATATAAAAAAAATGTAAGCAACGATGTTGGATCGTGTATGAATCCTAACAAAAGTCTATATACAAATCACTTCAAAAGTCTGATCAATGACATTAATCATATACAAAACAATGTATATACAAATGTATTGCATATACCAAAAAAATGTAAGCAACATCATCAACATCAAGTTTATTCATCTCACCTTCTTAAGCATCTTTTTTTTAAATTGCTTATAAGTCAACGAAATTGTATAATTCAAAGAGATTTCCTCTTAAAATTCATTCCAACAAAATGCATGTTCATCAGGCAAGTTGATTCAGCAGTAATGTAAGCACAGAGCATAACGCTTATAAAAATGCTCTTATTTCTCTCTTTTCTCAAATAAAATATGCCTACACTAGCACTCCAAGCGGTTCTAGGGAAAAAGATTTTTTCTCGTCTCATAATAGTACTATAGCAGTTTATATACAATGGCCTCACATTGTCACATTGCACATGCGCAGGAAACTAAGCACAAAGCATAACACTAAAAACCATGCTCTTAATTCTCTCTCACTCAAATAAAATGTCCTACACTAGCACTCCAAGCGGCTCTAGGGAAAAAGATTTTTTCTCGTCTCATGATAGTACTATAGGCAATGTATATACAATGCTTAACTGACGAAACGCGAAACAACAACAATTCTGAACTAAAATGTGTATTTGTTTTCTGCCTTGTTCTGCCGTTCAAATCGGGCAGAAAATCTTATGCCGTTTCTTTCAAACGGCCTCAGTCCCCTAGCCCAGTGATGGCGAACCAATGGTACGCGTGCCATTAGTGGCACGCAAGGGAATAAAATGGCAACACACCATGAATTGAGAAATCCGATTATACCTTTGAGCGGTAGCATCACTTTTCTCCATCACCATCGAGTTTAGTTTTTGTTGTTTTTGCAGCTCTTTTGTTAAGTCAACAAAGGGCACATGCAGCTGAACGAAATCCGGTCTAGTTCGATATGGAATCAAAAATTTGTTGACACAAGAGTTGGAATCAATAGAACTCGAAAAACTTCCAGGCAACTGGGCCGTTCTTTTATTAACTATCGTTGACAATTGTTAACGATTGTTAACTATTTGTCATTCCAAAATGCAAAAAAGTTGCGATTTGCAACTATTTCCAACTCATGTCCTTGATATGAATTGAGATTGTTTATTTGTCAAAGTCAAAATTCGTTTAGAATTCAAATCAAAATTCAAAATTCAAACATTTTGTATTTATTTTAGTGGTGATTAAAAAATTAAAATGGATTAACAGTGACTAAAAACATGATTTTATGCAACGATAATTCAAATAGAATTATTTTCGATGACAAAATCTGTATTTTATTAAGTATTCATTTGGAGAAGAACGTTGATTTTTTTTGTTAATATTTGTTTGACAGGTTAACAATGTCTAACAACAAACCGTTCCAAAATAAAATCGTATCAATCCCAACAAAGTCTAACAATGACACTTTAACCAAAAAATTTGACACAACAACGATAGTTAACGATAGTTAATAAAATAACGCCCTTAATACGACGAATAATGCCAGTTCCAAATGGATACTTGGGATTCATTTCCCGACATATGCAGCTGTTCGAAAGAGCCGGTTTGACGATATTTTCATCTATTTATGCGGTTGAGTCCTCATTTTTATGAATTGAAAATCATTAAAAAGTCTCTTATAGCGAGTTTCATTCCAATTTTAAAGTTTTGATCTCAAAACTCAGATTTGCTCTTTTCAATGAAACTTGTTTCACGATTTAATTGTAGTATTGCTAATTATCTGATGAGAACACACAGTATTTTGACGACACACAAAAACATCTATGCACAGTTGTTGATTCACTCAAAATGCTATTTTGGTATTTTCTGACTTAACAAACATTTTTTATTACTGTTTTGTTTCTTTTACGAATATTTGTTAATTTTATTGCTAAACAAAGGCTGGCACAAGTTTACAACAAACAACAAATAACAAAACATTTTCCATTTGACGTTTGACCGAAGACTATTTACATTTACATATATGTGCACTCAGATCAAATCTGCCACCCCATCAGAGATCAAATCTTTTGTGTTGAGATTTGATCTAGATTTGCTCTTTTTCTTGCAATGAAACTCTCAAAACTGAAAAAGATCAAATCTTTTGACAGAAAGAGCAAATCTTTTCTTCAATGAAACTCGATATTAGTAACCGTTTTGTCAGATGATTTCAGTTTAACTAGGATTTAGCTTAAAGTGACAAAATACAGCCCTGATTAATAAACTATTTGACATCCAGTTCGCAACAATAGAAGTATGTTTACTAATGAAATGCTGCGTATTGTACAAATTTTTTTTAGCAGTTTAGAAAACTATATTGTCACGCCAAATGCACTCCAAACAATATTTTTTTTAAATGGCACGAGACTCTTAGAAGCTTCGCCATCCATGAGCCTATAAAACCAGTTTTCTGCCGGCAGATATATGCTCGTGTGTGATCGGCCAATGCATCTATTTGGACTTCGAGTTTGGCATTTTAAAAAATAGTAGCATTTGGAATCGATTTATCTTTTATTCGCTACTTATATACAGGGTGGGCCAAAAGAAGTCATCCATCCATCCATTTTATTAATAATTTTAAATATATTTTTGGGAAACTTGCGTCCATTGACAACATAAGTAAAAGGTGTTTCACTGGCATTCTCAATAAGGTCATTACACGAACTGTAATTGATTGGAAACATAAAGAACAAATCTATATCATATCTCGGAAGTTTTTCTCTATTGTTGGAAAATAATTTAAATTCATTTAAATACAAAAAAAATTTCTTTTAATTAATATTCATTACCTAATAAAACTAACAACATTGTCCCCTACAGTTGGCTTACGCGTTAAAAGTAATGCTGACAAATATCTGGGGGATTTGCTTTTTTCAGCATAATAAGTCCCCAACTGTTATAATCTGTGTCCAATATGTAGGTGTTATAAATACCCTCATCTTTAATGGAAAAATCACAAAATTATGTTTCTTTTTTTAATTAATTGTTTTCGTATACAAATATCTTCTGTTTGCATCCAATGAGCCGGTATATCGAATTGCGGAATCAACCAAGTTATGTTTCCCTGAAGCTTTTCTTTTAAGGGACCCTCAGCGTAAATGTAGGTGAAATCCATGGTGACCTGTTTTTAAGGAATAAATTCAAGAAATCTATGTAAACAATATAATTTCATTTTAAATTATATAATTTTATTTTTTTAAACACCTTCCTTTCAAATCTTTTGACAGAAAGAGCAAATCTTTTCTTCAATGAAACTCGATATTAGTAACCGTTTTGTCAGATGATTTCAGTTTAACTAGGATTTAGCTTAAAGTGACGAAATACAGCCCTGATTAATAAACTATTTGACATCCAGTTTGCAACAATAGAAGTATGTTTACTAATGAAATGCTGCGTATTGTAAAAATTTTTTTTTAGCAGTTTAGAAAACTATGTTGTCACGCCAAATGCACTCCAAACAATATTTTTTTTTAAATGGCACGAGACTCTTAAAAGGTTCGCCATCCATGAGCCTATAAAACCAGTTTTCTGCCGGCAGATATATGCTCGTGTGGGATCGGCCTATTGCATCTATTTGGACTTCGAGTTTGGCATTTTAAAAAATAGTAGCATTTGGCATCGATTTATCTTTTATTCGCTACTTATATACAGGGTGGGCCAAAAGAAGTCATCCATCCATCCATTTTCACGCTATAAAAGTAAAAGAAACTGAAAACTTAAAAAAATACCCAAATTTGGGATTTTTTGGCTGCTTAATAGCTCCGTTGCTATACTAGTTGTACAAAAACGCTTTACAGACCAAAATTATGGGAAATTTTATCTGGTATAAGTTTATACGAGTATGCCAAAGGCACGAAAGTATGGGCAGAGTATAACTAAGGATTTTATTATTTTAAAATGAAAAAGATCAATTTTAAAAAATATTTTCCCTGACCGGTTTTGAAATTCCCTGACTTTCCCTGGCCAAATTTTTGTTCCCTGACTTTCCAGTCGAGTGGCAACTATGCATTTACTAATTGTCGTATAAAGCAGTGTGTATGCAAATAGGTGTAAATCTCGATAAAACATTTTTTATTACTGTTTTGTTTCTTTTACGAATATTTGTTAATTTTATTACTAAACAAAGGCTGGCACAAGTTTACAACAAACAACAAATAACAAAACATTTTCCATTTGACGTTTGACCGAAGACTATTTACATTTACATATATGTGCACTCAGATCAAATCTGCCACCCCATCAGAGATCAAATCTTTTGTGTTGAGATTTGATCTAGATTTGCTCTTTTTCTTGCAATGAAACTCTCAAAACTGAAAAAGATCAAATCTTTTGACAGAAAGAGCAAATCTTTTCTTCAATGAAACTCGATATTAGTAACCGTTTTGTCAGATGATTTCAGTTTAACTAGGATTTAGCTTAAAGTGACAAAATACAGCCCTGATTAATAAACTATTTGACATCCAGTTCGCAACAATAGAAGTATGTTTACTAATGAAATGCTGCGTATTGTACAAATTTTTTTTAGCAGTTTAGAAAACTATATTGTCACGCCAAATGCACTCCAAACAATATTTTTTTTAAATGGCACGAGACTCTTAGAAGCTTCGCCATCCATGAGCCTATAAAACCAGTTTTCTGCCGGCAGATATATGCTCGTGTGTGATCGGCCAATGCATCTATTTGGACTTCGAGTTTGGCATTTTAAAAAATAGTAGCATTTGGAATCGATTTATCTTTTATTCGCTACTTATATACAGGGTGGGCCAAAAGAAGTCATCCATCCATCCATTTTATTAATAATTTTAAATATATTTTTGGGAAACTTGCGTCCATTGACAACATAAGTAAAAGGTGTTTCACTGGCATTCTCAATAAGGTCATTACACGAACTGTAATTGATTGGAAACATAAAGAACAAATCTATATCATATCTCGGAAGTTTTTCTCTATTGTTGGAAAATAATTTAAATTCATTTAAATACAAAAAAAATTTCTTTTAATTAATATTCATTACCTAATAAAACTAACAACATTGTCCCCTACAGTTGGCTTACGCGTTAAAAGTAATGCTGACAAATATCTGGGGGATTTGCTTTTTTCAGCATAATAAGTCCCCAACTGTTATAATCTGTGTCCAATATGTAGGTGTTATAAATACCCTCATCTTTAATGGAAAAATCACAAAATTATGTTTCTTTTTTTAATTAATTGTTTTCGTATACAAATATCTTCTGTTTGCATCCAATGAGCCGGTATATCGAATTGCGGAATCAACCAAGTTATGTTTCCCTGAAGCTTTTCTTTTAAGGGACCCTCAGCGTAAATGTAGGTGAAATCCATGGTGACCTGTTTTTAAGGAATAAATTCAAGAAATCTATGTAAACAATATAATTTCATTTTAAATTATATAATTTTATTTTTTTAAACACCTTCCTTTCAAATCTTTTGACAGAAAGAGCAAATCTTTTCTTCAATGAAACTCGATATTAGTAACCGTTTTGTCAGATGATTTCAGTTTAACTAGGATTTAGCTTAAAGTGACGAAATACAGCCCTGATTAATAAACTATTTGACATCCAGTTTGCAACAATAGAAGTATGTTTACTAATGAAATGCTGCGTATTGTAAAAATTTTTTTTTAGCAGTTTAGAAAACTATGTTGTCACGCCAAATGCACTCCAAACAATATTTTTTTTTAAATGGCACGAGACTCTTAAAAGGTTCGCCATCCATGAGCCTATAAAACCAGTTTTCTGCCGGCAGATATATGCTCGTGTGGGATCGGCCTATTGCATCTATTTGGACTTCGAGTTTGGCATTTTAAAAAATAGTAGCATTTGGCATCGATTTATCTTTTATTCGCTACTTATATACAGGGTGGGCCAAAAGAAGTCATCCATCCATCCATTTTCACGCTATAAAAGTAAAAGAAACTGAAAACTTAAAAAAATACCCAAATTTGGGATTTTTTGGCTGCTTAATAGCTCCGTTGCTATACTAGTTGTACAAAAACGCTTTACAGACCAAAATTATGGGAAATTTTATCTGGTATAAGTTTATACGAGTATGCCAAAGGCACGAAAGTATGGGCAGAGTATAACTAAGGATTTTATTATTTTAAAATGAAAAAGATCAATTTTAAAAAATATTTTCCCTGACCGGTTTTGAAATTCCCTGACTTTCCCTGGCCAAATTTTTGTTCCCTGACTTTCCAGTCGAGTGGCAACTATGCATTTACTAATTGTCGTATAAAGCAGTGTGTATGCAAATAGGTGTAAATCTCGATAAAAATCCAGATTTCCAAAAAGTGGTCTAGATAAAAAATAATTGATCTTTTTTTAAAAACGAACCTTAAATTTGATATCAGATGAAAAAAATTGATCTCAGATCAAAAAAAAAATTGATCTTTTTTAAAAACCAATTCGACATGAGATCAAATCTGGAAATTAAAAACGAATTCGACAATAGATCTAGAGGTGTAAAAAAGGCAGCAATGTTATCTCACACAGTCCTCTCTTCCATGCTCACTGCAAATTTGTACCTATGAAATCTTTTAATTGGTGTGAGTGAACACCATTTTGAAATCTTGATTTTTTTTGCCGAAATTCGAGATTTGGTGAAAACAAAGTGGGTTATACTAAATTTATGGATAATGAGTCTCAGTATACAAGATTTTATTTATTGAGTTCTTAGCAATTTTTTTATTTTGTTTTATTCAAACACATGTGTTTATATATACAAAATTAATGCTTATTAATAATTTTAAATATATTTTTGGGAAACTTGCGTCCATTGACAACAGAAGTAAAAGGTGTTTCACTGGCATTCTCAGTAAGGTCATTACACGAACTGTAATTGATTGGAAACATAAAGAACAAATCTATATCATATCTCGGAAGTTTTTCTCTATTGTTGGAAAATAATTTAAATTCATTTAAATACAAAAAAAAAATTTTTTAATTAATACTGATTACCTAATAAAACTAACAAGATTGTCCCCTAAAGTTGGCTTACGCGATAAAAGTAAGGCTGACAAATATCTGGGGGATTTGCTTTTTTCAGCATAATAAGTCCCCAACTGTTATAATCTGTGTCCAATATGTAGGTGTTATAATGGAAAAATCACAAAATTATGTTTCTTTTTTTAATTAATTGTTTTCGTATACAAATATCTTCTGTTTGCATCCAATGAGCCGGTATATCGAATTGCGGAATCATCCAAGTTATGTTTCCCTGAAGCTTTTCTTTTAAGGGACCCTCAACGTAAATGTAAGTGAAATCCATGGTGACCTTTTTTCAAGAAATCTATGTCAACAATTCAATGGGCCGTCAGACACGAGCAGATATCTGCCGGCAGCAAAATCGTATACATGAAATGATTTTGATTGTGGTAGTACCTCTTTAACTGACGAAACGCGAAACAACAACAATTCTGAACTAAAATGTGTATTTGTTTTCTGTCTTGTTTTGGCGTTCAAATCGGGCAGAAAATCTTCTGCCGTTTCTTTCAAACGACCTCAGTCCCCTAGCCCAGTGATGGCGAACCAATGGCACGCGTGCCATTAGTGGCACGCAAGGGAATAAAATGGCCACACCATTAATTATGAAATCCGATTACACCTTTGAGCGGTAGCATTACTTTTCTCCATCACCATCGAGTTTAGTTTTTGTTGTTTTTGCAGCTCTTTTGTTAAGTCAACAAAAGGCACATGCAGCTGAACGAAATCCGGTCTAGTTCGATATGGAATCAAAAATTTGTTGAAACAAGAGTTGGAATCAATAGAACTCGAAAAACTTCCAGGCAACTGGGCCGTTCTTTTATTAACTATCGTTGACAATTGTTAACGATTGTTAACTATTTGTCATTCCAAAATGCCAAAAAGTTGCGATTTGCAATTATTTCCAACTCATGTCCTTGATATGAATTGAGATTGTTGATTTGTCAAAGTCAAAATTCGTTTAGAATTCAAATCAAAATTCAAAATTCAAACATTTTGTATTTATTTTAGTGGTGATTAAAAAATTAAAATGGATTAACAATGACTAAAAACATGATTTTATGCAACGATAATTCAAATAGAATTATTTTCGATGACAAAATCTGTATTTTATTAAGTATTCATTTGGAGAAGAACGTTGATTTTTTTTGTTAATATTTGTTTGACAGGTTAACAATGTCTAACAACAAACCGTTCCAAAATAAAATCGTATCAATCCCAACAAAGTCTAACAATGACACTTTAACCAAAAAATTTGACACAACAACGATAGTTAACGATAGTTAATAAAAGAACGCCCTTAATACGACGAATAATGCCAGTTCCAAATGGACACTTGGGATTCATTTCCCGACATATGCAGCTGTTCGAAAGAGCCGGTTTGACGATATTTTCATCTATTTATGCGGTTGAGTCCTCATTTTTATGAATTGAAAATCATTAAAAAGTCTCTTATAGCGAGTTTCATTCCAATTTTAAAGATTTGATCTCAAAACTCAGATTTGCTCTTTTCAATGAAACTTGTTTCACGATTTAATTGTAGTATTGCTAATTATCTGATGAGAACACACAGTATTTTGACGACACACAAAAACATCTATGCACAGTTGTTGATTCACTCAAAATGCTATTTTGGTATTTTCTGACTTAACAAACATTTTTTATTACTGTTTTGTTTCTTTTACGAATATTTGTTAATTTTATTGCTAAACAAAGGCTGGCACAAGTTTACAACAAACAACAAATAACAAAACATTTTCCATTTGACGTTTGACCGAAGACTATTTACATTTACATATATGTGCACTCAGATCAAATCTGCCACCCCATCAGAGATCAAATCTTTTGTGTTGAGATTTGATCTAGATTTTCTCTTTTTCTTGCAATGAAACTCTCAAAACTGAAAAAGATCAAATCTTTTGACAGAAAGAGCAAATATTAGTAACCGTTTTGTCAGATGATTTCAGTTTAACTAGGATTTAGCTTAAAGTGACAAAATACAGCCCTGATTAATAAACTATTTGACATCCAGTTTGCAACAATAGAAGTATGTTTACTAATGAAATGCTGCGTATTGTACAAATTTTTTTTTCGCAGTTTAGAAAACTATATTGTCACGCCAAATGCACTCCAAACAATATTTTTTTTAAATGGCACGAGACTCTTAGAAGCTTCGCCATCCATGAGCCTATAAAACCAGTTTTCTGCCGGCAGATATATGCTCGTGTGTGATCGGCCAATGCATCTATTTGGACTTCGAGTTTGGCATTTTAAAAAATAGTAGCATTTGGAATCGATTTATCTTTTATTCGCTACTTATATACAGGGTGGGCCAAAAGAAGTCATCCATCCATCCATTTTATTAATAATTTTAAATATATTTTTGGGAAACTTGCGTCCATTGACAACATAAGTAAAAGGTGTTTCACTGGCATTCTCAATAAGGTCATTACACGAACTGTAATTGATTGGAAACATAAAGAACAAATCTATATCATATCTCGGAAGTTTTTCTCTATTGTTGGAAAATAATTTAAATTCATTTAAATACAAAAAAAATTTCTTTTAATTAATATTCATTACCTAATAAAACTAACAACATTGTCCCCTACAGTTGGCTTACGCGTTAAAAGTAATGCTGACAAATATCTGGGGGATATGCTTTTTTCAGCATAATAAGTCCCCAACTGTTATAATCTGTGTCCAATATGTAGGTGTTATAAATACCCTCATCTTTAATGGAAAAATCACAAAATTATGTTTCTTTTTTTAATTAATTGTTTTCGTATACAAATATCTTCTGTTTGCATCCAATGAGCCGGTATATCGAATTGCGGAATCAACCAAGTTATGTTTCCCTGAAGCTTTTCTTTTAAGGGACCCTCAGCGTAAATGTAGGTGAAATCCATGGTGACCTGTTTTTAAGGAATAAATTCAAGAAATCTATGTAAACAATATCATTTCATTTTAAATTATATAATTTTATTTTTTTAAACACCTTCCTTTCAAATCTTTTGACAGAAAGAGCAAATCTTTTCTTCAATGAAACTCGATATTAGTAACCGTTTTGTCAGATGATTTCAGTTTAACTAGGATTTAGCTTAAAGTGACGAAATACAGCCCTGATTAATAAACTATTTGACATCCAGTTTGCAACAATAGAAGTATGTTTACTAATGAAATGCTGCGTATTGTAAAAATTTTTTTTTAGCAGTTTAAAAACTATGTTGTCACGCCAAATGCACTCCAAACAATATTTTTTTTTAAATGGCACGAGACTCTTAAAAGGTTCGCCATCCATGAGCCTATAAAACCAGTTTTCTGCCGGCAGATATATGCTCGTGTGGGATCGGCCTATTGCATCTATTTGGACTTCGAGTTTGGCATTTTAAAAAATAGTAGCATTTGGCATCGATTTATCTTTTATTCGCTACTTATATACAGGGTGGGCCAAAAGAAGTCATCCATCCATCCATTTTCACGCTATAAAAGTAAAAGAAACTGAAAACTTAAAAAAATACCCAAATTTGGGATTTTTTGGCTGCTTAATAGCTCCGTTGCTATACTAGTTGTACAAAAACGCTTTACAGACCAAAATTATGGGAAATTTTATCTGGTATAAGTTTATACGAGTATGCCAAAGGCACGAAAGTATGGGCAGAGTATAACTAAGGATTTTATTATTTTAAAATGAAAAAGATCAATTTTAAAAAATATTTTCCCTGACCGGTTTTGAAATTCCCTGACTTTCCCTGGCCAAATTTTTGTTCCCTGACTTTCCAGTCGAGTGGCAACTATGCATTTACTAATTGTCGTATAAAGCAGTGGGTATGCAAATAGGTGTAAATCTCGATAAAAATCCAGATTTCCAAAAAGTGGTCTAGATAAAAAATAATTGATCTTTTTTTAAAAACGAACCTTAAATTTGTTATCAGATGAAAAAAGTTGATCTCAGATCAAAAAAAAAATTGATCTTTTTTAAAAACCAATTCGACATGAGATCAAATCTGGAAATTAAAAACGAATTCGACAATAGATCTAGAGGTGTAAAAAAGGCAGCAATGTTATCTCACACAGTCCTCTCTTCCATGCTCACTGCAAATTTGTACCTATGAAATCTTTTAATTGGTGTGAGTGAACACCATTTTGAAATCTTGATTTTTTTTGCCGAAATTCGAGATTTGGTGAAAACAAAGTGGGTTATACTAAATTTATGGATAATGAGTCTCAGTATACAAGATTTTATTTATTGAGTTCTTAGCAATTTTTTTATTTTGTTTTATTCAAACACATGTGTTTATATATACAAAATTAATGCTTATTAATAATTTTAAATATATTTTTGGGAAACTTGCGTCCATTGACAACAGAAGTAAAAGGTGTTTCACTGGCATTCTCAGTAAGGTCATTACACGAACTGTAATTGAATGGAAACATAAAGAACAAATCTATATCATGTCTCGGAAGTTTTTCTCTATTGTTGGAAAATAATTTAAATTCATTTAAATACAAAAAAATTTTTTTTTAATTAATACTGATTACCTAATAAAACTAACAAGATTGTCCCCTAAAGTTGGCTTACGCGATAAAAGTAAGGCTGACAAATATCTGGGGGATTTGCTTTTTTCAGCATAATAAGTCCCCAACTGTTATAATCTGTGTCCAATATGTAAGTGTTATAATGGAAAAATCACAAAATTATGTTTCTTTTTTTAATTAATTGTTTTCGTATACAAATATCTTCTGTTTGCATCTAATGAGCCGGTATATCGAATTGCGGAATCATCCAAGTTATGTTTCCCTGAAGCTTTTCTCTTAAGGGACCCTCAACGTAAATGTAAGTGAAATCCATGGTGACCTTTTTTTAAGGAATAAATTCAAGAAATCTATGTCAACAATTTAATTTCATTTTAAATTATATAATTTTTTTTTTAAACAACTTCCTTTCAATTCAATGGGCCGTCACACACGAGCAGATATCTGCCGGCAGCAAAATCGTATACATGAAATGATTTTGATTGTGGTAGTACCTTTTTAACTGACGAAACGCGAAACAACAACAATTCTGAACTAAAATGTGTATTTGTTTTCTGCCTTGTTCTGCCGTTCAAATCGGGCAGAAAATCTTCTGCCGTTTCTTTCAAACGACCTCAGTCCCCTAGCCCAGTGATGGCGAACCAATGGCACGCGTGCCATTAGTGGCACGCAAGGGAATAAAATGGCCACACCATTAATTATGAAATCCGATTACACCTTTGAGCGGTAGCATTACTTTTCTCCATCACCATCGAGTTTAGTTTTTGTTGTTTTTGCAGCTCTTTTGTTAAGTCAACAAAAGGCATATGCAGCTGAACGAAATCCGGTCTAGTTCGATATGGAATCAAAAATTTGTTGAAACAAGAGTTGGAATCAATAGAACTCGAAAAACTTCCAGGCAACTGGGCCGTTCTTTTATTAACTATCGTTGACAATTGTTAACGATTGTTAACTATTTGTCATTCCAAAATGCCAAAAAGTTGCGATTTGCAACTATTTCCAACTCATGTCCTTGATATGAATTGAGATTGTTGATTTGTCAAAGTCAAAATTCGTTTAGAATTCAAATCAAAATTCAAAATTCAAACATTTTGTATTTATTTTAGTGGTGATTAAAAAATTAAAATGGATTAACAATGACTAAAAACATGATTTTATGCAACGATAATTCAAATAGAATTATTTTCGATGGCAAAATCTGTATTTTATTAAGTATTCATTTGGAGAAGAACGTTGATTTTTTTGTTAATATTTGTTTGACAGGTTAACAATGTCTAACAACAAACCGTTCCAAAATAAAATCGTATCAATCCCAACAAAGTCTTACAATGACACTTTAGCCAAAAAATTTGACACAACAACGATAGTTAATAAAAGAACGCCCTTAATACGAGAATAATGCCAGTTCCAAATGGATACTTGGGATTCATTTCCCGACATATGCAGCTGTTCGAAAGAGCTGGTTTGACGATATTTTCATCTATTTATGCGGTTGAGTCCTCATTTTTATGAATTTAAAATCATTAAAAAGTCTCTTATAGCGAGTTTCATTCCAATTTTAAAGATTTGATCTCAAAATTCAGATTTGCTCTTTTCAATGAAACTTGTTTCACGATTTAATTGTAGTATTGCTAATTATCTGATGAGAACACACAGTATTTTGACGACACACAAAAACATCTATGCACAGTTGTTGATTTACTCAAAATGCTATTTTGGTATTTTCTGACTTAACAAACATTTTTTATTACTGTTTTGTTTCTTTTACGAATATTTGTTAATTTTATTGCTAAACAAAGGCTGGCACAAGTTAACAAAAAACAACAAATAAAAAAACATTTTCCATTTGACGTTTGACCGAAGACTATTTACATTTACATATATGTGCACTCAGATCAAATCTGCCACCCCATCAGAGATCAAATCTTTTGTGTTGAGATTTGATCTAGATTTGCTCTTTTTCTTGCAATGAAACTCTCAAAACTGAAAAAGATCAAATCTTTTGACAGAACGAGCAAATCTTTTCTTCAATGAAACTCGATATTAGTAACCGTTTTGTCAGATGATTTCAGTTAAACTAGGATTTAGCTTAAAGTGACGAAATACAGCCCTGATTAATAAACTATTTGACATCCAGTTTGCAACAATAGAAGTATGTTTACTAATGAAATGCTGCGTATTGAACAAATTTTTTTTAGCAGTTTAGAAAACTATGTTGTCACGCCAAATGCACTCCAAACAATATTTTTTTAAATGGCACGAGACTCTTAGAAGGTTCGCCATCCATGAGCCTATAAAACCAGTTTGATCGGCCAATGCATCTATTTGGACTCCGAGCTTGGCATTTTAAAAAATAGTAGCATTTGCCAAAAATTATGGGAAATTTTATCAGCTATAAGTTTATACGAGTATGCCAAAGGCACGAAAGTATGGGCAGAGTATAACGAAGGATTTTATTATTTTAAAATGAAAAAGATCAATTTTAAAAACATTTTCCCTGACCGGTTTCGAAATTCCCTGACTTTCCCTGGCCAAATTTTTGTTCCCTGACTTTCCAGTCGAGTGGCAACTATGCATTTACTAATTGTCGTATAAAGCAGTGTGTATGCAAATAGGTGTAAATCTCGATAAAAATCCAGATTTCCAAAAAGTGGTCTAGATAAAAAATAATTGATCTTTTTTTTAAAACGAACCTTAAATTTGATATCAGATCAAAAAAATTGATCTCAGATCAAAAAAAAAGATTGATCTTTTTTAAAAACGAATTAGACATGATATCAAATCTGGAAATTAAAAACGAATTCGACAATAGATATAGAGGTGTAAAAAAGGCAGCAATGTCATCTCACACAGTCCTCTCTTGCATGCTCACTGCAAATTTGTACCTATGAAATCTTTTAATTGGTGTGAGTGAACACCATTTTGAAATCTTGATTTTTTTGCCGAAATCCGAGATTTGGTGAAAACAAAGTGGGTAATACTAAATTTATGGATAATGAGTCTCAGTATACAAGATTTTATTTATTGAGTTCTTAGCAATTTTTTTATTTTGTTTTATTCAAACACATGTGTTTATATATACAAAATTAATGCTTATTAATAATTTTAAATATATTTTTGGGAAACTTGGGTCCATTGACAACATAAGTAAAAGGTGTTTCACTGGCATTCTCAGTAAGGTCATTACACGAATTGTAATTGATTGGAAACATAAAGAACAAATCTATATCATATCTCGGAAGTTTTTCTCTATTTTTGGAAAATAATTTAAATTCATTTAAATACAAAAAAATTTTTTTTTAATTAATATTGATTACCTAATAAAACTAAAAACATTGTCCCCTAAAGTTGGCTTACGCGATAAAAGTAAGGCTGACAAATATCTGGGGGATTTGCTTTTTTCAGCATAATAAGTCCCCAACTGTTATAATCTGTGTCCAATATGTAGGTGTTATAAATACCCTCATCTTTAATGGAAAAATCACAAAATTATGTTTCTTTTTTTAATTAATTGTTTTCGTATACAAATATCTTCTGTTTGCATCCAATGAGCCGGTATATCGAATTGCGGAATCAACCAAGTTATGTTTCCCTGAAGCTTTTCTTTTAAGGGACCCTCAGCGTAAATGTAGGTGAAATCCATGGTGACCTGTTTTTAAGGAATAAATTCAAGAAATCTATGTAAACAATATAATTTCATTTTAAATTATATAATTTTCTTTTTTAAACACCTTCCTTTCAATTCTGAACTAAAATGTGTATTTGTTTTATGCCTTGTTCTGCCGTTCAAATCGGGCAGAAAATCTTCTGCCGTTTCTTTCAAACGACCTCAGTCCCCTAGCCCAGTGATGGCGAACCAATGGCACGCGTGCCATTAGTGGCACGCAAGGGAATAAAATGGCCACACCATGAATTGAGAAATCCGATTACACCTTTGAGCGGTAGCATCACTTTTCTCCATCACCATCGAGTTTAGTTTTTGTTGTTTTTGCAACTCTTTTGTTAAGTCAACAAAGGGCACATGCAGCTGAACGAAATCCGGTCTAGTTCGATATGGAATCAAAAATTTGTTGACACAAGAGTTGGAATCAATAGAACTCGAAAAACTTCCAGGCAACTGGGCCGTTCTTTTATTAACTATCGTTGACAATTGTTAACGTTTGTTAACTATTTGTCATTCCAAAATGCAAAAAAGTTGCGATTTGCAACTTTTTCCAACTTATGTCCTTGATATGAATTGAGATTGTTGATTTGTCAAAGTCAAAATTCGTTTAGAATTCAAATCAAAATTCAAAATTCTAACATTTTGTATTTATTTTAGTGGTGATTAAAAAATTAAAATGGATTAACAGTGAATAAAAACATGATTTTATGCAACGATAATTCAAATAGAATTATTTTCGATGGCAAAATCTGTATTTTATTAAGTATACATTTGGAGAAGAACGTTGATTTTTTTTGTTAATATTTGTTTCACAGGTTAACAATGTCTAACAACAAACCGTTCCAAAATAAAATCGTATCAATCCCAACAAAGTCTAACAATGACACTTTAAAAAAATTGACACAACAACGATAGTTAACGATAGTTAATAAAAGAACGCCCTTAATACGACGAATAATGCCAGTTCCAAATGGATACTTGGGATTCATTTCCCGACTGTTCGAAAGAGCCGGTTTGACGATATTTTCATCTTTTTATGCGGTTGAGTCCTCATTTTTATGAATTGAAAATCATTAAAAAGTCTCTTATAGCGAGTTTCATTCCAATTTTAAAGATTTGATCTCAAAATTCAGATTTGCTCTTTTCAATGAAACTTGTTTCACGATTTAATTGTAGTATTGCTAATTATCTGATGAGAACACACAGTATTTTGACGACACACAAAAACATCTATGCACAGTTGTTGATTCACTCAAAATGCTATTTTGGTATTTTCTGACTTAACAAACATTTTTTATTACTGTTTTGTTTCTTTTACGAATATTTGTTAATTTTATTGCTAAACAAAGGCTGGCACAAGTTTACAACAAACAACAAATAACAAAACATTTTCCATTTGACGTTTGACCGAAGACTATTTACATTTACATATATGTGCACTCAGATCAAATCTGCCACCCCATCAGAGATCAAATCTTTTGTGTTGAGATTTGATCTAGATTTGCTCTTTTTCTTGCAATGAAACTCTCAAAACTGAAAAAGATCAAATCTTTTGACAGAACGAGCAAATCTTTACTTCAATGAAACTCGATATTAGTAACCGTTTTGTCAGATGATTTCAGTTAGACTAGGATTTAGCTTAAAGTGACAAAATACAGCCCTGATTAATAAACTATTTGACATCCAGTTTGCAACAATAGAAGTATGTTTACTAATGAAATGCTGCGTATTGTACAATTTTTTTTAGCAGTTTAGAAAACTATATTGTCACGCCAAATGCACTCCAAACAATATTTTTTTTAAATGAAGCTTCGCCATCCATGAGCCTATAAAACCAGTTTTCTGCCGGCAGATATATGCTCGTGTGTGATCGGCCAATGCATCTATTTGGACTTCGAGTTTGGCATTTTAAAAAATAGTAGCATTTGGAATCGATTTATCTTTTATTCGCTACTTATATACGGGGTGGGCCAAAAGAAGTCACCCATCCATCCATTTTCGCGCTATAAAAGTAAAAGAAACTGAAAACTTAAAAAAATACCCAAATTTTTGAATTTTTGGCTGCTTAATAGCTCCGTTGCTATACTAGTTGTACAAAAACGCTTTACAGAACAAAATTATGGTAAATTTTATCTGCTATAAGTTTATACGAGTATGCCAAAGGCACGAAAGTATGGGCAGAGTATAACTAAGGATTTTATTATTTTAAAATGAAAAAGATCAATTTTAAAAATATTTTCCCTGACCGGTTTCGAAATTCCCTGACTTTCCCTGGCCAAATTTTTGTTCCCTGACTTTCGAGTCGATTGGCAACTATGCATTTACGAATTGTCGTATAAAGCAGTGTGTATGCAAATAGGTGTAAATCTCGAAAAAAATCCAGATTTCCAAAAAGTGGTCTAGATAAATAATAATTGATCTTTTTTTAAAAACGAACATAAAATTTGATATCAGATCAAAAAAATTGATCTCAGATCAAAAAAAGATTGATCTTTTTTAAAAACGAATTCGACATGAGATCAAATCTGGAAATTAAAAACGAATTCGACAATAGATATAGAGGTGTAAAAAAGGCAGCAATGTTATCTCACACAGTCCTCTCTTCCATGCTCACTGCAAATTTGTACCTATGAAATCTTTTAATTGGTGTGAGTGAACACCATTTTGAAATCTTGATTTTTTTTTGCCGAAATCCGAGATTCGGTGAAAACAAAGTGGGTAATACTAAATTTATGGATAATGAGTCTCAGTATACAAGATTTTATTTATTGAGTTCTTAGCAATTTTTTATTTTGTTTTATTCAAACACGTGTGTTTATATATACAAAATTAATGCTTATTAATAATTTTAAATATATTTTTGGGAAACTTGCGTCCATTGACAACATAAGTAAAAGCTGTTTCACCGGCATTCTCAGTAAGGTCATTACACGAACTGTAATTGATTGGAAACATAAAGAACAAATCTATATAATATCTCGAAATTTTGTCTCTATTGTTGGAAAATTATTTAAATTCATTTAAATACAAAAAAAAATTCTTTTAATTAACATTCATTACCTAATAAAACTAACAACATTGTCCCCTACAGTTGGCTTACGCGATAAAAGTAAGGCTGACAAATATCTGGGGGATTTGCTTTTTTCAGCACAATAAGTCCCCAACTGTTATAATCTGTGTCCAATATGTAGGTGTTATAAATACCCTCATCTTTAATGGAAAAATCACAAAATTAGGTTTCGAGTTTAGTTTTTGTTGTTTTTGCAGCTCTTTTGTTAAGTCAACAAAGGACACATGCAGCTGAACGAAATCCGGTCTAGTTCGATATGGAATCAAAAATTTGTTGACACAAGAGTTGGAATCAATAGAACTCGAAAAACTTCCAGGCAACTGGGCCGTTCTTTTATTAACTATCGTTGACAATTGTTAACGATTGTTAACTATTTGTCATTCCAAAATGCAAAAAAGTTGCGATTTGCAACTATTTCCAACTCATGTCCTTGATATGAATTGAGATTGTTTATTTGTCAAAGTCAAAATTCGTTTAGAATTCAAATCAAAATTCAAAATTCAAACATTTTGTATTTATTTTAGTGGTGATTAAAAAATTAAAATGGATTAACAGTGACTAAAAACATGATTTTATGCGACGATAATTCAAATAGGATTATTTTCGATGGCAAAATCTGTATTTTATTAAATATTCATTTGGAGAAGAACGTTGATTTTTTTTGTTAATATTTGTTTCACAGGTTAACAATGTCTAACAACAAACCGTTCCAAAATAAAATCGTATCAATCCCAACAAAGTCTTACAATGACACTTTAGCCAAAAAATTTGACACAACAACGATAGTTAATAAAAGAACGCCCTTAATACGAGAATAATGCCAGTTCCAAATGGATACTTGGGATTCATTTCCCGACATATGCAGCTGTTCGAAAGAGCTGGTTTGACGATATTTTCATCTATTTATGCGGTTGAGTCCTCATTTTTATGAATTTAAAATCATTAAAAAGTCTCTTATAGCGAGTTTCATTCCAATTTTAAAGATTTGATCTCAAAATTCAGATTTGCTCTTTTCAATGAAACTTGTTTCACGATTTAATTGTAGTATTGCTAATTATCTGATGAGAACACACAGTATTTTGACGACACACAAAAACATCTATGCACAGTTGTTGATTCACTCAAAATGCTAATTTGGTATTTTCTGACTTAACAAACATTTTTTATTACTGTTCTGTTTCTTTTACGAATATTTGTTAATTTTATTGCTAAACAAAGGCTGGCACAAGTTTACAACAAACAACAAATAAAAAACATTTTCCATTTGACGTTTGACCGAAGACTATTTACATTTACATATATGTGCACTCAGATCAAATCTGCCACCCCATCAGAGATCAAATCTTTTGTGTTGAGATTTGATCTAGATTTGCTCTTTTTCTTGCAATGAAACTCTAATAACTGAAAAAGATCAAATTAGAATTTTTTTAAATGCAATATTAATTGAATTATAAATGACTTCCTGTGTGCAAAAATTTATTGAAATGGGGATAATAGTTTACGATAAAACCGCATTTGAAATAACCGGTTATATTAGAGGTACTGTTGTAGAACAAATTTCAAAAAATTCGTTCTAACTGAAATATGCATTGTTGTAAAAAAATAGCACCCTGAAAGTTTTATCAAAATCGTTAGAGCCGTTTTTGAGATAATTAAACTTTTTGTTAAAAATTGTATGGCAGGTACCGTTATTTTTCGACCTAGAGCAAAAATGAAAAACACCCCCGAGATTCTACCTAATGAATAATAAATACTAAGTTTGAAGCAAATCGGCCCATCCGTTTAGGCTGTAGAGGCGCGAACAGACAGACAGACGGAATTTCCGGACCCACTTTTTTCAACTTCTCTATTATCGTAATGCCATGTTTGCTTGTTAGATTTTTTTTGTACGAATCCAGAACTCTCATTTTAGTACCTTAATCGCAAGTAAAAAAATTAAACAATGAAAAAGTTGATTCGTGTACAAATCTCCATTGTATATAAACAGTAATGTATATACAATGCAAATCCTATCAAAAAATTATTCGCCTGTGCTAATCAAAACAAGATACTCAATTATTTCATGTTCTCCTTCTTTTTTTTCCCGCTTCACATTGCACAGTAAACTCTTTGTATAAGTTAATGCAGCCAACTTTCTATCGCTTTATCTAGCGAATGCAGCGAATATTCAATTTCATCATTCCCACGATTTCCATGAATGATGCAGCGCACTATAATAAAATGCTGACGATATGTCTAGCAAATGACAAAATAACAAGAAAATAACACCAAGCGCATTCCTGCACGTACGCTGGCGGCTCCCATAGGTTACGTTAATTTTTAAGAATTATTATGTTGTAAGTTTAGTTTCAATTTAGCATTCAATGAATAAAGAGCTAAGCTCCTTAAAAAAATATTTTTTTTCCTTAATTCGGCACTTTAAAACTTTATTTGGCGCCCGAGCAGGGACTGCTGGCAAAGTATCGCATAGGTACTAACGGCACGGGAAAACCCTAGAGTAGTGTTTTTGATCAGTATAAAAATCAAACCCTAGTCGTGAAGTGTAAAAGCTCTTAAGTAGTGCTAACGTTGCGGTAGAAAAAAACCATAAAAAGAAAGTCCCCAAGCGGTACTAAACATATCGGCCAGTAGTCCTCTCATGTGCAAAATACGCGAACAATATAAACAGTTCAAGTGTATTCAGGAAGTGTGGAGAAAAGAGACCCATGAGTAGCCGTTCCAAAAGCGGAAGAAAAGGAAGTTCCAGAAGCTAGCCGCTCATCCTACCATCAAACGTTACCAACGATGAAGTTCCTGATCCCGATTCTAATGTAAGATTAATTTATAAGTTATATAAATATAAGAAATTGAATACAGTGGAAATTAACTCAGCAACTAATATAAGAAATTGAATACAGTGAAAATTAATTTAGCAACTAACATAAGAAATTGAATACAGTAAAAATCAATCAAGAAAAGAATATTAAATACACTGACAATTATTAAAGAAATAAGTTTTTCTCGAAATTAATTATAAATTAGTTATTATTATAAGATTGTAACAAAAACAAATGAAATTATTGTAGAATATAAGTGCATTCATTATTTAAAAAAAACTAACAAAATACAGAGAGAATATAAAATACAACTGAGATTTAAAACTTAAATAAATAAATTTACACTTAACAAAGTATAAATTGTATATTAAGGTGAAAAAAGGGACTTCACGATAAAAAGGCCTCAAGCAGTACAATCGTGATAGAAGACCCAAATTAAGCCAAAAGAAAAAAAAAGAGAATCCAAATTCTTCATTTCAATCAATGAACTCTCGCAACGAATTACCAACTGAGCCTCAATCAACCCCTGAGCTTAACGCTCATATTTCATCCATTGTTCAATTCGTGTTCGAACAAAATGTACACAACTAGTGTACTAGTTAAAAAGGTTTTAAATCCTAACACCAATTTATTTCGTGGGGCCCTATTCCTGAATACGAGTCGAGTAAATTTTCATGTGAGATCGACAAATTGGTATTCTCGAACACGACTCACTAATTTTCTGTGAGAGATCATTTATGTTTAAAAAGTGCTCGAGAGCAGCCGTGATGGATGCAAAAATGTAGGTAAAAATAAAAAAAAGACTAATTTTCTAATTGTTATGAATAATAAAGTGTTTGAAACAAAATTTAAATATTTTTTGGTGTTAGGTATTTGGCATAAACGACGATCTGGCGTTTGTTTTAAATTTGTGCTCCATTACTTGCAGCAAATATACAAAAATTATTTTATAAAACATCTCTGTACTTATCATATTAATTTTTTTTGCACTTTTACGAATTAAACTTATTAATTTACTATCAAATTACATATAACGATTAGTTCTCAAATTAAAAGATTTTTTTTGTGAAACGTCAAGTCAACATTTAGTGAAGTTAGCTACAATTCAAAGGGTGTGTTCAACATTTTCGGAATCATGTCATGTTGTTGGCTCTCACTAGAGTTGTGGAATACCGATTCTTACTCGACTCGACTGTGAGCTCTCGAGTGACTTCTCACTCGACTCGTATTCAGGAATAGGCCCCCTGGTGTGGAGCAAGCAATTGATCCTATACACCGGAACAATTTATCCGAAATGGATAAAATTCCTGACGTAGTCAAATGCCTTAGAAACTTTTCAGGAAATCCAGAAGGATTCAGCTCCTGGAAAAAAAGCATAGATCGGGTACTACAATTGTACGAGTCTTTTAAAGGCACCCCTAAATATTATGGGATTTTGAGTACCATTAGGAACAAGATAGTCAGTAACGCAGATACCGCTCGAGATAAGGCTCTCGATACATTTATTCGAGGTCTAAAAGGCGACCTCCCTCACGCATTAAATCTCTGTCTAAAGCTCGAAAATCAGAGCTACAGGTCTAACCATACGTATAATCATCTGGGAGCAGTGAAGAAATATCAACACTCTTCTTTACAAAATCCATCAAGGCATATACCGAACATTCAGCATCAATATCAACCTCCTACAAGACCTTTCCCTGTACAAAACATGCAAAAAGATCGATTTTCCAATCAAAACTATCATTATCCTAGGATGAACAGTGATGTTCTTCGTCCACCCGTCCATAATCAACCTTACGCAAACTTTAACAATCGAGATCGTCGACCCGTTTATAACCCAAATCCCATTCCACAACATAATAATCAACCTAACATAAGGTCAAATCCTTGGACAGGACCACAAACTTCTCTTGCAACAAGGCCACAACTAAAATACGAGCCTCAGAGCTCCCAAACGAGGGCAAACCCAGGAGTTTCCAATCAAAGATTCTTTCCACCAAGACCTCAACAAAATTTTCATATTAATACAGAAGAAGACGAGCTTGCCGAATATAGTAAGAATTAAGAACACGGAAATAGCGAGTTTGATGAACCTTTGGAAAACTTTATACCAGAGGAACCAACGGAATATACGAACCCAAACGCCGAAACTTTTCCGGACATCCATTTTTTGGATTAGGAAACTCTTCATTACCATACATCGAGGTTAAAACGAAGAGTGGAACATTGTTAGAAATTCTTATAGATACAGGATCAAATCGCAACTATATCCAGCCCTCCATAAAAAGCCACCATGTTGAAACCAACCTGTTTGGTCTTAAAGACACCAAAATTAGATTCTTCTTATTACCACCCCTTAAATCCTTTGATGCCATAATTGGCAACGATAGCCTCAAAGAACTTTCAGCAAAAACTTTCACTGAACAAAACTACATAGAAATTAAAAATGGCTTTAAAAAAAATTAAACAAAAAACCTCTCAAGCAATTTACAATTTAGAGATAAAGATGGACATTATGTCCCATTCCCAGAAAACTGCTATTAAATGGCTTGAAGAAGAATGCTGTTCGTTATTCTCCAAACCAAACGAAAAACTGACTTACACAACAACAGTTGTGGGTGAAATTCGCACCACTAAAGATTCTCCTATCTACACCAAGTTCTATCCATATCCCATGCCTCTCAAAGAAGAAATTGAGAGTCAAATCCGTCAGCTACTCGATGACAGCATCATAAGACCGTCCAGATCTCCGTACAACTCACCTGTCTGGGTTGTACCTAAAAAAGCTGATTCCAACGGCAATAAACAATATAGGGTAGTTATCGACTACCGGAAGCTAAACATGGTCACAGTCGCAGACCACTATCCTATGCCAGAAATAAATGAGGTGCTCTTTCAACTGGGAGAGAATAAATTCTTCACGGTCCTTGACTTTAAAAGCGGCTTCCACCAAATCCCCTTAAAGGAATCAGATGTGGAAAAAACCGCCTTTTCAATAAATAACGTAAAATGCGAATTCGTAAGACTTCCGGCCTGAAATATGCACCATCCATTTTTCAGCGGGCCCTCGACGACATTTTGCGAGATTTTATTGGCAAAATATGCTATGTCTATATAGATGACATCATAATCTTCAGTCAAACGGAAGACCAGCATGTTCAACGCATTCGTGAAATTGTTCACATGCTGAATAAAGCTGAATGAAGGTCCAATTGGACAAATGCCGGTTTTTTGAAAAACAGGTCGAGTTTTTTTCCTGTACCAAAAACTTTAAAGGACTTGCGTTCCTTCCTTGGCCTTCCCGGCTATTATCCCCGTTTTGTGAGAGATTATGCCAAAGTGGCAAAACAGCTAACCGCTCTTTTAAGAGGGGAAGATGGACGTACGTCCATAGCTGAATCGAGCAAAAAAAATATTTACCTTAACGAAGAAGCACTTGAAGCATTCCAGGAATTAAAAAAAATCATTAACTTCAACAGATTTGGTACTAATGTACCCCGACTTTGGAAAACCATTCCAACTAACAACAGATGCTTCTCAATTCCCATTAGGAGCCGTTTTGTCGCAAGACAACAGACCTATTACTTTTATCTCCAGAACACTTAATAAGGCAGAAGAAATGTATGCCACTAATCAAAAAGAAATGCTGGCCATATTTTGGTCATTGGGTGCTCTTAGAAATTACCTCTATGGAACAGCAAAGGTGAAGATCATAACTGAACATCAGCCCTTAACATTTGCGTTAAGCAACAAAAATCAGAATAACAAATTAAAGCGATGGAAGGCATTCCTGGAAGAATTTAATTACGAGCTTCAATACAAACCAAAAAAGACCAAGGTTGTAGCCGATGCCCTTTCCCGGATAGTAAACCCGTCAAGTATAAACGCACTCACTTCAACGCAACACAGTGGCGAAAGTTCACGAGAAAACTTAATTCCAAATGTCGAAACCCCTATCAATGTCTATAAAAACCAAATTCTGTTCGAAATCGGTCCCAACTCCTCCGTAAACTTTAAAATCGTCTTCCCAACTTACCATCGTCCTCAAATTATAGAACCACAATACACTCATGATAACCTCATAAAAATCCTGAAAAAACACCTAAACCCTTCAGTTATCAATGGTATTAAAACCGAAGAAGCCATAATGGGAATGATTCAACAAATCTACCCCTTACATTTTAGTAGTTATAAAATACGATTTACATGTACAGATACATGTAGAAGATGTTACTTCAGAATCAGAACAAGAAAAAATTGTGATCGATATCCATCAACGCGCCCAAAGAAACGAGAGAGAAAATAAAGCTCAGATATTAAAAACACATTATTTTCCAGGCATGATTGGGAAAGTTAGAAGGATCACAAGAAAATGTAGTGTCTGCATAGAAAATAAATACGACCGTCACACAGATAAACCCGAATATCAGCCAACCCCTATACCTGAATTCCCCGGCCAAATTGTGCATATAGACATTTATTTAACTGATGGGAAAATAATTCTGACCGCTGTGGACAAGTATTCAAAATATGCCTTAACAAAAATTCTAAAGTGCAGTTCTATTGAAGATGTTAAACAACCACTACGAGAAATTGTTTTGTCTTTTGGCGTCCCGGAGAGAATTGTGGTGGATAATGAAAAAACTTTAAGCTCAAGTTCTATTTCGTTTATGTTAGAAAATCTGTTCAAAATTAAAATTCATAAAATCCCACCTTATACAAGCTCAGCTAACGGACAAGTGGAAAGATTTCATTCCACGCTCTCTGAGCTTATGCGTTGTCTAAAAGTAAAAAAAATCAACAACACTTTTTCTGAATTATTAGATATGTCTGTTTACGAGTATAATAGGTCTATCCTATTTGTACGCTGGGGTATTTTTGTAGGATTTTCCATAAGTATTGTTTCTTTTCACTCAACGCAGCGATTTCTGGGTTCCACCAGGGGACGTTTTTTTGGATGGGTTTATTTTTGGATTGTGGAATAGCAAAGTTGGCTGCGAACCGCAGACCTTTGCAAAACAATGCAGCTTCTTTGTTAACGTTTGTGGAGGGAGGCTTGTTAGCAAAAAATTCGATTGATTTAGTTTGGAAAAGTTTCCAATCGGCACGGTCAGTTAGGAACTTGAGGGTAGGCTTGGAGTAAGTTGTTTGAATTTGTAGGTTAATTTTGATTAAAATAGGGAAGTGGTCGCTGCCGTGAAGGATGTTAAATCTGTCCCATGTGGTGTTGGGTAGAATTTTAGGGGATGCAAGTGTAAGATCGACGGTGTGAAAAAGTATTGTGCGTGGAGAAATGTGTTGGCCTTCCGTCGTTGAGTAGGGAGAGATTTGAGTTTATTAAACAGTTCTCGATTATTTTACCTCTTTGATTAGGTAAGGGGGAACCCCAGAGGGGGTTTCAAGCATTAAAGTCACCAGAGAGTATAAAGTGGAGAGTCTATTGGTCTTATAATGTCTTCTAAGTTCGATGAGGAAAAAGGTTGTTTTGGGTGAATGTAAAGGGATAAAATAGTTATTTTTATGTTAAGGTCAATTAAAACTGCTATTGTTGAGATGTTTGAAACTATTGGTATGAAGGTGTGTGGGATTGACTTATGGACAAGAAGACCAACGCCTTGTTTTGCAGTATTAATAGAACTTAGGTTTTGAAAATAGGCGGAATATTGTTTGGGAACTTTGACTGAGGAATTATCGTGTATATGTGTTTCTTGAAGGGATATTATATGTGGTTTATTTTCTTTTATTAACAGCTCAAGTTCATGATAATTGTTGAGGTATCCGTTTAGATTCCATTGCAGAATCCTGAGGATTGTATGAGCTGTGGAATGCGGCCTTTGTGCAGTATAAGAAACCTTATACTGTGAAAAGTTGCTGTGAAAATTGTTTTGGTGATTGGTTTGACTCTGTCGCCCCGAAGTTGAATCGCTGAAACACGCAAAGGTGTTTAAGCGATTCAACCCCTGGACGACAGAGTCGGTATTCTGGGAATCGACTGTATGTTTAGATTGCTTTATCATGTTCATTTTCGGAAATGCTTTCTGTGTCCATTGATGTGGGAAGATTTGATTCTTTTGATTGATTTAAATTTGTTTGGGATAAAATATTTGAAGGTTTCTTTGTATTGGTTGTGTTAAGTGGTTTATTATATATTTGAGAGGAATTAAGGAATTGATATTGATTACTATTGTTGGATTTAGTAATAGGAGTAGATGTTGAGAGAGTTTTATTGTTAAGAGAAGAGTCGTGTGTTGTTGGTATTGTGGAACATAAAGATGAATATGAGGTTGAAGATGAAGCATTAAATGTTGTGGTTGTTGGTAAGGTATTTTGGGTTACTGAGAGAGCGGGAGATTCATTTGTTTGTTTTTCTGTTTGGTGAACCGGTTTATTTATTGTAGGGCTAATTATTGTTGCTGTGGGTGTGAGAGATTTTTCCATCGTTGATTGGGATGAAGGGGAGGTTGAGGTTTGTGGTGTGTTTTTAATATTTGCAGACACGAATTCTGTTCCGTTTTTAACGATGGAAGAGAAAGAGAGGGATGGACTGAGTGGGTTTTGTTCTTTATAAATTTGTTTGGCTTCTGCCATGCTGCATTTTTTTATGGTTTTTATTTTTGGGATTTCTTTTGCTTCCAAGAATTTTTTGCATAGTCTAGATGATGCTGGATGATTTTCTGTGCAGTTAGCGCAGCATGTACGAGAACAAATTTCGGGAGAGTGTGGTAAGGGGAGATTACAAGTTACGCAAGTAAGTACGCCGGGGCACCTTTTCATAGTATGGCCGATTCGTTGGCATCATTTTTTGCAGCGCATAGGATTAGGGAAATACTCCTCTGCTTTCAGGTTATACCAACCAACGTTTATAGATGTTGGTGGTCGGAAGAGATCGAAGGTAAACAACATTAACCCTGTGGTTTTTGCTCGTTATTTTCGGTTTTCTTGAATTTAAATACGTCGGTAACACCTTGGTCTTTCATTTCTTCGATTATTTCATTTTTTGGAACATTTATTAGACAGGGAGCATATGCTGTGCCTTTAGAAGAATTAAGGTTAGTGTGAAGGGAGATTGAGACGGGGCATAATCCGGAAAGGGTATTTTAGGATAGGAATAAATTGGCGATTTGTAGGGATTTGACAAGTATAAGCAAATTACCGTCGCGGAGCTGTGTGATGTACTTGTACGATGTACTTATATCATCGATTGCTTTTTTTAACAAAAACACGCTTATGGATGTAAGAGGTTTCTTAGGATCGGTAGGTGTTATAATAATAAATTTAGGGTTTTTAAAGTTGGAGTAGGATGGAATGTCTTCAATGGTAACATTATGGGAAAGAGTATTTTTTTTAATTTTTTTCTTAGGCGGATCGGGATGCTGATATAACTCAGCAAACCGATTGCCTTGAGCACATTTGGCCCCATATTCAAAAATTTTTTTTCCACTGGTTGGTGTAGATATCAACACTTTTTTTTAAGAAAAGGAAAACAAATAAGAGGAACGGGAGGAATGGGGGAATAGAGATAAGATAACCAACAAAGAAAAGAGCAAAGATAACAAATCGAGAAGACGATGTTGACGGCTCAGAGATCAGTCGATGACTGCTCCTTGATACAGGAAAGAAATTGTAGGTGAAAACAGAAACACTACTATTATTACAAAATCTGGAAAAACCATTCACAAAAGTCTCATAAAACAATAATTCAAAAAGTGGGGGGGGGGGAGTTAATGCAGCAAACATTCCATCGCTTTATCTAGCGAATGCAGCGAATATTCAATTTCATCATTCCCACGATTTCCACGAATGATGTAGCGCACTATAATTAAATGCTCACGATAATAATCGCGGAACAGATTGAACCAGCAACATAGAGTAACTATACTATATGTATATATATTTACTCTATGACCAGCAACAGTACCAGCACCGAGCAATGTGAGGCAAGAAAAAACAGAAGGAGAACATGAAAAAATTCAGTTTCAGTATCTTGTTTTGTTCATTGTATATATTAAACAATTTTACACTTTAATTTTTTCTTTTTTATTTATTTAAAGTTTAACAAGCAAATAGGCAGCGATTCTGCCTAGGTAAAGACTGAACAGAAATGTAATGGAAATCTTAACTTAAATAGGTAAAAACTGCTGATATGTTGATTGCAGTGCTGCTTCGCATCACAGGTTTATGTTCCCACGTTCCACAAATGTTTTTGCTGACTTTGCGTCTGGGAACGAGCGCGTATATTGTTGATCATTCGGATAGCTCATGATCAAATTATTGTTGGTTTATGTGGCTTTAACTCCTTCCCTCTTAGATTTGAACGTCCACGTTCGATGGCATTGGTTTTAAATGTTAAGAAAGGTCTTTAATCCCGATGATTCTTGGTCTTGTAACAGGTAAATTGGCTGATGTGCCTGCCTCCTGCGCGAGTTCGACTATCTCAGTATCTTCAAATCCGGACCTTTTCCTCCAGAATGGGCTGAATTTAAAATCTTTCCTAAACAATTTCCAGATGAGTAAGATTAGCAGAAGTGACAAAGTTAAGAGTGCTAACATGGATATGGTCTTCTTTTGATTGTCCGTTTCTAGCTGCTGTATGTATTTTGTATTATAAGCCTCTATTTCTTTAATTTTCTCGAGTGATAAAAGCTCTTCAAATTGAGGTTTTGTTGCTGAAGGCAGAAGAAATGTATGCCACTAATCAAAAAGAAATGCTGGCCATATTTTGGACATTGAGTGCTCTTAGAAATTACCTCTATGGAACAGCAAAGGTGAAGATCATAACTGATCATCAGCCCTTAACATTTGCGTTAAGCAACAAAAATCAGAATAACAAATTAAAGCGATGGAAGGCATTCCTGGAAGAATTTAATTACGAGCTTCAATACAAACCAAAAAAGACCAAGGTTGTAGCCGATGCCCTTTCCCGGATAGCAAACCCGTCAAGTATAAACGCACTCACTTCAACGCAACACAGTGGCGAAAGTTCGCCCGAAAACTTAATTCCAAATGTCGAAACTCCTATCAATGTCTATAAAAACCAAATTCTGTTCGAAATCGGTCCCAACTCCTCCGTAAACTTTAAAATCGTCTTCCCAACTTACCATCGTCCTCAAATTATAGAACCACAATACACTCATGATAACCTCATAAAAATCCTGAAAAAACACCTAAACCCTTCAGTTATCAATGGTATTAAAACCGAAGAAGCCATAATGGGAATGATTCAACAAATCTACCCCTCACATTTTAGTAGTTATAAAATACGATTTACTCAGATACAGGTAGAATATGTTACTTCAGAATCAGAACAAGAAAAAATTGTGATCGATATCCATCAACGCGCCCAAAGAAACGAGAGAGAAAATAAAGCTCAGATATTAAAAACACATTATTTTCCAGGCATGATTGGGAAAGTTAGAAGGATCACTAGAAAATGTAGTGTCTGCATAGAAAATAAATACGACCGTCACCCAGATAAACCCGAATATCAGCCAACCCCTTTACCTGAATTCCCCGGCCAAATTGTGCATATAGACATTTATTTCACTGATGGGAAAATAATTCTGACCGCTGTGGACAAGTATTCAAAATATGCCTTAACAAAAATTCTAAAGTGCAGTTCTATTGAAGATGTTAAACAACCACTACGAGAAATTGTTTTGTCTTTTGGCGTCCCGGAAAGAATTGTGGTGGATAATGAAAAAAACCTTAAGCTCAAGTTCTATTTCGTTTATGTTAGAAAATCTGTTCAAAATTAAAATTCATAAAATCCCACCTTATACAAGCTCAGCTAACGGACAAGTGGAAAGATTTCATTCCACGCTCTCTGAGCTTATGCGTTGTCTAAAAGTAAAAAAAATCAACAACACTTTTTCTGAATTATTAGATATGTCTGTTTACGAGTATAATAGGTCTATCCACTCTACGACAAAAAATAAAGCGATAGATGTTTTCTTTGGAAAAAATAGACTGAATCACCCCGAACAGTTTCAATTAGAAAAGAAAGAAATTATCAAAAATATTAAAACTAAACAGGCTGCAGACTTAGATTATCATAACAAAAACAGATCACCCCCGAAAAATTATTCAGTAGGAGACATTATTTATGTGAAAACAAACAAAAGAATAGGGAATAAACTTTCTCCTAGATACAGGAAAGAAATTGTAGGTGAAAACAGAAACAGTACTGTTATTACAAAATCTGGAAAAACCATTCACAAAAGTCTCATAAAACAATAATTTTCGCAAAAGATTATCATTGCCTATGTTCTATGCGGATATCCAAATCCTGGATTACACAAATTCAAAAGTGGCAACTCTGAGCCTTGGGCTCTCAAAAGTAAACTGGTACTTTTAACATTATTCATGACATAGACCTAGAATTATACGCCAAAGTTATCGAGGACATCAATTTAAAAATCCAGAGTTATGTGCCCAACCAAGACCCATTATATCCCTTACTATCACACGAAATGTCCAACCTCCAGAATCTCCTCATCCGACTACAACATAGACCAAGAAAACAGAGATCATTAAATTTTATTGGTAGTGCATGGAAATGGATAGCTGGAAATCCGGACCATGCCGATTTTCAAATAATTAAATCGAAAATTAATAATGTTCTAAGAAACAATAATAAACAAATAGTTATAAATAAATTGACTTATGAAAGATTAAATAATATTGTTAATTTAATTAGAAAAATTCAAATTTAAAAAATGAATATTTTACAAATATAAAATATTAATTAGACGTAATAAAAGAAGAATTAACTAATGTTAACTATGCCATACACTGGGCAAAAGCGGGAATAATAAACTCGTTTATCTTAACAAACTTTGAAATAAATTCAGCAAAAGAAGTATTTGAAAAATATGAAATCCCATATATAAATTTAGAAGAGGCATTTGAATTTGCAGACGTAAAGATCGTAACAAATGTCTCAACCATACTCTATATTATAAGTATACCAGTAACAAATTTAAAAGCTTGCCATAACCTAATGATAAAATCAATTAAGAGAAAAAATTTTATAACTTAAATACCATTTAATAATATTTTAAAATGTAACAATCAAATATTTGGTATAAAAGAAAATTGTAAAACCTATAATAATTTAGCAATTTGTAAGCAAAATCTAATTTTAAACATAAGTACAAGTAGTTGTATACCGAATTTACTAAGGAGCCGCCCATCAAACTGCACATAAGTTAACAACCAACACATTCCCAGCGTCGAAGAAATACTCCCCGGAACTCTCTTTTTGAATAAATACAACGGATCAGTCCTTGCAAATGGCGAAGTCATCAATCTAACAGGATCATTTATCATTCAATTTCATAACGCATCCATCACCATTGATAAAAGAAATTACGTTTCCAACGAAATCCCTGGATCAAAACCACTACCGGCAATCGTACAACCTGACTCACAGCAGAAAAGTATGAAGAGGTGTTAACCCTAGAAATGATGAAAGAACTGCAATCTCAAAAACGTAAGAATGCTCGTCTGTAGGAAAAATGGACAGATAAATATCACCACAAATCCGGACCCATTTCCAATAGTACTTACACCTGAAATTCAATTGGAAGACAAAGAAGCATCTCATACTGAAAGGATTACAAGCCCACCAAAACAGCTGGTAGCAGCTTAGCCAACAAGGATCAGCCAAATTCCTTTTTTCTGAAGGTCAAACGAGGACGTTTGAACTTAAAGGGGGGGATTTAAATTTGTTTGGGATAAAATATTTGAAGGTTTCTTTGTATTGGTTGTGTTAAGTGGTTTATTATATATTTGAGAGGAATTAAGGAATTGATATTGATTACTATTGTTGGATTTAGTAATAGGAGTAGATGTTGAGAGAGTTTTATTGTTAAGAGAAGAGTCGTGTGTTGTTGGTATTGTGGAACATAAAGATGAATATGAGGTTGAAGATGAAGCATTAAATGTTGTGGTTGTTGGTAAGGTATTTTGGGTTACTGAGAGAGCGGGAGATTCATTTGTTTGTTTTTCTGTTTGGTGAACCGGTTTATTTATTGTAGGGCTAATTATTGTTGCAGTGGGTGTGAGAGATTTTTCCATCGTTGATTGGGATGAAGGGGAGGTTGAGGTTTGTGGTGTGTTTTTAATATTTGCAGACACGAATTCTGTTCCGTTTTTAACGATGGAAGAGAAAGAGAGGGATGGACTGAGTGGGTTTTGTTCTTTATAAATTTGTTTGGCTTCTGCCATGCTGCATTTTTTTATGGTTTTTATTTTTGGGATTTCTTTTGCTTCCAAGAATTTTTTGCATAGTCTAGATGATGCTGGATGATTTTCTGTGCAGTTAGCGCAGCATGTACGAGAACAAATTTCGGGAGAGTGTGGTAAGGGGAGATTACAAGTTACGCAAGTAAGTACGCCGGGGCACCTTTTCATAGTATGGCCGATTCGTTGGCATTTTTTTCAGCGCATAGGATTAGGGAAATACTCCTCTGCTTTCAGGTTATACCAACCAACGTTTATAGATGTTGGTGGTCGGAAGAGATCGAAGGTAAACAACATTAACCCTGTGGTTTTTGCTCGTTATTTTCGGTTTTCTTGAATTTAAATACGTCGGTAACACCTTGGTCTTTCATTTCTTCGATTATTTCATTTTCTGGAACATTTATTAGACAGGGAGCATATGCTGTGCCTTTAGAAGAATTAAGGTTAGTGTGAAGGGAGATTGAGACGGGGCATAATCCGGAAAGGGTATTTTAGGCTAGGAATAAATTGGCGATTTGTAGGGATTTGACAAGTATAAGCAAATTACCGTCGCGGAGCTGTGTGATGTACTCGTACGATGTACTTATATCATCGATTGCTTTTTTTAACAAAAACACGCTTATGGATGTAAGAGGTTTCTTAGGATCGGTAGGTGTTATAATAATAAATTTAGGGTTTTTAAAGTTGGAGTAGGATGGAATGTCTTCAATGGTAACATTATGGGAAAGAGTATTTTTTTTAATTTTTTTCTTAGGCGGATCGGGATGCTGATATAACTCAGCAAACCGATTGCCTTGAGCACATTTGGCCCCATATTCAAAAATTTTTTTTCCACTGGTTGGTGTAGATATTAACACTTTTTTTTAAGAAAAGGAAAACAAATAAGAGGAACGGGAGGAATGGGGGAATAGAGATAAGATAACCAACAAAGAAAAGAGCAAAGATAACAAATCGAGAAGACGATGTTGACGGCTCAGAGATCAGTCGATGACTGCTCCTTGATACAGGAAAGAAATTGTAGGTGAAAACAGAAACACTACTATTATTACAAAATCTGGAAAAACCATTCACAAAAGTCTCATAAAACAATAATTCAAAAAGTGGGGGGGGGGGGGGAGTTAATGCAGCAAACATTCCATCGCTTTATCTAGCAAATGCAGCGAATATTCAATTTCATCATTCCCACGATTTCCACGAATGATGTAGCGCACTATAATTAAATGCTCACGATAATAATCGCGGAACAGATTGAACCAGCAACATAGAGTAACTATACTATATGTATATATATTTACTCTATGACAAGCAACAGTACCAGCACCGTGCAATGTGAGGCAAGAAAAAACAGAAGGAGAACATGAAAAAATTCAGTTTCAGTATCTTGTTTTGCTCATTGTATATATTAAACAATTTTACACTTTAATTTTTTCTTTTTTATTTATTTAAAGTTTAACAAGCAAATAGGCAGCGATTCTGCCTAGGTAAAGACTGAACAGAAATTTAATGGAAATCTTAACTTAAATAGGTAAAAACTGCTGATATTTTGATTGCAGTGCTGCTTCGCATCACAGGTTTATGTTCCACAAATGTTTTTGCTGACTTTGCGTAAAAGCTCTTCAAATTGATGTTTTGTTGCTGAAGGCAGAAGAAATGTATGCCACTAATCAAAAAGAAATGCTGGCCATATTTTGGTCATTGAGTGCTCTTAGAAATTACCTCTATGGAACAGCAAAGGTGAAGATCATAACTGATCATCAGCCCTTAACATTTGCGTTAAGCAACAAAAATCAGAATAACAAATTAAAGCGATGGAAGGCATTCCTGGAAGAATTTAATTACGAGCTTCAATACAAACCAACAAAGACCAAGGTTGTAGCCGATGCCCTTTCCCTGATAGTAAACCATTCAAGTATAAACGCACTCACTTCAACGCAACACAGTGGCGAAAGTTCGCCCGAAAACTTAATTCCAAATGTCGAAACCCCTATCAATGTCTATAAAAACCAAATTCTGTTCGAAATCGGTCCCAACTCCTCCGTAAACTTTAAAATCGTCTTCCCAACTTACCATCGTCCTCAAATTATAGAACCACAATACACTCATGATAACCTCATAAAAATCCTGAAAAAACACCTAAACCCTTCAGTTATCAATGGTATTAAAACCGAAGAAGCCATAATGGGAATGATTCAACAAATCTACCCCTTACATTTTAGTAGTTATAAAATACGATTTACTCAGATACAGGTAGAAGATGTTACTTCAGAATCAGAACAAGAAAAAATTGTGATCGATATCCATCAACGCGCCCAAAGAAACGAGAGAGAAAAAGCTCAGATATTAAAAACACATTATTTTCCAGGCATGATTGGGAAAGTTAGAAGGATCACAAGAAAATGTAGTGTCTGCATAGAAAATAAATACGACCGTCACCCAGATAAACCCGAATATCAGCCAACCCCTATACCTGAATTCCCCGGCCAAATTGTGCATATAGACATTTATTTCACTGATGGGAAAATAATTCTGACCGCTGTGGACAAGTATTCAAAATATGCCTTAACAAAAATTCTAAAGTGCAGTTCTATTGAAGATGTTAAACAACCACTACGAGAAATTGTTTTGTCTTTTGGCGTCCCGGAAAGAATTGTGGTGGATAATGAAAAAACCTTAAGCTCAAGTTCTATTTCGTTTATGTTAGAAAATCTGTTCAAAATTAAAATTCATAAAATCCCACCTTATACAAGCTCAGCTAACGGACAAGTGGAAAGATTTCATTCCACGCTCTCTGAGCTTATGCGTTGTCTAAAAGTAAAAAAAATCAACAACACTTTTTCTGAATTATTAGATATGTCTGTTTACGAGTATAATAGGTCTATCCACTCCACGACAAAAAATAAAGCGATAGATGTTTTCTTTTCGAAATTCGAATTTAAAAAATGAATATTTTACAAATATAAAATATTAATTAGACGTAATAAAAGAAGAATTAACTAATGTTAACTATGCCATACACTGGGCAAAAGCGGGAATAATAAACTCGTTTATCTTATCAAACTTTGAAATAAATTCAGCAAAAGAAGTATTTGAAAAATATGAAATCCCATATATAAATTTAGAAGAGGCATTTGAATTTGCAGACGTAAAGATCGTAACAAATGTCTCAACCATACTCTATATTATAAGTATACCAGTAACAAATTTAAAAGCTTGCCAAAACCTAATGATAAAATCAATTAAGAGAACAAATTTTATAATTTAAATACCATTTAATAATATTTTAAAATGTAACAATCAAATATTTGGTATAAAAGAAAATTGTAAAACCTATAATAATTTAGCAATTTGTAAGCAAAATCTAATTTTAGACATAAGTACAAGTAGTTGTATACCGAATTTACTAAGGAGCCGCCCATCAAACTGCACATAAGTTAACAACCAAATACTCCCCGGAACTCCCTTTTTGAATAAATACAACGGATCAGTCCTTGCAAATGGCGAAGTCATCAATCTAACAGGATCATTTATCATTCAATTTCATAACGCATCCATCACCATTGATAAAAGAAATTACGTTTCCAACGAAATCCCTGGGTCAAAACCACTACCGGCAATCGTACAACCTGACTCACAGCAGAAAAGTATGAAGAGGTGTTAACCTTAGAAACGATGAAAGAACTGCAATCTCAAAAACGTAAGAATGCTCGTCTGTAGGAAAAATGGACAGATAAATATCACCACAAATCCGGACCCATTTCCAATAGTACTTACACCTGAAATTCAATTGGAAGACAAAGAAGCATCTCATACTGAAAGGATTACAAGCCCACCAAAACAGCTGGTAGCAGCTAAGCCAACAATGATCAGCCAAATTCCTTTTTTCTGAAGGTCAAACGAGGACGTTTGAAATTAAAGGGGGGGAGGGTGGTAGTTAATGCAGCAAACATTCCATCGCTTTATCTAGCGAATGCAGCGAATATTCAATTTCATCATTCCCACGATTTCCACGAATGATGTAGCGCACTATAATTAAATGCTCACGATAATAATCGCGGAACAGATTGAACCAGCAACATAGAGTAACTATACTATATGTATATATATTTACTCTATGACAAGCAACAGTACCAGCACCGTGCAATGTGAGGCAAGAAAAAACAGAAGGAGAACATGAAAAAATTCAGTTTCAGTATCTTGTTTTGCTCATTGTATATATTAAACAATTTTACACTTTAATTTTTTTCTTTTTTATTTATTTAAAGTTTAACAAGCAAATAGGCAGCGATTCTGCCTAGGTAAAGACTGAACAGAAATGTAATGGAAATCTTAACTTAAATAGGTAAAAACTGCTGATATGTTGATTGCAGTGCTGCTTCGCATCACAGGTTTATGTTCCCACGTTCCACAAATGTTTTTGCTGACTTTGCGTCTGGGAACGAGCGCGTAAATTGTTGATCATTCGGATAGCTCATGATCAAATTATTGTTGGTTTATATGGCTTTAACTCCTTCCCTCTTAGATTTGAACGTCCACGTTCGATGGCATTGGTTTTAAATGTTAAGAAAGGTCTTTAATCCCGATGATTCTTGGTCTTGTAACAGGTAAATTAATAATAATAAACAGCAACAAAAATCAGAATAACAAATTAAAGCGATGGAAGGCATTCATGGAAGAATTTAATTACGAGCTTCAATACAAACCAAAAAAGACCAAGGTTGTAGCCGATGCCCTTTCCCTGATAGTAAACCCGTCAAGTATAAACGCACTCACTTCAACGCAACACAGTGGCGAAAGTTCGCCCGAAAACTTAATTCCAAATGTCGAAACCCCTATCAATGTCTATAAAAACCAAATTCTGTTCGAAATCGGTCCCAACTCCTCCGTGAACTTTAAAATCGTCTTCCCAACTTACCATCGTCCTCAAATTATAGAACCACAATACACTCATGATAACCTCATAAAAATCCTGAAAAAACACCTAAACCCTTCAGTTATCAATGGTATTAAAACCGAAGAAGCCATAATGGGAATGATTCAACAAATCTACCCCTTACATTTTAGTAGTTATAAAAAAAGATTTACTCAGATACAGGTAGAAGATGTTAATTCAGAATCAGAACAAGAAAAAATTGTGATCGATATCCATCAACGCGCCCAAAGAAACGAGAGAGAAAATAAAGCTCAGATATTAAAAACACATTATTTTCCAGGCATGATTGGGAAAGTTAGAAGGATCACAAGAAAATGTAGTGTCTGCATAGAAAAAAAATACGACCGTCACCCAGATAAACCCGAATATCAGCCAACCCCTATACCTGAATTCCCCGGCCAAATTGTGCATATAGACATTTATTTCACTGATGGGAAAATAATTCTGACCGCTGTGGACAAGTATTCAAAATATGCCTTAACAAAAATTCTAAAGTGCAGATCTATTAAAGATGTTAAACAACAACTACGAGAAATTGTTTTGTCTTTCGGCGTCCCGGAAAGAATTGTGGTGGATAATGAAAAAACCTTAAGCTCAAGTTCTATTTCGTTTATGTTAGAAAATCTGTTCAAAATTAAAATTCATAAAATCCCACCTTATACAAGCTCAGCTAACGGACAAGTGGAAAGATTTCATTCCACGCTCTCTGAGCTTATGCGTTGTCTAAAAGTAAAAAAAATCAACAACACTTTTTCTGAATTATTAGATATGTCTGTTTACGAGTATAATAGGTCTATCCACTCCACGACAAAAAATAAAGCGATAGATGTTTTCTTTTCGAAATTCGAATTTAAAAAATGAATATTTTACAAATATAAAATATTAATTAGACGTAATAAAAGAAGAATTAACTAATGTTAACTATGCCATACACTGGGCAAAAGCGGGAATAATAAACTCGTTTATCTTATCAAACTTTGAAATAAATTCAGCAAAAGAAGTATTTGAAAAATATGAAATCCCATATATAAATTTAGAAGAGGCATTTGAATTTGCAGACGTAAAGATCGTAACAAATGTCTCAACCATACTCTATATTATAAGTATACCAGTAACAAATTTAAAAGCTTGCCAAAACCTAATGATAAAATCAATTAAGAGAACAAATTTTATAATTTAAATACCATTTAATAATATCTTAAAATGTAACAATCAAATATTTGGTATAAAAGAAAATTGTAAAACCTATAATAATTTAGCAATTTGTAAGCAAAATCTTATTTTAGACATGAGTACAAGTAGTTGTATACCGAATTTACTAAGGAGCCGCCCATCAAACTGCACATAAGTTAACAACCAAATACTCCCCGGAACTCCCTTTTTGAATAAATACAACGGATCAGTCCTTGCAAATGGCGAAGTCATCAATCTAACAGGATCATTTATCATTCAATTTCATAACGCATCCATCACCATTGATAAAAGAAATTACGTTTCCAACGAAATCCCTGGGTCAAAACCACTACCGGCAATCGTACAACCTGACTCACAGCAGAAAAGTATGAAGAGGTGTTAACCTTAGAAACGATGAAAGAACTGCAATCTCAAAAACGTAAGAATGCTCGTCTGTAGGAAAAATGGACAGATAAATATCACCACAAATCCGGACCCATTTCCAATAGTACTTACACCTGAAATTCAATTGGAAGACAAAGAAGCATCTCATACTGAAAGGATTACAAGCCCACCAAAACAGCTGGTAGCAGCTAAGCCAACAAGGATCAGCCAAATTCCTTTTTTCTGAAGGTCAAACGAGGACGTTTGAAATTAAATGGGGGGAGGGTGGTAGTTAATGCAGCAAACATTCCATCGCTTTATCTAGCGAATGCAGCGAATATTCAATTTCATCATTCCCACGATTTCCACGAATGATGTAGCGCACTATAATTAAATGCTAACGATAATAATCGCGGAACAGATTGAACCAGCAACATAGAGTAACTATACTATATGTATATATATTTACTCTATGACAAGCAACAGTACCAGCACCGTGCAATGTGAGGCAAGAAAAAACAGAAGGAGAACATGAAAAAATTCAGTTTCAGTATCTTGTTTTGCTCATTGTATATATTAAACAATTTTACACTTTAATTTTTTCTTTTTTATTTATTTAAAGTTTAACAAGCAAATAGGCAGCGATTCTGCCTAGGTAAAGACTGAACAGAAATGTAATGGAAATCTTAACTTAAATAGGTAAAAACTGCTGATATGTTGATTGCAGTGCTGCTTCGCATCACAGGTTTATGTTCCCACGTTCCACAAATGTTTTTGCTGACTTTGCGTCTGGGAACGAGCGCGTAAATTATTGATCATTCGGATAGCTCATGATCAAATTATTGTTGGTTTATATGGCTTTAACTCCTTCCCTCTTAGATTTGAACGTCCACGTTCGATGGCATTGGTTTTAAATGTTAAGAAAGGTCTTTAATCCCGATGATTCTTGGTCTTGTAACAGGTAAATTAATAATAATAAACAGCAACAAAAATCAGAATAACAAATTAAAGCGATGGAAGGCATTCATGGAAGAATTTAATTACGAGCTTCAATACAAACCAAAAAAGACCAAGGTTGTAGCCGATGCCCTTTCCCTGATAGTAAACCCGTCAAGTATAAACGCACTCACTTCAACGCAACACAGTGGCGAAAGTTCGCCCGAAAACTTAATTCCAAATGTCGAAACCCCTATCAATGTCTATAAAAACCAAATTCTGTTCGAAATCGGTCCCAACTCCTCCGTGAACTTTAAAATCGTCTTCCCAACTTACCATCGTCCTCAAATTATAGAACCACAATACACTCATGATAACCTCATAAAAATCCTGAAAAAACACCTAAACCCTTCAGTTATCAATGGTATTAAAACCGAAGAAGCCATAATGGGAATGATTCAACAAATCTACCCCTTACATTTTAGTAGTTATAAAAAAAGATTTACTCAGATACAGGTAGAAGATGTTAATTCAGAATCAGAACAAGAAAAAATTGTGATCGATATCCATCAACGCGCCCAAAGAAACGAGAGAGAAAATAAAGCTCAGATATTAAAAACACATTATTTTCCAGGCATGATTGGGAAAGTTAGAAGGATCACAAGAAAATGTAGTGTCTGCATAGAAAAAAAATACGACCGTCACCCAGATAAACCCGAATATCAGCCAACCCCTATACCTGAATTCCCCGGCCAAATTGTGCATATAGACATTTATTTCACTGATGGGAAAATAATTCTGACCGCTGTGGACAAGTATTCAAAATATGCCTTAACAAAAATTCTAAAGTGCAGATCTATTAAAGATGTTAAACAACAACTACGAGAAATTGTTTTGTCTTTCGGCGTCCCGGAAAGAATTGTGGTGGATAATGAAAAAACCTTAAGCTCAAGTTCTATTTCGTTTATGTTAGAAAATCTGTTCAAAATTAAAATTCATAAGATCCCACCTTATACAAGCTCAGCTAACGGACAAGTGGAAAGATTTCATTCCACGCTCTCTGAGCTTATGCGTTGTCTAAAAGTAAAAAAAATCAACAACACTTTTTCTGAATTATTAGATATGTCTGTTTACGAGTATAATAGGTCTATCCACTCCACGACAAAAAATAAAGCGATAGATGTTTTCTTTGGAAAAAATAGACTGAATCACCCGAACAGTTTCAATTAGAAAAGAAAGAAATTATCAAAAATATTAAAACTAAACAGGCTGCAGACTTAGATTATCATAACAAAAACAGATCACCCCCGAAAAATTATTCAGTAGGAGACATTATTTATGTGAAAACAAACAAAAGAATAGGGAATAAACTTTCTCCTAGATACAGGAAAGAAATTGTAGGTGAAAACAGAAACACTACTATTATTACAAAATCAGGAAAAACCATTCACAAAAGTCTCATAAAACAAAAATTTTCGCAAAAGATTATCATTGCCTATGTTCTATGCGGATATCCAAATCCTGGATTACACAAATTCAAAAGTGGCAACTCTGAGCCTTGGGCTCTCAAAAGTAAACTGGTACTTTTAACATTATTCATGACATAGACCTAGAATTATACGCCAAAGTTATCGAGGACATCAATTTAAAAATCCAGATTTATGTGCCCAACCAAGACCCATTATATCCCTTACTATCACACGAAATGTCCAACCTCCAGAATCTCCTCATCCGACTACAACATAGACCAAGAAAACAGAGATCATTAAATTTTATTGGTAGTGCATGGAAATGTATAGCTGGAAATCCGGACCATGCCGATTTTCAAATAATTAAATCGAAAATTAATAATGTTCTAAGAAACAATAATAAAAATAGTTATAAATAAATTGACTAATGAAAGATTAAATAATATTGTTAATTTAATTAGAAAAATTCGAATTTAAAAAATGAATATTTTACAAATATAAAATATTAATTAGACGTAATAAAAGAAGAATTAACTAATGTTAACTATGCCATACACTGGGCAAAAGCGGGAATAATAAACTCGTTTATCTAATCAAACTTTGAAATAAATGCAGCAAAAGAAGTATTTGAAAAACATGAAATCCCATACATAAATTTAGAAGAGGCATTTGAATTTGCAGACGTAAAGATCGTAACAAATGTCTCAACCATACTCTATATTATAAGTATACCAGTAACAAATTTAAAAGCTGGCCATAACCTAATGATAAAATCAATTAAGAGAAAAAATTTTATAACTTAAATACCATTTAATAATATTTTAAAATGTAACAATCAAATATTTGGTATAAAAGAAAATTGTAAAACCTATAATAATTTGGCAATTTGTAAGCCAAATCTAATTTTAGACATAAGTACAAGTAGTTGTATACCGAATTTACTAAGGAGCCGCCCATCAAACTGCACATAAGTTAACAACCAACACATTCCCAGCGTCGAAGAAATACTCCCCGGAACTCTCTTTTTGAATAAATACAACGGATCAGTCCTTGCAAATGGCGAAGTCATCAATCTAACAGGATCATTTATCATTCAATTTCATAACGCATCCATCACCATTGATAAAAGAAATTACGTTTCCAACGAAATCCCTGGGTCAAAACCACTACCGGCAATCGTACAACCTGACTCACAGCAGAAAAGTATGAAGAGGTGTTAACCTTAGAAATGATGAAAGAACTGCAATCTCAAAAACGAAAGAATGCTCGTATGTAGGAAAAATGGACAGATAAATATCACCACAAATCCGGACCCATTTCCAATAGTACTTACACCTGAAATTCAATTGGAAGACAAAGAAGCATCTCATACTGAAAGGATTACAAGCCCACCAAAATAGCTGGTAGCAGCTAAGCCAACAATGATCAGCCAAATTCCTTTTTTCTGAAGGTCAAACGAGGACTTTTGAACTTAAAGGGGTTGGGGGGGGGGGGAGTTATTGCAGCAAACATTCCATCGCTTTATCTAGCGAATGCAGCGAATATTCAATTTCATAATTCCCACGATTTCCACGAATGATGTAGCGCACTATAATTAAATGCTCACGATAATAATCGCGGAACAGATTGAACCAGCAACATAGAGTAACTATACTATTTGTATATATATTTACTCTATGACCAGCAACAGTACCAGCACCGTGCAATGTGAGGCAAGAAAAAACAGAAGGAGAACATGAAAAAATTCAGTTTCAGTATCTTGTTTTGCTCATTGTATATATTAAACAATTTTACACTTTAATTTTTTCGATTTTATTTATTTAAAGTTTAACAAGCAAATAGGCAGCGATTCTGCCTAGGTAAAGACTGAACAGAAATGTAATGGAAATCTTAACTTAAATAGGTAAAAATTGCTGATATGTTGATTGCAGTGCTGCTTCGCATCACAGGTTTATGTTTCCACGTTCCACAAATGTTTTTGCTGACTTTGCGTCTGGGAACGAGCGCGTATATTGTTGATGGTTCGGATAGCTCATGATCAAATTATTGTTGGTTTATGTGGCTTTAACTCCTTCCCTCTTAGATTTGAACGTCCGCGTTCGATGGCATTGGTTTTAAATGTTAAGAAAGGTCTTTAATCCCGATGATTCTTGGTCTTTTAACAGGTAAATTGGCTGATGTGCCTGCCTCCTATCTCAGTATCTTCAGATCCGCACCTTTTCCTCCAGAATGGGCTGAATTTAAAATCTTTCTTAAACAATTTCCAGATGAGTAAGATTAGCACAAGTGACAAAGTTAAGAGTGCTAACATGGATATGGTTTCTAGCTGCTGTATGTATTTTGTATTATTAGCCTCTATTTCTTTAATCTTCTCGAGTGATAAAAGCTCTTCAAATTGATGTTTTGTTGCTGATGGTTGTAGGAGGACAGGTAAGGGGTTATGCAAGGTAACTTTTGAAGGTGTATTGGCAAATTTTGACAGTTGAGTTATGGAATTGGATGATGTATTTAACAACACCTGGTTACCGTCTATTTCCACATAATCGCTTAACTAGTTATGCAATAACTCCAGGAGTTAGGTCCTCTATAGAGGGAATAAGTTGGTTGTTAACCTGTGTGCATGGGAGGTTGACTTGATAGTAGGTAGCTGATACATTTATCTTTAGTTATATTTAAAAGAAAATTTTGTATACAAATTGAAAGTTTATTAAAAGTTTTACATACATTGGTTATACCATACATTTGGTTGTCTTTACATTGTAATATGTCAGTATAATCTAGTTAAATTATGGTTCTATTTTTCTGTACAGGTTTTATTAAAATTTTATTACATGTTTCAATTTCAGTTATTGGTAAACTTAAAATATACAATAACAGTGTCTCATTGTGAGCTATTTTTGTGTCTGCGAATTCTATTGCTTCTATTACATTACTGTAAGGCATATTTATTATTATTGTTAATGAATTTTTTTATTACATTAATTTCCAGACTAGAGAGAATGTATGTATTTATAATTCCAGCTGTAGCCCATTGCATTGCGTATTCAATATTAATTTTTTCCTTTAACAAATCAAGCTTAAATTTTAAGTTAAGTAAAATATCATGTTTAATTTTTTCATTTTTTTTTTAAGGTTTTAACAATTTCATTGGTTACATTACTTATTTCATGTATTTTTTCAAAAAACAATTAGTTTATTACGGTTTGCTGGTTGTTATTAGTTAGGACATTATTTATTTTGTCTTTGATCGGGAGAACCAGCAACCTATTTCCATGCCGAACCCAAAAAATCTATTGATCGCTTGGATTAAGACCTGAAAATGAGGCGGTTAAGGTGTATTTTAATTTGTTGTATCTCATGTGATAAGAAAGGAAAATTGAGTTAGGTATGCTGGTAAGTTGTTTGACTCTTTGCTCTATTTCTTTCAGTGATCTTTGATACAGCTCTGTATCAATGACGTGAACCAACTTTAAGGTTCCAGTTTGAATCTTTACACTGCCCGATTGAATGGCAATAAGCTGGCTGTTTGAGTAATCTAGCATCTTAACATCAGCGTAGCATGACGAGAGCCATAACCTAGTGAAAGGGAAATTACTTTTTTATCTGGCTTTTATGAACTATTCTGCCTGACTGAGTTTTTATTGTAGAATTATGATTTTCAGCGACGACCTCTTGGCAAAAAATATAGTTACAGGTTTCTTATTAGTCATAGAGTGTTGGGATCTGTTGTGTTCATAGATCCATCTATCCAGTATTTCAGAGAGTGTGGAATGAATGTTATCTGTTTTAAGACAACGAATTAATTCCGACAGAGTTGAATAAAATCTTTCACCTTGTCCGTTAGCACAACTTGTATAGGGGGGTATCTTACAAACAGTTGTCTAGCATGAAAATAATGGAGCGTGAACTCAGGGAGTTTTTCGTTATCCATAAGTACTGATTGCGGAACTCCGAAAGCTAATATTAGTCCTCTTAGAGGTTCTTTAATATCTTCCGCAGATCTAGATTTATTTATTTTAGCAAGAGCAAATTTTGAAAACTTATCTATTGCGGTTAAAATTATTTTTGTATCTGTAAGATAAATATCTATATGAATTATTTGACCTGGGTATTCCGGAATGGGAGTTGATTTGTTTGGGTGTCTTTCGTATTTATTTTCATTACAAACCTTGCAGGCCTTAGTGACTTTTTCTATTTTTGCTTTCATATTGGGAAAAAGTAATTTTGAGAAATTTGAATTCTGTTCTCTCTAGCATTCCTGTGTGCACGATTATGTTCTTTTATTATTTCTTCCTCTTGTCTGTTTTCATCTGTTAGATCCGTAACTATGTTTCTAGAGAGACGTGTTTTGTATTGGATTAAGTGCTCAGGATATATTCGTTGTATTAAATCTTAAATGCTTTAATGACGTTTGTGACAGAAGGGTAGTTGAGATATTTTTTTAAGAAAACCTATTATTTTCTGTTGAGTATAATTTATTTCACATATGACGTGGCGATGGTACGTGGGGAAAATTATTTGAAAATTATGTGACGGAGTATCACCTAAGGACAATGTTATTTGATTTTTAAACCCATTAATCGGTGCATTAATAAATGGAAGAAGGTTTTGATTAGAAACTTCGTCAATATTCTGAGATACCGTTAAGAAATTAACGTCAGCATGAGTGGGTGCCCTAGATAACTCGTCTGCCACTACGTTTGTTTTTCCGGGCTTATGCTTTATTTCATAATCGTATTCTTCCAGCCTAGCCTTCCACCTTTTCATCTTGGTGTTGCTATTTTTGTTGCTGAGAGCAAAAGTGAGCGGTTGATGATTTGTGAAAATGCGCACTTTTGCTGAACTGTAAAGGTATCCTCTAAGAGAACTTAGGGCCCATATAATGGCTAGGAGTTCCTTCTCACTAGTGGAAAAGTTTTCCTCGGATCTAGTAAGAGTTCTCGAAATAAAGGTTATGGGTTTCCCTCCTTGTTCAAGTACAGCTTCTAATGCGAAATTTGAAGCATCTGTAGTTAAAGCGAAGGGTTTTGAATAGTCGGGATTTGCCAGAATTATGTCCTGAAAAACAAGAGAATTTTTCAATTTTTTGGAAGGCTTCGAGAGCTCCTTGATTAAACTGCACAGGTAATTTGAACGATTTTGTTTTTGACACTCGTCCTCCCTTCACCCTTAAAAGGCTGTCAAGGGTTTGGCCAGCTTTGCATAATCGTGAAAAAAGCGCCTCTAGTACCCTGAAGGACCAAGGTTGAGGTTTTCCGGTTTAGGAAAGTCAAGGATTGCTCTAACTTTAACTGGATTTGTTTTCACACCATCAGCTTAGATTACGAATCCTAGGAATTCCACTTCGGCTTGCAAAAAATTACATTTACTCAACTGTACTTTCATATTTGCTTTTCGTAAAGTATCGAAAATTTGTCTGATGTGTTCGCCATGATCAACCTCATTTTTACTAAAAAATAATTATATCATCGATGTATACTTGGCAAAACTTGCCAATAAACTCATGGAGAATGTCATCGAGTGTTCGCAGAAATATTGCCGGGGCATTCTTAAGCCCAAACGGCAATCTTACGAACTTATACTTCCCATTATTGACTGAGAAGGATGTTTTCTCAAAATCGGATTCCTTTAAGGGTATCTGGTGGAATCCACTTTCAAAGTCAAGCACAGTAAAAAAGGTGTTTTCCCCAACTGTGAAATCAGTTCATTGATATCCGGTATCGGATATCTATCTGCAATGGTGATAGTATTGAGTTTCCTGTAATCTATTATCATTCGGTATTGTTTGGCGCAATCGGGCTTTTTCGGTACTATCCATACCGGAGAATTGAATGGTGACCGTGAAGGTAATAATGCCATCGTCAAGCAATGGTTTTACCTGTTTTTCTACTTCCCCTTTTAAAGACATGGGAAAAGGATAATGTTTGCTGTGAACTGTTTCTTCGGTAGAAGTTCTGATTTCAGCAACGATTTTTGTTGTGTAAGTTATTTTCTCGTCGTGTTCTGCAAATAGACTCAAGTTATTCCGCATAATAGGGTCTAGCAAACTTTTTTGTAAATCCGTTAAATGACTTATTTTTCCCAAAAGAGATTCTGTATCAAGTGAATTCACTGCTTGTGATTTGAGTTGTTTGATTTTAATGCAAAATCGATTTAAGGTTGACATATAGCTGTCTAAAGTATAGATAAGTATTCCGTGAAATGTTCTTAAAGATGGTAACAAAAAGAACTTAATGTTCGTATCCTCTTATAGGGTTACAAAGGTGTGTTGGCAAACCTTAACGTCATGGGCTTAGAGACAAGATTAGGTCTTATATAATTTGTACTCGAGCCGGTGTCTATGAGCAATGTTAACATTTCCCCACTTCCACTTTGGCATTAAAAGTAAGGAATCGGGAAATCGCTTCAATCGGGGAATCGGTTCAATCATTGAATTCGGAACTAACAGTGGAATCAACAAAGTTTTGAGAGTATTTCTCTAAAGATTGTTCGTAAAGGTTATCTGAATTTATTATAGATTGGTCATATTCCATGCAGGATATATTACAGTCCAGGAATTAGTATTTGGTTGGTTTTTTGAATCTTGTTGGTTATAAGGACGAGATCGACTCTGTTTCAATTGCTTATAAACATAAAAGAAGTGTCATTGGAAGTAATGTTAATATCGGGGTTTTCAATAAGAGCGCTACAAAAGTTTTTTTAAATAACACAAAAACGGTTTTGGATATGAATAAAGTTCTTTATTCCTGTGAAAGTACGTTTGATGCCATTATGTATGGAACTCGATTTCTTTTGAATGGCCACCACGGGCACGCTTGCAGTAGTCCAGACGCTGAACCCAATTTCTGCTGCAGTTTCACGTTCGATATTTATACGAAGTTTATCAATCGTCGCTGGCTTGTTGGCATAGACCATAGACTTGACGTAGCCCCACAGGAAATAGTCTAACGGCGTCAAATCGCATGACCGAGGCGGCCAAGCGACTGGACCATTTTTGGACTCGTTGTTGGCTCGTATATCTTTCCATCATGAAATGGCAACCCTTACTTGAGAGAAATGTCAAAAGAGCGGCAAGAAATATGGCGTCGTTTGCTTTCCCTGTCGCTCTACTTTTGTTGCGTCCCTGTTGAAAAACCCTTTATTAGTATGAATGTAATTGAAGCTATCCAGAATAAAAAATGGTTGCATGTATCTAAATTCAAACCTTCGACATCTGCCCAGTCAATTATAAATTTAATCGCTAATAATCTTAATACTGCCCCCGCTAAATTTGAATGCTTTAAATTGATTAAGAAAGGAACAGATGAACGTCTTATTGAACATGTTAACTTTAAGATTAGTGTTCCGTGTGAGCTTTATGATGCTGCATTTGATTCAAGATGATGGCCAGCTGGTGTGCATGTTCGAAATTTTCGGTACATTCCAAGAAACCACGTTTCGCCGGAGGGAAATATGAACTTAATTTAAATTGTTCTCTAAGATAACTGGCTTTTATCTCGCTGTATCCTGCTGCTCTTATCATGTTATTGCCTTAACAGAGACATGGTTGTCTGATGATGTACTTTCTGCTGAACTATGCCGGTCTTCAGATTTTAATGTGTTGAGAAGGGATAGATCATTTGCTGATACTGGATTGCGCAGAGGCGGTGGTATGTTATTAGCGTTAAGATCTAATTTAATATGTAGAGAAGTTCCTCTCGAATTCAAAGCTGTAGAACAATTATGTGTTCAAGTAACTTTGCCATTCTGCTTGAATTGTATTTATTTTAGTATATCATATATTCCACCTGATTCGAATATAGGTATTTACAAGATGCATATTGATAACATTCGTAATGTTTTTAATTTATTAAGGCCTAATTCTAATATTGTTATTTTAGGGGACTTTAATCTCCCCCATATAAAATGGATGAACTCTGTAAAAGATAAATGTCTACTTCCTTTTAATGTCTCTAATGAACTTGAGTCGTGTTTTATTGATAATATGCTATCCTTTAATTTTAACCAACTTAACTGTTATGTAAACTTATTAGGTCGAATCCTTGATTTAGCCGTTATTGATACTGAATTAGAAGCCAATTTAGTTAAGTCAGAAGTTCCTATTTTTAAAAATAGTACGCATCATTATGCTTTGCAATTTGATTTAAAGATCTTGAATTTTGATAAGTTAAATTTTGATAAGCGTGAGTTGAACTCAGTTCGCGATTTCAGTAAAGCTAATTACAATGGTATGAACTTTTTTTTTTAACACGACAAATTGGGATGAAGCTCTTTGCTCTAATGACTTAAAGCAGTGTTACGATTCTTTTGTTGCTAAAATTGAGGAAGCTTATAATTTGTTTGTTCCATTTAAGGAGAAAAAGCATAGAAATAAGCCGGTTTGGTTTAATAAGAGATTATGCAATCTTAAAAATAAACTTTCTTAAGTGCATAAAAATTACAAAAAGAATTCTAGTTTACGCCTTCGCAATAGCTATACGATGTAGAAATGAATATGAGTCTGTAAAAAATTCGGTCTTTAATAGCTATATGCGCTCTATTGAGAGTAATATTAAAAGTGACTCTCGGGCCTTTTGGAAATTTGTCAATTCTAAACGTATGGTATTCCGACTAGTATGAATTACCTTAATCAATCATCATTTCATTCCGGCTTCACATGAAATTCTTTGTGGAGATACTATCACTAATTTAGGTAGTTTAAGTTTGTCAGTGGATCAAGTTTTACTTCAGCTTTCATCCTTGAAGTCTGATTTTAGAGTTAAAATGTGTTCCCATAGTCTTGCATGTCCACTAACTAAACTTTTTAACTTATCACTTTCTACCGGTGACTTTTTGGATGAGTGGAAACTGTCAATGAGAAGTCCAATATATAAATCAGGCTCAAAACAACAGGTTATTAATTACAGATCTATTTCAAAACTGAAATTAATACCGAAAGTTTTTGAAGCGATTGTGAAAAAATGCATTTATGTCGAGGTAAGCTCGAGTAGATCAACAGTAACAAATCTAGCCTTGTTTGCGAATTTCTGCATTAAAGGTATTGAACGTGGAAACCAGGTTGATGTTATTTATACAGATTTCTCTAAAGCATTTGATAGAGTTCAACATGATATTCTGCTAACGAAACTTAAATGCTTAGGTTTTCACTCTAGACTTCTTAAGTGGTTCGAAAATTACTTGACTAATCGCAAGCAAAATGTAAAAATTGGAACAGCGGTATCATAGTTGATTCTTAATCATTCTGGCGTTCCTCAGGGCAGCCATTTAGGACCTCTCCTCTTCATTCTATTTATAAATGATCTTCCACCTAGAATTCGCAAATCTGACTGTTTGCTCTTTGCAGATGATCTTAAACTTTTTAGGCAAATTAAGTGTGAACTGGATTGTCATCGACTTCAATATGATTAAGATGAAGTTTCTGCTTGGTGTAGTGAGAATCGTTTGTTCCTGAATAGAGGTAAATGTAAAAGCATTACATTTACAAGGTCATCTAATGCTATTAATCTTGCATACGTCATTTCTGACATAGCTCTTGAGTCAGTGTATAGCCAAAAAAACCTAGGCGTTATTTTTGACTCAAAATTATTCTTTGATTTGCACATAACTATATCGTTTCTAAAGCAAAAAAATTACTTGGATTCTTAATGCGTAGCTCGAAACAATTTTCGGATCCGTACACGATTAAATCCTTGTACATTTCACTTATAAGATCAGGCCCAGAGTATGCATATTGTATATGGTGTCCATTGTTTAGGGTGGGTATAAATCGTATTAAATCTGTTCAGAAAAAATTATCGAGGTATGCTTTGCGAAAGCTTAATTGGGTTGGCAATATTTTGCCTAGTTATAGTGATAGATGCCTGTTAATCGACTTAAGACCTCTTGAAGCAAGGAGGAGGTATTATCTAATAATGCTTGCTAGAGATACTTTATGTAGTCGTTTTGATTGTTCTAAGCTTCTCTCTCTTTTTTCTTTGTATGCTCCCTCAAGGCAACTAAGGATAAAGCAGACACTCTTTTTTGTTCCTCGTTCTTTTTGAACTACGGTAGATCCGATTCAAATTCACGATCCCGCTCTGAGTTTAATTCAATTTATCAAAATATTGACTTGTCTTTTAGCAGAGATGTTTTCAGAACTACTGTTTTGAGTTTAGTGTCGTAGCATACCTGTATTAATGTAAGTTTAATTTTTCTGATTATCTTTGAAATGTAAAGTAATGTCAAATATATACATATATAAGATATAAAATTTTGTAAATATGTTTAAGTCTTAAAGATATTTGTACTCGATAGATGATAAATAAATAAATAAATAAATAGGATTGACTTGGTACTGCTGGGACGAGGAACGAAGTTGGTTAGGCTGAGTAGAATTTGGTTTTTTTTATAGGAAATATTCTGTAATTCATGGTTGGGATTCTTTACTGAACCTTGTGCATTATATGCTGGATTTATACGGAAATTTCGATTTTCAAGCTTCATGCATAAACTTAATGCATGTGGTAGGCTCTCTGATACTAAGTAACCTCGGAAAGTCTCCTTTTAGACCCCTGATGAAAGTATCGAGAGCGTGTTAATAATTTCAATAGTTCTGGTCCTAAATTCCTAGAATCAATATTATTTAGGATTAGGGAAAGGTGTGAATATAATGTGTTATAGAGTTCATGGATGGTTTTTCCTCCTTGGACTAATCGCATCATCTGGTACTCTAGTGTTCCCAGATCGCGTTTGTCCGCATAGTGCATGGCTAGGCACTTAGAAATTTTTTCCCAATCTAGGGGAGTATCAAATGATTCCAATGCAACATCTGCATTGCCTATTATTTTATTCCTGATTGCGTTGAGAATCCCAAAATATTTAGTAGTCCTTCCGAACTGGTCATATATTCCTAAAAAAATATAAAATTGAATTCAATAGTTAAAAATTATTTAACTTAAAAATCACTTAAAAATAATTCATACATCAATATACTTAAGATTGTCTGCTGCTAACTGCTGCGTTGCTGGGTCGACTTAAACGTTGGTTGTGAGTTCTTTTATATTGTGGATTTTTTTTCACTCGTGGGGAGGTTCTTTACGTCAATTTACACGTTGGTGGTGCGTTCTTTTATTTTGTGGCTTTTTGTTTGATCACTTGCGGCGACGTTCGAACGTTCGGCTTACACGTTCGATTTAAACAACAATTAGATACACGGTGAGGTGCTTGACGTCGACTTACTCTGTATTCAAGGGCAACACACGTTGGGCGCCAACTAAACAATTTTAACAATCAAATATAACATTACGATGATAGAGAAACATATTTGAGTCACTGGCAAAATTCTGTCCGTCTACTAAACGGTTGGGCCAATTGTCTTTAAACTTCGACAGAGGTTTTTTTATTTCTTTGTTAGCTCAAATATTAACAGTACCTGCCATATAACCGTTAAGTAAAAGCTTATTTTTCTCAAAAACGGCTCCAAAATTTTTGTATGTAAAAAATCAATGTGCATTAAATTTTGGTGAAAAAAAATTTATGACGATGGGCCAAAACCGGTACCTTCCATAGAACTTTTTTTTGTCGTCGAATTAGCTGAGAACTGGTTAGGTAACCGATTGCAACCAAAATCGATATTCAGGAAAATTTAAGTAGCCTAACTAATCTTACACTAAAATATTTTCGAAAACTTTTTTTTTGCGTTTTTAATAATTTTTTTACAAATTTTTTTAAAAAAAATCAATATTTTGAAAACGGGTGGGTAATTTTTTACTTGCGATTATAGGTACTAAGAGAGAAGTTTTGGATTAGGATTAGGATTAGGAACATTAAAAATTTGAGATAACAATAAAACATGACGAGGCAAGAGTAGGTACGATAACTGTGGCGCCGAAAATTAATTACGGATTCTTATAGAGGGACTAAATACATAATTTTTTTTTACTATTACAGGAGGGGTAATAGGGCCAATTTTCTAAAAAAAAAAACACTTGCATTGGAAATAAATATATTTAAAAACAACGTCAATAATTAAAATAATGTGCTACACGTTTTTTAATGCTAACAGTCTGTTCTATCATATTTATTTTTAAACCTTTAAATATCTATAAAAAAAAATTGAAAAAAACATACTTTTAAAATTCAGAATTTCAGAAAAAAAAATTGTTCATATTGACTTTTTTCAAAGTTGAGATTTTATTTTAATTTTTGTTATTTCTACTAATTCATAATTGATCACTGAAAACTAGATGCTATTCTAGTTTGCGAGAAAATTAAAATTTACCAAACCCACATTTTTATAATTTTGTTGGTTTTTATGAGGTCTTTTCTCTTTACATATTACAAGTTAGGCATTCGTGCAGATTAAAAATTTTGAGATAACAATCAAACATGACATTACGATGATAGAGAAACATTTTTTGGTTACTGGAAAAATTCTGTCCGTCTGTCTGTCTGTCTGTCTGTACGGATGTATTTTGGACGGTTGGGCCAATCGTCTTCAAATTTAGAACTTAACGTTATTTTGACATTCTACAGAGGAGTTTTTTCATATTTTTTTTAGCTCAAAAATTAACGGTACCTGTCATATAACCGTTATGTAAAAGTGTATTTTTCTCGAAATCGGCTCCAAGAATTTTTATGAAAAAAATCAGTGTACTACTGTAGGAAAGCAATATATTTTGCTGTTAAAAATATTTAATACGGTGGGCTAAAAACGGTACCTCCCATAGGACCGCCTTTATTTCTTCGACTTTCTCGAAAACTGGTGATCCGATTACTATCAAAATGGATATTCAAGAAGATGAAGGTAGTAGCCCATTAATTTTTTTTATGAATTTTTTTTTTTTGGATTTTTAATAATTAAAAATTTTTTTTTTTTGAAAAATCAATATTTTGAAAACGGGTAAGTGAATTTTTTTAAAATTTAGTTTTTAAATGTTGTGTTTATAAAAAGTGAAATGCCGACGGCGATACGATCCGACGGGATTTGAATTTTGAAATGCCGACAGGGTTTCCTTATTTTTTTTCCCCCGAATCAAATTATTTTGATATGTGTTGTGTTGAATTTTTAAAATAAATTATTTTTATATTGTGTGTTGTGTTGAGGTTTTAAAACTAAGTTTTATAATTTTTTCTGTTATCAATAAGAATTTCAATCTTATGTAATATTGTGTTGTGTGGATTAAGATAAATAAAACTAATTATTTTAAATATTAAAAATGAGATTTGTATTTTAGATAGATAGATATATAGATAGATATTTTTATTATTTCATTTCACCTTAAAATTATTTAACATAATAATGATATAGCATAAAATAAATAGAAATAACATAATGATATTATGTATTTTATAATACCGAGGTATAAAAAATATTGTTTAATGCCATTTCAAATGGATTTTACATATTATACAAAATAATTGTGCGAGGGTGGGGTGACCCTATGTAAGTACAATATGTAGATATTACATATTTAATAGAAAAATTAGGTTTTTCAAAAGAATTTTGGACTACAAAGAAAGGAAAATATATTTTCAAGTCTTACTACATATATAAAGTATAAATGAAGAGTTTAAATTAATTTATTAGGAAAATTCAAATCAAATAGTTTTGGAACTTAAAGCTCTATAATGATCCAACCAAAACATTAGAGAGAAGCGATTCAATGGCATGATACAACTAAACAGATAGCGCTTTCGCATTTCCATTTTTGTCTCGTTCTGCGCATGTACGTTACTGACATACTGACCACATAGTGTTTGATGTTTTGTATTCAGTATGTGAAATCTAAGCAAAATAACAGCCGTGTTTCGGTTAGGATTCCTGTAACAATTTATTTTATATTGAATATTAATTTTTCAACAAGTTTCTTGTTTTAATAATATACTCTTGTAGTTACCTGTAAAATTATATATAAAAAAACTATAAAAATACGTGTTTTTGTGCTTTTTTTCACAAATTAATGTGTGTTTTAATTTATATTTTTTTATGTTTTCGTTTTCGTGACAGTTTGTTATCAACTATTTCCTTATTCAATTTTCTCATCCGCAAGTACATCAGAGAACGAAAGAATAGTTTTTTTTTATCCTTTTATCGCAATCAATATTCGCCTTCGCAGAAACCTCGAGCAAAGCTGGATATAATTCTGACATATGTATAATCCTGAGCCTTCTCCATTTACAGCATTAATTGGGTATTATGTCCTTGAACCGGCGACAAATGTAACCCGCAATGTTCTCCAAACCATCATAATGAAATGGCAGATTTTCTTCTGGTTCTGAATCACCAAGAACGGGTTTGCTGACTTTCACAACATTGAAAATCCTAAAAAAATTTAAATATTACTAACATGAATCTGTTATAAAGTATGTAGCATATTAATGTCAAACCTGAAAGAGAAGTTTCTTCTTAACCTAAATCTGGTGTATCATCCACACCGACGTTACCATTTTCCGAAAGAGCGCCTTCGCTGTGACCAAGAATGTACGATCTGAACTTGTACTTAAATTCTTGCCAGTCAGGATGGTCATGAAGACCACCTTTATCCTTTATCACACCGAAAAAGTTCTCCAGGGCGTCTTGGTTTAGTCGGTAAGTCATAATGAACTTTACACCAAAACGCTCTTTCCGTCTTTGTGCAATAATTGCAAAGCGGTGTTAGATTGCACAATACCTTAAAAATAAATAAAAACGTTACTCGATTGCGTTTAATCGAAAAAATATATTCTTACCGTTTTGAAATGGTAGCAAAGAATTTTGACCTACTACTCGCATATTAAGGACAAGTTTCGTCATATCGTCGAGTATTTTGTTTTGTGAATTCAAGTGTAGTCCATAAGCATGAACTCTTTCTCGTGAATCTCTGTAGGGTGACCTGGACGTTAATGCAAGAAATATTTAAAAAAAAATATAGGCTTGTACTGTATGTTCGTGTTCATACATATTTGAATAGCTCATAGCATTATTCCCAAGTCTTTTCTACGATATACCCAAGATCAACAGCTCGAGATAACGCTTTAGCGACAGTGAGGGAAAACAATTTCATCGCCAGTTTGACCTTTTGTCTTTCTGCTTGAACCACATTCAAAGATTAAGATGAAATCTTGTGAGTGCGATGCTCAACTCTCCCGAAGTTAATGAAAGAAGCTTCAGAATTATATACTTTTTAACTTCCATTCCGTTCAGCAAAAATCCGTGGTCAATAAAATGATTCCGTTTTCCGTATCAGTTTTATTAAGTGGGGAACGTCGGCAAGCACTTAAATTTTTGTGTCTTCGAATAGAAACCTGTTAAGCAAATAATAAAAGTTATGGGGTATGTTTTTTTTTAATCAGATGCTTACCAAGGTTTGTCCATACTGACATTGAGCTCAGTATAGAGTCCTCTGTTAGCCCCACCTAAGTCACTTGTGGTTGCGACTACTGTAAAACCACAAGAACCAACAGTTTCAACAATATTAAACAAAACGCTTTTTGTCATTTTGCTGTCGAAATCGTAGAAAATGGGTTGCTTCCATTTTCCTACTAAACCTGTTGTGAGGAATGGTATAAGGACTTTTAAAATGGTTTTAATTCAGTTGCGAAACATCTGTCATCTGTGCATGACGTGTTTAATTCTACTATATCCAAATACCTACACAATTCTAAAAAGAAATCGCTCTTCTTCAATTGAAGACATTTTGTCTTCGAACAAAGTGCGTAAAATCACTAACTTAGCCATGGCGAATAGTGTTGAAGATTCCAGAAAAAATTTCTGGACACCTTTACAATGTCTCGCCGATGAAGCAATGGATAGTGAAGTAATTCTTGATTCCAAAAAAATTAAGAAGGAGCAAATTCCTCCTATAAAAGTGTTGCAAAAACCCAGTGAATTTATTCATAACTTTATGAAAAACAATAAAATAACTGATTATTCTATTAAAAAAATGTCCATTGGAATAAAAATTCAATGTGAAAGCATTCAATCTCATAAAAACACATGTGATGCTTTAAAATCAGCTGATTGTCAATTTTTCCCTTATGATCTCTCTACCGAAAGATAATAATAAGACTCGGTCTTAAGTGCAGAGATATAAAACTAGTGTCGAAACGATATGAAAAATACATCGAAACATGATATATTGTGTATTAAGAGCAAGGCTCGATTCGACTAAGTGACTTGAAAAAAAACATTAAATCCATTTATCGTACCCAAGTCAAATGGGACTATCAACGTCAAATATTACCCAGTGCCACAACTGTCAAATGTTTGGACACGGAGAAAAGAACTGCCACGTCAAAACATTTTGTGCAAACTGTTCCGGTCACAACAAAACCAGTGAATGCAACGTTGTTGATAAGATTCAATGTGCGAACTGTAAGGAGAATCACAAATCGACTGATCCTACTTGCATCAGCAGGCAAAACTTTTTAAAAATTAAAGAGAAAATATCACTTGGTAAGTGGCAGATTCCTATTCAAAACCACATTCAACCTATGCGTCCAACTACGTCATTTGTCAACTCAATGGAGAATTTCCCACCTCTTAAACCTTTACCAAAAGAGTATGCATATTGTATATGGTGTCCATTGTATGCTCTCAAGGCAACTAAGGATGAATCAGACACTCTTTTTTGTTTCTCGTTCTTTTCGAACTACGGTAGATCCGATTCAAATTCACGATCCCGCTCTGAGTTTAATTCAATTTATCAAAATATTGACTTGTCTTTTAGCAGAGATGTTTTCAGAACTACTGTTTTGAGTTTAGTGTCGTAGATTATCTTTGAAATGTAAAGTCATGTCAAATATATACATATATAAGATATAAAATTTTGTAAATATGTTTAAGTCTAAAAGATATTTGTACTCGATAGATGATAAATAAATAAATAAATAAATAGGATTGACTTGGTACTGCTGGTAGGAGGAACTAAGTTGGTTAGGCTGAGTGGAATTTGGTTTTTTTATAGGAAATATTCTGTAATTCATGGTTGGGTTTCTTTACTGAACCTTGTGCATTATATGCTGGATTTATACGGAAATTTCGATTTTCAAGCTTCATGCATAAACTTAATGCATGTGGTAGGCTCTCTAATACTAAGTAACCTCGGAAAGTCTCCTTTTAGACCCCTGATGAAAGTATCGAGGGCCTTATTCCTGTAAGTGTGTTAACAATTTCAAGAGTTCTGGTCCTAAATTCCTAGAATCAATATTATTTAGGATTAGGGAAAGGTGTGAATATAATGTGTTATAGAGTTCATGAATGGTTTTTCCTCCTTAGACTAATCGCATCATCTGGTACTCTAGTGTTCCCAGATCGCGTTTGTCCGCCTAATGCATGGCTAGGCACTTAAAAATATTTTCCCAATCTAGGGGAGTATCAAATGATTCCAATGCAACATCTGCATTGCCTATTATTTTATTCCTGATTGCGTTGAGAAGAGGAGTTTCTTTACGTCAATTTACACGTTGGTGGTGAGTTCTTTTATTTTGTGGCTTTTTTTGATCACTTGCGTTGACGTTCTTTACGTCGGCTTACACGTTCGATTTAAACAACAATTGGGTACACGGTGAGGTACTTGACGTCGACTTACTCTGTATTCAAGGGCAACACACGTTGGGCGCCAACTAAACAATTTTAACAATCAAATATAACATTACGATGATAGAGAAACATATTTGAGTCACTGGCAAAATTCTGTCCGTCTACTAAACGGTTGGGCCAATCGTCTTTAAACTTCGACAGAGGTTTTTTTATTTCTTTGTTAGCTCAAATATTAACAGTACCTGCCATATAACCGTTAAGTAAAAGCTTATTTTTCTCAAAAATGGCTCCAAAATTTTTGTGTGTAAAAAATCAATGTGCATTAAATTTTGGTGAAAAAAAATTTATGACGATGGGCCAAAACCGGTACCTTCCACAGAGCTTTTTTTTGTCATCGAATTAGCTGAGAACTGGTTAGGTAACCAATTGCAACCAAAATCGATATTCAGGAAAATTTAAGTAGCCTAACTAATCTTACACTAAAATATTTTCGAAAACTTTTTTTTTGCGTTTTTAATAATTTTTTTTACAATTTTTTTTTAAAAAAAATCAATATTTTGAAAACGGGTGGGTAATTTTTTACTTGCGATTAAAGGTACTAAAAGAGAAGTTTAGGATTAGGATTAGGATTAGGAACATTAAAAATTTGAGATAACAATAAAACATGACGAGGCAAGAGTGGGTACGATAACTGTGGCGCCGAAAATTAACTACGGATTCTTATAGAGGGACTAAATACATAATTTTTTTTACTATTACAGGAGGGGTAATAGGGCCAATTTTCTAAAAAAAAAAACACTTGCATTGGAAATAAATATATTTAAAAACAACGTCAATACTTAAAATAATGTGCTATACGTTTTTTAAAGCTAACAGTCTGTTCTATCATATTTATTTTTAAACCTTTAAATATCTATAAAAAAAATTTAAAAAACATACTTTTAAAATTCAGAATTTCAGAAAAAAAAGTTCATATTGACTTTTTTCAAAGTTGAGATTTTATTTTAATTTTTGTTATTTCTACTAATTCATAATTGATCACTGAAAACTAGATGCTATTCTAGTTTGCGAGAAAATTAAAATTTACCAAACCCACATTTTTATAATTTTGTTGGTTTTTATGAGGTCTTTTCTCTTTACATATTTCGGGTAGAGTACCATAATCTTGACGTTGCAAAATAATAACAGATTTCTATAGAGAGACTAAAAACAATTTTTTTTTGCTATGGATTGGGGTCAATAAACACCCTCTTAGGAAAGAGGGGCGGTTTTCTAAGAAAGCACTTGCATTTGATAAAAATATATTTAAAAACAACGGCAACACTAAAAATAATTTGCTTTAACTTTTTTCAAGCAACTTACATTTTTTTCCACCAAAATACATACATATATACCACACCTACAAAAGTACACTGATTTTTAAATAAAAATTCTTCGAGACGTTTTAGAGACAAACAAGCTTTTACTTAACGGTCTTATGGTATCGTTAATATTTGAGCTAAAAAAAATAAAAAAGTCCTATATAGAATTAATTAACCTTAAGTTCTAAATTTGAAGACGATTAGGCCCCCGTTTAGGCTGTAGTCCAAAACACGTACGAACAGACAGACAGAATTTTGCCAGTAAGTGAAATTTGTTTCTCTATCATCGTAATGCTATGTTTGATTGTTATCTCAATTTTTTTTAATCTGCACGAATGCATAACTTGCATTATAGTACCTATAGTTGCAAAATACTGTTTAATGCCATTTCAAATGGATTTTACATATTATACAAAATAATTGTGCGAGGGTGGGGTGACCCTATGTAAGTACAATATGTAGATATTACATATTTAATAGAAAAATTAGGTTTTTCAAAAGAATTTTGGACTACAAAGAAAGGAAAATATATTTTCAAGTCTTACTACATATATAAAGTATAAATGAAGAGTTTAAATTAATTTATTAAGAAAATTCAAATCAAATAGTTTTGAAACTTAAAGCTCTATAATGATCCAACCAAACATTAGAGAGAAGCGATTCAATGGCATGATACAACTAAACAGATAGCGCTTTCGCATTTCCATTTTTGTCTCGTTCTGCGCATGTACGTTACTGACATACTGACCACATAGTGTTTGATGTTTTGTATTCAGTATGTGAAATCTAAGCAAAATAACAGCAGTGTTTCGGTTAGGATTCCTGTAACAATTTATTTTATATTGAATATTAATTTTTCAACAAGTTTCTTGTCTTAATAATATACTCTTGTAGTTACCTGTAAAATTATATATAAAAAAAACTATAAAAATACGTGTTTTTGTGCTTTTTTCACAAATTAATGTGTGTTTTAATTTATATTTTTTTATGTTTTCGTTTTCGTGACAGTTTGTTATCAACTATTTCCTTATTCAATTTTCTCATCCGCAAGTACATCAGAGAACGAAAGAATAGTTTTTTTTTTATCCTTTTATCGCAATCAATATTCGCCTTCGAAGAAACCTCGAGCAAATGCTGGATATAATTCTGACATATGTAAATTAATTTAATTCATTAAATTCTCAAGTTTTAAAAAATATTTTATTGTACCGATCTAGTCGGTCTCAGATTATGAACTGCTTAACTGTAAAGTACAATATATTCTTAAAGCTAGCTTATGAAATATTCAATATCGCTACCAACAGAGATGATGTTTATATTAAGATTTCATCATTGTTTGGATACCAAGAGTATCATGTTTCTTTTTGGGCATCGGACGTGATGTTATGATTTCGATCGATTTGTTTATTAAATCTGTTTCCGGCGAGGTTGGTGGCACTTTGCATCTTTGCATGATTGAGATATCATGTGTGTTAACTCCCTTCTTTCTTTAAGAAGTTTCCTCCGGAACTTCTCTTCTGACTATTGCCATGATTTTGTTTACTCTTAGGTTTATCATTTCATCTTCTGAGAGTTTTGGTATTCTTTATTGCCGACTTCAAACTTTAGATTCTCATTTAGTGACTCGTAATAGTTTTCTATTTCGTATTTGTTAATTGTATGAGTCTTAAGGTAGTTTTGTATGATTCTAGTGGGATTGTCATAGATTTTTCCATCTATGTTAGTGAAGTTCTCGAAATTTGTTAAATATACCCCTTCGAGTGTTACATTGTCGACTTCATGCTGTCCTGATATTAGAATAACACCATCTTTGATTTCTTCTAAGTCTATGTTTTTCTCTTTTATTTTATTACATTTTGTTTTCTGGTCGTTAAGCAACTCAGATAAACAACTTTTGTTTTTATTAATTTCACAATATGTGTGCTCTAATTCTTTCTTACAATTTTTAACATTTACAAATTTGGAATTACATTTTATAATCTCTTTATCTAAAATTAGCTTTCCGTCTTGTTGACTGATAGCTCTAGCTTCATATAATTTACATTTTTTATAGATTATAGGATACTTAATATATATAACAATTATTTCTCCTTTCTGAGCAATTTTAAATTCTGATATATCTATTAGATCACTTATAGTGAATGTTTTTACAATTTCATGATTTATAATTTCTTTTAAATCTCTCATATTAAATATGGCTGGGTTTTGAATTTTTATTTTAGCTAACGTTAAAGTATTTATCATGTTCTGTAATTCAAAAATAATAATTTTACATTTTTCATTAACCCACTCGTCTTTAATAGTGTGCTTGACCGTGCTGACTGCTTCAAACAATTTTTTATTAGTTACAAACTGCTTATTGTTATTTGTTATAAGATCGTTTATTTTGTTTTCAATGATTAGTTCGTCGTCATGATCAGGAGAACCAGCTATCCATTTCCAGATGGTGCCTAAGGTTTCTATAGCTCGTTTGGAGCGTGTGATCGTTAGTTGGTCCAGCAATGTTTCTATTATAAGTAAGTTATTGTCATGCCTAGTTTCTCTAGGTGTGTCAGCGTATGCTTCTTCGTGATCTAATCTTATCCTTTCACGTGTATTGTCCAGAAAATTTCTAATTTTTGTGAGGTTAGTCACATGAAAAATATTTGAAGTGTTTTCATAAATAAAGACTTCACTGTCTTCTACTAACAGATAGTTTTCTCTCGTGTAATCAATAACATCGGCGTTTGCCTGGACTATAAATATGAGTAGGACGAGTTTGATGTCCATTGTCTAAAATTTAAAGTTTAAGGTTATCCTTGTGGATAATTCTATTATTACGTAACTTTATTTTATTTCCTAAATCCTGTACTACAATTCTCTTCTTAAACTTTGGTTGTAACTTATTACGTACTCCTGTAATTTTTTGGTAAACTATGTCATTTGGTTCTAGTTTTTTTGTTTTTCTTTTCTTATTATGTGTGTCAAGCATTTTATCTTGAGCTATAGCTAGTTTAAAGGGAACGTCTTCATGAAAAGTTTTGTTATAAAGAATTTCTATTGGTTTCTTCTGCGTAGAAGAGTGAATAGTTTTATTGTATTCTTTCGCAGCTCTTATGTAAATTTCTATCGCATCAAGTAATTTATGTTTTTGTTTCAAACATCTAGCTATTTCTTGTAGAGTGCTATGGACTCTCTCTATTTGTCCGTTTGTTGTACTATGGTAAGGAGGAGTATAGTATATTGTAATATTTGATCTTTTCATAAGAGTCGTAAGGACAGCAGAGGTAAATGCTACGTCTTGGTCACAAATAATATTTTTGCATTCAGGGAAAACCTGTAAAATTTCTAAAACTTTATTTGCCATATCTTGACGGTTGTCAATATTTTTTATCATCAAAAATTTAGAGTATGCATCTATACATGTCAAGAATTGTAATTTTTCTGCAAACATAACGTCTATGTGTACAGTCTCTCCCTCTTTTAAAGGAATTGGCGCCTCGCCAATTGGATGTAAGTGGGGGTGTCTATTGTACTTGTTCGTATTGCAAACTTCGCAATTTTTAGCAAATTGTAAAAATTCGGTTTGCATGTTTGGCCAATAATACTTTTCTATAATTTGCTTCATATTTTCCCGAGCATTTCTATGTGCCCTGTTATGAGTCTGCTCTATTATAGAGGTCTGATCATCCTTATTTGTAATATCATTAGCAAAAAATTTTGTTCTTACGAATTTGTTTTTAAAATTATTTTTTAGTATACTCTTGATTTCATATACTACCTCTGGAGTAGTGAATAATGCTACAATACCTTCCTTAAGGTATTCTTTAAATAAAGGGATAATATCTTCGGGACTAGAATATGTTATAAGATGTCTTTTTTTGTTAGAAAAAGGAATTAATTGGTCATGAATCGTTTCTAGACCTTTGTTTATAATTATTTGTTGGTTATACATATTCACAGGACGTTCGATAATTTCTATATCGTCTTCCTCGCTACTTTCGGCTGAGTGTAACGTTGCAATAGAATCGCTATCGGTAATCTGATTCAGATTTTGCCTTGACAATGCATCGGCAACTACATTGGTTGTTCCTGGTTTGTAAACCATCTTTGGTGCGTATTCCTCGATAAGCGCATGCCATCGTTTCATTTTGGCATTTGGGTTGCGGGGTGATACCGCAAATGTGAGGGGTTGGTGATCCGTATGGATCTCAATGTTTGTAACACCGTATAGGTAGTTACGTAAGTTTTTCAGAGCGTAAACGATAGCGTACAGCTCTTTTTCGTTCGCCGCGTAATTCCTTTCAGTTTTTCCTAGCGTTTTCGATATAAAGGTAATCGGTTTTTTATCTTGTGATAAGACAGCTCCAATTGCGTCATCTGAGGCATCGGTAGTTAAAATGAATGGTTTAAAGTAATCGGGTTGATTTAATTCGATTTCGGAAGTTAAATGTTTTTTAAGGCTTTCGAAAGCATTAATTCCTTCATTATCTAAATTAATTTCTGTTTTCTTCGCGACATGTGTGGAAACTTGTCCATTTTCGCTCTGTAGGAATTTTGTAAGTGGTTTCGCTATTTGCGCATAGTTACGTATAAATTTCCTGTAGTAGCCTATCATACCTAAGAATGATCTAAGTTGCCTCAAGGTTTTTGGTTGAGGATAATCTTTTATAGTTTGTGTCTTATTAGGATTGGTTTTAATAACATTATGTCCGATGACATAACCTAAAAAATCTACTTTTTCTTCATATAGAGTAGATTTCTCTATTGAAATTTTCATTTTTTCTTCTTTTAGAGTATTAATAATCGTGTTTAGATGACCTGTATGTTCTTCTAGTGAATATGAATATATAATTATATCATCTATATAAACATGACAGAATTTACCTATATAAGGTCTTAATATGTCATCCATAGCACGTTGGAATATTGAAGGCGCATTCTTCAATCCAAAAGGCATTCTTGTTAATTCATACTTGCCATTATTAATACTAAAGCTTGTCTTTTCTATGTCAGATTCCTTCATCTTTATTTGGTGGAATCCACTTTCAAGATCTAATGTCGAAAAGTACTTTGCCTTTCCTAAATTAGATAATATGACGTTAGTGTCAGGTATTGGATATTTATCCGAAATTGTCTGTTCGTTTAATTTCTTATAATCAATAACTAAACGATTTTTGGGAGTGCCATCCTCGTTAGTTCCTTTCTTTGGAACAACCTAAACTGGCGAGTTGTAAGGACTTTTTGACGGCCTTATTATATTTTTTTTTTAATAGATCATGAATTTCGTTACTCACGAACTTGTTTGCACTTAAGGGATAAGGATATTGCTTAGTCCAAATAGGACGGTCTGAACTTGTACGGATTTCCGCTGTAACATCAGTCCTAAAAGGCAATGTGGTATCAATGTTTGAATGAATACTTTTTATTTTCTTCATCATCTCATCCACTTGTTTACATATATCACTTCCCTGAATATGATTAATCATATTATAATCTTCCTCAAAATATATTTTTTCAGATTTACTATTATATTTTAATGTGTTATCATTAAAATCTATTCTGGCATTGATCAGACTTAATAAATTTGCTCCTATTAGAGCTTCGTATTCAAGATTTCTTATTACATAAAATCTTGTTTTAGTGTTTAAAATAAATGCTTCGTGACATTTATTAATTATTATTTCCCCGTTCACGGTTCGGGCACGTTTTAGTATAGGTAGAGTGATCGGGTCACTCCATATACCTGGTTGGCAGTAATTGCTACTGGCACCGGTATCTATAAGTATTTTGATTACTTTGTTCCCTATTCTTCTTCGTAAGTGGGGTAATCCCACTTTTCTCCTAAAAAATCCTCGTTTTCGTTGAGGTTATTAACTCTCTCGAATTTTACCGGAGGTGGTTGGATAGAATGCTGTGCACTCTCTCTTTCCCTCTTATACAAAGGTCTTGTATTATTGTTATAAGTGTTAAAATTCGGTTTTTGCCAACGTGGCGCATAATTATTATTATTAAAATTCCTATCAACTTGCTTAAAAGGGTTTTGGGTTTGTTGCTGTGGTATTGGCCTATTCTGAGAACTGCCAAGAACCATTGGTTCAAATAATTGTGGGAGTTGTCTGTAGTCGTTCCGTCTTTGATGTTGATTTGGTCTTTGTGTTTGATTTATTTTAGGGAATCTTAAGTTATTATGATTCCTATCGTTACCGTTGTTTTTGTTCTCATTTTTATGTTGGGCAAATTGTAAAGCAAAGTTAGATCTAATGTGATTACTTTCAAGTTCTTGTGCTTTGGCTAAAGCATTTGGCAGATCTTGAGGGTTGAGTGAAAACAGTATTTGTGACAGTTGACCGTTAAGGCCTGTAATAAATACACGAAGAGCGTTTCGTCTGTTAATATTATTTAACTCAATGGTGACTGGTGAACTTGAACCGTGAGTCATTATAGTTTTGTTGGTCAGTAATGTCAATTTTTTATTAACTTCGTTGTAAAAAACAATAAGTCGTAGCGAACCCTGTCGCAATATACTCAATTCTTGTTCTATTACATGTACCGGACGTTTGTCCGCATACGCGAAATCGAGTCTTGCCATTATGGCTTCAAAGTTAAGTACTGTACCATGGTTGGTGAGTACGTCGTTTGCATGTTGTGTTATTTTATTTCTTAATATAGTAAGGGCGGCGAAGTATCTACTACTTCCTATGTTGTACAATTTCATTGAGTTGTGCGCAGCTTGACGCCAACTTACGTATGCAGTCTGAGTTCCCGAAAATTCAGGTAGACTCTTTATAATTTCAAGAGATTCTGTGCAGTTTATGTTTGGGTCAATTATTTGACAAGAAAATTCAGTTACTGAATTATTAAGCCCTAATCCGGAAACCATTGATTCTAACACATCAATTTTGAGTTTATATTTTGTTTCTTGTTCTTGCAACAATCTTTGGACCTCATTATTATTTGTTTGCAAAGCTCTTGCGAGCATTTAATCCACAGTTGCTGCAGACACACTATTAGAATTGAGAGCCATTTCGAATTTAATTTTTTTAGAATTTATGTCAAATTTAATTTTTTCTAAATCTTTAATTTCTATCACTTGTTCTATATTATTAGCACTTTCTAATTCTTTGAAGTTATTTCTTTTATTTTTCTTTTTCCACATTTAAAATATAAGCCACTTTATATATTTATAATATATTCTTAAATAATTTTTCTTACTTAAATTAATATATGTTGATAGCTATTCTGCTTGATGATTCCTGGATCTGTTGTCCGTTGAGTATATATCTGCTTCTTCTGGTTAATTGCACTTAGCACTTTAGTTATTTATTTAGTTTCCTTTTAGAAACTTTGTGTCTTGGAACTTTTGTCCAATGAACTGTTTCTTTTGGTTTTTTGCACTTTCTCCTTTCTTTGAAGGATAATTGGCCGTTTATTTGGCAAAAATAGCACTTATCACTGATTTTACTTTTTTATTAAAAATATTTTTTATATTTTTTTTTTTTTCAAATCTTATGTGAATGGCCGATCGCAAAAATTAACACTTTATTTTATTTTTTCAAGTCAAGTTAAAACGCGATCCCGGTTGAGCCCCCAATTAATTTAATTCATTAAATTCTCAAGTTTTAAAAAATATTTTATTGTACCGATCTACATCTAGTCGGTCTCAGATTATGAACTGCTTAACTGTAAAGTACAATATATTCTTAAAGCTAGCTTATGAAATATTCAATATCGCTACCAACAGAGATAATGTTTATATTAAGATTTCATCATTGTTTGGATACCAAGAGTATCATGTTTCTTTTTGGGCATCGGACGTGATGTTATGATTTCGATCGATTTGTTTATTAAATCTGTTTCCGGCGAGGTTGGTGGCACTTTGCATCCTTGCATGATTGAGATATCATGTGTGTTAACTTGTAAAATCCTGAGCCTTCTCCATTTACAGCATTAATTGGGTATTATGTCCTTGAACCGGCGACAAATGTAACCCGCAATGTTCTCCAAACCATCATAATGAAATGGCAGATTTTCTTCTGGTTCTGAATCACCAAGAACGGGTTTGCTGACTTTCACAACATTGAAAATCCTAAAAAAATTTAAATATTAGTAACATGAATCTGTTTTAAAGTATGTAGCATATTAATGTCAAACCTGAAAGAGAAGTTTCTTCTTAATCTAAATCTGGTGTATCATCCACACCGACGTTACCATTTTCCGAAAGAGCGCCTTCGCTGTGACCAAGAATGTACGATCTGAACTTGTACTTAAATTCTTGCCAATCAGGATGGTCATGAAGACCACCTTTATCCTTTATCACACCGAAAAAATTCTCCAGGACGTATTGGTTTAGTCGGTAAGTCATAATGAACTTTACACCAAAACGCTCTTTCCGTCTTTGTGCAATAATTGCAAACAGATAGCGCTTTCGCATTTCCATTTTTGTCTCGTTCTGCGCATGTACGTTACTGACATACTGACCACATAGTGTTTGATGTTTTGTATTCAGTATGTGAAATCTAAGCAAAATAACAGCAGTGTTTCGGTTAGGATTCCTGTAACAATTTATTTTATATTGAATATTAATTTTTCAACAAGTTTCTTGTTTTAATAATATACTCTTGTAGTTACCTGTAAAATTATATATAAAAAAAAACTATAAAAATACGTGTTTTTGTGCTTTTTTCACAAATTAATGTGTGTTTTAATTTATATTTTTTTATGTTTTCGTTTTCGTGACAGTTTGTTATCAACTATTTCCTTATTCAATTTTCTCATCCGCAAGTACATCAGAGAACGAAAGAATAGTTTTTTTTTATCCTTTTATCGCAATCAATATTCGCCTTCGAAGAAACCTCGAGCAAATGCTGGATATAATTCTGACATATGTAAATTAATTTAATTCATTAAATTCTCAAGTTTTAAAAAATATTTTATTGTACCGATCTAGTCGGTCTCAGATTATGAACTGCTTAACTGTAAAGTACAATATATTCTTAAAGCTAGCTTATGAAATATTCAATATCGCTACCAACAGAGATGATGTTTATATTAAGATTTCATCATTGTTTGGATACCAAGAGTATCATGTTTCTTTTTGGGCATCGGACGTGATGTTATGATTTCGATCGATTTGTTTATTAAATCTGTTTCCGGCGAGGTTGGTGGCACTTTGCATCTTTGCATGATTGAGATATCATGTGTGTTAACTCCCTTCTTTCTTTAAGAAGTTTCCTCCGGAACTTCTCTTCTGACTATTGCCATGATTTTGTTTACTCTTAGGTTTATCATTTCATCTTCTGAGAGTTTTGGTATTCTTTATTGCCGACTTCCGTTTTTATACTTTGAAGTAGGTTTATGTTTTCAAACTTTAGATTCTCATTTAGTGACTCGTAATAGTTTTCTATTTCGTATTTGTTAATTGTATGAGTCTTAAGGTAGTTTTGTATGATTCTAGTGGGATTGTCATAGATTTTTCCATCTATGTTAGTGAAGTTCTCGAAATTTGTTAAATATACCCCTTCGAGTGTTACATTGTCGACTTCATGCTGTCCTGATATTAGAATAACACCATCTTTGATTTCTTCTAAGTCTATGTTTTTCTCTTTTATTTTATTACATTTTGTTTTCTGGTCGTTAAGCAACTCAGATAAACAACTTTTGTTTTTATTAATTTCACAATATGTGTGCTCTAATTCTTTCTTACAATTTTTAACATTTACAAATTTGGAATTACATTTTATAATCTCTTTATCTAAAATTAGCTTTCCGTCTTGTTGACTGATAGCTCTAGCTTCATATAATTTACATTTTTTATAGATTATAGGATACTTAATATATATAACAATTATTTCTCCTTTCTGAGCAATTTTAAATTCTGATATATCTACTAGATCACTTATAGTGAATGTTTTTACAATTTCATGATTTATAATTTCTTTTAAATCTCTCATATTAAATATGGCTGGGTTTTGAATTTTTATTTTAGCTAACGTTAAAGTATTTATCATGTTCTGTAATTCAAAAATAATAATTTTACATTTTTCATTAACCCACTCGTCTTTAATAGTGTGCGTGACCGTGCTGACTGCTTCAAACAATTTTGTATTAGTTACAAACTGCTTATTGTTATTTGTTATAAGATCGTTTATTTTGTTTTCAATGATTAGTTCGTCGTCATGATCAGGAGAACCAGCTATCCATTTCCAGATGGTGCCTAAGGTTTCTATAGCTCGTTTGGAGCGTGTGATCGTTAGTTGGTCCAGCAATGTTTCTATTATAAGTAAGTTATTGTCATGCCTAGTTTCTCTAGGTGTGTCAGCGTATGCTTCTTCGTGATCTAATCTTATCCTTTCACGTGTATTGTCCAGAAAATTTCTAATTTTTGTGAGGTTAGTCACATGAAAAATATTTGAAGTGTTTTCATAAATAAAGACTTCACTGTCTTCTACTAACAGATAGTTTTCTCTCGTGTAATCAATAACATCGGCGTTTGCCTGGACTATAAATATGAGTAGGACGAGTTTGATGTCCATTGTCTAAAATTTAAAGTTTAAGGTTATCCTTGTGGATAATTCTATTATTACGTAACTTTATTTTATTTCCTAAATCCTGTACTACAATTCTCTTCTTAAACTTTGGTTGTAACTTATTACGTACTCCTGTAATTTTTTGGTAAACTATGTCATTTGGTTCTAGTTTTTTTGTTTTTCTTTTCTTATTATGTGTGTCAAGCATTTTATCTTGAGCTATAGCTAGTTTAAAGGGAACGTCTTCATGAAAAGTTTTGTTATAAAGAATTTCTATTGGTTTCTTCTGCGTAGAAGAGTGAATAGTTTTATTGTATTCTTTCGCAGCTCTTATGTAAATTTCTATCGAATCAAGTAATTTATGTTTTTGTTTCAAACATCTAGCTATTTCTTGTAGAGTGCTATGGACTCTCTCTATTTGTCCGTTTGTTGTACTATGGTAAGGAGGAGTATAGTATATTGTAATATTTGATCTTTTCATAAGAGTCGTAAGGACAGCAGAGGTAAATGCTACGTCTTGGTCACAAATAATATTTTTGCATTCAGGGAAAACCTGTAAAATTTCTAAAACTTTATTTGCCATATCTTGACGGTTGTCAATATTTTTTATCATCAAAAATTTAGAGTATGCATCTATACATGTCAAGAATTGTAATTTTTCTGCAAACATAACGTCTATGTGTACAGTCTCTCCCTCTTTTAAAGGAATTGGCGCCTAGCCAATTGGATGTAAGTGGGGGTGTCTATTGTACTTGTTCGTATTGCAAACTTCGCAATTTTTAGCAAATTGTAAAAATTCGGTTTGCATGTTTGGCCAATAATACTTTTCTATAATTTGCTTCATATTTTCCCGAGCATTTCTATGTGCCCTGTTATGAGTCTGCTCTATTATAGAGGTCTGATCATCCTTATTTGTAATATCATTAGCAAAAAATTTTGTTCTTACGAATTTGTTTTTAAAATTATTTTTTAGTATACTCTTGATTTCATATACTACCTCTGGAGTAGTGAATAATGCTACAATACCTTCCTTAAGGTATTCTTTAAATAAAGGGATAATATCTTCGGGACTAGAATATGTTATAAGATGTCTTTTTTTGTTAGAAAAAGGAATTAATTGGTCATGAATCGTTTCTAGACCTTTGTTTATAATTATTTGTTGGTTATACATATTCACAGGACGTTCGATAATTTCTATATCGTCTTCCTCGCTACTTTCGGCTGAGTGTAACGTTGCAATAGAATCGCTATCGGTAATCTGATTCAGATTTTGCCTTGACAATGCATCGGCAACTACATTGGTTGTTCCTGGTTTGTAAACCATCTTTGGTGCGTATTCCTCGATAAGCGCATGCCATCGTTTCATTTTGGCATTTGGGTTGCGGGGTGATACCGCAAATGTGAGGGGTTGGTGATCCGTATGGATCTCAATGTTTGTAACACCGTATAGGTAGTTACGTAAGTTTTTCAGAGCGTAAACGATAGCGTACAGCTCTTTTTCGTTCGCCGCGTAATTCCTTTCAGTTTTTCCTAGCGTTTTCGATATAAAGGTAATCGGTTTTTTATCTTGTGATAAGACAGCTCCAATTGCGTCATCTGAGGCATCGGTAGTTAAAATGAATGGTTTAAAGTAATCGGGTTGATTTAATTCGATTTCGGAAGTTAAATGTTTTTTAAGGCTTTCGAAAGCATTAATTCCTTCATTATCTAAATTAATTTCTGTTTTCTTCGCGACATGTGTGGAAACTTGTCCATTTTCGCTCTGTAGGAATTTTGTAAGTGGTTTCGCTATTTGCGCATAGTTACGTATAAATTTCCTGTAGTAGCCTATCATACCTAAGAATGATCTTAGTTGCCTCAAGGTTTTTGGTTGAGGATAATCTTTTATAGTTTGTGTCTTATTAGGATTGGTTTTAATAACATTATGTCCGATGACATAACCTAAAAAATCTACTTTTTCTTCATATAGAGTAGATTTCTCTATTGAAATTTTCATTTTTTCTTCTTTTAGAGTATTAATAATCGTGTTTAGATGACCTGTATGTTCTTCTAGTGAATTTGAATATATAATTATATCATCTATATAAACATGACAGAATTTACCTATATAAGGTCTTAATATGTCATCCATAGCACGTTGGAATATTGAAGGCGCATTCTTCAATCCAAAAGGCATTCTTGTATATTCATACTTGCCATTATTAATACTAAAGCTTGTCTTTTCTATGTCAGATTCCTTCATCTTTATTTGGTGGAATCCACTTTCAAGATCTAATGTCGAAAAGTACTTTGCCTTTCCTAAATTAGATAATATGACGTTAGTGTCAGGTATTGGATATTTATCCGAAATTGTCTGTTCGTTTAATTTCTTATAATCAATAACTAAACGATTTTTGGGAGTGCCATCCTCGTTAGTTCCTTTCTTTGGAACAACCTAAACTGGCGAGTTGTAAGGACTTTTTGACGGCCTTATTATATTTTTTTTTTAATAGATCATGAATTTCGTTACTCACGAACTTGTTTGCACTTAAGGGATAAGGATATTGCTTAGTCCAAATAGGACGGTCTGAACTTGTACGGATTTCCGCTGTAACATCAGTCCTAAAAGGCAATGTGGTATCAATGTTTGAATGAATACTTTTTATTTTCTTCATCATCTCATCCACTTGTTTACATATATCACTTCCCTGAATATGATTAATCATATTATAATCTTCCTCAAAATATATTTTTTCAGATTTACTATTATATTTTAATGTGTTATCATTAAAATCTATTCTGGCATTGATCAGACTTAATAAATTTGCTCCTATTAGAGCTTCGTATTCAAGATTTCTTATTACATAAAATCTTGTTTTAGTGTTTAAAATAAATGCTTCGTGACATTTATTAATTATTATTTCCCCGTTCACGGTTCGGGCACGTTTTAGTATAGGTAGAGTGATCGGGTCACTCCATATACCTGGTTGGCAGTAATTGCTACTGGCACCGGTATCTATAAGTATTTTGATTACTTTGTTCCCTATTCTTCTTCGTAAGTGGGGTAATCCCACTTTTCTCCTAAAAAATCCTCGTTTTCGTTGAGGTTATTAACTCTCTCGAATTTTACCGGAGGTGGTTGGATAGAATGCTGTGCACTCTCTCTTTCCCTCTTATACAAAGGTCTTGTATTATTGTTATAAGTGTTAAAATTCGGTTTTTGCCAACGTGGCGCATAATTATTATTATTAAAATTCCTATCAACTTGCTTAAAAGGGTTTTGGGTTTGTTGCTGTGGTATTGGCCTATTCTGAGAACTGCCAAGAACCATTGGTTCAAATAATTGTGGGAGTTGTCTGTAGTCGTTCCGTCTTTGATGTTGATTTGGTCTTTGTGTTTGATTTATTTTAGGGAATCTTAAGTTATTATGATTCCTATCGTTACCGTTGTTTTTGTTCTCATTTTTATGTTGGGCAAATTGTAAAGCAAAGTTAGATCTAATGTGATTACTTTCAAGTTCTTGTGCTTTGGCTAAAGCATTTGGCAGATCTTGAGGGTTGAGTGAAAACAGTATTTGTGACAGTTGACCGTTAAGGCCTGTAATAAATACACGAAGAGCGTTTCGTCTGTTAATATTATTTAACTCAATGGTGACTGGTGAACTTGAACCGTGAGTCATTATAGTTTTGTTGGTCAGTAATGTCAATTTTTTATTAACTTCGTTGTAAAAAACAATAAGTCGTAGCGAACCCTGTCGCAATATACTCAATTCTTGTTCTATTACATGTACCGGACGTTTGTCCGCATACGCGAAATCGAGTCTTGCCATTATGGCTTCAAAGTTAAGTACTGTACCATGGTTGGTGAGTACGTCGTTTGCATGTTGTGTTATTTTATTTCTTAATATAGTAAGGGCGGCGAAGTATCTACTACTTCCTATGTTGTACAATTTCATTGAGTTGTGCGTAGCTTGACGCCAACTTACGTATGCAGTCTGAGTTCCCGAAAATTCAGGTAGACTCTTTATAATTTCAAGAGATTCTGTGCAGTTTATGTTTGGGTCAATTATTTGACAAGAAAATTCAGTTACTGAATTATTAAGCCCTAATCCGGAAACCATTGATTCTAACACATCAATTTTGAGTTTATATTTTGTTTCTTGTTCTTGCAACAATCTTTGGACCTCATTATTATTTGTTTGCAAAGCTCTTGCGAGCATTTAATCCACAGTTGCTGCAGACACACTATTAGAATTGAGAGCCATTTCGAATTTAATTTTTTTAGAATTTATGTCAAATTTAATTTTTTCTAAATCTTTAATTTCTATCACTTGTTCTATATTATTAGCACTTTCTAATTCTTTGAAGTTATTTCTTTTATTTTTCTTTTTCCACATTTAAAATATAAGCCACTTTATATATTTATAATATATTCTTAAATAATTTTTCTTACTTAAATTAATATATGTTGATAGCTATTCTGCTTGATGATTCCTGGATCTGTTGTCCGTTGAGTATATATCTGCTTCTTCTGGTTAATTGCACTTAGCACTTTAGTTATTTATTTAGTTTCCTTTTAGAAACTTTGTGTCTTGGAACTTTTGTCCAATGAACTGTTTCTTTTGGTTTTTTGCACTTTCTCCTTTCTTTGAAGGATAATTGGCCGTTTATTTGGCAAAAATAGCACTTATCACTGATTTTACTTTTTTATTAAAAATATTTTTTATATATTTTTTTTTTTTTCAAATCTTATGTGAATGGCCGATCGCAAAAATTAACACTTTATTTTATTTTTTCAAGTCAAGTTAAAACGCGATCCCGGTTGAGCCCCCAATTAATTTAATTCATTAAATTCTCAAGTTTTAAAAAATATTTTATTGTACCGATCTACATCTAGTCGGTCTCAGATTATGAACTGCTTAACTGTAAAGTACAATATATTCTTAAAGCTAGCTTATGAAATATTCAATATCGCTACCAACAGAGATAATGTTTATATTAAGATTTCATCATTGTTTGGATACCAAGAGTATCATGTTTCTTTTTGGGCATCGGACGTGATGTTATGATTTCGATCGATTTGTTTATTAAATCTGTTTCCGGCGAGGTTGGTGGCACTTTGCATCCTTGCATGATTGAGATATCATGTGTGTTAACTTGTAAAATCCTGAGCCTTCTCCATTTACAGCATTAATTGGGTATTATGTCCTTGAACCGGCGACAAATGTAACCCGCAATGTTCTCCAAACCATCATAATGAAATGGCAGATTTTCTTCTGGTTCTGAATCACCAAGAACGGGTTTGCTGACTTTCACAACATTGAAAATCCTAAAAAAATTTAAATATTAGTAACATGAATCTGTTTTAAAGTATGTAGCATATTAATGTCAAACCTGAAAGAGAAGTTTCTTCTTAATCTAAATCTGGTGTATCATCCACACCGACGTTACCATTTTCCGAAAGAGCGCCTTCGCTGTGACCAAGAATGTACGATCTGAACTTGTACTTAAATTCTTGCCAATCAGGATGGTCATGAAGACCACCTTTATCCTTTATCACACCGAAAAAGTTCTCCAGGACGTCTTGGTTTAGTCGGTAAGTCATAATGAACTTTACACCAAAACGCTCTTTCCGTCTTTGTGCAATAATTGCAAAGCGGTGTTAGATTGCACAATACAATACAAAAATAAATAAAAACGTTACTCGATTGCGTTTAATCGAAAAAATATATTCTTACCTTTTTGAAATGATAGCAAAGAATTTTGACCTACTACTCGCATATTAAGGACCAGTTTCGTCATATCGTCGAGTATTTTGTTTTGTGAATCCAATTGTAGTCCATAAGCATGAACTCTTTCTCGTGAATCTCTGTAGGGTGACCTGGACGTTAATGCAAGAAATATTTAAAAAAAAATATAGGCTTGTACTGTATGTTCGTGTTCTTGAATAACTTACATATTTGAATAGCTCATAGCATTGTTCCCAAGTCTTTTCTACGATATACCCAAGATCAACAGCTCGAGATAACGCTTTAGCGACAGTGAGGGAAAACAATTTCGTCGCCAGTTTGACCTTTTGTCTTTCTGCTTGAACCACATTCAAAAATTTAGATGAAATCTTGTGAGTGCGATGCTCAACTCTCCCGAAGTTAATGAAAGAAGCTTCACAATTATATACTTTTTAACTTCCATTCCGTTCAGCAAAAATCCGTGGTCAATAAAATGATTCCGTTTTCCGTATCAGTTTTATTAAGTGGGGAACGTCGGCAAACACTTAAATTTTTGTGTCTTCGAATAGAAACCTGTTAAGCAAATAATAAAAGTTATGGGGTATGTTTTTTTTTAATCAGATGCTTACCAAGGTTTGTCCATACTGACATTGAGCTCAGTATAGAGTCCTCTGTTAGCCCCACCTAAGTTACTTGTGGTTGCGACTACTGTAAAACCACAAGAACCAACAGTTTCAACAATATTAAACAAAACGCTTTTTGTCATTTTGCTGTCGAAATCGTAGAAAATGGGTTGCTTCCATTTTCCTACTAAACCTGTTGTGAGGAATGGTATAAGCACTTTTAAAATGGTTTTAATACAGTTGCGAAACATCTGTCATCTGTGCATGACGTGTTTAATTATACTATATCCAAATACCTACACAATTCTAAAAAGAAATCGTTCTTCTTCAATTGAAGACATTTTGTCTTCGAACAAAGTGCGTAAAATCACTAACTTAGCCATGGCGAATAGTGTTGAAGATTCCAGAAAAAAATTCTGGACACCTTAACAATGTCTCGCCGATGAAGCAATGGATAGTGAAGTAATTCTTGATTCCAAAAAAAATTAAGAAGGAGCGAATTCCTTCTATAAAAGTGTTGCAAAAACCCAGTGAATTTATTCATAACTTTATGAAAAACAATAAAATAACTGATTATTCTATTAAAAAAATGTCCATTGGAATAAAAATTCAATGTAAAAGCATTGAATCTCATAAAAACACATGTGATGCTTTAAGATCAGCTGAATGTCAATTTTTCTCTCATGATCTCTCTACCGAAAGATCATTTAAAGTAATTCTTTTTGGCCTAGATGCTTTACCTATAGATGAACTTAAATCTGAACTAATAAGACTCGGTCTTAAGTGCAGAGATATAAAACTTGTGTCGAAACGATATGAAAAATACATCGAAACATGATATATTGTGTATTTAGAGCAAGGCTCGATTCGACTAAGTGACTTGAAAAAAAAACATTAAATCCATTTATCGTACCCAAGTCAAATGGGACTATTAACGTCGAGGTAGAGTAAATATTACCCAGTGCCACAACTGTCAAATGTTTGGACACGGAGAAAAGAACTGCCACGTCAAAACATTTTGTGCAAACTGTTCCGGTCACAACAAAACCAGTGAATGCAACGTTGTTGATAAGATTCAATGTGCGAACTGTAAGGAGAATCACAAATCGACTGATCCTACTTGCATCAGCAGGCAAAACTTTTAAAAAATTAAAGAGAAAATATCACTTGGTAAGTGGCAGATTCCTATTCAAAACCACATTCAACCTATGCGTCCAACTACGTCATTTGTCAACTCAATGGAGAATTTCCCACCTCTTAAACCTTTACCAAAAGAGTATGCATATTGTATATGGTGTCCATTGTATAGGGTGGGTATAAATCGTATTAAATCTGTTCAGAAAAAAATATCGAGGTATGCTTTGCGAAAGCTTAATTGGGTTGGCAATATTTTGCCTAGTTATAGTGATAGATGCCTGTTAATCGACTTAAGGCCTCTTGAAGCAAGGAGGAGGTATTATCTAATAATGCTTGCTAGAGATACTTTATGTAATCGTTTTGATTGTTCTAAACTTCTCTCTCTTTTTTCTTTGTATGCTCCCTCAAGGCAACTAAGGATGAGGCAGACACTCTTTTTTGTTCCTCGTTCTTTTCGAACTACGGTAGATCCGATTCAAATTCACGATCCCGCTCTGAGTTTAATTCAATTTATCAAAATATTGACTTGTCTTTTAGCAGAGATGTTTTCAGAACTACTGTTTTGAGTTTAGTCTCGTAGCATACCTGTATTAGTGTAAGTTTAATTTTTCTGATTATCTTTGAAATGTAAAGTAGTGTCAAATATATACATATATAAGATATAAAATTTTGTAAATATGTTTAAGTCTAAAAGATATTTGTACTCGATAGATGATAAATAAATAAATAAATAGGATTGACTTGGTACTGCTGGTAGGAGGAACGAAGTTGGTTAGGCTGAGTGGAATTTGGTTTTTTTATAAGAAATATTCTGTAACTCATGGTTGGGTTTCTTTACTGAACCTTGTGCATTATATGCTCGATTTATACGGAAATTTCGATTTTCAAGCTTCATGCATAAACTTAATGCTAAGTTACCTCGGAAAGTCTCCTTTTAGACCCCTGATGAAAGTATCGAGGGCCTTATTCCTGTAAGTGTGTTAACAATTTCAAGAGTTCTGGTCCTAAATTCCTAGAATCAATATTATTTAGGATTAGGGAAAGGTGTGAATATAATGTGTTATAGAGTTCATGAATGGTTTTTCCTCCTTGGACTAATCGCATCATCTGGTACTCTAGTGTTCCCAGATCGCGTTTGTCCGCATAGTGCATGGCTAGGCACTCAGAAATATTTTCCCAATCTAGGGGATTGATGATTTCAATGCAACATCTGCATTGCCTATTATTTTATTCCTGATTGCGTTGAGAATCCCAAAATATTTAGTAGTCCTTCCCAACTGGTCATATATTCCTAAAAAAATATAAAATTGAATTCAATAGTTAAAAATTATTTAACTTAAAAATGACTTAAAAATAATTCTTACATCAATATACTTAAGATTGTCTGCTGCTAACTGCTGCGTTGCTGCGTCGACTTAAACGTTGGTTGTGAGTTCTTTTATAGTGTGGATTTTTTTTTCACTCGTGGGGAGGTTCTTTACGTCAATTTACACGTTGGTGGTGAGTTCTTTTATTTTGTGGCTTTTTTTTGATCACTTGCGTTGACGTTCTTTACGTCGGCTTACACGTTCGATTTAAACAACAATTGGATACACGGTGAGGTACTTGACGTCGACTTACTCTGTATTCAAGGGCAACACACGTTGGGCGCCAACTAAACAATTTTAACAATCAAATATAACATTACGATGATAGAGAAACATATTTGAGTCACTGGCAAAATTCTGTCCGTCTACTAAACGGTTGGGCCAATCGTCTTTAAACTTCGGCAGAGGTTTTTTTATTTCTTTTTTAGCTCAAATATTAACAGTACCTGCCATATAACCGTTAAGTAAAAGCTTATTTTTCTCAAAAACGGCTCCAAAATTTTTGTATGGAAAAAAATCAATGTGCATTAAATTTTGGTGAAAAAAAATTTATGACGATGGGCCAAAACCGGTACCTTCCATAGAGCTTTTTTTTGTCATCGAATTACCTGAGAACTGGTAAGGTAACCGATTGCAACCAAAATCGATATTCAGGCAAATTTAAGTAGCCTAACTAATCTTACACTAAAATATTTTCGAAAACTTTTTTTTTTGCGTTTTTAATAATTTTTTTACAATTTAAAAAAAAAATCAATATTTTGAAAACGGGTGGGTAATTTTTTACTTGCGATTATAAGTAGGTACTAAAAGAGAAGTTTAGGATTAGGATTAGGATTAGGAACATTAAAAATTTGAGATAACAATAAAACATGACGAAGAAAGAGTGGGTACGATAACTGTGGCGCCGAAAAATAATTACGGATTCTTATAGAGGGACTAAATACATCATTTTTTTTACTATAACAGGAGGGGTAATAGCGCCAATTTTCTAAAAAAAAAAACACTTGCATTGGAAATAAATATATTTAAAAACAACGTCAATACTTAAAATAATGTGCTATACGTTTTTTAAAGCTAACAGTCTGTTCTATCATATTTATTTTTAAACCTTTAAATATCTATAAAAAAAAATTAAAAAACATACTTTTAAAATTCAGAATTTCAGAAAAAAAAGTTCATATTGACTTTTTTCAAAGTTGAGATTTTATTTTAATTTTTGTTATTTCTACTAATTCATAATTGATCACTGAAAACTAGATGCTATTCTAGTTTGCGAGAAAATTAAAATTTACCAAACCCACATTTTTATAATTTTGTTGGTTTTTATGAGGTCTTTTCTCTTTACATATTTCGGGTAGAGTACCATAATCTTGACGTTGCAAAATAATAACAGATTTCTATAGAGAGACTAAAAACAATTTTTTTTTTGCTATGGATTGGGGTCAATAAACACCCTTTTAGGAAAGAGGGGCGGTTTTCTAAGAAAGCACTTGCATTTGATAAAAATATATTTAAAAACAACGGCAACACTAAAAATAATTTGCTTAACTTTTTTCAAGCAACTTACATTTTTTTCCACCAAAATACATACATATATACCACACCTACAAGTACACTGATTTTTAAATAAAAATTCTTCGAGACGTTTTCGAGAAAAATAAGCTTTTACTTAACGGTCTTATGGTATCGTTAATATTTGAGCTAAAAAAAATAAAAAAGTCCTATATAGAATTAATTAACCTTAAGTTCTAAATTTGAAGACGATTAGTTTAGGCTGTAGTCCAAAACACGTACGAACAGACAGACAGAATTTTGCCAGTAAGTGAAATATGTTTCTCTATCATCGTAATGCTATGTTTGATTGTTATCTCAATTTTTTTTAAGGTAGTAGCCCATTAATTTTTTTTATGATATTTTTTTTTTGGATTTTTAATAATTAAACAAAATTTTTTTTTTTGACAAATCAATATTTTGAAAACGGGTTAGTGATTTTTTTTTTTAAATTTTGTTTTTAAATGTTGTGTTTATAAAAAGTGAAATGCCGACGGCGATACGATCCGACGGGATTTGAATTTTGAAATGCCGACAGGGTTTCCTTATTTTTTTTCCCCCGAATCAAATTATTTTGATATGTGTTGTGTTGAATTTTTAAAATAAATTATTTTTATATTGTGTGTTGTGTTGAGGTTTTAAAATTAAGTTTTATAATTTTTTCTGTTATCAATAAGAATTTCAATCTTATGTAATATTGTGTTGTGTGGATTAAGATAAATAAAACTAATTATTTTAATTATTAAAAATGAGATTTGTATTTTAGATAGATAGATAGATAGATAGATAGATATTTTTATTATTTCATTTCACCTTAAAATTATTTAACATAATAATGATATAGCATAAAATAAAAAGAAATAACATAATGATATTATGTATTTTATAATACCGAGGTATAAAAAATATTGTTTAATGCCATTTCAAATGGATTTTACATATTATACAAAATAATTGTGCGAGGGTGGGGTGACCCTATGTAAGTACAATATGTAGATATTACATATTTAATAGAAAAATTAGGTTTTTCAAAAGAATTTTGGACTACAAAGAAAGGAAAATATATTTTCAAGTCTTACTACATATATAAAGTATAAATGAAGAGTTAAAATTAATTTATTAAGAAAATTCAAATCAAATAGTTTTGGAACTTAAAGCTCTATAATGATCCAACCAAAACATTAGAGAGAAGCGATTCAATGGCATGATACAACTAAACAGATAGCGCTTTCGCATTTCCATTTTTGTCTCGTTCTGCGCATGTACGTTACTGACATACTGACCACATAGTGTTTGATGTTTTGTATTCAGTATGTGAAATCTAAGCAAAATAACAGCAGTGTTTCGGTTAGGATTCCTGTAACAATTTATTTTATATTGAATATTAATTTTTCAACAAGTTTCTTGTTTTAATAATATACTCTTGTAGTTACCTGTAAAATTATATATAAAAAAACTATAAGAATACGTGTTTTTGTGCTTTTTTCACAAATTAATGTGTGTTTTAATTTATATTTTTTATGTTTTCGTTTTCGTGACAGTTTGTTATCAACTATTTCCTTATTCAATTTTCTCATCCGCAAGTACATCAGAGAACGAAAGAATAGTTTTTTTTTTTATCCTTTTATCGCAATCAATATTCGCCTTCGCAGAAACCTCGAGCAAATGCTGGATATAATTCTGACATATGTATAATCCTGAGCCTTCTCCATTTACAGCATTAATTGGGTATTATGTCCTTGAACCGGCGACAAATGTAACCCGCAATGTTCTCCAAACCATCATAATGAAATGGCAGATTTTCTTCTGGTTCTGAATCACCAAGAACGGGTTTGCTGACTTTCACAACATTGAAAATCCTAAAAAAATTTAAATATTAGTAACATGAATCTGTTATAAAGTATGTAGCATATTAATGTCAAACCTGAAAGAGAAGTTTCTTCTTAACCTAAATCTGGCGAAAGAGCGCCTTCGCTGTGACCAAGAATGTACGATCTGAACTTGTACTTAAATTCTTGCCAGTCAGGATGGTCATGAAGACCACCTTTATCCTTTATCACACCAAAAAAGTTCTCCAGGGCGTCTTGGTTTAGTCGGTAAGTCATAATGAACTTTACACCAAAACGCTCTTTCCGTCTTTGTGCAATAATTGTAAAGCGGTGTTAGATTGCACAATACCTTAAAAATAAATAAAAACGTTACTCGATTGCGTTTAATCGAAAAAATATATTCTTACCTTTTTGAAATGGTAGCAAAGAATTTTGACCTACTACTCGCATATTAAGGACCAGTTTCGTCATATCGTCGAGTATTTTATTTTGTGAATCCAAGTGTAGTCCATAAGCATGAACTCTTTCTCGTGAATCTCTGTAGGGTTACCTGGACGTTAATGCAAGAAATATTTTAAAAAAAATATAGGCTTGTACTGTATGTTCATGTTCTTGAATAACTTGCATATTTGAATAGCTCATAGCATTGTTCCCAAGTCTTTTCTACGATATACCCAAGATCAACAGCTCGAGATAACGCTTTAGTGACAGTGAGGGAAAACAATTTCGTCGCCAGTTTGACCTTTTGTCTTTCTGCTTGAACCACATTCAAAAATTTAGATGAAATCTTGTGAGTGCGATGCTCAACTCTCCCGAAGTTAATGAAAGAAGCTTCAGAATTATATACTTTTCAACTTCCATTCCGTTCAGCAAAAATCCGTGGTCAATAAAATGATTCCGTTTTCCGTATCAGTTTTATTAAGTGGGGAACGTCGGCAAACACTTAAATTTTTGTGCCTTCGAATAGAAACCTGTTAAGCAAATAATAAAAGTTATGGGGTATGTTTTTTTTTAATCAGATGCTTACCAAGTTTTGTCCATACTGACATTGAGCTCAGTATAGAGTCCTCTGTTAGCCCCACCTAAGTTACTTGTGGTTGCGACTACTGTAAAACCACAAGAACCAACAGTTTCAACAATATTAAACAAAACGCTTTTTGTCATTTTGCTGTCGAAATCGTAGAAAATGGGTTGCTTCCATTTTCCTACTAAACCTGTTGTGAGAAATGGTATAAGCACTTTTAAAATGGTTTTAATACAGTTGTGAAACATCTGTCATCTGTGCATGACGTGTTTAATTTTACTATATCCAAATACCTACACAATTCTAAAAAGAAATCGTTCTTTTTCAATTGAAGACATTTTGTCTTCGAACAAATTGCGTAAAATCACTAACTTAGCCATGGCGAATAGTGTTGAAGATTCCAGAAAAAAATTCTGGACACCTTAACAATGTCTCGCCGATGAAGCAATGGATAGTGAAGTAATTCTTGATTCCAAAAAAATTAAGAAAGAGCGAATTCCTCCTATAAAAGTGCTGCAAAAACACAGTGAATTTATTCATAACTTTATGAAAAACAATAAAATAACTGATTATTCTATTAAAAAAATGTCCATTGGAATAAAAATTCAATGTGAAAGCATTGAATCTCATAAAAACACATGTGATGCTTTAAGATCAGCTGATTGTCAATTTTTCTCTCATGATCTCTCTACCGAAAGATCATTTAAAGTAATTCTTTTTGGCCTAGATGCTTTACCTATAGATGAACTTAAATCTGAACTAATAAGACTCGGTCTTAAGTGCAGAGATATAAAACTAGTGTCGAAACGATATGAAAAATACATCGAAACATGATATATTGTGTATTTAGAGCAAGGCTCGATTCGACTAAGTGACTTGAAAAAAAACATTAAATCCATTTATCGTACCTAAGTCAAATGGGACTATCAACGTCGAGGTAGAGTAAATATTACCCAGTGCCACAACTGTCAAATGTTTGGACACGGAGAAAAGAACTGCCACGTCAAAACATTTTGTGCAAACTGTTCCGGTCACAACAAAACCAGTGAATGCAACGTTGTTGATCAGATTCAATGTGCGAACTGTAAGGAGAATCACAAATCGACTGATCCTACTTGCATCAGCAGGCAAAACTTTTAAAAAATTAAAGAGAAAATATCACTTGGTAAGTGGCAGATTCCTATTCAAAACCACATTCAACCTATGCGTCCAACTACGTGATTTCTAAAAAAAAAGATTTCTATTTTCTCGGTGTATTTCCCATGTCGCACAAGGAACACTTTAAGTCAGATATCTTAAAAATGATTAATATTAACGGTACATATTTAATTGGGGGTGACTTTAATTGCAGACACAGGGAATGGGGATGTGTAAGAGCAAATTCATGGGATAACATTTTAGAAAATGTTAATACAACTCATAGATTTGAAATTATGTTTCCAAATTGTCCCACTTATCCATCTGGCAGAAGAAAAAGTCAGTCAACTATAGATTTTTTTTTTAACAAATTCGTCTGCCTTATTTTCGCAACCTATTGTTTGCAATGCTTTGAGCTGTGACCATTTACCTGTTAAGTGTGGGGTATTAGAATCTCCCAGCACAAACACGAGATATTTTTATAACGTAAATAAAGCAAACTGGTCGAGGTATAGGACAACAATTAAAAATCGTTTAAGACACATTGATAAAAAATATAGAAACTATAGAGTCCACTGATCAAATAGAAAGTTGTATTAATGTCTTCAACACAACTATTTCTGAAAATGTAGATTTATCCGTTCCCAAGGAAACTCCTTCTAATCAGAAAATAAAGCTGCCGCAACATATTTTAAATATTATTAAGCTAAGGAACAGTCTTAGACGACAATGGCAGCGTAACCGTATTCCTACTTAAAACTCCAAGCTTTAGATAAAAATAGTAAACCATTCTGGAACATAGCTAAAGCCTTAAAGAAGAAAAATAGCTTTGTTCCCGCATTTCCAAATGCTCAAAATATATGTATTACAAATACCGATACGGCAAATGCCCTTGCAAGTTCTTTTCATGATAATCACAGAGTTTTCAACAGAATAGGATCTCCTCGATTTGAAAACGTTGTGCATGAGTCTATAACCAATTTAAATTCATTAATTGTTGACATCCCTGAAAACACTTACGTTTGTCTTGATGATTTGATTGACATTATTCGCAAACTTCAAACAAAAAAATCTGTAGGGTTCGATGGAACAAAAAATATTTTTCTCAAAGAATTACCTAGGACAGGTTTTGAATATCTTGCATTTATTTTCAATTGCTGCATTAAGTTTCAATATTTCCCTAGTTCTTGGAAAGTGGCTAAAGTTGTACCAGTTTTAAAACCCGGAAAACAACCAAATGATCCAAACAGTTACAGGCCCATAAGTCTCTTACGTTGTACCCGTAAAGTATTTGAAAGACTTATCAAATTCAAACTACATAATTTTATCGCAGAAAATAATATCTGTCCACCTCAACAGTTTGGCTTTCGTGAACGTCAAAGCACCGTTCAGCAAGTAAATCGCATAACCAAGCATGTTCGTTCCAATTTTAATTCCCAAAAATCGACTTGCCTAGTTCTTCTAGACGTGGAGAAAGCTTTTGATAGCGTCTGGCATAATGGTCTCATCTACAAAATGATAACTTTTAATTTTCCATTATTTCTTATTAAAATTGTGCAAAGTTTTTTGACAAATAGACACTTCGCCCATTTTTATATGTGGTGACTTGTCTCAAAAACTATGTGTGCCAGCAGGAGTTCCACAAGGATCTGTTTTAGGTCCTCTCCTCTATAACATAAATACGGCTGACTTTCCTCAGCTCGCCAACTGTGAATCGGCTATATACGCCGATGATACTGCTATTTATTCATCTGATGTACTTAGTTTTGGTATTGAAACTAATCTACAATCAGCTTTAAACATTTTAGACAGCTATTATAGTAAATGGAAAATTAAAATTAATGCATCAAAGACGCAGGCAATCTTTTTTTCAAGAAAAAGAAAGTCTTGTTTTATTCCCAGTAATAATCTGATGTTAAACAATATGAACATAGATTGGAGAACCTCTGTTAAATACTTGGAAATACACCTAGACAAAAGACTTACATTCAATGAACATGTACAGAAAACAATATTAAAAGTTAATAAAACAATAAAAATTATGTATCCGCTAATAAACAGAAAATCTTCTTTGAACAATGAAAATAAGTTGACAATCTTTAAAGTAATTTTTCAATCAATTATGCTTTACGGGAGTCCAGTTTGGGGACAATGTGCAAAAACACACATAAAAAAATTACAAATCTCACAAAACAACATTTTTAAATTAATGCTCAAACTTCCATGGCATTTTTCCATCGACGAATTACATAATCTAGCCAATGTCGATTATGTTTTTGCAAGAATGTTAAAGCTAAAAGAAAAGTATGATATTCGATGTCATATGTCTGATAATGTACTTATAACAAATTTAATTAATTTCTAGGTTCAATTTATTATGTACCTTTGTTGTCTATTAATTTTATGTATAAACTGTATTATTTTTATTTTTGTTGTTTATTTTTGTTTTGTTCTGTTCTTTTTTGACATTTATTCTCTTAATTATATATTTATTTCTTGTTGTTATTTATTAATTCAGTTAACTATTTATAAACTTATTTATTTATCAATTAATGCTTGTGTATTTATTTATTTTTGTTTATAATTGATTTGTTCATTTCTTTATTTTTACTTTTTCATTTCATTTATTTAATTATGTTTATTTACTTACTATTTATTAATTTACTTAATTATTTATTTATCCACTTACTAACTTATTTAATTATTCATTCATTTATTTATTTAAACAATTTCATGTTGTACATAATTTTTTTTCTCTTGCTTTTCTTTTCTTTTTGAAGCTTTCAATTCTGTGATATTAAATATAAGTTAAGAAATACATATATGTATATATACAATCTATCCATACATATATAAAAAAAATAGATACACAAAAACATATACTTTTTTCTCTCATAATTTTTTTTTATTATAATCCTTAAATAGGAGGTTTTCGTGACCTTTCCTCCTCAAACTATATTTTCAAATTATAAATAAATTGTGCATATTTTATAATATTTTTTCAGAAGTAAGGTAGTTCTTACCATAACTCTGTGTAAACTGGGCGATAGCAAATAAAATGTAATAATTGTAAACTTTATAATTGGTCAATAAACAAACAAACAAATAAAAAAAAATGGTTTTAATTTAATATTTACCTTTTAGCATCCCTACTTGCACATAAGAGGCTGGCTTTAGGTTTGTGTCCGATGTTCGGTCATATCAGTATGCTTCTTTGACCTTCATCTCATCGAAACTTAGAACGCAAAGCTTTTGGTTTTGCGTTAATTCCTGCGCCGCTTTCATGATTTTTGTAATTGGCATCATGATACCTGGTGTTATATCCAGCTTCTGGGCCAAAGTTTGAAGGGTTCTGATTGCAGGAAGAGGAAAGTTTTTGTTCTCCACAGCTTGTAAGCTCGAGAGCTCGCTGAATAGAGCGTTATAGATCGAGCTATATCCTCTTCTGACAATTTTGATCTTTTCTTCAAACCCAGTTTAAGTTTTCCTATTTGGCCGGGAGTGAAAATTTGAAGAAGTTTTTCTTCCAATTCTTCTCCAAATCTTCGATTGTTGGAACTCTAAGGTTTCGATAGTTTTTTCACCAATTAATAACTTTTTTTTGAGGTAGGTATATTTGAGTAGGTATATTATATGATTTTTTAGTGAAAAAAAGCAAAACTATTACTACTATGAGAATAATCGTTAACAATTTAAAATTAAAAAAATAATAATATGCTTACACTTCGTGATTAAATTTGAGCGTGTTGCGTTGTGAGTTAAGGCCGTGGAATGTTCTTGCCGTTGAAGCCATCATCTGCAGTTTCTTGTTCGTTTTCATTTTCAGACTCGAACTCGACGGGAACTTCCAGCAATTCGTTCACTATTTCTTTTTTCTTTTTCAATGCCATTCTTCTTGAACGCTCTGTTGAATTATCTATTCAGAGTCTATGGAAGGTTTACGTATTTAAGTTAACCGTAGGAACTGCATCATGTTTTAAAAGATGGTATTTATAGAAAAGTCATCTTAAATCTAGCAGTGAATTGTTATCGTTTAACTTACCCATTTCAAACTTCGTATTATTCGTGAAATCATTTTTCAAAAAATGCAAGCTGCAAATGCGAGCAGTTCGGATATTGATTTGATCCTTTCTTTTGCAGAACAAAGTCCACTGCTTCGAAGGATTTGAATTTCCTTTCGGAAATTTATGAAAACTTGAATCGGGTGTTTTTTCCTCATGTCGTTGTTACACCCAAGAACCGAACAGCCATCCATTTTTCTATTTTATGTATCGATTTAATATAAATATGCAAACAAAAAAAACTCCGAATCGCTTTTAAATTTAAAAATTACTTTTATTCACTTCCTTTCTACAAACCAACATGAAACAGAGTGAAATTCGCGCCAAAAAATACTTACTTCTATCATTTCTGTGTGTCAGTGACGTCACTATTATTTGAAAATCAACACCGTACATGCGCAATACCATATCTTTAGTAGTTGTATCATGATTCAATGGTAGCATATTCAATGTTTAAAAGCCAATCTTTTACTTGCTTCAAAAACATTCCAGAAATAGTAAGAGATCTTATCGCTTGAGGAAGTTTATTAAAAAGACGAAACGAGAAAACAGAATAAAAATTACGAAAAGCGGTGGTGCGGAATTGTGGAACAGACACAGTGTTTGAAAAGTTTGTACGAATATTATGGGTGGAAATCAACCTAAAATTAAGATTTCCTGACCTCATATAAAAAGTCTTCAGAACCTTAAAACAATATAAGTGCCTCACCGGAAGTATCTTAAGATGGCTTCAAAACTTGGATACCTATGATGTTAACGGCATATTTTTCGAACTACAGCCTTTTGAAGAGTAAGCAATGGTTGAATATTGTTCTGATAAACCCCTCCCCAACAAGCAATTGCATAGTGCAACTTTGAATGAAAGATGCCAAAATAAATAGTAGTAAGGAGTTTATTCGAGCAAACATTACTAAGATAGTAGAAATTCCTTAAAGTCCAGTTAAAATATTTCCTAAGTGACTCAGTATGACAGAAGAAGTTGACTCTCGAGTCAATAAGAAGCCCTAAATATTTGAACTCATTTACTTTTTCTATCTTAAAACAATCATTGCTACAACTTACACTGTCATTAAAAGTCAAATATGACTGGTTAGCCAAACATGATGTACACTTATTTGTTTTAAATTTTTGACATTCAGGAGCATGGTATAGAACCTCAGATTCAAAAGCATTAAGCAGAGATAAATTGAAAAACATAATTTTCGTTTTAGGCCTGATTTTCAACCTGTGTTCATCAAATCATACTCTTAATAAATCAAGATCCTAATTAATATCAGCAACAAGGTCCAAAGTACTTTCAGACCCATACGAACAACCTATATCGTCAGCAAATGCAGTAGGTGAGCTTTTGAATTTCAAGGTAAATAATGAATTTATGTATATTAAAAACAAAATGGGACCTAGGACTGACCCTTGGGGTACTCCTATATTAAAGAAAATCATACCACTCTTACAATTGTCAATATTTACTCTTTGAGATCTATTTAGAAGATACGATCTTAACCAGTCTAACATAAAACCACGAAAACCAGCATTTTCAAGCTTTCTTAACAAAATCTTGTGATTTTGACCAAGTCAAAAGCTTTAGTTATATCTATAAATAAACTACAAGTAATTTTTTTCTTATCAAGGTTAGAGAAGATTCTAGAGCAAAATTGCAATAGAGCATCCTCGGTAGACAATCCCTTTTGAAAACCAAATTGGACAGGACTAAAGAATCTAGTATCACTTAAAAAAAAATTCTTTCTTTAACCACTTTTTCAAAGACTTTACCAACTGTGGGAAGAAGTGATATAGGTTTTTAATTCGACATCTCGTCTGCCAACGCCTTTTTGAAGAGGGGTATGACATCCGCACATTTAAGATCATCAGGGAAAATTCCATACAAAATGCTTCTATTGAATAGCTCAACCAAAACGTCAACAACCAAACATGCTATGTTCTTAAGTGTTGTACTAGAAATACCATAAAATCCACTTGCATTAGAATTTTTAAGGCTACCAATAGCTTTCAAAACTTCGCATGCAGTAATTAATTCAAATGCAAAGCTATTCGTCTGAGAAGTTTCCGGACAATGAATATTTAAAGAACAGTTGTTAGTGCAAGGATATTGAAAGTAAGTAGATTCTGAATTATTAGCTACTGAAGCAAAATAGTTATTGAATGCTTCAGCAATAGCAAACTTGTCGGTTAAGTAACAGTTATCAATGCCAGTACGTATAACAGTTGGCTTTGTAGAAAAAGAAGACATTTAAAATATCATTAACAACTTTCCACTCACTTTTTAAACTACCCTTAGCTGAGTTCAGTTGCGTACGAAAGTAGTTGTCACGGCAAGTTGGAATTTCTTTTTTTAGTTCTGAGCATAACCTCTTATATTTAATCTTTAAATACTGATTTTATGTAGATTTTATTTTTATATTTTACTTTGATTACTAATCCATGGCTTAAGTTTTGTGTTCGTTTTTCTTAAGCGTGAGGTGTAGGAGCATATTTCAATGTGATTTTTAAGTATTTTAATAAACATTGAACAGGATCTAGAAACATCGTTTTCTTCATAAACATCTACCCAGTTCTCAAGCAAGAGATTATATTTAAGTTTCGTGAAATCAATTTTACTAGATTCGCTAAGGAGGATGTAATACCTTTGTACTTTTATTTATATTTACCAAGAGCACTGTCATAGCGTGATCAGTAATCATAAGGTCAAAAACACCTTTTTCATAGGCACGGGAGAAGTTAGTAAAACGTGCGTAGATATGGTCTAAACAAGTTCCTGATACCAGTCGTGTAGGCTCATTTATAATAGAGTCAAGACCATAAGAAGATAACAACGCTCTGTATGAAGAAATAGTTTCATTCCCTTCTAAAATGTTTAAGTTAAATCCCCAACAACTATCACATTTTTTGACTTCTCCCTATCTAAAAGACCCGAGAACTCATCAATAAAAGTAGAAACATTAAACATGTGCAACCTATATACGCATACAAAAACATAAACTTCTTTATCTACTTTCAGAGATATTTTCAAAATATCCGCACTTCTAAAATCTACATCAGAAATTTCACAATCAGTTAATAAATCATTATCATTTTTTATAAAACACCCAACACCACCTGCCGCGTAACTTTCATTAGTTTTTGCAAAAAAAAACTAAACACAGACTACGTTTTGTTTTTTCGTAGTCGTATATCCATATTTCAGATATAAATAATATATCTGGAATGCATTTAAAAGAATCAAAGTGGGCAACTAAAGCTGCAAAGTTTTCGCGAAGGCTTCTAATGTTTTGGTGAGCAATAGAGAGTTTATCATCACAATAAATTGAATCTGAAAAGATATTATAACAACTAGGACTACTATGATCGAGAAAAGAAAAGTCATCAGTTAAATCATTTTCACTTTCAAAATTCATTTAAAAAAAAAATAAATAAAAAAGACAAAAACAGAGGACTAAACAAGATCCCTGAAAGATCTAATTGAAATGAACTTTGCACTCTCATCTTTACTCATAAGAATTTGGTTGTTCTTAAACCATAAGTATTTAAAACTTTGTAGTGCCCCGTGGCTTAGTGGTTAGTGTGTCGGACTGCTAAGCGAAAGAACCTGGGTTCAAATCCAGCTCATAGCCACCTTTTTTTCTGGGGTACTGCCTCTTGCGAGGAACTGACAAAACCTCCAACAGTAAAATTTGTCTCGAAAAAGTGCATCTCATGTAGCCGTTCGGACTCGGCGGTAAACTGTAGGTCCCTTCCATTCTTGCAGAGTAACAACACACACACAGGAATGGTTGAGAGTGTAAGTCACTAGGCCTTGGCTCCTTTAGGAGCTGTCGCGCCAATAAATTTATTTAATTTATAATTTATTTATAAGTATTTAAATTTAGCTTGCATGAAAAAAGCCTTTGAAAATTTAGTAAAAGGTTCGTTAATATAAATCTCGTGCCCTTTGCCGCCACCGCTATAACTGCTACTGCTACGACCACTACCTTCACCGCCACCTTTGCTTTCAGAGAAAAGTATATTCTTGTTCTTTGTTTTCTCACTCATTATCCACTGTTTTGTTTTGACATCAGAGAATTTAATGCATATAATAGATTTAGTTGGAGAAGAGATATTGACGTTAGAGTCTTTTTTTGCATGTACTCTTTTAACATAACAGTTTTCAATGTCGTCATTAGAAATTTCAAAGGAGAGACAATTTAAGAAGATGTTCTTGCTGCTGTTTGTGCATTCTTATTGTTTACATTTTGAACTCCAACAATTTCAATGCATTTTTTTAAACGGTGCTGCTGCTGCCAATTAAGTTTATTCTCCAGTACTTCAATCTTGGATTTCAATTCAACATTCACTGCATGCAACTGATTAAGCGATAACCATCGAACTTGTCTTCCAACTTCGTGAGCTTTGCATTTACCATTTGTAAAGTGAACTCGTCTTCACTTTCGCTCCTGATGTTATTTTGTGTATGGTTGGATGACTCTGATGTTTTCCAGTTTTTGTCGTTGTTCGATGACGTAGCATTACTATTTGAGAGAGTCCCAGTCTCACGCATTTGAAGAGACTTTTATCCCCTTAGGACATTTTGGTGTGTTGTTTTGTATTTTATTTTATGAATATAATTAAAATTATTGATTTTTGCGCTGTTTCATTAAATTTTATAATAATTTCATTGAAACGTTTAAAGTTTTTATTTCTTATTCGATGTTGGTTTTTTTGGGTTCTGAGTTCTTACAAGCGGCCTGTATGTTGTTTTTAAATGTGTTCTGTTGTGTATGATAATTTTTTTTTTCAATTTGTGTAGGGTTTTTAATTTGTGTAGGCTTTTAATTTGTGTAGGGTTTTAATTTGTGTTTTTGAACTAAATTAAATTAATGTGATTTCATCGGTCGATGCATTCCTCGGGAGATAGCAAATTTTTGTGATGGGATGTTTCATTGTTCCGGTTTTCGTTTTGAGGCTAACAACTCGGATTAGTCCATCGGTTTCAGGATGTGTTTCGGTTATTCTGGCTAATAACCATTGGAATGGTGGAAGTCTTTCGTCTTTAACTAAGGCCAAGCCTCCTATTTTCGGTTGAGTTTCTTTCCTGGTCCATTTAGGCCTTTGTTGTAGACGCGAAAGATACTCTCCGTTCGACTTTCGCCAAAAGAAGTCGACGAACATTCGAATCCTGGTCCATCTATCTAAACAACTCACATGCTTTGAAGTTGATATGCTTCCTTGAGGTATAGACAGCAGAGGTTGTCCAATCAAGAAATGTCCTGAAGTTAAGACGTCTAAGTCATCTATATTTTCTGATAGAGGGCATAGAGGTCTGGAGTTCAAACATGCTTCAATTTGCGTGAGAAGTGTGCAGAGCTCCTCGAAAGTTAACCTCTCATCTCTTATCGTGCGTTTCAGGTGATGTTTCACGGATTTCACTGCTGCTTCCCAGAGACTACCAAAGTGAGGAGAAGCAGGAGGAATAAAGTTCCAGTTTGTTCCTGAGTTGGACAGAGTTCCAGCAATTTCTTGCCAGTCATGTTTGTTTCTAGCATATTGGCTAATTCTCTATTCGCTCCAACAAAATTTGTGCCACAGTCGCTATAGATTTGAGCACAAAGACCTCGCCGGGCCGTGAAGCGACGAAAAGCTGCCAAAAAAGATTGTGTTTTCATATCTGAGACTGTCTCCAGATGAATAGCCTTTGTAGCCAAACAAATAAAAATGGCAAAATAGTCTTTGAAGGTTTGAGCTCCTCTTTCTTTCTATGTCTTTATTTCTATAGGTCCGGCATAATCTATTCCAGTGTGGGTGAATGGTCTGGAGATCCTTGCCCGTGGTGCTGGAAGGCTTCCCATGAGTTGCTGCAGATTCATTTTTTAGTACCTGAAACATATTGGGCATTTATGAATATATCTCCTGACGTACGGTTTCATACCCATAATCCAATAAGACATACGGATGTATGTTGTAGTTTGCTGAATTCCTCCATGGAGGGTTTTGTTGTGAGCATCTCGTACACAAGCTCAGAAAAATTGTAATTGGGTTTGAGGATGATCGGATGCTGCTGGTTGTACGGGAGTAGAGTGTTTTGTAGTCAATTACCATCGATGAAAGCTTTCAGTGAGAGCAAGGATTTTGAAGTTGTACCTTTACTCTCGTATTCATCAAGTTCTTCGGTGAACATGATTCTTTGTACAGCTTTGTGTACCAATAAGGCTGCACATTGCAGTTCCTCTGGTCCTAGATCTCCAGAAATTCTAGTTGTCTTTCTTCTTTTTGCAAGGCCGCTGCTTTTGAAGCGAAAAAAAGGCGATTGCCCTTATCGTTTTGGACATTCGTGAAGATCGCAATATATTTTTGTTGATGTCATCATCTGCTGCATCATAATTTGCAAAGGTACATTGCCTTTTCTCTGCCCGTTTCTCTACTTCCGTGTCGAGCCCAGGTGGTTGCTCGGGAACTTCAAAATTCCATTTTTCTCGTAAGAATGAAGGTCCAATCCACCATAATTCTTGTGTTTCGATTGTCGAGGGTGAGATTCCTCTGGATGCTGGATCAGCTGGGTTATGATCCTTTGGGATATGTTTCCATATATAACAGCTTGTCAGCCGTTGAATCTCAGCAACTCGGTTGCTGATGAATGTGGTCCATTTTGACAGTTGTGCTCTTATCCAAGCTAACGTAATCGTTGAATCCGTCCAGACATACATTTTGGTGTTGGGGTAGTTAAAAATATCTTTAGTGTAGTTCAGCAGAGACGCAAGTAATGCAGCTACACAAAGCTCAAGTCGTGGAAGGCTCACAGTTTTCAATGGAGCCACCTTGGTTTTTGATATGAGTAGGTGCATATGGATATGGTCAGAGCTATCAAGCACACGCATGAAGATTACGGCTCCATATGCCTTCTCCGACGCATCGCTGGAGTCATGAAATTCCACTAGTTTTTGTGTGTTATGTGCTTTGATCCACCTTGGGATCTTTTTGTGTTGGATGTCAGGTAGTTCCTTTCGAAAAGCCTGCCATTCTTCTCTGATGTCTGTAGTTCAGCAGAGATGCAAGTAATGCAGCTACACAAAGCTCAAGTCGTGGAAGGCTCACAGTTTTCAATGGAGCCACCTTGGTTTTTGATATGAGTAGGTGCATATGGATATGGTCAGAGCTATCAATCACACGCATGAAGATTACGGCTCCATATGGCTTCATGAAATTCCACTAGTTTTTGTGTGTTATGTGCTTTGATCCACCTTTTTCGTTTCCTTTCGAAAAGCCTGCCATTCTTCTCTGATGTTTGATGGAATCGGTTCATCCCAGTCTGTTCCTCGGCACCATAACTTCTGCATCATGATCTGCGCTTTAATCACGCATGGTGCTATCCAGCCAAGTGGATCAAAAAGTTTGGCGATTGCAGATAACATTGTCCTCTTAGTAACTTCTTCGGTGTCGTGTTGAATATTTTGAAATGAAAATGTATCGTCCTCTGGATGCCATCTTATGCCTAAAGTTTTCACATGATCAGTTGATCCAAAATGCAATTCAAAACTGATCTCACAGTCTTCTTTAGGCAAGTCTTGTAGAAGATCTTTGGAGTTGGATGTCCATTTCCGTAGTTTAAGCCCTGCTGAAGCCAGCAAAGCGCGTCTTTCTTCTCGTTTTAATCGAATTTCGTCGATGGAATCACCTCCACTGATTAAATCATCTACATACATCTCCTGCTTTACTGCTATAGATCGTTTTGGATATTTTTCAGCTTCATCCTCAGCAACTTTCTGTAAGACACGGATGGCCAAATAAAGCGCACAAGCCGTGCAGAAAGTGACAGTCTTGAGCTGCAAAACTTTGATAGGTTGATCCAATTTTTCTCTCCAAAGGATAAGCTGATAATACCGATCCGCATCTTGTACGAGAATTTGGCGGTACATCTTCTCTACATCAGCTGTTATGGTGAATCGATATATTCGCCATTTTAATATTATGTCGACAATGGTTTTTTGCAATTTAGGGCCGATCATCAGATGTTGGTTCAAAGATGTCCCATCATATGTTTTTGCAGCTACGTCAAAGACGACTCTTAATTTTGTGGTTGTACTAGATTCCTTGAACACAGCGTGATGGGGAAGAAAATAATGAAAAGGTGATTTTAAAATCGGGTCATCCAGATTTACCTCTTCCATGTGTTGTACACTAAGATACTCCATTATACATTGGCTATAGCTCGCTTTCAGCTTCCGCTCCGGAAAAAGCTGCATATGCTTTTCGGTGTTATCTCAGGAATTTTACCTAATATAATCCACCCTAGGTGTGTGTTTTGAGCAATAGGGGCAATTTCTTGCTCACTGCGGATTATTTCCGGCAAAATAATCTCAGGATAAACATCTGAGCTGGAGTATGAAAATTAGGGTCTGCTAACTGTAAATCAGTTAAATGTTCCTATGTGTTGTGTACCATTTTGTGGGCCGGAAGAAGGCCAGTCAACGACTTCAAGATAAACGCCTTGGTTGCACCTCCAAACGTCGAATACTTCGAGGAAAACATTATGTCAACGTAGTTTTGACTGGTGCCGTTGCTGAACTCCCCTAACCCTCATACCTTTACAAGTGTTTGATGTTTTGTTAGATTTAAAAGCCTTGCTGCATATTCAGAAATAAACGAAGCATCTGGTGGTTGGGTGCTGTATGAATAGGGTAGGCACTGAAAGGCATCAAACTGGTAATGCACAGTCACTGCAACTATATCGTACACATCAATTGTCCTTATTTTACCTCCCCGCGGTAACCACCGGGTACTGGTCTGTCCATCCGGACATTCCTGCTAAACTTATAAGCGCGAGTGTTAAACACAGAAAAAATAGCAACACTATAATGCTCTGCTTTAATGACTGTTCTGATCGATTCGCAGAAGTCTTGCACGAGCCCCTCAGAAAGAGGACGTACAGCGGATGAGCTCAACCAATTGGACCAACGGTGGCGTCAACAGTCAACGAAGCAGACGCCCTAATGAGCTACTTCGACGTATTTGGAGATAAGGTCATTAGGACAATTCAATGCAAGTCAGGGCATTGAAATAGTAATGGTGGCGGATGAATCGTTAATGGGCCAACGTCAGTGCTCATATCCCCGAAGTGGGTTACTGACTCCGGATTCTCCGGTTCCTTTTGTCCAAGGAATCCAACAAAGGACCTGGCCCTCCAGGTTGGGGGTTGTGCGTGGGGTTAACAACCCTGCCACGGAAAAAAGAAAAAGTTGCGAAACGACCAATAGCCTCGGAAAAGGACGGATTAACTGTTGACGACCCGGAAAAAACGAATTAAGGACAACGACCTTCGGATCTGCATGTGGAATGTTAGAACTATTAACAGATCACGTGCAGCCAAACAACAAGCGAAGGCCCTAGACTGCTACAGAGCAGGAATTACTGCCATCCAGGAAGTGCGATGGGATGGGCCGGGCAAAAGGAGGATGAAAAACTGTGACGTGTACTACGGTGATTGTGCAAGAAGACCACAGCGTTTATTTGGGTGCGGATTCGTCATAAGCGGTAGACTTAGGCAAGAAGTCTTGGGATTTCGACACGTAAGTGAGCGACTTGTGACAATCCGTATCAAGGCTAAATTCACCAACATTAGCCTAATATGCGCTCATGCCCCCACAGAGGACAACGATGACGCCACCAAGGATGACTTCTATGAGCTCCTCGACAAAACCTATGAGCAATGCCCTAAATACGACGTTAAGGTCATACTAGGAGGAAATCTTTGGTAGGACTGTCGGAAAACATAGCCTACACGACACAACGTCTGAAAACAGACTTAGGCTAATTGACTTCGCAGCGGCCCATAACGTCACCATTGCAAGCACATGGTTTCCTCATCTCGATATACACAAAGGGACTTGGTGACACCCAGATCAAAGAACCGTCAGTCAGATTGATCACATTGCGATCGATGCAAGACACGCCTCCAGTATCTTGGATGTTCGCACCTTCCGAGCAGCTAACATCGACTCGAATCACTACCTTGTTGTAGCGAAGGTAAGAATGCGAATAATCCGAACTCCACAACAACGGAGTAATACTGTGAGGAAGTATGACGTCGGAAAGCTGCAATCGCAAGAAACCGCCAGAACCTATGCCGATCGAATATCCCGTAACCTCTCAAGAAATGCAGTACCGCCAGCATCAAGAGCCGAAGATCAGTGGCAACACTGCCAACAAGCCATTAGAGACGTCGCAACTGATGTGCTAGGTTTCACCAGACCACCACCACGAAACCTCTAGTTCGATGACGAATGCAGGCAGGCCCATGCAGCCAAACAAGAGGCATATAAAGCGACGCTGCAAAGAAAGACGAGAACTGCTCGCGAGCTTTACCAGCAGAAAAGACGGGAAGAACACCGGCTTCTCCAAAAGAAAAAGAGAGAGCATGAGAAGCGCGCGATCGAAGATATTGAGAGATGCTACTCCAGGAACAACGTGCGGAAGTTTTACTAACAGGTAAAAAAGAACATGCCAAGGAAAAAATCCCACACAGAAGCCTGTAGAGATAGGAATGGAAACCTTGTAGTAGAGTCACAGTCGGTGCTGAGTACATGGGAGGACTATTTCAGACTGTTAAACGGCGATGAAGGCCAAAATCCCGCTGTCAGGCAGAATGAACCATTCAACATGGATGATGACAGACTCCTCTCCTAAATATCGCCTACAAGATCTTCTCTGCCGTACTATGTGAATGCCTGCAACCTTTCGTCAGCAACCTGATTGGCCCCTATCAGTGTGGTTTCAGACCAGGAAAGTCCACAATCGATCAAATGTTCACTCTACGGCAGATCCTGGAAACTACCCAAGAATTCCAAATCGGTACCCACCACCCTTTTATCGATTTTAAGTCCGCGTACGATAGCATTTATAGAAACGAGCTATACAGAGCCATGTCAGGTTTTGGCATTCCCACAAAATTCGTCCGACTGTGCAGGATGACGATGGAGAACTCTCGCTGCTCCGTCAAGGTTGGTTCTGACCTCACAGAAGCTTTTGACGTCAAAAAAGGATTCCGACAAGGTGATGCGCTATCGTGCGATTTCTTCAACTTAATACTTGAAAAAATTATAAGAAACTCGCAAGTCAATTGTAGTGGGACAATTTTTTTCAAGTCTGTGCAATTGCTAGCATACGCTGACGACATAGACATCATTGGCAGAACTCGGCGAGCTGTCACAGGAATGTTTACTAGCATTGAAACTGAAGCGGCTAAGTTGGGACTAGCAGTCAATGAGGCCAAAACGAAGTACCTGCTATCCACAAAAAGGGACACACAACACCTGCGGATTGGACAAAACATCACAATAGACAGGTACAACTTTGAGGTAGTTAGGGACTTTGTGTACCTCGGATCCGCTATAACATCTGACAACAACATCTCGTCAGAAATAAAGCGAAGAATTACTCTTGCCAATCGCTGTTTCTATGGGCTAGGAAGGCAATTGAGTAGCAAAGCCCTCTCTCAAAAGACAAAGGAGACTCTGTATCAGACCCTAATCATCCCAGTCCTGCTCTATGGCGCCGAGGCATGGACTCTATCTAAAGCGGATGAAGATATCCTTAGTCGTTTTGAGCGTAAGATTCTTCGGAAGATTTTTGGCCCTATCTGCGTTAACGGGCTTTGAAGGAGAAGGTTCAACCAAGAACTATACGAGTTGTACAGCGACATTGACCTGGTCAAAAAAATACGTATATCACGTTTAAGATGGCTAGGTCATGTAGAGCGAATAGACAACAATGCTCCGGCTCACAGGATCTTCGATTCCATCCCAAAGGGTAGACGCAGTCAAGGAAGACCTCGCCTTAGGTGGCGCGCTCAAGTGGAGGACGACCTCAACAAACTTGGAGTGCAAAACTGGAGGCAGCTAGCCAAAGACCGAGCTGGCTGGAGAGGCATGTTGGTTGAGGCCCAGGTTCGTCCCGAACTGTAGCGCCACCTAAGTAAGTAAGTAAGTAAACTTAGCATCTGAGCCTGGGTCAACTAGGGCTCGTAGATCCGCAAATCTCCCATCTCCAGTTTTAACTCTAACTACAGCAGTTGCTAATAAAATTTGCGCAACATGGAGTTTTTAAATGTGATAATTGTGTCGTGTACTACAACCTGGTGCATTATCACCCATTGGTTGGAACGCAGGAGCGTTTTGGTTAACAGCTACCTGTTGATCCTTAGGCTGGGCAACCTGTTGTTGTGATTGTCTTCGAATTATGTTGTGTGTGTGAATTAATGTGCAAAAGTGATTGGTGCCTTTGATTGCAAAAGTAACAGCTCCGGTTACTCAGGCAATCATGTGTTGTGTGGCTATATGCAAGAACATTCTCACAAACTCGAACCTGTCGTACAGCTTGCATTTTTTGGGCAGAGTCCATACCCAAAAAACTTCGACATTTCATGAAGGAGTGTTGTCCTTGTTTACAAATTTGACATGTGTAACGTTGTGTATTGTATTGCTGTTTTGGTTGCATTTTTGCATGGAATGCCTTTGCTGCAACTTGGGGTTTTGTTATTGGCTTGGTCTGTAAGACCAAATTTCCTTGCTGTACAAGCGCTTCTAAAGTCCTGAAACGGGATTTAAGAAAATCGATGAAATCGGAAAAGGTTGGGAGTTCTTTGTCGTTACAGAGCTTTTCTTCCCAAAGTTGTTGAGTTTTGGCGGGTAATTTTTGAAACAAAATGTAAATTAGAATTGTATCCCAGTCTTTCACTGGTAATCCTAAATTCTCCAACGCATGAGCCACCTCAATCGTGGTGTCTAATAATTTTTTGAGAGTTTTCGCAGATTCTTTATTATGTACGGGTTGACCAAAAAAGACTTTAAGGTAGGAATTGACCAAAACTCTTTTGTGGTCATACCTCTCTTTCAACAAATCCCATGCCTTTGCATAATTCCCAGAACTTAGATCTAAATGATGCAAAAGACGTTCGGCATAACCAGTTAAACTTTCTTTCAAAAAATGTATTTTTTTAATCTCGTTCAGGGCAGCATTATTATGCACAAGTGACGTAAAAATGTCATGGTAGGAACGTTGTGTAGGACCCTGAAAATGTTGGAGGCTTTATTGGCGGAAGCTTAAGCACATTAGTTTGTGTAGCCGGTGTAGTTGGCTGTAGCACTGTCGCAGGAATTGACCCTAACGGTGACGTAGGCAAAGCTGGAGCAAGTGAAGGTGGAGCTACCTTGTCCAGAGCGTCCATTAATTCGCTCTTGTATTCTTAACAAGTATCACGAATTTGATCATATACGGCGATCATTTCATCCTTTTTTAATGTTTCCTCAGGCTTCCCCCCGCTAACGATTTCCTCGTGGTATCGTTTGGCATTTTCTAAATTAGATTCTAAAAGCCCCAAACGAGTTTTTATATAGTTGACAGTGCGACGAACCTGGCCTGTCTTTCTAAAATTAGAAAAATCGCGCTCTATTTGCGCTAAAACTTCCTTTTAAAGCTCTCCAAACGACGTGGTTGACTTTTTTTTTTATAAAATGTAATAAAAAAAACAGAAAAAAATACTTTAAAAAATAAGGACTTACGTCATGTGCCTTCATTGGTTATGTGTAGTTGTTGTTTTACGCGTCGCGGGACTCCCGATTTGCACCGCTCAAAATGTTTGTTTAATGGTTTTTACTTTAGAAAATTGTTTTATTTTATAGTTTAATAGTTTTCAATTGCACATTAAATATGTACAATTTATATATATATGTATATATCCAACTAAACTTATATTCATATAAACGGTTCTTGCTCCCCTGTTATATAATTTGTTCACTGCCGATCTTCCTGATATACCAGATTGTGAATTGGCCATGTATGCAGATATCTTGCAATTTTTTCATCACATGAACTAGGTGGTGTCATAGAATTTAAACTCCAGAGGACGCTTAATATCATTTTCGAATATTATACACATTGGAAAATTTAAATTAACGCTGACAAAACCCAATCTATCTTTTTCACGAGAAAAAGAAAAAATTGCTTTTTGCCCAACAAAAATTTAGAGCTCGAAAACACTGAAATCAAGTGGGTCGATACAGTTAAGTTTCTCGGAGTAACTTTAGACAAAACTCTGACTTTTAGAAATCACATTTCAAACATTAACACGAAAATAAAGATTGCTACTAAAATGCTTTATCCCCTAATAAATCGAAAATCATTACTTAATAATGAAAACAAAATTATCATATTTAAAGTAATATTTCAAGCCATGATACTGTACGCGTCACCAGTATGGGGTTCTTGTGCTCAGATGCACATAAAAAAAACTACAAATTTCGCAAAACAAAGTATTAAAAATGATTTTAAATCTTCCGTGGTTTTATTCTACTCTCGAGCTTCATAAAAAAGCTGATGTACTTCCCATTGCAAAAAAAGTTGAAATTCTTAATGAAAAATTCTTTGAAAAATGTAATTTATCTGAAAATCCTTTAATAAGGTCTCTTTGTTTATAAATTATTGAAATGTACGTAATATATGTTAATTTATTTAAATTATTTACTTTGTCTGTAACTATTAATATTGTTTATATTTATATTCATGCATCTATTTATTTATTAACTTATTTATTTGTTTATATTTTTTTTCTTATTTTTGTTCCGATTTATTTATTTGTTTATTGGCTTATTTATTTTTGCTTTATTTATTTATTTATGTAATTATTTGTTACTTACATGTTCATCTGTTTTGTTTTTTTTCCAAATATTTGTTATTTATATAATAATCTGTTTATTTATTTATTTATTTATTTATTTATTTATTTATTTATTTTTATAGTTATTAATTTATTTACTTAAGAATTGAATTTAATTTCTCTCTGTAAATCCTGTGATATTAGTATATAAGCTTCTTAACTATTATTATTTTTTTTTTCTTCTATTCTTACATGTAAATCCTGTGATATTAGTATATAAGCTTCTTAACTATTATTATTTTTTTTCTTCTTCTATTCTTACATGGAGGTTTTTACTAATAGTTTTTCTTCAAATAAATTAATTTTTTTTTCATATTCTGCAAATTCATTTATAATATTTTTTTCAGTAGTAAGATACAAATTATCAAATCTCTGTACAAGCTGTGCTAAAAACACAATATGTAAACCTACAATATTGTATTATCTATTAAATAAAATATCTATCTATCTTTAACTGTTCGTTATAAAATCAACCCTTTATTTTATTATGTTTCGCAGCTACGAAAGTTCTCGAAAGAATGACCTTTTAATTATTACCAGGTTAAAAGATGATTTGCAAAAATATAAAACATAGAATAATTGTTTGAGAAGAAGAGTCATTTTGAGCTATTCTCTGAGTTGATTTTTTGGTTAATTCACAATAAATAAGTGATGTGCCAAACACTTATTTTTGTGCTTAAGTTTGTATTCTTAAATTATTATTTTTTTAATTTTTTTGAAAAAAAGTTGTTAAGAAAAAACTGTTTTATTTAAAAACCGCTCCTAAGATTTTAAAACAAAAATCACACTTTTTTACATTTGTTAAAAAAATAAAATGGCGTTTAAATTATTTCACTCAATACAATTTAACGTACTTTATTCAAACAATCAAAAGTCACAAAAATCGAAAAAATGCTTTGATGTTCACTTTAATTTTCTTAAATTTTATACCATAATGTGAGCGCACATATGAGCAAGTACGTGCGATCCAGTCGTGCAATTTATTTTATATTGCCACAAAAGATATTTGTTACTATAAAAATCTATAATCAATTTACAAAAAATTTTTTTTAATGAATTTCTATCCATAGTTTGCACTTAATTTGTACCTATTCGAATGGAAAGCAAAATTTAAAACAAAAATTCATTTCATTAAGGACGTTTGTATATATCGATATCCAGGAAGAAGTAAGTTTGTGTCTAAATTTCAAGAATGTACATATGTGAATATTTTTTCAAAACGCCAACCTTCATAATAGTAAACAAACATTGAAAATCCTAAAGATTTCGAATCAAAAGTCTGTTCAATGACGTACGTACATATTTATATATAAATATACGAATGTAAGAACCAGCTGTAATGTAAACAATGTAAACAATGAAAACGTTGGATCGTGTATAAATCCCAAAAAAAAATTAATCGCCTCAGCTAAGCGAAACAAGATACTAAATTATTTAATGTTCTCCTTCTTTTTTTCCTGCCTCACATTGCATATGCGCATTAAACTAAGCACAAAGCATAACACTAAAAACCATGCTCTTAGTTCATCTCTCTCAACTTACCCAGTTAGTTGCTTCACGAGCCGCTTGGGGCGCCACGGTCCACACGTCGTCATGATAGTACTATAGCAGTTTATATACAATGATTGAGAGTTAGTTATGAATCAACCAGGAAAATGCCAAACGAAAAATGACACCATGAGAATACTATAGAGAATGTATATATATACAATGATTAACGTTAGGAATTTGATCTGAGAAATGTAGAAACTGTCTTTTGCTTCCAATAATTCCAACATAAAGATACCATATTTAGAACGATTTTTCTCATACAATCCCACAAATTTATTTTATTACTTTTTTAGGTATAACGTGTTTAACAAACAGCTGTTTCAGTTACGAATAAGATTACAACATTTGCAAAAGGGGTGTTCATGAAACGAGCATCGTAAACTTTACGATTTTACCACGTCGTAAAGTTAACGACGTGCAAGAATATCCTTAATATTTTAAATAAGTTTTTCATATCGCATTGATTTAGCTTTTTAAGATAAAATACACAAAATAAAAGATAATAGTAGAAAAAAAACATGAAAATTTGACCAATTTATGTTTAATATTGTAGGCTTTTCAGTGTGGATGGTCACGCTTTTATTGATCTTTTACAAAAAGTATCCGAACCCGCACCAGAAGTTGGACAAAAAGTTCTTTGCCGTCAATCATTTCAGGAATCAAAGTGTGCTTATGTTAGACACGTATCTCAACATAAAATATATGCAACAAATTCACACGCGCCTCCTGATATCCGTTATTCGATCCGAGGCATAAGCGCGATGACCCAGCGAGTATGCATTGGAAGTTCAAGGCTACCCATTCTGAAGTGAAGTAATATCTAACAGAAAAATGTTTGCTCACTCTTGGTTATACGCTCAAACTTGTAAGACTTAAAATACTACGCTCAAACCTGTTAAAACTTGAAATAAATACAGGTATCAGTTTTTATAACGTTAATACTTGGTGTTTTAACTTGGTGTTCTTTAAATTTAATTTTTTTACGGAACATGGACTCAAGATCCGTAATTAGCTCAATGCATCCAATTTTTCGATTATTTTGATTATTATTTTCGATTATTATGAATTCCTCTATCTGGCCATGCTTTGTCCAAATAAAAAAATTTGTCTCGAGAGAAAATAATAATGAACTAACTAAACCCTCATCTCAGCCTACGGGAACTTCTGCGTCATCATTAATATCACAGTCAACTTTGCCGCCGCCACCACCGTCATCATCATCATTTGAAAATAATGTATGTATTATTTTTTGTTGTAAGTTATATTCCACCCAAAAGCTCACTTGATTTGTATAAAATTCATGTAAGCAACTGCAATTTCTATTTATCAAAACTAAAAAGTAATGAGCATATAATTATTCTTGGAGACTTTAATCTTACAAATGTTCAATGGGTTTTTGATCCCGAAGAGCTACAACTGTTTTCATTTAATGTTAATACAGATTTTGAATGTGAATTAATTGATTCTTTTGCAAGTTATGACTTGATTCAAATTAATTGTTACAAAAATAATTTAAATCGTATTCTGGATCTTGTTTTTGTCGATAGAGAATAAAATATATCAGTTGATGAATCACTTTATCCTATTTTTTCTAACTCTGTTCACCATTTGGCTCTCAATGTTAATTTTTCATTCTATGATTATTTTAAAAGTACAAATTGTTGTAAATTTAAGTTCAATTACACAAGAGCTAATTAGTCAGACATAGCGAGTTATTTGTCGGGTATACCGTGGCACTTAAAATATAGTTCTATGAATTTAATTCAATTTTATAATATTTTCATTGATAATCTGAAAGCGGCAATTGATATGTATGTACCAAAGGTAAAAATAAATAAAAACTCAAAGCCTCCTTGGTTTAATAAAAGGCTTTCTAACTTTAGTAATAGAAAAAACAAAGCTTACAAACGGATCGCACTTGCGAAAATAATACTGTTTTGAAACAGGTTTACGTTCGGTTAGCGCGAGAATTCGATGTTCTTAACAAATTTCTTTATAAAAATTACATTTTTTCAATTGAATCGAACATAAAAACAAATGGAAAATGTTTTTGGTCATTTATTAAAAGTAAAAAAATGTCCACTGGTATTCCTAGTAGTATGAAATACCTTGGGTCAACTTATTCGGATCTTCCTAATATTTGTAATTCGTTTGCCCATTATTTTGAATCAAACTATACGAAATTTAATGTAGATCATTTAAGAAGAGCTGATTTAAATATATATTAAAAATTAAAATTAAATTATAAGGTTGACATTGGTCAGTTAGAGATTAATTTATCCGAAATCGAAGAAGGTCTATTGATTTTAAATAGTGATTGTAAGCCAGGTCCTGACGAAATTCCACCAATTATTTTAAAAAAATGTGTACCTGCTATATCTGTTCCCCTCTTATACATTTTCAACACCTCTCTTGTGAGTGGTGAATTCCTTTCAGTTTGGAAAAAATCATTTTTATCTCCAATTCATAAAACTGGTCCAAAGCAGGAAGTAACCAACTATCGTCCTATTTGTAAACTATCGACTATTCCGAAACTTTTCGAGAAAATTATATGTGAAAAATTGACATTTCTTCTTAAGGAGCATATTTCACCATTTCAACATGGCTTTGTTGCAGGTAGATCCACAACCACCAATCTTTCAATTTTCTCCAATTTCATCTTAAATAAACTCGAAGAAGGGTACCAAATTGATGTTATTTATACTGATTTTGCGAAGGCTTTTGATCGAGTCAGTCATAGTATTTTGATTAAAAATTTTAAACTATTTGGTTTTCACTCTAACATGTTGGAATGGTTAGAATCCTATCTAAAGGGTCGTATACAGTTTGTTTGTATAGATCAGGTGCTGTCAAATCCAATTGTAGTAACCTCGGGTGTCCCCCAAGGTAGCCATCTTGGCCCCCTTTTTTTCCTAATCTTTATAAATGATATGGCTGATATCTTCTTAAACTCCAGTAAGCTTCTATTTGCAGATGATTTGAATTTTTTCAGATGCACTAAATCTTTAAATGATTGTATTCTTTTACAAGACGATCTCCATAAGTTGACAGAATGGTGTTCAACCAACGAATTATTCTTGAACGTTAAAAAATGTAAATTTTTTTCTTTTTGTCGCAAAAAAAAAAATTACATTTGATTACACAGTTGACACGTTTGTTCTTGAAAGAGTTTTGGAGAAAAAAGATCTTGGTGTAATATTTGATTCAAAACTAAGTTTTATCAAGCACATAGAATTTATTGTAGCTAAATCTTGTTCAAAGCTAGGGTTTATTAAACGTAATACCAAAGACTTCAAGGACCCTTTTGCCCTTAAATCTCTTTATAATGCCTATGTTAGGTCTAACTTAGAATACTGCTGCGTGATTTGGAATCCTTACTACAATATTTATTCAAACAGAATAGAAATGATCCAAAGAAAATTTACAAGGTATACAATCCAGAAATTAGGTTGGAACATCGAAATCCCGTCATACTCAACTAGATGTAAACTTCTTGGAGTTCAATCTCTAGAAAATAGAAGAAAAATGATGTCTGTAATGTTCATAAGTGATATTTTGTCACATCATATCAAATGCCTTATGCTTTTGTCATTGATTGATTTGTATGCTCCGTCGCATCAGATAAGAGAACGTTGTCTATTCCGAGAAAAGGAACACAGAGTAAACTATACTCGTAATGAACCAATAACTCGTTGTGTCAGAGAAACTAATCTCATTTCAAATTATATTGATTTTAACTTTCATAAATCCAGATACATTCTAAAAAATAATTTACTTTTGTTCTTTTCAAATTGATTAATCAAATTATGTTTACACAATTGTTGTATTAAATACTTAATGTTATTTTGTTAGATGTTAAATGTTATACCTATTTATCTCCTGTTTTTTTTTTTTAGTCTAATTGAAGATTTAATTATCTCTAATTGATGTAAATAAATAAATAAATAAATAAATAAATAAATAAATTTTTCCAAACAAATAATACCCTACTACAATAAAAATCACACATATCGGAAATAAATCAGACAAAAGGATTTCCTATTGCAATTGTTTTGTTAGTGGCCCAATACGAAAATCCTAAGTTTTCCCCTTCGGTGAAGCTTAGCTGAAGGGTGGGTGGGTGTAAAATTTTGCATCCCTAAATGAAAAGAACAAATACTACAATTTAACGATGAAAGAAGTTTCATTGAAAAGATCAAACCTCGATTTTAAGATCAAAGACCCTATTATGACTCGCGAGTCGAACGTTCGACTCATATCACAATACATCTTTTAATAAGAATGAATTTTTTGAAATTTTTTCTATAACGGTACCTCTCATAGAACCGTTTTTTTTCAAATGCGGTTTTATCGTTAACCATTATCCCTATTTCAATAAAATTTTGCACACAGGAAGTCATTTATAATTCTATTAACTTTGTATTTCAAAATTTTCAAAAACTTTTTTGTTTTTTTAAATTTTCTAAAAAAAAAATTGGTTTTCGAATTTTTTTTAAATAATTTTCCTAGATGAAAACTACAGATTTTCTTATAATGACATGCTACGAAAAAATTATAAATATTTTTTCGAAAAGTTTTTCAAAAAAAAACCACTTAAAAAAAAAACTAGTCGAACGATTTTCAATATTTTTTTTCCTCGATAGACATTTAATTTTCAAATTTTATTGCATACATAGTTTTTCTAAGAAAACTCTTAAGCTTATTAAAAAAAATGAAAGAATTTTCGAATTTTTTTTTATTTTAATATATACATACACACATATGCAGCCACTTATCAATTTTCTAGCATAAGAACAAGTTCGTGCGACCCAGTCGTGCATTTTATTTATATTTTATTCGACGATGTGACCGCACATATGATCAAGTACGTGCGATCCAGTTGCGCAATTTATTTAATTATTAGATTGCAGTTAGTAATGATCTTTACAACTTTATACACGATTCGTTGGTTACAAACTACAATTGGTACACTTTCATGATCTATGTAAAAGTTGACTGCGAAAATTGTGTTTTTTAAACCGGTTTAAACAATTTTTTTTTGTGTAATTTTGTCAAGAAAAAGTTGATATTTTAATGATGAATTCAAAACAAAATTGAAATGAAGTGTGAATTGTATAAGGTAATGAAACATAAAACGGGAAAAGCCACATGTTAGACCTGAGAAAATTATTAATCGGTCACATGAAAATATGTTGTCTATTTTTAAAAACTTACATTTTAATGTTGAAAACATTAATAACAATTAATTACTTTTTACACCCTCCTACGAGCACTGGCTACTAAGGCCATCGGCTGAGACAATTACAAGACAACACACAAGGCATTGATAGAGGACAAAACAAAAGACAGAGAGAGACCAGAAAACAGAAAACACATAACACATGTCAACAGCAAGCAGTTGGTTTTCGGACGGTCCTTCATCTTTCCACTAACTATTCGCAACGATGCTTCATTTCGCAGATCTCACGGAAAGCGATTTTTTTTATTATATTTTATTTAGCATAACTTCTTAAATGCTAGACAAAAATCTTAAAACTAGCTAAAACTATCAACTTTATTAACTTTCTGGCCCTATGCGGGCGCTCTTAATTAATCTCTATCTTAATTTTAATTGCCTTTCGGCTTGAAAATAACTTAAATGTATATTAAAATTAAAATAGCTTAATTTGTTGCCCAAAAAAATGTATCAGGTATCTATATCAGTTTTCTTAATCCATCTTAAACTACTTAAAATTAACTTAAAAATAAACTTAAAATAAGCTTAAAAATACTTAAAATAGACCTAAAATACTTAAATCTAGAACAGCCACAGCAAACTTTTTTTTTAATTTTATATATTTTTTTTTATTTGTTTTTGGTGCCGCCGCAACTGCCCTACCTAACTTAAAGATACCTAAGAAATATGTAGGTCAGCCATAGGCGATATTTCGTTTATGTTGACTTGAAAATATCGGGTTCTAACTAAGCCACCAAAATTGGTGGACCTGATCAAGGACTTCCTTCTGATCCCGGTCGGGCAGGCCCTACTTGAACGGAGGCGCTCTGCTTCGCTCTCAGCGACTATTTCTCGGTCGTAAAGGAGCCGCCTATCGACTGTTCTGCGGCCGACGTGGGAGATAACCGGAATCGCCGATCATTCCTCAATCAGCCCCCGACTATCAAGGTATGGGAAAGCCTCGGGCGGAATAAAACCACTCAAACATGTACTTTTAAAATATTCATCTTGGGGATAGTAAGCCCCGAAGATTTGTCCATTAGTTGAAGTCATCCCCCTTGCAATGTTTCCGCTAATGAGCTTAATTAAAAAGTTATCTATCCTGTTTGTATTGGCCCCGTTGTACAGAACCTCGTTGGAATAATAGTGTTTGTACTCAGACTCTGGTGTTTTCTAGAGACCGAGACAAGTGCGAAGACACTGTCTCTCAAACACCCGAAGAGATGGTGCAAAGTTGAACCACACAGGCCATTTGTAGGCAATCATCGACCTGATGGGGCCATGTAGTAAATCACTTTCAGCCTGCTATCAAGGCGGCTGCTATAAAACAACCGTCTTTTCAGGGCAAATGCTCCCCTTGCTGTGGACAGATCAGCCTCTATATGTGGATTGAAATATAGGTCCTGATCCAACCAGATACCAAGGTACTTTACTACATCCTCCACTCGCCAGTGGATGTCCATGTGGACCAGCAATCACTAGCTTACGCCAGTTCTTTCTCGTATACCTAGAGGCCTAGCCAAAGGGGTTCTAAACAGGATAGAAAAAGAACCTCTAGCCATACGGTGTCGAAAGCCTTCTCCAAATCAACCAGACAGGCACCCGAGCATTGATTCTTAGCATTGTTCCATTGGAAAGCAGGTACTAGCTTAGACGGCATGTACCGCCTTAAAGCCGAACTGGGTGTCTGGAATTATATTTTGTCCTCGGCCCATTGGGACAGAACTCTATTGATTTTTTTTTTTATAATTAACGCGCGCACAAGGGACTTTTTGTTTCCCTTTTAATGAAAAGCACACTGCTCGAGCATTAGAATGATAGGTAGAGGAAAGATAGGAGGTGTCGATTCGAGTGAAGATTTTTTATAAAAGAAATGATAAAATAAGCACATTGCGTCGGTGTTCGAGAGGGGCAATTGTTTCAGTGGCAGTTCTATTTCATATCAATCTAAACGCTCGATTTTGTATTCTATCAATCAGGTGAATCGATGTTTGCGAAGAACCTGCCCATAGGTGGGAGTTATAGTCGAGTTTAGGGCGAATAAATGCGTTATAAACTGTAGCCAGATCAGAAGGGAAAAAATACTTCTTACATAGATACAGAAAACCTAAGCACTTAGAAGCGTTTTTAGCGATCTCAAATATATGGTCGTTCCAACGAAGGTTGTCGTTAACACACATACCGAGTACTGAGAGCTTTTCGGTTTCTTCGATGTAAGTGTCATTCATGGACAATGGCATTGGGGGTATGTTTAGCTTTAACGACAGAAGACAGCATTGAGTTTTCGAAGCATTAAACTGCACGCGATTCCTATTACCCCTTTTAACAATGCTGTATAAATCGGAGTTTAATGAGTTTGACATACGGTACCGTTGCAATTGTACTTCCGAAGGCGAAAGATGTGAATTATCGAACGAATATGAAAAGCTGAAAGTAGAGTCGGCAGCAAAACAGTTAAGTGAATTAGAAGTAACAGACAGAAGATCATTTATAAAAATGAGGAAAAGAGTCGGAGCCAGAACAGAGCCCTGGGGCACACCAGCATTTATTTTGTGGGAATTAGACTTGAATCCGTAAAATACAACTTGTATTGAACGATCCAGAAGATAGCTTCTAATCCAACGAACAAGAATATTATCGATCCCAAAAGCACGCATTTTCGATAAGAGAGCTTCATGCCAAACTCTATCAAATGCTTTGGAGATATCAAGAGCAAAAATTTTACTTTCACCAAAGCGATGTAAAGATTTGTTCCACTGTTCGGTGCGATATGCCATCAGATCACCAATGGAACGGTTGCTGCGGAAGCCATACTGACGGTCATTGAGAAGCTTTCGATCTTCGAGATATTCCTTAAGCTGACGATTAATCATCGTTTCCATGTCCTTTGAAAGAAAGGATGTTAGTACTATGGGTCGGTAGGAAGAGGGGGAGGATGGGTCACCTTTCTTAGGGACAGGCTGGACAAATGCTGTTTTCCATCTTCTTGGAAAGATTCCAGAAAAATAGGAGTGATGGAAAAGCTTACGCAGTGGCTTTGCCAGTGACAAAGAACACCTCTTCAGAAGAATCGAAAAATTCCTGCTACTGTACGATTGCGGAAAAAAATCAGTCCCATGGACAAATTTATATTCTCAAGAACAGGAGGGGCAACGTTGCTGTGAGGCAGCGTGGAGCTGGCAGCGAAATGGGCCGCGAGCAAGTTTGCCTTATCTGAAGAGTAAACAATTGGTTTGTTACTGTCGATGAGCGTTGGAACCGAAGATGTTGAAGAGTTTTTAATATTTTTTTACCAAAAAATGTTACTGCCTTTGGGACACTGGAAAATTTTTTGCCGTAATTTTTGGTTATGCAAAAATTTGGTTCTTTCAATAATGGAGTTGCTTGAGTTCCTTGCTTGTTTGAGCTTTTTTCCGATTTGTCACTGTAAGGTTGGCTTTGTAAGATCGGAAACATAGTTTGCACTGAATTTGTACCTATTCGAATGGAAAGCAAAATTTAAAACAAAAATCCATTTCATTAAGGACGTTTGTATATATCGATATCCAGGAAGAAGTAAGTTTGTGTCTAAATTTCAAGAATGTACATAAGTGTATATTTTTTCAAAACGCCAACCTTCATAATAGTAAACAAACATTGAAAATCCTAAAGATTTCGAGTCAAAAGTCTGGTTAATGACGTACGTACATATGTATATATAAATATACGTAATGTAAGAACCAGCTCTCGTCCATATAAAAAAAATGTAAGCAATGAAAATGTTGGATCGTGTATAAATCCCAACAAAAAATTATTCGCCTCAGCTAAGCGAAACAAGATACTAAATTATTTCACATTGCACATGCGCAGTAAACTAAGCACAAAGAATAACACTAAAAACCATGCTCTTAATTCATCTCTCTCAACTTACCCAGTTAGTTGCATCACGAGCCGCTTGGAGCGCCACGGTCCACACGTCGTCATGATAGTACAATAGCAGTTTATATACTATGATATAGAGTTATAGTTACGAATCAACCAGGAAAATGGCCAGACGAAAAATGACACCATGAGAGTACTATAGAGAATGTATATACAATGATTTACTTTAGGAATTTGATCTGACAAATGTAGAAACTATCTTTTGCTTCCAATAATTCCAACATAAAGATACCATATTTAGAACGATTTTTCTCATACAATCCCACAAATTTATTTTATTACTTTTTTAGGTATAACGTGTTTAACAAACAGCTGTTTCAGTTACGAATAAGATTACAATGTTTGCCAAAGGGCTGTTCATGAAACGAGCATCGTAAACTTAACGATTTAACCACGTCGTAAAGTTAACGACGTGCAAGTATATCCTTAAATAAGTTTTTCATATCGCATTGATTTAGCTTTTTAAGATAAAATACACAAAATAAAAGATAATAGTAGAAAAAAAACATGAACATTTCACCAATTTATGTTTGAAATTGTAGGCTTTTCAGTGTGGATGGTCACGCTTTTATTGATCTTTTACAAAAAGTATACGAACCCGCACCAGAAGTTGGAAAAAAAGTTCTTTGCCGTCATCCATTTCAGGAATCAAAGCGTGCTTATGTTAGACACGTATCTCAACATAAAATATATGCAACGAATTCACACGCGCCTCCTAATATCCCTTATTCGATCCGAAGCATAAGCGCGATGACCCAGCGAGTATGCATGGGAATTTCAAGGCTACCCATTCTGTGGGAACTGCAATTCTGCAGTTTAGTATTAAGAAAAATAATTTTTTGGGAACTGCAATTCTGCAGTTTAGTTTAAGGTGAAGTAATATCTAACAGAAACATGTTTGCTCACTCTTGGTTATACGCTTAAACTTGTAAGACTTAAAATACTACGCTCAAACCTGTTAAAACTTGAAATAAATACATGTATCAGTTTTTATAACGTTAATACTTGGTGTTTTAACTTGGTGTTCTTTAAATTTAATTTTTTTACGGAACATGGACTCAAGATCCGTAATTAGCTTAATGCATCCAATTTTTTCAAACAAATAATAGCCTACTACAATAAAAATCACACATATCGGAAATAAATCAGACAAAAGGATTTCCTATTGCAATTGTTTTGTTAGTGGCCCAATACGAAAATCCTAAGTTTTCCCCTTCGCTGAAGCTGTGCTAAAGGGTGGGTGGGTGTAAAATTTTGCATCCCTAAATGAAAAGAACAAATACTACAATTTAACGATGAAAGAAGTTTCATTGAAAAGATCAAACCTCGATTTTAAGATCAAAGACCCTATTATGACTCGCGAGTCGAACGTTCGACTCATATCACAATACATCTTTTAATAAGAATGAATTTTTTGAAATTTTTCCTATAACGGTACCTCTCATAGAACCGCTTTTTTCAAATGCGGTTTTATCGTTAACCATTATCCCGATTTCAATAAAATTTTGCACACAGGAAGTCATTTATAATTCTATTAACTTTGTATTTAAAAATTTTCAAAAACTTTTTTGTTTTTTTAAATTCTCTAAAAAAATTGGTTTTCGAATTTTTTTAAATAATTTTCCTAGATGAAAACTACAGATTTTCTTATAATGACATACTACGAAAAAATTATAAATATTTTTTCGAAAAGTTTTTCAAAAAAAACCACTTTAAAAAAAAACTAGTCGAACGATTTTCAATATTTTTTTTCCTCGATAGACATTTAATTTTCAAATTGTATTGCATACATAGTTTTTCTGAGAAAACTCTTAAACTAATTAAAAAAATTAAAGAATTTGCGAATTTTTTTTTATTCTAATATGTACATACACACATATGCAGCCACTAAGCAATTTTCTAGCATAAGAACAAGTTCGTGCGACCCAGTCGTGCATTTTATTTAAATTTTATTCGACGATGTGACCGCACATATGATCAAGTACGTGCGATCTAATTGCGCAATTTATTTAATTATTAGATTGCAGTTAGTGATGATCTTTACAACTTTATACACGATTCGTGGTTACAAACTATAATTGGTTTGAATTCAAAACAAAATTGAAATGAAGTGTGAATTGTATAAGGTAATGAAACATAAAATGGGAAAAGTCACATGTTAGACCTGAGAAAATTATTAATCGGTCACATGTAAATATTTTGTCTATTTTTAAAAACTTACATTTTAATGTTGAAAACATTAATAACAATTAATTACTTTTTACACCCTCCTACGAGCACTGGCTACTAAGGCCATCGGCTGAGACAATTACAAGACAACATACAAGGCATTGATAGAGGACAGAACAGAAGACAGAGAGAGACCAGAAAACAGAAAACACATAACACATGTCAACAACAGGTAGTTGGTTTTCGGACGGTCCTTCATCTTTCCACTAACCATTCGCAACGATGCTTCATTTCGCAGATCTCACGGAAAGCGATTTTTTTTACTATATTTTATTTAGCTTAACTTCTTAAATGATAGACAAAAATCTTAAAACTAGCTAAAACTATCAACTTTATTAACTTTCTGTCCCTACGCTGGCGCTCTTAATTAATCTCTATCTTAATTTTAATTGCCTTTCGGCTTGAAAATAACTTAAATGTATATTAAAATTAAAATGGCTTAATTTTTTGCCCAAAAAAATGTATCAGGTATCTGTATCAGTTTTCTAAATCCATCTTAAACTACTTAAAATTAACTTAAAAATAAACTTAAAATAAGCTTAAAAATACTTAAAATAGACTACTTAAATCTAGAACAGCCACAGCAAACTTTTTTTTTTAATTTTATATATTTTTTTTTATTTTTTTTTGGTCCCGCCGCAACTGCCCTACCTAACTTAAAGATACCTAAGAAATATGTAGGTCAGCCATAGGCGATATTTCGTTTATGTTGACTTGAAAATATCGGGTTCTAACTAAGCCACCAAAATTGGTGGACCTGATCAAGGACTTCCTTCTGATCCCGGTCGGGCAGGCCCTACTTGAACGGAGGCGCTCTGCTTCGCTCTCAGCGACTATTTCTCGGTCGTAAAGGAGCCGCCTATCGACTGTTCTGCGGCCGACGTGGGAGATAACCGGAATCGCCGATCATTCCTCAATCAGCCCCCGACTATCAAGGTATGGGAAAGCCTCGGGCGGAATAAAACCACTCAAACATGTACTTTTAAAATATTCATCTTGGGGATAGTAAGCCCCGAAGATTTGTCCATTAGTTGAAGTCATCCCCCTTGCAATGTTTCCGCTAATGAGCTTAATTAAAAAGTTATCTATCCTGTTTGTATTGGCCCCGTTGTACAGAACCTCGTTGGAATAATAGTGTTTGTACTCAGACTCTGGTGTTTTCTAGAGACCGAGACAAGTGCGAAGACACTGTCTCTCAAACACCCGAAGAGATGGTGCAAAGTTGAACCACACAGGCCATTTGTAGGCAATCATCGACCTGATGGGGCCATGTAGAAAATCACTTTCAGCTTGCTATCAAGGCGACAACCGTCTTTTCAGGGCAAATGCTCCCCTTGCTCTGGACAGATCAGCCTCCATATGTCGATTGAAATATAGGTCCTGAACCAACCAGATACCAAGGTACTTTACTACATCCTCCACTCGCCAGTGGATGTCCATGTGGACCAGCGATCACTAGCTTACGCCAGTTCTTTCTCGTATACCTAGAGGCCTAGCCAAAGGGGTTTTAAACAGGATATTTTCGCGTTTCTGGAAGTTAATTTTTAGCTTCCAATCGTTACAGTATTGTTGAACTTTATCGAAATCACGTCGCAACTAAATCGTCGGCATATGCAATTGCGTGAGGAAGACTGCCAATGAGATCGCTGGTGTAAATACTTAAGAGAATTGACGAGTTCACCCCTCCCTGTTGCAGACCGTTTTAATATCAAACGTTGTGGTAGATGTTATATTGCCATACCACTCTTGACAACAAACTTTCTACCGTTAAGCATGTCATGTTTTTATGTTACTTATGCCCTATCTGGTTAGCTTCAGATAAAGACCCTCTAGCCATACGGTGTCGAAAGCCTTCTCCAAATCAACCAGACAGGCACCCGAGCATTGATTCTTAGCATTGTTCCATTGGACAGCAGGTACTAGCTTAGACGGCATGTACCGCCTTAAAGCCGAACTAAGTGTCTGGAATTATATTTTGTCCTCGGCCCATTGGGACAGAGCTCTATTGATTTTTTTTTTATAATTAACGCGCGCACAAGGGACTTTTTGTTTCCCTTTTAATGAAAAGCACACTGCTCGGGCATTAGAATGATAGGTAGAGGAAAGATAGGAGGTGTCGATTCCAGTGAAGATTTTTTATAAAAGAAATGATAAAATGAGCACATTGCGTCGGTGTTCGAGAGGGGCAATTGTTTCAGTGGCAGTTCTATTTCATATCAATCTAAACGCTCGATTTTGTATTCTATCAATCAGGTGAATCGATGTTTGCGAAGAACCTGCCCATAGGTGGGAGTTATAGTCGAGTTTAGGGCGAATAAATGCGTTATAAACTGTAGCCAGATCAGAAGGGAAAAAATACTTCTTACATAGATACAGAAAACCTAAGCACTTAGAAGCGTTTTTAGCGATCTCAAATATATGGTCGTTCCAACGAAGGTTGTCGTTAACACACATACCGAGTACTGAGAGCTTTTCGGTTTCTTCGATGTAAGTGTCATTCATGGACAATGGCATTGGGGGATGTTTAGCTTTAACGACAGAAGACAGCATTGAGTTTTCGAAGCATTAAACTGCACGCGATTCCTATTACCCCTTTTAACAATGCTGTATAAATCGGAGTTTAATGAGTTTGACATACGGTACCGTTGCAATTGTACTTCCGAAGGCGAAGGATGTGAATTATCGAACGAATATGAAAAGCTGAAAGTAGAGTCGGCAGCAAAACAGTTAAGTGAATTAGAAGTAACAGACAGAAGATCATTTATAAAAATGAGGAAAAGAGTCGGAGCCAGAACAGAGCCCTGGGGCACACCAGCATTTATTTTGTGGGAATTAGACTTGAATCCGTAAAATACAACTTGTATTGAACGATCCAGAAGATAGCTTCTAATCCAACGAACAAGAATATTATCGATCCCAAAAGCACGCATTTTCGATAAGAGAGCTTCATGCCAAACTCTATCAAATGCTTTGGAGATATCAAGAGCAATAATTTTACTTTCACCAAAGCGATGTAAAGATTTGTTCCACTGTTTGGTGAGATATGCCATCAGATCACCAGTGGAACGGTTGCTGCGGAAGCCATACTGACGGTCATTGAGAAGCTTTCGATCTTCGAGATATTCCTTAAGCTGACGATTAATCATCGTTTCCATGTCCTTTGAAAGAAGGGATGTTAGTACTATGGGTCGGTAGGAAGAGGGGGAGGATGGGTCACCTTTCTAAGGGACAGGCTGGACAAATGCTGTTTTCCATCTTCTTGGAAAGATTCCAGAAAAGTAGGAGTGATGGAAAAGCTTACGCAGTGGCTTTGCCAGTGACAAAGAACACCTCTTCAGAAGAATCGAAAAATTTCTGCTACTGTACGATTGCGGAAAAAAATCAGTCCCATGGACAAATTTATATTCTCAAGAACAGGAGGGGCAACGTTGCTGTGAGGCAGCGTGGAGCTGGCAGCGAAATGGGCGGCGAGCAAGTTTGCCTTATCTGAAGAGTAAGCAATTGGTTTGTTACTGTCGATGAGCGTTGGAACCGAAGATGTTGAAGAGTTTTTAATATTTTTTTACCAAAAAATGTTACTGCCTTTGGGACACTGGAAAATTTTTTGCCGTAATTTTTGGTTATGCAAAAATTTGGTTCTTTCAATAATGGAGTTGCTTGTTTGTGCTTTTTTCCGATTTGTCACTGTAAGGTTGGCTTTGTAAGATCGGAAACATAGTTTGCACTGAATTTGTACCTATTCGAATGGAAAGCAAAATTTAAAACAAAAATCCATTTCATTAAGGACGTTTGTATATATCGATATCCAGGAAGAAGTAAGTTTGTGTCTAAATTTCAAGAATGTACATAAGTGTATATTTTTTCAAAACGCCAACCTTCATAATAGTAAACAAACATTGAAAATCCTAAAGATTTCGAGTCAAAAGTCTGGTCAATGACGTACGTACATATGTATATATAAATATACGTAATGTAAGAACCAGCTCTCGTCCATATAAAAAAAATGTAAGCAATGAAAATGTTGGATCGTGTATAAATCCCAACAAAAAATTATTCGCCTCAGCTAAGCGAAACAAGATTTTTTCACATTGCACATGCGCAGTAAACTAAGCACAAAGAATAACACTAAAAACCATGCTCTTAATTCATCTCTCTCAACTTACCCAGTTAGTTGCATCACGAGCCGCTTGGAGCGCCACGGTCCACACGTCTTCATGATAGTACAATAGCAGTTTATATACTATGATATAGAGTTATAGTTACGAATCAACAAGGAAAATGGCCAGACGAAAAATGACACCATGAGAGTACTATAGAGAATGTATATACAATGATTTACTTTAGGAATTTGATCTGACAAATGTAGAAACTATCTTTTGCTTCCAATAATTCCAACATAAAGATACCATATTTAGAACGATTTTTCTCATACAATCCCACAAATTTATTTTATTACTTTTTTAGGTATAACGTGTTTAACAAACAGCTGTTTCAGTTACGAATAAGATTACAATATTTGCCAAAGGGCTGTTCATGAAACGAGCATCGTAAACTTAACGATTTAACCACGTCGTAAAGTTAACGACGTGCAAGTATATCCTTAAATAAGTTTTTCATATCGCATTGATTTAGCTTTTTAAGATAAAATACACAAAATAAAAGATAATAGTAGAAAAAAAACATGAACATTTCACCAATTTATGTTTGATATTGTAGGCTTTTCAGTGTGGATGGTCACGCTTTTATTGATCTTTTACAAAAAGTATACGAACCCGCACCAGAAGTTGGAAAAAAAGTTCTTTGCCGTCATCCATTTCAGGAATCAAAGCGTGCTTATGTTAGACACGTATCTCAACATAAAATATATGCAACGAATTCACACGCGCCTCCTAATATCCCTTATTCGATCCGAAGCATAAGCGCGATGACCCAGCGAGTATGCATGGGAAGTTCAAGGCTACCCATTCTGTGGGAACTGCAATTCTGCAGTTTAGTATTAAGAAAAATAATTTTTTGGCAACTGCAATTCTGCAGTTTAGTTTTAGGTGAAGTAACATCTAACAGAAAAATGTGTGCTCACTCTTGGTTATACGCTCAAACTTGTAAGACTTAAAATACTACGCTCAAACCTGTTAAAACTTGAAATAAATACATGTATCAGTTTTTATAACGTTAATACTTGGTGTTTTAACTTGGTGTTCTTTAAATTTAATTTTTTTACGGAACATGGACTCAAGATCCGTAATTAGCTTAATGCATCCAATTTTTTCAAACAAATAATACCCTACTACAATAAAAATCACACATATCGGAAATAAATCAGACAAAAGGATTTTCTATTGCAATTGTTTTGTTAGTGGCCCAATACGAAAATCCTAAGTTTTCCCCTTCGCTGAAGCTGTGCTAAAGGGTGGGTGGGTGTAAAATTTTGCATCCCTAAATGAAAAGAACAAATACTACAATTTAACGATGAAAGAAGTTTCATTGAAAAGATCAAACCTCGATTTTAAGATCAAAGACCCTATTATGACTCGCGAGTCGAACGTTCGAATCATATCACAATACATCTTTTAATAAGAATGAATTTTTTGAATTTTTTTCCATAACGGTACCTCTCATAGAACCGCTTTTTTCAAATGCGGTTTTATCGTTAACCATTATCCCGATTTCAATAAAATTTTGCACACAGCAAGTCATTTATAATTCTATTAACTTTGTATTTCAAAATTTTCAAAAACTTTTTTGTTTTTTTAAATTCTCTAAAAAAAATTGGTTTTCGAATTTTTTTAAATAATTTTCCTAGATGAAAACTACAGATTTTCTTATAATGACATACTACGAAAAAATTATAAATATTTTTTCGAAAAGTTTTTCAAAAAAAACCACTTTAAAAAAAAAACTAGTCGAACGATTTTCAATATATTTTTTCCTCGATAGACATTTAATTTTCAAATTGTATTGCATACATAGTTTTTCTGAGAAAACTCTTAAACCAATTAAAAAAATTAAAGAATTTGCGAATTTTTTTTATTCTAATATATACATACACACATATGCAGCCACTAAGCAATTTTCTAGTATAAGAACAAGTTCGTGCGACCCAGTCGTGCATTTTATTTAAATTTTATTCGACGATGTGACCGCACATATGATCAAGTACGTGCGATCCAGTTGTGCAATTTATTTAATTATTAGATTGCAGTTAGTGATGATCTTTACAACTGTATACACGATTCGTGGTTACAAACTACAATTGGTACACTTTCATGATCTTTGTAAAAGTTGACTGCGAAAATTGTGTTTTTTAAACCGGTTTAAACAAATTTTTTTTTTTATTTTGTCAAGAAAAAGTTGATATTTTAATTATGAATTCAAAACAAAATTGAAATGAAGTGTGAATTGTATAAGGTAATGAAACATAAAATGGGAAAAGTCACATGTTAGACCTGAGAAAATTATTAATCGGTCACATGTAAATATTTTGTCTATTTTTAAAAACTTACATTTTAATGTTGAAAACATTAATAACAATTAATTACTTTTTACACCCTCCTACGAGCACTGGCTACTAAGACAATTACAAGACAACAGAATAGTTTCGCGTTTCTGGAAGTTAATTTTTAGCTTCCAACCGTTACAGTATTGTTGAACTTTATCGAAATCACGTCGCAACTAAATCGTCGGCGTATGCAATTGCGTGAGGTAGACTGCCAATGAGATCGCTGGTGTAAATACTTAAGAGAATTGGCGAGTTCACCGCTCCCTGTTGCAGACCGTTTTAATATCAAACGTTGTGGTAGATGTTATATTGCCATGCCACTCTTGACAACAAACTTTCTACCGTTAAGCATGTCATGTTTTTATGTTACTTATGCCCTATCTGGTTAGCTTCAGATAACCTAGCCATACGGTGTCGAAAGCCTTCTCCAAATCAACCAGACAGGCACCCGAGCATTGATTCTTAGCATTGTTCCATTGGAAAGCAGGTACTAGCTTAGACGGCATGTACCGCCTTAAAGCCGAACTGGGTGTCTGGAATTATATTTTGTCCTCGGCCCATTGGGACAGAACTCTATTGATTTTTTTTTTTATAATTAACGCGCGCACAAGGGACTTTTTGTTTCCCTTTTAATGAAAAGCACACTGCTCGAGCATTAGAATGATAGGTAGAGGAAAGATAGGAGGTGTCGATTCGAGTGAAGATTTTTTATAAAAGAAATGATAAAATAAGCACATTGCGTCGGTGTTCGAGAGGGGCAATTGTTTCAGTGGCAGTTCTATTTCATATCAATCTAAACGCTCGATTTTGTATTCTATCAATCAGGTGAATCGATGTTTGCGAAGAACCTGCCCATAGGTGGGAGTTATAGTCGAGTTTAGGGCGAATAAATGCGTTATAAACTGTAGCCAGATCAGAAGGGAAAAAATACTTCTTACATAGATACAGAAAACCTAAGCACTTAGAAGCGTTTTTAGCGATCTCAAATATATGGTCGTTCCAACGAAGGTTGTCGTTAACACACATACCGAGTACTGAGAGCTTTTCGGTTTCTTCGATGTAAGTGTCATTCATGGACAATGGCATTGGGGGTATGTTTAGCTTTAACGACAGAAGACAGCATTGAGTTTTCGAAGCATTAAACTGCACCCGATTCCTATTACCCCTTTTAACAATGCTGTATAAATCGGAGTTTAATGAGTTTGACATACGGTACCGTTGCAATTGTACTTCCGAAGGCGAAGGATGTGAATTATCGAACGAATATGAAAAGCTGAAAGTAGAGTCGGCAGCAAAACAGTTAAGTGAATTAGAAGTAACAGACAGAAGATCATTTATAAAAATGAGGAAAAGAGTCGGAGCCAGAACAGAGCCCTGGGGCACACCAGCATTTATTTTGTGGGAATTAGACTTGAATCCGTAAAATACAACTTGTATTGAACGATCCAGAAGATAGCTTCTAATCCAACGAACAAGAGTATTATCGATCCCAAAATCACGCATTTTCGATAAGAGAGCTTCATGCGAAACTCTATCAAATGCTTTGGAGATATCAAGAGCAAAAATTTTACTTTCACCAAAGCGATGTAAAGATTTGTTCCACTGTTCGGTGAGATATGCCATCAGATCACCAGTGGAACGGTTGCTGCGGAAGCCATACTGACGGTCATTGAGAAGCTTTCGATCTTCGAGATATTCCTTAAGCTGACGATTAATCATCTTTTCCATGTCCTTTGAAAGAAGTGATGGTATTACTATGGGTCGGTAGGAAGAGGGGGAGGATTGGTCACCTTTCTTAGGGACAGGCTGGACAAATGCTGTTTTCCATCTTCTAGGAAAGATTCCAGAAAAGTAGGAGTGATCAAAACCTTACGCAGTGGCTTTGCCAGTGACAAAAAACACCTCTTCAGAAGAATCGAAAAATTCCTGCTACTGTACGATTGCGGAAAAAAATCAGTCCCATGGACAAATTTATATTCTCAAGAACAGGAGGGGCAACGTTGCTGTGAGGCAGCGTGGAGCTGGCAGCGAAATGGGCGGCGAGCAAGTTTGCCTTATCTGAAGAGTAAACAATTGGTTTGTTACTGTCGATGAGCGTTGGAACCGAAGATGTTGAAGAGTTTTTAATATTTTTTTACCAAAAAATGAGACTGCTGAATTGTTTGCCGTAATTTTTGGTTATGCAAAAATTTGGTTCTTTCAATAATGGAGTTGCTTGAGTTCCTTGCTTGTTTGAGCTTTTTTCCGATTTGTCACTGTAAGGTTGGCTTTGTAAGATCGGAAACATAGTTTGCACTGAATTTGTACCTATTCGAATGGAAAGCAAAATTTAAAACAAAAATCCATTTCATTAAGGACGTTTGTATATATCGATATCCAGGAAGAAGTAAGTTTGTGTCTAAATTTCAAGAATGTACATAAGTGTATATTTTTTCAAAACGCCAATCTTCATAATAGTAAACAAACATTGAAAATCCTAAAGATTTCGAATCAAAAGTCTGGTCAATGACGTACGTACATATGTATATATAAATATACGTAATGTAAGAACCAGCTCTCGTCCATATAAAAAAAATGTAAACAATGAAAATGTTGGATCGTGTATAAATCCCAACAAAAAATTATTCGCCTCAGCTAAGCGAAACAAGATACTAAATTATTTCACATTGCACATGCGCAGTAAACTAAGCATAAAGAATAACACTAAAAACCATGCTCTTAATTCATCTCTCTCAACTTACCCAGTTAGTTGCATCACGAGCCGCTTGGAGCGCCACGGTCCACACGTCGTCATGATAGTACAATAGCAGTTTATATACTATGATTTAGAGTTATAGTTACGAATCAACCAGAAAAATGGCCAGACGAAAAATGACACCATGAGAGTACTATAGACAATGTATATACAATGATTTACGTTAGGAATTTGATCTGACAAATGTAGAAACTATATTTTGCTTCCAATAATTCCAACATAAAGATACCATATTTAGAACGATTTTTCTCATTCAATCCCACAAATTTATTTTATTACTTTTTTAGGTATAACGTGTTTAACAAACAGCTGTTTCAGTTACGAATAAGATTACAACATTTGCCAAAGGGATGTTCATGAAACGAGCATCGTAAACTTTACGATTTTACCACTTGGTAATTTAACGACGTGCAAGTACTTATATCCTTAAATAAGTTTTTCATATCGCATTGGTTTAGCTTTTTAAGATAAAATACACAAAATAAAAGATAATAGTAGAAAAAAAAACATGAACATTTGACCAATTTATGTTTAATATTGTAGGCTTTTCAGTGTGGATGGTCACGCTTTTATTGATCTTTTACAAAAAGGATACGAACCCGCACACGTATCTCAACATAAAATATATGCAACGAATTCACACGCGCCTCCTTATATCCGTTATTCGATCCGAAGCATAAGCGCGATGACCCAGCGAGTATGCATGGGAAGTTCAAGGCTACCCATTCTGTGGGAACTGCAATTCTGCAGTTTAGTATTAAGAAAAATAATTTTTTGGCAACTGCAATTCTGCAGTTTAGTTTTAGGTGAAGTAATATCTAACAGAAAAATGTTTGCTCACTCTTGGTTATACGCTCAAACTTGTAAGACTTAAAATACTACGCTCAAACCTGTTAAAACTTGAAATAAATACATGTATCAGTTTTTATAACGTTAATACTTTTTTTTTTTTTTTTTTTTTTTTTTTTTTATAATTAACGCGCGCACAAGGGATTATGTGTTTCCCTTTTAATGTAGAACACACTGCGCGGGCATTACGAAGAAAGGGAGGGGTGAGATAGGAGGTGCCGATTAACATTGGTTTTGAATGTTTGCAGATCAAAATGGCAAGGGAAAATCCCGCCGGGTAAACTATTCCAAATTCGTGTCGTTCGGCTAAAAAAAGAATCCCTATATTTCACGGTACGTCCGAAATGGGGCTCAAGGGTGAACTGATGAGCATTCCTTGCGAGACGAGTATTACGGGAGAAACTTTTAAGGGGAGGAATGCAACTGGCTACTTCGAGTGAACATTTTTTGTAAAAGAAACGATAAAATAAGGAAAGACATGAAACATTGCGTCGGTGTACGAGTGGGGCAATTGTTTCAGCGGCAGTTCTATTTCCTATCAATCTTAACGCTCGATTTTGTATTCTATCAAGCAGGTGAAGCGATGTTTGCGAAGCACCTGCCCAGAGGTGGGAGTTATACTCGAGTTTAGGGCGTATAATCGCTTTATAAATTGTAGCCAGATCAGATGGGGAAAAATACTTCTTACACCGATACAGAAAACCTAAGCACTTTGCAGCATTCTTAGCGATCTCAAATATATGGTCGTTCCAACGGAGATCGTCGTTGACACACATACCGAGTACTGAGAGCTTTTCGGTTTCTTCGATGTAAGTGCCATTCATGGACAATGGTATTGGGGGAATGTTTAGCTTTAACGACAGAAGACAGCATTGAGTTTTCGAAGCATTAAACTCCACACGATTTCTATTACCCCATTTGACAATGCTGTATAAATCGGAGTTTAATGAGCTTGACATACGGCACCGTTGCAATTGTACGTCCGAAGGCGAAGGACGTGGATTATCGAACGAATATGAAAAGCTGAGGGTAGAGTCGTCAGCAAAACAGTTAAGTGGATTAGAAGTAACAGACAGAAGATCATTTATAAAAATGAGGAAAAGAGTCGGAGACAGAACAGAGCCCTGGGGCACACCAGCATTTATTTTATGGGAATCAGACTTGAATCCGTCCAATACAACTTGTATTGAACGGTCCAGGAGATAGCTTCTAATCCAACGAACAAGAGTATTATCGATCCCAAAAGCACGCATTTTCGATAAGAGAGCTTCATGCCAAACTCTATCAAATGCCTTGGAGATATCAAGAGCAATAATCTTACTTTCACCAAAGCGATGTAAAGATTTGTTCCACTGTTCGGTGAGATATGCCATCAGATCACCAGTGGAACGGTTGCTGCGGAAGCCATACTGACGGTCATGGAGAAGCTTACGATCTTCGAGATATTCCTTAAGCTGACGGTTAATCAGTGTTTCCATGACCTTAGAAAGAAGGGATGTCAGTGCTATGGGTCGGTAGGAGGAGGGGGAGGATGGGTCACCTTTCTTAGGGACAGGCTGGACAAATGCTGTTTTCCATCTTCTAGGAAAGATTCCAGAAGAATAGGAGCGATGGAAAAGCTTACGCAGTGGCTTTGCCAGTGTGGAAGAACACCTCTTCAGAAGAATCGGGGGTATACCATCCGGGCCAGCGGATTTGTGTATATCGAGATCTTTGAGAACTCTTGCTACTGTACGAGTGCGGAAAAAAATGTATCCCATGGAAAAATTTACATTCTCAAGTACAGGAGGGGCAACGTTGCTTTGAGGCAGCGTGGAGCTGGCAGCGAAATGGGCGGCGAGCAAGTTTGCCTTCTCTGAAGAGTAAACAATTGGTTTGTTATTGTCGATGAGCGTTGGAACCGAAGATGTCGAGGAGTTTTTTATATTTTTTACAAATGACCAAAAATTTTTACTGCCTTTGGGACACTGCAGAATTTTTTGCCGTAATTTTTGGTCATGCAAAAATTTGGTTCTTTCTATAACGGAGTTGCATGAGTTCCTTGCTTGTTTGTGCTTTTTCCGATTTTCCTCTGTAGGGTTGGCTTTGTAAGATCGGAAACTTACTTCTTTGAGCTTGATAGCTTCTTTACACTCAGAATTAAACCAAGACTTTTCTTTAGGTTTGATGCTTTTTACTCTATTAGGAATAAAAGCACGCATCCCTAGAAGAATCACATTTGTGATCATTTGAGCACTGGCATCAATGTCACTATCGAGGAAGCATAGTGACCAGTTAAAGTTTCGGAAAAAGAAATTCAGGCCGTCCCAGTTGGCTTTCTCGTATTGCCAAACGGTCCTGGTGGGAAGTTTTTCTTTAACTGGATGGGTGGGGGATGAGAAATTAGCTGAAATGATACAATGGTCTGAAGTGCCAAATGGAGAAGTTACACTAATGGTATATTTATCAGGGTGAGAAGTAAGAAACAAGTCAAGAGTATGGGCGGCTTGCCCAGCAACATCCGGTATACGCGTTGGCACATCGATCAGTTGGGTAAGGTGATGTAACCCGGCAAAGAGCTCGACATACCTTCCTTCGGGTGTTGTCTGACCAGAATAGCGGAGCCAGTTGGAATTGTGTACATTGAAATCGCCCGCAATAACGATTTCAGTGCGAGGACAAAGGTAAACAATTTTCGAGATGGAATCAGACAGTGCATCAAACTCGTTACAAGTCGAATTACTGTCAAGATTTGGACTCCTGTAAATAAAACAATAATGAATGACATGTTTGTGGACAGTGAATTTGAGCCATAAGAAGTTAAAGTTAAGTTAAAGCATTGTATGGTCATACGATGCCTACAGTAGATAAGAAAGAGGCAGTTAAGCACAAAGGTCTTGGGACAGATTAGAGGATAATTTGTTATGCGAATGCGTTTTATTTATTTTTTTTTCTTTCTCACCGCGAGTGGGCATCTTTATCATTCATCCTACGACGCGAGTGAATATTATTATTTTTTTTTTACAGCACACGCGAGGGTTTTTTTTTCAATTTCTCTAACGAGTGTGTATTAAGTTTTTTTTTTTTTTTAAAGCACTCGCGATAACAACGCTCAACAATTATTTGTTTGGCTTTTGTTTAACCATTCGTGCGCGCACCTCGACATCCGTCCTCTACGAGCTTAGGATCGACACACTTGGTGTTTTAACTTGGTGTTCTTTAAATTTAATTTTTTTACGGACTCAAGATCCGTAATTAGCTTAATGCATCCAATTTTTTCAAACAAATAATACCCTACTACAGTAAAAATCACACATATCGGAAATAAATCAGACAAAAGGATTTCCTATTGCAATTGTTTTGTTAGTGGCCCAATACGAAAATCCTAAGTTTTCCCCTTCGCTGAAGCTGTGCTAAAGGGTGGGTGGGTGTAAAATTTTGCATCCCTAAATGAAAAGAACAAATACTACAATTTAACGATGAAAGAAGTTTCATTGAAAAGATCAAACCTCGATTTTAAGATCAAAGACCCTATTATGTTTCGCGAGTCGAACGTTCGACTCATATCACAATACATCTTTTAATAAGAATGAATTTTTTGAATTTTTTTCTATAACGGTACCTCTCATAGAACCGCTTTTTTTCAAATGCGGTTTTATCGTTAACCATTATCCCGATTTCAATAAAATTTTGCACACAGGAAGTCATTTATAATTCTATTAACTTTGTATATCAAAATTTTCAAAAACTTTTTTGTTTTTTTAAATTTTCTAAAAAAAATTGGTTTTCGAATTTTTTTAAATAATTTTCCTAGATGAAAACTACAGATTTTCTTATAATGACATACTACGAAAAAATTATAAAATTTTTTTCGAAAAGTTTTTCAAAAAAAACACTTTAAAAAAAAACTAGTCGAACGATTTTCAATATATTTTTTCCTCGATAGACATTTAATTTTCAAATTGTATTGCATACATAGTTTTTCTGAGAAAACTCTTAAACTAATTAAAAAAATTAAAGAATTTGCGAATTTTTTTATTCTAATATATACATACACACATATACAGCCACTAAGCAATTTTCTAGCATAAGAACAAGTTCGTGCGACCCAGTCGTGCATTTTATTTAAATTTTATTCGACGATGTGACCGCACATATGATCAAGTACGTGCGATCCAGTTGTGCAATTTATTTAATTATTAGATTGCAGTTAGTGATGATTTTTACAACTTTATACACGATTCGTGGTTACAAACTACAATTGGTACACTTTCATGATCTATATAAAAGTTGACTGCGAAAATTGTGTTTTTTAAACCGGTTCAAACATTTTTTTTTTTTTAATTTTGTCAAGAAAAAGTTGATATTTTAATTATGAATTCAAAACAAAATTGAAATGAAGTGTGAATTGTATAAGGTAATGAAACATAAAACGGGAAAAGCCACATGTTAGACCTGAGAAAATTATTAATCGGTCACATGTAAATATTTTGTCTATTTTTAAAAACTTACATTTTAATGTTGAAAACATTAATAACAATTAATTACTTTTTACACCCTCCTACGAGCACTGGCTACTAAGGCCATCGGCTGAGACAATTACAAGACAACACACAAGGCATTGATAGAGGACAGAACAGAAGACAGAGAGAGACCAGAAAACAGAAAACACATAACACATGTCAACAACAGGTAGTTGGTTTTCGGACGGTCGTTCATCTTTCTACTAACCATTCGCAACGATGCTTCATTTCGCAGATCTCACGGAAAGCGATTTTTTTTACTATATTTTATTTAGCATAACTTCTTAAATGATAGACAAAAATCTTAAAACTAGCTAAAACTATCAACTTTATTAACTTTCTGTCCCTATGCGGGCGCTCTTAATTAATCTCTATCTTAATTTTAATTGCCTTTCGGCTTGAAAATAACTTAAATGTATATTAAAATTAAAATGGCTTAATTTTTTGCCCAAAAAATGTATCAGGTATCTGTATCAGTTTTCTAAATCCATCTTAAACTACTTAAAATTAACTTAAAAATAAAAATAAAATAAAATAAAAACGCCATAGGCGATATTTCGTTTATGTCGACTTGAAAATATCGGGTTCTAACTAAGCCACCAAAATAGGTGGACCTGATCAAGGACTTCCTTCTGATCCCGGTCGGGCAGGCCCTACTTGAACGGAGGCGCTCTGCTTCGCTCTCAGCGACTATTTCTCGGTCGTAAAGGAGCCGCCTATCGACTGTTCTGCGGCCGACGTGAGAGATAACCGGAATCGCCGATCATTCCTCAATCAGCCCCCGACTATCAAGGTATGGGAAAGCCTCGGGCGGAATAAAACCACTCGAACATGTACTTTTAAAATATTCATCTTGGGGATAGTAAGCCCCGAAGATTTGTCCATTAGTTGAAGTCATCCCCCTGGCAATGTTTCCGCTAATGAGCTTAATTAAAAAGTTATCTATCCTGTTTGTATTGGCCCCGTTGTACAGAACCTCGTTGGAATAATAGTGTTTGTACTCAGACTCTGGTGTTTTCTAGAGACCGAGACAAGTGCGAAGACACTGTCTCTCAAACACCCGAAGAGATGGTGCAAAGTTGAACCACACAGGCCATTTGTAGGCAATCATCGACCTGATGGGGCCATGTAGTAAATCACTTTCAGCCTGCTATCAAGGCGACAACCGTCTTTTCAGGGCAAATGCTCCCCTTGCTCTGGACAGATCAGCTTCTATATGTCGATTGAAATATAGGTCCTGATCCAACCAGATACCAAGGTACTTTACTACATCCTCCACTCGCCAGTGGATGTCCATATAGACCAGCGATCCCTAGCTTACGCCAGTTCTTTCTCGTATACCTAGAGGCCCAGCCAAAGGGGTTCTAAACAGGATAGTTTCGCGTTTCTGGAAGTTAATTTTTAGCTTCCAATCGTTACAGTATTGTTGAACTTTATCGAAATCACGTCGCAACTAAATCTTCGGTATATGCAATTGCGTGAGGTAGACTGCCAATGAGATCGCTGGTGTAAATACTAAAGAGAATTGGCGAGTTCACCGCTCCCTGTTGCAGACCGTTTTAATATCAAAAGTTGTGGTAGATGTTATATTGCCATGCCACTCTTGACAACAAACTTTCTACCGTTAAGCATGTCATGTTTTATGTTACTTATGCCCTATCTGGTTAGCTTCAGATAAAGACCCTCTAGCCATACGGTGTCGAAAGCCTTCTCCAAATCAACCAGACAGGCACCCGAGCATTGATTCTTAGCATTGTTCCATTGGACAGCAAGTACTAGCTTATGGCATGAATTTTGTCACGTACCGCCTTAAAGCCGAACTGGGTGTCTGGAATTATATTTTGTCCTCGGCCCATTGGGACAGAGCTCTATTGATTTTTTTTTATAATTTACGCGCGCTCAAGGGACTTTTTTTCCCTTTTAATGAAAAGCACACTGCTCGGGCATTAGAATGATAGGTAGAGGAAAGATAGGAGGTGTCGATTCGAGTGAAGGTTTTTATAAAAGAAATGATAAAATAAGCACATTGCGTCGGTGTTCGAGAGGGGCAATTGTTTCAGTGGCAGTTCTATTTCATATCAATCTAAACGCTCGATTTTGTATTCTATCAATCAGGTGAATCGATGTTTGCGAAGAACCTGCCCATAGGTGGGAGTTATAGTCGAGTTTAGGGCGAATAAAAGCGTTATAAACTGTAGCCAGATCAGAAGGGAAAAAATACTTCTTACATAGATACAGAAAACCTAAGCACTTAGAAGCGTTTTTAGCGATCTCAAATATATGGTCGTTCCAACGAAGGTTGTCGTTAACACACATACCGAGTACTGAGAGCTTTTCGGTTTCTTCGATGTAAGTGTCATTCATGGACAATGGCATTGGGGGTATGTTTAGCTTTAACGACAGAAGACAGCATTAAGTTTTCGAAGCATTAAACTGCACGCGATTCCTATTACCCCTTTTAACAGTGCTGTATAAATCGGAGTTTAATGAGTTTGACATACGGTACCGTTGCAATTGTACTTCCGAAGGCGAAGAATGTGAATTATCGAACGAATATGAAAAGCTGAAAGTAATGTCGGCAGCAAAACAGTTAAGTGAATTAGAAGTAACAGACAGAAGATCATTTATAAAAATGAGGAAAAGAGTCGGAGCCAGAACAGAGCCCTAGGGCACACCAGCATTTATTTTGTGGGAATTAGACTTGAATCCGTAAAATACAACTTGTATTGAACGATCCAGAAGATAGCTTCTAATCCAACGAACAAGAGTATTATCGATCCCAAAAGCACGCATTTTCGATAAGAGAGCTTCATGCGAAACTCTATCAAATGCTTTGGAGATATCAAGAGCAAAAATTTTACTTTCACCAAAGCGATGTAAAGATTTGTTCCACTGTTCGGTGAGATATGCCATCAGATCACCAGTGGAACGGTTGCTGCGGAAGCCATACTGACGGTCATTGAGAAGCTTTCGATCTTCGAGATATTCCTTAAGCTGACGATTAATCATCTTTTCCATGTCCTTTGAAAGAAGGGATGTTAGTACTATGGGTCGGTAGGAAGAGGGGGAGGATGGGTCACCTTTTTTAGGGACAGGCTGGACAAATGCTGTTTTCCATCTTCTAGGAAAGATTCCAGAAAAGTAGGAGTGATGGAAAAGCAGTGGCTTTGCCAGTGACAAAGAACACCTCTTCAGAAGAATCGAAAAATTCCTGCTACTGTGCGATTGCGGAAAAAAATCAGTCCCATGGACAAATTTATATTCTCAAGAACAGGAGGGGCAACGTTGCTGTGAGGCAGCGTGGAGCTGGCAGCGAAATGGGCGGCGAGCAAGTTTGCCTTATCTGAAGAGTAAACAATTGGTTTGTTACTGTCGATGAGCGTTGGAACCGAAGATGTTGAAGAGTTTTTAATATTTTTTTACCAAAAAATGTTACTGCCTTTGGGACACTGCAAATTTTTTTGCCGTTATTTTTGGTTATGCAAAAATTTGGTTCTTTCAATAATGGAGTTGCTTGAGATCCTTGCTTGTTTGTGCTTTTTTCCGATTTGTCACTGTAAGGTTGGCTTTGTAAGATCGGAAACATAGTTTGCACTGAATTTGTACCTATTCGAATGGAAAGCAAAATTTAAAACAAAAATCCATTTCATTAAGGACGTTTGTATATATCGATATCCAGGAAGAAGTAAGTTTGTGTCTAAATTTCAAGAATGTACATAAGTGTATATTTTTTCAAAACGCCAACCTTCATAATAGTAAACAAACATTGAAAATCCTAAAGATTTCGAATCAAAAGTCTGGTCAATGACGTACGTACATATGTATATATAAATATACGTAATGTAAGAACCAGCTCTCGTCCATATAAAAAAAATGTAAGCAATGAAAATGTTGGATCGTGTATAAATCCCAACAAAAAATTATTCGCCTCAGCTAAGCGAAACAAGATTTTTTCACATTGCACATGCGCAGTAAACTAAGCACAAAGAATAACACTAAAAACCATGCTCTTAATTCATCTCTCTCAACTTACCCAGTTAGTTGCATCACGAGCCGCTTGGAGCGCCACGGTCCACACGTCGTCATGATAGTACAATAGCAGTTTATATACTATGATATAGAGTTATAGTTACGAATCAACCAGGAAAATGGCCAGACGAAAAATGACACCATGAGAGTACTATAGAGAATGTATGTACAATGATTTACGTTAGGAATTTGATCTGACAAATGTAGAAACTATCTTTTGCTTCCAATAATTCCAACATAAAGATACCATATTTAGAACGATTTTTCTCATACAATCCCACAAATTTATTTTATTACTTTTTTAGGTATAACGTGTTTAACAAACAGCTGTTTCAGTTACGAATAAGATTACAACATTTGCCAAAGGGCTGTTCATGAAACGAGCATCGTAAACTTAACGATTTTACCACGTCGTAAAGTTAACGACGTGCAAGTATATCCTTAAATAAGTTTTTCATATCGCATTGATTTAGCTTTTTAAGATAAAATACACAAAATAAAAGATAATAGTAGAAAAAAAAACATGAACATTTGACCAATTTATGTTTAATATTGTAGGCTTTTCAGTGTGGATGGTCACGCTTTTATTAATCTTTTACAAAAAGTATACGAACCCGCACCAGAAGTTGGACAAAAAGTTTTTTGCCGTCATCCATTTCAGGAATCAAAGCGTGCTTATGTTAGACACGTATCTCAACATAAAATATATGCAACGAATTCACACGCGCCTCCTAATATCCCTTATTCGATCCGAAGCATAAGCGCGATGACCCAGCGAGTATGCATGGGAAGTTCAAGGCTACCCATTCTGTGGGAACTGCAATTCTGCAGTTTAGTATTAAGAAAAATAATTTTTTGGCAACTGCAATTCTGCAGTTTAGTTTTAGGTGAAGTAATATCTAACAGAAAAATGTTTGCTCACTCTTGGTTATACGCTCAAACTTGTAAGACTTAAAATACTACGCTCAAACCTGTTAAAACTTGAAATAAATACATGTATCAGTTTTTATAACGTTAATACTTGGTGTTTTAACTTGGTGTTCTTTAAATTTAATTTTTTTACGGAACATGGACTCAAGATCCGTAATTAGCTTAATGCATCCAATTTTTTCAAACAAATAATACCCTACTACAATAAAAATCACACATATCGGAAATAAATCAGACAAAAGGATTTCCTATTGCAATTGTTTTGTTAGTGGCCCAATACGAAAATCCTAAGTTTTCCCCTTCGCTGAAGCTGTGCTAAAGGGTGGGTGGGTGTAAAATTTTGCATCCCTAAATGAAAAGAACAAATACTACAATTTAACGATGAAAGAAGTTTCATTGAAAAGATCAAACCTCGATTTTAAGATCAAAGACCCTATTATGACTCGCGAGTCGAACGTTCGACTCATATCACAATACATCTTTTAATAAGAATGAATTTTTTGAAATTTTTCCTATAACGGTACCTCTCATAGAACCGCTTTTTTCAAATGCGGTTTTATCGTTAACCATTATCCCGATTTCAATAAAATTTTGCACACAGGAAGTCATTTATAATTCTATTAACTTTGTATTTCAAAATTTTCAAAAACTTTTTTGTTTTTTTAAATTCTCTAAAAAAATTGGTTTTCGAATTTTTTTAAATAATTTTCCTAGATGAAAACTACAGATTTTCTTATAATGACATACTACGAAAAAATTATAAATATTTTTTCGAAAAGTTTTTCAAAAAAAAACCACTTTAAAAAAAAAACTAGTCGAACGATTTTCAATATTTTTTTTCCTCGATAGACATTTAATTTTCAAATTGTATTGCATACATAGTTTTTCTGAGAAAACTCTTAAACTAATTAAAAAAATTAAAGAATTTGCGAATTTTTTTTTATTCTAATATATACATACACACATATGCAGCCACTAAGCAATTTTCTAGCATAAGAACAAGTTCGTGCGACCCAGTCGTGCATTTTATTTAAATTTTATTCGACGATGTGACCGCACATATGATCAAGTACGTGCGATCCAGTTGTGCAATTTATTTAATTATTAGATTGCAGTTAGTGATGATCTTTACAACTTTATACACGATTCGTGGTTACAAACTACAATTGGTACACTTTCATGATCTATGTAAAAGTTGACTGCGAAAATTGTGTTTTTTAAACCGGTTTAAAAAAAAATTTTTTTTATTTTGTCAAGAAAAAGTTGATATTTTAATTATGAATTCAAAACAAAATTGAAATGAAGTGTGAATTGTATAAGGTAATGAAACATAAAATGGGAAAAGTCACATGTTAGACCTGAGAAAATTATTTTTCGGTCACATGTAAATATTTTGTCTATTTTTAAAAACTTACATTTTAATGTTGAAAACATTAATAACAATTAATTACTTTTTACACCCTCCTACGAGCACTGGCTACTAAGACAATTACAAGACAACAGGATAGTTTCGCGTTTCTGGAAGTTAATTTTTAGCTTCCAACCGTTACAGTATTGTTGAACTTTATCGAAATCACGTCGCAACTAAATCGTCGGCATATGCAATTGCGTGAGGTAGACTGCCAATGAGATCGCTGGTGTAAATACTTAAGAGAATTGGCGAGTTCACCGCTCCCTGTTGCAGACCGTTTTAATATCAAACGTTGTGGTAGATGTTATATTGCCATGCCACTCTTGACAACAAACTTTCTACCGTTAAGCATGTCATGTTTTTATGTTACTTATGCCCTATCTGGTTAGCTTCAGATAACCTAGCCATACGGTGTCGAAAGCCTTCTCCAAATCAACCAGAGCATTGATCCTTAGCATTGTTCCATTGGACAGCAGGTACTAGCTTAGACGGCATGTACCGCCTTAAAGCCGAACTGGGTGTCTGGAATTATATTTAGTCCTCGGCCCATTGGGACAGAGCGCTATTGATTTTTTTTTATAATTAACGCGCGCACAAGGGACTTTTTGTTTCCCTTTTAATGAAAAGCACACTGCTCGAGCATTAGAATGATAGGTAGAGGAAAGATAGGAGGTGTCAATTCGAGTGAAGATTTTTTATAAAAGAAATGATAAAATAAGCACATTGCGTCGGTGTTCGAGAGGGGCAATTGTTTCAGTGGCAGTTCTATTTCATATCAATCTAAACGCTCGATTTTGTATTCTATCAATCAGGTGAATCGATGTTTGCGAAGAACCTGCCCATAGGTGGGAGTTATAGTCGAGTTTAGGGTGAATAAATGCGTTATAAACTGTAGCCAGATCAGAAGGGAAAAAATACTTCTTACATAGATACAGAAAACCTAAGCACTTAGAAGCGTTTTTAGCGATCTCAAATATATGGTCGTTCCAACGAAGGTTGTCGTTAACACACATACCGAGTACTGAGAGCTTTTCGGTTTCTTCGATGTAAGTGTCATTCATGGACAATGGCATTGGGGGTATGTTTAGTTTAGTGACAGAAGACAGCATTGAGTTTTCGAAGCATTAAACTGCACGCGATTCCTATTACCCCTTTTAACAGTGCTGTATAAATCGGAGTTTAATGAGTTTGACATACGGTACCGTTGCAATTGTACTTTCGAAGGCGAAGGATGTGCATTATCGAACGAATATGAAAAGCTGAAAGTAGAGTCGGCAGCAAAACAGTTAAGTGAATTAGAAGTAACAGACAGAAGATCATTTATAAAAATGAGGAAAAGAGTCGGAGCCAGAACAGAGCCCTGGGGCACACCAGCATTTATTTTGTGGGAATTAGACTTGAATCCGTAAAATAAAACTTGTATTGAACGATCCAGAAGATAGTTTCTAATCCAACGAACAAGAGTATTATCGATCCCAAAATCACGCATTTTCGATAAGAGAGCTTCATGCGAAACTCTATCAAATGCTTTGGAGATATCAAGAGCAAAAATTTTACTTTCACCAAAGCGATGTAAAGATTTGTTCCACTGTTCGGTGAGATATGCCATCAGATCACCAGTGGAACGGTTGCTGCGGAAGCCATACTGACGGTCATTGAGAAGCTTTCGATCTTCGAGATATTCCTTAAGCTGACGATTAATCATCTTTTCCATGTCCTTTGAAAGAAGGGATGTTAGTACTATGGGTCGGTAGGAAGAGGGGGAGGATGGGTCACCTTTCTTAGGGACAGGCTGGACAAATGCTGTTTTCCATCTTCTAGGAAAGATTCCAGAAAAGTAGGAGTGATGGAAAAGCAGTGGCTTTGCCAGTGACAAAGAACACCTCTTCAGAAGAATCGAAAAATTCCTGCTACTGTACGATTGCGGAAAAAAATCAGTCCCATGGACAAATTTATATTCTCAAGAACAGGAGGGGCAACGTTGCTGTGAGGCAGCGTGGAGCAAGTGGCGAGCAAGTTTGCCTTATCTGAAGAGTAAACAATTGGTTTGTTACTGTCGATGAGCGTTGGAACCGAAGATGTTGAAGAGTTTTTAATATTTTTTTACCAAAAAATGTTACTGCCTTTGGGACACTGCAAATTTTTTTGCCGTTATTTTTGGTTATGCAAAAATTTGGTTCTTTCAATAATGGAGTTGCTTGAGATCCTTGCTTGTTTGTGCTTTTTTCCGATTTGTCACTGTAAGGTTGGCTTTGTAAGATCGGAAACATAGTTTGCACTGAATTTGTACCTATTCGAATGGAAAGCAAAATTTAAAACAAAAATCCATTTCATTAAGGACGTTTGTATATATCGATATCCAGGAAGAAGTAAGTTTGTGTCTAAATTTCAAGAATGTACATAAGTGTATATTTTTTCAAAACGCCAACCTTCATAATAGTAAACAAACATTGAAAATCCTAAAGATTTCGAATCAAAAGTCTGGTCAATGACGTACGTACATATGTATATATAAATATACGTAATGTAAGAACCAGCTCTCGTCCATATAAAAAAAATGTAAGCAATGAAAATGTTGGATCGTGTATAAATCCCAACAAAAAATTATTCGCCTCAGCTAAGCGAAACAAGATTTTTTCACATTGCACATGCGCAGTAAACTAAGCACAAAGAATAACACTAAAAACCATGCTCTTAATTCATCTCTCTCAACTTACCCAGTTAGTTGCATCACGAGCCGCTTGGAGCGCCACGGTCCACACGTCGTCATGATAGTACAATAGCAGTTTATATACTATGATATAGAGTTATAGTTACGAATCAACCAGGAAAATGGCCAGACGAAAAATGACACCATGAGAGTACTATAGAGAATGTATGTACAATGATTTACGTTAGGAATTTGATCTGACAAATGTAGAAACTATCTTTTGCTTCCAATAATTCCAACATAAAGATACCATATTTAGAACGATTTTTCTCATACAATCCCACAAATTTATTTTATTACTTTTTTAGGTATAACGTGTTTAACAAACAGCTGTTTCAGTTACGAATAAGATTACAACATTTGCCAAAGGGCTGTTCATGAAACGAGCATCGTAAACTTAACGATTTTACCACGTCGTAAAGTTAACGACGTGCAAGTATATCCTTAAATAAGTTTTTCATATCGCATTGATTTAGCTTTTTAAGATAAAATACACAAAATAAAAGATAATAGTAGAAAAAAAAACATGAACATTTGACCAATTTATGTTTAATATTGTAGGCTTTTCAGTGTGGATGGTCACGCTTTTATTGATCTTTTACAAAAAGTATACGAACCCGCACCAGAAGTTGGACAAAAAGTTTTTTGCCGTCATCCATTTCAGGAATCAAAGCGTGCTTATGTTAGACACGTATCTCAACATAAAATATATGCAACGAATTCACACGCGCCTCCTAATATCCCTTATTCGATCCGAAGCATAAGCGCGATGACCCAGCGAGTATGCATGGGAAGTTCAAGGCTACCCATTCTGTGGGAACTGCAATTCTGCAGTTTAGTATTAAGAAAAATAATTTTTTGGCAACTGCAATTCTGCAGTTTAGTTTTAGGTGAAGTAATATCTAACAGAAAAATGTTTGCTCACTCTTGGTTATACGCTCAAACTTGTAAGACTTAAAATACTACGCTCAAACCTGTTAAAACTTGAAATAAATACATGTATCAGTTTTTATAACGTTAATACTTGGTGTTTTAACTTGGTGTTCTTTAAATTTAATTTTTTTACGGAACATGGACTCAAGATCCGTAATTAGCTTAATGCATCCAATTTTTTCAAACAAATAATACCCTATCGGAAATAAATCAGACAAAAGGATTTCCTATTGCAATTGTTTTGTTAGTGGCCCAATACGAAAATCCTAAGTTTTCCCCTTCGCTTAAGCTGTGCTAAAGGGTGGGTGGGTGTAAAATTTTGCATCCCTAAATGAAAAGAACAAATACTACAATTTAACGATGAAAGAAGTTTCATTGAAAAGATCAAACCTCGATTTTAAGATCAAAGACCCTATTATGACTCGCGAGTCGAACGTTCGACTCATATCACAATACATCTTTTAATAAGAATGAATTTTTTGAAATTTTTTCTATAACGGTACCTCTCATAGAACCGCTTTTTTCAAATGCGGTTTTATCGTTAACCATTATCCCGATTTCAATAAAATTTTGCACACAGGAAGTCATTTATAATTCTATTAACTTTGTATTTAAAAATTTTCAAAAACTTTTTTATTTTTTTAAATTCTCTAAAAAAAAAATTGGTTTTCGAATTTTTTTAAATAATTTTCCTAGATGAAAACTACAGATTTTCTTATAATGACATACTACGAAAAAGTTATAAATATTTTTTCAAAAAGTTTTTCAAAAAAAAACCACTTTAAAAAAAACTAGTCGAACGATTTTCATTATTTTTTTTCCTCGATAGACATTTAATTTTCAAATTTTATTGCATACATAATTTTTCGGAGAAAACTCTTAAGCTAATTAAAAAAATTAAAGAATTTGCGAATTTTTTTTATTCTAATATATACATACACACATATGCCACTAAGCAATTTTCTAGCATAAGAACAAGTTCGTGCGACCCAGTCGTGCATTTTATTTAAATTTTATTCGACGATGTGACCGCACATATGATCAAGTACGTACGATCCAGTTGTGCAACTTATTTAATTATTAGATTGCAGTTAGTGATGATCTTTACAACTTTATACACGATTCGTTGGTTACAAACTACAATTGGTACACTTTCATGATCTATATAAAAGTTGACTGCGAAAATTGTGTTTTTTAAACCGGTTTAAAAAAATTTTTTTTTTATTTTGTCAAGAAAAAGTTGATATTTTAATTATGAATTCAAAACAAAATTGAAATGAAGTGTGAATTGTATAAGGTAATGAAACATAAAATGGGAAAAGTCACATGTTAGACCTGAGAAAATTATTAATCGGTCACATGTAAATATTTTGTCTATTTTTAAAAACTTACATTTTAATGTTGAAAACATTAATAACAATTAATTACTTTTTACACCCTCCTACGAGCACTGGCTACTAAGGCCATCGGCTGAGACAATTACAAGACAACACACAAGGCATTGATAGAGGACAGAACAGAAGACAGAGAGAGACCAGAAAACAGAAAACACATAACACATGTCAACAGCAGGCAGTTGGTTTTTGGACGGTCCTTCATCTTTCCACTAACCATTCGCAACGATGCTTCATTTCGCAGATCTCACGGATTATTTATATATTATAAATATGTATTTTATTTAGCATAACTTCTTAAATGCTAGACAAAAATCTTAAAACTAGCTAAAACTATCAACTTTATTAACTTTCTGGCCCTATGCGGGCGCTCTTAATTAATCTCTATCTTAATTTTAATTGCCTTTCGGCTTGAAAATAACTTAATGTATATTAAAATTAAAATGGCTTAATTTTTTGCCCAAAAAATGTATCAGGTATCTGTAGCAGTTTTCTAAATCCATCTTAAACTACTTAAAATTAACTTAAAAATAAACTTAAAATAAGCTTTAAAATACTTAAAACAGACCTAAAATACTTAAATCTAGAACAGCCACAGCAAACTTTTTTTTTAATTATATATATTTTTTTTGCCCTACCTAACTTAAAGATACCTAAGAAATATGTAGGTCAGCCATAGGCGATATTTCGTTTATGTCGACTTGAAAATATCGGGTTCTAACTAAGCCACCAAAATAGGTGGACCTGATCAAGGACTTCCTTCTGATCCCGGTCGGGCAGGCCCTACTTGAACGGAGGCGCTCTGCTTCGCTCTCAGCGACTATTTCTCGGTCGTAAAGGAGCCGCCTATCGACTGTTCTGCGGCCGACGTGAGAGATAACCGGAATCGCCGATCATTCCTCAATCAGCCCCCGACTATCAAGGTATGGGAAAGCCTCGGGCGGAATAAAACCACTCGAACATGTACTTTTAAAATATTCATCTTGGGGATAGTAAGCCCCGAAGATTTGTCCATTAGTTGAAGTCATCCCCCTGGCAATGTTTCCGCTAATGAGCTTAATTAAAAAGTTATCTATCCTGTTTGTATTGGCCCCGTTGTACAGAACCTCGTTGGAATAATAGTGTTTGTACTCAGACTCTGGTGTTTTCTAGAGACCGAGACAAGTGCGAAGACACTGTCTCTCAAACACCCGAAGAGATGGTGCAAAGTTGAACCACACAGGCCATTTGTAGGCAATCATCGACCTGATGGGGCCATGTAGTAAATCACTTTCAGCCTGCTATCAAGGCGGCTGCTATAAAACAACCGTCTTTTCAGGGCAAATGCTCCCCTTGCTCTGGACAGATCAGCCTCTATATGTGGATTGAAATATAGGTCCTGATCCAACCAGATACCAAGGTACTTTACTACATCCTCCACTCGCCAGTGGATGTCCATGTGGACCAGCGATCACTAGCTTACGCCAGTTCTTTTTCGTATACCTAGAGGCCTAGCCAAAAGGGTTCTAAACAGGATAGTTTCGCGTTTCTGGAAGTTAATTTTTAGCTTCCAATCGTTACAGTATTGTTGAACTTTATCGAAATCACGTCGCAACTAAATCTTCGGTATATGCAATTGCGTGAGGTAGACTGCCAATTAGATCGCTGGTGTAAATAATAAAGAGAATTGGCGAGTTCACCGCTCCCTGTTGCAGACCGTTTTAATATCAAAAGTTGTGGTAGATGTTATATTGCCATGCCACTCTTGACAACAAACTTTCTACCCTTAAGCATGTCATGTTTTATGTTACTTATGCCCTATCTGGTTAGCTTCAGATAAAGACCCTCTAGCCATACGGTGTCGAAAGCCTTCTCCAAATCAACCAGACAGGCACCCGAGCATTGATTCTTAGCATTGTTCCATTGGACAGCAAGTACTAGCTTATGGCATGAATTTTGTCACGTACCGCCTTAAAGCCGAACTGGGTGTCTGGAATTATATTTTGTCCTCGGCCCATTGGGACAGAGCTCTATTGATTTTTTTTTATAATTAACGCGCGCTCAAGGGACTTTTTTTCCCTTTTAATGAAAAGCACACTGCTCGGGCATTAGAATGATAGGTAGAGGAAAGATAGGAGGTGTCGATTCGAGTGAAGATTTTTTATAAAAGAAATGATAAAATAAGCACATTGCGTCGGTGTTCGAGAGGGGCAATTGTTTCAGTGGCAGTTCTATTTCATATCAATCTAAACGCTCGATTTTGTATTCTATCAATCAGGTGAATCGATGTTTGCGAAGAACCTGCCCATAGGTGGGAGTTATAGTCGAGTTTAGGGCGAACTGTAGCTAGATCAGAAGGGAAAAAATACTTCTTACATAGATACAGAAAACCTAAGCACTTAGAAGCGTTTTTAGCTATCTCAAATATATGGTCGTTCCAACGAAGGTTGTCGTTAACACACATACCGAGTACTGGGAGCTTTTCGGTTTCTTCGATGTAAGTGTCATTCATGGACAATGGCATTGGGGGTATGTTTAGCTTTAACGACAGAAGACAGCATTGAGTTTTCGAAGCATTAAACTGCACGCGATTCCTATTACCCCTTTTAACAATGCTGTATAAATCGGAGTTTAATGAGTTTGACATACGGTACCGTTGCAATTGTACTTCCGAAGGCGAAAGATGTGAATTATCGAACGAATATGAAAAGCTGAAAGTAGAGTCGGCAGCAAAACAGTTAAGTGAATTAGAAGTAACAGACAGAATATCATTTATAAAAATGAGGAAAAGAGTCGGAGCCAGAACAGAGCCCTGGGGCACACCAGCATTTATTTTGTGGGAATTAGACTTGAATCCGTAAAATACAACTTGTATTGAACGATCCAGAAGATAGCTTCTAATCCAACGAACAAGAATATTATCGATCCCAAAAGCACGCATTTTCGATAAGAGAGCTTCATGCCAAACTCTATCAAATGCTTTGGAGATATCAAGAGTAAAAATTTTACTTTCACCAAAGCGATGTAAAGATTTGTTCCACTGTTCGGTGCGATATGCCATCAGATCACCAATGGAACGGTTGCTGCGGAAGCCATACTGACGGTCATTGAGAAGCTTTCGATCTTCGAGATATTCCTTAAGCTGACGATTAATCATCGTTTCCATGTCCTTTGAAAGAAAGGATGTTAGTACTATGGGTCGGTAGGAAGAGGGGGAGGATGGGTCACCTTTCTTAGGGACAGGCTGGACAAATGCTGTTTTCCATCTTCTTGGAAAGATTCCAGAAAAATAGGAGTGATGGAAAAGCTTACGCAGTGGCTTTGCCAGTGACAAAGAACACCTCTTCAGAAGAATCGAAAAATTCCTGCTACTGTACGATTGCGGAAAAAAATCAGTCCCATGGACAAATTTATATTCTCAAGAACAGGAGGGGCAACGTTGCTGTGAGGCAGCGTGGAGCTGGCAGCGAAATGGGCCGCGAGCAAGTTTGCCTTATCTGAAGAGTAAACAATTGGTTTGTTACTGTCGATGAGCGTTGGAACCGAAGATGTTGAAGAGTTTTTAATATTTTTTTACCAAAAAATGTTACTGCCTTTGGGACACTGCAAATTTTTTTGCCGTTATTTTTGGTTATGCAAAAATTTGGTTCTTTCAATAATGGAGTTGCTTGAGATCCTTGCTTGTTTGTGCTTTTTTCCGATTTGTCACTGTAAGGTTGGCTTTGTAAGATCGGAAACATAGTTTGCACTGAATTTGTACCTATTCGAATGGAAAGCAAAATTTAAAACAAAAATCCATTTCATTAAGGACGTTTGTATATATCGATATCCAGGAAGAAGTAAGTTTGTGTCTAAATTTCAAGAATGTACATAAGTGTATATTTTTTCAAAACGCCAACCTTCATAATAGTAAACAAACATTGAAAATCCTAAAGATTTCGAATCAAAAGTCTGGTCAATGACGTACGTACATATGTATATATAAATATACGTAATGTAAGAACCAGCTCTCGTCCATATAAAAAAAATGTAAACAATGAAAATGTTGGATCGTGTATAAATCCCAACAAAAATTATTCGCCTCAGCTAAGCGAAACAAGGTACTAAATTATTTCACATTGCACATGCGCAGTAAACTAAGCACAAAGAATAACACTAAAAACCATGCTCTTAATTCATCTCTCTCAACTTACCCAGTTAGTTGCATCACGAGCCGCTTGGAGCGCCACGGTCCACACGTCGTCATGATAGTACAATAGCAGTTTATATACTATGATATAGAGTTATAGTTACGAATCAACCAGGAAAATGGCCAGACTAAAAATGACACCATGAGAGTACTATAGAGAATGTATATACAATGATTTACGTTAGGAATTTGATCTGACAAATGTAGAAACTATCTTTTGATTCCAATAATTCCAACATAAAGATACCATATTTAGAACGATTTTTCTCATACAATCCCACAAATTTATTTTATTACTTTTTTAGGTATAACGTGTTTAACAAACAGCTGTTTCAGTTACGAATAAGATTACAACATTTGCCAAAGGGCTGTTCATGAAACGAGCATCGTAAACTTAACGATTTTACCACGTCGTAAAGTTAACGACGTGCAAGTATATCCTTAAATAAGTTTTTCATATCGCATTGATTTAGCTTTTTAAGATAAAATACACAAAATAAAAGATAATAGTAGAAAAAAAAACATGAACATTTGACCAATTTATGTTTAATATTGTAGGCTTTTCAGTGTGGATGGTCACGCTTTTATTGATCTTTCACAAAAAGTATACGAACCCGCACCAGAAGTTGGACAAAAAGTTTTTTGCCGTCATCCATTTCAGGAATCAAAGCGTGCTTATGTTAGACACGTATCTCAACATAAAATATATGCAACGAATTCACACGCGCCTCCTAATATCCCTTATTCGATCCGAAGCATAAGCGCGATGACCCAGCGAGTATGCATGGGAAGTTCAAGGCTACCCATTCTGTGGGAACTGCAATTCTGCAGTTTAGTATTAAGAAAAATAATTTTTTGGCAACTGCAATTCTGCAGTTTAGTTTTAGGTGAAGTAATATCTAACAGAAAAATGTTTGCTCACTCTTGGTTATACACTCAAACTTGTAAGACTTAAAATACTACGCTCAAACCTGTTAAAACTTGAAATAAATACATGTATCAGTTTTTATAACGTTAATACTTGGTGTTTTAACTTGGTGTTCTTTAAATTTAATTTTTTTACGGAACATGGACTCAAGATCCGTAATTAGCTTAATGCATCCAATTTTTTCAAACAAATAATACCCTACTACAATAAAAATCACACATATCGGAAATAAATCAGACAAAAGGATTTCCTATTGCAATTGTTTTGTTAGTGGCCCAATACGAAAATCCTAAGTTTTCCCCTTCGCTTAAGCTGTGCTAAAGGGTGGGTGGGTGTAAAATTTTGCATCCCTAAATGAAAAGAACAAATACTACAATTTAACGATGAAAGAAGTTTCATTGAAAATGCGGTTTTATCGTTAACCATTATCCCGATTTCAATAAAATTTTGCACACAGGAAGTCATTTATAATTCTATTAACTTTGTATTTCAAAATTTTCAAAAACTTTTTTGTTTTTTTAAATTCTGTATGTATATATAAATATACGTAATGTAAGAACCAGCTCTCGTCCATATAAAAAAAATGTAAACAATGAAAATGTTGGATCGTGTATAAATCCCAACAAAAAATTATTCGCCTCAGCTAAGCGAAACAAGGTACTAAATTATTTCACATTGCACATGCGCAGTAAACTAAGCACAAAGAATAACACTAAAAACCATGCTCTTAATTCATCTCTCTCAACTTACCCAGTTAGTTGCATCACGAGCCGCTTGGAGCGCCACGGTCCACACGTCGTCATGATAGTACAATAGCAGTTTATATACTATGATATAGAGTTATAGTTACGAATCAACCAGGAAAATGGCCAGACTAAAAATGACACCATGAGAGTACTATAGAGAATGTATATACAATGATTTACGTTAGGAATTTGATCTGACAAATGTAGAAACTATCTTTTGATTCCAATAATTCCAACATAAAGATACCATATTTAGAACGATTTTTCTCATACAATCCCACAAATTTATTTTATTACTTTTTTAGGTATAACGTGTTTAACAAACAGCTGTTTCAGTTACGAATAAGATTACAACATTTGCCAAAGGGCTGTTCATGAAACGAGCATCGTAAACTTAACGATTTTACCACGTCGTAAAGTTAACGACGTGCAAGTATATCCTTAAATAAGTTTTTCATATCGCATTGATTTAGCTTTTTAAGATAAAATACACAAAATAAAAGATAATAGTAGAAAAAAAAACATGAACATTTGACCAATTTATGTTTAATATTGTAGGCTTTTCAGTGTGGATGGTCACGCTTTTATTGATCTTTCACAAAAAGTATACGAACCCGCACCAGAAGTTGGACAAAAAGTTTTTTGCCGTCATCCATTTCAGGAATCAAAGCGTGCTTATGTTAGACACGTATCTCAACATAAAATATATGCAACGAATTCACACGCGCCTCCTAATATCCCTTATTCGATCCGAAGCATAAGCGCGATGACCCAGCGAGTATGCATGGGAAGTTCAAGGCTACCCATTCTGTGGGAACTGCAATTCTGCAGTTTAGTATTAAGAAAAATAATTTTTTGGCAACTGCAATTCTGCAGTTTAGTTTTAGGTGAAGTAATATCTAACAGAAAAATGTTTGCTCACTCTTGGTTATACACTCAAACTTGTAAGACTTAAAATACTACGCTCAAACCTGTTAAAACTTGAAATAAATACATGTATCAGTTTTTATAACGTTAATACTTGGTGTTTTAACTTGGTGTTCTTTAAATTTAATTTTTTTACGGAACATGGACTCAAGATCCGTAATTAGCTTAATGCATCCAATTTTTTCAAACAAATAATACCCTACTACAATAAAAATCACACATATCGGAAATAAATCAGACAAAAGGATTTCCTATTGCAATTGTTTTGTTAGTGGCCCAATACGAAAATCCTAAGTTTTCCCCTTCGCTTAAGCTGTGCTAAAGGGTGGGTGGGTGTAAAATTTTGCATCCCTAAATGAAAAGAACAAATACTACAATTTAACGATGAAAGAAGTTTCATTGAAAATGCGGTTTTATCGTTAACCATTATCCCGATTTCAATAAAATTTTGCACACAGGAAGTCATTTATAATTCTATTAACTTTGTATTTCAAAATTTTCAAAAACTTTTTTGTTTTTTTAAATTCTCTAAAAAAAAAATTGGTTTTCGAATTTTTTTAAATAATTTTCCTAGATGAAAACTACAGATTTTCTTATAATGACATACTACGCAAAAATTATAAATATTTTTTCGAAAAGTTTTTCAAAAAAAACCACTTTAAAAAAAAACTAGTCGAACGATTTTCAATATTTTTTTTCCTCGATAGACATTTAATTTTGAAATTGTATTGCATACATAGTTTTTCTGAGAAAACTCTTAAACTAATTAAAAAAATTAAAGAATTTGCGAATTTTTTTTTATTCTAATATATACATACACACATATGCAGCCACTAAGCAATTTTCTAGCATAAGAACAAGTTCGTGCGACCCAGTCGTGCATTTTATTTAAATTTTATTCGACGATGTGACCGCACATATGATCAAGTACGTGCGATCCAGTTGTGCAATTTATTTAATTATTAGATTGCAGTTAGTGATGATCTTTACAACTTTATACACGATTCGTGGTTACAAACTACAATTGGTACACTTTCATGATCTATGTAAAAGTTGACTGCGAAAATTGTGTTTTTTAAACCGGTTTAAAAAATTTTTTTTTTTATTTTGTCAAGAAAAAGTTGATATTTTAATTATGAATTCAAAACAAAATTGAAATGAAGTGTGAATTGTATAAGGTAATGAAACATAAAATGGGAAAAGTCACATGTTAGACCTGAGAAAATTATTAATCGGTCACATGTAAATATTTTGTCTATTTTTAAAAACTTACATTTTAATGTTGAAAACATTAATAACAATTAATTACTTTTTACACCCTCCTACGAGCACTGGCTACTAAGGCCATCGGCTGAGACAATTACAAGACAACACACAAGGCATTGATAGAGGACAGAACAGAAGACAGAGAGAGACCAGAAAACAGAAAACACATAACACATGTCAACAGCAGGCAGTTGGTTTTTGGACGGTCCTTCATCTTTCCACTAACCATTCGCAACGATGCTTCATTTCGCAGATCTCACGGATTATTTATATATTATAAATATGTATTTTATTTAGCATAACTTCTTAAATGCTAGACAAAAATCTTAAAACTAGCTAAAACTATCAACTTTATTAACTTTCTGGCCCTATGCGGGCGCTCTTAATTAATCTCTATCTTAATTTTAATTGCCTTTCGGCTTGAAAATAACTTAATGTATATTAAAATTAAAATGGCTTAATTTTTTGCCCAAAAAATGTATCAGGTATCTGTAGCAGTTTTCTAAATCCATCTTAAACTACTTAAAATTAACTTAAAAATAAACTTAAAATAAGCTTTAAAATACTTAAAACAGACCTAAAATACTTAAATCTAGAACAGCCACAGCAAACTTTTTTTTTAATTATATATATTTTTTTGCCCTACCTAACTTAAAGATACCTAAGAAATATGTAGGTCAGCCATAGGCGATATTTCGTTTATGTCGACTTGAAAATATCGGGTTCTAACTAAGCCACCAAAATAGGTGGACCTGATCAAGGACTTCCTTCTGATCCCGGTCGGGCAGGCCCTACTTGAACGGAGGCGCTCTGCTTCGCTCTCAGCGACTATTTCTCGGTCGTAAAGGAGCCGCCTATCGACTGTTCTGCGGCCGACGTGAGAGATAACCGGAATCGCCGATCATTCCTCAATCAGCCCCCGACTATCAAGGTATGGGAAAGCCTCGGGCGGAATAAAACCACTCGAACATGTACTTTTAAAATATTCATCTTGGGGATAGTAAGCCCCGAAGATTTGTCCATTAGTTGAAGTCATCCCCCTGGCAATGTTTCCGCTAATGAGCTTAATTAAAAAGTTATCTATCCTGTTTGTATTGGCCCCGTTGTACAGAACCTCGTTGGAATAATAGTGTTTGTACTCAGACTCTGGTGTTTTCTAGAGACCGAGACAAGTGCGAAGACACTGTCTCTCAAACACCCGAAGAGATGGTGCAAAGTTGAACCACACAGGCCATTTGTAGGCAATCATCGACCTGATGGGGCCATGTAGTAAATCACTTTCAGCCTGCTATCAAGGCGGCTGCTATAAAACAACCGTCTTTTCAGGGCAAATGCTCCCCTTGCTCTGGACAGATCAGCCTCTATATGTGGATTGAAATATAGGTCCTGATCCAACCAGATACCAAGGTACTTTACTACATCCTCCACTCGCCAGTGGATGTCCATGTGGACCAGCGATCACTAGCTTACGCCAGTTCTTTTTCGTATACCTAGAGGCCTAGCCAAAAGGGTTCTAAACAGGATAGTTTCGCGTTTCTGGAAGTTAATTTTTAGCTTCCAATCGTTACAGTATTGTTGAACTTTATCGATATCACGTCGCAACTAAATCGTCGGCATATGCAATTGCGTAAGGTAGACTGCCAATGAGATCGCTGGTGTAAATACTAAAGAGAATTGGCGAGTTCACCGCTCCCTGTTGCAGACCGTTTTAATATCAAACGTTGTGGTAGATGTTATATTGCCATGCCACTCTTGACAACAAACTTTCTACCGTTAAGCATGTCATGTTTTTATGTTACTTATGCCCTATCTGGTTAGCTTCAGATAAAGACCCTCTAGCCATACGGTGTCGAAAGCCTTCTCGAAATCAACCAGACAGGCACCCAAGCATTGATTCTTAGCATTGTTCCATTGGACAGCAGGTACTAGCTTACACGGCATGTACCGCCTTAAAGCCGAACTGGGTGTCTGGAATTATATTTTGTCCTCGGCCCATTGGGACAGAGCTCTATTGATTTTTTTTTATAATTAACGCGCGCTCAAGGGACTTTTTTTCCCTTTTAATGAAAAGCACACTGCTCGGGCATTAGAATGATAGGTAGAGGAAAGATAGGAGGTGTCGATTCGAGTGAAGATTTTTTATAAAAGAAATGATAAAATAAGCACATTGCGTCGGTGTTCGAGAGGGGCAATTGTTTCAGTGGCAGTTCTATTTCATATCAATCTAAACGCTCGATTTTGTATTCTATCAATCAGGTGAATCGATGTTTGCGAAGAACCTGCCCATAGGTGGGAGTTATAGTCGAGTTTAGGGCGAACTGTAGCTAGATCAGAAGGGAAAAAATACTTCTTACATAGATACAGAAAACCTAAGCACTTAGAAGCGTTTTTAGCGATCTCAAATATATGGTCGTTCCAACGAAGGTTGTCGTTAACACACATACCGAGTACTGAGAGCTTTTCCGTTTCTTCGATGTAAGTGTCATTCATGGACAATGGCATTGGGGGTATGTTTAGTTTAGTGACAGAAGACAGCATTGAGTTTTCGAAGCATTAAACTGCACGCGATTCCTATTACCCCTTTTAACAATGCTGTATAAATCGGAGTTTAATGAGTTTGACATACGGTACCGTTGCAATTGTACTTCCGAAGGCGAAGGATGTGAATTATCGAACGAATATGAAAAGCTGAAAGTAGAGTAGTCAGAAAAACAGTTAAGTGAATTAGAAGTAACAGACAGAAGATCATTTATAAAAATGAGGAAAAGAGTCGGAGACAGAACAGAGCCCTGGGGCACACCAGCATTTATTTTGTGGGAATTAGACTTGAATCCGTAAAATACAACTTGTATTGAACGATCCAGAAGATAGCTTCTAATCCAACGAACAAGAGTATTATCGATCCCAAAATCACGCATTTTCGATAAGAGAGCTTCATGCGAAACTCTATCAAATGCTTTGGAGATATCAAGAGCAAAAATTTTACTTTCACCCAAGCGATGTAAAGATTTGTTCCACTGTTCGGTGAGATATGCCATCAGATCACCAGTGGAACGGTTGCTGCGGAAGCCATACTGACGGTCATTGAGAAGCTTTCGATCTTCGAGATATTCCTTAAGCTGACGATTAATCATCTTTTCCATGTCCTTTGAAAGAAGTGATGGTATTACTATGGGTCGGTAGGAAGAGGGGGAGGATTGGTCACCTTTCTTAGGGACAGGCTGGACAAATGCTGTTTTCCATCTTCTAGGAAAGATTCCAGAAAAGTAGGAGTGATGGAAAAGCAGTGGCTTTGCCAGTGACAAAGAACACCTCTTCAGAAGAATCGAAAAATTCCTGCTACTGTACGATTGCGGAAAAAAATCAGTCCCATGGACAAATTTATATTCTCAAGAACAGGAGGGGCAACGTTGCTGTGAGGCAGCGTGGAGCTGGCAGCGAAATGGGCGGCGAGCAAGTTTGCCTTATCTGAAGAGTAAACAATTGGTTTGTTACTGTCGATGAGCGTTGGAACCGAAGATGTTGAAGAGTTTTTAATATTTTTTTACCAAAAAATGACACTGCAGAATTTTTTGCCGTAATTTTTGGTTATGCAAAAATTTGGTTCTTTCAATAATGGAGTTGCTTGAGTTCCTTGCTTGTTTGTGCTTTTTTCCGATTTGTCACTGTAAGGTTGGCTTTGTAAGATCGGAAACATAGTTTGCACTGAATTTGTACCTATTCGAATGGAAAGCGAAATTTAAAACAAAAATCCATTTCATTAAGGACGTTTGTATATATCGATATCCAGGAAGAAGTAAGTTTGTGTCTAAATTTCAAGAATGTACATAAGTTTATATTTTTTCAAAACGCCAACCTTCATAATAGTAAACAAACATTGAAAATCCTAAAGATTTCGAATCAAAAGTCTGGTCAATGACGTACGTATATATGTATATATAAATATACGTAATGTAAGAACCAGCTCTCGTCCATATAAAAAAAATGTAAACAATGAAAATGTTGGATCGTGTATAAATCCCAACAAAAAATTATTCGCCTCAGCTAAGCGAAACAAGATACTAAATTATTTCACATTGCACATGCGCAGTAAACTAAGCATAAAGAATAACACTAAAAACCATGCTCTTAATTCATCTCTCTCAACTTACCCAGTTAGTTGCATCACGAGCCGCTTGGAGCGCCACGGTCCACACGTCGTCATGATAGTACAATAGCAGTTTATATACTATGATTTAGAGTTATAGTTACGAATCAACCAGAAAAATGGCCAGACGAAAAATGACACCATGAGAGTACTATAGACAATGTATATACAATGATTTACGTTAGGAATTTGATCTGACAAATGTAGAAACTATATTTTGCTTCCAATAATTCCAACATAAAGATACCATATTTAGAACGATTTTTCTCATACAATCCCACAAATTTATTTTATTACTTTTTTAGGTATAACGTGTTTAACAAACAGCTGTTTCAGTTACGAATAAGATTACAACATTTGCCAAAGGGATGTTCATGAAACGAGCATCGTAAACTTTACGATTTTACCACTTGGTAATTTAACGACGTGCAAGTATATCCTTAAATAAGTTTTTCATATCGCATTGGTTTAGCTTTTTAAGATAAAATACAGAAAATAAAAGATAATAGTAGAAAAAAAAAACATGAACATTTTACCAATTTATGTTTAATATTGTAAGCTTTTCAGTGTGGATGGTCACGCTTTTATTGATCTTTTACAAAAAGGATACGAACCCGCACGTATCTCAACATAAAATATATGCAACGAATTCACACGCGCCTCCTTATATCCGTTATTCGATCCGAAGCATAAGCGCGATGACCCAGCGAGTATGCATGGGAAGTTCAAGGCTACCCATTCTGTGGGAACTGCAATTCTGCAGTTTAGTATTAAGAAAAATAATTTTTTGGCAACTGCAATTCTGCAGTTTAGTTTTAGGTGAAGTAATATCTAACAGAAAAATGTTTGCTCACTCTTGGTTATACGCTCAAACTTGTAAGACTTAAAATACTACGCTCAAACCTGTTAAAACTTGAAATAAATACATGTATCAGTTTTTATAACGTTAATACTTGGTGTTCTTTAAATTTATTTTTTTTTACGGAACATGGACTCAAGATCCGTAATTAGCTTAATGCATCCAATTTTTTCAAACAAATAATACCCTATCGGAAATAAATCAGACAAAAGGATTTCCTATTGCAATTGTTTTGTTAGTGGCCCAATACGAAAATCCTAAGTTTTCCCCTTCGCTGAAGCTGTGCTAAAGGGTGGGTGGGTGTAAAATTTTGCATCCCTAAATGAAAAGAACAAATACTACAATTTAACGATGAAAGAAGTTTCATTGAAAAGATCAAACCTCGATTTTAAGATCAAAGACCCTATTATGTTTCGCGAGTCGAACGTTCGACTCATATCACAATACATCTTTTAATAAGAATGAATTTTTTGAATTTTTTTCTATAACGGTACCTCTCATAGAACCGCTTTTTTTCAAATGCGGTTTTATCGTTAACCATTATCCCAATTTCAATAAAATTTTGCACACAGGAAGTCATTTATAATTCTATTAACTTTGTATTTCAAAATTTTCAAAAACTTTTTTGTTTTTTTTAAATTTTCTAAAAAAAATTGGTTTTCGAATTTTTTTAAATAATTTTCCTAGATGAAAACTACAGATTTTCTTATAATGACATACTACGAAAAAATTATAAAATTTTTTTCGAAAAGTTTTTCAAAAAAAACACTAAAAAAAAACTGGTCGAACGATTTTCAATATATTTTTTCCTCGATAGACATTTAATTTTCAAATTGTATTGCATACATAATTTTTCTGAGAAAACTCTTAAACTAATTAAAAAAATTAAAGAATTTGCGAATTTTTTTTATTCTAATATATACATACACACATAAGTATGCAGCCACTAAGCAATTTTCTAGCATAAGAACAAGTGCGTGCGACCCAGTCGTGCATTTTATTTAAATTTTATTTGACGATGTGACCGCACATATGATCAAGTACGTGCGATCCAGTTGTGCAATTTATTTAATTATTAGATTGCAGTTAGTGATGATCTTTACAACTTTATACACGATTCGTGGTTACAAACTACAATTGGAACACTTTCATGATCTATTAAACTGCGAAAATTGTGTTTTTTAAACCGGTTTAAAAATTTTTTTTTTTTATTTTGTCAAGAAAAAGTTGATATTTTAATTATGAATTCAAAACAAAATTGAAATGAAGTGTGAATTGTATAAAGTAATAAAACATAAAATGGGAAAAGTCACATGTTAGACCTGAGAAAATTATTAATCGGTCACATGTAAATATTTTGTCTATTTTTAAAAACTTACATTTTAATGTTGAAAACATTAATAACAATTAATTACTTTTTACACCCTCCTACGAGCACTGGCTACTAAGGCAATCGGCTGAGACAATTACAAGACAACACACAAGGCATTGATAGAGGACAGAACAGAAGACAGAGAGAGACCAGAAAACAGAAAACACATAACACATGTCAACAGCAGGCAGTTGGTTTTCGGACCGTCCTTCATCTTTCCACTAACCATTCGCAACGATGCTTCATTTCGCAGATCTCACGGATTATTTATATATTATAAATATGTATTTTATTTAGCATAACTTCTTAAATGCTAGACAAAAATCTTAAAACTAGCTAAAACTATCAACTTTATTAACTTTCTGGCCCTATGCGGGCGCTCTTAATTAATCTCTATCTTAATTTTAATTGCCTTTCGGCTTGAAAATAACTTAATGTATATTAAAATTAAAATGGCTTAATTTTTTGCCCAAAAAATGTATCAGGTATCTGTATCAGTTTTCTAAATCCATCTTAAACTACTTAAAATTAACTTAAAAATAAACTTAAAATAAGCTTTAAAATACTTAAAATAGACCTAAAATACTTTAAATCTAGAACAGCCACAGCAAACTTTTTTTTTAATTATATATATTTTTTTTGCCCTACCTAACTTAAAGATACCTAAGAAATATGTAGGTCAGCCATAGGCGATATTTCGTTTATGTCGACTTGAAAATATCGGGTTCTAACTAAGCCACCAAAATTGGTGGACCTGATCAAGGACTTCCTTCTGATCCCGGTCGGGCAGGCCCTACTTGAACGGAGGCGCTCTGCTTCGCTCTCAGCGACTATTTCTCGGTCGTAAAGGAGCCGCCTATCGACTGTTCTGCGGCCGACGTGGGAGATAACCGGAATCGCCGATCATTCCTCAATCAGCCCCCGACTATCAAGGTATGGGAAAGCCTCGGGCGGAATAAATCCACTCGAACATGTACTTTTAAAATATTCATCTTGGGGATAGTAAGCCCCGAAGATTTGTCCATTAGTTGAAGTCATCCCCCTGGCAATGTTTCTGCTAATGAGCTTAATTAAAAAGTTATCTATCCTGTTTGTATTGGCCCCGTTGTACAGAACCTCGTTGGAATAATAGTGTTTGTAGTCAGACTCTGGTGTTTTCTAGAGACCGAGACAAGTGCGAAGACACTGTCTCTCAAACACCCGAAGAGATGGTGCAAAGTTGAACCACACAGGCCATTTGTAGGCAATCATCGACCTGATGGGGCCATGTAGTAAATCACTTTCAGCCTGCTATCAAGGCGACAACCGTCTTTTCAGGGCAAATGCTCCCCTTGCTCTGGACAGATCAGCCTCTATATGTCGATTGAAATATAGGTCCTGATCCAACCAGATACCAAGGTACTTTACTACATCCTCCACTCGCCAGTGGATGTCCATATAGACCAGCGATCCCTAGCTTACGCCAGTTCTTTCTCGTATACCTAGAGGCCCAGCCAAAGGGGTTCTAAACAGGATAGTTTCGCGTTTCTGGAAGTTAATTTTTAGCTTCCAATCGTTACAGTATTGTTGAACTTTATCGAAATCACGTCGCAACTAAATCTTCGGTATATGCAATTGCGTGAGGTAGACTGCCAATTAGATCGCTGGTGTAAATAATAAAGAGAATTGGCGAGTTCACCGCTCCCTGTTGCAGACCGTTTTAATATCAAAAGTTGTGGTAGATGTTATATTGCCATGCCACTCTTGACAACAAACTTTCTACCCTTAAGCATGTCATGTTTTATGTTACTTATGCCCTATCTGGTTAGCTTCAGATAAAGACCCTCTAGCCATACGGTGTCGAAAGCCTTCTCCAAATCAACCAGACAGGCACCCGAGCATTGATTCTTAGCATTGTTCCATTGGACAGCAAGTACTAGCTTATGGCATGAATTTTGTCACGTACCGCCTTAAAGCCGAACTGGGTGTCTGGAATTATATTTTGTCCTCGGCCCATTGGGACAGAGCTCTATTGATTTTTTTTTATAATTAACGCGCGCTCAAGGGACTTTTTTTCCCTTTTAATGAAAAGCACACTGCTCGGGCATTAGAATGATAGGTAGAGGAAAGATAGGAGGTGTCGATTCGAGTGAAGATTTTTTATAAAAGAAATGATAAAATAAGCACATTGCGTCGGTGTTCGAGAGGGGCAATTGTTTCAGTGGCAGTTCTATTTCATATCAATCTAAACGCTCGATTTTGTATTCTATCAATCAGGTGAATCGATGTTTGCGAAGAACCTGCCCATAGGTGGGAGTTATAGTCGAGTTTAGGGCGAACTGTAGCTAGATCAGAAGGGAAAAAATACTTCTTACATAGATACAGAAAACCTAAGCACTTAGAAGCGTTTTTAGCTATCTCAAATATATGGTCGTTCCAACGAAGGTTGTCGTTAACACACATACCGAGTACTGGGAGCTTTTCGGTTTCTTCGATGTAAGTGTCATTCATGGACAATGGCATTGGGGGTATGTTTAGCTTTAACGACAGAAGACAGCATTGAGTTTTCGAAGCATTAAACTGCACGCGATTCCTATTACCCATTTTAACAATGCTGTATAAATCGGAGTTTAATGAGTTTGACATACGGTACCGTTGCAATTGTACTTCCGAAGGCGAAAGATGTGAATTATCGAACGAATATGAAAAGCTGAAAGTAGAGTCGTCAGCAAAACAGTTAAGTGAATTAGAAGTAACAGACAGAAGATCATTTATAAAAATGAGGAAAAGAGTCGAAGCCAGAACAGAGCCCTGGGGCACACCAGCATTTATTTTGTGGGAATTAGACTTGAATCCGTAAAATACAACTTGTATTGAACGATCCAGAAGATAGCTTCTAATCCAACGAACAAGAATATTATCGATCCCAAAAGCACGCATTTTCGATAAGAGAGCTTCATGCCAAACTCTATCAAATGCCTTGGAGATATCAAGAGCAATAATTTTACTTTCACCAAAGCGATGTAAAGATTTGTTCCACTGTTCGGTGAGATATGCCATCAGATCACCAGTGGAATGGTTGCTGCGGAAGCCATACTGACGGTCATTGAGAAGCTTTCGATCTTCGAGATATTCCTTTAGCTGACGATTAATCATCTTTTCCATGTCCTTTGAAAAAAGGAATGTTAGTACTATGGGTCGGTAGGAAGAGGGGGAGGAGGGTCACCTTTCTTAGGGACAGGCTGGACAAATGCTGTTTTCCATCTTCTAGGAAAGATTCCAGAAAAGTAGGAGTGATGGAAAAGCTTACGCAGTGGCTTTGCCAGTGACAAAGAACACCTCTTCAGAAGAATCGAAAAATTCCTGCTACTGTACGATTGCGGAAAAAAATCAGTCCCATGGACAAATTTATATTCTCAAGAACAGGAGGGGCAACGTTGCTGTGAGGCAGCGTGGAGCTGGCAGCGAAATGGGCGGCGAGCAAGTTTGCCTTATCTGAAGAGTAAACAATTGGTTTGTTTCTGTCGATTAGCGTTGGAACCGAAGATGTTGAAGAGTTTTTAATATTTTTTTACCAAAAAATGACACTGCTGAATTGTTTGCCGTAATTTTTGGTTATGCAAAAATTTGGTTCTTTCAATAATGGAGTTGCTTGAGTTCCTTGCTTGTTTGTGCTTTTTCCGATTTGTCACTGTAAGGTTGGCTTTGTAAGATCGGAAACATAGTTTGCACTGAATTTGTACCCATTCGAATGGAAAGCAAAATTTAAAACAAAAATCCATTTCATTAAGGACGTTTGTATATATCGATATCCAGGAAGAAGTAAGTTTGTGTCTCAATTTCAAAGATGTACATAAGTGTATATTTTTTCAAAACGCCATAGTAAACAAACATTGAAAATCCTAAAGATTTCGAATTAAAAGTCTGGTCAATGACGTACGTACATAGGTATATATAAATATACGTAATGTAAGAACCAGCTCTCGTCCATATAAAAAAAATGTAAACAATGAAAATGTTGGATCGTGTATAAATCCCAACAAAAAATTATACGCCTCAGCTAAGCGAAACAAGATACTAAATTATTTCACATTGCACATGCGCAGTAAACTAAGCACAAAGAATAACACTAAAAACCATGCTCTTAAATCATCTCTCTCAACTTACCCAGTTAGTTGCATCACGAGCCGCTTGGAGCGCCACGGTCCACACGTCGTCATGATAGTACAATAGCAGTTTATATACTATGATTTAGAGTTATAGTTACGAATCAACCAGGAAAATGGCCAGACGAAAAATGACACCTTGAGAGTACTATAGAGAATGTATATACAATGATTTACGTTAGGAATTTGATCTGACAAATGTAGAAACTATCTTTTGCTTCCAATAATTCCAACATAAAGATACCATATTTAGAACGATTTTTCTCATACAATCCCACAAATTTATTTTATTACTTTTTTAGCTGTTTCAGTTACGAATAAGATTACAACATTTGCCAAAGGGCTGTTCATGAAACGAGCATCGTAAACTTAACGATTTTACCACGTCGTAAAGTTAACGACGTGCAAATATATCCTTAAATAAGTTTTTCATATCGCATTGATTTAGCTTTTTAAGATAAAATACACAAAATAAAAGATAATAGTAGAAAAAAAACATGAACATTTGACCAATTTATGTTTAATATTGTAGGCTTTTCAGTGTGGATGGTCACGCTTTTATTGATCTTTTACAAAAAGTATCCAAACCCGCACCAGAAGTTGGACAAAAAATTCTTTGCCGTCATCCATTTCAGGAATCAAAGCGTGATTATGTTAGACACGTATCTCAACATAAAATATATGCAACGAATTCGAACGCGCCTCCTAATATCCGTTATTCGATCCGAAGCATAAGCGCGATGACCCAGCGAGTATGCATGGGAAGTTCAAGGCTACCCATTCTGTGGGAACTGCAATTCTGCAGTTTAGTATTAAGAAAAATAATTTTTTGGCAACTGCAATTCTGCAGTTTAGTTTTAGGTGAAGTAATATCTAACAGAAAAATGTTTGCTCACTCTTGGTTATACGCTCAAACTTGTAAGACTTAAAATACTACGCTCAAACCTGTTAAAACTTGAAATAAATACATGTATCAGTTTTTATAACGTTAATACTTGGTGTTTTAACTTGGTGTTCTTTAAATTTAATTTTTTTACGGAACATGGACTCAAGATCCGTAATTAGCTTAATGCATCCAATTTTTTCAAACAAATAATACCCTATCGGAAATAAATCAGACAAAAGGATTTCCTATTGCAATTGTTTTGTTAGTGGCCCAATACGAAAATCCTAAGTTTTCCCCTTCGCTTAAGCTGTGCTAAAGGGTGGGTGGGTGTAAAATTTTGCATCCCTAAATGAAAAGAACAAATACTACAATTTAACGATGAAAGAAGTTTCATTGAAAAGATCAAACCTCGATTTTAAGATCAAAGACCCTATTATGACTCGCGAGTCGAACGTTCGACTCATATCACAATACATCTTTTAATAAGAATGAATTTTTTGAAATTTTTTCTATAACGGTACCTCTCATAGAACCGCTTTTTTCAAATGCGGTTTTATCGTTAACCATTATCCCGATTTCAATAAAATTTTGCACACAGGAAGTCATTTATAATTCTATTAACTTTGTATTTAAAAATTTTCAAAAACTTTTTTATTTTTTTAAATTCTCTAAAAAAAAAATTGGTTTTCGAATTTTTTTAAATAATTTTCCTAGATGAAAACTACAGATTTTCTTATAATGACATACTACGAAAAAGTTATAAATATTTTTTCAAAAAGTTTTTCAAAAAAAAACCACTTTAAAAAAAACTAGTCGAACGATTTTCATTATTTTTTTTCCTCGATAGACATTTAATTTTCAAATTTTATTGCATACATAATTTTTCGGAGAAAACTCTTAAGCTAATTAAAAAAATTAAAGAATTTGCGAATTTTTTTTATTCTAATATATACATACACACATATGCCACTAAGCAATTTTCTAGCATAAGAACAAGTTCGTGCGACCCAGTCGTGCATTTTATTTAAATTTTATTCGACGATTTGACCGCACATATGATCAAGTACGTACGATCCAGTTGTGCAACTTATTTAATTATTAGATTGCAGTTAGTGATGATCTTTACAACTTTATACACGATTCGTTGGTTACAAACTACAATTGGTACACTTTCATGATCTATATAAAAGTTGACTGCGAAAATTGTGTTTTTTAAACCAGTTTAAACATTTTTTTTTAATTTTGTCAAGAAAAAGTTGATATTTTAATTATGAATTCAAAACAAAATTGAAATGAAGTGTGAATTGTATAAGTTAATGAAACATAAAATGGGAAGAGTCACATGTTAGACCTGAGAAAATTATTAATCGGTCACATGTAAATATTTTGTCTATTTTTAAAAACTTACATTTTAATGTTGAAAACATTAATAACAATTAATTACTTTTTACACCCTCCTACGAGCACTGGCTACTAAGGCCATCGGCTGAGACAATTACAAGACACTGTTTTTTCAAACACCCGAAGAGATGGTGCAAAGTTGAACCACACAGGCCATTTGTAGGCAATCATCGACCTGATGGGGCCATGTAGTAAATCACTTTCAGCCTGCTATTAAGGCAGCTGCTATAAAACAACCGTCTTTTTAGGGCAAATGCTCCCCTTGCTCTGGACAGATCAACCTCTATATGTGGATTGAAATATAGGTCCTGATCCAACCAGATACCAAGGTACTTTACTACATCCTCCACTCGCCAGTGGATGTCCATGTGGACCAGCGATCACTAGCTTACGCCAGTTCTTTCTCGTATACCTAGAGGCCCCAGCCAAAGGGGTTCTAAACAGGATAGTTTCGCGTTTCTGGAAGTTAATTTTTAGCTTCCAATCGTTACAGTATTGTTGAACTTTATCAAAATCACGTCGCAACTAAATCGTCGGCATATGCAATTGCTTGAGGTAGACTGCCAATGAGATCGCTGGTGTAAATACTAAAGAGAATTGGCGAGTTCACCGCTCCCTGTTGCAGACCATTTTAATATCAAACGTTGTGGTAGATGTTATATTGCCATGCCACTCTTGACAACAAATTTTCTACCGTTAAGCATGTCATGTTTTTATGTTACTTATGCCCTATCTGGTTAGCTTCAGATAAAAACCCTCTAGCCATCCAAAATCAACCAAACAGGCACCCGAGGATTGATTCTTAGCATTGTTCCATTGGACAGCAGGTACTAGCTTAGACGGCATGTACCGCCTTAAAGCCGAACTGGGTGTCTGGAATTATATTTTTGTCCTCGGCCCATTGGGACAGAGCTCTATTGATTTTTTTTTATAATTAACGCGCGCTCAAGGGACTTTTTTTCCCTTTTTATGAAAAGCACACTGCTCGGGCATTAGAATGATAGGTAGAGGAAAGATAGGAGGTGTCGATTCGAGTGAAGGTTTTTATAAAAGAAATGATAAAATAAGCACATTGCGTCGGTGTTCGAGAGGGGCAATTGTTTCAGTGGCAGTTCTATTTCATATCAATCTAAACGCTCGATTTTGTATTCTATCAATCAGGTGAATCGATGTTTGCGAAGAACCTGCCCATAGGTGGAAGTTATAGTCGAGTTTAGGGCGAATAAAAGCGTTATAAACTGTAGCCAGATCAGAAGGGAAAAAATACTTCTTACATAGATACAGAAAACCTAAGCACTTAGAAGCGTTTTTAGCGATCTCAAATATATGGTCGTTCCAACGAAGGTTGTCGTTAACACACATACCGAGTACTGAGAGCTTTTCGGTTTCTTCGATGTAAGTGTCATTCATGGACAATGGCATTGGGGGTATGTTTAGCTTTAACGACAGAAGACAGCATTGAGTTTTCGAAGCATTATACTGCACGCGATTCCTTTTACCCCTTTTAACAATGCTGTATAAATCGGAGTTTAATGAGTTTGACATACGGTACCGTTGCAATTGTACTTTCGAAGGCGAAGGATGTGAATTATCGAACGAATATGAAAAGCTGAAAGTAGAGTAGTCAGAAAAACAGTTAAGTGAATTAGAAGTAACAGACAGAAGATCATTTATAAAAATGAGGAAAAGAGTCGGAGACAGAACAGAGCCCTGGGGCACACCAGCATTTATTTTGTGAGAATTAGACTTGAATCCGTAAAATACAACTTGTATTTAACGATCCAGAAGATAGCTTCTAATCCAACGAATAAGAGTATTATCGATCCCAAAAGCACGCATTTTCGATAAGAGAGCTTCATGCCAAACTCTATCAAATGCCTTGGAGATATCAAGAGCAATAATTTAACTTTCACCCAAGCGATGTAAAGATCTGTTCCACTGTTCGGTGAGATATGCCATCAGATCACCAGTGGAACGGAAGCCATACTGACGGTCATTGAGAAGCTTTCGATCTTCGAGATATTCCTTAAGCTGACGATTAATCATCGTTTCCATGTCAGTTGTTAGTACTAAGGGTCGGTAGGAAGAGGGGGCGGATGGGTCACCTTTCTTAGGGACAGGCTGGACAAATGCTGTTTTCCATCTTCTAGGAAAGATTCCAGAAAAGTAGGAGTGATGGAAAAGCTTACGCATTGGTTTTGCCAGTGACAAAGAACACCTCTTCAGAAGAATCGAAAAATTCCTGCTACTGTACGAGTGCGGAAAAAAATCAGTCCCATGGACAAATTTATATTCTCAAGAACAGGAGGGGCAACGTTGCTGTGAGGCAGCGTGGAGCTGGCAGCGAAATGGGCGGCGAGCAAGTTTGCCTTATCTGAAGAGTAAACAATTGGTTTGTTACTGTCGATGAGCGTTGGAACCGAAGATGTTGAAGAGTTTTTAATATTTTTTTACCAAAAAATGACACTGCTGAATTGTTTGCCGTAATTTTTGGTTATGCAAAAATTTGGTTCTTTCAATAATGGAGTTGCTTGAGTTCCTTGCTTGTTTGTGCTTTTTCCGATTTGTCACTGTAAGGTTGGCTTTGTAAGATCGGAAACATAGTTTGCACTGAATTTGTACCTATTCGAATGGAAAGCAAAATTTAAAACAAAAATCCATTTCATTAAGGACGTTTGTATATATCGATATCCAGGAAGAAGTAAGTTTGTGTCTCAATTTCAAAAATGTACAAGAGTGTATATTTTTTCAAAACGCCAACCTTCATAATAGTAAACAAACATTGAAAATCCTAAAGATTTCCAATTAAAAGTCTGGTCAATGACGTACGTACATATGTATATATAAATATACGTAATGTAAGAACAAGCTCTCGTCCATATAAAAAAAATGTAAACAATGAAAATGTTGGATCGTGTATAAATCCCAACAAAAAAATTTTTCGCCTCAGCTAAGCGAAACAAGATACTAAATTATTTCACATTGCACATGCGCAGTAAACTAAGCACAAAGAATAACACTAAGAACCATGCTCTTAATTCATCTCTCTCAACTTACCCAGTTAGTTGCATCACGAGCCGCTTGGAGCGCCACGGTCCACACGTCGTCATGATAGTACAATAGCAGTTTATATACTATGATATAGAGTTATAGTTACGAATCAACCAGGAAAATGGCCAGAAGAAAAATGACACCTTGAGAGTACTATAGAGAATGTATATACAATGATTTACGTTAGGAATTTGATCTGACAAATGTAGAAACTATCTTTTGCTTCCAATAATTCCAACATAAAGATACCATATTTAGAACGATTTTTCTCATACAATCCCACAAATTTATTTTATTACTTTTTAAGGTATAACGTGTTTTACAAACAGCTGTTTCAGTTACGAATAAGATTACAACATTTGCCAAAGGGCTGTTCATGAAACGAGCATCGTAAACTTAACGATTTTACCACGTCGTAAAGTTAACGACGTGCAAATATATCCTTAAATAAGTTTTTCATATCGCATTGATTTAGCTTTTTAAGATAAAATACACAAAATAAAAGATAATAGTAGAAAAAAAACATGAACATTTGACCAATTTATGTTTAATATTGTAGGCTTTTCCACACTGGTCACGCTTTTATTGATCTTTTACAAAAAGTATCCGAACCCGCACCAGAAGTTGGACAAAAAATTCTTTGCCGTCATCCATTTCAGGAATCAAAGCGTGCTTATGTTAGACACGTATCTCACATAAAATACATGCAACGAATTCACACGCGCCTCCTGATATCGGTTATTCGATCCGAAGCATAAGCGCGATGACCCAGCGAGTATGCATGGGAAGTTCAAGGCTACCCATTCTGTGGGAACTGCAATTCTGCAGTTTAGTATTAAGAAAAATATTTTTTTGGGAACTGCAATTCTGCAGTTTAGTTTAAGGTGAAGTAATATCTAACAGAAAAATGTTTGCTCACTCTTGGTTATACGCTCAAACTTGTAAGACTTAAAATACTACGCTCAAACCTGTTAAAACTTGAAATAAATACATGTATCAGTTTTTATAACGTTAATACTTGGTGTTCTTTAAATTTTTTTTTTTTACGGAACATGGACTCAAGATCCGTAATAAGCTTAATGCATCCAATTTTTTCAAACAAATAATACCCTACTACAATAAAAATCACACATATCGGAAATAAATCAGACAAAAGGATTTCCTATTGAAATTGTTTTGTTAGTGGCCCAATACGAAAATCCTAAGTTTTCCCCTTCGGTGAAGCTGCGCTAAAGGGTGGGTGGGTGTAAAATTTTGCATCCCTAAATGAAAAGAACAAATACTACAATTTAACGATGAAAGAAGTTTCATTGAAAAGATCAAACCTCGATTTTAAGATCAAAGACCCTATTATGACTCGCGAGTCGAACGTTCGACTCATATCACAATACATCTTTTAATAAGAATGAATTTTTTGAAATTTTTTCTATAACGGTACCTCTCATAGAACCGCTTTTTTCAAATGCGGTTTTATCGCTAACCATTATCCCGATTTCAATAAAATTTTGCACACAGGAAGTCATTTATAATTCTATTAACTTTGTATTTCAAAATTTTCAAAAACTTTTTTGTTTTTTTAAATTCTCAAAAAAAATTGGTTTTCGAATTTTTTTAAATAATTTTCCTAGATGAAAACTACAGATTTTCTTATAATGGCATACTACGAAAAAATTATAAATATTTTTTCAAAAAGTTTTTCAAAAAAAACCACTTTAAAAAAAAACTAGTCGAACGATTTTCATTATTTTTTTCCCTCGATAGATTTTATTGCATACATAGTTTTTCTGAGAAAACTCTTAAACTAATTAAAAAAATTAAAGAATTTGCGAATTTTTTTTTATTCTAATATATACATACACACATAAGTATGCAGCCACTAAGCAATTTTCTAGCATAAGAACAAGTGCGTGCGACCCAGTCGTGCATTTTATTTAAATTTTATTCGACGATGTGACCGCACATGTGATCAAGTACGTGCGATCCAGTTGTGCAATTTATTTAATTATTAAATTGCAGTTAGTGATGATCTTTACAACTTTATACACGATTCGTGGTTACAAACTACAATTGGTACACTTTCATGATCTATATAAAAGTTGACTGCGAAAATTGTGTTTTTTAAACCAGTTTAAACATTTTTTATTTAGTTTTGTCAAGAAAAAGTTGATATTTTAATTATGAATTCAAAACAAAATTGAAATGAAGTGTGAATTGTATAAGGTAATGAAACATAAAATGGGAAGAGTCACATGTTAGACCTGAGAAAATTATTAATCGGTCACATGTAAATATTTTGTCTATTTTTAAAAACTTACATTTTAATGTTGAAAACATTAATAACAATTAATTACTTTTTACACCCTCCTACGAGCACTGGCTACTAAGGCCATCGGCTGAGACAATTACAAGACAACACCCAAGGCATTGATAGAAGACAGAACAGAAGACAAAGAGAGACCAGAAAACAGAAAACACATAACACATGTCAACAGCAGGCAGTTGGTTTTCGGACGGTCCTTCATCTTTCCACTAACTATTCGCAACGATGCTTCATTTCGCAGATCTCACGGAAAGCAATTTTTTTTATTATATTTTATTTAGCATAACTTCTTAAATGCTAGACAAAAATCTTAAAACTAGCTAAAACTATCAACTTTATTAACTTTCTGGCCCTATGCGGGCGCTCTTAATTAATCTCTATCTTAATTTTAATTGCCTTTCGGCTTGAAAATAACTTAATGTATATTAAAATTAAAATAGCTTAATTTTTTCCCCAAAAAATTAATCAGGTATCTATATCAGTTTTCTTAATCCATCTTAAACTACTTAAAATTAACTTAAAAATAAACTTAAAATAAGCTTAAAAATACTTAAAATAGACCTAAAATACTTAAATCTAGAACAGCCACAGCAAACTTTTTTTTTAATTTTATATATTTTTTTTTATTTGTTTTTGGTGCCGCCGCAACTGCCCTACCTAACTTAAAGATACCTAAGAAATATGTAGGTCAGCCATAAGCGATATTTCGTTTATGTCGACTTGAAAATATCGGGTTCTAACTAAGCCACCAAAATTGGTGGACCTGATCAAGCACTTCCTTCTGATCCCAGTCGGGCAGGCCCTACTTGAACGGAGGCGCTCTGCTTCGCTCTCAGCGACTATTTCTCGGTCGTAAAGGAGCCGCCTATCGACTGTTCTGCGGCCAACGTGAGAGATAACCGGAATCGCCGATCATTCCTCAATCAGCCCCCGATTATCAAGGTATGGGAAAGCCTCGGGCGGAATAAAACCACTCGAACATGTACTTTTAAAATATTCATCTTGGGGATAGTAAGCCCCGAAGATTTGTCCATTAGTTGAAGTCATCCCCCTTGCAATGTTTCCGCTAATGAGCTTAATTAAAAAGTTATCTATCCTGTTTGTATTGGCCCCGTTGTACAGAACCTCGTTGGAATAATAGTGTTTGTTCTTAGACTCTGGTGTTTTCTAGAGACCGAGACAAGTGCGAAGACACTGTCTCTCAAACACCCGAAGAGATGGTGCAAAGTTGAACCACACAGGCCATTTGTAGGCAATCATCGACCTGATGGGGCCATGTAAATCACTTTCAGCCTGCTATTAAGGCGGCTGCTATAAAACAACCGTCTTTTCAGGGCAAATGCTCCCCTTGCTCTGGACAGATCAGCCTCTATATGTCGATTGAAATATAGGTCCTGATCTAACCAGATACCAAGGTACTTTACTACATCCTCCACTCGCCAGTGGATGTCCATGTGGACCAGCGATCACTAGCTTACGCCAGTTCTTTCTCGTATACCTAGAGGCCTAGCCAAAGGGGTTCTAAACAGGATAGTTTCGCGTTTCTGGAAGTTAATTTTTAGCTTCCAATCGTTACAGTATTGTTGAACTTTATCGAAATCACGTCGCAACTAAATCGTCGGCATATGCAATTGCGTGAGGTAGACTGCCAATTAGATCGCTGGTGTAAATACTAAAGAGAATTGGCGAGTTCACCGCTCCCTGTTGCAGACCGTTTTAATATCAAACGTTGTGGTAGATGTTATATTGCCATGCCACTCTTGACAACAAACTTTCTACCGTTAAGCATGTCATGTTTTTATGTTACTTATGCCCTATCTGGTTAGCTTCAGATAAAGACCCTCTAGCCATACGGTGTCGAAAGCCTTCTCGAAATCAACCAGACAGGCACCCGAGCATTGATTCTTAGCATTGTTCCATTGGACAGCAGGTACTAGCTTACACGGCATGTACCGCCTTAAAGCCGAACTGGGTGTCTGGAATTATATTTTGTCCTCGGCCCATTGGGACAGAGCTCTATTGATTTTTTTTATAATTAACGCACGCACAAGGGACTTTTTGTTTCCCTTTTAATGAAAAGCACACTGCTCGGGCATTAGAATGATAGGTAGAGGAAAGATAGGAGGTGTCGATTCGAGTGAAGATTTTTTATAAAAGAAATGATAAAATAAGCACATTGCGTCGGTGTTCGAGAGGGGCAATTGTTTCAGTGGCAGTTCTATTTCATATCAATCTAAACGCTCGATTTTGTATTCCTTCAATCAGGTGAATCGATGTTTGCGAAGAACCTGCCCATAGGTGGGAGTTATAGTCGAGTTTAGGGCGAATAAATGCGTTATAAACTGTAGCCAGATCAGAAGGGAAAAAATACTTCTTACATAGATACAGAAAACCTAAGCACTTAGAAGCGTTTTTAGCGATCTCAAATATATGGTCGTTCCAACGAAGGTTGTCGTTAACACACATACCGAGTACTGAGAGCTTTTCGGTTTCTTCGATGTAAGTGTCATTCATGTAGAATGGCATTGGGGGTATGTTTAGCTTTAACGACAGAAGACAGCATTGAGTTTTCGAAGCATTAAACTGCACGCGATTCCTATTACCCCTTTTAACAATGCTGTATAAATCGGAGTTTAATGAGTTTGACATACGGTACCGTTGCAATTGTACTTCCGAAGGCGAAGGATGTGAATTATCGAACGAATATGAAAAGCTGAAAGTAGAGTCGTCAGCAAAACAGTTAAGTGAATTAGAAGTAACAGACAGAAGATCATTTATAAAAATGAGGAAAAGAGTCGGAAACAGAACAGAGCCCTGGGGCACACCAGCATTTATTTTGTGGGAATTAGACTTGAATCCGTAAAATACAACTTGTATTTAACGATCCAGAAGATAGCTTCTAATCCAACGAACAAGAATATTATCGATCCCAAAAGCACGCATTTTCGATAAGAGAGCTTCATGCCAAGCTCTATCAAATGCCTTGGAGATATCAAGAGCAATAATTTTACTTTCACCAAAGTGATGTAAAGATTTGTTCCACTGTTCGGTGAGATATGCCATCAGATCACCAGTGGAACGGTTCCGGAAGCCATACTGACGGTCATTGAGAAGCTTTCGATCTTCGAGATATTCCTTAAGCTGACGATTAATCATCTTTTCCATGTCCTTTGAAAGAAGGGATGTTAGAACTATGGGTCGGTAGGAAGAGGGGGCGGATGGGTCACCTTTCTTAGGGACACGCTGGACAAATGCTGTTTTCCATCTTCTAGGAAAGATTCCAGAAAAGTAGGAGTGATGGAAAAGCAGTGGCTTTGCCAGTGACAAAGAACACCTCTTCAGAAGAATCGAAAAATTCCTGCTACTGTACGATTGCGGAAAAAAATCAGTCCCATGGACAAATTTATATTCTCAAGAACAGGAGGGGCAACGTTGCTGTGAGGCAGCGTGGAGCTGGCAGCGAAATGGGCGGCGAGCAAGTTTGCCTTATCTGAAGAGTAAACAATTGGTTTGTTACTGTCGATGAGCGTTGGAACCGAAGATGTTGAAGAGTTTTTAATATTTTTTTACCAAAAAATGACACTGCAGAATTTTTTGCCGTAATTTTTGGTTATGCAAAAATTTGGTTCTTTCAGTAATGGAGTTGCTTGAGTTCCTTGCTTGTTTGTGCTTTTTCCGATTTGTCACTGTAAGGTTGGCTTTGTAAGATCGGAAACATAGTTTGCACTGAATTTGTACCTATTCGAATGGAAAGCAAAATTTAAAACAAAAATCCATTTCATTAAGGACGTTTGTATATATCGATATCCAGGAAGAAGTAAAGTCTAAATTTCAAGAATGTACATAAGTGTATATTTTTTCAAAACGCCAACCTTCATAATAGTAAACAAACATTGAAAATCTTAAAGATTTCGAATCAAAAGTTTGGTCAATGACGTACGTACATATGTATATATAAATATACGTAATGTAAGAACCAGCTCTCGTCCATATAAAAAAAATGTAAACAATGAAAATGTTGGATCGTGTATAAATCCCAACAAAAAATTATTCGCCTCAGCTAAGCGAAACAAGGTACTAAATTATTTCACATTGCACATGCGCAGTAAACTAAGCACAAAGAATAACACTAAAAACCATGCTCTTAATTCATCCCTCTGAACTTACCCAGTTAGTTGCATCACGAGCCGCTTGGAGCGCAACTGTCCACACGTCGTCATGATAGTACAATAGCAGTTTATATACTATGATTTAGAGTTATAGTTACGAATCAACCAGGAAAATGGCCAGACGAAAAATGACACCTTGAGAGTACTATAGAGAATGTATATACAATGATTTACGTTAGGAATTTGATCTGACAAATGTAGAAACTATCTTTTGCTTCCAATAATTCCAACATAAAGATACCATATTTAGAACGATTTTTCTCATACAATCCCACAAATTTATTCTATTACTTTTTAAGGTATAACGTGTTTTACAAACAGCTGTTTCAGTAACGAATAAGATTACAATATTTGCCAAAGGGCTGTTCATGAAACGAGCATCGTAAACTTAACGATTTTACCACGTCGTAAAGTTAACGACGTGCAAATATATCCTTAAATAAGTTTTTCATATCGCATTGATTTAGCTTTTTAAGATAAAATACACAAAATAAAAGATAATAGTAGAAAAAAAACATGAACATTTGACTAATTTCTGTTTAATATTGTAGGCTTTTCAGTGTGGATGGTCACGCTTTTATTGATCTCTTACAAAAAGTATCCGAACCCGCACCAGAAGTTGGACAAACAATTCTTTGCCGTCATCCATTTCAGGAATCAAAGCGTGATTATGTTAGACACGTATCTCAACATAAAATATATGCAACGAATTCACACGCGCCTCCTAATATCCTTTATTCGATCCGAAGCATAAGCGCGATGACCCAGCGAGTATGCATGGGAAGTTCAAGGCTACCCATTCTGTGGGAACTGCAATTCTGCAGTTTAGTATTAAGAAAAATAATTTTTTGGGAACTGCAATTCTGCAGTTTAGTTTTCGGTGAAGTAATATCTAACAGAAAAATGTTTGCTCACTCTTGGTTATACGCTCAAACTTGTAAGACTTAAAATACTACGCTCAAACCTGTTAAAACTTGAAATAAATACATGTATCAGTTTTTATAACGTTAATACTTGGTGTTTTAACTTGGTGTTCTTTAAATTTAATTTTTTTACGGAACATGGACTCAGGATCCGTAATTAGCTTAAGGCATCCAATTTTTTCAAACAAATAATACCCTACTACAATAAAAATCACACATATCGGAAATAAATCAGACAAAAGGATTTCCTATTGCAATTGTTTTGTTAGTGGCCCAATACGAAAATCCTCAGTTTTCCCCTTCGCTGAAGCTGTGCTAAAGGGTGGGTGGGTGTAAAATTTTGCATCCCTAAATGAAAAGAACAAATACTACAATTTAACGATGAAAGAAGTTTCATTGAAAAGATCAAACCTCGATTTTAAGATCAAAGACCCTATTATGACTCGCGAGTCGAACGTTCGACTCATATCACAATACATCTTTTAATAAGAATGAATTTTTTGAAATTTTTTCTATAACGGTACCTCTCAAAGAACCGCTTTTTTCAAATGCGGTTTTATCGTTAACCATTATCCCGATTTCAATAAAATTTTGCACACAGGAAGTCATTTATAATTCTATTAACTTTGTTTTTCAAAATTTTCAAAAACTTTTTGTTTTCGATTTTTTTAAATTTTCTAAAAAAATTGGTTTTCGAATTCAAAAAAACTAGTCGAACGATTTTCATTATTTTTTTTTCCTCGATAGACATTTAATTTTCAAATTTTATTGCATACATAGTTTTTCTGAGAAAACTCTTAAACTAATTAAAAAAATGAAAGAATTTTCGAATTTTTTTTATTCTAATATATACATACACACATATGCAGCCACTAAGCAATTTTCTAGCATAAGAACAAGTTCGTGCGACCCAGTCGTGCATTTTATTTAAATTTTATTCGACGATGTGACCGCACATATGATCAAGTACGTGCGATCCAGTTGTGCAATTTATTTAATTATTAGATTGCAGTTAGTGATGATCTTTACACGATTCGTGGTTACAAACTACAATTGGTACACTTTCATGATCTATATAAAAGTTACTGCGAAAATTGTGTTTTTTAAACCGGTTTAAAAAAAATTTTTTTGTGTAATTTTGTCAAGAAAAAGTTGATATTTTAATGATGAATTCAAAACAAAATTGAAATGAAGTGTGAATTGTATAAGGTAATGAAACATGAAATGGGAAAAGTTGTGAAGGGATCGCACCAGTGATCATTTCTTGTCTCGAGTTTCGATAATTGAAACCTCACAGCACACGCCTAGCGCCATATCTTCCAATGTCATACTTGCCTTGCTACGTAATAGCAATCTGAACCATTTCACTTGTATCCATAAAAATACGTCGCCCATTCATTCAGTAAGATAAGCATTCATAAAATATTCTTGAAGTGCATTGCCATCGACCGAATGCAAGCGACAAACAACAAACGAAATTATTAAGGGCTCATGTTACTACTAAGATATTTTGAATCTACTGCATGGCCCTAGTTGTTAAAACTATATGAGATACATTTGAATGTTTAGGCAATAAATTATGCTGATATGGCGATATGATAGAGCAAGGTGCGAAGTGATTGGAGTTCAATTATTGAAGGCCATGGCAATTGAATAATTAAAACGAGAATTGAATGAAAATTCAAACCAACCAATTTGTATAAAAGAGGGATGAAAATCCAGAATAAAGGTTGTCTGTCTTCAATCGCCAACCAGTGTGTTTTACTATTTCCAAGAGCAACTCGCTCGATTTGTAGATCCACTTGTAAAAAATATTAAAAACTCTTCAACATCTTCGGTTCCAACGCTCATCGACAGTAACAAACCAATTGTTTACTCTTCAGAGAAGGCAAACTTGCTCGCCGCCCATTTCGCTGCCAGCTCCACGCTGCCTCAAAGCAACGTTCCCCTCCTGTACTTGAGAATGTAAATTTTTCCATGGGACAATTTTTTTTCCGCACTCGTACAGTAGCAAGAGTTCTCAAAGATCTTGATTTAAACAAATCTGCTGGCCCGGATGGTATACCCCAAATTGTTCTGAAGAGGTGTTCTTCCACACTGGCAAAGCCACTGCGTAAGCTTTTCCATCGCTCCTACTCTTCTGGAATCTTTCCTAGAAGATGGAAAACAGCATTTGTCCAGCCTGTCCCTAAGAAAGGTGACCCATTCTCCCCCTCCTCCTACCGACCCATAGCACTGACATCCCTTCTTTCTAAGGTCATGGAAACACTGATTAACCGTCAGCTTAAGGAATATCTCGAAGATCGTAAGCTTCTCCATGATCGTCAGTATGGCTTCCGCAGCAACCGTTCCACTGGTGATCTGATGGCATATCTCACCGAACAGTGGAACAAATCTTTACATCGCTTTGGTGAAAGTAAGATTATTGCTCTTGATATCTCCAAGGCATTTGATAGAGTTTGGCATGAAGCTCTCTTATCGAAAATGCGTGCTTTTGGGATCGATAATACTCTTGTTCGTTGGATTAGAAGCTATCTCCTGGACCGTTCAATACAAGTTGTATTGGACGGATTCAAGTCTGATTCCCATAAAATAAATGCTGGTGTGCCCCAGGGCTCTGTTCTATCTCCGACTCTTTTCCTCATTTTTATAAACGATCTTCTGTCTGTTACTTCTAATCCACTAAACTGTTTTGCTGACGACTCTACCCTCAGCTTTTCATATTCGTTCAATAATTCACGTCCTTCGCCTTCGGACGTACAATTGCAACGGTGCCGTATGTCAAGCTCATTAAACTCCGATTTATACAGCATTGTCAAATGGGGTAATAGAAATCGTGTGGAGTTTAATGCTTCGAAAACTCAATGCTGTCTTCTGTCGTTAAAGCTAAACATTCCCCCAATGCCATTGTCCATGAATGGCACTTACATCGAAGAAACCGAAAAGTTCTCAGTACTCGGTATGTGTGTCAACGACGACCTCCGTTGGAACGACCATATATTTGAGATCGCTAAGAATGCTGCAAAGTGCTTAGGTTTTCTGTATCGGTGTAAGAAGTATTTTTCCCCATCTGATCTGGCTACAATTTATAAAGCGTTTATACGCCCTAAACTCGAGTATAACTCCCACCTCTGGGCAGGTGCTTCGCAAACATCGCTTCACCTGCTTGATAGAATACAAAATCGAGCGTTAAGATTGATAGGTAATAGAACTGCCGCTGAAACAATTGCCCCACTCGAACACCGACGCAATGTTTCATGTCTCTCCTTATTTTATCGTTTCTTTTACAAAAAATGTTCACTCGAAGTAGCCAGTTGCATTCCTCCCCTTAAAAGTTTCTCCCGTAATACTCGTCTCGCAAGGAATGCTCATCAGTTCACCCTTGAGCCCAATTTCGGACGTACCGTGAAATATAGGGATTCTTTTTTTTAGCCGAACGACACGAATTTGGAATAGTTTACCCGGCGGGATTTTCCCTTGCCATTTTGATCTGCAAACATTCAATACCAATGTTAATCGGCACCTCCTATCTCTCCCCTCCCTATCTTCGTAATGCCCGCGCAGTGTGTTTTACATTAAAAGTATCTCATTACAGTATCTCAAACCGACAGAATTAGTGGTGAAGAATTTAGCTTCAGTACAGCTCAAAAGCTGCCCACTCTTTCATTCGAAGAAAACACCAGGTCAGAAAGTTTAAGAGACTTCTTGAATAGTATCGAATTTTACTACGACACACTAACGACTACAGCCAAAGCAAAGGCACTGACTGAACTGGGAAATACCAGTCCCAAGGACTTCACAGAGCTTAAGAAAGGCTTGCTCAAGAAATGTGGGCCCAAGGATACAATAGAGCAAATTCAGTCACGACTAAGCCGAGCGACTCAAAGCAACCGACCTGTCAGAGAATTCATAACCGAAATAGAAACGCTAGTTAATCGGATGACTGAATTAGAAGTCGCATGCCACGGTGAAGAAACCAGAGCAACACTGACCACTGCTAACGATCGTAGAGGATTGGCATTCCTAAAGCGAGGAGTGAACGATCGACTTAAACTGGTACTAGACAGCGCACGACATACGACTTTAAAAGGCGCTTCCCAGCATTTACTAGAAATCGATCAAGGGTCAACCCAACCGGCGACCTTAAAATATTTCAGGTAATGGCAACAAAACTTTTGAGGATACCAAGCAAGAGGATCGAACTCGAGAGGTCGAGAAATAAGAGGCGACAGACATGTCAATAGTAGTTACCAACCAAGCTACCAAAATTATAACTTAAATCCAAACCATAATCACAGAATGGGTTCCCAACATATCCAAAATAATTCACGAACCCAGTACAGAGCAGGCTCCCAAAATAGCCAATTTAAAACATATAACCGCTCAGGATACCAAAACCGTCAAAATAATAATTATAGACAAGGTAACCAAATGGATTACAACCAACAGGGACATCAACCTCAAGCCAACTTACCCGTTAGAACCAATGTACCACACAACAACTGTCAAACGAATTACCAACCCCGTAATAACAGGGAAAATGGACAGCGAATAAACTACCCCAGCTTAAGGGTATTGGGAAACGAACAACCCACCGAGGGGACAGCCGACCCGTCGGAGGGAAGTCTATAGAATCCTTACCAAACGCAATATACACAGCGGGGATAGAAAACGGCATTTATCTCTATTTAATAATGACAAATCCGTACGATGCTTACGAGATACAGGTGCATATATCTGCGTAGTCAAAAGCTCTGTTATCGAGGGAAGCACTTCAATAGACAAGCTGAACATCACCACCATCATAGGTATATCTGGAGACCTAAAATCAAAAGGCACATGTATTAACACGTTGCACTTCGGACGTAACAACCTTCCTTATGAATTTCATGTTGTACCTGATTCATTTCCGATACCCGTTGACGGAATTATTGGAGCAAATTAAATTTTAACCGAATTTGGTGCAGTAATAGATCTTGAAAACCTACTCCTGAAATTGAAAATAAATTACAGGCACACAAAAGCAAGACATAAAAACAGAAGTAGACAAAATGATTGAAAACGATATAATAGAACCATCTGTCTCTGCGTGGAACTCTCCGATCCTAATTGTACCAAAGAAAAAGGATCCTATTACTGGCCTACAGAAGTTCCGCATGGTAATAGATTACCGAAGCGTCAATGAACGAATAGATATGGTAGGAGGAGCAATGTATTTTTCATGCATTGATTTAAGCCAAGGTTATTACCAAATGGAACTTGAACCAAAAAGTAGACCTGTAAGCGAACTTGGCTTCACTGAATCGTCGAATCTGACATCGATAACCAGACAACTGAAACCATAAAGTTAAAATATATTCGACCTTTTCTAATTGCTTTTTTTTGGCGCCTTCATTTTATCTTGGTACTTTGCCTTTTTCTAATTTTTTTAAGTCTGTTTTAGAACAAATTTCATGCGGAGATCAAATACACAAATTAATAAAAGTTAAGCTCAAAAACAAATAAAAAGTAAAAAATTTGGATTTAAAATATATTAAAATTGAAATCAAATACTAAACGTAAGTCTATATTGTAAATGTAAGAACTCAGGTGAAATAAAATATTCCTTTGCAGGAAAATTTAAGAGCTTTGCTAAAGCAGCTCTGTAAATTTCGGAAACGTAAATCTTTCATTTATTTGAAGTACACATATATGTTAGAATTGAATTCAACATAAACTTAAATTTTCGTTTAAGTTATGAAACTTAACCTGGCGATTTAATCACATGGTCATCGTAACATAACCTAAACACACCGGTAGTACCTGATTTATATATATCAACTCAAAAATAACCATCAGCTTTAACATTTTGAGACCAACAAAAACTAATTAGCTTCATAATCTCTCACCTAGTTTCATTTTATCACAATCGATATTTGTGCAAGGTAAGTCAACATGTCAGATATATCTAAATCTCGTAGTCGTAGACTGAGGTCGCGAATTCACAATCCTGAAGCTCAAAATTGCAAAAACTGCTCCGCCCCTGACAGTCAGGGTCCGATGGTGGAATGTGGTACTTGCGAAAGTTGGTTCCACTTTACATGCGTCGGTGTTTCGCAAGATGTAGATTGGCATTGCAGTACATGTGTTATTCAGTTACAAGAAGTCCACAATTCCAAATCTAAAAATAATTCCCAACATAATACTGGTGCTCCAAGCGCTGATCTAGAATTACCGCCGAAGGGTGCTACCTTAGAAACTCCAAAGGTTACGCGGGGCATATGCATTCGAGTTCCATCAACTAAAAGTAAAAACAGCAAATCATCACAAGGCAATTCTTCTAAGACAACATCCAGTGCTAAAATGGTCAAAATGCAATTGAAAAGACTTGAAGAAGAACGAAAGCTTCAAAAAAAACGCGATCGAGATTACATCGATAAAAAATATGCCAAACTGGAACAGCTCAACTCGGACGACGAACTAGACTCTACTAGAGTTGAGTGTGATGACAAAAATCGTGTTAAGGAATGGGTAAACAAAGCGACTTTTCCAGATGAGAGGCCTGGACGAGAAGGTAAAAATATTCCATTTGATTTCTATGACTCATGGCTAGGCAGTTTGCCACGAGACAGAGAGAAATTCATGACCCAAGGTGACGCGGAGGGTGAGGTATCGATCAATAAATCCCAAATTGCAGCTAGGCAAGTTATGTCAAAAGATCAGCTGATCTTCTCCGGCAATCCAGAAGAGTGGCCGCTCTTTATAAGTTGGTGGAAAAATTCAACACATGCTTGTGGCTTTAGTAGCTATGAGAATATGATTCGTCTTCAACGATGCCTGAGAGGAAAGGCCCTGGAAGCGGTGCGGTTTAGACTCCTCCACCCCGATCAAGTCGATCAAGTGATCTCAACGCTTACTATGTTGTTTGGAAGGCCTGAAATAATAATTAACTCTCTCTTAGGCAAAATAAGAAATTCGCCTGGGCCTAAGTACGAAAAATTAGAGACAATGGTAAACTTCTCGCTTGAAGTAGACAATATGTGTCGCACTATGGAAGTAACCGGTTTATCCACCTATCTTAACAATCCTAACCTACTCCAAGAGTTAGTTGATAAGCTGCCGGTGCAAATCAAACTGAACTGGGGTGTCTTCAAGCAAACTGTAAGTTGTGTAGATTTGTCAGTCTTTAATGATTGGCTTGCACAGTTGGCAAAAGCGGCGTCAGAAGTGACATTAACAATCCCATCCTCGTTGGAGCAAATGACGAATAGGAAAACAGAAGCCATTGTAAATATACACGAAGAAACTAAACCTCAAGATGAGAAAAGGTGCCCGGCTTGCAATCATGACTGTAAAATGCTCTCATCATGTGGACAATTCTTAAAAATGTCTCTCGAAGACAGATGGAAAATAGTTAAGCAAAATTACATCTGTCGTACCTGTCTACGTCGCCATGGAAGTCGTCGCTGTTTGTCGTCACAATTATGCGGCATTGATGGATGCACTTATCGACACAATGCACTTCTGCATAAGAACGAAGCTCAGCTGAACGTGAGGAGCAATAGCGGTATAAGTACAAGCCAAAGCCAGCCAAGTACAAGCCGTGGCATCCAAAGCAATGTATATTATAGTGGTACAACTCTTCGCCCAGATGCTTCATCTATTCTCTTTAAAATCATTCCAGTCAAATTACACTATGACATGAAATCTATTGATACCTACGCTTTCATAGACGATGGATCATCAGTTACCCTTATTGATGAAGAATTGGCATTTGCACTCAATGCCAAAGGTGACAATGATCCCTTATGTCTTAGATGGACCGCCAACACTCATAGACTTGAAGAATCGTCAATGAGAATAACTTTTGAGATATCAGCTCAAGGAACTAATCAAAAATTCTCGCTTCCAAATACACACACTGTTAGGTCCTTAGAGCTTCCGAGACAGTCCGTCGATACATGCAGCCTGATGCAGCAATATAGTCACTTGAGAGGACTTCCAATTAAATCTTATTGGAATGCAAAGCCGCAGATATTGCTAGGTCTACAACATTTTAAACTAGGTATACCACTCAAAACTCGAGAGGGCAATTGTTCTCAGCCAGTTGCCATCAAAACCAGATTGGGATGGGCCCTCTTCAGTGCGGTTTCAGCCGGTGTTGAAACTACAAACAATTCGGATGCAAACGTTAACATCCATCTTTGCGATTGTCAAAACAAAATCGATTCGAAAATTCATGAAACCGTCAAGCACTATTTTACATTAGAAAGCTTAGGTACTAAACCAATAAGGCAAAAATTATTATCAGGCGAGGATTATAAGGCAGTTCAGATCTTGGATGAAAAAACTGTTTTCTTAGGTGATAGATATGTCGTCCCACTATTATGGAAATATCAAAATATTTCTCTCCCAAGCACCAAAGCCATGGCAGAAAATAGATTGCACTGCCTCGAAAAACGACTTTCAAACCAACCACTATTATTAAAGAAACTGTCTGACCAAATTGAGGATTATGTGAGAAAGGGCTATGCTAGGAAGCTGAACCTAGATAAAGTAAATAGTATCACATCCCGGACCTGGTATCTGCCAATTTTTCCCGTCATAAACCCCAATAAACCAGAAAAAGTGCGCATTGTTTGGGATGCGGCAGCGAAGGTCAAAGGAATGTCCCTTAATTCTTTTTTAATGACAGGACCAGATAACGTACCAGAGCTTCCATCGGTTCTCTTTCGATTTCGAGAGAGGCGGTTCGCAATATCGGGAGATATACGCGAGATGTTCCACCAAATTAAAATACTAGATGACGATAAAGACGCTCAACGGTTCTTGTGGAGAAATACCGAAACGGGGAATATAGAGGTGTACCAGATGCAAGTTATGACTTTCGGGTCAAATTGTTCACCTTTTTGCGCGCAATACATTAAAAACAAAAATGCTAAACAAATTTGAGATGCAATATCCAAAAGCATCGAAGGCAATTATTGAAAACCACTATGTGGACGATTTTTTAGACAGTGCAGAAACAGAAGAAGAAGCTATAAACCTAACAAAAGAAGTTATATTTATTCACAAGCAAGCCGGTTTTGAAATTCGAAATTTCGTCTCAAACTCCACATATGTCTTAAATGCCTTAATGCCATCTCAAACTTCAAGATCTAGTAAGCCTTTTACTGATAATATTCAGAACGAATTCGAGAAACTCCTGGGTATGTGGTGGTCTCCAGTCACTGACATGTTCATCTATACATTCAAATGCAATAAAATGCACCAAGACGTGATGAATGGTACACGCGTTCCCACAAAACGTTAGACTTTGAGAGCGCTTATGTGTATATTTGACCCCTTGGGGCTGATTGCAAACTTTACCATTCATTTAAAGATTATTCTACAAGAAGTTTGGCGCTCAGGAGTGGATTGGGATGAGAGGATCAAAGAAAAACAATTTGAGAGGTGGAAAACGTGGTTGGACCTAATTCCTAAAATAAAAAATGTTTCAATTAACAGAAGATACCTTAATAATCTACGATTCGGGGATGGGAGTTGTGTTCAGTTACATATTTTCGTGGATGCGAGTGAGGAAGCCATAGCTGCGGTAGCCTATGTCAGAGTTTCAAACGAGAATGCAGTAGAGTGCTCACTAATCTGCGCTAAGACGAAGGTAGCTCCCATTAAAACCCTTTCAATACCACGTCTGGAATTGGAGGCGGCTGTACTTGGAGTCAGGCTCTCCAGCTATATTCGCAATGGTCACACTATACACTTTGACAGCTTAAACTTTTGGACAGATTCTCAAGTGGTCATCAGCTGGATAAAATCAAGCAGCAAAAAATATAAAAGCTTTGTAGCGGTACGTATTGGAGAAATACTTGAGAATTCAGAAACAACGAATTGGAATTGGGTTCCTAGCAAAGAGAACGTTGCTGACGATGCCTCAAAATATAAATGCAGTTACGACTTTAGCTCTTCTGGACAATGGTATACAGGGCCAACACATATACCAAAATCCATTGATCTTTCCAAAAAATAAGTCGAAAATTGTAACTTCTGAAGAGGGCAACGAAGAGGTGAAGGAATGTTATACACACATCAGAGCTACGTGTTGTCCACATATAGTAGACTACAATCGTTTTTCAAGATGGAAACGACTTATAAGGACCATTATGTACATTTTACGATTCGTCAAGTTGTTTGTACTGAAATGGAGGAAAAAAGAAAGCCCAACTGTGCTTATACTTGATGACAAAGAAGCAGCTGCGAGATTCTTATACAAACAATGTCAAAAAGAAAGTTTTCCAGATGATATTGCCGTCTTAACTTCACAAAAGGTGGCTCACATCTGCAAATCCAGTCCTCTTTATAAACTCTCACCTTATATAGATGAAAAAGGAGTGATCCGTATCGGAGGACGTATTGATGCCATAGAAGGCGTTCCTTTAGAAACCAAACGACCAATCATCCTGCCAAAGGACCATTATATAACTCGGTTAATCGTATATGAATATCATATCAAATTTCATCACATGTTCAACGAAACTGTGGTAAACGAGTTACGCCAGCAGTATTTTATTCCAAGTCTAAGGCGTGTTCTGAAGAAAATCCACCAAAAGTGTCAATACTGCAAGAATAAAAGAGCCGTTCCACAGCCTCCATCAATGGCAGAACTACCTCACGCTCGTCTCCAACCCTATATGAGGCCATTCTCATACACAGGAGTGGACTACTTCGGACCATTGTATGTTAAGATTGGAAGACGCTTAGATAAGAGATGGGGCATGCTACTCACCTGTTTGACCGTGCGAGCGATTCATATTGAGATTGTTCATAGTCTTTCAAGCGACTCCTGTATATTGGGATTAAAGAGATTTGTATCAAGGAGAGGAATGCCCAAAGAGGTATATTCCGATAACGGCACAAATTTTCGAGGTGCAAGCAAGGAGTTGCAGCAGGCCATACGAGACCTTAATAAAAATGCACTAGCTAGAGAATTCGAATTGGAACTAAAATGGAACTTTATCCCACCATCAGCACCCCACATGGGTGGGAGTTGGGAACACATGGTCCGATCAGTCAAACAAACATTCGTTGAAATAACACCAACTCGCAACCCTTCAGAAGAATTATTATTGAGCATGATGGCGGAAGTAGAAAGTATTGTGAATTCGCGACCCCTTACCTATGTACCTATCGATTGTGAGAACAGTGAAGCAATTACTCCAAACCATTTCTTAATGGGTTGTCCTAACCGAGAGTACCTGAGTAAAGAATCCTTAGATGATGGTCATGCAATAAGAAGAAATTGGCTGAACGCCGAGAAGTACGCAAAAACCTTTTGGCACAGATGGATACGTGAATACTTACCAGATCTAACTCGACGTACAAAATGGTTTAAACCATTCAAGCAGTTGAAGGAAGGTGATATTGTGATTATCGTTGACCCAGATAATCCAAGAAAAACTTGGCCAAAGGGGAAGATCCTTAAAGTACTTCCTGGAAGAGATGGAATAGTACGTAGCGCAGTTGTGCAAACGACTGCTGGTATATATACCCGACCGGCTGTCAAGTTAGCGGTACTGGACGTTGGCAAGTTCGAGGAAGATGGTAGCCTGAGTCCCTTAATTCAGTTACCAGGGGGGAGTGTAAGCGAACTTGGCTTCACTGAATCGTCGAATCTGACATCGATAACCAGACAACTGAAACCATAAAGATAAAATATATTCGACCTTTTCTAATTGCTTTTTTTTGGCGCCTTCATTTTATCTTGGTACTTTGCCTTTTTCTAATTTTTTTAAGTCTGTTTTAGAACAAATTTCATGCGGAGATCAAATACACAAATTAATAAAAGTTAAGCTCAAAAACAAATAAAAAGTAAAAAATTTGGATTTAAAATATATTAAAATTGAAATCAAATACTAAACGTAAGTCTATATTGTAAATGTAAGAACTCAGGTGAAATAAAATATTCCTTTGCAGGAAAATTTAAGAGCTTTGCTAAAGCAGCTCTGTAAATTTCGGAAACGTAAATCTTTCATTTATTTGAAGTACACATATATGTTAGAATTGAATTCAACAAGACCTATGACAGCATTTTCCACGGAAGACGGCCATTTTCAATTAAAACGACTTCCGATGGGACTTAAAATCTCTCCCAGCAAATTTTCGAGAATGATGTCCATAGCTATGGCTGGACTCACTTACTCACGCTGCTTTGTCTACCTAGATGACCTTATAGTTTTTGGCACAAGCCTTACCGATCACAACAAGAATTTGATCGATGTGTTTAATGGACTTAGGGAAGTAAATTTAAAAATTCATCCTGGTAAATGTGCTTTTCTGAGAAAAGAAGTTCTTTATATAGGACATGTTATTTCCAACCAGGGAATACACCCAGACCCTGAAAAATCAGCTGCTATGCATAATTATCCCTCTCCCACGAACGCTGACGAAGTAAGAAGATTCGTAGCATTCGCAAATTATTACCGCAAATTTATACCCAACTTCGCTACAATAGCCATACCTCTCAATAGATTACTTAGAAAAAATGTAGACTTCAATTTTGACCAAAACTGCGAAAAATCTTTCCAACTTTTATAAACAATCCTTACTAGCCCCCAAATTTTACTGTTCCCGAATCTCGAAGAGGAATGCGTTTTACGTACAGATGCCTCAGGCTTTACTTTAGGGGCTATACTTTCAAATTTCGATGAAAAGCCTATCGCTTATGCTAGCAAAACTCTCAATAAAGCCTAAGAGAATTATAGTACAATTGAAAAGGAGTTCCTAGCAATAGTATGGGCCGTAAAACATTTTCCACCATACCTCTTTGGTAGGAAATTTAAAATAATAACTGATCATACCTTTATATACCTTTTTTCCCTAAAAGAACCCTCTAGTAGACTGACCAAATTCAGGTTACTACTAGAAGAATATAACTTCTACGTTGAATACACACCCGGAAAAGATAATTGCACAGCTGATGCCCTAAGTAGAATAAAGTAAGATTCAGACAATCTTAAACAACTCCAAATATGCGTAGTCACAAGGGCACAATCAAAGGCAGAAAAAATGGTTGAAGAAAACGAAAAAACAGAAACGGAAACGGAAGAAAATAATCGTATTATCACTGAATTGCTTAAACCACCAGAACATGGGCATAAAATAATTGAGCTAAAAATATGTAACAGTTTCGAGGACGATGAATATAGAAAAGATATAAATATGATCCTGGGACCAAACAAAGTGTTGGCATACATCCCAGAGATGAATTGTATACTCCTAAGAAAACCCAAGGAAAGCACTACCGCCCGATCGACATCATTTTGCGACTTGTTGTGGAGGGACGTGCATAGAATATGCGGACTTTTATCAATAGATAAATTATATATTACAAAAGAAGAAATAAGAAAACTCACAGACGGCCGTCGAGAATGTAAAATTCATGAGTTACAAAAAATCTTAGGAGATATGTTTAAAAATAGTAAAGTAAAGGTGCACCTCATAAATAAATATATAGAAATTACGGATCCTCACAAAAAGAAAATATTGCTCAATGATTACCAAGTATTACCAACAAGTGGACATGCAGGAATAAACCGCATGCTTAAAACTATTAAATAAAAATATTTCTGGACTGGAATGCAAAATGACATAGCTACTTATGTAAAACATTGCCCAATTTGTCAGAGAAACAAATACATATCACCCAAAAAACAGCCTATGGAAATAACGTCAACTGCTGAATCAAGCTTTGATAAAATTTTTGTGGACCTAGTAGGTCCCTTGGACGAATCAGTCAATGGATACAGGTACATACTGACGTTACAAGATGAACTGACGAAATTCACCTGAAGCAATCCCAATCGAAAACAAAGAAGCTAGCACAGTAGCTAGAGGACTAGTAGAATGCTTTATTCTTAAATATGGAGTTCCAAGATAATAGCCTCTGATCAAGGTACAGAATTTATCAACAAAGTATATATATATATGTGCAAACTGCTAAAAATAGAGCAACTACAATCTACAGCATACCATCACGAAAGCATAGGAGCATTAGAAAACTCTCATAAAGTCCTAGGAGCATGCCTTAGAAGAACACACAGACTGGTGTACATGGTTACCATACTATGTGTTTTCCTATAACACCGCAGTACATACGGAAACAGGGTATTCACCATTTGAATTGGTATTCGGACGACAATGTACACTGCCGTCAAACTTGACAAGACAAGTGGACCCCAGGTACAATTATGAAGATTATGTAATCGAATTAAGAGAAAAACTACAAATTGCTCATAGAGATACAAGAGATGCGCTGTTAGAAAAGAAGAACGAAAGGAAAACTACCTACGACAGAAAAGCTAAAAGCAAACAAACTAGCTTCGAAACAGGAAGCTTAGTCCTATTAAGAAATGAAAATAGAAAAAAATTAGATCCTATTTTCATTGGGCCATACGAAGTATTGGCCGAAGATGGTGTAAACTGCGATATAAAGTACGAAGGAAAAAAAGTTACGGTACACAAAAATCTTTTAAAGAAATTTTATATTTCTGTCTTCAATCGCCAACCAGTGTGTTTTACTATTTCCAAGAGCAACTCGCTCGATTTGTAGATCCACTTCTTTGACTTATAGCTTACAAAATAGGAGGTTATTCCATTTTAAAGAGCAACTCGCTTAGATTGGAATAACCTCTATTCTATTATCTGCTCGCTCTATTATATAGCGTTCGCGCTTATAGAGGCAAACGACGGCGTAACCGCCAACGTTTTGAGCCAGAGTTCTACGTAGGGAATTTAGAATAGACAATTTAAGGAGATTTAAGACGAGGTCACATGTTAGACCTGAGAAAATTATTAATCGGTCACATGAAAATATTTTGTTTATTTTTAAAAACTTACATTTTAATGTTGAAAACATTAATAACAATTAATTACTTTTTACACCCTCCTACGAGCACTGGCTACTAAGGCCATCGGCTGAGACAATTACACAACACACAAGGCATTGATAGAGGACAGAACAGAAGACAGAGAGAGACCAGAAAACAGAAAACACATAACACATGTCAACAGCAGGCAATTGGTTTTCGGACGGCCCTTCATCTTTCCACTAACTATTCGCAACGATGCTTCATTTCGCAGATCTCACGGAAAGCGATTTTTTTTATTATATTTTATTTAACATAACTTCTTAAATGCTAGACAAAAATCTTAAAACGAGCTAAAACTATCAACTTTATTAACTTTCTGGCCCTATGCAGGCGCTCTTAATTAATCTCTATCTTAATTTTAATTGCTTTTCGGCTTGAAAATAACTTAAATGTATATTACAATTAAAATGGCTTCATTTTTTGCCCAGAAAAATGTATCAGGTATCTGTATCAGTTTTCTAAATCCATTTTAAACTCTATAAAATTAACTTAAAAATAAACTTAAAATAAGCTTAAAAATATTTAAAACAGACCTAAAATACTTAAATCTAGAACAGCCACAGCAAACTTTTTTTTTAATTTTATATATTTTTTTGTTATTATTTTTTTTTTATTTTTTTTGGTGCCGCGAGTTAATACCCAAGAAGTACAGTTGTACAAAAAAATAAAATAAATAATAAAATCTTACTTTCACCTAGCACTATAAATAGCAACCCAAGCCGAACCGCCATATAACAATAAAACATCAACCCAAGCCGAACCGCCATATGCCAGCAAACAATATCCTTCAATTCAAACCATAAAACAGCAACCCAAACAGCAACCCAAACAAGCATCGCTATCTCACAAGATAAGATACCATACGTGGACCAGATGCTAACAACATTATTATCGTTGGAAATTTCCAAACAATGATCATGAGGGATGAACAAATATAAATATAGGTTCAGGACAAAACAAGATGGTCCTTAGTACAGTTAGAATATTTAAAGTATTAAGATCGAGAAAATCTAAGAACCAGACTTAAGACTAATTGTAATAGTAATAAGACCCTGTATAAATTAAAAGATATATCAATAAAGATTTTTTTGAAAAAAAAAATATAAAATAAAAAAATATATTTGTTTCATTCGTCGTAATTCATACAGCTTAACTGGGGGCTCAAGCGGGATACCAAATAAACGTTATAAATTAATTGGAAATCGAAAACAGATATCTTCTACATATCTGCGGTAGTTATTTTAAAAACAGTAAAATAATTCAGTGTAAAGTTTAGTCTCGATTAAACCTTTTCACGTCGGCACGAGTATAAGCTAACGGGCTTTTACATCCAACACGGAAAACTGTCGACACTTCGATTTAACCCAGCCAAACAAAAAAGAAGACAACTTTAAAGTCAAAATATCCATAAGGATCTAAAAGAAGAAAAAGTAAAAAGTTTAAAATTAATAAAAAGTGAAGTGTAAAATAAACCAATAAATCAAGATGTCTCAAGAAGATAAAATCAATCAGCTTGTTTCCCAAATGGAGGGAATGCAACTTATAATAGAAAAGATACGAAAAGAAGCAGGAGAACGGCTCATTAAACTCGAATCCCACGCTAATATGGGGAACAATGTGACAGTGTACACAGATATAGTACCGAATTACACATCTCCCAACGACATCAAAATGACGCTATTCCAAAGTTTGCCTCAATTCAAAGGAGACATAGATGAGTATAGAAGCTGGAGAAAACAAGTATGGAATGCCATGGACAACATTAAAGAACACACAACTCATAATAACTATTTCGAAGCGTTGGGAATAGTTCGGACAAAAATCACTGGTCCTGCATCCCACATATTAATAAGCAGTGATACTAAAAATAATTTCTATGCAATCATAGACCGCGTGGACTTTACATATGCGGACCAAAGATCACTATATGTTCTTGAAGCAGAAATGTGTAGAATCGAGCAACGTAATTTGTCGTTGTTAGAATATCACGACAAGATTACACAATCACTGAATTTAGTCATCTCTAAAATAGATATGACTTATAAGAATCACGAAGCAGCAACTGCATTAATTGGTGAAATAAAAACGAAGTCTGTTAGAACATTCATCATGGGAATAAATAACGGATTTACAAAAAATACGTTATATGAACACAATCCGAAGAGTTTAAGTTAAGCCTATGCAATCGCAAGCACAATATACCATGATAATAAATATCAGAAATTAGAAGTGAGCAGCAAACCAATGACAAGAAGAGATACCCAACATTTTGTGCCAAATGCTACGAGATATCCACAACAACATATGCAGCCACAAAAGAAATTCGAATCACCTCAATCAATGTAGTTAGGTTCGAGTGCATACAGAAGACCTTTTCAAAATAATAATAACCAAAGACAACAATACAACGATCAAAGAAATAATTATTATAACCCGTTCAGAGGACATCAAAATAATCAAAATAATCAATATAGAAACAATAATTATTATCAATACCAAAATAATCAAAGTGATGTGAAACGAGAAGCAGATAAACGAAATCGAGATGACACTCAACAAAGTAACAACAACCATGTACCCAACAAGTTCCAGAGAATGAATCATCAGGTGAAAGAAGATTTATATGATAACATATCGAACTACCCAGCAGAAGAGGATCTGGACACAGTTTATTCCAAAGAACATCAGTTTTTTCACGATACAACGGACTCCCTTGCCTAAATCCGAATGATAAAAAAACGGGTAAGAAAGTAAATATTTTAATTGATACGGGTTGTACAAACAACTATATAAGTACAAATTGTAAAATAGGCACAAGTGTTCCAATAAAACAAGTAATTAGTAAAAGTATACATACATACGGACATACTTTGAACTTTTATGAGATGGATAGTTTAAAAGAATTCGATATGATTCTAGGAGATTCAGTTCTTAGGCAAATGAAGGCTAAAATAGATTTCTTTGCATATAAATTTACATACTCAGTAAAACATAAACTGCAATTAATAATAAAAAAAAAAAAAATAGAGGCAACAATTAGGACTTCGAATGGAGATCCAATATGGACAAAACAATATCCGTATCCCATATCGGATAATGATTTTGTCAATAGGGAATTGGAAAAATTGTTAAATGATGGGATTATACAAAGGTCAAGAAGTCCTTACAACTCTCCAATTTGGACAGTGCCCAAAAAAGGACTAGACGAAAATGGTAAACCAAAACGTAGAATGGTAATCGATTTTCAGAAACTAAACACTCAGACGATTACTGATAGATACCCGATACCTGATGTATCCATGACTTTGCAAAACTTAGGAAATGCTAAATATTTCTCGGTTATTGATTTGGAATCTGGATTCTATCAAATAAAAATTAATTAGTCAGACAGAGAAAAAACAGCATTTAGTGTAAACGGCGCCAAATATGAATTTGTTAGAATGCCATTCGGGCTTAAGAATGCTCCTGCTATATTTCAACGTTGTGTTGATGATATACTGCGAGAATTTATAGGCAAATTTGCATACGTCTATATAGACGATGTTCTCATATACTCAAATACACCAGAGGAACATATTGAACATATATCTATAATAGCAGATGCTCTTTATAATGCGAGCATGAAATTGAGTAGTGAAAAAAGTAAATTTTTCCAAGATTCGGTAGAATACTTAGGGCACGTTATAAAACATAAAAGGATAACAGTAGATCCAAATAAAGTAGAAACTATTAGGGAATATCCTTTACCTACTAACTTAAAAGAACTTCGTTCATTCTTAGGGTTAGCTAGTTATTATCGGAAGTTTATAGAAAACTTCGCACAAATCACGAAACCATTAACAATATTTTTAAGAGGAGAAAACGGTATGGTAAAAAAGAATCAAAGCGAAAAAATGTTGATTAAATTAGATGAAGCAGCAATAAATGCCTTTAATTTATTAAAAAAGAAATTACAAGGAGAAGTTGAATTATTTTAACCTGACTTTAGTAAACCAATAGAACTTACTACAGATGCAAGTAATTTTGCAATAGGTGCAGTTCTATCACAGAATAGAAAACCTATTACTTTTATCAGTAGAACCTTATCAGAAACCGAACAAAATTATGCTACGAACGAGAAAGAACTCTTGGCAGTAATATGGAGTTTACAGAAACTCAGAAATTACATATATGGTATAGCAGATTGACAATCCTAACAGATCATCAGAGTCTGATATACAGCATATCGGAAAAAAACCCAAACAGTAAGCTAAAGCGTTGGAAAAACCTTATCGAGGAATACGGTGCAAAAATAGTATACAAACCAGGCTACCAAAATGTTGTTGCAGATGCGTTGTCACGAACAAATCTAAAAATAAATATGAACACACAAGAACAAAGTACTTCAGATCATAGCATGAGTAGTAGTCCGGACGATAGATACAGAGTTACAAGGAAACCATTGAATAAATATGAAAACCAAGTTTTAATAGTAAAACAAAGGGACAGTGTGTACCATACAAAAATAGAAACGTTGTTTGGGTCAAATTCTAGGTTTACGATAACATATGGAGACATAAGTACAGTCTCACAAGGACTAAAGTCCATATTGAACCCAAATCAAGTAAACGCAATCTATTGTGAAGAGATAGTATGGCATGAGATCATACCGGTCATTAAAACTAATTTTGAAGCATACAAAATAATACACACTCAAACAGTTTTAGAAGATATTCAAGACAAAACATTGCAAACACAGATAATAATTGATATACACTCAAGAGCTCATAGGAATGCAGCCACTCGATTCAACACAAAACTAGTCCTGTATTGCATTCTCAGAGTAACGCCCAAATAGAGAGGGTACATAGCACAGTGATAAAGCTAACGAGACTCCTGGCAGAGAAAAATAAAACCAAGGCCATTGACGAAATTTACAATGCAGTTAAACAATACAATAGTACGATTCACAGTGTCACCGGGAAAAGACCTAACGAGTTGTTCTTCGAAAGAAATACTCATAGTGAAACTAAAGAACTACTCAAAAACAACCAAGAGAAAGTGATCAAATATCACAATAGAAATAAAGTAAATAAAATAGTTGAAAAGGGTGACAAAGTGTTTGTTAAAACAAAAAACAGGAACAAAAATAAACCTGTTTACAGAGAAGTGATCGTTGAAGAGAATAAAGAGAACGTTATTGTAGCAAAAAACAATAAAATATACCATAAAAATGACATCCGCCAACGAGTTATCAAAAGTGATAATGTGGTTAGTAAGGACAATATACCTTATAAACCACATACAGTGCCAAGTGGTTCAAAATAAGAACAATACCGTAGAAATCCTTCCTCTTAAAGAAAATAAGTTCGTGCTTTTAGAAACTCATCCGGTCTATTTGTACAATTCAACTAAGTTCTTATATCATGTAACGAACATAAGTAGGTTGTTAGGACCAGTCCCTGATCATTTTGAAGTACATAAGCTCAATGAGGAGGAAAAATATTTAATAAAAAAAATAGAACAGAATATTGAACAGTTAGAAACACATCACAAAACAAAAAGAAGTTTAGATTTCATTGGAACCATAATAAAGTTCATAGCTGGAAATCCAGACGCTAACGATTTAAAAGAAATCAAGACCATACTAAATAACATCATAGAAAATAATAATAAACAAGTAGTAGTTAACGAACACTTTGAGGAATTCTTCAAAAATATCCGTACTTATGAAAATCATAGAGTTCTTATATTAAGAGAAACATTAGAACAGATTAATAATTTATTAGAAACTATTAATTTTGCTAAAAAAGGAACATTTGTATCTAAAAGCATTGACATTAAAGATGTAAGAGAAATTGTACAAAATGAGAAAATAGATTTACCCATAATCAATATTTTAGAATATTCAGAAATTCACATGTTGAAATATCAAGATTTATATGTTACAATATTCAAATACCCTATAATATCACATAAATGTAAATTTTTCAAAGTAGTCCCTTTAGAATTCAAACATGGAAAACTTATTTTAGATTCAAATATTGCACAATGTAAAAAATTCTTAAGAGTAAATAAATGTAAAGAATTTTTGGATTCCAATATATGTAAACTTGTAAAAATCAAAGACAATTGTACAACTAATATGTTAGAAAATGAAGAATCCAATCGTAAAGTTATTCAGGATCAGAATGAGCAGGTTAGACAATATACTGACGACTCAATAATAGTATCAGGTATGAATAAAATAAATAATGAAACAATTTTTGGAACCCATTTAATTAAAATAAGTAAATCAGTTATTATAAACGATAAGAAATGAAAAAGAAACTATCTTACAATATGCAAAAAATAAAAATCAAGATAATATTTACATAAATGAAATACTGCAATCGGAATCAAAACTTAAATTTAATAATATAAAATCATTGAAAAATTTTATACTGCCATTGGAACAACATCCAATATTATACACATTTTATTTAATAGTCCTAATAAGTATTATAATATTAAGCGTATCAATATATTCAAAAATACAAAAACGAATAAGTGAAAAAAGAGCTGTTCAAAATCAGGAAGAATACTTTAAAATGTTAAATAAGTTTGGAATTAATAATAGTGAGGACACTATATTTTAACCAAGGGGGGAGTTAATACCCAAGAAGTACAGTTGTACAAAAAAATAAAATAAATAATAATTTCTTACTTTCACCTAGCACTATAAATAGCAACCCAAGCCGAACCGCCATATAACAATAAAACATCAACCCAAGCCGAACCGCCATATGCCAGCAAACAATATCCTTCAATTCAAACCATAAAACAGCAACCCAAACAGCAACCCAAACAAGCATCGCTATCTCACAAGATAAGATACCATACGTGGACCAGATGCTAACAACATTATTATCGTTGGAAATTTCCAAACAATGATCATGAGGGATGAACAGATATAAATATAGGTTCAGGACAAAACAAGATGGTCCTTAGTACAGTTAGAATATTTAAAGTATTAAGATCGAGAAAATCTCAGAACCAGACTTAAGACTAATTGTAATAGTACTAAGACCTGTATAAATTAAAAGATATATCAATAAAGATTTTTTTGAAAAAAAAAATAAAATAAAAATTTTTTTTTTTCATTCGTCGTAATTACAGCTTAACTCGCGGCAACTGCCCTACCTAACTTAAAGATACCTAAGAAATATGTAGGTCAGCCATAGGCGATATTTCGTTTATGTCGACTTGAAAATATCGGGTTCTAACTAAGCCACCAAAATTGGTGGACCTGAACAAGGACTTCCTTCCGATCCTGGTCGGGCAGGCACTACTTGAACTTTCTCGGTCGTAAAGCAGCCGCCTATCGACTGTTCTGCGGCCGACGTGAGAGATAACCGGAATTGCCGATCATTCATCAATCAGCCCCCGACTATTAAGGTATGGGAAAGCCTCGGGCGGAATAAAACCACTCGAATATGTACTTTTAAAATATTCATCTTGGGGATAGTAAGCCCCGAAGATTTGTCCATTAGTTGAAGTCATCCCCCTTGCAATGTTTCCGCTAATGAGCTTAATTAAAAAGTTATCTATCCTGTTTGTATTGGCCCCGTTGTACAGAACCTCGTTGGAATAATAGTGTTTGTACTCAGACTCTGGTGTTTTCTAGAGACCGAGACAAGTGCGAAGACACTGTCTCTCAAACACCCGAAGAGATGGTGCAAAGTTGAACCATACAGGCCATTTGTAGGCAATCATCGACCTGATGGGGCCATGTAGTAAATCACTTTCAGCCTGCTATCAAGGCGGCTGCTACAAAACAACCGTCTTTTCAGGGCAAATTCTCCCCTTGCTCTGGACAGATCAGCCTCTATATGTCGATTGAAATATAGGTCTTGATTCAACCAGATACCAAGGTACTTTACTACATCCTCCACTCGCCAGTGGATGTCCATGTGGACCAGCGATCACTAGCTTACGCCAGTTCTTTCGCGTATACCTAGAGGCCCCAGCCAAAGGGGTTCTAAACAGGATAGTTTCGCGTTTCTGGAAGTTAATTTTTAGCTTCCAATCGTTACAGTATTGTTGAACTTTATCAAAATCACGTCGCAACTAAATCGTCGGCATATGCAATTGGGTGAGGTAGACTGCCAATGAGATCGCTGGTGTAAATACTTAAGAGAATTGGCGAGTTCACCGCTCCCTGTTGCAGACCGTTTTAATATCAAACGTTGTGGTAGATGTTATATTGCCATACCACTCTTGACAACAAACTTTCTACCGTAAAGCATGTCATGTTTTTATGTTACTTATGCCCTATCTGGTTAGCTTCAGATAAAGACCCTCTATAGCCATACGGTGTCGAAAGCCTTCTCCAAATCAACCAGACAGGCACCTGAGCATTGATTCTTAGCATTGTTCCATTGGACAGCAGGTACTAGCTTAGACGCGGCAGGAATTGTGTCATGTACCGCCTAAAAGCCGAACTGGGTGTCTGGAATTATATTTTTATCCTCGGCCCATTGGGACAGAGCTCTATTGATTTTTTTTATAATTAACGCGCGCACAAGGGACTTGTTGTTTCCCTTTTAATGAAAAGCACACTGCTCAGGCATTAGAATGATAGGTAGAGGAAAGATAGGAGGTGTCGATTCGAGTGAAGATTTTTTATAAAAGAAATGATAAAATAAGCACATTGCGTCGGTGTTCGAGAGGGGCAATTGTTTCAGTGGCAGTTCTATTTCATATCAATCTAAACGCTCGATTTTGTATTCTATCAATCAGGTGAATCGATGTTTGCGAAGAACCTGCCCATAGGTGGGAGTTATAATCGAGTTTAGGGCGAATAAATGCGTTATAAACTGTAGCCAGATCAGAAGGGAAAAAATACTTCTTACATAGATACAGAAAACCTAAGCACTTAGAAGCGTTTTCAGCGATCTCAAATATATGGTCGTTCCAACGAAGGTTGTCGTTAACACACATACCGAGTACTGAGAGCTTTTCGGTTTCTTCGATGTAAGTGTCATTCATGGACAATGGCATTGGGGTATGTTTAGCTTTAACGACAGAAGACAGCATTGAGTTTTCGAAGCATTAAACTGCACGCGATTCCTATTACCCCTTTTAACAATGCTGTATAAATCGAAGTTTAATAAGTTTGACATACGGTACAGTTGCAATTGTACTTCCGAAGGCGAAGGATGTGAATTATCGAACGAATAGGAAATGAAAGTAGAGTCGTCGGCAAAACAGTTAAAACAGCGGAAGCCATACTGACGGTCATTGAGAAACTTTCGATCTTCGAGATATTCCTTAAGCTGACGATTAATCATCGTTTCCATGTTCTTTGAAATAAGACCCTGTATAAATTAAAAGATATATCAATAAAGATTTTTTTGAAAAAAAAAATATAAAATAAAAAAATATATTTGTTTCATTCGTCGTAATTCATACAGCTTAACTGGGGGCTCAAGCGGGATACCAAATAAACGTTATAAATTAATTGGAAATCGAAAACAGATATCTTCTACATATCTGCGGTAGTTATTTTAAAAACAGTAAAATAATTCAGTGTAAAGTTTAGTCTCGATTAAACCTTTTCACGTCGGCACGAGTATAAGCTAACGGGCTTTTACATCCAACACGGAAAACTGTCGACACTTCGATTTAACCCAGCCAAACAAAAAAGAAGACAACTTTAAAGTCAAAATATCCATAAGGATCTAAAAGAAGAAAAAGTAAAAAGTTTAAAATTAATAAAAAGTGAAGTGTAAAATAAACCAATAAATCAAGATGTCTCAAGAAGATAAAATCAATCAGCTTGTTTCCCAAATGGAGGGAATGCAACTTATAATAGAAAAGATACGAAAAGAAGCAGGAGAACGGCTCATTAAACTCGAATCCCACGCTAATATAGGGAACAATGTGACAGTGTACACAGATATAGTACCGAATTACACATCTCCCAACGACATCAAAATGACGCTATTCCAAAGTTTGCCTCAATTCAAAGGAGACATAGATGAGTATAGAAGCTGGAGAAAACAAGTATGGAATGCCATGGACAACATTAAAGAACACACAACTCATAATAACTATTTCGAAGCGTTGGGAATAGTTCGGACAAAAATCACTGGTCCTGCATCCCACATATTAATAAGCAGTGATACTAAAAATAATTTCTATGCAATCATAGACCGCGTGGACTTTACATATGCGGACCAAAGATCACTATATGTTCTTGAAGCAGAAATGTGTAGAATCGAGCAACGTAATTTGTCGTTGTTAGAATATCACGACAAGATTACACAATCACTGAATTTAGTCATCTCTAAAATAGATATGACTTATAAGAATCACGAAGCAGCAACTGCATTAATTGGTGAAATAAAAACGAAGTCTGTTAGAACATTCATCATGGGAATAAATAACGGATTTACAAAAAATACGTTATATGAACACAATCCGAAGAGTTTAAGTTAAGCCTATGCAATCGCAAGCACAATATACCATGATAATAAATATCAGAAATTAGAAGTGAGCAGCAAACCAATGACAAGAAGAGATACCCAACATTTTGTGCCAAATGCTACGAGATATCCACAACAACATATGCAGCCACAAAAGAAATTCGAATCACCTCAATCAATGTAGTTAGGTTCGAGTGCATACAGAAGACCTTTTCAAAATAATAATAACCAAAGACAACAATACAACGATCAAAGAAATAATTATTATAACCCGTTCAGAGGACATCAAAATAATCAAAATAATCAATATAGAAACAATAATTATTATCAATACCAAAATAATCAAAGTGATGTGAAACGAGAAGCAGATAAACGAAATCGAGATGACACTCAACAAAGTAACAACAACCATGTACCCAACAAGTTCCAGAGAATGAATCATCAGGTGAAAGAAGATTTATATGATAACATATCGAACTACCCAGCAGAAGAGGATCTGGACACAGTTTATTCCAAAGAACATCAGTTTTTTCACGATACAACGGACTCCCTTGCCTAAATCCGAATGATAAAAAAACGGGTAAGAAAGTAAATATTTTAATTGATACGGGTTGTACAAACAACTATATAAGTACAAATTGTAAAATAGGCACAAGTGTTCCAATAAAACAAGTAATTAGTAAAAGTATACATACATACGGACATACTTTGAACTTTTATGAGATGGATAGTTTAAAAGAATTCGATATGATTCTAGGAGATTCAGTTCTTAGGCAAATGAAGGCTAAAATAGATTTCTTTGCATATAAATTTACATACTCAGTAAAACATAAACTGCAATTAATAATAAAAAAAAAAAAAATAGAGGCAACAATTAGGACTTCGAATGGAGATCCAATATGGACAAAACAATATCCGTATCCCATATCGGATAATGATTTTGTCAATAGGGAATTGGAAAAATTGTTAAATGATGGGATTATACAAAGGTCAAGAAGTCCTTACAACTCTCCAATTTGGACAGTGCCCAAAAAAGGACTAGACGAAAATGGTAAACCAAAACGTAGAATAGTAATCGATTTTCAGAAACTAAACACTCAGACGATTACTGATAGATACCCGATACCTGATGTATCCATGACTTTGCAAAACTTAGGAAATGCTAAATATTTCTCGGTTATTGATTTGGAATCTGGATTCTATCAAATAAAAATTAATTAGTCAGACAGAGAAAAAACAGCATTTAGTGTAAACGGCGCCAAATATGAATTTGTTAGAATGCCATTCGGGCTTAAGAATGCTCCTGCTATATTTCAACGTTGTGTTGATGATATACTGCGAGAATTTATAGGCAAATTTGCATACGTCTATATAGACGATGTTCTCATATACTCAAATACACCAGAGGAACATATTGAACATATATCTATAATAGCAGATGCTCTTTATAATGCGAGCATGAAATTGAGTAGTGAAAAAAGTAAATTTTTCCAAGATTCGGTAGAATACTTAGGGCACGTTATAAAACATAAAAGGATAACAGTAGATCCAAATAAAGTAGAAACTATTAGGGAATATCCTTTACCTACTAACTTAAAAGAACTTCGTTCATTCTTAGGGTTAGCTAGTTATTATCGGAAGTTTATAGAAAACTTCGCACAAATCACGAAACCATTAACAATATTTTTAAGAGGAGAAAACGGTATGGTAAAAAAGAATCAAAGCGAAAAAATGTTGATTAAATTAGATGAAGCAGCAATAAATGCCTTTAATTTATTAAAAAAGAAATTACAAGGAGAAGTTGAATTATTTTAACCTGACTTTAGTAAACCAATAGAACTTACTACAGATGCAAGTAATTTTGCAGATGCGTTGTCACGAACAAATCTAAAAATAAATATGAACACACAAGAACAAAGTACTTCAGATCATAGCATGAGTAGTAGTCCGGACGATAGATACAGAGTTACAAGGAAACCATTGAATAAATATGAAAACCAAGTTTTAATAGTAAAACAAAGGGACAGTGTGTACCATACAAAAATAGAAACGTTGTTTGGGTCAAATTCTAGGTTTACGATAACATATGGAGACATAAGTACAGTCTCACAAGGACTAAAGTCCATATTGAACCCAAATCAAGTAAACGCAATCTAATGTGAAGAGATAGTATGGCATGAGATCATACCGGTCATTAAAACTAATTTTGAAGCATACAAAATAATACACACTCAAACAGTTTTAGAAGATATTCAAGACAAAACATTGCAAACACAGATAATAATTGATATACACTCAAGAGCTCATAGGAATGCAGCCACTCGATTCAACACAAAACTAGTCCTGTATTGCATTCTCAGAGTAACGCCCAAATAGAGAGGGTACATAGCACAGTGATAAAGCTAACGAGACTCCTGGCAGAGAAAAATAAAACCAAGGCCATTGACGAAATTTACAATGCAGTTAAACAATACAATAGTACGATTCACAGTGTCACCGGGAAAAGACCTAACGAGTTGTTCTTCGAAAGAAATACTCATAGTGAAACTAAAGAACTACTCAAAAACAACCAAGAGAAAGTGATCAAATATCACAATAGAAATAAAGTAAATAAAATAGTTGAAAAGGGTGACAAAGTGTTTGTTAAAACAAAAAACAGGAACAAAAATAAACCTGTTTACAGAGAAGTGATCGTTGAAGAGAATAAAGAGAACGTTATTGTAGCAAAAAACAATAAAATATACCATAAAAATGACATCCGCCAACGAGTTATCAAAAGTGATAATGTGGTTAGTAAGGACAATATACCTTATAAACCACATACAGTGCCAAGTGGTTCAAAATAAGAACAATACCGTAGAAATCCTTCCTCTTAAAGAAAATAAGTTCGTGCTTTTAGAAACTCATCCGGTCTATTTGTACAATTCAACTAAGTTCTTATATCATGTAACGAACATAAGTAGGTTGTTAGGACCAGTCCCTGATCATTTTGAAGTACATAAGCTCAATGAGGAGGAAAAATATTTAATAAAAAAAATAGAACAGAATATTGAACAGTTAGAAACACATCACAAAACAAAAAGAAGTTTAGATTTCATTGGAACCATAATAAAGTTCATAGCTGGAAATCCAGACGCTAACGATTTAAAAGAAATCAAGACCATACTAAATAACATCATAGAAAATAATAATAAACAAGTAGTAGTTAACGAACACTTTGAGGAATTCTTCAAAAATATCCGTACTTATGAAAATCATAGAGTTCTTATATTAAGAGAAACATTAGAACAGATTAATAATTTATTAGAAACTATTAATTTTGCTAAAAAAGGAACATTTGTATCTAAAAGCATTGACATTAAAGATGTAAGAGAAATTGTACAAAATGAGAAAATAGATTTACCCATAATCAATATTTTAGAATATTCAGAAATTCACATGTTGAAATATCAAGATTTATATGTTACAATATTCAAATACCCTATAATATCACATAAATGTAAATTTTTCAAAGTAGTCCCTTTAGAATTCAAACATGGAAAACTTATTTTAGATTCAAATATTGCACAATGTAAAAAATTCTTAAGAGTAAATAAATGTAAAGAATTTTTGGATTCCAATATATGTAAACTTGTAAAAATCAAAGACAATTGTACAACTAATATGTTAGAAAATGAAGAATCCAATCGTAAAGTTATTCAGGATCAGAATGAGCAGGTTAGACAATATACTGACGACTCAATAATAGTATCAGGTATGAATAAAATAAATAATGAAACAATTTTTGGAACCCATTTAATTAAAATAAGTAAATCAGTTATTATAAACGATAAGAAATGAAAAAGAAACTATCTTACAATATGCAAAAAATAAAAATCAAGATAATATTTACATAAATGAAATACTGCAATCGGAATCAAAACTTAAATTTAATAATATAAAATCATTGAAAAATTTTATACTGCCATTGGAACAACATCCAATATTATACACATTTTATTTAATAGTCCTAATAAGTATTATAATATTAAGCGTATCAATATATTCAAAAATACAAAAACGAATAAGTGAAAAAAGAGCTGTTCAAAATCAGGAAGAATACTTTAAAATGTTAAATAAGTTTGGAATTAATAATAGTGAGGACACTATATTTTAACCAAGGGGGGAGTTAATACCCAAGAAGTACAGTTGTACAAAAAAATAAAATAAATAATAATTTCTTACTTTCACCTAGCACTATAAATAGCAACCCAAGCCGAACCGCCATATAACAATAAAACATCAACCCAAGCCGAACCGCCATATGCCAGCAAACAATATCCTTCAATTCAAACCATAAAACAGCAACCCAAACAGCAACCCAAACAAGCATCGCTATCTCACAAGATAAGATACCATACGTGGACCAGATGCTAACAACATTATTATCGTTGGAAATTTCCAAACAATGATCATGAGGGATGAACAGATATAAATATAGGTTCAGGACAAAACAAGATGGTCCTTAGTACAGTTAGAATATTTAAAGTATTAAGATCGAGAAAATCTCAGAACCAGACTTAAGACTAATTGTAATAGTACTAAGACCTGTATAAATTAAAAGATATATCAATAAAGATTTTTTTGAAAAAAAAAATAAAATAAAAATTTTTTTTTTCATTCGTCGTAATTACAGCTTAACTCGCGGCAACTGCCCTACCTAACTTAAAGATACCTAAGAAATATGTAGGTCAGCCATAGGCGATATTTCGTTTATGTCGACTTGAAAATATCGGGTTCTAACTAAGCCACCAAAATTGGTGGACCTGAACAAGGACTTCCTTCCGATCCTGGTCGGGCAGGCACTACTTGAACTTTCTCGGTCGTAAAGCAGCCGCCTATCGACTGTTCTGCGGCCGACGTGAGAGATAACCGGAATTGCCGATCATTCATCAATCAGCCCCCGACTATTAAGGTATGGGAAAGCCTCGGGCGGAATAAAACCACTCGAATATGTACTTTTAAAATATTCATCTTGGGGATAGTAAGCCCCGAAGATTTGTCCATTAGTTGAAGTCATCCCCCTTGCAATGTTTCCGCTAATGAGCTTAATTAAAAAGTTATCTATCCTGTTTGTATTGGCCCCGTTGTATAGAACCTCGTTGGAATAATAGTGTTTGTACTCAGACTCTGGTGTTTTCTAGAGACCGAGACAAGTGCGAAGACACTGTCTCTCAAACACCCGAAGAGATGGTGCAAAGTTGAACCATACAGGCCATTTGTAGGCAATCATCGACCTGATGGGGCCATGTAGTAAATCACTTTCAGCCTGCTATCAAGGCGGCTGCTACAAAACAACCGTCTTTTCAGGGCAAATTCTCCCCTTGCTCTGGACAGATCAGCCTCTATATGTCGATTGAAATATAGGTCTTGATTCAACCAGATACCAAGGTACTTTACTACATCCTCCACTCGCCAGTGGATGTCCATGTGGACCAGCGATCACTAGCTTACGCCAGTTCTTTCGCGTATACCTAGAGGCCCCAGCCAAAGGGGTTCTAAACAGGATAGTTTCGCGTTTCTGGAAGTTAATTTTTAGCTTCCAATCGTTACAGTATTGTTGAACTTTATCAAAATCACGTCGCAACTAAATCGTCGGCATATGCAATTGGGTGAGGTAGACTGCCAATGAGATCGCTGGTGTAAATACTTAAGAGAATTGGCGAGTTCACCGCTCCCTGTTGCAGACCGTTTTAATATCAAACGTTGTGGTAGATGTTATATTGCCATACCACTCTTGACAACAAACTTTCTACCGTAAAGCATGTCATGTTTTTATGTTACTTATGCCCTATCTGGTTAGCTTCAGATAAAGACCCTCTATAGCCATACGGTGTCGAAAGCCTTCTCCAAATCAACCAGACAGGCACCTGAGCATTGATTCTTAGCATTGTTCCATTGGACAGCAGGTACTAGCTTAGACGCGGCAGGAATTGTGTCATGTACCGCCTAAAAGCCGAACTGGGTGTCTGGAATTATATTTTTATCCTCGGCCCATTGGGACAGAGCTCTATTGATTTTTTTTATAATTAACGCGCGCACAAGGGACTTGTTGTTTCCCTTTTAATGAAAAGCACACTGCTCAGGCATTAGAATGATAGGTAGAGGAAAGATAGGAGGTGTCGATTCGAGTGAAGATTTTTTATAAAAGAAATGATAAAATAAGCACATTGCGTCGGTGTTCGAGAGGGGCAATTGTTTCAGTGGCAGTTCTATTTCATATCAATCTAAACGCTCGATTTTGTATTCTATCAATCAGGTGAATCGATGTTTGCGAAGAACCTGCCCATAGGTGGGAGTTATAATCGAGTTTAGGGCGAATAAATGCGTTATAAACTGTAGCCAGATCAGAAGGGAAAAAATACTTCTTACATAGATACAGAAAACCTAAGCACTTAGAAGCGTTTTTAGCGATCTCAAATATATGGTCGTTCCAACGAAGGTTGTCGTTAACACACATACCGAGTACTGAGAGCTTTTCGGTTTCTTCGATGTAAGTGTCATTCATGGACAATGGCATTGGGGTATGTTTAGCTTTAACGACAGAAGACAGCATTGAGTTTTCGAAGCATTAAACTGCACGCGATTCCTATTACCCCTTTTAACAATGCTGTATAAATCGAAGTTTAATAAGTTTGACATACGGTACCGTTGCAATTGTACTTCCGAAGGCGAAGGATGTGAATTATCGAACGAATAGGAAATGAAAGTAGAGTCGTCGGCAAAACAGTTAAAACATAAAAATACTGACGGTCATTGAGAAACTTTCGATCTTCGAGATATTCCTTAAGCTGACGATTAATCATCGTTTCCATGTTCTTTGAAAGAAGGGATGTTAGTACTATGGGTCAGTAGGAAGAGGGGTAGGATGGGTCACCTTTCTTAGGGACAGGCTGGACAAATGCTGTTTTCCATCTTCTAGGAAAGATTCAAGAAAAGTAGGAGTGATGGAAAAGCTTACGCAGTGGCTTTGCCAGGGACAAAGAACACCTCTTCAGAAGAATCGAAAAATTCCTGCTACTGTACGATTGCGGAAAAAAATCAGTCCCATGGACAAATTTATATTCTCAAGAACAGGAGGGGCAACGTTGCTGTGAGGCAGCGTGGAGCTGGCAGCGAAATGGGCGGCGAGCAAGTTTGCCTTATCTGAAGAGTAAACAATAGGTTTGTTACTGTCGATGAGCGTTGGAACCGAAGATGTTGAAGAGTTTTTAATATTTTTTTACCAACAAATTTTACTGCCTTTGGGACACTGCAGAATTTTTTGCCGTAATTTTTGGTTATGCAAAAATTTGGTTCTTTCAATAATGGAGTTGCTTGAGTTCCTTGCTTGTTTGTGCTTTTTCCAATTTGTCACTGTGAGGTTGGCTTTTTAAGATCGGAAACTTACTTCTTTGAACCTGATAGCTTCTTTTCACTCAGAGTTAAACCAGGACTTTTCTTTAGGCTTAATGCTTTTTACTCTGTTAGGAATAAAAGCACGAATCCCTAGAAGAATCACATTTGTGATCATTTCGGCTCTGGGATCAATGTCACTATCGAGGAAGCATAGTGACCAGTTAAAGTTTCGGAAAAAAATATTCTGGCCATCCCAGATGGCTTACTTTTAATTCCAAACTGTCCTGGTGGGGAGTTTTACTTTAACTGGATGGGTAAATGGATGAGAAATTAGCTGAATTGACACAATGGTCCGAAGTGCTAAATGGAGAAATTACACTAACGGTATATTTATCCGGGTGAGACGTAAGAAACAAGTCAAGAGTATGAGAGGTTTGCCCAGCAACATCCGGTATACGCGTTGGCACAACGATTAGTTGGGTAAGGTGATGTAACCCGGCAAAGAGCTCGACATACCTTCGGGTGTTGTCTGACCTGAATAGCGGAGCCAATTGGGATTATGTACATTGAAACCGCCCGCTATAACGATTTCAGTGCGAGGACAAAGGGAAACAAATTTCTAGATGGAATCAGACAGCGCATCAAACTCGTTACAAGTCGAACTACTGTCGAGGTTTGGACTCCTGTAAATAAAACAAAAATTAACGACATGCTTGCGGACAGTGAGTTTGAGCCACAAGAAGTTAAAGTCCGTGTTGGAACATTGCCCATATTGGGGAAGGCTCTGGCAAGCAATATTATTAATAACATAGACCACGAAACCATGATGGGAAAAGAGTAATGGCACCCATGTAGAGCAAATTCTGATAAATCAGTATTTACTCCAACCTGAGTTTCACTTAATGCCAAAATAGCTGGCCTGTATTGAACCGTGTAGACGTACACGTGAAATAAATTCCTTCTTAAACCGCGAACATTAGAATACACGACACAAAAGTCACTTACCATTTAAAAATACTTACATACAAAACACAACTCTGACTAAGTCGAACTGTGCAGTGAAGGTCCAAATTAATTTCCGTAATAAACAAACTGTCTTAGGTGTTATGCCCATAAGACAGCTTGCATACAAAAAATCAATTTAAACATCCAGTACAATAGGACAAATTCAGATGCCTCTATCTATTTACCAAAAGCATTGGATGGTCATACAATGCCTAGAGTAGATAAAGAGGCAGTTAAGCACAAAGGTCTTGGGACAGATAAGAGGATAATTTGCTACGTGAGTGTGTATTCTTTTATTTCTTCCACAGCGTGATTGGGCATATTTATCTGTCTTCCAATGACACGAGTGGGAATTATTTTTTTATGTACAGCGCACCCGAGAGGTATTTTTAATTTTCTCAAACGAATGTGTATTTTTACTGGCGATTATAGGGACTATAAAACAAGTTTAGGACTCGTGAATATAAAAACAATTGAGATAACAATCAAACATGACATTACGATCATAGAGAAGCTTAAAAATACATTGAAAAAAAAATTTGTCTGTCTGTCTATCTGTCTCTCTGCCTGTCTGTCCGCCTGTCCGGGTGTATATCGATTTTGATGAACATTTTTGAGATTTTTTTGTTGGTAGTAGTTATTAGCTAATTAGAACCAAATTTACCGGAAAAGTCTATTAACGGTACCTTTCATATAGCGGATTTTTTAATTTTCGACTTTCTCGGTAACGGAATGGATTTCAATAAAGTTTTATATTTGAAAAGAATTAAGTATCCAAATTAATTTACAAAACATGATCAACCATTTTTTTTGGTACCAAAAACACAACTATACCATCATTCTTTTTCTTATATACTACTCCGTTTCTCATTTCTTACGACGCATTCTCAGACTGTTCTAACATTTCTTTTATTTTAACAATTTTACTAATCTTAGTTTGGCAAATTATTGGATTTTCTTCAAACGTATTCGTCTCTAACGTAAGGACATTTGTTGACCTACTTAAGGCATCTACATGTTGCATTCGGGCACACGCCTGATATTCTAATTCAAAATCATAATTTTGTAATTCTAGCGCCCATATAGAAATTCTTGGGTTAAGTTCTTTTTTATTTATCGTCATAGCTAACGAATTACAGTCAGTGACTATTTTAAAACGTTTGTGTAAAGATTTACGCAACCCAGCTTTGGTCGTAAAGTTGCTAACGTGTGCAAAAAGTCGTAGACTGTCGTCCGAAAAACCTTCAATAATGTACTCCACCAGCTCTTCTTCATCCATTTGGAATCCAGTTTCTAATCGAATTCTTTGCTCGAAATACTCTTCAAAAGTTTCAGCCACTTTCTATTTCCTGTTTTACAAGTGTTTCTTTATCACCATTCAATTTTAGCTAAATTCCCTTTAGGCTTTAACAAAGGGATTTGGCACACAATATAATTCGTTGTGCGTACAGCCATTCTTTGGCTTTCCCTTTTAATTTCGATACAAACATCGTACGCCACATCTCTTCTTCCAACAAATACGTCTCTTTTACATTGTTGTGCTGTCATATTGGCTGTTGTCGCTCATGTTGTCACTATCACTGTTGATTCTGTTGTCACTCCTATTTTCGCTCCCGTTGTCAAACTATCGTTATTCAATTGCGCCATCTGTTTCAACTGTTCGCTCTCCTTCGCAAGCAGTTCCTTCTCCTTTCTCAGCAAACTGATTTCTCGTCATAGTAACTCAACGCCCATCTGTTTTTGTCTATCTGTTGCTACTTTGCTCCCTCCCCTAGCACCATCTTCTTCTTCGTCTACATCTTGAACATCGTCTTCCTCATCGTGGTCACCGTCTTCGTTAGGCAACTCCTTTTCTGAGGCGCTTGTTGTTGTTTTGTTGGTACTTCGACTCGTTGCTGTGGCGGAATTTCACTTCCACCACTTGGTTTACAAACCCGTTGCAACCACTCGAGGTTAAGAGATTTTTTTTCGTGTATATAACCACCAAAATGGGAAGACAAAAACATAAAAACAAAAAAAACAGCCTGTGCGCTCGGGTTGGGACTTGACAAACGGTTATTTATGATTTGTTTTTTATTTTTTATATCGTCTGTTCTTTATTTTCTGCTCTTTCCAATTTTTGACGACGCTTCGCGAATGGACAGCAAAAAAGTTCACCACACGGTTTCCTAATTTTGTTAGTTTCTTCCTTTTTTTAGCTTATTAACGATGCCTCGCGAGGGGACGGCGGAAAATAATATCGAATAGTTCAAATATAACTTAAGCCGTATTTTATTGGTAAGTGTATTCCCAGCGCAGTATATACGGCAACGAACAACAAACAATAAGTTTCGATATTTAAGTTAGTGAAATTAGAGAATATAATAAGTTGAGATAAAGCTTGGAAAGAAATGTCAACTAACTGAAATGTAAAAAAAATGCAAGATCTTTTTATTTAAGGATATGTTTGTTCAAAATCATGATCCAAGATTACAAGACAGCACCTTCCCGGCTTCCCGCATTTTGACGTCATCAGAGACCCAAATTGACTATATTAAATACCATCTTTGGAAAGGATCCAGTGTTAGTTTTTTTTTTTTTATAATTAACGCGCGCACAAGGGACTATTTGTTTCCCTTTTAATGTAACACACTGCGCGGGCATTAGGAAGATAGGGAGGGGAGAGATAGGAGGTGTCGATTAACATTGGTTTTGAATGTTTGCATGTTGAAATGGCAAGGGAAAATCTCGCCGGGTAAACCATTCCAAAGTCGTGTTGTACGGCTAAAAAAAGAATCTCTATATTTCACGGTACGTCCGAAATTGGGCTCAAGGGTGAACTGATGGGCATTCCTAGCAAGACGAGTATTACGGGCGAAACTTTTAAGGGGAGGAATGCAGCTGGCTACCTCGAGTGAACATTTTTTATAAAAGAACCGATAAAATAAGGAAAGACATGAAACATTGCGTCGGTGTTCGAGAGGGGCAATTGTTTCAGCGGCAGTTCTATTTCCTATCAATCTTAACGCTCGATTTTGTATTCTATCAAGCAGGTGAAGCGATGATTGTGAAGCACCTGCCCACAGGTGGGAGTTGTACTCGAGTTTAGGGCGTATAAACGCTTTATAAATTGTAGCCAGATCAGATGGGGAAAAATACTTCTTACACCGATACAGAAAACCTAAGCACTTTGCAGCATTCTTAGCGATCTCAAATATATGGTCGTTCCAACGGAGGTCGTCGTTGACACACATACCGAGTACTGAGAGCTTTTCGGTTTCTTCGATGTAAGTGCCATTCATGGACAATGGCATTGGGGGAATGTTTAGCTTTAACGACAGAAGACAGCATTGAGTTTTCGAAGCATTAAACTCCACACGATTTCTATTACCCCATTTGACAATGCTGTATAAATCGGAGTTTAATGAGCTTGACATACGGCACCGTTGCAATTGTACGTCCGAAGGCGAAGGACGTGAATTATCGAACGAATATGAAAAGCTGAGGGTAGAGTCGTCAGCAAAACAGTTAAGTGGATTAGAAGTAACAGACAAAAGATCATTTATAAAAATGAGGAAAAGAGTCGGAGACAGAACAGAACCCTGGGGCACACCAGCATTTATTTTATGGGAATCAGACTTGAATCCGTCCAATACAACTTGTATTGAACGGTCTTAACATGTATATTAAAGCAATCAGATAAACCATTAGACAAAACCTGCATCATTTGAAACTTAAATTACTGCAGTTTTTTCCTAAAACCGAATTTTTATCAAGGGTCACTGATGACTACTAGGTTGAGTATTCTATCCGGATGTCTCTGTCCAAGAACTGAGTTGAATTGAAGTTGAACTTTTCGATATTGTCAAGTTTGGCTCTAAGCCTATGCAGAAGAGCTTTCAACTCTTCAAACAATCAATAAAGATGCTTTACAGTGATCTAAATGTTGACTTCTGCTAAAAAAAAGATACAAAATATAAAAATCATACTTGTTCGATAAAGAGGGGAGATTAAAATACACAGATCTTCATGACTGAAGAATATAGGAAATACGAGTTATTAAGATTGTTAAATATACTCAAGACGAATTTATAATAAAAGAAAGCACCCCAACAACAAAAACATAAAACCTTTCGTATATATATATATATATATATAACTAACCGGTGTAATACTACGCAAAATACTGCTTTCAGTGTGTCCCTTTCTTTTTCTTATAATATAGACATATATTAGTACTGCTCTTTTGTGCGTCTTTCTTTATTTCTCCTCATTGACCTCGCTGCATTTTGGACTCTCTCTATCGAAGTAGTGTGATATTTTTAATTTTGTATCCTTACACCTTGTCTCCACCATCTATATTTTATAGAATACCATCTGTCATTTTCCTAAAAAAAGAAAAAAATAGAATGCTGGAAAATTTCAGCGTCCAAATCACAACTGCTTTTATTATATTGTATATCCTTAGTCTAGGTATATATATTTTAACAAAGAGGAAAAGAGAATAGTATATATAACAGAAATAACAATAGGCAGGAGCAATTATATAATGCACCAATAACGATCTGTTTATGATACCACACATACATACAACGACAATATATATTTCAACGACTGACAGCGAAAGAACAATAAAACAATAACAAAATGGTAGCATGCAATACATTAACACGTAATAACACTACAATTCGGCCTTATGGATCACCTGATCTCTATTTATGCTTACATTTTTTCATTTTAACATTTTTAATTAACCAAGGTTTCATGTTCATGTTCAGCCCATACTCCTTGGTATGGTAATTTGGTTGGAAATTTTCTGCATCTTTAAGTAAGTATATATTTATCATTTCGTAGTACTTTTGTAACCTAAAAAGTTTCTCTAAACTGCGGTATCAGTTTTTTGAAGCAGCCGGGTGCGAGTCAAAGGTTTTTCCCATCACATAATCACCTGTTTTATAAATATTCGGTTTCCGTCTTTTTTATAGACGCATTGTTTTTTGTAAACCTGAGAATTTTCTTGTTCTACTATCGCTCTCTGTCTTATTCTCTTAAGATTCCATATTTCTTCTTAACTTTCTATTTCTACCAGTTTATCTTTAAATTCGTCTGAAAATTTCCCTTTCTGGCCATAGCATTATACTTGGGTGTTACTTAATTGTGCGATTCACTATATTATTAAACGTATGTTCCACCCTTTCCTAAACGTGATCCCAAAAAATGCCTTCCTCCTGTTTTACTAGTTAAGCCAACATAGGCCTTAAGCTTCAATTTACTCCCTCTATCTGACCACTTCTTGAGGCGATCCTGTTGCGACTTTACGTGTCGAATATTTCATTCTAATAGAAACTCTTTAAAATCAACCGACGTTTACCAATTTCCTCTATCCGAAACTACACATTTGGGTATAATATATGCTCTAAAAAAATCTATTACTGCTTGTTTGACTTCTTTTGCGTTTGTCGTTTTCGTGGGATACAATCTCACAAATTTAGTATAAGCATCTATACTAATACTTGTTTTTTGACCGACCTAGAATTGTCTACAGGTCCATAATGATCTATGTGTACAACCTCGAACGTTATTTTACCTTTTGGAATGTTGTGAGGCAAACCCTCCTCCTTACATTGTTTGGCGGATTATAAAATACATTAAACAAAAAATTAATGTGCGATCCTATTTTCTCTCTCATATTTGGGAACCAGTATTATTTTTGAAATAAACTCAATAATTTTGTCTACATGACCTACCTCATCGTGATACTTTGTTGCGAGGCAAGAGGAGGAATAGTCGGAAATGTGGAAGGGTAGGAAAAAGGAAGAGGTAGGAAATTGAGGAAGGAAATGTTGGGAAAAGGTAGGTGGAATGTCAAGTTCCGAGGACGCGGCCTGCTTGCGACGCACAGCGTCAGCTCGTCGGACGGGGGGGATCTTGTCATCGAAACTGAAGCTCGCCTGCAGACAAAAATACAAATCAGGCCAAAGGAAAAGGACTTGAAGGGGAACAAACATCAGGATAGTGAAAAACGGATGGACTATTGTCGACCCAAGGGCACTGCGGATGTTGTTGCAGTGTGGCCATAACCCTAACAACCGTAGGAATCTGCGGCCATATATTTAGATTCCCTCAAGGATGGCAGATAATCTGTTTCAGATCACACCATCTTCACTGGAACTCAGCCACCGTGGCACCCCTGAAAATGTTCTTCAAAACATTATGTTTGTTATTATTCGTCTTTCGGAACAGTAAAACCAACTTCTCTTTTTTTAACATTTGGGATTTTGATAGTTTATTTTAAAACGTTAAACATCGAGCTAACAGAACAATTTTTAATTAAATTATTTACTTGGTTAATTACAAAAATGAAAATTAAAAAAATCAAAAAAAGGAAAAAAAAGAAGATACTACTTTAATATAAAAATGTAGGTGACTAGAAAAATCCTTAATGTCAAGACACGAGGAACATCACTGGGCCACCTTTTTTGGTTCCTTCAAATATCACAACGAAAAACATACAAATTCTGCCTACCCCTAAAGAGCTCTGTGGAGGTAACTTGATATTCTTGAATTTTTTTTTGTTTGAATTTCCGATCAAACTTGAAATTCTTAGTCACTCACACAAAAACAGTTGCTCAAAAAATATATATAAAAAACAAATATATGCAAAAAAATTAATAATTATACTATATAAATATATATCTAATATATGTACATACAAACAGACACAAAAAAAAATCTTTCCAATATTGCGTTGAATCCTTTTTTTGTTGATAAATTTTTTTTTCTAATCACTTACTGCGTCCTTTTTAATTTGGATACTTTTTCTCTTTTCAGAACGTGTCGAGGTGAAATGTGCTCGGAAAATCAGCGCTGCAGTGGACAGCGGCGATCCGCTGAACGATCTACTGCTCGCAGGCAAGCACTGGAGTACCTAAACATTCCGGCAGGAATAGAATCCACAACTACGGATTATAGGACCCAAATACAAATTTATAATGGTGTGGCGGCCCAGTCTTTCTAAGCACCTCTGGGACCGCCGAAAATTAACCTATTCACAATTTTAACCTCTTATTATCTTTTCAATTAAAAAAAAAACGTTTTATTCTAAACTCACCAATTTCTATATTTTTTTCTGCTTATTTTAATTTAAGCAAGCCGGTAAGCTTTATGCCATTTAATACCTGGCTAAGCGTTGGGACTATAAATCTTTTAAAAACAACCCAAAAAAATCATTAAGAACATTCATCAAAACTTATTTAAACAAAAAAAATTGCACCTCAGATTTTAAAGTTTTTACACTTAGTTTTTTTTTTTGTATGACACTTAACCTTATTTTGAATCTTTAAACTTTACGACAATATTCACAATTAAAATTCTGGTAGGGTCACCAGCGACAAAAGGTATCAGTTTGAATGATCACCAGGCTTTCCATCGAATGATTCTCCCCTAAGAGGACAAAAGTCATCCGTTCCACGATTTGGATATTTAAACGGGCAAACAACAGGTATCGGATTTGGTGTAGGCGAGAGAAAGACCTATTGAAAGATTATTTCAAACACCTCCATCTTTCTCTTTTCTTTTTTTCCGAGTCTCGAACAAGGAAACGTTTGGAAATAATAGTCATATTGAGCAAGAGCTGATTTATGTTCTTCGTCTAGCGGACAGATGGAGCTAGTGTCCTTCATTAAGGTCAGATTACATATAGTTTTTTTTTCCTTTTTCCTTTCACTCCGCTAATAAAGAGGCGTCTGCAACAAAATTTCGCCGGAGAAAATTGCTGAGAATGTTCGAGGACGAAACAAGACGGCCAACTTAAAAGTATGGTTTATCTATCTCAAAATCCTTCACTTGCTTTTTAGCATGTTTATAAAAAAAACCGGTTAGTTCGTATTGTTCCTGTTAAAGAACATTTGATTTGGTGGGGAGTAACCCACATTACAAACCGGGTTTTAAACCAATTTGGTGTTCTCTCTACCTATTATCACCTTTTGCACAGAAGAAGCAAAAATATACTGTAATTTAACCTTAAGAATCACGCAAACCTATCCTTCATTTTGTGTGCAGCTTAAGATTTCAACCCCTCATGTAAGCGTCTAAAGACTGAATTCGCCTTCTTCTAATATCAAAATAGACCGCCATGACAGCTTCTATTCTAAAAGAAAACGTGCTTATTTTTAACATTTGTTTTGTTTAAAATCTCTTTTCCCAAGTAAGTATCATTTAAATGTTTCCATTAATTAAACAATTAAATTATTTGTCTAATTCGTTTTAAATTTTCAGATTTGATATCAGACTTCAGCCCGCCAACAAAAACGAACATGGAACGAAACTAAACAGCAAGAAAAAGGTAAGTAGAGCATTTTATTAAATATAAATATGTAGTTTAACGAATACTTTGTAGACCAAGGACAACCACCAAGACACTAATACCAATCATTTTACCAGAAACAGGTAAGTGGAAAATTTTGATTGCATACTTTGAACCATGAAACAAATTGTTTTAATGAACATTTCTTAGTGATGTGCTTTTAACCGAAGCGGCCAATACTGATGCAATGGTCATACCGACCCGAATTGCATCCAGTCTAGTCTTCAAACAACAAACAGCGGGCACAATGCAACAATGAACCAGGGTCATTAAGTTGCGGAAAGAACATGTAACGGTTTAATAAGTTTAATAAATAAGTAATAAGTTTAATAAAATAAAAAAAAATCACAGAGCTAGTGGTTAGTAACTTATAACCAGATGCTCTTATTAGTACATAAGTAAAAATCACAGCTAGAGTTAAGATTTAAAACATTAATAAAAATAAATAACTAAAAATAAATAAATAATCTAAAATCAAACTTACATCTAATTATCACAGATGTTCCTACTAATATATATTAGTTAGTTTGTAAGTAAATATCATAGTTAGATTAAATAAGTTCGAAACGCTTCGAACCGTAAATAATTAACCATGACAACTAATAATAATTAACAACAACAATGTTTTTACTGATTAGTCTTATTGTTTAAGATCTTTGGCGTGAAATATTCCGATACGTTTGCCATTAAGATTTTCGAGCTCAAACATATGGTTGCCAACCTGTTTCACTATTCACTATAAATTTTGGTGAAAGCTTTGCTGACAGGTATTTGGAAGAGTCGCTCAATATGAAGTTCCTTCAATACACCTCTTGTCCTGGGAGATATCGGACATTCTTGTCGTTGGCCTTTAAAATATTTTCGCGTATCTGATTTCTAATTACTTGTAATCGATTTTTCCGAGGAAAAATTAGTAACTCGTTAATCAGTGTCGATCTTAAGCTGATAGAGGCCGGACGTCGGGTCGAGGTGCGTGCACAAATAATTAAACAAAAGTCAAAAAAAGAAAAAAAAATTGCGCATTGTTATCGCGAGTGTTAAAAAAAATAATATTACACACTCGTTTGAGAAATTGGCAAAACCCCCTCGCGTGTGCTGTAAAGAAAATAACAATATCCACTCGCGTCGTTGGAAGACGATAAGATGCCCATTCGCGCTGTGGAAGAAAAATAAATAATACACACTTGCATAACAAATCAAATTATCCTCTTATCTTTCCCAACCCTTTGTGCTTAGCTTAACTGCCTCTTTCTTATCTACTGTAGGCATCGTATGCTTGCGGTAAATGGATAAGGGCATCTGAGTTTGTCATATTGTGCTGAATATTTAAATTGATTTTTTGTATGCAAGCTGTCTTATGGGCATAACACCTAAGACAGTTTGTTTATTACAGAGATTAATTTGGATTTTCACTGCATGGTTCGACTTAGTCAGAATTGTGTTTTGTGTTTAAGTATTTTTAAATGGTAAGTGATTTTTGTGTCGTGTATTCTAATGTTCGTGGTATAAGAAAGAATTTCTTTCACGTGTACCTCTATACTGTTCAATACAGGCCAGCTGTTTTGGCATTAAGTGAAACCCAGGTTGGAGTAAATACTGATTAATCAGAATTTGCTCTACATGGGTATAGCTTGGTGCCATTACTCTTTTCCCATCATGGTCTCGTGGTCTATGTTATAAATGATATTGCTTGCCAGAGCCTTCCCCAATATGGGCAATGTTCCAACACGGACTTTAACTTCTTGTGGCTCAAACTCACTGTCCGCAAGCATGTCATTCATTATTGTTTTATTTACAGGAGTCCAAATCTCGACAGCAATTCGAATTGTAACGATTTTGATGCGCTGTCTGATTTTATCTCGGCCTGAATATTTTTTTCCGAAACTTTAACTGGTCACTATGCTTCCTCGATAGTGACATTGATGCCAGTGCTGAAATGATCACAAATGTGATTCTCCTAGGGATGCGTGCTTTTATTCCTAACAGAGTAAAAAGCATCAAACCTTAAGAAAATTCTTCGTTTAATTCTGAGTGTAAAGAAGCTATCAGGCTCAAAGAAGTAAGTTTCCGTTCTTACAAAGCCAACCCTACAGAGGAAAATCGGAAAAAGCACAAACAAGCAAGAAACTCATGCAACTCCGTTATTGAAAGAAACAAATTTTTGCATGACCAAAATCACGGCAAAAAATTCTGCAGTGTCTCAAAGGCAGTAAACATTTTTGGTCATTTGTAAAAAATATTAAAAACTCCTCAACATCTTCGGTTCCAACGCTCTTCGACAATAACAAACCAATTTTTACTCTTCAAAGAAGGCAAACTTGCTCGCCGCCCATTTCGCTGCCAGGTCCACGCTGCCGCATAGCAACTTTGCCCCTCCTGTACTTGAGAATGTAAATTTTTTGATGGGACAGATTTTTTTCCGCATCCGTACAGTAGCAAGAGTTCTCAAAGATCTCGATATACACAAATCCACTGGCCTGGATGGTATACCCCCGATTCTTCTGAAGAGGTGTTCTTCCACACTGGCAAAGCCACTGCGTAAGCTTTTCCATCGCTCCTACTCTTCTGGAATCTTTCCTAGAAGATGGAAAACAGCATTTGTCCAGCCTGTCCCTAATAAAGGTGACCCATCCTCCCCCTCCTCCTACCGACCCATAGCACTGACATCCCTTCTTTCTAAGGTCATGGAAACACTGATTAACCGTCAGCTTAAGGAATATCTCGAAGATCGTAAGCTTCTCCATGACCGTCAGTATGGCTTCCGCAGTAACCGTTCCACTGGTGATCTGATGGCATATCTCACCGAACAGTGGAACAAATCTTTACATCGCTTTGGTGAAAGTAAGATTATTGCTCTTGATATCTCCAAGGCATTTGATAGAGTTTTGCATGAAGCTCTCTTATCGAAAATGCGTGCTTTTGGGATCGATAATACTCTTGTTCGTTGGATTAGAAGAAGAATTGGACCGTTCAATACAAGTTGTATTGGACGGATTCAAGTCTGATTCCCATAAAATAAATGCTGGTGTGCCCCAGGGCTCTGTTCTGTCTCCGACTCTTTTCCTCATTTTTATAAATGATCTTCTGTCTGTTACTTCTAATCCACTTAACTGTTTTGCTGACGACTCTACCCTCAGCTTTTCATATTCGTTCGATAATTCACGTCCTTTGCCTTCGGACGTACCTGCTTGATAGAATACAAAATATAGCGTTAAGATTGATAGGAAATAGAACTGCCACTTAATCAATTGCCCCTCTCGAACACCGACGCAATGTTTCATGTCTTTCCTTATTTTATCGTTTCTTTTATAAAAAATGTTCACTCGGGGTAGCCAGCTGCATTCCTCTCCTTAAAAGTTTCGCCCGTAATACTCGTCTTGCTAGGAATGCCCATCAGTTCACCCTTGAGCCCAATTTCGGACGTACCGTGAAATATAGAGATTCTTTTTTTAGCCGTACAACACGACTTTGGAATGGTTTACCCGGCGAGATTTTCCCTTGCCATTTCAATATGCAAACATTCAAAACCAATGTTAATCGACACCTCCTATCTCTCCCCTCCCTATCTTCCTAATGCCCGCGCAGTGTGTTACATTAAAAGGGAAACAAATAGTCCCTTGTGCGCGCGTTAATTATAAAAAAAAAAAAATTAAGCCTTTCCTTGGCTTTCCCTTTTAATTTCGTAACAAACAGCGTACGCCACATCTCTTCTTCCAACAAATACGTCTCTTTTACATTGTTGTGCTGTCATATTGGCTGTTGTCGCTCACGTTGTCACTATCACTGTCGCTTCTGTTGTCACTCCTATTTTCGCTCCCGTTGTCAAACTATCGTTATTCAATTGCGCCATCTGTTTCAACTGTTCGCTCTCCTTCGCAAGCAGTTCCTTCTCCTTTCTCAGCAAACTGATTTCTCATCATAGTAACTCAACGCCCATCTGTTTTTGTCTATCTGTTGCCACTTTGCCCCCTCCCGTAGCACAATCTTCTTCTTCGTCTACATCTTGAACATCGTCTTCCTCATCGTTGTCACCGTCTTCGTTAGGCAACTCCTTTTCTGAGGAGCTTGTTGTTGTTTTGTTGGTACTTCGCCTCGTTGCTGTGGCGGAATTTCACTTCCACCACTTGGTTTACAAACCCGTTGCAACCACTCGAGGTTAAGAGATTTTTTTGTTCGTGTATATAACCACCGAAATGGGAAGACAAAAACATAAAAAAAAAACAGCCTGTGCGCTAGGGTTGGGACTTGACAAGCGGTTATTTATGATTTGTTTTTTATTTTTTATATCGTCTGTTCTTTATTTTCTGCTCTTTTCAATTTTTGACGACGCTTCGCGAATGGACAGCAAAAAAGTACACCAAACAATTTCCTAATTTTGTTAGTTTCTTCCTTTTTTTAGATAATTAACGATGCCTCCCGAGGGGACGGCGGAAAACAATATCGAATAGTGCAAATATAACTTTAGCCGTATTTTAATGGTAAGTGTATTTCCAGCGCAGTATATACGGCAACGAACAACAAACAATAAGTTTCGATATTTAAGTTAGTGAAATTAGAGAATATAATAAGTTGAAATAAAGCTTGGAAAGAAATGTCAACCAACTGAAATGTAAAAAAAATGCAAGATCTTTTTATTTAAGGATATGTTTGTTCAAAATCATGATCCAAGATTACAAGACAGCACCTTCCCGGCTTCCCGCATTTTGACGTCATCAGAGACCCAAATTGACTATATTAAATACCATCTTTGGAAAGGATCCAGTGTTAGTTGACTTAACATGTATATTAAAGCAATCAGATAAGACATTAGACAAAACCTGCATCAATTGAAACTTAAATTACTGCAGTTTTTTCCTAAAACCGAATTTTTATCAAGGGTCACTGATGACTACAAGGTTGAGTATTCTATCCGGATGTCTCTGTCCAAGAACTGAGTTGAATTGAAGTTGAACTTTTCGATATTGTCAAACAATCATTAAAGATGCTTTACAGTGATCTAAATGTCGACTTCTGCTAAAAAAAAAGATACAAAATATAAAAATCATACTTGTTTGATAGAGAGGGGAGATTAAAATACACAGATCTTCATGACTGAAGAATATAGGAAATACGAGTTATTAAGATTGTTAAATATACTCAAGACGAAATTTATAATAAAAGAAAGCACCCCAACATCAAAAACATAAAACCTTTCGTATATATATATATATATATACCTAACCGGTGTAATACTACGCAAAATAATGCTTTCAGTGTGTCCCTTTCTTTTTCTTATAATATAGACACATATTAGTCCTGCTCTTTTGTGCGTCTTTCTTTATTTCTCCTCATTGACCTCGCTGCATTTTGGTCCCTCTCTATCGAAGTAGTGTGATATTTTTAATTTTGTATCCTTACACCTTGTCTCCACCATCTATATTTTATAGAATACCATCTGTCATTTTCCTAAAAAAAGAAAGAAAAATAGAATATATTATATAGAATATATTGTATATCCTTAGTCTAGGTATATATATTTTAACAAAGAGGAAAAGAGAATAGTATATACAACAGAAATAACAATAGGCAGGAGCAATTATATAATGCACCAATAACAATCTGTTTATGATACAACACATACATACAACGACAATATATATTTCAACGACTGACAGCGAAAGAACAATAAAAAAAATAACGAAATGGGAGCATGCAATACATTAACCAAGGTTTCATGTTCATGTTCAGCCCATACTCCTTGGTATGGTAATTTGGTTGGAAATTTTCTGCATCTTTAAGTAAGTATATATTTATCATTTCGTAGTACTTTTGTAACCTAAAAAGTTTCTCTAAACTGCGGTATCAGTTTTTTGAAGCAGCCGGGTGCGAGTCAAAGGTTTTTCCCATCACATAATCACCTGTTTTATAAATATTCGGTTTCCGTCTTTTTTTATAGACGCATTGTTTTTTGTAAGCCTGAGAATTTTCTTGTTCTACTATCGCTCTCTGTCTTATTCTCTTAAGATTCCATATTTCTTCTTAACTTTCTATTTCTACCAGTTTATCTTTAAATTCGTCTGAAAATTTCCCTTTCTGGCCATAGCATTATACTTAGGTGTTACTTAATTGTGCGATTCACTATATTATTAAACGTATGTTCCACCCTTTCCTAAACGTGATCCCAAAAAATGCCTTCCTCCTGTTTTACTAGTTAAGCCAACATAGGCCTTAAGCTTCAATTTACTCCCTCTATCTGACCACTTCTTGAGGCGATCCTGTTGCGACTTTACGTGTCGAATATTTCATTCTAATAGAAACTCTTTAAAATCAACCGACGTTTACCAATTTCCTCTATCCGAAACTACACATTTGGGTATAATATATGCTCTAAAAAAATCTATTACTGCTTGTTTGACTTCTTTTGCGTTTGTCGTTTTCGTGGGATACAATCTCACAAATTTAGTATAAGCATCTATACTAATACTTGTTTTTTGACCGAACTAGAATTGTCTACAGGTCCATAATGATCTATGTGTACAACCTCGAACGTTATTTTACCTTTTGGAATGTTGTGAGGCAAACCCTCCTCCTTACATTGTTTGGCGGATTATAAAATACATTAAACAAAAAATTAATGTGCGATCCTATTTTCTCTCTCATATTTGGGAACCAGTATTATTTTTGAAATAAACTCAATAATTTTGTCTACATGACCTACCTCATCGTGATACTTTGTTGCGAGGCAAGAGGAGGAATAGTCGGAAATGTGGAAGGGTAGGAAAAAGGAAGAGGTAGGAAATTGAGGAAGGAAATGTTGGGAAAAGGTAGGTGGAATGTCAAGTTCCGAGGACGCGGCCTGCTTGCGACGCACAGCGTCAGCTCGTCGGACGGGGGGGATCTTGTCATCGAAACTGAAGCTCGCCTGCAGACAAAAATACAAATCAGGCCAAAGGAAAAGGACTTGAAGGGGAACAAACATCAGGATAGTGAAAAACGGATGGACTATTGTCGACCCAAGGGCACTGCGGATGTTGTTGCAGTGTGGCCATAACCCTAACAACCGTAGGAATCTGCGGCCATATATTTAGATTCCCTCAAGGATGGCAGATAATCTGTTTCAGATCACACCATCTTCACTGGAACTCAGCCACCGTGGCACCCCTGAAAATGTTCTTCAAAACATTATGTTTGTTATTATTCGTCTTTCGGAACAGTAAAACCAACTTCTCTTTTTTTAACATTTGGGATTTTGATAGTTTATTTTAAAACGTTAAACATCGAGCTAACAGAACAATTTTTAATTAAATTATTTACTTGGTTAATTACAAAAATGAAAATTAAAAAAATCAAAAAAGGAAAAAAAAGAAGATACTACTTTAATATAAAAATGTAGGTGACTAGAAAAATCCTTAATGTCAAGACACGAGGAACATAACTGGGCCACCTTTTTTGGTTCCTTCAAATATCACAACGAAAAACATACAAATTCTGCCTACCCCTAAAGAGCTCTGTGGAGGTAACTTGATATTCTTGAATTTTTTTTTGTTTGAATTTCCGATCACACTTGAAATTCTTAGTCACTCACACAAAAACAGTTGCTCAAAAAATATATATAAAAAACAAATATATGCAAAAAAATTAATAATTATACTATATAAATATATATCTAATATATGTACATACAAACAGACACAAAAAAAAATCTTTCCAATATTGCGTTGAATCCTTTTTTTGTTGATAAATTTTTTTTTCTAATCACTTACTGCGTCCTTTTTAATTTGGATACTTTTTCTCTTTTCAGAACGTGTCGAGGTGAAATGTGCTCGGAAAATCAGCGCTGCAGTGGACAGCGGCGATCCGCTGAACGATCTACTGCTCGCAGGCAAGCACTGGAGTACCTAAACATTCCGGCAGGAATAGAATCCACAACTACGGATTATAGGACCCAAATACAAATTTATAATGGTGTGGCGGCCCAGTCTTTCTAAGCACCTCTGGGACCGCCGAAAATTAACCTATTCACAATTTTAACCTCTTATTATCTTTTCAATTAAAAAAAAACGTTTTATTCTAAACTCACCAATTTCTATATTTTTTTCTGCTTATTTTAATTTAAGCAAGCCGGTAAGCTTTAAGCCATTTAATACCTGGCTAAGCGTTGGGACTATAAATCTTTTAAAAACAACCCAAAAAAATCATTAAGAACATTCATCAAAACTTATTTAAACAAAAAAAATTGCACCTCAGATTTTAAAGTTTTTACACTTAGTTTTTTTTTTTGTATGACACTTAACCTTATTTTGAATCTTTAAACTTTACGACAATATTCACAATTAAAATTCTGGTAGGGTCACCAGCGACAAAAGGTATCAGTTTGAATGATCACCAGGCTTTCCATCGAATGATTCTCCCCTAAGAGGACAAAAGTCATCCGTTCCACGATTTGGATATTTAAACGGGTAAACAACAGGTATCGGATTTGGTGTAGGCGAGAGAAAGACCTATTGAAAGATTATTTCAAACACCTCCATCTTTCTCTTTTCTTTTTTTCCGAGTCTCGAACAAGGAAACGTTTGGAAATAATAGTCATATTGAGCAAGAGCTGATTTATGTTCTTCGTCTAGCGGACAGATGGAGCTAGTGTCCTCCATTAAGGTCTGATTACATATAGTTTTTTTTTCCTTTTTCCTTTCACTCCGCTAATAAAGAGGCGTCTGCAACAAAATTTCGCCGGAGAAAATTGCTGAGAATGTTCGAGGACGAAACAAGACGGCCAACTTAAAAGTATGGTTTATCTATCTCAAAATCCTTCACTTGCTTTTTAGCATGTTTATAAAAAAAACCGGTTAGTTCGTATTGTTCCTGTTAAAGAACATTTGATTTGGTGGGGAGTAACCCACATTACAAACCGGGTTTTAAACCAATTTGGTGTTCTCTCTACCTATTATCACCTTTTGCACAGAAGAAGCAAAAATATACTGTAATTTAACCTTAAGAATCACGCAAACCTATCCTTCATTTTGTGTGCAGCTTAAGATTTCAACCCCTCATGTAAGCGTCTAAAGACTGAATTCGCCTTCTTCTAATATCAAAATAGACCGCCATGACAGCTTCTATTCTAAAAGAAAACGTGCTTATTTTTAACATTTGTTTTGTTTAAAATCTCTTTTCCCAAGTAAGTATCATTTAAATGTTTCCATTAATTAAACAATTAAATTATTTGTCTAATTCGTTTTAAATTTTCAGATTTGATATCAGACTTCAGCCCGCCAACAAAAACGAACATGGAACGAAACTAAACAGCAAGAAAAAGGTAAGTAGAGCATTTTATTAAATATAAATATGTAGTTTAACGAATACTTTGTAGACCAAGGACAACCACCAAGACACTAATACCAATCATTTTACCAAAAACAGGTAAGTGGAAAATTTTGATTGCATACTTTGAACCATGAAACAAATTGTTTTAATGAACATTTCTTAGTGATGTGCTTTTAACCGAAGCGGCCAATACTGATGCAATGGTCATACCGACCCGAATTGCATCCAGTCTAGTCTTCAAACAACAAACAGCGGGCACAATGCAACAATGAACCAGGGTCATTAAGTTGCGGAAAGAACATGTAACGGTTTAATAAGTTTAATAAATAAGTAATAAGTTTAATAAAATAAAAAAAAAATCACAGAGCTAGTGGTTAGTAACTTATAACCAGATGCTCTTATTAGTACATAAGTAAAAATCACAGCTAGAGTTAAGATTTAAAACATTAATAAAAATAAATAACTAAAAATAAATAAATAATCTAAAATCAAACTTACATCTAATTATCACAGATGTTCCTACTAATATATATTAGTTAGTTTGTAAGTAAATATCATAGTTAGATTAAATAAGTTCGAAACGCTTCGAACCGTAAATAATTAACCATGACAACTAATAATAATTAACAACAACAATGTTTTTACTGATTAGTCTTATTGTTTAAGATCTTTGGCGTGAAATATTCCGATACGTTTGCCATTAAGATTTTCGAGCTCAAACATATGGTTGCCAACCTGTTTCACTATTCACTATAAATTTTGGTGAAAGCTTTGCTGACAGGTATTTGGAAGAGTCGCTCAATATGAAGTTCCTTCAATACACCTCTTGTCCTGGGAGATATCGGACATTCTTGGTTCGAACCTTATATATTCTCGCACACTTGTCGTTGGCCTTTAAAATATTTTCGCGTATCTGATTTCTAATCACTTGTAATCGATTTTTCCGAGGAAAAATTAGTAACTCGTTAATCAGTGTCGATCTTAAGCTGATAGAGGCCGGACGTCGGGTCGAGGTGCGTGCACAAATAATTAAACAAAAGTCAAAAAAAGAAAAAAAAATTGCGCATTGTTATCGCGAGTGTTAAAAAATTAATATTACACACTCGTTTGAGAAATTGGCAAAACCCCCTCGCGTGTGCTGTAAAGAAAATAACAATATCCACTCGCGTCGTTGGAAGACGATAAGATGCCCATTCGCGCTGTGGAAGAAAAATAAATAATACACACTTGCATAACAAATCAAATTATCCTCTTATCTTTCCCAACCCTTTGTGCTTAGCTTAACTGCCTCTTTCTTATCTACTGTAGGCATCGTATGCTTGCGGTAAATGGAAAATGGTTTGTCATATTGTGCTGAATATTTAAATTGATTTTTTGTATGCAAGCTGTCTTATGGGCATAACACCTAAGACAGTTTTTTTATTACAGAGATTAATTTGGATTTTCACTGCATGGTTCGACTTAGTCAGAATTGTGTTTTGTGTTTAAGTATTTTTAAATGGTAAGTGATTTTTGTGTCGTGTATTCTAATGTTCGTGGTATAAGAAAGAATTTCTTTCACGTGTACCTCTATACTGTTCAATACAGGCCAGCTGTTTTGGCATTAAGTGAAACCCAGGTTGGAGTAAATACTGATTTATCAGAATTTGCTCTACATGGGTATAGCTTGGTGCCATTACTCTTTTCCCATCATGGTCTCGTGGTCTATGTTATAAATGATATTGCTTGCCAGAGCCTTCCCCAATATGGGCAATGTTCCAACACGGACTTTAACTTCTTGTGGCTCAAACTCACTGTCCGCAAGCATGTCATTCATTATTGTTTTATTTACAGGAGTCCAAATCTCGACAGCAATTCGAATTGTAACGATTTTGATGCGCTGTCTGATTTTATCTCGAAAATTGTTTCCCTTTGTCCTCCAACTGAAATCGTTATTGCGGGCGATTTCAATGTACACAATTCCAATTGGCTCCACTATTCTGGTCAGACAACACCCGAAGGAAGGTATGTCGAGCTCTTTGCTGGGTTACATCACCTTACCCAACTGATCGATGTGCCAACGCGTATACCGGATGTTGCTGGGCAAGCCGCCCATACTCTTGACTTGTTTCTTACTTCTCACCCTGATAAATATACCATTAGTGTAACTTCTCCATTTGGCACTTCAGACCATTGTGTCATTTCAGCTAATTTCTCATCCTCCACCCATCCAGTTAAAGAAAAACTTCCCACCAGGACCGTTTGGCAATACGAGAAAGCCAACTGGGACGGCCTGAATATTTTTTTCCGAAACTTTAACTGGTCACTATGCTTCCTCGATAGTGACATTGATGCCAGTGCTGAAATGATCACAAATGTGATTCTCCTAGGGATGCGTGCTTTTATTCCTAACAGAGTAAAAAGCATCAAACCTTAAGAAAATTCTTCGTTTAATTCTGAGTGTAAAGAAGCTATCAGGCTCAAAGAAGTAAGTTTCCGTTCTTACAAAGCCAACCCTACAGAGGAAAATCGGAAAAAGCACAAACAAGCAAGAAACTCATGCAACTCCGTTATTGAAAGAAACAAATTTTTGCATGACCAAAATTACGGCAAAAAATTCTGCAGTGTCTCAAAGGCAGTAAACATTTTTGGTCATTTGTAAAAAATATTAAAAACTCCTCAACATCTTCGGTTCCAACGCTCTTCGACAATAACAAACCAATTTTTACTCTTCAAAGAAGGCAAACTTGCTCGCCGCCCATTTCGCTGCCAGGTCCACGCTGCCGCATAGCAACTTTGCCCCTCCTGTACTTGAGAATGTAAATTTTTTGATGGGACAGATTTTTTTCCGCATCCGTACAGTAGCAAGAGTTCTCAAAGATCTCGATATACACAAATCCACTGGCCTGGATGGTATACCCCCGATTCTTCTGAAGAGGTGTTCTTCCACACTGGCAAAGCCACTGCGTAAGCTTTTCCATCGCTCCTACTCTTCTGGAATCTTTCCTAGAAGATGGAAAACAGCATTTGTCCAGCCTGTCCCTAATAAAGGTGAACCATCCTCCCCCTCCTCCTACCGACCCATAGCACTGACATCCCTTCTTTCTAAGGTCATGGAAACACTGATTAACCGTCAGCTTAAGGAATATCTCGAAGATCGTAAGCTTCTCCATGACCGTCAGTATGGCTTCCGCAGTAACCGTTCCACTGGTGATCTGATGGCATATCTCACCGAACAGTGGAACAAATCTTTACATCGCTTTGGTGAAAGTAAGATTATTGCTCTTGATATCTCCAAGGCATTTGATAGAGTTTTGCATGAAGCTCTCCTATCGAAAATGCGTGCTTTTGGGATCGATAATACTCTTGTTCGTTGGATTAGAAGAAGAATTGGACCGTTCAATACAAGTTGTATTGGACGGATTCAAGTCTGATTCCCATAAAATAAATGCTGGTGTGCCCCAGGGCTCTGTTCTGTCTCCGACTCTTTTCCTCATTTTTATAAATGATCTTCTGTCTGTTACTTCTAATCCACTTAACTGTTTTGCTGACGACTCTACCCTCAGCTTTTCATATTCGTTCGATAATTCACGTCCTTTGCCTTCGGACGTACCTGCTTGATATAATACAAAATATAGCGTTAAGATTGATAGGAAATAGAACTGCCATTTAATCAATTGCCCCTCTCGAACACCGACGCAATGTTTCATGTCTTTCCTTATTTTATCGTTTCTTTTATAAAAAATGTTCACTCGGGGTAGCCAGCTGCATTCCTCTCCTTAAAAGTTTCGCCCGTAATACTCGTCTTGCTAGGAATGCCCATCAGTTCACCCTTGAGCCCAATTTCGGACGTACCGTGAAATATAGAGATTCTTTTTTTAGCCGTACAACACGACTTTGGAATGGTTTACCCGGCGAGATTTTCCCTTGCCATTTCAATATGCAAACATTCAAAACCAATGTTAATCGACACCTCCTATCTCTCCCCTCCCTATCTTCCTAATGCCCGCGCAGTGTGTTACATTAAAAGGGAAACAAATAGTCCCTTGTGCGCGCGTTAATTATAAAAAAAAAAAAATTAAGCCTTTCCTTGGCTTTCCCTTTTAATTTCGTAACAAACAGCGTACGCCACATCTCTTCTTCCAACAAATACGTCTCTTTTACATTGTTGTGCTGTCATATTGGCTGTTGTCGCTCACGTTGTCACTATCACTGTCGCTTCTGTTGTCACTCCTATTTTCGCTCCCGTTGTCAAACTATCGTTATTCAATTGCGCCATCTGTTTCAACTGTTCGCTCTCCTTCGCAAGCAGTTCCTTCTCCTTTCTCAGCAAACTGATTTCTCATCATAGTAACTCAACGCCCATCTGTTTTTGTCTATCTGTTGCCACTTTGCCCCCTCCCGTAGCACAATCTTCTTCTTCGTCTACATCTTGAACATCGTCTTCCTCATCGTTGTCACCGTCTTCGTTAGGCAACTCCTTTTCTGAGGAGCTTGTTGTTGTTTTGTTGGTACTTCGCCTCGTTGCTGTGGCGGAATTTCACTTCCACCACTTGGTTTACAAACCCGTTGCAACCACTCGAGGTTAAGAGATTTTTTTGTTCGTGTATATAACCACCGAAATGGGAAGACAAAAACATAAAAAAAAAACAGCCTGTGCGCTAGGGTTGGGACTTGACAAGCGGTTATTTATGATTTGTTTTTTATTTTTTATATCGTCTGTTCTTTATTTTCTGCTCTTTTCAATTTTTGACGACGCTTCGCGAATGGACAGCAAAAAAGTACACCAAACAATTTCCTAATTTTGTTAGTTTCTTCCTTTTTTTAGATAATTAACGATGCCTCCCGAGGGGACGGCGGAAAACAATATCGAATAGTGCAAATATAACTTTAGCCGTATTTTAATGGTAAGTGTATTTCCAGCGCAGTATATACGGCAACGAACAACAAACAATAAGTTTCGATATTTAAGTTAGTGAAATTAGAGAATATAATAAGTTGAAATAAAGCTTGGAAAGAAATGTCAACCAACTGAAATGTAAAAAAAGCAAGATTTTATTATTTAAGGATATGTTTGTTCAAAATCATGATCCAAGATTACAAGACAGCACCTTCCCGGCTTCCCGCATTTTGACGTCATCAGAGACCCAAATTGACTATATTAAATACCATCTTTGGAAAGGATCCAGTGTTAGTTGACTTAACATGTATATTAAAGCAATCAGATAAGACATTAGACAAAACCTGCATCAATTGAAACTTAAATTACTGCAGTTTTTTCCTAAAACCGAATTTTTATCAAGGGTCACTGATGACTACAAGGTTGAGTATTCTATCCGGATGTCTCTGTCCAAGAACTGAGTTGAATTGAAGTTGAACTTTTCGATATTGTCAAACAATCATTAAAGATGCTTTACAGTGATCTAAAAGTCGACTTCTGCTAAAAAAAAAGATACAAAATATAAAAATCATACTTGTTTGATAGAGAGGGGAGATTAAAATACACAGATCTTCATGACTGAAGAATATAGGAAATACGAGTTATTAAGATTGTTAAATATACTCAAGACGAAATTTATAATAAAAGAAAGCACCCCAACATCAAAAACATAAAACCTTTCGTATATATATATATATATATATACCTAACCGGTGTAATACTACGCAAAATAATGCTTTCAGTGTGTCCCTTTCTTTTTCTTATAATATAGACACATATTAGTCCTGCTCTTTTGTGCGTCTTTCTTTATTTCTCCTCATTGACCTCGCTGCATTTTGGTCCCTCTCTATCGAAGTAGTGTGATATTTTTAATTTTGTATCCTTACACCTTGTCTCCACCATCTATATTTTATAGAATACCATCTGTCATTTTCCTAAAAAAAGAAAGAAAAATAGAATATATTATATAGAATATATTGTATATCCTTAGTCTAGGTATATATATTTTAACAAAGAGGAAAAGAGAATAGTATATACAACAGAAATAACAATAGGCAGGAGCAATTATATAATGCACCAATAACAATCTGTTTATGATACAACACATACATACAACGACAATATATATTTCAACGACTGACAGCGAAAGAACAATAAAAAAAATAACGAAATGGTAGCATGCAATACATTAACACGTAATAGCTACTTCAATTCGGCCTTATGGATCACCTGATCTCTATTTATGCTTACATTTATTCATTTTAACATTTTTACTTAACCAAGGTTTCAAGTTCATGTTCAGCCCACACTCCTTGGTATGGTAATTTGGTTGGAAATTTTCTGTATCTTTAAGTAAGTATATATTTATCATTTCGTAGTACTTTTGTAACCTAAAAAGGTTCTCTAAACTGCGGTATCAGTTTTTCGAAGCAGCCGGGTGCGAGTCAAAGGTTTTTCCCATCACATAATCACCTGTTTTATAAATATTCGGTTTCCGTCTTTTTTTATAGACGCATTGTTTTTTGTAAGCCTGAGAATTTTCTTGTTCTACTATCGCTCTCTGTCTTATTCTCTTAAGATTCCATTTTTCTTCTTAACTTTCTATTTCTACCAGTTTATCTTTAAATTCGTCTGAAAATTTCCCTTTCTGGTCCATAGCATTATACTTGGGTGTTACTTAATTGTGCGATTCACTATATTATTAATCGTATGTTCCACCCTTTCCTAAACGTGATCCCAAAAAATGCCCTCCTCCTGTTTTACTAGTTAAGCCAACATAGGCCTTAAGCTTCAATTTACTCCCTCTATCTGACCACTTCTTGAGGCGATCCTGTTGTGACTTTACGTGTCGAATATTTCATTCTAATAGAAACTCTTTAAAATCAACCAACGTTTACCAACTTCCTCTATCCGAAACTACACATTTGGGTTTAATATATGCTCTAAAATAATCTATTACTGCTTGTTTGACTTCTTTTGCGTTTGTCGTTTTCTTGGGATACAATCCCACAAATTTAGTATAAGCATCTATACTAATACTTGTTTTTTGACCGACCTAGAATTGTCTACAGGTCCATAATGATCTATGTGTACAACCTCGAACGTTATTTTACCTTTTGGAATGTTGTGAGGCAAACCCTCCTCCTTACATTGTTTGGCGGATTATAAAATACATTAAACTAAAAAATTAATGTGCGATCCTATTTTCTCTCTCATATTTGGGGACCAGTATTATTTTTGAAATAAACTCAATAATTTTGTCTACATGACCTACCTCATCGTGATACTTTGTTGCGAGGCAAGAGGAGGAATAGTCGGAAATGTGGAAGGGTAGGAAAAAGGAAGAGGTAGGAAATTGAGGAAGGAAATGTTTGGAAAAGGTAGGTGGAATGTCAAGTTCCGAGGACGCGGCCTGCTTGCGACGCACAGCGTCAGCTCGTCGGACGGGGGGGATCTTGTCATCGAAACTTAAGCTCGCCTGCAGACAAAAATACAAATCAGGCCAAAGGAAAAGGACTTGAAGGGGAACAAACATCAGGATAGTGAAAAACGGACGGACTATTGTCGACCCAAGGGCACTGCGGATGTTGCTGCAGTGTGGCCAGTAGATTCCCTCAAGGATGGCAGATGATCTGTTTCAGATCACACCATCTTCACTGGAACTCAGTCACCGTGGCACCCCTGAAAATTTTCTTCAAAACATAATGTTTCGTCTATCGAAACAGTAAAACCAACTTCTCTTTTTTTAACATTTGGGATTTTGATAGTTTATTTTAAAACGTTAAACATCGAGCTAACAGAACAATTTTTAATTAAATTATTTACTGGTTAATTACAAATATGAAAATTAAAAAAATCAAAAAAAGGAAAAAAAATAAGATACTACTTTAATATAAAAATGTAGGTGACTAGAAAAATCCTTAATGTCAAGACACGAGGAACATAACTGGGCCACCTTTTTTGGTTCCTTCAAATATCACAACGAAAAACATACAAATTCTGCCTACCCCTAAAGAGCTCTGTGGAGGTAACTTGATATTCTTGAATTTTTTTTTGTTTGAATTTCCGATCACACTTGAAATTCTTAGTCACTCACACAAAAACAGTTGCTCAAAAAATATATATAAAAAACAAATATATGCAAAAAAATTAATAATTATACTATATAAATATATATCGAATATATGTACATACAAACAGACACAAAAAAAAATCTTTCCAATATTGCGTTGAATCCTTTTTTGTTGATTAATTTTTTTTCTAATCACTTACTGCGTCCTTTTTAATTTGGATACTTTTTCTCTTTTCAGAACGTGTCGAGGTGAAATGTGCTCGGAAAATCAGCGCTCCAGTGGACAGCGGCGATCCGCTGAACGATCTACTGCTCGCAGGCAAGCACTGGAGTACCTAAACATTCCGGCAAGAATAGAATTCACAACTACGGATTATAGGACCCAAATACAAATTTATAATGGTGTGGCGGCCCAGTCTTTCTAAGCACCTCTGGGACCGCCGAAAATTAACCTATACACAATTTTAACCTGTTATTATCTTTTCAATTAAAAAAAAACGTTTTATTCTAAACTCACCAATTTCTATATTTTTTTCTGCTTATTTTAATTTAAGCAAGCCGGTAAGCTTTTAGCCATTTAATACTGGCCAAGCGTTGGGACTATAAATCTTTTAAAAACAACCCAAAAAAAAATCATTAAGAACATTCATCAAAACTTATTTAAACAAAAAAATTGCACCTCAGATTTTAAAGTTTTTACACTTAGTTTTTGTTTTGTACGACACTAAACCTTATTTTGAATCTTTAAACTTTACGACAATATTCACAATTAAAATTCTGGTAGGGTCACCAGCGACAAAAGGTATCAGTTTGAATGATCACCAGGCTTTCCATTGAATGATTCTCCCCTAAAAGGACAAAAATCATCCGTTCCACGATTTGGATATTTAAACGGGCAAACAACAGGTATCGGATTTGGTGTAGGCGAGAGAAAGACCTATTGAAAGATTATTTCAAACACCTCCATCTTTCTCTTTCCTTTTTTTCCGAGTCTCGAACAAGGAAACGTTCCGAAATATTAGTCATATTGAGCAAAAGCTGATTTATGTTCTTCGTCTAGCGGACAGATGGAGCTAGTGTCCTTCATTAAGGTCTGATTACATATAGTTTTTTTTTCCTTTTTCCTTTCACTCCGCTAATAAAGAGGCGTCTGCAACAAAATTTCGCCGGAGAAAATTGCTGAGAATGTTCGAGGACGAAACAAAACGGCCAACTTAAGAGTATGGTTTATCTATCTCAAAATCCTTCACTTGCTTTGTAGCATGTCTATAAAAAAAACCGGTTAGTTCGTATTGTTCCTGTTAAAGAACATTTGATTTGGTGGGGAGTAACCCACATTACAAACCGGGTTTTAAACCAATTTGGTGTTCTCTCTACCTATTATCACCTTTTGCACAGAAATATATAAAGCAAAAATATACTGTAATTTCACCTTAAGAATCACGCAAACCTATCCTTCATTTTGTGTGCAGCTTAAGATGTAAGCGTCTAAAGACTGAATTCGCCTTCTTCTAATATCAAAATAGACCGCCATGACAGCTTCTATTCTAAAAGAAAACGTGCTTATTTTTAACATTTGTTTTGTTTAAAATCTCTTTTCCCAAGTAAGTATCATTTAAATGTTTCCATTAATTAAACAATTAAATTATTTGTCTAGTTCGTTTTAAATTTTCAGATTTGATATCAGACCCGCCAACAAAAACGAACATGGAACGAGACCAAACAGCAAGAAAAAGGTAAGTAGAACATTTTATTAAATATAAATATGTAGTTTAACGAATACTTTGTAGACCAAGGACAACCACCAAGACACTAATACCAATCATTTTACCAAAAACAGGTAAGTGGAAAATTTTGATTGCATACTTTGAACCATGAAACAAATTGTTTTAATGAACATTTCTTAGTGATGTGCTTTTAACCGAAGGGGCCAATACTGATGCAATGGTCATACCGACCCGAATTGCATCCAGTCTAGTCTTCAAACAACCTTTCTACGCCGGACAGCGGGCACAATGCAACAATGAACCAGGGTCATTATGTTGCGGAAAGAACATGTAACGGTTTAATAAGTTTAATAAATAAGTAATAAGTTTAATAAAATAAAAAAAAATCACAGAGCTAGTGGTTAGTAACTTATAACCAGATGCTCTTATTAGTACATAAGTAAAAATCACAGCTAGAGTTAAGATTTAAAACACTAATAAAAATAAATAACTAAAAATAAATAAATAATCTAAAATCAAACTTACATCTAATTATCACAGATGTTCCTACTAATATATATTAGTTAGTTTGTAAGTAAATATCATAGTTAGATTAAATAAGTTCGAAACGCTTCGAACCGTAAATAATTAACCATGACAACTAATAATAATTAACAACAACAATGTTTTTACCGATTAGTCTTATTGTTTAAGATCTTTGGCGTGAAATATTCCGATACGTTTGCCATTAAGATTTTCGAGCTCAAACATATGGTTGCCAACCTGTTTCACTATTCACTATAAATTTTGGTGAAAGCTTTGCTGACAGGTATTTGGAAGAGTCGCTCAATATGAAGTTCCTTCAATACACCTCTTGTCCTGGGAGATATCGGACATTCTTGGTTCGAACCTTATATATTCTCGCACACTTGTCGTTGGCCTTTAAAATATTTTCGCGTATCTGATTTCTAATTACTTGTAATCGATTTTTCCGAGGAAAAATTAGTAACTCGTTAATCAGTGTCGATCTTAAGCTGATAGAGGCCGGACGTCGGGTCGAGGTGCGTGCACAAATAATTAAACAAAAGTCAACAAAAAGAAAAAAAAATTGCGCATTGTTATCGCGAGTGTTAAAAAAAATAATATTACACACTCGTTTGAGAAATTGGCAAAACCCCCTCGCGTGTGCTGTAAAGAAAATAACAATATCCACTCGCGTCGTTGGAAGACGATAAGATGCCCATTCGCGCTGTGGAAGAAAAATAAATAATACACACTTGCATAACAAATCAAATTATCCTCTTATCTTTCCCAACCCTTTGTGCTTAGCTTAACTGCCTCTTTCTTATCTACTGTAGGCATCGTATGCTTGCGGTAAATGGATAAGGGCATCTGAGTTTGTCATATTGTGCTGAATATTTAAATTGATTTTTTGTATGCAAGCTGTCTTATGGGCATAACACCTAAGACAGTTTGTTTATTACAGAGATTAATTTGGATTTTCACTGCATGGTTCGACTTAGTCAGAATTGTGTTTTGTGTTTAAGTATTTTTAAATGGTAAGTGATTTTTGTGTCGTGTATTCTAATGTTCGTGGTATAAGAAAGAATTTCTTTCACGTGTACCTCTATACTGTTCAATACAGGCCAGCTGTTTTGGCATTAAGTGAAACCCAGGTTGGAGTAAATACTGATTTATCAGAATTTGCTCTACATGGGTATAGCTTGGTGCCATTACTCTTTTCCCATCATGGTCTCGTGGTCTATGTTATAAATGATATTGCTTGCCAGAGCCTTCCCCAATATGGGCAATGTTCCAACACGGACTTTAACTTCTTGTGGCTCAAACTCACTGTCCGCAAGCATGTCATTCATTATTGTTTTATTTACAGGAGTCCAAATCTCGACAGCAATTCGAATTGTAACGATTTTGATGCGCTGTCTGATTTTATCTCGAAAATTGTTTCCCTTTGTCCTCCAACTGAAATCGTTATTGCGGGCGATTTCAATGTACACAATTCCAATTGGCTCCACTATTCTGGTCAGACAACACCCGAAGGAAGGTATGTCGAGCTCTTTGCTGGGTTACATCACCTTACCCAACTGATCGATGTGCCAACGCGTATACCGGATGTTGCTGGGCAAGCCGCCCATACTCTTGACTTGTTTCTTACTTCTCACCCTGATAAATATACCATTAGTGTAACTTCTCCATTTGGCACTTCAGACCATTGTGTCATTTCAGCTAATTTCTCATCCTCCACCCATCCAGTTAAAGAAAAACTTCCCACCAGGACCGTTTGGCAATACGAGAAAGCCAACTGGGACGGCCTGAATATTTTTTTCCGAAACTTTAACTGGTCACTATGCTTCCTCGATAGTGACATTGATGCCAGTGCTGAAATGATCACAAATGTGATTCTCCTAGGGATGCGTGCTTTTATTCCTAACAGAGTAAAAAGCATCAAACCTTAAGAAAATTCTTCGTTTAATTCTGAGTGTAAAGAAGCTATCAGGCTCAAAGAAGTAAGTTTCCGTTCTTACAAAGCCAACCCTACAGAGGAAAATCGGAAAAAGCACAAACAAGCAAGAAACTCATGCAACTCCGTTATTGAAAGAAACAAATTTTTGCATGACCAAAATTACGGCAAAAAATTCTGCAGTGTCTCAAAGGCAGTAAACATTTTTGGTCATTTGTAAAAAATATTAAAAACTCCTCAACATCTTCGGTTCCAACGCTCTTCGACAATAACAAACCAATTTTTACTCTTCAAAGAAGGCAAACTTGCTCGCCGCCCATTTCGCTGCCAGGTCCACGCTGCCGCATAGCAACTTTGCCCCTCCTGTACTTGAGAATGTAAATTTTTTGATGGGACAGATTTTTTTCCGCATCCGTACAGTAGCAAGAGTTCTCAAAGATCTCGATATACACAAATCCACTGGCCTGGATGGTATACCCCCGATTCTTCTGAAGAGGTGTTCTTCCACACTGGCAAAGCCACTGCGTAAGCTTTTCCATCGCTCCTACTCTTCTGGAATCTTTCCTAGAAGATGGAAAACAGCATTTGTCCAGCCTGTCCCTAATAAAGGTGAACCATCCTCCCCCTCCTCCTACCGACCCATAGCACTGACATCCCTTCTTTCTAAGGTCATGGAAACACTGATTAACCGTCAGCTTAAGGAATATCTCGAAGATCGTAAGCTTCTCCATGACCGTCAGTATGGCTTCCGCAGTAACCGTTCCACTGGTGATCTGATGGCATATCTCACCGAACAGTGGAACAAATCTTTACATCGCTTTGGTGAAAGTAAGATTATTGCTCTTGATATCTCCAAGGCATTTGATAGAGTTTTGCATGAAGCTCTCTTATCGAAAATGCGTGCTTTTGGGATCGATAATACTCTTGTTCGTTGGATTAGAAGAAGAATTGGACCGTTCAATACAAGTTGTATTGGACGGATTCAAGTCTGATTCCCATAAAATAAATGCTGGTGTGCCCCAGGGCTCTGTTCTGTCTCCGACTCTTTTCCTCATTTTTATAAATGATCTTCTGTCTGTTACTTCTAATCCACTTAACTGTTTTGCTGACGACTCTACCCTCAGCTTTTCATATTCGTTCGATAATTCACGTCCTTTGCCTTCGGACGTACCTGCTTGATAGAATACAAAATATAGCGTTAAGATTGATAGGAAATAGAACTGCCATTTAATCAATTGCCCCTCTCGAACACCGACGCAATGTTTCATGTCTTTCCTTATTTTATCGTTTCTTTTATAAAAAATGTTCACTCGGGGTAGCCAGCTGCATTCCTCTCCTTAAAAGTTTCGCCCGTAATACTCGTCTTGCTAGGAATGCCCATCAGTTCACCCTTGAGCCCAATTTCGGACGTACCGTGAAATATAGAGATTCTTTTTTTAGCCGTACAACACGACTTTGGAATGGTTTACCCGGCGAGATTTTCCCTTGCCATTTCAATATGCAAACATTCAAAACCAATGTTAATCGACACCTCCTATCTCTCCCCTCCCTATCTTCCTAATGCCCGCGCAGTGTGTTACATTAAAAGGGAAACAAATAGTCCCTTGGGCGCGCGTTAATTATAAAAAAAAAAAAAAATTAAGCCTTTCTTTGGCTTTCCCTTTTAATTTCGTAACAAACAGCGTACGCCACATCTCTTCTTCCAACAAATACGTCTCTTTTACATTGTTGTGCTGTCATATTGGCTGTTGTCGCTCACGTTGTCACTATCAATGTCGCTTCTGTTGTCACTCCTATTTTCGCTCCCGTTGTCAAACTATCGTTATTCAATTGCGCCATCTGTTTCAACTGTTCGCTCTCCTTCGCAAGCAGTTCCTTCTCCTTTCTCAGCAAACTGATTTCTCATCATAGTAACTCAACGCCCATCTGTTTTTGTCTATCTGTTGCCACTTTGCCCCCTCCCGTAGCACAATCTTCTTCTTCGTCTACATCTTGAACATCGTCTTCCTCATCGTTGTCACCGTCTTCGTTAGGCAACTCCTTTTCTGAGGCGCTTGTTGTTGTTTTGTTGGTACTTCGCCTCGTTGCTGTGGCGGAATTTCACTTCCACCACTTGGTTTACAAACCCGTTGCAACCACTCGAGGTTAAGAGATTTTTTTGTTCGTGTATATAACCACCGAAATGGGAAGACAAAAACATAAAAAAAAACAGCCTGTGCGCTAGGGTTGGGACTTGACAAGCGGTTATTTATGATTTGTTTTTTATTTTTTATATCGTCTGTTCTTTATTTTCTGCTCTTTTCAATTTTTGACGACGCTTCGCGAATGGACAGCAAAAAAGTTCACCAAACAATTTCCTAATTTTGTTAGTTTCTTCCTTTTTTTAGCTAATTAACGATGCCTCCCGAGGGGACGGCGGAAAACAATATCGAATAGTGCAAATATAACTTTAGCCGTATTTTAATGGTAAGTGTATTTCCAGCGCAGTATATACGGCAACGAACAACAAACAATAAGTTTCGATATTTAAGTTAGTGAAATTAGAGAATATAATAAGTTGAAATAAAGCTTGGAAAGAAATGTCAACCAACTGAAATGTAAAAAAATGCAAGATTTTATTATTTAAGGATATGTTTGTTCAAAATCATGATCCAAGATTACAAGACAGCACCTTCCCGGCTTCCCGCATTTTGACGTCATCAGAGACCCAAATTGACTATATTAAATACCATCTTTGGAAAGGATCCAGTGTTAGTTGACTTAACATGTATATTAAAGCAATCAGATAAGACATTAGACAAAACCTGCATCAATTGGAAGTTAAATTACTGCAGTTTTTTCCTAAAACCGAATTTTTATCAAGGGTCACTGATGACTACAAGGTTGAGTATTCTATCCGGATGTCTCTGTCCAAGAACTTAATTGTGCGATTCACTATATTATTAAACGTATGTTCCACCCTTTCCTAAACGTGATCCCAAAAAATGCCTTCCTCCTGTTTTACTAGTTAAGCCAACATAGGCCTTAAGCTTCAATTTACTCCCTCTATCTGACCACTTCTTGAGGCGATCCTGTTGCGACTTTACGTGTCGAATATTTCATTCTAATAGAAACTCTTTAAAATCAACCGACGTTTACCAACTTCCTCTATCCGAAACTACACATTTGGGTTTAATATATGCTCTAAAATAATCTATTACTGCTTGTGAAAATAAAACGCAAAATTCTATTAAATAAAAAAACTTTTACTTTTTAATATAATTTTAAGTTCATGTATTTATTATTTACATTACAACATTTATTTATATTTTTAATTAAAGTCGCGACGCGCGTTTCGGACTTGCGTCCATCAATGGGCTAATAAATACTTTTTTGCCATTGTTTTAATTTTCTTTGTTTACTTATTTGTTGTTGTTCGCTATATTGTTATATAGTGTTGTCTTCTTTTATCTTGTGTTTTAATTGGTATGCAATTGCAGTGTCGTATAATGCGTTACTTTTAATTGTTAGTTTGTCGTTAAGCACTTTGTCCTGTTCCATCTTATATGACTTGTAAATGCAAAATTCTTCTATTGTGTCCATAGTTTTCCCTTTTTTGCATATGTGTAAAGGTATTAGGTTATTTTCAAAGTTGCTATAGTTGTGGTTTTCATTAATTAAATGTAAAGCGAAATTTGATTTTGTGTTTATTTTAGGTTTATGTTCTTTGAATCTTTCTTGAAATGTTCTGCCTGTTTGTCCTATGTAGTATTTGTCGCAGTCATTGCAGATTATTTTATATACTCCAGAGCATGATTCAATATTTTTGTTATGTTTTGGTCTTAATATTTGTTGAATGTTATTTTTTGTTTTATATGAAATATTTATGTTAAGTTTTTTGAACTCATTTTTTATTGTCTGTGGTATTATATTCGTATATTCTATTGAGATATATTTGTTGTCCTTTTTTGTATCATGCATTATGAGTTCAAAAAACTTAACATAAATATTTCATATAAAACAAAAAATAACATTCAACAAATATTAAGACCAAAACATAACAAAAATATTGAATCATGCTCTGGAGTATATAAAATAATCTGCAATGACTGCGACAAATACTACATAGGACAAACAGGCAGAACATTTCAAGAAAGATTCAAAGAACATAAACCTAAAATAAACACAAAATCAAATTTCGCTTTACATTTAATTAATGAAAACCACAACTATAGCAACTTTGAAAATAACCTAATACCTTTACACATATGCAAAAAAGGGAAAACTATGGACACAATAGAAGAATTTTGCATTTACAAGTCATATAAGATGGAACAGGACAAAGTGCTTAACGACAAACTAACAATTAAAAGTAACGCATTATACGACACTGCAATTACATACCAATTAAAACACAAGATAAAAGAAGACAACACTATATAACAATATAGCGAACAACAACAAATAAGTAAACAAAGAAAATTAAAACAATGGCAAAAAAGTATTTATTAGCCCGATGATGGACGCAAGTCCGAAACGCGCGTCGCGACTTTAATTAAAAATATAAATAAATGTTGTAATGTAAATAATAAATACATGAACTTAAAATTATATTAAAAAGTAAAAGTTTTTTTATTTAATAGAATTTTGCGTTTTATTTTCATAAATCTAACAACATGGAGGCAGAAACAAAAACTTTCATTAAATATTACTGCTTGTTTGACTTCTTTTGCGTTTGTCGTTTTCGTGGGATACAATCCCACAAATTTAGTATAAGCATCTATACTAATACTTGTTTTTTGACCGACCTCGAATTGTCTACAGGTCCATAATGATCTATGTGTACAACCTCGAACGTTATTTTACCTTTTGGAATGTTGTGAGGCAAACCCTCCTCCTTACATTGTTTGGCGGATTATAAAATACATTAAACTAAAAAATTAATGTGCGATCCTATTTTCTCTCTCATATTTGGGGACCAGTATTATTTTTGAAATAAACTCAATAATTTTGTCTACATGACCTACCTCATCGTGATACTTTGTTGCGAGGCAAGAGGAGGAATAGTCGGAAATGTGGAAGGGTAGGAAAAGGGAAGAGGTATGAAATTGAGGAAGGAAATGTTTGGAAAAGGTAGGTGGAATGTCAAGTTCCGAGGACGCGGCCTGCTTGCGACGCACAGCGTCAGCTTGTCGGACGGGGGGGATCTTGTCATCGAAACTTAAGCTCGCCTGCAGACAAAAATACAAATCAGGCCAAAGGAAAAGGACTTGAAGGGGAACAAACATCGGGATAGTGAAAAACGGACGGACTATTGTCGACCCAAGGGCACTGCGGATGTTGTTGCAGTGTGGCCAGTAGATTCCCTCAAGGATGGCAGATGATCTGTTTCAGATCACACCATCTTCACTGGAACTCAGTCACCGTGGCACCCCTGAAAATTTTCTTCAAAACATAATATTTCGTCTATCGAAACAGTAAAACCAACTTCTCTTTTTTTAACATTTGGGATTTTGATAGTTTATTTTAAAACGTTAAACATCGAGCTAACAGAACAATTTTTAATTAAATTATTTACTGGTTAATTACAACTATGAAAATTAAAAAAATCAAAAAAAGGAAAAAAAAGAAGATACTACTTTAATATAAAAATGTAGGTGACTAGGAAAATCCTTAATGTCAAGACACGAGGAACATAACTGGGCCACCTTTTTTGGTTCCTTCAAATATCACAACGAAAAACATACAAATTCTGCCTACCCCTAAAGAGCTCTGTGGAGGTAACTTGATATTCTTGAATTTTTTTTTGTTTGAATTTCCGATCACACTTGAAATTCTTAGTCACTCACACAAAAACAGTTGCTCAAAAAATATATATAAAAAACAAATATATGCAAACAAATTAATAATTATACTATATAAATATATATCGAATATATGTACATACAAATAAAATAAATAAATAAATTTATTGGCGCGACAGCTCCTGAAGGAGCCAAGGCCTAGTGACTTATACTCTCAACCATTCCTGTGTGTGTGTTGATAATCTGCAAGAATGGAAGGGACCTACAGTTTACCACCGAGTCCGAACGGCTACATGAGATGCACTTTTTCGAGACAAATTTTACTCTTGGAGGTTTTGTCAGTTCCTCGCAAGAGGCAGTACCCCGGAAAAGAAGATGGCTATGAGCTGGATTCGAACCCAGGCTCATTCGCTTAGCAGTCCGACACACTAACCACTACGCCACGGGGCACTACATACAAACAGACACAAAAAAAAATCTTTCCAATATTGCGTTGAATCCTTTTTTGTTGATTAATTTTTTTTCTAATCACTTACTGCGTCCTTTTTAATTTGGATACTTTTTCTCTTTTCAGAACGTGTCGAGGTGAAATGTGCTCGGAAAATCAGCGCTCCAGTGGACAGCGGCGATCCGCTGAACGATCTACTGCTCGCAGGCAAGCACTGGAGTACCTAAACATTCCGGCAGGAATAGAATCCACAACTACGGATTATAGGACCCAAATACAAATTTATAATGGTGTGGCGGGCAAGTCTTTCTAAGCACCTCTGGGACCGCCGAAAATTAACCTATACACAATTTTAACCTCTTATTATCTTTTCAATTAAAAAAAAACGTTTTATTCTAAACTCACCAATTTTTATATTTTTTTCTGCTTATTTTAATTTAAGCAAGCCGGTAAGCTTTTAGCCATTTAATACTGGCCAAGCGTTGGGACTATAAATCTTTTAAAAACAACCCAAAAAAAAATCATTAACAACATTCATCAAAACTTATTTAAACAAAAAAATTGCACCTCAGATTTTAAAGTTTTTACACTTAGTTTTTTTTTTTTGTACGACACTAAACCTTATTTTGAATCTTTAAACTTTACGACAATATTCACAATTAAAATTCTGGTAGGGTCACCAGCGACAAAAGGTATCAGTTTGAATGATCACCAGGCTTTCCATTGAATGATTCTCCCCTAAAAGGACAAAAATCATCCGTTCCACGATTTGGATATTTAAACGGGCAAACAAACGGTATCGGATTTGGTGTAGGCGAGAGAAAGACCTATTGAAAGATTATTTCAAACACCTCCATCTTTCTCTTTCCTTTTTTTCCGAGTCTCGAACAAGGAAACGTTCGGAAATAATAGTCATATTGAGCAAGAGCTGATTTATGTTCTTCGTCTAGCGGACAGATGGAGCTAGCGTCCTTCATTAAGGTCTGATTACATATAGTTTTTTTTTCCTTTTTCCTTTCACTCCGCTAATAAAGAGGCGTCTGCAACAAAATTTCGCCGGAGAAAATTGCTGAGAATGTTCGAGGACGAAACAAAACGGCCAACTTAAGAGTATGGTTTATCTACCTCAAAATCCTTCACTTGCTTTGTAGCATGTTTATAAAAAAAACCGGTTAGTTCGTATTGTTCCTGTTAAAGAACATTTGATTTGGTGGGGAGTAACCCACATTACAAACCGGGTTTTAAACCAATTTGGTGTTCTCTCTACCTATTATCACCTTTTGCACAGAAATATATAAAGCAAAAATATACTGTAATTTCACCTTAAGAATCACGCAAACCTATCCTTCATTTTGTGTGCAGCTTAAGATTTCAACCCCTCATGTAAGCGTCTAAAGACTGAACTCGCCATTTTCTTCAAAACATAATGTTTCGTCTATCGAAACAGTAAAACCAACTTCTCTTTTTTTAACATTTGGGATTTTGATAGTTTATTTTAAAACGTTAAACATCGAGCTAACAGAACAATTTTTAATTAAATTATTTACTGGTTAATTACAAATATGAAAATTAAAAAAATCAAAAAAAGGAAAAAAAAGAAGATACTACTTTAATATAAAAATGTAGGTGACTAGGAAAATCCTTAATGTCAAGACACGAGGAACATAACTGGGCCACCTTTTTTGGTTCCTTCAAATATCACAACGAAAAACATACAAATTCTGCCTACCCCTAAAGAGCTCTGTGGAGGTAACTTGATATTCTTGAATTTTTTTTTGTTTGAATTTCCGATCACACTTCTTAGTCACTCACACAAAAACAGTTGCTCAAAAAATATATATAAAAAACAAATATATGCAAACAAATTAATAATTATACTATATAAATATATATCGAATATATGTACATACAAATAAAATAAATAAATAAATTTATTGGCGCGACAGCTCCTGAAGGAGCCAAGGCCTAGTGACTTATACTCTCAACCATTCCTGTGTGTGTGTTGATAATCTGCAAGAATGGAAGGGACCTACAGTTTACCACCGAGTCCGAACGGCTACATGAGATGCACTTTTTCGAGACAAATTTTACTCTTGGAGGTTTTGTCAGTTCCTCGCAAGAGGCAGTACCCCGGAAAAGAAGATGGCTATGAGCTGGATTCGAACCCAGGCTCATTCGCTTAGCAGTCCGACACACTAACCACTACGCCACGGGGCACTACATACAAACAGACACAAAAAAAAATCTTTCCAATATTGCGTTGAATCCTTTTTTGTTGATTAATTTTTTTTCTAATCACTTACTGCGTCCTTTTTAATTTGGATACTTTTTCTCTTTTCAGAACGTGTCGAGGTGAAATGTGCTCGGAAAATCAGCGCTCCAGTGGACAGCGGCGATCCGCTGAACGATCTACTGCTCGCAGGCAAGCACTGGAGTACCTAAACATTCCGGCAGGAATAGAATCCACAACTACGGATTATAGGACCCAAATACAAATTTATAATGGTGTGGCGGGCAAGTCTTTCTAAGCACCTCTGGGACCGCCGAAAATTAACCTATACACAATTTTAACCTCTTATTATCTTTTCAATTAAAAAAAAACGTTTTATTCTAAACTCACCAATTTTTATATTTTTTTCTGCTTATTTTAATTTAAGCAAGCCGGTAAGCTTTTAGCCATTTAATACTGGCCAAGCGTTGGGACTATAAATCTTTTAAAAACAACCCAAAAAAAAATCATTAACAACATTCATCAAAACTTATTTAAACAAAAAAATTGCACCTCAGATTTTAAAGTTTTTACACTTAGTTTTTTTTTTTGTACGACACTAAACCTTATTTTGAATCTTTAAACTTTACGACAATATTCACAATTAAAATTCTGGTAGGGTCACCAGCGACAAAAGGTATCAGTTTGAATGATCACCAGGCTTTCCATTGAATGATTCTCCCCTAAAAGGACAAAAATCATCCGTTCCACGATTTGGATATTTAGACGGGCAAACAACAGGTATCGGATTTGGTGTAGGCGAGAGAAAGACCTATTGAAAGATTATTTCAAACACCTCCATCTTTCTCTTTCCTTTTTTTCCGAGTCTCGAACAAGGAAACGTTCGGAAATAATAGTCATATTGAGCAAGAGCTGATTTATGTTCTTCGTCTAGCGGACAGATGGAGCTAGCGTCCTTCATTAAGGTCTGATTACATATAGTTTTTTTTTCCTTTTTCCTTTCACTCCGCTAATAAAGAGGCGTCTGCAACAAAATTTCGCCGGAGAAAATTGCTGAGAATGTTCGAGGACGAAACAAAACGGCCAACTTAAGAGTATGGTTTATCTATCTCAAAATCCTTCACTTGCTTTGTAGCATGTTTATAAAAAAAACCGGTTAGTTCGTATTGTTCCTGTTAAAGAACATTTGATTTGGTGGGGAGTAACCCACATTACAAACCGGGTTTTAAACCAATTTGGTGTTCTCTCTACCTATTATCACCTTTTGCACAGAAATATATAAAGCAAAAATATACTGTAATTTCACCTTAAGAATCACGCAAACCTATCCTTCATTTTGTGTGCAGCTTAAGATTTCAACCCCTCATGTAAGCGTCTAAAAACTGAACTCGCCTTCTTCTAATATCAAAATAGACCGCCATGACAGCTTCTATTCTAAAAGAAAACGTGCTTATTTTCAACATTTGTTTTGTTTAAAATCTCTTTTCCCAAGTAAGTATCATTTAAATGTTTCCATTTATTAAACAATTAAATTATTTGTCTAATTCGTTTTAAATTTTCAGATTTGATATCAGACTTCAGCCCGCCAACAAAAACGAACATGGAACGAGACCAAACAGCAAGAAAAAGGTAAGTAGAACATTTTATTAAATATAAATATGTAGTTTAACGAATACTTTGTAGACCAAGGACAACCACCAAGACACTAATACCAATCATTTTACCAAAAACAGGTAAGTGGAAAATTTTGATTGCATACTTTGAACCATGAAACAAATTGTTTTAATGAACATTTCTTAGTGATGTGCTTTTAACCGAAGCGGCCAATACTGATGCAATGGTCATACCGACCCGAATTGCATCCAGTCTAATCTTCAAACAACCTTTCTACGCCGGACAGCGGGCACAATGCAACAATGAACCAGGGTCATTATGTGGCGGAAAGAACAGGTAACGGTTTAATAAGTTTAATAAATAAGTAATAAGTTTAATAAAATAAAAAAAAAATCACAGAGCTAGTGGTTAGTAACTTATAACCAGATGCTCTTACTAGTACATAAGTAAAAATCACAGCTAGAGTTAAGATTTAAAACATTAATAAAAATAAATAACTAAAAATAAATAAATAATCTAAAATCAAACTTACATCTAATTATCACAGATGTTCCTACTAATATATATTAGTTAGTTTGTAAGTAAATATCGTAGTTAGATTAAATAAGTTCGAAACGCTTCGAACCGTAAATAATTAACCATGACAACTAACAATAATTAACAACAACAATGTTTTTACCGATTAGTCTTATTGTTTAAGATCTTTGGCGTGAAATATTCCGATACGTTTGCCATTAAGATTTTCGAGCTCAAACATATGGTTGCCAACCTGTTTCACTATTCACTATAAATTTTGGTGAAAGCTTTGCTGACAGGTATTTGGAAGAGTCGCTCAATATGAAGTTCCTTCAATACACCTCTTGTCCTGGGAGATATCGGACATTCTTGGTTCGAACATTATATATTCTCGCACACTTGTCGTCGGCCTTTAAAATATTTTCGCGTATCTGATTTCTAATTACTTGTAATCGATTTTGACGAGGAAAAATTAACAACTCGTTGTCGTCTATCGCGTTCAACTTTCTTGCAAGTGCATAGCTACTACCGTGCATTATCATATTAGTACCAAATAAAGCATAATATGGGGACACACCAATAGAGCTATGAACCGCGCTCGTCAATGCACATGCAATATCCCCAAGATGGAAATCCCAATCTCGTTGGTCCTTTTCGAGGTATGATCGGATAGCAGCTAGCAATGAGCGGTTCGCCCTTTCTGACGCATTCGACTGCGGTGCGTAATTGGCAGTTTATAAATGCCTTAGACCATATTTGAGCGTATAGTTTTGGAACTCTTTGGCCGCAAATTGTTTTCCGTTATCGGAATGAATTATGTTTGGAACCCCAAACATATTGAACACTTCCTCTTTTAAAACCTGTATCAGGCGTGAAGTATTTGCATTTCTTAACAGGCCGACTCCACACGATGTAATTTCTCTCAGGGTCTGCAACATGAGATGAAATATCCAATTGAGTCGCGTTGTTTTGGAGTCTGTTGGGATGTTAGACATCTCTCTCCGCGGTTCTATCTTAACATCGATGTCTTGATAGCAATTTGACGTTTGTGTTTTTGTTTTCTTTTTTTGGGGCCCGATGACGCGTCATCTCATTATTTTGTGTCTCATGCGGGTAGTTGCTCTTTTTATAGGCTTTAAAAATTTAGTTTGCAATGAAAAAGCCTAAAAACAGTATTTTTATGAGTTTATGTTTATTAAAAAGAGTAAATGAGACAACATCTACATTTTTTTGTAGTTGTTGTTGTTGTAGTTGTAGTTGCTCTTTTTATAGGCTTTAAAAATTTAGTTTGCAATGAAAAAGCCTGAAAACAGTATTTTTATGAGTTTATGTTTATTAAAAAAGAGTAAATGAGACAACATCTACATTTTTTTCAATGGAATAAATGTTTGAAAATGATAAAACTAACAAATATAAGAAGAAGAATTTCTATCTATTGACTTTTGTCAGAGATACAAATACATAAGCCTCTCTTGCTTTAATGAAATATCAAGACATGAACTGCCCAGCGAAGAAAAAAGAAAATGGTCTGATATATATGTCAGAGATCTGGTTAGCAATACAGATCTGATGTGGGGTCGGCCTGTAAAGTTTTTAATATAACAAATTTGGATAAATGATCTAAAATTAAAAACAGATATACATTTCCTGATTTGACCTCCGATAAGGACCTAAAAAGTGAATGTATATTTTTTCGAAAGGACGATTACTACAATAAGACGTTACAATAGAGGGACGAGATATTTGGTTAGACGCTTTACATTGTTTACATACACTACAATTATTAACATAATGACGCACATGCAGAGTCATATTGGGCCAATAGAAAAATTGTCTAATGCGGTTTAAAGTTTTCGAAATTCCACCATGAGCGGATTTTGGCGGATCATGGGCCCTAAGCAAAATTTTTTCCGTCAGTTCGGACGGAACCCAAAGAAGCCATGAATGCTCCATCAGTTCCTCTTCACCTAACCTTCGAAGTGCTTTCTTGTAGACGTATCCGTCTTCAACTTTTAAATCGGGAAGTTCATTTTTACGTTCAGTAATTGTTTTAATTAGATTTAAATATTCTTCGGATTGGAATTCCGCTGACTCTAAATCAATCCATGGGGCAACCCCTTCCAAGTCCAGAGAATCTACATGTACACGAGAAAGAGTATCCGGTACTACATTCTGGCTGCCTTTACGGTGCTGTATGTCAAAGTATAGGACTGCAAAGACAAACTCCACCTTGCGAGTTTACCGCTCAAGTCCTTCATGCTCATTAGCCTTTGGAGACTTGAGTGGTCAGTAATGACAGTGAAGTCCATACCCTCCACATACGGCCTGAATTTCTTCACAGCCATCACCGCTGCCATACACTCCTTCTCGGTGACACTGTAGTTTCTCTGGCTCCTATTAAATTTTTGTGAAAAGTAAGCGATAGGGGCTTCCTCACCTTCCTCTCCCAAATGGAACAGCACGGCACCAATTCCCGCGTCCGAAGCATTACATTGGATGTAAAATCTTTTCCTAAACGAGAAAGAACCGGGGCCAAGATTAACGCTTTCTTCAGACCCTCAAATGCCATCAGTGCCTCTTCCGTCAATTTAAATTTTTCGCTTTTCTTCTACAACAGATCAGTCAGGGGTGCAGTCAGAGTGGAAAAATCGGTTCTAACTTCCCTCCACCAACTAAGAAGCCCAAATATTTGTACTCCTTGAAGCAAAACTTTGATTTCTTCATGTTGATGGTGAGATTAGCGTGACGTAAGCAGTCAGCTACTTCGCTTAGCAAGGCGGTATGTGTCTCGAAATCCGGCGCCATGATAAGCAGGTCGTCAAGATACACGAAGACACGCTCCCTAAGTCGTGCAGGAATCACCTTGTCCATCAACTGACTCAACCGCTGAGCTGCATTGCACAACTCAAACGGCATCACAGAGAATTTGTTCAAGGGTCTTCCCGGTACTGCAAAGGCAGTCTTTTTTCTACTCTGTCTCTCCAGCGGTATTTGCTAAAACGCTTCTTTTAAATCGATACTACTCATATAGATCGCGTCCGGAAATCGGAATCGGAAATCCGGAATTCACCTTGCGAGAATCCAGACAAAGTTGATTTTTGCCGGGTTTCCGCAAGAGAATCACTGGTGAACACCACGGGCTCTCGCTCTCCTCAATATCGCCAAGACTCAACATCCGATCAAGTTCTTCGTACAGAACGGCTTGTATCGCGTGAGATACAGGTTAGTGACGCTGTTTAACACGGAGTGCATCCCCTGTGTGAATAACATGCTCCATAAGCGTCGTCTTTCCTAGACCGTCACGTTCAAAACATAAAAATCTATCCCTGACTGCATCCAGTCTGGCTTTCTGCTTAGCGTTCAGCTGATGGACATTTGAAGAATCTGACGATTCATCAATCGAAATATCACTAATTATACTAGGAGCTAACTGGAAGACTCTCCAAAAGTCAACCCCAAGATAGATCTCCTGATCCAAGCTGGTAACGAGGAAAAAAGTAAGTCCCTCTTGTCTATCTTTATATCGGACTTTAATTTCAACTTTGCCCTTGATGGATTGATTTGTTCCGTCAGCGGTCCTAACACCTGAACGGAAGGGAATGATTGAGCAATCGAGTTCTTGAACCAATTGGTCACAATTCTTACCCAAAATACTGATGCTTCTGTGTCCAGCAAACCTAAAAATTCCCTCGAGCCTATTTGAATTTTTGCATAGGGTCGAGGATCAGACTTTAAATTTAAAATGGTTGAGGAAATTCGGTGCTTAGTTTTCTTCCTTGCTTGCTCTAGCCTGTAAAATATTTTTAAAAGGTACACTTATCGAACTGTTACATATCCTCTCTCTTGCTTCTTCGTACTCCTTTAGGCGGATATGAAATGGCCGTAAAGGACTAACGTTCTTAACTTTAGATTTATTAATTATACAATTACCTTCTCGTTTTAAAATTTTAATTATTTTCTCTTTTGGAAGAGTCTCTAAAAGCATATCTCTTTATGATTTTACATGTTCTACTTCATTTTTAAAATTTATTGGGGCTACTGTTTGGGGGTGGTACGCGATTCCCTAGGAGCCTTCGCGTCCCTCGCTCGGTTTTTCGCCAGACATCGCGGACAATTCGTTGTATAATAACCCTCCAGACCACAGGTGTAGCAATGTATGATGCGTTTTTCCGAAGGGCAATTAAACCATGTATGACCGACCCTGCTCCTTGCAATTCCAACAAACAAGGGTCGAAGTGTCGGCATATTTCCGAGGAGGATTTTTGGCACGGGCTTGTCCGAATTGATAGGCAGCTAGATGTTCCTCCGGAGGCTGGTATTCTTCACCATACTCCAGCTCATTCACACTATACTTAGCTGGGAGTCTACCAGCTGGCTTGGGGAGGTCCCTATCCCTTCTCGGAAACGCCGCTTCCGCTTCCTTGCAAACATACCTCAGCTGATCAAGGGAAAAGATCGCTTGAGGAAACACTAAATTTCGAAGTTTGTCGTTGAGATTTCGCTTAATTATCTTTACCATGTCGGCCTCTGGAATTGGAATGCGTAGCTGAAACCTCATTTTATTAATAGCTACGAAAAATTCTTTGCTACTTTCGTAGGAATATTGCTTGCGATCCAGAATATTTCGGACGATTTCCAGATCCGTCATGGGGTTTTTAAATCTGCTCAATAGCACATCTTTCAGGTAGGCCAATCAAGGAACTGCCAGAACCAATCGTATGCCTGACCCGAGAGCAATTGGTGGAAATCTCTCGGTATTTCGTTCCAAGAACAGGCTTATCGACTCTGCAACTTTTCCAGCCTAAACACGAAATCTTCCACCGTCAAATGGTCTGACAACCCATCGAATTTCAAGCCCCACTTATCGACTTTGACGGGAACTCGATATCCCGAATGCATGTACGGGCTTACCACTGGAGGCGGATAAGGAAAGGGCGTATAAGGGGTTTGGTAGTTCCCGAAAACTGGCTGATTGGTCTGTGGTTGGAATGGCCTATGTGCCGCTATCGTCGGAGCAGGATTTGTCCTACGCTGGTGTCCTACTGGCACAAACGCGCTCCTTCCTTGATCAGCGGAAGGATTTGGATGAACTGGAGGTGGCCTTGGAGGAGCAGGGTTATAACTCGGCATTGGTGTTGGACCTGTTAGAAAAGGTGGTTGACTAGTTACCTGGCTATTGGTTGGTGGAGCGGTAGGAGCTAAATTCAACTTTTTCCAGAAAACTGCTCAGTTGATTCTGGATCTCTACGCTAATGGCACGCTCCACATTCTGCTGCAGTATTTTTTGACAGGTAGACACACTTCTAATAACTTCTGAACTTATTAAAGCCCTTATATTTTCAGGTACAATCTTTTTTGAACTTGTTTTAGGCAAGGTTCGAACAAAAGTTTCGAGGATTGCTCTAGAACCTTGACTTGAACGTGTACCTGGAGATTTCTCATCAGTCTCCTTGTCTCTGACCTGCCTCACTGTTTCGTCGAGGGAACCAAAATTTGACTGTGATGATGCAATTTGAACCTCAACGCCACTAAGCTCATTGTACGACGGAGTCGAAATGGAGCTAGTGTTGTGACTAGTATTCTGAACAATGTCACTTTGACCGTTTGGATTTGGAATAGTTGGCACTTCAAACAACGAACTGCCTACGTTTCGAGATGTGGATCGGGATTGCCTATCAGTTGTCAGAGGAGAATGTAAGACTTTTTGCCTAGTGCCTGATCTTGTAACTCTAACCTCTTCTATTTCAGCCTGTTTTATCATTCGCTGAATACGCCCATCTTCATCTTTATTCGCTTGCGACATTTTCAAGTTTTAAGAATGAACGAATGAATGAATGAAATTAGTGTCCACAACAAAAGCGAAAACCAGATGTCAACAACGAAATACCAAAAAAAAAACAACGAATAGACAAAAAAAAAGTGGTGAGAAAGAAAAAGAAAATAAATAACTGATTTGTAAAGACTAAAAAAAAACTTAGAAAAAACACTTATATCTAAAAGAATTTTATAACCAAAAAAACTTACAAAAAAAAACTTTTTAACTCTAATAGTTGGGAAAACTTAATGTAATTTTTCTTCTAAAAAATTAGTTAAATCTTACCCAACAAGAAATAGAATTAATATTTAAATTCTTTAATGTCAGTTTTTTAATTTTATTATAAAAAAACTGAATTAAGGATTAACAAAAAAAAACAAAAGAAAACAAAAATTAATGTAAATTACAGCTTAACTCAAAACAAGCCTTACCTTCTAAAAAATTTAAGGTTTCTCTTAAAAAAAAAAGAACTAAATTTCATAATAGCACAAAAGATTTTTCTTACCTAAATGTTTATAAAATTTCTTTTATCAAAAAAAACTTAAACTAGCAAAAAAATGCTCAACAAAAAAAACAAAAACTCTACAGTAGAACCTAAGAAAACGAAAACAGTAAATATAAGTAAAGAAGATCCAAATTTGTATTCTTCTGGATCGATTTGGAAGATATTTATGTTTGTATATGTAGTATATATTTATGTAGTCTTAGTTGTATTATTGGCTTAAATTTTGATTCATAAACATACGGGGTGCTTCAGGTAGCCTAGTTAGGGAGATGGTGCGGTCTTACTCAGAACACCACTAGAAATAAAGACATCAGACGGACGAACAAGACTCCCTTGAGACGACATTAATAGTAAATAGGGAACCTTTCATAAACACTCACAAAATTACGTAACGAAGTTTTACCCAGCCGTTCCCGCAATCCTAGACTGTCTCAAGGACCTTGCTAGAAGACATGAAACGACTAAGTAGAACTCAACAAATAATATTGGAATGATGAGGTTGGACTAAACGTCACACACCATCATCACTTCCACGTAGAAACTCACTAGAATATAGGATAAGAAAATTGAAAATTAGAAAATAGAAAAGTAAAATAAAGTAAGGATGGGAATAGGGAAAAATGAAAACCAAGTACTTCATTTGCTGTTGCTACGAGTCTCCGCAAAATAACGTCGCGATACACCTGAGTGCGTCAAGGACCTTCTCGATGCAGGCTTACGCATCTTGCAGAAGCTCAAGCAACCGCACATGAACGCACGACATTCAATAACCGCAGTCACTGTGAATTTTCAAACACTCGTCGCAATACACCTAAGTACGTCAGGGACCTTCTTGATGCAAACTTACGAGGTTTAAAAATCCACAGTAAGTTTGGTTGAAGACTTCACAACATATCTGAACTGAAACGATACAAAAACTTGTCAAAAACGCTCTAACTAGGTTAGAAAACGCTTTAATAACGTTGGGCGCCATTTTGTTGCGAGGCAAGAGGAGCGGAGGAGTAGTCGGAAATGTGGAAGGGTAGGAAAAAGCAAGAGGTAGGAAATTGTGGAAGGAAATGTTTGGAAAAGGTAGGTGGAATATCAAGTTCAAGGACGCACGGCGTCAGCTCGTTCTTTTCAGAACGTGTCGAGGTGAAATGTGCTCGGAAAATCAGCGCTCCAGTGGACAGCGGTGATCCGTTGAACGATCTACTGCTCGCAAACAAGCACTGGAGTACTTAAACATTCCGGCAGTAATAGAATGCACAATTACGGATTATAGGACCCAAATACAAATTTATAATGGTGTGGCGGCCCAGCCCCTCTGGGACCGCCGAAAATTAACCTATACACAATTTTACCCTCTTATTATCTTTTCAATTAAAAAAAACGTTTTATTCTAAACTCACCAATTTCAATATTTTTGTCTGCATATTTTAATTTAAGCAAGCCGGTAAGCATTAAGCCATTTAATACCTGGCTAAGCGTTGGGACTATAAATCTTTTAAAAACAACCCAAAAAAAATCATTAAGAACATTCATCAAAACTTATTTAAACAAAAAAAAAACCGCACCTCAGATTTTAAAGTTTTTACATTTAGTTTTCTTTTTTGTACGACACTAAACCTTATTTTGAATCTTTAAACTTTACGACAATATTCACAATAGAAATTCTGGTAGGGTAACCAGCGACAAAAGGTATCAGTTTGAATGATCACCAGGCTTACCATTGAATAATTCTCCCCTAACAGGACAAAAATCATCCGTTCCACGATTTGGATATTCAAACGGGCACACAACAATTATCGGATTTGGTGTAGGCGAGAGAAAGGCATATTGAAAGATTATTTCAAACATCTCTATCTTTCTCTTTCCTTTTTTTTCGAGTCTCGAACAAGGACACGTTCGGAAATAATAGTCATATTGAGCAAGAGCTGATTTATGTTCTTCGTCTAGCGGACAGATGGAGCTAGTGTCCTTCATTAAGGTCTGATTACATATAGGTTTTTTTGTTCTTTTTTTCTTTCACTCGGTTAATAAAGAGGCGTCTGCAACAACTTATACAAAACATGATCAACCATTTCTTCTGGTACCAAAAACACAACTATACTATCATTCTTTTTCTTATATACTACTCCGTTTCTCATTTCGTACTACGCATTCTCAGACTGTTCTTACATTTCTTTTATTGTAACAATTTTACTATCCTTTGGCAAACGATCAAATTTTCTTCAAACGTATTCGTCTCTAACGTAAGGACATTTGTTGACCTACTTAAGGCATCTACATGTTGCATTCGGGCACCCGCCCGATGTTCCAATTTGAAATCATAATTTTGTAATTCTAACGCCCATCTAGAAATTATTGGGTTAAGTTCTTTTTTATTTACTATTTTAAAACGTTTGTGGAAAGATTTATGCAATCCAGCTTTGGTCGTAAAACTGCTAACGTGTGCAAAAAGTCGTAGACTCTCGTCCGAAAAACCTTCAATAAAGTAGATAGAATACAAAATAGAGCGTTAAGATTGATAGGAAATAGAACTGCCGCTGAAACAATTGCCCCTCTCGAACACCGACGCAATGTTTCATGTCTTTCCTTATTTTATCGTTTCTTTTATAAAAAATGTTCACTAGAGGTAGCCAGCTGCATTCCTCCCCTTAAAAGTTTCGCCCGTAATACTCGTCTTGCTAGGAATGCCCATCAGGTCACCCTTGAGCCCAATTCTCTATACCGTGAAATATAGAGATTCGTTTTTTAGCCGTACAACACGACTTTGGAATGGTTTACCCGGCGAGATTTTCCCTTGCCATTTCAATTTGCAAACATTCAAAACCAATGTTAATCGACACCTCCTATCTCTCCCCTCCCTATCTTCCTAATGCCCGCGCAGTGTGTTACATTAAAAGGGAAACAAATAGTCCCTTGTGCGCGCGTTAATTATAAAAAAAAAGCACTCAACCAACTCTTTTTCATCCATTTCCAATCCGGTTGCTAAACGAATTTTTTGCTCGAAATACCATTCGATTTTCTATTTTTTGATAAATTCCCCTTCAGGCTTTAACAAAGAGATTTGACACTGGCACGCAAAATATTTTGTTGTGCGTACAGCCATTCGTTGGCCTTCCCTTTGAATTTCGATACAAACAGCGTACGCCTCATCTCTTCTTCCAACATATACATCTTTTACATTTTTAAGCTATGTCGTCGTCTGGCATTATCTCCTTATCATTGTAACTATCACTGTCGCTTCTGTTGTCACTCCTATTTTCGCTCGGTCGACAATCTCCTCCATCGATGTTTAGAGATTTTTTTTCGTGTATATAACCACCGAAAAGGGAAGACAAAAACATAAAAATAAAAAAAAAAAGCCTGCGCGCTCGGGTTGGTATTTGACAAGTGGTTATTTATTTACTTTTTATTGTTTTATATCGACCGTTATTTAGTTTCTACTCTCTTCAACTATTGACGACGCTTCGCGAATGGACAGCAAGAAAATGCTGTTACAGCTACCTGAAAATAAAAAAAAACATATTAGAACAATCTCACATACATACATTTTTTTGCATTTTATTTCATTTATTTACTTCAAATCTTTTACATTAGATCGTTAAATCCTTAAAATTGCAAAAGTATACATATGGAAATTTATTAAACAATGAAGCTAGATAATTTTAATTTAAGATTTACGCTTAGGTATTCAACTGTTTTAGTAATTTTAAATATTTAAAATTAAGTTAATAATGTATATACTATTTTATTCAGTTTTCAAATACATTAGCAAAACATCATAAAAATTACGTGTACAAAAACTGTCGTTCTGAGGATAAGGAATTAAAAGTAGGTTGTAAAAGAACTAATGAACGCGAAGATTCGGAAAAAAACTAATTTTTTCGTAGAGGTATGTTGGTTCTTTTGTTATAATGATCGTGTGTTAGAACTTCAAACAACAAAATTTAATGAACGTTTCTTTGTTGCAACCAAGAATGTTTTGTGAATAAGGTGAGACATGATCGTAACGCTTAAGATCATAAACATACCGAATAATGTTATTAAAGGCCACATTAAGCTTTCTTCTGGTATCAGAACAATGAAAAGAGGTAAGTTGACATCCATATGTAATTATGGGAATTATAAGGCCTTTCACAAGCATCAGTCTTGTGGAAAATGGTGTATAGTGTTTTGACAATGACAGACACCTTAGGCATCCGTACACCTTCCCAATAACGCTTCTGACATGTTCTTCCCACCTTAGCAATGAATTAAACAAGATACCATTTTTTTTTGTTTTTTCGACGTATTCAATTGGATTGCATCCAAGTGAAACAGCAGGAAAATAGCTTAAATCCAGATAGATTTAAGATTTTAGATTTGTATAGACAACTACACATTTTGATTTGGTAGGATTCAATTTCAGACTATTTCTCTCAGCCTATTCCATGATTTCTTGCAGCTCGCAATTAAGTCTAACAACACCATCTCCGATTAATCCAAGTTTGCAGGAAATATAAATTTCAACATCGTCCACATACATATGAATATTTGCTTCACTAACGAATTGGGGTTAATCATTTATAAAAACTGTGAAAAGAAGTGGGCCTAAAATGGATCCTTGAGGAACTCCGCTCAATATATCAAGAAATTGTGATCATGAATACACTGACTGTTTTCTTCGACACAGGTAGGACTGAACCAAGTTTGCAGCGTTACTGGAAAGTCTGAAATGGTTTTTGAGCTTAGATACTAAAAGCGTATGGTCAACCGTATCAAATGCCTTCGAAAAATCCAGCAGTGTTTTTAAACGTTACCAAATCATTACTGACTGCAATTCTTATGTCATCAGATACTTTTAACAACGCCGACACGCAACTTTGCTGAGGTCTGAATCCAGAATGGTTTTTACTAATAAGATTATTTGTTTTCAAAAAACAAGATAACTGAAAGTGAAGTAATTTTTCCATGACTTTCGAGAGATATTGTAAAATTGAAATGGGTCTGTATTCAGGCTCACACAGACGAGTACCTGGCGTTTTAAGTATAGGAACTACCTTAGTATTTTTCCATACTGCAGGAAAACGTGATGTGCGAATTATTGAGTTGAAAACATAAGTTAATACTGGTAGAATATGTGATGAATGGTCTTAACAAAAAGTGGATGTATATCGTCAAATCCAGCAGATTTTGATTTAATGCTCAGAACAGCTTTAACAACGTCTGTTTGTTCAATTCTCGAGAACTGAAATGAATTATCACTAATGCTATCAGAAAATGTTGTTACTACAAAAGAAGATCTTTGAGGCTTTTAGTGGCATTTAGTTCATCTGGATTTATTGCATCCAAGTCTTGAGTTTTATTCCACACGTTGAATCAGCGTCACGCGACAGTGTATGGCAAACATTATTATGTCTTTACGTTTCTTTATTTCAACGATCTCGCTGTTACTTATAACAAAACACATATTTGACCACAAACTGAGGAAGATAATAATAAAGCAAGCAATGAAAATAAGAAACGAGAATGAGAGAATCGCGACAAATTCTCGGTCCCTGCGTGATTGTGATCCCCACTACACTTCTCAACTCCTTCGCCTAAATACTAAGTCACGCTGCGACATGTGTATAAAAGGGGACTATCGAATAAGTACGATTTTAATATTTTGTATCCAAAATATATTGTATACCAGTTAGTAGATAGTAGGCACAATAGAGAGGGAGCTTAGAAAATGGTGAAAGATTGTAGACTCAAAACTGAATGTTCTTAAGGCCGAATATCAGGAATGAAAAAATATTGTTACGGCCTCTTGAGGTTAGTTTACTTACAATTTGTAGTTATTGTGACAGATTGAAAGTTAGTTCTATTTCATAACATCCGAAGTATAAGCGGTTACTGGGTGATAAGTTGGATTGATTTTTTGTAGGTACTTTTAGAAGGCGAGAGGCAGGGGTAGTACCTCTTTAAAGAATTAAGTGTACGGTTTTCACATTTCATACCGGCCCTGGAGGGGAATAAATTAATGGCGTAGCGCTAGTTCCAATACCATTAGGTCTTAGTATTGATGTTGAAACTAGTGGATCTGTTAAGATCGGATGACCCGAATGGTGTGAGAGGCCGTCAAAAGTTGTAATTAGGTATTTAAAAAAAGTCCTTGAATTTCTTAACATTGAAAAGCTAAAAGTGCAGGTACAAAAAAAATAACTTTAAATATATTGAAAAATTAAGAAAATAAAAGGAGATACAATTTAGAATTAATTATAGTGAGGTGAATACGAATGGATCGAGATAATCGGCAAACAAAGTTTTTATTTGAGAAGTGATGAGTTAAGTTTTAATATTAAAATAGTTTCGCATATTTTTTTTTATCTAATGAAAAAACAAAAAAAACATTGACAAAATGCTTATTTAGGGGTTTCTGCTCGTATGCTGTAAAAGATCGGCGGTCCAAAAATCCTTTGCGGAAGGTAGTGGCCGCCAACATTTTTTTTAACAGCCGCATTTTGGAAGTCGAAGCAGCCCAGACAACAACAGAACCTTTCCTTATATACCGTTGCAATCACCACGTAAATTCCTCGATAGTTGTTTGGATGCCTAAGTAAGTTTTATAGTAAGGTCCACCGTTCCATATTTCAGCAGTTCTACAGTTATTCTATCAATTCCTGGAGCCTTACCATCTTTGAGTTTGCTTGATGTCAAATGAACTTCTTCATAAGTAAATGGGGAATCCAGAATTTCGTTAAAAAAGAGAGTTTTGCATACATAATATTTGGCGCGATGATAGCAGGGTTTAACAGTTGTTGGAAGTGCTCCTTCAATAAAGAAGCAGAAAGTTTGTCGCTGATTTTAAGGTTTCTCTCGTTTATGATTTTTATCGCTTTCCAAAATTATTTTGAATCTTTACAGGAACTCAGTTTCATAGCCTCATCTTCGTAGAACCTTATTTTTTTCTCTCTACAAATTTTCTTAAAAAAATTATTCTCTTCAATATAGCGTCTTTTGAAATATGGGTTGTTGTGCTTCCTGAAAAATATAAGCCAACCGAAGGATTTTCTCCTAGCCGCTTCACAATCAGCATCAAGCCACTTCTCCTTTGCGTTAGGTTTGCTCTTATTTGGTTGTGAGATGAACAATACGTTTTTATAACTAATTCAATATCGCCCAAACTTAGTTCTCCTTCCGTTTGTAGGTTTCTTTCTAAATTTTGTCGATAGTCTTATGCCTTTCTTTCCTTCCATAATAGTTTTGGGGGCAGTTTAAGATTTCTGGTTTCCTCGAGTGGCCAATTAGATAAGTTATTTGAGCTGTTATTGGCATGTGGTCAGAAAATGGTAAACGCAACACCTTAAAATCGTGGATTAGTGTCATCCATTTCCCTCTTGCTAGACAGAAATCAACCAGTGACGAACCTTGTTGACCCTAAAAAGTATATTCGCCACTTTTGTCAGACTTCCTCACACCATTCATAACATAAAAACCAAATGAATCACATAAATCCAATAGTTGTTTCCCTCTTGCGTTAATAATTGTATATTTGGAATGTCTGACTTTTCCTCCTCAATCCTCGCGTTCAAATCACCTAAAAGTAAGATATTGTCCTCATTGTTGCGTTCTAGAAATTCTTGCAAGATTCCAAAATCCCTCTCCCAATGGTTGCAGTTTACGTAACACGGTATTATAACATATTTTGTAGAATTAATGACAACACGTAGATATGTAATTTCTTCTTCCGTTATAAATTCACATGACATATGTTTAATAGACTTCTTGTACCCAAAAAAGTATCTATCACTTGGCCTTCCTCTTGTATTTAATCTTATTGCTGGTATCCATATACAATTGAAGTTATTTTAATAATCGGTGTATAAACTGTAATCTTCTTCAGGAACAAATGTTTCATACAAAAATACAAAATCGTAATTGTTTAATAATTCATAAAAATTTCCATATAATGACTAAGTACTTAAACCAGATATATTGTAACTTATTATATTAAAATTTTTTATTTCAAATTTAATTTCTTTATTTATGCAGACGGCACCTTTACCCTTTGCTGGAGTCGAGTTCGAAAACATTTGAATGGTTATCCATATAGGTTACATATCAGACAAAGTCGATATTCGCGCCATAAGCAAAATTCAATTCAAACCACATAATTTCATAATGTTCAGATTTCATTTGATTTCCGTTCCCACGGAAATCAAAAGAATGCATTATCTTTATTTTTATAACGTTCATATTTCAGTTGATTTCCATTCCCACGGAAATCAACAGAATGCATTACTGTGCATTTGTCTTTGTAACCTGAACCCAAGAAACAGAAAAACAGAAATGTAGAAACCTTTTTCAAAGTTAGTTTTAAGTGAGCTTTCCAACAATAAAGATCTTCCACAAAGTTTAAGTTTTTTGTTTTTTTTCACAATTCGACCACACGAACTTTTATTTGGCGCAGTCGGTAGGATTTCTATAAACTGTAGAAATCCATACGAGAACGAATCTACTCGAAGAAAAATTTTTTTTTTAATAAATAGTGTTAGTGTGTATCAAGCAAACGAATATTGTTTGAACCTAAACGCGACTAAAGTTTTAACTATTGCCGGTAGAAAAAAATTTATAGATACAAACTAGTGTTAATGTGTATCAAGCAAACGAATATTGTTTGAACCCAAACGCGACTAAAGTTTTAACTATTGCCGGTAGAAAAAAAATTATAGATACAAACTAGTGTTAATGTGTATCAAGCAAACGAATATTGTTTGAACCCAAACGCGACTAAATTTTTAACTACTGCCGGTAGAAAAGAAACTATAGATACAAACATAAAATCAGTGTGTGTAGTGTGTGCAAAGTCAAACTAAAATTGACATAACAAAAAGCAACTATTCGTCGGAACAGAGCACTCGGATTTTGGCAGAAATAAATTCAAGAAATGATGAACGAAGAGATCATGAACCGGTTAGGGGCCGTATTGGAAGCATTGGCCGCACCTCACGCCCAAAGACCAAGTAGAGTATTCTATTTAATGAAAGAAATCCAACACATACCAACGTTCGAGGGAAAAAGCGAAACACTAAGCCAGTTTTTCGCAAGCGTGGAAACTCACTTAAACTCAATAGATGAAGGAATGAGAGGAGAAGTATGGCAGGCAATCTATAATTCGAAAATAATAGGACGAGCAAAAGAATTATTACTGAACAACAGACCTGAAGGATGGGAAGCGACGAAATCACTCCTAAAACAACACTTTCGACCAATATGCAGCTACAAGGACATATCAACGAAAATTTGTAATATTAAAGTAAGTTCAATTCAAGATTTAACTGATAAAATTGAAAAATTAACACAAGAAATAAATCAATTTGTGACTTATGGATTTAACCCTGCAGAAGCAAAAGAAACTTTTTATACAGTATTAATCAATAGAATAAAGCAGTTAGTGTCAGGAAATTTATCAAGAGAAATCAAAGATCTTCATAACTTACATGTGATAAAAGACATCTTATACTCCTATGTAGGATATGATAACAACAACATAGACAGAGAATTTATAAGTCAGGATAGGCGTAGTACTCAGAATTCAAATTTTAATAGGAATGTGAGAAACAATAGTTATAATCCCTTCAGACAAAATAATTATGAGTCAAATCAAAATAATAATAGGCAGATTAACAACCATTTCAACAACAATTCTAACAGACAAAATAATAATTATTCTAGGGAAAACAATAATAACTTCAATCCAAACTATAACAGACAAAGGTACGATAGCAGAGATTTCCACAGACAGAATAGACATAACACATCAGGTCAGTATAGGCAAAACGTCCAACCCGTTTTTAACCCCTCTGGACAATTGAGAAATGCGACACAACATCCGACACCGATGTCGGTGAACCAAACTGAAAATCGAGAAGAAGAAATTCACAATTTAGAGTTTTTTCTAATCTAAGCCTTGGAAACAAAATATTTGTAGACTTAACAATAGATAAAAATATTTATAGAGCACTCATTGACACTGGGTCAACAATGAGTATAATAAATTCTAGTGCAGTTGATTGTAGTAAATTTCGAGTATACGACAAAGTCAACATGCAATTGCAAACAATAAACAATATAACAAACGAGGTAGTAGAAAGAGTAATCACGAACATTCCCGAAGAATTCAAAGAAGACAGTAAAATCGCCACAAGGTGGTATAAGAGAGACCTAGGTCCAAAGCCATACGATATTTTAATAGGCATGGACTTACTAGGTAAAATTGTCCAAACTCTTGATTTCGACAATAAAACTCTCGTATTAAAAAATAAAACCTTAATTCCTTTATACTCTGAAAAAGACATTACAACTTTCGATTGTTTTGAACTTATTGGAGAAGGGAAAGAACTGGATCTAAGTTATTTAAATGAAGAGGAAAAGAAAGAAATAGAAACATTGTTAAGAAAATTCCAAAAATTAGTTTATCATGACGGTGATCAACTGACTAATACAGATACGATCACGCATGAGATAAAGACTACTATAGATCAATCCATACATTCAAAAATCTATATGAGGAGGAAGTTAGACGACAAGTTGAGGAGATGGAAAATCAAGGTATTATTAGGAAATCTAATAGCCGGTATTCATCTCCCATTGTTGTAGTAGCGAAAAAGTTAGACAATTCAGGAGAGCAAAAGTTTCGCCTTTGTGTAGATTACAGGAAATTGAACGAAATAACTATCGATGATAAGTACCCACTCCCGAACATCGATAGTATTCTCGATAAGCTTGGCAGAGCACAATATTTTTCATCAATTGACCTTGCGAAAGGTTACCACCAAATTAAAGTTCACCCCGCCGATATTCAAAAAACAGCATTTGTGACACCCAATGGCCTCTATGAATACCTTAGAATGCCTTTTGGACTCAAGAATGCCCCGGCCACATTTCAAAGGCTAATGAACAACATTCTTCGAGAATACATTAACAAAATTTGTGTCGTCTATTTAGATGATATTTTAATTTTCTCAACCAGCCTCAAAGAACATATTCACGCTTTAAATTTAATTTTCAAAAAATTATCCGAACATAACTTAAAAATTCAGTTCGACAAGTGCTCTTTCATGAAAAAGAACACTGAATTCTTAGGTCATGTCCTCACGGCAGAAGGCATGAAACCAAATCCGAAGAAAACTAAGTGTATCGAAGAATATCAGATTCCGAAAACAGAGAAACAAATAAAATCGTTTCTAGGAGCTACAGGGTTTTATCGAAAATTTGTCAAGGATTATGCCAAAATAGCATATCCCATGATTAAGTATTTGAAAAAAGATTCCAAAATCAACATACATGATCCGGAATATATTCAAGCATTTGAAACTTTAAAACTTAATATTATCAAACATCCAATTTTAAAATTCCCTAACTTCCAAAAAGACTTTTCTGTCTATACAGACGCAAGTAACTATGCAATTGGAGCAGTGTTGACACAAGAAGGTCAACCAGTCTGTTACGCATCCCGCACTTTAAACGACCATGAAAAAAAGTATTCAGTAACGGACAAAGAATTTTTAGCAATTGTTTGGGCTGTTACGTATTATAGACCTTATTTTTGGGGGAAACGATTTACAATAGTTACAGACCATTTGCCAATTAAATACTTAAATAAAAAATACACGGGAAAAGAATTTAGTCAGAGAACTCAAAGATGGTTATTAAAATTACAGGAATATCAATATGACATCGAATATCTTAAGGGTAAATTAAATAATGTCGCAGACTTTCTGAGTAGGATTCCAGAAGAGAATAATAATAAAGACGAGGTAGCCGTAGAACAATCAGTCAATAATTTATCAGACAATGCAACAGTACATTCAGTAGAAGAAGAGCAGCTTAATCATATTCCTATAAAAGAATCAATAGTAAATATTTATAAAACTCAATTAATTCTAACAAACAATGCAGAAAAAGAAATTGAAATTTTACATGGAAGAAGAATTATTTACATTGATATGACAAAAGGAGAAGAATATTGGACAGACGTATTACGAAGATTTATTAAGCCAGGCATCACAGGAATATACACAGAATTAACGTATCACGAATACAATAAAATACAACAATTGTTAATACAGTTGTTTGGTCATGATAATCAGATCAAATTTATTAAGGCCACATTGAGAGCACAAGAAATAAGTAACTTAGAAGAAGCACAGAAACAAATCTCTTTATATCACACCCAAGAAAGTCTCCATAGTGGGATTATAGAAACATATCATAGTTTAAAAAATAAAATATACTACCCCAAATTAGTAAAAGAAATAACCAAAATCATAAATAATTGCAAAACATGTCTACAGACGAAATATGAAAGAAAACCAATTAAGAAGAAGTTCGAACTAAGCGAAACTCCGAATAGACCGAATGAGATCCTGCACCTAGATATCTATTACTTTATGAAAAATCCATTTATGACCCTAGTAGATAAGTTAACAAAGAAAGCATATGCATACTATTTGCCAAATCGAAACTGGGTAAAAAAGATAGAAACTCTTGAGGAACACTTTTCAAAATTCGGAAAACCTTTTAAAATAATTGCGGACAACGAGTTTAAATCTGAAAACTTAAAAGAATTTTTTAACGCACAAGGAGTGAACCTTCACTTAACAAAACCAAATACACATACAGGTAACAGTGATGTTGAAAGATTCCATTCAACATTGCAGGAAAAATTAGTAACAATGAGGAATTTAGACCTCACAATAATCCAAAAAGTCCATAGAGCCGTTAGTAATTATAATAATAGATACCATTCAACCATTAAAATGTCTCCAGAAGAAGCAATGTTCACTGACATAGCTACCTTAAGAAATCGCATTAAAACAGAAAAAGAAAGAAGAATAGAAAAGCTTAATAGAAATAGGGAAGAATATACTGAGAATAGACAGGTAATACCAGTAAAAAATTACAAAAGAAACTATTACAAAAACGAGCCCAGATATAGAATAAAAAAATTAGAAAGAGAACACCCAATTAATATAAAACGACCACGTTTATTTGCAGATGATAATCTTAGTGTAGCTACTACTAACAACATCAGTAACACCAACCCTAACAGTGGATAAAATAATGACAGAAAACGGATATTCTGTTATTAACATGGGTGAGACAGAAATTATTAAAGACACAAAGATAATACTTCATATAATCAACATTCAAGATTTGAAACACACAATCGGTGATATGGAGAGAAACATTCAAAACTTAAAATTATATAACGATTTTATAATTAGGAGACAGCTAGATACAATAAAAGCTAAGGTTAAAGCCATAGAACCACAATCAAGTATTAGACACAAAAGAGGATTGATTAATATTGTAGGAAAGGTAAACAATTTTCTTTTTGGTACAATGGACGACGACGATAGAAAAGATATAATAGAACACATTAGCGTACTAGAAACAAACACTGAAAACGCAGTTAACAAAGTCAATAAACAAATAGAAATAAACCAAAGTTTTAATGAAAGCATAAGACATTTCAAAACCATTATAGAAGCGGATAGGATAGATTTAACTAAAACCTTCTCCGAACTAAAAGAAAATGAAAAACAATTTATACTCAAACAAATCAAATTAGATCAAATTCTAAAACTCTATATGTTAGAAGAGAAAATAAACCAGATCATAGACAATATAGCTTTAATTAAACATGGACTAATACATCCTAGCTTACTAACAACAACAGAAATTATTAACACAAAGCTTGATTTATTGAAACTAAAAAATATTAAAGTTGGAACTCTTAAGTATAACAGCGAAACTTTAATCATAGCAATAAAAATTCCAAATAATTACGAACAAGTTGATTTAAAACTTATAACCCCTATTCCAAACAAACAAAATTTAGAAATTGTACTCCAAGAATATTATTTCATTGAAATTAACCAAACAATGTACTATTATCAAAATGATGTTCAATATAAAAAGGAATTGCTTACTGTTAATAATTGCATAACAAACAAAAATTGTACTCTTAAAGAAAATCACACTACAGAAATTAAAAGAATGGACGATAGCACAATTATTTGTAAAAACATTAAAAATGAAAACATTGTTAACAAATGCGACGATAGAAATATCAAACTGGAAGGAAACTATCTAATAACTATTAACAATTGTACAATCCAGATATTTAATGAAACAATTACTAGTAAAAATATGTATTTTATTGAAAGATTCTACTATGACGAAACGGAGAATTATAATTTTACTAAGGAATTAAATTTTGAAGAAATCATCCTTAAAAACATTGTAAACCTTAAACCGATAAAATTACTAAAAATACATAAAAATATTCATTATGTTATTGGTTCAACGACCATAATACTTATCATTATACTAGTTTTAATATTTGTGAAAATCTTAAAAAGATATAAGAAAATTACTATTTTAATTAAAGAAAAAGGTACCCAAAATTCAAATGAAAATGTTAAAGAAACTCCGAAAATTCAGGAGAATTTTAATGTAAAGGGGGGAGAGGTTACATATCAGACAAAGTCGATATTCGCGCCATAAGCAAAATTCAATTCAAACCACATAATTTCATAATGTTCAGATTTCATTTGATTTCCGTTCCCACGGAAATCAAAAGAATGCATTATCTTTATTTTTATAACGTTCATATTTCAGTTGATTTCCATTCCCACGGAAATCAACAGAATGCATTACTGTGCATTTGTCTTTGTAACCTGAACCCAAGAAACAGAAAAACAGAAATGTAGAAACCTTTTTCAAAGTTAGTTTTAAGTGAGCTTTCCAACAATAAAGATCTTCCACAAAGTTTAAGTTTTTTGTTTTTTTTTCACAATTCGACCACACGAACTTTTATTTTATATGCTTAGCTCTTTTTGGTAAATTCGATTTAATTGCGAAATTCCACCTGCAAACTTTTCGATGCCTTTGGGGCAGTGATCACTTGGCTTTTAGTCTCCATTTTAACCACGAAGTTTTTCTTATTAGTGTTCTTGGATCGAAGATCTTGAATTTGCAAATTATCAGTACATGGTGGTGGTTGGACCAGAGAAGCGCATAAGCTTTTTATCAATTCCTTTTCATCTCTTCCAACTTGTACATCGATACTCATCATCAGATTATTTCCTGTGTTTTTTTTTTTGCATTTCATACATTTGACATTCCAAGAGTTCATATATTTCTTCAAGTATGGCTTTTTTCTTGGCTAGTTGGATGTTTTGCTCCCAAATTTGTTGGTTAGATTCGACTATAGCCTCGATGTCTGTTTTTTTTTTTGCAGTATCTTGCAATTTTGTGTCAAGCAATCCAGCAATCATCTTGGCTAACTCTGAGTCATATTACCAACGATTTCTTGCGAATCAGACATTTTATCAGATTTGAGCTCTTTTTTGTAAATAAAAGCTTTCAGGTGATATTTCGCTAACTTTGCGTTTGTTCATATGCACGGAGAGGTTATGTGCACATGAACTATGAACACATAGAAGTAAAACTAATCTTATAGAATAAAGACTCACTTTTTAAATGTAGAAGCAGGCCTTTATATTCCTTGATTTTGCTAAGGCTTAGAAACCCTCATATTTATATTAATTTGTGACTTTTATACTTTTTTTCTGGAGCTATTTAAAAGATGACCACTCTACTATTTACAGCTGTCAATCTGGTTTTCAGGTGATCCGTTGTCCTTGGGAGTCACGGATAATATTTTTTTTTTTTGAGGCAAGAATACCTAAACAAAGCTCTTTCTAGATAGGATTATGTTTTTTAGAGGCGTTTTCTTTAATTAAAAAAAAACTTACTTACTTAGGGGCGCTAGAGTTCTGGACGAACCTGGGCCTCAACCAAAATGCCTCTCCAGCCAGCTCGGCCTTTGGCTAGCTGCCTCCAGTTTCACACTCCCAGTTGTTTGAGGTCGTCCTTCACTTGAGCGCGCCACCTAAGGCGGGGTCTTCCTTGACTGCGTCTTCCCTCTGGGATGGAAGCCGGAGCATTGTTGTCCATTCGCTCTACATGTCCTAGCCATCTTAAACGTGATATGCGTCTTTTTTTGACCAGGTCAATGTCGCTGTACAGCTCGTATAGTTCTTAGTTGAACCTTCTCCTCCCAAGCCCGTAAACGCAGATAGGGCCACAAGTCCTTCGAAGAATTTTACGCTCGAAACGACTAAAGATATCTTCATCCGCTTTAGATAGTCCATGCCTCGGCGTCATAGAGTAGGACTGGGATGATTAGGGTCTTATACAGAGTCTCTTTTGTCTTTCGAGAGAGGGTTTTGCTACAGCCATAAAAACAGCGGTTGGCAAGAACAATTCTTCGCTTTATTTCTGACGAGATGTTGTTGTCAGATGTTATAGCGGATCCGAGGTACACAAAGTCCCTAACTACCTCAAAGTTGACCTGTCTGTTGTGATATTTTGTCCAATCCGCCGGTGTTGTGTGTCCCTTTTTGTGGACAGCAGGTACTTCGCTTTGGCCTCATTGACAGTTAGTCCCATCTTAGCCGCTTCAGCTTCAATGCTAGCAAACGTTCCAGTGACAGCTCGCCGAGTTCTGCCAATGATGTCTATGTCGTCAGCGTATCCTAAAAATTGCACAGACTTGGAAAAAAATTTCCCACTACAATTGACTTGCGAGTTTCTTCTATTTTTTTCAAGTATTAGGTTGAAGAAATCGCACGATAGCGCATCACCTTGTCGGAATCCTTTTTTGACGTCAAAAGCTTCGATCGAGAGGATCCTGTAGGCGATATTCAGGAGACTAATTTCTCTATAGTTGGCGCAGTTTAGAGGGTCTCCTTTATTGTGGATCGGTCAAACGATGCTGAGGTTCCATTCATCAGGCATACTTTCTTCGGCCCAAACTTTAGAGATGAGTTGGTGCATGCACTCCACCAGGTCATCTCCGGCCGCTTTAAAAAGTTCGGCGGGTAGTCCGTCGGGTCCAGCAGCTTTGTTGTTTTTTAGTTTAGATATTGCTATCTTTACTTCATTTTGGTCAGGTGGAAGGAAGTTTTGTCTGTCATCGTCCATGTTGAATGGTTCATTCTGCCTGACAGCGGGATTTTGGTCTTCATCACCGTTTAACAGTCTGCAGAAATGGTCCTTCAATGTACTCAGCACCGACTGTGGTTCCATTCCTATCCTACAGGCTTCTGTGCGGGTTTTTTTCCTTGGCAAGTTTTTTTTACCGGTTGATAGAACTTCCGCACGTTGTTCCTGGAGTAGCATCTCTCAATATCTTCGATCGCGCGCTTCTCATGCTCTCTCTTTTTCTTTTAGAGAAGCCGGTTTTCTTCCCGTCTTTTCTGCTAGTAGAGCTCGCAAGCTCTCGTCTTTCTTTGCAGCACCGCTTTATATGCCTCTTGTTTGGCTGTATGGCCCGCCTGCATACGTCATCGAACCAGAGGTTTCGTGGTGGTGGTCTGGTGAAACCTAACACATCAGTTGCGGCATTTCTGATGACTTGTTGGCAGTGTTGCCACTGGTCTTCCGCACTTGATGCTGGCGGTACTGGATTTCTTGAGAGGTTACGGGAAATTCAATCGGCATAGGTTCTGGCGGTTTCTTGTGATTGCAGCTTTCCGACGTCATACTTCCTCACAGTATTACTACGTTGTTGTGGTGTTCGCGTTATTCGCATTCTTACCTTTGCTGCAACAAGGTAGTGATCCGAGTTGATGTCAGCTGCTCGGAAAGTGCGAACATCCAAGATACTGGATGCGTGTCTTGCATCGATCGCAACGTGATCAATCTGATGGACGGTTCTTTGATCTGGGTGTCGCCAAGTCCCTTTGTGTATATCGAGATGAGGAAACCGTGTGCTTGCAATGGTGACGTTATGTGCCGCTGCGAAGTCAATTAGCCTAAGTCCGTTTTCAGACGTTGTGTCGTGTAGGCTATTTTTTCCGACAGTCCTACCAAAGATTTCTTCTTTACCTTTTTTGGCGTTAAAATCACCTAGTATGATCTTAACGTCGTATTTAGGGCATTGCTCATAGGTTTGTCGAGGAGCTCGTAGAAGTCATCCTTGGTGGCGTCATCTTTGTCCTCTGTGGGGGCATAAGCGCATATTAGGCTAATGTTGGCAAATTTAGCCTTGATATGGATTGTCACAAGTCACTCACTTAAGTGTCGAAAGGCCAAGACTTCTTGCTAAGTCTACCGCTTATGTTGAATCCGCACCCAAATAAACGCTGTGGTCTTCTTGCACAATCACCGTAGTACACGTCACAGTTTTTCATCCTCCTTTTGCCCGGCCCATCCCATCGCACTTCCTGGATGGCGGTAATTGATATCTGCTCTGTAGCAGTCTAGGGCCTCCGCTAGTTGTTTGGCTTCACGTGATCTGTTAAGAATTCTAACATTCCACGTGCAGATCCAAAGGTTGTTAGTCCCAACGATCCAAAAAAAAAAAAAAAAAAGATTAAAGATAAAGTCCGTCCGATTTTTTGTTTTACTTTGTGTTGTCCCCTAGGCCTGCTTTGTGTGTTGTTGCTAGTGAGGTCTTGTTTCGGGAATAAGATCCTCTCCCCCACCCGGTTCCGGTGAGCTAAGTCGAGCATCGCAAGCAGGTCGCGTTCTCCATACTAGACATTACTTCCCTTCCGCCCAATTTCTATCCAAATTTCCTAACCTTACCTTTTTTTCTACACTTCGTTCACATCCAAACTTCCTAAAATCTCCTATTGCCTCGCAACATATGGCGCCCAACGTTTAGCGTAGTTGTCCTCGTATCAGTTCTTTTGTGATGTCCTGAACCAAACTTACTGTTGATTTTTAAAGCTCCTAAGTCTGTATCAAGAAAGTCTCTGACGTACTTAGATATATTGCGACGAGTTCTTGGAAATGTATGGTGAATTTTTTTTTTTTTTTTTTTAATTAACGCGCGCACAATGGACTATTTGTTTCCCTTTTAATGTAACACACTGCGCGGGCATTAGGAAGATAGGGAGGGGAAAGATAGGAGGTGTCGATTAACATTGGTTTTGAATGCTTGCAAATTGAAATGGCAAGAAAAAATCTCGCCGGGTAAACCATTCCAAAGTCGTGTTGTACGGCTAAAAAAAGAATCTCTATATTTCACGGTACGTCCGAAATTGGGCTCAAGGGTGAACTGATGGGCATTCCTAGCAAGACGAGTATTACGGGCGAAACTTTTAAGGGGAGGAATGCAGCTGCCTACCTCGAGTGAAAATTTTTTATAAAAGAAACGATAAAATAAGGAAGGACATGAAACTTTGCGTCGGTGTTCGAGAGGGGCAATTGTTTCATCGGCAGTTCTATTTCCTATTAATCTTAACGCTCAATTTTGAATTCTATCAAGCAGGTGAAGCGATGTTTGTGAAGCCTGCCCAGAGGTGGGAGTTATACTCGAGTTTAGGGCGTTTAAACGCTTTATAAATTGTAGCCAGATCAGATGGGGAAAAAAACTTCTTACACCGATACAGAAAACCTAAGCACTTAGCAGCATTCTTAGCGATCTCAAATATATGGTCGTTCCAACGGAGGTCGTCATTGACACACATACCGAGTACTGAGAGCCTTTCGGTTTCTTCGATGTAAGTGCCATTCATGGAGAATGGCATTGGGGGTATGTTTAGCTTTAACGGAGAACTTGCCAAAGCCCAGCACAAAATCGAATTATGCATTTCACTTAATCGAAAACAACCATAGTTACACTGACTTTGATCATAATCTGACACCAATGCACATATGCAAGAAAGGGAGGTTAATGGATGCACTAGAAGAGTATGAAATATATAAAGCAAACAAAAAAGAACAGGACAACATTCTCAACGATTAGTTACTTTTCAAAACGAATGGACTATATTATACAGTATTAAAATATAACACAAAATAAAAGAAGACAGACATATATAATATATACGAAATAGCTATATATAAGAGAAAAACAAAAAACAACATCAAAATACAGCAGACAAAAAAGTATACATCAGACAAAGAAGAAGAAGAAGAAATAGAATATAAAAATAATAATAATTCTCAAATGATACAGTACGCCATGAAGATGGAATAAATTTCCGAAACGCGTCGCGACATCTATAAAAAATATATAAAAAGTTGTGTAAAATATTAAATTAAGTATAAAAAATAAAGAAAAACCAGTTGAATAATTTTCAAGTTTTTCATTTATCTGTTTTTAAACACCACAACTTGGAGACTTAAAACACGAATTATGATTCTAACAGCTGAACAATCAAAATTAGTCTACAAATATAAAAACATCAAAATAAAAATAATGAAAGCTAACTTAAATTTGAAATTAAATAAAAAATGTCTGAAAATGCACATAACACCGAAATATGCACAAGTTAACATCAAGAATACTTCGAAAGCTGCAGTCAAAGCCAAAATTGCCGCACAAGAAATATGGGTACGTGAAGAAATCAAATACATATATAGCAAAAAAGTTATTCTCAACAATAAAATGTATAAGACTCATTTAAACATAAGTATATAATAACATACACCCAATAGTATTACAGTTATTAATTGAACAAATAGAACAACAAATCCATTCACTTGCTATAAAAATCGAAAAACAACATAATTTTAAATTAAAAAACTGTCCACTGAAATAAACCATAAACCCATTTTACCTAACAAGCATACTTTTTACCCACGTATTGTCAACCGAACTAACATAACGTTTACAAATACGGAAATAGACATATTAAACAAAGGACTGAAATTTAACCTTTCAAAAATCAACAAAGATAGCATAGTTCATGAAGCCACCAACGCAGAAGCAGCCATCAAAATGATGCTCGACTTAGAATTACAAAATGAAACTAGAACAACAATCAATAAAAAATTCAAACAAATATTAAAACAAACAGATATAATACATCATACAAATTTGATATTGTCGATCTGCCCGTCGAAGTCACCACACGGGTGCACGGTGAGAAAGTGAAGCCGCGGAGTGCTGCTGCCTGTGCGTTCATTTTAAAAAAAATACAAAAAAAAGAAAAGAAAAAAAATATATATCAATCTCGGGCGCGAACCGACAACATTTAGTGCCCGTGTTGTGAAAATTTATTTGATGCTACAACATCAAGGCATCACGCAAATAAAAAAAGAATACCCACCAACGAAAAAATACTCGCAGTAAGCATTCCTTGCAACTTTTCCTTTCCTTATCTCACTCACAGACGATTTTACTTGAACATTGCGGTAAATCCGAATGAACAAGTCTAATCGTTATCGGATAAATTAATTAATGCTCCCTAAATGACCAGGGGCGGATCAAATACATTTTATTGTCAAGGTATAACACTGTTAATAATTTGTATTGAAAAGCCCGAATTGGGATTTAGTGGAGTATTGATTATAGGTAATTGTCCGTCTTAGTTTTTTTAAATCTGTGTTTTAGAATGGTAGGTGATTTCTTAGTCGACTATGCAAACATTCGTGGACTTAGGAAAAATTTCTATGCTGCCTATGTCCACTCTGTGATAAACAGACCAGCTGTATTGGTACTTAGTGAAACACAAGTTGGGGAAAATACCGATCATTCGGAATTTTCCTTGCATGGGTATTCCCTTGTGCATTTATTCTTTGCCAAACATGGCCTCGCCGTTTAAATAAGGAATGATGTTGCATATCAACTTCAACCACAATTCGGTCTGTGTGTAAACATGGAATTCAATTTCATGTGGCTAAAATTAACGATTAATAAGCGCATCAATCATATATGTTTTCTTAATAGAAGCCCAAATTTAGACAGAGTTTCAACTTCTAACGAATTTGATGCTTTGTCTGACTCCATTCAAGGAATTGTTTCCCGTTACCCTCACACTGAAATCGTTATTACGGGCGATTTCAATGTACACAATTCCAGTTGGCTTCGCTTTTCTGGCCAGACAACACCCGAAGGAAGGTATGTTGAGATTTTCGCTGAGTTAAACCATCTTACTCAGCTCGTTGATGAGCCAACCCGAATTCCTGACATTGCAGGTCAAACCCCCAACACTCTAGACTTGTTTCTTACCTCCGATCCTGATAAATGCACAATTCGTGTATTATCGCCTCTAGGCACATCTGACCATTGTGTCATCTCTGCAAATTTCTCGTGCCAACTCAATTCAGTTAAAGAAAAAAACCCAAGGAGAACCGTTTGGCAATACGAGAAAGCCAACTGGGACGGCCTCAATAACTATTTCAGGACCTTTAACTGGTCACTATGCTTCCTCGATAGTGACATTGATTCCAGCGCAGACATGGTTACAAATTTATTTCTTTTAGGGATGAGAAATTGTATCCCAAACAGGTCGAAGAGTATCAAACCTAAGGAAAACTCATGGTTTGATTCGAGCTGTAGAGAGGCTATCAGGTTAAGAAATGTAAGTTTCCGTTGTTACAAAGCCAACATCACTGAGGAAAACCGGAAAAAGTTTCAGCAAGCTAGAAAGGCCTGCAATGTTCATATTCGAAAAACCAAATTTTTACATGAGCAAAAAATTCGGCAAAAAATACTGCAATGTTCCAAAGGCAGTAAAAATTTTTGGTCATTTGTAAAAAAAGTAAAGAATTCTTCGTCATCGTCAGTTCCTACGCTCGTCTTCAACGATACTCCTGCTGTCAGTTCTCAAGAAAAAGCAGATCTGCTTGCTGCCCAATTCGCGTTAAACTCAACGCTGGCCGCAGATGTCAGAACTCCTCCTGTACTCGAGAGCGTAAATGATTTTATGGGACCAATCTTCTTTCGCACTCGTTCAGTGCCAAGGCCCAGCACAAAATCGAATTATGCATTTTACTTAATCGAAAACAACCATAATTACACTGACTTTGATCATAATCTGACACCAATGCACATATTCAAGAAAGGGAGGTTAATGGATGCACTAGAAGAGTATGAAATATATAAAGCAAACAAAAAAGAACAGGACAACATTCTCAACGATTAGTTACTTTTCAAAACGAATGGACTATATTATACAGTATTAAAATATAACACAAAATAAAAGAAGACAGACAAATATAATATATACGCAACGGCTATATATAAGAGAAAAACAAAAAACAACATCAAAATACAGCAGACGAAAAAGTATACATCAGGCAAAGAAGAAGAAGAAGAAATAGACTATAAAAATAATAATAATTCTCAAATGATACAGTACGCCATGAAGATGGAATAAATTTCCGAAACGCGTCGCGACATCTATAAAAAATATATAAAAAGTTGTGTAAAATATTAAATTAAGTATAAAAAATAAAGAAAAACCAGTTGAATAATTTTCAAGTTTTTCATTTATCTGTTTTTAAACACCACAACTTGGAGACTTAAAACACGAATTATGATTCAAACAGCTGAACAATCAAAATTAGTCTACAAATATAAAAACATCAAAATAAAAATAATGAAAGCTAACTTAAATTTGAAATTAAATAAAAAATGTCTGAAAATGCACATTACACCGAAATATGCACAAGTTAACATCAAGAATACTTCGAAAGCTGCAGTCAAAGCCAAAATTGCCGCACAAGAAATATGGGTACGTGAAGAAATCAAATACATATATAGCAAAAAAGTTATTCTCAACAATAAAATGTATAAGACTCATTTAAACATATATAATAACATACACCCAATAGTATTACAGTTATTAATTGAACAAATAGAACAACAAATCCATTCACTTGCTATAAAAATCGAAAAACAACATAATTTTAAATTAAAAAAACTGTCCACTGAAATAAACCAGAAACCCATTTTACCTAACAAGCATACTTTTTACCCACGTATTGTCAACCGAACTAACATAACGTTTACAAATACGGAAATAGACATATTAAACAAAGGACTGAAATTTAACCTTCCAAAAATCAACAAAGATAGCATAGTTCATGAAGCCACCAACACAGAAGCAGCCATCAAAATGATGCTCGACTTAGAATTACAAAATGAAACTAGAACAACAATCAATAAAAAATTCAAACAAATATTAAAACAAACAGATATAATACATCATACAAATTTGATATTGTCGATCTGCCCGTCGAAGTCACCACACGGGTGCACGGTGAGAAAGTGAAGCCGCGGAGTGCTGCTGCCTGTGCGTTCATTTTAAAAAAAATACAAAAAAAAGAAAAGAAAAAAAATATATATCAATCTCGGGCGCGAACCGACAACATTTAGTGCCCGTGTTGTGAAAATTTATTTGATGCTACAACATCAAGGCATCACGCAAATAAAAAAAGAATACCCACCAACGAAAAAATACTCGCAGTAAGCATTCCTTGCAACTTTTCCTTTCCTTATCTCACTCACAGACGATTTTACTTGAACATTGCGGTAAATCCGAATGAACAAGTCTAATCGTTATCGGATAAATTAATTAATGCTCCCTAAATGACCAGGGGCGGATCAAATACATTTTATTGTCAAGGTATAACACTGTTAATAATTTGTATTGAGGAGCCCAAATTTTTGATTTAGTGGAGTATTGATTATAGGTAATTGTCCGTCTTAGTTTTTTTAAATCTGTGTTTTAGTATGGTAGGTGATTTCTTAGTCGACTATGCAAACATTCGTGGACTTAGGAAAAATTTCTATGCTGCCTATGTCCACTCTGTGATAAACAGACCAGCTGTATTGGCACTTAGTGAAACACAAGTTGGGGAAAATACCGATCATTCGGAATTTTCCTTGCATGGGTATTCCCTTGTGCCTTTATTCTTTGCCAAACATGGCCTCGCCGTTTAAATAAGGAATGATGTTGCATATCAACTTCAACCACAATTCGGTCTGTGTGTAAACAAGGAATTCAATTTCATGTGGCTAAAATTAACGATTAATAAGCGCATCATTCATATATGTTTTCTTTATAGAAGCCCAAATTTAGACAGAGTTTCAACTTCTAACGAATTTGATGCTTTGTCTGACTCCATTCAAGGAATTGTTTCCCGTTACCCTCACACTGAAATTATTACGGGCGATTTCAATGTACACAATTCCAGTTGGCATCGCTTATCTGGCCAGACAACACCCGAAGGAAGGTATGTTGAGATTTTCGCTGAGTTAAACCATCTTACTCAGCTCGTTGATGAGCCAACCCGAATTCCTGACATTGCAGGTCAAACCCCCAACACTCTAGACTTGTTTCTTACCTCCGATCCTGATAAATGCACAATTCGTGTATTATCGCCTCTAGGCACATCTAACCATTGTGTCATCTCTGCAAATTTCTCGTGCCAACTCAATTCAGTTAAAGAAAAAAACCCAAGGAGAACCGTTTGGCAATACGAGAAAGCCAACTGGGACGGCCTCAATAACTATTTCAGGACCTTTAACTGGTCACTATGCTTCCTCGATAGTGACATTGATTCCAGCGCAGACATGGTTACAAATTTATTTCTTTTAGGGATGAGAAATTGTATCCCAAACAGGTCGAAGAGTATCAAACCTAAGGAAAACTCATGGTTTGATTCGAGCTGTAGAGAGGCTATCAGGTTAAGAAATGTAAGTTTCCGTTGTTACAAAGCCAACATCACTGAGGAAAACCGGAAAAAGTTTCAGCAAGCTAGAAAGGCCTGCAATGTTCATATTCGAAAAACCAAATTTTTACATGAGCAAAAAATTCGGCAAAAAATACTGCAATGTTCCAAAGGCAGTAAAAATTTTTGGTCATTTGTAAAAAAGAGTAAAGAATTCTTCGTCATCGTCAGTTCCTACGCTCGTCTTCAACGATACTCCTGCTGTCAGTTCTCAAGAAAAACCAGATCTGCTTGCTGCCCAATTCGCGTTAAACTCAACGCTGGCCGCAGATGTCAGAACTCCTCCTGTACTCGAGAGCGTAAATGATTTTATGGGACCAATCTTCTTTCGCACTCGTTCAGTGCCAAGGCCCAGCACAAAATCGAATTATGCATTTCACTTAATCGAAAACAACCATAATTACACTGACTTTGATCATAATCTGACACCAATGCACATATTCAAGAAAGGGAGGTTAATGGATGCACTAGAAGAGTATGAAATATATAAATTAAAATATAACACAAAATAAAAGAAGACAGACAAATATAATATATACGCAACGGCTATATATAAGAGAAAAACAAAAAACAACATCAAAATACAGCAGACGAAAAAGTATACATCAGGCAAAGAAGAAGAAGAAGAAATAGAATATAAAAATAATAATAATTCTCAAATGATACAGTACGCCATGAAGATAGAATAAATTTCCGAAACGCGTCGCGACATCTATAAAAAATATATAAAAAGTTGTGTAAAATATTAAATTAAGTATAAAAAATAAAGAAAAACCAGTTGAATAATTTTCAAGTTTTTCATTTATCTGTTTTTAAACACCACAACTTGGAGACTTAAAACACGAATTATGATTCTAACAGCTGAACAATCAAAATTAGTCTACAAATATAAAAACATCAAAATAAAAATAATGAAAGCTAACTTAAATTTGAAATTAAATAAAAAATGTCTGAAAATGCACATAACACCGAAATATGCACAAGTTAACATCAAGAATACTTCGAAAGCTGCAGTCAAAGCCAAAATTGCCGCACAAGAAATATGGGTACGTGAAGAAATCAAATACATATATAGCAAAAAAGTTATTCTCAACAATAAAATGTATAAGACTCATTTAAACATATATAATAACATACACCCAATAGTATTACAGTTATTAATTGAACAAATAGAACAACAAATCCATTCACTTGCTATAAAAATCGAAAAACAACATAATTTTAAATTAAAAAAACTGTCCACTGAAATAAACCAGAAACCCATTTTACCTAACAAGCATACTTTTTACCCACGTGTTGTCAACCGAACTAACATAACGTTTACAAATACGGAAATAGACATATTAAACAAAGGACTGAAATTTAACCTTCCAAAAATCAACAAAGATAGCATAGTTCATGAAGCCACCAACGCAGAAGCAGCCATCAAAATGATGCTCGACTTAGAATTACAAAATGAAACTAGAACAACAATCAATAAAAAATTCAAACAAATATTAAAACAAACAGATATAATACATCATACAAATTTGATATTGTCGATCTGCCCGTCGAAGTCACCACACGGGTGCACGGTGAGAAAGTGAAGCCGCGGAGTGCTGCTGCCTGTGCGTTCATTTTAAAAAAAATACAAAAAAAAGAAAAGAAAAAAAATATATATCAATCTCGGGCGCGAACCGACAACATTTAGTGCCCGTGTTGTGAAAATTTATTTGATGCTACAACATCAAGGCATCACGCAAATAAAAAAAGAATACCCACCAACGAAAAAATACTCGCAGTAAGCATTCCTTGCAACTTTTCCTTTCCTTATCTCACTCACAGACGATTTTACTTGAACATTGCGGTAAATCCGAATGAACAAGTCTAATCGTTATCGGATAAATTAATTAATGCTCCCTAAATGACCAGGGGCGGATCAAATACATTTTATTGTCAAGGTATAACACTGTTAATAATTTGTATTGAAAAGCCCGAATTGGGATTTAGTGGAGTATTGATTATAGGTAATTGTCCGTCTTAGTTTTTTTAAATCTGTGTTTTAGAATGGTAGGTGATTTCTTAGTCGACTATGCAAACATTCGTGGACTTAGGAAAAATTTCTATGCTGCCTATGTCCACTCTGTGATAAACAGACCAGCTGTATTGGTACTTAGTGAAACACAAGTTGGGGAAAATACCGATCATTCGGAATTTTCCTTGCATGGGTATTCCCTTGTGCCTTTATTCTTTGCCAAACATGGCCTCGCCGTTTAAATAAGGAATGATGTTGCATATCAACTTCAACCACAATTCGGTCTGTGTGTAAACAAGGAATTCAATTTCATGTGGCTAAAATTAACGATTAATAAGCGCATCATTCATATATGTTTTCTTTATAGAAGCCCAAATTTAGACAGAGTTTCAACTTCTAACGAATTTGATGCTTTGTCTGACTCCATTCAAGGAATTGTTTCCCGTTACCCTCACACTGAAATCGTTATTACGGGCGATTTCAATGTACACAATTCCAGTTGGCTTCGCTTTTCTGGCCAGACAACACCCGAAGGAAGGTATGTTGAGATTTTCGCTGAGTTAAACCATCTTACTCAGCTCGTTGATGAGCCAACCCGAATTCCTGACATTGCAGGTCAAACCCCCAACACTCTAGACTTGTTTCTTACCTCCGATCCTGATAAATGCACAATTCGTGTATTATCGCCTCTAGGCACATCTGACCATTGTGTCATCTCTGCAAATTTCTCGTGCCAACTCAATTCAGTTAAAGAAAAAAACCCAAGGAGAACCGTTTGGCAATACGAAAAAGCCAACTGGGACGGCCTCAATAACTATTTCAGGACCTTTAACTGGTCACTATGCTTCCTCGATAGTGACATTGATTCCAGCGCAGACATGGTTACAAATTTATTTCTTTTAGGGATGAGAAATTGTATCCCAAACAGGTCGAAGAGTATCAAACCTAAGGAAAACTCATGGTTTGATTCGAGCTGTAGAGAGGCTATCAGGTTAAGAAATGTAAGTTTCCGTTGTTACAAAGCCATCACACAGGAAAACCGGAAAAAGTTTCAGCAAGCTAGAAAGGCCTGCAATGTTCATATTCGAAAAACCAAATTTTTACATGAGCAAAAAATTCGGCAAAAAATACTGCAATGTTCCAAAGGCAGTAAAAATGTTTGGTCATTTGTAAAAAAAGTAAAGAATTCTTCGTCATCGTCAGTTCCTACGCTCGTCTTCAACGATACTCCTGCTGTCAGTTCTCAAGAAAAAGCAGATCTGCTTGCTGCCCAATTCGCGTTAAACTCAACGCTGGCCGCAGATGTCAGAACTCCTCCTGTACTCGAGAGCGTAAATGATTTTATGGGACCAATCTTCTTTCGCACTCGTTCAGTGCCAAGGCCCAGCACAAAATCGAATTATGCATTTCACTCAATCGAAAACAACCATAATTACACTGACTTTGATCATAATCTGACACCAATGCACATATTCAAGAAAGGGATGTTAATGGATGCACTAGAAGAGTATGAAATATATAAAGCAAACAAAAAAGAACAGGACAACATTCTCAACGATTAGTTACTTTTCAAAACGAATGGACTATATTATACAGTATTAAAATATAACACAAAATAAAAGAAGACAGACAAATATAATATATACGCAACGGCTATATATAAGAGAAAAACAAAAAACAACATCAAAATACAGCAGACGAAAAAGTATACATCAGGCAAAGAAGAAGAAGAAGAAATAGAATATAAAAATAATAATAATTCTCAAATGATACAGTACGCCATGAAGATGGAATAAATTTCCGAAACGCGTCGCGACATCTATAAAAAATATATAAAAAGTTGTGTAAAATATTAAATTAAGTATAAAAAATAAAGAAAAACCAGTTGAATAATTTTCAAGTTTTTCATTTATCTGTTTTTAAACACCACAACTTGGAGACTTAAAACACGAATTATAATTCTAACAGCTGAACAATCAAAATTAGTCTACAAATATAAAAACATCAAAATAAAAATAATGAAAGCTAACTTAAATTTGAAATTAAATAAAAAATGTCTGAAAATGCACATAACACCGAAATATGCACAAGTTAACATCAAGAATACTTCGAAAGCTGCAGTCAAAGCCAAAATTGCCGCACAAGAAATATGGGTACGTGAAGAAATCAAATACATATATAGCAAAAATGTTATTCTCAACAATAAAATGTATAAGACTCATTTAAACATATATAATAACATACACCCAATAGTATTACAGTTATTAATTGAACAAATAGAACAACAAATCCATTCACTTGCTATAAAAATCGAAAAACAACATAATTTTAAATTAAAAAAACTGTCCACTGAAATAAACCAGAAACCCATTTTACCTAACAAGCATACTTTTTACCCACGTATTGTCAACCGAACTAACATAACGTTTACAAATACGGAAATAGACATATTAAACAAAGGACTGAAATTTAACCTTCCAAAAATCAACAAAGATAGCATAGTTCATGAAGCCACCAACGCAGAAGCAGCCATCAAAATGATGCTCGACTTAGAATTACAAAATGAAACTAGAACAACAATCAATAAAAAATTCAAACAAATATTAAAACAAACAGATATAATACATCATACAAATTTGATATTGTCGATCTGCCCGTCGAAGTCACCACACGGGTGCACGGTGAGAAAGTGAAGCCGCGGAGTGCTGCTGCCTGTGCGTTCATTTTAAAAAAAATACAAAAAAAAGAAAAGAAAAAAAATATATATCAATCTCGGGCGCGAACCGACAACATTTAGTGCCCGTGTTGTGAAAATTTATTTGATGCTACAACATCAAGGCATCACGCAAATAAAAAAAGAATACCCACCAACGAAAAAAATACTCGCAGTAAGCATTCCTTGCAACTTTTCCTTTCCTTATCTCACTCACAGACGATTTTACTTGAACATTGCGGTAAATCCGAATGAACAAGTCTAATCGTTATCGGATAAATTAATTAATGCTCCCTAAATGACCAGGGGCGGATCAAATACATTTTATTGTCAAGGTATAACACTGTTAATAATTTGTATTGAAAAGCCCGAATTGGGATTTAGTGGAGTATTGATTATAGGTAATTGTCCGTCTTAGTTTTTTTAAATCTGTGTTTTAGAATGGTAGGTGATTTCTTAGTCGACTATGCAAACATTCGTGGACTTAGGAAAAATTTCTATGCTGCCTATGTCCACTCTGATAAACAGACCAGCTGTATTGGTACTTAGTGAAACACAAGTTGGGGAAAATACCTATCATTCGGAATTTTCCTTGCATGGGTATTCCCTTGTGCATTTATTCTTTGCCAAACATGGCCTCGCCGTTTAAATAAGGAATGATGTTGCATATCAACTTCAACCACAATTCGGTCTGTGTGTAAACACGGAATTCAATTTCATGTGGCTAAAATTAACGATTAATAAGCGCATCATTCATATATGTTTTCTTAATAGAAGCCCAAATTTAGACAGAGTTTCAACTTCTAACGAATTTGATGCTTTGTCTGACTCCATTCAAGGAATTGTTTCCCGTTACCCTCACACTGAAATCGTTATTACGGGCGATTTCAATGTACACAATTCCAGTTGGCTTCGCTTTTCTGGCCAGACAACACCCGAAGGAAGGTATGTTGAGATTTTCGCTGAGTTAAACCATCTTACTCAGCTCGTTGATGAGCCAACCCGAATTCCTGACATTACAGGTCAAACCCCCAACACTCTAGACTTGTTTCTTACCTCCGATCCTGATAAATGCACAATTCGTGTATTATCGCCTCTAGGCACATCTGACCATTGTGTCATCTCTGCGAATTTCTCGTGCCAACTCAATTCAGTTAAAGAAAAAACCCAAGGAGAACCGTTTGGCAATACGAGAAAGCCAACTGGGACGGCCTCAATAACTATTTCAGGACCTTTAACTGGTCACTATGCTTCCTCGATAGTGACATTGATTCCAGCGCAGACATGGTTACAAATTTATTTCTGTTAGGGATGAGAAATTGTATCCCAAACAGGTCGAAGAGTATCAAACCTAAGGAAAACTCATGGTTTGATTCGAGCTGTAGAGAGGCTATCAGGTTAAGAAATGTAAGTTTCCGTTGTTACAAAGCCAACATCACTGAGGAAAACCGGAAAAAGTTTCAGGAAGCTAGAAAGGCCTGCAATGTTCATATTCGAAAAACCAAATTTTTACATGAGCAAAAAATTCGGCAAAAAATACTGCAATGTTCCAAAGGCAGTAAAAATTGTTGGTCATTTGTAAAAAAGAGTAAAGAATTCTTCGTCATCGTCAGTTCCTACGCTCGTCTTCAACGATACTCCTGCTGTCAGTTCTCAAGAAAAAGCAGATCTGCTTGCTGCCCAATTCGCGTTAAACTCAACGCTGGCCGCAGATGTCAGAACTCCTCCTGTACTCGAGAGCGTAAATGATTTTATGGAACCAATCTTCTTTCGCACTCGTTCAGTCGAAAGAGTATTGAAAGATCTCAACATAAATAAATCCGCTGGCCCGGATTGTATCCCCGCTATTGTTCTGAAGAGGTGTTCTTCAACGCTGGCAAAACCTTTGCGTAAGCTTTTCCATCGGTCCTATTCCTCTGGACTCTTTCCGAGTGCATGGAAAACAGCATTTGTCCAGCCTATCCCCAAAAAAGGTGAATCTTCTGCACCCTCGAACTACCGACCAATTGCACTAACATCCCTTCTTTCTAAGGTCATGGAAACGCTTATTAATTTTCAGCTTAAGAAATATTTCGAAGAACGAAAGCTTCTTAATGACCGGCAGTACGGCTTTCGTAGCAACAGGTCCACTGGTGATTTGATGGTATATCTCACCGAAAAGTGGAACCAATCTCTCCATCGTTTTGGGGAAAGCAAAATTATTGCACTTGATATTTCTAAGGCATTTGATAGAGTTTGGCATCAAGCCCTTTTATCGAAAATGCGTGCATTTGGACTCGATGAATCTCTTCTTCGTTTGATTAGTAACTACCTTTCGAACCGCTCAATCCAAGTTGTATTGGACGGTTTCAAATCTGATATTCACAAAATAAATGCTGGTGTGCCCCAGGGCTCTGTTTTGTCTCCGACTCTTTTCCTTATATTTATCAATGACTTATTATCTGAAACAACTAATCCAATCAATTGTTTTGCGGACGACAGTACTCTCAGCTTTTCATATTCGTTTCCAGATTCACATCCATGTTCTTCGGATGTTGAACTGCAACGGCAGCGTATGATAAGTTCATTAAATTCTGATCTTGACAGCATTGTACAATGGGGAATAAGAAATCGCGTAGAATTTAATGCTTCTAAAACTCAATGTTGTCTTTTGTCGTTAAAGCAAAACATACCTCCAATGCCACTATCCATGAGCGGCACTTGCATTGAAGAAACAGAACACCTCTCAGTTCTCGGTATGTGCATTACAGACCACCTTCTGTGGAATGACCACATATTTGACATTGGAAAGAATGCTGCGAGGTGTTTAGGTTTCCTTCGAAGATGCAAGAAGTTCTTCACCCCGTCTGATCTGGGTACAGTATATAAAGCATATATTCGACCGAAACTCGAGTATAATTTTCATATCTGGGCAGGTGCTCCTATAACCCACTTGAGTTTTCTAGACAGAATTCAAAAAAGAGCTTTGAAAATGATAGGCGACCGAACAATAACAGAAACGTTTACATTTCTTGAGCACCACCGTAATGTTTCGTGCCTTTCGTTATTTTATCGTTATTTTTACAAACAATGCTCTAGCGAAATAGCCAGCTGCATTCCTCCCCTGAAACGGTTCAACCGTAATACTACTCTACTTTTGTTAATTGGTTTCAAACCATATTTAAAACTTAATGGTGGTGTATAAGATTAATTTATTGTTATATATTCTTATTTAAGTCTAAAGTTCTAACTCTACTACAGATGTTAACTTCGCTTCCTAAATTTATTTAATGTAATTCTTTGATATCTTAATTTAAATTTAATCAATTCAATTAAGTTTCTTCTTCTTTTTTTTAAATTTAATTTTGTCTTTTACATAAATTCAAGTTGAGACAACACTATAAATAAGAGTTTTAATTCTTAATGTGAATGTCAAGCAAAGTTAATAAATAAAAAATAAAAATAAATAAAATAATACTCGAACTGCTAGAAATGCCCATCAGTTTACCCTCGAGCCTAACTTCGGACGTACTGTTAAGTATAGAGATTCTTTCTTTTGTCGCACAACACGAATGTGGAATGCTTTGCCAGGCTCTGTTTTTCCCTCCCATTTTGATATGCAGAACTTTAAAACTAATGTGCATCGGTATCTCCTCTTTTATCCCTCCTCATTACCCTAATGCTCGTGCGGTGTTTAAACATTTTAAGGGTACACACAAACCCCTTTCATGCGTGTAAATTATAAAAAAATAAAAAAAAAAAATATCAAAGGAAATTTATACAACATCCAAAACATTAAACAAAAACTAACAAAAAACAACGCTATAATCACTAAGGCAGACAAAGGGAACACAGTTGGTATTATAAATCAACAAGAATACATAGACAAAACCTACACTTTCATCATAAATAACAACATTAAGACATTAAAAAACGACCCAACTAAAAAATACGTAAAGGACATCAACACAGCTATAAATAAATGCAATAACCTTTTTACCAATATAACAAAAATATATCTCGAACAACCAAACACTCAAGCACCTTCATTCACAGGACTTCCAAAAATACATAAAGAAGGAGTACCCATCAGACCTCTTATTAACTACACGTCAGCTCCTGCTTACAAAGTCGCCAAAAAACTACAAAAACTTATAGAAGACAACATCAAAATCAAAAATAACCATAGCATTAAAAACAGCTTACAATTAATAGAGAAAATTAAAAACTTGGAGATTCGCAATGCAAAATGATCTCTATGGATGTGACAAATATGTACACCAATATACCTATTAATGAAACAATAGAAATAGTTAAAGAACATTTAGAAACCAATGCAAATTTAAATAACAAACAAATTATAAAACTCATATATTTATTACAAACAAAACTCAAACAAAATTGGGAAGTTTTTCTTTAACTGGATGGGTGGAGGATGAGAAATTAGCTGAAATGACACAATGGTCTGAAGTGCCAAATGGAGAAGTTACACTTATGGTATATTTATCAGGGTGAGAAGTAAGAAACAAGTCAAGAGTATGGGCGGCTTGCCCAGCAACATCCGGTATACGCGTTGGCACATCGATCAGTTGGGTAAGGTGATGTAACCCGGCGAAGAGCTTGACACACCTTCCTTCGGGTGTTATCTGACCAGAATAGCGGAGCCAATTGGAATTGTGTACATTGAAATCGCCCGCAATAACGATTTCAGTGCGAGGACAAAGAGAAACAATTTTCGAGATGGAATCAGACAGCGTATCAAACTCGTTACAAGTCGAATTGTTGTCGAGATTTGGACTCCTGTAAATAAAACAATAATGAATGAGATGCTTGCGGACAGTGAATTTGAGCCACAAGAAGTTAAAGTCCGTGTTGGAACATTGCCCATATTGGGGAAGGCTCTGGCAAGCAATATCATTTATAACATAGACCACGAGACCATGATGGGAAAAGAGTAATGGCACCAAGCTATACCCATGTAGAGCAAATTCTGATAAATCAGTATTTACTCCAACCTGGGTTTCACTTAATGCCAAAACAGCTGGCCTGTATTGAACAGTATAGAGGTACACGTGAAAGACATTCTTTCTTATACCACGAACATTAGAATACACGACACAAAAATCACTTACCATTCAAAAATACTTACACACAAAACACAATTCTGACTAAGTCGAACCATGCAGTGAAAATCCAAATTAATCTCTGTAATAAACAAACTGTCTTAGGTGTTATGCCCATAAGACAGCTTGCATACAAAAAATCAATTTAAATATTCAGCACAATATGACAAACTCAGATGCCCTTATCCATTTACCGCAAGCATACGATGCCTACAGTAGATAAGAAAGAGGCAGTTAAGCTAAGCACAAAGGGTTGGGACAGATAAGAGGATAATTTGATTTGTTATGCAAGTGTTTATTATTATTTTTTTCTTCCACAGTGACGATAGTATGCGCTTTGTTTTTGTTCGTAACCCTTATCCTTATTTATTATTTTTCTTTTCAACATTTTAATTTTCTTTCCTTTTGTTTTGTCTTATAATGGTACAGTGAAGATTTGGTATTGGTGACCCTGATTGATGAGTCGTCAAAATTGATGCATGGAGTCAACATTTTAAATTTATTTTGTGAATCTTTACTTCACCATTTCATGACTTCTAGCCATAGTCCAAGAGACTGATTAGAATTGCGGAAATGCGGAGGGAAACAATGTAGTGTCTGTGTCTACTTCTAACTAGTCTGTGTATATAACTTAACCACACCAAAGGATTTGTTTCATTTGTCCTTCCGTAGTCTTTTAATAAATTATATAGTTTTTGCTTAAGTCACACCAGATCACTAAAAAAGACCAACATGTTGAGTGCAATAGTGACTCACTGCAAAAATGGAAAGTCCTCACTCAAACTGAGTGACATTGGGTTCGATTCTCACAAAAAAAAATTTTGCTAATGAGAGCCTAACTAAGCGCAACTACCATCTGCAGAGGGAAGCCATCAAATTGAAAAAGCAAAAACAAATCTATTCCACGCACACTATAAATGGCCAGCTCTATATACGCACAAATTCGAAGCAACCTGCCCAAATTATATGTTCAATGGATGATATGAGATATATTATCGGACTAACACCTGAAAACAACGATGTATACAACTAAAATACAATTCTACATTAACCTGCAGCACCTCAGCTTCTTCCTGTCTTGTCAATGTAAATATTATTTTTTTGATCAAACTTGTAAGATATTTTTTCAATGACCGTTTTTTCCTTTTCCTTCCATATTTATTATTTTTATTCTCTATGTTAAAATTTTCTTTTTTTATGACTCTCATTAATGCTATATACCTATAACGACGGAAATAGTGTGAACGAATGCTCTCGCAAGAATTTTAATATTATGTGCAAGCAGCATGAGTGAAACGGCTTAAAACTTTGCCATATTAATGCTCAGAGCTTCGTTAATAAGATAGACGAATTTAAATACACATTTCAAAAAAGTTTAGTAAATATAATATGTGTATCTGAGTCGTGGTTAAATCCTGCATTAAAGGATGAGGAATTTAAACATAATGGTTTTAAACTTTTTAGTGCAGATAGAGCTAGTAGAGGAGGTGGTTCGGCTATTTATATTAAAAAAAAACAATTCCATGCAAAGTTATAAAAAGCTCTAGTGAGACATTTAACATACATTTTGTATTCTTTGAAATTCCTAACGGCGCGTGGATAAGTGCATAGTAGGAACCATTTATATGCCTCCATGTTAAGCTGACTCTACTGTAATCACCGAAATCTTGGAAGTTATATGTCATTCATCGCCAAATGTTGTCGTTCTTGGTGACATAAACATAAATTTATTAAATGACCATAATTGCACCCCTCTCCGACAATCTCTGAGCACATTAAATCTCTCCTTTGCCAACCTCACTGAACCCACCCATTTTGGAACCCACAGCCTACCTACTTTTATAAACATTCTACTTTTAAGGAGCAAACATGTTTTGAAAGCATACAGCCAGCTGTCCTTCCCTGCCTTCTCGCGGCATGATCTTCTTTTTGCTGTCATAGATATAAACAATGGAAATAGACAGAAACCTGTAAAATATTCTTTCTTTGATTTTAAAAGTATTGACCTCAATTCACTTTTCATTGAATGTGACTCCTTAAATTGGTCCTCGTTATTCCTTACCTTGAATGTTAATGAACAAGTAGACATTTTCAATATGAATGTAAAATATCTATTTAGAAAATATGTGCCACTTAAAACTCGGTTTATAAAAAATTCAAATTGTCCTTGGATATCAGAAAGTATAAAAGAAATAATGTTGGAAAGAGATCGCCTGTTCCACCGGTGGAAACGTTTTGGCTGTTTAAACATGTTAGTAGATTACAAACAAACCAGAAATCGTGTGATATCCTTGTTAAAACAGGCAAAACGGTCATATTATAGTGCCTATTTTGACTCCAACCTTTCCTCCAAACATCTTTGGAGTCAGGTCCGTAAACTGGGTTTTTGTAAACCATCTTAATGCAACGAAAATAATGATATTGAAAAAATTAATCGTTGTTCGGAGTCAACGGCCTTGGCTCCGATAAAGCATCGCTTCCCGTCAGTCGATCAGCAACTGTGGAAGAGTGAAGGCTTTGTTGACGACTTTCACAGTGGAAAAGTTATATTTTCAAGTGTCTAAGTGACTAAATACAGTATTTAAAGTAAATTCTTAGTTTATTTGCCAAAAGGCAAATAATTAAATTTGTTTTTTTTACTTTTTGTAAAGCCAACATAAGTTTGGCAATCATTTGCATTAAAATCAAAAATAAAAAAAAAAAAAAAAAGCTTTTTTAAAAGCTAGTCTCGAACTTTGGACAAGCCAGTCCAAAATTATATTAACCAAAAACCCAAAATCTACCATATAAGCGATTAGCTGAAGTGGTAGAGTGGCCGGACGCGGCGAAGAAGAACCCAGGTTCGAATCCAACCTGGGGGACTTCACCAACACTTTTTGGGAAAAAGTGTTGGAAAACAGACAAAGCCTAGAAGGCGTGAAGGAAATCTCCCAACCAATGGAGGAGGAGATAGATAAGGTGGTGCCATCGGATGATGGGCTACCAAAATCGGCTGATGCACCAATGACGTCAGTCAAGAGGAGGAGACGGCAAAAAGTTCAACCGAACTTAGTCACGAAAAGGCCAACAAGGGCAAATATAGTTCAACAGCAAGTTGGAGAGAAGGAAGAGGCGCGACCAGCTAAAACATCCGCAGCTTCCAAAATACGTCAGCAGCTGGAAAATGCTGGACTAGCGTCGGATATATCAGTGTCGTATGTGTCCGACGAAGGGGAGGGGCACTATACAAGTACCCCAGACGACACACAAGTTGCCGAAGACAACAACACCAAGAACAATCATACAGAAGGAAGGCCTTCCTCATCGGAGTCAGATGATGAGGAAGAAATAATCAGTGACTTTGAGCGCAAGATCCTGGCGGTCAGAGCCAAGCAAGAAAAAAGAAGGAGGGATGAAAGGCTCGCCAAAGAGCAAAAGGAGGCAGCCAAGCTTAAGGCCCTCCAGACGGCTGAGCAGCAGAAACAGCAACAACAACAACAACAGCAGCAACCACAGCTGCAGAAACAACAGCCACAGCAGCAACGAAAACAACAGTCTGCTATACAGCAACAACAACAACACCAAAAAGAACAGTCACAGCAAATAAAGATGGACCAACCATCGACATCTAAAAAGGCACAACAGCAGCAGCAGAACCAACAGCAGCAGCAGAAACAACAGCAGCAGCAAAATCAACAGCAGCAGCAGCAAAGTCAACAACAGCAGAGACAACAGCAGCTGACACAACAGCAGCAGATACAAAAGCAGCAGCAACAGCCAGCGCAGCCAACACAAAAAAAAGGTAAGGTGCCGCCAATTAACACATATAAAATGAACTTAAAAGATATAATAGATATATGTAGAGACGCCATAGGCGACAATTTTTTAATTAAAAGACTTAGTAATGATAGACATGCTATCCACTGCTTCTCAGTGGATCAGCATAAAAAGGTAAAGGAAATTCTCGAGAAAACGGCCACTGAACACTACAGTTTCACGCCAAAAGAGGAAAAAATTCAGACGGTCCTCTTAAAGGGCCTTGATAGCTCCACTGACACGGTGGCGCTTTTAAGCGAACTCCGTCGGGTAGCGACGAACGATCTTGAGTTCGTGGGGGTCAAGCCTTTCACGACTGTTAGAGCCAGACGGGAGCAACGGAAATTACCGTTCTTCCTGGTTCAGCTGTCGCCCAAAAGCAAACTGGATAGTCTACGGAAAATTACCAACGTAGACTACCAGGTTGTAACCTGGGACAAATTAAAGAGACGCGGCGACATGCTTCAATGCATGCGCTGCCAAAGGTTCGGGCATGCCGCGGCGAACTGCGGTATGCAGTCTCGCTGCGTGAAATGCAGTGAGAACCACAACATAGGTGAGTGTAAACTCGGACAGGAAAGGGTCGAAAATAAGACTCTACTTAAATGTGTGCTTTGCGGAGGCGAGGGGCACCCTGCTAGTTATCGGGGCTGTCCTAAGTTTCAGCAGATAAAGCAAACAAAAGCTCCGAAGGTGGTGGAGAGGCGACCTGTTTTTGCTCCTGCACCGACAACCGTTGTGCCACAAATCTCTTACGCCCAAATGGCGGCAGGGAGGGCAACAACAACGGTACAGCCACAACCAAAGGTTGCCAAACAGGCCCCCGTGCCTACGGCACCTGCGGGACAGGCAGATATAATGACTGTGTTGCTGGCCATGCAGGCCCAGTTAACCAGCCTACAACAACAGCTCGGAAAGCAGGAGGAAAGACTAGACCGTGTCTACGCTTACCTTCCCAGCTTAGGGCAATTTAGACCATAATGGGCGCGCTGTACGAGAACCCCTTTAAAATCCTGGCTGTGAATGTAAATTCACTAATCAGGACCGAACGTAGAGCAAATTTGTTTCAATTGTTGCATGATCACAGTCCAGATGTCTTTTTGGCTAGCGAAACCAAGCTAAACCAGAAACACAAACTGACTCATAATAATTACAATATCGTAAGAAGGGACCGACCCAACTCCACTCGTGGGGGCGGGGTCGCTATCTTTTTACGAAAAGGTATAGATCATAAGGTCATATATAATAGTGAAGTGCGAAGATTCGAGTTGTTAGAAGCTTGCATCATATGCATTCCTCTCCAACATGGGAAGCGAATGTATGTGATCGCAGTGTACGCACAAGAAGCACCTCAACCTGCAAACTTTATTGCAGAGCTCGAAAAACTTTTCGAATGCCTTAGCCTGCACTCGGATGAAAATTACTTTATTATCGCTGGGGATTTCAATGCCAAACACGAAGATTGGGGAAATCAAATCCAAAATCCAAGGGGATACCATCTTTTTGATTGGATGGGTCGACACCATATTGAGTATAAAATCGACCTTCTTGCTACAGATAGACCATCGTTCCCAAGGAGCGGTGCTTTTCTAGATCTACTACTGTTAGACTCAAGACTGACAGTAACTGACTCTGTGGGCCAACAGACAAGAAACTGTTTACAGACGGTAGAATACGACAGTGACCACTGCGGACTTTCCGCCGTCATACAGCTACCAAATGAACTTGTGGTATTGGACGAATTTGTGCCTGCGCGCTCTTACAATTTTAGTAAGGCACGCTGGCCACGTTTCTCCAACATCCTGACAAGAGAACTCCTCTCTAACGACATTGTGCCTCCAAACGACAGGAATCTATCGAACGTAGAGATCGATGGATACCTGCTTCAGATGGATGGTGTCATAAAACAAACGATGGACAGAACGATCCCACGATACAAAGAACATAACGCAACTGAAATGTACAAGAACGCGACAATAGACGCACTACATAGACAAAAAAGTGGCCTCCTGACAAGACTAAAACTCTTGTACAGGCGGTTTACTGACAGAAACGATCTGGAGATTAGGACACTGAAGTCTTCAATCAAAAATATCAACTCGCTCATTAAACAAAACTATCGATTGTCTATTAACTCTTACTGGGATAACAGAATTCGAGCCGTTAATTCTAGCGACCCGAGCATGTTTCCCGAGATTAATAAAATCTTTAGAAAGAACACTCAAAATGATCTTCCGTGTCTTAAACTCCAAAGAACGACAGACAACGAAAACATACTTCTGACCGCAGGAGTAGATCTGGGGGACGCCGTCTTGGACGACGAATTCTTTGTGATCGAAGATCCATTGGAGAAGGTTGAGACAGTGGGTTCTGCTTTTCAGCAAGTGTATAAGGTGAATGAGTCCATTCATCCAAATCACGACCTGGAGAACAGAGCTCTGCTGAATCACTTCTACCTTCGAAATAGCATCACGCAATGGCGATCTGAGAATCTTGGTTTTACCGGATTCAATGAAGACAATCTGGCAAATGCCACCGTCGCCGAGCGAAATGGGCCAAGTTCCCTGCTCATCTCGAAGGTCGAACTACAAATGATCTTCGCATCATTAAAGAAAAAGAAGTCAGCAGGAGTCGATGGTATACCCAATGTTGTACTGCGACATCTCCCTGAGGATGCAATTAACATATACACAACACTGTTCAACAACGCGCTGAATAATGCATATTATCCAGTGAGTTGGAAGACAGCTGTAGTACATCCTCTCCCCAAAAAGGGAAAGGACAATTCCAATCCGGCAAATCTCCGGTCGATAAGTCTTCTTCCGAGTATCAGTAAGGTATTCGAAAAAGTTATCAATAGAGCTCTGTCCAAGTGGGCCGAGGACAAAAATATAATTCCAGACACCCAGTTCGGCTTTAAGGCGGGACATGACACAATTCATGCCGCGTCAAAGCTAGTATCTGCTGTCCAATGGAACAATGCTAAGAATCAATGCACGGGTGCCTGTCTGGTTGATTTGGAAAAGGCCTTCGACACCGTATGGTTAGAGGGTCTGTATCTGAAGCTAACCAGATGGGACATAAGTAAACCACTGCTATATATGCTTTATGACATGCTTAATGACAGAAAGTTTGTTGTCAAGAGTGGCAATATAACATCTACCACAACGTTTGATATTAAAAACGGTCTGCAACAGGGAGCGGTGAACTCGCCGATTCTCTTTAGTATTTACACCAGCGATCTCATTGGGAGTCTACCTCATGCAATTGCGTATGCCGATGATTTAGTTGCGTACAGAACAGGTCCAAAAGTTGAAGTCATCAGAATTCTCTTGCAACGTGATTTCGATAAAATTCAACAATATTGTAATGATTGGAAGCTCAAAATCAACTTCCAGAAATGTGAAACTATCCTGTTTAGAACCCCTTTGTCTGGGGCCTCTAGGGATACGAGAAAGAACTGGCGCAAGCTAGTGATCGCTGGGCCACATGCACATCCACTGGCGAGTAAAAGTGTAGTAAAGTACCTTGGCATCTGGTTGGATCAGTATCTATATTTCAATCGACATGTAGAGGCTGCTCTGACCAGGGCTAGGGGAGCTTTTGCCCTGACAAGACGGTTGTTTTATAGCAGCCGCCTTGATAGCAGGGTGAAAGTGATTTGCTACATGGCCCTAATCAGGCCGATGATTGCCTATGGATGCCCTGTGTGGTTCAACGTTGCACCATCTCTAATGGAAAAGATTCGGGTGTTCGAGAGACAGTGCCTTCGCGCTTGTCTCGGTCTTTATAGAACACCAGAGTCGGAGTACAAACACTATTATTCCAACGAGGTCCTATACAACGGGGCCAATACAAACAGGATAGATAACTTTTTAATTAAGCTCATTCGCGGGCACATTGCAAGGGCGATGACCTCAACTAATGGACAAATCTTCGGGGCTTACTACCCCCAAGATGAATATTTTGAAAGCACACGTTCGAGTGGTTTTATCCCGCCCGAGGCTTTCCTATACCTTGATAGTCGAGGGCTGATTCAGGATAGATCGGCGATTCCGTTGATCTACCACGTCGGCCGCAGAACAGTCGATAGGCGGCTCCTCTACGACCGAGACATAGTCGCTGGGAGCGAAGCAGAGCGCCTCCGTTTCAGTAGGGCCGTGCCCGATCGGGATCGGAAGGAAGCCCTAGATCAGGTCCACCAATTTTGGTGGCTTAACTAAAATCCGATAATTTTCAGTCGGCAAAGACGAAATATCGCCTATGGCCGACTACATATATCTTTGTAGCTTTTAGGTAGGTAGGGCAGTTGCGGCGGCACCAAAAAAAAAAAAAAAAAAAAAAAAAAAAAAAAAAAAAAATTATAAAATTTCAAAAAATACAAAAAAAATATAAAAACACAAAAATCAAAAAAAGCTTGCTGTGGCTGTTCTAATTTTAAGTAATTTTAAGTATTTTAGGTTTATTTTAAGTAATTTTAAGTTTATCTTTAGTTTATTTTAAGTTAGTTTTTAAGTAGTTTAAGATAGATTAAGAATACGATAAAGATTACTCAGTTTTTTATTTTTCTGGGTAAAAAATAAAACCCGTAATATATAAGATAATTTTAAGTTATTTTTAGGCCGAAAGGCAATTAAATTAAGTTAAAGATTAATTTAGAGCGCCCGCATAGGGCCAGTAAGTTAATTAAGATGATAGTTTTAGCTAGTTTTAAGATTTTTGTCTAGCATTTAAGTAGATATAAGTAAAAGAAAAATAAAAATCAATTAAAAGTAAAAGTAAAAGCATCGCTTCCCGTGAGATCAGCGAAATCAAGCATCGTTGCGCGTGGTTAGTGGAAAGATGAGGGACCGTCTCGAAACCAACTGCGTGCTGTTGGCATGTGTTATGTGTTTTCTGTTTTTCCGTACTCTTTCTATCTTCTGTTCTGGCCTGTATCAATTTCGTCTTGTGTGTTGTCTTTGTAATTGTCTGAATCGATGGCCTCAGCAGCCAGTGCTCGTAAGTGTCTCTGCTTCGTAGATTTATCTACGGAGCAGATCAATATGTAATGTAATGTAATGTAATCGTTGTTTGGTTGGTGCTTTGCCGCCAGTAGATGAATGTCCTCTTCTAATATGTCAATTAAACAACGATTCCAACGACGCCTTTTCGTTGTCTTGCATTGATGTTATAACAGCTTGTGAATCGGTTTTGTTAATCAATCAAATCAAAATCCATGGGAGTTGATGAAATACACCCTGATCTTATCAAAATTCTTCTTCCGCGTTTGAACATCTACATAACTTAAATCTTCAATTCTATTCTTACTTTCTCAGAGTATCCTCTTTCATGGAAGCAAGCAAGAGTCATACCCATCCCAAAAAAAAGGTAGCAAAACTGAATACAGACCCATAGCCATTTTACCTTTTGTTTTGTTTTTTGGGAGATATTTTAATCCTGATCATGCGGCAATGCTTTATTTTGTTTTAATTAATTTTATTTTACAAAAAATATGTTAAAAAATTGTACTCCGATAATTTTGTTTTTTTTTTTTTTTTTTTTTTTTGTTCAAAGCATATCTAAAAATGTAATTTAATATGAAGTTACAGGTAGAATTTTTGTGAGGAAAATACACCCAATACAATTCTTCTTTTTTTTGTATTCTGTTTATCAAATTTAAAAAAGCAAAGTAGTTTTTTTTAACTCAGGTTTTTTTAATTTAAATTTTGGAAAAGATCAATTTTGCATTTTTTAACAATTAATTTCCTTGTAAGCGCACATAAAGAAGCTTGCAGTTCCCGTGAAATTTCGCTTCTCACTCACGCCTTCATACGCCTTTATCTCGTTATTAAGAAGTTCTTTTGGCTGCTTAATAGCACCGTCGCTATACTGGTTGTACAAAAAAGCTTTACAGACCAAAATTATAAGATATATTATTTGCTACAAGTTGGCATATTAAGTCATTTTGCGTTAAAATACACCAGAAAGAAGTTATACGAGTATGCCAAAGGCGCGAAAGTATGGACAGAGTATAACGAAGGATTAAACTATTTTAATATGAAAAAGATCAATTTTGAAAATATTTTCCCTGACCGGTTTTGAAATTCCCTGACTTTCCCTGACCAAATTTTTGTTCCCTGACTTTCCCTAACTTTCCAGTCGAGTGGCAACTATGTAGTCTGACTGCACCTCTAACTGACCTTCTGAAGAAGAGGAACGAAAAGTTTCAAATAACTGATTAAGCCTTGCAAGCATTTGAAGGTCTCAAAAAAGCACTTATTACGGCACCCGTGCTATCGCCCCCTGATTTTTCGAAGAAGTTCTTCATTCAATGTGATGCTTCAGACGCAGGTAAAGGAGCCGTGCTCTTTTAGAAAAACACTGAGCGTGAGGAAGTACCTATATTGTACTTCTCTCAATAATTTAATAAAAGCTAGAGGAACTATAGTGTCACCGAGAAGGAGTGCATGGCCGCGGAAGATAAATCGATTGCTCTTACGCTTGCGCTCAGAGGAACAGCTGCCGAATTGCTACAGACCATTCCTGAAGACAAACATCATGATTATGATGCCATGGTCAAGGCAATCGAGATGAGGTTTGGCGACGACAACATGCAGCAGGTTTACCGAGCGTAGAACTCGAAGTACTAATTCAAACTCGAATTCACTTCAGAATATATTAACAGATGGTGAAAAATCCGCGATAACTTATAACACCCGAACACGAAAGATACCTGGACAGGAGGTTAATCGTGGTAACTTAATACTCAGTGACACAACAAAGTCACCAAACTGTGTCCCAAATTTCTTAAATGCCGAATATTTAAAAAAGTAGGAAACTAAATATAAGAACTCGAGAACCGAGCGGGGAGGAAAAATGGTGTTTACCACGCCAAAGACTTGAGATAATAGCCGACCTTACTGACAACATGCATCTTTTATTTCCATCTCACTGTTTTAATGTTTTTGTTAATAGCATTTAAGGCTTTGAATAAATAATAATCTAATCTTTTTTTTTATAGTTTATTTATATGTTTGTCTATTGCATGCTAGTAGTTATGTGTTATTTATTACATTCTATTAACTGCAATTTTCTACGATCTAATCGTTAGATTTAGTATATAACTTATATAACTGTGATAGTATAACGACTGATTTTCTGTGATATTTCTCAGTAATTCTTAGAATCTGATATTTACACTTTTTTTTATTTTTGAATTTTAAGCTTACTGTAATACTAGACTTAACGTACATACTTTTTTTTAAATTTGTATTTCTTGTCTATATTAATTAATTGATTTATTTATTGAATCTTAGTTTTAGTTGTTCCTTAAATAACTACTATCATACCTTCACTTCTGCCTACCTAACTACTTGAACGGAACTAGATGACTTCCTCTCCGTTCACGATCTTCGTTTCATTAGCGAACTATGAATCTGAAAATTCACTGAAAAAAGTTTAATTTATTTTAGTTATGAGTCTCTTTTTACCTTTTTGGGTCGATGGAACACTGTCTTCACGTAGATGTTAGTTTTACATGAAATATAAAACAGATTAAAGAAAAAGTAATAACAAAAAACATTTTTTCAAGGTTAACACATAGGTAAATGCTTATTAAATCTCTCATGCGTTTATACATAACCTAATAATGTTTGGCCCGGCTTTACGATTATTCACAAGAAATCCAGGCATTTTTTTCCTATTTTTTTGGTCCATGAAAATCCTCAAAGATCGGAATTTTGTTATAGCTGCCTAAAAACAAAAAAAAAACATAGAACAATATCAAGTACATATCAATACTTACTGCGTCGCAACATACCCTTCTTCTAACTTCTGGTTGTCTTAAATCTTTAAGAAAAGAAAATAATTAAAACTATAACTAAAATAAAATTATTGAAATACCTAAAAAACTTGCCCAAATTGCGGCCCAGAAATAAACAAAATAAAATTTTCCTGAAAATAAATAGAAAACAAAACAAAAGATAATGGATGACTTACAGATAAGATAGTAGGCACAAAAAAGAGGAAACTAAGACCTTCCACCGAAAATGGTCAAAGAGTGTAGACTCAAAAGTGAATGTTCTTAATGCCGAATATCAGGAATGAAAAAAAATATTTTTTGCGTCCTCTTGAGACCCCCGTATAGTTAGCAGCACTATGTCGGGAATTTTGATTTTTTTGGTGCCCCGAATTTGGAAAACATTTGGAAAAATTTGAAAAACATTTTTAGAATTTGGAAAACTGTAGTTTAAAAGTTATTAACAATTAAAGATTTGGCGTATAGTTAGCAGCACATAGAAACAAAAGTGGACTTTTTTGGTTTCAATCGATGGGGAAATGTTTGGACAAATTTGGAAAACCATTTTTAGAATTTGGAAAACCTTAGTTTATTAATTAATTAACAAATTGTAAATGAACCATTCGTAACGTAACGTGGCTATATTGTTATTAAATTAAAAAACACTGGCACATATAAACCCAGTTTTCTTGTCCCAAATTCTGTCGCAAGGAATTGACAGTGAAAATCAAAACAAAAAATCCAATTTCATTTTCAAGGTAGATAGATTTTAAAATTCCTTTGTTATTTTATTTTGTAATAATTTTCCGCAACTCAATATTTTTTTTCTAGCGCTATTTCATCCAGCGAGACGATGTGCGGATATAAGGAATGTAGTAGACCGATTCAACCGACTAAAGTTGATGGTCAAATGTCGCTATCTTGCCTGTCTTTTCACAATGGCAAACTCGAAGAAAAGCCACTTCCAACTACAAAAGTCTGGGGATACGGGAAGCCACGCAAGTGGAAATTGAAGATCTATTCAGATTTCGAAGATAACAAGTGTAACCGGGTTTATCTAGCACAACTGCCGCTATCAATCGGCTGGCATTCTCATGGGATTTGGAGGAAATAATTATGAATTCGCCACCGGATTCCCAACAAACACCAGGTTGCCAAGAAAAAGCAAACGAGAATATAAAAGCAAAAGAGCGGAAGGCTAAGAAAGCACAATCAGTGGTTTCGCCTAAGTTTGCATTTGAAGAACCATCGCTACAAACAGTACCTCCGGAATTGCCACCCGTCGAAAAAAGACTCAACTTATTTGTGGTCGAAATTGTCTGAGATGCGGATGAAGACAATAGTATTCCGGATGAGGTCAAGATGTCGTCAACATCTTCAACATCAAGCCAGTCAAGCAAGTCAAGTTGCATTGTAGCAAACTTATTTGCTACCGCCTATAAGTTTGACGGCAGAGACATCAAATCCATAACGTCGACAGACTCCATTAAACAAAATTACTATCTGGTTCACGATTACGGATATACATCGCAACCAGCTGTTAAGGCAGATATTACGTAACCAGAAGTTTTCAATTCTAGTGCTCCAGTGAAATATGGTCCAGGTCGACCAAGAAAGGGTTTAATTCAGGCACAAAAGAAAAAGGATGAAAAAAGGCCTGTTCTCTTGTTCTGCCCAAGAAATGATTTTACTTTATGAATTTCTCACGCGTGGAATTGACTACATTCGGAGAAGCTGCGAGTAACATCTATGTTACTCTTCTAAAGAAGATTGCTTTGGTTACTGGTTGAACAACAATCATTGGGAGGATCACTGTGTGACATGAAGAAACATCCGACCGGCTGTGCCCATACCGAAGGCTACTAAATACAATCTTGACGTCAAAGACAAGGCCGAGCACTTATACCATCACCCTAAAGCGGCATATACACACGTCAACATCTCATCAAGCATTGGAGGAGGAGGAGTGTAAGTAAATTCTGCTTTACATTGCATACACACTTCAAGCATAAATCTTCAATCATTCATTTTACGTACATTATGAATTGAAAGGACGTAGAGTTCCTTATCGTTCGCTTTGTATTTTGTTTAGTTCAAGTAAGTTGCCTCGTCTCTGTCCTGAATATAAATACATCAATGCTTGCTACTTGATTAAACAGAAATCAAAAAGTTTTGATATTTCTTCAAGCAGACACACCACATATACATGTGATATTTTCACAAACACAATCTCCCATGCTTGATATTATAAGGAGGAAAATATTTCGTACGTTCCATCCTCCAACACTCTAAGCACACATCGGACGACTCTGATTTATCCGATCTAAGTGGACTCTCCGAAGTGTCAGGCAATGAATAGAAGCCAGTTGCAGCAACAAAACCCACCAATTGGGTAAAAAACAAATCCATTTGGGTAAAATAAAAAACTTTTTTTTGTTCAGTCAATTCATTATGTTTTATTAATTCTTATAGATAAAAGCAATTTGGCTCCAAAGGCTCACGATAGTACATTTTATTTCATTCCAAATTCAGCACAGATTTCCGACGGCACATACAATATTTAACCTATTAACAACAAAATTGAACCACAATTTTCTTCATCTACAATGCGAGGAGAAAATTCAGAAAAAAGAATGAAAAAATTAACAACAACAACATGCAATAACAGAGTTCATTAATGGTGTATGTATATATATTTAAATATTGGAATTTCAACAACAGAAACCGTGAAACAAAATTATAATTATTACTGAAGAAATTCTTATATGAAAAAAAATAACATGATGTGATAAACACATAAAAATAACCTGAACCTTATTATAGTTACATAATATCCTAAATACCTACCCACATCATAAGTTTTTCGTTACATCAAACATAATTAAGCTATTTTAATTTATTTGCTGATTCCTAGGAATCTTTATGCCAGTTGTTCAATTTTTTCCATACTAAAATACAAACCAAACTGAAAAAAACCTTTATATCTTTTTATTTTCAAATATTATATTATTATAAACAGGAAACAAGTGGAAAGATAATACACTAAACAACTGGAAAAGCTAACAGGCCTACATACATATTTATGTGTTTGTCTATTTGTCGTGACGAATTTTCGTTTCATTAAGCTTCAATCATGTTTGATTGCAAGAAACTGCATTCAAAGATTTTTATTTAGAATGCAGTCTCAAAAAAACGTCTTTTGAAAACCAAATGCAAAGATAGTGAGAAAATTAAAAAATAAGATTAAGGATATCTCCGAACCTAGAAGTCCTAGAAAGAAGATAAATATATTTCCAGAATCAGGTTTGCATCCAGCAAGAAACTGCGTTCAAAGATTTCTATTTAGAATGCAGTCTCAAAAAAGTGTCTTTTGAAAACCAAATGCAAAGATAGTGAGAAAATTCAAAAATAAGAATAAAGATATCCGAACCTAGAAGTCCTAGAAAGAAGATAAATACATTTCCAGAATCAGGTTTGCATCCGGCAAGAAACTGCATTCAAAGATTTCTATTTAGAATGCAGTCTCAAAAAAGTGTCTTTTGAAAACCAAATGCAAAGATGGTGAGAAAATTCAAAAATAAGAATAAGGATATCTCCGAATCTAGAAGTCCTAATTATAATTTAGGTACAAAAATTGAAGAGAATCTGTTTAGCCGTTAAGGCCAAAAACCATAAATTCACATGTACATACGTATATATTCAAGCAGACAGATAACTAACTAATTTTTTACACTGTTATATCATAGTAATGACATGTAAAATGTTTGATTGTTATTCCGATTTTTTTTATATTCACGATTCCATAACTTGAAAAAATAGCTCTTCAAAATATTACTAACATTGACCTAATATATATCGACTTGCAGGAGCCAACTTCACGTTGGTTTCTTACAGCGCTTGAATCAAACTGGTTGTCAAAATTTCAATGAAGAAAACGTACCTACATCGGTAGGAGGCAGAAGGGCAACTAGTCCCTCTTATCCAAAATAAGTATATATCAACAATATATTAAATAATAAATGATAACTAAGGTTTACTTGTACCAAATTTTATATAAATATTTTTTTTTATTGCAAAACTTCATACTTTTGCTTATATTATTTAATTTAAAAAGTTTGGAAAAAATCACATCATAATGAACTTCAGTTACAATTTGTTCATATTCTAGAGACGCTAATTGAAAATTAATTCTTTTGTAGGAAGTAAATGTGTAAATTGAACAAAAAAAATCGACTCAAAATCCTATTGTGGCTTAATGTGTTCTTTTTTTTTTTGTAGTCCGAAATCGGTCTATACATAATATACATAGAATACAGATTTCAAATAAATTTATTTTGAATTCAATTTGTTTGTAAACATTTTTTTATTTTCAGAACATTTAAATGTAAGAAGACCAAATGTTGTAGTTTTTAGTATTTGAATTTGAATTCAGGCTGCACTTATTTTCTAAGCTTTCGCTTCATTTTCATATTTGAGTAATTTGTTTGTCTTCTTGAGTAGATTCTGACTTCAAGTTGAGAAGCAAAATTCCCTTCTTTAGAATCGTCCAGAAGTTTTTGTTGCAGTGGAACGATTGCAGAAAGATTCAGACGACCAATTGAAAATGCTCTAAGAGAAAGAAGTATTAATATCAAAATCCTCTTCCGATAATGTGTGAACTTATGTCGAATTCGTTTTTAATTTTCATATTTGATCTCAGATTTCAGATTTTTCTTGCAAAAACGAACATGAAACGAGTTTGATTTGCTTTTATTAATTATGTGAGATTGTGAGTACCAGTTAACAAACTTGCTGTCGTACTTTTTAAACTTCACAGTAATTTGCAAGGGACATAACATAAGCAGACATAACACAAGTACAAGGTACAAAAGGATTTTCTATCGAAACCAATTTTCTTGTACCTATAACTTGTTATCTGTTTGTTTACAATTCTGTTTAGACTGGCAAAAGACACGACACACTACAGAAAATTGTCAAAAAGCGCTCACACAACTCCAAAAAAAAATCAACCTCGTTTTATGTTCGTTCTTACAAGAAAAATCTGAGATCAAATCTGAAAATTAAAAACGAATTCGACATAAGGTATTTTATTTTTCGATTTCTAAAATAAAAGCTTCAAAATCAAAAATAAAAATAGAAACTGACATAAGATTGTCAAAATCGTGATCGCGCAGTTTAGGACAGGAAGTCCCAATATACTCGCGTTCATTTTTCAGATCGATAGCATATAGATAATTTGATATAAATCCGTTTTGCACTTTGATGAACTGTAAACTTGAATAAATGTACGATATTTAAACAAATGTTAATAACTAATTAATTAAGGTTTTCCAAATTCTGGAAATTTGTAAGGAGTTTATCGAAATAATTCTTAAATTTGGAAAACCTTTATCAGAATTTGGAAAAGCATATTTAAACAGTTATGGACATTTGTTTCGCAGAGATATTTTTGAGAATTTTTCGTATGGGTAATTCTCAACAAAAAAAAATTGTTTATAACTAATTAATTAAGATTTTCCAAATTCTAAAAATTTGTAAGGAGTTTATTGAAATAATTCTTAAATTTGGAAAACCTTTTTCAGAATTTGGAAAAGCATATTTTAAAAGTTATGGAGATTTGTTTCACAGAGATATTTTTGAGATTTTTTCGTATGGGCAATTCTCAACAAATAAAAAATTGTTTATAACTAATTAATTAAGGTTTTCCAAATTCTGAAAATTTGTAAGGAGTTTATTGAAATAATTCTTAAATATGGGAAACCTTTTTCAGAATTTGGAAAAGCATATTTTAAAATGTATGGACATTTGTTTCACAGAGATATTTTTTGAGAATTGTTCGTATGGTTAATTCTCAACAAATAAAAAATTGTTTATAACTAATTAATTAAGTTTTTCCAAATTCTGAAAATTTGTTAGGAGTTTATTAAAATAATACTCAAATTTGGAAAAGTATATTTAAAAAGTTATGGACATTTGTTTCACAGAGATATTTTTGAGAATTTTTCGTATGGGTAATTCTCAACAAATAAAAAAATGTTTATAACTAATTAATTAAGGTTTTCCAAATTCTGAAAATTTGGGAGGAGTTTATTTAATGAATTTTAAAATTTGGAAATTCATTTTTACTATTTGGAAAAGTTTATGTTTAAAGTTTTTGCTAATTTAATTTTTATCTGCATTGTTTCTTGAAAATGTTCAACATTTAAGTATACGTTAATAACTAATTTATTAAGGTTTTCAAAATCTGAAAACTTCTAACGAGCTCATTCACAAGATTTATAAATGTTGAAAATTATTTAAATGAAATAATTTCATTAATTTGATACTTTGAGAGAATTTTTAAAATATAAATAATGAAGATTAGCTAATATATTAAGGTTTTTTGAATTATAAGAACTCATAAAGAGTATTAAAATTGATTTCAAAATTTTGCAATTACTCATAAGAATGTGAAATTATAAATTAATTTTTCATAAACAATTATTTTCGCGTTGATATTTTTTATGCGAATACCTTACGAATTAATAAAAAAACAAAACTCGTTTTTACTGGCAGATGTAAGCCCGTTTTTATGTCCCAACGTGTCCTAATGCGTTACGTTACGAGTATTTGTTTATAGATTCTGTCAATACTTATACATTTTTGTTGTTTATTATTAAATTACACTTTTCCAAATTCAGTTTTCCAAATTTGTCCAAACTGTTCCCCATCGATTGACACCAAAAAAGTCCACTTGTGTTTCTATGTGCTGCTAACTATACGCCAAACCTTTAATTGTTAATAACTTTTAAACTATAGTTTTCCAAATTCTAAAAATGGTTTTCCAAATTTTTCCAAATGTTTTCCAAATTCGGGGCACCAAAAAAATCAAAATTCCCGACATAGTGCTGCTAACTATACGGGGGTCCTCTTGAGGTTAGTTTACTCACAATTTGTAGTTATTGTGACAGATTGAAAGTTAGTTCTATTTCATGACATCCAAAGTATAAGCGGTTACTGGGTGACAAGTTGGGTTGAGTTTTTGTAGGTACTTTGAGAAGGCGAGAGGCAGGGGTAGTACCTCTTTAAAGAATTATGTGTACGGTTTTCACATTTTAAACCGGGCCTGGAGGGGAATACGAGAACATAGATCTGTTTACTGCAGATGTACGAAATTAATGATGTAGCGCTAGTTCCAATACCATTAGGTGTTAGTATTGGTGTTGAAACTAGTGGATCTGTTAAGATCGGTTGACCCGAATGGTGTGAGAGGAAGAAAAGAAAACAGGTTGCATGGTTCGACATACCACTTGACATTGTCAAAATACAGACCATAGTCTAATTTCGACGTCGAGCCGTCAAAAATGGTAAGTAGGTATTAAAAAAAAAGAGTCCTTAAATTTCTTAACATTGAAAAGCTAAAAGTGCAGGTACAAAAAAAAGAATTTTAAATATAGTGAAAAATTAAGAAAATAAAAGGAAATAAATTTTAAAATTATAATTCAGCGGTCCAGAAATCGGTAGTGGCCCCCAAAATTTTTTTTTTGATCAGCCGCATTTTGGAAAAACCCAGACCCCCTTCTATATGTACCGTTTCAATTACCAGGTAACAATTTATTAATTTTCTTGTTGCCTCAACCGGCTTCTGCCAATTAAAGTCGTAATTGGGCAGTAAGGCAGTAAGGGACAGGAAGTTACCTGGAGCAGTTTTCGGCGCATCTCCTGAGGGATAGTGCGAACTACCCCCGTTGGTTCCGTCGATGATTGTTGTTTTATTACTGTTAATTGAATCTTTTTTTTATTTGTTTCATATAGTAATAGTTTCTTTTGCTTACAAGCTTTATCGTCTCGTAATTTTAATGTTATTTTTCAAATTATACTGATATATTTATATACAAAAAAAATTACGTAATAAATCATAGTTTTATGATCCAATCTGGTTTTCGGGTGATTGATCAGTTGTCCTTGGGAGTCAGGGATAATATTTTTTGAGGCAAAAATACCTAAACAGAGGTCTTTATAGGTAGGATTATGTTTTTTAGAAACTTTTTCTTTGATTAAAAAAAAAGATAAAAAGACTTATTAATAATATCAGATTAGAAAAATGAACCAGACCTTATTAATTAACATGAATTTTTAAGTCGAAATTTTCAGGGGTGTGGAAGTTAGGCTGAGTACATAGGAGGCGTTGGTGTGACTTTACCATAGTTCATGATTGGGGAAATCCAAATACAGCCGTCGATTTTCAGGTTGGGTGGGATAAAACCATGCTACATGACATAGCATGGCCATAGCGCCTGAGGTTTGGTGAATTTCATAGTCATTTCTTCCCTTCCGCCAAATACCTATCCAAATTTTCTAACGTATACTTGTTTTTACACCTAGTTCACATCCAAACTTCCTAAAACCTCCTATTGAATCGCAACAATACACAAAACTGTTTCCTAATTTTGTTTTTTTTTTTTTTTGTTTACTAATTAACGATGCCTCTCGAGGGGACGACTGAAAAAAATATCGAATAGCTCAAATATAACTTAAGCCGTATTTTATTGGTAAGTGTATACCCACCGCAGTAAAATTTTATACGGCAAACAACAACAAGCAATAAGTGTCGATAATAGGCGTTTTTCTTTATTCATTCAGGAAAGGTATCTGAACAGAGTCTGAGCATTCTGAGCATACTCTGATAATTCTCTGAACCGAGCGTGATCTGAGCGCTCAGATATAATTTTGAAATACGTTCTAGCACTTGGCTGTCACAAATCGACACTTCTCATATGGCTTGTTCACAGACGGCAATATCATGCATATAATACTATTGTCTCTTTCGTTATGGGATCTATTTTTCGAGGAGTGGTGTCGGCAATGTGCATGGGATAGAGTGAAATAGCCTACAACTCTAAAGTGACGTTAATTTCGTTTAGTATTTTCTCAGAATACTCAGTCAATTTATTCTGAGCGTATACAGCCTTCTCAGAGCACGCTCTGATCATTCTCTGAACGCAAAAAGATATACAATTTTAAAGATCTGAACGCTCTGAGCGAAAAAAGAAATACAACTTCTTTTTTGACAACTCAGACTCTGCTCTGAACGAATAAAGAAAAACGCCTAATTAAGTTAATGAAATTAGAGAATATAATAAGTTGAGATAAAGCTTGGAAAAAAATGTCAACTAACTGGAATGTAGAAAAAAAAATGTACTTGAAGGTTGGCAAGATTTTATTATTTAAGGATATGTTCGTTAAGTATCATAATACAAGATTACAAGACAGCACCTTCCCGCATTTTGACGTCATCAGTGACCCAAATTGACTGTATCAAATACCATCTTTGTAAAGGATCCAAAGTGTTAGTTGACTTAAAATGTATATTAAATCAGATAAGACATTAGACATAACCTGCATCAATTGAAACTTAAATTACTGCAGTTTTTTTTTTCTAAGACCGAATTGTAATCAAGGGACACTGATGACGTCATGATTGAGTATTCTATCCGGATGTCTCTGTCCAAGAACTGAGTTGATTTGAAGATGAACTTTGCGATATTGTCAAATTTGGCTCTAAGCCTATGCAGAAGAGCTTTCAACTCTTCAAACAATCATTAAAAATGCTTTACAGTGATCTACATGTCGACTTCTGCTAAAAAAAGATACAAAATATAAAAATCATACTGGTTCGATAGAGAGGGGAGATTAAAACACACAGATCTTCATGGCTGAATGGCTGAAGAATATAGGAAATACGAATTATTAAGATTGTTAAATATACTCAAGACACAATTTATAATAAGAGAAATAAAAGACTGCTACAACAAAAACATAAAACCTTACCGTATGTTTATATATACATAATACTGTCACAGCGGTAACGTTGATTAACAAATGTGGTATAATTATATCAGTAATGCCCAGATACCATATATTTAATTTTTTTTCGTTTGGTGTTGTGACAGCAACGAAACTAGGCCTGATATTTAGAAATAGAGACATCGTGCAGATTCTGCAACCCTGCAAGTTGCACCAAAGGCAATACTTGTGTGACAACTCACTCTTTGCTAGTTTTGTATTCGACTTTAGACACGGATTTCCGAACAAAAAATTTTGAAGTTTTGATAGTGCTTAACCTGGAAACTAATTTCTTTATTAGCATACGCTTTATGTAAAGACTGAAGGTTTTTTCATCCAATTACTTAAAATTATTATTAGTAAGGCCCTATGTGTTTCAATTGCTCAAGGTAGAATAAACCAGCAACAGCAAGGTCAACAGCGTCGTTTGCCCAAAGTCCTAAATTTGCTGTTGTTATTCCATTGCTACCAACTTAACACAAGTGATATTCAGGGGCACAATGCTGCAAAACAAAACAGACAGTCTTATTGTTCTCAGAAGATGATGTTGGTACTGGTGGCAATGTGTTTGAATTTTTTTTGCTGGTCAGCGTGCTGTTCGCTGTTGACGGTGCTGGTGCTGTTGCTGGTTCAATCTTTTCCGCGCTTTATGGGTATGATGTTCAATTCGTGAAGTTAAGGAAGAGAATGAAAATGAAATAACAAAACAAAAAAAACATGAGAAAAGAGAAACATCAAAATGTGAATACCAAATATTTGCCCGCTACTAACCGGGAAGGTTTTCTTGTATCTCTGTAAACTTATATTTTCTCTTTCGCACTGATGTGAGACAAGGCTCACGAGTCATCGTGTAATTGCAAACTTTATAGCGTTCGCGTATATTTAACTTTGACAGCGCTTCCAGAATGTTTTGTACTATATACTTAAAAGACCGTATGCGGAGAGACAGATGTATTATGTGATTTTCTTTTGGTAAAGACGGATTTTGATCTCAGATTTCGGATTTTGCCTGCCCAAACGAAATTGAAACGAATTGATCTGATTTTGTAATTGTATTGGTTTGGAAGGTTCAACAGAAGTTTTGAGCACTGAGGGTCCAGAAGAGAGAGGAGAAAACAAAACTTCAACTTTGACGTTCGAGAAATGTCAATTTTATTGTAGTGTGTGGCAAATTTGGGTTAAATCTCGATTGAAAACGAGATTTCAGATTTTGCTCTGAAATCAAAAAAAAAATTGTTCTGTTGACCAAAGAAAATCAAATTTCGCTGTCAGATCAAAAAAAAAGATTAATCTCAGATCAAAAAAAATTGATATGCCGTACCAAAAAAATCACAGTAAAGTTCATTCTCTTTATTGCAATGCATTGCTATTTTCATATCGTTTTCCGCAAATAGAAATGTCAAACAAAGCTTTTATGGTTTTTCTTTTAACTCTCATTGTTCTGTACGTTAAAGGCCGATAATCCACTATAATAAATATCCAAATTGATTGATACTATTAACTAGTATTTTATTGTTCCGACATCATCTGAATCCTTTTGTGTTTTCTGTGTTGAGTAAACTAGTGAAAGGAATAAGTTAATTAATTGAAAAAAAATATTTTCATATACTTTGTAAATAAATTGAATTTGAACCAATCAAAAAGTAAAAACTACATATTTTTTTCAAATCCGGTGACCTTAATTGAATTCTCTAAAAAAAGGTAAGAATAAACAAAATTGAAATTAATCGGCAAATATTTTACAAACAAATAAGTTGAAAATCCATCCCATAGCTATGGCAATTTTGTTAATAAATACTTATGTATGTACATATATTACAAACGAAATAAATGAGAACCCAACCCATCCCGACAGAACAATTAAAAAACACGGGGAGAAGTGATCAAATAAAGATTTGCTTAAAAAATTCGTGTAAAATTGCATAAATTCATCTAACGTAAAACAAATTGGTAGATAAAATTTAATACAAAAAATATTTTGCCTGTGAGTCACAATCTAAAACCGACATTGAACAAATGTATTTGTTTTTGTAAAATTTATTGCATGATATCATTTATTTTTAGATTAAATTTGTTGTATTTTTGCTGCTGTCGCATTTTTGGTTAAATACGATAAAATCAATAATTTAATATATTATTCCGTCCATAAATGAGCAATGAACGGACTATAAAAAAAAATTAAGGCACCAGTTATAGCGATAGTTAAAAATCCATCATTAAAAGTTGAAACATCTGGAAACTGGAATTTTTTACGTACGGCATTGTATATACACTGCCTATAGCATTGTATATACATTTTCAGTGTATATACAAAGCCTATAGTACTATCATGAAGCATCATTTTTTAGTTCTGAATCAAGTCGCAATGAGGCGTGCTGAAATTGCCAATTGGTGTGAATATAGAATAAGTACAGACAACAAAAGTGTATTAAATACTGGTAAAATATCGGTAAATGTTCTCTTCTCCACTATTTAGAGTTAGTTCTGAATCAACCAGGAAGATGGCCAGACGAAAAATGACCACCATGAGAGTACTATAGAGAATGTATGTACAATGCGTACGGGCATTGTCATTGTATATACATTCTCAATAGCATTATATATACATTCCCTATAGTACTCTCATGGTGGTCATTTTTCGTCTTGCCATCTTCTTGGTTGATTCGGAACTAACTAGTTAGTGGAGACAAGAACATTTACCGATATTTTATCGGTATTTAATAAACTTTTATTGTTTTCTTATTCTATATCCAAACCAATTGGCGATTTCAGCGCGCCTCATTGCGACTTGATTCGGAATTAAAAAATGGTACGGGCATTGTCATTGTATATACATTCTCTATAGTACTCATTGTATATACTATACATTCTCTATAGTACTCTCATGGTGTCATTTTTCGTCTGGCCATCTTCTTGGTTGATTCGGAACTAACTCTAATTAGTGGAGACAAGAACATTTGCCGATATTTTACCAGTATTTAATACACTTTTATTGTTTTCTTATTCTATATCCAAACCAATTGGCGATTTCAGCGCGCCTCATTGCGACTTGATTCGGAATTAAAAAAATGATGCTTCATGATACTACTACATGCAGTGTATATACAATGGTACTGAGAGCTTTTCGGTTTCTTCGATGTAAGTGCCATTCATGGACAATGGCATTGGGGGTATGTTTAGCTTTAACGACAAAAGACAGAATTGAGTTTTCGAAGCATTAAACTCCACACGATTCCTCCTGTACTTGAGAATGTAAATTTTTCCATGGGACACATTTTTTTCCGCACTCGTACAGTAGCAAGAGTTCTCAAAGATCTCGATATACACAAATCCGCTGGCCCGGATGGTATACCCCCGATTCTTCTGAAGAGGTGTTCTTCCACACTGGCAAAGCCACTGCGTAAGCTTTTCCATCGCTCCTACTCTTCTGGAATCTTTCCTAGAAGATGGAAAACAGCATTTGTCCAGCCTGTCCCTAAGAAAGGTGACCCATCCTCCCCCTCCTCCTACCGACCCATAGCACTGACATCCCTTCTTTCTAAGGTCATGGAAACACTGATTAACCGTCAGCTTAAGGAATATCTCGAAGATCGTAAGCTTCTCCATGACCGTCAGTATGGCTTCCGCAGCAACCGTTCCACTGGTGATCTGATGGCATATCTCACCGAACAGTGGAACAAATCTTTACATCGCTTTGGTGAAAGTAAGATTATTGCTCTTGATATCTCCAAGGCATGTGATAGAGTTTGGCATGAAGCTCTCTTATCGAAAATGCGTGCTTTTGGGATCGATAATACTCTTGTTCGTTGGATTAGAAGCTATCTTCTGGACCGTTCAATACAAGTTGTATTGGACGGATTCAAGTCTGATTTCCATAAAATAAATGCTGGTGTGCCCCAGGGCTCTGTTCTGTCTCCGACTCTTTTCCTCATTTTTATAAATAATCTTCTGTCTGTTACTTCTAATCCACTTAACTGTTTTGCTGACGACTCTACCCTCAGCTTTTCATATTCGTTCGATAATTCACGTCCTTCGCCTTCGGACGTACAATTGCAACGGTGCCGTATGTCAAGCTCATTAAACTCCGATTTATACAGCATTGTTAAATGGGGTAATAGAAATCGTGTGGAGTTTAATGCTTCGAAAACTCAATGCTGTCTTCTGTCGTCAAAGCTAAACATTCCCCCAATGCCATTGTCCATGAATGGCACTTACATCGAAGAAACCGAAAAGCTCTCAGTACTCGGTATGTGTGTCAACGACGACCTCCGTTGGAACGACCATATATTTGAGATCGCTAAGAATGCTGCAAAGTGCTTAGGTTTTCTGTATCGGTGTAAGAAGTACTTTTCCCCATCTGATCTGGCTACAATTTATAAAGCGTTTATACGCCCTAAACTCGAGTATAACTCCCACCTCTGGGCAGGTGCTTCGCAAACATCGCTTCACCTGCTTGATAGAATACAAAATCGAGCGTTAAGATTGATAGGTAATAGAACTGCCGCTGAAACAATTGCCCCACTCGAACACCGACGCAATGTTTCATGTCTTTCCTTATTTTATCGTTTCTTTTACAAAAAATGTTCACTCGAAGTAGCCAGTTGCATTCCTCCCCTTAAAAGTTTCTCCCGTAATACTCGTCTCGCAAGGAATGCTCATCAGTTCACCCTTGAGCCTAATTTCGGACGTACCGTGAAATATAGGGATTCTTTTTTTAGCCGAACGACACGAATCTGGAATAGTTTACCCGGCGGGATTTTCCCTTGCCATTTTGATCTGCAAACATTCAAAACCAATGTTAATCGGCACCTCCTATCTCTCCCCTCCCTATCTTCGTAATGCCCGCGCAGTGTGTTCTACATTAAAAGGGAAACACATAATCCCTTGTGCGCGCGTTAATTATAAAAAAAAAAAAAAAAAATTCCTATTATCCCATTTGACAATGGTGTATAAATCGGAGTTTAATTGTACGTCCGAAGGCGAAGGACGTCAATTATCGAACAAGAGAACTCTTGCTACTGTACAAGTGCGGAAATGAGCGGCGAGCAAGTTTGCCTTCTCTGAAGAGTAAACAATTGGTTTGTTATTGGCGATGAGCGTTGGAACCGAAGATGTTGAGGAGTTTTTTAATATTTTTTACAAATTACCAAAAATGTTTACTGCCTTTGGGACACTGCAGAATTTTTTGCCGTAATTTTTGGTCATGCAAAAATTTGGTTCTTTCATTAACGGAGTTGCATGAGTTCCTGGCTTGTTTGTGCTTTTTCCGATTTTCCTCTGTAGGGTTGGCTTTGTAGGATCGGAAACCTATTTCTTTGAGCCTGGTAGCTTCTTTACACTCAGAATTAAACCAGGACTTTTCTTTAGGCTTGGGGAAGGCTCTGACAAGCAATATTATTCCTAACATAGACCACGAGACCATGATGGGAAAAGAGTAATGGCACCCATGTAGAGCAAATTCTGATAAATCAGTATTTACTCCAACCTGAGTTTCACTTAATGCCAAAACAGCTGGCCTGTATTGAACATTGTAGACGTAGACGTGAAAGAAATTCTTTCTTAAACCGCGAACATTAGAATACACGACACAAAAATCACTTACCATTTAAAAATACTTACATTCAAAACACAACTCTGACAATGTCGAAGTGTGCAGTGAAGGTACAAATAAATTTCCGTAATAAACAAACTGTCTTAGGTGTTATGCCCATAAGACAGCTTGCACACAAAAAATCAATTTAAACATTCAGCACAATAGGACAAATTCAGATGCCCTTATCTATTAACCGCAAGCACAGAATGGTCATACAATGCCCACAGTAGATAAGAAAGTGGCAGTTAAGCACATAGGTCATGGGACAGATAAGAGGATGTATTTTTTTTAAATTTTTTTTTTAGCTCAAAAATTAACGGTACCTGTCATATAATATAATAATATAATATAATAATAATATAATAAATAATACAATTATTTTTCTCGAAAACGGCTCCAACAATTTTTATAAAAAAAAATCAGTGTACTACTGTAGGTATGCATTATATTTTGGTGAAAAAAAAATTAATATGATGGGCTAAAAACGGTACCTCCCATAGGACCCGTTTTTTTTTTCTTCGACTTTTTCGAAAACTGGTATCCGATTACAATCAAAATTGATATTCAAGAAAATGTAGGTAGCCTGAGTAATTTTGCATGAATTTTTTTTTTCGAAAACTTTTTTTTTATTTTTAATAATTTAAAATTTTTTTTTTTGAAAAATCAATATTTTGTAACGGGTAAGTGATTTTTTTTTTCTAAATTTTGTTTTTAAATGTACGTTATTTGTGTGCTTAAGTTTGTATTCTTGAATTATTTTTTTTTTAATTTTATAAAAAAAGTTGTTAAAAAAAACCGTTTTATTTAAAAACGGCTCTAACGATTTTGAAAAAAATTCACATTTTTTCACATTTTTTAAAGAAATAAAATGGCGTATTTTTTCAAACAATCAAAAGTCAGAAAAATCGAATATAATCTTTGAAGTTCCCTTAATATTTTTCAAATTTTATTCCAAGCTGTGACCGCACATAAAAGCAAGTACGTGCGATCCAGTCGTGCAATTTATTTTTTACTTGCGATTATAGGGACTATAAGGCAAGTTTAGGATTCGTGAATATTAAAAAAATTGAGATAACAATCAAACATGACATTACGATCATAGAGAAGTGTAAAAAAGTGATCGAGAAAAAATGTCTGTCTGTCTGTATGTATAACGAGCTGCGCCATAGAGCAAGACTAAGATGATTAGGGTCTTATACAGAGTCTGCTGTATCCAAAAAAAGGGACAGCAGGTACTTCGTTTTGGCCTCATTGACTGCTAGTCGCATCTAAGCCGCTTCAGCTTCAATGATAATGCAATGCAAACACTCTTGTCGTTAGCGTATCCTATCAATCGCATTGAAAACTATCTAGCTTTTTATAAAGTCATGCAGTTTTGACGAGATCCGAACTTTTTCTATTTTTTTATAAGTATAAGTATTCTGAATATAAATATATTTAACAATCTCAATCACCATTCAGTCATTAAACTACACAACAGCAAAACAAATCAATGAACAGGAGCATATTATGAATAGTGAAAATAATGCCATCTATGGCATTGCTTCAAGCTTAACAACAATTTATTATCCACCCTACTTTACTTAGGCGCCAGTTATAACGATCATTAAAAGTCCGTCATTAAATGTTGAAACAGCTGGTAGTGAAAGCAATCAGTAAATTTGTTTTAATAATGCAAAATGCTTCAGTAAACTTTTTACTGATTAGTGGAACATTAAAAAAATGGACTACAAACACTGGAACCAAATGTTCCATTATTCTGTGAAATTACAATCAGCTGTTCAGTAAAACCAATTTTCACCATTAAAACATTGTATATACATTTTCTATAGTACTCTCATAGTGGTCATTTTTCGTCTGGCCATCTTCCTGGTTGATTCGAAACTAACTCTAAATAGTGAAGACGAGAACCTTAACCGATATTTTACCAGTATTTAATACACTAGTTGTCTGTACTTATTCTATATTTACACCAATTGGCAATTTCAGCACGCCTCATTGCGACTTGATTCAGAGCTAAAAAATTATGCTTCATGATAGTACTATAGGCAGTGTATATACAATGATTAAAATAAATAAATGTTTTTTTTAATAAATAATACTGTTTCCCGAGTTTTTTTTTGTCAAAATAAATTATTTTAATTATATAATATAATAATATATCATAATTATGCCATCGATTAGCATACGTTTCATGTTTTAAATCTTTTTCTAACATACCAAAATGTTCAATTGCAAATTTTTAATGACGGTTTTTAATGATCGCTATAACTGGCCCCTTAAGGAGGCAAGAAATTGGCTAAAGAATCAAAAATCTGCACGAATCTTATGGCCAGTGATCGCTATCAGGAAAACGTATGAGGAAAAAAATGCAACTGGATATTTAACTAGGTTTTCAAGTGATTTCAAACACATTTATATCATTTTCGAAGCATTCTGAAACCGTTCTATTGGCACGAAAGAACTCTTCTGGGCTCTTCTGAGAAGAGAATTTCGCTTCTCGATTTGAAACCAGAATCCATGCAAGAAGCACAGACACATACAAATCAAATATCAAACGAATATATATTGTTTATGTTTACAAATTACAAGAACAGAATGCAATTCCTTCCTTTCCTCAATCTGTCTCGCAGCGTTGCCGTAGTGACTCGAACAGTTTTTCGTTGCAGGTTGGCACAACAAAATCTATATTTTATTCTTTTTTTATTTCCCATGAACCTGCCTTTCTAAAATGCAGTTTATATACATATATACTGTATTTTTTCCAACTCGAAAGTTCTTTTTTAAAAAAATTTCCATCATTTTGATTACGATTTTTTTGTTCTTAATGAAGCATTTTTGAAATTATGTAATCTTATAAACTCCTTCCTTGAAAGTTCAAGAACGTTCTGGGTTGATATCTACAAATTAAGAACAAGAACATGCTTTCATATAAAACTTTAAATGCAATAATGGCATTTAATGGAATTACCAAGCCAAATTATATGATTCGATATTTTTTTTGGCGGCCCGGCCACGCTACTGGAATACATAATTTTTGTTCGTCTATGAACAAGTTTGCACTCACACATATACAAAAACGTCAAAATTGAGCAGAAGCATTTTTTCTGATCCATTGGAATCAGAATGAGTGGATCCCTGAGTGAAACCAATCGAAAACGCCTTTAACTAAACGAAGGGAAAACTCTCAAAGAATTTTTTGCCAAAAAGTTTTCAATTGAACGAATATTTTTTGTAAAAGATGGATTTATTTATTTTCCTGATGGAATTTCGTTTTTCGTGCCAGCTGATTGTCATTTCACAAAAAATGGAACAAATTGTTTAAATTGTTTGGTCCAATTTTTTACTGTTCCAATAGCATCAGGAAAAAAAAGTCTGAAGAACTTTGCAACCGCTATAACTGGCACCTAACTCTGCGCAGTGACTCAATTTTCGTTCTTATATCGTTTCCTTTTTGAGAGATACATTAATTTGCATTTTATGGCCGTGATCATAGAAAAAAGAAACGAACGACAACTGAGATAATAATTCCGTACCGGTCCCTGTAAATTTCTTATAGGACTATTAATGCGTTTGCATTTTCGGGGACACGAAACGTATGGCTGATTGACTGCCTCTCATACAAATCTCACGTATTCACATAGACAAAATAATATGTCAGGGTTTGCAGGGCATGGTCGGTACGGGTCGCACTTATTTTTTCTTTTTTCTATATGGCCCTGATGGAAGGTTCATACAATTCACTTGTATTGTCTTGAGCTGAGTGCTGTTACTCTTAGATAGATAGATAATAAAAAAAATATTAAATAAATTTAGCTTATTAAACAAAACACATATAAAACACATTTTCATTCATTTTTAATTCGTTTTTATTTTAATTCAACTTATAACTAACTTATTGCTAGACAAAAATCTTAAAAAATAGCTTAACTGTTTGCTTAACTAACTTACTGGCCCTATGCAGGCGCTCTAAATTATTTAATATTTATGTTAAACATGCCTTTCGGCCTGCTTTTTATTGTTGATTTTACAAATAGATTATTTGTTAAACCAAGAAAATTAGGTAAAAAAAACTTGGTGTCTTTATATATTTTTTCATTTTATAAGACTTAAATAAAAAAAATAAGACTTAAAATATCTGGCGTAGGGGTTACCGTGATGAACAAGGCGGTTCCCCCGGAGCGAGGTTTGGCCGCTGCACATATAAAACACTTTTGAATAGATTCTCAGCAAAAGCAAAACCCTTCTTTGTAGAGAAAAGCTGTGTTTTACTTTCCAGTTGTTCCTCTCGTGTCAGATTAATTCAGTGTGCAGCTACGAGTTTGCAGTGATGCAATTGCGATCTTCCGTCAATGTGTCCAGGCACATAGAATACTATTTACTTTGCAGAAATGTTGCGGAGAAAAACGAATTGTTGTGTTCTTGCTCCAATATACTCTGTTCAATTTATATTTTCAGTACAGGGAAGATGGGTTATTTACATTTCGACCTTGCTTTTATGGATTTCAATAAGCTTTCTCCATTTTAAAGCTTTTATATGGTTGCCCACTCAGCATTATAATTTGGAATAATTCTCAGACAAATGTTGGTAGGGTTACCAACTGTTTATTCAGATTTTATGAACAGAAACATAGACCGTAAACTAAATCTAAAAAAAAAAAATTAAATCTAAATTAAATTAAATCTTTCTTTTTCCGCACCTACATTTAAAAAAAAATTAAAAATCCCCTACCCGTTTTCAAAATATTGATTTAAAAAAAAAAATAAAAAAAAATTTTTGAAAATAAAAATAGTATTCGAAAACATTTTAAAGCGAAATTACTTAGGCTGCCTACATCTTCCTGAATACCAATTTTGATTGTAATCGGATAACCAGTTTTCGAGAAAGTCGAAGAAAAATATCCGGTCCTATGGGAGGTACCGTTTTTAGCCCATGATCTAAAATGTTTTGTTTGCATAAACATGATCCACACCTACAATATTACCTACACTGATTTTTTTATAAACATTTTTGGAGCCGTTTCCGAGAAAAGCTTTTACTTATTAGTTATATGACAAGTACCGTTAATATTTGAGCTAAAAAAAAATTAAAATTCGTCTGTAGAAATATATATATAACACTTACTTACTTACTTAGGGGGCGTTACAGTTCAGGACGAACCTGGGCCTCAACCAACATGCCTCTCCAGCCAGCTCGGTCTTTGGCTAGCTGCCTCCAGTTTTGCACTCCATGTTGGTTGAGGTCGTCCTCCACTTGAGCGCGCCACCTAAGGCGAGGTCTTCCTTGACTGCGTCTACCCTCTGGGATGGAATCGAAGATCCTGCGAGCCGGAGCATTGTTGTCCATTCGCTCTACATGACCTAGCCATCTTAAACGTGATATGCGTATTTTTTTGACCAGGTCAATGTCGCTGTACAGCTCGTATAGTTCTTGGTTGAACCTTCTCCTCCAAAGTCCGTTAACGCAGATAGGGCCAAATATCTTCCGAAGAATCTTACGCTCGAAACGACTAAGGATATCTTCATCCGCTTTAGATAGAGTCCATGCCTCGGCACCTTAGAGCAGGACTGGGATGATTAGGGTCTTATACAGAGTCTCCTTTGTCTTTCGAGAGAGGGCTTTGCTACTCAATTGCCTTCCTAGCCCATAGAAACAGCGATTGGCAAGAGTAATTCTTCGCTTTATTTCTGAGGACATGTTGTTGTCATATGTTATAGCGGATCCGAGGTACACGAAGTCCCTAACTACCTCAAAGTTGACCTGTCTGTTGTGATGTTTTGTCCAATCCGCCGGTGTTGTGTGTCCCTTTTTGTGGACAGCAGGTACTTCGTTTTGGCCTCATTGACTGCTAGTCCTTAGTCTTTGCCGCTTCAGCTTCAATGCTAGCAAACGTTCCAGTGACAGCTCGCCGAGTTCTGCCACAGACTTGAAAAAAATTGTCCCACTACAATTGACTTGCGAGTTTCTTATAATTTTTTCAAGTATTAAGTTGAAGAAATCGCACGAAAGCGATTTTTTGACGTCAACAGCTTCTGTGAGGTCATTACCAACCTTGACGGAGCAGCGAGAGTTCTCCATCGTCATCCTGCACAGTCGGACGTGTTTTGTGGGGATGTTAAAACCTGACATGTCTCTGTATAGCTCGTCTCTATAAATGCTATCGCACGCGGCCTTAAAATCAATAAAGAGGTGGTGGGTATCGATTTGAAATTCTTGGGTAGTTTCCAGGATCTGCCGTAGCGTGAACATTTGATCGATTGTTGACTTTCCTGGTCTGAAACCACACTGATATGGGCCAATCAGGTTGCTGACGAAAGGTTTCAGGCGTTCACATAGTACGGCAGAGAGGATCTTGTAGGCGATATTCAGGAGACTAATTCCTCTATAGTTGGCGCAGTTTAGAGGGTCTCCTTTCTTGTGGATTGGGCAAACGATGCTGAGGTTCCATTCATCAGGCATACTTTCTTCTGACCAAACTTTAGAGATGAGTTTGTGTATGCACTCCACCAGGTCATCTCCAGCCGCTTTAAAAAGTTCGGCGGGAAGTCCGTCGGGTCCAGCAGCTTTGTTATTTTTTAGTTTAGATATTGCTATCCTTACTTCATTTTGGTGAGGTGGACGGAAGTTTTGTCTGTCATCGTCCATCTTGGACGGTTCATTCTGCCTGACAGCGGGATTTTGGTTTTAATCGCCGTTTAACAGTCTACAGAAATGGTCCTTCCATGTAATCAGCACCGACTGTGACTCTACTACGAGGTTTCCATTCCTATCTCTACAGGTTTCTGTGCGAGTTTTTTTCCTTGGCACGTTCTTTTTACCTGTTGGTAAAACTTCCGCACGTTGTTCCTGGAGCAGCATCTCTCAATATCTTCGATCGCGCGCTTCTCATGCTCTCTCTTTTTCTTTTGGAGAAGCCTGTGTTCTTTCCGTCTTTTCTGCTCGTAGAGCTCGCGAGCAGCTCTCGTCTTTCTTTGCAGCGCCGCTTTATATGCCTCTTGTTTGGCTGCATGGGCCTGCCTGCATTCGTCATCAAACCAGAGGTTTCGTGGTGGTGGTCTGGTGAAACCAAGCACATCAGTTGCGGCATCTCTGATGGCTTGTTGGCAGTGTTGCCACTGGTCTTCGGCACTTGATGCTGGCGGTACTGGATTTCTTGAGAGGTTAGGGGATATTCGATCGGCATAGGTTCTGGCGGTTTCTTGCGATTGCAGCTTTCCGACGTCATACTTCCTCACATTATTACTCCGTTGCTGTGGAGTTCGGGTTATTCGCATTCTTTCCTTTGCTGCAAGGTAGTGATCCGAGTCGATGTTAGCTGCTCGGAAGGTTCGAACATCCAAGATACTGGAGGCGTGTCTTGCATCGATCGCAACGTGATCAATCTGATTGACGGTTCTTTGATCTGGGTGTCGCCAAGTCCCTTTGTGTATATCGAGATGAGGAAACCGTGTGCTTGCAATGGTGACGTTATGTGCCGCTGCGAAGTCAATTAGCCTAAGTCCGTTTTCAAACGTTGTGTCGTGTAGGCTATGTTTTCCGACAGTGCTACCAAAGATTATACATAGTATAGTATAGTATGTACTTATATTCGCAAGTAAAAATTACCCAACAAATATTGCATAGCTGTATTTTAACCGCGGTTTTTTTTTTTTTTTTAATTAAAAAAAGCAGAAATACGTAGCGACAACACCTTCTTTCTATGCTCTCATAAGCTCTAAGAAAGCTTTAATTCTGAGAGCTTCCATAGCAAAAACAAAAGAAAAAGGTATTATAATGTCTAATCAAGCGGCAATGATAAAAGAAAAAAATAACTCGATTTCAAATTTGTGAGACACTTTATTATTCTGTAGAAGTAGTTGAAGTAATTCAAGTAGAAGTAGTAGTGGTTGTCTACAAATTTATTTTTTACTCCTATTTTTTCCTTTTTTTAAAGAAGATGCTTCAACTTCAGCGTCCAGACAGAAACCGCCTCTTTTTTTCCAAGATTCTCGTTCTCCTTTGCCGCCAGTAACAAAATGGCGTCTTATTGAACGAAGTTCGTTAAAAAATGTATTTATTATATTAAAGGTCTGTTGAGAGTGCTGCTGATATGACGACCTACGGGTTAGCAACTCTTAGACGGCTTATATCTCTTAGAACGTCGAGGACTGCTTACTTCACTGCGGGCCTTTCGTACAGCCCTGATGCTATTTGGACGATTGCACTACGAACCTGTCCCTTCTTCCCTGGTTTGACTTCCACTTTACGCCCTTTAGGCCACAGGTTGCGAGGGTTCGATTCGTTGGTTACGACCATAATGTCTCCAACAGCAATCGGCTTGACCGTAGTAAACCACTTGGACCTACGTTGAGAGTTCATCCAGTTTCTTTGCAGGAGCTTAGAATCATCAGTGAACACGCTGTCTATTTTTTCGCCGTTAGAGGATCCAAGCAAAAATAGTTAGGTGTCAGAACTTTATCATTTTCTTCTTCCAGAGACACATAAGCCAGTGGCCGAGAATTTACAACTCGTTCAACCTCGAGCAGCATACTGTACGTAGAGTAGTCTATCTGTAGGGTTTCGCGTTGGCATAATTTGGTACAAGGTCTTCTTCACTAATTGCACAAGTCTCTCCCAACTGCCACCCATATGCTGGGAGGCGGGAGGATTGAAGATCCACTTCGTATTAGCGCTCGAGAACTCCTTTGCAAAATCCGATTGATGATCAATGAGGGCTGCTCGCAATTCTGTTTTTTGCCCCATAGAAATCATCAGACGCGATTTGGTTGCCTTTGGTTGCACGTATGTAGGCCACAACGGCAAACGCATCAGCGCTCGCGTCCACGAAAATATGGAGTTGACAGGTGTCGTGTTGACCAAACTTGATAGTTCTAAAACAACACCTGGGAATTCTTATCTTGTTGATGGTCTTAAAGTGGTTTACCCATATGCGTAATTTTTCATACAGCTGATCATCAATCACTCCCTCCCATCCAAGCTTAGATCGCCATATCTCCTGCATCAGAATTTTAATGTAGATCAATGAATTAGCTATAAGCCTCAGAGGGTCAAAGACGCTCATTAAAGTTCGGAGCACCTGTCGCTTGGTTGGTTGTATGTCCTCCGATAGCAACTCACTCATAGTATCGGACGAGGTGCACCACCACATGCATAGGACCTTCTCACAAAAACTCTCCGAGTTGATCTTTAAATTTATTTTTGAGGTCGCTGCTCTCCCAAAGCTTTAATGACGTTCGATGAGTTTCAAATCCAACTTCGTATTTCGAATCCCCCGTTTTCATGTATTAACTTAATTTCTCGAGCTAGTTCTATCGCTTCCTCCTCAGTGTCTACGCTATCCAGAAGGTCGTCGACGTAATGACTATGTCGGATAATGAAGATAGGAGAATTGGGCGCAGCTGGGAGAGCAGGTTGCTTCAAAGGTTAGCACTTGCATTGCGTAGACATCTGGTGTGCAATTAGGATTATCAGCCCAAAGAAATCGTTGTGCGGCTTGATCCTCACTTCGTACACCAACCTGGTGGAACATCACGAATGTCCGCACACTTTGCTATCGCCCTTTCTTGAAAGCGGTAAAAGACTGAAATCGACGAGACTAGCTGGTCTGGTCCCTTCAACAAGATGGAGTTTACCGAAAACCCATTCACTTCAGCAGCGGCATCCCAAACTAGTATGAATTTTCCCGGTTTGTTCTGGTTGCTTACAACGAATATGGGAAGGTACAAAATGCGGAGATTCAGCTTTTGAAGTTCATCTGCAGAAAGTTTGTGAATATAGTTTTTTTTTTCCTATTCTCTGAGCTTACACTTGATGTGTTTCGCAAGGGTAGGGTTCCGAGCAAGTTTCTTCATGAAACAGTTATGTCGTCTTAGTGCTATAGGGCAACTGTTTGGCAGTTTGGCATTGTCATATTTCCACAATAGGCCTGTCTCAAATCAGCAATCCTTTTAACGGTGAGAGCTTTTAGCATCTCACAAGCGCGTTCTTTCTCTAGAGACTTTTCCACTTTTTAGGTTCCAAAACGCCAAGGCTGTCCAAGGAAAAATACTCCTTCATCATGTTGTGTAGCGTATCGTCCACGTCAATATTTTTCGCGTTTCCACATTCGCATTCATGTGCAAATAGTTTCGGACAATTAGTATTCGAGGAATGGCCTTCTCGTATGATTGAATACGATACCCTTTTAGGTAAGGATACTTAGCCGTTAACTGTTTGGCATGCAATGATTGTTGTGGTAGGTTCAGGGCCTTGACTGTTCTGAAGTTTGGTATGGAGACCCTCTTTCCTGGAGTGTTTCTTGGCGATGCTTCGTTGGACACTATCCTTGAATCACCTTCGCTTCGGTGTGTGTTGCCAGTCCATTTTAGGAAAAGCGGTTGGTGTTTGCCTGAAAGATTCAATTCATTTGCCAAATAATCTTCCATCATGGAAAGTAACGATTCGTCACCCAAGAATGCGTAGGTTTCAACATTTTTTTGGTCGCCGTGAAGTGTAATTGGAACTATTCTATATTTGATGTCTTGAGCCGATCCATGGGCGTTGCAGTTGAAATGGGTGACTTCTCTTACTTGAGAGACATATTGTTGTTCCGGAGGCTGATGAGTTGTCCTTGTTTTGCATAGCGGCTGCTGCTTTTTTTCCCTCGTTTCTAACTGAATCCTTGTGCATCAATAGGTGATGTCTATATGTACAACCATTCAGTCCACAGATTCTATTAACTTGACATCGAGACCTTGGATGCGGAGATAGACATGTGCGGCAGAATCGGTATTGTTTGATCGTTTCCCAACTTGCATTGAGGCTCATGCTCTGGAACTTTCGGCATAACTCGAGGCCTTTACATGTTTCGTTGCAAACTATGCACCGCGGACGTTGGATTGGCGCTTATGTTGGTTATCTTCTGCATGGGTGTTGACGTGAGCTCTCTCTTTCCTTTGAGTCTGTGTCGTTGAATTATGGTCGAAGGAGACTCCCGGGTTGACTCTGCATATATTCTCGATGAGTTGGGATAAAAAATCGTTGAAGTCCAGCAAGCTGAAGGTGTGTATGTTTTGAACATATGTGGTCCAGTCCAACATTGACTGTGTGGGTAGTTTGATTACGATGTCATCTGCACTATTTCATTTGTGTGAACGTCACAGCTGCAATCGAAAACGAGGAATGGAGTTGTTCTTCTTGCCAGAACGCCAAGAAGATAGATGCGATATCCATTCGTTCAAAAAAGACATCGTCATCCATTCGTCTGGATAACTTCAGCGTCCAGACCGAAACCGCCTCTTTTTCCAAAATTCTCGTTCTCCTTTGCCGCCAATAACAAAATGGCGTCTTATTGAACGAAGTTTGTTAAAAAATGTATTTATTTTATTAAAGGTGTGTTCAGAGTGCTGCAGTCTTGAATCCTGATACGACAGTGATGACACTGTCAGTAACATATAATTTGTACGAACGACGAATGGTATCTCGCATCAGCGTTTTTTTTTGATAAGCACAATAGCCGAGAGGCAAATTGACAATCTCAGTTTCCTTACGCTCACTGTTCACTACTGGAGCAGACAGGTCATGTTGAAATGTACGTGGATTTATGGAATATTACAAAAATAATTTAAATGTATCTCAGGGGTCTTTTTATATTTCCGTGGCAATTTTGTAAGTTAAGTGCGGTGCAAACACTAGCAGTTACCAGTGTGTTTGAAAGCTTTCTTCTATAAGGCCTGTACCGAATTAAGAATTAAGAGCATGGTTTTTAGTGTTATGATTTGTGTTTAGTTTACTGCCTATGTGCAATGTGAGGCAGGAAAAAAAGACGGCGAACATGAAATAATTGAGTATCTTGTTTCGCTTAGCTGAGGCCATTAGGGATTTATACACGATCCAACATTTTCATTGCTTACATTTTTTTTATATGGACGAGAACTGGTTCTTGCAGACGTACGTCATTGACCAGACTTTTGATTCGAATTCTTAAGGATTTTCAAGCTTTGCACGAGCACTGGTCCTACTTACCTATGTATATACATATTTGTCATATTTGTACATATAAATACATACATCATTGACTTTTGATTAGAATTCTTTAGGATTTTCAATGTTTGTTTACTATTAAGGTCTCCAAAAAAATATAGGTACACATATATACATTCTTGAAGTTTAAAGCAAAACTTACTTCTTGCTGTATTTATACACACGTCCTCGCGGAAATGGATTTTTGTTTTGAATTTTGCTTTCCATTCAGATAGGTACCTATACAAATTAAGTGCAAACTATGTGTAGAAATTCATTCCGTCATCGTCGTCTTCCGATGTGATATTTCGTGAGTTTTTCAAGCAAATTGGTCAAAGTGAAAGAACTCCGTGAATTATTGTGTCCTTTTTTCAAAATTAAACTGCTCATCCGTTTTATTGATGATAAAAAGCACATAGTTCTCATTGTCACTACACAATATTCGTTAAACAATTTGCGCCAATGTTCATGTTGATATATTTTACTAAAATTTTCTACCGAAACCAATTTTTTTGTACCTATAACTTGTTTTCTGTTTGCTTACAATTCCGTTTAGATTGTCAAAAATCACTAAAGCAAGTTGTCAAAAGGCGCTCACACAACTACAAAAAAAATAATCTCGTTTCATGTTCGTTTTTACAAGAAAAACCTGAAATTTAAGTTTAAGTTTAAGTTTATTTCTTTATAAAACTTGCACTGTAAGATAGTACATATCTTATAATCTAGTGAAAGCCTATGAATTTACAATTTTGAATACAATTTAATTAATAAAAAAAAAAAATAATAGAAAAATAGAAAAATAATACAAAAAGAAAAAAATAATAAAAGAAAGAAGACAAAATGAAAACTGTAAATATGTATATGCAATAGTTTATATAAATCATACTTTGGACTTTTGTAACTTATAATAATAGCTCAATAGTTCAATATATAGAAAAAAAGGAAAAGAAAAAAGGAAGATATAGAAATATAAAAATAAAAAAAAGAGCGAAGATTTAAGTATAAGCTTAAAAGATAGGATAGGTTAAGTTAGTTTCTTTGATTCGAAAAGAACATTTTAAGGATATTTTGGAATGTGTGTAGGTCATCAACATCTCGCAGATGAGTGGGAAGTGAGTTCTAAAGGCGACATGCAGCAATGAAAAACTGCCTTTCTGACGTGAGACACGAGAAGCGTGGTAAAATTACCGATGTTGATCTGTTTGATACAGATAATCTGAGTTTTTCGTGCAGATATGTTGGTTCAAGTGTTTTCAAGATTTTAAAATACAGTACCAATGCTCGGAATTTCATGAAATCATCAAACGACATATTAAGTAGGCTCTTTTGTAAATGTGAAATGTGGTCATACCTTCTTAATCCAAAGATGTATCAAATTATGCTATTAAAAGCAACTTTTAATTTATTTTTGCTCACCAATCATCATCACCAACCAATCACCAGGGTCCTTGTTAGCAATGATCTGGTTTAAAGTGGTGTGAATTCCTGGGCGGTCCATAGCGTTGTGAGCGTTCCATAAGTTTTTCCTATCAACGAATTAATGTGGTCGTTCCAGGTCAATGTCCTATTGAATATTACATCTAGATTTTTATAGGTATTCACGAATTCTAAAGGGTTCCCACTTAGATTTATGGAAGGAAAATATGATAAGTCTACTTTTTTTCTTGAGATGACCAGGCATTTGCATTTGTTTGGGTTGGGAGTCAACCCATTGCAAGATGCCAAGTTAGAAACCTTTTCTAGTTCCTGGTTCAACGTAAAAGCGCAGTCGTCAATCAGACCCATAGGACAGCTCTTGTAGATTTGTATGTCATCGGCATAAAAGTGTTTCGATGCTTGGTTGTTGTTGAAACCGATTTAATAGATATATAAAGAAAACAGAAGGGGGGATAAAATTGATCGTTAAGGAACTCCTTGTTGAATCGGTATAAAATCTGAGAAATTACCATTTAACAGAACGGCTTGCTTTCTATCATTTAGAAAAGAAGAGAACAGTTTAATAGCTTTTGGCGATACGTTAAAACTTTGACGCAATTTATTAAGGAGTATTGAGTGATTAACCGTGTCGAATGCTTTTGAAAAATTTAGTAGCACGTTAATTTATCAATATCGAGGTCAGCCCTTATGTCTTCGATTATTTTAGTAAGTGCTGTTATACACAAATGGTGCTTGCGAAAACCGGACAAAGTTGCTTAATTGTTTTTGCATAAGGCGCTCACAGATTTAATAGAAAAAGAATTACTGAAATAGGTCTAAATTCATTACAGAGTGAGTTTTTGGGGATTGGAATTATTTTAATATTTTTCCATTGGTGTGGGAATATCCCAGTGGTAAGTACTGAGTTGATTACATGCGTAAAATAAGGAAGCTTAGGAAGAATAGCTTTGATAAATAAAGGAATTAAATCATCAGTTCCAATGGCATTAGATTTAATATTGATGCAGCTTTCAACTACATTTGTCGCGTTCACACATGAAAAACTGAATGAAGTGTCCGTTGAAGGAGCGGGTATGAAAGATACGTTTTCTCTTGGAGGCATAACTAATTGTTCCATGCACCCTTTTAAACAAGTGCTATATGAGCACGCAGCCTTAAACACTTTGATGATACGTCAAATAAATGTCAATTATGACATTCGGTTTTTCCCCTTTTTTAAATAAAAAATTGATTCTAGATCGTTCTTCTTAAGAGTTGTATATTTGAATTCCTTTTGTTTAAATAAAATAGTTATTGGTTATTTAGAATATTAAAATATTGTTTTCATCATCTCAAGAATCTGCGACGCAACAGTGGCGACGAGGATTATTTACTTTTTACCCACGGATTACTCTGCAAATAAAAGATTTATTTCTGCAACATAACCACACAATGCCACCCAAGCCTGATCAAGCTGACCAAACATGGATTTGTTTTCAGCACTGATGACAAACCAAAATACCTTGATTTCAAAGCTTGCGGAGCAAGTCATGGCTGAAAAGCAAGAAAAATCATCACCAGAGTACATTTTAGAGGTACTTAATAAAAACATTCAAGAGTTCAGATTCGACGAGGAAAGTGGAGCGACGTTCGAACAATGGTACACGCGCTATAAGACTTTGTTTGACAAAGATGCGCATCTACTGGACAGTGCAACAAAAACCAGACTACTAATCAGGAAATTGGGTAGTGCAGAATATATTCGCTACAGAAATTTCAACCTGCCAAAAACACCAGAGACTTTGATTTCCCTACGTCCGTCACAAAGTTAACCAACATTTTTGGTAAGGTGGAGTCTCTGTTCAGTACTCGATTCAACTGCCTTCAAACTGTCAAAAGTAGTGCAGAAGATTTCACAGAGTATGCCAGTAGCGTCAATGTCAAATGCGAAAAATTTTAAATCGGTTCTTTGACAAGCGACCAGTTCAAGTGCCTAGTTTTCGTTATGGGTTTGCAGTCACCACAAGATACCGATAATTGTTCAAATTGTCAGTCCGTTGCAAAATCTCCAGTGAAGTGCACACTGCAGTCCTGGCCAACTCCAAAAGGTCCCTGGGAGAGACTTCATATAGACTACGCGGGACCTATCCAAGGCCAATGGTATCTTATCATCATCGATGCGTTCTCTAAATGGCCGGAAATTATTGCAACACCAATAACAACTACAGCAGCTACAATAAATATTTTGATGGAATTGTTTTCGCGCCACGGATACCCTCAAACACTGGTGTCCGATAATGGAACTCAGTTCACCAGCACTAATTTTCAACAGTTCTGCAAATCTGGAGGCGTGGAACACATCCTCACAGCACCGTTCCATCCTCAGTCTAACGGGCAGGCTGAGAGGTTCGTGGACACCTTGAAAAGCGCCTTAAAAAAGGTAAGGGAGGAGGTAACTCCGCAACATGCGTTACAACAATTCCTAAGCATGTACCGAACAGCCCCAAATCGAAACACGCCAAATGGGTTGTCACCAGCTGAGCTGATGTATGGTAGGAGAGTGAGAACAGCACTTGACCTTCTACGAGACGTGCCTAATAATTATTTTTCCACGACGAAAAATGAAAAACAAGAGAGCCAGTTCAACAGACATCACGGAGCTAAATATCGAAGCTTCAAACCTGGAGATTCAGTTTTTGTCAAAATATATCGTCGAAACAAAAGCTATTGGGAGCCAGGAACAGTCCTTGAAAAAAAAGGTATGGTTAACTACAATATTCTTGTTCCTAGCAAATCAAGACTTGTTCGTGCACATATCAACCAAATCCGTGCCAGATCCAAGCAACCAGAGCCTCCAACACAGCAATCGTTTTCACCAATATCAACTCCTCTACACACTCTAATGGAAGGATTTTCGCTACCAATTCCAGAGCAACCATTAACGAACTTATCGCTTCCACCAAGTCCTGACCCGCCTCAGACGCCACTTCGCCGATCAACCAGAGCTCGAAGAAGTCCTGATAGATACAGCCCTCCATGAGCCGCAAGTAAAAGGGGGAGGTGTTCCATGCACCCTTTTAAACAAGTGCTATATGAGCACGCAGCCTTAAACACTTTGATGATACGTCAAATAAATGTCAATTATGACATTCTGTTTTTCCCCTTTTTTAAATAAAAAATTGATTCTAGATCGTTCTTCTTAAGAGTTGTATATTTGAATTCCTTTTGTTTAAATAAAATAGTTATTGGTTATTTAGAATATAAAAATATTGTTTTCATCATCTCAAGAATCTGCGACGCAACACTAATGTAGATGCAAATTTACGGTTTAGTTCATTTTTATTTATATCGGCTAGAATATTTGGTCTTTGTTTACCGATCCCTAGCTTGCGAAGGTTGTTCCATAATTTTCTACCATCAGATTTTACATCTTATTGGCTAGAAAAAAAGTTTTGCGCGTCTTACCTCTTTAACAACTTTATTCCGTAATGATTTGTAAGTTTCATGAAGTGCATTAACAGGGAAACGTTTCCATCGATGATAAGCTAGGTCACGTTGGTTTATTAAATCATTTAACTTACTTGTAAACCATCGTTTATTTTGGCGAGTCCTAGTTTGTGTTTTTATTGGAACGTGTTGATTAAATATATGATTAAGATTTGTATTTAAAAATTCAACTTGTTCATCTGGTGAAGGCATTAGGAAGATGCCGTTCCATCAAATCTCTCTTATATCGTTTTCAAGAGATCTTCTATTAATGTTTTTAAAATCTCTAAATTGTACTCGAGCATTTTCTTGGGTACTTGTTTGAAAATCATAGGTCAGGAAAATAAGATCATGTCTTGAGAAAACTGGAGCTTCGAGTTGGTCGTATAAAAGTACCCGATCGATTTCACTTACATAATAATGATCTAATAGTGTACTAGATGAATGGGTAAAATAGGCTGGTTGAGACATATTGACTTAATGTAAATCGTAAGAACTCATCTTTTCACTTAATCTCTTATCAATTAAAAGGTTACAGTTGAAGTCACCGCATATAAATATGTTTGAAGAACTAACCGTAGTTTCTTCAATAACCCTATAAACTTCCTCCAAATCAATATATCTATTAGGCCTGTAGATAGTTCCCAAGAGAAGATTACCATCACTGCCTTTAACCTCCAAAAACAAGTACTCACAAGAAGATCCCGGTGATGAGTAGTAAGAGTTTTTACATATAAGACTTTTCTTAATATATATTGCAACACCTCCTCCTCGATTGCACCTGTCTGAACGAAAAATATATCCACTAAGTGAGTATGTTGCATCTTTAATATTTGTAGAGAACCATGTTTCGGGTACACAGATCGCGTCTATTTTGGAATTTTCAAAGAGGCATCTAAATTCATCAATCTTTATCAATAAACTATGAGCATTGATGTGTGCTATTTTAAAACCTGCGTGTTGATTGCATAAAACTTTTATCATAGTTCGCAGTATAACATCACTGGTGTATCCCATGGAATCCACAACATTTTCACTGAACTCTAAAACGAGTGATTAACAGGCAAGATCGAAATGACATACACACAATTAGAAGGAAATCAAAGCAAAAACTTGTACAAGAGATTATAAATATAATGAAAAAATACGTTGGTGAAAATAGTAAATAAAAGAGAAAATAAAAGAGAAAATAGTATTAGTAATAATAAAAATAATATTTCATACATTATGATGTTTCTCATGTTGAGCGTTGGTGAATTTTTGTTCGTCTTACTTCTGCTTCTTCTGGATCGACCATCGCAGCGGCAGCAGCGTGTATGGCTTTCAATGTTGTATCGTTGTTAATGTGTATTGTCTCCCTATCTTCGTTCTCTTTGACATAAATAGAACCAGAGCGTGTATACACTTTAGTAAGAACACCACAGTATTTGAGGCGCATAATCTGAGATCAAATCTGGAAATTAAAAACGAATTCGACATTAATGAAATCAAATGACATTTATCTTTTCAGCTGAAAACTATTTTACCTATATTTTTTAAACAGCCAAATTTCACAAAAAAAAATAATAAACTGAAATGCCTTGTATTTCAATTTTTTTCCACGATATGACCGCACATAAGAGCAAGTACCAGCGACTCAGTCATGCAAATTATTCATCTGGACGAATTCATAACTCTTTTAATACAAATTAGGGCACGAGTAGGATAACTCACCGCCAAGATTTGATGACGGGTTTTTGTAGAGGGGTCAAAAAAATCACTTTTTACTATGGGATGGGGGTATATCTCCACCCGTTTAGGAGGTAGGGGCACTTTTAGAAAAAAATGGTTTAAATTGAAAAAAAAAATATTAAAAAACAACGGCAACACTACAATAAAGTGCTATACTGCATTTGAAAGCCTATAATCCTGCATTTAAATTAAATTAATGTCAATGGTTTTTGAGAAATTCGCAATTAAAGTTCAAATTTTGATAAAAAAAATTTTAGACCGATTGTTTTCAAAATTGTGAAATGAAATTGTATATAAGCTTATATGTGTTCCATGTAACTATCAGTTCTTAATCGAACACAAAAAACCGCATAGTTCTATGTCTTCTAGTTTTTTAAAAAATTGCAAATTACCACTTATCAAATCTTGGCGGCCAAGTTATCGTACTCTCCCCCAAATTAGGTACCTATAATCGCAAGTAAAATGCAGTGCATACCTAGGGTGTCTTAAAATGCTTTTATATCTGGACACCTACATACCAATTTCACTTCAGTAAAAATATATCCACAAAAATACAATTATCTTCTGATAACGAATAACATCAATTGAATGACCATTTAAAATTGATATTCATAATCCAAAATAGAAATAAATAACAAATACTTACCAATAGATTTTCTCCTCCTTACGAACGGGAATTCAACGGTCATTTCATTGGCATTTTTGTTATCACACCATATTCAAACGAGAAAGAAAAAAATCTTCCCGCGTAAAACAAAAAATGGGCACGACTGGGTCGCACGTACTTGCTCTTATAACACAGTTTGAACTTATAAAAACTATTAAAAACCACAATACTTAACGGTTTTTAGTAAAAATGAAGTACGCCATCACAAGTCTTAAATAACAAAGAATTTATGAAAAATGTATTTCGAAAATTGTAGGACCGGTTTTGATATAATCCTGTTTTTTTTATTTTTAGTTTTTTGAAATTTTTTTTTTGAAATTTTGTATGCAGTTTTTTAGAATTGATTAATATACATGTGATTATAAGATTTTAAATAATTGTTTTTGATTAGTTTTCAAAATATTGATTTTTGAAAAAAAAATTCAAAAATTAATTTGAATTAGAAAAAAAAGTTATTCAAAATTTTGATATGCATAATAAATTTGGCTTCATAGATCTTCTCAAATGTAAAATTTGACAGAAATCCAAAAAACCGTTACCGAGAGAGCCATAAATTAAAAAAAACGTTATATGAAAGGTACAGTCAATATATTTTTCCCGTAAATTTAGTTCTAATCAAATGATAGCCGAAACAAACACAAAAATTTTCATCAAAATCATTGGAGCCGTTTTCGAGAAAAATAAGCTTTTCTTAAACCCATTGCAAGATGCCCAGTTAGAAACCTTTTCTAGTTCCTGGTTCAACGTAAAAGCGCAGTCGTCAATCAGACCCAAAGGACAGCTCTTGTAGATTTGTATGTCATCGGCATAAAAGTGTTTCGATGCTTGGTTGATGTTGAAACCGATTTAATAGATATATAAAGAAAACAGAAGGGGGGATAAAATTGATCGTTAAGGAACTCCTTGTTGAATCGGTATAAAATCTGAGAAATTACCATTTAACAGAACGGCTTGCTTTCTATCATTTAGAAAAGAAGAGAACAGTTTAATAGCTTTTGGCGATACGTTAAAACTTTGACGCAATTTATTAAGGAGTATTGAGTGATTAAACGTGTCGAATGCTTTTGAAAAATTTAGTAGCACGTTAATTTATCAATATCGAGGTCAGCCCTTATGTCTTCGATTATTTTAGTAAGTGCTAAAATAGGTCTAAATTCATTACAGAGTGAGTTGAAATAGGTCTAAATTCATTACAGAGTGAGTTTTTGGGGATTGGAATTATTTTAATATTTTTCCATTGGTGTGGGAATATCCCAGTGGTAAGTACTGAGTTAATTACATGCGTAAAATAAGGAAGCTTAGGAAGAATAGCTTTGATAAATAAAGGAATTAAATCATCAGTTCCAATGGCATTAGATTTAATATTGATGCAGCTTTCAACTACATTTGTCGCGTTCACACATGAAAAACTGAATGAAGTGTCCGTTGAAGGAGCGGGTATGGATGATACGTTTTCTCTTGGAGGCATAACTAATGTAGATGCAAATTTACGGTTTAGTTCATTTTTATTTATATCGGCTTGAATATTTGGTCTTTGTTTACCGATCCCTAGCTTGCGAAGGTTGTTCCATAATTTTCTACCATCAGATTTTACATCTTATTGGCTGGAAAAAAAGTTTTGCGCGTCACCTCTTTAACAACTTTATTCCGTAATGATTTGTAAGTTTCATGAAGTGCATTAACAGGGAAACGTTTCCATCGATGATAAGCTAGGTCACGTTGGTTTATTAAATCATTTAACTTACTTGTAAACCATCGTTTATTTTGGCGAGTCCTAGTTTGTGTTTTTATTGGAACGTGTTGATTAAATATATGATTAAGATTTGTATTTAAAAATTCAACTTGTTCATCTGGTGAAGGCATTAGGAAGATGCCGTTCCATCAAATCACTCTTATATCGTTTTGAAGAGATCTTCTATTAATGTTTTTAAAATCTCTAAATTGTACTCGAGAATTTTCTTGGGTACTTGTTTGAAAATCATAGGTCAGGAAAATAAGATCATGTCTTGAAAAAACTGGAGCTTCGAGTTGGTCGTATAAAAGTACCCGATCGATTTCACTTACATAATAATGATCTAATAGTGTACTAGATGAATGGGTAAAATAGGCTGGTTGAGACATATTGACTTAATGTAAATCGTAAGAACTCATGTTTTTACTTAATCTCTTATCAATTAAAAGGTTACAGTTGAAGTCACCGCATATAATTATGTTTGAAGAACTAACCGTAGTTTCTTCAATAACCCTATAAACTTCCTCCAAATCAATATATCTATTAGGCCTGTAGATAGTTCCCAAGAGAAGATTACCATCACTGCCTTTAACCTCCAAAAACAAGTACTCACAAGAAGATCCCGGTGATGAGTAGTAAGAGTTTTTACATATAAGACTTTTCTTAATATATATTGCAACACCTCCTCCTCGATTGCACCTGTCTGAACGAAAAATATATCCACTAAGTGAGTATGTTGCATCTTTAATATTTGTAGAGAACCATGTTTCGGGTACACAGATCGCGTCTATTTTGGAATTTTCAAAGAGGCATCTAAATTCATCAATCTTTATCAATAAACTATGAGCATTGATGTGTGCTATTTTAAAACCTGCGTGTTGATTGCATAAAACTTTTATCATAGTTCGCAGTATAACATCACTGGTGTATCCCATGGAATCCACAACATTTTCACTGAACTCTAAAACGAGTGATTAACAGGCAAGATCGAAATGACATACACACAATTAGAATAAAATCAAAGCAAAAACTTGTACAAGAGATTATAAATATAATGAACAAATACGTTGGTGAAAATAGTAAATAAAAGAGAAAATAGTATTAGTAATAATAAAAATAATATTTCATACATTATGATGTTTCTCATGTTGAGCATTGGTGAATTTTTGTTCGTCTTACTTCTGCTTCTTCTGGATCGACCATCGCAGCGGCAGCAGCGTGTATGGCTTTCAATGTTGTTTTTTTTTTTTTTTTTTTTTTTTTTTATAATTAACGCGCGCACAAGGGACTATTTGTTTCCCTTTTAATGTAACACACTGCGCGGGCATTAGGAAGATAGGGAGGGGAGAGATAGGAGGTGTCGATTAACATTGGTTTTGAATGTTTGCATGTTGAAATGGCAAGGGAAAATCTCGCCGGGTAAACCATTCCAAAGTCGTGTTGTACGGCTAAAAAAAGAATCTCTATATTTCACGGTACGTCCGAAATTGGGCTCAAGGGTGAACTGATGGGCATTCCTAGCAAGACGAGTATTACGGGCGAAACTTTTAAGGGGAGGAATGCAGCTGGCTACCTCGAGTGAACATTTTTTATAAAAGAACCGATAAAATAAGGAAAGACATGAAACATTGCGTCGGTGTTCGAGAGGGGCAATTGTTTCAGCGGCAGTTCTATTTCCTATCAATCTTAACGCTCGATTTTGTATTCTATCAAGCAGGTGAAGCAATGATTGTGAAGCACCTGCCCACAGGTGGGAGTTGTACTCGAGTTTAGGGCGTATAAACGCTTTATAAATTGTAGCCAGATCAGATGGGGAAAAATACTTCTTACACCGATACAGAAAACCTAAGCACTTTGCAGCATTCTTAGCGATCTCAAATATATGGTCGTTCCAACGGAGGTCGTCGTTGACACACATACCGAGTACTGAGAGCTTTTCGGTTTCTTCGATGTAAGTGCCATTCATGGACAATGGCATTGGGGGAATGTTTAGCTTTAACGACAGAAGACAGCATTGAGTTTTCGAAGCATTAAACTCCACACGATTTCTATTACCCCATTTGACAATGCTGTATAAATCGGAGTTTAATGAGCTTGACATACGGCACCGTTGCAATTGTACGTCCGAAGGCGAAGGACGTGAATTATCGAACGAATATGAAAAGCTGAGGGTAGAGTCGTCAGCAAAACAGTTAAGTGGATTAGAAGTAACAGACAGAAGATCATTTATAAAAATGAGGAAAAGAGTCGGAGACAGAACAGAGCCCTGGGGCACACCAGCATTTATTTTATGGGAATCAGACTTGAATCCGTCCAATACAACTTGTATTGAACGGTCCAGGAGATAGCTTCTAATCCAACGAACAAGAGTATTATCGATCCCAAAAGCACGCATTTTCGATAAGAGAGCTTCATGCCAAACTCTATCAAATGCCTTGGAGATATCAAGAGCAATAATCTTACTTTCACCAAAGCGATGTAAAGATTTGTTCCACTGTTCGGTGAGATATGCCATCAGATCACCAGTGGAACGGTTGCTGCGGAAGCCATACTGACGGTCATGGAGAAGCTTACGATCTTCGAGATATTCCTTAAGCTGACGGTTAATCAGTGTTTCCATGACCTTAGAAAGAAGGGATGTCAGTGCTATGGGTCGGTAGGAGGAGGGGGAGGATGGGTCACCTTTCTTAGGGACAGGCTGGACAAATGCTGTTTTCCATCTTCTAGGAAAGATTCCAGAAGAGTAGGAGCGATGGAAAAGCTTACGCAGTGGCTTTGCCAGTGTGGAAGAACACCTCTTCAGAATAATCGGGGGTATACCATCCGGGCCAGCGGATTTGTGTATATCGAGATCTTTGAGAACTCTTGCTACTGTACGAGTGCGGAAAAAAATCTGTCCCATGGAAAAATTTACATTCTCAAGTACAGGAGGGGCAACGTTGCTATGCGGCAGCGTGGAGCTGGCAGCGAAATGGGCGGCGAGCAAGTTTGCCTTCTCTGAAGAGTAAACAGTTGGTGTGTTATTGTCGATGAGCGTTGGAACCGAAGATGTTGAGGAGTTTTTAATATTTTTTACAAATGACCAAAAATTTTTACTGCCTTTGGGACACTGCAGAATTTTTTGCCGTAATTTTTGGTCATGCAAAAATTTGGTTCTTTCAATAACGGAGTTGCATGAGTTTCTTGCTTGTTTGTGTTTTTTCCGATTTTCCTCTGTAGGGTTGGCTTTGTAAGAACGGAAACTTACTTCTTTGAGCCTGATAGCTTCTTTACACTCAGAATTAAACCAAGACTTTTCTTTAGGTTTGATGCTTTTTACTCTGTTGGGAATAAAAGCACGCATCCCTAGAAGAATCACATTTGTGATCATTTCAGCACTGGCATCAATGTCACTATCGAGGAAGCATAGTGACCAGTTAAAGTTTCGGAAAAAAATATTCAGGCCGCCCCAGTTGGCTTTCTCGTATTGCCAAACGGTCCTGGTGGGAAGTTTTTCTTTAACTGGATGGGTGGAGGATGAGAAATTAGCTGAAATGACACAATGGTCTGAAGTGCCAAATGGAGAAGTTACACTAATGGTATATTTATCAGGGTGAGAAGTAAGAAACAAGTCAAGAGTATGGGCGGCTTGCCCAGCAACATCCGGTATACGCGTTGGCACATCGATCAGCTGGGTAAGGTGATGTAACCCGGCAAAGAGCTCGACATACCTTCCTTCGGGTGTTGTCTGACCAGAATAGCGGAGCCAATTGGAATTGTGTACATTGAAATCGCCCGCAATAACGATTTCAGTGCGAGGACAAAGGGAAACAATTTTCGAGATAGAATCTGACAGCGCATCAAACTCGTTACAAGTCGAATTGCTGTCGAGATTTGGACTCCTGTAAATAAAACAATAATGAATGACATGCTTGCGGACAGTGAATTTGAGCCACAAGAAGTTAAAGTCCGTGTTGGAACATTGCCCATATTGGGGAAGGCTCTGGCAAGCAATATCATTTCTAACATAGACCACGAGACCATGATGGGAAAAGAGTAATGGCACCAAGCTATACCCATGTAGAGTAAACTCTGATAAATCAGTATTTACTCCAACCTGGGTTTCACTTAATGCCAAAACAGCTGGCCTGTATTGAACAGTGTAGACGTACAGGTGAAAGAAATTCTTTCTAATACCACGAACATTGGAATACACGACACAAAAATCACTTACCATTTAAAAATACTTACACACAAAACACAATTCTGAATAAGTCGAACCATGCAGTGAAAATCCAAATTAATCTCTGTAATCTGTTTCGTTGTTAATGTGTATTGTCTCCCTATCTTCGTTCTCTTTGACATAAATAGAACCAGAGCGTGTATACACTTTAGTAAGAACACCACAGTATTTGAGGCGCATAATCTGAGATCAAATCTGGAAATTAAAAACGAATTCGACATTAATGAATTCAAATGACATTTATCTTTTCAGCTGAAAACTATTTTACCTATATTTTTTAAACAGCCAAATTTCACAAAAAAAATAAACTGAAATGTCTGTATTTCAATTTTTTTCCACGATATGACCTCACATAAGAGCAAGTACCAGCGACTCAGTCATGCAAATTATTCATCTGGACGAATTCATAACTCTTTTAATACAAATTAGGGCACGAGTAGGATAACTCACCGCCAAGATTTGATGACGGGTTTTTGTAGAAGGGTCAAAAAAATCACTTTTTACTATGGGATGGGGGTATATCTCCACCCGTTTAGGAGGTAGGGGCACTTTTAGAAAAAAATGGTTTAAATTGAAAAAAAAAATATTAAAAAACAACGGCAACACTACAATAAAGTGCTATACTGCATTTGAAAGCCTATAATCCTGCATTTAAATTAAATTACTCATGTCAATGGTTTTTGAGAAATTCGCATTTAAAAGTTCAAATTTTGATAAAAAAAAATTTAGACCGATTGTTTTCAAAATTGTGAAATGAAATTGTATATAAGCTTATATGTGTTCCATGTAACTATCAGTTCTTAATCGAACACAAAAAACCGCATAGTTCTATGTCTTTTAGTTTTTTAAAAAATTGCAAATTACCGCTTATCAAATCTTGGCGGCCAAGTTATCGTACTCTCCCCCAAATTAGGTACCTATAATCGCAAGTAAAATGCAGTGCATACCTAGGGTGTCTTAAAATGCTTTTATATCTGGACACCTACATACCAACTTCACTTCAGTAAAAATATATCCACAAAAATACAATTATCTTCTGATAACGAATAACATCAATTGAATGACCATTTAAAATTGATATTCATAATCCAAAATAGAAATAAATAACAAATACTTACCAATAGATTTTCTCCTCCTTACGAACGGGAATTCAACGGTCATTTCATTGGCATTTTTGTTATCACACCATATTCAAACGAGAAAGAAAAAAATCTTCCCGCGTAAAACAAAAAAATGGGCACGACTGGGTCGCACGTACTTGCTCTTATAACACAGTTTGAACTTATAAAAACTATTAAAAACCACAATACTTAACGGTTTTTAGTAAAAATGAAGTACGCCATCACAAGTCTTAAATAACAAAGAATTTATGAAAAATGTATTTCGAAAATTGTAGGACCGGTTTTGATATAATCCTGTTTTTTTTATTTTTAGTTTTTTGAATTTTTTTTTTTGAAATTTTGTATGCAGTTTTTTAGAATTGATTAATATACATGTGATTATAAGATTTTAAATAATTGTTTTTGATTAGTTTTCAAAATATTGATTTTTGAAAAAAAAATTCAAAAATTAATTTGAATTAGAAAAATTTTAGAAAAATTAGTTATTCAAAATTTTGATATGCATAATAAATTTGGCTTCATAGATCTTCTCAAATGTAAAATTTGACAGAAATCCAAAAAACCGTTACCGAGAGAGCCATAAATTAAAAAAACGTTATATGAAAGGTACAGTCAATATATTTTTCCCGTAAATTTGGTTCTAATCAAATGATAGCCGAAACAAACACAAAAATTTTCATCAAAGTCATTGGAGCCGTTTTCGAGAAAAATAAGCTTTTCTTAAACCCATTGCACGATGCCCAGTTAGAAACCTTTTCTAGTTCCTGGTTCAACGTAAAAGCGCAGTCGTCAATCAGACCCAAAGGACAGCTCTTGTAGATTTGTATGTCATCGGCATAAAAGTGTTTCGATGCTTGGTTGAAGTTGAAACCGATTTAATAGATATATAAAGAAAACAGAAGGGGGGATAAAATTGATCGTTAAGGAACTCCTTGTTGAATCGGTATAAAATCTGAGAAATTACCATTTAACAGAACGGCTTGCTTTCTATCATTTAGAAAAGAAGAGAACAGTTTAATAGCTTTTGGCGATACGTTAAAACTTTGACGCAATTTATTAAGGAGTATTGAGTGATTAACCGTGGCGAATGCTTTTTAAAAATTTAGTAGCACGTTAATTTATCAATATCGAGGGCAGCCCTTATGTCTTCGATTATTTTAGTAAGTGCTGTTATACACATATGGTGCTTGCGAAAACCGGACAAAGTTGCTTAATTGTTTTTGCATAAGGCGCTCATAGATTTGATAGAAAAAGAATTATTGAAATAGGTCTAAATTCATTACAGAGTGAGTTTTTGGGGATTGGAATTATTTTAATATTTTTCCATTGGTGTGGGAATATCCCAGTGGTAAGTACTGAGTTGATTACATGCGTAAAATAAGGAAGCTTAGGAAGAATAGCTTTGATAAATAAAGGAATTAAATCATCAGTTCCAATGGCATTAGATTTAATATTGATGCAGCTTTCAACTACATTTGTCGCGTTCACACATGAAAAACTGAATGAAGTGTCCGTTGAAGGAGCGGGTATGGAAGATACGTTTTCTCTTGGAGGCATAACTAATGTAGATGCAAATTTACGGTTTAGTTCATTTTTATTTATATCGGCTTGAATATTTGGTCTTTGTTTACCGATCCCTAGCTTGCGAAGGTTGTTCCATAATTTTCTACCATCAGATTTTACATCTTATTGGCTAGAAAAAAAGTTTTGCGCGTCTTACCCCTTTAACAACTTTATTCCGTAATGATTTGTAAGTTTCATGAAGTGCATTAACAGGGAAACGTTTCCATCGATGATAAGCTAGGTCACGTTGGTTTATTAAATCATTTAACTTACTTGTAAACCATCGTTTATTTTGGCGAGTCCTAGTTTGTGTTTTTATTGGAACGTGTTGATTAAATATATGATTAAGATTTGTATTTAAAAATTCAACTTGTTCATCTGGTGAAGGCATTAGGAAGATGCCGTTCAATCAAATCACTCTTATATCGTTTTCAAGAGATCTTCTATTAATGTTTTTAAAATCTCTAAATTGTACTCGAGAATTTTCTTGGGTACTTGTTTGAAAATCATAGGTCAGGAAAATAAGATCATGTCTTGAAAAAACTGGAGCTTCGAGTTGGTCGTATAAAAGTACCCGATCGATTTCACTTACATAATAATGATCTAATAGTGTACTAGATGAATGGGTAAAATAGGCTGGTTGAGACATATTGACTTAATGTAAATCGTAAGAACTCATGTTTTCACTTAATCTCTTATCAATTAAAAGGTTACAGTTGAAGTCACCGCATATAAATATGTTTGAAGAACTAACCGTAGTTTCTTCAATAACCCTATAAACTTCCTCCAAATCAATATATCTATTAGGCCTGTAGATAGTTCCCAAGAGAAGATTACCATCACTGCCTTTAACCTCCAAAAACAAGTACTCACAAGAAGATCCCGGTGATGAGTAGTAAGAGTTTTTACATATAAGACTTTTCTTAATATATATTGCAACACCTCCTCCTCGATTGCACCTGTCTGAACGAAAAATATTATATCCACTAAGTGAGTATGTTGCATCTTTAATATTTGTAGAGAACACTGTTTCGGGTACACAGATCGCGTCTATTTTGGAATTTTCAAAGAGGCATCTAAATTCATCAATCTTTATCAATAAACTATGAGCATTGATGTGTGCTATTTTAAAACCTGCGTGTTGATTGCATAAAACTTTTATCATAGTTCGCAGTATAACATCACTGGTGTATCCCATGGAATCCACAACATTTTCACTGAACTCTAAAACGAGTGATTAACAGGCAAGATCGAAATGACATACACACAATTAGAAGAAATTCAAAGCAAAAACTTGTACAAGAGATTATAAATATAATGAAAAAATACGTTGGTGAAAATAGTAAATAAAAGAGAAAATAGTATTAGTAATAATAAAAATAATATTTCATACATTATGATGTTTCTCATGTTGAGCATTGGTGAATTTTTGTTCGTCTTACTTCTGCTTCTTCTGGATCGACCATCGCAGCGGCAGCAGCGTGTATGGCTTTCAATGTTGTATCGTTGTTAATGTGTATTGTCTCCCTATCTTCGTTCTCTTTGACATAAATAGAACCAGAGCGTGTATACACTTTAGTAAGAACACCACAGTATTTGAGGCGCATAATCTGAGATCAAATCTGGAAATTAAAAACGAATTCGACATTAATGAAATCAAATGACATTTATCTTTTCAGCTGAAAACTATTTTACCTATATTTTTTAAACAGCCAAATTTCACAAAAAAAAATAATAAACTGAAATGCCTTGTATTTCAATTTTTTTCCACGATATGACCGCACATAAGAGCAAGTACCAGCGACTCAGTCATGCAAATTATTCATCTGGACGAATTCATAACTCTTTTAATACAAATTAGGGCACGAGTAGGATAACTCACCGCCAAGATTTGATGACGGGTTTTTGTAGAGGGGTCAAAAAAATCACTTTTTACTATGGGATGGGGGTATATCTCCACCCGTTTAGGAGGTAGGGGCACTTTTAGAAAAAAATGGTTTAAATTGAAAAAAAAAATATTAAAAAACAACGGCAACACTACAATAAAGTGCTATACTGCATTTGAAAGCCTATAATCCTGCATTTAAATTAAATTACTCATGTCAATGGTTTTTGAGAAATTCGCATTTAAAGTTCAAATTTTGATAAAAAAAATTTTAGACCGATTGTTTTCAAAATTGTGAAATCAAATTGTATATAAGCTTATATGTGTTCCATGTAACTATCAGTTCTTAATCGAACACAAAAAACCGCATAGTTCTATGTCTTCTAGTTTTTTAAAAAATTGCAAATTACCACTTATCAAATCTTGGCGGCCAAGTTATCGTACTCTCCCCGAAATTAGGTACCTATAATCGCAAGTAAAATGCAGTGCATACCTAGGGTGTCTTAAAATGCTTTTATATCTGGACACCTACATACCAACTTCACTTCAGTAAAAATATATCCACAAAAATACAATTATCTTCTGATAACGAATAACATCAATTGAATGACCATTTAAAATTGATATTCATAATCCAAAATAGAAATAAATAACAAATACTTACCAATAGATTTTCTCCTCCTTACGAACGGGAATTCAACGGTCATTTCATTGGCATTTTGGTTATCACACCATATTCAAACGAGAAAGAAAAAAATCTTCCCGCGTAAAACAAAAAATGGGCACGACTTGGTGGCACGTACTTGCTCTTATAACACAGTTTGAACTTATAAAAACTATTAAAAACCACAATACTTAACGGTTTTTAGTAAAAATGAAGTACGCCATCACAAGTCTTAAATAACAAAGAATTTATGAAAAATGTATTTCGAAAATTGTAGGACCGGTTTTGATATAATCCTGTTTTTTTTATTTTTAGTTTTTTGAAATTTTTTTTTTGAAATTTTGTATGCAGTTTTTTAGAATTGATTAATATACATGTGATTATAAGATTTTAAATAATTGTTTTTGATTAGTTTTCAAAATATTGATTTTTGAAAAAAAAATTCAAAAATTAATTTGAATTAGAAAAAAAAGTTATTCAAAATTTTGATATGCATAATAAATTTGGCTTCATAGATCTTCTCAAATGTAAAATTTGACAGAAATCCAAAAAACCGTTACCGAGAGAGCCATAAATTAAAAAAAACGTTATATGAAAGGTACAGTCAATATATTTTTCCCGTAAATTTAGTTCTAATCAAATGATAGCCGAAACAAACACAAAAATTTTCATCAAAATCATTGGAGCCGTTTTCGAGAAAAATAAGCTTTTCTTAAACCCATTGCAAGATGCCCAGTTAGAAACCTTTTCTAGTTCCTGGTTCAACGTAAAAGCGCAGTCGTCAATCAGACCCAAAGGACAGCTCTTGTAGATTTGTATGTCATCGGCATAAAAGTGTTTCGATGCTTGGTTGATGTTGAAACCGATTTAATAGATATATAAAGAAAACAGAAGGGGGGATAAAATTGATCGTTAAGGAACTCCTTGTTGAATCGGTATAAAATCTGAGAAATTACCATTTAACAGAACGGCTTGCTTTCTATCATTTAGAAAAGAAGAGAACAGTTTAATAGCTTTTGGCGATACGTTAAAACTTTGACGCAATTTATTAAGGAGTATTGAGTGATTAACCGTGGCGAATGCTTTTGAAAAATTTAGTAGCACGTTAATTTATCAATATCGAGGTCAGCCCTTATGTCTTCGATTATTTTAGTAATTGCTGTTATACACATATGGTGCTTGCGAAAACCGGACAAAGTTGCTTAATTGTTTTTACATAAGGCGCTCACAGATTTAATAGAAAAAGAATTATTGAAATAGGTCTAAATTCATTACAGAGTGAGTTTTTGGGGATTGGAATTATTTTAATATTTTTCCATTGGTGTGGGAATATCCCAGTGGTAAGTACTGAGTTGATTACATGCGTAAAATAAGGAAGCTTAGGAAGAATAGCTTTGATAAACAAAGGAATTAAATCATCAGTTCCAATGGCATTAGATTTAATATTGATGCAGCTTTCAACTACATTTGTCGCGTTCACACATGAAAAACTGAATGAAGTGTCCGTTGAAGGAGCGGGTATGGAAGATACGTTTTCTCTTGGAGGCATAACTAATGTAGATGCAAATTTACGGTTTAGTTCATTTTTATTTATATCGGCTTGAATATTTGGTCTTTGTTTACCGATCCCTAGCTTGTGAAGGTTGTTCCATAATTTTCTACCATCAGATTTTACATCTTATTGGCTAGAAAAAAAGTTTTGCGCGTCTTACCTCTTTAACAACTTTATTCCGTAATGATTTGTAAGTTTCATGAAGTGCATTAACAGGGAAACGTTTCCATCGATGATAAGCTAGGTCACGTTGGTTTATTAAATCATTTAACTTACTTGTAAACCATCGTTTATTTTGGCGAGTCCTAGTTTGTGTTTTTATTGGAACATCAACACATATATGATTAAGATTTGTATTTAAAAATTCAACTTGTTCATCTGGTGAAGGCATTAGGAAGATGCCGTTCCATCAAATCACTCTTATATCGTTTTCAAGAGATCTTCTATTAATGTTTTTAAAATCTCTAAATTGTACTCGAGCATTTTCTTGGGTACTTGTTTGAAAATCATAGGTCAGGAAAATAAGATCATGTCTTGAGAAAACTGGAGCTTCGAGTTGGTCGTATAAAAGTACCCGATCGATTTCACTTACATAATAATGATCTAATAGTGTACTAGATGAATGGGTAAAATAGGCTGGTTGAGACATATTGACTTAATGTAAATCGTAAGAACTCATCTTTTCACTTAATCTCTTATCAATTAAAAGGTTACAGTTGAAGTCACCGCATATAATTATGTTTGAAGAACTAACCGTAGTTTCTTCAATAACCCTATAAACTTCCTCCAAATCAATATATCTATTAGGCCTGTAGATAGTTCCCAAGAGAAGATTACCATCACTGCCTTTAACCTCCAAAAACAAGTACTCACAAGAAGATCCCGGTGATGAGTAGTAAGAGTTTTTACATATAAGACTTTTCTTAATATATATTGCAACACCTCCTCCTCGATTGCACCTGTCTGAACGAAAAATATTATATCCACTAAGTGAGTATGTTGCATCTTTAATATTTGTAGAGAACCATGTTTCGGGTACACAGATCGGGTCTATTTTGGAATTTTCAAAGAGGCATCTAAATTCATTAATCTTTATCAATAAACTATGAGCATTGATGTGTGCTATTTTAAAACCTGCGTGTTGATTGCCTAAAACTTTTATCATAGTTCGCAGTATAACATCACTGGTGTATCCCATGGAATCCACAACATTTTCACTGAACTCTAAAACGAGTGATTAACAGGCAAGATCGAAATGACATACACACAATTAGAAGGAAATCAAAGCAAAAACTTGTACAAGAGATTATAAATATAATGAAAAAATACGTTGGTGAAAATAGTAAATAAAAGAGAAAATAGTATTAGTAATAATAAAAATAATATTTCATACATTATGATGTTTCTCATGTTGAGCACTGGTGAATTTTTGTTCGTCTTACTTCTGCTTCTTCTGGATCGACCATCGCAGCGGCAGCAGCGTGTATGGCTTTCAATGTTGTATCGTTGTTAATGTGTATTGTCGCCCTATCTTCGTTCTCTTTGACATAAATAGAACCAGAGCGTGTATACACTTTAGTAAGAACACCACAGTATTTGAGGCGCATAATCTGAGATCAAATCTGGAAATTAAAAACGAATTCGACATTAATGAATTCAAATGACATTTATCTTTTCAGCTGAAAACTATTTTACCTATATTTTTTAAACAGCCAAATTTCACAAAAAAAATAAACTGAAATGTCTGTATTTCAATTTTTTTCCACGATATGACCTCACATAAGAGCAAGTACCAGCGACTCAGTCATGCAAATTATTCATCTGGACGAATTCATAACTCTTTTAATACAAATTAGGGCACGAGTAGGATAACTCACCGCCAAGATTTGATGACGGGTTTTTGTAGAAGGGTCAAAAAAATCACTTTTTACTATGGGATGGGGGTATATCTCCACCCGTTTAGGAGGTAGGGGCACTTTTAGAAAAAAATGGTTTAAATTGAAAAAAAAAATATTAAAAAACAACGGCAACACTACAATAAAGTGCTATACTGCATTTGAAAGCCTATAATCCTGCATTTAAATTAAATTACTCATGTCAATGGTTTTTGAGAAATTCGCATTTAAAGTTCAAATTTTGATAAAAAAAAATTTAGACCGATTGTTTTCAAAATTGTGAAATGAAATTGTATATAAGCTTATATGTGTTCCATGTAACTATCAGTTCTTAATCGAACACAAAAAACCGCATAGTTCCATGTCTTCTAGTTTTTTAAAAAATTGCAAATTACCACTTATCAAATCTTGGCGGCCAAGTTATCGTACTCTCCCCCAAATTAGGTACCTATAATTGCAGTGCATACCTAGGGTGTCTTAAAATGCTTTTATATCTGGACACCTACATACCAACTTCACTTCAGTAAAAATATATCCACAAAAATACAATTATCTTCTGATAACGAATAACATCAATTCAATGACCATTTAAAATTGATATTCATAATCCAAAATAGAAATAAATAACAAATACTTACCAATAGATTTTCTCCTCCTAACGAACGGGAATTTAACGGTCATTTCATTGGCATTTTCGTTATCACACCATATTCAAACGAGAAAGAAAAAAATCTTCCCGCGTAAAACAAAAAATGGGCACGACTGGGTCGCACGTACTTGCTCTTATAACACAGTTTGAACTTATAAAAACTATTAAAAACCACAATACTTAACGGTTTTTAGTAAAAATGAAGTACGCCATCACAAGTCTTAAATAACAAAGAATTTATGAAAAATGTATTTCGAAAATTGTAGGACCGGTTTTGATATAATCCTGTTTTTTTTTATTTTTAGTTTTTTGAAATTTTGTTTTGAAATTTTGTATGCAGTTTTTTAGAATTGATTAATATACATGTGATTATAAGATTTTAAATAATTGTTTTTGATTAGTTTTCAAAATATTGATTTTTGAAAAAAAAAATTCAAAAATTAATTTGAATTAGAAAAAAAAGTTATTCAAAATTTTGATATGCATAATAAATTTGGCTTCATAGATCTTCTCAAATGTAAAATTTGACAGAAATCCAAAAAACCGTTACCGAGAGAGCCATAAATTAAAAAAAAAACGTTATATGAAAGGTACAGTCAATATATTTTTCCCGTAAATTTGGTTCTAATCAAATGATAGCCGAAACTAACACAAAAATTTTCATCAAAATCATTGGAGCCGTTTTCGAGAAAAATAAGCTTTTCTTAAACGGTTATATGGCAGGTACCGTTATTTTTAGGCCTTAAAATAAAATTTCAATTTCCCCTCTGGGGAATGCCAAAATAATCACACAAACCAAATTTGAAGATAATCGCTTGAGCCGTTTAGGCTGCAGCTCGTTATACATACTGACAGACAGACAGACATTTTTTGTCGATCACTTTTTTAGACTTCTCTATGATCGTAATGTCATGTTTCATTGTTATCTAATTTTTTTTTATATTCGCGAATCCTAAACTTGCCTTATAGTCCCTATAATCGCAAGTAAAAAATCACAAAGTCAATGGCTGATTTGTCACACTCTTTCTTCCCACGTTGTCTTTTCACCCACTCTAACCCTTTCTACAACAAAGTTCATGTGCAATAGGCAACCACGGAAACAAAAGTGATCTATTTTCTTCTTCTTACGTAATACAAATGTATATTTTCGAATTAGCCACTTGACACTCAAAAGGAGAAAAGTATTTTACACCATTGTCAAGGTGGAATTTCGAGCACCATTATTACGCAATAATTAGTATGTAAAGAATTTCAGGAAAGATTTCAGGTTTATCCAAAATTTGTTGTTGTACAATTATACAAGCCAGTTCATAGATTCTTTCCTCAAAATAAAAAAAAAAATAGTACCTACACAATACATAACAATTTTGAACCAAAATCCACCACCAAGTCAAGTGCATACGTAATTCCAGGTTCCAGCAAGTCTACCCATCCGCTAAAAAAAATCCCATACATAATATTCTGCTATCTGCCTTTCAGTTTTGTCTATAGGAAGATCGGTAAATACCCCACCCCGCACAAAAAACTGAATACATTTTTATTTTTTTTTTATAATTAACGCGCGCACAAGGGACTATTTGTTTGCCTTTTAATGTAACACACTGCGCGGGCATTAGGAAGATAGGGAGGGGAAAGATAGGAGGTGTCGATTAACATTGGATTTGAATGTTTGCAGATCAAAATGGCAAGGAAAAATCTCACCGGGTAAAATATTCGTGTCGTTCGGCTAATAAAAGAATCCCTATATTTCACGGTATGTCCCAAATTGGGCTCAAGGGTGAATTGATGAGCATTCCTTGCGAGACGTGTATTACGGGCGAAACTTTTAAGGGGAAGAATTCAACTGGCTACTTCGAGTGAACATTTTTTGTTAAAAAAACGTTAAAATAAGGAAAGACATGAAACATTGCGTCGGTTTTTGAGAGGGGCAATTGATTCAGTGGCAGTTCTATTTCCTATCAATCTTAACGCTCTATTTTGTATTCTATCAAGCAGGTGAAGCGATGTTTGTGAAACACCTGCCCAGAGGTGGGAGTTATACTCGAGTTTAGAGTGTATAAACGCTTTATAAATTGTATCCGGATCAGATGGGGAAAAATACTTCTTACACCGATACAGAAAACCTAAGCACTTAGCAGCATTCACACACATACCGAGTACTGAGAGCTTTTCGGTTTCTTCGATGTAAGTGCCATTCATGGAAAATGGCATTGGGGGTATGTTTACCTTTGACGACAGAAGACAGCATTGAGTTTTCGAAGCATTAAACTCCACACGATTCCTATTACCCCATTTGACAATGCTGTATAAATCGGAGTTTAATGAGCTTGACATAAGGCCCCGTTGCAATTGTACGTCCGAAGGCGAAGGACGTGCGCAATTGTACGTCCGAAGGCGAAGGACGTGCATTATCGAACGAATATGAAAAGCTGAGGGTAGAGTCGTCAGCAAAACAGTTAAGTGGATTAGAAGTAACAGACAGAAGATCATTTATAAAAAAAATGAGGAAAAGAGTTGGAGATAGAACAGAGCCCTGGGGCACACCAGCATTTATTTTGTGGGAATCAGACTTGAATCCGTCCAATACGGACTTGAACGGTCCAGAAGATAGCTTCTAATTCAACGAACAAGAGTATTATCGATCCCAAAAGCACGCATTTTCGATAAGAGAGCTTCATGCCAAACTCTATCAAATGCCTTGGAGATATCAAGAGCAATAATCTTACTTTCACCAAAGCGATGTAAAGATTTGTTCCACTGTTCGGTGAGATATGCCATTAGATCACCAGTGGAACGGTTGCTGCGGAAGCCATACTGACGGTCATGGAGAAGCTTTCGATCTTCGAGATATTCCTTAAGCTGACGGTTAATCAGTGTTTCCATAACCTTAGAAAGAAGGGATGTCAGTGCTATGGGTCGGTAAGAGGAGGGGGAGGATGGGTCACCTTTCTTAGGGACAGGCTGGACAAATGCTAGAAGAGTAGGAGCGATGGAAAAGCTTACGCAATGGCTTTGCCAGTGTGGAAGAACACCTCTTCAGAAGAATCGGGGGTATACCATCCGGGCCAGCGGATTTGTGTATATCGAGATCTTTGAGAAGTCTTGCTACTGTACGAGTGCGGAAAAAAATCTGTCCCATGGAAAAATTTACATTCTCAAGTGATGTACAGGAGGGGCAAATGGACGGGAAATGGGCGGCGAGCAAGTTTCAATAACGGAGTTGCATGAGTTCCTTGCTTGTTTGTGCTTTTTCCGATTTTCCTCTGTAGGGTTGGCTTTGTAGGATCCGAAACTTACTTCTTTGAGCCTGATAGCTTCTTTACACTCAGAATTTAACCAGGACTTCTCTTTAGGCTTGATGCTTTTTTTTAGGAATAAAAGCACGCATCCCTAGAAGAATCACATTTGTGATCATTTCAGCACTGGCATCAATGTCACTATCGAGGAAGCATAGTCACCAGTTAAAGACATGAAACATTGCGTCGGTGTTTGAGGGGGGCAATTGATTCAGTGGCAGTTCTATTTCCTATCAATATTAACGCTCTATTTTGTATTCTATCAAGCAGGTGAAAAAAATATTCAGGCCGTCCCAGTTGGCTTTCTCGTATTTCCAAACGGTCCTGGTGGGAAGTTTTTCTTTAACTGGATGGGTGGAGGATGAGAAATAAGCTGGAATGATGCAATGGTCTGAAGTGCCAAATGGAGAAGTTACACTAGTGGTATATTTATCAGGTTGAGAAGTAAGAAACAAGTCAAGAGTATGGGCGGCTTGCCCAGCAACATCCGGTATACGCGTTGGCACATCGATCAGTTGGGTAAGGTGATGTAACCCGTGAATTTGAGCCATAAGAAGTTAAAGTCCGTGTTGAAATATTGCCCATATTGGAGAAGGCTCTGGCAAGCAATATCATTCCTAACATAGACCACGAGACCATGATGGGAAAAGAGTAATGGCACCAAGCTATACCCATGTAGAGCAAATTCTGATAAATCAGTATTTACTCCAACCTGGGTTTCACTTAATGCCAAAACAAATGGCCTGTATTGAACAGTGTAGACGTACACGTGAAAGAAATTCTTTCTTAGGCCGCGAACATTAGAATATACTACACGAAAATCACTTACCATTTATTATTATTATTATTATAACTTTATTAAACAGGTAAATAAATTACACAATCAATAATAATTGTTCGGCAATAGCTACCAGGACTTTCTGCCGATAGAAGAGTTTGATTTGAACTTAGAATATATTTATACTTAATATAAGATATTAAAGTTAGATGAGTGTTTCAAATTTGATTTGAGTTAATATTTTATAAACATCAGTAATATTTTGTTTTGAAGGAATAGTTAGAAGGTTTGTCAGAGTGTTTGTTTTATTTATTGTTTTTGATATAAGTTTGACATGTTCGCAATCGAGGATGAGATGATTAATGGTGAGGGGAATGTTTCTGTTGCAGAGATGACAGAGTGGTTGTTGTTCTTTTGTTATGTAGTGGCTGTGGGTGATGTTGGAGTGACCAAGTCGGAGTCTTACATAGCATCTCATCATATTTTGAGGTAGGTTTGTTGGGTAAATAGCTTTTTCAGCTTAAGGGTTAATCATGGAATAATGATGAGTATATTCCGTCCAATTTATTTTTTTGATTTGGCAGGCTATGTTTAAAAGATTTTTGTTTGCATCCTTTTTGTTAAATACGTTGAATTGTATGAGTGGTTCATTGAGAGCTGCTTTGGCTATTTTGTCTGCCGACTCGTTTCCGGGAATACCGGCATGTCCGGGGACCCATATTATTTTAAGGTTTTTGTTTCCTATTATTTGATCTCGTAGTTGATCTATTATTTTCGTTTTGTTATTTATATTTTTGAGAGCGTTGATTGTTGAAAGGCTGTCGGAAAAAATTGCGGTTTTTTTCTTGTTTGCGAAGTTGGTAGCTTTGAGGATAGCGAAGGCTTCGGCAGTTAATATGGAGGTAGAACTAGGTAATAGGCCTTTGATTTTTGTGTTTCCGAATTTGTCAACAACGGCAAAAGAAACCCTATCTTCTTTTTTGGAACCATCTGTGAAAAGGAAGTTCCATTCTGTGTTTTTTAGTTTCGAAGCCATTTCCATATACATTTGCTGGTACATCTCATTACTTGTTGTTGTTTTTGGTAACTCTTGCAGGTCGGTGTTTAAAGAATCAGTTTTAAGTTTCCATGGTGGAAACATTGAAGATTTGGTAGATTTGGTTTGAATTGGAGTATTCCATTTTGATGAAAGATTTATGGCGTTGAGGAGCGATGATGGATAGCTTTGATGTCGGGTTCTACGTAGAATTTTTGGGATAAGTGGTTGGATTGGTGAATTGTTGCACGAGTTGATTTTGAGAAGAATAGATGCAGTTTGGAGTTCAATTCGGTCAGGAATCGATGGAAGTCCGGCGTCTGTTAAAATATTTTTGATGGGAGTAGTACGGAATGCTCTTTGAGCAGTTCTAACTGCGCTGTGATATGATGATGTGCAGAGCTGCAACGATGATTTAGAACATTTACTATAGATGGTGAGTCCGTAGTCTATTTTGGAGAGCAAAACTGATTTTATTACATTGAGAAGGGAGTTCAAATTACAAAAGCTATGCTTAGATGCTAAGTATCTTATCATATTGGTCCTGGTAGCAAGGCTCTTTTTAATAGAAATACAATGTGGTTTAAAGTTAAATTTAGAATCGAATATAATTCCTAGGATACTTAGGCTATTAACATTTTCTATATATTTATTGTTAAAATTAACGATCACATTTTTTGAGCAATTGGTTTTTTTTACATATGTGCAATATTTTGCTTTTTTCTGTGGATATTTTTGTCCCAGAGTATTCTCCCCATTTGATTAAATCCAGAATTATATTTGAGAAATCTGTTGCTACAGGGTTTAAGTCTTTGCATTTGGATATAATTACTAAATCATCAGCGTATAATGAATAGTTTACTTTTTTATATTTTTCTAAAATTCGTCCGATTTTATTGAATGCTATGACAAAAAGCACAACTGAGAGAGGGGATCCTTGGGGGATACCATTTTCGAGTTTTTGCACAGGTGAAAAAGTAGTATTTATTTTTATTCTGAATTTTCTATGAGTTAGGAATGCTTTTATAAATTTAATTAATTTTGGGCCTACTTTCCACTCCGTCAATTCGTTTAGGATTACGTGGATTCCAATTCGATCAAAAGCTTTTTCGAAATCAATAGAAAGTAGAGATACGTGGTTCCTAGAACTTAAACTAGAAGCAATGAATTCGTCGACGTATAAAAGTGAATCGATTGTTCCTCTACCTTTTTTAAAGGCAACTTGATTCATATCAACCAGGTTGTTTCTTTCCAGGAGCCAAGATAGTCTGCGAGATATAATTTTTTCAATAACTTTGCTGAGACACGGTAGCAGGGATATTGGTCTGTAGCTTGATAGATTGACGATTTCTTTATTTGGTTTCGGTATAGGCACTACTGTTGAAATTTTCCATGTTTGTGGTATGACGCCTTGATTCAGGATCTCATTGTATAGGCTAATTAAACGTTTTTTTAGAAGGATAGGAGAATTTTTGATCATGGCGTATGACATGCGGTCAAAACCAGGAGTTTTGCCTTTGCATGAGTTGATGCAGCTTTCAAACTCTATTAGGTTTATGTCATCATCAATTTGTTTTGCTATTGAGTTAATGGGTTCTGGTATAGTTATTTGATTCAGTATCTGATTTTTTTGTGTACAAAATTCTGAATGAAAGTTTGAATCATTGGAAGCGGATGACCATGTTGCGGCAAAAATTTGGGCAATTTCTATGGGGGATGTTAGCATTTTATTTGATTGATCTCTTATGGCTTTTATTGAGGAGGCTTTGTAGTTGCCTGTCAGAGAGCTAATGTCGGACCATAGTTTTTTTGCAGGAGCGTTTGGGTTGATGTTGGAGGTAAAATTCTCAAAACTGATTCTCTTTGCCGTTTTTGCTGCTTTTCTGAAAATAGCGTTGGCTTTTTTAAATTGGATCAAGTTTGTTTTTGTTGGGTATTTCTTGAATGTTTTCCAGGCTGTTTGTTTGTTTTGGCGAAGATTACCAAGTTCACAACTCCACCATGGGACCATATGTTTGAATGTTAAGTTTTTGGTTTGAGGGATAGCTAAATTGGCTGCAAAGCGAATAGATTTCTGTAGGAGAGCTGATTCTTTATTAATGTTGTTAGAAATGTCTTTGTTTGCAAGGAAATCTGTGACTTTGGACTGGAATAAAGGCCAATTCGCTTTGTCAAGTTGGAACTTTTGTATCCGGTTTTGGTGATTAGTATGATTGTTTAGGGTAATTTCGGTAATTGTAGGGAAATGGTCACTTCCGTGCAGATTAGTAAGAGCCTTCCATTTTGTTTTTGGAGTTAGTGAAGGAGAAATAAAGGTGAGGTCAATGTGTGTGAAGCTGCCATGGGTGGAGAAATGTGTAGTTTAATGTAGCCAAGTTTGAATTTGTAATGAATTGTTCTACGAGTCTACCACGGTTGTTAATACTAGGAGATCGCCAGATAGGATTCCAAGCGTTAAAGTCACCAGTCACCAATATGGGTGTACTAAAACTGTTTGTTATATTTTCCAATTCAAAACTTGTAAGTTCTGTTTCGGATGAATGTATAGTGAGACAATTGTTAGTTTGATATCTAGCTCAATTTCGACTGCTACTGCTGGAATATTTGATGTTATATTTATAAATTTGTGTGGTATTGATTTGTGAATTAATAGTCCGATTCCTTGTTTTGCGGTGATGTTTTGGTTGTACAGATGGCATGCGTATTGTTTCGGAGGATGAAGATTTGTATTCATGGGGATGTGTGTTTCTTGTAGCGCGATTATAGAAGGATTTAGTTGGTTTATTAGCAGCTGAAGTTCATGGTGGTTATTAAAATAACCATCCATGTTCCATTGTATAATTTTTAGGATAGATTGTTTAGATCGAGGGGTGAATTGATATGGTTGTTTAGGTATTTTTTGACTCCGCTCCCCGAGCGTTGAAGCCTTCAAGCTCCCCAGTGAGCTTGAAGGATTCAACACGCGAGCAGCAGAGTCTTGGATTTCGGAGTTATTAATTTGGTCACTGGTCATCATCGGTGTCCATTTGGTTAACATAGTATTTATTTTCTTTAAGAAGTGATTTTGTAACGCTTGATAATGGAGAGTCTAACGTCGATAGACTTGTATTTGGTAATAAATTTTGTTCTTGGGATTGATTTTGTGTTTGGGTGGTTTTTGTTGGTGTGGTTGTTGAATAGTTGGTTATTTTGGGATTCATTACTTTTTCGAGTGGTTCATTTGTTGTTTGAGTGGTAGGCGAGGGGTTTAGCGAGATGGAGGATTGATTTGAGATTGAGGTTGAAGTTGGTGTTAAGGTTGGGGTTGCGGTGGATGTGGAGGCGGAAGAATCGTTTTCAGAAGGGTTAACTTGTTCAATTTGAGATTGCGAATGTTGTGTTTTATTTTGGTTTTTGTTAATAATTCTATTTTTAATTATCTCTGCCATAGATGGTTTTGGCCCGAGTTTATTCTTTGGAGCAGGGAGTTGGTGCTGTGCAGGGTCATCTCTGTAGATCTGCCAGGCTTCACGAAGAGTGCAGCGACGATCGGATTTTATTTTGTTGACCGACTTATGGCGAAGGAAGGTTGCACATGAGGGGTCATACGATGTGTGCCCGTCTTCTTGACAGTTTATGCAATATAGGCGCATGCAATCGGTGTGTGGTGGTGGAATGCAACATTCTTTGCAAAGCTCAGCATTTGTACAATGATTTTTTGTGTGCCCCAATTTTTGGCATAGTATACACCTCATTGGGTTGGGAATGTATTCTTCGACTTTGCAATTGAGCCATCCCAGATTATTTCGTTTGGACGTCTTATTAAGTCAAAAGTTAGGATTGCTGCTCCCGTTGCAACTAATACATTATTATTTTTTTTAAACATTTTTTTTATTTGCGTAATTTTTTGGGAACGGAGTTCAGTCAGAAGTTCTTCTTCAGGAATGTCTTTAATATGGTGGGAGAAGATTCGACCTTGCACTGAATTTAGGTTATTGTGTGGTGTAATTTTCACTGGTATAGAGTCGATGTGGGTTTGTTTTAGGAATTTGTTTGCAGTTGGTAAATTAGTTACTTTCACTAAAAGGTCACCGGAACGCATTGCTTTGACTTCTAAGATTTCTTTAGAAATATGTTCAAGGCCACGATTTATTTGGAAGAGATTATAAGATGTTAAAGGGCGTAGTTTTTCATTTTGGTCTTCTTTTTCAATCGTGATTTTTTCTAGGCCAGAGATGACCAAATAGCGAGGAATGTTGTCGTCATTGATGGGGACAGTTGGAAGCGATGGGAAGTAGGATGGGCCGGTGGATTTGCGTTTCACTTTGGCGCGCTGGTTTAAGGGAGTATTTGGATTGAGTCCCTTAAACCAGTTTACCCTGGGGGGGTCGTCCCCCGGCATAATTGTTTTTAAAGTTTGTTAAGCAAGAGGAATTTGTTTCTGTTTTTTAAATGAAATAAAAATTAGAAGTTAGGATAATAAATTGTAGACCGCGTGGCGGGAACAAATATGACAGTTCGAAATAAACTATAAGGTTGCACTCTTTACACACGTGTTTACTCGGCGTTTGCCAGATAGCAACTGTGCACTTACCATTTAAAAATACATACTTACATAAAAAACACAATTCTGACTAAGTCGAACCAAGCAGTGAAAATCCAAATTAATTTCTGTAATAAACAAACTGTCTTAGGTGTTATGCCCATAAGACAGCTTGCATACAAAAAAAACAATTTAAACATTCAGCACAATAAGACAAACTCAGATGCCCTTATCCATTTACCGCAAGCATTAGATAATATAAAGTGATTGTGTGCACCACTACAACACCATTGCATTGCTGCATACAAGAAAATGCTTCTATTAGTTAGTCCTCTCAACAATCAATAGAAAAAACTGTATGAGAGTTTAGATCGTAAAGCATGAAGTGAAAGAACATTAGGTAAATGATGTATGTACGAAGAGAAGAAAATACCCAGCCCAGCATTAGCACCACCAAATATGACGTTGGAGTTCCCTCGAACTACAATTTTCTATGTGTGTCATATGGGAAACTTTCAAGTAAAAAAGTTAAAATAGACAACTTTTCAAAAATTAAAATCCAAAAAAAAACCGATTGTAAAAAAAATATTTTAGTTTTTGAATTCCATAAAGAAAATACCGGAAAAAAATAAAAAAAATATGTTGTGTTTTTATTGGCTGTGCTTCGCTCACAATTGCATTACAAATATTGACATATTGAAGTGCATACTTATTTTACAGGATATTAAAATTAATTCTAATATCCTTACTAGCTCAAACATATCTTTTATAAAAAAAATATTTAAAAAAATTCAAAAATATTTTAATGGATTTCCGAGGCATAAAACTTATAATGTTTGGAAAGAAACATATATTTTTTGTCTTCGTGACGCAAAAACACGTAATAAAAAAAATTATATATTTCAGTTGACAGCACATACATATACATATATATATTGGCTTTGTAAAAAAGTTATTTGACTTTGTTACCTTTTGTACCTTAGAAGTTGTATCAAATAGAGCATTCGTATCTTTTAATGAATTTCCGTTTGGGTTGATGTTGGAGGTAAAATTCTCAAAACTGATTCTCTTTGCCGTTTTTGCTGCTTTTCTGAAAATAGCGTTGGCTTTTTTAAATTGGATCAAGTTTGTTTTTGTTGGGTATTTCTTGAATGTTTTCCAGGCTGTTTGTTTGTTTTGGCGAAGATTACCAAGTTCACAACTCCACCATGGGACCATATGTTTGAATGTTAAGTTTTTGGTTTGAGGGATAGCTAAATTGGCTGCAAAGCGAATAGATTTCTGTAGGAGAGCTGATTCTTTATTAATGTTGTTAGAAATGTCTTTGTTTGCAAGGAAATCTGTGACTTTGGACTGGAATAAAGGCCAATTCGCTTTGTCAAGTTGGAACTTTTGTATCCGGTTTTGGTGATTAGTATGATTGTTTAGGGTAATTTCGGTAATTGTAGGGAAATGGTCACTTCCGTGCAGATTAGTAAGAGCCTTCCATTTTGTTTTTGGAGTTAGTGAAGGAGAAATAAAGGTGAGGTCAATGTGTGTGAAGCTGCCATGGGTGGAGAAATGTGTAGTTTAATGTAGCCAAGTTTGAATTTGTAATGAATTGTTCTACGAGTCTACCACGGTTGTTAATACTAGGAGATCGCCAGATAGGATTCCAAGCGTTAAAGTCACCAGTCACCAATATGGGTGTACTAAAACTGTTTGTTATATTTTCCAATTCAAAACTTGTAAAGTTCTGTTTCGGATGAATGTATAGTGAGACAATTGTTAGTTTGATATCTAGCTCAATTTCGACTGCTACTGCTGGAATATTTGATGTTATATTTATAAATTTGTGTGGTATTGATTTGTGAATTAATAGTCCGATTCCTTGTTTTGCGGTGATGTTTTGGTTGTACAGATGGCATGCGTATTGTTTCGGAGGATGAAGATTTGTATTCATGGGGATGTGTGTTTCTTGTAGCGCGATTATAGAAGGATTTAGTTGGTTTATTAGCAGCTGAAGTTCATGGTGGTTATTAAAATAACCATCCATGTTCCATTGTATAATTTTTAGGATAGATTGTTTAGATCGAGGGGTGAATTGATATGGTTGTTTAGGTATTTTTTGACTCCGCTCCCCGAGCGTTGAAGCCTTCAAGCTCCCCAGTGAGCTTGAAGGATTCAACACGCGAGCAGCAGAGTCTTGGATTTCGGAGTTATTAATTTGGTCACTGGTCATCATCGGTGTCCATTTGGTTAACATAGTATTTATTTTCTTTAAGAAGTGATTTTGTAACGCTTGATAATGGAGAGTCTAACGTCGATAGACTTGTATTTGGTAATAAATTTTGTTCTTGGGATTGATTTTGTGTTTGGGTGGTTTTTGTTGGTGTGGTTGTTGAATAGTTGGTTATTTTGGGATTCATTACTTTTTCGAGTGGTTCATTTGTTGTTTGAGTGGTAGGCGAGGGGTTTAGCGAGATGGAGGATTGATTTGAGATTGAGGTTGAAGTTGGTGTTAAGGTTGGGGTTGCGGTGGATGTGGAGGCGGAAGAATCGTTTTCAGAAGGGTTAACTTGTTCAATTTGAGATTGCGAATGTTGTGTTTTATTTTGGTTTTTGTTAATAATTCTATTTTTAATTATCTCTGCCATAGATGGTTTTGGCCCGAGTTTATTCTTTGGAGCAGGGAGTTGGTGCTGTGCAGGGTCATCTCTGTAGATCTGCCAGGCTTCACGAAGAGTGCAGCGACGATCGGATTTTATTTTGTTGACCGACTTATGGCGAAGGAAGGTTGCACATGAGGGGTCATACGATGTGTGCCCGTCTTCTTGACAGTTTATGCAATATAGGCGCATGCAATCGGTGTGTGGTGGTGGAATGCAACATTCTTTGCAAAGCTCAGCATTTGTACAATGATTTTTTGTGTGCCCCAATTTTTGGCATAGTATACACCTCATTGGGTTGGGAATGTATTCTTCGACTTTGCAATTGAGCCATCCCAGATTATTTCGTTTGGACGTCTTATTAAGTCAAAAGTTAGGATTGCTGCTCCCGTTGCAACTAATACATTATTATTTTTTTTAAACATTTTTTTTATTTGCGTAATTTTTTGGGAACGGAGTTCAGTCAGAAGTTCTTCTTCAGGAATGTCTTTAATATGGTGGGAGAAGATTCGACCTTGCACTGAATTTAGGTTATTGTGTGGTGTAATTTTCACTGGTATAGAGTCGATGTGGGTTTGTTTTAGGAATTTGTTTGCAGTTGGTAAATTAGTTACTTTCACTAAAAGGTCACCGGAACGCATTGCTTTGACTTCTAAGATTTCTTTAGAAATATGTTCAAGGCCACGATTTATTTGGAAGAGATTATAAGATGTTAAAGGGCGTAGTTTTTCATTTTGGTCTTCTTTTTCAATCGTGATTTTTTCTAGGCCAGAGATGACCAAATAGCGAGGAATGTTGTCGTCATTGATGGGGACAGTTGGAAGCGATGGGAAGTAGGATGGGCCGGTGGATTTGCGTTTCACTTTGGCGCGCTGGTTTAAGGGAGTATTTGGATTGAGTCCCTTAAACCAGTTTACCCTGGGGGGGTCGTCCCCCGGCATAATTGTTTTTAAAGTTTGTTAAGCAAGAGGAATTTGTTTCTGTTTTTTAAATGAAATAAAAATTAGAAGTTAGGATAATAAATTGTAGACCGCGTGGCGGGAACAAATATGACAGTTCGAAATAAACTATAAGGTTGCACTCTTTACACACGTGTTTACTCGGCGTTTGCCAGATAGCAACTGTGCACTTACCATTTAAAAATACATACTTACATAAAAAACACAATTCTGACTAAGTCGAACCAAGCAGTGAAAATCCAAATTAATTTCTGTAATAAACAAACTGTCTTAGGTGTTATGCCCATAAGACAGCTTGCATACAAAAAAAACAATTTAAACATTCAGCACAATAAGACAAACTCAGATGCCCTTATCCATTTACCGCAAGCATTAGATAATATAAAGTGATTGTGTGCACCACTACAACACCATTGCATTGCTGCATACAAGAAAATGCTTCTATTAGTTAGTCCTCTCAACAATCAATAGAAAAAACTGTATGAGAGTTTAGATCGTAAAGCATGAAGTGAAAGAACATTAGGTAAATGATGTATGTACGAAGAGAAGAAAATACCCAGCCCAGCATTAGCACCACCAAATATGACGTTGGAGTTCCCTCGAACTACAATTTTCTATGTGTGTCATATGGGAAACTTTCAAGTAAAAAAGTTAAAATAGACAACTTTTCAAAAATTAAAATCCAAAAAAAAACCGATTGTAAAAAAAATATTTTAGTTTTTGAATTCCATAAAGAAAATACCGGAAAAAAATAAAAAAAATATGTTGTGTTTTTATTGGCTGTGCTTCGCTCACAATTGCATTACAAATATTGACATATTGAAGTGCATACTTATTTTACAGGATATTAAAATTAATTCTAATATCCTTACTAGCTCAAACATATCTTTTATAAAAAAAATATTTAAAAAAATTCAAAAATATTTTAATGGATTTCCGAGGCATAAAACTTATAATGTTTGGAAAGAAACATATATTTTTTGTCTTCGTGACGCAAAAACACGTAATAAAAAAAATTATATATTTCAGTTGACAGCACATACATATACATATATATATTGGCTTTGTAAAAAAGTTATTTGACTTTGTTACCTTTTGTACCTTAGAAGTTGTATCAAATAGAGCATTCGTATCTTTTAATGAATTTCCTCTATTTTTCATAGTTTTTGAAATTTTTGTTTGGGACAAATAATAAGACAATCAAAAAACGAACATCCTGGCTAGTTCAATAGATATATTGTCTCTTGAAATAAAATATAAAAAAAATTTAACGCATTCCCATAATTAACCATTTGCGTGCTAAATTACCTTGTACTTTTCCTTAGTAGTTGATAAAAGAACTGATTCCACGGCTTGCAAGAATTTAACTGCTGTGATAATAATATTTATTACATGTCTTGCATGTTTCTAGGATTATCAGAAATACAAGACGGGTCAGCTCTAGGAATTTTTAACGCAATGTCAAAATTATTTTTTTAAAAAAGAAATACTCTTTAAGAACATGATGGGACTTACAGCGACAATTGGTTATAATGAGGAATCTTAATGGCGTTCAAGCCAAAAATTAAAATTAAGTTGTTCCTGCTATTATAGTTAATGCTTGCATTTGCCATAACTTGAACTTGTCTTCAAAATCTGCATTTATTTAATAAGAGCAATATGCCATAATTTTTGCAACAACGCCAGGGTAGGCGGCCGTAGGAACACCTCATCGAGGCAATGGAAAATGTTGCCATAAATAAATGGCAAATAACATAAAATGAACAAAACCGCTGGTCGGACAAACACTTCCGGTTGCGTTTTTGGTGCTGGTTTACCTCATTGGGATCGAGTTAATGAACAAAAGGGGTATCAAATGAAAGCTTAGACCGTCTACATTAATAATCTGCTGGTCGGACAAACTTAACATGGGCCTAACATGCTTCCGACCACTTAAGCCAATACCACACCGGAAGTGGCAATTTTACCGCCAAAGGGACAAGAAAAAATCCGTCCGACCAGCGGTTTTGTAAATTTTTTTGTAATTTGCCATTTATGGCAACATTTTCCATTGACTCGATCAGGTAGATGTTCCTACGGCCGCCTCCCGGAATAGGAATACAGATTTTCAATAAATTTCAAGAATATTTTGGAACAGAGCTCAACGTAATTTTTAGCTATAATGCCATGCAAGGGCATCCCCGACAGGTATGACAAAAGTTTTACTTCATGATGTAACGTTTTTTGCCCTCAATATAGTGCAGTGTACCTCTGGCATGCATTCATTCATTTCATTGTTGATATTTGACACTTCATTCTGTGTAGTACTGTGCCGACCCATATTTGCGGTGTTTGCCCTTGGTAGTGGATATTAGATATTCATTGCCAAGAACACTTGAAATATGTATGCATATTGTATTTATATTAGTCAGCTATCAGGCAGAATGAGTGTACTTACTGGTGATATGTTTATATGGAGATACACATACGATTCGTCGATATTGTTGGTGGGCAAAAGAATCTTATGAAATAAATGAGAAACGATCACTATTATGGGAAGCAGATGTGATTCATGTGAAAAGAGACCACCATGGATGAATATGAGGTAGGATCATTTGTAGTGGGTCACTACATCCTTCCCCCCTTCGAAAAAGAAAATTCAAGGTGAATTTTCTGAAAATGAATGATTTGGTTGAAAAGCCATTTATGTACATATACTAACAGTTAACATTTCAAATTTTATTTAAATTTGTTTTTAATATAGGTACATATTATTGAAAGAGATTTTTTTGTTTTTAATATATACTTATATATATATAAAGTTAACATTTCGAAATTTTTTGTTTACATTTTTTTTTCATACACATTTTTTTTTAATTTGTTTTTTGTTGGGTAATTAACTATTTTCAGGTAAAGTAAACCTTTTTTTTTCGTAATACATAATTTAAACAAAAAAAATTCAATTCAATATTTTCATAAGTAGTTGATACATTTGTTTTTTATATAAAAATTGTATAAATTTTTTTTTATACTCAATTTTTTTATTGAAGATTAAATATAGCTTATTTTTTTTTAGAAAAAGAAAAAAAAACTTTTTATAATTAATTTTAACGTTCTCTCGGAAAAAAGAAAGAAATTTATTTTTAAAAACCTTTAAATTTTATATATTTCTTTATAAACACCAGTTGTTAACACTAATTTCGTTGCTGTAGACGGGAGGGGTTCGGTTTTTATAGGGACTTGTAGTACTTTTAGTGAGGGTTTGTTCGTTTCCTGGATTTCGTTACTATTCCTTACAGGTTCTTGTTTCCGTTTCATACATCAAACAAGATAGTAAAAACAAAATGCTAAGATTAAGACTAATATAGTATAGATCACTGCATATTGGTGTATATCATGGGAGCTAATTGGCAAAAGTGGAGTATTTTCTTTAGACTTGAGATCTTTTATTCGCTTTGATATAATTTAAGTTCATTTTGGCTTGAGAATTTCACAAGCACTATCTCATTTTTATTTTTACTGATTACTAGAAGAGTAATGCTGGTTAAAAACGTTGAAATGTTCATGGGTGGTATATAAGAAGAGTGGGAAATTGTATCTATTTCATTGTACGAACGTATTATCAGATCCTTAGATTTGATATGGCAATTTCCCGTGATCTCAAGCATAACCGTTCCTTGAAGTGTGTAAGTTGTTAAATCGTCCTTGCAAATTGCATCTATTTCATAACTGTGTAAGGTAGAGAATAACCATTTGTTATGGGTAGAAAGTTTTAACCATATGAAATATTTGCCTCTTTTACTTCGCATGAAGATGGTAAAATTCCCGATTTTCGTATTAATTCTACCTCGCAGTTGAATAGTTTTGAACTTAAATTGAACAAAGGGTGTAGCATTGAGCATAAGAATGTGTTCTTCTGGTTTTTACAATTCGCTAAGTCGTTTGCATTGATAGAACTGTAGTATTCTTTATTATAATCTGTTATTAGATATTCTGTTGCAGGTTGTATGAATATAAAATCGTTTTTGAAATTTGTAGGTAGAGGGATAATTTTATAGACGTGGAAGTTTTCGGTATATGGGAGTGGATATACTAAATTCACAAATTACTTTTTGCTGACGTATAGTCGCACGGATTGTACTAATTTGGTAAAGAGTAAGAATGTTATTTGACACAATCGATGAAATTTTTGTACCACTAGGAAGGTCTTGTTTGATTTTTAGTAGCGCTGTTCTTAGCTGATTTGGAGTAACTATGGCTGGATGTGGTTTGCCATGGTTAACATTACTAACCAGGTCGATATTTTCATCTACAGTGTTTTGGTAACGCAAAATTATCAGAGTAATTAAAGTGGTTAGGGACTCGATTTCGGAAAATAATTGCTGTTCATGATTTGCATTATTTATTTTGTTTGTTAATTCCCTAATTGTTTCAAATTTTGAATTTATTGCAAAAAGCTGGGACTCTATGGCCATTTCGGATTTATTGAAAACATTAGATGTAGTTTCCAGAAGTATAGTTTGGTTCTTCACCAGAGACAACAGATGTTTTTCGTTTGATTCAAGTTTTTCTATTTGCCTATCGTAGTACTCGGCATCCTCCTCACTTAAAGTTCCAAATAAGGTTTTACTTACAATCCCTACTGCATTTAGTAGTGCTCGTTTTTCTCTGTTACTGTTTACTGTTATGAGACTATATTTTTGCGAAACATCGATGAGTAGATGGTTTAGTTCGCTAGTTGCGCTATTACATAAGATGTCGCAACTCACTTTGCCTTGCAGTTGCACACATAAATTGTTTATTTCTGCAACATAGAGGTGGGCATGTTCTAAAGCTTCAGTCAGTTTTTCTAAGTCGTAGTACACTATCAGCTTCCATTCGTTAGAATACAATTCACCTTTTCCCCATTGCACAAAGTAAATTCCAGGGTTATTATTTATAGGAGAAATTAGTAAATTTCCCTTTGCACGTAGAAATATTCCTATTCACATGAACAAAATCCTTGGATCCATTTGAAAAAATGGAAATTTGTTTTTAACTAGATTTGCTTGTTTGTGTGTGTCTGTGTGTGTGTTGTGTGTGTTTGAAGGATTTATAGAATTTTGTACTATTCGTCAAAAAATTTTAAGTTGTTATTGTGAATTACTTTAGTTTTTCTTCCTACTCGAATTATAGTGTTTTTTGATTTGCATAATTATCGTAGTTGTAGCAAATTTAAGGTGATTGGGTTAGTGAGCTAGGGATGTTAGGTGGAAATCCGTAAAGGAGTTCATAGGGTGTGAGCCCTGTACCGGAGTGAGGGGTGGTGTTGTAAACGAAAATTGCATAAAGAGTCCATGTGTCCCATGTAAGTGGATCTCTATTACCATAATGTCAAACAATTTCAATCAATGTCTTATGGTTTCGTTCTAGAGCTCCATTAGTTTGTGGGTGATATGGTGCTGTGTTTAATTTTTTTATTTTCAGAAGTGAACGCATCTCTTTGAACATGACGCTGAGAAAGTTTGCGCCTTGATCTGTTAATAATGAGGACGGAATGCCGTGTTGGCATAAATTTTTTTCATTAAAGACTCTTGCTACCGTTGGAGCTTCTGCATTAGGAAGAGCGAATGCTTCTGAAAATTTTGTAAGATCGTCTTGAAAGGTTAGTAAATATTTCTGGTCATTATGACCTACGGGCAGGGGGCCAACTATGTCTAAAGCAATTCTTTCAAATGGCCTTGAACTGGTCGTTGTGATCTTCATTGGTAAGGGAGGATTAATCCTACTTTTATTAAGTTGACATGAAGCGCACTTGCGGATATAGTTCGTAATATCCTGTGTCATTGTAGGCCAAGGCCAGTAGTATTTGTATTTGATTTTTTTTAAAGTTCGTGACACACATTGGTGCCCTCCGAAAGGTGAATCATGGTATTCGAAAGTAGCTTTGTGTATAGTTTCCGTATCGCTTAGAGTAATTCTTTTGTTAGAATATAAAAAGATCGTTAGATGTTCTTTCTCGAAGACTTTTTCTATTACTTTTTTACATTTATTGGCGCGACAGCTCCTTAAAGAGCCAAGGCCTAGTGACTTATACTCTCAACCATTCCTGTGTGTGTTGTTAATCTGCAAGAATGGAAGGGGCTTACAGTTTACCGCCGAGTCCGAACGGCTACATGAGATGCACTTTTTCGAGACAAATTTTACTCTTGGAGGTTTTGTCAGTTCCTCGCAAGAAGCAGTACCCCGGAAAAGAAGATGGCTATGAGCTGAAATCGAACCCATGTTCATTCGCTTAGCAGTCCGACACACTAACCACTAAGCCAAGGGGCACTACTTTTTCTATTAATATTTTTAAATTATTTTTGGTGTTGTTATCTAAGTTTGGTAACGAGAATTTTTTTTTGTTTTCTATTGTATTTCTTACGTATGTCAGGCATTTTTCTGCCACAACTTCATCTTAGGAACTTTTAATGAGTACTGGTAATGTGACTACATGATAGAACTCGGTTTCAAGACTCTTACCTATGTCTGGTTTTACAAAGTTTGGTATTAAATCCCGGAGCACTTTCTCGTCTGGCAAATCTACTAAAGGCAATATTATTACTTTGAGAAGAAGCTTTTTGTCTTGATGGATTTCACCGTCCTTTTCTATTAATGAAAAAATAGAAACTATCTATATTTCTTCTTGAGGTGGTTCGATTTGTTTATTTTGTTTATTTGTTTTTTCCACTTCCATTCTTTTCTTTTGGTTCCGTGTAATTACCATGACATTATCTTTTGCTCATTAGGTATACAACTTAGTGCATCTGCATTTGAATTCGTTTTACCAGGTTTGTATTTTATCGTGTATTCATATTCAGAAAGTAAAATTCTCCACCTAGCTAACCTAGACATTGTTTTTTTTTTAATTTCATAAGCCATTCTAAAGGCTTATGGTCTGTATATATTATGAATTTTTGACCATAGAGGTACGGTCGAAATTGATTAACAGCAAAGACAATGGCTAATAGCTTAATAGTAGTTTATTTAGTCTCATGATCGTTCAGTGTTCGACTGGCGAAACAGATTGGTTTATCTTGTCCAATTTCACCCTGCGAAAGTACAGCGCCTATTCCTACGTAACTGGCGTCTGTTGTAACCACAAACACTTTTTCGAAATCAGGATATATTAGAATTGGAGGATTAATAATTTGTTCCTTTAAGATCTTAAATGCTTCGTCACAAAAGACGTCCCATTTAAACGTAATGTCCTTTTTGAGCAATTTTGTCAAGGGTTTGGCTATACTGGAAAAGTTATTAATGAATCGTCTATAATAGCCCACAAAACCCAAAAATTATTTAATTCCCTTTTGATTTTTCGGCGTAGGATAAGTTTTAACCACTTTGATTTTGTCTGGATCGGGTTTAAGACCTTCTTTAGAAATAATTTGTTCTAAGTAAATCAATTCCTTTTTAAGAAAATTACATTTATCAGGTTGTAGTTTTAGCTTGTGCTCACGTAGTAGGTGGAAATTTTTTTTCAACTTTATATTATGATCGTCTCTAATGTGGAGCTAAGCAGACGTGTGTGATCTAGCGGCAAATGAAATCAAGTTTCTTAGACTTATAAAATACGCCAAGGTTTGCGTTCTTGTGTGAAATTATAAACAGTGCTAAATACCATTAAAATTTCACTTTAAAGCCCATTAATTTCCCAATTAAATTAAAAAGAAAAATATTGAAAACTAATTTTTTTGTGCATGAGTTAAAACCTGTTTTTTCCACTGTTTCTTTATATACATTATACATATATACCAATATAAACACAGTTTTCCATAGTCACTACCTTGAGGGTGGTAGTGACTATGGAAAACTCTCATTAAAATATTACATACTCATACTCACCAATATCAACATCAACACCATTGTCCATCTCCATATCCTAGCCATCGCTGCCACCACCACCCTCATCATCAATAATTTCACCATTCTTCTCATTTACATTTAAACAAATTAAAATTATGTCTTCACAATTGGAAAATCAAATTTGGAAGCAAAAATCACTTTTAAGAACTCAAATTACGGAGTCCGAAAAGAGGATAACTAAGAAAATAGAAAATGACATTGCCTCACTTAAGAGCACCGATTGCTCACTCTGTCAATGACAGATTGCTCACTCTCGAGTCTAATCTTTCAGACATCTCTGATTTAAAAAAGGAAAACACTGCACTTAAGGAAAAAATACTACAACAGGAAAATTCATTAAAAGAAATTATTACTCGCGTTGAATTGAACGAAGAAAAGCAGCACTTATTGGATACTATGAAAGATGCACTTCTTCATAACGTTCCTCTTTTGCCAACCGAAAATTTACATCTACTTTTTAACAATTTGTGCCACTTCATTGATTTGACAACACCACAACTTAAAAATATTTTCCGACTTCGACCGAGAAACGCTTCTATTAATCCCCACATCATGAATACATTGTTTTCTTCAACCGACAAAAGTTCTTTTCTGCGTGCGATCGCCAACTACAGGAAAAATAATAAACAATAACTACGGCTTCGCGACCTTGGATTTAATGCTAATGACTGTAGTGAAGACTTGAAAAATTGTTTTGCCTCCACATCGCCGATGACAACAAATACATCAACTGCATCAATTAATACATACGAATGATAAGTTAAAGATAATATAAGATTTTTAAATAATTCCCATTTAATTTTTTTTTACATTTCACATTCAAATTTTTTTATTTTTTTTGCTTTATTTAATTTTGAATTCATTAAAACGTGTAATGGATTTTAGCAAATATTTAATTTATTATACATTATTATTATTTATACATTACTTATGTCTTCAATTCACTTTTAATGAGAGGGACATTTCCTACCACATGGAAACAATCAAAAATTATTCCTATTCCTAAAGGCTCAAGTTGCGATTATGGACCTATAAGTAAATTGCCATTTCTTTCTAAAATACTCGAAAACATCATGAACACGCAGATACGTAGTTACTTGGCTGCCAACGATATTTTATGTGAGAATCAGTCCGGGTTTCGTCCTAAGCACTGCCTTAATTAAAGTTGTTGAAGATATAAGGAAGTCTACAGATGATGGAAACGTAACGTTTCTTACTCTGTTAGATTTTTCTAAAGCATTTGATAAGTCAACCACAACATGCTCTGTAATAAACTGTTAAGCCAATACAATTTTTCGTCATCTGCTGTAAACCTAATATCTTCTTACTTGAGTGGTAGATCGCAAGCAGTTGTTTCGAATAACAAAACATCAGATTTCTTTCCTATCGTTATGGGTGTCCCTCAAGGATCTATCCTAGGGCCATTGCTATTTACACTATATTAATGATCTACCTTCCCAAGTTAATTATTCTTCTACACATATGTATGCGGATGACGTACAGGTATACAAAAGCTGTCCATTAGGACTAATTGAGAACGCTGCATATGAAATGAATAAAGATATTGAAAGTATTTCGCTATGGTCAAGAAATAATGGATTATGCTTGAATCCCACCAAATCGAAATGTTTAATTATATCCAGGACAAAAATAGATACATCATACTTTCCAAATTTTTTTTCTAAATAACGCACCAATAGAATTTGTTGAGACGGCTAAGAACCTTGGCGTAACTTTTAACAAAACTCTTATCTGGGATAATCATATCAGACTAGCGCTTGGAAAAGTCTACGCCGGACTACGACCGCTTTGGACAACCCAATATATAACTCCAATTAAAACTAGGATAATGCTTGCTAAGACTTTACTTATGCCCATAATTCTTTTTGGATGTGAAATATTTGCCAATTGTGACTATGAGCACAAGCGCAGGCTTACTGTTGCTTTCAATAGCATCGCACGTTACATTTATGGTCTGAGACGATATGATCACATCTCTCACTTTTCAAAATCGATATATGGTATCACTTTCCAAAACCTTTTAAATTTTAGGACAATTGCTCTGTTGCATAATGTTATGCAGACCCGCCAGCCACGTTACCTTTTTAATCGGATCCCTTTGTCGCGGTCTACTAGGATACTCGTTATTGCACCTATACGTTACCTGTACCTGTACTAGAGTGAGGGATGGTGATAATTGCATAGGGAGTCCATGTGTCCCATGTAAGTGGATCTTTATTAACATAATGTCGTAAATATTCAATCAATGCCTTATGGCTTCGTTCTAGAGCTCCATTTGTTTGTGGGTGATATGGTGCTGTGTTTAATTTTTTTATTTTCAGAAAGTTTGCGTCTTGATCTGTTAATAATGAGGACGGAATGCCGTGCTGACATAAATTTTTTCAGTAAAGACTCTAGCTACCGTTGGAACTTTAGGTTGTGCTCACGTAGTCGGTCGAAAATTTTTTTTCAACTTTGTATTATGATCGTTTAGATCATATCCATATACAACTATATCATCAACGTAAACGAAACAATGTATTCCTTGTAATCCCATTAGTAACGTTATTCATCGTTCTTTGGAAAGTAGCGGGTGCATTTTTCAGACCAAACGGCATACGATTGTATTCGTCATGGCCGTAAGGTGTACTAAAAGCAGTTTTTTGTTTGTCTTCCTCGCTAACCAGAATTTGATGAAACCCCTTAGCGAGATCAAGGGTGCTAAAATACTTTGCTCTGCCTAGTTGATCCAAAATTTCAGAAATATTTGGTATAGGATATGCGTCTCCGACTGTAAGTTCATTTAATTTTCGGAAATCTACTACAACTCTCCATCGTTTTCAGGTTTCTTAGGGACACTCAAAAGTGGGGAGTTCCAAGGACTAGAACTTGGTCTAATTATATCATCTTACTTTTTTTTGAATTTCCTGTTTTTGACTTTCAGGGAGTCTATATGGTCCAACAAATAGGGGTGGTTTACTTGTATCCGTTTTTATTTCGTGATACATTATATCTGTATACGTGAGGTGGTCTCCCTCAAAGTGAAAAAGGTCATTGTCTTCCCTACATAGTCCTAATATTGTAGTTTTCTCTTCCTCATTACAGTGTTCAAGTTGTATGGAGGAAGTAATTTTTTGTAATCTATTTTTAACGGTATCTTTCTCTGCCCTAAGGCTTACGGCATTGAAATTTGAAATGTCATCCCATTCTTATTCAATATTTTTAACATTAATTTTTTCTTCATTTTCTGACGTATTCAGAATCAAAACTTTGGCCATTTTTTTCAGGTCCTACTACAGTTTCGGCAAGATATATACCTGGAATTATTTCTTTTTTATATATAATTACATCTTTGTTATGCTTAAATGGAATTTTAATTATTTGTTTACAACGTGGTTTTAGAGTAATATAATTTTCGAATAGATTTTCCTTTTTTATTTTAGAATCTGGGTCGGTAGATCGTGATTCACATAGCGACTGGTCACGGCTCTGGCTATAGGCCCCGTTTATAGAATTGCATGTTTCTCCTAGATGCTTACCTCCATTATCCGTAGATAATGGCACCCTTTCCTCGACTAAATTGATTTTGAACTTTGGAAGATTTGAAGCACTTAAATCTTGATAGAAAGTCGTTTCCTATTATACCGTCATAGGGTAGATTAATCTGATCGGTAAGTATATGGAAAAGATATTTCAATATCATCGTGTGATCTGCAGTCTTAAATTCCAAATTACTATATATCATCCCCAGGGTTTGTAATGACTCCCCGGCTATGGTTGATATTGTGTAGAATTCACTATTTCTTTCCAAAGGACAAGTATTTTTTAAAAGAGATATGTCTGCGCACGTATCAATTAGAAACGTGGTATATTTTGTATTTGATGGACTAAACTGTAGACGTATCGTTGGCTCTCTGAATTCAGGACAGAACGATACGTGGAACTTAAGATTCAGTTCTTGTTCTGGTGTATATCGGCTGTAGTAATTATTCGAGAGGGGTTGCCGCTTGTCTCCTCCCGAACACATTCGTTTCCCGAATTGTGTTGCTGAGGATAAAAGTCCTCGCCCGTGTGCCAATTGCTGTATCCTGGTGTTATGTTGTAGTGTCGGACATTATTTTTAAATGGGTTTCTTCTACTATTCCCTTCTTGATTATTGCTGTACGAGGAAGTTCGATTTGCGTAAGCTCTGCAATTGTTAATAGAGTGATTGGGTTTTTTTCAATAATCACAGGTCAAAAAGTGTGTTTCCTTTTTCAAAGGTTTCTCCTTAAAAAAAACTGGGAAACTGCGTGTTTTTGTAGCAGGTATCTTGTGTATGTCCCTGCTTACCACAGGTTTTGCAAAACCTTGCTCTTTAGCTATTAACGGGATTTGTATAGCTAGAAAAAGAAGAGCTATGGTTTATACGAGCGGCATGACCTTCAGCATGGGCTATGGTTTTTTTTTTAGATCGACCCCGCCATAAGCTTTCGTTATAATCTTAACCTGCTCGTTCTTCAAACCATCCTCAAAAACTTGGATTGCTAGCTTCCGATTTTTTGCTACAAGGAATGCTCTTACAGTTTCATCGCTGGTTGTGGCAAAAGTAGCGGATTTAAGACAATTAAGAGCTGCTAGACGACGCTCACCAAACTCTGACAGTTTTTTTGAAACGTTGCTTTATGGTAACAAGTTCTTTGTGAGCAGATGAACGAGTTTTCACTTCCTTGAATTCAGCCTCTAATTTTTCTTTTAGGCTCTTCCAAGTAAGGATGGAGTGGTGTTGTGTCAGCTCAAAGGCAGAACCATGAAGCCTAGTTTTCACAATTTCCAAAAATGTCGGTTGGTCAGTGTCTTTGATTGAACAGAAGAGGATATTTCCGCATGATAGGAAATTAGCCAATTCTTTTGGTTTTCCATCAAAAACGGGAATGATATTGAAAACTATTTTTATGTCCATTTCTATATTCTTTTCTACAACCTGTTCAGAAGAATGAAAAGGTAAATTTGTAAAGAGATCAGCAATAGCGTTGTCCTCTTTAGTTGCCTTTCTCGTAATTTGTAAACGAGGAATTTTCGTAATGAAATCAGAATTTGAAGGGGAAAAAACAGTTAAGGAAAAGGAATGACGAAATATATAGCAAGAAATAAGTTATGTGATTTGATATACGATACAAATATTACTAAAAGCTTATTTTTTTTTCTTTTACCTTACAAGATAATTTTGTTGCGATATTATTGATGCTCTTGTTTCGCCTGCTGTTGTTAGAGTTGCTCCAGATGTTGTTTTTTTTTCACTGTTCCTGGTGTGTAGCCCCAGGGACGCCTCAAGAGTCAGAAAGCTCTTGTGTTTTGGTAGAGGGATTTTTATTTGGGAATCCCACCGCTGCCACCAAATGTTACGTCCGAACACCGTGCTTTCGAATTAAGTTCGAGAAGAGTGCAGAACGGAGAGCCAGTCACAAAATAAAAGTAAGATCAATAGGCAGAATCAGTGTACTTACTGATGACATGTTTATATGGAGATACACATACGATTCGTCGATATTGTCGGTGGGCAAAAGAATCTTATGAAATAAATGAGAAACGATCACTATTATGGGAAGCAGATGTAATTCATGTGAAGAGAGACCACCATGGATTAATATGAGGTAGGATCATTTGTAGTGGGTCACTACATTGATGTTCATAATCTTTTTCTAAATTCATTACAATATTTTACGCCGGAACCGGGTGTATAATGAAAATTCAATTTTTAAATTTATTTTTGAGTTTTTTCCAAACGAAAAAAAATATTCAACTTATTCAGTTATATTCTTCGCGAATGTAGAAAGAATTTTTTGCTACCAAACAATTATTGAGTCTAACTCGGTGAACATGAACAAAATGAGAGCCGCTGCCAAAAGCTGCGCGCGCTTTCGTAATGTGTCGTACGGCTTTTTGAAAACTACCCACATTGGAGCCGGACGTTTTTCTTGGTTGACTGAACTGGAGTCGGTGTTCATTTTAAATTTGTGCGCACCACCTAGATAATTTTTTCCGTTTCGTCCATCGCGTTTTTTTTTTGTTTTAATACCTAAACATACTTTTCACACACGACAAAGTTAAAAGTTAACCAACCTCTGCGGCTTCGTATTCCAGTTTCCTATGCAATTGCATTCCATTGTATTCGCAATATTGTATTCGTGTGTATTCAAGAATGATATAAACAAGATTACGCCGTGCTGTCAAATGAAAGTTGGGATTTTTTTCTCTGACGTAGGCAGTGACTTTTGCCACTTTGTGTGGTTTGATTTTAGTTCTTGTGCAATATTTAACGAAAAGTTATTGTTTTATTATACGGAGATATGTGCTTTTGTATTAATCATCAAAATTTCACAATGCGAAAAACATGACTTATATAGAACAATTAAAAAAGTTCCCTTGATGGCAGTACCTCGGTAACACGGCACCTGAAAAACAAAAGATGCCTTGCTGGTGACAATGCAAGGCAATGTGTTAAATGCTTCGCAAATTTTTTGATGCGTATATTGCTTTCCAAAAAAAAGAACTATTTCAAAAGAATTCATCGACTCTGTATATAATGAGACCTTCGTGTTTACAAAAAGTGATTTACCAGGAAGCCACATTGAGGTGAGCGGAAGCTTATAGGATGTTTGAAAATGTAGCTGATGTTTAATTTAATTTACAGCTTCTTGAACTGACAGGAACTCTGGTAAGACTCGGGTACTTGGTAGAAGACACGATTCGAAAAGAACTTAAGTCATACACCCTCTCTTTGAATGATGAACAGCAAGAAGCAGTGTAAGGTAGATCCTTCGAAACCATTCTTAGTGAGCAGTGGGAGCCAACCTTGTAACCATCTTTCGGAGGTCTTTTTTAACTTGCGATTATACTGACTATAAGGCAAGTTTAGGATTCGTTAATATAAAAGAAATTGAGATAACAATCAAACATGACATTACGATCATAGAGAAGTCTAAAAAAGTTATTTACAAAAAATTTCCGTCTGTCTGTCCGTCCGGGTGTATATGGATCTGCAGCCTAAACGGGTTAAGCGATTGCGTTCAAATTTGGTATGTGTGTATCTTTTGGCATTCCTCAGAGGGGAAATTGAAATTTTATTTTTAGGGCTAAAATGTAACGGTACTTGCCAATCAATATTTTTAAAACTAATCAAAAAAAATTATTTTTAATTTTATATTCACATGTATATTAATAAACCCAAAAAAACTACATACCAAAATTTAAAAATACATTTTTTTCAAAAAACTTAAAAAAACTGAATTTTATCAAAATCCATCCTACAATTTTCGAAATACTTTTTTCAAAAATTCTTTGTTATTTAAGACGTATGGTGGCTTACTTCATTTTTACTAAAAACCGTTAAGTATTGTGGTTTTGATAGGTTTTATAAGTTCAAACTGTGTTACTTTCAATGTAAATGTTATTTGTTTTTGTCCAAGATCTTGCCTTCCAATGTAATTAGGTACATAAGAGCAAGTACGTGCGACTCAGTCGTGCCCATTTTTTAATATATTTACTAGTAAGTTTATTGAAAATGAAAATCAAACTCAGTGAATAAACAAAGTGCTATAATAAACAAAACTTAAGTAAAATGTATTTATGCCATATTTTCTTTTATTTCCTTATTTTTCTAATTTCTACTGCCACTACGAAATATTTTTTTACTTCACAAAGGGTCTGCCCACGACATAGTTCCAAAAAAAAAACTTACACAATGGTGGATTTTCGGATGGCACAAGCCATCTGATGATACGGAAAGGACCGGATGTTTCCCGAAGAGTAATATAAAAGGATCTTTTATTCCTAGCCCCCAAAAATAGGGAGCTACAAAATTATTGGATCGGTTGTAAAGCGCAAACGCACATATAGTACGCTTTGAAAGTGTCGGGACGAGTAATATAAAAAGATATTTTATAACTATCCCCTAACATAGCGAGGTAAAGAATTATTGGCTAACTTGCTTACTTTGTGGAGTGCTACGAGACGTAATTTTGGTCCAAAATGAAAAATTTTAAAAATATATTGTAGGTATTAAAACGCTCTACAAATTTTATTTGGAACACTTTTTCGATATCTATCAGCAGAAAAAAGAAAACTGAAAAAAAAACAAATCTTAATCTCTCAATTTTTCACTTTCGCGCTCGATATCTCAACAACGATCAACATTAGGTGAAAAATGCATATGACTTTATTGTAGAGCATAAAAAAAAGCAACAAAAAAGTATAAAGCAAAATATTCGTATCCTAACGTAGAGCCGAGTTATTGGGAAAAAAACAAATTTAGATCTTTTTCCAAGATGGCGGCGAAAGCTCATATGAAATCTTGGTCGACAATTTCAAGTTAAGCTTTTTTGAGCCCCCTCTACAACATATCCAAAAATCGCTTTTTCCCTTCACTTGCATTTATATGCTTTTCCGACATAATGACTGGACTATGGTGTGTATTCAATATTTGACAGCTGTTGCAGTTGCGTCTACGTATGCATTTCCGTCTTCAGTCTATTTACCCAGTAAATGTTGAAACCAATCGAAGCATGCAAAAAAAATAGTAAAAAATTCATCATCCCCATCTATATACATATAAAAATGAATGTTTGTCTGTATGTCATCGATGAACTCAAAAACTACTAGACCGATTATTATGAAAATTTGTATATATATGTATTTTTCCACGGAGAAGATTTGTATGGTATGCTCACTCGCCTCCAGGTGGCGCTGCAGAGTAGCAACTTCTGCCCCGTTCAACCTATTGTCATGAAAATCAGTATGATGTATTTTTAATGGGTAAGATGAATATGATATTCGTATTAATGGAAGTTACCACCAGATGGCGCTTCCATGTATCAAGTTCAATACTGATTAATAGATATCTATACGAATTCGTATGAACATAAGTTCGAAAAATATATTTTTGGTGCGATAAGTAAAATAAAAGTGTAAACTTTCTTTTGTTCTCTATCTCTTCTTCTCTTCCTTTTCTCTTTCTCTTCTTCTCGCTTTCTGGCTCTATGTGGCTTGCTCACGTGTCGGAAAACCTTCTGATTTATTCGTCTACGCATCAGATGGAAAAACAAGAAATATAGTGTATCCCACAGCAGTTCAATAAACATCGAATTGAAACTAAACTTTGTAATGTCACAATTTTTTCGAAATAAACAAAATCAATAAAATGGCTCAGAATGAATTGAATACGTGTGTACTAATTTTTCTTTAAAATAATTTTTCTTAAATTTGTTTTAGTTGTTGGCGTAGCAACGCGCGCCGGGTACAGCTAGTATATATATAAAAATGGATGTATGTAAGTATATACGTATGTCCGGCATAGACTCGTTAACTGTCCAACGGATTTTTATGAATATGTCAGCGTAAATACAGAGTCCAGGGATGGTTCCTATGAAGGTTTGGCTGACCCACCCGGTTTTGCTAGGGTATAACATTCATTTGCTCGATCCCGACTTATCGGTTCCAACCAACCGTAACTAAACACCATATATAAAAATGGATGTATGTATATATGTCCGATATGGACTCCTAAACCACACAACGGATTTTTATTAAATTCTCAGGGTAAAGAAGTTTTGTTCAGGGATTGTTCCTATGAAGGTTAAGTGAATCTTAAGATAAAGTAAAGTAATATAATTTTACATTTCACATTAAATAAAGCAGTAAATATTTGAAGTTTAATATAATTTTTGTATGCCTACATACATATGTACGTGACTTAAACATTATGTTTTTTTTTTTTTGGAATATTATTTATGTGTATATATTATATATATATATATACATATCGAACATTGAAAAGAAAAGTGGCACTAAGCAAAAAGCCTAATTTTTGAAAACGGCCGTTTAAAGTTTTGGACTTCAATTGTCGAAAAAACTTAAAAAAGGTAAGTTAATTGGTCCAAAATATAGTATAACTATATTTTTGTAAAATGATTCCATTTATGATTACAAACAAATATCCACTGTTATTAAGAAAAATGTAGCGCTGACTCAAAAGTGTTAAAATTTGTATAGTGCCACTTTTGTTTTCAATTTGGTTTATCTACATTTATGTATGTTTATTTTGTTATTTAAATTAATTCATATTTTTTTTGTACCTGATATGATTTTTTTTTAATAAAATATTTTGAGTTCATTAAATTTTATTTTTTTGATACGAAAGTAGTTTTTGATACAATTGGCACCATTTCAATACAATTTTGAAGCAGATTTCAGTACAACTGGAAAAAGTAATTTTCCATGCCTGCTAAAATTCATTTATAAATATATTACTTCCAATGTGTTGGGTGCCTTCTTCTTGTACTTTTGAATGTTTGCCTTTTTAATTTAAGTAAAGGAAATATAAACACGAGAGATTTAAGAGGAAAGATTCTAATTCTGCGAATGTTAACAGCCATATTAACTACATTTGTTAAGTTTAATACATGCAGAGTAACAAACGTAGTTTTGATAGATTGTGACACTATCTAAGTCAACTCTGTAAATGATGATGTACAGTACAGTACAAAGTACCAAAGGGGGATTTCTTGCAATATGTAATGTATATGTTATTTATAGCGCATGTGCTGTTTGTAAACCGGATTCAGAAATCAGGATTATGTCTGGTATTCATTATCATAGAGAGAGCCATTTCGTAGTGGTTTCTCGGTTTCTCCTTATTTTTAATAACATTTTTTTAATTTGATAAACAAATTCTTAAAATGCTTCAGTTTTAATCTTAGTAGGCAGTTTGTAATGTCACCTCTTTTCTCCTTACAATATACAATACAATATATACAATATACTTCTTGCTCTCAACTCACAAGTTTCAGCTTTCAGGTGCTTCTTTTCTGCAAAAGAAAAAAAGACTTGTTGTGCCTCTTGAACTCCATCTGCAATGTGCTGTCTGCTGTGGTAGAAATTTTAATGTCAATCCTACTGCGTATCGCACCGGTATCGGTACGAGCAATATGGATACGGGTACGGACGCGCAAAAGTTCAACTTCGTGGCGAAACCTCTAGTTGGCGACTTGACTTCCTACACGGAAGCTGTACGTCGTTTGCATAGCTATAGCTCAGTGTCCGTGCTGCAGTAATTCAAAGTACGCGACAACACCACGGTTGCTTTAAGTGTTTAAGTATATTTAATCCCTAGTATACAATAATTTCTTTTGCTTCTATCCATTTAATTTATTTAAAACAAAATAATTTATTAATATTTTGGACGTGGTCGGCCCATGTTGTGTTAAAAATACAAAAAAATGATCGAATTTTTTAAATACCTTTTGCAGTGAAAAATAAACGAAATTTAAACAAAAAAAGATAAAAAAATATTATCATTTTGATATATGTACATATGTATATGTTTTTGGGGTGTGTTTTTGCGTGGCAATGTGCTGTGTTAAATGTGTTCCCGGTTTCAGTTGACCTATATTCAGTTTTACTAGTATGTACCTACTTACCTGCCAACCCAGATTTTTTAAAAGAGAATAGAAATTGTTTAATCTTGGAAATATTCTTTTTTTGGCGTGTTACTTGTGAAGGTTAAACATTATTAGGCCGTTTGCATCTTTTTGCTCTTGTTATTATGGATTTTTTTCGGAGTATAAAGTAATACAGTGTTTTGAGACATTAATTTTTAAATATTAAATTTTAAAAGAGATTGGAGATGATTCTTTTTAATTTCAATCGCTTTCTAAGAAAACTTACGTCTCCTATTGTGATAAGAAAAAGCTGGTAGGAAGATGATTTGAGATGCAGATTGCAAATTATAGTTTTCCTGGAAATATATACATACATAGCTTTGTTTTGCACTCTACACCGTATTTGAAATAAAATTAAACTCATTGTTACTATGATTGGAGTAGTACTATAGTAGTTCAAAGCTAACTTCGACATGAAGTGGATAAATTAGTACAATTTGGTGTGGCCAGGCAACATTTATGATACTGAATAGAAATTGTTATATCCTTACATACATAGATGTGTTTAAAGCTGGCTTCACATCAAATAGCAACCAAACTGAATCAAGTGAACAATACTTGTTCAATGTTTGTTGATATTCAAATATGGACAGCTTAAAACTTTTCTATTACTGAATAATGCAGGCCAAAAAATGCCTTGATATATTGATTAATATGTTGCGTATAAATAAATGAGAACGCCTGCTATAAACTAAATCAAACAGAAAAGTCTGTTCGGAAAATGTAAAAGATGGCTTGTATTTATGTTTTTTTCGGATATTTTATTCGTTAAGCATATTGAGCATGTGATCTGTGTCTCTTTTTTTCGTCCGTTTAGTGTTTTCTTAATTGTTAATTTATTTAAATGTTAAATTATTTTAAATTCTGAAATTTAAAATGTTCTTTTTTTTGAAATTCATAATACTAAAATACCATAACATTATATAATTAAAGTAAGTCACTTGATGCGATTTAAATTATTCTCACATATAACTGTTGTAATTTTGTATTTTAAAAGACTATAAATAAACAACCCCTAAGGAAGCCAGAAAGCAAGTGAGCGAAACGTAGGGTGAAAATATGAATTATTTTTTATTAATTAATTGCATAATTTACCAATTGATCATTAAGCCCAATAATATCAACTCAAAGATGTTTTGTTTATTTGTTTGAGGTTTATATAATACCCAGCTTTGCTCGCGGGAAAGAAATTTATACTTAAAGCAAAATATTTCTTTCAACTAATCTAAAGAATTGCTAAAAAATACATCAATATATAATACTAGCTGACCTACCCAGCTTTGCTTGCGGGAATTTTTTTTATTGTCTCCATACATTATACATTATACGAATTAAAAAAAAAATTAGGTATAAAACAAAAACACGCTCTAAACCTATAAAAAGTACCAAAACCACAAAAATCAACGCCCAGATAGAACAAGAATGTTTATTATACATATAACAAATATGTATATTTATATAATACTAGCTTCTAACCGCGACTTCGTCTGCGTGGTCTTAAGATTAAGCATTTTGGTTAAATTAGGTTTTTCCTCAAATTATAATATATAATAAAGGAAAAACGGTATTCATTATCTTAATAAAAATAATTAAGATAGTGAATACCGTTTTTCTGATCGAAGTGATATTCCTCTATTACTGTATATTTATATATTTCTATATCTCTATTTATTATGTATATACATATCTATATTTTTTTATATATTATATATTATATATTATGTATGTATTATATATTTTATTTATTTATTTATTGGTTTGCTTGCATATTAAGATACAATATCTTATAAACTAATACAAGCGCTTATTTGTTAATTTATCATAGCTTATATACAAGTGGAAATAATAATTGAAATAGCTTCAAAGCAAGAAAGAAAGATAGTAAGAAAAATATATATATATATGTATTTAAAATTTATTGAAAAAGAAAAAGTTTAAGTTATATCGAATAATTTGTTGGATCAAAAATCAATATTATAAATTATTAATATAAAATTTATAGGAATGTTTGTAACATTTATAAGGTTTATAACAATAATAAAAACATTTGAAATGTATAACACATTTGAAAAAATTTATATTCTGCTGGTTTTACTGTAAAGTAAGGTGTGTCTTTAGTTCATTTTTAAAACACTAATATTCCGCGTGGAAGATTATTCCATAGCCGCGTTGCATGGACGAAAAATTGTCGTTCGGACGTTAAACATGTAAAACGAAGCTGTGATATTTGTTGAGATCGATTTGATGAGGACATTTGTATCCTGGAGAATAAGTAAGGTGGCTGATGGGTGAGCATAGTCCAAAACAATAAAATTTAAGTTCGATAGCGAACTAAATTATTAAATGAAATACCATATAAAGATTTTGAGAAGAAAGAAACATGATCATATATTTTTCGACCATATACGTACCTAGCAATACTATTAAATGCCACATTAAATTTTCTTCTGCTTACTTGGTCGCAATTGCAGTAAATTTCACATCCGTACAAAAGTATGGGTATGATCATTGTTTTAGCAAGCATAACCCTTGTCTTTAGTGGTGTATAATGTGTTGGCCACAGTCTGCGGAGTACTCCATATACTTTCCTAACGGCTATGTTGATATGGGTTTCACAAGTTAGTGTCTGATTAAACATAATTCCTAAATTCTTAGCATTCTAAACATATTCTACTGTAGCACCATCTAGTATAATTTGAGGGAACTGAGAAAGGTCAAGTGGTTTCTTTAAAATACTAAGACACTTAGACTTGGAAGGGTTCAGAAAGAGTCCATTACTCTTTGTGAAGTTAAGAATGTTTTGTAATTCATTGTTGATATCTATGACACAATTGCCAACTTGTCCAAGAGAACAACTTTTATACATTTGAACGTCGTCAGCATACATTGAACATGTGACTCAGACACAGTTTGAGGAAGTTCTTGATATAGAGGGAAAATAGAAGAGGACCGAGAATCGAGCCTTGTGGAACGCCCCTTGTTGTAGGGAGAAAGTTTGATTGATTACCATTTAATATGACAGCTTGTTTCCGTCCTTGAAGGTAAGAGTTAACCAGCTGAACTGCTGAGTTTGAAAAATTATACAACCTTGAGAATTTTTCACCAAGATTGAAATGGTCAACAGTGTCAAAGGCTTTTGAAAAGTCTAAAAGCACCAGGAATGTTTTCAATAACATTAATAAGAGCAGTGGCGCAACTATGCTTTCCTCTAAATCCAGACTGTTTTTGTGATAATATATTATTTCTGCGAAGATAAAAAATAATTTGTTTTTGAATGATTTTTTCAAAAACCTTTGACAGGAAAAGAAGTATGGAAATAGGTCTAAAATCTTTACTACCTAGACTTTTCTCAACTGGTATTATTTTTGCTAACTTCCATTGATCGGAAAAAATGCCAGTTGTAAGAATGGTGTTAAAAGTATGCGTAACGTACGGCAAAAGTATTGGCAATATTGCCTTAAAGAAAACTGGATGCATTTCATCAGTACCCATAGCACTAGACCTAGTCGACAAAAAACTTTCTACAACGACAGTGCTTTCAACCCTTGTGAAATAAAATGCATTTATATCATCTATATCAATGTTTTGAGAGTGTTGAGATGAAGTTGTCTGAAGACATGGAAATGGTAGTTCGACAAATTTCCTATTAAGTTCGTTCACATTAATATCATCGGGGAAAACGGATTTTTTATTTTTTGCAACACCAACCTCCCGAAGATTTTTCCATAATTGCCGGCCACCCAGAGATGGATTCAATTTCCTAGAGAGCATTGTTGTTTTCGCGGCTCGGATTTTGCTAACAACTGTGTTACGTAAAGTTCGATAATTTTGTCGAAATACCTCCAACCTAGAGCTTTTCCAATTTTCGAAAGCACAATTTCTCAGCTGCATTAATTGATAAATTTCCGGAGTAAACTAAGGCCTTTGCTCATATTTACGTGTACGTTTACGCACAGGAACGTATGTGTTAAAGGAAGATAAGGTTTGAGTGTTAATGAATTCGATTTGATCAGTAGGGGAGGGTAAAGAATAAATATGCTGCCACTCTATGACGCGCAAATTATTTTCTAGGACATCGTATTCGATATTATTGAAGTCCCTATATTCAGATGTAATATCATCATACTGGAGATCGAAATCATAAGCCATATAAATAAGATCATGTCTTAAAAACCCTGGTGCAGAGAGCTGGTCTCGAAACAAAACCTTACCCTGATCACTCACAAAGCAGATCTGGGAAGAAAGAGCAGACATTTCATCCATAAATTGAAAAAAAGAGCCAAGGCTAATGTTTTTATTTGGTCTGTATACTGCTCCTATAAGTAGCTTAATTTCACCATACCCTAAATCTACAAAAATAAATATCAAAATCTAATATGTATTCAAGATATTAAAATGAATAAAGAGGAGCTATTTATATTTAAGTAAGTGTTTCCTTAGGCCTGGCAATTCCATCAAGTTCTTCGTTATTTTCTATCTCTATTGCTTTTTCATCTGGTTGACATTTAATGTAAAAAGCTCCTCGTATAGTAAACACCGATGACAGTTTTTTATTCTTTTTAAACTGGAGTGCGCTTTGCAACAAGAAGTAATTTTTTTTGTCAAACATTCGCGGATAAAATATAGGAGTTACTCGTTCTATTTGTGTTAATCCCACGTCGCGAAGAGAAAGTTGTTTATTGTAAGACTCGCTGCGGTGTTTCGAAATAGCTTTTAATACGATATTCTTATCAAACGGAGATGCAAACTTGATAAGAATGGTGGACTTGTTGTTGTTTTTGTTGACTGCGCGAGTTCGAAAAATTGATAAAAGTGTAGGTGGCTTAATGTTAAGAACATGCACAGGTGATTAAAATAAGATTTTAAATTCTCATCTTTGATGAACGGGATGCCATAAGGAACAACGTCCGCAGCAATGTTTTTGTTGCTTTGTATTTCTTGTGCAGTTTCCATTTTCTTCATTTTAGTTGTCACGTCGGCTAGTTCAGTTTTTACATCATTGAGTTGCGTCGTTGTGCTTAATAGAGTTTTTTTTTTGTTTCTACAAGTTCACCTTCGATTTCTTTCACCGATGATCCAAGTTTGCTTACATCGGTTTTTATTGCGTCCAGTTCAAGATGGGTTGTCAAATTTGTGCTTTCGAGTTGTGTTATACGTTTTTTTTATATCATTCATAGTGTCATTTATTTCGGTTATTTTAGTTTCAATGTTTTTAGATACATTCTCCGCAGATTCTCTTATTTGTGTAGTGAGTAACGAAATTATTGACTTACTTTTTCAATTATATCACTCATTTTTTGGAACGTTAAGCTGTCATCGTCTTTGACCGAGCCAGTATCTGATGGGGTGGACATTTTTGAAGTGCGTGGTGAATTTTTTTGTGTTGCAAGAGAGACACTTGGTTTTACCCCTTTATTAATTACAGATATATTTACTTGTATGTGAGCTAACGTAGTTGTTTTAAAGCTTTTTCACGTTACAAAGTAAAAAAAAAAAAATTGGTCGTTTTTGAATTTTCACAAATAAATTAAAACTCAAATTCACAAGAAAAGTAATCCGTGTCGATTAACTTATTTCACTTTTATGGTAAAAGTCACAGTTTGGAATAATTTGACACAGTTAAGATAAATGTACGAAAGTGTTTATTATCTCGAATGAAAAGACCGCCAAAAGAAAACACGTCTACTCTGTAGCTAGGATTGACATTGAATGTTGATTATATATTATATATGATATATTATATATTATATATTAAATATTATGTATTATATATTATATATTTTATATTATATACATGTATATGTATTATATGTATATTAAACCTTCTTCTACCTGGGTGTGAATTTTTGTGGTTTTGGCATTTGTTATAGATTTAGACCGTGTGATTTTTTTGTATACCTACCTACGTTTGGCCTGAGTGGAGACAATAAAAAATATCTTTCCCGCAAGGCATTTGTTATAGGTTTAGACCGTGTGATTTTTTTGTATACCTACCTACGTTTGGCCTGAGTGGAGACAATAAAAAATATCTTTCCCGCAAGGCATTTGTTATAGGTTTAGACCGTGTGATTTTTTTGTATACCTACCTACGTTTGGCCTGAGTGGAGACAATAAAAAATATCTTTCCCGCAAGGCATTTGTTATAGGTTTAGACCGTGTGATTTTTTTGTATACCTACCTACGTTTGGCCTGAGTGGAGACAATAAAAAATATCTTTCCCGCAAGGCATTTGTTATAGGTTTAGACCGTGTGATTTTTTTGTATACCTACCTACGTTTGGCCTGAGTGGAGACAATAAAAAATATCTTTCCCGCAAGGCATTTGTTATAGGTTTAGACCGTGTGATTTTTTTGTATACCTACCTACGTTTGGCCTGAGTGGAGACAATAAAAAATATCTTTCCCGCAAGGCATTTGTTATAGGTTTAGACCGTGTGATTTTTTTGTATACCTACCTACGTTTGGCCTGAGTGGAGACAATAAAAAATATCTTTCCCGCAAGGCATTTGTTATAGGTTTAGACCGTGTGATTTTTTTGTATACCTACCTACGTTTGGCCTGAGTGGAGACAATAAAAAATATCTTTCCCGCAAGGCATTTGTTATAGGTTTAGACCGTGTGATTTTTTTGTATACCTACCTACGTTTGGCCTGAGTGGAGACAATAAAAAATATCTTTCCCGCAAGGCATTTGTTATAGGTTTAGACCGTGTGATTTTTTTGTATACCTACCTACGTTTGGCCTGAGTGGAGACAATAAAAAATATCTTTCCCGCAAGGCATTTGTTATAGGTTTAGACCGTGTGATTTTTTTGTATACCTACCTACGTTTGGCCTGAGTGGAGACAATAAAAAATATCTTTCCCGCAAGGCATTTGTTATAGGTTTAGACCGTGTGATTTTTTTGTATACCTACCTACGTTTGGCCTGAGTGGAGACAATAAAAAATATCTTTCCCGCAAGGCATTTGTTATAGGTTTAGACCGTGTGATTTTTTTGTATACCTACCTACGTTTGGCCTGAGTGGAGACAATAAAAAATATCTTTCCCGCAAGGCATTTGTTATAGGTTTAGACCGTGTGATTTTTTTGTATACCTACCTACGTTTGGCCTGAGTGGAGACAATAAAAAATATCTTTCCCGCAAGGCATTTGTTATAGGTTTAGACCGTGTGATTTTTTTGTATACCTACCTACGTTTGGCCTGAGTGGAGACAATAAAAAATATCTTTCCCGCAAGGCATTTGTTATAGGTTTAGACCGTGTGATTTTTTTGTATACCTACCTACGTTTGGCCTGAGTGGAGACAATAAAAAATATCTTTCCCGCAAGGCATTTGTTATAGGTTTAGACCGTGTGATTTTTTGTTGACTGCGCGAGTTCGAAAAATTGATAAAAGTGTAGGTGGCTTAATGTTAAGAACATGCACAGGTGATTAAAATAAGATTTTAAATTCTCATCTTTGATGAACGGGATGCCATAAGGAACAACGTCCGCAGCAATGTTTTTGTTGCTTTGTATTTCTTGTGCAGTTTCCATTTTCTTCATTTTAGTTGTCACGTCGGCTAGTTCAGTTTTTACATCATTGAGTTGCGTCGTTGTGCTTAATAGAGTTTTTTTTTTGTTTCTACAAGTTCACCTTCGATTTCTTTCACCGATGATCCAAGTTTGCTTACATCGGTTTTTATTGCGTCCAGTTCAAGATGGGTTGTCAAATTTGTGCTTTCGAGTTGTGTTATACGTTTTTTTTATATCATTCATAGTGTCATTTATTTCGGTTATTTTAGTTTCAATGTTTTTAGATACATTCTCCGCAGATTCTCTTATTTGTGTAGTGAGTAACGAAATTATTGACTTACTTTTTCAATTATATCACTCATTTTTTGGAACGTTAAGCTGTCATCGTCTTTGACCGAGCCAGTATCTGATGGGGTGGACATTTTTGAAGTGCGTGGTGAATTTTTTTGTGTTGCAAGAGAGACACTTGGTTTTACCCCTTTATTAATTACAGATATATTTACTTGTATGTGAGCTAACGTAGTTGTTTTAAAGCTTTTTCACGTTACAAAGTAAAAAAAAAAAAATTGGTCGTTTTTGAATTTTCACAAATAAATTAAAACTCAAATTCACAAGAAAAGTAATCCGTGTCGATTAACTTATTTCACTTTTATGGTAAAAGTCACAGTTTGGAATAATTTGACACAGTTAAGATAAATGTACGAAAGTGTTTATTATCTCGAATGAAAAGACCGCCAAAAGAAAACACGTCTACTCTGTAGCTAGGATTGACATTGAATGTTGATTATATATTATATATGATATATTATATATTATATATTAAATATTATGTATTATATATTATATATTTTATATTATATACATGTATATGTATTATATGTATATTAAACCTTCTTCTACCTGGGTGTGAATTTTTGTGGTTTTGGCATTTGTTATAGATTTAGACCGTGTGATTTTTTTGTATACCTACCTACGTTTGGCCTGAGTGGAGACAATAAAAAATATCTTTCCCGCAAGGCATTTGTTATAGGTTTAGACCGTGTGATTTTTTTGTATACCTACCTACGTTTGGCCTGAGTGGAGACAATAAAAAATATCTTTCCCGCAAGCAAAGCTGAGTAGGTCAGCTAGTATTATTTAAACCTCAATCAAACAAAAGATCTTCGTTACTATATCTACAATCAATTTACAAACAATGTTTTTGAGTGAATTTCTACACAAAATTTGCACTTAATTTGTATACCTATCCGAATGGAAAGTAAAATCCAAAACAAAAATCCATGTCTGCAAGGACGTTTGTATAAATATAGCAAGGATTAAGTTTATTCAAATTTAAAAAATGTATGAGTATATTTTGTCAACGGCAACCTCATAAAATAGTAGATAAACAAAAATTGAAAATCCTAAAGAATCAAAAGTCTGGTCAATGATGTACGTATGAATAAATATGTATGTAAGTACCAGTGCTCGTACAAAACCAGTTTATATACAATGGTACAAAACTTGAAAATCCAAAAAAAATTTAATCAGAAGTCTGGTCAATGACGTACGTATGTAAGTACCAGTGCTTGGATTCCATGTACAAAAATTGTAGACAATGAGAATGTTGGATCGTGTACAAATCCTAACAACAAATTATTCGCCTCAGCTAAACAAAACAAGATACTCAATTATTTCATGTTCTCCATTTTTCCCGCCTCACATATCACAGTGAACTCATTGTATATTAACTGCCTATGTATATACAATGAGTAAACAAAACACAAAGCATAACACTAAAATCTGCTCTTCATTCTCTCTCTCTCAAATAAAATGTCCCTACACTAGTGCTCCAAGAGGCTCTTGGAGCTAAGATTTTTTCGCGTCTCATGATAGTACTATAGCCAATGTATATGCAATGAATTTTCCTAAGATGGTCAGTTTGAACTGGGAATTGGGAAACTGGGCAATGTTTTCATTAAGATCAGCAAACCATAGCAATAAAAGGTCCAACTTGTGATTATTATCTTTTATGTTGATTATAGGATCTCATCAAACATATGCCTAATGAAAGCATCATGTTGTCCATTATATTGATGAACTGTTTTGAGTCCATGCGGACCTCACAAAGGAACAGTTTATCTACTCCGTCCGCAGCCATTCAGCTATCTCTTCTATTCTCAGCATTTGGTACTATGTGTTTTGGGTTCTTTTTGATTTGGATTGGGACCACAACTTTGCCACTTCTTTCTTTGCCCTTTGATTCTGTGAGGTTCTCCGGATTGACCTCATAAAATGTCGGCATGCCTTCAGGTTTTTGACTGTCCAATGTCTGAGGCTAACTAATTTCGGAAAGGAAATACAGAGATTTTTTTACCATTTTAAATTAAAAGCATTTAAAAAACCAATGTTAATCTACATTTTCTGGCCCACCATTCATAAATTCCCAATGCTCGTACATTGTGTAATAATCCCTTCTGCTTCTTGCGCTTTTATAAAAACAAAAACAAAAATTAATATACATAAGTGTTGAAAAATATCAACCCAAGCATTTTAAATGTGGCCAAAGTTGCAATCTCAACATTGTCTAACAATGTCACTTGACTATTTTACTTATCAGCAATGATTGTGTGAGGTAACAAAATGCACCACATCACTTATCAAAGAAATCCGCTTAAAAACTAAACGTTAGTTTATCATTGTTTTTTATCTACCGCTTTAACGAAGAAAATTACAAACTCACTTGTATGGCTAAATAAACATTTGTTGCCATTTCTGTCGGACTCCATGATTTGGGTTTCAATGTAAATAGTACAGTGCATTTAGATTTTATTATATGGAGCTCAGGGAAATAATTTACAGACGACATTTGACTTCGGTATTCGAAAGAGTACTAGTACACGAGCCAAAAAACACATTTTGCATACATGAACCTGTTGTCAGTAAGCCGCTATTTTGTTTTTAGTGTTCATTTCTATTTTTTACTCGTAACTCTCATAATTTGTATCCTAGATAAAAAAGTTATATCACAAACTTGTAGCAAATTAAATTTTCTACAAAATATGTTCAAAGACTTTTTTGGCTACATGCTTTTGTTTAAAAGTTATAGCACATTTTGTTAAAAAAAGTAGGTGTCGATTTTTTTATATTGTATTGTTATTTGTAACATTTTATTTAAAGTAATTTAAATATTTTAAAATTTCAAATTGTGCACCCAAATTAATCAAAAATCTTTTTTAAAATCTAATAGATTGTTTTTTATACATATAAATGTAAGATGCGAGGAGACTTGTATTCTTTTTGTCCTTAATTATTTTTGTAAGTTGATATATCAACATCTCTTTTTTCAATTTTTGGTGTTGACTTATATATTTTGGTATTTTATGTGTTTATTTTGTCCAATAAAGGCCTGATTATGAGCATATACATGCTCGAAACGTCGCACTTAAAATAATTACATCTGTGTTTTGACCTAAAGCCCACTAATATTTTCTTACTGGATAAATATAAAGGTCACAAAAACTAACATTTAGTAAACCATTATCCCGATTTCAATAAAATTTTGCACACAGGAAGTCATTTATAATTCAATTATTATTGCATTTCAAAATTTTGAAATTTTTTTTTTCAATTTTTTTTTTAATTTTCTAAACAATTTTTTTTTATTTTAATGTATGCATATTTACATATGCAGCCACTAAGCAATTATCTAACATAAGAACAAGTTCGTGCGACCCAGTCGTGCATTTCTTTTTAATCTTTTAAGAAGTATTTAAAGAAAAACCGTTCCTACGATTTTGAAAAAAAAAACACATTTCTTTACATTTTTTTTAACGAAATAAAATGGCGTTAAGAAATTTTCTGCTGAAAACTGTTTTAAGTACTTTTATCAAACAATCAAAATTTACAAAAATTGAATAAAAACTTTAAGTTCGTTTAATATTTATAAAAATTTTAATCGACACTGTGACATCACATTTGTAGGTATATAAAATTTCTTGTTGTAGGTATATAAACATTACAGCGTTTTTTGAAGATGCGATTCAAATTCTATGATTAAAAACTTGTATACGCACACAGCAAAATAAAAAATTAATAATAAGCCGTTTACTGAAACACCATTATCTCCTATTAAAGGCACTCGAGAAAACAAATAACATTAAGAAATCAAACATTAAATTGAAATGGAAATTTGGATGGTCATTCATACATTTCGATTGCCCCTGGATTTTATTTAATTGAAAACATGTACAGAAATACACTCTAAAAATTGGATTTTTTCAAAATTAAGGCGTAAATCAAAGATTCGTATAACATGTCTATTTTTGCATCATCCATCCATTAATACTACATAAAAAAACAAATATATATCCCTGATTTTAAAGGAATTACTTGTAAACACTTCATTTTGTATTTTTTAACGTAAGAAATATTTTATCTCAAAACTATGAGGTGTAAGAAAAAAATATTTATCCAAAAACATTCATGAACTTTAATTTTTTATTAAAACCAAATTAATGTTAAATTAATCATTTTAACCCTCAAACCTTTCAACCATGATTATCCTGGACATATGTACCTACAAATAATTTATTTTAAAAAACCCTCACAACGAACAAGAAAACATAATGACATTTCATAAAAATATGTTTTTTAATGCTTATGTAAATGGTCAGTTTGAACTGGGAATTGGGAAACTGGACAATATTTTCATTAAGATCAGCAAACCATAGCAATAAAAGGTCCAACTTGTGATTATTATCTTTTATGTTGATTATAGGGTCTCATCAAACATATGCCTAAAAGAAAGCATCATGTTGTCCATTATATTGATGAACTGTTTTGAGTCCATGCGGACCTCACAAAGGAACAGTTTATCTACTCCGTCCGCAGCCATTCAGCTATCTCTTCTATTCTCAGCATTTGGTACTATGTGTTTTGGGTTCTTTTTGATTTGGATTGGCACCACAACTTTGCCACTTCTTTCTTTGCCCTTTGATTCTGTGAGGTTCTCCGGATTGACCTCATAAAATGTCGGCATGCCTTCAGGTTTTTGACTGTCCAATGTCTGAGGCTAACTAATTTCGGACAGGAAATACAGAGATTTTTTTAGCAATTTAAATTAAAAGCATTTAAAAAACCAATGTTAATCTACATTTTCTGGCCCACCATTCATAAATTCCCAATGCTCGTACATTGTGTAATAATCGCTTCTGCTTCTTGCGCTTTTATAAAAACAAAAACAAAAATTAATATACATAAGTGTTGAAAAATATCAACCCAAGCATTTTAAATGTGGCCAAAGTTGCAATCTCAACATTGTCTAACAATGTCACTTGACTATTTTACTTATCAGCAATGATTGTGTGAGGTAACAAAATGCACCACATCACTTATCAAAGAAATCCGCTTAAAAACTAAACGTTAGTTTATCATTGTTTTTTATCTACCGCTTTAACGAAGAAAATTACAAACTCACTTGTATGGCTAAATAAACATTTGTTGCCATTTCTGTCGGACTCCATGATTCGGGTTTCAATGTAAATAATACAGTGCATTTAGATTTTATTATATGGAGCTCAAGGAAATAATTTACAGACGAGAAAGAGTACTAGTACACGAGCCAAAAAACACATTTTGCATACATGAACCTGTTGTCAGTAAGTCGCTATTTTTTTTTAGTGTTCATTTCTATTTTTTACTCGTAACTGTCGTAATTTGTATCCTAGATAAAAAAGTTATATCACAAACTTGTAGCAAATTAAATTTTCTACAAAATATGTTCAATGACTTTTTTGGCTACATGCTTTTGTTTAAAAGTTATAGCACATTTTGTTAAAAAAAGTAGGTGTCGATTTTTTTATATTGTATTGTTATTTGTAACATTTTATTTAAAGTAATTTAAATATTTTAAAATTTCAAATTGTGCACCCAAATTAATCAAAAATCTTTTTTAAAATCTAATAGATTGTTTTTTATACATATAAATGTAAGATGCGAGGAGACTTGTATTCTTTTTGTCCTTAATTATTTTTGTAAGTTGATATATCAACATCTCTTTTTTCAATTTTTGGTGTTGACTTATGTATTTTGGTATTTTATGTGTTTATTTTGTCCAATAAAGGCCTGATGATGAGCATATACATGCTCGAAACGTCGCACTTAAAATAATTACATCTGTGTTTTGACCTAAAGCCCACTAATATTTTCTAAATTGATAAATATAAAGGTCACAAAAACTAACATTTCAATTAAATTTTGCACACAGGAATTCATTTATAATTCAATTATTATTGCATTTCAAAATTTTCAAATACTTTTTTTTCAATTTTTTTTTTTAATTTTCTAAACAATTTTTTTTTATTTTAATGTATGCATATTTACATATGCAGCCACTAAGCAATTATCTAACATAAGAACAAGTTCGTGCGACCCAGTCGTGCATTTCTTTTTAATCTTTTAAGAAGTAGTTAAAGAAAAACCGTTCCTACGATTTTGAAAAAAAAAAACACATTTATTTACATTTTTTTAATGAAATAAAATGGCGTTAAGAAATTTTCTGCTGAAAACTGTTTTAAGTACTTTTATCAAACAATCAAAATTTACAAAAATTGAATAAAAACTTTAAGTTCGTTTAATATTTATAAAAATTTTAATCGACACTGTGACATCACATTTGTAGGTATATAAAATTTCTTGTTGTAGGTATATAAACATTACAGCGTTTTTTGAAGATGCGATTCAAATTCTATGATTAAAAACTTGTATACGCACACAGCAAAATAAAAAATTAATAATAAGCCGTTTACTGAAACACCATTATTTCCTATTAAAGGCACTGGAGAAAACAAATAACATTAAGGAATCAAACATTAAATTGTAATGGAAATTTGGATGGTCATTCATACATTTCGATTGCCCCTGGATTTTATTTAATTGAAAACATGTACAGAAATACACTCTAAAAATTGGATTTTTTCAAAATTAAGGCGTAAATCAAAGATTCGTATAACATGTCTATTTTTGCATCATCCATCCATTAATACTACATAAAAAAACAAATATATATCCCTGATTTTAAAGGAATTACTTGTAAACACTTCATTTTGTATTTTTTAACGTAAGAAATATTTTATCTCAAAACTATGAGGTGTAAGAAAAAAATATTTATCCAAAAACATTCATGAACTTTAATTTTTTATTAAAACCAAATTAATGTTAAATTAATCATTTTAACCCTCAAACCTTTCAACCATGATTATCCTGGACATATGTACCTACAAATAATTTATTTTAAAAAACCCTCACAACGAACAAGAAAACATAATGACATTTCATAAAAATATGTTTTTTAATGCTTATGTAAATGGTCAGTTTGAACTGGGAATTGGGAAACTGGACAATATTTTCATTAAGATCAGCAAACCATAGCAATAAAAGGTCCAACTTGTGATTATTATCTTTTATGTTGATTATAGGGTCTCATCAAACATATGCCTAAAAGAAAGCATCATGTTGTCCATTATATTGATGAACTGTTTTGAGTCCATGCGGACCTCACAAAGGAACAGTTTATCTACTCCGTCCGCAGCCATTCAGCTATCTCTTCTATTCTCAGCATTTGGTACTGTGTTTTGGGTTCTTTTTGATTTGGATTGGGACCACAACTTTGCCACTTCTTTCTTTGCCCTTTGATTCTGTGAGGTTCTCCGGATTGACCTCATAAAATGTCGGCATGCCTTCAGGTTTTTGACTGTCCAATGTCTGAGGCTAACTAATTTCGGACAGGAAATACAGAGATTTTTTTAGCAATTTAAATTAAAAGCATTTAAAAAACCAATGTTAATCTACATTTTCTGGCCCACCATTCATAAATTCCCAATGCTCGTACATTGTGTAATAATCGCTTCTGCTTCTTGCGCTTTTATAAAAACAAAAATTAATATACATAAGTGTTGAAAAATATCAACCCAAGCATTTTAAATGTGGCCAAAGTTGCAATCTCAACATTGTCTAACAATGTCACTTGACTATTTTACTTATCAGCAATGATTGTGTGAGGTAACAAAATGCACCACATCACTTATCAAAGAAATCCGCTTAAAAACTAAACGTTAGTTTATCATTGTTTTTTATCTACCGCTTTAACGAAGAAAATTACAAACTCACTTGTATGGCTAAATAAACATTTGTTGCCATTTCTGTCGGACTCCATGATTCGGGTTTCAATGTAAATAATACAGTGCATTTAGATTTTATTATATGGAGCTCAAGGAAATAATTTACAGACGAGAAAGAGTACTAGTACACGAGCCAAAAAACACATTTTGCATACATGAACCTGTTGTCAGTAAGTCGCTATTTTTTTTTAGTGTTCATTTCTATTTTTTACTCGTAACTGTCGTAATTTGTATCCTAGATAAAAAAGTTATATCACAAACTTGTAGCAAATTAAATTTTCTACAAAATATGTTCAATGACTTTTTTGGCTACATGCTTTTGTTTAAAAGTTATAGCACATTTTGTTAAAAAAAGTAGGTGTCGATTTTTTTATATTGTATTGTTATTTGTAACATTTTATTTAAAGTAATTTAAATATTTTAAAATTTCAAATTGTGCACCCAAATTAATCAAAAATCTTTTTTAAAATCTAATAGATTGTTTTTTATACATATAAATGTAAGATGCGAGGAGACTTGTATTCTTTTTGTCCTTAATTATTTTTGTAAGTTGATATATCAACATCTCTTTTTTCAATTTTTGGTGTTGACTTATGTATTTTGGTATTTTATGTGTTTATTTTGTCCAATAAAGGCCTGATGATGAGCATATACATGCTCGAAACGTCGCACTTAAAATAATTACATCTGTGTTTTGACCTAAAGCCCACTAATATTTTCTAAATTGATAAATATAAAGGTCACAAAAACTAACATTTCAATTAAATTTTGCACACAGGAATTCATTTATAATTCAATTATTATTGCATTTCAAAATTTTCAAATACTTTTTTTTCAATTTTTTTTTTTAATTTTCTAAACAATTTTTTTTTATTTTAATGTATGCATATTTACATATGCAGCCACTAAGCAATTATCTAACATAAGAACAAGTTCGTGCGACCCAGTCGTGCATTTCTTTTTAATCTTTTAAGAAGTAGTTAAAGAAAAACCGTTCCTACGATTTTGAAAAAAAAAAACACATTTATTTACATTTTTTTAATGAAATAAAATGGCGTTAAGAAATTTTCTGCTGAAAACTGTTTTAAGTACTTTTATCAAACAATCAAAATTTACAAAAATTGAATAAAAACTTTAAGTTCGTTTAATATTTATAAAAATTTTAATCGACACTGTGACATCACATTTGTAGGTATATAAAATTTCTTGTTGTAGGTATATAAACATTACAGCGTTTTTTGAAGATGCGATTCAAATTCTATGATTAAAAACTTGTATACGCACACAGCAAAATAAAAAATTAATAATAAGCCGTTTACTGAAACACCATTATTTCCTATTAAAGGCACTGGAGAAAACAAATAACATTAAGGAATCAAACATTAAATTGTAATGGAAATTTGGATGGTCATTCATACATTTCGATTGCCCCTGGATTTTATTTAATTGAAAACATGTACAGAAATACACTCTAAAAATTGGATTTTTTCAAAATTAAGGCGTAAATCAAAGATTCGTATAACATGTCTATTTTTGCATCATCCATCCATTAATACTACATAAAAAAACAAATATATATCCCTGATTTTAAAGGAATTACTTGTAAACACTTCATTTTGTATTTTTTAACGTAAGAAATATTTTATCTCAAAACTATGAGGTGTAAGAAAAAAATATTTATCCAAAAACATTCATGAACTTTAAATTTTTATTAAAACCAAATTAATGTTAAATTAATCATTTTAACCCTCAAACCTTTCAACCATGATTATCCTGGACATATGTACCTACAAATAATTTATTTTAAAAAACCCTCACAACGAACAAGAAAACATAATGACATTTCATAAAAATATGTTTTTTAATGCTTATGTAAATGGTCAGTTTGAACTGGGAATTGGGAAACTGGGCAATATTTTCATTAAGATCAGCAAACCATAGCAATAAAAGGTCCAACTTGTAATTATTATCTTTTATGTTGATTATAGGGTCTCATCAAACATATGCCTAAAAGAAAGCATCATGTTGTCCATTATATTGATGAACTGTTTTGAGTCCATGCGGACCTCACAAAGGAACAGTTTATCTACTCCGTCCGCAGCCATTCAGCTATCTCTTCTATTCTCAGCATTTGGTACTATGTGTTTTGGGTTCTTTTTGATTTGGATTGGGACCACAACTTTGCCACTTCTTTCTTTGCCCTTTGATTCTGTGAGGTTCTCCGGATTGACCTCATAAAATGTCGGCATGCCTTCAGGTTCTTGACTGTCCAATGTCTGAGGCTAACTAATTTCGGAAAGGAAATACAGAGATTTTTTTACCATTTTAAATTAAAAGCATTTAAAAAACCAATGTTAATCTACATTTTCTGGCCCACCATTCATAAATTCCCAATGCTCGTACATTGTGTAATAATCCCTTCTGCTTCTTGCGCTTTTATAAAAACAAAAACAAAAATTAATATACATAAGTGTTGAAAAATATCAACCCAAGCATTTTAAATGTGGCCAAAGTTGCAATCTCAACATTGTCTAACAATGTCACTTGACTATTTTACTTATCAGCAATGATTGTGTGAGGTAACAAAATGCACCACATCACTTATCAAAGAAATCCGCTTAAAAACTAAACGTTAGTTTATCATTGTTTTTTATCTACCGCTTTAACGAAGAAAATTACAAACTCACTTATATGGCTAAATAAACATTTGTTGCCATTTCTGTCGGACTCCATGATTCGGGTTTCAATGTAAATAGTACAGTGCATTTAGATTTTATTATATGGAGCTCAGGGAAACAATTTACAGACGACATTTGACTTCGGTATTCGAAAGAGTACTAGTACACGAGCCAAAAAACACATTTTGCATACATGAACCTGTTGTCAGTAAGCCGCTATTTTGTTTTTAGTGTTCATTTCTATTTTTTACTCGTAACTCTCGTAATTTGTATCCTAGATAAAAAAGTTATATCACAAACTTGTAGCAAATTAAATTTTCTACAAAATATGTTCAATGACTTTTTTGGCTACATGCTTTTGTTTAAAAGTTATAGCACATTTTGTTAAAAAAAGTAGGTGTCGATTTTTTTATATTGTATTGTTATTTGTAACATTTTATTTAAAATAATTTAAATATTTTAAAATTTCAAATTGTGCACCCAAATTATTCAAAAATCTTTTTTAAAATCTAATAGATTGTTTTTTATACATATAAATGTAAGATGCGAGGAGACTTGTATTCTTTTTGTCCTTAATTATTTTTGTAAGTTGATATATCAACATCTCTTTTTTCAATTTTTGGTGTTGACTTATGTATTTTGGTATTTTATGTGTTTATTTTGTCCAATAAAGGCCTGATGATGAGCATATACATGCTCGAAACGTCGCACTTAAAATAATTACATCTGTGTTTTGACCTAAAGCCCACTAATATTTTCTAAATTGATAAATATAAAGGTCACAAAAACTAACATTTCAATTAAATTTTGCACACAGGAATTCATTTATAATTCAATTATTATTGCATTTCAAAATTTTCAAATACTTTTTTTTCAATTTTTTTTTTTAATTTTCTAAACAATTTTTTTTTATTTTAATGTATGCATATTTACATATGCAGCCACTAAGCAATTATCTAACATAAGAACAAGTTCGTGCGACCCAGTCGTGCATTTCTTTTTAATCTTTTAAGAAGTAGTTAAAGAAAAACCGTTCCTACGATTTTGAAAAAAAAAAACACATTTATTTACATTTTTTTAATGAAATAAAATGGCGTTAAGAAATTTTCTGCTGAAAACTGTTTTAAGTACTTTTATCAAACAATCAAAATTTACAAAAATTGAATAAAAACTTTAAGTTCGTTTAATATTTATAAAAATTTTAATCGACACTGTGACATCACATTTGTAGGTATATAAAATTTCTTGTTGTAGGTATATAAACATTACAGCGTTTTTTGAAGATGCGATTCAAATTCTATGATTAAAAACTTGTATACGCACACAGCAAAATAAAAAATTAATAATAAGCCGTTTACTGAAACACCATTATTTCCTATTAAAGGCACTGGAGAAAACAAATAACATTAAGGAATCAAACATTAAATTGTAATGGAAATTTGGATGGTCATTCATACATTTCGATTGCCCCTGGATTTTATTTAATTGAAAACATGTACAGAAATACACTCTAAAAATTGGATTTTTTCAAAATTAAGGCGTAAATCAAAGATTCGTATAACATGTCTATTTTTGCATCATCCATCCATTAATACTACATAAAAAAACAAATATATATCCCTGATTTTAAAGGAATTACTTGTAAACACTTCATTTTGTATTTTTTAACGTAAGAAATATTTTATCTCAAAACTATGAGGTGTAAGAAAAAAATATTTATCCAAAAACATTCATGAACTTTAAATTTTTATTAAAACCAAATTAATGTTAAATTAATCATTTTAACCCTCAAACCTTTCAACCATGATTATCCTGGACATATGTACCTACAAATAATTTATTTTAAAAAACCCTCACAACGAACAAGAAAACATAATGACATTTCATAAAAATATGTTTTTTAATGCTTATGTAAATGGTCAGTTTGAACTGGGAATTGGGAAACTGGGCAATATTTTCATTAAGATCAGCAAACCATAGCAATAAAAGGTCCAACTTGTAATTATTATCTTTTATGTTGATTATAGGGTCTCATCATACATATGCCTAAAAGAAAGCATCATGTTGTCCATTATATTGATGAACTGTTTTGAGTCCATGCGGACCTCACAAAGGAACAGTTTATCTACTCCGTCTGCAGCCATTCAGCTATCTCTTCTATTCTCAGCATTTGGTACTATGTGTTTTGGGTTCTTTTTGATTTGGATTGGGACCACAACTTTGCCACTTCTTTCTTTGCCCTTTGATTCTGTGAGGTTCTCCGGATTGACCTCATAAAATGTCGGCATGCCTTCAGGTTTTTGACTGTCCAATGTCTGAGGCTAACTAATTTCGGACAGGAAATACAGAGATTTTTTTAGCAATTTAAATTAAAAGCATTTAAAAAACCAATGTTAATCTACATTTTCTGGCCCACCATTCATAAATTCCCAATGCTCGTACATTGTGTAATAATCGCTTCTGCTTCTTGCGCTTTTATAAAAACAAAAATTAATATACATAAGTGTTGAAAAATATCAACCCAAGCATTTTAAATGTGGCCAAAGTTGCAATCTCAACATTGTCTAACAATGTCACTTGACTATTTTACTTATCAGCAATGATTGTGTGAGGTAACAAAATGCACCACATCACTTATCAAAGAAATCCGCTTAAAAACTAAACGTTAGTTTATCATTGTTTTTTATCTACCGCTTTAACGAAGAAAATTACAAACTCACTTGTATGGCTAAATAAACATTTGTTGCCATTTCTGTCGGACTCCATGATTCGGGTTTCAATGTAAATAATACAGTGCATTTAGATTTTATTATATGGAGCTCAAGGAAATAATTTACAGACGAGAAAGAGTACTAGTACACGAGCCAAAAAACACATTTTGCATACATGAACCTGTTGTCAGTAAGTCGCTATTTTTTTTTAGTGTTCATTTCTATTTTTTACTCGTAACTGTCGTAATTTGTATCCTAGATAAAAAAGTTATATCACAAACTTGTAGCAAATTAAATTTTCTACAAAATATGTTCAATGACTTTTTTGGCTACATGCTTTTGTTTAAAAGTTATAGCACATTTTGTTAAAAAAAGTAGGTGTCGATTTTTTTATATTGTATTGTTATTTGTAACATTTTATTTAAAGTAATTTAAATATTTTAAAATTTCAAATTGTGCACCCAAATTAATCAAAAATCTTTTTTAAAATCTAATAGATTGTTTTTTATACATATAAATGTAAGATGCGAGGAGACTTGTATTCTTTTTGTCCTTAATTATTTTTGTAAGTTGATATATCAACATCTCTTTTTTCAATTTTTGGTGTTGACTTATGTATTTTGGTATTTTATGTGTTTATTTTGTCCAATAAAGGCCTGATGATGAGCATATACATGCTCGAAACGTCGCACTTAAAATAATTACATCTGTGTTTTGACCTAAAGCCCACTAATATTTTCTAAATTGATAAATATAAAGGTCACAAAAACTAACATTTCAATTAAATTTTGCACACAGGAATTCATTTATAATTCAATTATTATTGCATTTCAAAATTTTCAAATACTTTTTTTTCAATTTTTTTTTTTAATTTTCTAAACAATTTTTTTTTATTTTAATGTATGCATATTTACATATGCAGCCACTAAGCAATTATCTAACATAAGAACAAGTTCGTGCGACCCAGTCGTGCATTTCTTTTTAATCTTTTAAGAAGTAGTTAAAGAAAAACCGTTCCTACGATTTTGAAAAAAAAAAACACATTTATTTACATTTTTTTAATGAAATAAAATGGCGTTAAGAAATTTTCTGCTGAAAACTGTTTTAAGTACTTTTATCAAACAATCAAAATTTACAAAAATTGAATAAAAACTTTAAGTTCGTTTAATATTTATAAAAATTTTAATCGACACTGTGACATCACATTTGTAGGTATATAAAATTTCTTGTTGTAGGTATATAAACATTACAGCGTTTTTTGAAGATGCGATTCAAATTCTATGATTAAAAACTTGTATACGCACACAGCAAAATAAAAAATTAATAATAAGCCGTTTACTGAAACACCATTATTTCCTATTAAAGGCACTGGAGAAAACAAATAACATTAAGGAATCAAACATTAAATTGTAATGGAAATTTGGATGGTCATTCATACATTTCGATTGCCCCTGGATTTTATTTAATTGAAAACATGTACAGAAATACACTCTAAAAATTGGATTTTTTCAAAATTAAGGCGTAAATCAAAGATTCGTATAACATGTCTATTTTTGCATCATCCATCCATTAATACTACATAAAAAAACAAATATATATCCCTGATTTTAAAGGAATTACTTGTAAACACTTCATTTTGTATTTTTTAACGTAAGAAATATTTTATCTCAAAACTATGAGGTGTAAGAAAAAAATATTTATCCAAAAACATTCATGAACTTTAAATTTTTATTAAAACCAAATTAATGTTAAATTAATCATTTTAACCCTCAAACCTTTCAACCATGATTATCCTGGACATATGTACCTACAAATAATTTATTTTAAAAAACCCTCACAACGAACAAGAAAACATAATGACATTTCATAAAAATATGTTTTTTAATGCTTATGTAAATGGTCAGTTTGAACTGGGAATTGGGAAACTGGGCAATATTTTCATTAAGATCAGCAAACCATAGCAATAAAAGGTCCAACTTGTAATTATTATCTTTTATGTAGATTATAGGGTCTCATCAAACATATGCCTAAAAGAAAGCATCATGTTGTCCATTATATTGATGAACTGTTTTGAGTCCATGCGGACCTCACAAAGGAACAGTTTATCTACTCCGTCCGCAGCCATTCAGCTATCTCTTCTATTCTCAGCATTTGGTACTATGTGTTTTGGGTTCTTTTTGATTTGGATTGGGACCACAACTTTGCCACTTCTTTCTTTGCCCTTTGATTCTGTGAGGTTCTCCGGATTGACCTCATAAAATGTCGGCATGCCTTCAGGTTTTTGACTGTCCAATGTCTGAGGCTAACTAATTTCGGAAAGGAAATACAGAGATTTTTTTACCATTTTAAATTAAAAGCATTTAAAAAACCAATGTTAATCTACATTTTTTGGCCCACCATTCATAAATTCCCAATGCTCGTACATTGTGTAATAATCCCTTCTGCTTCTTGCGCTTTTATAAAAACAAAAACAAAAATTAATATACATAAGTGTTGAAAAATATCAACCCAAGCATTTTAAATGTGGCCAAAGTTGCAATCTCAACATTGTCTAACAATGTCACTTGACTATTTTACTTATCAGCAATGATTGTGTGAGGTAACAAAATGCACCACATCACTTATCAAAGAAATCCGCTTAAAAACTAAACGTTAGTTTATCATTGTTTTTTATCTACCGCTTTAACGAAGAAAATTACAAACTCACTTGTATGGCTAAATAAACATTTGTTGCCATTTCTGTCGGACTCCATGATTCGGGTTTCAATGTAAATAATACAGTGCATTTAGATTTTATTATATGGAGCTCAAGGAAATAATTTACAGACGAGAAAGAGTACTAGTACACGAGCCAAAAAACACATTTTGCATACATGAACCTGTTGTCAGTAAGTCGCTATTTTTTTTTAGTGTTCATTTCTATTTTTTACTCGTAACTGTCGTAATTTGTATCCTAGATAAAAAAGTTATATCACAAACTTGTAGCAAATTAAATTTTCTACAAAATATGTTCAATGACTTTTTTGGCTACATGCTTTTGTTTAAAAGTTATAGCACATTTTGTTAAAAAAAGTAGGTGTCGATTTTTTTATATTGTATTGTTATTTGTAACATTTTATTTAAAGTAATTTAAATATTTTAAAATTTCAAATTGTGCACCCAAATTAATCAAAAATCTTTTTTAAAATCTAATAGATTGTTTTTTATACATATAAATGTAAGATGCGAGGAGACTTGTATTCTTTTTGTCCTTAATTATTTTTGTAAGTTGATATATCAACATCTCTTTTTTCAATTTTTGGTGTTGACTTATGTATTTTGGTATTTTATGTGTTTATTTTGTCCAATAAAGGCCTGATGATGAGCATATACATGCTCGAAACGTCGCACTTAAAATAATTACATCTGTGTTTTGACCTAAAGCCCACTAATATTTTCTAAATTGATAAATATAAAGGTCACAAAAACTAACATTTCAATTAAATTTTGCACACAGGAATTCATTTATAATTCAATTATTATTGCATTTCAAAATTTTCAAATACTTTTTTTTCAATTTTTTTTTTTAATTTTCTAAACAATTTTTTTTTATTTTAATGTATGCATATTTACATATGCAGCCACTAAGCAATTATCTAACATAAGAACAAGTTCGTGCGACCCAGTCGTGCATTTCTTTTTAATCTTTTAAGAAGTAGTTAAAGAAAAACCGTTCCTACGATTTTGAAAAAAAAAAACACATTTATTTACATTTTTTTAATGAAATAAAATGGCGTTAAGAAATTTTCTGCTGAAAACTGTTTTAAGTACTTTTATCAAACAATCAAAATTTACAAAAATTGAATAAAAACTTTAAGTTCGTTTAATATTTATAAAAATTTTAATCGACACTGTGACATCACATTTGTAGGTATATAAAATTTCTTGTTGTAGGTATATAAACATTACAGCGTTTTTTGAAGATGCGATTCAAATTCTATGATTAAAAACTTGTATACGCACACAGCAAAATAAAAAATTAATAATAAGCCGTTTACTGAAACACCATTATTTCCTATTAAAGGCACTGGAGAAAACAAATAACATTAAGGAATCAAACATTAAATTGTAATGGAAATTTGGATGGTCATTCATACATTTCGATTGCCCCTGGATTTTATTTAATTGAAAACATGTACAGAAATACACTCTAAAAATTGGATTTTTTCAAAATTAAGGCGTAAATCAAAGATTCGTATAACATGTCTATTTTTGCATCATCCATCCATTAATACTACATAAAAAAACAAATATATATCCCTGATTTTAAAGGAATTACTTGTAAACACTTCATTTTGTATTTTTTAACGTAAGAAATATTTTATCTCAAAACTATGAGGTGTAAGAAAAAAATATTTATCCAAAAACATTCATGAACTTTAAATTTTTATTAAAACCAAATTAATGTTAAATTAATCATTTTAACCCTCAAACCTTTCAACCATGATTATCCTGGACATATGTACCTACAAATAATTTATTTTAAAAAACCCTCACAACGAACAAGAAAACATAATGACATTTCATAAAAATATGTTTTTTAATGCTTATGTAAATGGTCAGTTTGAACTGGGAATTGGGAAACTGGGCAATATTTTCATTAAGATCAGCAAACCATAGCAATAAAAGGTCCAACTTGTAATTATTATCTTTTATGTTGATTATAGGGTCTCATCAAACATATGCCTAAAAGAAAGCATCATGTTGTCCATTATATTGATGAACTGTTTTGAGTCCATGCGGACCTCACAAAGGAACAGTTTATCTACTCCGTCCGCAGCCATTCAGCTATCTCTTCTATTCTCAGCATTTGGTACTATGTGTTTTGGGTTCTTTTTGATTTGGATTGGGACCACAACTTTGCCACTTCTTTCTTTGCCCTTTGATTCTGTGAGGTTCTCCGGATTGACCTCATAAAATGTCGGCATGCCTTCAGGTTCTTGACTGTCCAATGTCTGAGGCTAACTAATTTCGGAAAGGAAATACAGAGATTTTTTTACCATTTTAAATTAAAAGCATTTAAAAAACCAATGTTAATCTACATTTTCTGGCCCACCATTCATAAATTCCCAATGCTCGTACATTGTGTAATAATCCCTTCTGCTTCTTGCGCTTTTATAAAAACAAAAACAAAAATTAATATACATAAGTGTTGAAAAATATCAACCCAAGCATTTTAAATGTGGCCAAAGTTGCAATCTCAACATTGTCTAACAATGTCACTTGACTATTTTACTTATCAGCAATGATTGTGTGAGGTAACAAAATGCACCACATCACTTATCAAAGAAATCCGCTTAAAAACTAAACGTTAGTTTATCATTGTTTTTTATCTACCGCTTTAACGAAGAAAATTACAAACTCACTTATATGGCTAAATAAACATTTGTTGCCATTTCTGTCGGACTCCATGATTCGGGTTTCAATGTAAATAGTACAGTGCATTTAGATTTTATTATATGGAGCTCAGGGAAACAATTTACAGACGACATTTGACTTCGGTATTCGAAAGAGTACTAGTACACGAGCCAAAAAACACATTTTGCATACATGAACCTGTTGTCAGTAAGCCGCTATTTTGTTTTTAGTGTTCATTTCTATTTTTTACTCGTAACTCTCGTAATTTGTATCCTATATAAAAAAGTTATATCACAAACTTGTAGCAAATTAAATTTTCTACAAAATATGTTCAAAGACTTTTTTGGCTACATGCTTTTGTTTAAAAGTTATAGCACATTTTGTTAAAAAAAGTAGGTGTCGATTTTTTTATATTGTATTGTTATTTGTAACATTTTATTTAAAATAATTTAAATATTTTAAAATTTCAAATTGTGCACCCAAATTATTCAAAAATCTTTTTTAAAATCTAATAGATTGTTTTTTATACATATAAATGTAAGATGCGAGGAGACTTGTATTCTTTTTGTCCTTAATTATTTTTGTAAGTTGATATATCAACATCTCTTTTTTCAATTTTTGGTGTTGACTTATGTATTTTGGTATTTTATGTGTTTATTTTGTCCAATAAAGGCCTGATGATGAGCATATACATGCTCGAAACGTCGCACTTAAAATAATTACATCTGTGTTTTGACCTAAAGCCCACTAATATTTTCTAAATTGATAAATATAAAGGTCACAAAAACTAACATTTCAATTAAATTTTGCACACAGGAAGTCATTTATAATTCAAATATTATTGCATTTCAAAATTTTCAAATACTTTTTTTTCAATTTTTTTTTTTAAATTTTCTAAACAATTTTTTTTTATTTTAATGTATGCATATTTACATATGCAGCCACTAAGCAATTATCTAACATAAGAACAAGTTCGTGCGACCCAGTCGTGCATTTCTTTTTAATCTTTTAAGAAGTGGTTAAAGAAAAACCGTTCCTACGATTTTGAAAAAAAAAAAACACATTTATTTACATTTTTTTTAACGTAATAAAATGGCGTTAAGAAATTTTCTGCTGAAAACTGTTTTAAGTACTTTTATCAAACAATCAAAATTTACAAAAATTGAATAAAAACTTTAAGTTCGTTTAATATTTATAAAAATTTTAATCGACACTGTGACATCACATTTGTAGGTATATAAAATTTCTTGTTGTAGGTATATAAACATTACAGCGTTTTTTGAAGATGCGATTCAAATTCTATGATTAAAAACTTGTATACGCACACAGCAAAATAAAAAATTAATAATAAGCCGTTTACTGAAACACCATTATTTCCTATTAAAGGCACTGGAGAAAACAAATAACATTAAGGAATCAAACATTAAATTGTAATGGAAATTTGGATGGTCATTCATACATTTCGATTGCCCCTGGATTTTATTTAATTGAAAACATGTACAGAAATACACTCTAAAAATTGGATTTTTTCAAAATTAAGGCGTAAATCAAAGATTCGTATAACATGTCTATTTTTGCATCATCCATCCATTAATACTACATAAAAAAACAAATATATATCCCTGATTTTAAAGGAATTACTTGTAAACACTTCATTTTGTATTTTTTAACGTAAGAAATATTTTATCTCAAAACTATGAGGTGTAAGAAAAAAATATTTATCCAAAAACATTCATGAACTTTAAATTTTTATTAAAACCAAATTAATGTTAAATTAATCATTTTAACCCTCAAACCTTTCAACCATGATTATCCTGGACATATGTACCTACAAATAATTTATTTTAAAAAACCCTCACAACGAACAAGAAAACATAATGACATTTCATAAAAATATGTTTTTTAATGCTTATGTAAATGGTCAGTTTGAACTGGGAATTGGGAAACTGGGCAATATTTTCATTAAGATCAGCAAACCATAGCAATAAAAGGTCCAACTTGTAATTATTATCTTTTATGTAGATTATAGGGTCTCATCAAACATATGCCTAAAAGAAAGCATCATGTTGTCCATTATATTGATGAACTGTTTTGAGTCCATGCGGACCTCACAAAGGAACAGTTTATCTACTCCGTCCGCAGCCATTCAGCTATCTCTTCTATTCTCAGCATTTGGTACTATGTGTTTTGGGTTCTTTTTGATTTGGATTGGGACCACAACTTTGCCACTTCTTTCTTTGCCCTTTGATTCTGTGAGGTTCTCCGGATTGACCTCATAAAATGTCGGCATGCCTTCAGGTTTTTGACTGTCCAATGTCTGAGGCTAACTAATTTCGGAAAGGAAATACAGAGATTTTTTTACCATTTTAAATTAAAAGCATTTAAAAAACCAATGTTAATCTACATTTTTTGGCCCACCATTCATAAATTCCCAATGCTCGTACATTGTGTAATAATCCCTTCTGCTTCTTGCGCTTTTATAAAAACAAAAACAAAAATTAATATACATAAGTGTTGAAAAATATCAACCCAAGCATTTTAAATGTGGCCAAAGTTGCAATCTCAACATTGTCTAACAATGTCACTTGACTATTTTACTTATCAGCAATGATTGTGTGAGGTAACAAAATGCACCACATCACTTATCAAAGAAATCCGCTTAAAAACTAAACGTTAGTTTATCATTGTTTTTTATCTACCGCTTTAACGAAGAAAATTACAAACTCACTTGTATGGCTAAATAAACATTTGTTGCCATTTCTGTCGGACTCCATGATTCGGGTTTCAATGTAAATAATACAGTGCATTTAGATTTTATTATATGGAGCTCAAGGAAATAATTTACAGACGAGAAAGAGTACTAGTACACGAGCCAAAAAACACATTTTGCATACATGAACCTGTTGTCAGTAAGCCGCTATTTTGTTTTTAGTGTTCATTTCTATTTTTTACTCGTAACTCTCGTAATTTGTATCCTATATAAAAAAGTTATATCACAAACTTGTAGCAAATTAAATTTTCTACAAAATATGTTCAAAGACTTTTTTGGCTACATGCTTTTGTTTAAAAGTTATAGCACATTTTGTTAAAAAAAGTAGGTGTCGATTTTTTTATATTGTATTGTTATTTGTAACATTTTATTTAAAATAATTTAAATATTTTAAAATTTCAAATTGTGCACCCAAATTATTCAAAAATCTTTTTTAAAATCTAATAGATTGTTTTTTATACATATAAATGTAAGATGCGAGGAGACTTGTATTCTTTTTGTCCTTAATTATTTTTGTAAGTTGATATATCAACATCTCTTTTTTCAATTTTTGGTGTTGACTTATGTATTTTGGTATTTTATGTGTTTATTTTGTCCAATAAAGGCCTGATGATGAGCATATACATGCTCGAAACGTCGCACTTAAAATAATTACATCTGTGTTTTGACCTAAAGCCCACTAATATTTTCTAAATTGATAAATATAAAGGTCACAAAAACTAACATTTCAATTAAATTTTGCACACAGGAAGTCATTTATAATTCAAATATTATTGCATTTCAAAATTTTCAAATACTTTTTTTTCAATTTTTTTTTTTAAATTTTCTAAACAATTTTTTTTTATTTTAATGTATGCATATTTACATATGCAGCCACTAAGCAATTATCTAACATAAGAACAAGTTCGTGCGACCCAGTCGTGCATTTCTTTTTAATCTTTTAAGAAGTGGTTAAAGAAAAACCGTTCCTACGATTTTGAAAAAAAAAAAACACATTTATTTACATTTTTTTTAACGTAATAAAATGGCGTTAAGAAATTTTCTGCTGAAAACTGTTTTAAGTACTTTTATCAAACAATCAAAATTTACAAAAATTGAATAAAAACTTTAAGTTCGTTTAATATTTATAAAAATTTTAATCGACACTGTGACATCACATTTGTAGGTATATAAAATTTCTTGTTGTAGGTATATAAACATTACAGCGTTTTTTGAAGATGCGATTCAAATTCTATGATTAAAAACTTGTATACGCACACAGCAAAATAAAAAATTAATAATAAGCCGTTTACTGAAACACCATTATTTCCTATTAAAGGCACTGGAGAAAACAAATAACATTAAGGAATCAAACATTAAATTGTAATGGAAATTTGGATGGTCATTCATACATTTCGATTGCCCCTGGATTTTATTTAATTGAAAACATGTACAGAAATACACTCTAAAAATTGGATTTTTTCAAAATTAAGGCGTAAATCAAAGATTCGTATAACATGTCTATTTTTGCATCATCCATCCATTAATACTACATAAAAAAACAAATATATATCCCTGATTTTAAAGGAATTACTTGTAAACACTTCATTTTGTATTTTTTAACGTAAGAAATATTTTATCTCAAAACTATGAGGTGTAAGAAAAAAATATTTATCCAAAAACATTCATGAACTTTAAATTTTTATTAAAACCAAATTAATGTTAAATTAATCATTTTAACCCTCAAACCTTTCAACCATGATTATCCTGGACATATGTACCTACAAATAATTTATTTTAAAAAACCCTCACAACGAACAAGAAAACATAATGACATTTCATAAAAATATGTTTTTTAATGCTTATGTAAATGGTCAGTTTGAACTGGGAATTGGGAAACTGGGCAATATTTTCATTAAGATCAGCAAACCATAGCAATAAAAGGTCCAACTTGTAATTATTATCTTTTATGTAGATTATAGGGTCTCATCAAACATATGCCTAAAAGAAAGCATCATGTTGTCCATTATATTGATGAACTGTTTTGAGTCCATGCGGACCTCACAAAGGAACAGTTTATCTACTCCGTCCGCAGCCATTCAGCTATCTCTTCTATTCTCAGCATTTGGTACTATGTGTTTTGGGTTCTTTTTGATTTGGATTGGGACCACAACTTTGCCACTTCTTTCTTTGCCCTTTGATTCTGTGAGGTTCTCCGGATTGACCTCATAAAATGTCGGCATGCCTTCAGGTTTTTGACTGTCCAATGTCTGAGGCTAACTAATTTCGGAAAGGAAATACAGAGATTTTTTTACCATTTTAAATTAAAAGCATTTAAAAAACCAATGTTAATCTACATTTTTTGGCCCACCATTCATAAATTCCCAATGCTCGTACATTGTGTAATAATCCCTTCTGCTTCTTGCGCTTTTATAAAAACAAAAACAAAAATTAATATACATAAGTGTTGAAAAATATCAACCCAAGCATTTTAAATGTGGCCAAAGTTGCAATCTCAACATTGTCTAACAATGTCACTTGACTATTTTACTTATCAGCAATGATTGTGTGAGGTAACAAAATGCACCACATCACTTATCAAAGAAATCCGCTTAAAAACTAAACGTTAGTTTATCATTGTTTTTTATCTACCGCTTTAACGAAGAAAATTACAAACTCACTTGTATGGCTAAATAAACATTTGTTGCCATTTCTGTCGGACTCCATGATTCGGGTTTCAATGTAAATAATACAGTGCATTTAGATTTTATTATATGGAGCTCAAGGAAATAATTTACAGACGAGAAAGAGTACTAGTACACGAGCCAAAAAACACATTTTGCATACATGAACCTGTTGTCAGTAAGTCGCTATTTTTTTTTAGTGTTCATTTCTATTTTTTACTCGTAACTGTCGTAATTTGTATCCTAGATAAAAAAGTTATATCACAAACTTGTAGCAAATTAAATTTTCTACAAAATATGTTCAATGACTTTTTTGGCTACATGCTTTTGTTTAAAAGTTATAGCACATTTTGTTAAAAAAAGTAGGTGTCGATTTTTTTATATTGTATTGTTATTTGTAACATTTTATTTAAAGTAATTTAAATATTTTAAAATTTCAAATTGTGCACCCAAATTAATCAAAAATCTTTTTTAAAATCTAATAGATTGTTTTTTATACATATAAATGTAAGATGCGAGGAGACTTGTATTCTTTTTGTCCTTAATTATTTTTGTAAGTTGATATATCAACATCTCTTTTTTCAATTTTTGGTGTTGACTTATGTATTTTGGTATTTTATGTGTTTATTTTGTCCAATAAAGGCCTGATGATGAGCATATACATGCTCGAAACGTCGCACTTAAAATAATTACATCTGTGTTTTGACCTAAAGCCCACTAATATTTTCTAAATTGATAAATATAAAGGTCACAAAAACTAACATTTCAATTAAATTTTGCACACAGGAATTCATTTATAATTCAATTATTATTGCATTTCAAAATTTTCAAATACTTTTTTTTCAATTTTTTTTTTTAATTTTCTAAACAATTTTTTTTTATTTTAATGTATGCATATTTACATATGCAGCCACTAAGCAATTATCTAACATAAGAACAAGTTCGTGCGACCCAGTCGTGCATTTCTTTTTAATCTTTTAAGAAGTAGTTAAAGAAAAACCGTTCCTACGATTTTGAAAAAAAAAAACACATTTATTTACATTTTTTTAATGAAATAAAATGGCGTTAAGAAATTTTCTGCTGAAAACTGTTTTAAGTACTTTTATCAAACAATCAAAATTTACAAAAATTGAATAAAAACTTTAAGTTCGTTTAATATTTATAAAAATTTTAATCGACACTGTGACATCACATTTGTAGGTATATAAAATTTCTTGTTGTAGGTATATAAACATTACAGCGTTTTTTGAAGATGCGATTCAAATTCTATGATTAAAAACTTGTATACGCACACAGCAAAATAAAAAATTAATAATAAGCCGTTTACTGAAACACCATTATTTCCTATTAAAGGCACTGGAGAAAACAAATAACATTAAGGAATCAAACATTAAATTGTAATGGAAATTTGGATGGTCATTCATACATTTCGATTGCCCCTGGATTTTATTTAATTGAAAACATGTACAGAAATACACTCTAAAAATTGGATTTTTTCAAAATTAAGGCGTAAATCAAAGATTCGTATAACATGTCTATTTTTGCATCATCCATCCATTAATACTACATAAAAAAACAAATATATATCCCTGATTTTAAAGGAATTACTTGTAAACACTTCATTTTGTATTTTTTAACGTAAGAAATATTTTATCTCAAAACTATGAGGTGTAAGAAAAAAATATTTATCCAAAAACATTCATGAACTTTAAATTTTTATTAAAACCAAATTAATGTTAAATTAATCATTTTAACCCTCAAACCTTTCAACCATGATTATCCTGGACATATGTACCTACAAATAATTTATTTTAAAAAACCCTCACAACGAACAAGAAAACATAATGACATTTCATAAAAATATGTTTTTTAATGCTTATGTAAATGGTCAGTTTGAACTGGGAATTGGGAAACTGGGCAATATTTTCATTAAGATCAGCAAACCATAGCAATAAAAGGTCCAACTTGTAATTATTATCTTTTATGTTGATTATAGGGTCTCATCAAACATATGCCTAAAAGAAAGCATCATGTTGTCCATTATATTGATGAACTGTTTTGAGTCCATGCGGACCTCACAAAGGAACAGTTTATCTACTCCGTCCGCAGCCATTCAGCTATCTCTTCTATTCTCAGCATTTGGTACTATGTGTTTTGGGTTCTTTTTGATTTGGATTGGGACCACAACTTTGCCACTTCTTTCTTTGCCCTTTGATTCTGTGAGGTTCTCCGGATTGACCTCATAAAATGTCGGCATGCCTTCAGGTTTTTGACTGTCCAATGTCTGAGGCTAACTAATTTCGGAAAGGAAATACAGAGATTTTTTTACCATTTTAAATTAAAAGCATTTAAAAAACCAATGTTAATCTACATTTTCTGGCCCACCATTCATAAATTCCCAATGCTCGTACATTGTGTAATAATCCCTTCTGCTTCTTGCGCTTTTATAAAAACAAAAACAAAAATTAATATACATAAGTGTTGAAAAATATCAACCCAAGCATTTTAAATGTGGCCAAAGTTGCAATCTCAACATTGTCTAACAATGTCACTTGACTATTTTACTTATCAGCAATGATTGTGTGAGGTAACAAAATGCACCACATCACTTATCAAAGAAATCCGCTTAAAAACTAAACGTTAGTTTATCATTGTTTTTTATCTACCGCTTTAACGAAGAAAATTACAAACTCACTTGTATGGCTAAATAAACATTTGTTGCCATTTCTGTCGGACTCCATGATTCGGGTTTCAATGTAAATAGTACAGTGCATTTAGATTTTATTATATGGAGCTCAGGGAAATAATTTACAGACGACATTTGACTTCGGTATTCGAAAGAGTACTAGTACACGAGCCAAAAAACACATTTTGCATACATGAACCTGTTGTCAGTAAGCCGCTATTTTGTTTTTAGTGTTCATTTCTATTTTTACTCGTAACTCTCGTAATTTGTATCCTAGATAAAAAAGTTATATCACAAACTTGTAGCAAATTAAATTTTCTACAAAATATGTTCAATGACTTTTTTGGCTACATGCTTTTGTTTAAAAGTTATAGCACATTTTGTTAAAAAAAGTAGGTGTCGATTTTTTTATATTGTATTGTTATTTGTAACATTTTATTTAAAATAATTTAAATATTTTAAAATTTCAAATTGTGCACCCAAATTAATCAAAAATCTTTTTTAAAATCTAATAGATTGTTTTTTATACATATAAATGTAAGATGCGAGGAGACTTGTATTCTTTGTGTCCTTAATTATTTTTGTAAGTTGATATATCAACATCTCTTTTTTCAATTTTTGGTGTTGACTTATGTATTTTGGTATTTTATGTGTTTATTTTGTCCAATAAAGGCCTGATGATGAGCATATACATGCTCGAAACGTCGCACTTAAAATAATTACATCTGTGTTTTGACCTAAAGCCCACTAATATTTTCTAAATTGATAAATATAAAGGTCACAAAAACTAACATTTCAATTAAATTTTGCACACAGGAATTCATTTATAATTCAATTATTATTGCATTTCAAAATTTTCAAATACTTTTTTTTCAATTTTTTTTTTTAATTTTCTAAACAATTTTTTTTATTTTAATGTATGCATATTTACATATGCAGCCACTAAGCAATTATCTAACATAAGAACAAGTTCGTGCGACCCAGTCGTGCATTTCTTTTTAATCTTTTAAGAAGTAGTTAAAGAAAAACCGTTCCTACGATTTTGAAAAAAAAAAAACACATTTATTTACATTTTTTTAATGAAATAAAATGGCGTTAAGAAATTTTCTGCTGAAAACTGTTTTAAGTACTTTTATCAAACAATCAAAATTTACAAAAATTGAATAAAAACTTTAAGTTCGTTTAATATTTATAAAAATTTTAATCGACACTGTGACATCACATTTGTAGGTATATAAAATTTCTTGTTGTAGGTATATAAACATTACAGCGTTTTTTGAAGATGCGATTCAAATTCTATGATTAAAAACTTGTAAACGCACACAGCAAAATAAAAAATTAATAATAAGCCGTTTACTGAAACACCATTATTTCCTATTAAAGGCACTGGAGAAAACAAATAACATTAAGGAATCAAACATTAAATTGTAATGGAAATTTGGATGGTCATTCATACATTTCGATTGCCCCTGGATTTTATTTAATTGAAAACATGTACAGAAATACACTCTAAAAATTGGATTTTTTCAAAATTAAGGCGTAAATCAAAGATTCGTATAACATGTCTATTTTTGCATCATCCATCCATTAATACTACATAAAAAAACAAATATATATCCCTGATTTTAAAGGAATTACTTGTAAACACTTCATTTTGTATTTTTTAACGTAAGAAATATTTTATCTCAAAACTATGAGGTGTAAGAAAAAAATATTTATCCAAAAACATTCATGAACTTTAAATTTTATTAAAACCAAATTAATGTTAAATTAATCATTTTAACCCTCAAACCTTTCAACCATGATTATCCTGGACATATGTACCTACAAATAATTTATTTTAAAAAACCCTCACAACGAACAAGAAAACATAATGACATTTCATAAAAATATGTTTTTTAATGCTTATGTAAATGGTCAGTTTGAACTGGGAATTGGGAAACTGGGCAATATTTTCATTAAGATCAGCAAACCATAGCAATAAAAGGTCCAACTTGTAATTATTATCTTTTATGTTGATTATAGGGTCTCATCATACATATGCCTAAAAGAAAGCATCATGTTGTCCATTATATTGATGAACTGTTTTGAGTCCATGCGGACCTCACAAAGGAACAGTTTATCTACTCCGTCTGCAGCCATTCAGCTATCTCTTCTATTCTCAGCATTTGGTACTATGTGTTTTGGGTTCTTTTTGATTTGGATTGGGACCACAACTTTGCCACTTCTTTCTTTGCCCTTTGATTCTGTGAGGTTCTCCGGATTGACCTCATAAAATGTCGGCATGCCTTCAGGTTTTTGACTGTCCAATGTCTGAGGCTAACTAATTTCGGAAAGGAAATACAGAGATTTTTTTACCATTTTAAATTAAAAGCATTTAAAAAACCAATGTTAATCTACATTTTCTGGCCCACCATTCATAAATTCCCAATGCTCGTACATTGTGTAATAATCCCTTCTGCTTCTTGCGCTTTTATAAAAACAAAAACAAAAATTAATATACATAAGTGTTGAAAAATATCAACCCAAGCATTTTAAATGTGGCCAAAGTTGCAATCTCAACATTGTCTAACAATGTCACTTGACTATTTTACTTATCAGCAATGATTGTGTGAGGTAACAAAATGCACCACATCACTTATCAAAGAAATCCGCTTAAAAACTAAACGTTAGTTTATCATTGTTTTTTATCTACCGCTTTAACGAAGAAAATTACAAACTCACTTGTATGGCTAAATAAACATTTGTTGCCATTTCTGTCGGACTCCATGATTCGGGTTTCAATGTAAATAGTACAGTGCATTTAGATTTTATTATATGGAGCTCAGGGAAATAATTTACAGACGACATTTGACTTCGGTATTGGAAAGAGTATTAGTACACGAGCCAAAAAACACATTTTGCATACATGAACCTGTTGTCAGTAAGCCGCTATTTTGTTTTTAGTGTTCATTTCTATTTTTACTCGTAACTCTCGTAATTTGTATCCTAGATAAAAAAGTTATATCACAAACTTGTAGCAAATTAAATTTTCTACAAAATATGTTCAATGACTTTTTTGGCTACATGCTTTTGTTTAAAAGTTATAGCACATTTTGTTAAAAAAAGTAGGTGTCGATTTTTTTATATTGTATTGTTATTTGTAACATTTTATTTAAAGTAATTTAAATATTTTAAAATTTCAAATTGTGCACCCAAATTAATCAAAAATCTTTTTTAAAATCTAATAGATTGTTTTTTATACATATAAATGTAAGATGCGAGGAGACTTGTATTCTTTGTGTCCTTAATTATTTTTGTAAGTTGATATATCAACATCTCTTTTTTCAATTTTTGGTGTTGACTTATGTATTTTGGTATTTTATGTGTTTATTTTGTCCAATAAAGGCCTGATGATGAGCATATACATGCTCGAAACGTCGCACTTAAAATAATTACATCTGTGTTTTGACCTAAAGCCCACTAATATTTTCTAAATTGATAAATATAAAGGTCACAAAAACTAACATTTCAATAAAATTTTGCACACAGGAAGTCATTTATAATTCAATTATTATTGCATTTCAAAATTTTCAAATACTTTTTTTTCAATTTTTTTTTTTTAATTTTCCAAACAATTTTTTTTTTATTTTAATGTATGCATATTTACATATGCAGCCACTAAGCAATTATCTAACATAAGAACAAGTTCGTGCGACCCAGTCGTCCATTTCTTTTTAATCTTTTAAGAAGTGGTTAAAGAAAAACCGTTCCTACGATTTTGATAAAAAAAAACACATTTATTTACATTTTTTTAATGAAATAAAATGGCGTTAAGAAATTTTCTGCTGAAAACTGTTTTAAGTACTTTTATCAAACAATCAAAATTTACAAAAATTGAATAAAAACTTTAAGTTCGTTTAATATTTATAAAAATTTTAATCGACACTGTGACATCACATTTGTAGGTATATAAAATTTCTTGTTGTAGGTATATAAACATTACAGCGTTTTTTGAAGATGCGATTCAAATTCTATGATTAAAAACTTGTAAACGCACACAGCAAAATAAAAAATTAATAATAAGCCGTTTACTGAAACACCATTATTTCCTATTAAAGGCACTGGAGAAAACAAATAACATTAAGAAATCAAACATTAAATTGTAATGGAAATTTGGATGGTCATTCATACATTTCGATTGCCCCTGGATTTTATTTAATTGAAAACATGTACAGAAATACACTCTAAAAATTGGATTTTTTCAAAATTAAGGCGTAAATCAAAGATTCGTATAACATGTCTATTTTTGCATCATCCATCCATTAATACTACATAAAAAAACAAATATATATCCCTGATTTTAAAGGAATTACTTGTAAACACTTCATTTTGTATTTTTTAACGTAAGAAATATTTTATCTCAAAACTATGAGGTGTAAGAAAAAAATATTTATCCAAAAACATTCATGAACTTTAAATTTTTATTAAAACCAAATTGATGTTAAATTAATCATTTTAACCCTCAAACCTTTCCATGATTATCCTGGACATATGTACCTACAAATAATTTATTTTAAAAAACCCTCACAACGAACAAGAAAACATAATGACATTTCATAAAAATATGTTTTTTAATGCTTATGTAAATGGTCAGTTTGAACTGGATATTGGGAAACTGGGCAATATTTTCATTAAGATCAGCAAACCATAGCAATAAAAGGTCCAACTTGTGATTATTATCGTTTATGTTGATTATAGGGTCTCATCAAATATATGCCTAAAAGAAAGCATCATGTTGTCCATTATATTGATGAACTGTTGAGTCCATGCGGACCCATTGTATATATACTGCCTATAGTACTATCATGGGACATCAAACAGTCTTGTGGAATCAGCTCGTGTGATGGCGCTAGTTGTGACCGCTAGATTTGTGAGAGAGAATTAAGAGAACGTAAGGCGGGAAGGAAAAGAAAGAGACCAGAAGATTATTAAGGGTGTTTTGTTTCGCTTAGCTGAGGTGAATTAATTTTTTTGGAATTTGTACACGATACAAACATTTTCATTGGTTAAAATCGTTTTGATGTAGCTTTTTAGGCGTTGCTAGGTAGAAATCCTTAGCAACGGGTTTTTTTTTTAAGTAAACAATTAATTGTTGGTAGGAATAGGTAGTTAGGAAGCTAAACAAAACTGACAAGCTTCTGAATTTTTGTTTATTTTCCTTTTTTTGTAGCTTTTGTTTACATTTTTTGAACTCTTTAGATTTACAAATTTTTGTTTACTATTTTACTACAACTTGCTTTGTTGCCGTTTGCGAAAAAAATACATATACATTCTTAATATTTAAACACAATCTTACTTTTTGTATATATATTAATTTCCTTGAAGAAACAGATTTTGGTTTTGGTTTGTAAATTATGAATTTCGCTTCCCAATCCGATAGGCGTTAGGTGCAAATTAAGTGCAAATTGTGTATAGAACTTCGTTAGAAAACTCTTATTGAAAATTCATAGGTACAAGGACTTGGATTTTAATTATAATGGGTAGAAAAGGAAAAAGATGTTATTTTTTTGAGCTATGGATTCAAGTTATGGATTCTTAATAATGAAACTAATCAACAATGGCATTATTATGAAAGTAAGGACTTTAAAGTTAGTGACCAAATATGTTTGTAGGTTTTTGCATATTCATATAAGGGATGTCGATAGGTGGTTGTTGACTTTTTTTTTAATTAAATATTAAGAATTTTTATAACTAATCACAATTTCAATTTGCGATTATATGCATATAATTTAGATAATATAACGCAAGTAATGCATTCGTGCCACATACTTGCTCTTATACAATAACTTGCAAATGTCTAGTTGCAGAACAACTGGTGCTGCATACTCTTAGAGGTGGCAATTTTAAGGGATATAGAGCCCAACATTTATTCGTCAACTTAATTTTTCAATATAACGTTTTGTGCAAATTCAAAATGCCGTTTAGAGAGAGGTGAAAATAAAAAAAACCTTATGAATACATGAAAGGTACCGTTAACAGACCCTTCAGATATTTATTACTTTGCGTTTATAGGTACTATAATGCAAGTTATGCATTATGTAGATTAAAAAATTTGAGATAACAATCAAACATGACATTCGATGATATAGAAAGATAAATGTCTGTCTGTCTGTAAGTATTTATTTTCGACTACAGTCTAAACGTTTTTGCCAATCGTCTTCAAATTTAGAACTTAAGGTTATTTTGACATTCTACAGAGGACATTTTAATTTTTTTAGCTCAAATATTAACAGTACCTGTCATATAACCATTAAGTAAAAGCTTATTTTTCTCGGAAACGGCTCTAAGAATTTTTATGAACAAAAATCAGTGTACTATTGTAGGTGCGGGATATGTATTGTTGTAAAAAATTCAAGATAGTAGGCTAAGAACGGTACCTCCCATAGGACCGTTTTTTATTCAACTTTCTCGTGAACTGGTAAGCCGATTAGAACCAAAATTGATATTCAAGAAGAGCAAGTACGTGCGATGCAATTGTACAATTTATTTGTAAATAAAATAATATTTGTAATAATAATAATGAATAATACAGTTTTAAAAACCCCTCTGAGGAATGTCAAAAGAACTACACAAACCAAATTTAAAGGTTACCTCTTTAGCCGTTTAGGCTGCAAAGAGCTACATATTCAGAAGGACAGAATTATGTTTACCATTAACATTTTGTTTCTCTATCATCGTACGTAATGCCATGTTTGATATGTATGTATATTTACATATTCGATATGTTCATATATTGATATGCAAGATAATAAAGGTTTATCTTATAATTCTGCATTAAAATATTTTTGATTAAGGCATTAGCATTGTATATGTATCATGTATGTAAATAAACACATACAGTGTCAACATTTAAAAAAAGGCTCGACGATTAACAACAACAACAACGACGACGATTAACAACAACAACTTCTACTACGAGCAACCCAGTAGTGCAATTCATTCATAAAAAAACACATTCCGTAGGACCAGATATTTTTTGTTTTGATATTTTAAAATGTTTGCTTACATTTTCCTAAAGCCTCTTGTTGCTATATAAAAATCCCTAGCAACGGTTTTTTTAAAAATACAGAATTTGTTGTTGTTAGGAATAGGCAGTTAGTCTATTGACTGCGATTTGAATTTTTGTTTATTTTGTTTTGTTTACATCTGTTTTATAGGGAATACGAGCACTTATACTAACATACATATTTTATACATTCGTACGAAATTGGCTGGAATTCTTTAGGTTTTTAAATTTTTGTTTACTCAAGGGACGTTGCCGTTTGTAAGAAAATATACACATGTAGTCTTAAAATTTAAACACAAGCTTACTTCTTGCTATGCATATTATACAAACGTCCTTGAAGAAACGGATTTTTGATTTGAATTTTGCTTTCCATTCATAGGTAAAAATTAGATTTGTAAACAAAGACTTTCTTGTGAAAATATAAGGATGAAAAAGGGAGATACTATTATTTGCGTTAATTTGTATGTCAAGTTGCATTCTATTGTAATTTAGCCTTAGTTTTCTAATATTGCAAATATTTTGTTCAATTTAGGTACATATATGTACCTACATATGTGTACATATATTTTAATAACATATGTATATTTTAATGAGTATTTTTTTCGAAAAACCTACATCTTCTTGAATATCAATTTTGATAGTAATCGGATCAGCAGTTTTCACCAAAATATAATGCTTGCCTACAGTTAGCAGTTACACTGATTTTTTTCATAAAAATTCTTGGAAACGGCTCCAAAAAATAAGCTTTACATAACGGTTATATAACAATTACCGTTAATTTTTGAGCTAAAGAAAAAATTGAAATATCTCGTTTGTAGAACGTCAAAATAACCTTATGCTCCAAATTTGAAAACGATTGGCCAAACCGTTTAGGCTGTAGTTTAATACACATCCGCACATAGATCAATTTTTTGTTTATATTCACGATTCCAAAACTCGCCTCATAAAATGTGCCTTTGAAATTGTTTGTACATACGCATATATTATATATACTTACTTTCTTGCCTATGAACATGGCAACCAAAACAAAAAAAAATTCATAATAACAACAAACATTTCCCCAACAAAGCAACAACAAATTAATTCACCTCACTGCATGTATTTTTTCCTTTTTCTAATAACCCTGTCTATTTCTAACCTGCCTCTCATCTTTATTCTCTATTTTAAAAAAGCATTCTCTTCAAACTCTCTTTTCAATTCTGTCAGTTAGTTCTGAATCAGCGAGATAGGGGGCGTTCACAAAATGCGTCACCATGATAGTACTATAGTTTCTATATACAATGGCGGACCTCACAAAGGAACAGTTTATCTACTCCGTCCGCAGCCATTCAGCTATCTCTTCTATTCTCAGCATTTGGTACTATGTGTTTTGGGTTCTTTTTGATTTGGATTGGGACCACAACTTTGCCACTTCTTTCTTTGCCCTTTGATTCTGTGAGGTTCTCCGGATTGACCTCATAAAATGTCGGCATGCCTTCAGGTTTTTGACTGTCCAATGTCTGAGGCTAACTAATTTCGGAAAGGAAATACAGAGATTTTTTTACCATTTTAAATTAAAAGCATTTAAAAAACCAATGTTAATCTACATTTTCTGGCCCACCATTCATAAATTCCCAATGCTCGTACATTGTGTAATAATCCCTTCTGCTTCTTGCGCTTTTATAAAAACAAAAACAAAAATTAATATACATAAGTGTTGAAAAATATCAACCCAAGCATTTTAAATGTGGCCAAAGTTGCAATCTCAACATTGTCTAACAATGTCACTTGACTATTTTACTTATCAGCAATGATTGTGTGAGGTAACAAAATGCACCACATCACTTATCAAAGAAATCCGCTTAAAAACTAAACGTTAGTTTATCATTGTTTTTTATCTACCGCTTTAACGAAGAAAATTACAAACTCACTTGTATGGCTAAATAAACATTTGTTGCCATTTCTGTCGGACTCCATGATTCGGGTTTCAATGTAAATAGTACAGTGCATTTAGATTTTATTATATGGAGCTCAGGGAAATAATTTACAGACGACATTTGACTTCGGTATTGGAAAGAGTATTAGTACACGAGCCAAAAAACACATTTTGCATACATGAACCTGTTGTCAGTAAGCCGCTATTTTGTTTTTAGTGTTCATTTCTATTTTTACTCGTAACTCTCGTAATTTGTATCCTAGATAAAAAAGTTATATCACAAACTTGTAGCAAATTAAATTTTCTACAAAATATGTTCAATGACTTTTTTGGCTACATGCTTTTGTTTAAAAGTTATAGCACATTTTGTTAAAAAAAGTAGGTGTCGATTTTTTTATATTGTATTGTTATTTGTAACATTTTATTTAAAGTAATTTAAATATTTTAAAATTTCAAATTGTGCACCCAAATTAATCAAAAATCTTTTTTAAAATCTAATAGATTGTTTTTTATACATATAAATGTAAGATGCGAGGAGACTTGTATTCTTTGTGTCCTTAATTATTTTTGTAAGTTGATATATCAACATCTCTTTTTTCAATTTTTGGTGTTGACTTATGTATTTTGGTATTTTATGTGTTTATTTTGTCCAATAAAGGCCTGATGATGAGCATATACATGCTCGAAACGTCGCACTTAAAATAATTACATCTGTGTTTTGACCTAAAGCCCACTAATATTTTCTAAATTGATAAATATAAAGGTCACAAAAACTAACATTTCAATTAAATTTTGCACACAGGAATTCATTTATACTTCAATTATTATTGCATTTCAAAATTTTCAAATACTTTTTTTTCAATTTTTTTTTTTAATTTTCCAAACATTTTTTTTTTATTTTAATGTATGCATATTTACATATGCAGCCACTAAGCAATTATCTAACATAAGAACAAGTTCGTGCGACCCAGTCGTGCATTTCTTTTTAATCTTTTAAGAAGTGGTTAAAGAAAAACCGTTCCTACGATTTTGATAAAAAAAAACACATTTATTTACATTTTTTTAATGAAATAAAATGGCGTTAAGAAATTTTCTGCTGAAAACTGTTTTAAGTACTTTTATCAAACAATCAAAATTTACAAAAATTGAATAAAAACTTTAAGTTCGTTTAATATTTATAAAAATTTTAATCGACACTGTGACATCACATTTGTAGGTATATAAAATTTCTTGTTGTAGGTATATAAACATTACAGCGTTTTTTGAAGATGCGATTCAAATTCTATGATTAAAAACTTGTAAACGCACACAGCAAAATAAAAAATTAATAATAAGCCGTTTACTGAAACACCATTATTTCCTATTAAAGGCACTGGAGAAAACAAATAACATTAAGAAATCAAACATTAAATTGTAATGGAAATTTGGATGGTCATTCATACATTTCGAATGCCCCTGGATTTTATTTAATTGAAAACATGTACAGAAATACACTCTAAAAATTGGATTTTTTCAAAATTAAGGCGTAAATCAAAGATTCGTATAACATGTCTATTTTTGCATCATCCATCCATTAATACTACATAAAAAAACAAATATATATCCCTGATTTTAAAGGAATTACTTGTAAACACTTCATTTTGTATTTTTTAACGTAATAAATATTTTATCTCAAAACTATGAGGTGTAAGAAAAAAATATTTATCCAAAAACATTCATGAACTTTAATTTTTTATTAAAACCAAATTGATGTTAAATTAATCATTTTAACCCTCAAACCTTTCCATGATTATCCTGGACATATGTACCTACAAATAATTTATTTTAAAAAACCCTCACAACGAACAAGAAAACATAATGACATTTCATAAAAATATGTTTTTTAATGCTTATGTAAATGGTCAGTTTGAACTGGATATTGGGAAACTGGGCAATATTTTCATTAAGATCAGCAAACCATAGCAATAAAAGGTCCAACTTGTGATTATTATCGTTTATGTTGATTATAGGGTCTCATCAAATATATGCCTAAAAGAAAGCATCATGTTGTCCATTATATTGATGAACTGTTGAGTCCATGCGGACCCATTGTATATATACTGCCTATAGTACTATCATGGGACATCAAACAGTCTTGTGGAATCAGCTCGTGTGATGGCGCTAGTTGTGACCGATAGATTTGTGAGAGAGAATTAAGAGAACGTAAGGCGGGAAGGAAAAGAAAGAGACCAGAAGATTATTAAGGGTGTTTTGTTTCGCTTAGCTGAGGTGAATTAATTTTTTTGGAATTTGTACACGATACAAACATTTTCATTGGTTAAAATCGTTTTGATGTAGCTTTTTAGGCGTTGCTAGGTAGAAATCCTTAGCAACGGGTTTTTTTTTTAAGTAAACAATTAATTGTTGGTAGGAATAGGTAGTTAGGAAGCTAAACAAAACTGACAAGCTTCTGAATTTTTGTTTATTTTCCTTTTTTTGTAGCTTTTGTTTACATTTTTTGAACTCTTTAGATTTACAAATTTTTGTTTACTATTTTACTACAACTTGCTTTGTTGCCGTTTGCGAAAAAAATACATATACATTCTTAATATTTAAACACAATCTTACTTTTTGTATATATATTAATTTCCTTGAAGAAACAGATTTTGGTTTTGGTTTGTAAATTATGAATTTCGCTTCCCAATCCGATAGGCGTTAGGTGCAAATTAAGTGCAAATTGTGTATAGAACTTCGTTAGAAAACTCTTATTGAAAATTCATAGGTACAAGGACTTGGATTTTAATTATAATGGGTAGAAAAGGAAAAAGATGTTATTTTTTTGAGCTATGGATTCAAGTTATGGATTCTTAATAATGAAACTAATCAACAATGGCATTATTATGAAAGTAAGGACTTTAAAGTTAGTGACCAAATATGTTTGTAGGTTTTTGCATATTCATATAAGGGATGTCGATAGGTGGTTGTTGACTTTTTTTTTAATTAAATATTAAGAATTTTTATAACTAATCACAATTTCAATTTGCGATTATATGCATATAATTTAGATAATATAACGCAAGTAATGCATTCGTGCCACATACTTGCTCTTATACAATAACTTGCAAATGTCTAGTTGCAGAACAACTGGTGCTGCATACTCTTAGAGGTGGCAATTTTAAGGGATATAGAGCCCAACATTTATTCGTCAACTTAATTTTTCAATATAACGTTTTGTGCAAATTCAAAATGCCGTTTAGAGAGAGGTGAAAATAAAAAAAACCTTATGAATACATGAAAGGTACCGTTAACAGACCCTTCAGATATTTATTACTTTGCGTTTATAGGTACTATAATGCAAGTTATGCATTATGTAGATTAAAAAATTTGAGATAACAATCAAACATGACATTCGATGATATAGAAAGATAAATGTCTGTCTGTCTGTAAGTATTTATTTTCGACTACAGTCTAAACGTTTTTGCCAATCGTCTTCAAATTTAGAACTTAAGGTTATTTTGACATTCTACAGAGGACATTTTAATTTTTTTAGCTCAAATATTAACAGTACCTGTCATATAACCATTAAGTAAAAGCTTATTTTTCTCGGAAACGGCTCTAAGAATTTTTATGAACAAAAATCAGTGTACTATTGTAGGTGCGGGATATGTATTGTTGTAAAAAATTCAAGATAGTAGGCTAAGAACGGTACCTCCCATAGGACCGTTTTTTATTCAACTTTCTCGTGAACTGGTAAGCCGATTAGAACCAAAATTGATATTCAAGAAGAGCAAGTACGTGCGATGCAATTGTACAATTTATTTGTAAATAAAATAATATTTGTAATAATAATAATGAATAATACAGTTTTAAAAACCCCTCTGAGGAATGTCAAAAGAACTACACAAACCAAATTTAAAGGTTACCTCTTTAGCCGTTTAGGCTGCAAAGAGCTACATATTCAGAAGGACAGAATTATGTTTACCATTAACATTTTGTTTCTCTATCATCGTACGTAATGCCATGTTTGATATGTATGTATATTTACATATTCGATATGTTCATATATTGATATGCAAGATAATAAAGGTTTATCTTATAATTCTGCATTAAAATATTTTTGATTAAGGCATTAGCATTGTATATGTATCATGTATGTAAATAAACACATACAGTGTCAACATTTAAAAAAAGGCTCGACGATTAACAACAACAACAACGACGACGATTAACAACAACAACTTCTACTACGAGCAACCCAGTAGTGCAATTCATTCATAAAAAAACACATTCCGTAGGACCAGATATTTTTTGTTTTGATATTTTAAAATGTTTGCTTACATTTTCCTAAAGCCTCTTGTTGCTATATAAAAATCCCTAGCAACGGTTTTTTTTAAAAATACAGAATTTGTTGTTGTTAGGAATAGGCAGTTAGTCTATTGACTGCGATTTGAATTTTTGTTTATTTTGTTTTGTTTACATCTGTTTTATAGGGAATACGAGCACTTATACTAACATACATATTTTATACATTCGTACGAAATTGGCTGGAATTCTTTAGGTTTTTAAATTTTTGTTTACTCAAGGGACGTTGCCGTTTGTAAGAAAATATACACATGTAGTCTTAAAATTTAAACACAAGCTTACTTCTTGCTATGCATATTATACAAACGTCCTTGAAGAAACGGATTTTTGATTTGAATTTTGCTTTCCATTCATAGGTAAAAATTAGATTTGTAAACAAAGACTTTCTTGTGAAAATATAAGGATGAAAAAGGGAGATACTATTATTTGCGTTAATTTGTATGTCAAGTTGCATTCTATTGTAATTTAGCCTTAGTTTTCTAATATTGCAAATATTTTGTTCAATTTAGGTACATATATGTACCTACATATGTGTACATATATTTTAATAACATATGTATATTTTAATGAGTATTTTTTTCGAAAAACCTACATCTTCTTGAATATCAATTTTGATAGTAATCGGATCAGCAGTTTTCACCAAAATATAATGCTTGCCTACAGTTAGCAGTTACACTGATTTTTTTCATAAAAATTCTTGGAAACGGCTCCAAAAAATAAGCTTTACATAACGGTTATATAACAATTACCGTTAATTTTTGAGCTAAAGAAAAAATTGAAATATCTCGTTTGTAGAACGTCAAAATAACCTTATGCTCCAAATTTGAAAACGATTGGCCAAACCGTTTAGGCTGTAGTTTAATACACATCCGCACATAGATCAATTTTTTGTTTATATTCACGATTCCAAAACTCGCCTCATAAAATGTGCCTTTGAAATTGTTTGTACATACGCATATATTATATATACTTACTTTCTTGCCTATGAACATGGCAACCAAAACAAAAAAAAATTCATAATAACAACAAACATTTCCCCAACAAAGCAACAACAAATTAATTCACCTCACTGCATGTATTTTTTCCTTTTTCTAATAACCCTGTCTATTTCTAACCTGCCTCTCATCTTTATTCTCTATTTTAAAAAAGCATTCTCTTCAAACTCTCTTTTCAATTCTGTCAGTTAGTTCTGAATCAGCGAGATAGGGGGCGTTCACAAAATGCGTCACCATGATAGTACTATAGTTTCTATATACAATGGCGGACCTCACAAAGGAACAGTTTATCTACTCCGTCCGCAGCCATTCAGCTATCTCTTCTATTCTCAGCATTTGGTACTATGTGTTTTGGGTTCTTTTTGATTTGGATTGGGACCACAACTTTGCCACTTCTTTCTTTGCCCTTTGATTCTGTGAGGTTCTCCGGATTGACCTCATAAAATGTCGGCATGCCTTCAGGTTTTTGACTGTCCAATGTCTGAGGCTAACTAATTTCGGAAAGGAAATACAGAGATTTTTTTACCATTTTAAATTAAAAGCATTTAAAAAACCAATGTTAATCTACATTTTCTGGCCCACCATTCATAAATTCCCAATGCTCGTACATTGTGTAATAATCCCTTCTGCTTCTTGCGCTTTTATAAAAACAAAAACAAAAATTAATATACATAAGTGTTGAAAAATATCAACCCAAGCATTTTAAATGTGGCCAAAGTTGCAATCTCAACATTGTCTAACAATGTCACTTGACTATTTTACTTATCAGCAATGATTGTGTGAGGTAACAAAATGCACCACATCACTTATCAAAGAAATCCGCTTAAAAACTAAACGTTAGTTTATCATTGTTTTTTATCTACCGCTTTAACGAAGAAAATTACAAACTCACTTGTATGGCTAAATAAACATTTGTTGCCATTTCTGTCGGACTCCATGATTCGGGTTTCAATGTAAATAGTACAGTGCATTTAGATTTTATTATATGGAGCTCAGGGAAATAATTTACAGACGACATTTGACTTCGGTATTCGAAAGAGTACTAGTACACGAGCCAAAAAACACATTTTGCATACATGAACCTGTTGTCAGTAAGCCGCTATTTTGTTTTTAGTGTTCATTTCTATTTTTACTCGTAACTCTCGTAATTTGTATCCTAGATAAAAAAGTTATATCACAAACTTGTAGCAAATTAAATTTTCTACAAAATATGTTCAATGACTTTTTTGGCTACATGCTTTTGTTTAAAAGTTATAGCACATTTTGTTAAAAAAAGTAGGTGTCGATTTTTTTATATTGTATTGTTATTTGTAACATTTTATTTAAAGTAATTTAAATATTTTAAAATTTCAAATTGTGCACCCAAATTAATCAAAAATCTTTTTTAAAATCTAATAGATTGTAGTGCCCCGTGGCTTAGTGGTTAGTGTGTCGGACTGCTAAGCGAAAGAACCTGGGTTCAAATCCAGCTCATAGTCACCTTTTTTTCTGGGGTACTGCCTCTTGCGAGGAACTGACAAAACCTCCAAGAGTAAAATTTGTCTCGAAAAAGTGCATCTCATGTGCCGTTCGGACTCGGCGGTAAACTGTAGGTCCCTTCCATTCTTGCAGAGTAACAACACACACACAGGAATGGTTGAGAGTATAAGTCACTAGGCCTTGGCTCCTTAAGGAGCTGTCGCGCCAATAAATTTATTTATTTATTTATTTAATAGATTGTTTTTTATACATATAAATGTAAGATGCGAGGAGACTTGTATTCTTTTTGTCCTTAATTATTTTTGTAAGTTGATATATCAACATCTCTTTTTTCAATTTTTGGTGTTGACTTATGTATTTTGGTATTTTATGTGTTTATTTTGTCCATATATATATATATATATATATATATAATTCAATTATTATTGCATTTCAAAATTTTCAAATACTCTTTTTTCAATTTTTTTTTTTTAATTTTCTAAACAATTTTTTTTTTATTTTAATGTATGCATATTTACATATGCAGCCACTAAGCAATTATCTAGCATAAGAACAAGTTCGTGCGACCCAGTCGTGCATTTCTTTTTAATGTTTTAAGAAGTGGTTAAAGAAAAACCGTTCCTACGATTTTGAAAAAAAAACACATTTCTTTACATTTTTTTAAACGAAATAAAATGGCGTTAAGAAATTTTCTGCTGAAAACTGTTTTAAGTACTTTTATCAAACAATCAAAATTTACAAAAATTGAATAAAAACTTTAAGTTCGTTTAATATTTATAAAAATTTTAATCGACACTGTGACATCACATTTGTAGGTATATAAAATTTCTTGTTGTAGGTATATAAACATTACAGCGTTTTTTGAAGATGCGATTCAAATTGTATGATTAAAAACTTGTATACGCACACAGCAAAATAAAAAATTAATAATAAGCCGTTTACTGAAACACCATTATCTCCTATTAAAGGCACTGGAGAAAACAAATAACATTAAGAAATCAAACATTAAATTGTAATGGAAATTTGGATGGTCATTCATACTTTTCGATTGCCCCTGGATTTTATTTAATTGAAAACATGTACAGAAATACACTCTAAAAATTGGATTTTTTCAAAATTAAGGCGTAAATCAAAGATTCGTATAACATGTCTATTTTTGCATCATCCATCCATTAATACTACATAAAAAAACAAATATATATCCCTGATTTTAAAGGAATTACTTGTAAACACTTCATTTTGTATTTTTTAACGTAAGAAATATTTTATGTCAAAACTATGAGGTGTAAGAAAAAAATATTTATCCAAAAACATTCATGAACTTTAAATTTTTATTAAAACCAAATTAATGTTAAATTAATCATTTTAACCCTCAAACCTTTCAACCATGATTATCCTGGACATATGTACCTACAAATAATTTATTTTAAAAAACCCTCACAACGAACAAGAAAACATAGTGACATTTCATAAAAATATGTTTTTTAATGCTTATGTAAATGGTCAGTTTGAACTGGGAATTGGGAAACTGGGCAATATTTTCATTAAGATCAGCAAACCATAGCAATAAAAGGTCCAACTTGTGATTATTATCTTTTATGTTGATTATAGGGTCTCATCAAATATATGCCTAAAAGAAAGCATCATGTTGTCCATTATATTATCTATTCTCAGCATTTGGTACTATGTGTTTTGGGTTCTTTTTGATTTGGATTGGGACCACAACTTTGCCACTTCTTTCTTTGCCCTTTGATTCTGTGAGGTTCTCCGGATTGACCTCATAAAATGTCGGCATGCCTTCAGGTTTTTGATTGTCCAATGTCTGAGGCTAACTAATTTCGGACAGGAAATACAGAGATTTTTTTACCATTTTAAATTAAAAGCATTTAAAAAACCAATGTTAATCTACATTTTCTGGCCCACCATTCATAAATTCCCAATGCTCGTACATTGTGTAATAATCCCTTCTGCTTCTTGCGCTTTTATAAAAACAAAAACAAAAATTAATATACATAAGTGTTGAAAAATATCAACCCAAGCATTTTAAATGTGGCCAAAGTTGCAATCTCAACATTGTCTAACAATGTCACTTGACTATTTTACTTATCAGCAATGATTGTGTGAGGTAACAAAATGCACCACATCACTTATCAAAGAAATCCGCTTAAAAACTAAACGTTAGTTTATCATTGTTTTTTATATACCGCTTTAACGAAGAAAATTACAAACTCACTTGTATGGCTAAATAAACATTTGTTGCCATTTCTGTCGGACTCCATGATTCGGGTTTCAATGTGAATAGTACAGTGCATTTAGATTTTATTATATGGAGCTCAAGGAAATAATTTACAGATGACATTTAACTTCGGTATTCGAAAGAGTACTAGTACACGAGCCAAAAAACACATTTTGCATACATGAACCTGTTGTCAGTAAGCCGCTATTTTGTTTTTAGTGTTCATTTCTATTTTTTACTCGTAACTGTCGTAATTTGTATCCTAGATAAAAAAGTTATATCACAAACTTGTAGCAAATTAAATTTTCTACAAAATATGTTCAATGACTTTTTTGGCTACATGCTTTTGTTTAAAAGTTATAGCACATTTTGTTAAAAAAAGTAGGTGTCGATTTTTTTATATTGTATTGTTATTTGTAACATTGTATTTAAAGTAATTTAAATATTTTAAAATTTCAAATTGTGCACCCAAATTAATCAAAAATCTTTTTTAAAATCTAATAGATTGTTTTTTATACATATAAATGTAAGATGCGAGGAGACTTGTATTCTTTTTGTCCTTAATTATTTTTGTAAGTTGATATATCAACATCTCTTTTTTCAATTTTTGGTGTTGACTTATGTATTTTGGTATTTTATGTGTTTATTTTGTCCAATAAAAGGCCTGATGATGAGCATATACATGCTCGAAACGTCGCACTTAAAATAATTACATCTGTGTTTTGACCTAAAGCCCACTAATATTTTCTAAATTGATAAATATAAAGGTCACAAAACTAACATTTCAATAAAATTTTGCACACAGGAAGTCATTTATAATTCAATTATTATTGCATTTCAAAATTTTCAAATACTTTTTTTCAATTTTTTTTTTAATTTTCTAAACAATTTTTTTTTTATTTTAATGTATGCATATTTACATATGCAGCCACTAAGCAATTATCTAGCAAAAGAACAAGTTCGTGCGACCCAGTCGTGCATTTCTTTTTGATCTTTTAAGAAGTGGTTAAAGAAAAACCGTTCCTACGATTTTGAAAAAAAAACACATTTCTTTACATTTTTTTAAACGAAATAAAATGGCGTTAAGAAATTTTCTGCTGAAAACTGTTTTAAGTACTTTTATCAAACAATCAAAATTTACAAAAATTGAATAAAAACTTTAAGTTCGTTTAATATTTATAAAAATTTTAATCGACACTGTGACATCACATTTGTAGGTATATAAAATTTCTTGTTGTAGGTATATAAACATTACAGCGTTTTTTGAAGATGCGATTCAAATTGTATGATTAAAAACTTGTATACGCACACAGCAAAATAAAAAATTAATAATAAGCCGTTTACTGAAACACCATTATCTCCTATTAAAGGCACTGGAGAAAACAAATAACATTAAGAAATCAAACATTAAATTGTAATGGAAATTTGGATGGTCATTCATACTTTTCGATTGCCCCTGGATTTTATTTAATTGAAAACATGTACAGAAATACACTCTAAAAATTGGATTTTTTCAAAATTAAGGCGTAAATCAAAGATTCGTATAACATGTCTATTTTTGCATCATCCATCCATTAATACTACATAAAAAAACAAATATATATCCCTGATTTTAAAGGAATTACTTGTAAACACTTCATTTTGTATTTTTTAACGTAAGAAATATTTTATCTCAAAACTATGAGGTGTAAGAAAAAAATATTTATCCAAAAACATTCATGAACTTAAAATTTTTATTAAAACCAAATTGATGTTAAATTAATCATTTTAACCCTAAAACCTTTCAACCATGATTATCCTGGACATATGTACCTACAAATAATTTATTTTAAAAAACCCTCACAACGAACAAGAAAACATAATGACATTTCATAAAAATATGTTTTTTAATGCTTATGTAAATGGTCAGTTTGAACTGGGAATTGGGAAACTGGGCAATATTTTCATTAAGATCAGCAAACCATAGCAATAAAAGGTCCAACTTGTGATTATTATCTTTTATGTTGATTATAGGGTCTCATCAAATATATGCCTAAAAGAAAGCATCATGTTGTCCATTATATTGATGAACTGTTGAGTCCATGCGGACCCATTGTATATATACTGCCTATAGTACTATCATGGGACATCAAACAGTCTTGTGGAATCAGCTCGTGTGATGGCGCTAGTTGTGACCGCTAGATTTGTGAGAGAGAATTAAGAGAACGTAAGGCGGGAAGGAAAAGAAAGAGACCAGAAGATTATTAAGGGTGTTTTGTTTCGCTTAGCTGAGGTGAATTAATTTTTTTGGTAGGAATAGGTAGTTAGGAAGCTAAACAAAACTGACAAGCTTCTGAATTTTTGTTTATTTTCCTTTTTTTGTAGCTTTTGTTTACATTTTTTGAACTCTTTAGATTTACAAATTTTTGTTAACTATTTTACTACAACTTGCTTTGTTGCCGTTTGCGAAAAAAATACATATACATTCTTAATATTTAAACACAATCTTACTTTTTGTATATATATTAATTTCCTTGAAGAAACAGATTTTGGTTTTGGTTTGTAAATTATGAATTTCGCTTCCCAATCCGATAGGCGTTAGGTGCAAATTAAGTGCAAATTGTGTATAGAACTTCGTTAGAAAACTCTTATTGAAAATTCATAGGTACAAGGACTTGGATTTTAATTATAATGGGTAGAAAAGGAAAAAGATGTTATTTTTTTGAGCTATGGATTCAAGTTATGGATTCTTAATAATGAAACTAATCAACAATGGCATTATTATGAAAGTAAGGACTTTAAAGTTAGTGACCAAATATGTTTGTAGGTTTTTGCATATTCATATAAGGGATGTCGATAGGTGGTTGTTGACTTTTTTTTTAATTAAATATTAAGAATTTTTATAACTAATCACAATTTCAATTTGCGATTATATGCATATAATTTAGATAATATAACGCAAGTAATGCATTCGTGCCACATACTTGCTCTTATACAATAACTTGCAAATGTCTAGTTGCAGAACAACTGGTGCTGCATACTCTTAGAGGTGGCAATTTTAAGGGATATAGAGCCCAACATTTATTCGTCAACTTAATTTTTCAATATAACGTTTTGTGCAAATTCAAAATGCCGTTTAGAGAGAGGTGAAAATAAAAAAAACCTTATGAATACATGAAAGGTACCGTTAACAGACCCTTCAGATATTTATTACTTTGCGTTTATAGGTACTATAATGCAAGTTATGCATTATGTAGATTAAAAAATTAGAGATAACAATCAAACATGACATTCGATGATATAGAAAGATAAATGTCTGTCTGTCTGTAAGTATTTATTTTCGACTACAGTCTAAACGTTTTTGCCAATCGTCTTCAAATTTAGAACTTAAGGTTATTTTGACATTCTACAGAGGACATTTTAATTTTTTTAGCTCAAATATTAACAGTACCTGTCATATAACCATTAAGTAAAAGCTTATTTTTCTCGGAAACGGCTCTAAGAATTTTTATGAACAAAAATCAGTGTACTATTGTAGGTGCGGGATATGTATTGTTGTAAAAAATTCAAGATAGTAGACTAAGAACGGTACCTCCCATAGGACCGTTTTTTATTCAACTTTCTCGTGAACTGGTAAGCCGATTAGAACCAAAATTGATATTCAAGAAGAGCAAGTACGTGCGATGCAATTGTACAATTTATTTGTAAATAAAATAATATTTGTAATAATAATAATGAATAATACAGTTTTAAAAACCCCTCTGAGGAATGTCAAAAGAACTACACAAACCAAATTTAAAGGTTACCTCTTTAGCCGTTTAGGCTGCAAAGAGCTACATATTCAGAAGGACAGAATTATGTTTACCATTAACATTTTGTTTCTCTATCATCGTACGTAATGCCATGTTTGATATGTATGTATATTTACATATTCGATATGTTCATATATTGATATGCAAGATAATAAAGGTTTATCTTATAATTCTGCATTAAAATATTTTTGATTAAGGCATTAGCATTGTATATGTATCATGTATGTAAATAAACACATACAGTGTCAACATTTAAAAAAAGGCTCGACGATTAACAACAACAACAACGACGACGATTAACAACAACAACTTCTACTACGAGCAACCCAGTAGTGCAATTCATTCATAAAAAAACACATTCCGTAGGACCAGATATTTTTTGTTTTGATATTTTAAAATGTTTGCTTACATTTTCCTAAAGCCTCTTGTTGCTATATAAAAATCCCTAGCAACGGTTTTTTTAAAAATACAGAATTTGTTGTTGGTAGGAATAGGCAGTTAGTCTATTGACTGCGATTAGAATTTTTGTTTATTTTGTTTTGTTTACATCTGTTTTATAGGGAATACGAGCACTTATACTAACATACATATTTTATACATTCGTACGAAATTGGCTGGAATTCTTTAGGTTTTTAAATTTTTGTTTACTCAAGGGACGTTGCCGTTTGTAAGAAAATATACACATGTAGTCTTAAAATTTAAACACAAGCTTACTTCTTGCTATGCATATTATACAAACGTCCTTGAAGAAACGGATTTTTGATTTGAATTTTGCTTTCCATTCATAGGTAAAAATTAGATTTGTAAACAAAGACTTTCTTGTGAAAATATAAGGATGAAAAAGGGAGATACTATTATTTGCGTTAATTTGTATGTCAAGTTGCATTCTATTGTAATTTAGCCTTAGTTTTCTAATATTGCAAATATTTTGTTCAATTTAGGTACATATATGTACCTACATATGTGTACATATATTTTAATAACATATGTATATTTTAATGAGTATTTTTTTCGAAAAACCTACATCTTCTTGAATATCAATTTTGATAGTAATCGGATCAGCAGTTTTCACCAAAATATAATGCTTGCCTACAGTTAGCAGTTACACTGATTTTTTTCATAAAAATTCTTGGAAACGGCTCCAAAAAATAAGCTTTACATAACGGTTATATAACAATTACCGTTAATTTTTGAGCTAAAGAAAAAATTGAAATATCTCGTTTGTAGAACGTCAAAATAACCTTATGCTCCAAATTTGAAAACGATTGGCCAAACCGTTTAGGCTGTAGTTTAATACACATCCGCACATAGATCAATTTTTTGTTTATATTCACGATTCCAAAACTCGCCTCATAAAATGTGCCTTTGAAATTGTTTGTACATACGCATATATTATATATACTTACTTTCTTGCCTATGAACATGGCAACCAAAACAAAAAAAAATTCATAATAACAACAAACATTTCCCCAACAAAGCAACAACAAATTAATTCACCTCACTGCATGTATTTTTTCCTTTTTCTAATAACCCTGTCTATTTCTAACCTGCCTCTCATCTTTATTCTCTATTTTAAAAAAGCATTCTCTTCAAACTCTCTTTTCAATTCTGTCAGTTAGTTCTGAATCAGCGAGATAGGGGGCGTTCACAAAATGCGTCACCATGATAGTACTATAGTTTCTATATACAATGGCGGACCTCACAAAGGAACAGTTTATCTACTCCGTCCGCAGCCATTCAGCTATCTCTTCTATTCTCAGCATTTGGTACTATGTGTTTTGGGTTCTTTTTGATTTGGATTGGGACCACAACTTTGCCACTTCTTTCTTTGCCCTTTGATTCTGTGAGGTTCTCCGGATTGACCTCATAAAATGTCGGCATGCCTTCAGGTTTTTGACTGTCCAATGTCTGAGGCTAACTAATTTCGGACAGGAAATACAGAGATTTTTTTACCATTTTAAATTAAAAGCATTTAAAAAACCAATGTTAATCTACATTTTCTGGCCCACCATTCATAAATTCCCAATGCTCGTACATTGTGTAATAATCCCTTCTGCTTCTTGCGCTTTTATAAAAACAAAAACAAAAATTAATATACATAAGTGTTGAAAAATATCAACCCAAGCATTTTAAATGTGGCCAAAGTTGCAATCTCAACATTGTCTAACAATGTCACTTGACTATTTAACTTATCAGCAATGATTGTGTGAGGTAACAAAATGCACCACATCACTTATCAAAGAAATCCGCTTAAAAACTAAACGTTAGTTTATCATTGTTTTTTATATACCGCTTTAACGAAGAAAATTACAAACTCACTTGTATGGCTAAATAAACATTTGTTGCCATTTCTGTCGGACTCCATGATTCGGGTTTCAATGTGAATAGTACAGTGCATTTAGATTTTATTATATGGAGCTCAAGGAAATAATTTACAGATGACATTTAACTTCGGTATTCGAAAGAGTACTAGTACACGAGCCAAAAAACACATTTTGCATACATGAACCTGTTGTCAGTAAGCCGCTATTTTGTTTTTAGTGTTCATTTCTATTTTTTACTCGTAATACGAGAGTTACGAGTTGTAAAATATATGCGAAGAAAAAGTACAGGAATTGTATTGTGCGTAAGATTGCAATACGAAAGTATTGCATTATTTACAGCTCTGCATTACGATCATAGAGAAGCCTAAAAAGTTATGGAGAAAAAAGTTTCTGTCTGTCTATCGGTCTGTCATTCTTACTGTGTGTATAACGATCTGCAGCCTAAACGGCTCAAGTGATTACTTTAATTTTGATATGTGGTTATTTTGACATGTCAATATTATTATTAATGAAAGCTGACTCTTCTCAAAAACGACTCCAACGATTTATATGCACATTTTTTAAGAGTATTTTTGTACTAATTACCTATCATTTTATTAAAACCAAATTTTCGGGAAAAGTCTATTGGGTACCTTTCATATAACGGGTTTTTTTAATGTTAAACTTTCTTGGTAACGACTCATTGGATTTTAATGAAGTTTTACATTTATAAAGATCTAAAAAGCCAAATCAATCCTACATACCAACATTTTGAGTACCTTTTTATGTTTTTATTTTTTTTTAATTTAATAATTTTAAAAAAATAATCAAACATTTATTTTTTATTTTTCTCGTCAGTTGAATATTAACAAACTCATACCAAAATCTCAAAATATTTTGTTTCCCAAAAAACTTAAAATAAAATAACTCAATTTTATCTAAACCTACAATTATCGAAACACTCTAGCCTTCCAAAATGATTAGCCACATAGGAGCGAGTATGTATCCAGTCTTGGCACTTTTTCATGAATGATATCCTTTTCATTTGCAAATTTAATTGGAAAAATATTGCGAATACTTCTTACCTTACAGCGGCTGATAATGAAGCGTCAATATATTTTTGTTTCTGACGTTGCAAATTTTTACATATTCAATAAAAAATTCCAGGTTATATGTCCACCTAAAAAGAGATCGAGAATAGAAAACATTAAATTCGCTAATTTCCTATATCCACACCAAGGAAATCGATGTTCGAAAATTGGAACACTAACCTTTTTACCTTTTTTAAATATAGCACATATTTTCGCCAAGCGAAAGCTACTCGGAAACATCTCGGCAATGAACATTTGACTTAGCAATGCTAAAATGCGTTCCAAAAACTCAGGGGTCGAAAACTTGTAGAACTCGATCGGGATTCCATCTAATCCCGCAGCCTTATTATTTTTTCATTTTATTAAGTGATGATAATATTTCAAGCATTGTAAAAGGCGAGTCTAGCTCAGGTATCGAAATTAATTGAAGGGCGTAGCTTAAAGAGTTTTGGTTTGAGTCTGAGAGCAAGAGGTTTTCAAAATAGTTTGTTAGTTGATCTACACTTACGCTCAAAGACGATGACTTGCTCCTTCCACCTAAGATCCACACTTTGCACCGAAAAGACTTGGAATCCCTACAGTTTAAAAGATTCTTAGCAGCTTTGTTTAAGTACAATTGCTTTTTGAAACTGCATAAATCCTTATATATTTTATTTTGTTGCAAGTAGAGCTTCATTTGAAGACTGCCTGAAAAGCTTTAAGTAAGCGAAGGATTTTTTCCTACTTTTTTCACACTCTTCGTCATACCAATTTGAATTAAAAGATGATTTATTCGGACAAGAACTAACAACTGCTGAATGCTTAACTAATTCAAAAACAGATTGTGTTGAAGATTCTATGCAAAGTTCAAGCTGCTCATTAAAAGAACCCATTTGTTGATTTAAGTTTCGCCTATACAAACTAGCCTTACTTTCGACCCATTTTAGTTTCTTAACAGCATTAGATACTTCAGCTCTGTTGTGGAGATCTTAAAGCGTACATTCGCACGACACTACAATAAGCAGATGGGTTGAATAGTTTGCCGGATATACCTCAAAATTTTTAATCATACCAATCCAATCGCCCTTCACAATACAAAAATCAATTACAGAACAGCCTTGGGAAGATATAAAAGTATAATCGCCCCTGGAATCACCGTTTGATACTCCATTTAAGATAAAAAAAACCAAAGTCTTCGAACAAATCTATCAGTAATTTGCCGTTTGTGTTCAAGCAATTATCCAGTGAGTTTCTTATATCAGTAAACTGACCATTATTTAGAACAGGAGAGTTTTGGAAATTACCTATACGACCGTTAAAGTCACCAATGATCATAAGGTTCTCGTACTTGTAATTTAATAACATACTCTGCAATTCTTCGTATTCTGATGACCAGGAATTAAAGTTCAAATATATGTTACTATAGTTCCTTAAAGTTACATTATTAATACTATTTTCTGGGCGTTTATTTTTGTAGCCACATAATATTCCACCACTAGCTCTCCCGAGTCTGTTATTTCGAATAGCCGGAATACATTTAATGTTAAAATTTTCAAAATATTTATAATATTGCAATTCTTTTCCTTCTTCTAAAAAAGTTTCTAATAAAATAATTATATCGTATTTTTGAATAAGTTTAAAAAAATCAGGCGTAAGTAATTTGTTTTTAAGCCCCGTAATGTTATAACAGAAAATTTTAAAAAATATATTTTGTTTGGCAGACGGCAACCCTATCCTATACTGTATGATTTTTTTTTTTTTTTTTATAATTAACGCGCGCACAAGGGATTATGTGTTTCCCTTTTAATGTAGAACACACTGCGCGGGCATTACGAAGATAGGGAGGGGAGAGATAGGAGGTTTATTATAGTTGATACATGAACCATCTTGATTAGATATTCTTCGACTACCAGATGGCTCTGCTGCTGCTAAGTTGGTTTGCTTGTAGATGTCAAAAAAGCACATTGCGTCTTCTCCAAATGTCGTTTTGACGTACTGAACTTTCTCTTTTGTTTTTGTTTGTAATCCTTGCAGCGAATCATAGTGAAAAACAAACTTTTCAATTTGCAATTTGGCACCTTTTAAATAAACTTTCGCGTTCGGGTTGATTGACAAAAGTTTACCCCATTAGCAGAACGAATTTTTACCTGTAGTATATTTGTATTAACGAGTACCTAAAAAAAAGTAAAGAATGAATATGCCGACATACATATTTTATATACTCTTAAATGGCAAAACCCAAGAAACAACGAAAATGAAACGATTTTTGTTTAAAGTGTTCGAAAACTGGGGATGTTCTGGAATAGTTGCCACTACCCTACTATTTATTTGTATTGTTAACAAGGAATAATTACAAGCCATCAGGTCAAAGTCCTTGCCTCTTAAACTCCCCGTTGAATGATGTCTAGCCGAGAACATTAAAGATGAAATGTTAACCGCGGCTACACATCAATGGGTCTAGATTCTAGAAGTCGACCAAAAGATTTCAACATCTTTTAGTACACACATGCATATAAAAGTTTGCATTTCATCACCATAATCACGTAAGCATCGGCATGCACTTTTCTCTTCTTTTCTTCAATGCAGGCATAACGCATTGCATATACTTCATTTAATATTCATTTAAGTTATCCGATGTTGACCTAAGTTGATGACATCGCTTTGTTAAATAATCATAATCATATGGTTGCAACCCACACGCATTTGAAAAAATATGACATTTTGTGTTTTTTCTTTATACAAAAGAAAATCAACACGACTGGGCCACGTACTTGCTGCTTTGTGCCTGTGTGTAATATTTTGTATGTAGTTAACATAAAAGAATATGTGCTTATAAAAAGTTTCTCGTCAAAATAAAATTGGCGTAATAACAATTACATAATTTATAAAGAATGGGCACGACTGGGTCGCACGTACTTGCTCTTACATTGAAAAGCAAGATCTTTGACAAAAACAAGTAACATTTACGTTGAAAATAACACAGTTTGAACTATACAAAGTATTAAAACCACAATACTTAACGGTTTTTAGTAAAAAAAAAAAGTACGCCATCACACGTCTTAAATAACAAAGAATTTATGAAAAAAGTATTTCGAAAATTTTAGGACCTGTTTTGATAAAATCCTGTTTTTTATTTTTAGTTTTTTAAAAAAATTTTCTTTTTAAATTTATGTATGCAGTTTCTTAGAGTTTACTAATATACATGTGAATATAAAATTTAAAATATTTTTTTTATTAGTTTTATAAATATTGATTTTTCAAAGAAAAAATTAAGAAATTATTTTAATTAGAAAAAAAAGGTATTAAAAATTTTGATACGCAGAATTAATTAAACTACCTAGATCTTCTCAAATATAAAATTTGACAGAAATTTAAAGAGCCGTTACCGAGAAAGCCCAAAATTAAAAGAACCGTTATATGAAAGGTACCGTTTATAGACTTTTCCCGGAAATTTGGTTCTAATCAAATGATAGCCAATACAAACAAAAAAATTCTCAAAAATTTTCATCAAAATCGTTGGAGCCGTTTTCGAGAAAAATTTCCTTTTCCTAAACGGTCATATGGCAGGTACCGTTATTTTTTCAATTTCCCCTCTGGGGCCTGCAAATATAATCATACACACCAAATTTGAAGATAATCGGTTTAGCTGTTTAGGCTGCAGCTCGTTATACATACATGCTGACAGACAGACAGACAGACATTTTTTCTCGATCACTTTTTTAGACTTCTCTATGATAGTAATGTCATGTTTGATTGTTTCCTCAATTTTTTAATATTCACGAATCCTAAACTTGCCTTATTATAGTCCCTATAATCTGAAGTAAAAAACATGTTTTGATAAATATGACACTATGTTTATTCTTAGCGTTTTAATTTTTTCAAATTATTGTTTAGAGTTAAATAGTACACAGAATTAGAAAGATATTAACCCCTATTGCGATTGTCAATTTTATATTGATAATTGTCATTTTAAACCATTTTACGAAAACGTTATTGTGGTTGCCAACATTAAAAAAAAAACTGTTGAATGATCAACGAATGAACTAGTTAATTGTGATTTATAAAGCCGTATTGCGAGTGTCAATCGCTGTCAATTTTTTCTTTTTTGTTCATAGTTCTATCAATCGCAGAATTTTGATTGATGCCCCTATAAAATGTAAGTTTTGCAATAAGTTAACTTCTTACAAGGCTAAAAATGATATATTTTACATAAAAGGGGGTAAAAAAGTCAGCAATAAAGTGCAATTGGCCAAACTTGTGGACTTAATGGAGGAAAATCCGGAAGTTGCAGAGTTGTTGATCAAAAGTGATGCGAAAAAGTAAATGGGAGCAATATGCAGTTATTTTGAATTAGAATGGCTTAGGTCAACCCGCACGAAAATGAAATAAATGAAAACGAGAATGCGTTTATACTTATATCTCTATTATTTTCATTAAATAGTTTATTCAATTGTTCTGAAACCTCCCCAAGTTGCCTTCTTCTGCTCAAAACTTCCAATCTTAATTTTCGGCGTTGTTATCAAACCGGAATTCCACTAATTTTTCACATTTTTTTTTAATTATGAATTCGAAGAAATTATTTGCTTAAGCAATTTCTGCTTTGAAATTTGAAATGTCAAAAATTGTGGGTGTTTACAATTATCAATTTTATTTGCAATAGGAAAGGTCAAGTCAATCGATTTACACAATACCGAATTTCAAGTTAATTGATGCATTTTTCAATGTTCAATTGGTTGATAATTGAAATCACAATAAGGGCCATTAAAAAGTTTTTCAACGCATTAGATCAATGTTTAATAGACTTTTATCTCACGAGAATCCACGGACAGCCTCTTAATTTCATTATATGTAAATTAAAAAAAAAACATTTGAACCTTAGGATTGGATGTCTGGGTTAGTAAGCAAACACCTTACCTCATTAAGGTTCGGAAACTAAACGTTGTTGGACTATTAATCAAATTAAATGTAAAATCAAGGTCAGGAAGATGGGGGGCAGAAATGTGTCAAAAAAGAATTACCACGTTTATATTATTAACGCAAAACAAATCTGTGGAGGGGGGGGGGGGGTACTCGAGTTATTAGTTTCGGGTTTCCAATGAGAACTTGACAAAAACTCAATGACACCATGATGTGAAAACCACATCATTACGTAACTTTTAACGCTCTAAACTTCCTGTGAACGAGTCCAAATTTAAGGAATACTTAGTAATCAGCCAGTACAAATTTTGAGATCTCGGTTTTCTCAGTATCTTGTACTCAATTTCTCTAAAAAAAAATCTGAACTTTGTTGTTAAAAATGAATCCTCAATTTTTTTTTTTTTTTATTAGCTTGCTCAATATTCTTTTGTCAAAGCAACTCTGTTAAGCGGCATTTACACAGGTCAAAATCTCATCGAGTATTGGAGATTGCATTAGTGAAAATGTCACATGTACATATAAATTGCGTCTCACTTGAAGTAAAATCATTTGGATTTTCGCTCAATCAAGTACGCAGCATTGATGTGTATATATTGGTAATCGTGTTTAACTGATAAGGTAACGTGAAGTTTAACTTGTGCTAGCTTATGCTCAAGCATCATTAACTATTACGCAAAGGTGGTTGGTCGCTTAGTTCAGTCAACCCAGTTTTTGACTTTGAAGAAAGAATTCTGGACATGATTAAGACCGGATGACTGCGGAGGCGATTATTTAACATTGACTATGTTGTTCTCAACCACTCTTTTTGCAACTTTGCTAGCCTGTTTGGGTTCATTGTTCTGTTAAAAATCCAAATCGATTGACTGTCTACATTTGCGTATGGAAGCATACTTTTCGCTTAATTGGGTCAATCCCTGATTTTTTCTATGCTATAAATCGGCCCTACTCAGTAAAATGAAAAACAAGCCCAGATCATAATACTGAAGCTTCCGGGTTTAATTATTATTTTTCTGGCGTGTTGTGTTGTGGTTTAAACCGCAACTGTATACATATATATACATACGTAAACATAAATCAGATTATGGGTTTTGCAGCCATCTTTACTAACATACAGGCGAAATTAAGATCAATATTCTTAATTCCTGTTTCCAAAAATATGAAATTATTTCCTAACATCCCAGTAGAAATCGACACTAAAAAAGGCTAAAATCGCAAAGCATGATGGAGTTCTGAATTATTAGTATGTTGTATCAAAAATAATAAGTGCGTTTTATTATCCACCAAGACCCATATGGATCTTTGTCGATAATATCCCGATCAAGATTTTTTTGTGTTCAATTCCCATTACAATACTGCAAAAGTGCCATCTGTTTTTTCAGAATTAGTACTAATTTTTGGATCTTGAAATAGATCCAGATAGAAAGCGGGATCCCAAATTGTTTTTGTAATAATATTACAAACATATTATGTTTTAAGACTTAATCCAGATCCAGATCCGAAGATAAAAAAAACAGCAATTCAGATTAAGATTCGAAGATAATAAAAAACAGCAAATCCTAATTATTAAAATGAATGTTTGTATGTTTGGATGTTTGTTCCCCAATCACGCCTCATTGGCGAAACGGATTTGGATGAAATTTTGTAGGTAGATGGACAATGTGCTGGATTGAAACTTTTTATCCAGGAATAATGCACGGTTCCTGTGGGAGAGGCTTAAATGTGAAATACTGCATTGCTGGAAGTATGTTTGATATACTTTCATGCCTTAACGACTGCACGAATTTGCGAAGTTTGATAGACGGAAGACTTACAGGATTCACTATTCTATGAGGAGATATAGAGATATACCTTTTACCTTTTAATTTACTCAAATTTCGAGCAACATGAATACTTATAAATCTAAATATGTAATATGTTTTTATGAATAAAACCTGCAAATGGAACATTCTACTCGCCCACCCAACAACCCATTCAGAAAACCACCTTTCCTCTGCTTATTGATCTACTCTACACACATACACTTCATTGTCTCATTAAAATGTCAATCAACATTCCCCATCAAGTTAGACAAGGCGATATCAAAGTAACGTAACTCAAAATTTATCGGGTTATACAATTTTTTGCTAGATAGAACAAAACTGTTTTCTTTCCTTTTTCCTCCTATATCATTCACTGTTTTTGGGTCCTCTCTGTTCAATACACTCTTTCTTAAGCAAAAAATAACCCGCTTTTCATCGTCTTATTTGGTGAATATACTTTTGTATCTCGTGTGTATCTGATCTCGCTGTCGCTGCTTACTGTACTGGGTCTGGGGTACTGGCTGCTATGGTAAATTTAATAAGAAGGGTCTGGTCAGTTTCTATTTGAAAGTTTGAATTTGAATTATTCAGTTTTTGTTTTTAAGCATATTGCGAATTGCGATATAACTTATTTTTGTCAAGCTAATTGAAATTTAATAAAATAAAGAACAGTAAAAAGTTTGTTTATAAGACCCTTATGTGACAAATTTCCTCAGATTTTTAACTTCCGATACATGTTGCTTACTTAGAGATTTTTTTTTACAATTTTAAGGGAGCTTAGGAGAGCAAGAACTTAGATTTAGCTATTTTATTGATTAAAAAGCGAGTTCTACAAATTTAAAATCATATCTGAATTTTATGAAAGAGTTTTTGTAGAATATGTTCAAGAAGATAGTAGAGAATAGCCTAACAATTAAGAAAAAGCCGCATAACTTTTCACAGTTTTTTAACACCAACTTTTACTGGTTTTAATTTATATACACGTAAATATTTGTTGTTATTTTTTTATGTTTAAACGTCAAGTTCTTTAATTTATTTACGTATTGTTTTACCAAAAAAAAATGTATTATGTACTTTTTTTAACATTATTACTTTAAATGTTCCTTGCATCTCCGCAAACCATTAGCTTATTGTACATTAATGCATTAAAGATTTGAAATTTAAGAAATTGGCTCGGATTATTATACGATATAATTTCAGGAAGACATTTCTGATTGAAACTTACGGATGACAAATTTTGGAATTTTTTTTTATAATTAACGCGCACAAGGGACTATTTGTTTCCCTTTTAATGTAGAGCATACTGCGCGGGCATTAGGAAGAAAGGGAGGGGAAAAATAAGAGGTGTCGATTAACATTGGTTTTGAATGCTTGCAATCAAAATGGCAAGGGAAAATCTCGCCGGGTAAACTATTCCAAATTCATGTTGTTCGGCTAAAAAAAGAATATCTATATTTCACGGTACGTCCAAAATTGGACTCAAAGGTGAACTAATGAGCATTCCTTGCGAGATGAGTAAGGGGAGGAATGCAGCTGGCTACTTCGAGTGAACATTTTTTATAAAAGAAACGAAAAAATGAGGAAAGACATGAAACATTGCGTCGGTGGCCCTTAGGGGCAGTTGTTTCAGAAGCAGTTCTATTTCCTATCAATTTTAACGCTCGATTTTGTATTCCATCAAGCAGGTTAAGCGATGTTTGCGAAGCACCTGCTCAGAGGTGGGAGCTATACTCGAGTTTAGGGCGTATAAACGCATTATAAATTGTAGCCAGATCAGAAGGAGAAAAATTCTTCTAAAACCGTAGCAAAACCGTTAAGTGGATTAGGACAGACAGAAGATCATTTATAAATATGAGGAAAAGTGTCGGAGACACAACAGAGCCCTGGGGCACACCAGCATTTATTTTGTGGGAATCAGACTTGAATCCGTCCAATACAACTTGTATTGAACGGTCCAGAAGATAGCTTCTAATCCAACGAACAAGAGTATCATTGACCCAAAACCATGCATTTTCGATAAGAGAGCTTCATGCCAAACTCTATCAAATGCCTTGGAGATATCAAGAGCAATAATCTTAATTTCACCAAAGTGATGTAAAGATTTGTTCCACTGTTCGGTGAGATATGCCATCAGATTACCAGAGGAACGGTTGCTGCAGAAGCCATACTGTCATGGGAAAGCTTATGTCTTATAATGAGGATAATTTGTAAACTTGAAAAGTAAAGATCTTCAGTTTTCAACGAAAAGATAAAAAATGCAGGAGGTGCGAGCGTGCTTTGAATATAACATATACATGTTCAGAATGACCCCAAAAAATAACATGTCAAGGTCACAAGTTATAAGTTAAAAGACATAATTAGCCAATTTTTTTTCGACTTGCCATTTCGAACTACCCACGCCACGCCACTGGGATATAGAGATATAGAGATAGGGGTATAGATATATAGAGATATAGATATATAGAGTTATAGATATATAGAGATATAGATATATAGAGGTATAGCGATATATAGATATAGAGATAGAGAGATTTGTAAGGATACAGAGATATGAAGATATAAAGAGTTGATAATGTAGGGATATAAAATATAGATATAGAGATACGGAAATATAGAAATATACAGATAAAGAGATACAGAAATATAGAAATAAACAATTATAGCGAAATATTAACTTCGATTAGAAAAACGATATTCACTTTATAAATAAAAATATACTATAACATTTTATCCAAGAAAAATGCATGGTTCCTGTAGGAGAGGCTTAAATATAAAATACTGTATTGCTTGAGGTTATTTGATATGCTTCCATGCCTTAACGACTGCACAAATTTCTGAAATTTGAGTAACAGAATTCACTCTACAGAGCCTTTTTTATTTAAAAAAAAATTACAGTTTCTGCGAAAGATATCAGAGTTATTTTCTTTGGCGAGTTTTGATTTAAATAAAACAAATGATATAATGTGAAGTACACGCAGACGAAGTCGCGGGTAGAAGCTAGTATAACATAAAGAAAAACATAATCAGGGTGTATCTACCGCTGGGTACACTTTAGCAACATGTTGCACTTAACAATTAAGCGTTCTCTTTTCTGGACGCTCTTTTGTTTTTGAATATTTGAAAGGGATGTTGTTTTTGGTTATTTTATATTTGAGGCGTTCATAATAATAATAGTCTAAACCCACTTTTTAAAAAACATCGAGATTTTAGCTTTAAACACATTATTATAATTTGTACCTATAAAAAAACGATCAGCATAAATATGTACTGTTACCAGTCGAGATAACAGCATGAGTTTTTTGATAGGTAACTCTTAATATGAAATTTTCAGTTTAAAAATGGAAAATAAAATGGATTAAGTCCATATTTTCCTCTTCATTTGCTTATATTTTAGTTAATCGTATACCTTGAAATGGTTTTTTTATTATTTTTACGTAAATAAATTTAACAATTTGAAATTAAATAAAAATTATATTTCTTTTGCTTTCCCTGAATATTTTTATCGTATTTTCATTAAATTTTGTTGGACTTATTCCCCTAATATTCTGAACGCCCCATTTGTAGGTAGGTATTTGGCAGACAAGCAAAAACCCGGATTTCCGTATAATTTTCTACATATTTGAACCCCAATGAAAATGGATCAGAGAATTTAAAATAGTTACCTATAAAATAATAGTAAGTAGGTATTGTTGTGTAATTCTGTATCTGTAATTGATTGCAGGCAGATTGTTTTTCCTCATCTTCGTCGTCGTTATGGTCGGACATGTTCTTATGCACCTTAGGAGAAAAGGGAAGGTCAGTGGGTTACTATTTTTCGTCGTCAGTGACAAATTCCTTGGTATAAGGCTGAGGGGAGTTTTCGCATGCTGTGCCCACGCATTGCTTGTATGCTTGAGAGCATAACGGACCAGTGTTTTTACAGCTGCAGCCTGCATAACAACCAGTCGTGCAGTTGCAGCTGTTACCTTGAGCAGCTGCTCTGGGGCAGAGTTTAAAAAAACGCTCGGTATGAGCATCACCAATCACCTCTTGTGGAGTGATCATATTTATGATGTTGCCAAAAATGTCGCACGATATTTTGGCTTCCCCTGAAAATGTAAGAAATTCTTTTTCTTTTCTGATCTCAATTTACCCTTGAGCCCAGCTTCGGTCGTACAGTAAAGTAAAGAGATTCGTTCTTCAGCTGTACAACTCGAATGCGGAATCTTTTGCCTAACTCTTTTTTCACTTCCCATTATGATGCTCCGAAATTTAAAACCAATGTGTATCGGCATCTCCTATTAAACCCCCTCCTTCTTTCCTAAGTTCGCGCTGTATCCACCGACATGAAAAAAGTAGCCCAAATCCCTTTAGCGTGTGGAAATTGTAAAAAAAACAAAAAATTATTCAAAACTACATGTTTACCCTTTAGTTGTTTCGAGATTGTGAGTGAACTATTATTCGCAAAGACTATGTTTTATGCTTAAACGTAAGAAAGTTAAATTTACTACAACTTTATTCATAATGACTTTTTCTCATAAGACAAGCGATTTTGCCAATATTTTGATCCGGACGGCAGCAAAACTAAAAATGGTAAATTTTCGGTCCATCTTCAAAAAGCCATAGCTATGTCCCTATGGGGTTTATAGATCTGCGATTAGACTTAATTTTTTGCAACTTTGCTATTTTCATGTCGATTTTAACTGGGCTATAATAAATTGAAATCATTATTTTATGATTAATATCAGTTAGTCTATTCTGGACAAACCCACTAACCTTGTTGAATCTGTATCCCATATCCTTTCAGCTCTAGAGAACGGAAGTAGATGTTATCTCTACAAGGCATTTGATAAAATTTCGCAGACTTATATTTTTCAAAATTTCCTCCCTCGGCTTTTAAACTAACCTTATAAAATGGATTTCTTCTAGATCTATAAAACCGTTACTACAATGTTTGTTTCCGATGTACCCTCTGCAATCCATTTTAGCTAACACCGGGCCCCCCAAGACAGCCACTTATGTGTGTCCTCTGCTTTTTATCCTTGCTATTAACGATATTGAAATGGTCATCGAACATTCCTACATTTCACTCTACGCTGGTGATACGAAGTTTTTCAAGACTATTTCTTTAACAGTTGACTCTTCTCTTATTCAAAAAAATCTCGATAGTTTCTCAGTCTAGTGCCTCAAAAACTGCTTAGAGCTAAATATTGCCAAATACCAGTCAATTACTTTTTCACGTAAACGTATTAAATCTTCTCCAAAATTAACCTATATGTGGATTCGATTCGTGACCTTGGCATATTATTATGTGACTGATAGGTCAACTTGGCACTTATCCTTAGTATTATCTCTATGGCCTATTCGACACTTGGCTTTCTAAAACGTTTATCCAAAGAATTTACCGAACGCACCTCTTATGGCGACGCTAAAACTCGAATGCTGCAGATCGTAATTTCGAATTAAAACTGATTCAACTTTTACCTCAGCATCCCATCCCAAAGATCCTTCTACGGGGTCATCCTCCCAATCCATTAGTTTAAATTAGCCGTACGTTTTACAGTTTTAAGTTAATTTAAGATATGTATGATATAAAGTTTGTATTATTTGGAAGTATTGCCCCACCAAAATTTAACTTAAATTAAAAATTGAGTAGATATACAACACGTCTGAAAACCTTTAAAAGCCATCATCTCACATTTTCTATTAATATTTGAAGCTGATTCCATTCTGGTATTAGTGTTAAAGAAAGCAACATGAAGAAATAAAAAAAAACTTTAATAACTAAAATAGATAAACTTCAATAAGTAAGAACATGACCTTTAACCTTTACTATTGAAACACTAACATAGACCAAAACCCATTTCAGTCTCATTATTTATGTAGGTCATTAATAAAGAAACTGTGTATAGTTATAACTTTGACCTCTCTAAAAAGAAAAAGAAAACGTTCAAAGCCGCAATGATATTATATAAGTGCGATAAATTAATTTTGTTCCCCCTAATAAATTTCTTTAATTTAATGTGTATCTAAACTCGTGTTCTAAATAGCCCCTCGGGTGTGTTCACAGTAGTTAAGAACCAGAGTTGTGCTCCCCTAAATAAAATGTTTTCATGCTGTCGATGTGCTAATAATGATACAAAGAAAAATGCCAAAACATCTAAAAAACTTCCTCAACCATCAGCCTCTATCTCAGAAATCCATAAAGGAAAAGAGATTGATGCACAAATCGTTGGAGATGAAGAGAAGGAGCAAAAGGCAAATGAAGGAACGACAATGTGTTTAGTTTCATTACAACCACTGCCCATCAGCAATGATCTAAATTGCAACAACGACAGTGCTGGACAATTAAATAGTGAAAATGAAGTGAGAAATCTTGCAAACGATGGACGACACCGACGAATGAGTGAATCGATTAAAGAAAACAATAATCGAAGTTCAAATGAAATGACTACTTGCACGTCAACGACAGACTCAGTACAGGATCCAGAGGAAAAAGTATATGACACTGGTATAAAAATAATTTTGAATGCATTTTCTTCTATTGACACACTAAATGATCCATTTAATCTAATGCACTATCTAGAACTCTCTTTGTATCTATGTATGTATTGTTATTTATTTAATTTACAGCAACGTCTCCAAACGACACATATAGCCTCCTTCTAAGGCCTAAGAATGATGACAGTAATTGTTTTAGCGAAAATACTGTCACTAGTTACAATAACCATTTAGAGAAAACATCAGCGTTAGTGCCGAGTAGTAACGACGATTCATTGCCACCATCGGCTATGCTACCATCAATGGCGCGGTCACCATTGCCAATTGCAACAGCATGTAAATCTACAACAGCAACAACAGTTAATGAAGTTCGACCAAGAAGCTGTTTGTCACGTCACAATTCGTCAAGATCATCTATTAAGAAACGGGTCAATATCAATAATAGCACCGAGATAATATCAGCACCTGATTTGTCATCGATAGATGATGATGAAGTATTTTCTGATTCAATGCCGCCACAAAAGCGAGAAAATATGTGCGCTCCGTATGTGATGAATGGTAATGAAGAAAGCGGCCTGCAAGGACGTTTTGGTCTGCCCGATTGGTTCAATGAAGAGCGATTAAATGATTTGTACATATACAATTTTTTCTCAATTCACAGCTTTTTCTATTTAAATTATCTTTTGAGTTGATCATTTATGCTCGGTTTTATTTAAGTTAAAAAAAATTGCAATTGTTCTTCTTATGCTAATATAGCTTATGATTTTTTAAACAAATTTATTAATCAGTTGTTTGTGCTTAATGTTTCGGAGAAAAAAGTGATCATTGTGACCCATCGACACGAAACAATCATACACATTTCTTTAATATTAATTTAAATAAAATTAAATTTGAGTTTGAGTCAAGTGAGGAATGGTAGTGGATTAACAATAGTCACAACTATTTGGCTGATCACAGATAGCGTGGAAGATTGTTAAAAAATTGATCTTTTCAATTTTAATCATCTTGGTTATTTTCAAAAGCAAACAGACGAAAATATTCTTTCAATTGTTCATTTATTCTCATATTTCCACGTCTTTTTCAATTATTCTTATTTCAAATAAATCCGATGAAATAGCAAAAAGTTTCGTAAAACTGTTTTCGCTTACCACTTAATGGTTGAAAATCCGAAAAACGAAAAACGAACCATTTGTATTGTAGGTACCAAACCAATCTCAATTTCATAGTTTTTCCTGAGTTCTTTCTCAAACCAGGTTCTCAGGCCATGAGAATCGGTAAAAGGTTGAAGCTCGAGTTTAAATTTTTTTAAACCAAGTTTCTAAGTAAGACCGAATTTTGTGGAACTTTGTGACGATCTTTGGGCAAATATGACAATTCGTGCTTGTTGAGGAAGTGTAAGAGCATCAAAAATGATTACTCTCACTTTTATGTTCTTTTTCGTTCTGATTACAAGCTCAATGTAACGTTCCCATGACTTACCAAAAATTACAAATGAGAAATGTGGTTCCAACTTTTCTTAATTGGCTCCCAATATTTGTTGGTCTCTTCGGCAACGCTGATCTCATCCATTTTAAAATTCAAATTGGATTTTTAAAACGTAAATGTCGCATGAAATATGCCGGGTTTCGATAAATATATTGAGAGGTGCAAAATATTTTATAAATCTAATAAAACAATGCAATGAAAAACAAGTTGCTTCGTATTCGCTAATGCGTTGGTTTGAAAGAAATACTTTTTTTTAGATGGATGAAGGCATACCAATCACAGTTTCCTTTGATTTTTAACTAACAAAAATAAAACTATGCAGACTAACTATCTGGCGTCCCATTTTCAAGGCGATCAATTTTACATGTTTAATAATCGAAAGAGTTGTCAAATCAAGGTTTTTTGGCTTGCCTTATTTTAATTTAGCTATTTAATTACTTCAAAGAATGATTTATAGCAAATCAATTTTTGACATGTACGCATGTGGCAAGTAAAAACATACAATTTTGAGGTTTGTAAATTCAGAATTTTAAAGACATATCGAAGATATTGTTCTTAATTAGAATTAGAAAGATAGGAACGACTATGTTCACACTAAAAAAAAATGCTCCCAACAATTGCATCATACTAACAATTTCTGGGTTAGCTACAGCACCGACGCTGTCCGCTATTAGATACACTTGTTCCTGAAATGTTTTTCTTTCTTACTCAGATCGCGCTAAAATTTATCTTCCATACAAATTTCCACCCAAGATAAATCTTAGCTCGGGTTTTTAGCTGACCAGTACTCAGTTCAAGCTAAATTCAAAATGTCAAGCTAACGGCTAAGAAAAAAATTCTCCACAAAGTTTAGCGAGCGAAAGAATGTTAATTATAATAATAATTCTCACAGCTGTCTTTTTGACTGCGAAAAATTAAAAAAAAAAATTAATTTTTTGATGAATATTTGGATAAAAATATTTCCGAGGAAAGTTTAATTTAAATACCCAAACCAAAAATGCAAAAAAAAACAATTTTCGAACGTGGAAAAAACACCTTTTTGTTTTTGTTAAAGCAATATAGGACCTTGGGTCCGCTAAGAATTATTTACAAAATATATTTCAAAAATTGTCCTTACCTTACCTTAGGTGGCGCTACAGTCCGTGGTGGACCTAGGCCTCAACCAACAAGCTTCTCCAGCCAGCTCGGTCCCTAGCTAGCTGTCTCCAGCTCCGCACGTGGAGTCGGTTGAGGTCTTCTTCCACTTGTGTGCGCCACCTGAGTCTCGGTCTTCCTCTACTGCGCGGTGCCTCTGGGGTGGATTTGAAGATTTTCCGGGCCGGAGCATTGATGTTTATCCGCTCTATATGACCCAGCCATCTGAGACGTTGAATTTTTACTCTTTTGGTTAGGTCTGTGTCGCTGTACAGCCGGTAAAGTTTTTCATTGTATCTTCTTCTCCACTCTCCGTTTATGCATACGGGACCAAAAATCTTTCTCTCGAAACAGCCTAAAGGTCCTCATCCGCTTTTGACAGCGTCCATGCGTCTGCACCATAGAGCAGGACTGGAATGATGAGGGTCTTATAAAGGGACAGTTTAGTTGCCCGAGAGGGGGCTTTGCAACTCAATTGCCTTCTAAGCCCGAAGAAGCAGCGATTGGCGAGAGTTATTCTTCGTTTGATTTCAGCGCTGGTGTTGTTGTCTGAGTTAATAGCGGAGCCCAGGTAGACAAAGTCCCTAACTACCTCCAAGTTCATAGTTGCCACTCGATTGTAAAGTCAGGGAATATAAATTTGGTCAGGGAAATTCAGGGAATTTCAAAACCGGTTGGGGAAAATATTTTCAAAATTGATCTTTTTCATATTAAAATAGTTTAATCCTTCATTATACTCTGTCCATACTTTCGCGCCTTTGGCATACTCGTATAACTCCTTTCTGGTGTATAGTATAGCGACGGTGCTATTAAGCAGCCAAAATCGTCAAAAATATTTTCTCCGAGAGCTGTTTTCCTGGTCTGAGCTAGGCTGGGGCATTCACAAAGGAAGTGATATGAGCCGTCTTCTGCATCAACGTCTTGACACCCTCTACATATGTTTAATGTGCTAAAGCCCATTCTACTCATGTATACCCCCATTGGAGTTGTGACCCAACAGGACGCCAACCAAAAGGGACAGATGAGGTCTACCTAGCTTTTGATTGTATTCTGTATTCTTCTTTGAGATGTTTGGCAAAGACTTCTTGAGACCTGACAGTTATCAAGTTTTGACCATCTCTCGTTTGCGGCTTTGAGGCAATATTCGTGAATTCGTTTTTTTTCCTATTTTCCAATGGTTCAAGTACCTAGGGAACGGTTTGGCTTGGTTCCATTGATGAACCGTTTTTGGCCAGTTCGTCAGCTTGATTTTTTTAGACTACTTTACAGAATTAAACAAAAAAGATTGTAATGATTTTTAATACTTATTGTGTTGTTATGTTATGTTATGTTATTTAAATTACGTCCCAGTGAGTTTGCAAACCCTTACGTAAAATTTTACATTTTTTAAGTTTCTCTTGAGAATTTGAGTTCCATTTTTTTTTTTATTTTTGAAGTTAAAATATTTTGTTTAACTTATTTACAATCGAAAACTTTTAATTTCATTAAAATATTCCATAAGTTGTGGAAGTTAAATAACTCAACGCGAAGCTCTAAACTATTTTTTGTATGGAAACCTTTCCTTAAGTACCTCAATTTCATGTGATTTATTGTAAGCATATAACAATTAAATGCAGTTAATTATTTTTTTCATTTGGTCAGGGAAAATTCGAAAATTGGTCAGGGAAAGTCAGGGAAAAGTCAGGGAATTTTATTTTGAAAAAAAGTGGCAACTATGATAGTTATAGCTGTCTATGGTGAGGTTTTGTCCAAGACGTCGATGTTGGATGTCTCTTCTTGATGACAGCATATACTTGGTTTTGCCCTCATTAACTGCTAAAACTGTCATAGATTTGTAAAAAAAGCTGTTTTCTCTTCAACTTCAAAATTTAGGTCGCCTTTTTAGCAAGTGTGTGTAGAGATAAAAATTGTAGAGATAACATTTTGTCTGGCGCGATCTGAGTACTAGGCTTAACTATGAACTTGATATCCTGTTTCCATATTTAAAAACAAAATCAGGGGGTTATTCCTGAATACGATTCGAGTGAGACGTCACTTAGTCTTTTTTTTATTTGTACCTACGTTTTTGCATCTATCACTGCTGCTCTCGAACACTTTTTAAACATGAATGATTTCTCACAGAAAAAGCCTCACTTTCGAGTTCAGGAATATGTTTCATTCGAGTGCCATTTGACGTTCGACATTCGAGTTGGGGAATACCGATAATTAGTGAGTCGTGTTCGAGAATATCAATTTGTCGATCTCACATGAAAACTTACTCGACTCGTATTCAGGAATAGGGCCCTAGAACATCATGTTGTATGAAAACGAATTATCTATTGACTCAAACAGATATAACTTTTTGATTCCTCAAGATGAAAAATAATTGTGTGCATTTGCTAAAAAGTTGTAGAATTTTCAATTCCGCGTCAAAGACCAAAATCATATATTTTGGACCATCCACTACCAAACTACATAAGGTCAAAGTTGGACCAATTTTAATTTTTTCTCAAATATCTTTGTAAATAAACACTAAATAGGAGTAATGCATATAAATGTTTTAGAATTGAATTGTGCATCTTTGAAAATGAAAGCTAGGCAGAAGGCGCGCCGTTAGGGCGACTCCGGTGCCGATAGTTCAAACGGCTGAGGAGCTATTAACAATTTTAGTCGGGCGAATCAAGAACCTTTCCACTCATTTCACTCCTTATTTCTGGTGTATGGATAGCTGGTGTACAGGTAACTGGATTCAATAACTATCTGACTGTGCAAGAACCACTCATCAAGGACCTTAAAATAACGGGATATAGGCGCGGAAGGCTTGAGTGAAAAATTTATTTTCTGGCACGTGACCCTTCAAACCGCTCCTAAAGGCGCAGTTATTTTTTCAAGAGAATTCTGGTACATTTCACATTTTTCAAAGATGCAGAATTCAATTAATTTTACCCCCCACCATCCCTTTAGCACAGGGTGAAAACCTAAAATTTGTATATTGGGCCACAAACAAAGCTTTTGCAATAGGAAATTCTTTTGTCTGAAGTATTTCCGATTTGATTTTGATTGTTTAACGCTACTAGATTAGAATTTAGATTTAGAATTTTAAAAAAGTATCACTATTTTTTTAAGAGGAAGGTTCAATTCTTCCTTTTTAGGTGATATATTAAGGGCGGTTGTGTTCAGTCAAAGTTTAACATAACTTGAAGATTTTTATTTTCAACTTGTAAATTTGCTTTTTTCACTCAATTTTAACAGTTTCAACTTTCGATTTTCAACTCAATTGACCAGACCCATGTCGCACCTTCTTCGCCACTCGTTCTTAACTTGATCGTTAACAGAACCATAAATTGGGCTTAGTACTTTTCTCTCGAATACCCCAAGAGCGCTTTCATCCGAAAGTAAAGGGCCATGCTTCTGCACCATATAGCCGGACCGGGATGATGATATAGCGTCTCCTTAGTTCTTCTCGATATAAAAAAAAGGAAGGTAAAGTATTCACGGACTAAAAATAAGAACTTTTAAAACTGAAAACAATTCCCAATCATGTTGTTTAGTGGTAATGAATAGTTTTTGATAGATTTTTTTTTTTAGAATTTCACAGTTTTCTTTCGAATAAAATAGCACAGCTTAAATGAAAGTATTGGAAATATTCGGGGTAATCCAAATCAATGTAAACACCAACCAACGTGTCTGTTAAAAAGAAGAATGAAATGTAAGGTATGCTGATGTTGGGTGACTTTGCGTGTTACGTCACTATCATCTGAACAAGAATAAGAAAATGGTATTCTTTTGACAAGAAATATTTTTTTTTTTTTATTCACAATGTAATAGTTTTAAGTCATTATTTTGCTGTTTTCTTAAAAAAAACCCTATGTATTAACGAAAAAACGACCGCGAACAATAATGTAAGAAAAAACTTCTTGTCTTGATCAAAAAGACCTTGCTTACGTCATTCTTCTATTCGGCTGTTTCTTAATTCTCCTCTTGGAGAGATACGTACGTTGGTGTTTACACTGATTTGGATTACCCCAAATATTCGGCTCAAAAGGAATTTTGTTAGATAAACAATAAACTGAAACTCATTCCATTATTTGTTTATCTATATTCAAACATATTAAAGAACAATAAATGCGTTTGTGTCCAATAAATGAGAACAGTTCGAAATCAAGATGGTATTGTTTTTTGTTTACAGTACATATTTAATTCTTAAATGCGGTGGACATGTCTATCCCTCAATTCATAACTACTCGCTCGATTTGGATGGTTGTGACATTTTTGAGTTCTCTACAAGAAATAAACAACATTAAAAAATAAAAAAGGAAGAGCAAAAATTACACCTTAAATCGATAACCTCTGTTTCGCCATTATAATATGGAAAGGATGATATGGTTATGAGATGAAACTTTTGTCTCCTCTTTTTCTGCTCATTCATACCTTTTTTCGCCTGATCGAAAAACATCGATTTTCCCCGTTTTATCGTATTTTTCCAGTTTCTGCATTCCAATGTGTTCCATGCGATAAATTGAGTAAAAATCAAATACAATTTCAGGGTTTGCAGGGCATGGTCGGTACGAGTCGCAGTTCTCTTCTCTTCTTCTATCAATTCCCATATTTTTAGCATTTTGGTAAAAATTAAAGTTAATTTTTTCTCTCAGATATTAAGCACCAGCAGAATAAAATGTTGTAGCGATTTTTTGGAATTTCATCAAAATTAATCATTTATCCGTGTTGTTTGACATACCTTACGGATTTTTTATAAATTTTTATATTAAAAAAATATTTCCTGTTTAACTTAATAGAACAATTGCAAGTTTTCAATTAAAATTCTTATTTGTTTGTGTGCTTACCAAATTCTTTTGATTCCCAAAATCTGCATGACCGCAATTTAAATCAATAAAATTTGTTATTTCGGTTTCATCCTATTTTTTTTTTTAATAAACAAAACCAACCTTGCTTTTCTCATTTGTTTTATTAATCAATATTGACAAAACTACCTCTACGTTTATATTTTGTATTCTTTAAAATATTTCATTGAAAGTAACTTCATGGATCCACCTGTTACGCCTGTCGGCAGGGATGAATTAGAGCTTCGTCGTCATCGTATATATTCGGATCTAATAACGGCAGCCCAAGCAGCAGTGGGCAATCAGGTTCGATTTAATCCGATGGGTCCCGGTAAAGCATCCGAAGGTGAATTGTACTTTGTATATGGTTGAATTATTTTATTTGCAAAGTTGTACCTTCTTGAGTTGAAGAGGTTTTTAAATACAACTTTTTTCCTGCATGAATTACTGTTACTAATTTATCCACATATGTAAATACTTCATGCCTATGAGTTTAATGCATTTTTCTATCGTTTTTGAATGTTTGTTAAACAAAAAGCTCTAACAGCAACATGCTGTGTGTGAAAACAAAGTTTAAATATGAGATTATTTTATTTTTGTATTTTATGAATCGAGAGATTTTGAAATTGTTTCCATGATGAACAAGTTGAATTTATTTTGGATTGATGGTAAAATTCTTAAAAAAGTATGAACTGAAGCTGATAAACAAAAATATTGTGCCAAGGTAACAACTTTTCTAAGTATGGTTGACAAAAAAAATATAGGTACTAATCATTATTTACATATATATAATTAAATTGAAGCCGCAACTCCTGACCGCGCATTACTCGAGAACGACAAAACGAAATAGAACAAATCTTTTTTTAATTATTAGGTAATTTACTCGAGAAATATTATGGAAACATTTTTTTTAAATAAATTAAATGAAACTGCGAATTCGCCAAAGAAAAAAATTTGCTTACCACATCACTCAAAATGACAGAACGTATGAACGATTTACGATGTACATATACTTGTTTTTTTTTTTTAAATTACGCCATACATTGGGTTGTTGCGTTCTTCTACTCTAAAACAGATGGCGTATATTAAAACTTTTTATTTTAAGCTGCGTTAACACCAGGTCTCCAAGAGCTGTATTTTATAGAGAAATACAATGAAAGAGAAAAGAGAAATACCAGGTATGCTGGTATGATGCATAAAAAAATTCCTGACGTCACTATTATTATTATTATTATTATTTACTAATCATCACATAAATGTAACAAATTAATGCATATAAACTAAACAGCACTAGCAACGAGGCTTAACGAGGCTTTCAGCTGGTAACTTATATAACTATTGTTGTTATATAGATCTAGTGAAATAAAAGGAGAATGTCAGGCAGGGGGACTCTCGGCCGCTCCCCAGACAGTGGGAAATTATGGAATAAAATTATATACATGATTCAAGTTTCAGTTTTTGAAGAATATTAAATACAATTTGTATGTTTATTCAGTAGGTGTAGATAGTAAGTTCATAAAGGTTGTATTATATAATATTTTTATCAAATGATTGATTTTAGTACACTCTATTGTTAAATGCTTAATTGAAAGGGTATTATTTGTTTGACAAAAGTGGCAGATAGGCGGATGTTCCCTTTTGAGTAAATAACTATTTCATTTCATTTTTTTCATTTATTTATTTGGTAACATACACATTAAGAAATATATACTCTTATAAGTAGTGATGCTTTAAATTGAAGGTAACAGAATTAATTAGGGTTAATTAATCAGAAAGGAAAACAATTGTAATTTAAATTTAAATTTAATCAAATCTAAATAAAGTTTACAATAAAAAAAAAACAAGTTTATTAATAAAATTTAAAATTAACAATAACATTCTATTACAATTTAAACTTTAAACATTAAACATTAAACATACGCCGCCATTAAGCAAGGAAGGAAGAGAAAATAAATCTTAACTAGCCAGAGGTTTGAATGAAGAAAGACCTCAATTCGTTACGAAAACCGTCAGTGCCACCAGTCTCGCGGACATGCCTTGGTAGAGAATTCCACAAACGGACACAGTTAACGAAATACTGCCGTTCTGATGTTAAGCAGGAGAAACGAGGGTAAATAATTTGACGAGATCTAATGGATGTACTAAAACGTATTTTATTAAATAGAAAACTAGGCTGATTCGTTTTGGATCACATTGGAAAGCAAGATAAGAGATCTATAACGAATAAGATGATCAAATGACATGTTATACAATAATTTAGAAAAATGGGAAATCCTGTCAAAACGTCTTACATTAAAAAACATAACGCGCAATATTGTTAAAAGCCACGTTAAGCTTTCGCCTGCTAGAAGCATCACAGTTGCAGAAGACCTCACAGCCATAAATTAAATTAGGAACGATAAGCGTTTTTGCTAGCAACATGCGTGTCTTGAAAGGAGTGAAATGGTGGGACAGCCAGAGCTGGCGTAGTGTTCCATAAACTTTTCCAACAGCTGTGTTGATATGATTATTCCATGTAAGCGTCCTGTTGAAAACCTAAATTTTTTGTCCTGTCTATATATTCGATTTTGGAGCCACGAAGCAAAATATCAGGGAAATATGATAGTTCAAATTGTTTCTTGCCTATAACTAAACATTTTGTCTTTAAGGGATTCAGAAATAGCCCATTTTCATCAGACCAGGTGCAAATCCTATCTAAATCGGTGTTTATAGCATTTGCACAGCCTTCTATCATGCCAAGATGGCAGCTTCTATATACTTGGACATCATCGGCGTACATGTGAATTAAAGAAGAAACTTTTGAGGGAATCTCATTCACATATAGGGAGAACAAGAGCGGTCCAAGAATAGAGCCCTGTGGCACACCTCTACAATTTCTTAAAAAGTTGGACGTTTTTGTACCTATGGAAATAGCTTGTGATCTGCAATTTAAATAAGATGACAAAAGAGTGACTGCCGAGCTCGAAAAATTGTACAAAGTTGAAAGTTTATTACATAGGTTAGTGTGGTCAACCGTGTCAAAAGCCTTCGAATAATCCAAAAGAACTAAAAAAATAACCTTGTATCTTCAACCACTTTAATAATGGCGGAAACACAACCATGGTGTTTCCTAAACCCTGATTGCATTGGAGAGAGCAAATTATTTGTGCTAATATGCACGTTGATTTGTCTTTAAAGAACTCTTTCAAATACCTTAGACAGAAAAGGCAGTATGGAGATTGGTCTATAATCTTGACTGGTAGAACTTTTTGGAATGGGTACAATTTTGGACTTTTTCCACTGAAGGGGGAAAATACTTGTTAAAATAAAATTGAAAATGTGCACTAAGGCTGGAAGAATGACGGGAAGTATAATTTTGACAAACTTTGGATAGATTCCATCAAAACTAAACGCATTTGACTTTACTGATAGCAAGCAATCAACTATTTCAGGGCTGTCTACGCATGAAAATTCAACAAATCTTGAAGTAGTATCCTGAGTATTCAATGGAGGTACATTAAGAAATTGGAAGGGTAAAGTGACAAAACTCTTATTCAATTCGTTTAAGTCCAAATTATTGTTAAAATTTTGGTTGGTTTTGCCAACGCCGATGTCTCTTAGGTTACGCCAAAGCTGGCGACCTTTGACTGAAGGGTTAATTTTATTTGCAAAAAATATATTTTTTGCTTGTTTAATTTTTTTAACTATTTGATTGCGCAGACTACGATAAAGTTCAAAATGAACCTCCAACCTGTAACGTTTCCAATTTTCATATGCATGATTACGTCTGTGGAAGATTTTCTGAATTTCACTTGTGAACCAGGGACGTACACCATGTTTAATGCGCTTAACTTTTATTGGAACATGCTTATTGAAAAGAAAACAAATGTTGCTGTTGAGAAATTCAATCTGATCATACACAGAGGACATAAAGAAAACACTATCCCAATCAATGTTACTAGCATCTAACTCCAGTTGATGGTAGTCAATATTAAGAAAATCTCGGTATTCATAATTTAAGACAGGGTGGTGCACGGAAAAATCAAAAATTAAAAATATCAAATCATGCTTGGAAATAGCGGAAGCTGACAGCTGGTTGTAGAAAAGAACACTATTTAAGTCATTCACGAAGAAGACATCTAAAAGAGTGCTAGCATTTCCAGTAAAATGAGTTGCGCTAGTTGTATTTACTGGAAACAAGTCCAAGGAATGCATGCTGTCGATGATATTTATCTCCGTCAGAAGGTTACTATTCAAATCTCCAGTAATGATAATTTTTTGATAATTTATCGAAACTGATTCGAGAAGGCTGAAAATTGGCGCAGGATCAATTTGTTTGTTGGGTCTATAAATAGATCTAATCAAGAGAGTACTAGAAAAGGATTGCATTTCTACGAAGACATAATCTATTTCACTGCCAACTATCGATTTGAACTTCAAACTACATTTTAAACCTTCTTTCACATATGTTGCAGCACCACCACCCATCCTTCCTACTCTATCCCCGCGAAAAATGTTATATCCCTTAACGTTATAAACCTCATCCCTATCACAAAACCATGATTCTGAGATACAAACAACATCAACCGTAGAACCTTCAAATAAAAATCTAAACTCATCTAGTTTAGGCAACAAACTCTGCGTATTTAAGTGGCATACCCGCAATCCATTCCTTTGGTTTCCTAAAACATTAATCAATAACCTAGGTATCCCGTGAACTCCGCCGCCTATGGAATTCTCACAATCAAAATCTGATTGCATGAATGTTATAAATTAATAAAAACAAAGGAAAAAACATGAAACAAGAGGCAAATGGCACGACCATGACCCTCATTCATTCCAACCTGACAAGAACAAAAAATAACACAAAAGAAGAAAGAGCGGCGTATGTAAAACAGAAAATGAAAAATCATATTAAATATAATTGATGAAAAGAGAATATTAATTCGAAAATAAAATAATAAATTAAAAAAACATTTAAATTAATTTAGTAATTAATGTTTGATTAAAGTTAATTTAATTAAAAAGAAACTAAAATAAAGTTAAGTTGAACTAGAAGCGAAAATAATTAATACAAAAAAAAATATATAATAAATAAAGTTTGAGAACAACGGAAAGAAAATTATTAAGAATATTTTCAAGCTGCATTCATCTTTGGAGGCTGGCAATGTCATGCAATTCATCAATGTTGTCAATAGTAGCTTCATCATCAGAATGACGTTTAACAAACACATATCCACGCATAGTAAATACAGAGAAAACATGTTTTTGTTTTTTTAATTGAAGTGCAGCATGGAGTATGTTGTTGTTTTTTTTAGTTAGACATTCGCGCAGGTAAACCGTCGATTCAGAATCTAATCCAAAGTCTTTTAAGTTTAATTGTTTGTTATTTTTTTGTCTCCGATATCGTGCAATAGATGTGAGAACATAGTTTCTATCAAATGCGGAACGGAATTATAGCGGGAGTGTTATTATTTTTCCGAGTGCGGGTTCGAAAACAATCATTTAAAGTTGGTGGTTGTATGTTTATCTCGTGGCACAAATGAATTAGATAATTTGTGATGTTTTCGTTTTCAATGAAAGGAATTCCAAAGAGAACAGCGTCGCGAGACACATTTTTGTTTTCAATGTCTTCCTGGTTGAATTTAACTTCAGCAAGTTCTGATCGTATGTTAGTGAGATCGGAGTGGTTGGTGGACAAGTCAATGTTTACATTTGACAAAGATGATTTTATTTGTTTTATTTCAGTTTGGAGTGATAGGATATCATTGTTAGACGCGACTTGATTATTTTCTAATTGCATGATTTTCGAATTGATTACAGCTATAGATTTATTAAGTTCAGCAAATTGCGAATCAATTTTTTGCGCGAGTGTGTTGTTATTTTGTTCTATTTTTGAAGATATAAGTGAAATGACTAACTCACTTTGACATTTAAGCCTCTCGTCCATTTTGGCTAGCAAGGTATTTTCATCGACGGCCAGCTTCTTCTTTATTTGCAACGGAGAGTCAAGTGATGTTCGAGGTGAGTTAGATTCACTTTGTAAATCAGTTTTTGGGTTGGATCTGCCCCGCTTTTGATACTTTTGATTGGACATGCTTGAACCAGGCAGAGGTTGTTTGTTGGGTATGATTTTGGAAAAATGAGCACAAAGAAAACTTTTTTTTTTTTTACTGGACTTTGGATCAACACTGAATTTTTTATATTTTAAACAGATGAAATAATGTCACTGTTTCAGGAGACATTTAATAAAGTTGAGAAAGTTGATGGTTGTAGGGTTTTATACTTGATTAAAAGAAACAGTCGCGTTAATTTAACTTGAAACTTAATGAGATTGCCAGCCGAGAGGGAAAAACACGTCTAGTCAGTTGATCGAATCATAGCTATTGGTTATCCAAATGTGTCCAAGTCGCAATCTTTAAAAGCATTTGTTCATTCCTGAAGATGTGGTTGTAAGATAGAGAGTAGGCATACTATCTGTGTTTATTGTAGAATAGTGGTGCATGTACGTTGACCAATTTTCTTTTCTCTTACGAAGCCAATACGCCTCGATCATTTTCTCTAGGTTCTTTTTGGGTGGCGGGTATTGAGTGACAGTTGTGTTTGGGCATGGTTTTTGCTGCTAGATCTGCAGATTCGTTCCCGTAAATGTTGATATGGCCTGGGATCCAGACTAATCGTATTTATTTGTCCTGAGATATGTATTTACGGATTTTATTGATGATCGGTGTACGGTGTTTTTGGTTTTTTACTGCATGTAAAACGAATGGCTGTCGGTAAATATAATGGTTCTTTTATTAGTGTTTTTTGCTATGGTCATCGCTTTTAAAATTGTTCACGCTTCAGCAGAGAACATTGAGAATTATGTTGGTAATTTCTCTGTAAAAAAAGGTTCACCATGCCTGTCGACAATTGCAAACCCAGTACCTTCGCTACACTTAGATCCGACTGTGTGAAGAGCGTTCCAGGAATAGTTTGGGTAGGTCTGCAGAAGACTTAGGAAAAGCTGCATATATTTTTCTTTTGGTGTTGAGTCTTTGGGATGATTAGACAGTCTGGTGTCGATTGTGTCCAGTGGAAGGAAGATTCCATGGTAGAAACTTCTCGATGGGAATACTTTTTTTGACAACTGGATAAATGGCAATATCATTTCCAAAGGTAAGGGCTTTATAAAAGGTTGATGGTTGTTTGGGTAACTTTTTTCTCCGTAATATTTTACTTGCGTCTTTGTGGATTGGCGAGTTATATGATTCACAAAGCGTGTCTCTCCTATCGTCGATTGAGTAAAATCCACCTTCCGTCATCATGTTTTTAATTGGCGTTGTACGGAACGATTTGAGACTTGATCTTATTGCTGCATGATAAATTGGGAACAGGACCTTTAGATTAGATTGCGCAATTTTGCCATAAATAGTGAGACCATATTCAAATTTGGAGCAGATAAAAGATTTATTTATGTAAATAAGTGTATTGACGTGTATATAACTGTTACGTGAGGATAGATATTTTATTAACATTAAGTCTGCTTGCTAATTTCATTTTTAATTTCAAGCAATGATTTCTAAAGTTAAATTTACTGTCAAATAATATACCTAGGATATTTTAATTATTTACAGTTTGTATATTTATTACTTTATTTGTACAATTTATTTTTGTACAAACGTGTATATGCTTATTTTTATCTATAGAAATAATTGCACCCGACTGAGCGCACCAATTATTTATTGAATTTACAATTTCTTAGAATAAGTTAAAAGTATGGGACATTTGTTACATCTCGCCATTAAGTACAAGTTATTGGCGTACAATGAATGATCAATTTTGTCGAAATTTGCAATTTACTACAGAAAGGGTATGCCGTTGTTTAAATAAAATCGTTTTATTTATTAAGTATGTGTAATGTTTCTAAGGTATATCGTGTTTTTAAAATCCAATAGTTCTGGGAAAACAGCCCTGGCAAGTCACAGCATCGAGAGTGGTCATTCTCCAAACTTCGAAGATGTCAAAATCCTACAAACAGAGAAACATGTATCTAAACGATATACCTTAGAAACATTACACATACTAAACAACAATAATAATATGAATAGAAAACAAGACACACAAAACATTTCTTCCGTTTATTGCTCTTTAGTGTCTTCATCCTCATAGTTTTCTTTCTTCTGTTTTTTAAATACACAGACGAAACTTCATTGGAGTGTCATTTTTTTTTTTAATTTTTTTTTTATTTTTTACTTAAAAAAGTAAGTGTAATATTCTCACTGTCGTAATTGTCAATTTATATTTTCACATAATTAATGTATTGTATTTTTTGTTCCCCTGAGGAAGGCAGCAACCCCTGCCGAAACGTTGGGAAAAGCAAATGTAACATAGTTGTTTCATTGCGAAAACTACAGTGACCAAAAAGCCGACGGAAAGAACCTTTCCAAACACAAATTAATAACTCCAAATTGGTCAATAAAATATTCTTCCCTAATAACGCCTCCACGGCTTAATGGATTTCGATGAAATTTGTTATGTAGATGTACAATGTGCTGGATTGAAACATAATGTAGGCTTCTTTTTATCCGAAAAAAATGGTTGGTTTCTGTGGGAGAGGCTTATATGTGAAATGATGTATGACTGAAGGTTTGTTTGTTATGCTTTCGTGTCCCAATGATTGCATGAATTTGTTGAGTTGGGTAGATGGAAGGTTGAAGGAGCGGATTCAATTTATTTTGACATAATCTCCTGCGGGAGAGATAGAAATATTTTCTTTAACGAGTTTTAATTTAAATAATAATTTTTTTTTAATATATGGCGGGCAATTGAAGTGTAACAGAAAAATAACATTACATTTACAATTGAAGTAGAGCACTGGCAACTGAGGCCATCAGCCCCTTACGTCTTATAGCACAAGGCGATAAGACAGAGAGTCAAATAAGACGGAAGAAAGAAAGAACAGTATACTCACACCCACAGCATGGGGTTGTTTTTCAGGCGGTCCCCATTCGACTAATAGATAACCAAGTGCAATGATGCTTGATTTCGCTGATCTATCGGGAAGCGATCCATTTCTTATCAAAGCCAAGGATGTTGATCGCTATACAGAAAATAAAAAATAAAAAATAAAAAATGCAGTATTATTGCACGGATACCTATAAGAAACATTTTCGCTTCTTTTACACCGTATTTTTGGAAGAGCTTCATTATGGATTCGTGCAAAAAAATTCTAACAATCAAACATGACATAACGATGATAGGGAAGTCAAAAAAAGTGGGTCCGGAAATTCCGTCCGTCTGTCTATCTGTTTGTTCGCACCTCTACAGCCTAAACGGATGGACCGATTTACTTCAAACTTGGTATTTAGTATTAATTTGTTTGTATCTCGGGGGATGTTTTTCATTTTTTCTCTAGGTCAAAAAATAACGATACCTGCCATAAAATCTTTAACAAAAAGTTTGATTTTCTCGAAAACGGCTCTAACGACTTTTGATAAGACTTTTAGTGTGCTTTTTTTTGTACATCTTCCAGTTAGAATGAATTTTTCGAAAATTATTCTACAACGCTACCTCTTATAGAACCATTTTTTTCAATTGCGGCTTTATCGTTAACCATTATCCCGATTTCAATAAAATTTTGTACACAGCAAGTCATTTATAATTTAATTAATATTGCATTTCTTTCAAAAACTTTTTTTTTTAGATTTTTTTAAATTTTCTAAAAAAAATTGGTTTTCGAAATATTTTGAAAAATGGTTGATTGAATTTTTTTTTAATGAAAACTACAGATTTGCTTATAATGAATAATATTTATAATATTTTTTCCAAAAGTTTTTTTTCAAGAAAACCGAGTTTTTAAAATAACTTCAAACGATTTTCAATATTTTATTTTCCTCGATAGACATTTAGTTCTTAAATTTTATTGCAAACTTAGTTTTTCCGAGAAAACTCTTAAACTCCTTAAAAAAATGAAAGTATTTTCGAAAAAAAATTATTTTTTTTATTTTCATATATTACATGTGCGACCCAGTGTGAATTTTATTTTAATTTCAGATAGTGTTATTTTTCTGTGTTAATGTTACTTATTTTATTTTTAAAATTTTATTCAACGATGTGACCCTACATATGGAGCAAGTACGTGCGATCCAGTCGTGCAATTTATTTCGTTTGCATACCAGCTGTTATTTTTGTACTTATTTTTTTGCTTTCGCCACGGTTTTTCTCCATTGTAACGAAATATTACTATTTTAGTCGGAGATTATTGCTTCCGCTTTATATTTCGAAATCATTGTTATAGTGAAGTTTTATTCTTTTCTTTATTCTACTTATATTATAAATGTGATTGTTTGTATGTTTGTTCCCTAATCACGCCTCAACGGCTAAACAGATTTGGATGAAATTTGGTAGGTAGGTGAATAATGTGCTGGATTGAGTTTGAGACATATGCCACTTTTTATCAAAAAAAAAAAAAAAAAATGCACGGTTCCTGTGGGAGAGGCCTAAATGTGAAAAACTGCATTTCTGCAAGGTTGTTAAATATGCTCACATACCTTAACGACTGTACGAATTTTTGACGTTTGGTTGACGGAACAGTTACAGGACTCACAACACAAGCATTGTGCCGAACGAACTATGGCACTTAGGATAGCTGGACCCCTGTTCTGTAACTTTGTCGATAACTTTTCGCATCGATAAAATATGAAACAAAAAATTCCATACTTATCGCATCTGGAAATATTCGGTGTTCTGTAAATCCTTGCGATAACCTTAAATTTCATTCTTAACTTGACTGGAATTTCCAATGGAAGTCGATAAGTCGAGCTGCCATTGACATTTCAAAAATTAAATATTAAGGTATGTCCACACCAAAGAAACATTTTTTTAAAAAATATTTCTGAATTGTTTAAGAAACTTTTCACGAATATTTCTATCATAGCGTCGTGTTTTATTATCACGAAAAAAATAAAAAAAAACTTATCGACTAGACTAAATTGAATGATATAGACATTTTCCCAAAATCACAACTTTTTAACCTTTTTGTTCTTTATTTTACAGACGCGATTCGGGAACGCAAATTTATACACTGTAAAAAGTCCTATACTTTTGCAAGCACTCGCTTGAACGCCCTTTAGAAACAAATTGCTTAAATGTGAAAACATTCATTTATTAATTAGTAATTGGTTTTTATTAAAAGAATATAAAAGTCAAAGAAAACAATTATTTTATTATAACAGAAAATATGAATGTAAAAACAAACTTCTTAAGAAATAGAAAAAAATAGTCAGCATCTATAGGCGCAATAAAAAGAATTACAAAAGTCTACGTACACAAAAATGATGTACGCTGCCACAAAAGATAAAGACAACAAAAAAGACATCCTTAGTTTTACGAGGTTTATTTTTTCACATTACACGGCAAAGTCATGAGATAAATTTACAAGGTTCTCATAAATAAACTCCCATACAAATTTTGACGGTTCATTTACGAGAATATAAATTCACGTTTTTACCGATTGCATGAAATCAACAGGTGTATTGGTACTACTTTTCCTACCATCTATTTTCTATCTACATCTATTTATTTTGTTTCCCTTGGTTTTCGTTGTTTTCTTTGTTTCTTTTATTTTCTTTTATTTATGTGGTTGTCTCTTTTTCTCTTATGCTGGAAGTGAGTACAGTGTGTGATTCTTGAGTAAAATAAATTATAAGTACAATAAAATACATTGTTCATTGTTTTTATTAACTATTTATTTCATAAGTATAATCAAACAAATTGCAGACCTAAAAACAACAATTATGATTTCAGAAATGTTTCGCGAAGCGTCGAGACCTTAATAAACATTTCAGAAATATTTAAATAAAATTTCTGAATATTTAAGAAATGTTTCCTTGGTGTAGACACACCTTCAAAGACAATTAAGAAGAGATACATATTGTTTTTACGAATCCCTTTGATTTGATTGGGCCTTTGAAGACTTAAAAATTACAATTAATATAAATTACATTCAAAAAGATATTTGTCTGCTCTTATTTTCGTTACCTTTTTATTTAATTCCATTTTTTCAATCTTATCGCCTGCTCACAAACAAATGATAAAATTTGACGTTTCCAAGGAGAAACTTATCGCATTTGAGAGATACAGAACACCGTTTTATCGCATTCTTCCAGTATTTCATTCCGATACATTCCAATCGATAAAATTATCGCCTGTCAATGTTACAGAGCGATAAAATTAATTTTGTTCCAATTTTCAACGTTTCTCGATCAATTTTATCGATGCGATAGTTACAGAACAGGAGTCCTGGTCGTTTACCCTTAGCCCGTTTCATAAGAATTATGCTGACTGAATATCGATTATAAGTGGGGCCAAGAATCGAAGTATGGAACAATTTCGATAACACATAATTTTTGTATAAATAGCAAGAATATTTTAAAATAAAGTTGTCTTCGTCTTTGAACACCAAGAAAAACGGGTTTTCATTATTTAGAGGCTTACGAGCTAAAAGAAATAAAGAAACCAAACTTCGTGTTTTTAAATCAAAAAAATCGCCAAGCGATTTGGTCAAAGATCCTCCAAAGTACAGTAGTTGGTTCCAAACAAGCAACCAAGTTAACATGGCGGTCCTGCCAGTTCCGTTAAATACAGAATTGGAAAAACATAGTACCTAGAAATCAAGCAGATAGAGATTTTGGATGTCAAGCGCCGACCAGCTGGCTATTGCAGCCACATATATTCAGAAGGCGAACGAGCTTCTGCGGGAGATACCTGTGGTGGTAAAGGACAAAAACGTTGGTCCTTAACCACTTACCATTGAAGAGTACAAACGCCGAACATCCAGACGACCATCAGCACCCAGTCCACCACCCAAGAAGACAACTACAAGTAAAACAAAGAAACGAAATTCTGGAGCTGAAGATTGGCCAACATACCGGGCCGCGTATTGCCAAACTGTATATCAGCACAGATTTCGAGAACGCTGAAACATACAACATTTTGCTCAATGAAATGAAGAGCAGAATGTATACTGAATCAGAGCATCGTCTGAGTCAGTATAAATTTTGCTCACAAAAGTTAGAGCAAAGTAGCTGTGACTGCAGAAACATCAATGAGATTCGAGTTGCTTGCTGCTTGTGTTGCTTCTTTTGTGTGACTGTAAAGCAGAGTTAAGGTAGAGTGTGTGGGTAAAATTTCTTGATATTTTATAACCCAAAAAAAGAACCTTCTCCAAATCCTATAGTGAGCCCAAGCAGGGGGGTTGCAGTGGGGCAGCTCACCAATACCTTCTTCATACTAACATGTATCAAAGTGGGACATATCTTCAAATTTGTTGTTAAGCATAAAAAATAACGTCATAATAACGATAAACGCAATGGAAAAGATATACCCTCATAGAATAGACATACACATTTTTGTATATAATTCGCTAAGCAGTATTTAGGTACGTCAATATGAGATTTTGACGTACCTAAACATGCCCCAGTGAAATAAAAATGTTACCAACTAGCTGCTTTTTAGTCCACACAAAAGAAATATCTAACGCAAGCTACTCGAATTTGACAGAACTATCTGTAGTCATAGGTACTTTGCTCTAAGCTTTGGTGAGCAAAATATATACTGACTCAGACATTGCTCTACAGATCATTCTGTGGTAGCATACAGTTTGCTCTGAAATAATTCTGAATTTGTTAAGCAGTATGTAGTTCAGAACAGAATATGGGAATCTGTGCTGATATACAGTTTGGCAATACGCTACCGGGAAAATCAACAGAAGTAAGAAACAAGATCTTACTACAACTCCGCTGTCTAAGAAAAGAACAGAGGAAAATCGAACAGAAAAAAACTAGGGAAAAAATCAATTAACTATTCGAAAAGACGCTGCTGACAAAGCAAAGCAGGCAACAAGAGGTAGTCATCAACAACAATGACCAACAAAACAAAAAAAAAACGGGAGAAGATATCCACCAAGGTTTGGATTTAACTATGATAACAACAATAGTAGCAGTCTTAATATTGTGTAAATATTTTACAAAGCTATTAAAAAAGAAATTCGAAAAAAAGCAAATAGTAAAGAAAAATGTTAGGAGAAGAATATCAATTTGAATAAATAAATAGAAAAAAAATATATAAATTGTGTTACCTACACTAGAAAATGTTTGGTTAACAGTGAATATTGGGTTTTCCTTTTTCTTTTCTGATTATATTTTTGTACATGGACTTGAAACAGCTAGAAGAATCATTAGGAGGGCCTAAAAATTGCTATAAAAGTTTCAAAAATCTCCCAACCGTAAACGTAAAACAAAGGGAGCAAACTTAAAGTTAAACGAAATATCAGAACTTTGGAATATTTTTATTGACAATCTTACAATTATTAACCTGAATGACTTAAGTAACGAAGATCATAAATTTTCTACTGATTTAACATCCAAAGCAAAAGAATATAAGAAATTAGCAGAAAAAATAGTTAAAAATAATATGCAAGAAATTAATTCGGGAGAGTCAGAATCAGAAGCAGAGGTACAAGAACAGTGCAATAAAACACATACGCTAGAAAATATAATCACAATGGTAGCGTTTGATTTTAGCATAGCGCAAAAGTTGCCGGTACTCAATTGCGAAGAAAATGATAAGCGAGCTGAAAACATTAGAGTTTTGACGCGCTACACATGTACACATACGAAATAACATGACTCATGCTGATAAGAAAAGTAACGCGTTACGCTAACCGCTATACTGTGGTTTTTTCAACCATAATCGATCGCAAACGTTTTCTGAGCACCAGGCGAACATCAGATGTATGTATGTGTGCATGTATGCCCAGTATGTACTAAACCGCCTATCGGATTTTAATTAAATTTACAGGGTAAATATAGTTTTGTCCTGGGAGCGTTCCTGTGAATGTTTGGTCCCGCTAGGATTATTTTCGCATTTCACATAAAAACGTGATTTTTAGTACTTAGTACTAGAATTTAGTACCATTGTATTTTTTGGGTACTAAATTTGGCACTATACATTTTTGACGTGATAAGTTGAATTGTATATGGTGTGAGTTAACGGGCTGTATGTTGGTTTTGGTGCCATGAATATGACGTATCACGTAAAATTATCGTCAGTAAACCGACTTTACAAACAACCAACTTTTTTTTAAATAACTGAGATTATCATGATACACTAAATGAAACTTCAAAGTCTTCGGTCATCAAATTTGCATTAAATAGTAAAATCCAAGGTAGGACTTTAACGGATTAGGAACCGCAAAAATTATAACATTTGAGCAGCTAAAAAGAAGTAAAATTTCAAAATGCGGAGACAAGGATACTATAGAAAGTATTCAGGCTAAGCTAGAAAGATCGCGTCAAAAAAAATCGACCAATGCGAGAATTTATGTCAGACTCAACATTTTCATCGAGCGAGCCACGTCTGCAAATTATAAAAAATTTCTACCGAAATTCGAAGTCGGTGACCGCAACTCCAAGAGCGTTGAATTGTTGAATTTCATCGCAAAATCATCTTCAGTGACGAAGCTCATTTTTGGCTCAATGGGTTCGTCTATAAGCAAAATATGCGTTATTGACACATTTGCTTCATGAATCACCACTTCATCCTTACAAACTTACTGTTTGGTGCGGTTTGCATGCCGGCGGCGTTAATGGGCTATTTTTTTTTTGTCGACGATAACAATCGTCAGGTAACTGTGAATGGCCAGCGTTATCGCGCCATGATTACCGATTTCTTTTGGCCCGAATTGGAGGATATATCTAAGCTCAGAACAAAATAAATGGAAGTAATAAAACAACAATACAGGGTATTTCCGGTAACCTCACAACGCTAGGAACTAGCATAAATACTCTTACAATAGTACAACACTTAGCATCCTATACTTTTCATGATAGAATTATCGGTGCTAATTTTCTTAAAGATTTCGGGGCAGTTGTAGATCTAGAAAAATTTATATTAAAATTATCGTCAGAACATTTCCAAATTTCTCTACCTATATTAACCAATTAATTTTACTTACCATTGCACCCAGATCTGAAGCCACCTATTGGCTAAATAGCCAACACAAGAATATTTGATTCACAACAACTATGTGAAGGAGTTTTCATGGCCAGCTCTATCTCTCATGTGCAAAACGGAAAAATTCGAATGAAAATGTAAATACCCGTGAATCCGAAGTAAAAATTAAATGGATAGAACCCAAGTCAATGCCGTTTTCAGAATGCCATATTATACATATGAATCCTTCAAAGCAACAATTACTTTCAGAAATAAACTTCGAAACCCATAACGAGGAGGAAAAACGTGACCTCGAAGTTATATGTTCTAAATTTCAAGATATTTTTCATCTAGAAAACGACAAGCTTACATACCCACATATAGGTCAGGCCCAAATATCAATCAGAAAAGAAGTTTTATATTTAGGACACATAATACCCGATAAGGGTATTATACCGGATCCATCTAAGTCGAATGTAATGAAAAATTATCCGATTCTTCAAAACGCAGATGAAGTGAGAAGGTTTGTAGCATTTGCTAAGTATTACAGAAAATGTATACCAAATTTTGCTACACTTGCAATACCGTTAAAACCGGTTGTTAAAAAGTAACGTAGAATTTAAATTGTCTGAAGTTTGCAACACATCTTTTAATCTACTAAAAGAATTTCTAATAAGCACAAATATTCTTCTATTTCCAAATTTTTAAAACAATGCATACTACGAACAGATGTTTCTGGATTTGCTTTAAGTGCTGTATTATCCAATTTCGACGACAAACCAATTGCATACGCAAGTAAATCTCTTAACAAAGATGAAAAGAATTACAGTACTATTGAAAAAGAATTACTTGCTATAGTTTTGGCAGTAAAGCACTTCAGAACATATCTGTTCGGAAGACGTTTTAAGATACTAATCGATCATAAGCCTCTGATATACCTATTTTCGTTTAAAGAACCTTCCAGCCGATTAACTAAATTCAGGCTATTATTGGCAGAATATAATTTTTATGTTATTATTCACCAGAGAAAAACAACTGTACTGCAGATGCTCTAAGTAGGATACAAATTAATTCAGAAGAATTGCAAAAATTATACGTTTGTGTCACAACAAGAGCACAATCCAAAAAGTCAGATATAAAACAAGACAATCCCATTAAATGTGTTTTAGAAAACGAAAAAATCATTAGTGAACTTTTAAAACCTCCAGAAAAAGGTTCGAAGTACTTGAGTTAAAGATAATTAACAGTTTTAAAGAAAAAGATGAAGATTTTGCAAAATTTAAGGGTACTAGCGTATTAAGTCAAAATCTTATATAGGGATATGGAGCCCTAACCGCCACTTTATCGTAAACGCCATTTTTTTTAAAAAATCAAGTTAATAATGCAATTCGATAGCTTATGCTTTTACGCATGTATTCTTATCATTTGTTTTTTCAATAAAACTTTTTAACAAAGAGTTACAGAGAAAACAAAATTTATCGTAACCGACATTCATATTTTCTGCTCGGTTCGCTTTGAAGCTCTGGAAAAAATAAAAAATAATTTTCCTCTAAAATTTACGTTTTGTCGCTTACGATAAAAAAGCGGTTAGGGCTCGATATATTCCAGGAAGTAATTGTTTAATTTTAAACCAGTCCAAGATAAGCACTAATGCCCGATCGGCATTATTTGACAAAATGTTGTTGAGGGACTTGCAGAAAAATTGTGAACCGCAAATTGGTTCTCATGATTTAATATACCAATATAAAAAATAATTTCATTCGAAGAGAAATCAAATAAAAAAAATTCTTTTCATACATATATATACCGCAACACTACTCTAGCCCACCTAGCGATGTCCTCTTAACATTAATAGCGAGTTTCATTCAAGAAAAGATTTGCTCTTTCTGTCAAAAGATTTGATCTTTTTCAATTTCGAGAGTTTCATTGCAAGAAAAAGAGCAAATCTAGATCAAATCTCAACACGAAAGATTTGATCTCTGATGGGTTGGCAGATTTGATTTGAATGCACACATACATGTAAATAGTCTTTCGGTCAAACGTCAAATGGAAAATATTTTATTATTTTTGTTGTTTGTTGTGTACTTGTGCCAGCCCGTGCTTAGTCATAAAATTAACAAATATCCATTAAATATACAAAATAACAAATAAAGGTGTTTTTGAAGTGAGAAAATACAAATATGGCATTTTAAATATATATACTGTACATGCCTGGTATTTTTGTGTGTGATATCAAATACTGTGTATGCTCGTCAGTGAATGACCAATACTAGGATTAAATGATGAAACAAGTTTCATTGAAAAGAGCAAATCTTGATTTTCAGATCAAATCTTTGAAATTTGAATGAAACTCGCTATAAGTAAAAATGTTTGCACTCTTTAATTTTCATCAATTAGTGTAACCAAACCATGATTTTTGGGTATTTATTGTGTAACTAGGCTCAGGCGTTAAGGGAAGATGATTAAATAATGTAATTTTTTGTCTTTTTCATCGGAAAAAATGAAAATAGCTTCTTGTACATTAGGCCCTGCTGACGACTATCTTTTAGTAATTTTTGTTTTTTTATTTTTGTATTTGTATTTATTGATATCAGAACATAAGCATATTAAAACATGATGTCTTTTTTGTTATACTTTGTACTATTTGGTTAAGATATGAATTCATTAATTATTAACATAAATTATTTATACGAAATTGAAAAAATTAATCTATATAATATACATTTTAGAAAAGTAGATTTAATTTGTTGGAAAAATAAACAAGTTCAGAAAATTATTTTAGAACATTTTTAGCATCTGTAATGGTTTTTTAAAGAAAATTCAAAAACTTTGTAGTCTTCTAAGATCGGCAGGAAGAGAGTTCCAAAGTCCAGCCGCATGCACAAGAAATTGTTGCTTAGAATTTCTGTCTTTAAAAGAAGGCACAATAAGAACTTTACTTCTTTGCGATACAGGAAAGATCAGTTTTTCAAACAAATACTCCGGAACCTTACTGTACATGAGTTTATAAAGAAAAGTCAGGGTTAGAAAATCTAAATGATTGTTCAAGGGCATACCAAAGACATTTTTAGCGTACATAGAAACATGGTCAAAACGTCGCAAGCCATAAATAAACCGCACAGTGTTATTAAAGGCAACTTGAAGCTTCCGCCAACTCACACTATCCAAACAACAAAAAATCGGGTAACGATACAACAGAATGGGAAAGACAAGAGTTTTGGCTATTATCATTTTAGTTGCAATCAGCAGTTAGGTGTAGTGCGCGTAGTGTGGCATATGTTTTTCCAAGTGCACATGCTAGGTGGCTATCCCACGTCAGGGTTTGATTTTAGGTTACGCCTAAGTTTTTCACGGTTTCAACGTAATTCAGCATGGAGCTACCTAGTTCTACGTTCGGAAAACATGTTGTGTCAAGAACAGTGTTGCTAACAACAATGGCCTGGCATTTTTTTGAGTTCAGTTTTAAGTGATTATCACTTGACCAATGAACTATACGTAGCAGATCTTCATTAAGTCGAGCAGTTGCATCTTCAACCATTCCAATGTGGTAACTCAAATAGATTTGGACGTCATCAGCGTACATATGAATTTTACAATGATTGAGAATCAAAGTTAGATTATTGTTAAACAGCGTGAAGAGAAGGGGGCCTAAAATAGACCCCTGGGGGACACCAGCGTGAGTGAGGGAGGAACTCAGACAGTTTGGAATTTGCGGAGACTGTTTGAGTTCTTTCGGTAAGATATTCCTCAATGAAAAAAACCGCAGAGTTTTCAAAACAAAATAAGTGCTTCAACTTTGCAGAGAGTATTTTGTGGGAGACGGTATCGAACGTGTTTGGAGAAGTCCAATAAAACCAATGTTGTTACAAAGTTCTTATCTATTTGTAGTCGTATGTCATCTATTATTTTTAGAAGCGCTGTGGTACAGCTATGCTGTGGTCTAAAACCTGACTGGGTAGGTGTGAGCAACTGATTAGTTTCTAAAAAGGATGTAATCTGTCGGTTTACTAATCTCTCGAAAGCTTTTGAAATAAACGGCAGAATTGAAATTGGTCGGTATTCTTTGACATTTGCGTTGGATTTTTTTAGAACAGGAATAGTTCTAGAAGCTTTCCATAGCTTAGGATAATGGGAGCTACTCAAGATAGAGTTAAAAATATGAGTTATAAAGGCGATATGAAAGGAAGAATTAATTATACAAATTTGGGATGCATGTTGTCTAGCCCATTGGCTTCCGATTTAATTCCAGTTATCGCCTTAAATACTTCCATTTCATCAACTCTTCTGAAACTAAAACTTGTCAAGATATCAGGATTACTATTATAAACTCTGTCCGCATCATCATTTGTGTAGGAGGAAGAAGCCGCAAACATTTTGTTGAGTTCGTTATCATCACACTCCTCATCGGAGCTTTTTTTCTGATTTGAAATACTAAGTGACTTGATATTCCTCTACAGTTTTTTGGAGGTTAGGTTTTTGAATTTGGATCCATAGAATCTTCTTTTAGAGTTTTTTATTTCAACATTCACCCTGTTGCGCAACTTTTTATAATGGTTAAAAAAATTCTGGATTCGAAATCGCTTCCAACGCTTATATGCAACATTCCTCTAAGCTATAAGTTGCTCAATGTTGTTATTATACCATCCTGGCTTAGAAACTTTTAATTGAACGGTTTTAATTGGTACGTAGATATCAAAGAGGTTGTTGATTGTTTCGGTAAAAAGACTTGCCTGTTCATTAACTTCTGGAAGAAGATATATGCTTTCGAGGTTGGAATTCAAAACATTGGAAATGAGAGCCTGCACGTTGATCTCGAAAAGTTATTGAATGTCTGTTTACATTTAGATTAGTTCCGATATAATAAAAGGCGACAATAAGGTCATGTTTTGAGAAACCTGGCACGTCAAGCTGACTATAATAGTTGACGTAGTTTGGCTGGTTGACAAGAAATATATCTACCAAAGTTGAACTTGTTGAAGTAAAATGCGTTGGGATATCCTGGTTCACACGGTACAGATTAAGGGAAACTAGGCTATCGTTAAAATATTTGACACCTCTGTTCTGCACCTCTAAGAGATCTACATTCATATCACTAGCAATAAAAACGTGATTGTAGTTTACAGTTAAGTCTTGTAAAATATCTAATATAGTGCTGGGATCAGTGATATTAGGGGGTTTGTATATGACCCCAACCAGACATTATCCTCAGCACAAATAACTTCGATAAAAAAGGAATTGCAACGGATGATTATTGTCAGATGAACTAATTATTCTACTATTAAAACCTTTCTTGATAAAAATTGCAACCCCGCCTCCTCTAGTTTCCACACGGTCAGAGCGATACACCTTATAATCACCCGTAGTAAGGACACTGCTGTCAACTTGTTCTGTCAGCCATGTTTCAGATACGCTTACAATATCCATGACCGAGTCATTGAAAGTGCATTTAAATTCATCCAGATGCTTTCGAAGGCTTTGAGCATTTATGTGGCATATGGATAACCCACTATATCGTTTCCTGAAAATATTAAACATTGTTTTTGTTCTATTAAAACTTGTGACGCTGCTGGCCTGAAAAACCACTCTATTATCACTTGATAATATGTTCATAATAATCATTATTTAGAACTTCAGTACGCCGTCCAAGTAGAACCAAACAACCACAAACAAAAATAAGAAAATTGAGCCTGTTAGAAAAAGATGCTAAAATTATACTACATTTTCTAAAACGAAAGAAAAAAATATCTAAATATAAGAAAATTGTAATCGAAATTAAAAATTTAATTTTAAATGTTAACTTTTTTAAGTGACAAAAAATGTTACCAAACAGTATAATTAAATAATTTGAAAAAGTATCAATAGTACTATATTTGTTCCTGCACAACAGCTGCGTCCATCAATCTCGTATGGAAAAGTTTTTTTAAACAAATATATGTGTTTTCGATGTTTTTACTTTTTTGTGCTTTGTGTACTTCGTGCACTTGCACTTTGTGTTTGAATGTAGTTCAGCCTTAACACCTCAACGAAACTCAAAATCACTAGTCAACTGAAGATGTGGGAGAAAATTTAGCTGTTGTTTAATAATAAAATTAAATAAATTACTAGGTATACACGATCCAGATGTACAGTACTGAAAACATTTCCTTATTAAAATTTGTGTGTCTTGAAATATAAACAATAGGAAGCACTAATTAATTATTATATTCGCACCTATATACATACAATTTTTTTTTAATTATCAACTCATCAGCTTTTCCATAGATTGTCGTTTGGTATCAGGCAGTACGTTTACAATATTATTAATAGTCTTCTAAACTCAATGTGCAGTGCATAATCGATATTTTTTATTTTAATTGAAAGTCAAACGAAACTTTCAAACAACCTTATTTCAATTTTCCATAATACATGAATAAACGTTTTTAAGAGTTTCACCTTAATTTTTGCCCGTAATAGACATAACCTTTCTATTTATGAGAACGTAAGTTTGTTTTATTTTACTTTGTTAAATTGCAGCCTGTTCAAATGTTTCTTTAAAAAAATCTTTAAAAATAAAAAGAGAAAAAATTCTATGGTAACATATTGCATGGTCTTATAATTTTTTTCATGGAATACAAAAATAATTAAAAGATTTTCTCATCTGTGTTTATTTTCAGAGTGCGACCCAAACTTCCGAACATCAGTAACAGCAGATCTCGAAAGCTTACTTAATCGTTTTGAGCATCTTGTTGAACGTCTAGAACGATCTGTTTCCGCACGTGAACTTGAAATAGCAAACCAAACTTTTGATTCAGTTCTCGAGAAAAAATGTGCTAGCTTTGATTTGGAATCCACGGAACTGCCGCCAATACCAAATCCTGAGTGTGAAACAAACGCCCAAGAAGTGGAATCACTTAATCTTAACGCACGCATTGGACGAATTGAAACATCATTAAATAAGTTCAACATAAGCTTTAGCAAAGAAAACGAAATCGATACTGAGGACAGTTTAGAAAATATTCCAACAACAGTACTTGAAGAGTTCCTTTCAGTCGAAAATCAGGATTCACCTTTGCCACCACCACCCCCGCCGATAAGCGAAAGTATGAGCGTGTTAAGATATCAAGATATTATTCAAGGGCCACTAAGTCAATATTTGGCCTTGTCGGAGAAGATTGATGGAGATGTTGCTACACATGCAAAGCTGGTCAAAATTGCTTTTGAGTATGCAATATTTTAAAGTATGTCTGTTGTTAGTTATAGTATTTTTTTTTTTTATTTTTGCAGTATACAAACTCAATACATTATTTTGGCAACTGAAAGTGCAAAACCTTCCCAAGAAAAACAAATGGAACTGCTAAAACCGACATCAGATCAAATTTCTGCTATTCAAAGTTTTAGAGAGAAAAATCGAGCTTCGCCGTTCTTCAACCATCTTTCGGCAATAAGTGAAAGTATTCCAGCGCTTGGTTGGGTTTGTGTTGTAAGTAGAGTTTTCTATATAGAATGTTAATTTATAATTTTAAACGTTATTTCCGATTCTTATCCCTTACCCTTTCTGTTTATAATAAGACTTTATAGATAGCTTCTATATTTGCGCTTAGTCTTTTTTACTTGTGGTATTGGGCCCGGTCAAAATAGACATTTCAAATTACAATAATTCCGACAGAGCTAAATTATGGGTACACCATTAGAAATAAAGAGTCATACATCTCCATGTGTGCTAAAAAAGTTATTCGGGGTGAAATGTCACAAAAATGTTTTTTTTTTTTTTTTGATTTTTTGGCAAAACGGTTAATTGTATGATAAAAACAGCTGAGGCATCTACCGGACATCCCAAACATTATCCTTTTGTAGGGTTGAACTTGGGGTCGAATCGGCTAAGGTGACTATTCAATTGTTAGGACACTTTTAATAGAGAATTAAATTATATAATTTTAATAACGATACTTCACATACAAAAGATAAAGAAAGGCAATTATTAATTTTATGATAAAGTTTAGTATTAAGGTTACTTGGAGTCCTTTTTTAAATAAATTGCACGACTGAATCGCAGCTACTTGCTCATATGTGCGGTCACATTATGGTATAAAATTTAAGAAAATTAAAGTGAACATCAAGGCATTTATTCGAATTTTGTGAATTTTGATTGTTCGAATAAAGTACGTTAAATTGTACTGAATGAAATAATTTAAACGCCATTTTATTTCTTGAAAAAATGTTAAAAAGTGTGATTTTTTTTCAAAATCGTAGGAGCGGTTTTTAAATAAAAACTCATTACCCGTTTTCAAAATATTAGCGCAAAACTATAGACATTCGATTTTAAGAGTTTTAGTTTGAAACTACTTAAGTTACTTTTAAGTTTAAAATAGTTTTCTAATTTTTTCTCAATTATAAACATTTTTAAGTACTAGCACAACTAGTATAGGGTTAAGAGGATTGCATTAAAAAAGTATGATTGAACACACCTAAAAAGTGACAGTTCCGCTCGAAAAACAAAGGAAACATATCTTTTCAAAAAAAATGTTTATTTGGAAAAGGAAAACGTGTCATTGTGGGTGAGTTAAAAATGTTCTTATTTTGTTTAATATAATTATAATTTGTTTCCTTAGAATAAAATTGAACCCGAACCTCGTGAACGCCAATAGAAGAAGCATAAGGAATCGATGACAAATCTACTTACCTTTTGAATCCGTGGCAAGTTAGTTTTTGTTATACACAAAAAAAAAACTAAGATACAAAAAAATTAATTTTATTTGTTTACAGGTCAATTTGAAACTCAATGTAAAATGCATGTTTTGTTTTTGCATGGGGCAAACTAGACTAGGCAGCCTCTTCTAGCTGGCTGCCTCCAGTTTTGCACGTGATGCCACTCATGGTTCTTTTCCACTTACTTACCAACCAACAAGCTTCTCCAGCCAGCTCGGTCTTTAGCTAGCTGCCTCCAGTTTCGCACGTGGAGTCCAGGTAGACAAAGTCCCTAACTACCTCCAAGTTATAGCTGTCTATCGTGATGTTTTGTTCAAGACGTCGATGTTGGGTGTCTCTTCTTGAATTATATATTTGGTTTTGCTATTATTGACTGCTAAACCGATCTTCGCCGCTTCCGTCTCAATACTCACAAAAGCGCTACTGACATGACGCTGCGTTTTTCCGATTATGTCAATTTCGTCAGCTTAGATCTTTTAATATACCTAATGAACAAAACATTGTAGCGGTAAGTAAGAAAAACTGAAAAAAATATTAAGCTTGGTTTTGATAATTCCTTTTTCTAGGGCCAGCAGGATACCCTGAATGAAAATAGAAATAGATTCTTAAACACAGGCATTGAATCTTATACTCTCAACCATTCCTGTGTGTGTGTTGTTACTCTGCAAGAATTGGAGAGACCTACAATTTACCGCCGAGTCCGAACGGCTACATGAGATGCACTTTTTCGAGACAATTTTTTTTTCTTAGAGAAAGAATATGCTCTCATAAACATATTTTAAGTTTAAGAAAGAAGGTGTTGTCGTTAATAAATTTAAAAATGGAAAACGACAAGGTAATTACTTTTAGAAAATTAATTAAAAAGCAAAAATAACAATAAATATTGTTAGGTAAGACGTGAACGTGAAACGAACTGGGACCGGACAGAGAAAGAAATTTTGAGGCAGTTGGTGGAGCAACGGCTTCAAGTAGTAGAGAATAGAGGGAAATATCTGAAAATTATTGCTAAAAAAAAAAGGCTTGGGAGGACACAAGAACTGGCATAATTGCAGCTGGTTACGAAAGAAGTGCGACAAAAATAAAGCAGCAATAGTCAAGGATGAAAATCGCAGCAAAACAAGCGAGAACAGAAACAAAAAAAGCTGTTAAAGCCACTGGAAATATGGTATCTATTCCAGTTGAGGATGAGTCCGACATCTTAGTTCAGGCTATGATATCGGAACAACTAGAAAAAGATACCATATTCATGGACAGCAACACTGCAATCCAACATGAAACACCGGCCATTGCTCCAGACCCAACATATAGTACCAGCTGCAATCAAACAAATCAAGTTGCAGACACAAGGATATCACCTATGATAAGCTTTGCTGACTCATATGGTGATGATGAAATTGAACGCCAAGTTGTTAACGTCCAGGATCCTGCTGTGCGGATATCAAGTCCTTCTGTCTCCAGACCACCTCCTGTTACTTCACCAACAAAAAAAGCCTCCTTTCATCTCTGAGGCAGTTGCCAAGAAAACCCACATCGAAAGGTGAAGTAATGTCAGCTCGTCAGTTGCAGATAAGTGAGGCAACTTCTAATGCCACAGAATTGCATTTACTGCAAGTAGAGCATGCAAAGAATGTCTTGCGCCTTGATGAGGAGCTTTTGTTGCAAGCTAAGGAAGCAACCGCTCATGCTAGGGAGAAGAATTTCTTAGAAATGGAGCTTATGGAGGAGTATTATAAAAGAAAAAATTGAAAAATCTAAAAATTATTTTATTTTAACTTCAAACATTTTTTTTTTTCAAATAAAGTTTTAAAATAAATTCTTTAATATTTATTATGATTTTTGATGTTTGTTTTTTTTTTAAATATTGATTTATAAAAGCATTTCTGAATGCTCTTCCAGTTGCTTCAGTTAGCTGCATCGAATCGTCGTCGGTCGATGTTAACGATTGCGATGACGATGCAGAAACTTTGTCAACCAGAAATGGAATATTTCGCTCCTTGGCCACATTATGGAGAACGGCTACAGCAACAATAACATTTTTGGCGGTATCTAAGTCAACTCTAAACCTATCTAAGAGTGACCTAAATTTTGATTTTAATTGTCCATTTAGGCACTCGATCCGGCGTCTAGTTGATGTGTGACTGTTCTGACGTTCTTCTTTTCTGTTGGATGGATGTCTTACTGGTGTAAGTAATATACTGGTGCATGGGTAGCCTGCGTCACCCAACAATACACCCTGGTGAACGTTTTTGCTTGCCTCGAGCTTGTTTTTAAGTAGGCAATGATTCCAAATATTGGAGTCGTGTAGTGAACCCCGAGATCTACCCACGATATCCATAAATTCTTCACTGCATGAAGGAAACTTAATGAAGTGCGGAAGCAATGAAGCAATGCATTTTGCAATCCTTGCAATTATATTTCCTAAGGTAGACTGTGACAATCCAGGCTCCTAAGATTACACGTAAGTATGAACTTATGGAATGCGTGTTAAAAACTTGTACTTTCTTACCAACATCACTTTGATGCACATTTCTTCCAAAGAAATGAAGAGCTACGAGAACCTGCAATAATTTTGGTATAGGAAGACCACGATTTGTTGCAGGTTGGGAGATCTCGATATTTTCCACCAAAAACTGGACCGTGGCCTTGTCAAACCTATACCTGGAGTAAAACTCTTCATCGTCAAGAACTGAAAAAGGGTCAGCTCGTTGCTTATACACTTTTTGTTTTCGAAAAATTTCAAAATCAGAAAACATTTCAAAATTTCGTCCTCAGAAAACATTTTGCTATAGGTACTTTTTTTTTTTTTGAAGAATGTGACAGTTGTCAATGTGATAGTTTGACACTAAAAAAATTAAAATAGGTCTTGGTCCTTTTTATCTTTAATGCCAGTCATTAAAATAAAGTCGGTTTTAAATCGTCTATAATTTACAAAAATATCAGTATCGCCTAGTGTGAAACTAAATTTTTGTTAGTGTCGAATTAACTCGACTATAATTTTGCGCCATTGATTTTTCAAAAAGAATTTTTTTTTTAATTATTAAAAATACAAAAAAAAGTTTTTGAAAACAAATGTATGCGAAATTACTTGGGCTACCTACATCTTCTTGAATATTAATTTTGATAGTAATCGGATCACCAGTTTTGGAGAAAGTCGAAGAAAAAAAAAACGGTCCTATGTGAGGTACCGTTTTTAGCCCACCGTATTAAATTTTTTTCCACCAAAATATAATGCTTACCTACAGTAGTAGTACACTGATTTTTTTTTTCATACAAATTCTTGTAGCCGTTTTCGAGAAAAATAAACTTTTGCATAACGGTTATATGACAGGTACCGTTAATTTTTGAGCTAAAAAATACATCCGTACAGACAGACAGACGGACAGAATTTTGCCAGTAACTCAAAAATATTTCTCTATTATCGTAATGTCATGATTTTTGATTGTGATCTCAAAATTTTAAATCTGCACGAATGCATAACCGGCATTATAGTACCTATAATCCCAAGTAAAAATGCGACCCATATGCAAATTTACTTAAGGCAAATACATTATAAATGGATTTTTCATAGTATTTACGACGTTTATTGCTGAAGTCCGTTAGTGAAAATTAGTACGTTAACCTTCAAAAGACATTTAGATGCAAGGTGTAAAGTTCGCAACTTTTAAAAAGTAATATAACATACATTCTTTTATATTTATATTAAATAAATCTCCGATTTAAGGTTGAGGCGCTCTATGCAATTATCAATAACCCGATCAGATGTGTGGTGTGATTCCGGCAATGCCGCGTATGATATTCGCCTTCTGGGGTTGAATGGCACTTTAGCGTAGGTACACTTGGAATTGACAAACCCAACAACAAATTCCGGTAATGACGGTGATGATCTCCGCCTTCAGGTGTTGAATGGTACTTTACCGTAGGTACACTTGGAATTGACAAACCCAACAAAAAAGTCACAAGCGGTTAGGTCGCAGGAGCTGGCAAGTTACTACTGGTCACTTGGCAATGAAGTGATAATTTGGATCTTTTTTTTGACGATCCGCTTGCCTGTGTTTCTACACCAATTACATTTTGTTTGCATGCATGTGAAGTTCTTTACTCGAAATTCTTTGCGATGAACTGCGTGGAATGTCCAAATGCTATGACCGTCGTGTTGGCGGATTGATTTCCCTCGGATTACAGTTAGCCTCTGTTGCACAATAGCATTTGAGAATTGCGTTGAGTGCTTGATCACCTTATCCAGGGTATATCACGCTAGTAACAGAACCAGTAGACTTGTGTAATGCTTTATTTCTTCCAAAATTTGAAAACTTTTCCAAGCTTTTCTTGGTTTTCATGATTTAATATACCAATATAAATAAATAATTTCATTCGAAGAGAAACTCAAATTCACCAAATAAAAAAAAAATCATACATAATATACTCCAACACTACTACAGCTCACCTAGCGATGTCCTCTTAACATTAAGTACAAATGTTTGTACTCTTTAATTTTTATCAGTTAGTGTAACCAAAGCATGGTTTTTGGGTATTTATTGTGAAACTAGGCTCAAGCGTTAAAAATAGATCATTAAATAATGTACAACGCAAAATGTAAGTTTTTGTCTTTTTCATCGAAAAAAATGAAAATAGCTCCTTGTACACTAGGCCCTGCTGACGACTATCTTTTAATACATTTTCTATTTAAATAAATTAATTCTGCATACCTAAATGTTGAAGAACTTTTTTTCCTATTTATAATAATTTATTTAATGTTCCATTTCTTAAAGCTAATCAATAAATTTTATTTTAAATTCTATGTTCACCTGTATATTAACAAAATCTAAAAAACTGCATACCAAAATCTCAATTAATTTTTTTTAATTCCAAATGGAAAACAAATAAACCTATCGATTAAAAGTGCAAAATCCAAATTCCATTGAGTCCATTGAATACAAATTTCGAATTCAGATGCATTGACATTCTGGAGACTTTTAATGCGTTTTATTCTATTAAGGTGTTGATGGCATTCCGTTAAGATTTAAAGAAATTATTTCCATGTTTATTCTTCCATCTATACAAGACATAGGGCCCTATTATGACCCGCGTTTCGCCAGAAATATTTGGCGAATGCGAATATTTGGTATTACTGTTTTCGAATCGCATAATTTATTACTTTCGCCTCATATGTCAAGAAATGTGGCGAATTAAAAACTCGTTCTATTACCATTAGCGAACATTCTTCTCTATCTGTCAGAATCGATCGAACTGTAAATACTGGTGACTTTAAGTAATAAAGCAGTTTATTTTGAATAGCGTCTTTTTAAGAACAAGAATCTTTTTTTCTTTTCTGTTTAAATAATGACGCTAAAACTCAGTCGAGGGGATTCCTATGTGGGTTCAATGCACATCCAACAATTTCAGGCAGTCCAGATTTCTTAAAGAAATCATTTCTAGCTTGTTGCTTCTCCGAATTGGACATAATATCTTTATCCAATCCCGGGCAACTTTTTGTTTCAAGCACGTCAAGAATTTCGATTAAAAAAACCGACACTGCAGGTTGTGAGAGCTCCAGCTCGAAGTCGTTTCCGACAGAACTTTGGTAGCTGCAACTACCAAGGAACCGCAAGGTTGATTGTTGTTTTATGATTGGTACAATTGCAGAACTTTGAGTTGTTTGAAATTTATTTATTATTTATTTTTATTTAAAGCTAACTCAAACGCATGTTTGGTAATCCAAAAATATAAAATAAATGAATAATGTAAAAGACAATTAGTTGAACAAAGGATAAAAGTTTGTACTTTACAAAGTGTCGGGTAGTTCAAGTGGTTTTTTTTCATCCCTCATTTGTTGGTAAAAACAAAACAAAAAAACAAAATTTACTTTTTATTTATTTTTTTTTATATAAATAAAATTAAATATAAATTTATTGGCGCGACAGCTCCTTAAGGAGCCAAGGCCTAGTGACTTATACTCTCAACCATTCCTGTGTGTGTGTTGTTAATCTGCAAGAATGGAAGGGACCTACAGTTTACTGCCGAGTCCGAACGGCTACATGAGATGCACTTTTTCGAGACAAATTTTACTCTTGGAGGTTTTGTCAGTTCCTCCCAAAGGCAGTACCCCAGAAAAAAAGGTGGCTATGAGCTGGATTTGAACCCAGGTTCTTTCGCTTAGCAGTCCGACACACTAACAACTAAGCCACGGGGCTTAGTGAAATCTTTTTTAATAAAAAAAACCGTACACTATTTTCAACACAAATGAAAGTTTTTGACGTTCAACAACAAATTGACTTAGCACATTCAGTTTTTAATGTTGGTAGCTTTGTTATGACAGGCGAACGTCGCTTGCTTTTCGCAATATGACTGCAAGAGTAATTCGCTGAATAGTTCTTCTTTCCCTCATTCGTTTGACATTGACCAAATTATTGTAAAAATCACCATAAATCACCACTATGTAATGTTTGTTGTTGTAAGCTATATCCTACCTAAAATTTCATTAGATCATTATAAAATGCATGTACAAAATTGTCAATTTTATTTATCGAAGCTTAAAGAAAATGAACATATATTAAAAATGGTGATTTCAATTTAACTAAAATCGATTGGGTTTTTGATTCTGAACAGTTACAACTTTTACCATTTAAAGTAATTAATGAATATGAAATTGAAATCATCGACTCATTCGCAAGCTATGATTTAGTTCAAATAAATGATCGTTAGAACAATCTGAATCGTATACTCGATCTTGTTTTTGTAGACAGAATTAAATGTATCTGTTGATAAGTCACTGTCTCCAATTTGTCCAAATTCTGTGCACCATAATGCTTTATCTGTAATTTTTGATTGTTATGAATATTTCAAACCAGATAATTGTAATATATATAAATTAAACTATTATATACCTCTATATACTATTCTACTATATATAATAAAACTATGCTTAATCTAATATTAAAGGCAAAGCGAGTTATATGTCGCGGATTATTTGGGTTTCAAATGTTCATACTTCAGGTTTATTAAATTTTTACAATTTTGTCATTAAAACTCTGAAAGAGGCAATGAATTTGTATGTACCAAAAATAAAAGTTTATGAAAATTCTAAGCCTCCGTGGTTTTATAAAACCCTTTGTAATTTAAGTAATAAAAAGAACAAAGCATACAAATTAACTTCAAAAAATTCAAATAATACTACGATCAAGGAAAATTATATTATATTATATTTAATGTTCTTAATAAGTTTTTGTACAAAAACTACATGCTATCGATAGAATCAAATCTAAAAAAAATCTTTTTGGTCCTATATAAAAAATAAAAATAAATCAAATGGTATTCCTAGAAATATGCAATACTTGGGGTCAACTTATTCTGATCTACCGACTATTTGCAATCTATTTGCCGAATATTTCAAAAAATTATTCAGTTTCAAATGAACTAGATCCTGGGATCTGCAACTATCTCGTACACATCAATTGTGCTTATTTTACCTCCTTGCGGTAACCACCGGGTACTGGTCTGTCCATCCGGACATTCCTGCTAAACTTATAAGCGTGAGTGTTGAATACAGAAAAAAGCAACACTAGCTTTGCTTTAATGACTGTTCTGATCGATTCGCAGAAGTCTTGCACGAGCCCCTCAGAAAGAGGACGTACGGCGGATGAGCCCAACCAATTGGACCAACGGTGGCGTCAACAGTCAACGAAGCAGACGCCCTAATGAGCTACTTCGACGTATTTGAAGATAAAGTCAAGGAGGATGAAAAACTGTGACGTGTACTACGGTGAATGTGCAAGAGGACCACAGCGTTTATTTGGGTGCGGATTCGTCATAAGCGGTTGACTTAGGCAAGAAGTCTTGGGCTTTCGACACGTAAGTGAGAGACTTGTGACAATCCGTATCAAGGCTAAATTCGCCAACATTAGCCTAATATGCGCTCATGCCCACACAGAGGACAAAGATGACGCCACCAAGGATGACTTTGATGAGGAAGTGTGACGTCGGAAAGGTGCAATCGCAAGAAACCGCCAGAACGTATGCCGATCGAATATCCCGTAACCTCTCAAGAAATCCAGTACCGCCAGCATCAAGTGCCGAAGACCAGTGGCAACACTGCCAACAAGCCATCAGGATGCCGCAACTGATGTGCTAGGTTTCACCAGACCACCACCACGAAACCTCTGGTTCGATGACGAATGCAGGCAGGCCCATGCAGCCAAACAAGAGGCATATAAAGCGGCGCTGCAAAGAAAAACGAGTGCTGCTCGCGAGCTCTACGAGCAGAAAAGACGGAAAGAACACCGGTTTCTCCAAAAGAAAAAGAGAGAGCATGAGAAGCGCGAAGAACGTGCGGAAGTTTTACCAACAGGTAAAAAGAACCTGCCAAGGAAAAAAAACCCACACAGAAGCCTGTAGAGATAGGCATGGAAACCTCGTAGTAGAGTCACAGTCGGTGCTGAGTACATGGAAGGACCATTTCTGCAGACTGTTAAACGGCTATGAAAACCAAAATCCCGCTGTCAGGCAGAATGAACCATTCAACATGGATGATGACAGACAAAACTTCCGTCCACTTGACCAAAATGAAGTAAGGATAGCAATATCTAAACTAAAAAACAACAAAGCTGCTGGACCCGACGGACTACCCGCCGAACTTTTTAAAGCGGCCGGAGATGACCTAGTGGAGTGCATACACCAACTCATCTCTAAAGTTTGGTCAGAAGAAAGTATGCCTGATGAATGGAACCTCAGCATCGTTTGTCCGATCCACAAGAAAGGTGACTCTAAACTGCGCCAACTATGGAGGAATAAGTCTCCTGAATCGCCTACAAGATCCTCTCTGCCGTACTTTGTGAACGCCTGAAACCTTTCGTCAGCAACCTGATTGGCCCCTATCAGTGTGGTCACGCTCAAATGTTCACGCTACGGCAGATCCTGGAAAGTACCCAAGAATTTCAAATCGATACCCACCACCTATTTATTGATTTTAAGGCCGCGTACGATAGCGTTTATAGAGACGAGCTATACAGAGTTATGTCAGGTTTTGGCATCCCCACAAAACTCGTCCGACTGTGCAGGATGACGATGGAGAACTCTCGCTGCTCCGTCAAGGTTGGTAATGACCTCACAGAAGCTTTTGACGTCAAAAAAGGAATCCGACAAGGTGATGCGCTATCGTGCGATTTCTTCAACTTAATACTTGAAAAAATTATAAGAAACTCGCAAGTCAATTGTAGTGGGACAATTTTTTTCAAGTCTGTAATTTCTAGCATACGCTGACGACATAGACATCATTGGCAGAACTCGGCGAGCTGTCACTGGAACGTTTGCTAGCATTGAAGCTGAAGCGGCTAAGATGGGACTAGCAGTCAATGAGGCCAAAACGAAGTACCTGCTGTCCACAAAAAAGGAAACACAACACCGGCGGATTGGACAAAACATCACAACAGACAGGTCAACTTTGAGGCAGTTAGGGACTTTGTGTACCTCGGATCCGCTGTAACATCTGACAACAACATCTCGTCAGAAATAAAGCGAAGAATTACTCTTGCCAATCGCTGTTTCTATGGGCTAGGAAGGCAATTGAGTAGCAAAGCCCTCTCTCGAAAGACAAAGGAGACTCTGTATAAGACCCTAATCATCCCAGTCCTGCTCTATGGCGCCGAGGCATGGACTTGCACTAGCACTTTCAGGTTTAGAGCTGGATTGTCATCCCGGACATGATGGAATTGCTCCAATTATTCTTAAAAAATGTGCAATTTCTCTTTGTGAACCTCTTTCTTATAATTATAATAGCTCTTGAAAAAACCGCGAGTTCCTTTCTTTTATCTCTACTATACACAAATCCGGTTGTAAGCAAGAAATAATTATCGACCGATCTGCAAACTTTCAGCAATACCAAAGCTTTTCGAAAAAATTGTTTATGACAAATTGGCTTTCTTACTCCATATTTCTCCATTTCAGCATGGCTTTGCGGCAGGTATATCTTTAAATTTTCTCCAACTTCATTTTAAATAAACTTGAAAAGGGTTACCAAATTGACGTGATTTACACTGACTTCGCAAGGGCTTTTGATAGAGTCAATCATTCAATTTTAATAAGCAAATTAGAAAGTTTAGGCTTCCACTCTAGTATTTTGAAATGGATCATCTCTTACCTGTAAGGACGCATACAATATGTGTCTATTGATAATATGCTTTCGTGTCCTGTAGAAGTTTCGTCAGATGTTCCTCAAGGTAGCCACCTTGGACCACTTGTTTTTTTTTTGATTATTATCAATGACATGCCTGACATATTTTTAAATTCCGTTCGGCTTTTATTTGCAGATTATCTGAAATTTCTCAGATGTATCAGATCTCTATTTAGGTTAACTGAATGGTGTATGTTAAACAAATTATTCTTGAATCTTTCTAAATGTCAGTGTTTTATCTTTTTGTCACAATTGCTCACAAGTGTTCTTTGAGTATCGAATAGATAACAATATTCTCGAACGAGTTTCAGGATCTCGGAGTTATTTTTGATTCTAAACTAAAATTCCTTAAACATATTGAATTCATGGTAGCTAAAGCTAATTCTATGTTAGGTTTTATTAAACGAAATTCAAATGGCTTTAATGATCCATACACCCTTAAATCCTTATATACCGCATATGTTAGAAATATATTAGAGTATTGTTGTGTGATTTGGAATCCTTACTATAACATACACTCGAATAGAATAGAATGTATTCAAAGAAAATTTTTCAGATTTGTAATATCAAAGCTTAATATTGGAACATTGAAATCCCTCCTTATCGTACTAGGTGCCAGCTAATTGGACTCAAGTCAATTGAAAATAGGCGTAAGATCTTTTCAGTTATGTTTCTAAGCGATATGCTTATTTCTATTGTCTTTAATTGATCTTTATGCCCCATCTCGACAACCTAGAGAACGTGGTTTTCTGCGTGAACAAGAACATAGGGTTAATTATTATTAAACGAACCTATAACTCGCTATGTCAGAGAAACAAATATAATTTCTAATATTGTCGATTTAAATTTTGATGTTAGTAGGACTTAACTAAAAAATAGCTTGCTATTACATTTTTTAAGTTAACAAAATTACATGTATGTTTTTATATAATTTTCGTTAATTTTTTTTTGTAAGTATGTTCTACTTAATTTTTTTTTTGTATTAATTCTGTTGTTATTATTAATTTTGGATAGCCTATAAGATAATTTCTGTATATCTGGTTGACGTTCAATAAATAAATCTATACACATAAATAAAAATGAAGTGTCTGTTTTAAAAATCAAAATAACAGCTTTTTACTTCATGTATACGAAAGGATATACAGTACTTATAACAAAAACACCATTTAAAAATTGTTTGTCTGTCTGTCTGTTTGTTCTGGGTAATCTCGGAAACGGCTACACAGATTTTGACGGGACTTTCACAGGCAGGGAGCTAATTTTGAAAGGAATAGCTAAAACTATTTGAATTACCCGTAGGTGGCGCAGGGTTTGCTTATTTTTCGAAAATTATTATTTTAGAACCAACAGTTTTTGATAAAGTTTAGGCGGACGAAGTCGCGAGTAACAGCTAGTAAATAAATAAATAATTAACATCTTAGGTTGCTCCTTCGAGACATATCTAACAATTCGAACTTGCTTATTCTTATTCAACCTAATTTGGTACAAACTACCGCAATACTTATATATTCAATTCCTATCATCCAAAAATTGTTTAATCCCTAGATTCAATAACTTGCAATCACAAAAACTATTCTTTGTCAACGCAATCAAAATATATCGCCGGTTGATAACAAAAAGATTAAAGCTGTGCTAATGACAGTATTGTAGCCCCTCAAATCCTTCCATCCTAATCTCAACATAATTAAAAAAATTGTAACTTTGTACATTTAAAAGTTATTGCTGAACTGCTATGTACAATATTTAAATCAAAATAAATGAATAAATGAATACATCTGTTCTTCTACATAATCCACACCTAAAACCATATCCGAATATAATTGAAGAAATCTTTAGATGCAAGCACGTTTTCGGTAGAAGTCATATTTACCGTTTACCGTTTCGACTTTTGAATGACTAATCTCGTTGTTGTATTTTTTTTTTTATTCTGAAATATGGAAAATGAAATTGAAATCAAAAATGCATCATCCGAGTAAGTTTTGTTATAAAATTACATTCAAGGGAACCATTAACAAATAATTTATTACAATCTTTGAATTCTTACTCTTTTCTCCCTTCTTGATTTTAAATTGTTCGGATTAATTTAAAAAGTATAACGGTATATCCAATTTGACCTTTTTTCTTCTTCTTTCTCGATAAGTGGTTAACTGATTGCAAGTTAAAATGATATTCAAAAAGATGTACATGACCCACTAATTTTGTATCAAATTATTGTCGAACAACGTTTTTTTTTGTATTTTTATTTTTTTTATTTTTTTTTTTTATAAAAAAACATTTAAAACTGGCCTAGTTAATTTTTCTAATAGCGAGTTTCATTTAAGAAAAGATTTTCTCTTTCTGTCAAAAGATTTGATCTTTTTGAATTTTGAGAGTTTCATTGCAAGAAAAGGAGCAAATCTAGGTCAAATCTGAAAAGAATGCACACATACACGTAAATAATATTTTCTGTCAATGACAACAGACAGCAACCAAATGAAATATAGGGATGGAAGCGATACATCGATGTTTTAAGCATCGATAGATCGTTCTTGATGAACAATATTTAATGATAGTGCCATGTGTGTCAAAAGAACCTATCTCTGAGAAGGAAAACGTAGTGATCTCAAATTCAATGTTTATTAGTGAAATTTCATGCAACACAGTTTTGTGTTGGGCAATTAATGAAAGTTTGTTTTTCTGAAAAGAAGAGAAAATCGATTCTTTTCTCAAAGAATCGAAACCAGGAGCACGCACGTGGACGCAGTCTAAAATTAAAAAATAGTAAAATGTCAATTCTTTATTAAATTTATGAAATCGCGATTGTTTATTTGCGGAAGATTATAACACAATTTCTAACACAAATTCTAAGCAAGAAAGGAAATATAATTAAAACAGAATTGATAGTAAATATTGTGTTTTTGTGACCTTTTAATTGAATTTATATTAAGTTCTTGTTTTGGGCTTAGGTCATTTTCAAATTTTCTTGTTTAATAAAACATTAATTTGTTTCGCAATACAACAAAAACTTAATACAGAATTGATAGTGGAATTTTCAAGCTACTGCAGGGTAATTTTTTCTTAAAAAAAAACAAACAAATTAGCTACAGGTTGGCAATAGTCGAAATCGCCGGTGAAAGGAATTAGAAAAGGGGAAAAATAATTGCAAGTCGATTCGAATGGCTAGGTTTGCGGGGGTTGGGTTTAAGGGTTGGACATGTTTTTATCTGATTTCCGGCGAAGTTTAACTTCTGATCGAAAAATGGTCTACAGAAAAGTTGTAGATAATTAAAAAAAACTACAATTTTACTTCAGGGTATATCGGCAAAAAAACGGTTTTTCAATTTTTTTAGTTTTGATATTTTACTAAATGCAATGAAACACAAACTTCAGAATTAAAAATGGCCGGCTAGTTATTTTTTTTTTATTTTATTGCTATTAGTATTTTAACTCAAGAAGTAACCGTTTATTGAGTATCAAAAATCAGTTCATAAACATTTTTTTAAACATCGCCAAAATATCGATATCATCATCATAACATCGATGTTTTTATGAACGATGTTGCATCCCTTAATGCAAATGACAAAGGAAGAGTGACAGTCCTTCACCAATACTACAATTTAATCATGAAAGAAGTTTCATTGAAAAGATCAAATCTCTATTTTGAGATCAAATCTTTTAAATTTTAATGAAACTCGTTATAAATGTAGGTTGTAGACGTGTTATGATTGCATTCATGAAATTTTTTCTTTTAGTAAAAGAACGTTTTCTCGATATCTTATATATTATCTTATATTGAACGTTTTTAAAGAATTAAAATAAAAAAACAAAAACAAAACAAACAAAAAAATAAAAAAACAATAATTTTTGTTCGCTTAAAACTATTTTGAGTTACAATTTATAATTTGTTTACACAATATAATGTAATTTATATATATACTGAGTTACAAAAAAAGTGGCGCACCTTAAAATTTTGCAATATTTTGAAGTGATTAAAAAAAAACACAGTTAACACAGTTATGTTTATTAAAGTAAAATAAAAGTAATTCATCTAAAAAAATTGCAAGAATTTAGAAATAAAAAAAATTAAAAAAAAAATTACAAAACTTCATTAATTATAAAATTAAACACTCATCGCAAACCAAGCCATCACCTCGATTTCCGCTTCTTGCACGTAGTCGGTAACGCACCTAGCAACGTGTGGTCTAGAATTGTCGTACATAAGCAAAAAGTTATTGCCAATTAATGGTGCAAATGGAACCACATTCCTTCAGAATGTTTTTCAGGTAATAACTTGAGTTTACGTATCCTTCTACGATGCATAGCTCGGTTTTCCCGCGCATGGAAATTCCTGTCCACACCATAACTTACCCTCCCCAAGAATTTTCCCGCTGGGCAACTGTTGCCGAAGAGAATCTTTCACCTGTTCGTCTTCACACTCTGCTACGTCCATCTGGTGAGCGCAGACAAGACCTTGACTCATCAGTGAAAAGAACTCTACTCCAGTCGGCCTCGGTCCAATCTTGGTGAAGGCGAGCAAATTCCATCCGGCGTTGCTTGTGCTGCACCGTGAGTCTCGGCACGCGAGCGGGCCTTCTTGCTCTCAGGTCACTCTCTACTAATTGATGCCTCACCGTTTGTGCATTTACATCTGTCCCCCTCACTGATCGAAGTTTGTGAGACAGCTCAACCGCTGTTTGGTGACGGTCTCGAAGACTTTGAAGCACCAAAAATCGGTCATCCCTTGCAGATGTTGCTCTTGGTCGATCTTAGCCTTGACGTCGGGTGTAAGAATTGGTGTCCCTGTACCTTTTAATGGCTCTTCTTAGCGTTGCCTCCGGTCTTCCAATCATAATAACGGCATACCGTACACTTCGTCCATCCTCAACCAAAGCCAGTCCCCTGGCGACTTCTTCTGCCTTTATTTGCATATTTTTTTCACAAAAATTACTAAAAAACTAATAAATAAACAAATTGAAATAAATTCATAACAATAAACTCATTAAAACATTTACGGGATCACGGAAAAGCCAGAATTAGTAAAACTCGCGTCTAGTATTAAAAACGATTAACATGTAATTTCTCTATATTGTGCATGCAACACAAGGAAAATAAAAGAAGATCATGCAAAAAGCACACAAATATTCCGTTAAGCTGAAAAAAATAAAGCTTTTTTTTCTGTTTTGCGTAAATACAATATCACAATAATTTATTAAAGAGTTTAGGTGCTGAGACAGTGAAAAAGTTGGAAAAGTGGGCCTAGTTTGAAGCTGGTACTTTGACTAAGGTTTTATTATTTACCCTTAAGCTATATGTGTTTGAGCTCCGAATTGAAGAACCGCTTCTTATAACGAACACTTTAAGTACTTTATAAACATATAGATGTTTAAGGGGTAAGATGCGAAGATCTTGGAATAAAGGCCATGTATTGGTTAATCTGTTCTTATTACAAATTATTTTAATGATATGCTTTTACGATAGTACAAGAGGTTCAAGAGCATTAAAATAGGTGCCTCCCCAACTAGTTATACCATATTGCAGTGAACAAGTCCGTAATAAATTTTTAACAAGAGGGATTTAGAACAAAATGGTTTTAACAGATAGATATTTCGAATAGCTGAAATCAAATAGCTTTTAAGCTGTGTTGTATGCGCCTTCCAGTTTAAATGTTTATCAATTAAAATACCTAGGTTTGTTTTTTCGCTCAACAGTAGCTCATGTTTTGAAAACCACTGCCTCAAAATTTTTAAGTCTTTTTGGAGCTTTACAACAGACAAGGTATTACATATGTAAGTGAAAGCCGAGTCGTCGGCAAAGGCTGTAACAGAACTACTAAAGCTTTGCTTGAAAATAGAGTTAGCAAAAATAAGGAATAAAATCGGGCCTAATACAGATCCTTGCGGAACAGCAATACTTATTTTCATTTCCTCAGTGTAAACATTTTTAAGTTAAACTTTTTGAGACCTTTCCCTTAAATAAGAATCAAACCAGTTGTACATTTCGCCCCTAAATCCAGCTTTATAAAGTTTGTCTAAAAGAATGTCATGATTCACCATGTCAAATGTCTTTTTAGTCATGTCAATAAATAAGGCTATGTTGTTGTATTTGTTGTTGAAACCTTCGTATAGTTCACTGCACAATTTTTAGATGGCATCTTCTGTTGACCGACCTTCGCGAAAACCAAATTGATTATCACTCAAAAATCCAGTTTTATTTAAGAATTTTCGAATGCGTTTTTTTATAAGCTTTTCAAAAAGCTTAGAGAATGTGGGAAGTATAGATATGGGTCTATATGGGCTTAGTCGTTTCCGATTGCCTTTCTTAAACAAAGGTATAACTTCCGCTATTGTTATTTTTTTTTTTGAGAAAATACCATAGGTAACACTAGAATTAAACAGGTGTGATAAAACATCTGCAACATTACACGCAATTCGTTTTAAGAGATAATTTGTGATACCATCTGAGGTGCTAGAATGTTTGTTGTCAAGTGACATAATTTCTTAAAATATCTCATGTGGAGTAAAGGGTTCAAAAAGAAAACTATTACATTGAAAATTATGACGAGATAAATCTGGAAACAGATCACAACTACAAAAATTGTTTTGTGGAGTGTAAAGTTTTGATTCAGCGGCTATGGATACAAAAAAATTATTGAAGGCATTCGATAGGGTTAGAAACTATATTATTCTCAACTTCAACTTCTTGGACCTCCTCTTTGGTAGCCTGCCTATTTAAAATATTGTTAACTACTCTCCATTCGTCCTTGATATTTCCTCTACATTCCTCAATTTTTTTATTATAAAACCTGTCTTGAGATGCCTTAACTTCTTTATTTACATATTGACTAAGCTTCACATAATTTTGATTAATCGACTGATTTCGTGGAAAACGCTTACATCTTTTTCTCATCTTATTCTTTTTATTTATGATTATAAGTAAGTTTTCTGTAATCCATGGTTTAAATCGTTTAAGTTTAGAAACTTTGAGTGATCTTTGTTGAATTTCAGTGGAATTTTGAATATGATTTTTCAAGATTTTTAAAAAAATATCGTAAGCTAATGACGGGTTTGGTTCTTCATATACTTCTTCCCAAAATTCTAGCTGTAAAGCATTGTTAACTTTTTCAAAATCAACTGTTTTTCGGTGGAAATGGAATGTTTCTGTTTTTCATAACTTTATTAGGCATTAAACCCTGTAGTTTTAAATTTACCAAACTATGGTCTGTAATTTTCCAATGCATCACCTCATTAGATACAATACACTCAATCCTGGAATTCAGCCTTAAAAATATGTGATCTATACACGTTTGAGATTCAGTGGTTATACGAGTTGGTTCGTTTACTAGTGACTCAAGACCATTTGATGACATTGAGAGCAAGTAATTATCAGAGTCCTGACAACTTTCCAAAATATCAATGTTTATATCTCCTAAGATTAATAAGTTTTTCGATCTAATCCCACTGAGTAGGTCATTTAACTCTTGCATGAATACTCTTTTGCTGAGATTATTTTCGTGTAGCCGATAAATACAAATGACTGAAAAACTTTCAAGACCTACTGTAAAATCAATTTTTAAAGTATCAGCATTACTCATACTAACATTGTTAATGTCACATCGGTCAGCAAGCGAACTCCTTATAAAAACTGCCACACCACCAGCCCTATATGAATTATTACAATTTGCAAAGAATGAATAACCGGGAATATTATAGATGGAAAGCTCATAGTCATATAAACATATTTCACATAAGAAAATAAAATCAATTTCATAGTTAAAGGTGTTGATATGTCCTACAAAAGAATTAAAATTTGCTCTCATGCTACGTATATTTTGGTGGATAAAATACAATGCTTTTTGTTTGTTTTGATATTTTTGCGTATCATAAGTTAGAGAAGAATGCATTTTAAAATTTGTTTACAATTTCAGAGAGAAAAAAAAATTAAAGATCATGAAGATCTTCTATACGCCTCACTCGAATAGCTTCTTCTTTTTTACGCAAAAATATATTGTTGTTCTTCATCCATATGAATTTGTACTTTTTCTCAACCTTGATCTTCTTCGTTGTATTAAAAAGCTCTCTTAAACATAGCGGTATATTATCAAAATGATACCAACGCATCAAAAACTTTGACTGCGCCATATTTTTTTGTAACTCAGTGTATATGTACCTACATATTTTTCTTATATTTTTCTCAAAAACCACAATTATATAAATATTCTTTGGGAAGCAAAAAAACTTGTCAACAAGCGCCGCCGGTCGGTTCGCTTTTTCAAATATTGTCTAATTTATAAGATGATATATGTATATAGTTATTTTTCCTCTCTTATGTTATGATCATTTTTGTATCGAATTTCGTTTGTTGTTTTCGAATTAATCTTATTCAATTCACATTATATGCGAATTCTCTAAGGGATCTTAATGCTTTCCATTTTGATCCTAATTTGGATTACATTTATAGCTGATTTAACCGCCACGCCGCAAAGCTTTAAAATTAATAATATTTATAATTATCGTTTTTTTTCTGTTTTATTAGTCCCCAACACCTGGACCTCATGTAAAAGAAATGAACGATGCGGGTCAGTTCTACACCAATCGTGTTTTAAAAGAGTGGAAGGAAAAAGATTCAACCCATGTTGAATGGGCTCGGGCATGGATTCAAACTCTCACCGAATTGCAACAGTACATTAAACAGTATCATACTACCGGCCTAGTGTGGTCTGGTAAAGGAGCAGCAGCTGGTGTTCCACCTCCACCGCCATCCATGGTTGGTTGTCCACCACCGCCACCACCACCTGCATTCGATTTAGCGTCGATGTCGCTTAACGATGGATCATTTGATGAGCGGAGTGCGCTTTTTGCAGAAATTAATCAAGGGGAGAATATTACTAAAAGTATAATATATCTTCCAAAATGTGTATTTGGTATACAAAAACAAAAATATTTTCCATTTAGATCTTAAAAAGGTCACCGCCGATATGCAAACCCATAAAAATACAGCTTTGCGTACGGGGCCGGCACCCTTCAAGGCCCCACCACAGCAAGCAGGAAAGCCATCTGTTCCTTCGAAAAGTGTTCCTGCTGCGAAGGAGCCAGTATTTACACGTGACGGCAAGAAATGGATAATTGTAAGATATCTTTTAAAATTAAAAGTTGTTTTCATGTTTTTTTTTTTTTTAATAGGAACATCAAAAATCAAATTCCAATTTAGTTGTTGAAAATGCTGAGATGAACAATGTGGTATACATGTTTAAGTGCGAAAACTCAACTTTGACTGTTAAGGGTAAGGTTAATAATGTTGTGATGGATTCTTGCAAGAAATGTTGCTTACTTTTTGACTCGGTGGTCTCTTCAATTGAGTTTGTCAATTGTCAAAGTGTGCAAATGCAGGTAAGTTAAAAAGACCAACATTTTTGAACATATCTATACATATTATGTATGTACATTAATTACTTATTAATATTTCTAGGTTCTTGGTAGTGTTCCAACTGTGTCAATTGATAAAACCGATGGTTGCCAAATGTATTTATCTAAGAATTCTCTGGGGGTTGCGATTATAAGTTCGAAATCATCGGAAATGAACGTTTCTATTCCAATGGCGAATGGAGATTTCGTAAGTTGATTTTAAAGAAACCTTATTTTTTCTTTCAAATATTTAAAATTTGTTATTTATCAGATGGAGCAAGCACTTCCTGAACAATTTAAAACCACAATTAAAGGCAATACTCTTCAAACTGTTTCCGTCGACAATCTTGGTTAAGTTTTTCAGTCTTGCCAGCGCAATACCAAATCATTATAGATGCAACACCACCAATAACAACAGCCAAAACGTTGAGAGAACTTTTCGATATTAATTCAATTTATTAAACAATTCTATAATTGAATGCGTGAGTAAAATTTAAAAAAGTACAAGCATTTTGCAGGAAAGTAGCAAAATGTTCAGATATTTCTTTAAACAATTACAATTTATTCAAAAAGTAGACAAAATATGGACAAAAATAAAAAAAACTTTATACGTGAAAATGTGTTTTTAGATTTTATACAACAGTTGGGACTTATGGCTGAACTATAATGGCTAAAACACAATCAGGCTTTACCTTCGGTTTCACTTGACATTTACAAGTTCAACCATAGGAAATCAATATATCAAATCATAATGTCGCTTTGGCTTTGACGTTACGTTTGGTTCGTGTACAAGGTAAGGTGGCGTAACTCAAACGCAAAGCTGAAGTAGAAACTGGTTGAACTTTTGCTCGAAAACCGAAATTTGGAAAATCTCATTCAAAGCGGACACAAAGGGTGTGAAATGTAACGTGACGAAGCCAAAGCTGAAGTGTTTTAGCCATAATGGCTAAGCTCTATTCAGAGCACGGAGTAGAGCCTGAGCAAGTCGATTACGCTCTGAGCAGAGTATGATCAGAGCTCTCCGTTTTAATTAAGAAACACACTTAAGCACTGGGCTGTCATATAGTCCACTTTGAACCTCAAACACAAAAATTAAATTAAAATAATGTTATTTCCTTAGAAAAACTAATTTTAATATTTTACTTCGACCGACACCATTTTGATTTTTGTTTTTTTCCCACCCTGTCATTTGTCAAAACACATAAAAAATAAGAAGTTAGCCGCGCTCAGCCATTTACTCCATGTGCTCGGTCATTTTATTCTGAGCTCATAGAATGCGCTCCGAGCTAGCTGCGATTGAAAAAAGTAACACAAGCTGAGCGCTCTAAGCTTACTTACTTACTTAGTTAACATTCTTTATATTTAATTTGTCACCCTTTCATTTACCTTTTCTCCCTTCCACCTACTCCTTTTTTTAGAAAAATGATTTTAAATTGCTCTGATTATTTTATTAAATCATGTAGTACGATTGCAGAAGCTAGGAACTGGTTAGTCTTGCGAGTTTTGTACTCGGTTAAAATATTACGGCCTGGAATATTACATAGCTTTTTATGTCTAGGCCAAGAATTATGAGCCCACGAACCCTTTTCAACGTTATTTGTAATCAATCTGTTGGTTGTAATATGTGTATCTGAGACATGGTTAAATGAAAATGTTTCTGATCATAACATAGGCTTAGAAGGTTATACATTCATTCGCAATGATAGAGTAGGCGTTATAGGCGGCGGTGTTGGTATTTATTATAAATCCTGCCTAAGTTGAAAAATTATTATCCAATCTTCTGGTTCTAACGTAGAGTACTTATTTATTGAATTAAACGATTCGTTTAATAAATGTTTAATTGGCTGTGTCTACAACCCTCATCGGAGATTCCAAATGTTCGAATTGTTTAAAACATTTGCATAGAGTATTCAGATATCATTATCTGTGGGGATTTCAATAATAACCCGCTTGTTGATGATAGTGTAAGTAGATCATTTCGCGAACTTGTGGCTTCGATAGGGCATGAAATAGTCAATACAACTTACCCTACTCATTTCTCAATTCACTGCCCTACGTTGATTGATAACTTTATAGTTTCTAATGTTAATAATGTGATACAATTTGATCAAATGTCAAACCCCGGGATTTCGGCCCACGACCTTATACTTATTACTTACAATATTGTATTTTGTGGGGAACCCAACGTAGAGATTTTTGAATTCAGAGACTATAGAGGGATAAATTATAACAACTTATACTGTGCTGCACAGTCTTCGAATTGGGTTGGCTGTGAACACCTTTCAAGTGTAGATGAAAAATGCAATGATTTTTTAGGCATTATAAACACCTTATTTGATGATCGTGTTCCCAAAAAAAACTTGATAATCTCAAATAATAAAAGGCCATGGTTCTCATCCGATATCCGAAAGCTTATTCATCTCCGTGATAAGGCTTATAAAAAGTGGAAAAACGATTGCAACCCCATTTCGAGAGGTAATTATGTCTACTTAAGAAATTTTGTAACCTTAGCGCTGAGAAAAGAAAAATCAGAATTTTTCTTAAAGAAATTTGATATCAAACTTCCTTCGTCTAAGTTATGGAAAAATCTTAAAAAAATTAATGTTGTGTCAAGAGTCGAACCCATATGCAAGTCTAGCCCCGATGAAGTCAATCAATTTTTTGTCGATACGTGTTCAAATATTCCGTCAAATCAAACTCTGTTGACAGGTGCTCAGCATTCTTATCAATTCAATTTTAGGCATGTTACCGAATCAGATGTTATTCTTGTCGTTAAAGAAGTAAAACCCTCTTCGATCGGGTCTGATGGAATTTCTTTAATTTTTTTTTAAAATGTGTACTCCCTTTTGCAATAAAGTCTCTTACGCATATAATAAATCATATTTTAACTACATCAGTCTTTCCTAGTGCGTGGAAGTCGGCTATAGTTCATCCCATTCCCAAAAAAAAAAATAGGTCCAGATATGAAGTGTGAAGATTTTCGACCTATAAGCATCCTACCATGCCTTTCAAAAATAACTGAAATAGTTCTAAAAAAGCAAATTGTATCATACATTGAAAATAATAGCCTTCTTACGCCTTTTCAATCGGGATTCCGTAAGCATCATAGCTGTAATACAGCGTTGCTAAAAATAACAGACGACATTAGAGAACATTTTGATAAAAATGAAATTACGTTTCTGTGTCTATTAGACTTTTCAAAAGCATTTAATTCCATTGATTTTAAGATACTTCATAATAAACTTATTGCTCAGTATGGGTTCAGTTAATACGCAGCATTACTTATGCTTAATTTTTTGTCGGGTAGGACACAAAAGGTCAAAACAAAAGGTGGGTATTCAGGTCTTTTACCTTTACAGTCTGGAATCCCTCAAGGCTCTATACTGGGACCCTTGCCATTCTCGCTCTTTATCAACGATATTATTTTAAATTGTAAATTTGTTGATATCCACATGTATGCCGATGATGTCCAAATTTAAATTTCGCGCCCAATTGGGCTTTTGATGGATGCAGTGAGTAGGTTGAATGAGGATCTCAAAAATATCTCGAATTGGGCCGAACAAAACCTACTAACACTTAATCCGGTTAAATCGCAATGCTTAGTTGTCTCCAAATCTTCTTATGATTTCAGTTATTTCCCAGCAGTCATATTAAACAACAACATAGTTCCTTTCTGTAAGAAAGTCCGTAATCTAGGAGTCATCATTAACAGCGAGTTATCAGCCACTGATCATATAAATTCTGTAATAGGTAAAGTTTATGGTGGCCTTCGACAACTTTGGTCTAGCAGTAGCTATACCCACGAAAATATTCGTTTGAGATTGGCTAACTCTCTGTTAAGGCCGATCCTTTTTTATGCCGAAAATATTTTCCCCCATCCTGACTACAATAGCTGTCGCAAATTGGAAATTGCCCATAATGCCATCCTCAGATACATATTTAGACGCCCTAAAATTGACCACAATCCTTCTTGGTTGTTCCATCCAAACATACATCGATATTTGTAACTGTATCTTTCTCAAAAAGCTATTATTGTTCAAAACACCACAATATTTTTATGAACAAATTCGTAAATGTACCCCTACCCATGAAAGAACATGCAATTTAATAACTTCACAATTTAATTTTCTGAACAGTAAAAGAATGTTTTTTGTCCATAGAGTAATACTCTGGAACTCTCTTCCGATTCAAATCAAACAAACTCAAAACTTAAATCAGTTCATCAGTCGCTTAAAAAATCATTATTCTTTGATCTAAAACCCTTTCTTACTTTTCCTACTCCTAGTTTGTCTACCAATTTACATACAAAAAATTTTTTATTTTATTTAGCAATATTCATATATTTAATTCTTATAAATTAAATTTGAATTCCTATTTTTAGTATTAAAATTTATATAATTTTGAATTAGTTTTTCTTTTCTACAATGCTTTTGCCGTTTGTAATATAAATTTAATTAAAATCAAAGAATTGTACGTTATAAGACATATCTTACTGTACATATCCATAGTTTTAAATAAATTAAATAAACTAAACTACTTAGGGGGCGCTACAGTTCGGGACGAACCTGGGCCTCAACAAACAAGCCTCTCCAGCCAGCTCGGTTTGCCTCCAGTTTTGCACTCCAAGTTGGTTGAGGTCGTCCTCCACTTGAGAGCGCCACTTAAGGCGAGGTCTTCCTTGACTGCGTCTACCCTCTGGGATGGAATCGAAGATCCTGAGAGCCGGAGCAATGTTGTCCATTCACTCCACATGGCCTAGCCATCTTAAACGTGATATGCGTATTTTTTGACCAGGTCAATGTCGCTGTACAGCTCGTATAGTTCTTGGTTAAACCTTCACCTCCAAAGCCCGTTAACGCAGCTAGGGCCAAAAATCTACCGAAGAATCTTACGCTCGAAACGACTAAGGATATCTACATACGCTTTAGATAGAGTCCACGCCTCGGCGCCATAGAGCAGGACTGGGATGATTAGGGTCTTATACAGAGTCTCCTTTGTCTTTCGAGAGAGGGCTTTGCTACTCAATTGTCTTCCTAGCCCATAGAAACAGCGATTGGCAAGAGTAATTCTTCGCTTTATTTCTGACGAGATGCTGTTGTCAGATGTTATAGCGGATCCGAGGTACACAAAGTCCCTAACTACTTCAAAGTTGACCTGTCTGTTGTGATGTTTTATCCAATCCACCGGTGTTGTGTGTCCCTTTTTGTAAACAGCAGGTACTTCGCTCGTCTCGTCATGGATCATGCAGCTTGCTGGTAATTTTAATATTCCACTACCCTTTAGAATAGTAGGGGTCGGATTGAGGTCACAATTTATGTTTATGACTGTAGTATTTGGAACACTATATATCCAAGCATTTGGATGATGCATTTGGATCCAGTAAGCCTTTGCCGGGATGTTGGTAGTCAAACATGAATCCATTAGTTGTCTTTTGTGTTGGATAATATTTATTTCGCAAGAGCTTACGGAAGCTCCAGATGTGTATATTGGATGTTGCAGGTTACACCAATAGTTATCTAAAGGTCTCTTCTGACAATGCGAAAATGCGTCCTTGTTCATTGGATAAAAGTGATTTCCTTGAAGATTTACCAGCAAGTAATCCGAGGATGGAATTATGCATGTGAAATTTCCATTGTTGAAGGTAGGAACTGGTAAGATCTTGTAAGTTTTAAACTCTTCGTTATACAGGAGAAGAAGAGTTATCTCTATGATGATGTTACTACCAGTTACTCTTCCTTTTGGACTCAATGTTTTGTAAAGTTGCAGGATTGACTCATGATGCCTTTCTCCAGGTATCATCAATGAGCGTGGGATGTGGTCATGAATTCTGGTTAGTTCATCTTTGAATTGTTGTACTGTAAGAATAAGTGGATGTATTCTACCATTATGGGTTGACATAACCATGTCAAGCAATATGTTTTGTGTTGACTGATAGTTCAACATTATTAGTATGGCGTTTATAGCAGTTGCAGAAAACAGTTTTAAATTGTTGTACTTGTCTGTGTCGTTGCTGAGTTTGTGTACAATGGTACTCAACAATTCAATCTCCTTCTTTGTTTCCATATGCTCTTTTTTAAATATATTGACTGTTGAGTCAATTATTGTTGTCTGGTTTTTCATGAGTTGTACTACATGTTTTTCATTGTCTTGAATGGCTTCAATTGTTTCTTCGTATTGTTTTGCAAACCGTTGATCTAGTATTCCGAACAGCTCGTTTGTAATTGTTCCAACGAAGTCAAACGGAGAGCGTTTCGGTCGTTGCATTGAGTCATCATTTGCATGTACAAGAATTTCGTTGTTAAGCTCAATTTGCTGAAGTTGGCGTTTAAATTGACCTAGTATTCCATCGCACATAGTTAACTTCACTTCTGGTAGCACTGTTGACTTGCAGATTTTCTCCATTTGTTGAACGCATATCTTGTAGGTGTCAAACTCAGACCAATAGTTTGTCATGTTGAAGAAGACAATGGTCTTCCAAGAGCTTGAAATGAGACTTGCTCGTCCTACATCCTCAAAGTATATTCCTGGTTGACTTTCAAATGGCGTGATTTCTACCTTGTGTTGGTAAGTGCTTGGTAAGGAACTAACCAAGTTTAAAAGACCGAACACTATGCTAATCCACAATAGTGGGTGTGCTCCGTTTGGTGCTATATTTTTTGTAGTAACAGCCATTGAGTGTTTTGTTGTTGTTTGTTGCGATTCGTGTTGTTTTGTTTCTATTGGTAAACGACATAATTTTGTTATCGGTCTTTTTATGTGTTTATTTCTGCTAAACACTGTTGCAGCTCGAACTCCATTGTCTTTGCCTGGATGAACTTCTGATATTTTCCCCATCATCCACGTAGTTGGTGGTAATCGATCTTCTTTAATAAGAACAATGTCACCGATTTGTATGTTGTCTTCTTTTTGTTTCCATTTTTGCCGTTGTTGAAGTTGTACCAGATATTCCGAAGACCAAGTTTTCCAAAAGTCTTGAGTCATTTTTTGTAAAAGCTGCCATCTAGAGCGAAATGTTTTTGTCTCATCTATATTTGGTTCAGGTATAGCGTTTAGAGCACTTCCCACCAGAAAGTGGCCAGGAGTTAGTATAGTGGTGTCATTAACATCATTTTCGACTGCAGAAAGTGGTCGAGGCTGCAAGGAATGCTGCTGAGCTGAGATCACTTACCAGCTCGATATGAACTGCTTTAGTGGCTAAACAAACAAATATTGCTATGTAGCCCTTTGTTGATTTGTTTCCTCGTCCTTTGGCGACTAGTACCTGGATGGGACCAGCATAATCGATTCCGGTGTGGGTAAAAGGTCTTGAAGGTGTAACTCTAGCAGCCGGCAGCACTCCCATTTGATGAGAAGTTGATTGTGCATTGAAGCGAAAACATTTTACACACTGATGGATTATTCGTCGTACAACTCGTTTTGCTTGAAGTATCCAAAACTGTTGTCTTAGTTTTGTAAGTGTTAGTCGAATACCACCGTGCAGGGTTCGCTTATGTGCATTTTCAACCAATAAATTTGTAATTTTTTCGTTGTGTGGTAGAATGAAGGGGTGTTTTTCTGAACTTGTTATATTAGCATTTTCTAATCGACCACCCACTACCAGGATTTCGTCTTTATTTAAGATTGGGTTTAATGATAGGATTTTACTTCTCTTGTGTAGATTTTTCCCATCTTTAAGACACGTTACCTCTTCGGGGAACACTCTCTTGAGTTGAGCGGATGATGCCATTGCGAGAATCCTGTATTTCTTTGACAGTCAAATTTCTCGTTTCTTTCGCAATTTCATGATTTATGGAGTTAGTTCCCAATTTTTTGCGATTAACACAAATCTTGCAGTTGTTGACGAATCTTCTGCAATAAGCAGCTATTCTTATTAATTTGTTATAACAGGAGAATCTTATTGTTATGTCGTCGACTTCGTGGACTGCTAAGGTCATAACCTTTCTCGCTTCCGGAACATCGGGCTCTGATGTTGATGCACATTGTTCTTGTGATGGCCAGTGAACGGAATCTTCTTGCAGCCATCTTGGACCACTCCACCAAAGTTGGTTGTTCGTTAACTCTTCTGGCAGGCAGCCTCGTGACGCTAAATCAGCTGGATTGTCAGATGATCGTACATGTCTCCAACTTTTCGGCTTGGTTGCTTCCTGGATTTCTGACACTCTGTTTGCTACGAATGTCTTCCAAGTTGCTGGACATTTTCTTATCCAAGCTAATGTTATTGTTGAATCTGTCCAGGCGAATACTTCTCCTATTTGTGAACCATAGGTTCGTGTTGTATCTGCTAATAATTTTGATAATAGATGAGCTCCACATAGCTCTAATTTTGGTAGAGGAAGTTTTTTCCTGATTGGTGCTACCTTTGTTTTTGCACTTAAGATAGCTTTCACGAATTGACCATTTGGCAAAACTACTCTAGAGTAAACTACCGCTGCGTAGGCCGCTTCTGATGCATCACAAAATCCGTGAAGCTCGATTTTTTGATTTTTTCTGGTTTCTAACCACCGTGGGATTCTGATTTTTTCGACTGCTACCAGATTTTTAGTTAACTTATTCCAATGGTTTTGAAGTTCCAATGAAAGCTGATCATCCCAGCTGACTTCTGATTTCCAGATGAGCTGCATTAAAATTTTTGCTCCAACGGTCACTGGAGCCAACCATCCAAGAGGGTCGTATAGTTTGGCTATTTCGGATAACGTGTTTCGTTTTGTAAGCGTTATATCCTTGGAAGTATTTTGATGCGAATTAAGCTTGAACTGAAAAGTGTCGCTTAGGGGGCTCCAATGGATTCCCAAGGTCTTGATAGTTTCATCCTTAACTATATTTATTTCCTTCTGGCTACGTGACTCGATTGGAATGTGTTCTAAGAGTCTAGGGTCATTTGCAGCCCACTTTCGTAGATGAAATCCTGCTCTATTCAGCATCTCATTTAGTTGTTTTTGAGCCTTTCTGCATTCTGAGATTGTGTCCCGCCCGGACATGACATCGTCAACGTAAAAGTCATGTTTGACTATATCTGAGGCGACTGGATAATTGTTTTGTTCATCTGCAGCTAGTTGTTGCAGAGTCTTGACTGCCAAATATGGTGCCGACGCTGTTCCATAAGTGACAGTTGTCAGCTTGTACTCCTTTATGGGTTGGTCACAGGAACTTCGCCATAAGATACGTTGATAATTTTGATCATCCTTGTGTAGATCAATTTGGCGGTACATTTTTTCTATATCAGAAGTAAACACGTACTTGTGCTTTCTCCATCGCATCAATATGGTTGTGATGTCATCTTGCAGCTTGGGTCCTACCATCATCAACTGATTCAGGCTTACTCCTGTCGTTGATTTAGCTGAGCCATCGAATACTACTCTTAGCTTTGTAGTTGTACTTGATGGCTTAATCACAGCATGATGAGGCATGTAGTATGTTCTGTCGGTCTGCGGAAGATTTGGCTCCGCTTCGATCATATGCCCCAGCTCAAGAAATTCGTTGATCACATTTTCGTATTCTTTTTTTAATTCCAAATTCTGATTTAATTTTGTTTCTAGCTGACGAAATCTGGCTATTGCCCTATTTTTCGAGTCACCCAGATGAAGTTGTTCCATCGCTTCTCGGTCAAATGGGATTTTTACTACATATTTCCCATTTTCCTTTCGGAAGTGTGTATCTTTATAAAATTGTTCACACTCCTTATCGATTTCCTTTTGATATTTTGGTTGAGCTACTTCTTCTATTTCCCAGAATTTCTCCAGTTGTTGCTCAATTGATGTTTGTGCCACAAGTCCTGTAACTCTGTAATTGGAAGCTGCTTCTGTTGTTGTTCGTCCTGATATGAGCCAGCCCAATTGAGATCTTTGGGCTATCAGTGTACTTCTAGCATTCCTCTTTATGCCGTCAAGAATGATTTCACCAAATGCATCAGCTCCAATAATCATGTCGATAGATCCAGGTACATTGAATGACGGATCAGCAAGTTCTAGCTTATCAAAATTTCCAATTTCAATGTTTTTCGTTGTTCTCGATGGCAGTTGTCTTGTAAGTTTGGGTAGTACAAGAGCTTCTATTTGGATTTTAAACTTTGATGTAAAACGTGGAGTTATTGTAATGTTTACTTTGTTCCTGGCAGTTCCAGCGTTTGTTGCACCTAATCCACTAACTTCAACACAAACGTTTTGCCTTTTAAGCCTTAATGTTTGGGCAATAGACTCAGTGACTAGTGAAGCTTGTGAGCCAGGATCAATTAGTGCACGTATGGTTATACCTTTACCAAGACTTTCTTCGTTTTTAACTTTTATTATTGCGGTTGCGATGAGTACGCTTTGATTCTGCTCACCGTGGTTGACTTGTGTCGTCATTTTTGTTGAGTCCCTATGAGCTGGTTCTGTTGATTTTGTTTGAGGAAATCTGTCTTTCCATTCCATGTGAAGAAACGAATGATGTTTTTTGTTGCAATACTGGCAATTTCTTTTGCTGTAACATTGAAACTGCTTGTCATGCCGTAAGCAATTAACGCATAGTTTAGCCTGCTTACATTGTTGCCACCTTTCTTTTAATGAGGAATTTAAAAATTTTGGACAGGTATAAACAGCGTGATCACCTTTGCAAATGTGACATTGAATCAACTTCGAGTCGATGTGAAAGTTCCGAACTGCATGCCGTGGTTCATCAACAGATCTTTGTATTTTTCTTGCGGGAGCAAGTACTTCCAAGGCTTGGTAGCGCCTTTCCAAGAAATCCAAAAGTGTCTTTAAAACTGGCATTTTATTTGGTTCTGCAAGCCCTTGTTCGAATAAATTTCTTGACTCTGTGTCTAGAGTTTTTGTAGTTAGGTGTACAATTATTGGGCTCCATGATGAGGTGTCGAATCCCATGTTGTTTAAAGCAGCTAACCCTTCTTTAACTGCGTCCAGAATGTTTTTGATGGTGTTGGCTGATGGAGAATTTCCTTGTTGTCCACCTCTTAGCATTTTATCAATGTGCATTGAGACTATTTTTCTTTCGTTGTTATACCGTGACTTTAATATCTCCCATGCACTGTTGTAGTTCTCATTCGAAAATGTGAAATGTTGAATTAAATGAAGAGGTTCACCCTCCAAATGAGTCTTCAAATACTCCATCTTTTCAGTTGAACTTAGACTGCTCTTCTCGTGGATGATGGTAGAAAACAGATCATAAAATGACTTCCATTCTAGAAAATTCCCTTTGAATGTAGGAATTTTTAGTTGCGGAAGCCTTGAGTCATATGACTTTCGTTGAATATCTTGAGATTTCTGGGTATCACCTAGATTTGATGCCATTTGGTGCAGAAATCTATTGATATCTTGTTTTATTCCTTTGTACTGGTTGCCTGTTACATACGCCACCTTCAGATCTTCTTCATCTGCATTCGAAATGTAATCTTCGTGTAGTTCAGTGAGATTTCTTAGTTGTTCAAGTAACATTTTTTGCTGGTATTCATAAATTTCCTTTGAATATTTTTCAAAGGAGTCCTCAAATTCTTCCATTGTGTCTACAACTGCACTTATTTTTAGTTGTAGTTTCTTAAGCCTTTGTATTTGAATTCTGTTATGGCTCTCATTTTCCTTTGCATTGTTTGAGGTTGATTGCTTTAAAGTTTCTTGTACAAGACTTGGAATTTGCGTTTCTTCAGTGTCCGTCGTGGGCCCAGGAATCTTTTTTATAGGAGTGGTATCTTCACCTAAATTCTGGGTTGTTATCTTCTCGTATTCAGAAATCGTTGGAACCAAGGTTTCCAACCTTTTCATATGCTCTTCATACAAGTTTTTAACTTTCATGAAAGTATTCCTTTGCATATAAGGCGTGTCTTGTTTGATATTAGGAAAAATTTTCAAATGATTACTTTCAAACTCCACCCAGAGTGTTTGTAGGCGTTGAATCCTTTCTTCTTTATATTTTTGTGTTTTCCTCGATGCGCTGTCTTTCCCAAAGTTGCGGATTTGGAGTTCCAGCTCCTCAACTAATTTCTTCTGCCTTGCAACAATTATGAAGATTTCAGTTTCATCAATCATATTTGTATTGTTGTATTATATCTTCTTGGTTTGAATTTATTTTTATTATTCACTTCGTCGTTTATTTATCAGTGTTTATAGCCCTGATAACGCTTTTTTCACTTCTATTCACTTCCTAGATTTTTCTTTTTTTTTTTTTTATTTGTTTGATTTTTACCAATGTTTGTAGCCTTGGTAACGCTATGTTGTACTTCGTAGTTTAATTCGTACTGTCTGGTTTTTACCAATGTTTTCAGCCCTGGTAACGCTTATTTTTTCACTGTATTCTTTTTCCTCTCGAAGGACCAATGAATTCTTAGTAAGTTTCAGTTCAAAAGACCCCTTACCGCTGGTGGGGGGAAGTCTAATAAAAGAAACTTTGTAGGTTGCCGTTGTAATAGCAAGTGAATTTTATTAGTCTAGAACACGTCTTTTATATACAAAAAAAATGCTTACTCTACAATAATATTCACAGCAATAATATTTACAAAAATGAATAAATGCAACTAAGCATAACAAATAATTAAATATAAAAAATGATATTTGATCGAACAATAAATTTGCGTGCGTCGTATCAGTTTTGAATTAGGTATGTATCTCATTTGTATCTCATTTTGTTGTTGTCACAACAAGGTCATTACCAACCTTGACGGAGCAGCAAGAGTTCTCCATCGTCATCCTGCACAGTCGGACGAGTTTTGTGGGGATGCCACACCTGACATGGCTCTGTATAGCTCGTCTCTATAAATGCTATCGTACGCGGCCTTAAAATCAATAAATAGGTGATGGGTAGCGATTTGGAATTCTTGGGTAGTTTCCAGGATCTGCCGTAGCGTGAACATTTGATCGATTGTGGACTTTCCTGGTCTGAAACCACACTGATAGGGGCCAATCAGGTTGCTGACGAAAGGTTTCAGGCGTTGACATAGTACGGCAGAGAGGATCTTGTAGGCGATATGCAGGAGAGTATTACTCCGTTGCTGTGGAGTTCGGGTTATTCGCATTCTTACCTTTGCTGCAACAAGGTAGTGATCCGAGTCGATGTTAGCTGCTCGGAAGGTGCGAACATCCAAGATACTGGAGGCGTGTCTTGCATCGATCTGATTGACGGTTCTTTGATCTGGGTGTCCCTTTGTGTATATCGAGATGAGGAAACCGTGTGCTTGCAATGGTGAGGTTATGTGCCGCTGCGAAGTCAATTAGCCTAAGTCCGTTTTCAGACGTTGTGTCGTGTAAGCTATATTTTCTCACAGTCCTACCAAAGATTTCGTCTTTACCTATTTTGGCCTAAAATCGCCTAGTACGATCTTAACGTCGTATTTAGGGCATTGCTCATAGGTTTTATCGAGGAGCTCATAGAAGTCATCCTTGGTGGCGTCATCTTTGTCCTCTGTGGGGGCATGAGCGCATATTAGGCTAATGTTGGTGAATTTAGCCTTGATACGGATTGTCATAAGTCGCTCACTTGCGTGTCGAAAGCCCAAGACTTCTTGCCTAAGTCTACCGCTTATGACGAATCCGCACCCAAATAAACGCTGCGGTCTTCTTGCACAATCACCGTAGTACAAGTCACAGTTTTTCATCCTCCTTTTGCCCGGCCCATCCCATCGCAATTCCTGGATGGCAGTAATTCCTGCTCTGTAGCAGTCTAGGGCCTCCGCTAGTTGTTTGGCTGCACGTGATCTCTTAAGATATCTAACATTCCACGTGTAGATCCGATGGTCGTTGTCCTTAATTCGTTTTTCCGGGTCGTCAATAGTTAATCCGTGTTTTTCCGAGGCTATTGGTCGCTTCGCAACTTTTTCTTTTTTCCGTGGCAGGGTTGTTAACCCCACGCACAACCCCCAACCTGGAGGACCAGGTCCTTTGTTGGATTCCTTGGACAAAAGGAACCGGAGAATCCGGAGTCAGTAACCCACTTCGGGGATATGAGCGCTGCCGTTGGCCCATTAAGGGTTCATCCGCCACATCTCTATTTCAATGCCCTGACTTGCATTGAATTGTCCGAATGACCTTATCTCCATATACGTCGAAGTAGCTCATTAGGGCGTCTGCTTCGTTGAATGTTGACGCCACCGTTGGTCCAATTGGTTGGGCTCATCCGCCCTACGTCCTCTTTCTGAGGGGCTCGTGTGAGACTTCTGCAAATCGATCAGAACAGTCATTAAAGCAGAGCATTATAGTGTTGCTATTTTTCTGTGTTTAACACGCACGCTTATAAGTTTAGCAGGAATGTCCGGATGGACAAACCAGTACTCTAAGCGCTCCGAGTTAAAAAAGAAACACAGATCTTTTTTTGACAGATCAGTTCGCTGCTCTGAGCTTAAAAAGAAAAACGTCTAATACATTTTATCACAATGTAGCTTTGGCTTCGACGATACGTTTAGTTCGTGTACCAGATTTAGGTAACGTGACTCAAACGCGAAACTGGAAGTAGAAACTGGTTGAACTTTTGCTCGATTTGACAGAAAAAGGCAAAAACAAAAACCGAAATTTTTGAAAAAGTCATTCAAAGCGAACACAAAGCGTGTGAAATATAACGTGACCGAAGCCAAAGCTGAAGCGTAATTGTGTTATAGCCATAATTGTGTTTTTCATGAACAAAGTTTCCGTCCATTATGGATGTGAACGTTCCGTTTTAACGCTAGCTTCCCTCCATAATGGTGTTACGCATTCATGAAATGCAAAAACAAAGGGACGTAAACAGATCTTTATTTATTTGTTTATACGTACCTGGTACCTGCAAATTATCTGGAACATGAAAAAGATTGTCCACCCAAAAAAGAGGAACATTTCCTGAGCACTCCGAAGTCTCAGAAACCCTAAACTGGATGTATGTTAAGCTATAATTAGACGGTCCTTGTAAAGTGTCATGTCGTGGGATCGTCATTGTTTTGCATGTCATGGCCGTGACAAAAACAATGACAGGCACCGTGAGATGTCACTTTTAGGTCACTGCAGTGACAAATTGCCGTGACTGTGTGATAGCCCTGTCACTGTTGGTGGCACCCCGTGACACGTAGCCTGTCGCTGCAAGGTCTGTGTCCCAACCGTGACACGGCAGGAATATCTGCCATGTCATTATTTGTTACTGTTGGGCATTCAAAGTTGAACATCCTTTTATTCAATATTTTTTTCGCAATTTCGTATACCCAGAATACGAATTGATGATGAAAAAAAATTTTATTTCAAAGAAACAAAATTTTAACAAAATCAAGAAAAAAATATCCATTACCACTCAAAAACATGCTTGGGAATTGTTTTTAATTTAATTTTAAAAATTATTTAAGCTCGTTCCTAGATTTTTTATTCTCAAACGATGTCATACATGTAACCTCAAAGCTTAAAGGCCTGTCAAACGTTGTAGTATACAGCAATACATATCCCATGTCATTAAGATTGCGCTTTCAACGCCACGTTGAAATAAATTACAAATTATTTTTTTGATGCCGCGTTCGAACAGATTATATTTTGAATTGTTTTGAGAATTAAAGGCTTTGTCAAACAGAGCACGTTTCTTACGCGAAGCGCGTTGAGATTATATAACGCGACGTTGAGATTATCTTGACGCGGTGTTTAAACGCAGTTTCTATCAGTTTTTCCATGATAAGCTATATTAAAAAATAAAAATGACACAAAATAAGTCAAAACAATAATTTAAATGACTTAGTTCTCAAAAAATTATGTTTTCTAACGCGACGCCAAAAAAATAATTTGTAATTTATTTTAATGCTGCGTTTTGACTCCGCGTTGAACTCGACGCGGCGTTGGAAACGCGCTCTTTGTGACATATGGGATCATAGAAAAAAGAAACAAGAACGACAACTGAGAAGATAATTCTTTCTTCGCCTACAAACTGCAAAATGCCCCGATAGCGACATATGTGTACCGGTCCCTGTACATTTCTTTTGGGACTACTAATACATTTGCATTTTTTGGGGCACGAAACGTATGGCTGATTGGCTGCTTCTCACACGAATCTCCCGCGTATTCACATAAACAAAATACAATTTCGGGGTTTTCAGAGCATGGTCTTTTTCTATGCATGGCATATGTATTGCGGTATATTACAACGTTGTGTTGAAACTTGGCGTTAAAACGCGCTCTGTTTGAATAGACGGTAGACCTCTGGCCCCTCAGCTCCTAATTCTCGCATTAGTTTTGTGCAGAAACCTTCATTCTCACGTCGCAACAACCAATTTTTGAACCACATTTTGCTTAATTAAATTAATTTAGGTAGTTGAAACACTTCAGAAACTTACGTCTGTATTTGACCAAAACAACCAAGACACAATGGCTCAATTGATTGACGCCGTGTGATCGTCACTGCTAAAAATGATAAATGTCATTGCAGTTTAGGCTCACCGCCAACGATCAGCTGTTTGAGAGTTGTCACGTCGTGTGATCATCATTGTCTTGTATGTCATTGCCGTTGTTTACATTTGACCTACATTCAGTATATCAACACAAATCAAATATTAACACAACATTTTTTGCACTTCTTTATTTTCGTTCTTTCAATTAATTAAATAATTATTAATTTTGCTGACATGTTCTTTTGTATTTCTTTCTTTCACTATCTCTACAGGCTTCTGTGCGGGTTTTTTTCCTTGGCAAATTCTTTTTACCTGTTGGTAGAACTTCCGCACGTTGTTCCTGGAGTAGCATTTTCAAATTTTCGATCGCGCGCTTCCCATACTCTCTCTTTTTCTTTTGGAGAAGCCGGTGTTCTTCCCGTCTTTTCTGCTCGTAGAGCTCGCGAGCAGCTCTCGTCTTTCTTTTCAGCGCCGCTTTATATGCCTCTTGTTTGGCTGCATGGGCTTGCCTGCATTCGTCATCGAACCAGAGGTTTCGTGGTGGTGGTCTGGTGAAACCTAGCACATCAGTTACGGCATCTATCATGGCTTGTTGGCAGTGTTACCACTGGTCTTCGGCACTTGATGCTGGCGGTACTGGATTTCTTGGGAGGTTACGGGATATTCGATCGGCATAGGTTTTGGCGGTTTCTTGCGATTGCAGCTTTCCGACGTCATACTTCCTCACAGTATTACTCCGTTGCTGTGTAGCTCGGAGTATTTGCATTCTTACCTTTGCTGCAACAAGGTAGTGATCCGAGTCGATGTTAGCTGCTCGAAAGGTGCGAACATCCAACATACTGGAGGCGTGTCTTGCATCGATCGCAACGTGATCAATCTGATTGACGGTTCTTTGATCTGGGTGTCGCCAAGTCCCTTTGTGTGTATCGAGATGAGGAAACCGTGTGCTTGCAATGGTGAGGTTTTGTGCCGCTGCGAAGTCAATTAGCCTAAGTCCGTTTTCAGACGTTGTGTCGTGTAGGCTATGTTTTCCGACAGTCCTACCAAAAATTTCCTCTACCTATTTTGGCATTAAAATCGTCTAGTACGATCTTAACGTCCTTTTTTAGGGCATTGCTCATAGGTTTTGTCGAGGAGCTCATAGAAGTCATCCTTGGTGGCGTCATCTTTGTCCTCTGTGGGGGCATGAGCGCATATTAGGCTAATGTTGGTGAATTTAGCCTTGATACGGATTGTCACAAGTCGCTCACTTGCGTGTCGAAAGCCCAAGACTTCTTGCCTAAGTCTACCGCTTATGACGAATCCGCACCCAAATAAACGCTGTGGTCTTTTTGCACAATCACCGTAGTACACGTCACAGTTTTTCATCCTCCTTTTGCCCGGCCCATCCCATCGCACTTTCTGCATGGCAGTAATTCCTGCTCTGTAGCAGTCTAGGGCCTCCGCTAGTTGTTTGGCTGCACGTGACCTGTTAAGAGTTCTAACATTCCACGTGCAGATCCGAAGGTCGTTGTCCTTAATTCGTTTTTCCGGGTCGTCAACAATTAATCCGTCCTTTTCCGAGGCTATTGGTCGCTTCGCAACTTTTTCTTTTTTCCGTGGCAGGGTTGTTAACCCCGCGCACAACTCCCAACCTGGAGGACCAGGTCCTTTGTTGGATTCCTTGGACAAAAGGAACCGGAGAATCCGGAGTCAGTTACCCACTTCGGGGATATGAGCGCTGCCGTTGGCCCATTAAGGGTTCATCCGCCACATCTCTATTTCAATGCCCTGACTTGCATTGAATTGTCCGAATGACCTTATCTCCAAATACGTCGAAGTAGCTCATTAGGGCGTCTGCTTCTATGACTGTTGACGCCACCGTTGGTCCAATTGGTTGGGCTCATCCGCCGTACGTCCTCTTTCTGAGGGGCCCGTGCAAGACTTCTGCAAATCGATCAGAACAGTCATTAAAGCAGAGCATTATAGTGTTGCTATTTTTCTGTGTTCAACACTCGCGCTTATAAGTTTAGCAGGAATGTCCGGATGGACAAACCAGTACTCTAAGCGCTCCGAGTTAAAAAAGAAACACAGATCTTTTTTTGACAGATCAGTGCGCTGCTCTGAGCTTAAAAAGAAAAACGTCTAATACATTTTATCACAATGTAGCTTTGGCTTCGACGATACGTTTAGTTCGTGTACCAGATTTAGGTAACGTGACTCAAACTCGAAACTGGAAGTAGAAACTGGTTGAACTTTTGCTCGATTTGACAGAAAAAGGCAAAAACAAAAACCGAAATTTTTGAAAAAGTCATTCAAAGCGAACACAAAGCGTGTGAAATATAACGTGACCGAAGCCAAAGCTGGAGCGTAATTGTGTTATAGCCATAATCGTGTTTGTCATGAACAAAGTTTCCGTCCATTATGGACGTTCCGTTTTAACGCTAGCTCCCTCCATTATGGTGTTACGCATTCATGAAATGCAAAAACAAAGGGAAGTAAACAGATCTTTATTTATTTGTTTATACGTACCTGGTACCTGCAAATTATCTGGAACATGAAAAAGATTGTCCACCCAAAAAAGAGGAACATTTCCTGAGCACTCCGAAGTCTCAGAAACCCTAAACTGGATGTATGTTAAGCTAGTATTAGACGGTCCTTGTAAAGTGTCATGTCGTGGGATCGTCATTGTTTTGCATGTCATGGCCGTGACAAAAACAATGACAGGCACCGTGAGATGTCACTTTTAGGTCACTGCAGTGACAAATTGCCGTGACTGTGTGATAGCCCTGTCACTGTTGGTGGCACCCCGTGACACGTAGCCTGTCGCTGCAAGTTCTGTGTCCCAACCGTGACACGGCAGGAATATCTGCCATGTCATTATTTGTTACTGTTGGGCATTCAAAGTTGAACATCCTTTTATTCAATATTTTTTTCGCAATTTCGTATACCCAGAATACGAATTGATGATGAAAAAAAATTTTATTTCAAAGAAACAAAATTTTAACAAAATCAAGAAAAAAATATCCATTACCACTCAAAAACATGCTTGGGAATTGTTTTTAATTTAATTTTAAAAATTATTTAAGCTCGTTCCTAGATTTTTTATTCTCAAACGATGTCATACATGTAACCTCAAAGCTTAAAGGCCTGTCAAACGTTGTAGTATACAGCAATACATATCCCATGTCATTAAGAGCGCGCTTTCAACGCCACGTTGAAATAAATTACAAATTATTTTTTTGATGCCGCGTTCGAACAGATTATATTTTGAATTGTTTTGAGAATTAAAGGCTTTGTCAAACAGAGCACGTTTCTTACGCGAAGCGCGTTGAGATTATATAACGCGACGTTGAGATTATCTTGACGCGGTGTTTAAACGCAGTTTCTATCAGTTTTTCCATGATAAGCTATATTAAAAAATAAAAATGACACAAAATAAGTCAAAACAATAATTTAAATGACTTAGTTCTCAAAAAATTATGTTTTCTAACGCGACGCCAAAAAAATAATTTGTAATTTATTTTAATGCTGCGTTTTGACTCCGCGTTGAACTCGACGCGGCGTTGGAAACGCGCTCTTTGTGACATATGGGATCATAGAAAAAAGAAACAAGAACGACAACTGAGAAGATAATTCTTTCTTCGCCTACAAACTGCAAAATGCCCCGATAGCGACATATGTGTACCGGTCCCTGTACATTTCTTTTGGGACTACTAATACATTTGCATTTTTTGGGGCACGAAACGTATGGCTGATTGGCTGCTTCTCACACGAATCTCCCGCGTATTCACATAAACAAAATACAATTTCGGGGTTTTCAGAGCATGGTCTTTTTCTATGCATGGCATATGTATTGCGGTATATTACAACGTTGTGTTGAAACTTGGCGTTAAAACGCGCTCTGTTTGAATAGACGGTAGACCTCTGGCCCCTCAGCTCCTAATTCTCGCATTAGTTTTGTGCAGAAACCTTCATTCTCACGTCGCAACAACCAATTTTTGAACCACATTTTGCTTAATTAAATTAATTTAGGTAGTTGAAACACTTCAGAAACTTACGTCTGTATTTGACCAAAACAACCAAGACACAATGGCTCAATTGATTGACGCCGTGTGATCGTCACTGCTAAAAATGATAAATGTCATTGCAGTTTAGGCTCACCGCCAACGATCAGCTGTTTGAGAGTTGTCACGTCGTGTGATCATCATTGTCTTGTATGTCATTGCCGTTGTTTACATTTGACCTACATTCAGTATATCAACACAAATCAAATATTAACACAACATTTTTTGCACTTCTTTATTTTCGTTCTTTCAATTAATTAAATAATTATTAATTTTGCTGACATGTTCTTTTGTATTTCTTTCTTTCACTATCTCTACAGGCTTCTGTGCGGGTTTTTTTCCTTGGCAAATTCTTTTTACCTGTTGGTAGAACTTCCGCACGTTGTTCCTGGAGTAGCATTTTCAAATTTTCGATCGCGCGCTTCCCATACTCTCTCTTTTTCTTTTGGAGAAGCCGGTGTTCTTCCCGTCTTTTCTGCTCGTAGAGCTCGCGAGCAGCTCTCGTCTTTCTTTTCAGCGCCGCTTTATATGCCTCTTGTTTGGCTGCATGGGCTTGCCTGCATTCGTCATCGAACCAGAGGTTTCGTGGTGGTGGTCTGGTGAAACCTAGCACATCAGTTACGGCATCTATCATGGCTTGTTGGCAGTGTTACCACTGGTCTTCGGCACTTGATGCTGGCGGTACTGGATTTCTTGGGAGGTTACGGGATATTCGATCGGCATAGGTTTTGGCGGTTTCTTGCGATTGCAGCTTTCCGACGTCATACTTCCTCACAGTATTACTCCGTTGCTGTGTAGCTCGGAGTATTTGCATTCTTACCTTTGCTGCAACAAGGTAGTGATCCGAGTCGATGTTAGCTGCTCGAAAGGTGCGAACATCCAACATACTGGAGGCGTGTCTTGCATCGATCGCAACGTGATCAATCTGATTGACGGTTCTTTGATCTGGGTGTCGCCAAGTCCCTTTGTGTGTATCGAGATGAGGAAACCGTGTGCTTGCAATGGTGAGGTTTTGTGCCGCTGCGAAGTCAATTAGCCTAAGTCCGTTTTCAGACGTTGTGTCGTGTAGGCTATGTTTTCCGACAGTCCTACCAAAAATTTCCTCTACCTATTTTGGCATTAAAATCGTCTAGTACGATCTTAACGTCCTTTTTTAGGGCATTGCTCATAGGTTTTGTCGAGGAGCTCATAGAAGTCATCCTTGGTGGCGTCATCTTTGTCCTCTGTGGGGGCATGAGCGCATATTAGGCTAATGTTGGTGAATTTAGCCTTGATACGGATTGTCACAAGTCGCTCACTTGCGTGTCGAAAGCCCAAGACTTCTTGCCTAAGTCTACCGCTTATGACGAATCCGCACCCAAATAAACGCTGTGGTCTTTTTGCACAATCACCGTAGTACACGTCACAGTTTTTCATCCTCCTTTTGCCCGGCCCATCCCATCGCACTTTCTGCATGGCAGTAATTCCTGCTCTGTAGCAGTCTAGGGCCTCCGCTAGTTGTTTGGCTGCACGTGACCTGTTAAGAGTTCTAACATTCCACGTGCAGATCCGAAGGTCGTTGTCCTTAATTCGTTTTTCCGGGTCGTCAACAGTTAATCCGTCCTTTTCCGAGGCTATTGGTCGCTTCGCAACTTTTTCTTTTTTCCGTGGCAGGGTTGTTAACCCCGCGCACAACTCCCAACCTGGAGGACCAGGTCCTTTGTTGGATTCCTTGGACAAAAGGAACCGGAGAATCCGGAGTCAGTAACCCACTTCGGGGATATGAGCGCTGCCGTTGGCCCATTAAGGGTTCATCCGCCACATCTCTATTTCAATGCCCTGACTTGCATTGAATTGTCCGAATGACCTTATCTCCAAATACGTCGAAGTAGCTCATTATGGCGTCTGCTTCTATGACTGTTGACGCCACCGTTGGTCCAATTGGTTGGGCTCATCCGCCGTACGTCCTCTTTCTGAGGGGCCCGTGCAAGACTTCTGCAAATCGATCAGAACAGTCATTAAAGCAGAGCATTATAGTGTTGCTATTTTTCTGTGTTCAACACTCGCGCTTATAAGTTTAGCAGGAATGTCCGGATGGACAAACCAGTACTCTAAGCGCTCCGAGTTAAAAAAGAAACACAGATCTTTTTTTGACAGATCAGTGCGCTGCTCTGAGCTTAAAAAGAAAAACGTCTAATACATTTTATCACAATGTAGCTTTGGCTTCGACGATACGTTTAGTTCGTGTACCAGATTTAGGTAACGTGACTCAAACTCGAAACTGGAAGTAGAAACTGGTTGAACTTTTGCTCGATTTGACAGAAAAAGGCAAAAACAAAAACCGAAATTTTTGAAAAAGTCATTCAAAGCGAACACAAAGCGTGTGAAATATAACGTGACCGAAGCCAAAGCTGGAGCGTAATTGTGTTATAGCCATAATCGTGTTTGTCATGAACAAAGTTTCCGTCCATTATGGACGTTCCGTTTTAACGCTAGCTCCCTCCATTATGGTGTTACGCATTCATGAAATGCAAAAACAAAGGGAAGTAAACAGATCTTTATTTATTTGTTTATACGTACCTGGTACCTGCAAATTATCTGGAACATGAAAAAGATTGTCCACCCAAAAAAGAGGAACATTTCCTGAGCACTCCGAAGTCTCAGAAACCCTAAACTGGATGTATGTTAAGCTAGTATTAGACGGTCCTTGTAAAGTGTCATGTCGTGGGATCGTCATTGTTTTGCATGTCATGGCCGTGACAAAAACAATGACAGGCACCGTGAGATGTCACTTTTAGGTCACTGCAGTGACAAATTGCCGTGACTGTGTGATAGCCCTGTCACTGTTGGTGGCACCCCGTGACACGTAGCCTGTCGCTGCAGGGTCTGTGTCCCAGCCGTGACACGGCAGGAATATCTGCCATGTCATTATTTGTTACTGTTGGGCATTCAAAGTTGAACATCCTTTTATTCAATATTTTTTTCGCAATTTCGTATACCCAGAATACGAATTGATGATGAAAAAAAATTTTATTTCAAAGAAACAAAATTTTAACAAAATCAAGAAAAAAATATCCATTACCACTCAAAAACATGCTTGGGAATTGTTTTTAATTTAATTTTAAAAATTATTTAAGCTCGTTCCTAGATTTTTTATTCTCAAACGATGTCATACATGTAACCTCAAAGCTTAAAGGCCTGTCAAACGTTGTAGTATACAGCAATACATATCCCATGTCATTAAGATCGCGCTTTCAACGCCACGTTGAAATAAATTACAAATTATTTTTTTGATGCCGCGTTCGAACAGATTATATTTTGAATTGTTTTGAGAATTAAAGGCTTTGTCAAACAGAGCACGTTTCTTACGCGAAGCGCGTTGAGATTATATAACGCGACGTTGAGATTATCTTGACGCGGTGTTTAAACGCAGTTTCTATCAGTTTTTCCATGATAAGCTATATTAAAAAATAAAAATGACACAAAATAAGTCAAAACAATAATTTAAATGACTTAGTTCTCAAAAAATTATGTTTTCTAACGCGACGCCAAAAAAATAATTTGTAATTTATTTTAATGCTGCGTTTTGACTCCGCGTTGAACTCGACGCGGCGTTGGAAACGCGCTCTTTGTGACATATGGGATCATAGAAAAAAGAAACAAGAACGACAACTGAGAAGATAATTCTTTCTTCGCCTACAAACTGCAAAATGCCCCGATAGCGACATATGTGTACCGGTCCCTGTACATTTCTTTTGGGACTACTAATACATTTGCATTTTTTGGGGCACGAAACGTATGGCTGATTGGCTGCTTCTCACACGAATCTCCCGCGTATTCACATAAACAAAATACAATTTCGGGGTTTTCAGAGCATGGTCTTTTTCTATGCATGGCATATGTATTGCGGTATATTACAACGTTGTGTTGAAACTTGGCGTTAAAACGCGCTCTGTTTGAATAGACGGTAGACCTCTGGCCCCTCAGCTCCTAATTCTCGCATTAGTTTTGTGCAGAAACCTTCATTCTCACGTCGCAACAACCAATTTTTGAACCACATTTTGCTTAATTAAATTAATTTAGGTAGTTGAAACACTTCAGAAACTTACGTCTGTATTTGACCAAAACAACCAAGACACAATGGCTCAATTGATTGACGCCGTTGTCACGTCGTGTGATCATCATTGTCTTGTATGTCATTGCCGTTGTTTACATTTGACCTACATTCAGTATATCAACACAAATCAAATATTAACACAACATTTTTTGCACTTCTTTATTTTCGTTCTTTCAATTAATTAAATAATTATTAATTTTGCTGACATGTTCTTTTGTATTTCTTTCTTTCACTATCTCTACAGGCTTCTGTGCGGGTTTTTTTCCTTGGCAAATTCTTTTTACCTGTTGGTAGAACTTCCGCACGTTGTTCCTGGAGTAGCATTTTCAAATTTTCGATCGCGCGCTTCCCATACTCTCTCTTTTTCTTTTGGAGAAGCCGGTGTTCTTCCCGTCTTTTCTGCTCGTAGAGCTCGCGAGCAGCTCTCGTCTTTCTTTTCAGCGCCGCTTTATATGCCTCTTGTTTGGCTGCATGGGCTTGCCTGCATTCGTCATCGAACCAGAGGTTTCGTGGTGGTGGTCTGGTGAAACCTAGCACATCAGTTACGGCATCTATCATGGCTTGTTGGCAGTGTTACCACTGGTCTTCGGCACTTGATGCTGGCGGTACTGGATTTCTTGGGAGGTTACGGGATATTCGATCGGCATAGGTTTTGGCGGTTTCTTGCGATTGCAGCTTTCCGACGTCATACTTCCTCACAGTATTACTCCGTTGCTGTGTAGCTCGGAGTATTTGCATTCTTACCTTTGCTGCAACAAGGTAGTGATCCGAGTCGATGTTAGCTGCTCGAAAGGTGCGAACATCCAACATACTGGAGGCGTGTCTTGCATCGATCGCAACGTGATCAATCTGATTGACGGTTCTTTGATCTGGGTGTCGCCAAGTCCCTTTGTGTGTATCGAGATGAGGAAACCGTGTGCTTGCAATGGTGAGGTTTTGTGCCGCTGCGAAGTCAATTAGCCTAAGTCCGTTTTCAGACGTTGTGTCGTGTAGGCTATGTTTTCCGACAGTCCTACCAAAAATTTCCTCTACCTATTTTGGCATTAAAATCGTCTAGTACGATCTTAACGTCCTTTTTTAGGGCATTGCTCATAGGTTTTGTCGAGGAGCTCATAGAAGTCATCCTTGGTGGCGTCATCTTTGTCCTCTGTGGGGGCATGAGCGCATATTAGGCTAATGTTGGTGAATTTAGCCTTGATACGGATTGTCACAAGTCGCTCACTTGCGTGTCGAAAGCCCAAGACTTCTTGCCTAAGTCTACCGCTTATGACGAATCCGCACCCAAATAAACGCTGTGGTCTTTTTGCACAATCACCGTAGTACACGTCACAGTTTTTCATCCTCCTTTTGCCCGGCCCATCCCATCGCACTTTCTGCATGGCAGTAATTCCTGCTCTGTAGCAGTCTAGGGCCTCCGCTAGTTGTTTGGCTGCACGTGACCTGTTAAGAGTTCTAACATTCCACGTGCAGATCCGAAGGTCGTTGTCCTTAATTCGTTTTTCCGGGTCGTCAACAGTTAATCCGTCCTTTTCCGAGGCTATTGGTCGCTTCGCAACTTTTTCTTTTTTCCGTGGCAGGGTTGTTAACCCCGCGCACAACTCCCAACCTGGAGGACCAGGTCCTTTGTTGGATTCCTTGGACAAAAGGAACCGGAGAATCCGGAGTCAGTAACCCACTTCGGGGATATGAGCGCTGCCGTTGGCCCATTAAGGGTTCATCCGCCACATCTCTATTTCAATGCCCTGACTTGCATTGAATTGTCCGAATGACCTTATCTCCAAATACGTCGAAGTAGCTCATTAGGGCGTCTGCTTCTATGACTGTTGACGCCACCGTTGGTCCAATTGGTTGGGCTCATCCGCCGTACGTCCTCTTTCTGAGGGGCCCGTGCAAGACTTCTGCAAATCGATCAGAACAGTCATTAAAGCAGAGCATTATAGTGTTGCTATTTTTCTGTGTTCAACACTCGCGCTTATAAGTTTAGCAGGAATGTCCGGATGGACAAACCAGTACTCTAAGCGCTCCGAGTTAAAAAAGAAACACAGATCTTTTTTTGACAGATCAGTGCGCTGCTCTGAGCTTAAAAAGAAAAACGTCTAATACATTTTATCACAATGTAGCTTTGGCTTCGACGATACGTTTAGTTCGTGTACCAGATTTAGGTAACGTGACTCAAACTCGAAACTGGAAGTAGAAACTGGTTGAACTTTTGCTCGATTTGACAGAAAAAGGCAAAAACAAAAACCGAAATTTTTGAAAAAGTCATTCAAAGCGAACACAAAGCGTGTGAAATATAACGTGACCGAAGCCAAAGCTGGAGCGTAATTGTGTTATAGCCATAATCGTGTTTGTCATGAACAAAGTTTCCGTCCATTATGGACGTTCCGTTTTAACGCTAGCTCCCTCCATTATGGTGTTACGCATTCATGAAATGCAAAAACAAAGGGAAGTAAACAGATCTTTATTTATTTGTTTATACGTACCTGGTACCTGCAAATTATCTGGAACATGAAAAAGATTGTCCACCCAAAAAAGAGGAACATTTCCTGAGCACTCCGAAGTCTCAGAAACCCTAAACTGGATGTATGTTAAGCTAGTATTAGACGGTCCTTGTAAAGTGTCATGTCGTGGGATCGTCATTGTTTTGCATGTCATGGCCGTGACAAAAACAATGACAGGCACCGTGAGATGTCACTTTTAGGTCACTGCAGTGACAAATTGCCGTGACTGTGTGATAGCCCTGTCACTGTTGGTGGCACCCCGTGACACGTAGCCTGTCGCTGCAAGGTCTGTGTCCCAACCGTGACACGGCAGGAATATCTGCCATGTCATTATTTGTTACTGTTGGGCATTCAAAGTTGAACATCCTTTTATTCAATATTTTTTTCGCAATTTCGTATACCCAGAATACGAATTGATGATGAAAAAAAATTTTATTTCAAAGAAACAAAATTTTAACAAAATCAAGAAAAAAATATCCATTACCACTCAAAAACATGCTTGGGAATTGTTTTTAATTTAATTTTAAAAATTATTTAAGCTCGTTCCTAGATTTTTTATTCTCAAACGATGTCATACATGTAACCTCAAAGCTTAAAGGCCTGTCAAACGTTGTAGTATACAGCAATACATATCCCATGTCATTAAGAGCGCGCTTTCAACGCCACGTTGAAATAAATTACAAATTATTTTTTTGATGCCGCGTTCGAACAGATTATATTTTGAATTGTTTTGAGAATTAAAGGCTTTGTCAAACAGAGCACGTTTCTTACGCGACGCGCGTTGAGATTATATAACGCGACGTTGAGATTATCTTGACGCGGTGTTTAAACGCAGTTTCTATCAGTTTTTCCATGATAAGCTATATTAAAAAATAAAAATGACACAAAATAAGTCAAAACAATAATTTAAATGACTTAGTTCTCAAAAAATTATGTTTTCTAACGCGACGCCAAAAAAATAATTTGTAATTTATTTTAATTCTGCGTTTTGACTCCGCGTTGAACTCGACGCGGCGTTGGAAACGCGCTCTTTGTGACATATGGGATCATAGAAAAAAGAAACAAGAACGACAACTGAGAAGATAATTCTTTCTTCGCCTACAAACTGCAAAATGCCCCGATAGCGACATATGTGTACCGGTCCCTGTACATTTCTTTTGGGACTACTAATACATTTGCATTTTTTGTGGCACGAAACGTATGGCTGATTGGCTGCTTCTCACACGAATCTCCCGCGTATTCACATAAACAAAATACAATTTCGGGGTTTTCAGAGCATGGTCTTTTTCTATGCATGGCATATGTATTGCGGTATATTACAACGTTGTGTTGAAACTTGGCGTTAAAACGCGCTCTGTTTGAATAGACGGTAGACCTCTGGCCCCTCAGCTCCTAATTCTCGCATTAGTTTTGAAACCTTCATTCTCACGTCGCAACAACCAATTTTTGAACCACATTTTGCTTAATTAAATTAATTTAGGTAGTTGAAACACTTCAGAAACTTACGTCTGTATTTAACCAAAACAACCAAGACACAATGACTCAATTGATTGACGCCGTGTGATCGTCACTGCTAAAAATGATAAATGTCATTGCAGTTTAGGCTCACCGCCAACGATCAGCTGTTTGAGAGTTGTCACGTCGTGTGATCATCATTGTCTTGTATGTCATTGCCGTTGTTTACATTTGACCTACATTCAGTATATCAACACAAATCAAATATTAACACAACATTTTTTGCACTTCTTTATTTTCGTTCTTTCAATTAATTAAATAATTATTAATTTTGCTGACATGTTCTTTTGTATTTCTTTCTTTCACTATCTCTACAGGCTTCTGTGCGGGTTTTTTTCCTTGGCAAATTCTTTTTACCTGTTGGTAGAACTTCCGCACGTTGTTCCTGGAGTAGCATTTTCAAATTTTCGATCGCGCGCTTCCCATACTCTCTCTTTTTCTTTTGGAGAAGCCGGTGTTCTTCCGTCTTTTCTGCTCGTAGAGCTCGCGAGCAGCTCTCGTCTTTCTTTTCAGCGCCGCTTTATATGCCTCTTGTTTGGCTGCATGGGCTTGCCTGCATTCGTCATCGAACCAGAGGTTTCGTGGTGGTGGTCTGGTGAAACCTAGCACATCAGTTACGGCATCTATCATGGCTTGTTGGCAGTTTTACCACTGGTCTTCGGCACTTGATGCTGGCAGTACTGGATTTCTTGAGAGGTTACGGAATATTCGATCGGCATAGGTTTTGGCGGTTTCTTGCGATTGCAGCTTTCCGACGTCATACTTCCTCACAGTATTACTCCGTTGCTGTGTAGCTCGGAGTATTTGCATTCTTACCTTTGCTGCAACAAGGTAGTGATCCGAGTCGATGTTAGCTGCTCGAAAGGTGTGAACATCCAACATACTGGAGGCGTGTCTTGCATCGATCGCAACGTGATCAATCTGATTGACGGTTCTTTGATCTGTGTGTCGCCAAGTCTCTTGAAATGTAGGGATCTCTTTTTTAGTTCAAAGAGTTGTTACCTTTTCGATTGCACCATAGCCGGTAGCTTTTTCAAAAGCAAAAATATTATAATTACGTCCCAGTGATGGACAGGCAATTGCAAGTTCTTTAGGGCGTGTAAAATTTTTGTCGAATTATCTAATAATTCCCTTATGCCCTAAGCATTTTCTTCTTTTACTATATTTAATTCGTAAAGCAACTTAAGTTCGTTGTTAACAAGAATTCTTTTGAAATGTAATCTCGTTGTTAAAAGTTCCCAAGGTTTATCATAGCTCGCATCATCTACACTGATGTGTTCCAGTAAGATACCAGCACCTTCTTTGCAACTTGACTTCAAATAATGTAATTTTTCAATTTTCGTAGGTGAAGTATTGTTATGAACCAGTGAAACAAACTGGTCATAAAAAGAACGCCAATTCTGATACTCTTCCGTAAAGAGTCGGTGGGTGAATTTTTGGCAAACGAACATCGTGCGGCTTTTCATTGGTCGACTTTTTCACCAAAGTCGTAGCAGACGACGTATCTGTTGATTTTGCTGATGCTTCTGCTGCTGCAAACTTCTTTAGCTCATCTAACAACAAACATTTATAAACTGCTTCGGTCGAAGTTAAGTCTTCATCGCTGCAAAAAGCGATTTGATGTTGATCAATAATAGTTTGCCAATTGCTACCTAACGTTTTAAGCCGCGTAGAGACATAGTTTTTTGTCCTACGAGTTGCAGAAACTGTCTTCTTGAAGTTTTCATAATCTTTCGAGATCTGAGCACATACATTCTTCAAAATTTTGAATGCATTCATTTTGTTTTATTTTGTTTAGTTTTGTTATATATATAGTGCCCTATGGCTTAGTGGTTAGTGTGTCGGACTGCTAAGCGAATGAGCTTGTATTCGAATGGCGATGACAATGACGACAGTAATGGCGATGGCGATGGCGATGACGATGATGATGGCGATTAAAATTGTTGGAACCAATATGTTTTAATTTGAATTTGGATTTTAAATTAAAATTTTCTATTTATTATTTGTTAAAATAAAACTTTAAAAAACGACAAAATGTCGGCACACTGTCTTTCAATTTGATTGAAATTATTCAAATAATCAAACTAGGCGGTTCCGTTCTATTGGTTCTCGAAGGACCAAAATGTTTTGAGTTGTACTAAAAGTGTAAGTTTAACTTGTGCAAAGATTAAATGAAAATAAAAACACACTTTTGGGATGATTAAATACTTGTGAATCTCCATTTACTGTATGCACTCCATTAAACCTTCATAATCTTCAATATATGTATATAAATATATATAATATATATACATATATAAATGATATATATATATATATAATATATATATATATATCAACGAAGACATCAGGTCGCGTTCTGGGTAATTTGTGCATTCAACAAACTCGTTGCAGGCCGTTGCTAACAAAACATTTTTGTGTGAAGAGGTATGATGGGTTCGACCGGTTATCGTTGGTACGAATGTTTGTGAAGTGGACTGTAGATTTGTGTCGATCTAAAGCCCGTCAGGCTGGACGTCGAAGTGCGCACACAAATAATTTTAAAGTCAAGAAAACCCCTCACGTGTGCTGTTAAAAATAAAATAATTAGCACTTGCGTCGTTGGAGGAAATAAAAAGATGCCCACTCACGCTGCGGAAGAAAAAAAATAAATAAAACAATACACTCGCGTAGAAAACTATGCTCTTATCTGTCCCAAGACCTTTGTGCTTAACTGCCTCTTTCTTATCTACTGCAGGCATCGTATGACCATCTAATGCTTGCGGTAAATGGATAAGGGCATCTGCGTTTGTCATATTGTGCTGAATATTTAAATTGATTTTTTGTATGCAAGCTGTCTTATTGGATTTTTCACTGCGTGGTTCGACTCAGTCAGAATTGTGTTTTGTATGTAAGTATTTTTAAATGGTAAGTGATTTTCGTGTCTTCTAATGTCCGCGGCCTGAGAAAGAATTTCTTTCACGTGTACGTCTACAATGTTCAATACAGGCCAGCTGTTTTGGCATTAAGTGAAACCCAGGTTTGAGTAAATACTGATTTATCAGAACTTTTACTTCTTATAGCTCAAATTCACTGTCCGTAAGCATGTAATTCATTATTGTTTTATTTACAGGAGTCCAAATCTCGACAGTAATTCGACTTGTAACGAGTTTGATGCACTGTCTGATTCCATCTCGAAAATTGTTTCCCATTATCCTCGCACTGAAATAGTTATTGCGGGCAATTTCAATGTACACAATACCAATTGGCTCCGCTATTCTGGTCAGACAACACCCGAAGGGAGGTATGTCGAGCTCTTAGCCGGGTTACATCACCTTACCCAACTGATCGATGTGCCAACGCGTATACCGGATGTTGCTCGGCAAGCCACCTATACTCTTGACTTGTTTCTTACTTCTCACCCTGATAAATATACCATTAGTATAACTTCTCCATTTGGCACTTCAGACCATTGTGTCATTTCAGCTAATTTCTCATTCACCCATCCAGTTAAAGAAAAACTTCCCACCAGGACCGTTTGGCAATACGAGAAAGCCAACTGGGACGGCCTGAATATTGTTTTTTCCGAAACTTTAACTGGTCACTATGCTTCCTCGATAGTGACATTGATGCCAGTGCTGAAATGATCACAAATGTGATTCTTCTAGGGATGCGTGCTTTTATTCCTAACAGAATAAAAAGCATCAATCCTAAAGAAAAGTCTTGGTTTAATTCTGAGTGTAAAGAAGCTATCAGGCTTAAAGAAGTAAGTTTCCGATCCTACAAAGCCGACCCTACAGAGGAAAATCGGAAAGAGGACAAACATGCAAGAAACTCATGCAACTCCGTTATTGAAAGAACCAAATTTTTGCATGACCAAAAATTACGACAAAAAATTCTGCATTGTCCCAAAGGCAGTAAAAATGTTTGGTCATTTGTAAAAAATATTAAAAACTCGACATCTTCGGTTCCAACGCTCATCGTAAATAACAAAACAATTGTTTACTCTTCAGAGAAGGCAAACTTGCTCGCCGCTCATTTCGCTGCCAGCTCCACGCTGCCTAACAGCAACGTTGCCCCTCCTGTACTTGAGAATGTAAATTTTTCCATGGGACAGATTTTTCCGCACTCGTACAGTAGCAAGAGTTCTCAAAGATCTCGATATACACAAATCCGCTGGCCCGGATGGTTTACCCCCAGTTCTTCTGAAGAGGTGTTCTTCCACACTGGCAAAGCCACTGCGTAAGCTTTTCCATCGCTCCTACTCTTTTGGAATCTTTCCTAGAAAATGGAAAACAGCATTTGTCCAGCCTGTCTCTAAGAAAGGTGAACCATCCTCCTCCTCCTCCTACCGACCCATACCACTAACATCCCTCCTCTCTAAGGTCATAAAAATGCTGATAAACCGTCAGCTCAAGGAATATTTCGAAGATCGAAAGCTTCTCCATGACCGTCAGTATGGCTTCCGCAGCAACTTGTTCCACTGGTGATCTGTTGGCATATCTCACCGAACAGTGGAACAAATCTTTACATCGCTTTGGTGAAAGTAAGACTATTGCTCTTGATATCGCCAAGGCATTTGATAGAGTTTGGCATGAAGCTCTCTTATCGAAAATGCGTGCTTTTGGGATCGATGATACTCTTGTTCGTTGGATTAGAAGCTATCTTCTGAACTGTTCAATACAAGTTGTATTGGACGGAATCAATTCTGATTCCCACAAAATAAATGCTGGTGTGCCCCAGGCCTCCGTTCTGTCTCCGACTCTTTTCCTCATTTTTATAAATTATCTGTCTGTTACTTTTAATCCACTTAATTGTTTTGCTGACGACTCTACCCTCAGCTCTTCATATTCGTTCGATAATTCACGCCCTTCGCCTTCGGACGTACAATTGCAACGGTACCGTATGTCAAGCTCTCATTAAACTCCGATTTATACAGCATTGTCAAATGGGGTAATAAGAATCGTGTGGAGTTTAGTGCTTCGAAAATTCAATGCTGTCTTCTGTCGTTAAAGCTAAACATACCCCCAATGCCATTGTCCATGAATGGCACTTACATCGAAGAAACCGAAAAGCTCTCACTCGGTATGTATGTCAACGACGACCTCCGTTGGAACGACCATATATTTGATATCGCTAAGAATGCTGCTAAGTGCTTAGGTTTTCTGTATCGGTGTAAGAAGTACTTTTCGCCATCTGATCTGGCTACAATTTATACAATCAGCAAAAACTGATATATTCTTAAACGGAAGGACTGATTTTGTATAAAGAAATAGATACAGGGTGCTATCCACCCAAGCGGATCAAATAGACGAGCAATTGTTGAAAGTATCGTTCTTTTTGAAACGACATTATCGATGGTGATTCTTTGAAATGAGAAGGAATCGGTAGATAGGAACCAACTGATTCCAAGGGTTTTTGTGTGATCCAAAGCTCCGAATGTAAATGACACATTTGTTTCAAGATATGCCTGTGGTATTGAATCAAGAAACTCTATTATTACTTATCCAATTGCAAAGATGAAATCCAGCAGAGGATAAAAGCTTTGAGATTTGGTGAAACTTTTCTTTCGCTACTTCTACTGAATCTGCACCCGATACCAAGTCATCGATGTACATATCTTCCCGAATCATTTGAGCGGCTAATGGATATGACAGTTCTTCATCTGAAGCAAGTTTCTTTAAAGTTCGATTTGCCAAATATGGGGCTGAGGCAGTACCGAACATTAAAACTTTGACTTTATAAAGTTTAACTGGCATTGTTGAACTTTCACGCCAAATAAGTAACTTGTAGTATGCGTCATCTGGATGAACTAGGATCTTCTCTATATCGGATGTGAAGGTAATTTTGTACGTTCTCCACCTTAAAACAATGTCTAAAATATTTGTTTGGGTTTTAGATCCAGTCATCAAATGGTCGTTCAAAGAACTACCGCCCGCCGTTTGAAATGCAGCATTTAAAACAACACGTAACTTCGTTGTTGTACTGGACGCTTTCATAACAGCATGATGAGGTACCACATAGTGAAATGGTGAGTTAAATGTGTTATCTAGGTTGATATCTACTTCTTCCATTTGGTTGAGTAGAAGATATTCTTTTAAGCAATCATTATGTTCTTTATGTAGTGTTGAGTTGTTTAATAATCCCTTTTCTTGTTTATAAAACATCACACCTTTTGTTTTGTTGACATAAGTCTTGGTCGATGAAGTTCTTGAAGGGTAGTGAAACTTCAAAACGACCTCCCGGCACCCGCTTGATAGTTTGTAGAAAGTGCTTTTTGCACACGACATCTTCTTCATCTACAGCTTTTTCATAGGGAGTTTCTTCAATTTCCCAAAATGCACGCATTTGTGTGTCGATGTCTACAAACTGTGTGTAGACTTGGAAAGAAAAGGGACTTTTCAAAGGAACTTTCCCCAAAATGATCCAACCAAACCTGTTTTTTGGGCTATTGGAGCGATATGTTCTTCATCTCGTATGACTTCATCTAATATTATTTCGCAATATATGTCATTCCCTAATAAAATGTCAATGTTGCCAGGGCGATTAAATGAAGGATCGGCTAATTTCAGTCCTTGTAAATGCTTCCATCTGCTAGCAAAGACTTCTTCATTTGGTAAAAGCCCTGTAATGGTTTTGTATATGTAACCTCTTGTCAACAAAATCTGAATTCGAACCCAGATTCAACATTACAAAGTGTTGACAAGAGCTGGTTTATAATCGCTGTTGCAAATTTTTTTAATTCGTTTAGATGAAAACAGTTCGAAGATGTTGAAGGCGGTTAATCGTAGGGTTGAAAATTTGGAGCATTTGGTTTGAATTCCGTTGCTACATGATGTGTTTGTGAGCGATTTGAATTCTGGGTGTTTGTATTTGGGTGAGTGAATGAGTTTTTATTATTATTCTGTTGAGTGGGTGTGTATGAGTTTGATTGTACTTGAGAGCGAGAATTACTTGACAATGTATTATTATTATTTGTGTTGTGTTGAAATTGGTTACGATTACCTTGAGAGCTTGATTGTTGATTGTATGCATTTGGAAAAGTGTTTGATTGCGAGTGTGGTTGCTGATTTGTGTTGTTAAAATTTGAATTGTTGCTAAAAATGACACGACTTATGGCTTGGGCAATTATTTCTTCGGTGACTGTAGGCTAAACAATTAAAACAATTGCCAAATTCTCTAAAACTTGTTGTCTAGCACCTACATCCATTTTTAAAAATTTCGAGCACGTTCGTAAGGAATGTGCTCCTTTATGACACAGCTTACATGCAAAATTCTCTGTCGACTCATTATTGATATGAAAAACATTCTTTGGTTGCTTTTTGTGTGTTGATGTTGTATTTGTTTGGTGCTGTTGGTCCATCATCTCTAAGGTTCGGAACCTCGTTTCCAAAAAGTCAGAGAACTCTTGAAATGTAGGGATCTCTTTTTTAGTTCAAAGAGTTGTTACCTTTTCGATTGCACCATAGCCGGTAGCTTTTTGAAAAGCAAAAATATTTTAATTACGTCCCAGTGATGGACATGCAATTGCAAGTTCTTTAGGGCGTGTAAATTTTTTGTCGAATTATCTAATAATTCCCTTATGCCCTAAGCATTTTCTTCTTTTACTATATTTAATTCGTAAAACAACTTAAGTTCGTTGTTAACAAGAATTCTTTTGAAATGTAATCTCGTTGTTAAAAGTTCCCAAGGTTTATCATAGCTCGCATCATCTACACTGATGTGTTCCAGTAAGATACCAGCACCTTCTTTGCAACTTGACTTCAAATAATGTAATTTTTCAATTTTCGTAGGTGAAGTATTGTTATGAACCAGTGAAACAAACTGGTCATAAAAAGAACGCCAATTCTGATACTCTTCCGTAAAGAGTCGGTGGGTGAATTTTTGGCAAACGAACATCGTGCGGCTTTTCATTGGTCGACTTTTTCACCAAAGTCGTAGCAGACGACGTATCTGTTGATTTTGCTGATGCTTCTGCTGCTGCAAACTTCTTTAGCTCATCTAACAACAAACATTTATAAACTGCTTCGGTCGAAGTTAAGTCTTCATCGCTGCAAAAAGCGATTTGATGTTGATCAATAATAGTTTGCCAATTGCTACCTAACGTTTTAAGCCGCGTAGAGACATAGTTTTTTGTCCTACGAGTTGCAGAAACTGTCTTCTTGAAGTTTTCATAATCTTTCGAGATCTGAGCACATACATTCTTCAAAATTTTGAATGCATTCATTTTGTTTTATTTTGTTTAGTTTTGTTATATATATAGTGCCCTATGGCTTAGTGGTTAGTGTGTCGGACTGCTAAGCGAATGAGCTTGTATTCGAATGGCGATGACAATGACGACAGTAATGGCGATGGCGATGGCGATGACGATGATGATGGCGATTAAAATTGTTGGAACCAATATGTTTTTATTTGAATTTGGATTTTAAATTAAAATTTTCTATTTATTATTTGTTAAAATAAAACTTTAAAAAACGACAAAATGTCGGCACACTGTCTTTCAATTTGATTGAAATTATTCAAATAATCAAACTAGGCGGTTCCGTTCTATTGGTTCTCGAAGGACCAAAATGTTTTGAGTTGTACTAAAAGTGTAAGTTTAACTTGTGCAAAGATTAAATGAAAATAAAAACACACTTTTGGGATGATTAAATACTTGTGAATCTCCATTTACTGTATGCACTCCATTAAACCTTCATAATCTTCAATATATGTATATAAATATATATAATATATATACATATATAAATGATATATATATATATATAATATATATATATATATATCAACGAAGACATCGGGTCGCGTTCTGGGTAATTTGTGCATTCAACAAACTCGTTGCAGGCCGTTGCTAACAAAACATTTTTGTGTGAAGAGGTATGATGGGTTCGACCGGTTATCGTTGGTACGAATGTTTGTGAAGTGGACTGTAGATTTGTGTCGATCTAAAGCCCGTCAGGCTGGACGTCGAAGTGCGCACACAAATAATTTAAAAGTCAAGAAAACCCCTCACGTGTGCTGTTAAAAATAAAATAATTAGCACTTGCGTCGTTGGAGGAAATAAAAAGATGCCCACTCACGCTGCGGAAGAAAAAAAATAAATAAAACAATACACTCGCGTAGAAAACTATGCTCTTATCTGTCCCAAGACCTTTGTGCTTAACTGCCTCTTTCTTATCTACTGCAGGCATCGTATGACCATCTAATGCTTGCGGTAAATGGATAAGGGCATCTGCGTTTGTCATATTGTGCTGAATATTTAAATTGATTTTTTGTATGCAAGCTGTCTTATGGGATTTTTCACTGCGTGGTTCGACTCAGTCAGAATTGTGTTTTGTATGTAAGTATTTTTAAATGGTAAGTGATTTTCGTGTCTTCTAATGTCCGCGGCCTGAGAAAGAATTTCTTTCACGTGTACGTCTACAATGTTCAATACAGGCCAGCTGTTTTGGCATTAAGTGAAACCCAGGTTTGAGTAAATACTGATTTATCAGAACTTTTACTTCTTATAGCTCAAATTCACTGTCCGTAAGCATGTAATTCATTATTGTTTTATTTACAGGAGTCCAAATCTCGACAGTAATTCGACTTGTAACGAGTTTGATGCACTGTCTGATTCCATCTCGAAAATTGTTTCCCATTATCCTCGCACTGAAATAGTTATTGCGGGCAATTTCAATGTACACAATACCAATTGGCTCCGCTATTCTGGTCAGACAACACCCGAAGGGAGGTATGTCGAGCTCTTAGCCGGGTTACATCACCTTACCCAACTGATCGATGTGCCAACGCGTATACCGGATGTTGCTCGGCAAGCCACCTATACTCTTGACTTGTTTCTTACTTCTCACCCTGATAAATATACCATTAGTATAACTTCTCCATTTGGCACTTCAGACCATTGTGTCATTTCAGCTAATTTCTCATTCACCCATCCAGTTAAAGAAAAACTTCCCACCAGGACCGTTTGGCAATACGAGAAAGCCAACTGGGACGGCCTGAATATTGTTTTTTCCGAAACTTTAACTGGTCACTATGCTTCCTCGATAGTGACATTGATGCCAGTGCTGAAATGATCACAAATGTGATTCTTCTAGGGATGCGTGCTTTTATTCCTAACAGAATAAAAAGCATCAAGCCTAAAGAAAAGTCTTGGTTTAATTCTGAGTGTAAAGAAGCTATCAGGCTTAAAGAAGTAAGTTTCCGATCCTACAAAGCCGACCCTACAGAGGAAAATCGGAAAGAGGACAAACATGCAAGAAACTCATGCAACTCCGTTATTGAAAGAACCAAATTTTTGCATGACCAAAAATTACGACAAAAAATTCTGCATTGTCCCAAAGGCAGTAAAAATGTTTGGTCATTTGTAAAAAATATTAAAAACTCGACATCTTCGGTTCCAACGCTCATCGTAAATAACAAAACAATTGTTTACTCTTCAGAGAAGGCAAACTTGCTCGCCGCTCATTTCGCTGCCAGCTCCACGCTGCCTAACAGCAACGTTGCCCCTCCTATACTTGAGAATGTAAATTTTTCCATGGGACAGATTTTTCCGCACTCGTACAGTAGCAAGAGTTCTCAAAGATCTCGATATACACAAATCCGCTGGCCCGGATGGTTTACCCCCAATTCTTCTGAAGAGGTGTTCTTCCACACTGGCAAAGCCACTGCGTAAGCTTTTCCATCGCTCCAACTCTTTTGGAATCTTTCCTAGAAGATGGAAAACAGCATTTGTCCAGCCTGTCTCTAAGAAAGGTGAACCATCCTCCTCCTCCTCCTACCGACCCATACCACTAACATCCCTCCTCTCTAAGGTCATAAAAATGCTGATAAACCGTCAGCTCAAGGAATATTTCGAAGATCGAAAGCTTCTCCATGACCGTCAGTATGGCTTCCGCAGCAACTTGTTCCACTGGTGATCTGTTGGCATATCTCACCGAACAGTGGAACAAATCTTTACATCGCTTTGGTGAAAGTAAGACTATTGCTCTTGATATCGCCAAGGCATTTGATAGAGTTTGGCATGAAGCTCTCTTATCGAAAATGCGTGCTTTTGGGATCGATGATACTCTTGTTCGTTGGATTAGAAGCTATCTTCTGAACTGTTCAATACAAGTTGTATTGGACGGAATCAATTCTGATTCCCACAAAATAAATGCTGGTGTGCCCCAGGCCTCCGTTCTGTCTCCGACTCTTTTCCTCATTTTTATAAATTATCTGTCTGTTACTTCTAATCCACTTAATTGTTTTGCTGACGACTCTACCCTCAGCTCTTCATATTCGTTCGATAATTCACGCCCTTCGCCTTCGGACGTACAATTGCAACGGTACCGTATGTCAAGCTCTCATTAAACTCCGATTTATACAGCATTGTCAAATGGGGTAATAAGAATCGTGTGGAGTTTAGTGCTTCGAAAATTCAATGCTGTCTTCTGTCGTTAAAGCTAAACATACCCCCAATGCCATTGTCCATGAATGGCACTTACATCGAAGAAACCGAAAAGCTCTCACTCGGTATGTGTGTCAACGACGACCTCCGTTGGAACGACCATATATTTGATATCGCTAAGAATGCTGCTAAGTGCTTAGGTTTTCTGTATCGGTGTAAGAAGTACTTTTCGCCATCTGATCTGGCTACAATTTATACAATCAGCAAAAACTAATATATTCTTAAGCGGAAGGACTGATTTTGTATAAAGAAATAGATACAGGGTGCTATCCACCCAAGCGGATCAAATAGACGAGCAATTGTTGAAAGTATCGTTCTTTTTGAAACGACATTATCGATGGTGATTCTTTGAAATGAGAAGGAATCGGTAGATAGGAACCAACTGATTCCAAGGGTTTTTGTGTGATCCAAAGCTCCGAATGTAAATGACACATTTGTTTCAAGATATGCCTGTGGTATTGAATCAAGAAACTCTATTATTACTTATCCAATTGCAAAGATGAAATCCAGCAGAGGATAAAAGCTTTGAGATTTGGTGAAACTTTTCTTTCGCTACTTCTACTGAATCTGCACCCGATACCAAGTCATCGATGTACATATCTTCCCGAATCATTTGAGCGGCTAATGGATATGACAGTTCTTCATCTGAAGCAAGTTTCTTTAAAGTTCGATTTGCCAAATATGGGGCTGAGGCAGTACCGAACATTAAAACTTTGACTTTATAAAGTTTAACTGGCATTGTTGAACTTTCACGCCAAATAAGTAACTTGTAGTATGCGTCATCTGGATGAACTAGGATCTTCTCTATATCGGATGTGAAGGTAATTTTGTACGTTCTCCACCTTAAAACAATGTCTAAAATATTTGTTTGGGTTTTAGATCCAGTCATCAAATGGTCGTTCAAAGAACTACCGCCCGCCGTTTGAAATGCAGCATTTAAAACAACACGTAACTTCGTTGTTGTACTGGACGCTTTCATAACAGCATGATGAGGTTTTTGCATGACCAAAAATTACGACAAAAAATTCTGCATTGTCCCAAAGGCAGTAAAAATGTTTGGTCATTTGTAAAAAATATTAAAAACTCGACATCTTCGGTTCCAACGCTCATCGTAAATAACAAAACAATTGTTTACTCTTCAGAGAAGGCAAACTTGCTCGCCGCTCATTTCGCTGCCAGCTCCACGCTGCCTAACAGCAACGTTGCCCCTCCTGTACTTGAGAATGTAAATTTTTCCATGGGACAGATTTTTCCGCACTCGTACAGTAGCAAGAGTTCTCAAAGATCTCGATATACACAAATCCGCTGGCCCGGATGGTTTACCCCCAATTCTTCTGAAGAGGTGTTCTTCCACACTGGCAAAGCCACTGCGTAAGCTTTTCCATCGCTCCTACTCTTTTGGAATCTTTCCTAGAAGATGGAAAACAGCATTTGTCCAGCCTGTCTCTAAGAAAGGTGAACCATCCTCCTCCTCCTCCTACCGACCCATACCACTAACATCCCTCCTCTCTAAGGTCATAAAAATGCTGATAAACCGTCAGCTCAAGGAATATTTCGAAGATCGAAAGCTTCTCCATGACCGTCAGTATGGCTTCCGCAGCAACTTGTTCCACTGGTGATCTGTTGGCATATCTCACCGAACAGTGGAACAAATCTTTACATCGCTTTGGTGAAAGTAAGACTATTGCTCTTGATATCGCCAAGGCATTTGATAGAGTTTGGCATGAAGCTCTCTTATCGAAAATGCGTGCTTTTGGGATCGATGATACTCTTGTTCGTTGGATTAGAAGCTATCTTCTGAACTGTTCAATACAAGTTGTATTGGACGGAATCAATTCTGATTCCCACAAAATAAATGCTGGTGTGCCCCAGGCCTCCGTTCTGTCTCCGACTCTTTTCCTCATTTTTATAAATTATCTGTCTGTTACTTCTAATCCACTTAATTGTTTTGCTGACGACTCTACCCTCAGCTCTTCATATTCGTTCGATAATTCACGCCCTTCGCCTTCGGACGTACGATTGCAACGGTACCGTATGTCAAGCTCTCATTAAACTCCGATTTATACAGCATTGTCAAATGGGGTAATAAGAATCGTGTGGAGTTTAGTGCTTCGAAAATTCAATGCTGTCTTCTGTCGTTAAAGCTAAACATACCCCCAATGCCATTGTCCATGAATGGCACTTACATCGAAGAAACCGAAAAGCTCTCACTCGGTATGTGTGTCAACGACGACCTCCGTTGGAACGACCATATATTTGATATCGCTAAGAATGCTGCTAAGTGCTTAGGTTTTCTGTATCGGTGTAAGAAGTACTTTTCGCCATCTGATCTGGCTACAATTTATACAATCAGCAAAAACTGATATATTCTTAAGCGGAAGGACTGATTTTGTATAAAGAAATAGATACAGGGTGCTATCCACCCAAGCGGATCAAATAGACGAGCAATTGTTGAAAGTATCGTTCTTTTTGAAACGACATTATCGATGGTGATTCTTTGAAATGAGAAGGAATCGGTAGATAGGAACCAACTGATTCCAAGGGTTTTTGTGTGATCCAAAGCTCCGAATGTAAATGACACATTTGTTTCAAGATATGCCTGTGGTATTGAATCAAGAAACTCTATTATTACTTATCCAATTGCAAAGATGAAATCCAGCAGAGGATAAAAGCTTTGAGATTTGGTGAAACTTTTCTTTCGCTACTTCTACTGAATCTGCACCCGATACCAAGTCATCGATGTACATATCTTCCCGAATCATTTGAGCGGCTAATGGATATGACAGTTCTTCATCTGAAGCAAGTTTCTTTAAAGTTCGATTTGCCAAATATGGGGCTGAGGCAGTACCGAACATTAAAACTTTGACTTTATAAAGTTTAACTGGCATTGTTGAACTTTCACGCCAAATAAGTAACTTGTAGTATGCGTCATCTGGATGAACTAGGATCTTCTCTATATCGGATGTGAAGGTAATTTTGTACGTTCTCCACCTTAAAACAATGTCTAAAATATTTGTTTGGGTTTTAGATCCAGTCATCAAATGGTCGTTCAAAGAACTACCGCCCGCCGTTTGAAATGCAGCATTTAAAACAACACGTAACTTCGTTGTTGTACTGGACGCTTTCATAACAGCATGATGAGGTTTTTGCATGACCAAAAATTACGACAAAAAATTCTGCATTGTCCCAAAGGCAGTAAAAATGTTTGGTCATTTGTAAAAAATATTAAAAACTCGACATCTTCGGTTCCAACGCTCATCGTAAATAACAAAACAATTGTTTACTCTTCAGAGAAGGCAAACTTGCTCGCCGCTCATTTCGCTGCCAGCTCCACGCTGCCTAACAGCAACGTTGCCCCTCCTGTACTTGAGAATGTAAATTTTTCCATGGGACAGATTTTTCCGCACTCGTACAGTAGCAAGAGTTCTCAAAGATCTCGATATACACAAATCCGCTGGCCCGGATGGTTTACCCCCAATTCTTCTGAAGAGGTGTTCTTCCACACTGGCAAAGCCACTGCGTAAGCTTTTCCATCGCTCCTACTCTTTTGGAATCTTTCCTAGAAGATGGAAAACAGCATTTGTCCAGCCTGTCTCTAAGAAAGGTGAACCATCCTCCTCCTCCTCCTACCGACCCATACCACTAACATCCCTCCTCTCTAAGGTCATAAAAATGCTGATAAACCGTCAGCTCAAGGAATATTTCGAAGATCGAAAGCTTCTCCATGACCGTCAGTATGGCTTCCGCAGCAACTTGTTCCACTGGTGATCTGTTGGCATATCTCACCGAACAGTGGAACAAATCTTTACATCGCTTTGGTGAAAGTAAGACTATTGCTCTTGATATCGCCAAGGCATTTGATAGAGTTTGGCATGAAGCTCTCTTATCGAAAATGCGTGCTTTTGGGATCGATGATACTCTTGTTCGTTGGATTAGAAGCTATCTTCTGAACTGTTCAATACAAGTTGTATTGGACGGAATCAATTCTGATTCCCACAAAATAAATGCTGGTGTGCCCCAGGCCTCCGTTCTGTCTCCGACTCTTTTCCTCATTTTTATAAATTATCTGTCTGTTACTTCTAATCCACTTAATTGTTTTGCTGACGACTCTACCCTCAGCTCTTCATATTCGTTCGATAATTCACGCCCTTCGCCTTCGGACGTACAATTGCAACGGTACCGTATGTCAAGCTCTCATTAAACTCCGATTTATACAGCATTGTCAAATGGGGTAATAAGAATCGTGTGGAGTTTAGTGCTTCGAAAATTCAATGCTGTCTTCTGTCGTTAAAGCTAAACATACCCCCAATGCCATTGTCCATGAATGGCACTTACATCGAAGAAACCGAAAAGCTCTCACTCGGTATGTGTGTCAACGACGACCTCCGTTGGAACGACCATATATTTGATATCGCTAAGAATGCTGCTAAGTGCTTAGGTTTTCTGTATCGGTGTAAGAAGTACTTTTCGCCATCTGATCTGGCTACAATTTATACAATCAGCAAAAACTAATATATTCTTAAGCGGAAGGACTGATTTTGTATAAAGAAATAGATACAGGGTGCTATCCACCCAAGCGGATCAAATAGACGAGCAATTGTTGAAAGTATCGTTCTTTTTGAAACGACATTATCGATGGTGATTCTTTGAAATGAGAAGGAATCGGTAGATAGGAACCAACTGATTCCAAGGGTTTTTGTGTGATCCAAAGCTCCGAATGTAAATGACACATTTGTTTCAAGATATGCCTGTGGTATTGAATCAAGAAACTCTATTATTACTTATCCAATTGCAAAGATGAAATCCAGCAGAGGATAAAAGCTTTGAGATTTGGTGAAACTTTTCTTTCGCTACTTCTACTGAATCTGCACCCGATACCAAGTCATCGATGTACATATCTTCCCGAATCATTTGAGCGGCTAATGGATATGACAGTTCTTCATCTGAAGCAAGTTTCTTTAAAGTTCGATTTGCCAAATATGGGGCTGAGGCAGTACCGAACATTAAAACTTTGACTTTATAAAGTTTAACTGGCATTGTTGAACTTTCACGCCAAATAAGTAACTTGTAGTATGCGTCATCTGGATGAACTAGGATCTTCTCTATATCGGATGTGAAGGTAATTTTGTACGTTCTCCACCTTAAAACAATGTCTAAAATATTTGTTTGGGTTTTAGATCCAGTCATCAAATGGTCGTTCAAAGAACTACCGCCCGCCGTTTGAAATGCAGCATTTAAAACAACACGTAACTTCGTTGTTGTACTGGACGCTTTCATAACAGCATGATGAGGTACCACATAGTGAAATGGTGAGTTAAATGTGTTATCTAGGTTGATATCTACTTCTTCCATTTGGTTGAGTAGAAGATATTCTTTTAAGCAATCATTATGTTCTTTATGTAGTGTTGAGTTGTTTAATAATCCCTTTTCTTGTTTATAAAACATCACACCTTTTGTTTTGTTGACATAAGTCTTGGTCGATGAAGTTCTTGAAGGGTAGTGAAACTTCAAAACGACCTCCCTAGGTCCCTAGAAAGTGCTTTTTGCACACGACATCTTCTTCATCTACAGCTTTTTCATAGGGAGTTTCTTCAATTTCCCAAAATGCACGCATTTGTGTGTCGATGTCTACAAACTGTGTGTAGACTTGGAAAGAAAAGGGACTTTTCAAAGGAACTTTCCCCAAAATGATCCAACCAAACCTGTTTTTTGGGCTATTGGAGCGATATGTTCTTCATCTCGTATGACTTCATCTAATATTATTTCGCAATATATGTCATTCCCTAATAAAATGTCAATGTTGCCAGGGCGATTAAATGAAGGATCGGCTAATTTCAGTCCTTGTAAATGCTTCCATCTGCTAGCAAAGACTTCTTCATTTGGTAAAAGCCCTGTAATGGTTTTGTATATGTAACCTCTTGTCAACAAAATCTGAATTCGAACCCAGATTCAACATTACAAAGTGTTGACAAGAGCTGGTTTATAATCGCTGTTGCAAATTTTTTTAATTCGTTTAGATGAAAACAGTTCGAAGATGTTGAAGGCGGTTAATCGTAGGGTTGAAAATTTGGAGCATTTGGTTTGAATTCCGTTGCTACATGATGTGTTTGTGAGCGATTTGAATTCTGGGTGTTTGTATTTGGGTGAGTGAATGAGTTTTTATTATTATTCTGTTGAGTGGGTGTGTATGAGTTTGATTGTACTTAAGAGCGAGAATTACTTGACAATGTATTATTATTATTTGTGTTGTGTTGAAATTGGTTACGATTACCTTGAGAGCTTGATTGTTGATTGTATGCATTTGGAAAAGTGTTTGATTGCGAGTGTGGTTGCTGATTTGTGTTGTTAAAATTTGAATTGTTGCTAAAAATGACACGACTTATGGCTTGGGCAATTATTTCTTCGGTGACTGTAGGCTAAACAATTAAAACAATTGCCAAATTCTCTAAAACTTGTTGTCTAGCACCTACATCCATTTTTAAAAATTTCGAGCACGTTCGTAAGGAATGTGCTCCTTTATGACACAGCTTACATGCAAAATTCTCTGTCGACTCATTATTGATATGAAAAACATTCTTTGGTTGCTTTTTGTGTGTTGATGTTGTATTTGTTTGGTGCTGTTGGTCCATCATCTCTAAGGTTCGGAACCTCGTTTCCAAAAAGTCAGAGAACTCTTGAAATGTAGGGATCTCTTTTTTAGTTCAAAGAGTTGTTACCTTTTCGATTGCACCATAGCCGGTAGCTTTTTGAAAAGCAAAAATATTTTAATTACGTCCCAGTGATGGACATGCAATTGCAAGTTCTTTAGGGCGTGTAAATTTTTTGTCGAATTATCTAATAATTCCCTTATGCCCTAAGCATTTTCTTCTTTTACTATATTTAATTCGTAAAACAACTTAAGTTCGTTGTTAACAAGAATTCTTTTGAAATGTAATCTCGTTGTTAAAAGTTCCCAAGGTTTATCATAGCTCGCATCATCTACACTGATGTGTTCCAGTAAGATACCAGCACCTTCTTTGCAACTTGACTTCAAATAATGTAATTTTTCAATTTTCGTAGGTGAAGTATTGTTATGAACCAGTGAAACAAACTGGTCATAAAAAGAACGCCAATTCTGATACTCTTCCGTAAAGAGTCGGTGGGTGAATTTTTGGCAAACGAACATCGTGCGGCTTTTCATTGGTCGACTTTTTCACCAAAGTCGTAGCAGACGACGTATCTGTTGATTTTGCTGATGCTTCTGCTGCTGCAAACTTCTTTAGCTCATCTAACAACAAACATTTATAAACTGCTTCGGTCGAAGTTAAGTCTTCATCGCTGCAAAAAGCGATTTGATGTTGATCAATAATAGTTTGCCAATTGCTACCTAACGTTTTAAGCCGCGTAGAGACATAGTTTTTTGTCCTACGAGTTGCAGAAACTGTCTTCTTGAAGTTTTCATAATCTTTCGAGATCTGAGCACATACATTCTTCAAAATTTTGAATGCATTCATTTTGTTTTATTTTGTTTAGTTTTGTTATATATATAGTTCCCCATGGCTTAGTGGTTAGTGTGTCGGACTGCTAAGCGAATGAGCTTGTATTCGAATCCAGCTCATAGCCACCTTCTTTCCGGAATACTGCCTCTTGCGAGGAACTGACAAACCTCCAAGAGTAAAATTTGTCTCGAAAAAGTGCATCTCATGTAGCCGTTTGGACTCGGCGGTAAACTGTAGGTACCTTCCATTCTTGCAGATTAACAACACACACACAGGAATGGTTAAGAGTATAAGTCAATAGGCCTTGGCTCCTTAAAGAGCTGTCGCGCCAATAAATTTATTTATTTTGTTATATACATATAAATTACGAAAGTAAGTACATTTTACTCACTGCGATTACTTTCAGGGTTGATACTGGATGGCTAGCTGGCCCACCGAACCTCTGCGAATGATGATAACGATGGCGATGGTGATGGCGATGTCGATGATGATGGCGATGGCGATGACGACGGTGTTGGCGATGGCGATGACGATGATGATGGCGATGGCGAATAAAATTGTTGGAACCAATATGTTTTAATTTGAATTTGGATTTTTAATTAAAATTTTCTATTTATTATTTGTTAAAATAAAACTTTAAAAAACGACAAAATGTCGGCACACTGTCTTTCTATTTAATTGCAATTATTCAAATAACCAAACTTTGCGGTTCCGTTATATAGGTTCTCGAAGGACCAAAATGTTTTGAGTTGTACTAAAAGTGTAAGTTTAACTTGTGCAAAGATTAAATGAAAATAAAAAAAACCACTTTTCGGATGATTAAATACTTGTGAATCTCCATTTGTGTCGATCTTAAGCCCGTCAGGCTGGACGTCGAAGTGCGCACACAAATAATTTAAAAGTCAAGAAAACCCCTCGCGTGTACTGTTAAAAATAAAATAATATGCATTTGCGTCGTTGGAGGAAAGAAAAAGATGCCCACTCACGCTGCGGAAAAAAAAAATAAATAAAACAATACACTCGCGTAGAAAATTATCCTCTTATCTGTCCCAAGACCTTTAACTTAACTGCCTCTTTCTTATCTACTGCAGGCATCGTATGACCATCTAATGCTTGCGGTAAATGGATAAGGGCATCTGCGTTTGTCATATTGTGCTGAATATTTAAATTGATTTTTTGTATGCAAGCTGTCTTATGGGATTTTTCACTGCATGGTTCGACTCAGTCAGAATTGTGTTTTGTATGTAAGTATTTTTAAATGGTAAGTGATTTTCGTGTCTTCTAATGTCCGCGGCCTGAGAAAGAATTTCTTTCACGTGTACTGTGTGTTCTACAATGTTCAATACAGGCCAGCTGTTTTGGCATTAAGTGAAACCCAGGTTTGAGTAAATACTGATTTATCAGAACTTTTACTTCTTATGGCTCAAATTCACTGTCCGTAAGCATGTAATTCATTCTTGTTTTATTTACAGGAGTCCAAATCTCGACAGTAATTCGACTTGTAACGAGTTTGATGCACTGTCTGATTCCATCTCGAAAATTGTTTCCCATTATCCTCGCACTGAAATAGTTATTGCGGGCAATTTCAATGTACACAATACCAATTGGCTCCGCTATTCTGGTCAGACAACACCCGAAGGGAGGTATGTCGAGCTCTTAGCCGGGTTACATCACCTTACCCAACTGATCGATGTGCCAACGCGTATACCCGATGTTGCTCGGCAAGCCACCTATACTCTTGACTTGTTTCTTACTTCTCACCCTGATAAATATACCATTAGTATAACTTCTCCATTTGGCACTTCAGACCATTGTGTCATTTCAGCTAATTTCTCATTCTCCACCCATCCAGTTAAAGAAAAACTTCCCACCAGGACCGTTTGGCAATACGAGAAAGCCAACTGGGACGGCCTGAATATTGTTTTTTCCGAAACTTTAACTGGTCACTATGTTTCCTCGATAGTGACATTGATGTCAGTGCTGAAATGATCACAAATGTGATTCTTCTAGGGATGCGTGCTTTTATTCCTAACAGAATAAAAAGCATCAAGCCTAAAGAAAAGTCTTGGTTTAATTCTGAGTGTAAAGAAGCTATCAGGCTCAAAGAAGTAAGTTTCCGATCCTATAAAGCCAACCCTACAGAGGAAAATCGGAAAGAGGACAAACATGCAAGAAACTCATGCAACTCCGTTATTGAAAGAACCAAATTTTTGCATGACCAAAAATTACGACAAAAAATTCTGCATTGTCCCAAAGGCAGTAAAAATGTTTGGTCATTTGTAAAAAATATTAAAAACTCCTCGACATCTTCGGTGTAAACGCTCATCGTAAATAACAAAACAATTGTTTACTCTTCAGAGAAGGCAAACTTGCTCGCCGCTCATTTCGCTGCCAGCTCCACGCTGCCTAACAGCAACGTTGCCCCTCCTGTACTTGAGAATGTAAATTTTTCCATGGGACAGATTTTTCCGCACTCGTACAGTAGCAAGAGTTCTCAAAGATCTCGATATACACAAATCCGCTGGCCCGGATGGTTTACCCCCAATTCTTCTGAAGAGGTGTTCTTCCACACTGGCAAAGCCACTGCGTAAGCTTTTCCATCGCTCCTACTCTTTTGGAATCTTTCCTAGAAGATGGAAAACAGCATTTGTCCAGCCTGTCTCTAAGAAAGGTGAACCATCCTCCTCCTCCTCCTACCGACCCATACCACTAACATCCCTTCTCTCTAAGGTCATAAAAATGCTGATAAACCGTCAGCTCAAGGAATATTTCGAAGATCGAAAGCTTCTCCATGACCGTCAGTATGGCTTCCGCAGCAACTGTTCCACTGGTGATCTGTTGGCATATCTCACCGAACAGTGGAACAAATCTTTACATCGCTTTGGTGAAAGTAAGACTATTGCTCTTGATATCACCAAGGCATTTGATAGAGTTTGGCATGAAGCTCTCCTATCGAAAATGCGTGCTTTTGGGATCGATGATACTTTTGTTCGTTCGATTAGAAGCTATCTTCTGAACTGTTCAATACAAGTTGTATTGGACGGAATCAATTCTGATTCCCACAAAATAAATGCTGGTGTGCCCAAGGCCTCCGTTCTGTCTCCGACTCTTTTCCTCATTTTTATAAATTATCTGTCTGTTACTTCTAATCCACTTAATTGTTTTGCTGACGACTCTACCCTCAGCTCTTCATATTCGTTCGATAATTCACGCCCTTCGCCTTCGGACGTACAATTGCAACGGTGCCGTATGTTAAGCTCATTAAACTCCGATTTATACAGCATTGTCAAATGGGGTAATAAGAATCGTGTGGAGTTTAGTGCTTCGAAAATTCAATGCTGTCTTCTGTCGTTAAAGCTAAACATACCCCCAATGCCATTGTCCATGAATGGCACTTACATCGAAGAAACCGAAAAGCTCTCACTCGGTATGTGTGTCAACGACGACCTCCGTTGGAACGACCATATATTTGATATCGCTAAGAATGCTGCTAAGTGCTTAGGTTTTCTGTATCGGTGTAAGAAGTACTTTTCGCCATCTGATCTGGCTACAATTTATACAATCAGCAAAAACTGATATATTCTTAAACGGAAGGACTGATTTTGTATAAAGAAATAGATACAGGGTGCTATCCACCCAAGCGGATCAAATAGACGAGCAATTGTTGAAAGTATCGTTCTTTTTGAAACGACATTATCGATGGTGATTCTTTGAAATGAGAAGGAATCGGTAGATGGGAACCAACTGATTCCAAGGGTTTTTGTGTGATCCAAAGCTCCGAATGTAAATGACACATTTGTTTCAAGATATGCCTGTGGTATTGAATCAAGAAACTCTTTGAGATTTGGTGAAACTTTTCTTTCGCTACTTCTACTGAATCTGCACCCGATACCAAGTCATCGATGTACATATCTTCCCGAATCATTTGAGCGGCTAATGGATATGACAGTTCTTCATCTGAAGCAAGTTTCTTTAAAGTTCGATTTGCCAAATATGGGGCTGAGGCAGTACCGAACATTAAAACTTTGACTTTATAAAGTTTAACTGGCATTGTTGAACTTTCACGCCAAATAAGTAACTTGTAGTATGCGTCATCTGGATGAACTAGGATCTTCTCTATATCGGATGTGAAGGTAATTTTGTACGTTCTCCACCTTAAAACAATGTCTAAAATATTTGTTTGGGTTTTAGATCCAGTCATCAAATGGTCGTTCAAAGAACTACCGCCCGCCGTTTGAAATACAGCATTTAAAACAACACGTAACTTCGTTGTTGTACTGGACGCTTTCATAACAGCATGATGAGGTACCACATAGTGAAATGGTGAGTTAAATGTGTTATCTAGGTTGATATCTACTTCTTCCATTTGGTTGAGTAGAAGATATTCTTTTAAGCAATCATTATGTTCTTTATGTAGTGTTGGGTTGTTTAATAATCCCTTTTCTTGTTTATAAAACATCACACCTTTTGTTTTGTTGACATAAGTCTTGGTCGATGAAGTTCTTGAAGGGTAGTGAAACTTCAAAACGACCTCCCTAGGTCCCTAGAAAGTGCTTTTTGCACACGACATCTTCTTCATCTACAGCTTTTTCATAGGGAGTTTCTTCAATTTCCCAAAATGCACGCATTTGTGTGTCGATGTCTACAAACTGTGTGTAGACTTGGAAAGAAAAGGGACTTTTCAAAGGAACTTTCCCCAAAATGATCCAACCAAACCTGTTTTTTGGGCTATTGGAGCGATATGTTCTTCATCTCGTATGACTTCATCTAATATTATTTCGCAATATATGTCATTCCCTAATAAAATGTCAATGTTGCCAGGGCGATTAAATGAAGGATCGGCTAATTTCAGTCCTTGTAAATGCTTCCATCTGCTAGCAAAGACTTCTTCATTTGGTAAAAGCCCTGTAATGGTTTTGTATATGTAACCTCTTGTCAACAAAATCTGAATTCGAACCCAGATTCAACATTACAAAGTGTTGACAAGAGCTGGTTTATAATCGCTGTTGCAAATTTTTTTAATTCGTTTAGATGAAAACAGTTCGAAGATGTTGAAGGCGGTTAATCGTAGGGTTGAAAATTTGGAGCATTTGGTTTGAATTCCGTTGCTACATGATGTGTTTGTGAGCGATTTGAATTCTGGGTGTTTGTATTTGGGTGAGTGAATGAGTTTTTATTATTATTCTGTTGAGTGGGTGTGTATGAGTTTGATTGTACTTAAGAGCGAGAATTACTTGACAATGTATTATTATTATTTGTGTTGTGTTGAAATTGGTTACGATTACCTTGAGAGCTTGATTGTTGATTGTATGCATTTGGAAAAGTGTTTGATTGCGAGTGTGGTTGCTGATTTGTGTTGTTAAAATTTGAATTGTTGCTAAAAATGACACGACTTATGGCTTGGGCAATTATTTCTTCGGTGACTGTAGGCTAAACAATTAAAACAATTGCCAAATTCTCTAAAACTTGTTGTCTAGCACCTACATCCATTTTTAAAAATTTCGAGCACGTTCGTAAGGAATGTGCTCCTTTATGACACAGCTTACATGCAAAATTCTCTGTCGACTCATTATTGATATGAAAAACATTCTTTGGTTGCTTTTTGTGTGTTGATGTTGTATTTGTTTGGTGCTGTTGGTCCATCATCTCTAAGGTTCGGAACCTCGTTTCCAAAAAGTCAGAGAACTCTTGAAATGTAGGGATCTCTTTTTTAGTTCAAAGAGTTGTTACCTTTTCGATTGCACCATAGCCGGTAGCTTTTTGAAAAGCAAAAATATTTTAATTACGTCCCAGTGATGGACATGCAATTGCAAGTTCTTTAGGGCGTGTAAATTTTTTGTCGAATTATCTAATAATTCCCTTATGCCCTAAGCATTTTCTTCTTTTACTATATTTAATTCGTAAAACAACTTAAGTTCGTTGTTAACAAGAATTCTTTTGAAATGTAATCTCGTTGTTAAAAGTTCCCAAGGTTTATCATAGCTCGCATCATCTACACTGATGTGTTCCAGTAAGATACCAGCACCTTCTTTTTCAATTTTCTATTTATTATTTGTTAAAATAAAACTTTAAAAAACGACAAAATGTCGGCACACTGTCTTTCTATTTAATTGCAATTATTCAAATAACCAAACTTTGCGGTTCCGTTATATAGGTTCTCGAAGGACCAAAATGTTTTGAGTTGTACTAAAAGTGTAAGTTTAACTTGTGCAAAGATTAAATGAAAATAAAAAAAACCACTTTTCGGATGATTAAATACTTGTGAATCTCCATTTGTGTCGATCTTAAGCCCGTCAGGCTGGACGTCGAAGTGCGCACACAAATAATTTAAAAGTCAAGAAAACCCCTCGCGTGTACTGTTAAAAATAAAATAATATGCATTTGCGTCGTTGGAGGAAAGAAAAAGATGCCCACTCACGCTGCGGAAAAAAAAAATAAATAAAACAATACACTCGCGTAGAAAATTATCCTCTTATCTGTCCCAAGACCTTTAACTTAACTGCCTCTTTCTTATCTACTGCAGGCATCGTATGACCATCTAATGCTTGCGGTAAATGGATAAGGGCATCTGCGTTTGTCATATTGTGCTGAATATTTAAATTGATTTTTTGTATGCAAGCTGTCTTATGGGATTTTTCACTGCATGGTTCGACTCAGTCAGAATTGTGTTTTGTATGTAAGTATTTTTAAATGGTAAGTGATTTTCGTGTCTTCTAATGTCCGCGGCCTGAGAAAGAATTTCTTTCACGTGTACTGTGTGTTCTACAATGTTCAATACAGGCCAGCTGTTTTGGCATTAAGTGAAACCCAGGTTTGAGTAAATACTGATTTATCAGAACTTTTACTTCTTATGGCTCAAATTCACTGTCCGTAAGCATGTAATTCATTCTTGTTTTATTTACAGGAGTCCAAATCTCGACAGTAATTCGACTTGTAACGAGTTTGATGCACTGTCTGATTCCATCTCGAAAATTGTTTCCCATTATCCTCGCACTGAAATAGTTATTGCGGGCAATTTCAATGTACACAATACCAATTGGCTCCGCTATTCTGGTCAGACAACACCCGAAGGGAGGTATGTCGAGCTCTTAGCCGGGTTACATCACCTTACCCAACTGATCGATGTGCCAACGCGTATACCCGATGTTGCTCGGCAAGCCACCTATACTCTTGACTTGTTTCTTACTTCTCACCCTGATAAATATACCATTAGTATAACTTCTCCATTTGGCACTTCAGACCATTGTGTCATTTCAGCTAATTTCTCATTCTCCACCCATCCAGTTAAAGAAAAACTTCCCACCAGGACCGTTTGGCAATACGAGAAAGCCAACTGGGACGGCCTGAATATTGTTTTTTCCGAAACTTTAACTGGTCACTATGTTTCCTCGATAGTGACATTGATGTCAGTGCTGAAATGATCACAAATGTGATTCTTCTAGGGATGCGTGCTTTTATTCCTAACAGAATAAAAAGCATCAAGCCTAAAGAAAAGTCTTGGTTTAATTCTGAGTGTAAAGAAGCTATCAGGCTCAAAGAAGTAAGTTTCCGATCCTATAAAGCCAACCCTACAGAGGAAAATCGGAAAGAGGACAAACATGCAAGAAACTCATGCAACTCCGTTATTGAAAGAACCAAATTTTTGCATGACCAAAAATTACGACAAAAAATTCTGCATTGTCCCAAAGGCAGTAAAAATGTTTGGTCATTTGTAAAAAATATTAAAAACTCCTCGACATCTTCGGTGTAAACGCTCATCGTAAATAACAAAACAATTGTTTACTCTTCAGAGAAGGCAAACTTGCTCGCCGCTCATTTCGCTGCCAGCTCCACGCTGCCTAACAGCAACGTTGCCCCTCCTGTACTTGAGAATGTAAATTTTTCCATGGGACAGATTTTTCCGCACTCGTACAGTAGCAAGAGTTCTCAAAGATCTCGATATACACAAATCCGCTGGCCCGGATGGTTTACCCCCAATTCTTCTGAAGAGGTGTTCTTCCACACTGGCAAAGCCACTGCGTAAGCTTTTCCATCGCTCCTACTCTTTTGGAATCTTTCCTAGAAGATGGAAAACAGCATTTGTCCAGCCTGTCTCTAAGAAAGGTGAACCATCCTCCTCCTCCTCCTACCGACCCATACCACTAACATCCCTTCTCTCTAAGGTCATAAAAATGCTGATAAACCGTCAGCTCAAGGAATATTTCGAAGATCGAAAGCTTCTCCATGACCGTCAGTATGGCTTCCGCAGCAACTGTTCCACTGGTGATCTGTTGGCATATCTCACCGAACAGTGGAACAAATCTTTACATCGCTTTGGTGAAAGTAAGACTATTGCTCTTGATATCACCAAGGCATTTGATAGAGTTTGGCATGAAGCTCTCCTATCGAAAATGCGTGCTTTTGGGATCGATGATACTTTTGTTCGTTCGATTAGAAGCTATCTTCTGAACTGTTCAATACAAGTTGTATTGGACGGAATCAATTCTGATTCCCACAAAATAAATGCTGGTGTGCCCAAGGCCTCCGTTCTGTCTCCGACTCTTTTCCTCATTTTTATAAATTATCTGTCTGTTACTTCTAATCCACTTAATTGTTTTGCTGACGACTCTACCCTCAGCTCTTCATATTCGTTCGATAATTCACGCCCTTCGCCTTCGGACGTACAATTGCAACGGTGCCGTATGTTAAGCTCATTAAACTCCGATTTATACAGCATTGTCAAATGGGGTAATAAGAATCGTGTGGAGTTTAGTGCTTCGAAAATTCAATGCTGTCTTCTGTCGTTAAAGCTAAACATACCCCCAATGCCATTGTCCATGAATGGCACTTACATCGAAGAAACCGAAAAGCTCTCACTCGGTATGTGTGTCAACGACGACCTCCGTTGGAACGACCATATATTTGATATCGCTAAGAATGCTGCTAAGTGCTTAGGTTTTCTGTATCGGTGTAAGAAGTACTTTTCGCCATCTGATCTGGCTACAATTTATACAATCAGCAAAAACTGATATATTCTTAAACGGAAGGACTGATTTTGTATAAAGAAATAGATACAGGGTGCTATCCACCCAAGCGGATCAAATAGACGAGCAATTGTTGAAAGTATCGTTCTTTTTGAAACGACATTATCGATGGTGATTCTTTGAAATGAGAAGGAATCGGTAGATGGGAACCAACTGATTCCAAGGGTTTTTGTGTGATCCAAAGCTCCGAATGTAAATGACACATTTGTTTCAAGATATGCCTGTGGTATTGAATCAAGAAACTCTTTGAGATTTGGTGAAACTTTTCTTTCGCTACTTCTACTGAATCTGCACCCGATACCAAGTCATCGATGTACATATCTTCCCGAATCATTTGAGCGGCTAATGGATATGACAGTTCTTCATCTGAAGCAAGTTTCTTTAAAGTTCGATTTGCCAAATATGGGGCTGAGGCAGTACCGAACATTAAAACTTTGACTTTATAAAGTTTAACTGGCATTGTTGAACTTTCACGCCAAATAAGTAACTTGTAGTATGCGTCATCTGGATGAACTAGGATCTTCTCTATATCGGATGTGAAGGTAATTTTGTACGTTCTCCACCTTAAAACAATGTCTAAAATATTTGTTTGGGTTTTAGATCCAGTCATCAAATGGTCGTTCAAAGAACTACCGCCCGCCGTTTGAAATACAGCATTTAAAACAACACGTAACTTCGTTGTTGTACTGGACGCTTTCATAACAGCATGATGAGGTACCACATAGTGAAATGGTGAGTTAAATGTGTTATCTAGGTTGATATCTACTTCTTCCATTTGGTTGAGTAGAAGATATTCTTTTAAGCAATCATTATGTTCTTTATGTAGTGTTGGGTTGTTTAATAATCCCTTTTCTTGTTTATAAAACATCACACCTTTTGTTTTGTTGACATAAGTCTTGGTCGATGAAGTTCTTGAAGGGTAGTGAAACTTCAAAACGACCTCCCTAGGTCCCTAGAAAGTGCTTTTTGCACACGACATCTTCTTCATCTACAGCTTTTTCATAGGGAGTTTCTTCAATTTCCCAAAATGCACGCATTTGTGTGTCGATGTCTACAAACTGTGTGTAGACTTGGAAAGAAAAGGGACTTTTCAAAGGAACTTTCCCCAAAATGATCCAACCAAACCTGTTTTTTGGGCTATTGGAGCGATATGTTCTTCATCTCGTATGACTTCATCTAATATTATTTCGCAATATATGTCATTCCCTAATAAAATGTCAATGTTGCCAGGGCGATTAAATGAAGGATCGGCTAATTTCAGTCCTTGTAAATGCTTCCATCTGCTAGCAAAGACTTCTTCATTTGGTAAAAGCCCTGTAATGGTTTTGTATATGTAACCTCTTGTCAACAAAATCTGAATTCGAACCCAGATTCAACATTACAAAGTGTTGACAAGAGCTGGTTTATAATCGCTGTTGCAAATTTTTTTAATTCGTTTAGATGAAAACAGTTCGAAGATGTTGAAGGCGGTTAATCGTAGGGTTGAAAATTTGGAGCATTTGGTTTGAATTCCGTTGCTACATGATGTGTTTGTGAGCGATTTGAATTCTGGGTGTTTGTATTTGGGTGAGTGAATGAGTTTTTATTATTATTCTGTTGAGTGGGTGTGTATGAGTTTGATTGTACTTGAGAGCGAGAATTACTTGACAATGTATTATTATTATTTGTGTTGTGTTGAAATTGGTTACGATTACCTTGAGAGCTTGATTGTTGATTGTATGCATTTAGAAAAGTGTTTGATTGCGAGTGTGGTTGCTGATTTGTGTTGTTAAAATTTGAATTGTTGCTAAAAATGACACGACTTATGGCTTGGGCAATTATTTCTTCGGTGACTGTAGGCTAAACAATTAAAGCAATTGCCAAATTCTCTAAAACTTGTTGTCTAGCACCTACATCCATTTTTAAAAATTTCGAGCACGTTCGTAAGGAATGTGCTCCTTTATGACACAGCTTACATGCAAAATTCTCTGTCGACTCATTATTGATATGAAAAACATTCTTTGGTTGCTTTTTGTGTGTTGATGTTGTATTTGTTTGGTGCTGTTGGTCCATCATCTCTAAGGTTCGGAACCTCGTTTCCAAAAAGTCAGAGAACTCTTGAAATGTAGGGATCTCTTTTTTAGTTCAAAGAGTTGTTACCTTTTCGATTGCACCATAGCCGGTAGCTTTTTGAAAAGCAAAAATATTATAATTACGTCCCAGTGATGGACATGCAATTGCAAGTTCTTTAGGGCGTGTAAATTTTTTGTCGAATTATCTAATAATTCCCTTATGCCCTAAGCATTTTCTTCTTTTACTATATTTAATTCGTAAAACAACTTAAGTTCGTTGTTAACAAGAATTCTTTTGAAATGTAATCTCGTTGTTAAAAGTTCCCAAGGTTTATCATAGCTCGCATCATCTACACTGATGTGTTCCAGTAAGATACCAGCACCTTCTTTGCAACTTGACTTCAAATAATGTAATTTTTCAATTTTCGTAGGTGAAGTATTGTTATGAACCAGTGAAACAAACTGGTCATAAAAAGAACGCCAATTCTGATACTCTTCCGTAAAGAGTCGGTGGGTGAATTTTTGGCAAACGAACATCGTGCGGCTTTTCATTGGTCGACTTTTTCACCAAAGTCGTAGCAGACGACGTATCTGTTGATTTTGCTGATGCTTCTGCTGCTGCAAACTTCTTTAGCTCATCTAACAACAAACATTTGTAAACTGCTTCGGTCGAAGTTAAGTCTTCATCGCTGCAAAAAGCGATTTGATGTTGATCAATAATAGTTTGCCAATTGCTACCTAACGTTTTAAGCCGCGTAGAGACATAGTTTTTTGTCCTACGAGTTGCAGAAACTGTCTTCTTGAAGTTCTCATAATCTTTCGAGATCTGAGCACATACATTCTTCAAAATTTTGAATGCATTCATTTTGTTTTATTTTGTTTAGTTTTGTTATATATATAGTTCCCCAGGGCTTAGTGGTTAGTGTGTCGGACTGCTAAGCGAATGAGCTTGTATTCGAATCCAGCTCATAGCCACCTTCTTTCCGGAATACTGCCTCTTGCGAGGAACTGACAAACCTCCAAGAGTAAAATTTGTCTCGAAAAAGTGCATCTCATGTAGCCGTTTGGACTCGGCGGTAAACTGACGACGGTGTTGGCGATGGCGATGACGATGATGATGGCGATGGCGAATAAAATTGTTGGAACCAATATGTTTTAATTTGAATTTGGATTTTTAATTAAAATTTTCTATTTATTATTTGTTAAAATAAAACTTTAAAAAACGACAAAATGTCGGCACACTGTCTTTCTATTTAATTGCAATTATTCAAATAACCAAACCTTGCGGTTGCGTTATATAGGTTCTCGAAGGACCAAAATGTTTTGAGTTGTACTAAAAGTGTAAGTTTAACTTGTGCAAAGATTAAATGAAAATAAAAAAACCCACTTTTCGGATGATTAAATACTTGTGAATCTCCATTTCTGTCGATCTTAAGCCCGTCAGGCTGGACGTCGAAGTGCGCACACAAATAATTTAAAAGTCAAGAAAACCCCTCGCGTGTACTGTTAAAAATAAAATAATATGCATTTGTGTCGTTGGAGGAAAGAAAAAGATGCCCACTCACGCTGCGGAAAAAAAAATAAATAAAACAATACACTCGCGTAGAAAATTATCCTCTTATCTGTCCCAAGACCTTTGTGCTTAACTGCCTCTTTCTTATCTACTGCAGGCATCGTATGACCATCTAATGCTTGCGGTAAATGGATAAGGGCATCTGCGTTTGTCATATTGTGGTGCTGAATATTTAAATTGATTTTTTGTATGCAAGCTGTCTTATGGGCATAACACCTAAGACAGTTTGTTTATTACAGAAATTAATTTGGATTTTCACTGCATGGTTCGACTCGGTCAGAATTGCGTTTTGTATGTAAGTATTTTTAAATGGTAAGTGATTTTCATGTCTTCTAATGTTCGCGGCCTAAGAAATAAAAATACTGAATTATCAGAACTTTTACTTGTTATGGCTCAAATTCACTGTCCGCAAGCATGTAATTCATTATTGTTTTATTTACAGGAGTCCAAATCTCGACAGTAATTCGACTTGTAACGAGTTTGATGCCTGATTCCATCTCGAAAATTGTTTCCCTTTATCCTCGCACTGAAATAGTTATTGCGGGCAATTTCAATGTACACAATTCCAATTGACTCCGCTATTCTGGTTAGACAACACCCGAAGGGAGGTATGTCGAGCTCTTTACTGGGTTACATCACCTTACCCAATTGATCGATGTGCCAACGCGTATACCGGATGTTGCTGGGCAAGCCACCCATACTCTTGACTTGTTTCTTACTTCTCACTCTGATAAATATACCATTAGTATAACTTCTCCATTTGGCACTTCAGACCATTGTGTCATTTCAGCTAATTTCTCATTCTCCACCCATCCAGTTAAAGAAAAACTTCCCACCAGGACCGTTTGGCAATACGAGAAAGCCAACTGAGACAGCCTGAATATTGTTTTTTCCGAAATTTTAACTGGTCATTATGCTTCCTCGATAGTGACATTGATGCCAGTGCTGAAATGATCACAAATGTGATTCTTCTAGGGATGCGTGCTTTTATTCCTAACAGAATAAAAAGAAAGAACCAAATTTTTGCATGACCAAAAATTACGGCAAAAAATTCTGCAGTGTCCCAAAGGCAGTAAAAATGTTTGGTCATTTGTAAAAAATATTAAAAACTCCTCGACATCTTCGGTGTAAACGCTCATCGTAAATAACAAAACAATTGTTTACTCTTCAGAGAAGGCAAACTTGCTCGCCGCTCATTTCGCTGCCAGCTCCACGCTGCCTAACAGCAACGTTGCCCCTCCTGTACTTGAGAATGTAAATTTTTCCATGGGACAGGTTTTTTCCGCACTCGTACAGTATCAAGAGTTCTCAAAGATCTCGATATACACAAATCCGCTGCCCCGGATGGTTTACCCCCAATTCTTCTGAAGAGGTGTTCTTCCACACTGGCAAAGCCACTGCGTAAGCTTTTCCATCGCTCCTACTCTTCTGGAATCTTTCCTAGAAGATGGAAAACAGCATTTGTCCAGCCTGTCTCTAAGAAAGGTGACCCATCCTCCCCCTCCTCGTACCGACCCATTCCCTTCTTTCTAAGGTCATGGAATGCTGATAAACCGTCAGCTCAAGGAATATCTCGAATATCGAAAGCTTCTCCATGACCGTCAGTATGGCTTCCGCAGCAACCGTTCTCACCGAACAGTGGAACAAATCTTTACATCGCTTTGGTCAAAGTAAGGTTATTGCTCTTGATATCGCCAAGGCATTTGATAGAGTTTGGCGTGAAGCTCTCTTATCCAAAATGCGTGCTTTTGGGATTGTTGATACTCTTGTTCGTTGGATTAGAAGCTATCTTCTGAACTGTTCAATACAAGTTGTATTGGACTGAATCAATTCTGATTCCCACAAAATAAATGCTGGTGTGCCCCAGGGCTCCGTTCTGTCTCCGACTCTTTTCCTCATTTTTATAAATGATCTGTCTGTTACTTCTAATCCACTTAATTGTTTTGCTGATGACTCTACCCTCAGCTCTTCATATTCGTTCGATAATTCACGTCCTTCGCCTTCGGACGTACAATTGCAACGGTACTGTATGTCAAGCTCTCATTGAACTCCGATTTATACAGCATTGTCAAATGGGGTAATATGAATCGTGTGGAGTTTAATGCTTCGAAAACTCAATGCTTTCTTCTGTCGTTAAAGCTTAAAATACCCCTAACGCCATTGTCCATGAATGGTACTTACATCGAAGAAACCGAAAAGCTCTCAGTACTCGGTATGTGTGTCAACGACGACCTCCGTTGGAACGACCATATATTTGAAATCGCTAAGAATGCTGCTAAGTGCTTAGGTTTTCTGTATCGGTGTAAGAAGTACTTTTCGCCATCTGATCTGGCTACAATTTACAAAGCGTTTATATGCCCTAAACTCGAGTATAACTCCCACGTCTGGGAAAGTGCTTCACAAACATCGCTTTACCAGCTAGATAGAATACAAAATCGACCGTTAAGATTGATAGGAAATAGATCTGCCGCTGAAATAATTGCCCCTCTCGAACAACGACGCAATGTTTCATGTCTTTACTTATTTTATCGTTTCTTTTATAAAAAATGTTCACTCGAAGTAGCCAGCTGCATTCCTCTCCTTAAAAGTTTCTCCCGTAATACTCGTCTCGGAAGGGATGCCCATCAGTTCACTCTTGAGCCTATTTTCGGACGTACCGTGAAATATAGGGATTCTTTTTTTAGCCGAACAACACGAATTTGGAATAGTTTACTCGGCGAGGTTTTCCCTTGCCATTTTGATCTGCAAACATTTAAAACCAATGTTAATCGACACCTCCTATCTCTCCCCTCCCTATATTCCTAATGCCCGCGCAGTGTGTTACATTAAAAGGGAAACAAATAGTCCCTTGTGCGCGCGTTAATTATAAAAAAAAAATATTACGCACATATTATTCCTTTTCATTATTTCATATCTTTCTGAAGGAGTCATAGCTAGAAATTGAGAACATTTGCTTAATAAATGTTTCCCTGAACAAAGGTTGCAAGAGGAATGAAAAGTGTTGAGTAGATGCTTTGCAGACGGACACATTTTTTGCGTTTTAACAAATCTGTCAGTGGGCTATACAGCCGGTGAAGTGACGTCAACGATTGTTTCAAGGACTTGAAAACGAGCACAAAGAAACCTATCCATTATTTTCCACGTAGGTAATGCTGTAGGATCAGTTTGAGAATGATCCCATAAAGAAAGAGTATTCGGGGCAAACGGTTAGAACAAGTGTAGACAAGAATCGGGTCCCAGCAAAAGATTTTTAAATTGCTTTCCCTGATTCGGTAGGACAGGTACATTTAGTAATGTTTTTACTTAATTAGTAACAATGATTCGTTTGTTCTCATAAGTGGAACGCAAAGACTCCCAGGCCAGCTCAAAATTCGAGTTAATCAAAGGAAATTTTTCAACAATACTCAAGGCATCTCCGGTAGTTTTGGATCTGAGGTGGAAAAGCTTCTCTTCCTGCCCCAATCTAGGATAATTTACATAAATTGCTTCGAACATATCCCGAAAAGATGGCCACTTAAGATAGTCACCGCTGAATGTTTCAGTATCACAAACGGGTAATTTGACACTATATGAATTCACCTGACGATTTTCCGAAACAGGAGATTGCGTTGTTCCAAAAGACTCTGAATTTAACTCAGCTGCTTTGGATATTTTTTTCTTCCAATTCTATGATCTGCCCAAAACAGTTGATATAAGTTTCGTTTGAAGAGGTATATTTTTCTTCTATGGTCGCCACGTCAAATTTTTCATTTTTTGATCCTTCACAAATGCATATCACATACTGAGCCCTAACCTCCGCCGATAGATACTTTAATTCCATTTTTCGTGCTTTCAATGCAGATAAAGAATGCTTTGCCTCTGCAATTTCCTTAAAGAATGCCGCATATTTCACCAGCTGATCCGCTGAATGGATAAAATCTGTGAGAAAGCTCATGATGCTACCAATATTAAGTAGGGGCTAGAACTCACAGACAGTTATTTTTACGTTATATAGAAATCCCAAGCGGATAACAGGAAATTATTTTTGGAGTCTACAAAATACTTGCAAAACACTAAGTTGTTAAAATCAAACAATTTAGGTGGCAACCCATATTCACTATAAGAATGCAAAAGCTACCAAGAAAATATTTAGTGCAACTCCCAACAAATACCTTTGAAAAAAAATCTTTGAAAATTGTTCAAATTTGAAACAATTTAGATGGCAACCCTTCTGAAAAAAATCGGAGCAACTCCCACCAAATAACTTGTAAAAAAAAATCTTTTAAATATGTTCAAACTTGAAACAATTTAGATTGCAACCCTTCTCCACTATAAGAATGCAAAAGCTACCAAGAAAATATTCGGAGCAACTCCCACCAAATAACTTGGAAAAAAAATCTTTGAAAATTGTTCAAAAACTTAACTTATAGAAGTTGTTAGAATCCAAGAAATTTTGAACGCGGCAGCCCTATTTTGAATTAAAAAAAATCAAACCCGAAAGGATACGAAAAAAGTGAAAAAATTACCTTAAACGCATAAAATAGCACTTTTGTATTAGTACAATTACAAGTGTATAAAATGCACAAGGAGAACAGAAGAAATTATTACCAAATTAGATATAAACAAAAGAAGCACTACCCACCAAAGTAGCAACCAGACCGCAAAAAAGAAATAAATACGTTCTCAAACATATATACATATAAATATATATATTTATATATAAAGTATCTTGATATCCTGATTGATGATGTCACTAATGTCCAAATTAATGATATCATGTGTGTCCAAATTGATGATGTCACGTGTGGTGGCGTGATGAAAAACGAACGATAAAGTCCCGTTGAATTTGATTAGAATAATCCGTCTCGTATGGGCCAATGTTTCCGGCCAATCTTTTCCGCTCTGAATGTTCCCTTTCTTTGGCATCGACGGCAACAGCAACATCAAGCAATAAATATATGGCATGAAACGCCGCAGCAACAGCAAGCAATGAATCCAATATATGGCCACGAAATGGCCCAACAACAGCAAGCAATGATGATGGAGGCGAATGTAAAATTCGTATCCCTGGTTTTATTGGTATTTCTTCTTTTAATTGTTTTTTTGTTGTTGGATAAAGAACATCATCACATTGATCTTATAAAATTTTCTTTTAATATAATATCATATTTATGAAGTTTTGTTGTTCCATAATGTAATCACTTTTCTTTGAATATTTAATTTTTTTGTTTTCTAAGCAAATACATACATACACTTTAATCATGAAGACTACTTTTTTTGGTTTGCTTTATTTTGAAAAAAATCGGTTCATAAAATGATTTTTCATTTTTGCTTATAATGTGTGTATATTTTTTTTTTAATTTTGTACTCCTTAAAAAACATAAAAAAATAAGTTGCCAAAAGAGCCAAGGTGGACTGGTATCCATGAATGTGTAACTTGAGTGTTCTGACTGATAGAAGACAAAATCAAGCATGGCAAAGTGACAGAATTGATGATGCCGGAAGGGCCAGATATTTTGTATTTAAAATTGAACGAACAAAAAGGGTGTGTTCGTAGAGTGAGGCAAAATTGTAAATGCAATTGTGCTTGCTCCAAGATGGCGTTAATACAGTACATCTTCTAATTTCTATTAACAATTTTTGAAAAAAAAAAAATATATCAATTCGGCATTTTGGAAAAAAAATTGAGAAGAATTCAATTTCAATTTTTTTTAAATAAGAAAATATGTACTCAATTTTCTTTCGTTATTGTTACTCTTATTGATTTTTTATCGAGCACTGAAAATTAGATGCTTCTATGTCTACTAGATCTTGAGAAAATTGAAAATTATTAACCTACTTTCTGATAATATAATTTGTTTGGTATTTACGTGATTACATAGGTATATATATATTCAAGTTAATGGCATAGAAACAGACATGCTGGCCCCCTGCAACCTTCCTGCCAGGCATCACTAGGGTTTAGGGGCAGGTGTAAGGTTGGGACTTTCAAAGATTCTTTGAATTTAAAGAAACTCCATGTTTTTAGGAGAACATATTGTTATTTATTTATTTACAGAAATAATTTACAAACTTAATTTATGAACTATTTTTCTAATTTGAAGACTCCAGGGTAGCTAGACCATTAGGAGTCCTTTTTTTTATATTTTATATTTAATTTAATTTAATTTAAAAATTTACAAAAAGTTTAAATGTTTTAAATAAATAGATTCAAATAAACTGTAAATGTACATTGAAATTAGAATTTATATATCGTTATCGTATCTTTAGTGTAATAATGTCGACTGGAGAAAATCTTTTTCCCCAGTCTGATGCTTAACAGCTTCATGCAGTTTTCCCTGGTTAGCTTTATATTATAGGGAACTCGTTTGTGATGGATTTGGTAAGTACGCAAAAAAGTTTGACTATTTCCCCATAAGGTGGCTGTCTCTCTGTCCAAGAGTGATATTAATGTTTTTTGGGTTTGCCCAAAAGAATTTGGTATTTCCATGATTCCATGACAGCCACTTGCTTTCCCTTGATGCCAATATACCCAGGTACCCAGGCCAAAATGATGTCTTTAAATGTACTGAGAACACTTCTATTGTTTATTAGACATTTTGACATTTAGACTGACATTTATTATACTCACTTTTTAGACCATTTAATATGCTGAGATTGTCAGTGAAAATAAGTTTCTTCCCAGGCAAATCTTTTGTTAGAGACAGACATTTTTGAATAGCCGCTAGCTCCGACAAAAAACTTCAAATATTTTCAGGAAGAAGTCCTTGGTGGATGACTTTTGTAACTCCATTGGATGCAAGCTCCACTACTGCGTAAGAAGATACATCGTCTTTAAAGGATCCGTCAGTATAGAAGATTTGGTCTGCTTTTGTATTGGCGATCATCTTATTATGAAGTGTTTTGAATTGTTGGTCTGGAGTATCTTTTTTTTATAATTTGCTAACGATGTGTTGATTGACAAATTGTCCCTTTTCCAAGGTGGTGGAGGAATATATGCTAGCTGGTTATTCATTATTGGAGTATTTGGGAGGCATACGCCTGGGACAGTAAGAAAGGTTATCAAATTCTTTATTGCCGAAATTGTACCCTTACGGGGTTTTTTTATGGAAAGTGCTTTCGTTATTTCGTTGTGGAGTGGATGCAGTGGGTTTTCCAAAGCCTTAATTGCAAGTGTTATAGATCTTTTCTTCCTAGGTTTTCGAAAGATAAGTAACCTATTTCTCTTCTTAGTGCTATAATGGGTGTTGTTTTAAAGGCACATGTTGCTGTACGAAAGCATTGGTTGATCGCTGCATTCGTAGTTTCTATGTTTTTTGTGTAGTCCACATAAAAGCGGTCAAACCGTGCTGAAGTGATCCTTCAACTAATGTCCTAGTTAGTTTTATGGCAGTTTCAATGTGCGGTCCTTTCTTTTTAGAGCATATCATTAAGTTGGTTTGTTACTTTTTTTAATTTGCAGGATTTAAAGTTCTCTTTTCAGCGATATAGTTTCATTTCGAAAAAGGCATATGCATTTTCTTTTTCTGCAAATGTGTAAAGCTTCGATTTTATTTGATGGGACAGAAGCTCCTCTTTCATGAGCCCATTGATAAATTGCTGAGTCAGTTTTTTCGAGAAGATGTTTAGCGTCGTTTGGATTTCCAGAGACTATGGTGTAGATGTTGTCTGCGTAGACTCCAATGAAGTCTAAGGCATATGTAGGATTTGAAAGCTGACATAGTAGTGAGTCGACGTAATCATTATAGATAATTACTGATAATGGTGACCCTTGGGAAACACCATTTTCCAGGTGACTGATACTAGACCAAAAACCATCAACATTGACATGGAATGTCCTTCCAGTCATAAATGATAAAATAATCTTTAGAAGGCTATTGGGAACTCCCCATGAATGGAGTTGTTTGATTGCTGGGATAAATATTACTCTATCGAAGGCTCTTTCAAGGTCGGCTGACATAACAATACTATGCTTTCGCATAGTTAGGTTTTCAGCTAGTTTTTCCTCTAGGAGATGTACCAGGATTTGAACACCTCTATTATGACGAAAGGCATGTTGTGCAGGATGAATTTTACTATCCACATTCCAACTGATTCTTCTCGCAATGATTTTCTCAAATGTTTTGGCGAGAACTGGAAGTAGGGATATAGGTCGATATTCATCAACAGAGTGACATGTCCTGGGTTTTTTAGGGATATGCTTAAGTTGGGCTCTTTTCCAATCATGGGTATGTATCCAGTGCTTAAGATGTTGTTATACAATACACATATTCTATTTTGTAGAATTTTATCGCAATTTTTAAGCATTTTATAAGTTATTTTATCGTTTCCAGGTGTCGTTCCTTTAGCAGTAGTGAGTGTCATATGAAGCTCAATTTGAGTTATTGGTTCCGTGAGAATTTCTGCTTCAAGCAATCAATATATGGCATAAAACGCTGCAGCAACAGCAAGCAATGAATCCAATATATGGCCACGAAATGGCCCAGCAACAGCAAACAATGATGATGGAGGCGAATGTAAAATTCGTATTCCTGGTTTTATTGGTATTTCTTCTTTAAATTGTTTTTTTGTTTTTGTTGTTGGATAAAGAACATCACCACATTGATGTTATAAAATTTTCTTTTAATATAATATTATATTTATGAAGTTTTGTTGTTCCATAATGTAATCACTTTTCTTTGAATATTTAATTTGTTTGTTATCTAAGCAAATACATACATACACTTTAATCATGAAGACTACTTTTTTTGGTTTGCTTTATTTTGAAAAAAATCGGTTCATAAAATGATTTTTCATTTTTGCTTATAATGCGTGTATATTTTTTTTTAATTTTGTACTACTTGAAAAACATAAAAAAATAAGTTGCCAAAAGGGCCAAGGTGGACTGGTGTCCATGAATGTGTAATGATGACTGACTTGACTGTACTGACTGATAAAAGACAAAATCAAGCATGGCAAAGTGACAGAATTGATGATGCCGGAAGGTCCAGACATTTTGTATTTAAAATTGAACGAAAAAAAAGGGGGTGTTCGTAGAGTGAGGCAAAATTGTAAATGCAATTGTGCTTGCTCCAAGATGGCGTTAATACAGTACATATTCTAATTTCTATTAACAATTTTTGAAAAAAAAATATATCAATTCAGCATTTTGGAAAAAAAATCAAGAAGAATTCAATTTCAATTTTTTTTTAATTAAGAAAATATGTACTCTATTTTCTTTTGTTATTTGTTACTCTTATTGATTTTTTATCGAGCACTGAAAATAAGATGCTTCTATGTCTACTAGATCTTGAGAAAATGGAAAATTATTAACCTACTTCTAATTTGTTTGGTATTTACGTGATTACATAAGTGTATATATATTCAAGTTAATGGCATAGAAACAGACATTCTGGCCCCCTGCAACCTTCCTGCCAGGCATCACTAGGGCTTAGGGGCAGGTGTAAGGTTGGGATTTGCAAAGATTCTTTGAATTTAAAGAAACTCCATGTTTTTAGGAGAACATATTGTTATTTATTTATTTACAGAAATAATTTACAAACTTAATTTATAAACTATTTTTCTAATTTGAAGACTCCAGGGTAGCTAGACCATTAGGAGTCCTTTTTTTTATATTTTATATTTAATTTAATTTAATTTAAATATTTACAAAAAGTTTAAATGTTTTAAATAAATAGATTCAAATAAACTGTAAATGTACATTGAAATTAGAATTTATATATCGTTAAATTTCTTATGATCTGTAGTAGCTTGTTTAATGTGTTGAATAGACTTAGGGTCACCAGGATTGAGTATTTCCTTAAGATATCTTTCAGGGCTTGTAGTTCCGTTGTCATCTGTAAAGCTTTTTGAGACCGGGCAGGATATTAGGATGTGCCAAACTTTCAACTCTTCATAACAGTAGGAACATTTCTCTGGAGCTTCTTTAGTGTAATAATGTCGACTGGAGAAAATCTTTTTCCCCAGTCTGATGCTTAACAGCTTCATGCAGTTTTCCCTGGTTAGCTTTATATTATAGGGAACTCGTTTGTGATGGATTTGGTAAGTACGCAAAAAAGTTTGACTATTTCCCCATAAGGTGGCTGTCTCTCTGTCCAAGAGTGATATTAATGTTTTTTGGGTTTGCCGAAAAGAATTTGGTATTTCCATGATTCCATGACAGCCACTTGCTCTCCCTTGATGCCAATATACCCAGGTACCCAGGCCAAAATGATGTCTTTAAATGTACTGAGAACACTTCTATTGTTTATTAGACATTTAGACATTTAGACTGACATTTATTATACTCACTTTTTAGACCATTTAATATGCTGAGATTGTCAGTGAAAATAAGTTTCTTCCCAGGCAAATCTTTTGTTAGAGACAGACATTTTTGAATAGCCGCTAGCTCCGACAAAAAACTTCAAATATTTTCAGGAAGAAGTCCTTGGTGGATGACTTTTGTAACTCCATTGGATGCAAGCTCCACTACTGCGTAAGAAGATACATCGTCTTTGAAGGATCCGTCAGTATAGAAGATTTGGTCTGCTTTTGTATTGGCGATCATCTTATTATGAAGTGTTTTGAATTGTTGGTCTGGAGTATCTTTTTTTTATAATTTGCTAACGATGTGTTGATTGACAAATTGTCCCTTTTCCAAGGTGGTGGAGGAATATATGCTAGCTGGTTATTCATTATTGGAGTATTTGGGAGGCATACGCCTGGGACAGTAAGAAAGGTTATCAAATTCTTTATTGCCGAAAATGTACCCTTACGGGGTTTTTTATTGAAAGTGCTTTCGTTATTTCGTTGTGGAGTGGATGCAGTGGGTTTTCCAAAGCCTTAATTGCAAGTGTTATAGATCTTTTCCTCCTAGGTTTTCGAAAGATAAGTAACCTATTTCTCTTCTTAGTGCTATAATGGGTGTTGTTTTAAAGGCACATGTTGCTGTACGAAAGCATTGGTTGATCGCTGCATTCGTAGTTTCTATGTTTTTTGTGTAGTCCACATAAAAGCGGTCAAACCGTGCTGAAGTGATCCTTCAACTAATGTCCTAGTTAGTTTTATGGCAGTTTCAATGTGCGGTCCTTTCTTTTTAGAGCATATCATTAAGTTGGTTTGTTACTTTTTTTAATTTGCAGGATTTAAAGTTCTCTTTTCAGCGATATAGTTTCATTTCGAAAAAGGCATATGCATTTTCTTTTTCTGCAAATGTGTAAAGCTTCGATTTTATTTGATGGGACAGAAGCTCCTCTTTCATGAGCCCATTGATAAATTGCTGAGTCAGTTTTTTCGAGAAGATGTTTAGCGTCGTTTGGATTTCCAGAGACTATGGTGTAGATGTTGTCTGCGTAGACTCCAATGAAGTCTAAGGCATATGTAGGATTTGAAAGCTGACATAGTAGTGAGTCGACGTAATCATTATAGATAATTACTGATAATGGTGACCCTTGGGAAACATCATTTTCCAGGTGACTGATACTAGACAAAAGACCATCAACATTGACATGGAATGTCCTTCCAGTCATAAATGATAAAATAATCTTTAGAAGGCTATTGGGAACTCCCCATGAATGGAGTTGTTTGATTGCTGGGATAAATATTACTAACTTTCGCATAGTTAGGTTTTCAGCTAGTTTTTCCTCTAGGAGAAGTACCAGGATTTGAACACCTCTATTATGACGAAAGGCATGTTGTGCAGGATGAATTTTACTATCCACATTCCAACTGATTCTTTTCGCAATGATTTTCTCAAATGTTTTGGCGAGAACTGGAAGTAGGGATATAGGTCGATATTCATCAACAGAGTGACATGTCCTGGGTTTTTTAGGGATATGCTTAAGTTGGGCTCTTTTCCAATCATGGGTATGTATCCAGTGCTTAAGATGTTGTTATACAATACACATATTCTATTTTGTAGAATTTTATCGCAATTTTTAAGCATTTTATAAGTTATTTTATCGTTTCCAGGTGTCGTTCCTTTAGCAGTAGTGAGTGTCATATGAAGCTCAATTTGAGTTATTGGTTCCGTGAGAATTTCTGCTTCAAGCAATCAATATATGGCATAAAACGCTGCAGCAACAGCAAGCAATGAATCCAATATATGGCCACGAAATGGCCCAGCAACAGCAAACAATGATGATGGAGGCGAATGTAAAATTCGTATTCCTGGTTTTATTGGTATTTCTTCTTTAAATTGTTTTTTTGTTTTTGTTGTTGGATAAAGAACATCACCACATTGATGTTATAAAATTTTCTTTTAATATAATATTATATTTATGAAGTTTTGTTGTTCCATAATGTAATCACTTTTCTTTGAATATTTAATTTGATTGTTATCTAAGCAAATACATACATACACTTTAATCATGAAGACTACTTTTTTTGGTTTGCTTTATTTTGAAAAAAATCGGTTCATAAAATGATTTTTCATTTTTGCTTATAATGCGTGTATATTTTTTTTTAATTTTGTACTACTTGAAAAACATAAAAAAATAAGTTGCCAAAAGGGCCAAGGTGGACTGGTGTCCATGAATGTGTAATGATGACTGACTTGACTGTACTGACTGATAAAAGACAAAATCAAGCATGGCAAAGTGACAGAATTGATGATGCCGGAAGGTCCAGACATTTTGTATTTAAAATTGAACGAACAAAAAGGGGGTGTTCGTAGAGTGAGGCAAAATTGTAAATGCAATTGTGCTTGCTCCAAGATGGCGTTAATACAGTACATATTCTAATTTCTATTAACAATTTTTGAAAAAAAATATATCAATTCAGCATTTTGGAAAAAAAATCAAGAAGAATTCAATTTCAATTTTTTTTTAATTAAGAAAATATGTACTCAATTTTCTTTTGTTATTTGTTACTCTTATTGATTTTTTATCGAGCACTGAAAATAAGATTCTTCTATGTCTACTAGATCTTGAGAAAATGGAAAATTATTAACCTACTTCTAATTTGTTTGGTATTTACGTGATTACATAGGTATATATATATTCAAGTTAATAGCATAGAAACAGACATTCTGGCCCCCTGCAACCTTCCTGCCAGGCATCACTAGGGTTTAGGGGCAGGTGTAAGGTTGGGATTTGCAAAGATTCTTTGAATTTAAAGAAACTCCATGTTTTTAGGCGAACATATTGTTATTTATTTATTTACAGAAATAATTTACAAACTTAATTTATAAACAATTTTTTTATTTAAAGACTCCAGGGTAGCTAGACCATTAGGAGTCTTTTTTTATATTTTATATTTAATTTAATTTAATTTAAATATTTACAAACATTTTAAATGTTTTAAATAAATAGATTCAAATAAACTGTAAATGTACATTGAAAAAATTAGAATTTATATGTCGTTAAATTTCGGGTGATATTTCTTCACGATTTATGTTAAGTTTTACTTGTTAAATCTATTACAAAAAAGAGCTAGCAAAGGTTATCTATGCCTTGAGAGCGTATTTCCTCTTTGGATAGATTGACCTCTTGCGGATTTCCTTCAGTGTTTTCCTGTTGGCATCTCTGGGTGACAATGCTTTACGCATAGCACGAGTACGTTTCTTCCTCAGATCCAAGGGCTTGTATTTTTTGTTGGCGAAAACTTTGCGCAAGTTTTCCTTTTGCTTTTGGTGCATAACAATGTAAACACGAGCGATTGCTTTGCGAACAACTCGGATCTTTGAGAGCTTAGATGGAGCTCCACCAGTCACTTTGGCTACACGTAGACCAAGGAGTTCATTTTTCAGCTCTTCGAGCTGTTTGGTGACCTCACCCTTGCTTTTGGATCTCAAATCCGAGCACTTCACTTTTACCATCTTGGATAAATTCAATCGTCAAAAAAAAAAATTTCTTAATAGTTTAATGTGTTGAATAGACTTAGGGTCACCAGGATTGAGTATTTCCTTAAGATATCTTTCAGGGCTTGTAGTTCCGTTGTCATCTGTAAAGCTTTTTGAGACCGGGCAGGATATTAGGATGTGCCAAACTGTCAACTCTTCATTACAGTAGGAACATTTCTCTGGAGCTTCTTTAGTGTAATAATGTCGACTGGAGAAAATCGTTTTCCCCAGTCTGATGCGTAACAGCTTGATGCAGTTTTCCCTGGTTAGCTTTTTTTTTTTTTTTTTTTATAATTAACGCGCGCACAAGGGACTATTTGTTTCCCTTTTAATGTAACACACTGCGCGGGCATTAGGAAGATAGGGAGGGGAGAGATAGGAGGTGTCGATTAACATTGGTTTTGAATGTTTGCAAATTGAAATGGCAAGGGAAAATCTCGCCGGGTAAACCATTCCAAAGTCGTGTTGTACGGCTAAAAAAAGAATCCTTATATTTCACGGTACGTCCGAAATTGGGCTGAAGGGTGAACTGATGGGCATTCCTAGCAAGACGAGTATTACGGGCGAAACTTTTAAGGGGAGGAATGCAGCTGGCTACCTCGAGTGAACATTTTTTATAAAAGAAACCATAAAATAAGGAAAGACATGAAACATTGCGTCGGTGTTCGAGAGGGGCAATTGTTTCAGCGGCAGTTCTATTTCCTATCAATCTTAACGCTCGATTTTGTATTCTATCAAGCAGGTGAAGCGATGTTTGTGAAGCACCTGCCCACAGGTGGGAGTTATACTCGAGTTTAGGGCGTATAAACGCTTTATAAATTGTAGCCAGATCAGATGGGGAAAAATACTTCTTACACCGATACAGAAAACCGAAGCACTTAGCAGCATTCTTAGCGATTTCCAATTCATGGTCGTTCCAACGGAGGTCGTCGTTGACACACATACCGAGTACTGAGAGCTTTTCGGTTTCTTCGATGTAAGTGCCATTCGTGGACAATGGCGTTAGGGGTATGTTAAGCTTTAACGACAGAAGACAGCATTGAGTTTTTTTTAAACTCCACACGATTCCTATTATCCCATTTGACAATGCTGTATAAATCGGAGTTTAATGAGCTTAACATACGGCACCGTTGCAATTGTACGTCCGAAGGCGAAGGACGTGAATTATCGAACGAATATGAAAAGCTGAGGGTAGAGTCGTCAGCAAAACAGTTAAGTGGATTAGAAGTAACCGACAGAAGATCATTTATAAAAATGAGGAAAAGAGTCGGAGACAGAACAGAGCCCTGGGGCACACCAGCATTTATTTTATGGGAATCAGACTTGAATCCGTCCAATACAACTTGTATTGAACGGTCCAGAAGATAGCTTCTAATCCAACGAACAAGAGTATTATCGATCCCAAAAGCACGCATTTTCGATAAGAGAGCTTCATGCCAAACTCTATCAAATGCCTTGGAGATAACAAGAGCAATAATCTTACTTTCACCAAAGCGATGTAAAGATTTGTTCCACTGTTCGGTGAGATATGCCATCAGATCACCAGTGGAACGGTAGCTGCGGAAGCCATACTGACGGTCATGGAGAAGCTTACGATCTTCGAGATATTCCTTAAGCTGACGGTTAATCAGTGTTTCCATGACCTTAGAAAGAAGGGATGTCAGTGCTATGGGTCGGTAGGAGGAGGGGGAGGATGGGTCACCTTTCTTAGGGACAGGCTGGACAAATGCTGTTTTCCATCTTCTAGGAAAGATTCAGGAAGAGTAGGAGCGATGGAAAAGCTTACGCAGTGGCTTTGCCAGTGTGGAAGAACAATTCTTCAGAAGAATCGGGGGTATACCATCCGAGCCAGCGGATTTGTTAATATCGAGATCTTTGAGAACTCTTGCTACTGTACGAGTGCGGAAAGTGCTTTATATTATAGGGAACTCGTTTGTGCTGGATTTGGTAAGTACGCAAAAAAGTTGGACTATTTCCCCATAAAGTGGCTGTCTTTCTGTCCAAGAGTGATATTAATGTTTTTTGGGTTTGCCCAAAAGAATTTGGTATTTCCATGATTAGAGGTAAGGTTAGCGACTCTTTTGCTGCAATGTCAGCCACTTGGTTTCCCTTGATGCCAATATGCCCAGGTACCCAGGCCAAAATGATGTCTTTAAATGTGCTGAGAACACTTCTAATGTTTTCTAACGACTGACATTTATTATACTCACTTTTTAGACCATTTAATATGCTGAGACTGTCAGTGAACATAAGTTTCTTCCCAGGCAAATCTTTTGTTAGAGACAGACATTTTTGAATAGCCGCTAGCTCCGACAAAAAACTTCAAATATTTTCACGAAGAAGTCCTTGGTGGATGACTTTTGTAACTCCATTGGATGCAAGCTCCACTACTGCGTAAGAAGATACATCGTCTTTGAAGGATCCGTCAGTATAGAAGATTTGGTCTGCTTTTGTATTGGCGATCATCTTATTATGAAGTGTTTTGAATTGTTGGTCTGGAGTATCTTTTTTTTATAATTTGCTAACGATGTGTTGATTGACAAATTGTCCCTTTTCCAAGGTGGTGGAGGAATATATGCTAGCTGGTTATTCATTATTGGAGTATTTGGGAGGCATACGCCTGGGACAGTAAGAAAGGTTATCAAATTCTTTATTGCCGAAAATGTACCCTTACGGGGTTTTTTATTGAAAGTGCTTTCGTTATTTCGTTGTGGAGTGGATGCAGTGGGTTTTCCAAAGCCTTAATTGCAAGTGTTATAGATCTTTTCCTCCTAGGTTTTCGAAAGATAAGTAACCTATTTCTCTTCTTAGTGCTATAATGGGTGTTGTTTTAAAGGCACATGTTGCTGTACGAAAGCATTGGTTGATCGCTGCATTCGTAGTTTCTATGTTTTTTGTGTAGTCCACATAAAAGCGGTCAAACCGTGCTGAAGTGATCCTTCAACTAATGTCCTAGTTAGTTTTATGGCTGTTTCAATGTGCGGTCCTTTCTTTTTAGAGCATATCATTAAGTTGGTTTGTTACTTTTTTTAATTTGCAGGATTTAAAGTTCTCTTTTCAGCGATATAGTTTCATTTCGAAAAAGGCATATGCATTTTCTTTTTCTGCAAATGTGTAAAGCTTCGATTTTATTTGATGGGACAGAAGCTCCTCTTTCATGAGCCCATTGATAAATTGCTGAGTCAGTTTTTTCGAGAAGATGTTTAGCGTCGTTTGGATTTCCAGAGACTATGGTGTAGATGTTGTCTGCGTAGACTCCAATGAAGTCTAAGGCATATGTAGGATTTGAAAGCTGACATAGTAGTGAGTCGACGTAATCATTATAGATAATTACTGATAATGGTGACCCTTGGGAAACACCATTTTCCAGGTGACTGATACTAGACAAAAGACCATCAACATTGACATGGAATGTCCTTCCAGTCATAAATGATAAAATAATCTTTAGAAGGCTATTGGGAACTCCCCATGAATGGAGTTGTTTGATTGCTGGGATAAATATTACTAACTTTCGCATAGTTAGGTTTTCAGCTAGTTTTTCCTCTAGGAGAAGTACCAGGATTTGAACACCTCTATTATGACGAAAGGCATGTTGTGCAGGATGAATTTTACTATCCACATTCCAACTGATTCTTCTCGCAATGATTTTCTCAAATGTTTTGGCGAGAACTGGAAGTAGGGATATAGGTCGATATTCATCAAAAGAGTGACATGTCCTGGGTTTTTTAGGGATATGCTTAAGTTGGGCTCTTTTCCAATCATGGGTATGTATCCAGTGCTTAAGATGTTGTTATACAATACACATATTCTATTTTGTAGAATTTTATCGCAATTTTTAAGCATTTTATAAGTTATTTTATCGTTTCCAGGTGTCGTTCCTTTAGCAGTAGTGAGTGTCATATGAAGCTCAATTTGAGTTATTGGTTCCGTGAGAATTTCTGCTTCAAGCAATCAATATATGGCATAAAACGCTGCAGCAACAGCAAGCAATGAATCCAATATATGGCCACGAAATGGCCCAGCAACAGCAAACAATGATGATGGAGGCGAATGTAAAATTCGTATTCCTGGTTTTATTGGTATTTCTTCTTTAAATTGTTTTTTTGTTTTTGTTGTTGGATAAAGAACATCACCACATTGATGTTATAAAATTTTCTTTTAATATAATATTATATTTATGAAGTTTTGTTGTTCCATAATGTAATCACTTTTCTTTGAATATTTAATTTGTTTGTTATCTAAGCAAATACATACATACACTTTAATCATGAAGACTACTTTTTTTGGTTTGCTTTATTTTGAAAAAAATCGGTTCATAAAATGATTTTTCATTTTTGCTTATAATGCGTGTATATTTTTTTTTAATTTTGTACTACTTGAAAAACATAAAAAAATAAGTTGCCAAAAGGGCCAAGGTGGACTGGTGTCCATGAATGTGTAATGATGACTGACTTGACTGTACTGACTGATAAAAGACAAAATCAAGCATGGCAAAGTGACAGAATTGATGATGCCGGAAGGTCCAGACATTTTGTATTTAAAATTGAACGAACAAAAAGGGGGTGTTCGTAGAGTGAGGCAAAATTGTAAATGCAATTGTGCTTGCTCCAAGATGGCGTTAATACAGTACATATTCTAATTTCTATTAACAATTTTTGAAAAAAAATATATCAATTCAGCATTTTGGAAAAAAAATCAAGAAGAATTCAATTTCAATTTTTTTTTAATTAAGAAAATATGTACTCAATTTTCTTTTGTTATTTGTTACTCTTATTGATTTTTTATCGAGCACTGAAAATAAGATTCTTCTATGTCTACTAGATCTTGAGAAAATGGAAAATTATTAACCTACTTCTAATTTGTTTGGTATTTACGTGATTACATAGGTATATATATATTCAAGTTAATAGCACAGAAACGGACATTCTGGCCCCCTGCAACCTTCCTGCCAGGCATCACTAGGGTTTAGGGGCAGGTGTAAGGTTGGGATTTGCAAAGATTCTTTGAATTTAAAGAAACTCCATGTTTTTAGGCGAACATATTGTTATTTATTTATTTACAGAAATAATTTACAAACTTAATTTATAAACAATTTTTTTATTTAAAGACTCCAGGGTAGCTAGACCATTAGGAGTCTTTTTTTATATTTTATATTTAATTTAATTTAATTTAAATATTTACAAACATTTTAAATGTTTTAAATAAATAGATTCAAATAAACTGTAAATGTACATTGAAAAAAATAGAATTTATATGTCGTTAAATTTCGGGTGATATTTCTTCACGATTTATGTTAAGTTTTACTTGTTAAATCTATTACAAAAAAGAGCTAGCAAAGGTTATCTATGCCTTGAGAGCGTATTTCCTCTTTGGATAGATTGACCTCTTGCGGATTTCCTTCAGTGTTTTCCTGTTGGCATCTCTGGGTGACAATGCTTTACGCATAGCACGAGTACGTTTCTTCCTCAGATCCAAGGGCTTGTATTTTTTGTTGGCGAAAACTTTGCGCAAGTTTTCCTTTTGCTTTTGGTGCATAACAATGTAAACACGAGCGATTGCTTTGCGAACAACTCGGATCTTTGAGAGCTTAGATGGAGCTCCACCAGTCACTTTGGCTACACGTAGACCAAGGAGTTCATTTTTCAGCTCTTCGAGCTGTTTGGTGAGCTCACCCTTGCTTTTGGTTCTCAAATCCGAGCACTTCACTTTTACCATCTTGGATAAATTCAATCGTCAAAAAAAAAAAATTTCTTATGATATGTAGTTTAATGTGTTGAATAGACTTAGGGTCACCAGGATTGAGTATTTCCTTAAGATATCTTTCAGGGCTTGTAGTTCCGTTGTCATCTGTAAAGCTTTTTGAGACCGGGCAGGATATTAGGATGTGCCAAACTGTCAACTCTTCATTACAGTAGGAACATTTCTCTGGAGCTTCTTTAGTGTAATAATGTCGACTGGAGAAAATCGTTTTCCCCAGTCTGATGCGTAACAGCTTGATGCAGTTTTCCCTGGTTAGCTTTTTTTTTTTTTTTTTTATAATTAACGCGCGCACAAGGTACTATTTGTTTCCCTTTTAATGTAACACACTGCGCGGGCATTAGGAAGATAGGGAGGGGAGAGATAGGAGGTGTCGATTAACATTGGTTTTGAATGTTTGCAAATTGAAATGGCAAGGGAAAATCTCGCCGGGTAAACCATTCCAAAGTCGTGTTGTACGGCTAAAAAAAGAATCCCTATATTTCACGGTACGTCCGAAATTGGGCTGAAGGGTGAACTGATGGGCATTCCTAGCAAGACGAGTATTACGGGCGAAACTTTTAAGGGGAGGAATGCAGCTGGCTACCTCGAGTGAACATTTTTTATAAAAGAAACCATAAAATAAGGAAAGACATGAAACATTGCGTCGGTGTTCGAGAGGGGCAATTGTTTCAGCGGCAGTTCTATTTCCTATCAATCTTAACGCTCGATTTTGTATTCTATCAAGCAGGTGAAGCGATGTTTGTGAAGCACCTGCCCACAGGTGGGAGTTATACTCGAGTTTAGGGCGTATAAACGCTTTATAAATTGTAGCCAGATCAGATGGGGAAAAATACTTCTTACACCGATACAGAAAACCGAAGCACTTAGCAGCATTCTTAGCGATTTCCAATTCATGGTCGTTCCAACGGAGGTCGTCGTTAACACACATACCGAGTACTGAGAGCTTTTCGGTTTCTTCGATGTAAGTGCCATTCGTGGACAATGGCGTTAGGGGTATGTTAAGCTTTAACGACAGAAGACAGCATTGAGTTTTTTTTAAACTCCACACGATTCCTATTACCCCATTTGACAATGCTGTATAAATCGGAGTTTAATGAGCTTAACATACGGCACCGTTGCAATTGTACGTCCGAAGGCGAAGGACGTGAATTATCGAACGAATATGAAAAGCTGAGGGTAGAGTCGTCAGCAAAACAGTTAAGTGGATTAGAAGTAACAGACAGAAGATCATTTATAAAAATGAGGAAAAGAGTCGGAGACAGAACAGAGCCCTGGGGCACACCAGCATTTATTTTATGGGAATCAGACTTGAATCCGTCCAATACAACTTGTATTGAACGGTCCAGAAGATAGCTTCTAATCCAACGAACAAGAGTATTATCGATCCCAAAAGCACGCATTTTCGATAAGAGAGCTTCATGCCAAACTCTATCAAATGCCTTGGAGATAACAAGAGCAATAATCTTACTTTCACCAAAGCGATGTAAAGATTTGTTCCACTGTTCGGTGAGATATGCCATCAGATCACCAGTGGAACGGTAGCTGCGGAAGCCATACTGACGGTCATGGAGAAGCTTACGATCTTCGAGATATTCCTTAAGCTGACGGTTAATCAGTGTTTCCATGACCTTAGAAAGAAGGGATGTCAGTGCTATGGGTTGGTAGGAGGAGGGGGAGGATGGGTCACCTTTCTTAGGGACAGGCTGGACAAATGCTGTTTTCCATCTTCTAGGAAAGATTCAGGAAGAGTAGGAGCGATGGAAAAGCTTACGCAGTGGCTTTGCCAGTGTGGAAGAACAATTCTTCAGAAGAATCGGGGGTATAACATCCGGGCCAGCGGATTTGTGTATATCGAGATCTTTGAGAACTCTTGCTACTGTACGAGTGCGGAAAGTGCTTTATATTATAGGGAACTCGTTTGTGCTGGATTTGTTAAGTACGCAAAAAAGTTGGACTATTTCCCCATAAAGTGGCTGTCTCTCTGTCCAAGAGTGATATTAATGTTTTTTGGATTTGCCCAAAAGAATTTGGTATTTCCATGATTAGAGGTAAGGTTAGCGACTCTTTTGCAGCAATGTCAGCCACTTGGTTTCCCTTGATGCCAATATGCCCAGGTACCCAGGCCAAAATGATGTCTTTAAATGTGCTGAGAACACTTCTAATGTTTTCTAACGACTGACATTTATTATACTCACTTTTTAGACTATTTAATATGCTGAGACTGTCAGTGAAAATAAGTTTCTTCCCAGGCAAATCTTTTGTTAGAGACAGACATTTTTGAATAGCCGCTAGCTCCGACAAAAAACTTCAAATATTTTCACGAAGAAGTCCTTGGTGGATGACTTTTGTAACTCCATTGGATGCAAGCTCCACTACTGCGTAAGAAGATACATCGTCTTTGAAGGATCCATCAGTATAGAAGATTTTGTCTGCTTTTGTATTGGCGATCATCTTATTATGAAGTGTTTTGAATTTTTGGTCTGGAGTATCTTTTTTTTTATAATTTGCTAACGATGTGTTGATTGACAGATTGTCCCTTTTCCAAGGTGGTGGAGGAATATATACTAGCTGGTTATTCATTATTGGAGTATTTGGGAGGCATACGCCTGGGACAGTAAGAAAGGTTATCATATTCTTTATCGCCGAAATTGTACCCTTACGGGGTTTTTTTATGGAAAGTGCTTTCGTTATTTCGTTGTAGAGTGGATGCAGTGGGTTTTCCAAAGCCTTAATTGCAAGTGTTATAGATCTTTTCTTTCCTAGGTTTTCGAAAGATAAGTAACCTATTTCTCTTCTTAGTGCTATAATGGGTGTTGTTTTAAAGGCACATGTTGCTGTACGAAAGCATTGGTTGATCGCTGCATTCGTAGTTTCTATGTTTTTTGTGTAGTCCACATAAAAGCGGTCAAACCGTGCTAAAGTGATCCTTCAACTAATGTCCTAGTTAGTTTTATGGCAGTTTCAATGTGCGGTCCTTTCTTTTTAGAGCATATCATTAAGTTGGTTTGTTACTTTTTTTAATTTGCAGGATTTAAAGTTCTCTTTTCAGCGATATAGTTTCATTTCGAAAAAGGCATATGCATTTTCTTTTTCTGCAAATGTGTAAAGCTTCGATTTTATTTGATGGGACAGAAGCTCCTCTTTCATGAGCCCATTGATAAATTGCTGAGTCAGTTTTTTCGAGAAGATGTTTAGCGTCGTTTGGATTTCCAGAGACTATGGTGTAGATGTTGTCTGCGTAGACTCCAATGAAGTCTAAGGCATATGTAGGATTTGAAAGCTGACATAGTAGTGAGTCGACGTAATCATTATAGATAATTACTGATAATGGTGACCCTTGGGAAACACCATTTTCCAGGTGACTGATACTAGACAAAAAACCATCAACATTGACATGGAATGTCCTTCCAGTCATAAATGATAAAATAATCTTTAGAAGGCTATTGGGAACTCCCCATGAATGGAGTTGTTTGATTGCTGGGATAAATATTACTCTATCGAAGGCTCTTTCAAGGTCGGCTGACATAACAATACTATGCTTTCGCATAGTTAGGTTTTCAGCTAGTTTTTCCTCTAGGAGATGTACCAGGATTTGAACACCTCTATTATGACGAAAGGCATGTTGTGCAGGATGAATTTTACTATCCACATTCCAACTGATTCTTCTCGCAATGATTTTCTCAAATGTTTTGGCGAGAACTGGAAGTAGGGATATAGGTCGATATTCATCAAAAGAGTGACATGTCCTGGGTTTTTTAGGGATATGCTTAAGTTGGGCTCTTTTCCAATCATGGGTATGTATCCAGTGCTTAAGATGTTGTTATACAATACACATATTCTATTTTGTAGAATTTTATCGCAATTTTTAAGCATTTTATAAGTTATTTTATCGTTTCCAGGTGTCGTTCCTTTAGCAGTAGTGAGTGTCATATGAAGCTCAATTTGAGTTATTGGTTCCGTGAGAATTTCTGCTTCAAGCAATCAATATATGGCATAAAACGCTGCAGCAACAGCAAGCAATGAATCCAATATATGGCCACGAAATGGCCCAGCAACAGCAAACAATGATGATGGAGGCGAATGTAAAATTCGTATTCCTGGTTTTATTGGTATTTCTTCTTTAAATTGTTTTTTTGTTTTTGTTGTTGGATAAAGAACATCACCACATTGATGTTATAAAATTTTCTTTTAATATAATATTATATTTATGAAGTTTTGTTGTTCCATAATGTAATCACTTTTCTTTGAATATTTAATTTTTTTGTTATCTAAGCAAATACATACATACACTTTAATCATGAAGACTACTTTTTTTGGTTTGCTTTATTTTGAAAAAAATCGGTTCATAAAATGATTTTTCATTTTTGCTTATAATGCGTGTATATTTTTTTTTAATTTTGTACTACTTGAAAAACATAAAAAAATAAGTTGCTAAAAGGGCCAAGGTGGACTGGTGTCCATGAATGTGTAATGATGGCTGACTTGACTGTACTGACTGATAAAAGACAAAATCAAGCATGGCAAAGTGACAGAATTGATGATGCCGGAAGGTCCAGACATTTTGTATTTAAAATTGAACGAACAAAAAGGGGGTGTTCGTAGAGTGAGGCAAAATTGTAAATGCAATTGTGCTTGCTCCAAGATGGCGTTAATACAGTACATATTCTAATTTCTATTAACAATTTTTGAAAAAAAAATATATCAATTCAGCATTTTGGAAAAAAAATCAAGAAGAATTCAATTTCAATTTTTTTTAATTAAGAAAATATGTACTCAATTTTCTTTTGTTATTTGTTACTCTTATTGATTTTTTATCGAGCACTGAAAATAAGATTCTTCTATGTCTACTAGATCTTGAGAAAATGGAAAATTATTAACCTACTTCTAATTTGTTTGGTATTTACGTGATTACATAGGTATATATATATTCAAGTTAATAGCATAGAAACAGACATTCTGGCCCCCTGCAACCTTCCTGCCAGACATCACTAGGGTTTAGGGGCAGGTGTAAGGTTGGGATTTGCAAAGATTCTTTGAATTTAAAGAAACTCCATGTTTTTAGGCGAACATATTGTTATTTATTTATTTACAGAAATAATTTACAAACTTAATTTATAAACAATTTTTTTATTTAAAGACTCCAGGGTAGCTAGACCATTAGGAGTCTTTTTTTATATTTTATATTTAATTTAATTTAATTTAAATATTTACAAACATTTTAAATGTTTTAAATAAATAGATTCAAATAAACTGTAAATGTACATTGAAAAAATTAGAATTTATATGTCGTTAAATTTCGGGTGATATTTCTTCACGATTTATGTTAAGTTTTACTTGTTAAATCTATTACAAAAAAGAGCTAGCAAAGGTTATCTATGCCTTGAGAGCGTATTTCCTCTTTGGATAGATTGACCTCTTGCGGATTTCCTTCAGTGTTTTCCTGTTGGCATCTCTGGGTGACAATGCTTTACGCATAGCACGAGTACGTTTCTTCCTCAGATCCAAGGGCTTGTATTTTTTGTTGGCGAAAACTTTGCGCAAGTTTTCCTTTTGCTTTTGGTGCATAACAATGTAAACACGAGCGATTGCTTTGCGAACAACTCGGATCTTTGAGAGCTTAGATGGAGCTCCACCAGTCACTTTGGCTACACGTAGACCAAGGAGTTCATTTTTCAGCTCTTCGAGCTGTTTGGTGAGCTCACCCTTGCTTTTGGTTCTCAAATCCGAGCACTTCACTTTTACCATCTTGGATAAATTCAATCGTCAAAAAAAAAAAATTTCTTATGATATGTAGTTTAATGTGTTGAATAGACTTAGGGTCACCAGGATTGAGTATTTCCTTAAGATATCTTTCAGGGCTTGTAGTTCCGTTGTCATCTGTAAAGCTTTTTGAGACCGGGCAGGATATTAGGATGTGCCAAACTGTCAACTCTTCATTACAGTAGGAACATTTCTCTGGAGCTTCTTTAGTGTAATAATGTCGACTGGAGAAAATCGTTTTCCCCAGTCTGATGCGTAACAGCTTGATGCAGTTTTCCCTGGTTAGCTTTTTTTTTTTTTTTTTTTATAATTAACGCGCGCACAAGGGACTATTTGTTTCCCTTTTAATGTAACACACTGCGCGGGCATTAGGAAGATAGGGAGGGGAGAGATAGGAGGTGTCGATTAACATTGGTTTTGAATGTTTGCAAATTGAAATGGCAAGGGAAAATCTCGCCGGGTAAACCATTCCAAAGTCGTGTTGTACGGCTAAAAAAAGAATCCCTATATTTCACGGTACGTCCGAAATTGGGCTCAAGGGTGAACTGATGGGCATTCCTAGCAAGACGAGTATTACGGGCGAAACTTTTAAGGGGAGGAATGCAGCTGGCTACCTCGAGTGAACATTTTTTATAAAAGAAACCATAAAATAAGGAAAGACATGAAACATTGCGTCGGTGTTCGAGAGGGGCAATTGTTTCAGCGGCAGTTCTATTTCCTATCAATCTTAACGCTCGATTTTGTATTCTATCAAGCAGGTGAAGCGATGTTTGTGAAGCACCTGCCCACAGGTGGGAGTTATACTCGAGTTTAGGGCGTATAAACGCTTTATAAATTGTAGCCAGATCAGATGGGGAAAAATACTTCTTACACCGATACAGAAAACCGAAGCACTTAGCAGCATTCTTAGCGATTTCCAATTTATGGTCGTTCCAACGGAGGTCGTCGTTGACACACATACCGAGTACTGAGAGCTTTTCGGTTTCTTCGATGTAAGTGCCATTCGTGGACAATGGCGTTAGGGGTATGTTAAGCTTTAACGACAGAAGACAGCATTGAGTTTTCGAAGCATTAAACTCCACACGATTCCTATTACCCCATTTGACAATGCTGTATAAATCGGAGTTTAATGAGCTTAACATACGGCACCGTTGCAATTGTACGTCCGAAGGCGAAGGACGTGAATTATCGAACGAATATGAAAAGCTGAGGGTAGAGTCGTCAGCAAAACAGTTAAGTGGATTAGAAGTAACAGACAGAAGATCATTTATAAAAATGAGGAAAAGAGTCGGAGACAGAACAGAGCCCTGGGGCACACCAGCATTTATTTTATGGGAATCAGACTTGAATCCATCCAATACAACTTGTATTGAACGGTCCAGAAGATAGCTTCTAATCCAACGAACAAGAGTATTATCGATCCCAAAAGCACGCATTTTCGATAAGAGAGCTTCATGCCAAACTCTATCAAATGCCTTGGAGATAACAAGAGCAATAATCTTACTTTCACCAAAGCGATGTAAAGATTTGTTCCACTGTTCGGTGAGATATGCCATCAGATCACCAGTGGAACGGTAGCTGCGGAAGCCATACTGACGGTCATGGAGAAGCTTACGATCTTCGAGATATTCCTTAAGCTGACGGTTAATAAAAGGATGTCAGTGCTATGGGTCGGTAGGAGGAGGGGGGGATGGGTCACCTTTCTTAGGGACAGGCTGGACAAATACTGTTTTCCATCTTCTAGGAAAGATTCAGGAAGAGTAGGAGCGATGGAAAAGCTTACGCAGTGGCTTTGCCAGTGTGGAAGAACAATTCTTCAGAAGAATCGGGGGTATAACATCCGGGCCAGCGGATTTGTTTATATCGAGATCTTTGAGAACTTTTGCTACTGTACGAGTGCGGAAAGTGCTTTATATTATAGGGAACTTGTTTGTGCTGGATTTGGTAAGTACGCAAAAAAGTTGGACTATTTCCCCATAAAGTGGCTGTCTCTCTGTCCAAGAGTGATATTAATGTTTTTTGGGTTTGCCCAAAAGAATTTGGTATTTCCATGATTAGAGGTAAGGTTAGCGACTCTTTTGCTGCAATGTCAGCCACTTGGTTTCCCTTGATGCCAATATGCCCAGGTATCCAGGCCAAAATGATGTCTTTAAATGTGCTGAGAACACTTCTAATGTTTTCTAACGACTGACATTTATTATACTCACTTTTTAGACCATTTAATATGCTGAGACTGTCAGTGAACATAAGTTTCTTCCCAGGCAAATCTTTTGTTAGAGACAGACATTTTTGAATAGCCGCTAGCTCCGACAAAAAACTTCAAATATTTTCACGAAGAAGTCCTTGGTGGATGACTTTTGTAACTCCATTGGATGCAAGCTCCACTACTGCGTAAGAAGATACATCGTCTTTGAAGGATCCGTCAGTATAGAAGATTTGGTCTGCTTTTGTATTGGCGATCATCTTATTATGAAGTGTTTTGAATTTTTGGTCTGGAGTATCTTTTTTTTTATAATTTGCTAACGATGTGTTGATTGACAGATTGTCCCTTTTCCAAGGTGGTGGAGGAATATATACTAGCTGGTTATTCATTATTGGAGTATTTGGGAGGCATACGCCTGGGACAGTAAGAAAGGTTATCATATTCTTTATTGCCGAAATTGTACCCTTACGGGGTTTTTTTATGGAAAGTGCTTTCGTTATTTCGTTGTGGAGTGGATGCAGTGGGTTTTCCAAAGCCTTAATTGCAAGTGTTATAGATCTTTTCTTTCCTAGGTTTTCGAAAGGTAAGTAACCTATTTCTCTTCTTAGTGCTATAATGGGTGTTGTTTTAAAGGCACATGTTGCTGTACGAAAGCATTGGTTGATTGCTGCATTCGTAGTTTCTATGTTTTTTGTGTAGTCCACATAAAAGCGGTCAAACCGTGCTAAAGTGATCCTTCAACTAATGTCCTAGTTAGTTTTATGGCAGTTTCAATGTGCGGTCCTTTCTTTTTATCATTAAGTTGGTTTGTTACTTTTTTTAATTTGCAGGATTTAAAGTTCTCTTTTCAGCGATATAGTTTCATTTCGAAAAAGGCATATGCATTTTCTTTTTCTGCAAATATGTAAAGCTTCGATTTTATTTGATGGGACAAAAGCTCCTCTTTCATGAGCCCATTGATAAATTGCTGAGTCAGTTTTTCCGAGAAGATGTTTAGCGTCGTTTGGATTTCTAGAGACTATGGTGTAGATGTTTTCTGCGTAGACTCCAATGAAGTCTAAGGCATATGTAGGATTTGAAAGCTGATATAGTAGTGAGTCGACTTAATCATTATAGATAATTACTGATAATGGTGACCCTTGGGAAACACCATTTTCCAGGTGACTGATACTAGACAAAAAACCATCAACATTGACTTGGAATGTCCTTCCTGTCATAAATGATAAAATAATCTTTAGAAGGCTATTGGGAACTCCCCATGAATGGAGTTGTTTGATTGCTGGGATAAATATTACTCTATCGAAGGCTCTTTCAAGGTCGGCTGACATAACAATACTATGCTTTCGCATAGTTAGGTTTTCAGCTAGTTTTTCCTCTAGGAGATGTACCAGGATTTGAACACCTCTATTATGACGAAAGGCATGTTGTGCAGGATGAATTTTACTATCCACATTCCAACTGATTCTTCTCGCAATGATTTTCTCAAATGTTTTGGCGAGAACTGGAAGTAGGGATATAGGTCGATATTCATCAAAATAGTGACATGTCCTGGGTTTTTTAGGGATATGCTTAAGTTGGGCTCTTTTCCAATCATGGGTATGTATCCAGTGCTTAAGATGTTGTTATACAATACACATATTCTATTTTGTAGAATTTTATCGCAATTTTTAAGCATTTTATAAGTTATTTTATCGTTTCCAGGTGTCGTTCCTTTAGCAGTAGTGAGTGTCATATGAAGCTCAATTTGAGTTATTGGTTCCGTGAGAATTTCTGCTTCAAGCAATCAATATATGGCATAAAACGCTGCAGCAACAGCAAGCAATGAATCCAATATATGGCCACGAAATGGCCCAGCAACAGCAAACAATGATGATGGAGGCGAATGTAAAATTCGTATTCCTGGTTTTATTGGTATTTCTTCTTTAAATTGTTTTTTTGTTTTTGTTGTTGGATAAAGAACATCACCACATTGATCTTATAAAATTTTCTTTTAATATAATATTATATTTATGAAGTTTTGTTGTTCCATAATGTAATCACTTTTCTTTGAATATTTAATTTTTTTGTTATCTAAGCAAATACATACATACACTTTAATCATGAAGACTACTTTTTTTGGTTTGCTTTATTTAGAAAAAAATCGGTTCATAAAATGATTTTTCATTTTTGCTTATAATGCGTGTATATTTTTTTTTAATTTTGTACTACTTGAAAAACATAAAAAAATAAGTTGCCAAAAGGGCCAAGGTGGACTGGTGTCCATCAAAAATCAAGAAGAATTCAATTTCAATTTTTTTTAAATTAAGAAAATATGTACTCAATTTTCTTTTGTTATTTGTTACTCTTATTTATTTTTTATCGAGCACTGAAAATAAGATTCTTCTATGTCTACTAGATCTTGAGAAAATGGAAAATTATTAACCTACTTCTAATTTGTTTGGTATTTACGTGATTACATAGGTATATATATATTCAAGTTAATAGCATAGAAACAGACATTCTGGCCCCCTGCAACCTTCCTGCCAGGCATCACTAGGGTTTAGGGGCAGGTGTAAGGTTGGGATTTGCAAAGATTCTTTGAATTTAAAGAAACTCCATGTTTTTAGGCGAACATATTGTTATTTATTTATTTACAGAAATAATTTACAAACTTAATTTATAAACAATTTTTTTATTTAAAGACTCCAGGGTAGCTAGACCATTAGGAGTCTTTTTTTATATTTTATATTTAATTTAATTTAATTTAAATATTTACAAACATTTTAAATGTTTTAAATAAATAGATTCAAATAAACTGTAAATGTACATTGAAAAAATTAGAATTTATATGTCGTTAAATTTCGGGTGATATTTCTTCACGATTTATGTTAAGTTTTACTTGTTAAATCTATTACAAAAAAGAGCTAGCAAAGGTTATCTATGCCTTGAGAGCGTATTTCCTCTTTGGATAGATTGACCTCTTGCGGATTTCCTTCAGTGTTTTCCTGTTGGCATCTCTGGGTGACAATGCTTTACGCATAGCACGAGTACGTTTCTTCCTCAGATCCAAGGGCTTGTATTTTTTGTTGGCGAAAACTTTGCGCAAGTTTTCCTTTTGCTTTTGGTGCATAACAATGTAAACACGAGCGATTGCTTTGCGAACAACTCGGATCTTTGAGAGCTTAGATGGAGCTCCAGCTACACGTAGACCAAGGAGTTCATTTTTCAGCTCTTCGAGCTGTTTGGTGACCTCACCCTTGCTTTTGGTTCTCAAATCCGAGCACTTCACTTTTACCATCTTGGATAAATTCAATCGTCAAAAAAAAAAATTTCTTATGATATGTAGTTTAATGTGTTGAATAGACTTAGGGTCACCAGGATTGAGTATTTCCTTAAGATATCTTTCAGGGCTTGTAGTTCCGTTGTCATCTGTAAAGCTTTTTGAGACCGGGCAGGATATTAGGATGTGCCAATCTGTCAACTCTTCATTACAGTAGGAACATTTCTCTGGAGCTTCTTTAGTGTAATAATGTCGACTGGAGAAAATCGTTTTCCCCAGTCTGATGCGTAACAGCTTGATGCAGTTTTCCCTGGTTAGCTTTTTTTTTTTTTTTTTTATAATTAACGCGCGCACAAGGGACTATTTGTTTCCCTTTTAATGTAACACACTGCGCGGGCATTAGGAAGATAGGGAGGGGAGAGATAGGAGGTGTCGATTAACATTGGTTTTGAATGTTTGCAAATTGAAATGGCAAGGGAAAATCTCGCCGGGTAAACCATTCCAAAGTCGTGTTGTACGGCTAAAAAAAGAATCCCTATATTTCACGGTACGTCCGAAATTGGGCTGAAGGGTGAACTGATGGGCATTCCTAGCAAGACGAGTATTACGGGCGAAACTTTTAAGGGGAGGAATGCAGCTGGCTACCTCGAGTGAACATTTTTTATAAAAGAAACCATAAAATAAGGAAAGACATGAAACATTGCGTCGGTGTTCGAGAGGGGCAATTGTTTCAGCGGCAGTTCTATTTCCTATCAATCTTAACGCTCGATTTTGTATTCTATCAAGCAGGTGAAGCGATGTTTGTGAAGCACCTGCCCACAGGTGGGAGTTATACTCGAGTTTAGGGCGTATAAACGCTTTATAAATTGTAGCCAGATCAGATGGGGAAAAATACTTCTTACACCGATACAGAAAACCGAAGCACTTAGCAGCATTCTTAGCGATTTCCAATTCATGGTCGTTCCAACGGAGGTCGTCGTTAACACACATACCGAGTACTGAGAGCTTTTCGGTTTCTTCGATGTAAGTGCCATTCGTGGACAATGGCGTTAGGGGTATGTTAAGCTTTAACGACAGAAGACAGCATTGAGTTTTTTTTAAACTCCACACGATTCCTATTACCCCATTTGACAATGCTGTATAAATCGGAGTTTAATGAGCTTAACATACGGCACCGTTGCAATTGTACGTCCGAAGGCGAAGGACGTGAATTATCGAACGAATATGAAAAGCTGAGGGTAGAGTCGTCAGCAAAACAGTTAAGTGGATTAGAAGTAACCGACAGAAGATCATTTATAAAAATGAGGAAAAGAGTCGGAGACAGAACAGAGCCCTGGGGCACACCAGCATTTATTTTATGGGAATCAGACTTGAATCCGTCCAATACAACTTGTATTGAACGGTCCAGAAGATAGCTTCTAATCCAACGAACAAGAGTATTATCGATCCCAAAAGCACGCATTTTCGATAAGAGAGCTTCATGCCAAACTCTATCAAATGCCTTGGAGATAACAAGAGCAATAATCTTACTTTCACCAAAGCGATGTAAAGATTTGTTCCACTGTTCGGTGAGATATGCCATCAGATCACCAGTGGAACGGTAGCTGCGGAAGCCATACTGACGGTCATGGAGAAGCTTACGATCTTCGAGATATTCCTTAAGCTGACGGTTAATCAGTGTTTCCATGACCTTAGAAAGAAGGGATGTCAGTGCTATGGGTCGGTAGGAGGAGGGGGAGGATGGGTCACCTTTCTTAGGGACAGGCTGGACAAATGCTGTTTTCCATCTTCTAGGAAAGATTCAGGAAGAGTAGGAGCGATGGAAAAGCTTACGCAGTGGCTTTGCCAGTGTGGAAGAACAATTCTTCAGAAGAATCGGGGGTATACCATCCGAGCCAGCGGATTTGTTAATATCGAGATCTTTGAGAACTCTTGCTACTGTACGAGTGCGGAAAGTGCTTTATATTATAGGGAACTCGTTTGTGCTGGATTTGGTAAGTACGCAAACAAGTTGGACTATTTCCCCATAAAGTGGCTGTCTTTCTGTCCAAGAGTGATATTAATGTTTTTTGGGTTTGCCCAAAAGAATTTGGTATTTCCATGATTAGAGGTAAGGTTAGCGACTCTTTTGCTGCAATGTCAGCCACTTGGTTTCCCTTGATGCCAATATGCCCAGGTACCCAGGCCAAAATGATGTCTTTAAATGTGCTGAGAACACTTCTAATGTTTTCTAACGACTGACATTTATTATACTCACTTTTTAGACCATTTAATATGCTGAGACTGTCAGTGAACATAAGTTTCTTCCCAGGCAAATCTTTTGTTAGAGACAGACATTTTTGAATAGCCGCTAGCTCCGACAAAAAACTTCAAATATTTTCACGAAGAAGTCCTTGGTGGATGACTTTTGTAACTCCATTGGATGCAAGCTCCACTACTGCGTAAGAAGATACATCGTCTTTGAAGGATCCGTCAGTATAGAAGATTTGGTCTGCTTTTGTATTGGCGATCATCTTATTATGAAGTGTTTTGAATTTTTGGTCTGGAGTATCTTTTTTTTTATAATTTGCTAACGATGTGTTGATTGACAGATTGTCCCTTTTCCAAGGTGGTGGAGGAATATATACTAGCTGGTTATTCATTATTGGAGTATTTGGGAGGCATACGCCTGGGACAGTAAGAAAGGTTATCATATTCTTTATTGCCGAAATTGTACCCTTACGGGGTTTTTTTATGTAAAGTGCTTTCGTTATTTCGTTGTGGAGTGGATGCAGTGGGTTTTCCAAAGCCTTAATTGCAAGTGTTATAGATCTTTTCTTTCCTAGGTTTTCGAAAGATAAGTAACCTATTTCTCTTCTTAGTGCTATAATGGGTGTTGTTTTAAAGGCACATGTTGCTGTACGAAAGCATTGGTTGATTGCTGCATTCGTAGTTTCTATGTTTTTTGTGTAGTCCACATAAAAGCGGTCAAACCGTGCTGAAGTGATCCTTCAACTAATGTCCTAGTTAGTTTTATGGCAGTTTCAATGTGCGGTCCTTTCTTTTTAGAGCATATCATTAAGTTGGTTTGTTACTTTTTTTAATTTGCAGGATTTAAAGTTCTCTTTTCAGCGATATAGTTTCATTTCGAAAAAGGCATATGCATTTTCTTTTTCTGCAAACGTGTAAAGCTTCGATTTTATTTGATGGGACAGAAGCTCCTCTTTCATGAGCCCATTGATAAATTGCTGAGTCAGTTTTTTCGAGAAGATGTTTAGCGTCGTTTGGATTTCTAGAGACTATGGTGTAGATGTTGTCTGCGTAGACTCCAATGAAGTCTAAGGCATATGTAGGATTTGAAAGCTGATATAGTAGTGAGTCGACTTAATCATTATAGATAATTACTGATAATGGTGACCCTTGTGAAACACCATTTTCCAGGTGACTGATACTAGACAAAAAACCATCAACATTGACTTGGAATGTCCTTCCTGTCATAAATGATAAAATAATCTTTAGAAGGCTATTGGGAACTCCCCATGAATGGAGTTGTTTGATTGCTGGGATAAATATTACTCTATCGAAGGCTCTTTCAAGGTCGGCTGACATAACAATACTATGCTTTCGCATAGTTAGGTTTTCAGCTAGTTTTTCCTCTAGGAGATGTACCAGGATTTGAACACCTCTATTATGACGAAAGGCATGTTGTGCAGGATGAATTTTACTATCCACATTCCAACTGATTCTTCTCGCAATGATTTTCTCAAATGTTTTGGCGAGAACTGGAAGTAGGGATATAGGTCGATATTCATCAAAAGAGTGACATGTCCTGGGTTTTTTAGGGATATGCTTAAGTTGGGCTCTTTTCCAATCATGGGTATGTATCCAGTGCTTAAGATGTTGTTATACAATACACATATTCTATTTTGTAGAATTTTATCGCAATTTTTAAGCATTTTATAAGTTATTTTATCGTTTCCAGGTGTCGTTCCTTTAGCAGTAGTGAGTGTCATATGAAGCTCAATTTGAGTTATTGGTTCCGTGAGAATTTCTGCTTCAAGCAATCAATATATGGCATAAAACGCTGCAGCAACAGCAAGCAATGAATCCAATATATGGCCACGAAATGGCCCAGCAACAGCAAACAATGATGATGGAGGCGAATGTAAAATTCGTATTCCTGGTTTTATTGGTATTTCTTCTTTAAATTGTTTTTTTGTTTTTGTTGTTGGATAAAGAACATCACCACATTGATGTTATAAAATTTTCTTTTAATATAATATTATATTTATGAAGTTTTGTTGTTCCATAATGTAATCACTTTTCTTTGAATATTTAATTTTTTTGTTATCTAAGCAAATACATACATACACTTTAATCATGAAGACTACTTTTTTTGGTTTGCTTTATTTAGAAAAAAATCGGTTCATAAAATGATTTTTCATTTTTGCTTATAATGCGTGTATATTTTTTTTTAATTTTGTACTACTTGAAAAACATAAAAAAATAAGTTGCCAAAAGGGCCAAGGTGGACTGGTGTCCATCAAAAATCAAGAAGAATTCAATTTCAATTTTTTTTTAATTAAGAAAATATGTACTCAATTTTCTTTTGTTATTTGTTACTCTTATTTATTTTTTATCGAGCACTGAAAATAAGATTCTTCTATGTCTACTAGATCTTGAGAAAATGGAAAATTATTAACCTACTTCTAATTTGTTTGGTATTTACGTGATTACATAGGTATATATATATTCAAGTTAATAGCATAGAAACAGACATTCTGGCCCCCTGCAACCTTCCTGCCAGGCATCACTAGGGTTTAGGGGCAGGTGTAAGGTTGGGATTTGCAAAGATTCTTTGAATTTAAAGAAACTCCATGTTTTTAGGCGAACATATTGTTATTTATTTATTTACAGAAATAATTTACAAACTTAATTTATAAACAATTTTTTTATTTAAAGACTCCAGGGTAGCTAGACCATTAGGAGTCTTTTTTTATATTTTATATTTAATTTAATTTAATTTAAATATTTACAAACATTTTAAATGTTTTAAATAAATAGATTCAAATAAACTGTAAATGTACATTGAAAAAATTAGAATTTATATGTCGTTAAATTTCGGGTGATATTTCTTCACGATTTATGTTAAGTTTTACTTGTTAAATCTATTACAAAAAAGAGCTAGCAAAGGTTATCTATGCCTTGAGAGCGTATTTCCTCTTTGGATAGATTGACCTCTTGCGGATTTCCTTCAGTGTTTTCCTGTTGGCATCTCTGGGTGACAATGCTTTACGCATAGCACGAGTACGTTTCTTCCTCAGATCCAAGGGCTTGTATTTTTTGTTGGCGAAAACTTTGCGCAAGTTTTCCTTTTGCTTTTGGTGCATAACAATGTAAACACGAGCGATTGCTTTGCGAACAACTCGGATCTTTGAGAGCTTAGATGGAGCTCCACCAGTCACTTTGGCTACACGTAGACCAAGGAGTTCATTTTTCAGCTCTTCGAGCTGTTTGGTGACCTCACCCTTGCTTTTGGATCTCAAATCCGAGCACTTCACTTTTACCATCTTGGATAAATTCAATCGTCAAAAAAAAAAATTTCTTATGATATGTAGTTTGATGTGTTGAATAGACTTAGGGTCACCAGGATTGAGTATTTCCTTAAGATATCTTTCAGGGCTTGTAGTTCCGTTGTCATCTGTAAAGCTTTTTGAGACCGGGCAGGATATTAGGATGTGCCAAACTGTCACCTCTTCATTACAGTAGGAACATTTCTCTGGAGCTTCTTTAGTGTAATAATGTCGACTGGAGAAAATCGTTTTCCCCAGTCTGATGCGTAACAGCTTGATGCAGTTTTCCCTGGTTAGCTTTTTTTTTTTTTTTTTTATAATTAACGCGCGCACAAGGGACTATTTGTTTCCCTTTTAATGTAACACACTGCGCGGGCATTAGGAAGATAGGGAGGGGAGAGATAGGAGGTGTCGATTAACATTGGTTTTGAATGTTTGCAAATTGAAATGGCAAGGGAAAATCTCGCCGGGTAAACCATTGCAAAGTCGTGTTGTACGGCTAAAAAAAGAATCCCTATATTTCACGGTACGTCCGAAATTGGGCTCAAGGGTGAACTGATGGGCATTCCTAGCAAGACGAGTATTACGGGCGAAACTTTTAAGGGGAGGAATGCAGCTGGCTACCTCGAGTGAACATTTTTTATAAAAGAAACCATAAAATAAGGAAAGACATGAAACATTGCGTCGGTGTTCGAGAGGGGCAATTGTTTCAGCGGCAGTTCTATTTCCTATCAATCTTAACGCTCGATTTTGTATTCTATCAAGCAGGTGAAGCGATGTTTGTGAAGCACCTGCCCACAGGTGGGAGTTATACTCGAGTTTAGGGCGTATAAACGCTTTATAAATTGTAGCCAGATCAGATGGGGAAAAATACTTCTTACACCGATACAGAAAACCGAAGCACTTAGCAGCATTCTTAGCGATTTCCAATTCATGGTCGTTCCAACGGAGGTCGTCGTTGACACACATACCGAGTACTGAGAGCTTTTCGGTTTCTTCGATGTAAGTGCCATTCGTGGACAATGGCGTTAGGGGTATGTTAAGCTTTAACGACAGAAGACAGCATTGAGTTTTTTTTAAACTCCACACGATTCCTATTACCCCATTTGACAATGCTGTATAAATCGGAGTTTAATGAGCTTAACATACGGCACCGTTGCAATTGTACGTCCGAAGGCGAAGGACGTGAATTATCGAACGAATATGAAAAGCTGAGGGTAGAGTCGTCAGCAAAACAGTTAAGTGGATTAGAAGTAACCGACAGAAGATCATTTATAAAAATGAGGAAAAGAGTCGGAGACAGAACAGAGCCCTGGGGCACACCAGCATTTATTTTATGGGAATCAGACTTGAATCCGTCCAATACAACTTGTATTGAACGGTCCAGAAGATAGCTTCTAATCCAACGAACAAGAGTATTATCGATCCCAAAAGCACGCAATTTCGATAAGAGAGCTTCATGCCAAACTCTATCAAATGCCTTGGAGATAACAAGAGCAATAATCTTACTTTCACCAAAGCGATGTAAAGATTTGTTCCACTGTTCGGTGAGATATACCATCAGATCACCAGTGGAACGGTAGCTGCGGAAGCCATACTGACGGTCATGGAGAAGCTTACGATCTTCGAGATATTCCTTAAGCTGACGGTTAATCAGTGTTTCCATGACCTTAGAAAGAAGGGATGTCAGTGCTATGGGTCGGTAGGAGGAGGGGGAGGATGGGTCGCCTTTCTTAGGGACAGGCTGGACAAATGCTGTTTTCCATCTTCTAGGAAAGATTCAGGAAGAGTAGGAGCGATGGAAAAGGTTACGCAGTGGAAGAACAATTCTTCAGAAGAATCGGGGGTATACCATTCGAGCCAGCGGATTTGTTAATATCGAGATCTTTGAGAACTCTTGCTACTGTACGAGTGCGGAAAGTGCTTTATATTATAGGGAACTCGTTTGTGCTGGATTTGGTAAGTACGCAAAAAAGTTGGACTATTTCCCCATAAAGTGGCTGTCTTTCTGTCCAAGAGTGATATTAATGTTTTTTGGGTTTGCCCAAAAGAATTTGGTATTTCCATGATTAGAGGTAAGGTTAGCGACTCTTTTGCTGCAATGTCAGCCACTTGGTTTCCCTTGATGCCAATATGCCCAGGTACCCAGGCCAAAATGATGTCTTTAAATGTGCTGAGAACACTTCTAATGTTTTCTAACGACTGACATTTATTATACTCACTTTTTAGACCATTTAATATGCTGAGACTGTCAGTGAACATAAGTTTCTTCCCAGGCAAATCTTTTGTTAGAGACAGACATTTTTGAATAGCCGCTAGCTCCGACAAAAAACTTCAAATATTTTCACGAAGAAGTCCTTGGTGGATGACTTTTGTAACTCCATTGGATGCAAGCTCCACTACTGCGTAAGAAGATACATCGTCTTTGAAGGATCCGTCAGTATAGAAGATTTGGTCTGCTTTTGTATTGGCGATCATCTTATTATGAAGTGTTTTGAATTTTTGGTCTGGAGTATCTTTTTTTTTATAATTTGCTAACGATGTGTTGATTGACAGATTGTCCCTTTTCCAAGGTGGTGGAGGAATATATACTAGCTGGTTATTCATTATTGGAGTATTTGGGAGGCATACGCCTGGGACAGTAAGAAAGGTTATCATATTCTTTATTGCCGAAATTGTACCCTTACGGGGTTTTTTTATGGAAAGTGCTTTCGTTATTTCGTTGTGGAGTGGATGCAGTGGGTTTTCCAAAGCCTTAATTGCAAGTGTTATAGATCTTTTCTTTCCTAGGTTTTCGAAAGATAAGTAACCTATTTCTCTTCTTAGTGCTATAATGGGTGTTGTTTTAAAGGCACATGTTGCTGTACGAAAGCATTGGTTGATTGCTGCATTCGTAGTTTCTATGTTTTTTGTGTAGTCCACATAAAAGCGGTCAAACCGTGCTGAAGTGATCCTTCAACTAATGTCCTAGTTAGTTTTATGGCAGTTTCAATGTGCGGTCCTTTCTTTTTAGAGCATATCATTAAGTTGGTTTGTTACTTTTTTTAATTTGCAGGATTTAAAGTTCTCTTTTCAGCGATATAGTTTCATTTCGAAAAAGGCATATGCATTTTCTTTTTCTGCAAACGTGTAAAGCTTCGATTTTATTTGATGGGACAGAAGCTCCTCTTTCATGAGCCCATTGATAAATTGCTGAGTCAGTTTTTTCGAGAAGATGTTTAGCGTCGTTTGGATTTCTAGAGACTTTGGTGTAGATGTTGTCTGCGTAGACTCCAATGAAGTCTAAGGCATATGTAGGATTTGAAAGCTGATATAGTAGTGAGTCGACTTAATCATTATAGATAATTACTGATAATGGTGACCCTTGGGAAACACCATTTTCCAGGTGACTGATACTAGACAAAAAACCATCAACATTGACTTGGAATGTCCTTCCTGTCATAAATGATAAAATAATCTTTAGAAGGCTATTGGGAACTCCCCATGAATGGAGTTGTTTGATTGCTGGGATAAATATTACTCTATCGAAGGCTCTTTCAAGGTCGGCTGACATAACAATACTATGCTTTCGCATAGTTAGGTTTTCAGCTAGTTTTTCCTCTAGGAGATGTACCAGGATTTGAACACCTCTATTATGACGAAAGGCATGTTGTGCAGGATGAATTTTACTATCCACATTCCAACTGATTCTTCTCGCAATGATTTTTTCAAATGTTTTGGCGAGAACTGGAAGTAGGGATATAGGTCGATATTCATCAAAAGAGTGACATGTCCTGGGTTTTTTAGGGATATGCTTAAGTTGGGCTCTTTTCCAATCATGGGTATGTATCCAGTGCTTAAGATGTTGTTATACAATACACATATTCTATTTTGTAGAATTTTATCGCAATTTTTAAGCATTTTATAAGTTATTTTATCGTTTCCAGGTGTCGTTCCTTTAGCAGTAGTGAGTGTCATATGAAGCTCAATTTGAGTTATTGGTTCCGTGAGAATTTCTGCTTCAAGCAATCAATATATGGCATAAAACGCTGCAGCAACAGCAAGCAATGAATCCAATATATGGCCACGAAATGGCCCAGCAACAGCAAACAATGATGATGGAGGCGAATGTAAAATTCGTATTCCTGGTTTTATTGGTATTTCTTCTTTAAATTGTTTTTTTGTTTTTGTTGTTGGATAAAGAACATCACCACATTGATGTTATAAAATTTTCTTTTAATATAATATTATATTTATGAAGTTTTGTTGTTCCATAATGTAATCACTTTTCTTTGAATATTTAATTTGTTTGTTATCTAAGCAAATACATACATACACTTTAATCATGAAGACTACTTTTTTTGGTTTGCTTTATTTTGAAAAAAATCGGTTCATAAAATGATTTTTCATTTTTGCTTATAATGCGTGTATATTTTTTTTTAATTTTGTACTACTTGAAAAACATAAAAAAATAAGTTGCCAAAAGGGCCAAGGTGGACTGGTGTCCATGAATGTGTAATGATGACTGACTTGACTGTACTGACTGATAAAAGACAAAATCAAGCATGGCAAAGTGACAGAATTGATGATGCCCGAAGGTCCAGACATTTTGTATTTAAAATTGAACGAAAAAAAGGGGGTGTTCGTAGAGTGAGGCAAAATTGTAAATGCAATTGTGCTTGCTCCAAGATGGCGTTAATACAGTACATATTCTAATTTCTATTAACAATTTTTGAAAAAAAAATATATCAATTCAGCATTTTGGAAAAAAAATCAAGAAGAATTCAATTTCAATTTTTTTTTAATTAAGAAAATATGTACTCTATTTTCTTTTGTTATTTGTTACTCTTATTGATTTTTTATCGAGCACTGAAAATAAGATGCTTCTATGTCTACTAGATCTTGAGAAAATGGAAAATTATTAACCTACTTCTAATTTGTTTGGTATTTACGTGATTACATAAGTATATATATATTCAAGTTAATGGCATAGAAACAGACATTCTGGCCCCCTGCAACCTTCCTGCCAGGCATCACTAGGGCTTAGGGGCAGGTGTAAGGTTGGGATTTGCAAAGATTCTTTGAATTTAAAGAAACTCCATGTTTTTAGGAGAACATATTGTTATTTATTTATTTACAGAAATAATTTACAAACTTAATTTATAAACTATTTTTCTAATTTGAAGACTCCAGGGTAGCTAGACCATTAGGAGTCCTTTTTTTTATATTTTATATTTAATTTAATTTAATTTAAATATTTACAAAAAGTTTAAATGTTTTAAATAAATAGATTCAAATTAACTGTAAATGTACATTGAAATTAGAATTTATATATCGTTAAATTTCTTATGATCTGTAGTAGCTTGTTTAATGTGTTGAATAGACTTAGGGTCACCAGGATTGAGTATTTCCTTAAGATATCTTTCAGGGCTTGTAGTTCCGTTGTCATCTGTAAAGCTTTTTGAGACCGGGCAGGATATTAGGATGTGCCAAACTTTCAACTCTTCATAACAGTAGGAACATTTCTCTGGAGCTTCTTTAGTGTAATAATGTCGACTGGAGAAAATCTTTTTCCCCAGTCTGATGCTTAACAGCTTCATGCAGTTTTCCCTGGTTAGCTTTATATTATAGGGAACTCGTTTGTGATGGATTTGGTAAGTACGCAAAAAAGTTTGACTATTTCCCCATAAGGTGGCTGTCTCTCTGTCCAAGAGTGATATTAATGTTTTTTGGGTTTGCCGAAAAGAATTTGGTATTTCCATGATTCCATGACAGCCACTTGCTCTCCCTTGATGCCAATATACCCAGGTACCCAGGCCAAAATGATGTCTTTAAATGTACTGAGAACACTTCTATTGTTTATTAGACATTTAGACATTTAGACTGACATTTATTATACTCACTTTTTAGACCATTTAATATGCTGAGATTGTCAGTGAAAATAAGTTTCTTCCCAGGCAAATCTTTTGTTAGAGACAGACATTTTTGAATAGCCGCTAGCTCCGACAAAAAACTTCAAATATTTTCAGGAAGAAGTCCTTGGTGGATGACTTTTGTAACTCCATTGGATGCAAGCTCCACTACTGCGTAAGAAGATACATCGTCTTTGAAGGATCCGTCAGTATAGAAGATTTGGTCTGCTTTTGTATTGGCGATCATCTTATTATGAAGTGTTTTGAATTGTTGGTCTGGAGTATCTTTTTTTTATAATTTGCTAACGATGTGTTGATTGACAAATTGTCCCTTTTCCAAGGTGGTGGAGGAATATATGCTAGCTGGTTATTCATTATTGGAGTATTTGGGAGGCATACGCCTGGGACAGTAAGAAAGGTTATCAAATTCTTTATTGCCGAAAATGTACCCTTACGGGGTTTTTTATTGAAAGTGCTTTCGTTATTTCGTTGTGGAGTGGATGCAGTGGGTTTTCCAAAGCCTTAATTGCAAGTGTTATAGATCTTTTCTTCCTAGGTTTTCGAAAGATAAGTAACCTATTTCTCTTCTTAGTGCTATAATGGGTGTTGTTTTAAAGGCACATGTTGCTGTACGAAAGCATTGGTTGATCGCTGCATTCGTAGTTTCTATGTTTTTTGTGTAGTCCACATAAAAGCGGTCAAACCGTGCTGAAGTGATCCTTCAAATAATATCCTAGTTAGTTTTATGGCAGTTTCAATGTGCGGTCCTTTCTTTTTAGAGCATATCATTTTTAAGGCGTTGTTACGTTGTTTAAGTTGGTTTGTTACTTTTTTTTAATTTGCAGGATTTAAAGTTCTCTTTTCAGCGATATAGTTTCATTTCGAAAAAGGCATATGCATTTTCTTTTTCTGCAAATGTGTAAAGCTTCGATTTTATTTGATGGGACAGAAGCTCCTCTTTCATGAGCCCATTGATAAATTGCTGAGTCAGTTTTTTCGAGAAGATGTTTAGCGTCGTTTGGATTTCCAGAGACTATGGTGTAGATGTTGCAAGCGTAGACTCCAATGAAGTCTAAGGCATATGTAGGATTTGAAAGCTGACATAGTAGTGAGTCGACGTAATCATTATAGATAATTACTGATAATGGTGACCCTTGGGAAACACCATTTTCCAGGTGACTGATACTAGACAAAAGACCATCAACATTGACATGGAATGTCCTTCCAGTCATAAATGATAAAATAATTTTTAGAAGGCTATTGGGAACTCCCCATGAATGGAGTTGTTTGATTGCTGGGATAAATATTACTAACTTTCGCATAGTTAGGTTTTCAGCTAGTTTTTTCCTCTAGGAGAAGTACCAGGATTTGAACACCTCTATTATGACGAAAGGCATGTTGTGCAGGATGAATTTTACTATCCACATTCCAACTGATTCTTCTCGCAATGATTTTCTCAAATGTTTTGGCGAGAACTGGAAGTAGGGATATAGGTCGATATTCATCAACAGAGTGACATGTCCTGGGTTTTTTAGGGATATGCTTAAGTTGGGCTCTTTTCCAATCATGGGTATGTATCCAGTGCTTAAGATGTTGTTATACAATACACATATTCTATTTTGTAGAATTTTATCGCAATTTTTAAGCATTTTATAAGTTATTTTATCGTTTCCAGGTGTCGTTCCTTTAGCAGTAGTGAGTGTCATATGAAGCTCAATTTGAGTTATTGGTTCCGTGAGAATTTCTGCTTCAAGCAATCAATATATGGCATAAAACGCTGCAGCAACAGCAAGCAATGAATCCAATATATGGCCACGAAATAGCCCAGCAACAGCAAACAATGATGATGGAGGCGAATGTAAAATTCGTATTCCTGGTTTTATTGGTATTTCTTCTTTAAATTGTTTTTTTGTTTTTGTTGTTGGATAAAGAACATCACCACATTGATGTTATAAAATTTTCTTTTAATATAATATTATATTTATGAAGTTTTGTTGTTCCATAATGTAATCACTTTTCTTTGAATATTTAATTTGTTTGTTATCTAAGCAAATACATACATACACTTTAATCATGAAGACTACTTTTTTTGGTTTGCTTTATTTTGAAAAAAATCGGTTCATAAAATGATTTTTCATTTTTGCTTATAATGCGTGTATATTTTTTTTTAATTTTGTACTACTTGAAAAACATAAAAAAATAAGTTGCCAAAAGGGCCAAGGTGGACTGGTGTCCATGAATGTGTAATGATGACTGACTTGACTGTACTGACTGATAAAAGACAAAATCAAGCATGGCAAAGTGACAGAATTGATGATGCCGGAAGGTCCAGACATTTTGTATTTAAAATTGAACGAACAAAAAGGGGGTGTTCGTAGAGTGAGGCAAAATTGTAAATGCAATTGTGCTTGCTCCAAGATGGCGTTAATACAGTACATATTCTAATTTCTATTAACAATTTTTGAAAAAAAATATATCAATTCAGCATTTTGGAAAAAAAATCAAGAAGAATTCAATTTCAATTTTTTTTTAATTAAGAAAATATGTACTCAATTTTCTTTTGTTATTTGTTACTCTTATTGATTTTTTATCGAGCACTGAAAATAAGATTCTTCTATGTCTACTAGATCTTGAGAAAATGGAAAATTATTAACCTACTTCTAATTTGTTTGGTATTTAAGTGATTACATAGGTATATATATATTCAAGTTAATAGCACAGAAACGGACATTCTGGCCCCCTGCAACCTTCCTGCCAGGCATCACTAGGGTTTAGGGGCAGGTGTAAGGTTGGGATTTGCAAAGATTCTTTGAATTTAAAGAAACTCCATGTTTTTAGGCGAACATATTGTTATTTATTTATTTACAGAAATAATTTACAAACTTAATTTATAAACAATTTTTTTATTTAAAGACTCCAGGGTAGCTAGACCATTAGGAGTCTTTTTTTATATTTTATATTTAATTTAATTTAATTTAAATATTTACAAACATTTTAAATGTTTTAAATAAATAGATTCAAATAAACTGTAAATGTACATTGAAAAAAATAGAATTTATATGTCGTTAAATTTCGGGTGATATTTCTTCACGATTTATGTTAAGTTTTACTTGTTAAATCTATTACAAAAAAGAGCTAGCAAAGGTTATCTATGCCTTGAGAGCGTATTTCCTCTTTGGATAGATTGACCTCTTGCGGATTTCCTTCAGTGTTTTCCTGTTGGCATCTCTGGGTGACAATGCTTTACGCATAGCACGAGTACATTTCTTCCTCAGATCCAAGGGCTTGTATTTTTTGTTGGCGAAAACTTTGCGCAAGTTTTCCTTTTGCTTTTGGTGCATAACAATGTAAACACGAGCGATTGCTTTGCGAACAACTCGGATCTTTGAGAGCTTAGATGGAGCTCCACCAGTCACTTTGGCTACACGTAGACCAAGGAGTTCATTTTTCAGCTCTTCGAGCTGTTTGGTGAGCTCACCCTTGCTTTTGGTTCTCAAATCCGAGCACTTCACTTTTACCATCTTACATAAATTCAATCGTCAAAAAAAAAAATTTCTTATGATATGTAGTTTAATGTGTTGAATAGACTTAGGGTCACCAGGATTGAGTATTTCCTTAAGATATCTTTCAGGGCTTGTAGTTCCGTTGTCATCTGTAAAGCTCTTTGAGACCGGGCAGGATATTAGGATGTGCCAAACTGTCAACTCTTCATTACAGTAGGAACATTTCTCTGGAGCTTCTTTAGTGTAATAATGTCGACTGGAGAAAATCGTTTTCCCCAGTCTGATGCGTAACAGCTTAATGCAGTTTTCCCTGGTTAGCTTTTTTTTTTTTTTTTATAATTAACGCGCGCACAAGGGACTATTTGTTTCCCTTTTAATGTAACACACTGCGCGGGCATTAGGAAGATAGGGAGGGGAGAGATAGGAGGTGTCGATTAACATTGGTTTTGAATGTTTGCAAATTGAAATGGCAAGGGAAAATCTCGCCGGGTAAACCATTCCAAAGTCGTGTTGTACGGCTAAAAAAAGAATCCCTATATTTCACGGTACGTCCGAAATTGGGCTCAAGGGTGAACTGATGGGCATTCCTAGCAAGACGAGTATTACGGGCGAAACTTTTAAGGGGAGGAATGCAGCTGGCTACCTCGAGTGAACATTTTTTATAAAAGAAACCATAAAATAAGGAAAGACATGAAACATTGCGTCGGTGTTCGAGAGGGGCAATTGTTTCAGCGGCAGTTCTATTTCCTATCAATCTTAACGCTCGATTTTGTATTCTATCAAGCAGGTGAAGCGATGTTTGTGAAGCACCTGCCCACAGGTGGGAGTTATACTCGAGTTTAGGGCGTATAAACGCTTTATAAATTGTATTCAGATCCGATGGGGAAAAATACTTCTTACACCGATACAGAAAACCGAAGCACTTAGCAGCATTCTTAGCGATTTCAAATATATGGTCGTTCCAACGGAGGTCGTCTTTGACACACATACCGAGTACTGAGAGCTTTTCGGTTTCTTCGATGTAAGTGCCATTCGTGGACAATGGCGTTAGGGGTATGTTAAGCTTTAACGACAGAAAACAGCATTGAGTTTTCGAAGCATTAAACTCCACACGATTCCTATTACCCCATTTGACAATGCTGTATAAATCGGAGTTTAATGAGCTTAACATACGGCACCGTTGCAATTGTACGTCCGAAGGCGAAGGACGTGAATTATCGAACGAATATGAAAAGCTGAGGGTAGAGTCGTCAGCAAAACAGTTAAGTGGATTAGAAGTAACAGACAGAAGATCATTTATAAAAATGAGGAAAAGAGTCGGAGACAGAACAGAGCCCTGGGGCACACCAGCATTTATTTTATGGGAATCAGACTTGAATCCGTCCAATACAACTTGTATTGAACGGTCCAGAAGATAGCTTCTAATCCAACGAACAAGAGTATTATCGATCCCAAAAGCACGCATTTTCGATAAGAGAGCTTCATGCCAAACTCAATCAAATGCCTTGGAGATAACAAGAGCAATAATCTTACTTTCACCAAAGCGATGTAAAGATTTGTTCCACTGTTCGGTGAGATATGCCATCAGATCACCAGTGGAACGGTAGCTGCGGAAGCCATACTGACGGTCATGGAGAAGCTTACGATCTTCGAGATATTCCTTAAGCTGACGGTTAATCAGTGTTTCCATGACCTTAGAAAGAAGGGATGTCAGTGCTATGGGTTGGTAGGAGGAGGGGGAGGATGGGTCACCTTTCTTAGGGACAGGCTGGACAAATGCTGTTTTCCATCTTCTAGGAAAGATTCAGGAAGATTAGGAGCGATGGAAAAGCTTACGCAGTGGCTTTGCCAGTGTGGAAGAACAATTCTTCAGAAGAATCGGGGGTATAACATCCGGGCCAGCGGATTTGTGTATATCGAGATCTTTGAGAACTCTTGCTACTGTACGAGTGCGGAAAGTGCTTTATATTATAGGGAACTCGTTTGTGCTGGATTTGTTAAGTACGCAAAAAAGTTGGACTATTTCCCCATAAAGTGGCTGTCTCTCTGTCCAAGAGTGATATTAATGTTTTTTGGATTTGCCCAAAAGAATTTGGTATTTCCATGATTAGAGGTAAGGTTAGCGACTCTTTTGCAGCAATGTCAGCCACTTGGTTTCCCTTGATGCCAATATGCCCAGGTACCCAGGCCAAAATGATGTCTTTAAATGTGCTGAGAACACTTCTAATGTTTTCTAACGACTGACATTTATTATACTCACTTTTTAGACCATTTAATATGCTGAGACTGTCAGTGAAAATAAGTTTCTTCCCAGGCAAATCTTTTGTTAGAGACAGACATTTTTGAATAGCCGCTAGCTCCGACAAAAAACTTCAAATATTTTCACGAAGAAGTCCTTGGTGGATGACTTTTGTAACTCCATTGGATGCAAGCTCCACTACTGCGTAAGAAGATACATCGTCTTTGAAGGATCCATCAGTATAGAAGATTTTGTCTGCTTTTGTATTGGCGATCATCTTATTATGAAGTGTTTTGAATTTTTGGTCTGGAGTATCTTTTTTTTATAATTTGCTAACGATGTGTTGATTGACAGATTGTCCCTTTTCCAAGGTGGTGGAGGAATATATACTAGCTGGTTATTCATTATTGGAGTATTTGGGAGGCATACGCCTGGGACAGTAAGAAAGGTTATCATATTCTTTATCGCCGAAATTGTACCCTTACGGGGTTTTTTTATGGAAAGTGCTTTCGTTATTTCGTTGTAGAGTGGATGCAGTGGGTTTTCCAAAGCCTTAATTGCAAGTGTTATAGATCTTTTCTTTCCTAGGTTTTCGAAAGATAAGTAACCTATTTCTCTTCTTAGTGCTATAATGGGTGTTGTTTTAAAGGCACATGTTGCTGTACGAAAGCATTGGTTGATCGCTGCATTCGTAGTTTCTATGTTTTTTGTGTAGTCCACATAAAAGCGGTCAAACCGTGCTAAAGTGATCCTTCAACTAATGTCCTAGTTAGTTTTATGGCAGTTTCAATGTGCGGTCCTTTCTTTTTAGAGCATATCATTAAGTTGGTTTGTTACTTTTTTTAATTTGCAGGATTTAAAGTTCTCTTTTCAGCGATATAGTTTCATTTCGAAAAAGGCATATGCATTTTCTTTTTCTGCAAATGTGTAAAGCTTCGATTTTATTTGATGGGACAGAAGCTCCTCTTTCATGAGCCCATTGATAAATTGCTGAGTCAGTTTTTTCGAGAAGATGTTTAGCGTCGTTTGGATTTCCAGAGACTATGGTGTAGATGTTGTCTGCGTAGACTCCAATGAAGTCTAAGGCATATGTAGGATTTGAAAGCTGACATAGTAGTGAGTCGACGTAATCATTATAGATAATTACTGATAATGGTGACCCTTGGGAAACACCATTTTCCAGGTGACTGATACTAGACAAAAAACCATCAACATTGACATGGAATGTCCTTCCAGTCATAAATGATAAAATAATCTTTAGAAGGCTATTGGGAACTCCCCATGAATGGAGTTGTTTGATTGCTGGGATAAATATTACTCTATCGAAGGCTCTTTCAAGGTCGGCTGACATAACAATACTATGCTTTCGCATAGTTAGGTTTTCAGCTAGTTTTTCCTCTAGGATATGTACCAGGATTTGAACACCTCTATTATGACGAAAGGCATGTTGTGCAGGATGAATTTTACTATCCACATTCCAACTGATTCTTCTCGCAATGATTTTCTCAAATGTTTTGGCGAGAACTGGAAGTAGGGATATAGGTCGATATTCATCAAAAGAGTGACATGTCCTGGGTTTTTTAGGGATATGCTTAAGTTGGGCTCTTTTCCAATCATGGGTATGTATCCAGTGCTTAAGATGTTGTTATACAATACACATATTCTATTTTGTAGAATTTTATCGCAATTTTTAAGCATTTTAAAAGTTATTTTATCGTTTCCAGGTGTCGTTCCTTTAGCAGTAGTGAGTGTCATATGAAGCTCAATTTGAGTTATTGGTTCCGTGAGAATTTCTGCTTCAAGCAATCAATATATGGCATAAAACGCTGCAGCAACAGCAAGCAATGAATCCAATATATGGCCACGAAATGGCCCAGCAACAGCAAACAATGATGATGGAGGCGAATGTAAAATTCGTATTCCTGGTTTTATTGGTATTTCTTCTTTAAATTGTTTTTTTGTTTTTGTTGTTGGATAAAGAACATCACCACATTGATGTTATAAAATTTTCTTTTAATATAATATTATATTTATGAAGTTTTGTTGTTCCATAATGTAATCACTTTTCTTTGAATATTTAATTTTTTTGTTATCTAAGCAAATACATACATACACTTTAATCATGAAGACTACTTTTTTTGGTTTGCTTTATTTTGAAAAAAATCGGTTCATAAAATGATTTTTCATTTTTGCTTATAATGCGTGTATATTTTTTTTTAATTTTGTACTACTTGAAAAACATAAAAAAATAAGTTGCTAAAAGGGCCAAGGTGGACTGGTGTCCATGAATGTGTAATGATGACTGACTTGACTGTACTGACTGATAAAAGACAAAATCAAGCATGGCAAAGTGACAGAATTGATGATGCCGGAAGGTCCAGACATTTTGTATTTAAAATTGAACGAAAAAAAGGGGGTGTTCGTAGAGTGAGGCAAAATTGTAAATGCAATTGTGCTTGCTCCAAGATGGCGTTAATACAGTACATATTCTAATTTCTATTAACAATTTTTGAAAAAAAAATATATCAATTCAGCATTTTGGAAAAAAAATCAAGAAGAATTCAATTTCAATTTTTTTTTAATTAAGAAAATATGTACTCTATTTTCTTTTGTTATTTGTTACTCTTATTGATTTTTTATCGAGCACCGAAAATAAGATGCTTCTATGTCTACTAGATCTTGAGAAAATGGAAAATTATTAACCTACTTCTAATTTGTTTGGTATTTACGTGATTACATAAGTATATATATATTCAAGTTAATGGCATAGAAACAGACATTCTGGCCCCCTGTAACCTTCCTGCCAGGCATCACTAGGGCTTAGGGGCAGGTGTAAGGTTGGGATTTGCAAAGATTCTTTGAATTTAAAGAAACTCCATGTTTTTAGGAGAACATATTGTTATTTATTTATTTACAGAAATAATTTACAAACTTAATTTATAAACTATTTTTCTAATTTGAAGACTCCAGGGTAGCTAGACCATTAGGAGTCCTTTTTTTTATATTTTATATTTAATTTAATTTAATTTAAATATTTACAAAAAGTTTAAATGTTTTAAATAAATAGATTCAAATTAACTGTAAATGTACATTGAAATTAGAATTTATATATCGTTAAATTTCTTATGATCTGTAGTAGCTTGTTTAATGTGTTGAATAGACTTAGGGTCACCAGGATTGAGTATTTCCTTAAGATATCTTTCAGGGCTTGTAGTTCCGTTGTCATCTGTAAAGCTCTTTGAGACCGGGCAGGATATTAGGATGTGCCAAACTGTCAACTCTTCATTACAGTAGGAACATTTCTCTGGAGCTTCTTTAGTGTAATAATGTCGACTGGAGAAAATCGTTTTCCCCAGTCTGATGCGTAACAGCTTAATGCAGTTTTCCCTGGTTAGCTTTTTTTTTTTTTATAATTAACGCGCGCACAAGGGACTATTTGTTTCCCTTTTAATGTAACACACTGCGCGGGCATTAGGAAGATAGGGAGGGGAGAGATAGGAGGTGTCGATTAACATTGGTTTTGAATGTTTGCAAATTGAAATGGCAAGGGAAAATCTCGCCGGGTAAACCATTCCAAAGTCGTGTTGTACGGCTAAAAAAAGAATCCCTATATTTCACGGTACGTCCGAAATTGGGCTCAAGGGTGAACTGATGGGCATTCCTAGCAAGACGAGTAAGGGGAGGAATGCAGCTGGCTACCTCGAGTGAACATTTTTTATAAAAGAAACCATAAAATAAGGAAAGACATGAAACATTGCGTCGGTGTTCGAGAGGGGCAATTGTTTCAGCGGCAGTTCTATTTCCTATCAATCTTAACGCTCGATTTTGTATTCTATCAAGCAGGTGAAGCGATGTTTGTGAAGCACCTGCCCACAGGTGGGAGTTATACTCGAGTTTAGGGCGTATAAACGCTTTATAAATTGTATTCAGATCCGATGGGGAAAAATACTTCTTACACCGATACAGAAAACCGAAGCACTTAGCAGCATTCTTAGCGATTTCAAATATATGGTCGTTCCAACGGAGGTCGTCTTTGACACACATACCGAGTACTGAGAGCTTTTCGGTTTCTTCGATGTAAGTGCCATTCGTGGACAATGGCGTTAGGGGTATGTTAAGCTTTAACGACAGAAAACAGCATTGAGTTTTCGAAGCATTAAACTCCACACGATTCCTATTACCCCATTTGACAATGCTGTATAAATCGGAGTTTAATGAGCTTAACATACGGCACCGTTGCAATTGTACGTCCGAAGGCGAAGGACGTGAATTATCGAACGAATATGAAAAGCTGAGGGTAGAGTCGTCAGCAAAACAGTTAAGTGGATTAGAAGTAACAGACAGAAGATCATTTATAAAAATGAGGAAAAGAGTCGGAGACAGAACAGAGCCCTGGGGCACACCAGCATTTATTTTATGGGAATGAGACTTGAATCCGTCCAATACAACTTGTATTGAACGGTCCAGAAGATAGCTTCTAATCCAACGAACAAGAGTATTATCGATCCCAAAAGCACGCATTTTCGATAAGAGAGCTTCATGCCAAACTCTATCAAATGCCTTGGAGATAACAAGAGCAATAATCTTACTTTCACCAAAGCGATGTAAAGATTTGTTCCACTGTTCGGTGAGATATGCCATCAGATCACCAGTGGAACGGTAGCTGCGGAAGCCATACTGACGGTCATGGAGAAGCTTACGATCTTCGAGATATTCCTTAAGCTGACGGTTAATCAGTGTTTCCATGACCTTAGAAAGAAGGGATGTCAGTGCTATGGGTTGGTAGGAGGAGGGGGAGGATGGGTCACCTTTCTTAGGGACAGGCTGGACAAATGCTGTTTTCCATCTTCTAGGAAAGATTCAGGAAGATTAGGAGCGATGGAAAAGCTTACGCAGTGGCTTTGCCAGTGTGGAAGAACAATTCTTCAGAAGAATCGGGGGTATAACATCCGGGCCAGCGGATTTGTGTATATCGAGATCTTTGAGAACTATTGCTACTGTACGAGTGCGGAAAGTGCTTTATATTATAGGGAACTCGTTTGTGCTGGATTTGTTAAGTACGCAAAAAAGTTGGACTATTTCCCCATAAAGTGGCTGTCTCTCTGTCCAAGAGTGATATTAATGTTTTTTGGATTTGCCCAAAAGAATTTGGTATTTCCATGATTAGAGGTAAGGTTAGCGACTCTTTTGCTGCAATGTCAGCCACTTGGTTTCCCTTGATGCCAATATGCCCAGGTACCCAGGCCAAAATGATGTCTTTAAATGTGCTGAGAACACTTCTAATGTTTTCTAACGACTGACATTTATTATACTCACTTTTTAGACCATTTAATATGCTGAGACTGTCAGTGAAAATAAGTTTCTTCCCAGGCAAATCTTTTGTTAGAGACAGACATTTTTGAATAGCCGCTAGCTCCGACAAAAAACTTCAAATATTTTCACGAAGAAGTCCTTGGTGGATGACTTTTGTAACTCCATTGGATGCAAGCTCCACTACTGCGTAAGAAGATACATCGTCTTTGAAGGATCCATCAGTATAGAAGATTTTGTCTGCTTTTGTATTGGCGATCATCTTATTATGAAGTGTTTTGAATTTTTGGTCTGGAGTATCTTTTTTTTTATAATTTGCTAACGATGTGTTGATTGACAGATTGTCCCTTTTCCAAGGTGGTGGAGGAATATATACTAGCTGGTTATTCATTATTGGAGTATTTGGGAGGCATACGCCTGGGACAGTAAGAAAGGTTATCATATTCTTTATCGCCGAAATTGTACCCTTACGGGGTTTTTTTATGGAAAGTGCTTTCGTTATTTCGTTGTAGAGTGGATGCAGTGGGTTTTCCAAAGCCTTAATTGCAAGTGTTATAGATCTTTTCTTTCCTAGGTTTTCGAAAGATAAGTAACCTATTTCTCTTCTTAGTGCTATAATGGGTGTTGTTTTAAAGGCACATGTTGCTGTACGAAAGCATTGGTTGATCGCTGCATTCGTAGTTTCTATGTTTTTTGTGTAGTCCACATAAAAGCGGTCAAACCGTGCTAAAGTGATCCTTCAACTAATGTCCTAGTTAGTTTTATGGCAGTTTCAATGTGCGGTCCTTTCTTTTTAGAGCATATCATTAAGTTGGTTTGTTACTTTTTTTAATTTGCAGGATTTAAAGTTCTCTTTTCAGCGATATAGTTTCATTTCGAAAAAGGCATATGCATTTTCTTTTTCTGCAAATGTGTAAAGCTTCGATTTTATTTGATGGGACAGAAGCTCCTCTTTCATGAGCCCATTGATAAATTGCTGAGTCAGTTTTTTCGAGAAGATGTTTAGCGTCGTTTGGATTTCCAGAGACTATGGTGTAGATGTTGCAAGCGTAGACTCCAATGAAGTCTAAGGCATATGTAGGATTTGAAAGCTGACATAGTAGTGAGTCGACGTAATCATTATAGATAATTACTGATGATGGTGACCCTTGGGAAACACCATTTTCCAGGTGACTGATACTAGACAAAAAACCATCAACATTGACATGGAATGTCCTTCCAGTCATAAATGATAAAATAATCTTTAGGCTATTGGGAACTCCCCATGAATGGAGTTGTTTGATTGCTGGGATAAATATTACTCTATCGAAGGCTCTTTCAAGGTCGGCTGACATAACAATACTATGCTTTCGCATAGTTAGGTTTTCAGCTAGTTTTTCCTCTAGGATATGTACCAGGATTTGAACACCTCTATTATGACGAAAGGCATGTTGTGCAGGATGAATTTTACTATCCACATTCCAACTGATTCTTCTCGCAATGATTTTCTCAAATGTTTTGGCGAGAACTGGAAGTAGGGATATAGGTCGATATTCATCAAAAGAGTGACATGTCCTGGGTTTTTTAGGGATATGCTTAAGTTGGGCTCTTTTCCAATCATGGGTATGTATCCAGTGCTTAAGATGTTGTTATACAATACACATATTCTATTTTGTAGAATTTTATCGCAATTTTTAAGCATTTTATAAGTTATTTTATCGTTTCCAGGTGTCGTTCCTTTAGCAGTAGTGAGTGTCATATGAAGCTCAATTTGAGTTATTGGTTCCGTGAGAATTTCTGCTTCAAGCAATCAATATATGGCATAAAACGCTGCAGCAACAGCAAGCAATGAATCCAATATATGGCCACGAAATGGCCCAGCAACAGCAAACAATGATGATGGAGGCGAATGTAAAATTCGTATTCCTGGTTTTATTGGTATTTCTTCTTTAAATTGTTTTTTTGTTTTTGTTGTTGGATAAAGAACATCACCACATTGATGTTATAAAATTTTCTTTTAATATAATATTATATTTATGAAGTTTTGTTGTTCCATAATGTAATCACTTTTCTTTGAATATTTAATTTTTTTGTTATCTAAGCAAATACATACATACACTTTAATCATGAAGACTACTTTTTTTGGTTTGCTTTATTTTGAAAAAAATCGGTTCATAAAATGATTTTTCATTTTTGCTTATAATGCGTGTATATTTTTTTTTAATTTTGTACTACTTGAAAAACATAAAAAAATAAGTTGCTAAAAGGGCCAAGGTGGACTGGTGTCCATGAATGTGTAATGATGACTGACTTGACTGTACTGACTGATAAAAGACAAAATCAAGCATGGCAAAGTGACAGAATTGATGATGCCGGAAGGTCCAGACATTTTGTATTTAAAATTGAACGAACAAAAAGGGGGTGTTCGTAGAGTGAGGCAAAATTGTAAATGCAATTGTGCTTGCTCCAAGATGGCGTTAATACAGTACATATTCTAATTTCTATTAACAATTTTTGAAAAAAAAATATATCAATTCAGCATTTTGGAAAAAAAATCAAGAAGAATTCAATTTCAATTTTTTTTAATTAAGAAAATATGTACTCAATTTTCTTTTGTTATTTGTTACTCTTATTGATTTTTTATCGAGCACTGAAAATAAGATTCTTCTATGTCTACTAGATCTTGAGAAAATGGAAAATTATTAACCTACTTCTAATTTGTTTGGTATTTACGTGATTACATAGGTATATATATATTCAAGTTAATAGCATAGAAACAGACATTCTGGCCCCCTGCAACCTTCCTGCCAGGCATCACTAGGGTTTAGGGGCAGGTGTAAGGTTGGGATTTGCAAAGATTCTTTGAATTTAAAGAAACTCCATGTTTTTAGGCGAACATATTGTTATTTATTTATTTACAGAAATAATTTACAAACTTAATTTATAAACAATTTTTTTATTTAAAGACTCCAGGGTAGCTAGACCATTAGGAGTCTTTTTTTATATTTTATATTTAATTTAATTTAATTTAAATATTTACAAACATTTTAAATGTTTTAAATAAATAGATTCAAATAAACTGTAAATGTACATTGAAAAAATTAGAATTTATATGTCGTTAAATTTCGGGTGATATTTCTTCACGATTTATGTTAAGTTTTACTTGTTAAATCTATTACAAAAAAGAGCTAGCAAAGGTTATCTATGCCTTGAGAGTGTATTTCCTCTTTGGATAGATTGACCTCTTGCGGATTTCCTTCAGTGTTTTCCTGTTGGCATCTCTGGGTGACAATGCTTTACGCATAGCACGAGTACGTTTCTTCCTCAGATCCAAGGGCTTGTATTTTTTGTTGGCGAAAACTTTGCGCAAGTTTTCCTTTTGCTTTTGGTGCATAACAATGTAAACACGAGCGATTGCTTTGCGAACAACTCGGATCTTTGAGAGCTTAGATGGAGCTCCACCAGTCACTTTGGCTACACGTAGACCAAGGAGTTCATTTTTCAGCTCTTCGAGCTGTTTGGTGAGCTCACCCTTGCTTTTGGTTCTCAAATCCGAGCACTTCACTTTTACCATCTTGGATAAATTCAATCGTCAAAAAAAAAAAATTTCTTATGATATGTAGTTTAATGTGTTGAATAGACTTAGGGTCACCAGGATTGAGTATTTCCTTAAGATATCTTTCAGGGCTTGTAGTTCCGTTGTCATCTGTAAAGCTTTTTGAGACCGGGCAGGATATTAGGATGTGCCAAACTGTCAACTCTTCATTACAGTAGGAACATTTCTCTGGAGCTTCTTTAGTGTAATAATGTCGACTGGAGAAAATCGTTTTCCCCAGTCTGATGCGTAACAGCTTGATGCAGTTTTCCCTGGTTAGCTTTTTTTTTTTTTTTTTTTTATAATTAACGCGCGCACAAGGGACTATTTGTTTCCCTTTTAATGTAACACACTGCGCGGGCATTAGGAAGATAGGGAGGGGAGAGATAGGAGGTGTCGATTAACATTGGTTTTGAATGTTTGCAAATTGAAATGGCAAGGAAAAATCTCGCCGGGTAAACCATTCCAAAGTCGTGTTGTACGGCTAAAAAAAGAATCCCTATATTTCACGGTACGTCCGAAATTGGGCTCAAGGGTGAACTGATGGGCATTCCTAGCAAGACGAGTATTACGGGCGAAACTTTTAAGGGGAGGAATGCAGCTGGCTACCTCGAGTGAACATTTTTTATAAAAGAAACCATAAAATAAGGAAAGACATGAAACATTGCGTCGGTGTTCGAGAGGGGCAATTGTTTCAGCGGCAGTTCTATTTCCTATCAATCTTAACGCTCGATTTTGTATTCTATCAAGCAGGTGAAGCGATGTTTGTGAAGCACCTGCCCACAGGTGGGAGTTATACTCGAGTTTAGGGCGTATAAACGCTTTATAAATTGTAGCCAGATCAGATGGGGAAAAATACTTCTTACACCGATACAGAAAACCGAAGCACTTAGCAGCATTCTTAGCGATTTCCAATTTATGGTCGTTCCAAAGGAGGTCGTCGTTGACACACATACCGAGTACTGAGAGCTTTTCGGTTTCTTCGATGTAAGTGCCATTCATGGACAATGGCATTGGGGGAATGTTTAGCTTTAACGACAGAAGACAGCATTGAGTTTTCGAAGCATTAAACTCCACACGATTTCTATTACCCCATTTGACAATGCTGTATAAATCGGAGTTTAATGAGCTTAACATACGGCACCGTTGCAATTGTACGTCCGAAGGCGAAGGACGTGAATTATCGAATGAATATGAAAAGCTGAGGGTAGAGTCGTCAGCAAAACAGTTAAGTGGATTAGAAGTAACAGACAGAAGATCATTTATAAAAATGAGGAAAAGAGTCGGAGACAGAACAGAGCCCTGGGGCACACCAGCATTTATTTTATGGGAATCAGACTTGAATCCATCCAATACAACTTGTATTGAACGGTCCAGAAGATAGCTTCTAATCCAACGAACAAGAGTATTATCGATCCCAAAAGCACGCATTTTCGATAAGAGAGCTTCATGCCAAACTCTATCAAATGCCTTGGAGATAACAAGAGCAATAATCTTACTTTCACCAAAGCGATGTAAAGATTTGTTCCACTGTTCGGTGAGATATGCCATCAGATCACCAGTGGAACGGTAGCTGCGGAAGCCATACTGACGGTCATGGAGAAGCTTACGATCTTCGAGATATTCCTTAAGCTGACGGTTAATAAAAGGATGTCAGTGCTATGGGTCGGTAGGAGGAGGGGGGGATGGGTCACCTTTCTTAGGGACAGGCTGGACAAATGCTGTTTTCCATCTTCTAGGAAAGATTCAGGAAGAGTAGGAGCGATGGAAAAGCTTACGCAGTGGCTTTGCCAGTGTGGAAGAACAATTTTTCAGAAGAATCGGGGGTATAACATCCGGGCCAGCGGATTTGTTTATATCGAGATCTTTGAGAACTTTTGCTACTGTACGAGTGCGGAAAGTGCTTTATATTATAGGGAACTTGTTTGTGCTGGATTTGGTAAGTACGCAAAAAAGTTGGACTATTTCCCCATAAAGTGGCTGTCTCTCTGTCCAAGAGTGATATTAATGTTTTTTGGGTTTGCCCAAAAGAATTTGGTATTTCCATGATTAGAGGTAAGGTTTGCTGCAATGTCAGCCACTTGGTTTCCCTTGATGCCAATATGCCCAGGTACCCAGGCCAAAATGATGTCTTTAAATGTGCTGAGAACACTTCTAATGTTTTCTAACGACTGACATTTATTATACTCACTTTTTAGACCATTTAATATGCTGAGACTGTCAGTGAAAATAAGTTTCTTCCCAGGCAAATCTTTTGTTAGAGACAGACATTTTTGAATAGCCGCTAGCTCCGACAAAAAACTTCAAATATTTTCACGAAGAAGTCCTTGGTGGATGACTTTTGTAACTCCATTGGATGCAAGCTCCACTACTGCGTAAGAAGATACATCGTCTTTGAAGGATCCGTCAGTATAGAAGATTTGGTCTGCTTTTGTATTGGCGATCATCTTATTATGAAGTGTTTTGAATTTTTGGTCTGGAGTATCTTTTTTTTTATAATTTGCTAACGATGTGTTGATTGACAGATTGTCCCTTTTCCAAGGTGGTGGAGGAATATATACTAGCTGGTTATTCATTATTGGAGTATTTGGGAGGCATACGCCTGGGACAGTAAGAAAGGTTATCATATTCTTTATTGCCGAAATTGTACCCTTACGGGGTTTTTTTATGGAAAGTGCTTTCGTTATTTCGTTGTGGAGTGGATGCAGTGGGTTTTCCAAAGCCTTAATTGCAAGTGTTATAGATCTTTTCTTTCCTAGGTTTTCGAAAGGTAAGTAACCTATTTCTCTTCTTAGTGCTATAATGGGTGTTGTTTTAAAGGCACATGTTGCTGTACGAAAGCATTGGTTGATCGCTGCATTCGTAGTTTCTATGTTTTTTGTGTAGTCCACATAAAAGCGGTCAAACCGTGCTAAAGTGATCCTTCAACTAATGTCCTAGTTAGTTTTATGGCAGTTTCAATGTGCGGTCCTTTCTTTTTATCATTAAGTTGGTTTGTTACTTTTTTTAATTTGCAGGATTTAAAGTTCTCTTTTCAGCGATATAGTTTCATTTCGAAAAAGGCATATGCATTTTCTTTTTCTGCAAATGTGTAAAGCTTCGATTTTATTTGATGGGACAGAAGCTCCTCTTTCATGAGCCCATTGATAAATTGCTGAGTCAGTTTTTTCGAGAAGATGTTTAGCGTCGTTTGGATTTCCAGAGACTATGGTGTAGATGTTGTCTGCGTAGACTCCAATGAAGTCTAAGGCATATGTAGGATTTGAAAGCTGATATAGTAGTGAGTCGACTTAATCATTATAGATAATTACTGATAATGGTGACCCTTGGGAAACACCATTTTCCAGGTGACTGATAATAGACAAAAAACCATCAACATTGACTTGGAATGTCCTTCCTGTCATAAATGATAAAATAATCTTTAGAAGGCTATTGGGAACTCCCCATGAATGGAGTTGTTTGATTGCTGGGATAAATATTACTCTATCGAAGGCTCTTTCAAGGTCGGCTGACATAACAATACTATGCTTTCGCATAGTTAGGTTTTCAGCTAGTTTTTCCTCTAGGAGATGTACCAGGATTTGAACACCTCTATTATGACGAAAGGCATGTTGTGCAGGATGAATTTTACTATCCACATTCCAACTGATTCTTCTCGCAATGATTTTCTCAAATGTTTTGGCGAGAACTGGAAGTAAGGATATAGGTCGATATTCATCAAAATAGTGACATGTCCTGGGTTTTTTAGGGATATGCTTAAGTTGGGCTCTTTTCCAATCATGGGTATGTATCCAGTGCTTAAGATGTTGTTATACAATACACATATTCTATTTTGTAGAATTTTATCGCAATTTTTAAGCATTTTATAAGTTATTTTATCGTTTCCAGGTGTCGTTCCTTTAGCAGTAGTGAGTGTCATATGAAGCTCAATTTGAGTTATTGGTTCCGTGAGAATTTCTGCTTCAAGCAATCAATATATGGCATAAAACGCTGCAGCAACAGCAAGCAATGAATCCAATATATGGCCACGAAATGGCCCAGCAACAGCAAACAATGATGATGGAGGCGAATGTAAAATTCGTATTCCTGGTTTTATTGGTATTTCTTCTTTAAATTGTTTTTTTGTTTTTGTTGTTGGATAAAGAACATCACCACATTGATCTTATAAAATTTTCTTTTAATATAATATTATATTTATGAAGTTTTGTTGTTCCATAATGTAATCACTTTTCTTTGAATATTTAATTTTTTTGTTATCTAAGCAAATACATACATACACTTTAATCATGAAGACTACTTTTTTTGGTTTGCTTTATTTAGAAAAAAATCGGTTCATAAAATGATTTTTCATTTTTGCTTATAATGCGTGTATATTTTTTTTTAATTTTGTACTACTTGAAAAACATAAAAAAATAAGTTGCCAAAAGGGCCAAGGTGGACTGGTGTCCATCAAAAATCAAGAAGAATTCAATTTCAATTTTTTTTAATTAAGAAAATATGTACTCAATTTTCTTTTGTTATTTGTTACTCTTATTGATTTTTTATCGAGCACTGAAAATAAGATTCTTCTATGTCTACTAGATCTTGAGAAAATGGAAAATTATTAACCTACTTCTAATTTGTTTGGTATTTACGTGATTACATAGGTATATATATATTCAAGTTAATAGCATAGAAACAGACATTCTGGCCCCCTGCAACCTTCCTGCCAGGCATCACTAGGGTTTAGGGGCAGGTGTAAGGTTGGGATTTGCAAAGATTCTTTGAATTTAAAGAAACTCCATGTTTTTAGGCGAACATATTGTTATTTATTTATTTACAGAAATAATTTACAAACTTAATTTATAAACAATTTTTTTATTTAAAGACTCCAGGGTAGCTAGACCATTAGGAGTCTTTTTTTATATTTTATATTTAATTTAATTTAATTTAAATATTTACAAACATTTTAAATGTTTTAAATAAATATATTCAAATAAACTGTAAATGTACATTGAAAAAATTAGAATTTATATGTCGTTAAATTTCGGGTGATATTTCTTCACGATTTATGTTAAGTTTTACTTGTTAAATCTATTACAAAAAAGAGCTAGCAAAGGTTATCTATGCCTTGAGAGCGTATTTCCTCTTTGGATAGATTGACCTCTTGCGGATTTCCTTCAGTGTTTTCCTGTTGGCATCTCTGGGTGACAATGCTTTACGCATAGCACGAGTACGTTTCTTCCTCAGATCCAAGGGCTTGTATTTTTTGTTGGCGAAAACTTTGCGCAAGTTTTCCTTTTGCTTTTGGTGCATAACAATGTAAACACGAGCGATTGCTTTGCGAACAACTCGGATCTTTGAGAGCTTAGATGGAGCTCCACCAGTCACTTTGGCTACACGTAGACCAAGGAGTTCATTTTTCAGCTCTTCGAGCTGTTTGGTGAGCTCACCCTTGCTTTTGGTTCTCAAATCCGAGCACTTCACTTTTACCATCTTGGATAAATTCAATCGTCAAAAAAAAAAAATTTCTTATGATATGTAGTTTAATGTGTTGAATAGACTTAGGGTCACCAGGATTGAGTATTTCCTTAAGATATCTTTCAGGGCTTGTAGTTCCGTTGTCATCTGTAAAGCTTTTTGAGACCGGGCAGGATATTAGGATGTGCCAAACTGTCAACTCTTCATTACAGTAGGAACATTTCTCTGGAGCTTCTTTAGTGTAATAATGTCGACTGGAGAAAATCGTTTTCCCCAGTCTGATGCGTAACAGCTTGATGCAGTTTTCCCTGGTTAGCTTTTTTTTTTTTTTTTTTTTATAATTAACGCGCGCACAAGGGACTATTTGTTTCCCTTTTAATGTAACACACTGCGCGGGCATTAGGAAGATAGGGAGGGGAGAGATAGGAGGTGTCGATTAACATTGGTTTTGAATGTTTGCAAATTGAAATGGCAAGGGAAAATCTCGCCGGGTAAACCATTCCAAAGTCGTGTTGTACGGCTAAAAAAAGAATCCCTATATTTCACGGTACGTCCGAAATTGGGCTCAAGGGTGAACTGATGGGCATTCCTAGCAAGACGAGTATTACGGGCGAAACTTTTAAGGGGAGGAATGCAGCTGGCTACCTCGAGTGAACATTTTTTATAAAAGAAACCATAAAATAAGGAAAGACATGAAACATTGCGTCGGTGTTCGAGAGGGGCAATTGTTTCAGCGGCAGTTCTATTTCCTATCAATCTTAACGCTCGATTTTGTATTCTATCAAGCAGGTGAAGCGATGTTTGTGAAGCACCTGCCCACAGGTGGGAGTTATACTCGAGTTTAGGGCGTATAAACGCTTTATAAATTGTAGCCAGATCAGATGGGGAAAAATACTTCTTACACCGATACAGAAAACCGAAGCACTTAGCAGCATTCTTAGCGATTTCCAATTCATGGTCGTTCCAACGGAGGTCGTCGTTGACACACATACCGAGTACTGAGAGCTTTTCGGTTTCTTCGATGTAAGTGCCATTCGTGGACAATGGCGTTAGGGGTATGTTAAGCTTTAACGACAGAAGACAGCATTGAGTTTTCGAAGCATTAAACTCCACACGATTCCTATTACCCCATTTGACAATGCTGTATAAATCGGAGTTTAATGAGCTTAACATACGGCACCGTTGCAATTGTACGTCCGAAGGCGAAGGACGTGAATTATCGAACGAATATGAAAAGCTGAGGGTAGAGTCGTCAGCAAAACAGTTAAGTGGATTAGAAGTAACCGACAGAAGATCATTTATAAAAATGAGGAAAAGAGTCGGAGACAGAACAGAGCCCTGGGGCACACCAGCATTTATTTTATGGGAATCAGACTTGAATCCGTCCAATACAACTTGTATTGAACGGTCCAGAAGATAGCTTCTAATCCAACGAACAAGAGTATTATCGATCCCAAAAGCACGCATTTTCGATAAGAGAGCTTCATGCCAAACTCTATCAAATGCCTTGGAGATAACAAGAGCAATAATCTTACTTTCACCAAAGCGATGTAAAGATTTGTTCCACTGTTCGGTGAGATATGCCATCAGATCACCAGTGGAACGGTAGCTGCGGAAGCCATACTGACGGTCATGGAGAAGCTTACGATCTTCGAGATATTCCTTAAGCTGACGGTTAATCAGTGTTTCCATGACCTTAGAAAGAAGGGATGTCAGTGCTATGGGTCGGTAGGAGGAGGGGGAGGATGGGTCACCTTTCTTAGGGACAGGCTGGACAAATGCTGTTTTCCATCTTCTAGGAAAGATTCAGGAAGAGTAGGAGCGATGGAAAAGCTTACGCAGTGGCTTTGCCAGTGTGGAAGAACAATTCTTCAGAAGAATCGGGGGTATACCATCCGAGCCAGCGGATTTGTTAATATCGAGATCTTTGAGAACTCTTGCTACTGTACGAGTGCGGAAAGTGCTTTATATTATAGGGAACTCGTTTGTGCTGGATTTGGTAAGTACGCAAACAAGTTGGACTATTTCCCCATAAAGTGGCTGTCTTTCTGTCCAAGAGTGATATTAATGTTTTTTGGGTTTGCCCAAAAGAATTTGGTATTTCCATGATTAGAGGTAAGGTTAGCGACTCTTTTGCTGCAATGTCAGCCACTTGGTTTCCCTTGATGCCAATATGCCCAGGTACCCAGGCCAAAATTATGTCTTTAAATGTGCTGAGAACACTTCTAATGTTTTCTAACGACTGACATTTATTATACTCACTTTTTAGACCATTTAATATGCTGAGACTGTCAGTGAACATAAGTTTCTTCCCAGGCAAATCTTTTGTTAGAGACAGACATTTTTGAATAGCCGCTAGCTCCGACAAAAAACTTCAAATATTTTCAGGAAGAAGTCCTTGGTGGATGACTTTTGTAACTCCATTGGATGCAAGCTCCACTACTGCGTAAGAAGATACATCGTCTTTGAAGGATCCGTCAGTATAGAAGATTTGGTCTGCTTTTGTATTGGCGATCATCTTATTATGAAGTGTTTTGAATTTTTGGTCTGGAGTATCTTTTTTTTTATAATTTGCTAACGATGTGTTGATTGACAGATTGTCCCTTTTCCAAGGTGGTGGAGGAATATATACTAGCTGGTTATTCATTATTGGAGTATTTGGGAGGCATACGCCTGGGACAGTAAGAAAGGTTATCATATTCTTTATTGCCGAAATTGTACCCTTACGGGGTTTTTTTATGGAAAGTGCTTTCGTTATTTCGTTGTGGAGTGGATGCAGTGGGTTTTCCAAAGCCTTAATTGCAAGTGTTATAGATCTTTTCTTTCCTAGGTTTTCGAAAGATAAGTAACCTATTTCTCTTCTTAGTGCTATAATGGGTGTTGTTTTAAAGGCACATGTTGCTGTACGAAAGCATTGGTTGATTGCTGCATTCGTAGTTTCTATGTTTTTTGTGTAGTCCACATAAAAGCGGTCAAACCGTGCTGAAGTGATCCTTCAACTAATGTCCTAGTTAGTTTTATGGCAGTTTCAATGTGCGGTCCTTTCTTTTTAGAGCATATCATTAAGTTGGTTTGTTACTTTTTTTAATTTGCAGGATTTAAAGTTCTCTTTTCAGCGATATAGTTTCATTTCGAAAAAGGCATATGCATTTTCTTTTTCTGCAAACGTGTAAAGCTTCGATTTTATTTGATGGGACAGAAGCTCCTCTTTCATGAGCCCATTGATAAATTGCTGAGTCAGTTTTTTCGAGAAGATGTTTAGCGTCGTTTGGATTTCTAGAGACTATGGTGTAGATGTTGTCTGCGTAGACTCCAATGAAGTCTAAGGCATATGTAGGATTTGAAAGCTGATATAGTAGTGAGTCGACTTAATCATTATAGATAATTACTGATAATGGTGACCCTTGGGAAACACCATTTTCCAGGTGACTGATACTAGACAAAAAACCATCAACATTGACTTGGAATGTCCTTCCTGTCATAAATGATAAAATAATCTTTAGAAGGCTATTGGGAACTCCCCATGAATGAAGTTGTTTGATTGCTGGGATAAATATTACTCTATCGAAGGCTCTTTCAAGGTCGGCTGACATAACAATACTATGCTTTCGCATAGTTAGGTTTTCAGCTAGTTTTTCCTCTAGGAGATGTACCAGGATTTGAACACCTCTATTATGACGAAAGGCATGTTGTGCAGGATGAATTTTACTATCCACATTCCAACTGATTCTTCTCGCAATGATTTTCTCAAATGTTTTGGCGAGAACTGGAAGTAGGGATATAGGTCGATATTCATCAAAAGAGTGACATATCCTGGGTTTTTTAGGGATATGCTTAAGTTGGGCTCTTTTCCAATCATGGGTATGTATCCAGTGCTTAAGATGTTGTTATACAATACACATATTCTATTTTGTAGAATTTTATCGCAATTTTTAAGCATTTTATAAGTTATTTTATCGTTTCCAGGTGTCGTTCCTTTAGCAGTAGTGAGTGTCATATGAAGCTCAATTTGAGTTATTGGTTCCGTGAGAATTTCTGCTTCAAGCAATCAATATATGGCATAAAACGCTGCAGCAACAGCAAGCAATGAATCCAATATATGGCCACGAAATGGCCCAGCAACAGCAAACAATGATGATGGAGGCGAATGTAAAATTCGTATTCCTGGTTTTATTGGTATTTCTTCTTTAAATTGTTTTTTTGTTTTTGTTGTTGGATAAAGAACATCACCACATTGATCTTATAAAATTTTCTTTTAATATAATATTATATTTATGAAGTTTTGTTGTTCCATAATGTAATCACTTTTCTTTGAATATTTAATTTTTTTTGTTATCTAAGCAAATACATACATACACTTTAATCATGAAGACTACTTTTTTTGGTTTGCTTTATTTAGAAAAAAATCGGTTCATAAAATGATTTTTCATTTTTGCTTATAATGCGTGTATATTTTTTTTTAATTTTGTACTACTTGAAAAACATAAAAAAATAAGTTGCCAAAAGGGCCAAGGTGGACTGGTGTCCATCAAAAATCAAGAAGAATTCAATTTCAATTTTTTTTAATTAAGAAAATATGTACTCAATTTTCTTTTGTTATTTGTTACTCTTATTGATTTTTTATCGAGCACTGAAAATAAGATTCTTCTATGTCTACTAGATCTTGAGAAAATGGAAAATTATTAACCTACTTCTAATTTGTTTGGTATTTACGTGATTACATAGGTATATATATATTCAAGTTAATAGCATAGAAACAGACATTCTGGCCCCCTGCAACCTTCCTGCCAGGCATCACTAGGGTTTAGGGGCAGGTGTAAGGTTGGGATTTGCAAAGATTCTTTGAATTTAAAGAAACTCCATGTTTTTAGGCGAACATATTGTTATTTATTTATTTACAGAAATAATTTACAAACTTAATTTATAAACAATTTTTTTATTTAAAGACTCCAGGGTAGCTAGACCATTAGGAGTCTTTTTTTATATTTTATATTTAATTTAATTTAATTTAAATATTTACAAACATTTTAAATGTTTTAAATAAATATATTCAAATAAACTGTAAATGTACATTGAAAAAATTAGAATTTATATGTCGTTAAATTTCGGGTGATATTTCTTCACGATTTATGTTAAGTTTTACTTGTTAAATCTATTACAAAAAAGAGCTAGCAAAGGTTATCTATGCCTTGAGAGCGTATTTCCTCTTTGGATAGATTGACCTCTTGCGGATTTCCTTCAGTGTTTTCCTGTTGGCATCTCTGGGTGACAATGCTTTACGCATAGCACGAGTACGTTTCTTCCTCAGATCCAAGGGCTTGTATTTTTTGTTGGCGAAAACTTTGCGCAAGTTTTCCTTTTGCTTTTGGTGCATAACAATGTAAACACGAGCGATTGCTTTGCGAACAACTCGGATCTTTGAGAGCTTAGATGGAGCTCCACCAGTCACTTTGGCTACACGTAGACCAAGGAGTTCATTTTTCAGCTCTTCGAGCTGTTTGGTGAGCTCACCCTTGCTTTTGGTTCTCAAATCCGAGCACTTCACTTTTACCATCTTGGATAAATTCAATCGTCAAAAAAAAAAAATTTCTTATGATATGTAGTTTAATGTGTTGAATAGACTTAGGGTCACCAGGATTGAGTATTTCCTTAAGATATTTTTCAGGGCTTGTAGTTCCGTTGTCATCTGTAAAGCTTTTTGAGACCGGGCAGGATATTAGGATGTGCCAAACTGTCAACTCTTCATTACAGTAGGAACATTTCTCTGGAGCTTCTTTAGTGTAATAATGTCGACTGGAGAAAATCGTTTTCCCCAGTCTGATGCGTAACAGCTTGATGCAGTTTTCCCTGGTTAGCTTTTTTTTTTTTTTTTTTTTATAATTAACGCGCGCACAAGGGACTATTTGTTTCCCTTTTAATGTAACACACTGCGCGGGCATTAGGAAGATAGGGAGGGGAGAGATAGGAGGTGTCGATTAACATTGGTTTTGAATGTTTGCAAATTGAAATGGCAAGGGAAAATCTCGCCGGGTAAACCATTCCAAAGTCGTGTTGTACGGCTAAAAAAAGAATCCCTATATTTCACGGTACGTCCGAAATTGGGCTCAAGGGTGAACTGATGGGCATTCCTAGCAAGACGAGTATTACGGGCGAAACTTTTAAGGGGAGGAATGCAGCTGGCTACCTCGAGTGAACATTTTTTATAAAAGAAACCATAAAATAAGGAAAGACATGAAACATTGCGTCGGTGTTCGAGAGGGGCAATTGTTTCAGCGGCAGTTCTATTTCCTATCAATCTTAACGCTCGATTTTGTATTCTATCAAGCAGGTGAAGCGATGTTTGTGAAGCACCTGCCCACAGGTGGGAGTTATACTCGAGTTTAGGGCGTATAAACGCTTTATAAATTGTAGCCAGATCAGATGGGGAAAAATACTTCTTACACCGATACAGAAAACCGAAGCACTTAGCAGCATTCTTAGCGATTTCCAATTCATGGTCGTTCCAACGGAGGTCGTCGTTGACACACATACCGAGTACTGAGAGCTTTTCGGTTTCTTCGATGTAAGTGCCATTCGTGGACAATGGCGTTAGGGGTATGTTAAGCTTTAACGACAGAAGACAGCATTGAGTTTTCGAAGCATTAAACTCCACACGATTCCTATTACCCCATTTGACAATGCTGTATAAATCGGAGTTTAATGAGCTTAACATACGGCACCGTTGCAATTGTACGTCCGAAGGCGAAGGACGTGAATTATCGAACGAATATGAAAAGCTGAGGGTAGAGTCGTCAGCAAAACAGTTAAGTGGATTAGAAGTAACCGACAGAAGATCATTTATAAAAATGAGGAAAAGAGTCGGAGACAGAACAGAGCCCTGGGGCACACCAGCATTTATTTTATGGGAATCAGACTTGAATCCGTCCAATACAACTTGTATTGAACGGTCCAGAAGATAGCTTCTAATCCAACGAACAAGAGTATTATCGATCCCAAAAGCACGCATTTTCGATAAGAGAGCTTCATGCCAAACTCTATCAAATGCCTTGGAGATAACAAGAGCAATAATCTTACTTTCACCAAAGCGATGTAAAGATTTGTTCCACTGTTCGGTGAGATATGCCATCAGATCACCAGTGGAACGGTAGCTGCGGAAGCCATACTGACGGTCATGGAGAAGCTTACGATCTTCGAGATATTCCTTAAGCTGACGGTTAATCAGTGTTTCCATGACCTTAGAAAGAAGGGATGTCAGTGCTATGGGTCGGTAGGAGGAGGGGGAGGATGGGTCACCTTTCTTAGGGACAGGCTGGACAAATGCTGTTTTCCATCTTCTAGGAAAGATTCAGGAAGAGTAGGAGCGATGGAAAAGCTTACGCAGTGGCTTTGCCAGTGTGGAAGAACAATTCTTCAGAAGAATCGGGGGTATACCATCCGAGCCAGCGGATTTGTTAATATCGAGATCTTTGAGAACTCTTGCTACTGTACGAGTGCGGAAAGTGCTTTATATTATAGGGAACTCGTTTGTGCTGGATTTGGTAAGTACGCAAACAAGTTGGACTATTTCCCCATAAAGTGGCTGTCTTTCTGTCCAAGAGTGATATTAATGTTTTTTGGGTTTGCCCAAAAGAATTTGGTATTTCCATGATTAGAGGTAAGGTTAGCGACTCTTTTGCTGCAATGTCAGCCACTTGGTTTCCCTTGATGCCAATATGCCCAGGTACCCAGGCCAAAATTATGTCTTTAAATGTGCTGAGAACACTTCTAATGTTTTCTAACGACTGACATTTATTATACTCACTTTTTAGACCATTTAATATGCTGAGACTGTCAGTGAACATAAGTTTCTTCCCAGGCAAATCTTTTGTTAGAGACAGACATTTTTGAATAGCCGCTAGCTCCGACAAAAAACTTCAAATATTTTCAGGAAGAAGTCCTTGGTGGATGACTTTTGTAACTCCATTGGATGCAAGCTCCACTACTGCGTAAGAAGATACATCGTCTTTGAAGGATCCGTCAGTATAGAAGATTTGGTCTGCTTTTGTATTGGCGATCATCTTATTATGAAGTGTTTTGAATTTTTGGTCTGGAGTATCTTTTTTTTTATAATTTGCTAACGATGTGTTGATTGACAGATTGTCCCTTTTCCAAGGTGGTGGAGGAATATATACTAGCTGGTTATTCATTATTGGAGTATTTGGGAGGCATACGCCTGGGACAGTAAGAAAGGTTATCATATTCTTTATTGCCGAAATTGTACCCTTACGGGGTTTTTTTATGGAAAGTGCTTTCGTTATTTCGTTGTGGAGTGGATGCAGTGGGTTTTCCAAAGCCTTAATTGCAAGTGTTATAGATCTTTTCTTTCCTAGGTTTTCGAAAGATAAGTAACCTATTTCTCTTCTTAGTGCTATAATGGGTGTTGTTTTAAAGGCACATGTTGCTGTACGAAAGCATTGGTTGATTGCTGCATTCGTAGTTTCTATGTTTTTTGTGTAGTCCACATAAAAGCGGTCAAACCGTGCTGAAGTGATCCTTCAACTAATGTCCTAGTTAGTTTTATGGCAGTTTCAATGTGCGGTCCTTTCTTTTTAGAGCATATCATTAAGTTGGTTTGTTACTTTTTTTAATTTGCAGGATTTAAAGTTCTCTTTTCAGCGATATAGTTTCATTTCGAAAAAGGCATATGCATTTTCTTTTTCTGCAAACGTGTAAAGCTTCGATTTTATTTGATGGGACAGAAGCTCCTCTTTCATGAGCCCATTGATAAATTGCTGAGTCAGTTTTTTCGAGAAGATGTTTAGCGTCGTTTGGATTTCTAGAGACTATGGTGTAGATGTTGTCTGCGTAGACTCCAATGAAGTCTAAGGCATATGTAGGATTTGAAAGCTGATATAGTAGTGAGTCGACTTAATCATTATAGATAATTACTGATAATGGTGACCCTTGGGAAACACCATTTTTTAGGTGACTGATACTAGACAAAAAACCATCAACATTGACTTGGAATGTCCTTCCTGTCATAAATGATAAAATAATCTTTAGAAGGCTATTGGGAACTCCCCATGAATGGAGTTGTTTGATTGCTGGGATAAATATTACTCTATCGAAGGCTCTTTCAAGGTCGGCTGACATAACAATACTATGCTTTCGCATAGTTAGGTTTTCAGCTAGTTTTTCCTCTAGGAGATGTACCAGGATTTGAACACCTCTATTATGACGAAAGGCATGTTGTGCAGGATGAATTTTACTATCCACATTCCAACTGATTCTTCTCGCAATGATTTTCTCAAATGTTTTGGCGAGAACTGGAAGTAGGGATATAGGTCGATATTCATCAAAAGAGTGACATGTCCTGGGTTTTTTAGGGATATGCTTAAGTTGGGCTCTTTTCCAATCATGGGGTATGTATCCAGTGCTTAAGATGTTGTTATACAATACACATATTCTATTTTGTAGAATTTTATCGCAATTTTTAAGCATTTTATAAGTTATTTTATCGTTTCCAGGTGTCGTTCCCTTAGTAGTTGTGAGTGTCATATGAAGCTCAATTTGAGTTATTGGTTCCGTGAGAATTTCTGCTTCAAGCAATCAATATATGGCATAAAACGCTGCAGCAACAGCAAGCAATGAATCCAATATATGGCCACGAAATGGCCCAGCAACAGCAAGCAATGATGATGGAGGCGAATGTAAAATTCGTATTCCTGGTTTTATTGGTATTTCTTCTTTAAATTGTTTTTTTGTTTTTGTTGTTGGATAAAGAACATCACCACATTGATGTTATAAAATTTTCTTTTAATATAATATTATATTTATGAATTTTTGTTGTTCTATAATGTAATCACTTTTCTTTGAATATTAAATTTTTTTGTTATCTAAGCAAATACATACATACACTTTAATCATGAAAACTACTTTTTTTGGTTGGCTTTATTTTGAAAAAAATGGGTTCATAAAATGATTTTTCATTTTTGCTTATAATGCGTGTATATTTTTTTTTTTAATTTTGTACTACTTGAAAAACATAAAAAAATAAGTTGCCAAAAGGGCCAAGGTGGACTGGTGTCCATGAATGTGTAATGATGACTGACTTGACTGTACTGACTGATAAAAGACAAAATCAAGCATGGCAAAGTGACAGAATTGATGATGCTGGAAGGGCCAGACATTTTGTATTTAAAATTGAACGAACAAAAAGGGGGTGTTCGTAGAGTGAGGCAAAATTGTAAATGCAATTGTGCTTGCTCCAAGATGGCGTTAATACAGTACATCTTCTAATTTCTATTATATATATATATTTATATATATATATATATATATATTTGAAAAAAAATATATCAATTCAGCATTTTGGAAAAAAATCAAGAAGAATTCAATTTCAATTTTTTTTTAATTAAGAAAATATGTACTCAATTTTCTTTTGTTATTTGTTACTCTTATTGATTTTTATCGAGCACTGAAAATTAGATGCTTTTATGTCTACTAGATCTTGAGGAAATGGAAAATTATTAACCTACTTTCTACTACCCTTAGTTTTTGCATTTCATGAATGCGTAACACCATAATGGAGGAAAGCTAGCGTTAAAACGGAACGTTCCAATCCATAATGGACGGAAACTTTGTTCATTACAAACACCATCAGAACCGAGCTACCAAATATTCGTCGATAAAATGTGCTCATGAGCGCAGTTTACTTCCGTTAGCAAAACTCACCGAAACTTTGCAAAACGGAGAAATTCGCCATTTAGGGCATAAGATACGATATAGTACTTGTTCTCGCTCATTTACGGCGCCATTACAACGATTATGGCTATAACACAATTACACTTCAGCTTTGGGATCCGGTCCGGGCCTCCTTCAACAAATTCTTCCATACATCCCGATTGCTGGCCGACGCCATCTAATTGCGCACCCCAAGGCTTCGGGCGTCCTGGTCTACGCCATCCTCCCCACGTAAGCAAGGTCTGCCACGTTGTCTTCTACCATAAAAAGTACCGCAAGACTTTCCGAGTTGGTTCCTCTTCGCTCATGCGAGCTAGGTGTCCAGCCCACCGGAGTCTAGCGAGCTTTATTTTTTCAACAACATCTGCTTCGAGATAGATTTCATACAATTCATGATTGTATCTTCTCCGGAATCGTCCTTCCTCACACACGGGGCCAACAATTCTCCGTAAAACTTTTCTCTCGAACGCGGATAAGAGATCAGAGTGCCTTTTTGTAAGCACCCAAGTTTCGGATCCGTATGTGAGTACTAGTAAGACCATAGTCTTGTACAGCAGCAGTTTGGTTTTTAAGGTAAGGTTTCTGGATTTAAAGAGCCTTGACAGACTATAGTAGGTTTTGTTGGATTTCAGCAGCCGCCCGCGTATTTCTTCCTCCATATTGTTATCGGCTGCTACTTTTGACCCAAGATAGTTAAAGGACTGCACTACTTCAAGTTCGTGCTCCGCTACCCTGATGGTTGTACCAACATTTCTCGCAGACGTTGCCGCCATGTACTTAGTCTTCCCTTCATTTATGTGCAGCCCCAGGTATTTTGCCGCTTGCTCGACCTGGGTAAAGGAGTCTTGTATGGGGCTATCCGTTCTTGCAGGATAGAGCAGAATATCGTATAGGATGTACTCAACAATGTTATACCCCTATAGTTGCTGCATTTTGTGATATCTCCCTTCTTATGTATGGGACATATGATGCCTTTTCGCCAGTCTTCTGGCATCTCTTCGTGTTCCCATACGTGTACTATGATTTCATGAATTGCTTGATGTAGTGTTGGCCCTCCATGTTTGATCAGCTCGGCAGGTATACCATCGGCTCCTGAGGCCTTATTATTTTTGAGCCGATTAATCGCCTCTTTTATCTCCTCAATGCTTGGTGGCTGCAGCATGAGATCTTCTTCTTGAAATGTTGGAGTCTCCATTTCTTCCGTGAGCTGACCGTTCAGCAGTTCATTAAAATACACTTCCAATCGCTCCAGAATGCCTTCAGGATCGGTGATCAGATTACCCTCTCCGTCTTTACAATATGTACAGCGTGGTGTGTATTGCGACATGTTTCTGACGGATTGGTAGAACTTCCGCGCCTGGTGCGGACCTCGCTCTCTATTTATTTCCATTTCACAGACAATGTTTTTTTCCCAGGCTGCCTTTTTTCGTCTGTGAAGTCTTTTTTTCTATTCTTCTGAGCTCTTTATATTCATCTTCGCGTGCCCGCGTTCTATGAGACTGTTGCATTGCTCGGTATGCAGTATTCTTACGTTCAGACGCTAGTTTGCATTCACCATCAAACCAGTCGCTCCGATCTCTGCGACTACTGCCTAAGATAGTATCAGCAGTACTAATGACTTTGTTCTTAAGGCGTGACCATTTTTCCTCTACGCCCGGCATTTTGTCCCCAGGACTTACTCTTCCCTCATCGAGCTTTCCGAGGGCGAGCCTTAGTGCGCGACTGTATTGGTTGCTTTTGCATTCATCGCGTAGGGCAGCCGTGTTGATTCGAGCCTGACCAGCGGATGCAATACTTCTTCACATAGCAATCCGCCCTCGGAACACCATACCAACGAGATAGTGGTCCGAGTCGATGTTGGCACCTCGATACGTTCGTATCGTCCTCAGGCTCGAGTAGTGGCGGCGATCTATCAACACGTGGTCAATTTGGTTACGAGTGACTCCATCAGCCGATACCCAAGTGACTTTGTGGATATCCTTACGCGGGAGGCTGGTACTCGCAACGACCAATTTTGTTGATGCTGCCATTTCTATAACTCGTAGTCCGTTGTCATTAGTGTTCTCATGCAAACTATGGGATCCCATGTACTGCCTGAATACTGGCTCCTTACCTAATTTTGCGTTGAGGTCACCAAGGATGATTTTAACATCATACCTTGGACAGGCATTGAGGGTCCTCTCTACAAGTTCGTAGTAGGAATCTTTTTCTTCTTCTTCGGACTCCTCAGTAGGTGCGTGAACGTTTATGAGGCTGATGTTATTGAATTTGCCTCGCACGCGAAGGGCGCATAGCCTTTCATTTATTGCGTTAAAGCCGATGACGGTAGGCTTCATTTTTTGGCTGACTAGGAAGCCTACCCCGAGCACATGGTGTTTTGAGTGACCGCTAAAATATATGTCGTATTCTTTTTTCTGCAAAACACCATTCCCTGGCCATCTCACCAGCCTGTCCCTAAGAAAGGTGACCCATCCTCTTCCTCCTCCTACCGACCCATAGCACTGGCATCCCTTCTTGCTAAGGTCATGGAAACACTGATTAACCGTCAGCTTAAGGAATATCTCGAAGATCATAAGCTTCTCCATGACCGTCAGTATGGCTTCCGCAGCAACCGTTCCACTGGTGATCTGATGGCATATCTCACCGAACAGTGGAACAAATCTTTACATCACTTTGGTGATAAAAGTTGTATTGGACGGATTCAAGTCTGATTCCCATAAAATAAATGCTGGTGTGCCCCAGGGCTCTGTTCTGTCTCCGACTCTTTTCCTCATTTTTATAAATGATCTTCTGTCTGTTACTTCTAATCCACTTAACTATTTTGCTGACGACTCTACCCTCAGCTTTTCATATTCGTTCGATGATTCACGTCCTTCGCCTTCGGACGTACAATTGCAACGGTGCCGTATGTCAAGCTCATTAAACTCCGATTTATACAGCATTGTCAAATGGGGTAATATGAATCGTGTGGAGTTTAATGCTTCGAAAACTCAATGCTGTCTTCTGTCGTTAAAGCTTAACATACCCCTAACGCCATTGTCCATGAATGGCACTTACATCGAAGAAACCGAAAAGCTCTCAGTACTCGGTATGTGTGTCAACGACGACCGCCGTTGGAACGACCATATATTTGAAATCGCTAAGAATGCTGTTAAGTGCTTAGGTTTTCTGTATCGGTGTAAGAAGTATTTTTCCCCATCTGATCTGGCTACAATTTATAAAGCGTTTATACGCCCTAAACTCGAGTATAACTCCCACCTGTGGGCAGGTGCTTCACAAACATCGCTTCTCCTGCTTGATAGAATATAAAATCGAGCGTTAAGATTGATAGGAAATAGAACTGCCGCTGAAACAATTGCCCCTCTCGAACACCGACGCAATGTTTCATGTCTTTCCTTATTTTATGGTTTCTTTTATAAAAAATGTTCACTCGAGGTAGCCAGCTGCATTCCTCCCAAGGTGGACTGGTGTCCATGAATGTGTGATGATGACTGACTTGACTGTACTGACTGATAAAAGACAAAATCAAGCATGGCAAATTGACAGAATTGATGATGCCGGAAGGGCCAGACATTTTGTATTTAAAATTGAACGAACAAAAAGGGGGTGTTCGTAGAGTTAGGCAAAATTGTAAATGCAATTCTGCTTGCTCCAAGATGGCGTTAATACAGTACATCTTCTAATTTCTATTAACAATTTTTGAAAAAAAATATATCAATTCAGCATTTTGGAAAAAAAATCAAGAAGAATTCAATTTCAATTTTTTTTTAATTAAGAAAATATGTATTCAATTTTCTTTTGTTATTTGTTACTCTTATTGATTTTTTATCGAGCACTGAAAATAAGATGCTTCTATGTCTACTAGATCTTGAGAAAATGGAAAATTATTAACCTACTTTCTGATAATATAATTTGTTTGGTATTTACGTGATTACATAGGTATATATATATTCAAGTAAATAGCATAGAAACAGACATTCTGGCCCCCTGCAACCTTCCTGTCAGGCATCACTAGGGTTTAGGGGCAGGTGTAAGGTTGGGATTTGCAAAGATTCTTTGACTTTAAAGAAACTCCATGTTTTTAGGAGAACATATTGTTATTTATTTATTTACAGAAATAATTTACAAACTTAATTTATAAACAATTTTTTTTATTTAAAGACTCCAGGGTAGCTAGACCATTAGGAGTCTTTTTTTATATTTTATATTTAATTTAATTTAATTTAAATATTTACAAAAATTTTAAATGTTTTAAATAAATAGATTGAAATAAACTGTAAATGTACATTGAAAAAATTAGAATTTATATGTCGTTAAATTTCTTATGATATGTAGTTTAATGTGTTGAATAGACTTAGGGTCACCAGGATTGAGTATTTCCTTAAGATATCTTTCAGGGCTTGTAGTTCCGTTGTCATCTGTAAAGCTTTTTGAGACCGGGCAGGATATTAGGATGTGCCAAACTGTCAACTCTTCATTACAGTAGGAACATTTCTCTGGAGCTTCTTTAGTGTAATAATGTCGACTGGAGAAAATCGTTTTCCCCAGTCTGATGCGTAACAGCTTGATGCAGTTTTCCCTGGTTAGCTTTTTTTTTTTTTTTTTTTTTATAATTAACGAGCGCACAAGGGACTATTTGTTTCCCTTTTAATGTAACACACTGCGCGGGCATTAGGAAGATAGGGAGGGGAGAGATAGGAGGTGTCGATTAACATTGGTTTTGAATGTTTGCAAATTGAAATGGCAAGGGAAAATCTCGCCGGGTAAACCATTCCAAAGTCGTGTTGTACGGCTAAAAAAAGAATCCCTATATTTCACGGTACGTCCGAAATCGGGCTCAAGGGTGGACTGATGGGCATTCCTAGCAAGACGAGTATTACGGGCGAAACTTTTAAGGGGAGGAATGCAGCTGGCTAGCTCGAGTGAACATTTTTTATAAAAGAAACCATAAAATAAGGAAAGACATGAAACATTGCGTCGGTGTTCGAGAGGGGCAATTGTTTCAGCGGCAGTTCTATTTCCTATCAATCTTAACGCTCGATTTTGTATTCTATCAAGCAGGTGAAGCGATGTTTGTAAAGCACCTGCCCACAGGTGGGAGTTACACTCGAGTTTAGGGCGTATAAACGCTTTATAAATTGTAGCCAGATCAGATGGGGAAAAATACTTCTTACACCGATACAGAAAACCGAAGCACTTAGCAGCATTCTTAGCGATTTCCAATTTATGGTCGTTCCAACGAAGGTCGTCGTTGACACACATACCGAGTACTGAGAGCTTTTCGGTTTCTTCGATGTAAGTGCCATTCATGGGCAATGGCGTTAGGGGTATGTTAAGCTTTAACGACAGAAGACAGCATTGAGTTTTCGAAGCATTAAACTCCACGCGATTCCTATTACCCCATTTGACAATGCTGTATAAATCGGAGTTTAATGAGCTTAACATACGGCACCGTTGCAATTGTACGTCCGAAGGCGAAGGACGTGAATTATCGAACGAATATGAAAAGCTGAGGGTAGAGTCGTCAGCAAAACAGTTAAGTGGATTAGAAGTAACAGACAGAAGATCATTTATAAAAATGAGGAAAAGAGTCGGAGACAGAACAGAGCCCTGGGGCACACCAGCATTTATTTTATGGGAATCAGACTTGAATCCGTCCAATACAACTTGTATTGAACGGTCCAGAAGATAGCTTCTAATCCAACGAACAAGAGTATTATCGATCCCAAAAGCACGCATTTTCGATAAGAGAGCTTCATGCCAAACTCTATCAAATGCCTTGGAGATAACAAGAGCAATAATCTTACTTTCACCAAAGCGATGTAAAGATTTGTTCCACTGTTCGGTGAGATATGCCATCAGATCACCAGTGGAACGGTTGCTGCGGAAGCCATACTGACGGTCATGGAGAAGCTTACGATCTTCGAGATATTCCTTAAGCTGGCGGTTAATCAGTGTTTCCATGACCTTAGAAAGAAGGGATGTCTGTGCTATGGGTCGGTAGGAGGAGGGGGAGGATGGGTCACCTTTCTTAGGGACAGGCTGGACAAATGCTGTTTTCCATCTTCTAGGAAAGATTCAGGAAGAGTAGGAGCGATGGAAAAGCTTACGCAGTGGCTTTGCCAGTGTGGAAGAACAATTCTTCAGAAGAATCGGGGGTATACCATCCGACCCAGCGGATTTGTTAATATCGAGATCTTTGAGAACTCTTGCTACTGTACGAGTGCGGAAAGTGCTTTATATTATAGGGAACTCGTTTGTGCTGGATTTGGTAAGTACGCAAAAAAGTTGGACTATTTCCCCATAAAGTGGCTGTCTTTCTGTCCAAGAGTGATATTAATGTTTTTTGGGTTTGCCCAAAAGAATTTGGTATTTCCATGATTAGAGGTAAGGTTAGCGACTCTTTTGCTGCAATGTCAGCCACTTGGTTTCCCTTGATGCCAATATGCCCAGGTACCCAGGCCAAAATTATGTCTTTAAATGTGCTGAGAACACTTCTAATGTTTTCTAACGACTGACATTTATTATACTCACTTTTTAGACCATTTAATATGCTGAGACTGTCAGTGAACATAAGTTTCTTCCCAGGCAAATCTTTTGTTAGAGACAGACATTTTTGAATAGCCGCTAGCTCCGACAAAAAACTTCAAATATTTTCACGAAGAAGTCCTTGGTGGATGACTTTTGTAACTCCATTGGATGCAAGCTCCACTACTGCGTAAGAAGATACATCGTCTTTGAAGGATCCGTCAGTATAGAAGATTTGGTCTGCTTTTGTATTGGCGATCATCTTATTATGAAGTGTTTTGAATTTTTGGTCTGGAGTATCTTTTTTTTTATAATTTGCTAACGATGTGTTGATTGACAGATTGTCCCTTTTCCAAGGTGGTGGAGGAATATATACTAGCTGGTTATTCATTATTGGAGTATTTGGGAGGCATACGCCTGGGACAGTAAGAAAGGTTATCATATTCTTTATTGCCGAAATTGTACCCTTACGGGGTTTTTTTATGGAAAGTGCTTTCGTTATTTCGTTGTGGAGTGGATGCAGTGGGTTTTCCAAAGCCTTAATTGCAAGTGTTATAGATCTTTTCTTTCCTAGGTTTTCGAAAGATAAGTAACCTATTTCTCTTCTTAGTGCTATAATGGGTGTTGTTTTAAAGGCACATGTTGCTGTACGAAAGCATTGGTTGATTGCTGCATTCGTAGTTTCTATGTTTTTTGTGTAGTCCACATAAAAGCGGTCAAACCGTGCTGAAGTGATCCTTCAACTAATGTCCTAGTTAGTTTTATGGCAGTTTCAATGTGCGGTCCTTTCTTTTTAGAGCATATCATTAAGTTGGTTTGTTACTTTTTTTAATTTGCAGGATTTAAAGTTCTCTTTTCAGCGATATAGTTTCATTTCGAAAAAGGCATATGCATTTTCTTTTTCTGCAAATGTGTAAAGCTTCGATTTTATTTGATGGGACAGAAGCTCCTCTTTCATGAGCCCATTGATAAATTGCTGAGTCAGTTTTTTCGAGAAGATGTTTAGCGTCGTTTGGATTTCTAGAGACTATGGTGTAGATGTTGTCTGCGTAGACTCCAATGAAGTCTAAGGCATATGTAGGATTTGAAAGCTGATATAGTAGTGAGTCGACTTAATCATTATAGATAATTACTGATAATGGTGACCCTTGGGAAACACCATTTTCCAGGTGACTGATACTAGACAAAAAACCATCAACATTGACTTGGAATGTCCTTCCTGTCATAAATGATAAAATAATCTTTAGAAGGCTATTGGGAACTCCCCATGAATGAAGTTGTTTGATTGCTGGGATAAATATTACTCTATCGAAGGCTCTTTCAAGGTCGGCTGACATAACAATACTATGCTTTCGCATAGTTAGGTTTTCAGCTAGTTTTTCCTCTAGGAGATGTACCAGGATTTGAACACCTCTATTATGACGAAAGGCATGTTGTGCAGGATGAATTTTACTATCCACATTCCAACTGATTCTTCTCGCAATGATTTTCTCAAATGTTTTGGCGAGAACTGGAAGTAGGGATATAGGTCGATATTCATCAAAAGAGTGACATATCCTGGGTTTTTTAGGGATATGCTTAAGTTGGGCTCTTTTCCAATCATGGGGTATGTATCCAGTGCTTAAGATGTTGTTATACAATACACATATTCTATTTTGTAGAATTTTATCCAATTTTTAAGCATTTTATAAGTTATTTTATCGTTTCCAGGTGTCGTTCCCTTAGCAGTTGTGAGTGTCATATGAAGCTCAATTTGAGTTATTGGTTCCGTGAGAATTTCTGCTTCAAGCAATCAATATATGGCATAAAACGCTGCAGCAACAGCAAGCAATGAATCCAATATATGGCCACGAAATGGCCCAGCAACAGCAAGCAATGATGATGGAGGCGAATGTAAAATTCGTATTCCTGGTTTTATTGGTATTTCTTCTTTAAATTGTTTTTTTGTTTTTGTTGTTGGATAAAGAACATCACCACATTGATGTTATAAAATTTTCTTTTAATATAATATTATATTTATGAATTTTTGTTGTTCTATAATGTAATCACTTTTCTTTGAATATTAAATTTTTTTGTTATCTAAGCAAATACATACATACACTTTAATCATGAAAACTACTTTTTTTGGTTGGCTTTATTTTGAAAAAAATGGGTTCATAAAATGATTTTTCATTTTTGCTTATAATGCGTGTATATTTTTTTTTAATTTTGTACTACTTGAAAAACATAAAAAAATAAGTTGCCAAAAGGGCCAAGGTGGACTGGTGTCCATGAATGTGTAATGATGACTGACTTGACTGTACTGACTGATAAAAGACAAAATCAAGCATGGCAAAGTGACAGAATTGATGATGCCGGAAGGGCCAGACATTTTGTATTTAAAATTGAACGAACAAAAAGGGGGTGTTCGTAGAGTGAGGCAAAATTGTAAATGCAATTGTGCTTGCTCCAAGATGGCGTTAATACAGTACATCTTCTAATTTCTATTATATATATATATTTATATATATATATATATATATTTGAAAAAAAATATATCAATTCAGCATTTTGGAAAAAAATCAAGAAGAATTCAATTTCAATTTTTTTTTAATTAAGAAAATATGTACTCAATTTTCTTTTGTTATTTGTTACTCTTATTGATTTTTATCGAGCACTGAAAATTAGATGCTTTTATGTCTACTAGATCTTGAGGAAATGGAAAATTATTAACCTACTTTCTACTACCCTTAGTTTTTGCATTTCATGAATGCGTAACACCATAATGGAGGAAAGCTAGCGTTAAAACGGAACGTTCCAATCCATAATGGACGGAAACTTTGTTCATTACAAACACCATCAGAACCGAGCTATTAAATATTCGTCGATAAAATGTGCTCATGAGCGCAGTTTACTTCCGTTAGCAAAACTCACCGAAACTTGACAAAACGGAGAAATTCGCCATTTAGGGCATAAGATACGATATAGTACTTGTTCTCGCTCATTTACGGCGCCATTACAACGATTATGGCTATAACACAATTACACTTCAGCTTTGGCTTCGGTCACGTTATATTTCATACGCGTTGTGTTCGCTTTGAATGACTTTTTCAAAAATTTCGGTTTTTGTTTTTGCCTTTTTCTGTCAAATCGAGCAAAAGTTTCTACTTTCAGCTTCGAGTTTGAGTCACGTTACCTAAATCTGGTACACGAACTAAACGTAACGTCGAAACCAAAGCTACATTGTGATAAGATGTATTAGACGTTTTTTCTTTTTAAGCTCAGAGCAGCGCACTGATCTGTCAAAAAAAGATCTGTGTTTCTTTTTTAACTCGGAGCGCTTAGAGTACTGGTTTGTCCATCCGGACATTCCTCATCATCATCGGCGCAACAACCGGGATCCGGTCCTGGCCTCCTTCAACAAATTCTTCCATACATCCCGATTGCTGGCCGACGCCATCTAATTGCGCACCCCAAGGCTTCGGGCGTCCTGGTCTACGCCATCCTCCCCACGTAAGCAAGGTCTGCCACGTTGTCTTCTACCATAAAAAGTACCGCAAGACTTTCCGAGTTGGTTCCTCTTCGCTCATGCGAGCTAGGTGTCCAGCCCACCGGAGTCTAGCGAGCTTTATTTTTTCAACAACATCTGCTTCGAGATAGATTTCATACAATTCATGATTGTATCTTCTCCGGAATCGTCCTTCCTCACACACGGGGCCAACAATTCTCCGTAAAACTTTTCTCTCGAACGCGGATAAGAGATCAGAGTGCCTTTTTGTAAGCACCCAAGTTTCGGATCCGTATGTGAGTACTGGTAAGACCATAGTCTTGTACAGCAGCAGTTTGGTTTTTAAGGTAAGGTTTCTGGATTTAAAGAGCCTTGACAGACTATAGTAGGTTTTGTTGGATTTCAGCAGCCGCCCGCGTATTTCTTCCTCCATATTGTTATCAATACAGAAGCTCCTCTTTCATGAGCCCATTGATAAATTGCTGAGTCAGTTTTTTCGAGAAGATGTTTAGCGTCGTTTGGATTTCTAGAGACTATGGTGTAGATGTTGTCTGCGTAGACTCCAATGAAGTCTAAGGCATATGTAGGATTTGAAAGCTGATATAGTAGTGAGTCGACTTAATCATTATAGATAATTACTGATAATGGTGACCCTTGGGAAACACCATTTTCCAGGTGACTGATACTAGACAAAAAACCATCAACATTGACTTGGAATGTCCTTCCTGTCATAAATGATAAAATAATCTTTAGAAGGCTATTGGGAACTCCCCATGAATGAAGTTGTTTGATTGCTGGGATAAATATTACTCTATCGAAGGCTCTTTCAAGGTCGGCTGACATAACAATACTATGCTTTCGCATAGTTAGGTTTTCAGCTAGTTTTTCCTCTAGGAGATGTACCAGGATTTGAACACCTCTATTATGACGAAAGGCATGTTGTGCAGGATGAATTTTACTATCCACATTCCAACTGATTCTTCTCGCAATGATGTTCTCAAATGTTTTGGCGAGAACTGGAAGTAGGGATATAGGTCGATATTCATCAAAAGAGTGACATATCCTGGGTTTTTTAGGGATATGCTTAAGTTGGGCTCTTTTCCAATCATGGGGTATGTATCCAGTGCTTAAGATGTTGTTATACAATACACATATTCTATTTTGTAGAATTTTATCCAATTTTTAAGCATTTTATAAGTTATTTTATCGTTACCAGGTGTCGTTCCCTTAGCAGTTGTGAGTGTCATATGAAGCTCAATTTGAGTTATTGGTTCCGTGAGAATTTCTGCTTCAAGCAATCAATATATGGCATAAAACGCTGCAGCAACAGCAAGCAATGAATCCAATATATGGCCACGAAATGGCCCAGCAACAGCAAGCAATGATGATGGAGGCGAATGTAAAATTCGTATTCCTGGTTTTATTGGTATTTCTTCTTTAAATTGTTTTTTTGTTTTTGTTGTTGGATAAAGAACATCACCACATTGATGTTATAAAATTTTCTTTTAATATAATATTATATTTATGAATTTTTGTTGTTCTATAATGTAATCACTTTTCTTTGAATATTAAATTTTTTTGTTATCTAAGCAAATACATACATACACTTTAATCATGAAAACTACTTTTTTTGGTTGGCTTTATTTTGAAAAAAATGGGTTCATAAAATGATTTTTCATTTTTGCTTATAATGCGTGTATATTTTTTTTTAATTTTGTACTACTTGAAAAACATACAAAAATAAGTTGCCAAAAGGGCCAAGGTGGACTGGTGTCCATGAATGTGTAATGATGACTGACTTGACTGTACTGACTGATAAAAGACAAAATCAAGCATGGCAAAGTGACAGAATTGATGATGCCGGAAGGGCCAGACATTTTGTATTTAAAATTGAACGAACAAAAAGGGGGTGTTCGTAGAGTGAGGCAAAATTGTAAATGCAATTGTGCTTGCTCCAAGATGGCGTTAATACAGTACATCTTCTAATTTCTATTATATATATATATTTATATATATATATATATATATTTGAAAAAAAATATATCAATTCAGCATTTTGGAAAAAAATCAAGAAGAATTCAATTTCAATTTTTTTTTAATTTAGAAAATATGTACTCAATTTTCTTTTGTTATTTGTTACTCTTATTGATTTTTATCGAGCACTGAAAATTAGATGCTTTTATGTCTACTAGATCTTGAGGAAATGGAAAATTATTAACCTACTTTCTACTACCCTTAGTTTTTGCATTTCATGAATGCGTAACACCATAATGGAGGAAAGCTAGCGTTAAAACGGAACGTTCCAATCCATAATGGACGGAAACTTTGTTCATTACAAACACCATCAGAACCGAGCTACCAAATATTCGTCGATAAAATGTGCTCATGAGCGCAGTTTACTTCCGTTAGAAAAACTCACCGAAACTTGACAAAACGGAGAAATTCGCCATTTAGGGCATAAGATACGATATAGTACTTGTTCTCGCTCATTTACGGCGCCATTACAACGATTATGGCTATAACACAATTACACTTCAGCTTTGGCTTCGGTCACGTTATATTTCATACGCGTTGTGTTCGCTTTGAATGACTTTTTCAAAAATTTCGGTTTTTGTTTTTGCCTTTTTCTGTCAAATCGAGCAAAAGTTTCTACTTTCAGCTTCGAGTTTGAGTCACGTTACCTAAATCTGGTACACGAACTAAACGTAACGTCGAAACCAAAGCTACATTGTGATAAGATGTATTAGACGTTTTTTCTTTTTAAGCTCAGAGCAGCGCACTGATCTGTCAAAAAAAGATCTGTGTTTCTTTTTTAACTCGGAGCGCTTAGAGTACTGGTTTGTCCATCCGGACATTCCTCATCATCATCGGCGCAACAACCGGGATCCGGTCCGGGCCTCCTTCAACAAATTCTTTCATACATCCCGATTGCTGGCCGACGCCATCTAATTGCGCACCCCAAGGCTTCGGGCGTCCTGGTCTACGCCATCCTCCCCACGTAAGCAAGGTCTGCCACGTTGTCTTCTACCATAAAAAGTACCGCAAGACTTTCCGAGTTGGTTCCTCTTCGCTCATGCGAGCTAGGTGTCCAGCCCACCGGAGTCTAGCGAGCTTTATTTTTTCAACAACATCTGCTTCGAGATAGATTTCATACAATTCATGATTGTATCTTCTCCGGAATCGTCCTTCCTCACACACGGGGCCAACAATTCTCCGTAAAACTTTTCTCTCGAACGCGGATAAGAGATCAGAGTGCCTTTTTGTAAGCACCCAAGTTTCGGATCCGTATGTGAGTACTGGTAAGACCATAGTCTTGTACAGCAGCAGTTTGGTTTTTAAGGTAAGGTTTCTGGATTTAAAGAGCCTTGACAGACTATAGTAGGTTTTGTTGGATTTCAGCAGCCGCCCGCGTATTTCTTCCTCCATATTGTTATCGGCTGCTACTTTTGACCCAAGATAGTTAAAGGACTGCACTACTTCAAGTTCGTGCTCCGCTACCCTGATGGTTGTACCAACATTTCTCGCAGACGTTGCCGCCATGTACTTAGTCTTCCCTTCATTTATGTGCAGCCCCAGGTATTTTGCCGCTTGCTCGACCTGGGTAAAGGAGTCTTGTACAGCTTGTTGGCTTCTGCCGATGATGTCGATGTCGTCTGCGTAAGCTAGTATCTGGCTGGACTTGGTGACGATAGTCCCTCTTGTTGACGTGCCAGAGTCTCGGATTGCTTTTTCCAACGCCAGGTTGAAGAGGATGCAAGCCAGACCATCCCCTTGTCGGAGTCCATTAAAGATGTTGATTGGTCTGGATAGCAAACCGGCTACTTTTACTTGGCTTGTGATCTTGGTCATGGTCAGCCTACATAGTCGTGTCAATTTGTTTGGGATGCCGAATTCTCTCATGGCCTTATAAAGTTCTACCCTGGCTATGCTATCGTAGGCGGCTTTAAAGTCTATAAAAAGATGGTATGTTGGGATATTAAATTCCAGACTTTTTTCCATCACCTGCCTAAGGGTAAAGATCTGATCAATTGTTGATTTGCCTGGTATAAAACCACATTGATATTAGCCGATTATGGTATTAGCGTATGGGGCTATCCGTTCTTGCAGGATAGAGCAGAATATCTTATAGGATGTACTCAACAATGTTATACCCCTATAGTTGCTGCATTTTGTGATATCTCCCTTCTTATGTATGGGACATATGATGCCTTTTCGCCAGTCTTCTGGCATCTCTTCGTGTTCCCATACGTGTACTATGATTTCATGAATTGCTTGATGTAGTGTTGGCCCTCCATGTTTGATCAGCTCGGCAGGTATACCATCGGCTCCTGAGGCCTTATTATTTTTGAGCCGATTAATCGCCTCTTTTATATCCTCAATGCTTGGTGGCTGCAGCATGAGATCTTCTTCTTGAAATGTTGGAGTCTCCATTTCTTCCGTGAGCTGACCGTTCAGCAGTTCATTAAAATACACTTCCAATCGCTCCAGAATGCCTTCAGGATCGGTGATCAGATTACCCTCTCCGTCTTTACAATATGTACAGCGTGGTGTGTATTGCGACATGTTTCTGACGGATTGGTAGAACTTTCGCGCCTGGTGCGGACCTCGCTCTCTATTTATTTCCATTTCACAGACAATGTTTTTTTCCCAGGCTGCCTTTTTTCGTCTGTGAAGTCTTTTTTTCTATTCTTCTGAGCTCTTTATATTCATCTTCGCGTGCCCGCGTTCTATGAGACTGTTGCATTGCTCGGTATGCAGTATTCTTACGTTCAGACGCTAGTTTGCATTCACCATCAAACCAGTCGCTCCGATCTCTGCGACTACTGCCTAAGATGGTATCAGCAGTACTAATGACTTTGTTCTTAAGGCGTGACCATTTTTCCTCTACGCCCGGCATTTTGTCCCCAGGACTTACTCTTCCCTCATCGAGCTTTCCAAGGGCGAGCCTTAGTGCGCGACTGTATTGGTTGCTTTTGCATTAATCGCGTAGGGCAGCCGTGTTGATTCGAGCCTGACCAGCGGATGCAATACTTCTTCACATAGCAATCCGCCCTCGGAACACCATACCAACGAGATAGTGGTCCGAGTCGATGTTGGCACCTCGATACGTTCGTATCGTCCTCAGGCTCGAGTAGTGGCGGCGATCTATCAACACGTGGTCAATTTGGTTACGAGTGACTCCATCAGCCGATACCCAAGTGACTTTGTGGATATCCTTACGCGGGAGGCTGGTACTCGCAACGACCAATTTTGTTGATGCTGCCATTTCTATAACTCGTAGTCCGTTGTCATTAGTGTTCTCATGCAAACTATGGGATCCCATGTACTGCCTGAATACTGGCTCCCTACCTAATTTTGCGTTGAGGTCACCAAGGATGATTTTAACATCATACCTTGGACAGGCATTGAGGGTCCTCTCTACAAGTTCGTAGTAGGAATCTTTTTCTTCTTCTTCGGACTCCTCAGTAGGTGCGTGAACGTTTATGAGGCTGATGTTATTGAATTTGCCTCGCACGCGAAGGGTGCATAGCCTTTCATTTATTGCGTTAAAGCCGATGACGGTAGGCTTCATTTTTTGGCTGACTAGGAAGCCTACCCCGAGCACATGGTGTTTTGAGTGACCGCTAAAATATATGTCGTATTCTTTTTTCTGCAAAACACCATTCCCTGGCCATCTCACCAGCCTGTCCCTAAGAAAGGTGACCCATCCTCCTCCTCCTCCTACCGACCCATAGCACTGACATCCCTTCTTGCTAAGGTCATGGAAACACTGATTAACCGTCAGCTTAAGGAATATCTCGAAGATCATAAGCTTCTCCATGACCGTCAGTATGGCTTCCGCAGCAACCGTTCCACTGGTGATCTGATGGCATATCTCACCGAACAGTGGAATAAATCTTTACATCACTTTGGTGATACAAGTTGTATTGGACGGATTCAAGTCTGATTCCCATAAAATAAATGCTGGTGTGCCCCAGGGCTCTGTTCTGTCTCCGACTCTTTTCCTCATTTTTATAAATGATCTTCTGTCTGTTACTTCTAATCCACTTAACTGTTTTGCTGACGACTCTACCCTCAGCTTTTCATATTCGTTCGATGATTCACGTCCTTCGCCTTCGGACGTACAATTGCAACGGTGCCGTATGTCAAGCTCATTAAACTCCGATTTATACAGCATTGTCAAATGGGGTAATATGAATCGTGTGGAGTTTAATGCTTCGAAAACTCAATGCTGTCTTCTGTCGTTAAAGCTTAACATACCCCTAACGCCATTGCCCATGAATGGCACTTACATCGAAGAAACCGAAAAGCTCTCAGTACTCGGTATGTGTGTCAACGACGACCTCCGTTGGAACGACCATATATTTGAAATCGCTAAGAATGCTGTTAAGTGCTTAGGTTTTCTGTATCGGTGTAAGAAGTATTTTTCCCCATCTGATCTGGCTACAATTTATAAAGCGTTTATACGCCCTAAACTCGAGTATAACTCCCACCTGTGGGCAGGTGCTTCACAAACATCGCTTCTCCTGCTTGATAGAATATAAAATCGAGCGTTAAGATTGATAGGAAATAGAACTGCCGCTGAAACAATTGCCCCTCTCGAACACCGACGCAATGTTTCATGTCTTTCCTTATTTTATGGTTTCTTTTATAAAAAATGTTCACTCGAGGTAGCCAGCTGCATTCCTCCCCTTAAAAGTTTCGCCCGTAATACTCGTCTTGCTAGGAATGCCCATCAGTTCACCCTTGAGCCCGATCTCGGACGTACCGTGAAATATATAGCCGTACAACACGACTTTGGAATGGTTTACCTGGCGAGATTTTCCCTTGCCATTTCAATTTGCAAACATTCAAAACCAATGTTAATCGACACCTCCTATCTCTCCCCTCCCTATCTTCCTAATGCCCGCGCAGTGTGTTACATTAAATGGAAACAAATAGTCCCTTGTGCGCGCGTTAATTATAAAAAAAAAAAAAAAAAAAAAAAAAAAAAAAAAACCTTTCAAGAAATCCAGTACCGCCAGCATCAAGTGCCGAAGACCAGTGGCAACACTGCCAACAAGCCATCAGAGATGCCGTAACTGATATGCTAGGTTTCACCAGACCACCACCACGAAACCTCTGGTTTGATGACGAATGCAGGCAAGCCCATGCAGCCAAACAAGAGGCATATAAAGCGGCGCTGCGAAGAAAGACGAGAGCTGCTCGCGAGCTCTACGAGCAGAAAAGACGGGAAGAACACCGGCTTCTCCAAAAGAAAAAGACAGAGTATGAGAAGCGCGCGATCGAAAATTTTAAAATGCTACTCCAGGAACAACGTGCGGAAGTTCTACCAACAGGTAAAAAGAATTTGCCAAGGAAAAAAAAACCCACACAGAAGCCTGTAGAGATAGTGAAAGAAAGAAATACAAAAGAAAGAAGAGAATAAAGTGTGTGTCTTTTGCAGTGACGGAAGAACGAAAATAAAGAAGTGCAAAAAATGTTGTGTTAATATTTGATTTGTTTTGATATACCGAATTTAGGTCAAATGTAAACAACGGCTATGACATACAAGACAATGATGATCACACGACGTGACAACTCTCAAACAGCTGATCGTTGGCGGTGAGGATAAACTGCAATGACATTTATCATTTTTAGCAGTAACGATCACATGGCGTCAATCAATTGAGTCATTTTGTCTTGGTTGTTTTGGTTAAATACAGACGTAAGTTTCTGAAGTGTTTCAACTACCTAAATTAATTTAATTAAGCAAAATGTGGTTCAAAAATCGGTTGTTGCGACGTGAGAATGAAGGTTTCTGCGCAAAACTAATGCGAGAATTAAGAGCTGAGGGGCCAGAGGTCTACCGTCTCTTCAAACAGAGCGCGTTTGTTACAACACAACGTTGTAATATACCGCAATACATATGCCATGCATAGAAAAAGACCATGTTCTGCAAACCCAGAAATTGTATTTTGTTTATGTGAACACGCGGGAGATTCGTGTGAGAAGCAGCCAATCAGCCATACGTTTCGTGCCCCCAAAAATGCAAATGTATTAGTAGTCCCAAAAGAAATGTACAGGTACCGGTACACATATGTCGCTGTCGGGGCATTTTTGCAGTTTGTAGGCGAAGAAAGAATTATCTTCTCAGTTGTCGTTCTTGTTTCTTTTTTCTATGATCCCATATGTCACAAAGAGCGCGTTTCCAACGCCGCGTCGAGTTCAACGCGGAGTCAAAGCGCAGCATTAAAATAAATTACAAATTATTTTTTTGACGTCGCGTTAAAAAACATAATTTTTTGAGAATTAAGTCATTTAAATTATTGTTTTGACTTATTTTGTGTCATTTTTATTGTTTAATATAGCTTATCATGGAAAAACTGATAGAAACTGCGTTTAAACACCGCGTCAATATAATCTCAACGTCGCGTTATATAATCTCAACGCGCTTCGCGTAAGAAACGTGCTCTGTTTGACAAAGCCTTTAATTCTCAAAACAATTCAAAATATAATCTGTTCGAACGCGGTATCAAAAAAATAATTTGTAATTTATTTCAACGCGGCGTTGAAAGCGCGCTCTTTATGACATAGGATATGTATTGCTGTATACTACAACGTTTGACAGGCTCTTCAAGGTCGGCTGATATAACAATACTATGCTTTTGCATAGTTAGGTTTTCAGCTAGTTTTTCCTCTAGGAGATGTACCAGGATTTGAACACCTCTATTATGACGAAAGGCATGTTGTGCAGGATGAATTTTACTATCCACTTTCCAACTGATTCTTCTCGCAATGATTTTCTCAAATGTTTTGGCGAGAACTGGAAGTAGGGATATAGGTCGATATTCATCAAAAGAGTGACATGTCCTGGGTTTTTTAGGGATATGCTTAAGTTGGGCTCTTTTCCAATCATGGGTATGTATCCACTGCTTAAGATGTTGTTATACAATACACATATTCTATTTTGTAGAATTTTATCGCAATTTTTAAGCATTTTATAAGTTATTTTATCGTTTCCAGGTGTCGTTCCTTTAGCAGTAGTGAGTGTCATATGAAGCTCAATTTGAGTTATTGGTTCCGTGAGAATCTCTGCTTCAAGCAATCAATATATGGCATAAAACGCTGCAGCAACAGCAAGCAATGAATCCAATATATGGCCACGAAATGGCCCAGCAACAGCAAGCAATGATGATGGAGGCGAATGTAAAATTCGTATTCCTGGTTTTATTGGTATTTCTTCTTTAAATTGTTTTTTTGTTTTTGTTGTTGGATAAAGAACATCACCACATTGATGTTATAAAATTTTCTTTTAATATAATATTATATTTATGAATTTTTGTTGTTCTATAATGTAATCACTTTTCTTTGAATATTAAATTTTTTTGTTATCTAAGCAAATACATACATACACTTTAATCATGAAAACTACTTTTTTTGGTTGGCTTTATTTTGAAAAAAATGGGTTCATAAAATGATTTTTCATTTTTGCTTATAATGCGTGTATATTTTTTTTTAATTTTGTACTACTTGAAAAACATACAAAAATAAGTTGCCAAAAGGGCCAAGGTGGACTGGTGTCCATGAATGTGTAATGATGACTGACTTGACTGTACTGACTGATAAAAGACAAAATCAAGCATGGCAAAGTGACAGAATTGATGATGCCGGAAGGGCCAGACATTTTGTATTTAAAATTGAACGAACAAAAAGGGGGTGTTCGTAGAGTGAGGCAAAATTGTAAATGCAATTGTGCTTGCTCCAAGATGGCGTTAATACAGTACATCTTCTAATTTCTATTATATATATATATTTATATATATATATATATATATTTGAAAAAAAATATATCAATTCAGCATTTTGGAAAAAAATCAAGAAGAATTCAATTTCAATTTTTTTTTAATTTAGAAAATATGTACTCAATTTTCTTTTGTTATTTGTTACTCTTATTGATTTTTATCGAGCACTGAAAATTAGATGCTTTTATGTCTACTAGATCTTGAGGAAATGGAAAATTATTAACCTACTTTCTACTACCCTTAGTTTTTGCATTTCATGAATGCGTAACACCATAATGGAGGAAAGCTAGCGTTAAAACGGAACGTTCCAATCCATAATGGACGGAAACTTTGTTCATTACAAACACCATCAGAACCGAGCTACCAAATATTCGTCGATAAAATGTGCTCATGAGCGCAGTTTACTTCCGTTAGAAAAACTCACCGAAACTTGACAAAACGGAGAAATTCGCCATTTAGGGCATAAGATACGATATAGTACTTGTTCTCGCTCATTTACGGCGCCATTACAACGATTATGGCTATAACACAATTACACTTCAGCTTTGGCTTCGGTCACGTTATATTTCATACGCGTTGTGTTCGCTTTGAATGACTTTTTCAAAAATTTCGGTTTTTGTTTTTGCCTTTTTCTGTCAAATCGAGCAAAAGTTTCTACTTTCAGCTTCGAGTTTGAGTCACGTTACCTAAATCTGGTACACGAACTAAACGTAACGTCGAAACCAAAGCTACATTGTGATAAGATGTATTAGACGTTTTTTCTTTTTAAGCTCAGAGCAGCGCACTGATCTGTCAAAAAAAGATCTGTGTTTCTTTTTTAACTCGGAGCGCTTAGAGTACTGGTTTGTCCATCCGGACATTCCTCATCATCATCGGCGCAACAACCGGGATCCGGTCCGGGCCTCCTTCAACAAATTCTTTCATACATCCCGATTGCTGGCCGACGCCATCTAATTGCGCACCCCAAGGCTTCGGGCGTCCTGGTCTACGCCATCCTCCCCACGTAAGCAAGGTCTGCCACGTTGTCTTCTACCATAAAAAGTACCGCAAGACTTTCCGAGTTGGTTCCTCTTCGCTCATGCGAGCTAGGTGTCCAGCCCACCGGAGTCTAGCGAGCTTTATTTTTTCAACAACATCTGCTTCGAGATAGATTTCATACAATTCATGATTGTATCTTCTCCGGAATCGTCCTTCCTCACACACGGGGCCAACAATTCTCCGTAAAACTTTTCTCTCGAACGCGGATAAGAGATCAGAGTGCCTTTTTGTAAGCACCCAAGTTTCGGATCCGTATGTGAGTACTGGTAAGACCATAGTCTTGTACAGCAGCAGTTTGGTTTTTAAGGTAAGGTTTCTGGATTTAAAGAGCCTTGACAGACTATAGTAGGTTTTGTTGGATTTCAGCAGCCGCCCGCGTATTTCTTCCTCCATATTGTTATCGGCTGCTACTTTTGACCCAAGATAGTTAAAGGACTGCACTACTTCAAGTTCGTGCTCCGCTACCCTGATGGTTGTACCAACATTTCTCGCAGACGTTGCCGCCATGTACTTAGTCTTCCCTTCATTTATGTGCAGCCCCAGGTATTTTGCCGCTTGCTCGACCTGGGTAAAGGAGTCTTGTACAGCTTGTTGGCTTCTGCCGATGATGTCGATGTCGTCTGCGTAAGCTAGTATCTGGCTGGACTTGGTGACGATAGTCCCTCTTGTTGACGTGCCAGAGTCTCGGATTGCTTTTTCCAACGCCAGGTTGAAGAGGATGCAAGCCAGACCATCCCCTTGTCGGAGTCCATTAAAGATGTTGATTGGTCTGGATAGCAAACCGGCTACTTTTACTTGGCTTGTGATCTTGGTCATGGTCAGCCTACATAGTCGTGTCAATTTGTTTGGGATGCCGAATTCTCTCATGGCCTTATAAAGTTCTACCCTGGCTATGCTATCGTAGGCGGCTTTAAAGTCTATAAAAAGATGGTATGTTGGGATATTAAATTCCAGACTTTTTTCCATCACCTGCCTAAGGGTAAAGATCTGATCAATTGTTGATTTGCCTGGTATAAAACCACATTGATATTTGCCGATTATGGTATTAGCGTATGGGGCTATCCGTTCTTGCAGGATAGAGCAGAATATCTTATAGGATGTACTCAACAATGTTATACCCCTATAGTTGCTGCATTTTGTGATATCTCCCTTCTTATGTATGGGACATATGATGCCTTTTCGCCAGTCTTCTGGCATCTCTTCGTGTTCCCATACGTGTACTATGATTTCATGAATTGCTTGATGTAGTGTTGGCCCTCCATGTTTGATCAGCTCGGCAGGTATACCATCGGCTCCTGAGGCCTTATTATTTTTGAGCCGATTAATCGCCTCTTTTATATCCTCAATGCTTGGTGGCTGCAGCATGAGATCTTCTTCTTGAAATGTTGGAGTCTCCATTTCTTCCGTGAGCTGACCGTTCAGCAGTTCATTAAAATACACTTCCAATCGCTCCAGAATGCCTTCAGGATCGGTGATCAGATTACCCTCTCCGTCTTTACAATATGTACAGCGTGGTGTGTATTGCGACATGTTTCTGACGGATTGGTAGAACTTTCGCGCCTGGTGCGGACCTCGCTCTCTATTTATTTCCATTTCACAGACAATGTTTTTTTCCCAGGCTGCCTTTTTTCGTCTGTGAAGTCTTTTTTTCTATTCTTCTGAGCTCTTTATATTCATCTTCGCGTGCCCGCGTTCTATGAGACTGTTGCATTGCTCGGTATGCAGTATTCTTACGTTCAGACGCTAGTTTGCATTCACCATCAAACCAGTCGCTCCGATCTCTGCGACTACTGCCTAAGATGGTATCAGCAGTACTAATGACTTTGTTCTTAAGGCGTGACCATTTTTCCTCTACGCCCGGCATTTTGTCCCCAGGACTTACTCTTCCCTCATCGAGCTTTCCAAGGGCGAGCCTTAGTGCGCGACTGTATTGGTTGCTTTTGCATTAATCGCGTAGGGCAGCCGTGTTGATTCGAGCCTGACCAGCGGATGCAATACTTCTTCACATAGCAATCCGCCCTCGGAACACCATACCAACGAGATAGTGGTCCGAGTCGATGTTGGCACCTCGATACGTTCGTATCGTCCTCAGGCTCGAGTAGTGGCGGCGATCTATCAACACGTGGTCAATTTGGTTACGAGTGACTCCATCAGCCGATACCCAAGTGACTTTGTGGATATCCTTACGCGGGAGGCTGGTACTCGCAACGACCAATTTTGTTGATGCTGCCATTTCTATAACTCGTAGTCCGTTGTCATTAGTGTTCTCATGCAAACTATGGGATCCCATGTACTGCCTGAATACTGGCTCCCTACCTAATTTTGCGTTGAGGTCACCAAGGATGATTTTAACATCATACCTTGGACAGGCATTGAGGGTCCTCTCTACAAGTTCGTAGTAGGAATCTTTTTCTTCTTCTTCGGACTCCTCAGTAGGTGCGTGAACGTTTATGAGGCTGATGTTATTGAATTTGCCTCGCACGCGAAGGGTGCATAGCCTTTCATTTATTGCGTTAAAGCCGATGACGGTAGGCTTCATTTTTTGGCTGACTAGGAAGCCTACCCCGAGCACATGGTGTTTTGAGTGACCGCTAAAATATATGTCGTATTCTTTTTTCTGCAAAACACCATTCCCTGGCCATCTCACCAGCCTGTCCCTAAGAAAGGTGACCCATCCTCCTCCTCCTCCTACCGACCCATAGCACTGACATCCCTTCTTGCTAAGGTCATGGAAACACTGATTAACCGTCAGCTTAAGGAATATCTCGAAGATCATAAGCTTCTCCATGACCGTCAGTATGGCTTCCGCAGCAACCGTTCCACTGGTGATCTGATGGCATATCTCACCGAACAGTGGAATAAATCTTTACATCACTTTGGTGATACAAGTTGTATTGGACGGATTCAAGTCTGATTCCCATAAAATAAATGCTGGTGTGCCCCAGGGCTCTGTTCTGTCTCCGACTCTTTTCCTCATTTTTATAAATGATCTTCTGTCTGTTACTTCTAATCCACTTAACTGTTTTGCTGACGACTCTACCCTCAGCTTTTCATATTCGTTCGATGATTCACGTCCTTCGCCTTCGGACGTACAATTGCAACGGTGCCGTATGTCAAGCTCATTAAACTCCGATTTATACAGCATTGTCAAATGGGGTAATATGAATCGTGTGGAGTTTAATGCTTCGAAAACTCAATGCTGTCTTCTGTCGTTAAAGCTTAACATACCCCTAACGCCATTGCCCATGAATGGCACTTACATCGAAGAAACCGAAAAGCTCTCAGTACTCGGTATGTGTGTCAACGACGACCTCCGTTGGAACGACCATATATTTGAAATCGCTAAGAATGCTGTTAAGTGCTTAGGTTTTCTGTATCGGTGTAAGAAGTATTTTTCCCCATCTGATCTGGCTACAATTTATAAAGCGTTTATACGCCCTAAACTCGAGTATAACTCCCACCTGTGGGCAGGTGCTTCACAAACATCGCTTCTCCTGCTTGATAGAATATAAAATCGAGCGTTAAGATTGATAGGAAATAGAACTGCCGCTGAAACAATTGCCCCTCTCGAACACCGACGCAATGTTTCATGTCTTTCCTTATTTTATGGTTTCTTTTATAAAAAATGTTCACTCGAGGTAGCCAGCTGCATTCCTCCCCTTAAAAGTTTCGCCCGTAATACTCGTCTTGCTAGGAATGCCCATCAGTTCACCCTTGAGCCCGATCTCGGACGTACCGTGAAATATATAGCCGTACAACACGACTTTGGAATGGTTTACCTGGCGAGATTTTCCCTTGCCATTTCAATTTGCAAACATTCAAAACCAATGTTAATCGACACCTCCTATCTCTCCCCTCCCTATCTTCCTAATGCCCGCGCAGTGTGTTACATTAAATGGAAACAAATAGTCCCTTGTGCGCGCGTTAATTATAAAAAAAAAAAAAAAAAAAAAAAAAAAAAAAAAACCTTTCAAGAAATCCAGTACCGCCAGCATCAAGTGCCGAAGACCAGTGGCAACACTGCCAACAAGCCATCAGAGATGCCGTAACTGATATGCTAGGTTTCACCAGACCACCACCACGAAACCTCTGGTTTGATGACGAATGCAGGCAAGCCCATGCAGCCAAACAAGAGGCATATAAAGCGGCGCTGCGAAGAAAGACGAGAGCTGCTCGCGAGCTCTACGAGCAGAAAAGACGGGAAGAACACCGGCTTCTCCAAAAGAAAAAGACAGAGTATGAGAAGCGCGCGATCGAAAATTTTAAAATGCTACTCCAGGAACAACGTGCGGAAGTTCTACCAACAGGTAAAAAGAATTTGCCAAGGAAAAAAAAAACCCACACAGAAGCCTGTAGAGATAGTGAAAGAAAGAAATACAAAAGAAAGAAGAGAATAAAGTGTGTGTCTTTTGCAGTGACGGAAGAACGAAAATAAAGAAGTGCAAAAAATGTTGTGTTAATATTTGATTTGTTTTGATATACCGAATTTAGGTCAAATGTAAACAACGGCTATGACATACAAGACAATGATGATCACACGACGTGACAACTCTCAAACAGCTGATCGTTGGCGGTGAGGATAAACTGCAATGACATTTATCATTTTTAGCAGTAACGATCACATGGCGTCAATCAATTGAGTCATTTTGTCTTGGTTGTTTTGGTTAAATACAGACGTAAGTTTCTGAAGTGTTTCAACTACCTAAATTAATTTAATTAAGCAAAATGTGGTTCAAAAATCGGTTGTTGCGACGTGAGAATGAAGGTTTCTGCGCAAAACTAATGCGAGAATTAAGAGCTGAGGGGCCAGAGGTCTACCGTCTCTTCAAACAGAGCGCGTTTGTTACAACACAACGTTGTAATATACCGCAATACATATGCCATGCATAGAAAAAGACCATGTTCTGCAAACCCAGAAATTGTATTTTGTTTATGTGAACACGCGGGAGATTCGTGTGAGAAGCAGCCAATCAGCCATACGTTTCGTGCCCCCAAAAATGCAAATGTATTAGTAGTCCCAAAAGAAATGTACAGGTACCGGTACACATATGTCGCTGTCGGGGCATTTTTGCAGTTTGTAGGCGAAGAAAGAATTATCTTCTCAGTTGTCGTTCTTGTTTCTTTTTTCTATGATCCCATATGTCACAAAGAGCGCGTTTCCAACGCCGCGTCGAGTTCAACGCGGAGTCAAAGCGCAGCATTAAAATAAATTACAAATTATTTTTTTGACGTCGCGTTAAAAAACATAATTTTTTGAGAATTAAGTCATTTAAATTATTGTTTTGACTTATTTTGTGTCATTTTTATTGTTTAATATAGCTTATCATGGAAAAACTGATAGAAACTGCGTTTAAACACCGCGTCAATATAATCTCAACGTCGCGTTATATAATCTCAACGCGCGCCGCGTAAGAAACGTGCTCTGTTTGACAAAGCCTTTAATTCTCAAAACAATTCAAAAAATAATCTGCTCGAACGCGGTATCAAAAAAATAATTTGTAATTTATTTCAACGCGGCGTTGAAAGCGCGCTCTTTATGACATAGGATATGTATTGCTGTATACTACAACGTTTGACAGGCTCTTCAAGGTCGGCTGATATAACAATACTATGCTTTTGCATAGTTAGGTTTTCAGCTAGTTTTTCCTCTAGGAGATGTACCAGGATTTGAACACCTCTATTATGACGAAAGGCATGTTGTGCAGGATGAATTTTACTATCCACTTTCCAACTGATTCTTCTCGCAATGATTTTCTCAAATGTTTTGGCGAGAACTGGAAGTAGGGATATAGGTCGATATTCATCAAAAGAGTGATATGTCCTGGGTTTTTTAGGGATATGCTTAAGTTGGGCTCTTTTCCAATCATGGGTATGTATCCACTGCTTAAGATGTTGTTATACAATACACATATTCTATTTTGTAGAATTTTATCGCAATTTTTAAGCATTTTATAAGTTATTTTATCGTTTCCAGGTGTCGTTCCTTTAGCAGTAGTGAGTGTCATATGAAGCTCAATTTGAGTTATTGGTTCCGTGAGAATTTCTGCTTCAAGCAATCAATATATGGCATAAAACGCTGCAGCAACAGCAAGCAATGAATCCAATATATGGCCACGAAATGGCCCAGCAACAGCAAACAATGATGATGGAGGCGAATGTAAAATTCGTATTCCTGGTTTTATTGGTATTTCTTCTTTAAATTGTTTTTTTGTTTTTGTTGTTGGATAAAGAACATCACCACATTGATGTTATAAAATTTTCTTTTAATATAATATTATATTTATGAAGTTTTGTTGTTCCATAATGTAATCACTATTCTTTGAATATTTAATTTTTTTGTTATCTAAGCAAATACATACATACACTTTAATCATGAAGACTACTTTTTTTGGTTTGCTTTATTTTGAAAAAAATCGGTTCATAAAATGATTTTTCATTTTTGCTTATAATGCGTGTATATTTTTTTTTAATTTTGTACTACTTGAAAAACATAAAAAAATAAGTTGCCAAAAGGGCCAAGGTGGACTGGTGTCCATGAATGTGTAATGATGACTGACTTGACTGTACTGACTGATAAAAGACAAAATCAAGCATGGCAAAGTGACAGAATTGATGATGCCGGAAGGGCCAGACATTTTGTATTTAAAATTGAACGAACAAAAAGGGGGTGTTCGTAGAGTGAGGCAAAATTGTAAATGCAATTGTGCTTGCTCCAAGATGGCGTTAATACAGTACATCTTCTAATTTCTATTATATATATATATTTATATATATATATATATATATTTGAAAAAAAATATATCAATTCAGCATTTTGGAAAAAAATCAAGAAGAATTCAATTTCAATTTTTTTTTAATTAAGAAAATATGTACTCAATTTTCTTTTGTTATTTGTTACTCTTATTGATTTTTATCGAGCACTGAAAATAAGATGCTTCTATGTCTACTAGATCTTGAGAAAATGGAAAATTATTAACCTACTTTCTGATAATATAATTTGTTTGGTATTTACGTGATTACATAGGTATATATATATTCAAGTTAATAGCATAGAAACAGACATTCTGGCCCCCTGCAACCTTCCTGCCAGGCATCACTAGGGTTTAGGGGCAGGTGTAAGGTGGTGATTTGCAAAGATTCTTTGAATTTAAAGAAACTCCATGTTTTTAGGAGAACATATTGTTATTTATTTATTTACAGAAATAATTTACAAACTTAATTTATAAACAATTTTTTTTATTTAAAGACTCCAGGGTAGCTAGACCATTAGGAGTCTTTTTTTATATTTTATATTTAATTTAATTTAATTTAAATATTTACAAAAATTTTAAATGTTTTAAATAAATAGATTCAAATAAGCTGTAAATGTACATTGAAAAAATTAGAATTTATATGTCGTTAAATTTCTTATGATATGTAGTTTAATGTGTTGAATAGACTTAGGGTCACCAGGATTGAGTATTTCCTTAAGATATCTTCTAGTTCCGTTGTCATCTGTAAAGCTTTTTGAGACCGGGCAGGATATTAGGATGTGCCAAACTGTCAACTCTTCATTACAGTAGGAACATTTCTCTGGAGCTTCTTTAGTGTAATAATGTCGACTGGAGAAAATCGTTTTCCCCAGTCTGATGCGTAACAGCTTGATGCAGTTTTCCCTGGTTAGCTTTTTTTTTTTTTTTTTTATAATTAACGCGCGCACAAGGGACTATTTGTTTCCCTTTTAATGTAACACACTGCGCGGGCATTAGGAAGATAGGGAGGGGAGAGATAGGAGGTGTCGATTAACATTGGTTTTGAATGTTTGCAAATTGAAATGGCAAGGGAAAATCTCGCCGGGTAAACCATTCCAAAGTCGTGTTGTACGGCTAAAAAAAGAATCCCTATATTTCACGGTACGTCCGAAATTGGGCTCAAGGGTGAACTGATGGGCATTCCTAGCAAGACGAGTATTACGGGCGAAACTTTTAAGGGGAGGAATGCAGCTGGCTACCTCGAGTGAACATTTTTTATAAAAGAAACCATACAATAAGGAAAGACATGAAACATTGCGTCGGTGTTCGAGAGGGGCAATTGTTTCAGCGGCAGTTCTATTTCCTATCAATCTTAACGCTCGATTTTGTATTCAGATCCGATGGGGAAAAATACTTCTTACACCGATACAGAAAACCGAAGCACTTAGCAGCATTCTTAGCGATTTCAAATATATGGTCGTTCCAATGGAGGTCGTCGTTGACACACATACCGAGTACTGAGAGCTTTTTGGTTTCTTCGATGTAAGTGCCATTCATGGACAATGGCGTTAGGGGTATGTTAAGCTTTAACGGCAGAAGACAGCATTGAGTTTTCGAAGCCATAAACTCCACACGATTCCTATTACCCCATTTGACAATGCTGTATAAATCGGAGTTTAATGGGCTCAACATACGGCACCGTTGCAATTGTACGTCCGAAGGCGAAGGACGTGAATTATCGAACGAATATGAAAAGCTGAGGGTAGAGTCGTCAGCAAAACAGTTAAGTGGATTAGAAGTAACAGACAGAAGATCATTTATAAAAATGAGGAAAAGAGTCGGAGACAGAACAGAGCCCTGGGGCACACAAGCATTTATTTTATGGGAATCAGACTTGAATCCGTCCAATACAACTTGTATTGAACGGTCCAGAAGATAGCTTCTAGTCCAACGAACAAGAGTATTATCGATCCCAAAAGCACGCATTTTCGATAAGAGAGCTTCATGCCAAACTCTATCAAATGCCTTGGAGATAACAAGAGCAATAATCTTACTTTCACCAAAGCGATGTAAAGATTTGTTCCACTGTTCGGTGAGATATGCCATCAGATCACCAGTGGAACGGTTGCTGCGGAAGCCATACTGACGGTCATGGAGAAGCTTACGATCTTCGAGATATTCCTTAAGCTGACGGTTAATCAGTGTTTCCATGACCTTAGAAAGAAGGGATGTCAGTGCTATGGGTTGGTAGGAGGAGGGGGAGGATGGGTCACCTTTCTTAGGGACAGGCTGGACAAATGCTGTTTTCCATCTTCTAGGAAAGATTCCAGAAGAGTAGGAGCGATGGAAAAGCTTACGCAGTGGCTTTGCCAGTGTGGAAGAACAATTCTTCAGAAGAATCGGGGGTATACCATCCGGGCCAGCGGATTTGTGTATATCGAAATCTTTGAGAACTCTTGCAACTGTACGAGTGCGGAAAGTGCTTTATATTATAGGGAACTCGTTTGTGCTGGGTTTGGTAAGTACGCAAAAAAGTTGGACTATTTCCCCATAAAGTGGCTGTCTCTCTGTCCAAGAGTGATATTAATGTTTTTTGGGTTTGCCGAAAAGAATTTGGTATTTCCATGATTAGAGGTAAGGTTAGCGACTCCTTTGCTGCAATGTCAGCCACTTGGTTTCCCTTGATACCAATATGCCCAGGTACCCAGGCCAAAATTATGTCTTTAAATGTGCTGAGAACACTTCTAATGTTTTCTAACGACTGACATTTATTATACTCACTTTTTAGACCATTTAATATGCTGAGACTGTCAGTGAAAATAAGTTTCTTCCCAGGCAAATCTTTTGTTAGAGACAGACATTTTTGAATAGCCGCTAGCTCCGACAAAAAACTTCAAATATTTTCAGGAAGAAGTCCTTGGTGAATGACTTTTGTAACTCCATTGGATGCAAGCTCCACTACTGCGTAAGAAGATACATCGTCTTTGAAGGATCCGTCAGTATAGAAGATTTGGTCTGCTTTTGTATTGGCGATCATCTTATTATGAAGTGTTTTGAATTTTTGGTCTGGAGTATCTTTTTTTTTTATAATTTGCTAACGATGTGTTGATTGACAGATTGTCCCTTTTCCAAGGTGGTGGAGGAATATATACTAGCTGGTTATTCATTATTGGAGTATTTGGGAGGCATACGCCTGGGACAGTAAGAAAGGTTATCATATTCTTTATTGCCGAAATTGTACCCTTACGGGTTTTTTTTATGGAAAGTGCTTTCGTTATTTCGTTGTGGAGTGGATGCAGGGGGTTTTCCAAAGCCTTAATTGCAAGTGTTATAGATCTTTTCTTTCCTAGGTTTTCGAAAGATAAGTAACCTATTTCTCTTCTTGTGCTATAATGGGTGTTGTGTTAAAGGCACATGTTGCTGTACGAAAGCATTGGTTGATCGCTGCATTCGTAGTTTCTATGTTTTTTGTGTAGTCCACATAAAAGCGGTCAAACCGTGCTAAAGTGATCCTTCAACTAATGTCCTAGTTAGTTTTATGGCAGTTTCAATGTGCGGTCCTTTCTTTTTAGAGCATATCATTAAGTTGGTTTGTTACTTTTTTTAATTTGCAGGATTTAAAGTTTTTTTTTCAGCGATATAGTTTCATTTCGAAAAAGGCATATGCATTTTCTTTTTCTGCAAATGTGTAAAGCTTCGATTTTATTTGATGGGACAGAAGCTCCTCTTTCATGAGCCCATTGATAAATTGCTGAGTCAGTTTTTTCGAGAAGATGTTTAGCGTCGTTTGGATTTCCAGAGACTATGGTGTAGATGTTGTCTGCGTAGACTCCAATGAAGTCTAAGGCATATGTAGAATTTGAAAGCTGACATAGTAGTGAGTCGACGTAATCATTATAGATAATTACTGATAATGGTGACCCTTGGGAAACACCATTTTCCAGGTGACTGATACTAGACAAAAAACCATCAACATTGACTTGGAATGTCCTTCCTGTCATAAATGATAAAATAATCTTTAGAAGGCTATTGGGAACTCCCCATGAATGGAGTTGTTTGATTGCTGGGATAAATATTACTCTATCGAAGGCTCTTTCAAGGTCGGCTGATATAACAATACTATGCTTTTGCATAGTTAGGTTTTCAGCTAGTTTTTCCTATAGGAGATGTACCAGGATTTGAACACCTCTATTATGACGAAAGGCATGTTGTGCAGGATGAATTTTACTATCCACTTTCCAACTGATTCTTCTCGCAATGATTTTCTCAAATGTTTTGGCGAGAACTGGAAGTAGGGATATAGGTCGATATTCATCAAAAGAGTGACATGTCCTGGGTTTTTTAGGGATATGCTTAAGTTGGGCTCTTTTCCAATCATGGGGTATGTATCCAGTGCTTAAGATGTTGTTATACAATACACATATTCTATTTTGTAGAATTTTATCGCAATTTTTAAGCATTTTATAAGTTATTTTATCGTTTCCAGGTGTCGTTCCCTTAGCAGTAGTGAGTGTCATATGAAGCTCAATTTGAGTTATTGGTTCCGTGAGAATTTCTGCTTCAAGCAATCAATATATGGCATAAAACGCTGCAGCAACAGCAAGCAATGAATCCAATATATGGCCAAGAAATGGCCCAGCAACAGCAAGCAATGATGATGGAGGCGAATGTAAAATTCGTATTCCTGGTTTTATTGGTATTTCTTCTTTAAATTGTGTTTTTGTTTTTGTTGTTGGATATAGAACATCACCACATTGATGTTATAAAATTTTCTTTTAATATAATATTATATTTATGAATTTTTTTGTTCTATAATGTAATCACTTTTCTTTGAATATTAAATTTTTTTGTTATCTTAGCAAATACATACATACACTTTAATCATGAAAACTACTTTTTTTGGTTTGCTTTATTTTGAAAAAAATCGGTTCATAAAATGATTTTTCATTTTTGCTTATAATGCGTGTATATTTTTTTTTTAATTTTGTACTACTTGAAAAACATAAAAAAATAAGTTGCCAAAAGGCCCAAGGTGGACTGGTGTCCATGAATGTGTAATGATGACTGACTTGACTGTACTGACTGATAAAAGACAAAATCAAGTATGGCAAAATGACAGAATTGATGATGCCGGAAGGGCCAGACATTTTGTATTTAAAATTGAACGAACAAAAAGGGGGTGTTCGTAGAGTGAGGCAAAATTGTAAATGCAATTGTGCTTGCTACAAGATGGCGTTTATACAGTACATCTTCTAATTTCTATTATATATATATATTTATATATATATATATATATATATATATTTGAAAAAAAATATATCAATTCAGCATTTTGGAAAAAAATCAAGAAGAATTCAATTTCAATTTTTTTTTAATTAAGAAAATATGTACTCAATTTTCTTTTGTTATTTGTTACTCTTATTGATTTTTATCGAGCACTGAAAATTAGATGCTTTTATGTCTACTAGATCTTGAGGAAATGGAAAATTATTAACCTACTTTCTACTACCCTTAGTTTTTGCATTTCATGAATGCGTAACACCATAATGGAGGAAAGCTAGCGTTAAAACGGAACGTTCCAATCCATAATGGACGGAAACTTTGTTCATTACAAACACCATCAGAACCGAGCTACCAAATATTCGTCGATAAAATGTGCTCATGAGCGCAGTTTACTTCCGTTAGCAAAACTCACCGAAACTTGACAAAACGGAGAAATTCGCCATTTAGGGCATAAGATACGATATAGTACGATATAGAGCGCCATTACAACGATTATGGCTATAACACAATTACACTTCAGCTTTGGCTTCGGTCACGTTATATTTCACACGCGTGGTGTTCGCTTTGAATGACTTTTTCAAAAATTTCGGTTTTTGGTTTTGCCTTTTTCTGTCAAATCGAGCAAAAGTTTCTACTTTCAGCTTCGAGTTTGAGTCACGTTACCCAAATCTGGTACACGAACTAAACTTAACGTCGAAGCCAAAGCTACATTGTGATAAGATGTATTAGACGTTTTTTCTTTTTAAGCTCAGAGCAGCGCACTGATCTGTCAAAAAAAGATCTGTGTTTCTTTTTTAACTCGGAGCGCTTAGAGTACTGGTTTGTCCATCCGGACATTCCTCATCATCATCGGCGCAACAACCGTGATCCGGTCCGGGCCTCCTTCAGCAAATTCTTCCATACATCCCGATTGCTGGCCGACGCCATCTAATTGCGCACCCCAAGGCTTCGGGCGTCCTGGTCTACGCCATCCTCCCCACGTAAGCAAGGTCTGCCACGTTGTCTTCTACCATAAAAAGTACCGCAAGACTTTCCGAGTTGGTTCCTCTTCGCTCATGCGAGCTAGGTGTCCAGCCCACCGGAGTCTAGCGAGCTTTATTTTTTCAACAACATCTGCTTCGAGATAGATTTCATACAATTCATGATTGTATCTTCTCCGGAATCGTCCTTCCTCACACACGGGGCCAACAATTCTCCGTAAAACTTTTCTCTCGAACGCGGATAAGAGATCAGAGTGCCTTTTTGTAAGCACCCAAGTTTCGGATCCGTATGTGAGTACTGGTAAGACCATAGTCTTGTACAGCAGCAGTTTGGTTTTTAAGGTAAGGTTTCTGGATTTAAAGAGCCTTGACAGACTATAGTAGGTTTTGTTGGATTTCAGCAGCCGCCCGCGTATTTCTTCCTCCATATTGTTATCGGCTGCTACTTTTGACCCAAGATAGTTAAAGGACTGCACTACTTCAAGTTCGTGCTCCGCTACCCTGATGGTTGTACCAACATTTCTCGCAGACGTTGCCGCCATGTACTTAGTCTTCCCTTGATTTATGTGCAGCCCCAGGTATTTTGCCGCTTGCTCGACCTGGGTAAAGGAGTCTTGTACAGCTTGTTGGCTTCTGCCGATGATGTCGATGTCGTCTGCGTAAGCTAGTATCTGGCTGGACTTGGTGACGATAGTCCCTCTTGTTGACGTGCCAGAGTCTCGGATTGCTTTTTCCAACGCCAGGTTGAAGAGGATGCAAGCCAGACCATCCCCTTGTTGGAGTCTATTAAAGATGTTGACTGGTCTGGATAGCAAACCGGCTACTTTTACTTGGCTTGTGATGTTGGTCATGGTCAGCCTACATAGTCCTGTCAATTTGTTTGGGATGCCGAATTCTCTCATGGCCTTATAAAGTTCTACCCTGGCTATGCTATCGTAGGCGGCTTTAAAGTCTATAAAAAGATGGTATGTTGGGATATTAAATTCCAGACTTTTTTCCATCACCTGCCTAAGGGTAAAGATCTGATCAATTGTTGGTTTGCCTGGTATAAAACCACATTGATATTTGCCGATTATGGTATTAGCGTATGGGGCTATCCGTTCTTGCAGGATAGAGCAGAATATCTTATAGGATATACTCAACAATGTTATACCCCTATAGTTGCTGCATTTTGTGATATCTCCCTTCTTATGTATGGGACATATGATGCCTTTTCGCCAGTCTTCTGGCATCTCTTCGTGTTCCCATACGTGTACTATGATTTCATGAATTGCTTGATGTAGTGTTGGCCCTCCATGTTTGATCAGCTCGGCAGGTATACCATCGGCTCCTGAGGCCTTATTATTTTTGAGCCGATTAGTTGCCTCTTTTATCTCCTCAATGCTTGGTGGCTGCAGCATGAGATCTTCTTCTTGAAATGTTGGAGTCTCCATTTCTTCCGTGAGCTGACCGTTCAGCAGTTCATTAAAGTACACTTCCAATCGCTCCATAATGCCTTCAGGATCGGTGATCAGATTACCCTCTCCGTCTTTACAATATGTACAGCGTGGTGTGTATTGCGACATGTTTCTGACGGATTGGTAGAACTTCCGCGCCTGGTGCGGACCTCGCTCTCTATTTATTTCCATTTCACAGACAATGTTTTTTTCCCAGGCTGTCTTTTTTCGTCTGTGAAGTCTTTTTTCTATTCTTCTGAGCTCTTTATATTCATCTTCGCGTGCCCGCGTTCTATGACAACAGTCGTTGCATTGCTCGGGATGCAGCATTCTTAAGTTCAGACGCTAGTTTGCATTCAACATCAAACCAGTCGCTCCGATCTCTGCGACTACTGCCTAAGATGGTATCAGCAGTACTAATGACTTTGTTCTTAAGGCGTGACCATTTTTCCTCTACGCCCGGCATTTTGTCCCCAGGACTTACTCTTCCCTCATCGAGCTTTCCAAGGGCGAGCCTTAGTGCGCGACTGTATTGGTTGCTTTTGCATTCATCGCGTAGGGCAGCCGTATTGATTCGAGCCTGACCAGCGGATGCAATACTTCTTCACATAGCAATCCGCCCTCGGAACACCATACCAACGAGATAGTGGTCCGAGTCGATGTTGGCACCTCGATACGTTCGTATCGTCCTCAGGCTCGAGTAGTGGCGGCGATCTATCAACACGTGGTCAATTTGGTTACGAGTGATTCCATCAGCCGATACCCAAGTGACTTTGTGGATATCCTTACGCGGGAGGCTGGTACTCCCAACGACCAATTTTGTTGATACTGCCATTTCTATAACTCGTAGTCCGTTGTCATTAGTGTTCTCATGCAAACTATGGGATCCTATTACTGCCTGAATACTGGCTCCCTACCTAATTTTGCGTTGAGGTCACCAAGGATGATTTTAACATCATACCTTGGACATGCATTGAGGGTCCTCTCTACAAGTTCGTAGTAGGAATATTTGTCTTCTTCTTCGGACTCCTCAGTAGGTGCGTGAACGTTTATGAGTCTGATGTTATTGAATTTGCCTCGCACGCGAAGGGTGCATAGCCTTTCATTTATTGCGTTAAAGCCGATGACAGTAGGCTTCATTTTTTGGCTGGCTAGAAAGCCTACCCGAGCACATGGTGTTTTGAGTGACCGCTAAAATATATGTCGTATTCTTTTTTCTGCAAAACACCATTCCCTGGCCATCTCACTTCCTGAAGTGCTGTTATGTCAGCTTTATACATGGCCAGGACATCAGCTAGCTGTTGTGCAGCTCGAGCTCTATAGAGCGTTCTGACGTTCCACGAGCAAATTCTTAAATCGTTTAGCCGTTGTCGTTGCTTCGTTCGTCGTTGAGAAATCAGTATGTTTCCAAGGCTTGTTGTCGGGTTCTGAGTAATATTTTTTTACGGAAGAGGTTAGTAGCCCCTCGCCAACCCTTAGGAAGTGCTTGCAATTTTTGCTAATTTGTGTACAAAAATATACACAAATCATTGCCCGGGGACCACCACGTGGAGGTAAAGCAAGCCGCAGTTCCCCATCCGGACATTCCTGCTAAATTTATAAGCGCGAGTGTTGAACACAGAAAAATAGCAACACTATAATGCTCTGCTTTAATGACTGTTCTGATCGATTTGCAGAAGTTTCGCACGAGCCCCTCAGAAAGAGGACGTAGGGCGGATGAGCCCAACCAATTGGACCAACGGTGGCGTCAACATTCAACGAAGCAGACGCCCTAATGAGCTACTTCGACGTATTTGGAGATAAGGTCATTTGGACAATTCAATGCAAGTCAGGGCATTGAAATAGAGATGGTGGCGGATGAACCCTTAATGGGCCAACGGCAGCGCTCATATCCCCGAAGTGGGTTACTGACTCCGGATTCTCCGGTTCCTTTTGTCCAAGGAATCCAACAAAGGACCTGGTCCTCCAGGTTGGGGGTTGTGCGTGGGGTTAACAACCCTGCCACGGAAAAAAGAAAAAGTTGCGAAGCGACCAATAGCCTCGGAAAAGGACGGATTAACTGTTGACGACCCGGAAAAACGAATTAAGGACAACGACCTTCGGATCTGCACGTGGAATGTTAGAACTCTTAACAGATCAGTGCAGCCAAACAACTAGCGGAGGCCCTAGACTGCTACAGAGCAGGAATTACTGCCATCCAGGAAGTGCGATGGGATGGGCCGGGCAAAAGGAGGACGAAAAACTGGGACGTGTACTACGGTGATTGTGCAAGAAGACCACAGCGTTTATTTGGGTGCGGATTCGTCATAAGCGGTAGACTTAGGCAAGAAGTTTTGGGCTTTCGACACGTAATTGAGCGACTTGTGACAATCCGTATCGAGGCTAAATTCACCAACATTAGCCTAATATGCGCTCATGCCCCCACAGAGGACAAAGATGACGCCACCAAGGATGACTTCTATGAGCTCCTCGACAAAACCTATGAGCAATGCCCTAAATACGACGTTAAGATCGTACTAGACGATTTTAATGCCAAAATAGGCAGAGGAAATCTTTGGTAGGACTGTCGGAAAACATAGCCTACACGACACAACGTCTGAAAACGGACTTAGGCTAATTAAATTCGCAGCGGCACAAAACCTCACCATTGCAAGCACACGGTTTCCTCATCTCGATATACACAAAGGGACTCGGCGACACCCAGATCAAAGAACCGTCAATCAGATTGATCACGTTTCGATCGATGCAAGACACGCCTCCAGTATGTTGGATGTTCGCACCTTCCGAGCAGCTAACATCGACTCGGATCACTACCTTGCTGCAGCAATGGTAAGAATGCGAATAAGCCGAACTCCACAGCAACGGAGTAATACTGTGAGGAAGTATGACGTCGGAAAGCTGCAATCGCAAGAAACCGCCAGAACCTATGCCGATCGAATATCCCGTAACCTCTCCAGAAATCCAGTACCGCCAGCATCAAGTGCCGAAGACCAGTGGCAACACTGCCAACAAGCCATCAGAGATGCCGTAACTGATGTGCTAGGTTTCACCAGACCACCACCACGAAACCTCTGGTTCGATGACGAAAGCAGGCAAGCCCATGCAGCCAAACAAGAGGCATATAAAGCGGCGCTGAAAAGAAAGACGAGAGCTGCTCGCGAGCTCTACGAGCAGAAAAGACGGGAAGAACACCGGCTTCTCCAAAAGAAAAAGAGAGAGTATGAGAAGCGCGCGATCGAAAATTTGAAAATGCTACTCCAGGAACAACGTGCGGAAGTTCTACCAACAATTAAAAGAATTTGCCAAGGAAAATAAACCCGCACAGAAGCCTGTAGAGATAGTGAAAGAAAGAAATACAAAAGAACATATCAGCAAAATTAATATTTCAAAATAAAGTGTGTGTCTTTTGCAGTGACGAAAGAACGAAAATAAAGAAGTGCAAAAAATGTTGTGTTAATATTTGATTTGTGTTGATATACTGAATGTAGGTCAAATGTAAACAACGGTAATGACATACAAGACAATGATGATCACACGACGTGACAACTCTCAAACATTTATCATTTTTAGCAGTGACGATCACACGGCGTCAATCAATTGAGTCATTGTGTCTTGGTTGTTTTGGTTAAATACAGACGTAAGTTTCTGAAGTGTTTCAACTATCTAAATTAATTTAATTAAGCAAAATGTGGTTCAAAAATTAGTTGTTGCGACGTGAGAATGAAGGTTTCTGCGCAAAACTAATGCGAGAATTATTTTTTTTTTCTTAATTTTTTATTCAGTAATGAAAAATAATTTATTATTTTATTATAATTTAGTATTATGTAGGAACCGAGAAGAATCTTTGTTGTGTGTGTGTATGTTTTATTTATTTATATGTATATGTATATTATTAGGTTCTAGCAAGTAACTCTAAACAGTAACTCAACATCATTAAGGTCAACAGTAAAAAGCCATGATCTGACGTTTTTAAGAAAAAAGTTAAAATTACTATTAATTCTGATAGATAAGATTGAACAGTTTGGCGGAGGTGAAAAAGATAAAAGTTTGTGAAAAGTGATCTACGTGCAAACGGAACATTGAAGAGTGCTAAATTATTTACTCGTAAGTTAAATACGGACGAATTTCTAGATGGTACATTGCCGCTTTGTATAAATAATTCTCTCAAAACTTTGAAAACATAAAGATGTCTAAGAGGCAGGATGCGCAGATCACAAAAAAGAGGCCAGCTATGTGTGAATCGATTTCTACCGCATATGATTCGTACGATATGCTTTTGAGCAACCAAGAGGGACTCAAAAGTGTTCATGTAAACGCCTCCCCAATTTACTATACCGTATTGCAGTTTTGAGTTAACAAGTCCGTAATAAATCATTGACAAAACACTACGTGAACAGTAAGGTTTTAAAAGATACATCTTTCGAGTTACTAAAGTTAAGTAGGTTCTTACTGTTTCAATATGACACTTCCAGTTCAGTTTTTTTGTCGATGTGTACCCCTAAATATTTAAATTAATCAACAGAATTAATTTTAAAACAGGTTTTCGAGCAAAGATTGTTCTAATCTTTGAAATTGTCTCTTCCACAAATATGTAGCGGTAAACTAAATTTTTTACAATCGTATGAATGATAAGAAACTTCGTAGTCATCAAAAGTGTATCCTGATGTCTCAAAATGCATCATTTTAGTTTTTTCACTCATTATTAGTTTGTGAGCTGCAAACCAGATTCTGAGCATTTGAAGGTCCTCATTCATCCTAACTATGCATGCGAAAGTTGTTTTTTCCGCATAAGTGAAAGCGATATCATCAGCAAAAGCTATTTGATTACCGTTAAACCTTTGTTGAAATAGGGAGTTCATATAAATAAGGAATAATAATGGCCCAAGAACAGATCCCTGTGGAACTTTATTCTTTATAAGAACCGATGTACTAAAAACTCCATTTACACGAACCTTTGCTCTCTGCCTACCAAATAAGATTTAAACCACTCATAAGTAGAAACCCTAAACCCCGCATTATAAAGTTTGACTAATAGCAAATCATGGTCTACCATGTCGAACGCTTTGGTCATATCAATGAAAAGTGCCATATTTGATTGATTTTGTTCAACACCATTGTAATAATAAAGTTACAGCATACTTTTAGAATAGCATCTTCAGTGGATTTACCGGATCTAAATCCAAACTGGTCGGATGAAAAATGGCAATTTTTTTCTAAAAAAGAAAGCATTCGCACTTTTATTAATTTTTCAAAAAGCTTTGAAAAGGTAGGAAGTAACGAGATTGGTCTGTAGTCACTAATATTTTTTCTATTACCTTTTTTTAATAGTGGAATTACTTCAGCACATTTTAACAACTTCGGAAATATACAACTCTCAACGCTAATATTAAAAATAAAACTCAAAATATCAACAATTTCCCATGCAATTTCTTTTTAAAGTTTTCCAGAAATACCATCACTGGTGCAAGAATTTGTATTTTTCAGGCTACTTATCATTTTAAAAACCTCTGCGGGCGTGATAGCTTGAAAACAGAAGCTATTTACTTGCATTCTATCTTCGTTTAAGTTTGATAATATATTACAATTGCAACTGTTGTTAATTGGAAAAGATGGTTTTAAGCTATCCGAAATATTAACAAAAAAAATCGTTAAAACTATTAGCTATTTCGCTGGAATCATTAACTATATTGTTGTTTATTAAAACATTGTTAATTTCATTGCTTTTTGGCTGTTTTCCTAGTAAGTTATTGACAACTTCCCATTCCATCTTGACATTACCCTTGAAACAATTAAAACGGTTAGTAAAGTAGGAATTACGGACATCATCTACTATTCTTTTAGTGTGTTTGCATAGTTTTTTATAATATTTTCTTAAGCCTATATTTTGTGGATGCTTACTACATTTGATAGCAAGTTTTTTCTTCTTATCTATTAATTTTAATAAATGAGGTGTCATCCAGACTCTTAAAAAATTTGTGTGTGTGTCTAAAAGAAACAAATTGAGAAGAATCTTTGATGTGTTTATCTAAAACTGAGTTAAATAAATAAAAAGCTTTAGTAGGATCACATTCAAAGTAAACTTCTTCCCAAAATTCATACCTTAACTTTTCCCGAACGGACTTTTGTATAGTCCGTCCGAACTTTTTCTTTTCTTGTTATAAGGATTTGATTATCCGAGCTATGTTTGCACATATATAAAGCACAAAAATGATGGTCCGTTATTTTGTAATCGGATACATAACATTTAAAAACAGATTTATTATTTTTATGGAAACGCACAAACATATGGTCAATACAACTAGCACTAGTATCTGTTATATGGGTAGGTTCATTTATAACACTTTTGAGACCAAATGACGCCATTAAGAGTGAATAATTTTCGGCATATTTATCACATTTATCCAAAAGATCAATATTAATATCTCCTAGTACTATAAGGTTTTTATCTTTTTTTACTTTAAGTATGTTTTCAAGTTCATCGAGAAAAATATTTTTAGTTATAAATTGCAATCGGTAAATGCAAATTAAAGTAAACCAATTATTATTTAAGAGTAAATGTAAACTTAAAATATCTGCACTCGTAGATTCAATTTTGTTGCAATCACATAAAAGATCACTTTTCACAAAAACTACTATACCGCCGGCAGAATATGATTCATTACAATTGCCATACAAAGTGTAACCATTTATATTATAATTACTCAATTCATTCTCATATATCCAAACTTCACTTAAAATTATAACTAGTGGCAATTTCACCAATGACTCAATGTGCACCAAAAAATTATCAAAATTTTTCCTAAGGCTACGAATATTCTGATGAACACAAAAAGATTCTTCTAAAAAAATTTCATTCATATCACTATCATAATCGAAATAAAATTCATTTAAATTATTAAATTCATCTTCATTAGGGCATAAAGGATTGTTTACATGGCTGTTTACAATGTTAATTGTACTCATAGTTTATTTAAGTCAGAAGTGCAAGTTATTTTTATAAAATTATCACCCTCTTTTTTCCTCATGTAAACAATCCCATTTCTTACCCATAAGAATTTGTATTTCTTCGAATCTTTGATTACTGCTGCTGCCTTCAATAATTGACGCGAGCCATATGTCAGGCTTTCGTTGATGAACATCTTCTCTTCTGGTCCAGCGGTGATCATTGATGTTTTAAGCTGCACTTTGTTTTTGTAACTCGCTCTCATTACCTCTTCTTTTATGATGTGTGATGCAAATTTTATATGCAAAACATTTGTTGTTGCATTGCCATCAGCTGGTTGTTTGGCTAGTTTAATTTTTTTTACATAGCACTGGTCTAAGTCTCTCTCTGTGACATTTACCTTCAAGCCATCACAAAGAATTTTAAGTGCGAGATCGGTGTTGTTCATAGTTGGAATGGTGTTAGGAACGTTAAACACATCAATGCTGTTGCCTACTAGCTGTTGTTCTAGGTTGTTGACCTTTCTCTCAAGTGAAATGATTTTTTGCTCATATTCTACATTTTTTGCAGTAAGAGCATCAATTTGTGTTTTTAAAATCTGTTGAATCACTAGAATATCAGCATGAACCATTTCCAAAGTAAGAGCTGAATTAATATTGGCTGTTGTGAGTTTGGAATGTATATCTAAGTTTTGGACTATGGATATTGATGTTGGGCTGCTGGTAGTGGTGGTGGCAGTGGGTGCATATGTGGCGACGGTGGAAGGTGGGGCATATTGTGAGGTCGGTGCTAAAGAGTTTGGTGGTGGTGTGGCGGACGATGGAGAGTGTTGTGTACAAGGCAATGGTAAATTACCAGACATAGAGGCACGACGCTGAGTGACACAGGAATTGCACTTATATGCTTTATTTGCTTTTTTTCATGAAATCGATTTCATTTATTGTTAATGTTATGCATTTAGCATGAAAAAACTTATTGCAGTCACTGCACTCCACTTTCAATTCCGAACCAGTGGATTTTTTTGGACAAACTCTGCACGACATTGTATGTTTGGTTGAAATTATTTTTACGATTGACTTGAATAAAAATAAGAAAATACTTGTAGAAAACTCTCGACGTGAGTGTACCCCACAGCGTCACGATGAGAACATGATACCGCAATACATATGCCATGCATAGAAAAAGACCATGCTCTGCAATCCCCGAAATTGTATTTTGTTTATGTGAATACGCGGGAGATTCGTGTGAGAAGCAGCCAATCAGCCATACGTTTCGTGCCCCCAAAAATGCAAATGTATTAGTAGTCCCAAAAGAAATGTACAGGGACCGGTACACATATGTCGCTATCGGGGCATTTTGCAGTTTGTAGGCGAAGAAAGAATTATCTTCTCAGTTACCTTTCTTGTTTCTTTTTTCTATGATCCCATATGTCACAAAGAGCGCGTTTCTAACGCCGCGTCGAGTTCAACGCGGAGTCAAAACGCAGCATTAAAATAAATTACAAATTATTTTTTTGGCGTCGCGTTAGAAAACATAATTTTTTGAGAACTAAGTTATTTAAATTATTGTTTTGACTTATTTTGTGTCATTTTTATTTTTTAATATAGCTTATCATGGAAAAACTGATAGAAACTGCGTTTAAACACCGCGTCAAGATAATCTCAACGTCGCGTTATATAATCTCAACGCGCGTCGCGTAAGAAACGTGCTCTGTTTGACAAAGCCTTTAATTTTCAAAACAATTCAAAATATAATCTGTTCGAACGCGGCATCAAAAAAATAATTTGTAATTTATTTCAACGTGGCGTTGAAAGCGCGCTCTATATACTACAACGTTTGACAGGCCTTTAACCTTTGAGGTTACATGTATGACATCGTTTGAGAATAAAAAATCTAGGAACGAGCTTAAATAATTTTTAAAATTAAATTAAAAACAATTCCCAAGCATGTTTTTGAGTGGTAATGGATATTTTTTTCTTGATTTTGTTTCTTTGAAATAAAATTTTTTTTCATCATCAACTCGTTTTCTGGGTATACGAAATTGCAAAAAAAATATTGAATAAAAGGATGTTCAACTTCGAACGCCCAACAGTGACAAATAATGACATGGCAGAAATTCCTGCCGTGTCACGGTTGGGACACAGACCTTGCAGCGACAGGCTACGTGTCACGGGGTGCCACCAACAGCGAAAGGCTATCACACAGTCACGGCAATTTGTCACTGCAGTGACCTAAAAGTGACATGTCACGGTGCCTGTCATTGTTTTTGTCACGGCCATGACATGCAAAACAATGACGATCCCACGACATGACACTTTACAAGGACCGTCTAATACTAGCTTAACATACATCCAGTTTAGGGTTTCTGAGATTTCGGAGTGCTCAGGAAATGTTCCTCTTTTTTGGGTGGACAATCTTTTTCATGTTCCAGATAATTTGCAGGTACCAGGTACGTATAAACAAATAAATAAAGATCTGTTTACTTCCCTTTGTTTTTGCATTTCATGAATGCGTAACACCATAATGGAGGGAGCTAGCGTTAAAACGGAACGTCCATAATGGACGGAAACTTTGTTCATGACAAACACGATTATGGCTATAACACAATTACGCTTCAGCTTTGGCTTCGGTCACGTTATATTTCACACGCTTTGTGTTCGCTTTGAATGACTTTTTCAAAAATTTCGGTTTTTGTTTTTGCCTTTTTCTGTCAAATCGAGCAAAAGTTCAACCAGTTTCTACTTCCAGTTTCGAGTTTGAGTCACGTTACCTAAATCTGGTACACGAACTAAACGTATCGTCGAAGCCAAAGCTACATTGTGATAAAATGTATTAGACGTTTTTCTTTTTAAGCTCAGAGCAGCGCACTGATCTGTCAAAAAAAGATCTGTGTTTCTTTTTTAACTCGGAGCGCTTAGAGTACTGGTTTGTCCATCCGGACATTCCTGCTAAACTTATAAGCGCGAGTGTTGAACACAGAAAAATAGCAACACTATAATGCTCTGCTTTAATGACTGTTCTGATCGATTTGCAGAAGTCTTGCACGGGCCCCTCAGAAAGAGGACGTACGGCGGATGAGCCCAACCAATTGGACCAACGGTGGCGTCAACAGTCATAGAAGCAGACGCCCTAATGAGCTACTTCGACGTATTTGGAGATAAGGTCATTCGGACAATTCAATGCAAGTCAGGGCATTGAAATAGAGATGTGGCGGATGAATCCTTAATGGGCCAACGGCAGCGCTCATATCCCCGAAGTGGGTTACTGACTCCGGATTCTCCGGTTCCTTTTGTCCAAGGAATCCAACAAAGGACCTGGTCCTCCAGGTTGGGAGTTGTGCGCGGGGTTAACAACCCTGCCACGGAAAAAAGAAAAAGTTGCGAAGCGACCAATAGCCTCGGAAAAGGACGGATTAACTGTTGACGACCCGGAAAAACGAATTAAGGACAACGACCTTCGGATCTGCACGTGGAATGTTAGAACTCTTAACAGGTCACGTGCAGCCAAACAACTAGCGGAGGCCCTAGACTGCTACAGAGCAGGAATTACTGCCATGCAGAAAGTGCGATGGGATGGGCCGGGCAAAAGGAGGATGAAAAACTGTGACGTGTACTACGGTGATTGTGCAAAAAGACCACAGCGTTTATTTGGGTGCGGATTCGTCATAAGCGGTAGACTTAGGCAAGAAATCTTGGGCTTTCGACACGCAAGTGAGCGACTTGTGACAATCCGTATCAAGGCTAAATTCACCAACATTAGCCTAATATGCGCTCATGCCCCCACAGAGGACAAAGATGACGCCACCAAGGATGACTTCTATGAGCTCCTCGACAAAACCTATGAGCAATGCCCTAAAAAAGGACGTTAAGATCGTACTAGACGATTTTAATGCCAAAATAGGTAGAGGAAATTTTTGGTAGGACTGTCGGAAAACATAGCCTACACGACACAACGTCTGAAAACGGACTTAGGCTAATTGACTTCGCAGCGGCACAAAACCTCACCATTGCAAGCACACGGTTTCCTCATCTCGATACACACAAAGGGACTTGGCGACACCCAGATCAAAGAACCGTCAATCAGATTGATCACGTTGCGATCGATGCAAGACACGCCTCCAGTATGTTGGATGTTCGCACCTTTCGAGCAGCTAACATCGACTCGGATCACTACCTTGTTGCAGCAAAGGTAAGAATGCAAATACTCCGAGCTACACAGCAACGGAGTAATACTGTGAGGAAGTATGACGTCGGAAAGCTGCAATCGCAAGAAACCACCAGAACCTATGCCGATCGAATATCCCGTAACCTCTCAAGAAATCCAGTACCGCCAGCATCAAGTGCCGAAGACCAGTGGTAACACTGCCAACAAGCCATGATAGATGCCGTAACTGATGTGCTAGGTTTCACCAGACCACCACCACGAAACCTCTGGTTCGATGACGAATGCAGGCAAGCCCATGCAGCCAAACAAGAGGCATATAAAGCGGCGCTGAAAAGAAAGACGAGAGCTGCTCGCGAGCTCTACGAGCAGAAAAGACGGGAAGAACACCGGCTTCTCCAAAAGAAAAAGAGAGAGTATGAGAAGCGCGCGATCGAAAATTTGAAAATGCTACTCCAGGAACAACGTGCGGAAGTTCTACCAACAGGTAAAAAGAATTTGCCAAGGAAAAAAAACCCGCACAGAAGCCTGTAGAGATAGTGAAAGAAAGAAATACAAAAGAACATGTCAGCAAAATTAATAATTATTTAATTAATTGAAAGAACGAAAATAAAGAAGTGCAAAAAATGTTGTGTTAATATTTGATTTGTGTTGATATACTGAATGTAGGTCAAATGTAAACAACAGCAATGACATACAAGACAATGATGATCACACGACGTGACAACTCTCAAACATTTATCATTTTTAGCAGTGACGATCACACGGTGTCAATCAATTGAGTCATTGTGTCTTGGTTGTTTTGGTTAAAGTTTCTGAAGTGTTTCAACTACCTAAATTAATTTAATTAAGCAAAATGTGGTTCAAAAATTGGTTGTTGCGACGTGAGAATGAAGGTTTCTGCACAAAACTAATGCGAGAATTAAGAGCTGAGGAGCCAGAGGTCTACCGTCTCTTCACACAGAGCACGTTTTAACGCCAATTTTCAACACAACGTTGTAATATACCGCAATACATATGCCATGCATAGAAAAAGACCATGCTCTGAAAACCCCGAAATTGTATTTTGTTTATGTGAATACGCGGGAGATTCGTGTGAGAAGCAGCCAATCAGCCATACGTTTCGTGCCCCCAAAAATGCAAATGTATTAGTAGTCCCAAAAGAAATGTACAGGGACCGGTACACATATGTCGCTATCGGGGCATTTTGCAGTTTGTAGGCGAAGAAAGAATTATCTTCTCAGTTGTCGTTCTTGTTTCTTTTTTCTATGATCCCATATGTCACAAAGAGCGCGTTTCCAACACCGCGTCGAGTTCAACGCGGAGTCAAAACGCAGCATTAAAATAAATAACAAATTATTTTTTTGGCGTCGCGTTAGAAAACATAATTTTTTGAGAACTAAGTCATTTAAATTATTGTTTTGACTTATTTTGTGTCATTTTTATTTTTTAATATAGCTTATCATGGAAAAACTGATAGAAACTGCGTTTAAACACCGCGTCAAGATAATCTCAACGTCGCGTTATATAATCTCAACGCGCGTCGCGTAAGAAACGTGCTCTGTTTGACAAAGCCTTTAATTCTCAAAACAATTCAAAATATAATCTGTTCGAACGCGGCATCAAAAAAATAATTTGTAATTTATTTCAACGTGACGTTGAAAGCGCGCTCTTTATGACATGGGATATGTATTGCTGTATACTACAACGTTTGACAGGCCTTTAAGCTTTGAGGTTACATGTATGACATCGTTTGAGAATAAAAAAATCTAGGAACGAGCTTAAATAATTTTTAAAATTAAATTAAAAACAATTCCCAAGCATGTTTTTGAGTGGTAATGGATATTTTTTTCTTGATTTTGTTAAAATTTTGTTTCTTTGAAATAAAATTTTTTTTCATCATCAACTCGTTTTCTGGGTATACGAAATTGCAAAAAAAATATTGAATAAAAGGATGTTCAACTTCGAACGCCCAACAGTGACAAATAATGATATGGCAGAAATTCCTGCCGTGTCACGGTTGGGACACAGACCTTGCAGCGACAGGCTACGTGTCACGGGGTGCCACCAACAGCGACAGGGCTATCACACAGTCACGACAATTTGTCACTGCAGTGACCTAAAAGTGACATGTCACGGTGCCTGTCATTGTTTTTGTCGCGGCCATGACATGCAAAACAATGACGATCCCACGACATGACACTTTACAAGGACCGTCTAATACTAGCTTAACATACATCCAGTTTAGGGTTTCTGAGATTTCGGAGTGCTCAGGAAATGTTCCTCTTTTTTGGGTGGACAATCTTTTTCATGTTCCAGATAATTTGCAGGTACCAGGTACGTATAAACAAATAAATAAAGATCTGTTTACTTCCCTTTGTTTTTGCATTTCATGAATGCGTAACACCATAATGGAGGGAAGCTAGCGTTAAAACGGAACGTCCATAATGGACGGAAACTTTGTTCATGACAAACACGATTATGGCTATAACACAATTACGCTTCAGCTTTGGCTTCGGTCACGTTATATTTCACACGCTTTGTGTTCGCTTTGAATGACTTTTTCAAAAATTTCGGTTTTTGTTTTTGCCTTTTTCTGTCAAATCGAGCAAAAGTTCAACCAGTTTCTACTTCCAGTTTCGAGTTTGAGTCACGTTACCTAAATCTGGTACACGAACTAAACGTATCGTCGAAGCCAAAGCTACATTGTGATAAAATGTATTAGACGTTTTTCTTTTTAAGCTCAGAGCAGCGCACTGATCTGTCAAAAAAAGATCTGTGTTTCTTTTTTAACTCGGAGCGCTTAGAGTACTGGTTTGTCCATCCGGACATTCCTGCTAAACTTATAAGCGCGAGTGTTGAACACAGAAAAATAGCAACACTATAATGCTCTGCTTTAATGACTGTTCTGATCGATTTGCAGAAGTCTTGCACGGGCCCCTCAGAAAGAGGACGTACGGCGGATGAGCCCAACCAATTGGACCAACGGTGGCGTCAACAGTCATAGAAGCAGACGCCCTAATGAGCTACTTCGACGTATTTGGAGATAAGGTCATTCGGACAATTCAATGCAAGTCAGGGCATTGAAATAGAGATGTGGCGGATGAACCCTTAATGGGCCAACGGCAGCGCTCATATCCCCGAAGTGGGTTACTGACTCCGGATTCTCCGGTTCCTTTTGTCCAAGGAATCCAACAAAGGACCTGGTCCTCCAGGTTGGGAGTTGTGCGTGGGGTTAACAACCCTGCCACGGAAAAAAGAAAAAGTTGCGAAGCGACCAATAGCCTCGGAAAAGGACGGATTAACTGTTGACGACCCGGAAAAACGAATTAAGGACAACGACCTTCGGATCTGCACGTGGAATGTTAGAACTCTTAACAGGTCACGTGCAGCCAAACAACTAGCGGAGGCCCTAGACTGCTACAGAGCAGGAATTACTGCCAGGCAGAAAGTGCGATGGGATGGGCCGGGCAAAAGGAGGATGAAAAACTGTGACGTGTACTACGGTGATTGTGCAAAAAGACCACAGCGTTTATTTGGGTGCGGATTCGTCATAAGCGGTAGACTTAGGCAAGAAGTCTTGGGCTTTCGACACGCAAGTGAGCGACTTGTGACAATCCGTATCAAGGCTAAATTCACCAACATTACCCTAATATGCGCTCATGCCCCCACAGAGGACAAAGATGACGCCACCAAGGATGACTTCTATGAGCTCCTCGACAAAACCTATGAGCAATGCCCTAAAAAAGGAAGTTAAGATCGTACTAGACGATTTTAATGCCAAAATAGGTAGAGGAAATTTTTGGTAGGACTGTCGGAAAACATAGCCTACACGACACAACGTCTGAAAACGGACGTAAGTACGCAAAAAAGTTGGACTATTTCCCCATAAAGTGGCTGTCTCTCTGTCCAAGAGTGATATTAATGTTTTTTGGGTTTGCCCAAAAGAATTTGGTATTTCCATGATTAGAGGTAAGGTTAGCGACTCTTTGGCTGCAATGTCAGCCACTGGGTTTCCCTTGATGCCAATATGCCCAGGTACCCAGGCCAAAATTATGTCTTTAAATGTGCTGAGAACACTTCTAATGTTTTCTAACGACTGACATTTATTATACTCACTTTTTAGACCATTTAATATGCTGAGACTGTCAGTGAAAATAAGTTTCTTCCCAGGCAAATCTTTTGTTAGAGACAGACATTTTTGAATAGCCGCTAGCTCCGACAAAAAACTTCAAATATTTTCAGGAAGAAGTCCTTGGTGGATGACTTTTGTAACTCTATTGGATGCAAGCTCCACTACTGCGTAAGAAGATACATCGTCTTTGAAGGATCCGTCAGTATAGAAGATTTGGTCTGCTTTTGTATCGGCGATCATCTTATTATGAAGTGTTTTGAATTTTTGGTCTGGAGTATCTTTTTAATTTATAATTTGCTAACGATGTGTTGATTGACAGATTGTCCCTTTTCCAAGGTGGTGGAGGAATATATACTAGCTGGTTATTCATTATTGGAGTATTTGGGAGGCATACGCCTGGGACAGTAAGAAAGGTTATCATATTCTTTATTGCCGAAATTGTACCCTTACGGGGTTTTTTTATGGAAAGTGCTTTCGTTATTTCGTTGTGGAGTGGATGCAGTGGGTTTTCCAAAGCCTTAATTGCAAGTGTTATAGATCTTTTCTTTCCTAGGTTTTCGAAAGATAAGTAACCTATTTCTCTTCTTAGTGCTATAATGGGTGTTGTTTTAAAGGCACATGTTGCTGTACGAAAGCATTGGTTGATTGCTGCATTCGTAGTTTCTATGTTTTTTGTGTAGTCCACATAAAAGCGGTCAAACCGTGCTGAAGTGATCCTTCAACTAATGTCCTTGTTAGTTTTATGGCAGTTTCAATGTGCGGTCCTTTCTTTTTAGAGCATATCATTAAGTTGGTTTGTTACTTTTTTTTAATTTGCAGGATTTAAAGTTCTATTTTCAGCGATATAGTTTCATTTCGAAAAAGGCATATGCATTTTCTTTTTCTGCAAATGTGTAAAGCTTCGATTTTATTTGATGGGACAGAAGCTCCTCTTTCATGAGCCCATTGATAAATTGCTGAGTCAGTTTTTTCGAGAAGATGTTTAGCGTCGTTTGGATTTCCAGAGACTATGGTGTAGATGTTGTCTGCATAGACTTCAATGAAGTCTAAGGCGTATGTAGGATTTGAAAGCTGACATAGTAGTGAGTCGACGTAATCATTATAGATAATTACTGATAATGGTGACCCTTGGGAAACACCATTTTCCAGGTAACTGATACTAGACAAAAAACCATCAACATTGACTTGGAATGTCCTTCCTGTCATAAATGATAAAATAATCTTTAGAAGGCTATTGGGAACTCCCCATGAATGGAGTTGTTTGATTGCTGGGATAAATATTACTCTATCGAAGGCTCTTTCAAGGTCGGCTGATATAACAATACTATGCTTTTGCATAGTTAGGTTTTCAGCTAGTTTTTCCTCTAGGAGATGTACCAGGATTTGAACACCTCTATTATGACGAAAGGCATGTTGTGCAGGATGAATTTTACTATCCACTATCCAACTGATTCTTCTCGCAATGATTTTCTCAAATGTTTTGGCGAGAACTGGAAGTAGGGATATAGGTCGATATTCATCAAAAGAGTGACATGTCCTGGGTTTTTTAGGGATATGCTTAAGTTGGGCTCTTTTCCAATCATGGGGTATGTATCCAGTGCTTAAGATGTTGTTATACAATACACATATTCTATTTTGTAGAATTTTATCGCAATTTTTAAGCATTTTATAAGTTATTTTATCGTTTCCAGGTGTCGTTCCCTTAGCAGTAGTGAGTGTCATATCAAGCTCAATTTGAGTTATTGGTTCCGTGAGAATTTCTGCTTCAAGCACTCAATATATGGCATAAAACGCTGCAGCAACAGCAAGCAATGAATCCAATATATGGCCACGAAATGGCCCAGCAACAGCAAGCAATGATGATGGAGGCGAATGTAAAATTCGTATTCCTGGTTTTATTGGTATTTCTTCTTTAAATTGTTTTTTTGTTTTTGTTGTTGGATAAAGAACATCACCACATTGATGTTATAAAATTTTCTTTTAATATAATATTATATTTATGAATTTTTGTTGTTCTATAATGTAATCACTTTTCTTTGAATATTAAATTTTTTTGTTATCTAAGCAAATACATACATACACTTTAATCATGAAAACTACTTTTTTTGGTTTGCTTTATTTTGAAAAAAATGGGTTCATAAAATGATTTTTCATTTTTGCTTATAATGCGTGTATATTTTTTTTAATTTTGTACTACTTGAAAAACATAAAAAAATAAGTTGCCAAAAGGGCCAAGGTGGACTGGTGTCCATGAATGTGTAATGATGACTGACTTGACTGTACTGACTGATAAAAGACAAAATCAAGCATGGCAAAGTGACAGAATTGATGGTGCCGGAAGGGCCAGACATTTTGTATTTAAAATTGAACGAACAAAAAGGGGGTGTTCGTAGAGTGAGGCAAAATTGTAAATGCAATTGTGCTTGCTCCAAGATGGCGTTAATACAGTACATCTTCTAATTTCTATTAACAATTTTTGAAAAAAAATATATCAATGCAGCATTTTGGAAAAAAAATCAAGAAGAATTCAATTTCAATTTTTTTTTAATTAAGAAAATATGTACTCAATTTTCTTTTGTTATTTGTTACTCTTATTGATTTTTATCGAGCACTGAAAATAAGATGCTTCTATGTCTACTAGATCTTGAGAAAATGGGAAATTATTAACCTACTTTCTGATAATATAATTTGTTTGGTATTTACGTGATTACATAGGTATATATATATTCAAGTTAATAGCATAGAAACAGACATTCTGGCCCCCTGCAATCTTCCTGCCAGGCATCACTAGGGTTCAGGGGCAGGTGTAAGGTGGGGATTTGCAAAGATTCTTTGAATTTAAAGAAACTCCATGTTTTTAGGAGAACATATTGTTATTTATTTATTTACAGAAATAATTTACAAACTTAATTTATAAACAATTTTTTTTATTTAAAGACTCCAGGGTAGCTAGACCATTAGGAGTCTTTTTTTATATTTTATATTTAATTTAATTTAATTTAAATATTTACAAAAATTTTAAATGTTTTAAATAAATAGATTCAAATAAACTGTAAATGTACATTGAAAAAATTAGAAAATTAAATTTCTTATGATATGTAGTTTAATGTGTTGAATAGACTTAGGGTCACCAGGATTGAGTATTTCCTTAAGATATCTTTCAGGGCTTGTAGTTCCGTTGTCATCTGTAAAGCTTTTTGAGACCGGGCAGGATATTAGGATGTGCCAAACTGTCAACTCTTCATTACAGTAGGAACATTTCTCTGGAGCTTCTTTAGTGTAATAATGTCGACTGGAGAAAATCGTTTTCCCCAGTCTGATGCGTAACAGCTTGATGCAGTTTTCCCTGGTTAGCTTTTTTTTTTTTTTTTTTTTTTTATAATTAACGCGCGCACAAGGAACTATTTGTTTCCCTTTTAATGAGAAATAGGGAGGGGAGAGATAGGAGGTGTCGATTAACATTGGTTTTGAATGTTTGCAAATTGAAATGGCAAGGGAAAATCTCGCCGGGTAAACCATTCCAAAGTCGTGTTGTACGGCTAAAAAAAGAATCCCTATATTTCACGGTACGTCCGAAATTGGGCTCAAGGGTGAACTGATGGGCATTCCTAGCAAGACGAGTATTACGGGCGAAACTTTTAAGGGGAGGAATGCAGCTGGCTACCTCGAGTGAACATTTTTTATAAAAGAAACGATAAAATAAGGAAAGACATGAAACATTGCGTCGGTGTTCGAGAGGGGCAATTGTTTCAGCGGCAGTTCTATTTCCTATCAATCTTAACGCTCGATTTTGTATTCAGATCCGATGGGGAAAAATACTTCTTACACCGATACAGAAAACCGAAGCACTTAGCAGCATTCTTAGCGATTTCAAATATATGGTCGTTCCAACGGAGGTCGTCGTTGACACACATACCGAGTACTGAGAGCTTTTCGGTTTCTTCGATGTAAGTGCCATTCATGGACAATGGCGTTAGGGGTATGTTAAACTTTAACGACAGAAGACAGCATTGAGTTTTCGAAGCCATAAACTGCACACGATTCCTATTACCCCATTTGACAATGCTGTATAAATCGGAGTTTAATGAGCTTAACATACGGCACCGTTGCAATTGTACGTCCGAAGGCGAAGGACGTGAATTATCGAACGAATATGAAAAGCTGAGGGTAGAGTCGTCAGCAAAACAGTTAAGTGGATTAGAAGTAACAGACAGAAGATCATTTATAAAAATGAGGAAAAGAGTCGGAGACAGAACAGAGCCCTGGGGCACACAAGCATTTATTTTATGGGAATCAGACTTGAATCCGTCCAATACAACTTGTATTGAACGGTCCAGAAGATAGCTTCTAGTCCAACGAACAAGAGTATTATCGATCCCAAAAGCACGCATTTTCGATAAGAGAGCTTCATGCCAAACTCTATCAAATGCCTTGGAGATAACAAGAGCTATAATCTTACTTTCACCAAAGCGATGTAAAGATTTGTTCCACTGTTCGGTGAGATATGCCATCAGATCACCAGTGGAACGGTTGCTGCGGAAGCCATACTGACGGTCATGGAGAAGCTTACGATCTTCGAGATATTCCTTAAGCTGACGGTTTATCAGTGTTTCCATGACCTTAGAAAGAAGGGATGTCAGTGCTATGGGTCGGTAGGAGGAGGGGGAGGATGGGTCACCTTTCTTAGGGACATGCTGGACAAATGCTGTGTTCCATCTTCTAGGAAAGATTCCAGAAGAGTAGGAGCGATGGAAAAGCTTACGCAGTGGCTTTGCCAGTGTGGAAGAACAATTCTTCAGAAGAATCGGGGGTATACCATCCGGGCCAGCGGATTTGTGTATATCGAGATCTTTGAGAACTCTTGCAACTGTACGAGTGCGGAAAGTGCTTTATATTATAGGGAACTCGTTTGTGCTGGGTTTGGTAAGTACGCAAAAAAGTTGGACTATTTCCCCATAAAGTGGCTGTCTCTCTGTCCAAGAGTGATATTAATGTTTTTTGGGTTTGCCCAAAAGAATTTGGTATTTCCATGATTATTCCTTTGCTGCAATGTCAGCCACTTGGTTTCCCTTGATACCAATATGCCCAGGTACCCAGGCCAAAATGATGTCTTTAAATGTGCTGAGAACACTTCTAATATTTTCTAACGACTGACATTTATTATACTCACTTTTTAGACCATTTAATATGCTGAGACTGCAGTGAAAATAAGTTTCTTCCCAGGCAAATCTTTTGTTAGAGACAGACATTTTTGAATAGCCGCTAGCTCCGACAAAAAACTTCAAATATTTTCAGGAAGAAGTCCTTGGTGAATGACTTTTGTAACTCCATTGGATGCAAGCTCCACTACTGCGTAAGAAGATACATCGTCTTTGAAGGATCCGTCAGTATAGAAGATTTGGTCTGCTTTTGTATTGGCGATCATCTTATTATGAAGTGTTTTGAATTTTTGGTCTGGAGTATCTTTTTTTTTATAATTTGCTAACGATGTGTTGATTGACAGATTGTCCCTTTTCCAAGGTGGTGGAGGAATATATACTAGCTGGTTATTCACTATTGGAGTATTTGGGAGGCATACGCCTGGGACAGTAAGAAAGGTATAACCCTTACGGGGTTTTTTTATGGAAAGTGCTTTCGTTATTTCGTTGTGGAGTGGATGCAGTGGATTTTCCAAAGCCTTAATTGCAAGTGTTATAGATCTTTTCTTTCCTAGGTTTTCGAAAGATAAGTAACCTATTTCTCTTCTTGTGCTATAATGGGTGTTGTGTTAAAGGCACATGTTGCTGTACGAAAGCATTGGTTGATCGCTGCATTCGTAGTTTCTATGTTTTTTGTGTAGTCCACATAAAAGCGGTCAAACCGTGCTAAAGTGATCCTTCAACTAATGTCCTAGTTAGTTTTATGGCAGTTTCAATGTGCGGTCCTTTCTTTTTAGAGCATATCATTAAGTTGGTTTGTTACTTTTTTTAATTTGCAGGATTTAAAGTTCTCTTTTCAGCGATATAATTTCATTTCGAAAAAGGCATATGCATTTTCTTTTTCTGCAAATGTGTAAAGCTTCAATTTTATTTGATGGGACAGAAGCTCCTCTTTCATGAGCCCATTGATAAATTGCTGAGTCAGTTTTTTCGAGAAGATGTTTAGCGTCGTTTGGATTTCCAGAGACTATGGTGTAGATGTTGTCTGCGTAGACTCCAATGAAGTCTAAGGCATATGTAGAATTTGAAAGCTGACATAGTAGTGAGTCGACGTAATCATTATAGATAATTACTGATAATGGTGACCCTTGGGAAACACCATTTTCCAGGTGACTGATACTAGACAAAAAACCATCAACATTGACTTGGAATGTCCTTCCTGTCATAAATGATAAAATAATCTTTAGAAGGCTATTGGGAACTCCCCATGAATGGAGTTGTTTGATTGCTGGGATAAATATTACTCTATCGAAGGCTCTTTCAAGGTCGGCTGATATAACAATACTATGCTTTTGCATAGTTAGGTTTTCAGCTAGTTTTTCCTCTAGGAGATGTACCAGGATTTGAACACCTCTATTATGACGAAAGGCATGTTGTGCAGGATGAATTTTACTATCCACTTTCCAACTGATTCTTCTCGCAATGATTTTCTCAAATGTTTTGGCGAGAACTGGAAGTAGGGATATAGGTCGATATTCATCAAAAGAGTGACATGTCCTGGGTTTTTTAGGGATATGCTTAAGTTGGGCTCTTTTCCAATCATGGGTATGTATCCACTGCTTAAGATGTTGTTATACAATACACATATTCTATTTTGTAGAATTTTATCGCAATTTTTAAGCATTTTATAAGTTATTTTATCGTTTCCAGGTGTCGTTCCTTTAGCAGTAGTGAGTGTCATATGAAGCTCAATTTGAGTTATTGGTTCCGTGAGAATTTCTGCTTCAAGCAATCAATATATGGCATAAAACGCTGCAGCAACAGCAAGCAATGAATCCAATATATGGCCACGAAATGGCCCAGCAACAGCAAGCAATGATGATGGAGGCGAATGTAAAATTCGTATTCCTGGTTTTATTGGTATTTCTTCTTTAAATTGTTTTTTTGTTTTTGTTGTTGGATAAAGAACATCACCACATTGATGTTATAAAATTTTCTTTTAATATAATATTATATTTATGAATTTTTGTTGTTCTATAATGTAATCACTTTTCTTTGAATATTAAATTTTTTTGTTATCTAAGCAAATACATACATACACTTTAATCATGAAAACTACTTTTTTTGGTTTGCTTTATTTTGAAAAAAATGGGTTCATAAAATGATTTTTCATTTTTGCTTATAATGCGTGTATATTTTTTTTAATTTTGTACTACTTGAAAAACATAAAAAAATAAGTTGCCAAAAGGGCCAAGGTGGACTGGTGTCCATGAATGTGTAATGATGACTGACTTGACTGTACTGACTGATAAAAGACAAAATCAAGCATGGCAAAGTGACAGAATTGATGATGCCGGAAGGGCCAGACATTTTGTATTTAAAATTGAACGAACAAAAAGGGGGTGTTCGTAGAGTGAGGCAAAATTGTAAATGCAATTGTGCTTGCTCCAAGATGGCGTTAATACAGTACATCTTCTAATTTCTATTAACAATTTTTGAAAAAAAATATATCAATGCAGCATTTTGGAAAAAAAATCAAGAAGAATTCAATTTCAATTTTTTTTTAATTAAGAAAATATGTACTCAATTTTCTTTTGTTATTTGTTACTCTTATTGATTTTTATCGAGCACTGAAAATAAGATGCTTCTATGTCTACTAGATCTTGAGAAAATGGGAAATTATTAACCTACTTTCTGATAATATAATTTGTTTGGTATTTACGTGATTACATAGGTATATATATATTCAAGTTAATAGCATAGAAACAGACATTCTGGCCCCCTGCAACCTTCCTGCCAGGCATCACTAGGGTTCAGGGGCAGGTGTAAGGTGGGGATTTGCAAAGATTCTTTGAATTTAAAGAAACTCCATGTTTTTAGGAGAACATATTGTTATTTATTTATTTACAGAAATAATTTACAAACTTAATTTATAAACAATTTTTTTTATTTAAAGACTCCAGGGTAGCTAGACCATTAGGAGTCTTTTTTTATATTTTATATTTAATTTAATTTAATTTAAATATTTACAAAAATTTTAAATGTTTTAAATAAATAGATTCAAATAAACTGTAAATGTACATTGAAAAAATTAGAAAATTAAATTTCTTATGATATGTAGTTTAATGTGTTGAATAGACTTAGGGTCACCAGGATTGAGTATTTCCTTAAGATATCTTTCAGGGCTTGTAGTTCCGTTGTCATCTGTAAAGCTTTTTGAGACCGGGCAGGATATTAGGATGTGCCAAACTGTCAACTCTTCATTACAGTAGGAACATTTCTCTGGAGCTTCTTTAGTGTAATAATGTCGACTGGAGAAAATCGTTTTCCCCAGTCTGATGCGTAACAGCTTGATGCAGTTTTCCCTGGTTAGCTTTTTTTTTTTTTTTTTTTTTTTTATAATTAACGCGCGCACAAGGAACTATTTGTTTCCCTTTTAATGAGAAATAGGGAGGGGAGAGATAGGAGGTGTCGATTAACATTGGTTTTGAATGTTTGCAAATTGAAATGGCAAGGGAAAATCTCGCCGGGTAAACCATTCCAAAGTCGTGTTGTACGGCTAAAAAAAGAATCCCTATATTTCACGGTACGTCCGAAATTGGGCTCAAGGGTGAACTGATGGGCATTCCTAGCAAGACGAGTATTACGGGCGAAACTTTTAAGGGGAGGAATGCAGCTGGCTACCTCGAGTGAACATTTTTTATAAAAGAAACGATAAAATAAGGAAAGACATGAAACATTGCGTCGGTGTTCGAGAGGGGCAATTGTTTCAGCGGCAGTTCTATTTCCTATCAATCTTAACGCTCGATTTTGTATTCAGATCCGATGGGGAAAAATACTTCTTACACCGATACAGAAAACCGAAGCACTTAGCAGCATTCTTAGCGATTTCAAATATATGGTCGTTCCAACGGAGGTCGTCGTTGACACACATACCGAGTACTGAGAGCTTTTCGGTTTCTTCGATGTAAGTGCCATTCATGGACAATGGCGTTAGGGGTATGTTAAACTTTAACGACAGAAGACAGCATTGAGTTTTCGAAGCCATAAACTGCACACGATTCCTATTACCCCATTTGACAATGCTGTATAAATCGGAGTTTAATGAGCTTAACATACGGCACCGTTGCAATTGTACGTCCGAAGGCGAAGGACGTGAATTATCGAACGAATATGAAAAGCTGAGGGTAGAGTCGTCAGCAAAACAGTTAAGTGGATTAGAAGTAACAGACAGAAGATCATTTATAAAAATGAGGAAAAGAGTCGGAGACAGAACAGAGCCCTGGGGCACACAAGCATTTATTTTATGGGAATCAGACTTGAATCCGTCCAATACAACTTGTATTGAACGGTCCAGAAGATAGCTTCTAGTCCAACGAACAAGAGTATTATCGATCCCAAAAGCACGCATTTTCGATAAGAGAGCTTCATGCCAAACTCTATCAAATGCCTTGGAGATAACAAGAGCTATAATCTTACTTTCACCAAAGCGATGTAAAGATTTGTTCCACTGTTCGGTGAGATATGCCATCAGATCACCAGTGGAACGGTTGCTGCGGAAGCCATACTGACGGTCATGGAGAAGCTTACGATCTTCGAGATATTCCTTAAGCTGACGGTTTATCAGTGTTTCCATGACCTTAGAAAGAAGGGATGTCAGTGCTATGGGTCGGTAGGAGGAGGGGGAGGATGGGTCACCTTTCTTAGGGACAGGCTGGACAAATGCTGTGTTCCATCTTCTAGGAAAGATTCCAGAAGAGTAGGAGCGATGGAAAAGCTTACGCAGTGGCTTTGCCAGTGTGGAAGAACAATTCTTCAGAAGAATCGGGGGTATACCATCCGGGCCAGCGGATTTGTGTATATCGAGATCTTTGAGAACTCTTGCAACTGTACGAGTGCGGAAAGTGCTTTATATTATAGGGAACTCGTTTGTGCTGGGTTTGGTAAGTACGCAAAAAAGTTGGACTATTTCCCCATAAAGTGGCTGTCTCTCTGTCCAAGAGTGATATTAATGTTTTTTGGGTTTGCCCAAAAGAATTTGGTATTTCCATGATTATTCCTTTGCTGCAATGTCAGCCACTTGGTTTCCCTTGATACCAATATGCCCAGGTACCCAGGCCAAAATGATGTCTTTAAATGTGCTGAGAACACTTCTAATATTTTCTAACGACTGACATTTATTATACTCACTTTTTAGACCATTTAATATGCTGAGACTGCAGTGAAAATAAGTTTCTTCCCAGGCAAATCTTTTGTTAGAGACAGACATTTTTGAATAGCCGCTAGCTCCGACAAAAAACTTCAAATATTTTCAGGAAGAAGTCCTTGGTGAATGACTTTTGTAACTCCATTGGATGCAAGCTCCACTACTGCGTAAGAAGATACATCGTCTTTGAAGGATCCGTCAGTATAGAAGATTTGGTCTGCTTTTGTATTGGCGATCATCTTATTATGAAGTGTTTTGAATTTTTGGTCTGGAGTATCTTTTTTTTTATAATTTGCTAACGATGTGTTGATTGACAGATTGTCCCTTTTCCAAGGTGGTGGAGGAATATATACTAGCTGGTTATTCACTATTGGAGTATTTGGGAGGCATACGCCTGGGACAGTAAGAAAGGTATAACCCTTACGGGGTTTTTTTATGGAAAGTGCTTTCGTTATTTCGTTGTGGAGTGGATGCAGTGGATTTTCCAAAGCCTTAATTGCAAGTGTTATAGATCTTTTCTTTCCTAGGTTTTCGAAAGATAAGTAACCTATTTCTCTTCTTGTGCTATAATGGGTGTTGTGTTAAAGGCACATGTTGCTGTACGAAAGCATTGGTTGATCGCTGCATTCGTAGTTTCTATGTTTTTTGTGTAGTCCACATAAAAGCGGTCAAACCGTGCTAAAGTGATCCTTCAACTAATGTCCTAGTTAGTTTTATGGCAGTTTCAATGTGCGGTCCTTTCTTTTTAGAGCATATCATTAAGTTGGTTTGTTACTTTTTTTAATTTGCAGGATTTAAAGTTCTCTTTTCAGCGATATAATTTCATTTCGAAAAAGGCATATGCATTTTCTTTTTCTGCAAATGTGTAAAGCTTCAATTTTATTTGATGGGACAGAAGCTCCTCTTTCATGAGCCCATTGATAAATTGCTGAGTCAGTTTTTTCGAGAAGATGTTTAGCATCGTTTGGATTTCCAGAGACTATGGTGTAGATGTTGTCTGCGTAGACTCCAATGAAGTCTAAGGCATATGTAGAATTTGAAAGCTGACATAGTAGTGAGTCGACGTAATCATTATAGATAATTACTGATAATGGTGACCCTTGGGAAACACCATTTTCCAGGTGACTGATACTAGACAAAAAACCATCAACATTGACTTGGAATGTCCTTCCTGTCATAAATGATAAAATAATCTTTAGAAGGCTATTGGGAACTCCCCATGAATGGAGTTGTTTGATTGCTGGGATAAATATTACTCTATCGAAGGCTCTTTCAAGGTCGGCTGATATAACAATACTATGCTTTTGCATAGTTAGGTTTTCAGCTAGTTTTTCCTCTAGGAGATGTACCAGGATTTGAACACCTCTATTATGACGAAAGGCATGTTGTGCAGGATGAATTTTACTATCCACTTTCCAACTGATTCTTCTCGCAATGATTTTCTCAAATGTTTTGGCGAGAACTGGAAGTAGGGATATAGGTCGATATTCATCAAAAGAGTGACATGTCCTGGGTTTTTTAGGGATATGCTTAAGTTGGGCTCTTTTCCAATCATGGGGTATGTATCCAGTGCTTAAGATGTTGTTATACAATACACATATTCTATTTTGTAGAATTTTATCGCAATTTTTAAGCATTTTATAAGTTATTTTATCGTTTCCAGGTGTCGTTCCCTTAGCAGTAGTGAGTGTCATATCAAACTCAATTTGAGTTATTGGTTCCGTGAGAATTTCTGCTTCAAGCAATCAATATATGACATAAAACGCTGCAGCAACAGCAAGCAATGAATCCAATATATGGCCACGAAATGGCCCAGCAACAGCAAGCAATGATGATGGAGGCGAATGTAAAATTCGTATTCCTGGTTTTATTGGTATTTCTTCTTTAAATTGTGTTTTTGTTTTTGTTGTTGGATAAAGAACATCACCACATTGATGTTATAAAATTTTCTTTTAATATAATATTATATTTATGAATTTTTTTGTTCTATAATGTAATCACTTTTCTTTGAATATTAAATTTTTTTGTTATCTAAGCAAATACATACATACACTTTAATCATGAAAACTACTTTTTTTGGTTTGCTTTATTTTGAAAAAAATGGGTTCATAAAATGATTTTTCATTTTTGCTTATAATGCGTGTATATTTTTTTTTTAATTTTGTACTACTTGAAAAACATAAAAAAATAAGTTGCCAAAAGGGCCAAGGTGGACTGGTGTCCATGAATGTGTAATGATGACTGTCTTGACTGTACTGACTGATAAAAGACAAAATCAAGCATGGCAAAGTGACAGAATTGATGATGCCGGAAGGGCCAGACATTTTGTATTTAAAATTGAACGAACAAAAAGGGGGTGTTCGTAGAGTGAGGCAAAATTGTAAATGCAATTGTGCTTGCTCCAAGATGGCGTTAATACAGTACATCTTCTAATTTCTATTAACAATTTTTGAAAAAAAATATATCAATTCAGCATTTTGGAAAAAAAATCAAGAAGAATTCAATTTCAATTTTTTTTTAATTAAGAAAATATGTACTCAATTTTCTTTTGTTATTTGTTACTCTTATTGATTTTTATCGAGCACTGAAAATTAGATGGTTCTATGTCTACTAGATCTTGAGAAAATGGAAAATTATTAACCTACTTTCTACTAACCTTAGTTTTTGCATTTCATGAATGCGTAACACCATAATGGAGGAAAGCTAGCGTTAAAACGGAACGTTCCAATCCATAATGGACGGAAACTTTGTTCATTACAAACACCATCAGAACCCAGCTACCATATATTCGTCGGTAAAATGTGCTCATGAGCGCAGTTTACTTCCGTTAGCAAAACTCACCGAAACTTGACAAAACGGAGAAATTCGCCATTTAGGGCATAAGATACGATATAGTACTTGTTCTCGCTCATTTACGGCGCCATTACAACGATTATGGCTATAAAACAATTACACTTTGGCTTTGGCTTCGGTCACGTTATATTTCACACGCGTTGTGTTCGCTTTGAATGACTTTTTCAAAAATTTCGGTTTTTGTTTTTGCCTTTTTCTGTCAAATCGAGCAAAAGTTTCTACTTTCAGCTTCGAGTTTGAGTCACGTTACCTAAATCTGGTACACGAACTAAACGTAACGTCGAAACCAAAGCTACATTGTGATAAGATGTATTAGACGTTTTTTCTTTTTAAGCTCAGAGCAGCGCACTGATCCGTCAAAAAAAGATCTGTGTTTCTTTTTTAACTCGGAGCGCTTAGAGTACTGGTTTGTCCATCCGGACATTCCTCATCATCATCGGCGCAACAACCGGGATCCGGTCCGGGCCTCCTTCAACAAATTCTTTCATACATCCCGATTGCTGGCCGACGCCATCTAATTGCGCACCCCAAGGCTTCGGGCGTCCTGGTCTACGCCATCCTCCCCACGTAAGCAAGGTCTGCCACGTTGTCTTCTACCATAAAAAGTACCGCAAGACTTTCCGAGTTGGTTCCTCTTCGCTCATGCGAGCTAGGTGTCCAGCCCACCGGAGTCTAGCGAGCTTTATTTTTTCAACAACATCTGCTTCGAGATAGATTTCATACAATTCATGATTGTATCTTCTCCGGAATCGTCCTTCCTCACACACGGGGCCAACAATTCTCCGTAAAACTTTTCTCTCGAACGCGGATAAGAGATCAGAGTGCCTTTTTGTAAGCACCCAAGTTTCGGATCCGTATGTGAGTACTGGTAAGACCATAGTCTTGTACAGCAGCAGTTTGGTTTTTAAGGTAAGGTTTCTGGATTTAAAGAGCCTTGACAGACTATAGTAGGTTTTGTTGGATTTCAGCAGCCGCCCGCGTATTTCTTCCTCCATATTGTTATCGGCTGCTACTTTTGACCCAAGATAGTTAAAGGACTGCACTACTTCAAGTTCGTGCTCCGCTACCCTGATGGTTGTACCAACATTTCTCGCAGACGTTGCCGCCATGTACTTAGTCTTCCCTTCATTTATGTGCAGCCCCAGGTATTTTGCCGCTTGCTCGACCTGGGTAAAGGAGTCTTGTACAGCTTGTTGGCTTCTGCCGATGATGTCGATGTCGTCTGCGTAAGCTAGTATCTGGCTGGACTTGGTGACGATAGTCCCTCTTGTTGACGTGCCAGAGTCTCGGATTGCTTTTTCCAACGCCAGGTTGAAGAGGATGCAAGCCAGACCATCCCCTTGTCGGAGTCTATTAAAGATGTTGACTGGTCTGGATAGCAAACCGGCTACTTTTACTTGGCTTGTGATGTTGGTCATGGTCAGCCTACATAGTCCTGTCAATTTGTTTGGGATGCCGAATTCTCTCATGGCCTTATAAAGTTCTACCCTGGCTATGCTATCGTAGGCGTCTTTAAAGTCTATAAAAAGATGGTATGTTGTTCCAGACTTTTTTCCATCACCTGCCTAAGGGTAAAGATCTGATCAATTGTTGATTTGCCTGGTATAAAACCACATTGATATTTGCCGATTATGGTATTAGCGTATGGGGCTATCCGTTCTTGCAGGATAGAGCAGAATATCTTATAGGATGTACTCAACAATGTTATACCCCTACAGTTGCTGCATATTGTGATATCTCCCTTCTTATGTATGAGACATATGATGCCTTTTCGCCAGTCTTCTGGCATCTCTTCGTGTTCCCATACGTGTACTATGATTTCATGAATTGCTTGATGTAGTGTTGGCCCTCCATGTTTGATCAGCTAGGCAGGTATACCATCGGCTCCTGATGCCTTATTATTTTTGAGCCGATTAATCGCCTCTTTTATCTCCTCAATGCTTGGTGGCTGCAGCATGAGATCTTCTTCTCCATTTCTTCCGTGAGCTGACCGTTCAGCAGTTCATTAAAGTACACTTCCCATCGCTCCAGAATGCCTTCAGGATCGGTGATCAGATTACCCTCTCCGTCTTTACAATATGTACAGCGTGGTGTGTATTGCGACATGTTTCTGACGGATTGGTAGAACATTTCACAGAAAATGCTTTTTTCCCAGGCTGCCTTTTTTCGTCTGTGAAGTCTTTTTTTCTATTCTTCTGAGCTCTTTATATTCATCTTCGCGTGCCTGCGTTATATGAGACTGTTGCATTGCTCGGTATGCAGCATTCTTACATTCAGACGCTAGTTTGCATTCACCATCAAACCAGTCGCTCCGATCTCTGCGACTACTGCCTAAGATGGTATCAGCAGTACTAATGACTTTGTTCTTAAGGCGTAACCATTTTTCCTCTACGCCCGGCATTTTGTCCCCAGGACTTACTCTTCCCTCATCGAGCTTTCCGAGGGCGAGCCTTAGTGCGCGACTGTATTGGTTGCTTTTGCATTCATCGCGTAGGGCAGCCGTGTTGATTCGAGCCTGACCAGCGGATGCAATACTTCTTCACATAGCAATCCGCCCTCGGAACACCATGCCAACGAGATAGTGGTCCGAGTCGATGTTGGCACCTCGATACGTTCGTATCGTCCTCAGGCTCGAGTAGTGGCGGCGATCTATCAACACGTGGTCAATTTGGTTACGAGTGACTCCATCAGCCGATACCCAAGTGACTTTGTGGATATCATTACGCGGGAGGCTGGTACTCGCAACGACCAATTTTGTTGATGCTGCCATTTCTATAACTCCTAGTCCGTTGTCATTAGTGTTCTCATGCAAACTATGGGATCCTATGTACTGCCTGAATACTGGCTCCCTACCTAATTTTGCGTTGAGGTCACCAAGGATGATTTTAACATCATACCTTGGACAGGCATTGAGGGTCCTCTCTACAAGTTCGTAGTAGGAATCTTTTTCTTCTTCTTCGGACTCCTCAGTAGGTGCGTGAACGTTTATGAGGCTGATGTTATTGAATTTGCCTCGCACGCGAAGGGTGCATAGCCTTTCATTTATTGCGTTAAAGCCGATGACGGTAGGCTTCATTTTTTGGCTGACTAGGAAGCCTACCCCGAGCACATGGTGTTTTGAGTGACCACTAAAATATATGTCGTATTCTTTTTTCTGCAAAACACCATTCCCTGGCCATCTCACCAGCCTGTCCCTAAGAAAGGTGACCCATCCTCCCCCTCCTCCTACCGACCCATAGCACTGACATCCCTTCTTTCTAAGGTCATGGAAACACTGATTAACCGTCAGCTTAAGGAATATCTCGAAGATCGTAAGCTTCTCCATGACCGTCAGTATGGCTTCCGCAGCAACCGTTCCACTGGTGATCTGATGGCATATCTCACCGAACAGTGGAACAAATCTTTACATCGCTTTGGTGATACAAGTTGTATTGGACGGATTGAAGTCTGATTCCCATAAAATAAATGCTGGTGTGCCCCAGGGCTCTGTTCTGTCTCCGACTCTTTTCCTCATTTTTATAAATGATCTTCTGTCTGTTACTTCTAATCCACTTAACTGTTTTGCTGACGACTCTACCCTCAGCTTTTCATATTCGTTCGATAATTCACGTCCTTCGCCTTCGGACGTACAATTGCAACGGTGCCGTATGTCAAGCTCATTAAACTCCGATTTATACAGCATTGTCAAATGGGGTAATATGAATCGTGTGGAGTTTAATGCTTCGAAAACTCAATGCTGTCTTCTGTCGTTAAAGCTTAACATACCCCTAACGCCATTGTCCATGAATGGCACTTACATCAAAGAAACCGAAAAGCTCTCAGTACTCGGTATGTGTGTCAACGACGACCTCCGTTGGAACGACCATATATTTGAAACCGCTAAGAATGCTGCTAAGTGCTTAGGTTTTCTGTATCGGTGTAAGAAGTATTTTTCCCCATCTGATCTGGCTACAATTTATAAAGCGTTTATACGCCCTAAACTCGAGTATAACTCCCACCTGTGGGCAGGTGCTTCACAAACATCGCTTCTCCTGCTTGATAGAATACAAAATCGAGCGTTAAGATTGATAGGAAATAGAACTGCCGCTGAAACAATTGCCCCTCTCGAACACCGACGCAATGTTTCATGTCTTTCCTTATTTTATGGTTTCTTTTATAAAAAATGTTCACTCGAGGTAGCCAGCTGCATTTCTCCCCTTAAAAGTTTTGCCCGTAATACTCGTCTTGCTAGGAATGCCCATCAGTTCACCATTGAGCCCGATTTCGGACGTACCGTGAAATATAGGGATTCTTTTTTTAGCCGTACAACACGACTTTGGAATGGTTTACCCGGCGAGATTTTCCCTTGCCATTTCAATTTGCAAACATTCAAAACCAATGTTAATCGACACCTCCTATCTCTCCCCTCCCTATCTTCCTAATGCCCGCGCAGTGTGTTACATTCCCTTGTGCGCACGTTAATTATTAAAAAAAAAAAAAAAAAAAAAACCTCTCAAGAAATCCAGTACCGCCAGCATCAAGTGCCGAAGACCAGTGGCAACACTGCCAACAAGCCATCAGAGATGCCGTAACTGATGTGCTAGGTTTCACCAGACCACCACCACGAAACCTCTGGTTTGATGACGAATGCAGGCAAGCCCATGCAGCCAAACAAGAGGTATATAAAGCGGCGCTGCAAGGAAAGACGAGAGCTGCTCGCGAGCTCTAAGAGCAGAAAAGACGGGAAGAACACCGGCTTCTCCAAAAGAAAAAAAGAGAGTATGAGAAGCGCGCGATCGAAAATTTTAAAATGCTACTCCAGGAACAACGTGCGGAAGTTCTACCAACAGGTAAAAAGAATTTGCCAAGGAAAAAAAAACCCACACAGAAGCCTGTAGAGATAGTGAAAGAAAGAAATACAAAAGAAGATATCAGCAAAATTAATAATTGAGAATAAAGTGTGTGTCTTTTGCAGTGACGAAAGAACGAAAATAAAGAAGTGCAAAAAATGTTGTGTTAATATTTGATTTGTGTTGATATACTGAATTTAGGTCAAATGCAAACAACGGCTATGACATACAAGACAATGATGATCACACGACGTGACAACTCTCAAACAGCTGATCGTTGGCGGTGAGCCTAAACTGCAATGACATTTATCATTTTTAGCAGTGACGATCACACGGCGTCAATCAATTGAGTCATTGTGTCTTGGTTGTTTTGGTTAAATACAGACGTAAGTTTCTGAAGTGTTTCAACTACCTAAATTAATTTAATTAAGCACAATGTGGTTCAAAAATCGGTTGTTGCGACGTGAGAATGAAGGTTTCTGCGCAAAACTAATGCGAGAATTAAGAGCTGAGGGGTCAGAGGTCTACCGTCTCTTCAAACAGAGCGCGTTTGTTACAACACAACGTTGTAATATACCGCAATACATATGCCATGCATAGAAAAAGACCATGCTCTGCAAACCCCGAAATTGTATTTTGTTTATGTGAATACGCGGGAGATTCGTGTGAGAAGCAGCCAATCAGCCATACGTTTCGTGCCCCCAAAAATGCAAATGTATTAGTAGTCCCAAAAGAAATGTACAGGGACCGGTACACATATGTCGCTGTCGGGGCATTTTTGCAGTTTGTAGGCGAAGAAAGAATTATCTTCTCAGTTGTCGTTCTTGTTTCTTTTTTCTATGATCCCATATGTCACAAAGAGCGCGTTTCCAACGCCGCGTCGAGTTCAACGCGGAGTCAAAGCACAGCATTAAAATAAATTACAAATTATTTTTTTGACGTCGCGTTAAAAAACATAATTTTTTGAGAATTAAGTCATTTAAATTATTGTTTTGACTTATTTTGTGTCATTTTTATTGTTTAATATAGCTTATCATGGAAAAACTGATAGAAACTGCGTTTAAACACCGCGTCAATATAATCTCAACGTCGCGTTATATAATCTCAACGCGCGCCGCGTAAGAAACGTGCTCTGTTTGACAAAGCCTTTAATTCTCAAAACAATTCAAAAAATAATCTGCTCGAACGCGGTATCAAAAAAATAATTTGTAATTTATTTCAACGCGGCGTTGAAAGCGCGCTCTTTATGACATAGGATATGTATTGCTGTATACTACAACGTTTGACAGGCCTTTAAACTTTGAGGTTACATGTTTGACATCGTTTGAGAATAAAAAATCTAGGAACGAGCTTAAATAATTTTTAAAATTGAAAACAATTCCCAAGCATGTTTTTGAGTGGTAATGGATATTTTTTTCTTGATTTTGTTAAAATTTTGTTTATTTCTGGGTATACAATATTGCAAAAAAAAATATTGAACAACAGTGACAAATAATGACATCGCAGAAATTCCTGCCGTGTCACGGTTGGGACACAGACCTTGCAGCGACAGGCTACGTGTCACAGGGTGCCACCAACAGTAACAGGGCTATCACACAGTCACGGCAATTTGTCACTGCAGTGACCTAAAAGTGACGTGTAACGGTGCCTGTCACTGTTTTTGTCACGGCCATGACATGCAAAACAATGACGATCCCACGGCATGACACTTTACAAGGACCATCTAATACTAGCTTAACAGGCATCCAGTTCAGGGTTTCTGAGACTTCGGAGTGCTCAGGAAATGTTCCTCTTATTTGGGTGGACAATCTTTTTCATGTTCCAGATAATTTGCAGGTACCAGGTACGTATAAGCAAATAAATAAAGATCTGTTTACTTCCCTTAGTTTTTGCATTTCATGAATGCGTAACACCATAATAGAGGAAAGCTAGCGTTAAAACGGAACGTTCCAATCCATAATGGACGGAAACTTTGTTCATTACAAACACCATCAGAACCCAGCTACCAAATATTCGTCGATAAAATGTGCTCATGAGCGCAGTTTACTTCCGTTAGCAAAACTCACCGAAACTTGACAAAACGGAGAAATTCGCCATTTAGGGCATAAGATACGATATATCTGTGTTTCTTTTTTAACTCGGAGCGCTTGGAGTACTGGTTTGTCCATCCGGACATTACTCATCATCATCGGCGCAACAACTGGGATCCGGACCGGACTTCCTTCAACAAATTCTTTCATACATCCCGATTGTTGGCCGACGCCATCCAATTGCGCACCCCAAGGCTTCGGGCGTCCTGGTCTACGCCATCCTCCCCACGTAAGCAAGGTCTGCCACGTTGTCTACCATAAAAAGTACCGCAAAAAACTTTCCGAGTTGGTTCCTCTTCGCTCATGCCGGAGTCTACCGAGCTTTATTTTTTCAACAACATCTGCTTCGAGATAGATTTCATACAATTCATGATTGTATCTTCTCCGGAATCGTCCTTCCTCACACATGGGGCCAACAATTCTCCGTAAGACTTTTCTCTCGAACTCGGATAAAAGATCAGAGTGCCTTTTTGTAAGCACCCAAGTCTCGGATCCGTATGTGAGTACTGGTAAGACCATAGTCTTGTACAGCAGCAGTTTCGTTTTTATGGTGAGGTTTCTGGATTTAAAGAGCCTTGACAGACTATAGTAGGTTTTGTTGGATTTCAGCAGCCGCCCGCGTATTTCTTATTCCATATTGTTATCGGCTGCTACATTTTACCCAAGATAGTTAAAGGACTGCACTACTTCAAGTTCGTTCTCCGCTACCCTGATGGTTGTACCAACATTTCTCGCAGACTTTGCCGCCATGTACTTAGTCTTTCCTTCATTTATGTGCAGCCCCAGGTATTTTGCCGCTTGCTCGACCTGGGTAAAGGAGTCTTGTACAGCTTGTTGGCTTCTGCCGATGATGTCGATGTCGTCTGCGTAAGCTAGTATCTGGCTGGACTTGGTGACGATAGTCCCTCTTGTTGACGTGCCAGAGTTACGGATTGCTTTCTCCAACGCCAGGTTGAAGAGGATGCAAGCCAGACCATCCCCTTGTCGGACTCCATTAAAGATGTTGATTGGTCTGTCCTGTCAATTTGTTTGGGATGCTGAATTCTCTCATGGCCTTATAAAGTTCTACCCTGGCTATGCTATCGTAGGCGGCTTTAAAGTCTATAAAAAGATGGCATGTTGGGATATTAAATTCCAGACTTTTTTCCATCACCTGCCTAAGGGTAAAGATCTGATCAATTGTTGATTTGCCTGGTATAAAACCACATTGATATTTGCCGATTATGGTATTAGCGTATGGGGCTATCCGTTCTTGCAGGATAGAGCAGAATATCTTATAGGATGTACTCAACAATGTTATACCCCTATAGTTGCTGCATTTTGTGATATCTCCCTTCTTATGTATGGGACATATGATGCCTTTTCGCCAGTCTTCTGGCATCTCTTCGTGTTCCCATACGTGTACTATGATTTCATGAATTGCTTGATGTAGTATTGGCCCTCCATGTTTGATCAGCTAGGCAGGTATACCAACGGCTCCTGAGGCCTTATTATTTTTGAGCCGATTAATCGCCTCTTTTATCTCCTCAATACTTGGTGGCTGCAGCATGAGATCTTCTTCTCCATTTCTTCCGTGAGCTGACCGTTCAGCAGTTCATTAAAGTACACTTCCCATCGCTCCAGAATGCCTTCAGGATCGGTGATCAGATTACCCTCTCCGTCTTTACAATATGTACAGCGTGGTGTGTATTGCGACATGTTTCTGACGGATTGGTAGAACATTTCACAGACAATGCTTTTTTCCCAGGCTGCCTTTTTTCGTCTGTGTAGTCTTTTTTTCTATTCTTCTGAGCTCTTTATATTCATCTTCGCGTGCCCGCGTTATATGAGACTGTTGCATTGCTCGGTATGCAGCATTCTTACATTCAGACGCTAGTTTGCATTCACCATCAAACCAGTCGCTCCGATCTCTGCGACTACTGCCTAAGATGGTATCAGCAGTACTACTGACTTTGTTCTTAAGGGGTGACCATTTTTCCTCTACGCCCGGCGTTTTGTCCCCAGGACTTACTCTACCCTCATCGAGCTTTCCGAGGGCGAGCCTTAGTGCGCGACTGTACCGGTTGCTTTCGCATTCATCGCGTAGGGCAGCCGTGTTGATTCGAGCCCGACCAGCGAGCGGATGCAATACTTCTTCGCATAGCAATCCGCCCTCGGAACACCATACCAACGAGATAGTGGTCCGAGTCGATGTTGGCACCTCGATACGTTCGTATCGTCCTCAGGCTCGAGTAGTGGCGGCGATCTATCAACACGTGGTCAATTTGGTTACGAGTGACTCCATCAGCCGATACCCAAGTGACTTTGTGGATATCCTTACGCGGGAGGCTGGTACTCGCAACGACCAATTTTGTTGATGCTGCCATTTCTATAACTCCTAGTCCGTTGTCATTAGTGTTCTCATGCAAACTATGGGATCCTATTACTGCCTGAATACTGGCTCCCTACCTAATTTTGCGTTGAGGTCACCAAGGATGATTTTAACATCATACCTTGGACATGCATTGAGGGTCCTCTCTACAAGTTCGTAGTAGGAATATTTGTCTTCTTCTTCGGACTCCTCAGTAGGTGCGTGAACGTTTATGAGGCTGATGTTATTGAATTTGCTTCGCACGCGAAGGGTGCATAGCCTTTCATTTATTGCGTTAAAGCCGATGACAGTAGGCTTCATTTTTTGGCTGGCTATAAAGCCTACCCGAGCACATGGTGTTTTGAGTGACCGCTAAAATATATGTCGTATTCCTTTTTCTGCAAAACACCATTCCCTGGCCATCTCACTTCCTGAAGTGCTGTTATGTCAGCTTTATACATGGCCAGGACATCAGCTAGCTGTTGTGCAGCTCGAGCTCTATAGAGCGTTCTGACGTTCCACGAGCAAATTCTTAAATCGTTTAGCCGTTGTCGTTGCTTCGTTCGTCGTTGAGGAATCAGTATGTTTCCAAGGCTTGTTGTCGGGTTCTGAGTAATATATTTTTACGGAAGAGGTTAGTAGCCCCTCGCCAACCCTTAGGAAGTGCTTGCAATTTTTGCTAATTTGTGTACAAAAATATACACAAATCATTGCCCGGGGACCACCACGTGGAGGTAAAGCAAGCCGCAGGTCCCCATCCGGACATTCCTGCTAAATTTATAAGCGCGAGTGTTGAACACAGAAAAATAGCAACACTATAATGCTCTGCTTTAATGACTGTTCTGATCGATTTGCAGAAGTCTCGCACGAGCCCCTCAGAAAGAGGACGTACGACGGATGAGCCCAACCAATTGGACCAACGGTGGCGTCAACAGTCATAGAAGCAGACGCCCTACTGAGCTACTTCGACGTATTTGGAGATAAGGTCATTTGGACAATTCAATGCAAGTCAGGGCATTGAAATAGAGATGGTGGCGGATGAACCCTTAATGGGCCAACGGCAGCGCTCATATCCCCGAAGTGGGTTACTGACTCCGGATTCTCCGGTTCCTTTTGTCCAAGGAATCCAACAAAGGACCTGGTCCTCCAGGTTGGGAGTTGTGCGTGGGGTTAACAACCCTGCCACGGAAAAAAGAAAAAGTTGCGAAGCGACCAATAGCCTCGGAAAAGGACGGATTAACTGTTGACGACCCGGAAAAACGAATTAAGGACAACGACCTTCGGATCTGCACGTGGAATGTTAGAACTCTTAACAGATCATTGCAGCCAAACAACTAGCGGAGGCCCTAGACTGCTACAGAGCAGGAATTACTGCCATCCAGGAAGTGCGATGGGATGGGCCGGGCAAAAGGAGGATGAAAAACTGTGACGTGTACTACGGTGATTGTGCAAGAAGACCACAGCGTTTATTTGCGATATCAAATATATGGTCGTTCCAACGGAAGTCGTCGTTGACACACATACCGAGTGAGAGCTTTTCGGTTTCTTCGATGTAAGTGCCATTCATGGACAATGGCATTGGGGGTATGTTTATCTTTAACGACAGAAGACAGCATTGAATTTTCGAAGCACTAAACTCCACACGATTCTTATTACCCCATTTGACAATGCTGTATAAATCGGAGTTTAATGAGAGCTTGACATACGGTACCGTTGCAATTGAACGTCCGAAGGCGAAGGGCGTGAATTATCGAACGAATATGAAGAGCTGAGGGTAGAGTCGTCAGCAAAACAATTAAGTGGATTAGAAGTAACAGACAGATAATTTATAAAAATGAGGAAAAGAGTCGGAGACAGAACGGAGGCTTGGGGCACACCAGCATTTATTTTGTGGGAATCAGAATTGATTCCGTCCAATACAACTTGTATTGAACAGTTCAGAAGATAGCTTCTAATCCAACGAACAAGAGTATCATCGATCCCAAAAGCACGCATTTTCGATAAGAGAGCTTCATGCCAAACTCTATCAAATGCCTTGGCGATATCAAGAGCAATAGTCTTACTTTCACCAAAGCGATGTAAAGATTTGTTCCACTGTTCGGTGAGATATGCTAACAGATCACCAGTGGAACAGTTGCTGCGGAAGCCATACTGACGGTCATGGAGAAGCTTTCGATCTTCAAAATATTCCTTGAGCTGACGGTTTATCAGCATTTTTATGACCTTAGAGAGAAGGGATGTTAGTGGTATGGGTCGGTAGGAGGAGGAGGAGGATGGTTCACCTTTCTTAGAGACAGGCTGGACAAATGCTGTTTTCCATCTTCTAGGAAAGATTCCAAAAGAGTAGGAGCGATGGAAAAGCTTACGCAGTGGCTTTGCCAGTGTGGAAGAACACCTCTTCAGAAGAATTGGGGGTAAACCATCCGGGCCAGCGGATTTGTGTATATCGAGATCTTTGAGAACTCTTGCTACTGTACGAGTGCGGAAAAATCTGTCCCATGGAAAAATTTACATTCTCAAGTACAGGAGGGGCAACGTTGCTGTTAGGCAGCGTGGAGCTGGCAGCGAAATGAGCGGCGAGCAAGTTTGCCTTCTCTGAAGAGTAAACAATTGTTTTGTTATTTACGATGAGCGTTGGAACCGAAGATGTCGAGGAGTTTTTAATATTTTTTACAAATGACCAAATATTTTTACTGCCTTTGGGACACTGCAGAATTTTTTGTCGTAATTTTTGGTCATGCAAAAATTTGGTTCTTTCAATAACGGAGTTGCATGAGTTTCTTGCATGTTTGTCTTCTTTCCGATTTTCCTCTGTAGGGCTGGCCTTGTAGGATCGGAAACTTACTTCTTTGGGCCTGATAGCTTCTTTACACTCAGAATTAAACCAAGACTTTTCTTTAGGCTTGATGCTTTTTATTCTGTTAGGAATAAAAGCACGCATCCCTAGAAGAATCACATTTGTGATCATTTCAGCACTGGCATCAATGTCACTATCGAGGAAGCATAGTGACCAGTTAAAGTTTCGGAAAAAACAATATTCAGACCGTCCCAGTTGGCTTTCTCGTATTGCCAAACGGTCAGCACTGGCATCAATGTCACTATCGAAGGAGCATTGTGAGCAGTTAAAGTTTCGGAAAAAAATATTCTGGCTGTACCAGTTGGCTTTCTCGTATTGCCAAACGGTCCTGGTGGGAAGTTTTTCCTTAACTGGATGGGTGGAGGATGAGAAATTAGCTGAAATGACACAATGGTCTTAAGTGCCAAATGGTGAAGTTACACTAATGATATATTTATCAGGGTGAGAAGTAAGAAACAAGTCAAGAGTATGGGTGGCTTGCCGAGCAACATTCGGTATACGCGTTGGCACATCGATCAGTTGGGTAAGGTGATGTAACCCGGCTAAGAGCTCGACATACCTCCCTTCGGGTGTTGTCTGACTAGAATAGCGGAGCCAATTGGTATTGTGTACATTGAAATTGCCCGCAATAACTATTTCAGTGCGAGGATAATGGGAAACAATTTTCGAGATGGAATCAGACAGTGCATCAAACTCGTTACAAGTCGAATTACTGTCGAGATTTGGACTCCTGTAAATAAAACAATAATGAATTACATGCTTACGGACAGTGAAACCTAGGTTTCACTTAATGCCAAAACAGCTGGCCTGTATTGAACATTGTAGACGTACACGTGAAAGAAATTCTTTCTCAGGCCGCGAACATTAGAAGACACGAAAATCACTTACCATTTAAAAATACTTACATACAAAACACAATTCTGACTGAGTTGAACCATGCAGTGAAAATCCAAATTAATTTCTTTAATAAACAAACTGTCTTAGGTGTTATTCCCATAAGACAGTTTGCATACAAAAAAATCAATTTAAATATTCAGCACAATATGACAAACGCAGATGCCCTTATCCATTTACCGCAAGAATTAGATGGTCATACGATGCCTGCAGTAGATAAGAAAGAGGCAGTTAAGCACAAAGGTCTTTGGACAGATAAGAGGATAATTTTCTACGCGAGTGTATTGTTTTATTTATTTTTTTTCTTCCGCAGCGTGAGTGGGCATCTTTTTCTTTCTTCCAACGACGCAAGTGCTAATTATTTTATTTTTAACAGCACACGTGAGGGGTTTTCTTGACTTTTAAATTATTTGTGTGCGCACTTCGACGTCCAGCCTGACGGGCTTAAGATCGACACAAATGGAGATTCACAAGTATTTAATCATCCGAAAAGTGGGTTTTTTTATTTTCATTTAATCTTTGCACAAGTTAAACTTACACTTTTAGTACAACTCAAAACATTTTGGTCCTTCGAGAACCTATATAACGGAACCGCAAAGTTTAGTTATTTAAATAATTGCAATTAAATAGAAAGACAGTGTGCCGACATTTTGTCATTTTTTAAAGTTTTATTTTAACAAATAATAAATATATAATTTTAATTTAAAATCCAAATTCAAATTAAAACATATTGGTTCCAACAATTTTATTCGCCATCGCCATCATCATCGTCATCGCCATCGCCAACACCGTCGTCATCGCCATCGCCATCATCATCGACATCGCCATCACCATCGCCATCGTTATCATCATTCGCAGAGGTTCCGTGGGCCAGCTAGCCATCCAGTATCAACCCTGAAAGTAATCGCAGTGAGTAAAATGTACTTACTTTTGTAATTTATATGTATATAACAAAATAAATAAAATAAATAAATGTATTGGCGCGACAGCTCTTTAAGGAGCCAAGGCCTATTGACTTATACTCTTATTCCTGTGTGTGTGTTGTTAATCTGCAAGAATGGAAGGTACCTACAGTTTACCGCCGAGTCCAAACGGCTACATGAGATGCACTTTTTCGAGACAAATTTTACTCTTGGAGGTTTGTCAGTTCCTCGCAAGAGGCAGTATTCCGGAAAGAAGGTGGCTATGAGCTGGATTCGAATACAAGCTCATTCGCTTAGCAGTCCGACACACTAACCACTAAGCCAAGGACAAGCTACCGGCCATGGTGCAATCGAAAAGGTAACAACTCTTTGAACTAAAAAAGAGATCCCTACATTTCAAGAGTTCTCTGACTTTTTGGAAACGAGGTTCCGAACCTTAGAGATGATGGACCAACAGCACCAAACAAATACAACATCAACACACAAAAAGCAACCAAAGAATGTTTTTCATATCAATAATGAGTCGACAGAGAATTTTGCATGTAAGCTGTGCCATAAAGGAGCACATTCCTTACGAACGTGCTCGAAATTTTTAAAAATGGATGTAGGTGCTAGACAACAAGTTTTAGAGAATTTGGCAATTGTTTTAATTGTTTAGCCTACAGTCACCGAAAAAATAATTGCCCAAGCCATAAGTCGTGTCATTTTTAGCAACAATTCAAATTTTAACAACACAAATCAGCAATCACACTCGCAATCAAACACTTTTCCAAATGCATACAATCAACAATCAAGCTCTCAAGGTAATCGTAACCAATTTCAACACAACAAAAATAATAATAATACATTTTCAAGTAATTATCGCTCTCAAGTACAATCAAACTCATACACACCCATACACACCGCTTTCAACATCTTCGAACTGTTTGCATCTAAACGAATTTAAAAAAAAAAAACAAGTTTTACCTGCAACAGCGATTATAAACCAGCTCTTGTCAACACTTTGTAATGTTGAATCTGGGTTCTAATTATTCAGATTTTGTTACGTCGACAAGAGGTTACATACACAAAACCATTACAGGGCTCTTACCAAATGAAGAAGTTTTTGCTAGCAGATGGAAGCATTTACAAGGACTGAAATTAGCCGATCCTTCATTTAATCGCCCTGGCAACATTGACATTTTATTAGGGAATGACATATATTGCGAAATAATATTAGATGAAGTCATACGAGATGAAGAACAAATCGCTCCAATAGCCCAAAAAACAGGTTTGGTTGCACCATTTTCGGGAAAGTTCCTTTGAAAAGTCCCTTTTCTCTCCAAGTCTACACACAGTTTGTAGACATCGACACACAAATGCGTGCATTTTGTGAAATTGAAGAAACTCCCTATGAAAAAGCTGTAGATGAAGAAGATGTCGTGTGCAAAAAGCACTTTCTACAAACCATCAAGCGGGTGCCGGGAGGTCGTTTTGAATTTTCACTACCCTTCAAGAACTTCATCGACCAAGACTTATGTCAACAAAACAAAAGGTGTGATGTTTTATAAACAAGAAAAGGGATTATTAAACAACCCAACACTACATAAAGAACATAATGATTGCTTAAAAGAATATCTTCTACTCAACCAAATGGAAGAAGTAGATATCAACCTAGATAACATATTTAACTCACCATTTCACTATGTGGTACCTCATCATGCTGTTATGAAAGCGTCCAGTATTTTTCTCACCCTCAACTGCATCTTAAAATATAAAAATATACACATATCATTGCATTTTCCCAATGCACCTAGTCAACCACACAGTAATACATGATTATTCTCATGGCACTCTTCACCAATCCATTTTCCATAAGCGAGCCCATAAGCGAGGCATCGAATTTCAAATCCACAAATTTGTCGTCACTAGGTCAGAACCGATATGAAGCACCCAAGCATGCATTAAATACTATGAGTGAGTAATGGACAACCAAAAATCGATGATCAAAGCAATTCAACTGCAGGCATTGAAGGGAATCCCAAAACAAAACAAAATACTGATATCGAAACTCAAATGTATAGCAGCTAGGGTTAACGCTCTAAGTGTTTAATAGGTTACGACAAAGCGGCACATTTGTGGATGATTGAATAATAGTATTGCGAAAGAAATGGAGTTTTGGTGACAAGTGACATGGTAATATTTTGATGATTGACATTTTTTATCTGGCACAAGAAAGTACATATTAAGGGAAATGCTATGAAATGTGTATGAAATGCATATGAAATGCACATAGGAAATAAACTAAAGAAAATTGTATAAATAGTAGAGTAAATTTTAGTTTTAACGCAGAGAATAATTACGTCGAACTCGAAAGGTCGTAGCCTATGCATAGCGACAGCAGGCCTTAGAGTTTAAATAAAATAAAAATCAAAAGAAAAATATTTGTTTTCTTTTAAATATTCTCTCCCCGATATTGCTCTTCTCCTTTGTTTAGGAAAGCACGGTAATACGCGGGTTATTACATGGTGGCAGCGGTGGGATGCACTAAAAATCCTCTACCGAAAACAAAAAAACAAATTTTTAAAACAAAAGCCTTGCCATAACAAGAGACCACTCTTGATGCGTTCTGGGGCTAAACACCAGAAACAGTGAAATTAAAAAAAAAAGTAAATTTTTTTGTGTTAGAAGACCTGCAACAGTAAGACCTTGCTAGCTATAGAGCGTAAGCAGTTGGCAAATCGCAGGCAGTGATAAAAGACCAGGTCGTAATTGACAACTATAGAGCGCGAAGCTTGCCTGGCAAAAGAAGCAAAATCAAAAGAAAGCAACATCAACAACAACAGCAACAACAACAACATCAATAACATCATCAGAAGCAGCAAAAAGCGGAAAACACCAAAAATCTATCATCGCGGAAATTAAACAAAGCAGCACCCAGAAATAAATAAGGTACTATAGTTATATTTTATTTATATTTAAGTTTTAAAGACCCACACTTGTACCCATTTGCTTTAACCGTTTTTCGACCAAATTTTTTTTTATTTGACTTAAAATTCTCACGCGACGACAAATAACTTTAGGACTGTTCCAAGCCCTACCCTTTTACGAACCACACGTTCCAACCCTTTCGAAAAAACCTTCGCCTAAAATGGCAACGAAAATTAGTTTGAGCGACATTAACAATATCGTGCCGGTGTTCGATGGCAACCCGGATGAACTTAATCGATTTATCTCTTGCGGGAATACTTTATTTTCCTTTATAACGGACGAGGCACAGCACTCTTTATTCTTGTCGGTAGTAAAAACAAGATTACAAGGAGCGGCTTTTGATTTTGTCCAATATAAGACCTTTTCCAAATGGAAAGATCTTATAACTGAATTGGAGTCCCAATTCAAAGAGACAAAATCGAGACCGTCTGCTCAAAACGAGCTTCTAAGTGCGAGACAATCTCCAAAAGAATCCGTTAAGGACTATGGGGATCGTTTAATCAGTTTGCTCCTCGCCCTTGACGCCGCGACGTGTAGCTCTATAGAAGAAAAATCTGTTAGAGATTATTTAATAACAGAAAATAAAACTATGGCTATACGCTGTTTCGAGGACGGGTTGAGAAACGTGAATTTAAGGCTGTTAGTAAAAGCACAAAATGCTACAGATTTAAAAACGGCAATCTCATACGCTATTCTACAATCCCCGCGCTTGGAAAATGAAGTTCAAAACTCTAACTCCAAAAGTGCTAACAACAGGCCCACTTGTTCTACTTGTGGAAAAATTGGGCATTCATCCGCCTCTTGCTTCCTCCGAAATGGTCAGAACCGACCAATTTGTCAAACCTGTGGTAAAACAGGTCATGTGTCATCTAGTTGCTACCGCAATAATAATTTTCAAAATTTCACACCTCAGCAGAATATAAAAAAGGAGGTACATTTCACAAGGTGTACCTACTGTAACGGTATGAATCACTCCCAACGTGATTGCAGGACGCGGTTGAATCATATACGGATGAAAAACCAGTCTTCAAGAAATAATCCATTTCGCGAAGAACGTCCTAACCCACAACACATCTCGAGGCATGATACAAGACATCATGTGCTGAGACAAAATTTCGAGGGTAACCTCGACAATAATAATTATCAATCGGGAAATTGCAGCACTCGGGAACTGGACAGCGGCAGTTCCTCCCGAGTACTAACAACTGCCGACGTACACCGTACCCCGATATAGACTTTAGCATGGCCGTATCATTCTGCACTGGATACTCAGAGCCGGTGATACGTATCAAAATAAATGCTAGAGATATTACGTTTTTAGTTGACACAGGTGCGGATGTAAGTCTATTAAAATCAAAAATGTTAACGAAAATAGAGGAAAATAAGGTTGATTGTATCATTTCAACCATTGCCGGTGATGCTTTCAGTACTTTAGGAAAATCTCCTGCGGTACTAATATTCGAAACAGATGAACACACAATTTCTATTAAACATACTTTTCAAGTCTTAAAAAATGAGATAAACCTTCCATTTGATGGAATATTAGGAAACGACTTCTTATCAAAATTTAATTCAAAAATTAATTATGAACAAAATCAGTTAGAGCTTAAAATTAAAAAAGGAGATACAATTTTGCCCAAAACTGAGGTTGAAAAAATAAACGAGAAGAGGAATAAAAATGCTACACCTTACGAGGTGGTACCTACGGGTAATATCAGCATAGAAGAAAACAAGGATGCCCTTCAAAAGTCTGATAAAAATAAGCTGCTACCAGCAAATTTAAAATTTGTGTCAGGGTCTGAATCCGATTGTCTACGGGCCGGATCAGATAGCTTATTACATAAGGACTGCAGGCTGAACACCTTAGAAAACTTCAATTCCAACTCTCCACCAAATTTCAACCCCAATTATAAAAAAGATGATAAATATAGAAATATAAATAAAAAGTATAAAAACCCAGCAGACAATAAGACTGAGGAAATATTTAAATACCCAGCAGAAAATAAGACTGAGGAAAATTTTAATAAAGAAAAAACTGAAAAAATTATTTTAAAATCTCGGGCACAACAAATTATTGACATCCCTTTCAGCTCTATCGGTAAAAATCAAAGTATAGTAATTCGAAAGCAAGAAATTTCACCAGGTATATATATAGGCGAAACCGTAACCAAACCACAAAATTCAAAAGTAAAAGTATTAATAATGAATATTTTGGACTCCAACCAGGAAGTCAGTATAAACGATATAAACTTTAAATACGATGAACCCGACAATTTCAATATTGTCGATACAAAAAAATTTAATAATCCATTTTAGGCTTAAAAAATTGGAATCACTTCTAGAATTCAAACATTGTAATCTCGACGAAAAAAAATCAATTTTGAAAATCTGTCGAGAATACAATGATCTCTTTTATTTGGAAGGCGATCACCTTACGCATACAAATGCTATGCGGCACAAGATCATAACTGAGGAGGGAAAACCACCTCTGTACACAAGACCTTATAGACTTCCAGACAGCACAAAGCAGGAAATTCATAAGCAGGTGAACGAAATGCTAGAAGATGGCGTAGTTCAACCGAGCAGCAGTCCATGGAACTCACCCTTACTACTTATTCCAAAGAAACCTGGACAGGATGGGACCAAAAGATGGAGAGTCGTAGTCGATTTCAGAAAATTAAATGAACTTACTGTCGGCGATGCTTACCCTCTACCCAACATAACTGATATTTTAGATCAGTTGGGAAGAGCAAAGTATTTCAGTACGTTAGATCTGGCGAAAGGCTTCCATCAAATCCTCATGGATAAGAAGGACAAATCCAAAACTGCTTTTAGTACTCCGTTCGGCCATTACGAGTACAATCGTATGCCATTCGGGTTGAAAAACGCTGCTGCTACTTTCCAAAGGCTTATGAATAATGTGCTCATGGGACTACAAGGTATTGAATGTTTTGTGTACGTAGATGACATAGTCATTTACGGCTATGATCTTAAGGATCACAATTCTCGACTTATTAATGTTTTAAATCGCCTTCGAGAAAATAATCTTAAACTCCAACCGGAGAAATGTCATTTTGTTAGGAAAGAACTAACCTATCTGGGACATGTCATCTCAGAGGATGGGATAAAACCAAACCCTGAAAAGACTAAGGCAGTGAAAACTTTCCCAGTACCAAAAAAACCTAAAGACATTAAATCTTTCCTAGGTTTTGTCGGATACTACCGAAAGTTTATCCCGAACTTTGCTGAAATTTCAAAACCTTTAACAAGGTTATTAAAGAAAAGCATTCCCTTTAAATGGGATGCCTTTTGTGATGAAGCATTTAGGGCTTTGAAAGAAAAGATCATTAATCCTCCAGTTTTGACATATCCAGATTTCAGTCAAGAATTTCTGGTAACGACTGATGCAAGTGATATTGCATTAGGAGCCGTCTTATCACAAGGTCCTATCGGCCACGATAAGCCCATTTTCTTTGCTAGTCGAACTCTAAACGACGCAGAAACTCGCTATACCACCTCGGAAAAAGAATTACTCGCAATCATTTATGCTCTGAGTCAATTTCGACCATATATTTATGGTAGAAAATTCACCATTGTAACTGACCACAGTTCATTACAATGGTTAATTGGACGAAAAGACCCCACATCCAGACTAATAAGATGGAGAATTCTTCTAGAAGAGTACGAGTATAAAATCATTCACAAAAAGGGAAAATGTAATACCAATGCCGATGCACTTAGTCGTATAACGAACGACATTGAAACTAAAGTTCTAGTAACAACCAGAAACCAAAAACGAGTTCTTGAAGAAAATAACAATAATGAAATAGAAGTCGAAGAAGAACAACCGAAAAGATTAGATTCCCAAACAATAAATAATTTAATCTTCAAAACAGAGTCTATATTCCTCAATAATAAAGTGAAATTTAAAGCCATTCTTCTACCCTTAGTAGAAACCTCAGAAGAGAAAACCCTGATAAATCGTATATCTAATTTTATAAAACCCAACTTAGGGCAAACATCTTCATTTTTTCTTAAAGAAATAAAAACTACGTTTCTCGTCCTTACATTACCCCTACCTATAAGAAGCTTAACAGATCAAGAAATCATAAAAAACGGTCTGAACACAATAATAAATAAGGTTACCCAAGAAAAAATAGAGTCAATCGCATTATCAGTACCAATAAACAGTGAACCACAAAACGAGTTAAAGAATTTAATAACACAGGTATTTCAACAAAAACAATTTAAAACTTATGTTCATATCGACTCACGTAAATACATTGAAGACATAACTAAAATACTACATGAGAATCACGAGTCACCTTTTGGTGGACACCAAGGAATCGTTAGAACAACAAAACGAATAAAACAATACTATTATTGGCCAACTATTTCCAAAGACGTAAAATTACACATACAGAAGTGTGCATCATGCCAAAAAAACAAATTGTCGCGATTCAACAAGATTCCCATGAAAGTAACCACTACCAGCAAAACACCATTCGAGCGAATAGCTCTTGACATAGTAGGTCCATTACCTGCGAGTTACGACAACAATAAATATATCTTAACTTTTCAAGACGACTTGACTAAATTTTCAGAAGCAATTCCTGTACCTAATGCGGAAGCCACAACAGTAGCACGCATGCTAGTTGAACGTTTGGTATGCCGGTTCGGAATTCCAGAATCTATTCTCACCGACCAAGGAACAAATTTCCTAAGTAAATTGTTTAAAGAAATTTGCAAAATTCTTAAAACGAGAAAATTACAAACAACTTCATACCATCCGCAAACAAATGGTGCATTAGAACGAAGCCATAGAACATTATCAGAATATCTTAAACATTATACTGATCGCGAAACATTAAATTGGGATACATGGTTGCCATACGCTATGTTCGTGTACAACACTACACCCCATAGTAGTACAACGTACACCCCGTTCGAACTATTATATGGTTACCCAGCGCGTATTCCAAATTCCTTGACACAATCTCCGCAAATACAGTATAATTACGATAATTACGCTAACGAACTAAAAAGTCGTTTGCAGCATGGCTACAAAATTGCTCGGGAAATGCTTTATGAAAATAAGAAATTAAATAAAACATATTACGACAAGAACACTACAATAAAGAGATTCAAAATAGGTGACAAGGTACTTATGAGAACTCAAGCCCGACAGAACAAACTTACTCCGTTATGGGAAGGCCCCTACAACGTTACAAACATCGTTTCTCACGAAAATACCGAGATAAAAATACGCAACAAGACAAAAATAGTACATAACAACGACTTAAAATCCTTCATGGAATAATCCCCAACCAAACTAATTCACTCACACTTACACAAAGCAAAGAACAATATTCTTTTCAAATTTTTTTTTTTAGAAAAAAGATTTTTAAGAAGAATTCCTTTTTCGCTTTAGCCAAAAACACAACATGAAATTTTCAACTGTATTCTTTGGACTATGGTGTACGGTATATGGTTATATATCAATAACACCTATCAACCAAAACGCAGGAATATATTTCGAGGACATAGGAACAGCTGAGTTATACGCCCATGAATGGAAACTGGTCGTATACTATGACCTAAAAGATCTTACAATAGCACTGACACACGCTGGGACCTTCATAGGGGAAATAAATGAATTATGTAAGCAATTAAAAGAGAAGGAGCAGTTCAAAATATTATGCAACGGGGCAATCACTGAAATGAATCACTTACTACTAGACATACAAATAAAATACGAACTAATAAACAATACGCACCGTCAAAAAAGAGCCTTATTCAACGCAGTAGGAATATTAAGTAAGTCATTATTTGGCACATTAAATGAAGATGATGCCGATTTTTACACTGACCAAATAAGCAAACTCAGACAAAACGAAGACCATGTACTATCATTAGTCAAGAAACAGACGCTCATCTTTGAGACAACTAAAAACGTTTTCAGTAAATCCGAAGCTGCAATACATAGTCAGATGACAGCAATTAACCTAAAATTAGAACAAACCAAGCAAGTGATAGACAGATTAATTAATTCTACAAACGTAGTTGCTTTCATTGAATTAGAGTCGTTAACTTCATTGGTCACACTGATAATTATAAGATACCTTAACACGCTAGACGATATACTTGACCTAATAACAGACGTTAACCATGGTAAACCTCACCCAGCCATAATATCTTCAAAACAATTAGATTAGAAGAAGCCTTAACAAGAATAAAACAAGAATTACCTTCTAATACTAAATTACCTTATATAGCAGAGGACAATAACATAGTATCCCTTTATAAAAGTTGCACTACCAAAGTTGCCATTAATATTGACAAAGTAATTTATGAAATCAAAATACCCTTACCTCTAACTGAAAAATTTCACTTATATAAAAGCATTCCACTTCCCACATCTGAACAAAACAAATTCATGTTCATACAACCAACCTCCCAATACACTCTAATAGACAAGAACAAAGAACATTTTTATCAAATGAACTCAGCAGAACTATCTCGCTGCAAAGTACAAGATAATATGTACTTATGTTCCCTTACACACCCTTTATTTAGCACCAACATAGAAAACCCACGATGCGAAATTCAATTATTACTTAAACATACTAAACCAACTTCTTGTGAAATAAGACAATCAAATCACTCAACAATATGGATTCAACTCTCACAAGAAAATAAATCATTCCATGATTACTTTATTGACGAAATATGCAACGAAAACGTCACTTCCCACACTTTACACGGCACAGCAATCATAGAAATTTTAGGAAATTGTTACCTCAAAAACAGAGACATGACAATCTATGCATCTGGTAAAAAAATTTCAAAACTAACAAACTTTTACATTCCCCCTTTAAACATTTCAAAACTATTAACAAACAGTTTCAAAAACATTTCAAACATACCTGGAACTGTAGCAATTATTAAATTCTCCGACCATGATGATCTTAAATTCATTTCCGAAAAGATAAACGAGTTAAAGTCAGACGAAGCCAAACCATTGACAACACTAAATGAGCACCATATACACCACTATACACTTACGTATACTGTTGTTATTGCAATATTGTTATTAAGTTGCTACAAAAAAGTCCGAACTTACAAATTAAGAAACAGAACCAAAACAAATGACAAATATAATGAAAAAATACAGACAAAATCAAAAAAAAAAATACAAATTGAACGCCCCACACAAAACGGTAACCCAACACCAGAACTAGTGCTTGGTATATAATTTTTTTTTTTTTTCTCGAAAGACGGTTACAACAAAGCAAACACAAATACGTGAACTAAAGCAAAAATCAAATTTCATGTCATTCTTGTTCAAAATGTTAATTTTTTTTTTACAAAAAGAAGAAGAAAAAAAATTTATAAAGAATTCACTCAAAATAATGACATGTTAAATTTTTTAAATGTATAAGATAATTTTATTTTAAGCTATCTATTTTTAAAGATATAATAATATGTAACCATAATTATTTAAATTTCTAAAACTCGTTTTATATTCTTAAAAACAATTAAACAGTAATACTTAAATGAAGAAAACTTCAATTCAACAAAAATGTAATATAAATACTTAGCCTATATCTATGTACAGAAAATTGACCTCTTCTAGATCAATTTTCTTTTTCGAAGGGGAGGAGGATGTAGTGTGCACACTAGCCCTCTACATTTTTCTCACCCTCAACTGCATCTTAAAATATAAAAATATACACATATCATTGCATTTTCCCAATGCACCTAGTCAACCACACAGTAATACATGATTATTCTCATGGCACTCTTCACCAATCCATTTTCCATAAGCGAGCCCATAAGCGAGGCATCGAATTTCAAATCCACAAATTTGTCGTCACTAGGTCAGAACCGATATGAAGCACCCAAACATGCATTAAATACTATGAGTGAGTAATGGACAACCAAAAATCGATGACCAAAGCAATTCAACTGCAGGCATTGAAGGGAATCCCAAAACAAAACAAAATACTGATATCGAAACTCAAATGTATAGCAGCTAGGGTTAACGCTCTAAGTGTTTAATAGGTTACGACAAAGCGGCACATTTGTGGATGATTGAATAATAGTATTGCGAAAGAAATAGAATTTTGGTGACAAGTGACATGGTAATATTTTGATGATTGACATTTTTTATCTGGCACAAGAAAGTACATATTAAGGGAAATGCTATGAAATGTGTATGAAATGCATATGAAATGCACATAGGAAATAAACTAAAGAAAATTGTATAAATAGTAGAGTAAATTTTAGTTTTAACGCAGAGAATAATTACGTCGAACTCGAAAGGTCGTAGCCTATGCATAGCGACAGCAGGCCTTAGAGTTTAAATAAAATAAAAATCAAAAGAAAAATGTTTGTTTTCTTTTAAATATTCTCTCCCCGATATTGCTCTTCTCCTTTGTTTAGGAAAGCACGGTAATACGCGGGTTATTACATGGTGGCAGCGGTGGGATGTACTAAAAATCCTCTACCGAAAACAAAAAAACAAATTTTTAAAACAAAAGCCTTGCCATAACAAGAGACCACTCTTGATGCGTTCTGGGGCTAAACACCAGAAACAGTGAAATTAAAAAAAAAAGTAAATTTGTTTGTGTTAGAAGACCTGCAACAGTAAGACCTTGCTAGCTATAGAGCGTAAGCAGTTGGCAAATCGCAGGCAGTGATAAAAGACCAGGTCGTAATTGACAACTATAGAGCGCGAAGCTTGCCTGGCAAAAGAAGCAAAATCAAAAGAAAGCAACATCAACAACAACAGCAACAACAACAACATCAATAACATCATCAGGAGCAGCAAAAAGCGGAAAACACCAAAAATCTATCATCGCGGAAATTAAACAAAGCAGCACCCAGAAATAAATAAGGTACTATAGTTATATTTTATTTATATTTAAGTTTTAAAGACCCACACTTGTACCCATTTGCTTTAACCGTTTTTCGACCAAATTTTTTTTTATTTGACTTAAAATTCTCACGCGACGACAAATAACTTTAGGACTGTTCCAAGCCCTACCCTTTTACGAACCACACGTTCCGACCCTTTCGAAAAAACCTTCGCCTAAAATGGCAACGAAAATTAGTTTGAGCGACATTAACAATATCGTGCCGGTGATCGATGGCAACCCGGATGAACTTAATCGATTTATCTCTTGCGGGAATACTTTATTTTCCTTTATAACGGACGAGGCACAGCACTCTTTATTCTTGTCGGTAGTAAAAACAAGATTACAAGGAGCGGCTTTTGATTTTGTCCAATATAAGACCTTTTCCAAATGGAAAGATCTTATAACTGAATTGGAGTCCCAATTCAAAGAGACAAAATCGAGACCGTCTGCTCAAAACGAGCTTCTAAGTGCGAGACAATCTCCAAAAGAATCCGTTAAGGACTATGGGGATCGTTTAATCAGTTTGCTCCTCGCCCTTGACGCCGCGACGTGTAGCTCTATAGAAGAAAAATCTGTTAGAGATTATTTAATAACAGAAAATAAAACTATGGCTATACGCTGTTTCGAGGACGGGTTGAGGAACGTGAATTTAAGGCTGTTAGTAAAAGCACAAAATGCTACAGATTTAAAAACGGCAATCTCATACGCTATTCTACAATCCCCGCGCTTGGAAAATGAAGTTCAAAACTCTAACTCCAAAAGTGCTAACAACAGGCCCACTTGTTCTACTTGTGGAAAAATTGGGCATTCATCCGCCTCTTGCTTCCTCCGAAATGGTCAGAACCGACAAATTTGTCAAACCTGTGGTAAAACAGGTCATGTGTCATCTAGTTGCTACCGCAATAATAATTTTCAAAATTTCACACCTCAGCAGAATATAAAAAAGGAGGTACATTTCACAAGGTGTACCTACTGTAACGGTATGAATCACTCCCAACGTGATTGCAGGACGCGGTTGAATCATATACGGATGAAAAACCAGTCTTCAAGAAATAATCCATTTCGCGAAGAACGTCCTAACCCACAACACATCTCGAGGCATGATACAAGACATCATGTGCTGAGACAAAATTTCGAGGGTAACCTCGACAATAATAATTATCAATCGGGAAATTGCAGCACTCGGGAACTGGACAGCGGCAGTTCCTCCCGAGTACTAACAACTGCCGACGTACACCGTACCCCGATATAGACTTTAGCATGGCCGTATCATTCTGCACTGGATACTCAGAGCCGGTGATACGTATCAAAATAAATGCTAGAGATATTACGTTTTTAGTTGACACAGGTGCGGATGTAAGTCTATTAAAATCAAAAATGTTAACGAAAATAGAGGAAAATAAGGTTGATTGTATCATTTCAACCATTGCCGGTGATGCTTTCAGTACTTTAGGAAAATCTCCTGCGGTACTAATATTCGAAACAGATGAACACACAATTTCTATTAAACATACTTTTCAAGTCTTAAAAAATGAGATAAACCTTCCATTTGATGGAATATTAGGAAACGACTTCTTATCAAAATTTAATTCAAAAATTTATTATGAACAAAATCAGTTAGAGCTTAAAATTAAAAAAGGAGATACAATTTTGCCCAAAACTGAGGTTGAAAAAATAAACGAGAAGAGGAATAAAAATGCTACACCTTACGAGGTGGTACCTACGGGTAATATCAGCATAGAAGAAAACAAGGATGCCCTTCAAAAGTCTGATAAAAATAAGCTGCTACCAGCAAATTTAAAATTTGTGTCAGGGTCTGAATCCGATTGTCTACGGGCCGGATCAGATAGCTTATTACATAAGGACTGCAGGCTGAACACCTTAGAAAACTTCAATTCCAACTCTCCACCAAATTTCAACCCCAATTATAAAAAAGATGATAAATATAGAAATATAAATAAAAAGTATAAAAACCCAGCAGAAAATAAGACTGAGGAAAATTTTAATAAAGAAAAAACTGAAAAAATTATTTTAAAATCTCGGGCACAACAAATTATTGACATCCCTTTCAGCTCTATCGGTAAAAATCAAAGTATAGTAATTCGAAAGCAAGAAATTTCACCAGGTATATATATAGGCGAAACCGTAACCAAACCACAAAATTCAAAAGTAAAAGTATTAATAATGAATATTTTGGACTCCAACCAGGAAGTCAGTATAAACGATATAAACTTTAAATACGATGAACTCGACAATTTCAATATTGTCGATACAAAAAAATTTAATAATCCATTTTAGGCTTAAAAAATTGGAATCACTTCTAGAATTCAAACATTGTAATCTCGACGAAAAAAAATCAATTTTGAAAATCTGTCGAGAATACAATGATCTCTTTTATTTGGAAGGCGATCACCTTACGCATACAAATGCTATGCGGCACAAGATCATAACTGAGGAGGGAAAACCACCTCTGTACACAAGACCTTATAGACTTCCAGACAGCACAAAGCAGGAAATTCATAAGCAGGTGAACGAAATGCTAGAAGATGGCGTAGTTCAACCAAGCAGCAGTCCATGGAACTCACCCTTACTACTTATTCCAAAGAAACCTGGACAGGATGGGACCAAAAGATGGAGAGTTGTAGTCGATTTCAGAAAATTAAATGAACTTACTGTCGGCGATGCTTACCCTCTACCCAACATAACTGATATTTTAGATCAGTTGGGAAGAGCAAAGTATTTCAGTACGTTAGATCTGGCGAAAGGCTTCCATCAAATCCTCATGGATAAGAAGGACAAATCCAAAACTGCTTTTAGTACTCCGTTCGGCCATTACGAGTACAATCGTATGCCATTCGGGTTGAAAAACGCTGCTGCTACTTTCCAAAGGCTTATGAATAATGTGCTCATGGGACTACAAGGTATTGAATGTTTTGTGTACGTAGATGACATAGTCATTTACGGCTATGATCTTAAGGATCACAATTCTCGACTTATTAATGTTTTAAATCGCCTTCGAGAAAATAATCTTAAACTCCAACCGGAGAAATGTCATTTTGTTAGGAAAGAACTAACCTATCTGGGACATGTCATCTCAGAGGATGGGATAAAACCAAACCCTGAAAAGACTAAGGCAGTGAAAACTTTCCCAGTACCAAAAAAACCTAAAGACATTAAATCTTTCCTAGGATTTGTCGGATACTACCGAAAGTTTATCCCGAACTTTGCTGAAATTGCAAAACCTTTAACAAGGTTATTAAAGAAAAGCATTCCCTTTAAATGGGATGCCTTTTGTGATGAAGCATTTAGGGCTTTGAAAGAAAAGATCATTAATCCTCCAGTTTTGACATATCCAGATTTCAGTCAAGAATTTCTGGTAACGACTGATGCAAGTGATATTGCATTAGGAGCCGTCTTATCACAAGGTCCTATCGGCCACGATAAGCCCATTTTCTTTGCTAGTCGAACTCTAAACGACGCAGAAACTCGCTATACCACCTCGGAAAAAGAATTACTCGCAATCATTTATGCTCTGAGTCAATTTCGACCATATATTTATGGTAGAAAATTCACCATTGTAACTGACCACAGTTCATTACAATGGTTAATTGGACGAAAAGACCCCACATCCAGACTAATAAGATGGAGAATTCTTCTAGAAGAGTACGAGTATAAAATCATTCACAAAAAGGGAAAATGTAATACCAATGCCGATGCACTTAGTCGTATAACGAACGACATTGAAACTAAAGTTCTAGTAACAACCAGAAACCAAAAACGAAGAAAATAACAATAATGAAATAGAAGTCGAAGAAGAACAACCGAAAAGATTAGATTCCCAAACAATAAATAATTTAATCTTCAAAACAGAGTCTATATTCCTCAATAATAAAGTGAAATTTAAAGCCATTCTTCTACCTTTAGTAGAAACCTCAGAAGAGAAAACCCTGATAAATCGTATATCTAATTTTATAAAACCCAACTTAGGGCAAACATCTTCATTTTTTCTTAAAGAAATAAAAACTACGTTTCTCGTCCTTACATTACCCCTACCTATAAGAAGCTTAACAGATCAAGAAATCATAAAAAACGGTCTGAACACAATAATAAATAAGGTTACCCAAGAAAAAATAGAGTCAATCGCATTATCAGTACCAATAAACAGTGAACCACAAAACGAGTTAAAGAATTTAATAACACAGGTATTTCAACAAAAACAATTTAAAACTTATGTTCATATCGACTCACGTAAATACATTGATAATATTGAAGACATAACTAAAATACTACATGAGAATCACGAGTCACCTTTTGGTGGACACCAAGGAATCGTTAGAACAACAAAACGAATAAAACAATACTATTATTGGCCAACTATTTCCAAAGACGTAAAATTACACATACAGAAGTGTGCATCATGCCAAAAAAACAAATTGTCGCGATTCAACAAGATTCCCATGAAAGTAACCACTACCAGCAAAACACCATTCGAGCGAATAGCTCTTGACATAGTAGGTCCATTACCTGCGAGTTACGACAACAATAAATATATCTTAACTTTTCAAGACGACTTGACTAAATTTTCAGAAGCAATTCCTGTACCTAATGCGGAAGCCACAACAGTAGCACGCATGCTAGTTGAACGTTTGGTATGCCGGTTCGGAATTCCAGAATCTATTCTCACCGACCAAGGAACAAATTTCCTAAGTAAATTGTTTAAAGAAATTTGCAAAATTCTTAAAACGAGAAAATTACAAACAACTTCATACCATCCGCAAACAAATGGTGCATTAGAACGAAGCCATAGAACATTATCAGAATATCTTAAACATTATACTGATCGCGATACATTAAATTGGGATACATGGTTGCCATACGCTATGTTCGTGTACAACACTACACCCCATAGTAGTACAACGTACACCCCGTTCGAACTATTATATGGTTACCCAGCGCGTATTCCAAATTCCTTGACACAATCTCCGCAAATACAGTATAATTACGATAATTACGCTAACGAACTAAAAAGTCGTTTGCAGCATGGCTACAAAATTGCTCGGGAAATGCTTTATGAAAATAAGAAATTAAATAAAACATATTACGACAAGAACACTACAATAAAGAGATTCAAAATAGGTGACAAGGTACTTATGAGAACTCAAGCCCGACAGAACAAACTTACTCCGTTATGGGAAGGCCCCTACAACGTTACAAACATCGTTTCTCACGAAAATACCGAGATAAAAATACGCAACAAGACAAAAATAGTACATAACAACGACTTAAAATCCTTCATGGAATAATCCCCAACCAAACTAATTCACTCACACTTACACAAAGCAAAGAACAATATTCTTTTCAAATTTTTTTTTTTAGAAAAAAGATTTTTAAGAAGAATTCCTTTTTCGCTTTAGCCAAAAACACAACATGAAATTTTCAACTGTATTCTTTGGACTATGGTGTACGGTATATGGTTATATATCAATAACACCTATCAACCAAAACGCAGGAATATATTTCGAGGACATAGGAACAGCTGAGTTATACGCCCATGAATGGAAACTGGTCGTATACTATGACCTAAAAGATCTTACAATAGCACTGACACACGCTGGGACCTTCATAGGGGAAATAAATGAATTATGTAAGCAATTAAAAGAGAAGGAGCAGTTCAAAATATTATGCAACGGGGCAATCACTGAAATGAATCACTTACTACTAGACATACAAATAAAATACGAACTAATAAACAATACGCACCGTCAAAAAAGAGCCTTATTCAACGCAGTAGGAATATTAAGTAAGTCATTATTTGGCACATTAAATGATAAAGATGATGCCGATTTTTACACTGACCAAATAAGCAAACTCAGACAAAACGAAGACCATGTACTATCATTAGTCAAGAAACAGACGCTCATCTTAGAGACAACTAAAAACGTTTTCAGTAAATCCGAAGCTGCAATACATAGTCAGATGACAGCAATTAACCTAAAATTAGAACAAACCAAGCAAGTGATAGACAGATTAATTAATTCTACAAACGTAGTTGCTTTCATTGAATTAGAGTCGTTAACTTCATTGGTCACACTGATAATTATAAGATACCTTAACACGCTAGACGATATACTTGACCTAATAACAGACGTTAACCATGGTAAACCTCACCCAGCCATAATATCTTCAAAACAATTAGAAGAAGCCTTAACAAGAATAAAACAAGAATTACCTTCTAATACTAAATTACCTTATATAGCAGAGGACAATAACATAGTATCCCTTTATAAAAGTTGCACTACCAAAGTTGCCATTAATATTGACAAAGTAATTTATGAAATCAAAATACCCTTACCTCTAACTGAAAAATTTCTCTTATATAAAAGCATTCCACTTCCCACATCTGAACAAAACAAATTCATGTTCATACAACCAACCTCCCAATACACTCTAATAGACAAGAACAAAGAACATTTTTATCAAATGAACTCAGCAGAACTATCTCGCTGCAAAGTACAAGATAATATGTACTTATGTTCCCTTACACACCCTTTATTTAGCACCAACATAGAAAACCCACGATGCGAAATTCAATTATTACTTAAACATACTAAACCAACTTCTTGTGAAATAAGACAATCAAATCACTCAACAATATGGATTCAACTCTCACAAGAAAATAAATGGATTTTCTCCTCATTCCATGATTACTTTATTGACGAAATATGCAACGAAAACGTCACTTCCCACACTTTACACGGCACAGCAATCATAGAAATTTTAGGAAATTGTTACCTCAAAAACAGAGACATGACAATCTATGCATCTGGTAAAAAATTTTCAAAACTAACAAAGTTTTACATTCCCCCTTTAAACATTTCAAAACTATTAACAAACAGTTTCAAAAACATTTCAAACATACCTGGAACTGTAGCAATTATTAAATTCTCCGACCATGATGATCTTAAATTCATTTCCGAAAAGATAAACGAGTTAAAGTCAGACGAAGCCAAACCATTGACAACACTAAATGAGCACCATATACACCACTATACACTTACGTATACTGTTGTTATTGCAATATTGTTATTAAGTTGCTACAAAAAAGTCCGAACTTACAAATTAAGAAACAGAACCAAAACAAATGACAAATATAATGAAAAAATACAGACAATACAAATTGAACGCCCCACACAAAACGGTAACCCAACACCAGAACTAGTGCTTGGTATATAATTTTTTTTTTTTTCTCGAAAGACGGTTACAACAAAGCAAACACAAATACGTGAACTAAAGCAAAAATCAAATTTCATGTCATTCTTGTTCAAAATGTTAATTTTTTTTTTACAAAAAGAAGAAGAAAAAAAATTTATAAAGAATTCACTCAAAGTAATGACATGTTAAATTTTTTAAATGTATAAGATAATTTTATTTTAAGCTATCTATTTTTAAAGATATAATAATATGTAACCATAATTATTTAAATTTCTAAAACTCGTTTTATGTTCTTAAAAACAATTAAACAGTAATACTTAAATGAAGAAAACTTCAATTCAACAAAAATGTAATATAAATACTTAGCCTATATCTATGTACAGAAAATTGACCTCTTCTAGATCAATTTTCTTTTTCGAAGGGGAGGAGGATGTAGTGTGCACACTAGCCCTCTACATTTTTCTCACCCTCAACTGCATCTTAAAATATAAAAATATACACATATCATTGCATTTTCCCAATGCACCTAGTCAACCACACAGTAATACATGATTATTCTCATGGCACTCTTCACCAATCCATTTTCCATAAGCGAGCCCATAAGCGAGGCATCGAATTTCAAATCCACAAATTTGTCGTCACTAGGTCAGAACCGATATGAAGCACCCAAGCATGCATTAAATACTATGAGTGAGTAATGGACAACCAAAAATCGATGACCAAAGCAATTCAACTGCAGGCATTGAAGGGAATCCCAAAACAAAACAAAATACTGATATCGAAACTCAAATGTATAGCAGCTAGGGTTAACGCTCTAAGTGTTTAATAGGTTACGACAAAGCGGCACATTTGTGGATTATTGAATAATAGTATTGCGAAAGAAATGGAATTTTGGTGACAAGTGACATGGTAATATTTTGATGATTGTCATTTTTTATCTGGCACAAGAAAGTACATATTAAGGGAAATGCTATGAAATGTGTATGAAATGCATATGAAATGCACATAGGAAATAAACTAAAGAAAATTGTATAAATAGTAGAGTAAATTTTAGTTTTAACGCAGAGAATAATTACGTCGAACTCGAAAGGTCGTAGCCTATGCATAGCGACAGCAGGCCTTAGAGTTTAAATAAAATAAAAATCAAAAGAAAAATATTTGTTTTCTTTTAAATATTCTCTCCCCGATATTGCTCATCTCCTTTGTTTAGGAAAGCACGGTAATACGCGGGTTATTACAACTCCATAGCAGTGAAAGCACCGGTTACTGCTCGCTTTGTTCTTCCTATCACGTCTATGTCGTCTGCAAACCCAAGTAATTGTTTCGAATTATTGAAAATGGTGCCCGATGTACTGGCATGGGTGCTCCGTATTACATTTTCAAGCACAATGTTAAAACAGCTGCATGACAGCGCGTCTCCTTGTCTGTATTCTTTGGACTATGGTGTACGGTATATGGTTATATATCAATAACACCTATCAACCAAAACGCAGGAATATATTTCGAGGACATAGGAACAGCTGAGTTATACGCCCATGAATGGAAACTGGTCGTATACTATGACCTAAAAGATCTTACAATAGCACTGACACACGCTGGGACCTTCATAGGGGAAATAAATGAATTATGTAAGCAATTAAAAGAGAAGGAGCAGTTCAAAATATTATGCAACGGGGCAATCACTGAAATGAATCACTTACTACTAGACATACAAATAAAATACGAACTAATAAACAATACGCACCGTCAAAAAAGAGCCTTATTCAACGCAGTAGGAATATTAAGTAAGTCATTATTTGGCACATTAAATGAAGATGATGCCGATTTTTACACTGACCAAATAAGCAAACTCAGACAAAACGAAGACCATGTACTATCATTAGTCAAGAAACAGACGCTCATCTTAGAGACAACTAAAAACGTTTTCAGTAAATCCGAAGCTGCAATACATAGTCAGATGACAGCAATTAACCTAAAATTAGAACAAACCAAGCAAGTGATAGACAGATTAATTAATTCTACAAACGTAGTTGCTTTCATTGAATTAGAGTCGTTAACTTCATTGGTCACACTGATAATTATAAGATACCTTAACACGCTAGACGATATACTTGACCTAATAACAGACGTTAACCATGGTAAACCTCACCCAGCCATAATATCTTCAAAACAATTAGAAGAAGCCTTAACAAGAATAAAACAAGAATTACCTTCTTATACTAAATTACCTTATATAGCAGAGGACAATAACATAGTATCCCTTTATAAAAGTTGCACTACCAAAGTTGCCATTAATATTGACAAAGTAATTTATGAAATCAAAATACCCTTACCTCTAACTGAAAAATTTCTCTTATATAAAAGCATTCCACTTCCCACATCTGAACAAAACAAATTCATGTTCATACAACCAACCTCCCAATACACTCTAATAGACAAGAACAAAGAACATTTTTATCAAATGAACTCAGCAGAACTATCTCGCTGCAAAGTACAAGATAATATGTACTTATGTTCCCTTACACACCCTTTATTTAGCACCAACATAGAAAACCCACGATGCGAAATTCAATTATTACTTAAACATACTAAACCAACTTCTTGTGAAATAAGACAATCAAATCACTCAACAATATGGATTCAACTCTCACAAGAAAATAAATGGATTTTCTCCTCATTCCATGATTACTTTATTGACGAAATATGCAACGAAAATGTCACTTCCCACACTTTACACGGCACAGCAATCATAGAAATTTTAGGAAATTGTTACCTCAAAAACAGAGACATGACAATCTATGCATCTGGTAAAAAATTTTCAAAACTAACAAACTTTTACATTCCCCCTTTAAACATTTCAAAACTATTAACAAACAGTTTCAAAAACATTTCAAACATACCTGGAACTGTAGCAATTATTAAATTCTCCGACCATGATGATCTTAAATTCATTTCCGAAAAGATAAACGAGTTAAAGTCAGACGAAGCCAAACCATTGACAACACTAAATGAGCACCATATACACCACTATACACTTACGTATACTGTTGTTATTGCAATATTGTTATTAAGTTGCTACAAAAAAGTCCGAACTTACAAATTAAGAAACAGAACCAAAACAAATGACAAATATAATGAAAAAATACAGACAATACAAATTGAACGCCCCACACAAAACGGTAACCCAACACCAGAACTAGTGCTTGGTATATAATTTTTTTTTTTTTTTCTCGAAAGACGGTTACAACAAAGCAAACACAAATACGTGAACTAAAGCAAAAATCAAATTTCATGTCATTCTTGTTCAAAATGTTAATTTTTTTTTTACAAAAAGAAGAAGAAAAAAAATTTATAAAGAATTCACTCAAAATAATGACATGTTAAATTTTTTAAATGTATAAGATAATTTTATTTTAAGCTATCTATTTTTAAAGATATAATAATATGTAACCATAATTATTTAAATTTCTAAAACTCGTTTTATGTTCTTAAAAACAATTAAACAGTAATACTTAAATGAAGAAAACTTCAATTCAACAAAAATGTAATATAAATACTTAGCCTATATCTATGTACAGAAAATTGACCTCTTCTAGATCAATTTTCTTTTTCGAAGGGGAGGAGGATGTAGTGTGCACACTAGCCCTCTACATTTTTCTCACCCTCAACTGCATCTTAAAATATAAAAATATACACATATCATTGCATTTTCCCAATGCACCTAGTCAACCACACAGTAATACATGATTATTCTCATGGCACTCTTCACCAATCCATTTTCCATAAGCGAGCCCATAAGCGAGGCATCGAATTTCAAATCCACAAATTTGTCGTCACTAGGTCAGAACCGATATGAAGCACCCAAGCATGCATTAAATACTATGAGTGAGTAATGGACAACCAAAAATCGATGACCAAAGCAATTCAACTGCAGGCATTGAAGGGAATCCCAAAACAAAACAAAATACTGATATCGAAACTCAAATGTATAGCAGCTAGGGTTAACGCTCTAAGTGTTTAATAGGTTACGACAAAGCGGCACATTTGTGGATTATTGAATAATAGTATTGCGAAAGAAATGGAATTTTGGTGACAAGTGACATGGTAATATTTTGATGATTGTCATTTTTTATCTGGCACAAGAAAGTACATATTAAGGGAAATGCTATGAAATGTGTATGAAATGCATATGAAATGCACATAGGAAATAAACTAAAGAAAATTGTATAAATAGTAGAGTAAATTTTAGTTTTAACGCAGAGAATAATTACGTCGAACTCGAAAGGTCGTAGCCTATGCATAGCGACAGCAGGCCTTAGAGTTTAAATAAAATAAAAATCAAAAGAAAAATATTTGTTTTCTTTTAAATATTCTCTCCCCGATATTGCTCTTCTCCTTTGTTTAGGAAAGCACGGTAATACGCGGGTTATTACATGGTGGCAGCGGTGGGATGTACTAAAAATCCTCTACCGAAAACAAAAAAACAAATTTTTAAAACAAAAGCCTTGCCATAACAAGAGACCACTCTTGATGCGTTCTGGGGCTAAACACCAGAAACAGTGAAATTAAAAAAAAAAGTAAATTTGTTTGTGTTAGAAGACCTGCAACAGTAAGACCTTGCTAGCTATAGAGCGTAAGCAGTTGGCAAATCGCAGGCAGTGATAAAAGACCAGGTCGTAATTGACAACTATAGAGCGCGAAGCTTGCCTGGCAAAAGAAGCAAAATCAAAAGAAAGCAACATCAACAACAACAGCAACAACAACAACATCAATAACATCATCAGGAGCAGCAAAAAGCGGAAAACACCAAAAATCTATCATCGCGGAAATTAAACAAAGCAGCACCCAGAAATAAATAAGGTACTATAGTTATATTTTATTTATATTTAAGTTTTAAAGACCCACACTTGTACCCATTTGCTTTAACCGTTTTTCGACCAAATTTTTTTTTATTTGACTTAAAATTCTCACGCGACGACAAATAACTTTAGGACTGTTCCAAGCCCTACCCTTTTACGAACCACACGTTCCGACCCTTTCGAAAAAACCTTCGCCTAAAATGGCAACGAAAATTAGTTTGAGCGACATTAACAATATCGTGCCGGTGTTCGATGGCAACCCGGATGAACTTAATCGATTTATCTCTTGCGGGAATACTTTATTTTCCTTTATAACGGACGAGGCACAGCACTCTTTATTCTTGTCGGTAGTAAAAACAAGATTACAAGGAGCGGCTTTTGATTTTGTCCAATATAAGACCTTTTCCAAATGGAAAGATCTTATAACTGAATTGGAGTCCCAATTCAAAGAGACAAAATCGAGACCGTCTGCTCAAAACGAGCTTCTAAGTGCGAGACAATCTCCAAAAGAATCCGTTAAGGACTATGGGGATCGTTTAATCAGTTTGCTCCTCGCCCTTGACGCCGCGACGTGTAGCTCTATAGAAGAAAAATCTGTTAGAGATTATTTAATAACAGAAAATAAAACTATGGCTATACGCTGTTTCGAGGACGGGTTGAGGAACGTGAATTTAAGGCTGTTAGTAAAAGCACAAAATGCTACAGATTTAAAAACGGCAATCTCATACGCTATTCTACAATCCCCGCGCTTGGAAAATGAAGTTCAAAACTCTAACTCCAAAAGTGCTAACAACAGGCCCACTTGTTCTACTTGTGGAAAAATTGGGCATTCATCCGCCTCTTGCTTCCTCCGAAATGGTCAGAACCGACCAATTTGTCAAACCTGTGGTAAAACAGGTCATGTGTCATCTAGTTGCTACCGCAATAATAATTTTCAAAATTTCACACCTCAGCAGAATATAAAAAAGGAGGTACATTTCACAAGGTGTACCTACTGTAACGGTATGAATCACTCCCAACGTGATTGCAGGACGCGGTTGAATCATATACGGATGAAAAACCAGTCTTCAAGAAATAATCCATTTCGCGAAGAACGTCCTAACCCACAACACATCTCGAGGCATGATACAAGACATCATGTGCTGAGACAAAATTTCGAGGGTAACCTCGACAATAATAATTATCAATCGGGAAATTGCAGCACTCGGGAACTGGACAGCGGCAGTTCCTCCCGAGTACTAACAACTGCCGACGTACACCGTACCCCGATATAGACTTTAGCATGGCCGTATCATTCTGCACTGGATACTCAGAGCCGGTGATACGTATCAAAATAAATGCTAGAGATATTACGTTTTTAGTTGACACAGGTGCGGATGTAAGTCTATTAAAATCAAAAATGTTAACGAAAATAGAGGAAAATAAGGTTGATTGTATCATTTCAACCATTGCCGGTGATGCTTTCAGTACTTTAGGAAAATCTCCTGCGGTACTAATATTCGAAACAGATGAACACACAATTTCTATTAAACATACTTTTCAAGTCTTAAAAAATGAGATAAACCTTCCATTTGATGGAATATTAGGAAACGACTTCTTATCAAAATTTAATTCAAAAATTAATTATGAACAAAATCAGTTAGAGCTTAAAATTAAAAAAGGAGATACAATTTTGCCCAAAACTGAGGTTGAAAAAATAAACGAGAAGAGGAATAAAAATGCTACACCTTACGAGGTGGTACCTACGGGTAATATCAGCATAGAAGAAAACAAGGATGCCCTTCAAAAGTCTGATAAAAATAAGCTGCTACCAGCAAATTTAAAATTTGTGTCAGGGTCTGAATCCGATTGTCTACGGGCCGGATCAGATAGCTTATTACATAAGGACTGCAGGCTGAACACCTTAGAAAACTTCAATTCCAACTCTCCACCAAATTTCAACCCCAATTATAAAAAAGATGGTAAATATAGAAATATAAATAAAAAGTATAAAAACCCAGCAGACAATAAGACTGAGGAAATATTTAAATACCCAGCAGAAAATAAGACTGAGGAAAATTTTAATAAAGAAAAAACTGAAAAAATTATTTTAAAATCTCGGGCACAACAAATTATTGACATCCCTTTCAGCTCTATCGGTAAAAATCAAAGTATAGTAATTCGAAAGCAAGAAATTTCACCAGGTATATATATAGGCGAAACCGTAACCAAACCACAAAATTCAAAAGTAAAAGTATTAATAATGAATATTTTGGACTCCAACCAGGAAGTCAGTATAAACGATATAAACTTTAAATACGATGAACTCGACAATTTCAATATTGTCGATACAAAAAAATTTAATAATCCATTTTAGGCTTAAAAAATTGGAATCACTTCTAGAATTCAAACATTGTAATCTCGACGAAAAAAAATCAATTTTGAAAATCTGTCGAGAATACAATGATCTCTTTTATTTGGAAGGCGATCACCTTACGCATACAAATGCTATGCGGCACAAGATCATAACTGAGGAGGGAAAACCACCTCTGTACACAAGACCTTATAGACTTCCAGACAGCACAAAGCAGGAAATTCATAAGCAGGTGAACGAAATGCTAGAAGATGGCGTAGTTCAACCAAGCAGCAGTCCATGGAACTCACCCTTACTACTTATTCCAAAGAAACCTGGACAGGATGGGACCAAAAGATGGAGAGTTGTAGTCGATTTCAGAAAATTAAATGAACTTACTGTCGGCGATGCTTACCCTCTACCCAACATAACTGATATTTTAGATCGGTTGGGAAGAGCAAAGTATTTCAGTACGTTAGATCTGGCGAAAGGCTTCCATCAAATCCTCATGGATAAGAAGGACAAATCCAAAACTGCTTTTAGTACTCCGTTTGGCCATTACGAGTACAATCGTATGCCATTCGGGTTGAAAAACGCTGCTGCTACTTTCCAAAGGCTTATGAATAATGTGCTCATGGGACTACAAGGTATTGAATGTTTTGTGTACGTAGATGACATAGTCATTTACGGCTATGATCTTAAGGATCACAATTCTCGACTTATTAATGTTTTAAATCGCCTTCGAGAAAATAATCTTAAACTCCAACCGGAGAAATGTCATTTTGTTAGGAAAGAACTAACCTATCTGGGACATGTCATCTCAGAGGATGGGATAAAACCAAACCCTGAAAAGACTAAGGCAGTGAAAACTTTCCCAGTACCAAAAAAACCTAAAGACATTAAATCTTTCCTAGGATTTGTCGGATACTACCGAAAGTTTATCCCGAACTTTGCTGAAATTGCAAAACCTTTAACAAGGTTATTAAAGAAAAGCATTCCCTTTAAATGGGATGCCTTTTGTGATGAAGCATTTAGGGCTTTGAAAGAAAAGATCATTAATCCTCCAGTTTTGACATATCCAGATTTCAGTCAAGAATTTCTGGTAACGACTGATGCAAGTGATATTGCATTAGGAGCCGTCTTATCACAAGGTCCTATCGGCCACGATAAGCCCATTTTCTTTGCTAGTCGAACTCTAAACGACGCAGAAACTCGCTATACCACCTCGGAAAAAGAATTACTCGCAATCATTTATGCTCTGAGTCAATTTCGACCATATATTTATGGTAGAAAATTCACCATTGTAACTGACCACAGTTCATTACAATGGTTAATTGGACGAAAAGACCCCACATCCAGACTAATAAGATGGAGAATTCTTCTAGAAGAGTACGAGTATAAAATCATTCACAAAAAGGGAAAATGTAATACCAATGCCGATGCACTTAGTCGTATAACGAACGACATTGAAACTAAAGTTCTAGTAACAACCAGAAACCAAAAACGAAGAAAATAACAATAATGAAATAGAAGTCGAAGAAGAACAACCGAAAAGATTAGATTCCCAAACAATAAATAATTTAATCTTCAAAACAGAGTCTATATTCCTCAATAATAAAGTGAAATTTAAAGCCATTCTTCTACCCTTAGTAGAAACCTCAGAAGAGAAAACCCTGATAAATCGTATATCTAATTTTATAAAACCCAACTTAGGGCAAACATCTTCATTTTTTCTTAAAGAAATAAAAACTACGTTTCTCGTCCTTACATTACCCCTACCTATAAGAAGCTTAACAGATCAAGAAATCATAAAAAACGGTCTGAACACAATAATAAATAAGGTTACCCAAGAAAAAATAGAGTCAATCGCATTATCAGTACCAATAAACAGTGAACCACAAAACGAGTTAAAGAATTTAATAACACAGGTATTTCAACAAAAACAATTTAAAACTTATGTTCATATCGACTCACGTAAATACATTGATAATATTGAAGACATAACTAAAATACTACATGAGAATCACGAGTCACCTTTTGGTGGACACCAAGGAATCGTTAGAACAACAAAACGAATAAAACAATACTATTATTGGCCAACTATTTCCAAAGACGTAAAATTACACATACAGAAGTGTGCATCATGCCAAAAAAACAAATTGTCGCGATTCAACAAGATTCCCATGAAAGTAACCACTACCAGCAAAACACCATTCGAGCGAATAGCTCTTGACATAGTAGGTCCATTACCTGCGAGTTACGACAACAATAAATATATCTTAACTTTTCAAGACGACTTGACTAAATTTTCAGAAGCAATTCCTGTACCTAATGCGGAAGCCACAACAGTAGCACGCATGCTAGTTGAACGTTTGGTATGCCGGTTCGGAATTCCAGAATCTATTCTCACCGACCAAGGAACAAATTTCCTAAGTAAATTGTTTAAAGAAATTTGCAAAATTCTTAAAACGAGAAAATTACAAACAACTTCATACCATCCGCAAACAAATGGTGCATTAGAACGAAGCCATAGAACATTATCAGAATATCTTAAACATTATACTGATCGCGATACATTAAATTGGGATACATGGTTGCCATACGCTATGTTCGTGTACAACACTACACCCCATAGTAGTACAACGTACACCCCGTTCGAACTATTATATGGTTACCCAGCGCGTATTCCAAATTCCTTGACACAATCTCCGCAAATACAGTATAATTACGATAATTACGCTAACGAACTAAAAAGTCGTTTGCAGCATGGCTACAAAATTGCTCGGGAAATGCTTTATGAAAATAAGAAATTAAATAAAACATATTACGACAAGAACACTACAATAAAGAGATTCAAAATAGGTGACAAGGTACTTATGAGAACTCAAGCCCGACAGAACAAACTTACTCCGTTATGGGAAGGCCCCTACAACGTTACAAACATCGTTTCTCACGAAAATACCGAGATAAAAATACGCAACAAGACAAAAATAGTACATAACAACGACTTAAAATCCTTCATGGAATAATCCCCAACCAAACTAATTCACTCACACTTACACAAAGCAAAGAACAATATTCTTTTCAAATTTTTTTTTTTAGAAAAAAGATTTTCAAGAAGAATTCCTTTTTCGCTTTAGCCAAAAACACAACATGAAATTTTCAACTGTATTCTTTGGACTATGGTGTACGGTATATGGTTATATATCAATAACACCTATCAACCAAAACGCAGGAATATATTTCGAGGACATAGGAACAGCTGAGTTATACGCCCATGAATGGAAACTGGTCGTATACTATGACCTAAAAGATCTTACAATAGCACTGACACACGCTGGGACCTTCATAGGGGAAATAAATGAATTATGTAAGCAATTAAAAGAGAAGGAGCAGTTCAAAATATTATGCAACGGGGCAATCACTGAAATGAATCACTTACTACTAGACATACAAATAAAATACGAACTAATAAACAATACGCACCGTCAAAAAAGAGCCTTATTCAACGCAGTAGGAATATTAAGTAAGTCATTATTTGGCACATTAAATGAAGATGATGCCGATTTTTACACTGACCAAATAAGCAAACTCAGACAAAACGAAGACCATGTACTATCATTAGTCAAGAAACAGACGCTCATCTTAGAGACAACTAAAAACGTTTTCAGTAAATCCGAAGCTGCAATACATAGTCAGATGACAGCAATTAACCTAAAATTAGAACAAACCAAGCAAGTGATAGACAGATTAATTAATTCTACAAACGTAGTTGCTTTCATTGAATTAGAGTCGTTAACTTCATTGGTCACACTGATAATTATAAGATACCTTAACACGCTAGACGATATACTTGACCTAATAACAGACGTTAACCATGGTAAACCTCACCCAGCCATAATATCTTCAAAACAATTAGAAGAAGCCTTAACAAGAATAAAACAAGAATTACCTTCTAATACTAAATTACCTTATATAGCAGAGGACAATAACATAGTATCCCTTTATAAAAGTTGCACTACCAAAGTTGCCATTAATATTGACAAAGTAATTTATGAAATCAAAATACCCTTACCTCTAACTGAAAAATTTCTCTTATATAAAAGCATTCCACTTCCCACATCTGAACAAAACAAATTCATGTTCATACAACCAACCTCCCAATACACTCTAATAGACAAGAACAAAGAACATTTTTATCAAATGAACTCAGCAGAACTATCTCGCTGCAAAGTACAAGATAATATGTACTTATGTTCCCTTACACACCCTTTATTTAGCACCAACATAGAAAACCCACGATGCGAAATTCAATTATTACTTAAACATACTAAACCAACTTCTTGTGAAATAAGACAATCAAATCACTCAACAATATGGATTCAACTCTCACAAGAAAATAAATGGATTTTCTCCTCATTCCATGATTACTTTATTGACGAAATATGCAACGAAAATGTCACTTCCCACACTTTACACGGCACAGCAATCATAGAAATTTTAGGAAATTGTTACCTCAAAAACAGAGACATGACAATCTATGCATCTGGTAAAAAAATTTCAAAACTAACAAACTTTTACATTCCCCCTTTAAACATTTCAAAACTATTAACAAACAGTTTCAAAAACATTTCAAACATACCTGGAACTGTAGCAATTATTAAATTCTCCGACCATGATGATCTTAAATTCATTTCCGAAAAGATAAACGAGTTAAAGTCAGACGAAGCCAAACCATTGACAACACTAAATGAGCACCATATACACCACTATACACTTACGTATACTGTTGTTATTGCAATATTGTTATTAAGTTGCTACAAAAAAGTCCGAACTTACAAATTAAGAAACAGAACCAAAACAAATGACAAATATAATGAAAAAATACAGACAATACAAATTGAACGCCCCACACAAAACGGTAACCCAACACCAGAACTAGTGCTTGGTATATAATTTTTTTTTTTTTTTCTCGAAAGACGGTTACAACAAAGCAAACACAAATACGTGAACTAAAGCAAAAATCAAATTTCATGTCATTCTTGTTCAAAATGTTAATTTTTTTTTTACAAAAAGAAGAAGAAAAAAAATTTATAAAGAATTCACTCAAAATAATGACATGTTAAATTTTTTAAATGTATAAGATAATTTTATTTTAAGCTATCTATTTTTAAAGATATAATAATATGTAACCATAATTATTTAAATTTCTAAAACTCGTTTTATATTCTTAAAAACAATTAAACAGTAATACTTAAATGAAGAAAACTTCAATTCAACAAAAATGTAATATAAATACTTAGCCTATATCTATGTACAGAAAATTGACCTCTTCTAGATCAATTTTCTTTTTCGAAGGGGAGGAGGATGTAGTGTGCACACTAGCCCTCTACATTTTTCTCACCCTCAACTGCATCTTAAAATATAAAAATATACACATATCATTGCATTTTCCCAATGCACCTAGTCAACCACACAGTAATACATGATTATTCTCATGGCACTCTTCACCAATCCATTTTCCATAAGCGAGCCCATAAGCGAGGCATCGAATTTCAAATCCACAAATTTGTCGTCACTAGGTCAGAACCGATATGAAGCACCCAAGCATGCATTAAATACTATGAGTGAGTAATGGACAACCAAAAATCGATGACCAAAGCAATTCAACTGCAGGCATTGAAGGGAATCCCAAAACAAAACAAAATACTGATATCGAAACTCAAATGTATAGCAGCTAGGGTTAACGCTCTAAGTGTTTAATAGGTTACGACAAAGCGGCACATTTGTGGATTATTGAATAATAGTATTGCGAAAGAAATGGAATTTTGGTGACAAGTGACATGGTAATATTTTGATGATTGTCATTTTTTATCTGGCACAAGAAAGTACATATTAAGGGAAATGCTATGAAATGTGTATGAAATGCATATGAAATGCACATAGGAAATAAACTAAAGAAAATTGTATAAATAGTAGAGTAAATTTTAGTTTTAACGCAGAGAATAATTACGTCGAACTCGAAAGGTCGTAGCCTATGCATAGCGACAGCAGGCCTTAGAGTTTAAATAAAATAAAAATCAAAAGAAAAATATTTGTTTTCTTTTAAATATTCTCTCCCCGATATTGCTCATCTCCTTTGTTTAGGAAAGCACGGTAATACGCGGGTTATTACAACTCCATAGCAGTGAAAGCACCGGTTACTGCTCGCTTTGTTCTTCCTATCACGTCTATGTCGTCTGCAAACCCAAGTAATTGTTTCGAATTATTGAAAATGGTGCCCGATGTACTGGCATGGGTGCTCCGTATTACATTTTCAAGCACAATGTTAAAACAGCTGCATGACAGCGCGTCTCCTTGTCTGTATTCTTTGGACTATGGTGTACGGTATATGGTTATATATCAATAACACCTATCAACCAAAACGCAGGAATATATTTCGAGGACATAGGAACAGCTGAGTTATACGCCCATGAATGGAAACTGGTCGTATACTATGACCTAAAAGATCTTACAATAGCACTGACACACGCTGGGACCTTCATAGGGGAAATAAATGAATTATGTAAGCAATTAAAAGAGAAGGAGCAGTTCAAAATATTATGCAACGGGGCAATCACTGAAATGAATCACTTACTACTAGACATACAAATAAAATACGAACTAATAAACAATACGCACCGTCAAAAAAGAACCTTATTCAACGCAGTAGGAATATTAAGTAAGTCATTATTTGGCACATTAAATGAAGATGATGCCGATTTTTACACTGACCAAATAAGCAAACTCAGACAAAACGAAGACCATGTACTATCATTAGTCAAGAAACAGACGTTCATCTTAGAGACAACTAAAAACGTTTTCAGTAAATCCGAAGCTGCAATACATAGTCAGATGACAGCAATTAACCTAAAATTAGAACAAACCAAGCAAGTGATAGACAGATTAATTAATTCTACAAACGTAGTTGCTTTCATTGAATTAGAGTCGTTAACTTCATTGGTCACACTGATAATTATAAGATACCTTAACACGCTAGACGATATACTTGACCTAATAACAGACGTTAACCATGGTAAACCTCACCCAGCCATAATATCTTCAAAACAATTAGAAGAAGCCTTAACAAGAATAAAACAAGAATTACCTTCTAATACTAAATTACCTTATATAGCAGAGGACAATAACATAGTATCCCTTTATAAAAGTTGCACTACCAAAGTTGCCATTAATATTGACAAAGTAATTTATGAAATCAAAATACCCTTACCTCTAACTGAAAAATTTCTCTTATATAAAAGCATTCCACTTCCCACATCTGAACAAAACAAATTCATGTTCATACAACCAACCTCCCAATACACTCTAATAGACAAGAACAAAGAACATTTTTATCAAATGAACTCAGCAGAACTATCTCGCTGCAAAGTACAAGATAATATGTACTTATGTTCCCTTACACACCCTTTATTTAGCACCAACATAGAAAACCCACGATGCGAAATTCAATTATTACTTAAACATACTAAACCAACTTCTTGTGAAATAAGACAATCAAATCACTCAACAATATGGATTCAACTCTCACAAGAAAATAAATGGATTTTCTCCTCATTCCATGATTACTTTATTGACGAAATATGCAACGAAAACGTCACTTCCCACACTTTACACGGCACAGCAATCATAGAAATTTTAGGAAATTGTTACCTCAAAAACAGAGACATGACAATCTATGCATCTGGTAAAAAATTTTCAAAACTAACAAACTTTTACATTCCCCCTTTAAACATTTCAAAACTATTAACAAACAGTTTCAAAAACATTTCAAACATACCTGGAACTGTAGCAATTATTAAATTCTCCGACCATGATGGTCTTAAATTCATTTCCGAAAAGATAAACGAGTTAAAGTCAGACGAAGCCAAACCATTGACAACACTAAATGAGCACCATATACACCACTATACACTTACGTATACTGTTGTTATTGCAATATTGTTATTAAGTTGCTACAAAAAAGTCCGAACTTACAAATTAAGAAACAGAACCAAAACAAATGACAAATATAATGAAAAAATACAGACAATACAAATTGAACGCCCCACACAAAACGGTAACCCAACACCAGAACTAGTGCTTGGTATATAATTTTTTTTTTTTTTCTCGAAAGACGGTTACAACAAAGCAAACACAAATACGTGAACTAAAGCAAAAATCAAATTTCATGTCATTCTTGTTCAAAATGTTAATTTTTTTTTTACAAAAAGAAGAAGAAAAAAAATTTATAAAGAATTCACTCAAAATAATGACATGTTAAATTTTTTAAATGTATAAGATAATTTTATTTTAAGCTATCTATTTTTAAAGATATAATAATATGTAACCATAATTATTTAAATTTCTAAAACTCGTTTTATATTCTTAAAAACAATTAAACAGTAATACTTAAATGAAGAAAACTTCAATTCAACAAAAATGTAATATAAATACTTAGCCTATATCTTTGTACAGAAAATTGACCTCTTCTAGATCAATTTTCTTTTTCGAAGGGGAGGAGGATGTAGTGTGCACACTAGCCCTCTACATTTTTCTCACCCTCAACTGCATCTTAAAATATAAAAATATACACATATCATTGCATTTTCCCAATGCACCTAGTCAACCACACAGTAATACATGATTATTCTCATGGCACTCTTCACCAATCCATTTTCCATAAGCGAGCCCATAAGCGAGGCATCGAATTTCAAATCCACAAATTTGTCGTCACTAGGTCAGAACCGATATGAAGCACCCAAGCATGCATTAAATACTATGAGTGAGTAATGGACAACCAAAAATCGATGACCAAAGCAATTCAACTGCAGGCATTGAAGGGAATCCCAAAACAAAACAAAATACTGATATCGAAACTCAAATGTATAGCAGCTAGGGTTAACGCTCTAAGTGTTTAATAGGTTATGACAAAGCGGCACATTTGTGGATTATTGAATAATAGTATTGCGAAAGAAATGGAATTTTGGTGACAAGTGACATGGTAATATTTTGATGATTGTCATTTTTTATCTGGCACAAGAAAGTACATATTAAGGGAAATGCTATGAAATCTCTATCTCCCCGATATTGCTCATCTCCTTTGTTTAGGAAAGCACGGTAATACGCGGGTTATTACAACTCCATAGCAGTGAAAGCACCGGTTACTGCTCGCTTTGTTCTTCCTATCACGTCTATGTCGTCTGCAAACCCAAGTAATTGTTTCGAATTATTGAAAATGGTGCCCGATGTACTGGCATGGGTGCTCCGTATTACATTTTCAAGCACAATGTTAAAACAGCTGCATGACAGCGCGTCTCCTTGTCTAAGCCCTCTGGTGCTTTCGAAGGTTTCAGTTGAGGCTCTACCAACTTTGACGGAACAGCGAGCATTCTCCAACGTCATCCTGATAAGGCGTATCAGTTTAGCAGGGATTCCAGAGTTAGACATAGCACGATACATTTCAACTCTATTAACACTATCGTACGCTGCTTTAAAATCGACGAACAGGTGGTGGGTGTCGATGTTATATTCTTGGGTTTTCTCCAGGATCTGGCGTAATGTGAATATTTGGTCGGTGGTAGATTTTCCAGGTCTGAAGCCGCATTGGTAAGGACCTATTAGATCATCAGCAAACGGCTTGAGACGTTCACATAAAACGCTTGACAGGATCTTATAGGCGATGTTTAGAAGACTAATGCCTCTATAGTTGGCGCAGAGTAGGCGGTCTCCTTTTTTGTGGATCGGGCAGATGGTAGTGAGGTTCCACTCATTGGGCATACTTTCCTCCGACCATATTTTGCAGATGAGTTGGTGTATGCTCCTGACCAGTTCATCTCCAGCGTGTTTAAAAAGCTCCGCTTGTAGACCATCGAATCCAGCTGCTTTGTTCATCTTTAGCCTGGTGATGGCTACTTTGATTTCATTTTGGTCGGGCGGGTGCAGTTCGTGGTCGTCATCTAGATTAACTGGTACAAGTTGATATTGGGCGGGATCTTGGCTGTCATCGCCATTTAACAACTGGTTGAAGTAGTCTCTCCAGATGGCTAACATCGCCTGTGTTTTCACAATGGTGTTTCCATCCTGATCTTTGCAGGGCCCAGGGCGACTTGTGAAACCTGATGTAGACTCTTTCACTCTTCTGTAGAAGTTTCGCACCTCTTTTCTGCAAAAAAATCTCTGCATCTCCTGGACTTCGCGTTGCTGGTGTTCTTTTTTCTTCCTCCTGAGTATGCGTTTTTCATCCTTCCTTCGCTCAACATAGAGATTTCTGGTGGCTCTCGTATCTCTCTGGAGCCACGACTGAGATCCGTACTCTAAGCTTTGCACCGACTAGGTAGTGGTCCGAATCGATGTTTGCTCTTCGGAATGCACGGACATTCAAAATGCTGGAGGAGTGACTTCCGTCAATCGCAACATGGTCAATTTGGTTGCAGGTTCGACCATCTGGGCATCGCCATGTGCCTTTGTGGATGTCGGGACGTGGGAAACGCGTGCTACTCAGCACCATGTTTTTTCCCGCTGCAAAATCGATGAGCCTGAGTCCGTTATCGGAAGTGGTGTCGTGCAGGCTGTGTTTTCCGATCGTCAAACCAAAGATGTCTTCCCTCCCAATTTTGGCATTAAAGTCTCCTAAGAGGATTTTAATGTCATTTTTGGGGAATTGCTCATAAGTTTTGGCGCGGAGCTCGTAGAAACTTTCTTTGGTAGCGTCGTCTTTCTCTTCTGTAGGGGCATGGGCGCTTATGAGGCTCAGGTGTTTGAATTTGGCCTTAATGCGGATCGTTGTCACTCTCTCGCTGACTTCGCGAAAGCTCAACACTTTTTGCCTTAGTCTTCCTCTAACAGCGAATCCGCATCCAAACAAGTGCGATCTCCCATCAAGATAGCATTTCCCATAGTAGAAGTTACAGTCTTCTGTTTTTCCCAGGCCTGGTCCATCCCATCGCATCTCCTGGAGGGCTGTTACATCAGCTTGGAACCTGGCGAGGGTCTCGGCTAGCTGCTCTTCCTTGCGCGGCTTGTTCAACGTACGCACGTTCCAAGTGCATATACGTAAATCGTTGTCCGTTTTTCGTTTGCGGGGGAGGGGGGGGTCGTCAACATTGTTGGTTTGGTCATCCGAGGCATATCTTGCATTTTTCATCACAATAAATTTTCCCTTTCATGACCGGCTTGTGAGGCCTGTGCATGACGTGTAGATCGTGTTGGTGGTTGGATATTCAGAGCGTATCTTTCGTCCTGCTCCTAGTTCCTGAGAAGAGAACTCAGGTATCTACAACCAATGGATCCAACGCTCGTCGTTAGTTCACCTTTCGGCTATCCAGCGAGCACCGCAGGAAGGTGACGATGCGATTTTGCTCACCAGAAGTAACAGACAGATAATTTATAAAAATGAGGAAAAGAGTCGGAGACAGAACGGAGGCCTGGGGCACACCAGCATTTATTTTGTGGGAATCAGAATTGATTCCGTCCAATACAACTTGTATTGAACAGTTCAGAAGATAGCTTCTAATCCAACGAACAAGAGTATCATCGATCCCAAAAGCACGCATTTTGGATAAGAGAGCTTCATGCCAAACTCTATCAAATGCCTTGGCGATATCAAGAGCAATAATCTTACTTTCACAAAAGCGATGTAAAGATTTGTTCCACTGTTCTGTGAGATATGCCAACAGATCACCAGTGGAACGGTTGCGGCGGAAGCCATACTGACGGTCATGGAGAAGCTTTCGATCTTCGAAATATTCCTTGAACTGACGGTTTATCGGCATTTTTATGACCTTAGAAAGAAGGGATGTTAGTGCTATGGGTCGGTAGGAGGAGGAGGAGGATGGGTCACCTTTCTTAGAGACAGGCTGGACAAATGCTGTTTTCCATCTTCTAGGAAAGATTCCAAAAGAGTAGGAGCGATGGAAAACCTTACGCAGTGGCTTTGCCAGTGTGGAAGAACACCTCTTCAGAAGAATTGGGGGTAAACCATCCGGGCCAGCGGATTTGTGTATATCGAGATCTTTGAGAACTCTTGCTACTGTACGAGTGCGGAAAAATCTGTCCCATGGAAAAATTTACATTCTCAAGTACAGGAGGGCCAACGTTGCTGTTAGGCAGCGTGGAGCTGGCAGCGAAATGAGCGGCGAGCAAGTTTGCCTTCTCTGAAGAGTAAACAATTGTTTTTTTATTTACGATGAGCGCTTACACCGGAGATGTCGAGGAGTTTTTAATATTTTTTACAAATGACCAAACATTTTTACTGCCTTTGGGACACTGCAGAATTTTTTGCCGTAATTTTTGGTCATGCAAAAATTTGGTTCTTTCAATAACGGAGTTGCATGAGTTTCTTGCATGTTTGTCCTTTTTCCGATTTTCCTCTGTAGGGTTGGCTTTGTAGGATCGGAAACTTACTTCTTTGAGCCTGATAGCTTCTTTACACTCAGAATTAAACCAAGACTTTTCTTTAGGCTTGATGCTTTTTATTCTGTTAGGAATAAAAACACGCATCCCTAGAAGAATCACATTTGTGATCATTTCAGCACTGGCATCAATGTCACTATCGAGGAAGCATAGTGACCAGTTAAAGTTTCGGAAAAAACAATATTCAGACCGTCCCAGTTGGCTTTCTCGTATTGCCAAACGGTCAGCACTGGCATCAATGTCACTATCGAAGGAGCATTGTGAGCAGTTAAAGTTTCGGAAAAAAATATTCTGGCTGTACCAGTTGGCTTTCTCGTATTGCCAAACGGTCCTGGTGGGAAGTTTTTCCTTAACTGGATGGGTGGAGGATGAGAAATTAGCTGAAATGACACAATGGTCTTAAGTGCCAAATGGTGAAGTTACACTAATGATATATTTATCAGGGTGAGAAGTAAGAAACAAGTCAAGAGTATGGGTGCTTGCCGAGCAACTTTCGGTATACGCGTTGGCACATCGATCAGTTGGGTAAGGTGATGTAACCCGGCTAAGAGCTCGACATACCTCCTTTCGGGTGTTGTCTGACTAGAATAGCGGAGCCAATTGGTATTGTGTACATTGAAATTGCCCGCAATAACTATTTCAGTGCGAGGATAATGGGAAACAATTTTCGAGATGGAATCAGACAGTGCATCAAACTCGTTACAAGTCGAATTACTGTCGAGATTTGGACTCCTGTAAATAAAACAATAATGAATTACATGCTTACGGACAGTGAAACCTGGGTTTCACTTAATGCCAAAACAGCTGGCCTGTATTGAACATTGTAGACGTACACGTGAAAGAAATTCTTTCTCAGGCCGCGAACATTAGAAGACACGAAAATCACTTACAATTTAAAAATACTTACATACAAAACACAATTCTGACTGAGTCGCACCATGCAGTGAAAATCCAAATTAATTTCTTTAATAAACAAACTGTCTTAGGTGTTATGCCCATAAGACAGTTTGCATACAAAAAAATGAAAAAATAATTTAAATATTCAGCACAATATGACAAACGCAGATGCCCTTATCCATTTACCGCAACCATTAGATGGTCATACGATGCCTGCAGTAGATAAGAAAGAGGCAGTTAAGCACAAAGGTCTTTGGACAGATAAGAGGATAATTTTCTACGCGAGTGTATTGTTTTATTTATTTTTTTTCTTCCGCAGCGTGAGTGGGCATCTTTTTCTTTCCTACAACGACGCAAGTGCTAATTATTTTATTTTTAACAGCACACGTGAGGGGTTTTCTTGACTTTTCAATTATTTGTGTGCGCACTTCGACGTCCAGCCTGACGGTCTTATGATCGACACAAATCTACAGTCCACTTCACAAGCATTCGTACCAACGATAACCGGTCGAACCCATCATACCTCTTCACACAAAAATGTTTTGTTAGCAACGGCCTGCAAGGATCAGTGTCGATCCATCCGTCACCATTAACTGACGTGTCTGCGGTTGTGCGCGAGAAAAAGTGTCGAGTGTGCCCCTCACAATAGAAAAAAACCCAAAAAAAAAAAAAAAAAAAAAAAAAAAAAACAACACTCCCCTTACAATAAACCGATTCAGTTTTTAATAAAATATATATATATAAACATACATACAAAACAAAAAATAATAATAATAAAAAAAAAAAACACTAAAGCAATCACGCCATCACGCCATCACATATAGTCAACAACACCTACCACTCGCGATGCTTCTCTCCACCCCTTCCACATACACCCAGTGATAAACTGTTTTTTTCTATACACTGCATTGTTGTACTATGTATAGTATGATGATGCAGTGAATAGATAAGAACATCTGGACTTTGGTCTCATTGTGGTGTTTCTGCAAGCTAGTTTTTTGTATACAAATTGTCTTATGGGCATAACACCTAAGGCAATTTGTATTACAGAGACTAATCTATTGCATTGACTTTGCAATTTGACCTTTGCCGGAATTGTGTCTTTTATGTTTTATTGTTGTAATGGTAAGTAATTTCCTTGTTGTTTTTACCAATATTCGTGGACTCAGAAAAAATTTTTTTAACGTCTATGTCCACACTGTTCAATACAGGCCAGCTGTTTTGGCATTAAGTGAAACCCAGATTGGAGTTAATACTGATTTATCAGAATTTGCTTTACATGGGTATAGCTTGATGCCACTTCTCTTTTTGCATCATGGTCTTGTTATATATGTTCGGAATGATATTGCTTGCCAGAGCCTTCCCCAATATGGGCAATGTTCCAACACGGACTTTAACTTCTTGTGGCTCAAATTCAATGTCCGCAAGCAAATCATTCATTATTGTTTTCTCTACAGGAGCCCAAATTTAGACAGCAAATCGACTTTTAACGAGTTTGATGCGCTGTCTGATTCCATTTCCAAAATTGTTTCCCATTGTCCTCACACTGAAATTGTTATTGCGGGCGATTTCAATGTACACAATTCAAATTGGCTCCGCTATTCTGGTCAGACAACACCCGAAGGAAGGTATGTCGAGCTCTTTTCCGGGTTACATCACCTTACCCAATTAATAGATGAGCCAACGCGTATACCGGATGTTGCTGGGCAAGCCGCCCATACTCTTGACTTGTTTCTTACTTCTCACCCTGATAAGTATACCATTAGTGTAACTTCTCCATTTGGAACCTCAGACCATTGTGTCATTTCAGCAAATTTCTCGTCCTCCAGCCATCCAGTTAAAGAAAAACCTCCCACCAGGACCGTTTGGCAATACGAGAAAGCCAACTGGGACGGCCTGAATAATTTCTTTCGTTACTTTAACTGGTCACTATGTTTCCTCGATAGTGACGTTGATGCCAGCGCTGAAATGATCACAAATGTGATTCTTCTTGGGATGCGTGCTTTTATTCCTAACAGAGTAAAAAGTATTCAACCCAAAGAAAAGTCTTGGTTTAACTCTGAGTGTAAAGAAGCTATCAGGCTCAAAGAAGTAAGTTTCCGATCTTATAAAGCCGACCCTACAGAGGAAAATCGGAAAAAGCACAAACAAGCAAGAAACTTATGCAAATCCGTTATTGAAAGAACCAAATTTTTACATGACCAAAAATTACGGCAAAAAATTCTGCAATGTCCCAAAGGCAGTAAAAATTTTTGGTCGTTTGTAAAAAATATTAAAAACTCCTCAACATCTTCGGTTCCAACGCTCATCGCTGATGACAAACCAATTGTCCACTCTTCAGAGAAAGCAAACTTGCTCGCAGCTCATTTCGCTGCAAGCTCTACGCTACCTCACAGAAATGTTGCCCCTCCTGTACTTGAAAATGTAAATTTTTCCATGGGACAGATTTTTTTCCGCACTCGTACAGTAGCAAGAGTTCTCAAAGATCTCGACATACACAAATCTGCTGGCCCGGATGGTATACCCCCCATTCTTCTGAAGAGGTGTTCTTCCTCACTGGCAAAACCACTGCGTAAGCTTTTCCATCGCTCCTACTCTTCTGGAATCTTTCCTAGAAGATGGAAAACGGCATTTGTCCAGCCTGTCCCTAAGAAAGGTGACCCATCGTCCCCCTCCTCCTACCGACCCATAGCACTTACGTCCATTCTTTCCAAGGTCATGGAAACGCTGATCAACCGTCAGCTCAAGGAATATCTCGAAGACCGAAAGCTTCTCCATGACCGTCAGTATGGCTTTCGCAGTAATCGTTCCACTGGTGACTTGATGGCATATCTCACCGAACAGTGGAACAAATCTTTACATCGCTATGGCGAAAGTAAGATTATTGCGCTTGATATCTCCAAGGCATTTGATAGAGTTTGGCATGAAGCTCTCTTATCGAAAATGCGTGCTTTTGGGATCGATGATACTCTTGTTCGTTGGATTAGAAGTTATCTTCTGGACCGTTCAATGCAAGTTGTACTGGACGGTTTCAAGTCTGATCTCCATATTATAAATGCTGGTGTGCCCCAGGGCTCTGTTCTTTCTCCAACTCTTTTCCTCATTTTTATAAATGATCTTTTGTCTGTTACTTCTAATCCACTTAACTGTTTTGCTGACGACTCAACCCTCAGCTTCTCATATTCGTTCGACGATGCACGTCCTTTGTCTTCGGATGTACAATCGCAACGGCACCGTATGATAAGTTCATTAAACTCCGACTTATACAGCATTGTCAAATGGGGTAATAGAAATCGTGTGGAGTTTAATGCTTCGAAAACTCAATGCTGTCTCATGTCGTTAAAGCTAAACATTCCCCCCATGCCATTGTCCATGAATGGCACTTGCATCGAAGAAACCGAAAAGCTCTCAGTACTCGGTATGTGTGTCAATGACGACCTCCGTTGGAATGACCATATATTTGAGATCGCCAAGAATGCTGCTAAGTGCTTGGGTTTTCTGTATCGGTGTAAGAAGTTTTTTTCCCCTTCTGATCTGGCTACAATTTATAAAGCGTTTATACGCCCAAAGCTTGAGTATAACTCACACCTCTGGGCAGGTGCTTCCCAAGCATCTCTACACCTGCTCGATAGAATACAAAACAGAGCGGTAAGATTGATAGGAAATAGAACTGTTTCGGAAACGATTGCACCCCTCGAACATCGACGCAATGTTTCATGTCTTTCCTTGTTTTATCGTTTCTTTTATAAAAAATGTTCACTCGAGGTAGCCAGCTGCATTCCTCCCCTTAAAAATTTCACCCGTAATACTCGCCTTGCAAGGAATGCTCATCAGTTCACCCTTGAGCCCAATTTCGGACGTACCGTTAAATATAGAGATTCTTTTTTTAGTCGAACAACACGAATTTGGAATGGCTTACCCAGCGAGGTTTTTCCTTGCCATTATAATCTAGAAGCATTCAAGACCAATGTTAATCGACACTTTCTGTCCCTCCTTTCCTAAAATTCCTATGCTCGCGCAGTGTGTTAACATTAAAAGGGAAACATTAATCCCTGTGCGCGTGCAACGTATAAAAAAAAAAAAAAAAAAAAAAAGGAGTTTGTTGAATGCACAAATTACACAGAACGCGACCCGATGTCTTCGTTGATATATATATATATATATATATATATATATATATATCATTTATATATATATATATTTATATATATATATTGAAGATTATGAAGGTTATATGGAGGGCATACAGTAAATGGAGATTCACAAATATTTAATCATCCGAAAAGTGGGTTTTTTTATTTTCATTTAATCTTTGCACAAGTTAAACTTAGACTTTTAGTACAACTCAAAACATTTTGGTCCTTCGGGAACCTATATAACGGAACCGCAAAGTTTGATTATTTGAATAATTGCAATTAAATAGAAAGACAGTGTGCCGACATTTTGTCGTTTTTTAAAGTTTTATTTTAACAAATAATAAATAGAAAATTTTAATTTAAAATCCAAATTCAAATAAAAACATATTGGTTCCAACAATTTTATTCGCCATCGCCATCATCATCGTCATCGCCATCGCCAATACCGTCGTCATCGCCATCGCCATCATCATCGACATCGCCATCACCATCGCCATCGTTATCATCATTCGCAGAGGTTCGGTGGGCCAGCTAGCCATCCAGTATCAACCCTGAAAGTAATCGCAGTGAGTAAAATGTACTTACTTTTGTAATTTATATGTATATAACAAAATAAGTAAAATAAATAAATTTATTGGTGCCTCAGCTCCTTAAGGAGCCAAGGCCTAGTGACTTATACTCTCAACCATTCCTGTGTGTGTCTTGTTAATCTGCAAGAATGGAAGGTACCTACAGTTTACCGCCGAGTCCAAACGGCTACATGAGATGCACTTTTTCGAGACAATTTTTTTCTTGGAGGTTTGTCAGTTCCTCGCAAGAGGCAGTATTCCGGAAAGAAGGTGGCTATGAGCTGGATTCGAATATAAGCTCATTCGCTTAGCAGTCCGACACACTGACCACTAAGCCATGGGGCTAACATGAACAAAACTAAACAAAATAAAACAAAATGAATGCATTCAAAATTTTGAAGAATGTATGTGCTCAGATCTCGAAAGATTATGAGAACTTCAAGAAGACAGTTTCTGCAACTCGTAGGACAAAAAACTAAGTCTCTACGCGGCTTAAAACGTTAGGTAGCAATTGGCAAACTATTATTGATCAACATCAAATCGCTTTTAGCAGCGATGAAGACTTAACTTCGACCGAAGCAGTTTACAAATGTTTGTTGTTAGATGAGCTAAAGAAGTTTGCAGCAGCAGAATCATCAGCTAAATCAACAGATACGTCGTCTACTACGACTTTGGTGAAAAAGTCGACCAATGAAAAGCCGCACGATGTTCGTTTGCCAAAAATTCACCCACCGACTCTTCACGGAAGAGTATCAGAATTGGCGTTCTTTTCATGACCAGTTTGTTTCACTGGTTCATAACAATACTTCACCTACGAAAATTGAAAAATTACATTATTTGAAGTCAAGTTGCAAAGAAGGTGCTGGTATCGTACTGGAACACATCATTGTAGATGATGCGAGCTATAATAAAGCTTGGGAACTTTTAACAACGAGATTACATTTCAAAAGAATTCTTGTTAACAACGAACTTAAGTTGTTTTACGAATTAAATATCGTAAAAGAAGAAAATGCTTAGGGCATAAGGGAATTATTAGATAATTCGACAAAAATTTTACACGCCCTAAAGAACTTGCAATTGCCTGTCTATCACTGGGACGTAATTATAATATTGTTGCTTTTGAAAAAGCTACCGGCTATGGTGGAATCGAAAAGGTAACAACTCTTTAAACTAAAAAAGAGATCCCTACATTTCAAGAGTTCTCTGACTTTTTGGAAACGAGGTTCCGAACCTTAGAGATGATGGACCAACAGCACCAAACAAATACAACATCAACACACAAAAAGCAACCAAAGAATGTTTTTCATATCAATAATGAGTCGACAGAGAATTTTTCATGTAAGCTGTGCCATAAAGGAGCACATTCCTTACGAACGTGCTCGAAATTTTTAAAAATGGATGTAGGTGCTAGACAACAAGTTTTAGAGAATTTGGCAATTGTTTTAATTGTTTAGCCTACAGTCACCGAAGAAATAATTGCCCAAGCCATAAGTCGTGTCATTTTTAGCAACAATTCAAATTTTAACAACACAAATCAGGAATCACACTCGCAATCAAACACTTTTCCAAATGCATACAATCAAGCTCTCAAGGTAATCGTAACCAATTTCAACACAACAAAAATAATAATAATACATTTTCAAGGATTTATCGCTCTCAAGTACAATCAAACTCATACACACCCATACACACCGCTTTCAACATCTTCGAACTGTTTTCATCTAAACGAATTAAAAAAAAAAACAAGTTTTACCTGCAACAGCGATTATAAACCAGTTCTTGTCAACACTTTGTAATGTTGAATCTGGGTTCTAATTATTCAGATTTTGTTACGTCGACAAGAGGTTACATACACAAAACCATTACAGGGCTTTTACCAAATGAAGAAGTCTTTGCTAGCAGATGGAAGCATTTACAAGGACTGAAATTAGCCGATCCTTCATTTAATCGCCCTGGCAACATTGACATTTTATTAGGGAATGACATATATTGCGAAATAATATTAGATGAAGTCATACGAGATGAAGAACAAATCGCTCCAATAGCCCAAAACACAGGTTTGGTTGCACCATTTTCGGGAAAGTTCCTTTGAAAAGTCCCTTTTCTCTCCAAGTCTACACACAGTTTGTAGACATCGACACACAAATGCGCGCATTTTGGGAAATTGAAGAAACTCCTTATGAAAAAGCTGTAGATGAAGAAGATGTCGTGTGCAAAAAGCACTAACTACAAACCATCAAGCGGGTGCCGGGAGGTCGTTTAGAAGTTTCACTATCCTTCAAAGAACTTCATCGACCAAGACTTATGTCAACAAAACAAAAGGTTACATAAAGAACATAATGATTGCTTAAAAGAATATCTTCTACTCAACCAAATGGAAGCAGTAGATATCAACCTAGATAACACATTTAACTCACCATTTCACTATGTTGTACCTCATCATGCTGCTATGAAAGAGTCCAGTACAACAACGAAGTTACGTGTTGTTTTTAATGCTGCATTTCAAACGGCGGGCGGTACTTCTTTGAACGACCATTTGATGACTGGACCCAAAACCCAAACAGATATTTTAGACATTGTTTTTTTTTTTTTTTTTTTATAATTAACGCGCGCACAAGGGACTTTTTGTTTCCCTTTTAATATAACACACTGCGCAGGCATTAGGAAGATAGGGAGGGGAGAGATAGGAGGTGTCGATTAACATTGGTTTTGAATGTTTGCATATTGAAATGGCAAGGGAAAATCTCGCCGGGTAAACCATTCCAAAGTCGTGTTGTACGGCTAAAAAAAGAATCTCTATATTTCACGGTACGTCCGAAATTGGGCTCAAGGGTGAACTGATGGGCATTCCTAGCAAGACGAGTATTACGGGCGAAACTTTTAAGGGGAGGAATGCAGCTGGCTACCTCAAGTGAACATTTTTTATAAAAGAAACGATAAAATAAGGAAAGACATGAAACATTGCGTCGGTGTTCGAAAGGGGCAATTGTTTCAGCGGCAGTTCTATTTCCTATCAATCTTAACGCTCTATTTTGTATTCCATCAAGCAAGTGAAGCGATGTTTGTGAAGCACCTGCCCAGAGGTGGGAGTTGTAGTCGAGTTTAGGGCGTATAAACGCTTTATAAATTGTAGCCAGATCAGATGGAGAAAAATACTTCTTACACCGATACAGAAAACATAAGCACTTAGCAGCATTCTTAGCGATTTCAAATATATGGTCGTTCCAACGGAGGTCGTCGTTGACACACATACCGAGTACTCAGAGCTTTTCGGTTTCTTCGATGTAAGTGCCATTCATGGACAATGGCATTGGGGGTATGTTAAGCTTTAACGACAGAAGACAGCATTGAGTTTTCGAAGCATTAAACTCCACACTATTCCTATTACCCCATTTGACAATGCTGTATTAGTCGGAGTTTAATGAGCTTGACATACGGCACCGTTGCAATTGTACGTCCGAAGGCGTGAATTATCGAACGAATATGAAAAGCTGAGGGTAGAGTCGTCAACAAAACAGTTAAGTGGATTAGAAGTAACAGACAGAAGATCATTTATAAAAATGAGGAAAAGAGTTGGAGACAGAACAGAGCCCTGGGGCACACCAGCATTTATTTTATGGGAATTAGACTTGAATCCGTCCAATACAACTTGTATTGAACGGTCCAGAAGATAGCTTGTAATCCAACGAACAAAAGTATTATCGATCAGAACCAAAAGCACGCATTTTCGATAAGAGAGCTTCATGCCAAACTCTATCAAATGCCTTGGAGATATCAAGAGCATTAATCTTACTTTCACTAAAGCGATGTAAAGATTTGTTCCACTGTTCGGTGAGATATGCCATCAGATCACCAGTGGAACGGTTGCTGCGGAAGCCATACTGACGGTCATGGAGAAGCTTACGATCTTCGAGATATTCCTTAAGCTGACGGTTAATCAGTGTTTCCATGACCTTAGAAAGAAGGGATGTCAGTGCTATGGGTCGGTAGGAGGAGGGGGAGGATGGGTCACCTTTCTTAGGGACAGGCTGGACAAATGCTGTTTTCCATCTTCTAGGAAAGATTCCAGAAATGTAGGAGCAATGGAAAAGCTTACGCAGTGGCTTTGCCAGTGTGGAAGAACACCTCTTCAGAAGAATCGGGGGTATACCATTCTCCATTTAAGGTGGAAAACGTACAAAATTACCTTTACATCCGATATAGAGAAGATCTTTGTTCATCCAGATGACGCATACTACCAGTTACTTATTTGGCGTGAAAGTTCAACAATGCCAGTTAAACCTTATAAAGTCAAAGTTTTAATGTTCGGTACTGCCCCAGCCCCATATTTGGCAAATCGAACTTTAAAGAAACTTGCTTCAGATGAAGAACTGTCATATCCATTAGCCGCTCAAATGATTCGGGAAAATATGTACATCGATGACTTTGTATCGGGTGCAGATTCAGTAGAAGTAGCGAAAGAAAAGTATCACCAAATCTCAAAGCTTTTATCCTCTGCTGGAAATCATCTTTGCAAGTGGATGAGTAATAATAAAGAGTTTCTTGATTCAATACCACAGGCATATCATGAAACTAATGAGTCATTGACATTCGGAGCTTTGGATCACACAAAAACCCTTGGAATCAGTTGGTTCCCATCTACCAATTCCTTCTCATTTCAAAGAATCCATCGATAATGTCGTTTCAAAAAGAACGATACTTTCAACAATTGCTCGTCTATTTTTTTTATAATTAACGCGCGCACAAGGGACTACTTGTTTTCCTTTTAATGGAACACACTGCGGTGGCATTCGGAAGATAGGGGGGGGGGGAGAGATAGGAGGTGACGATTAACATTGGTTTTGAATGTTTGCAGATCAAAATGGCAAGGGAAATTCTCGGCGGGTAAACTATTCCAAATTCGGGTCGTTCGGCTAAAAAAGAATACCTATATTTCACGGTACGTCCGAAATTGGGCTCAAGGTGAACTGATGAGCATTCCTTGCGAGACGAGTATTACGGGTGAAACTTTTAAGGGAAGGAATGCAACCGGCTACTTCGAGTGAACATTTTTTATAAAAGAAACGATAAAATAAGGAAAGACATGAAACATTGCGTCGGTGTTCGAGAGGGGCAATTGATTCAGTGGCAGTTCTATTTCCTATCAATCTTAAAGCTCTATTTTGTATTCTTGAAGCGATGTTTGTGAAGCACCTGCCCAGAGGTGGGAGTTATACAATGTGAAACAGATGAAAAAAAAACGAGAAATCAAAACAATAGTAGATACCGATAGAATTTTAGATGTGGTTTGTAAACAATCCAAACTCACAAAATCGTTAAGAATTATAGCCATTATTCACAGATTTATCTATAATGTTAGAAATGATGAATCTTATCGAAGAAAATCGGTTCTGACACCCATAAAACTCGATATTGCTATGCGTACAGCTATCAAAAGTGTTTAAGAACTCATGTTTCATGATGTTATAAATGAACTACAGAAAACTAAAAGAACTAAACTCAATAAGTTTCTAAATCTTTTTATTGATGGATGTGGAATATTAAGAATCGGTGGTAGACTTCAAAATGCCACCTTTACTTATGATCAAAAGCATCCAATTGTGTTGAAGCCAGAGCATAATTTCTCCAGATTAATAATTGAAGATGCCCATGAGAAAACTCTACATGGTGGAATTCACCAAGTGATTGCTCATATTCGAAGTCGTTTTTGGATCTTCAACATTGCAACAACTGACGGTAAGTATTCCAGCACCAAGAGTTAATGTTTCACGACCCTTTACACACACTGATGTCGACTACGCCGGACCAATAGAAGTAAGGGCCTGGAAAGGACGAGGTGCTAAAAAAAAACAAGGCAATTCATCTTGAGGCTGTCACAGATCTAACGACACAAGCTTTTATTGCCGCGTTCCAAAGACTTACATCTCGCAGAGGTATAGCACAAATAGAAGCTTGCCTTAACTTGAGACCCCTAATCCGGTGACAGACAGCTTGGAAGATTGCAATGCTTTAAACCATCTCATTTTTTAATCGGCACATCAGCTCATATAGTTCCCGAAGTAGACCTCGCAGTAGAAAATATTGGGTACCTGGATAGATGGAAACGTCTACAAGCATCACTACAGACCTCCTGGAAGGAATGGAGCGGAGAATACCTCACAAGGATTCAAAATCGACCTAAAGGGCTAAAAATCGAAGGTCGGAGATTTAGTTTTGCTACGAGATGAAAGACTTCCACCGTTAAAATGGCCCATGGAAAGAATAGTGGAAACCTATCCATGACAAGATGATCTTATCCGTGTATTCAAAATACGACCTTAAAATAATGAATTTAAGAGGCCTATCCCAAAGATATGTCTACTTCCATCTAACAATCCTTATCAAGAGAACGAAATAATTAAAAAAATATTAAAATCGTATTCAAACCCATCAAACAAAATGAAAAAGAAAAGTAAAAGTAAGAAAATTAATTCTAAGGCCGCTCCCTCATTTGTCGGTGCGGTATTGTATCTCTCGGTTTCCCCGGTACACATTCGCTGTCGTCTAGGCAACAGTTTGTTTTGTATAAACAAAAATATAAGAAAATATTTGTTGATACAGAATAATATTTTTTGAAAGAAAAAGACATCCGAGACTGCTTCGAATTTAAAGTTTTGAATATTTCTGTGCCGAAAGCATAAAAAAAAAGAAAGCGGCCTAAAACTTCGAAATTGAAAGAAAATATGAAAAACAATTCATCCAAATTAAAACTTTAAAATAAAGAAAATATACTAGCAAATGAAAACATCAAAATGACGAAAGAAAATCAATAAAACTCTACACAGAATTTAAAACAATGAAAAACTAACCCACTCAAATATGAATAAAACTGAATTAAAATCCATTCAATTAAATGACTTTTCACATATTTACTCATCGAACATTCGAAATAACACTCATAAATCTCAAAAACAACAATCCATACAGTCCACTAAAATTCCACACACTTACACTCAATTCAATCAATCAATCATAAAAAACGTCAATTAATTCATACGGTAAAAACCTAAATTCATTAACAAAAAAAAATTAAATTCATTAACACAAAAACCTATAATAAATAAAAAACAGCAAGATTGAAATTAATTAAAAACTTAAAACATAATATAAAATTATAAAATAAACAAATACAAGTAAAATAATTTGGAATAAAATAAAAGGAATCATACACAAAAAAAAAAACATACCAGATTTAAGCAGAAGTATCCCAGGTGGCATGATACCGTCCGGAACTCCAAACCTATACACAAAACCTGAAAATATTATACCAACTCACAAATCAGCATTTTCGGTGTGGATCAACAAAACATCACAATATAACACAATACAACAACATATGTAATAAGATCACATGAACCTTTCATAAAAACCAAAACTACTGCCTCCCAATAAAAACGCAATATAAACAATACCGATATTAACAAATTAAATAACACACCTTAATAACATTAATTATTATTAAGTAAAATCAAAAGGTATTAAAACAAAAAAAATGTATGTAAACAACGAGACCAATAACGTACCTTTACAAACTCCACCAACTACATTGAACATACATATAATGATGCCTGAAAAGAGAAAAAAAAAATCATAGTTAATACACAAACCACTATAAAAAAAAAAAAAAAACAACTTTCAAAAATAAACTACAGCCATGGTTGTGTATACCATCAGCTTTAACCTGTAAACAATCAAAATCAAGGGCAAGTCAGCTACACCAATCATTTACATAACAAAATTATGTAATATATTTGTAGACTAAAGAACTGTTACTCATTTGAAAATTGTTAATGAAAAATGCAAATTTAACACGTTTCAAATCCAAAATAAGGACACACATATATAACTCTAATTGAAACAAATAACTAAAATTACAATTTAATTAATATACATAAATATAAAATTGAACTTCAAATGGGGAACATGTAGTTAGTTGCTATCAAAATTTTCAACACAATTCAAAATACTTACCCTTTAAAATAAACTCCAGTTGGTATACATAAATAAATATAATAAACACTAAAAACACACATTTAAAATTTAACTGACACGTAAAACAAACAAAAATATCGTCGAAAATAAAAACTGCACATAATCAAGAATTAGTTCAACAAATAAAATAAATTGATAGATAATTGACAATGCGAGATGACAAATATACTTCCGATATTGATACTTGGAACGTAATAGAATAATCATGGACTAGGCCTATGTTACATGTCATCAAATAAATAACTATTACAATTATTTAAAATTATTTTAAAATTTGTATTAAGAAAATTCATATTATTTTCAAGTGAATTGACCAATAGAAGCTGAATTCGTTTACCTTGTGCACTGGGGGGGGGGGGGGGGGGCAATGTTGTATGCTGCTGCCCACAAATTACACAGAACGCGACCCGATGTCTTCGTTGAATATTTTATGTAAATTAATATGATTGTTGTATGTGTAAGTGTAAGTGTAAGTGTGTTTTTTATTTTCATTTAATCTTTGCACAAGTTAAACTTACTCTTTTAGTACAACTCAAAACAGAGTTTGTGAAACTCTGATCGCTCAGAACACTGTGTTTGGATAGATACTATCAGGCCCCCTTCCAATAACCGTTAATACATTTAGTACTTCCGTGATTGACCAACGATCAGATTCAGTAGAGGAACAACTAAAACGATTTTGGGAATTGGAGGAGGTCCAAGATGGTCAACCAATTTTGTCGGTTGAAGATCAGTATTGCAAAGACATATCTTCAAAAACTACATTCCAAAGACCAAATGAACAATACGTTGTGCACCTGCAATATAAACCAAGTTCGTCATCCTCACCGCTAGGTACTTCCAGGGGCATTGTTCCTAAACAATTTCTGCGTACTGAGTCTAATCTCAAAACAAAACCCGATTTGCAGCTTCAGTACGTCAATGTTATGGCTGAATATTTGAGCCTTGGACACATGCGGAAGGTAAACAGCATTAAAAAGCTTAAGGATGGAAATATTTCCTCTTTTTATCTCCCACACCACGCCGTCCTGACGCCAGAAAGTGCTTCTACCAAAGTTCGGGTGGTTTTTAACCCATCTAGTACATCTACTAGGAGTGTAAGTCTAAACGACCTTTTATACACCGGCCCAGTACTTCAACGTGATCTTGGTTCTTTAATAATTCGGTGGAGATTCTTCAAATTTGTATTTAACGCCGACATCGAAAAAATTTATCGGCAAAATTCCATTCACCTAGACTATTCCGCGTTTCAACGAATTATTTTTATATTTCCCTCTTCGTGAACTGTGAATGATAACGAATTATTAACAGTGACATTCGAAATAAATTCCGCTACATATCTCAGAACCCTTCTGCAACTAGCCAAGGATAAACGCGATGATTATCCTCTTACCCTCACAAATCATTTCGTCAAAATGCGATGTCAATGATATTTTTTCAGGTGCCCATGATCTTCCGACAGCTCAACGAGCTCAACGAGAGTTAATCGAACTACTCGATTCTGGTGGTTTTCCTCCCCGCAAATGGACGTCCAATACAACCTGACGGAACGATAAGTTCACACTTGAGGTTGCCCCAATAAAGCCAGTGGCATTGCCACGTCTTGAGTTATGTTGTGCGGTTCTCCTTTCTAAACTTGTTAAAGCTCATGTTCCTTACTTTCCAGTCTCTTCGTACCAAACGTATTTTTCGACCGATTCCTCCATAGTGCTTGCATGGCTTCACAAGCAACCGAGCACTTGAAAGACCTTTATTGCGAACCGGACAAGCGAAATTATATTTTTTTTTTATAATTAACGCGCGCACAGGTACTATTTGTTTCCCTTTTAATGGGACACACTGCGCGGGCATTAGGTAGATAGGAGGTGTCGATTAACATTGATTTTGAATGTTTGCAGATCAAAATGGCAAGGGAAAATCTCACCGGGTAAATTATTCCAAATTCGTGTTGTTCGGCTAAAAAAAGAATCCCTATATTTCACGGTACGTCCGAAATTGGGCTCAAGGGTGAACTGATGAGCATTACTTGCCAGTCGAGAATTCCGGGAGAAACTTTTAAGGGGAGGAATGCAACTGGCTACTTCGAGTGAACATTTTTTGTAAAAGAAACGATAAAAAAAGGAAAGACATGAAACATTGCGCCTGTGTTCGAGAGGGGCAATTGTTTCAGCGGCAGCTCTATTTCCTATGAATCTTTACGCTCGATTTGGTATTCTGTCAAGCTAGTGGAGCGATGTTTGCGAAGCACCTGCCCAGAGGTGGGAGTTATACACGAGTTTAGGACGTATAAACGCTTTATAAATTGTAGCCAGATCAGATGGGGAAAAATACTTCTTTCTTCTACTTTCTTCTACTTTTCGGTTTCTTTGATGTAAGTGCCATTCATGGACAAAAACTCCACACGATTTCCATTAACCCATTTGACAATGCTGTATAAATTGGAGTTTAATGAGCTTGACATACGGTACCGTTGCAATTGGACGTCCAAAGGCGAAAAACGTGAATTATCGAACGAATATGAAAAGCTGGGGGTAGAGTCGTCAGCAAAACCGTTAAGTGGATTAGAAGTAACAGACAGAAGATCATTTATAAAAATGAGGAAAAGATAAAGTTTTGTATTTTCGGAACTTACCGCGTTATAAGAAATATTTTCTTATTTCTTTCTACTCGGCGTTTCGAAGAAGTTTAATACTTCGTGGTCACGGGATGAGACTGACGTTTGATTGATGTTGTTTAAGTTATTGGTTTTTAGCTCTCGCTCTCAAGTAGTACCGGTGCGTAGATGTTGATGCACTTGGATTGCTTGTGGGTGGTGGTGGTGTACTCGTTCTAAGTTGTTGTTGCGTTGAGTCGATGTATTTTTGGACACATGCAAAGCTCACGACATCGGCTATAGGTTTTTTGATTTGCTTTACTATGGTTTTGCTTATGAGAGGATCCCACGTTGGCGATAATTCAAAGCTAGAATCTCTATTGAAATTTGTATGTTTCTTAATTTCAATTGCTTCTCTGACGATTCTTGGTACATAAAATCTTTCATTTGCGATTGATCTAGCTTGATCAAAACGTATAAAGTGATCTTCGTTGTAGGCCAGATGTTCACATATTGCCGATTTTGTGACAGCGTTGTTTTGGATAGCTTTGATATGTTCGTTTAAACGCGTTTTAATACCTCTTTTCATTTCACCAATATAAAAAGACCCACAGCTACAGGGAACAGAGTATACACCAGGATTTTGGAGTGGAATTTTGTCCTTAGGCGATCTTAAAAATTGACGAACCTTAGTTGGCGGTTTAAAGATGGTTTTAACATCATATTTTTGTAAGATACGCCCAATTCCATCCGTTATGCCTTTGATATAGGGTAAAAAGGCCCTTTTTTCCAATGCTGGAGGTAGCGAATGTTTCTGTGAGCTGGGTTTGGGTTTCCAGGTTCTCTGTTTGGAGTTGTAGCCATTCTATTTAAGTGCAATGTCTATATCCTTCAACTCTTGCCTGAAGTGTTCGGGGTCACAAATTTTGTGAGTTGGCTGGGTGATGATGTGATGTAGCATGTAAATATCTTTATCTTTAAACCGCCAACTAAGGTTCGTCAATTTTTAAGATCGCCTAAGGACAAAATTCCACTCCAAAATCCTGGTGTATACTCTGTTCCCTGTAGCTGTGGGTCTTTTTATATTGGTGAAATGAAAAGAGGTATTAAAACGCGTTTAAACGAACATATCAAAGCTATCCAAAACAACGCTGTCACAAAATCGGCAATATGTGAACATCTGGCCTACAACGAAGATCACTTTATACGTTTTGATCAAGCTAGATCAATCGCAAATGAAAGATTTTATTTTTTTTTTTTTTTTTTATAATTAACGCGCGCACAAGGGACTATTTGTTTCCCTTTTAATGTAACACACTACGGGCATTAGGAAAATAGGGAGGGGAGAGATAGGAGGTGTCGATTAACATTGGTTTTGAATGTTTGCATGTTGAAATGGCAAGGGAAAATCTCGCCGGGTAAACCATTCCAAAGTCGTGTTGTACGGCTAAAAAAAGAATCTCTATATTTCACGGTACGTCCGAAATTGGGCTCAAGGGTGAACTGATGGGCATTCCTAGCAAGACGAGTATTACGGGCGAAACTTTTAAGGGGAGGAATGCAGCTGGCTACCTCGAGTGAACATTTTTTATAAAAGAACCGATAAAATAAGGAAAGACATGAAACATTGCGTCGGTGTTCGAGAGGGGCAATTGTTTCAGCGGCAGTTCTATTTCCTATCAATCTTAACGCTCGATTTTGTATTCTATCAAGCAGGTGAAGCGATGATTGTGAAGCACCTGCCCACAGGTGGGAGTTGTACTCGAGTTTAGGGCGTATAAACGCTTTATAAATTGTAGCCAGATCAGATGGGGAAAAATACTTCTTACACCGATACAGAAAACCTAAGCACTTTGCAGCATTCTTAGCGATCTCAAATATATGGTCGTTCCAACGGAGGTCGTCGTTGACACACATACCGAGTACTGAGAGCTTTTCGGTTTCTTCGATGTAAGTGCCATTCATGGACAATGGCATTGGGGGAATGTTTAGCTTTAACGACAGAAGACAGCATTGAGTTTTCGAAGCATTAAACTCCACACGATTTCTATTACCCCATTTGACAATGCTGTATAAATCGGAGTTTAATGAGCTTGACATACGGCACCGTTGCAATTGTACGTCCGAAGGCGAAGGACGTGAATTATCGAACGAATATGAAAAGCTGAGGGTAGAGTCGTCAGCAAAACAGTTAAGTGGATTAGAAGTAACAGACAGAAGATCATTTATAAAAATGAGGAAAAGAGTCGGAGACAGAACAGAGCCCTGGGGCACACCAGCATTTATTTTATGGGAATCAGACTTGAATCCGTCCAATACAACTTGTATTGAACGGCCCAGGTCCCAAAAGCACGCATTTTCGATAAGAGAGCTTCATGCCAAACTCTATCAAATGCCTTGGAGATATCAAGAGCAATAATCTTACTTTCACCAAAACGATGTAAAGATTTGTTCCACTGTTCGGTGAGATATGCCATCAGATCACCAGTGGAACGGTTGCTGCGGAAGCCATACTGACGGTCATGGAGAAGCTTACGATCTTCGAGATATTCCTTAAGCTGACGGTTAATCAGTGTTTCCATGACCTTAGAAAGAAGGGATGTCAGTGCTATGGATCGGTAGGAGGAGGGGGAGGATGGGTCACCTTTCTTAGGGACAGGCTGGACAAATGCTGTTTTCCATCTTCTAGGAAAGATTCCAGAAGAGTAGGAGCGATGGAAAAGCTTACGCAGTGGCTTTGCCAGTGTGGAAGAACACCTCTTCAGAATAATCGGGGGTATACCATCCGGGCCAGCGGATTTGTGTATATCGAGATCTTTGAGAACTCTTGCTACTGTACGAGTGCGGAAAAAAATGTGTCCCATGGAAAAATTTACATTCTCAAGTACAGGAGGGGCAACGTTGCTATGCGGCAGCGTGGAGCTGGCAGCGAAATGGGCGGCGAGCAAGTTTGCCTTCTCTGAAGAGTAAACAATTGATGTGTTATTGTCGATGAGCGTTGGAACCGAAGATGTTGAGGAGTTTTTAATATTTTTTACAAATGACCAAAAATTTTTACTGCCTTTGGGACACTGCAGAATTTTTTGCCGTAATTTTTGGTCATGCAAAAATTTGGTTCTTTCAATAACGGAGTTGCATGAGTTTCTTGCTTGTTTGTGCTTTTTCCGATTTTCCTCTGTAGGGTTGGCTTTGTAAGAACGGAAACTTACTTCTTTGAGCCTGATAGCTTCTTTACACTCTGAATTAAACCAAGACTTTTCTTTAGGTTTGATGCTTTTTACTCTGTTAGGAATAAAAGCACGTTAGAAAGAAGAATCACATTTGTGATCATTTCAGCACTGGCATCAATGTCACTATCGAGGAAGCATAGTGACCAGTTAAAGTTTCGGAAAAAAATATTCAGGCCGTCCCAGTTGGCTTTCTCGTAATGCCAAACGGTCCTGGTGGGAAGTTTTTCTTTAACTGGATGGGTGGAGGATGAGAAATTAGCTGAAATGACACAATGGTCTGAAGTGCCAAATGGAGAAGTTACACTAATGGTATATTTATCAGGGTGAGAAGTAAGAAACAAGTCAAGAGTATGGGCGGCTTGCCCAGCAACATCCGGTATACGCGTTGGCACATCGATCAGCTGGGTAAGGTGATGTAACCCGGCAAAGAGCTCGACATACCTTCCTTCGGATGTTGTCTGACCAGAATAGCGGAGCCAATTGGAATTGTGTACATTGAAATCGCCCGCAATAACGATTTCAGTGCGAGGACAAAGGGAAACAATTTTCGAGATAGAATCTGACAGCGCATCAAACTCGTTACAAGTCGAATTGCTGTCGAGATTTGGACTCCTGTAAATAAAACAATAATGAATGACATGCTTGCGGACAGTGAATTTGAGCCACAAGAAGTTAAAGTCCGTGTTGGAACATTGCCCATATTGGGGAAGGCTCTGGCAAGCAATATCATTTCTAACATAGACCACGAGACCATGATGGGAAAAGAGTAATGGCACCAAGCTATACCCATGTAGAGTAAATTCTGATAAATCAGTATTTACTCCAACCTGGGTTTCACTTAATGCCAAAACAGCTGGCCTGTATTGAACAGTGTAGACGTACAGGTGAAAGAAATTCTTTCTAATACCAAGAATCGTCAGAGAAGCAATTGAAATTAAGAAACATACAAATTTCAATAGAGATTCTAGCTTTGAATTATCGCCAACGTGGGATCCTCTCATAAGCAAAACCATAGTAAAGCAAATCAAAAAACCTATAGCCGATGTCGTGAGCTTTGCATGTGTCCAAAAATATATCGACTCAACGCAACAACAACTTAGAACGAGTACACCACCACCACCCACAAGCGATCCAAGTGCATCAACATCTACGCACCGGTACTACTTGAGAGCGAGAGCTAAAAACCAATAACTTAAACAACATCAATCAAACGTCAGTCTCTTCCCGTGACCACGAAGTATGAAACTTCTTCGAAACGTTGGGTAGAAAGAAATAAGAAAATATTTCTTATAACGCGGTAAGTTCCGAAAATACCAAACTTTATCTAATATGAATATCGTGCGCGAAAATAGAAACCTAAAATCTCATGAGGAAAAGAGTCCGAGACAGAACAGAGCCCTGGGGCACACCAGCATTTATTTTGTGGGAATCAGACTTGAATCCGTCCAATACAACTTGTATTGAACAGTCCAGAAGATAGCTTCTAATCCAACGAACAAGAGTATCATCGATCCCAAAAGCACGCATTTTCGATAAGAGAGCTTCATGCCAAACTCTATCAAATGTCTTGGAGATATCAAGAGCAATAATCTTAATTTCACCAAAGCGATGTAAAGATTTGTTCCACTGTTCGGTGAGATATGCCATCAAATCACCAGTGGAACGGTTGCTGCGGAAGCCATACTGATGGTCATGGACAAGCTTTCGATCTTCGAGATATTCCTTAAGCTGACGGTTAATCAGTGTTTCCATGACCTTAGAAAGAAGGCATGTCAGTGCTATGGGTCGGTAGGAGGAGGGGGAGGATGGGTCACCTTTCTTAGGGACAGCTGGAAAAATACTGTTTTCTATCTTCTAGGAAAGATTTCGACGAGGAGCGAAGGAAAAGCTTACACAGTGGCTTTGCCAGTGTGGAAGAACACCTCTTCAGAAGAATTGGGGGTAAACCATCCGGGCCAGCGGATTTGTTTATATCGAGATCTTTGAGAACTCTTGCTACTGTACGATTGCGGAAAAAATCTGTCCCATGGAAAAATTTACATTCTCAAGTACAGGAGGGGTAACGTTGCTGTGAAGCAGCGTGGAGCTGGAAGCGAAATGGGCGGCGAGCAAGTTTGCCTTCTCTGAAGAGTAAACAATTGGTTTGTTATGGTCGATGAGCGTTGGAAACGAAGATGTCGAGGAGTTTTAATAGTTTTTACAAATGACCAAAAATTTGTACTGCCTTTGGGACACTGCAGAATTTTTTGCCGTAATTTTTGGTCATGCAAAAATTTGGTTCTTTCAATAACGGAGTTGCATGAATTCCTTGCTTGTTTGTGCTTTTTCCGATTTTCCTCTGTAGAGTTGGCTTTGTAAAATCGGAAACTTGTTTCTTTGAGCCTGATAGCTTCTTTACACTCAGAATTAAACCAGGAGTTTTCTTCAGGCTTGAGCTTTTAACTCTGTTAGAAATAAAAGCACGCATCCCTAGAAGAATCACATTTGTATTTCAGCACTGGCATCAATGTTACTATCGAGGAAGCATAGTGACCAGTTAAAGTTTCGGAAAAAAATATTCTGGCCGTCCCAGTTGGCTTCCTCCTCCTCCTCCTTCGGGTATTCAGACAATATAGCGGAGCCACTTGAAATTGTGTACATTGAAATCGCCCGAAATAACGATTTCATTCATTGCGAGGACAAAGGAAACGATTTTCTAGATGGAATCAGACAGCGCATCAAACTCGTTATAAGTCGAATTGTTGTCGAGATTTGGACTCCTGTAAATAAAACAATAATGAATGACATGCTTGCATACAGTGAATTTGAGCCACAAGAAGTTAAAGTCCGTGTTGGAACATTGCCCATATTGGAGAACGCTCTGGGAAGCAAAATCATTCCTAACATAGACCACGAGACCATGATGGGAAAAGAGTAATGGCACCAAGCTATACCCATGTAGAGCAAATTCTGATAAATCAGTATCTACTCCAACCTGGGTTTCACTTAATGCAAAAACAGCTGGCCTGTATTGAACAGTGTAGACGTACACGTGAAAGAAATTCTTTCTTAGGCCGCCAGCATTAGAATATACGACACGAAAATCACTTACCATTTAAAATGTAATGAAGGAAATATTAAGTGGAAGCATGTTAGGTCAGGGGAAAATCCAGCTGATCTCGGTACTCGATGAATTTCTCCGAGGGAATTACAGTTCAACAATCTTTGTTGGTGCGGAGAAATTAGTTACGAGAATGCCAAGTACTCAACCTGCCCCACGGCTACACGATCAGTTAGAACATAAATTTGTTTCTTGTTTAACAGCACAAACCCATTTAAATGAGCATGTCTTAGAGCGTTTTTCTTCTCTTTCACGCGCATTGCGTGTCTTAACTTATGTATTTCGCTTCCGATACAATTTTGATCCCGGACATAAAATCTCCATCTTCTGCTACAAAACTACAAATATTACTCAACAAATAACAAATTTCGTAAAAATCCGTCTAATTTTATTGAGCAAGCAATCTCGTTATCCTCGCGAATATGACTCTTTATTGAGTGGAAAACCCTTGTCTTCTAAGAGTAGTATTTTTGCGCTCAATCCTTGTTTGGACTCCAATCATATTCTTCGCGTCAATGGTAGAGTTACCAATTTCGATCTTACATATGGTGAAAAATATTTCATAATTATTCTTTATTCGTCAAAATTTGCGAAATTTCTCATTGAGTTCATTCATAATTTGACACTTCATGGTGGTAACTCGCTAATGCTTTCCGTTACAAGACGCATGTCTTAGATTCCAAAACTTAAGAATTTGACAAAGTCGTGTATACGGCACTGTAAAACATGCGGTATCCACAAAAAACAACTTCGAACTCAGATTATGGCAGCTCTCCCAACCGAAAAGTGTACGTTCTCATCACCTTTTACTTACACAGGTATGGATTTTGCTAGGCTATTTCATATTAAAAGTTATCTGGGTCGAAGTTGTCGCATTACGAAAGGTTATGCTTGTTTATTTGTTTGTTTTGCAACAAAAACAATCCACCTCGAAGCAGCTAGCGACATGTCCTCTCAAGTTTTTCCTGCGGCTTTTGCCATATTTGTTGCCCGACGAGGACTTCTAAGTCATCTATGCAAATTCGGTGATACCAGTAAATTTACTTTCGAGGAGTTCTCGACTGTCCTCGCTCGTATCGTGACATGTCTTAAGGCTGGGTGTACCCAACTGAGGAACTCAGGTTTCATGTAAATGAGCTTGAGTGTGTTAGTAAGCTTTCTTCTACGTAAAACTCCGGAATTTTGTATTTGCATTTCTGTCTCTATTTTCAAGAGAACCAAAACCAAAGTCAAACATAAAATTACGCAAAAATTGCAATGCAGGCTTGAGGCTACAGACTGTGCTGTAGGCTACGCACAGTGGACACAACAGCACAGTGTAGTATTTGTATGTGGAAAAAGAGAATGGAAATACCGAAGAAAGGGTAGCGTCTGGTCTATCGTGCAGGTCAGGTAGCCAAGTACATATACTGTCTGTAAGCAAGACTACCTATGTGCCATATGGTATACTTTTTGTTATGGATAGACGGGTCGGCACGCGACAAAAGAATTTTTTTTATTGCGCCAACGACTTGAGCAATTTTTTTCTTTTTTTTTGTGGTTTTATTGTTGTGAGTAGGATGTAGGAACAGGAAGGACTAGAGAGGAATCTTTGGATGTGATTTGTGTTGTGATGATCTTTTTTTTTAATAGTATTCAATGAATGTTCTTTTTAGAATTTTTGGTTGCAGCAAAGATTGTCAAAATCTTCTAATTTTTTCAAAGTGACATTATTTGTGTAGGTATGTAATTAGATACCATCTTCAAAGGAAATTGTTTTTCCTCATTGATTGCATCCTTCATTTGTTTCTCGGCTGATTGGATCCATATTTCCTTGGTCTTATTTTCAATTTTTCGAAATGTCTTAGAGCTCATAAAGGGAACCTTTAAAGCTTCAAGAACTCGTTTTGATTGGGTATATCCATTTCCAGCCAACGTTGTTCCCAACATGATTTCTTTATTGATTTCTTCACTTGATTTTTGTTCCTGATTGCACGTAAACAATGTGAAAACCATGCTACACATATTACACTTAAATATTAGTTTAGAACTAAAACCTAGTATAAATTAAAGAAACAGTGAGTTGACGTATGCATTTTTGTACTAAAGAATTTATGCTATACCTTGTCTTATTTCTTGAATAAGATTAATATTATTTAAGGTGCAGTCAAAGTTGAGTCCATGCTTAGAAATATATTTTAACTGGTTAAGAAAAGAGCTAAGATTTATTATACGTCTACCCTCAGGGACGAAAGTATTATCACATACATTATTTTCTAGTTCGATAGGTACTTCAAAGTCTTCAACGCGCTGTTGTTCTATGTCAGCTGATGCTGTAGCCATCGCAGAAAGATTCCCAGCAAAACGTTTGTTTATTACATTTCTACAACAAACATTTAGGCATTATTTTTTTTAGAAATATTAGCTAAAATACATTGGATAACAATAGGAAGCTATACTTATAACGACAAAACACCAAAAAAACACTATTATTGTATTGAATTTATCTGAAACAAAATTTTCTGGCCTATAAGTGAAATTTAAATGTTCACAAAAAATGGAAAATAATACAAGTTTTGATGTATTGACTGCTCCATTTTTGTAGGTACTTTATGTTTGTATGATTCAAAAATCATTTTTCGTAGTCAGCTGTGATTACGAATATACACAGCAGTGATTTCACAATTTTTATTGAATGCTTTCTTCTTTTGGTTATTCAGTAAAAGGCCAAATCTTGACTTTTTTAAGAGAGAAAGCAAGCTATTGAAATTATGCTATACTTCAGAATAAAGGTTAATTCAATTATTGAGGATTGTGAACGATCGAACATGATGGATCAAAGACATTTGACTGACTTGAATACCTTGGACTCTATTTCAATTTTTTTTAATACTGTTTTTTTGGTAAATATAGGTACAATTTAATTAAAATACATATGAAGAATATTTTGTAAAGAAAACTTAGACTTACCTCTTTCCTCTTTTTATTTTTTTCAAAATCAAATAGGTAAACGTAGAAATTATATTTATTTTGAATGAGTTCGACAAAAAAAACTAATAACGCTGGCTTATTAATGACGAAAAAAAAATAATATAAATCAAAATATCAAACCCATCAATAACAACCCTAAAAAAGAATCACCAACCACCCAACAAATAATACCTTCCCAATTCTGTGAAGACAAGTGGAAAACTAAAATAATCAAACAAAAAATACAAAACCAATTCCTACCAACCTCATAGAGCACATAAATAACCAACAAAAAAATTAAGAGAAAAAGTGAAAGAGAAGAACAGCACCAAATTCTGCTGCGGAAATCGTTCGAACTACAAATTTATTTGTGTGCGTTAACAATGGACTTTCTATGGAAAAAATGAAAATTGAACTATTTTTCTAAAATCAATAATAATAAAACTACTAGTGATACATACGTTTTCTAAGCTGATGTAGAAAGATAAAATGCTGAAAAAAAATAAAAAAATTAAACCAAATTATTAGTACGTTACTTTCTTTATAAAGTCAATCGATATTTTAGCTTTTTAACCTGCGATTAAAGTGTTAAAAGGCAATATTTAAAAAAAAAACTATAGTTTTAATCCCGAGCTCAAAAACCTTTTTTTCGAGGTACACCCAGCCTTAACTCACATCCAATTTCACCGATGACTCACGATCCACTAGATTCTTTAGCGTTGACTCCGGAACATTTTCCTCGCGGCAGCCCCTTACTGACGTTTCCCGAACCTTATTGCAATGAAAATTCGTTTTCTCTTATAAAACGATGGGAAAAGCTAAAATGTCTACAACATCAGTTTTGTCAGCGTTGAAAGGAGGAATATTTGAAGGAGTTACAAAAGCGTTTCAAATGGCAATTCCCCGAAGAAAATATAAAAGTTAATGATCTTGTTGTCATTTGAGACGAGAATATACCTTGTAATGAATGGCGGCTTGCCCGAGTCATTAAGGTGTGCCCTGGGAGGAACAGACGGAATGGTAAGAGTCGCAACATGGAAAACTCAGCGGGGCGAAATCTCTCGAACTGTTGTGAAACTTTGCGTCTTGCCGAATACTTAATCACTTTTAACCAATAACTTCTCATAATCACCTCACCAAAGTAAACTGCTTCCTATATTAGCCGTGTTTTATTGGTAATCTATAGCTAGCGCAGTATTGGAAGTCCGAATAAAACTCTATATTCACTCCATAATTCACTTTTAATTTAACCCCCGAAGTGACAGCTGACGTCTTGTTGAATAAATTTAGAAGAGTGTGTTCCAAATTTAACTGAGTTCTTGGACAGAGACATCCGGATAGAATATACAACCATGACGTCATCAGTGACCCTTGATGACAGAATTAAATTCGGTTTTAGAAAACAAAATTCAGTAATTTAAGTTTCAGTTGATGCAGGTTTTGTCTAATGTCTTATTTGATTGATTCAATATACATTTTAAGTCAACTAACACTTTGGATCCTTTCCAAAAAAATTTATTTAATCTAGTCAATTTGGGTCACTGATGACGTCAAAATACAGGAAGGCGCTGTCTTGTAATCTTGTATCATGATACTCAACGAACATATCTTTTTTTCTACATTCCAATTGGTTAATATTTCTTTTCAAGATATATCTTAATTTATATTCACTAATTTCACTAACCTTATTATCGACACTTATTGTTTGTTGTTGTTTGCCATTTAAAATTTTACTGAGCTGGGTTAAACACTTACCGATAAAACACGGCTATTATAATTACCGCTGTACATTCCAATAACTTCATTTTAGAATAAGTTATATATATGAATTTATGATTCCTTTAGAAATATAAGTTATCTTAAGTATTTAATTTTCTTTGTTCGCGCAATACGCCAAGGGGGCGGTAATATTAACGCCATCTGCGAGCAAGCACAATTGCATTTACCTCACTCTACGAACACCACCTTTTTGTTCGTTCAATTTTAAATACAAAATGTCTGGCCCTTCCGGCATCATCAATTCTGTCACTTTGCCATGCTTGATTTTGTCTTTTATCAGTCAGTACAGTCAGTCATCATTACACATTTATGGACACCAGTCCACCTTGGCCCTTTTCGCAGTTTATGTTTTTATGTTTTTCAATTAGTAGGTACAAAATTAAAAAAAAATATACACATTATAAGCAAAATTGAAAAATCATTTTATGAACCGATTTTTTTTTCTAAATAAAGCAAACCAATTAAAAAGTAGTCTTCATGATTAAAGTGTATGTATTTGCTTAGATAACAAAAAAATGAAATATTCAAACAAGAGTCATTACATTATGGAACGACAAAACTTCATAAATATAATATTATATTAAAAGAAAATTTTATAACATCAATGTTGTGATGTTCTTTATCCAACAACAAAAACAAAAAAACATTTAAAAGAAAAAAATACCAATAAAACCAGGGATACGAATCTTACATTCGCCTCCATCATCTTTGCTTGCTGTTGCTGGGCCATTTCGTGGCCATATATTGCATTCATTGCTTGCTGTTGCTGCGGCTTTTCATGCCATATATTGATTGCTTGCTGTTGCTATTGCCGTCGCTGTTGTTGATTCCAAAAAAAAGGGAACATTCAGAGCGGAAAAGATTGGCCCGAAGATATATATTTAATACATATTTATTAATCAGGGTTGCATGGGGCAGAGTGCCCCATACTATTGTCATGCTCATATTCAAAGGCACAATAACCCAAACTTGGCATTATTGCACAAATCATACTCCCTATATTTTTATTAGATAAAGTTTTTTATTTTCGGAACTTACCGCGTTATAAGAAATATTTTCTTATTTCTTTCTGCCCAACGTTTCGAAGAAGTTTCATACTTCGTGGTCACGGGATGAGACTGACGTTTGATTGATGTTGTTTAAGTTATTGGTTTTTAGCTCTCGCTCTCAAGTAGTACCGGTGTTCACAAGAGCCGATACAACCGATGTCAAGTTGGCTGGGTGATGATGTGATGTAGCATGTAAATATCTTTATCTTTAAACCGCCAACTAAGGTTCGTCAATTTTTAAGATCGCCTAAGGACAAAATTCCACTCCAAAATCCTGGTGTATACTTTGTTCCCTGTAGCTGTGGATCTTTTTATATTGGTGAAACGAAAAGAGGTATTAAAACGCGTTTAAACGAACATATCAAAGCTATCCAAAACAACGCTGTCACAAAATCGGCAATATGTGAACATCTGGCCTACAACGAAGATCACTTTATACGTTTTGATCAAGCTAGATCAATCGCAAATGAAAGATTTTATGTACCAAGAATCGTCAGAGAAGCAATTGAAATTAAGAAACATACAAATTTCAATAGAGATTCTAGCTTTAAATTATCGCCAACGTGGGATCCTCTCATAAGCAAAACCATAGTAAAGCAAATCAAAAAACCTATAGCCGATATCGTGAGCTTTGCATGTGTCCAAAAATACATCGACTCAACGCATCAACAACCTAGAACGAGTACACCACCACCACACGAAGCAATCCAAGTGCATCAACATCTACGCACCGGTACTACTTGAGAGCGAGAGCTAAAAACCAATAACTTAAACAACAGCAATCAAACGTAAGTCTCATCCCGTGACCACGAAGTATGAAACTTCTTCGAAACGTCGGGTAGAAATAAATAAGAAAATATTTCTTATAACGCGGTAAGTTCCGAAAATAAACAACTTTATCTAATATGAATATCGTCCGCGAAAATAAAAACCTAAAATCCCTATATTTTGTAAAAAAAAAAAGATTTTTGCCTTTGAAAATTAAATTTTGATGTTTTTTCAAACATAACTATGTGAAAATGACGTTTCCGAGCCCAATATATATGTTTACTTATATTCTTGTTCAGAATGACGAACTGTATAACTTATTTCAAATTCAAGGTGATCGGAGGTGAGTCTCTGAACTGTAATGCTCTTTTATAACGGTTATATACCTCCTTATACATAAATGCCAGCTACCGTTAATATTTGAGCTTTGAAAAAAGTCCTTTGTGAATTTCAAGATAAACTTATGTTCTAAATTTGAGGATGATTTTAGCTCAACCGTTCAAGCAGTACTTTAAATACATGCATCCAGACAGGCAGAACTTTGTCACAAACTCAAATAAATTTATTATTTATCGTAATGTAATTTTTGATTATTATCTCATTATGTTTTTATCTAAATAGGTACATGCAAAACGCATATTATACCTAGTACCCATAATTTCAGTTAAAATAAAAAAAAAAAAATGGTCAACAAAATGTTAATTGTCAAGTGGAAACTTATAAATTGGGGAAGAACGAATTAATAAGAATATGTACCTACAAATTGCAATATAAACTGATTTTTTTTTTCTAAAAAAAAGAAGATTTTACCTTTGAATAACGTACATCTATTTGCATTCATCAAGAAACAAACAATAATGCACCTTACTCGAACATCAAGTTGGATTCATTAATTTTCTTCTTTGACCTTGCCGAGAATAGAGAAATGAAACCAAACCAAATCAAATATACCTATGTATTAAAAAAGAAACCCTTAGGGGCCAGTTATAGCTATCATTGAAATGCTTCATTGAAAAACTTTAAACCGATTTTTTTATATGTTTTCCTTTGATGAGTAACACAAATGATATACCAATCGATAGCAAATGATACGAAGAATTTTTTTTTCATAAGAACAAATCAATTTACACAAATATTTTTTACTAAAAATGTATTTATCTGTTTTCCTGATGCAAATTCGTTTTTCGTGTCAGCTGATTGTTTTTTGACAGAATATGGAACAACTCGTTCCACTGATTTGATTACCAATTTCGTTCAGTTCCAATGACAGATTTGTATCCGAAAAAAATTTTCGTGTGTATTTCAACCAGGAAAATTTTTCCAATGACAGAAAATTTCAATGAATGCTATAACTGATCTCTCAAAAAAATTCCAATGATTTGTTTCAATGATGCTTTTCAATGATAGCTATAACTGACCCCTTATGATGCCTTGTGCTTATCTTTTCAACCTGCTTCGAAATGTTTTTTTTTATATATTCTTCCCTTGTACTACACTGCAACTACAATATACACGATGCGATGCCGACGACCGACGACGATCCGTAAAGTTGATTATATATAACGTAACCAAAAACTACACCAATTTCGCTCAAAATAAAAACGAACCAAGAACTGGTTTATATTGTTAATTTTTCTTCCTTCATTCTCTGCAGCATGTTTGTGTATCGTGCAAACACCATAGATACAAAATATTGAAATTCCCAACACAAAAAAATTTTATAATGTGGAAAACTGCATATTCAAATGCCAATTCTTAGGAGTCTAATCGTGAGGCATACGCTGTTTCAGGTTGGGGTATGAAATGCACCATCTAGTAATAGTGTCTATGCATTTATTTATATTTCGCTATTTTATGATGAACCGGTTTTAAGGTTAGCCGGAATATGGTTTCAGGGTAGGATAAAACCATTATTGTTTTTTTTACTTGCGATTTATAGGGACTAAAAAAATAAATTGCACGACTGGATCGCACGTACTTGCTCATATGTGCGATCACATTGTAGCATAAAATTAAAGTTAACATCAAAGCTTTTATGCGATTGTAATGTATTGAGTAAAGTAATTTAAAAGCCATTTTATTTCTTTAAAAAAATGTTAAGTGTGATTTTTTTTTATTCGTAGGAACAATTTTTAAATAAAACGGTTTTTTTAACAACTTAAAAAAAAAATAATAATAATACAAACTTAAGCACAAAAATAACATACATTTAAAAAAAAAATTAAAAAAAAAATTCACCTACCCGTTGCCAAAATATTGATTTTTGCAAAAAAAAAAATTAATTATTAAAAATACAACAAATAAGTTTTCGAAAAAAAATTAATGCGAAATTATTTAGGCTACCTACATCTTCTTGAATATCAATTTTGATAGTAAGAGGATCACCTGAATTTTTTTTCACCAAAATATAATGCTTACCAACTGAATTTTTTTCATAAAAATAATTGGAGCCGTTTTCGAGAAAAATAAGCTTTTAAATAACGGTTATAATGACAGGTACCGTTAATTTTTGAACTACAAAAAAATTTAAAAACTCCTCTGTAGAATGTCAAAATAACCTTTAGTTCTAAATTTGAAGACGATTGGCTCAACCGTTTAAGCTACAGTCCAAATACATCCGTACAGACAGACAGATGGACAGAATTTTTCCAGTAACTCAAATATGTTTCTCTATCATCATAATGTCATGTTTGATTGTTATCTCCAATTTTTTTTTGCACGAATGCATAACTTACATTATAAGACCTATAATCGCAAGTAAAAATTGAAAATATGTTATTACGATGATAGAGAAATATAACTGAGTTACTGGCAAAATTCTGTATTTGGACTGTAGCTTAAAAGGTTATTATCTTTAAATTTAGAACTTAAGGTTATATTGACATTGTACAGAGGATTTTGTTTAGCTCAAATATTAACGCTGTCATATAACCGTAAAGTGAAAGCTTATTTTTCTCGGAAAGGGCTCTAAGAATTTTTGTGAAAAATCAGTGTACTATTGTAGGTGTGGATTATCGTTTGGTGAACAAAAAATGTAAGATGATGGGATAACCGGTACCGTCCATAGGACCGTTTTTTTCTTTCTCCAAATCTGGTCAGCCGATTACAATCAAAATTAATATTCCAAAAGATGTACTTACATATGTAGATAGCCAAAATAATATCACATTAAAATAAAAAAAAATATATTTTTATTTTTAATAATTAAAAAAAATTGTAAAATCAGTATATTTAAAACGGGTGTGATTTTTTTTTTAAATATAAGTTTTTTTGTGCCTAAATTTGCATTCTTGAAATATTTTTTTTAATAAAAAAAAAGTTGTTAAGATAAATCCTTCGATTTTGAAAAAAATAAATTCACACTTTTTCACATTTTTAAAGAAATAAAATGGCGTTTTAATTATTCCGCTCAAAACTGTTTTGGAATGGTTCAGTCATAGGGGACTCACCTTAATTATACTCTTTTTTCTGAATACAATACATACATATATTTTATTTTTTTCTGCACCGAACATATGTATATTATTATATATTCTTGGTTAGAATAATGAACTGTACAACATATTTCATATTCAAGGTCATCGGAGGTGAGTGCCCTGAACCATTACCAACTATTTTACGCACTTTTTTTCGAACAATCAAAAATCACAAAAAAAAAACAAATAAGAACTTTGAAGTTCTCTAATATTTTGCACATTTGCACATAAGAGCAAATACGTGTAATCCAGTCTATCTTAGTTTACTGATCTAGCGAGTAGTTTTTCTCTCCGTCGATACCCAAGTAGTCGTTATTAATTTTACCAAAAAGCACAAGACATTTTAACGTCAGGTTTTAAGTATTTTGCTCTACAAATAAATATAATATGACGGTTTAAGTGTTACCGTTGTATTAATAATTATTTACTATGAATAAATTACTCGGCGCTCTTAAAAATGGGCCAATTTGACAAGCTAAAGTGCGTGCTTTCATAAAAACGCGTATTTGCATGTATAGGATATATTGTATTCTGCGTTGCAACTTTTAAGAATCTAATGCTAACGATGTGATCAACTTACAAGTAAGTTACGCTCGCCGCATTTTGTTCTGTATGTGTTATAAATTATGTCAGTGCCCTCTTGTGCGCCCCAATAAATTCCAAATCTTAAAAATACAGATAAGCCCACACAAATTCTGGAATTCTAATTTAATCAATAAATGTGATGCAAACGCAAAGAACTAAAGAACTCTGTATAAAGGGGCCGACTCATAGAATCCGTTCGTCCGTTGCATTGCCGCATACAACTACAACTGACAGCTCGGAGGTTACCCTTAGGAATCGCATGTGCCGGACGCACCGCATCAAGTAGATCAATTTTTAACTTTTCTTTCCGGCAAATCCATGACAAGGAATGTCAAAAGCAATTTGAAGTTTCAATTGTTTTCTAGTCATGGGATGTTATTTAGCGCAATTTTTGTTGCTACTTATTGTTATTTAAGTAGCAGCTAAAATTGCGCTTGTTGCTACTTATTGTTATTTACGTAGCAGCAAAAATTGCGCTTGTTGTTACTTAAATAACATTAAGTAGCAGACAAAATTGCGCTAAGTAACAACAAGTACAGAAAAAAGATTGGGATGTAAAATAATAAATGCAGAGATTTTCAAATTTAAAATTTTTCTTGCTAAAACGAACATGAAACGAGATTGATTTTTTGTTTGTAATTGTTTGAATACTGTATAAATTCAAAGCCAACATGCAGCTTCACTGTATGTTTTCATGTATGTCATAAACAGCTTTACTGTATTACTTTGCTATTGAATGCTAGGTTACTTTTGGTGACCTAAATTGGTAATTGAGGTGACTTTACTATTCTTACATTTCCAAATTTCGCAATTTTTTTTTTTTTTTTTTTTTTTTTTTTTTTTTTTTTTTTTGATAATATTTATTTAGCATGGTTTTGCTATTTTAAAACAAACATTTACATTTATCTTATAAGATATAACTTAGTTTTAAATTTAATAATTATTCTTACAAAAAATTATTACATCTCTTTTAAATCTTGTTATATTCGTTTCTGTTTTCAAATGATTTGGGAGTGCATTAAAAATTTGTATTCCTTTATAAAATAACATATTTTGTGATCTTGAATTTCTAAATAATTGCACATTTAAATTATTAACATTTCTTAAATTATATGGTTGTAAACTACCTCTTATTGTCAGTCTTCTACTCAGATAGCTAGGTAACATGTTGTTTTTAATTTTAAAAATAAAGATAAGCGAACTCATAACAATTCTTTGTTTTACTTTTAACCACTTAAGCATTTCTAACATTCTTCGAATGGGTGTATATCTACTACATTTTAAAATTGTACGCATCGCTCTGTTTTGTAACTTCTGTAATCCATCCAACTTACTTGAAGATCCCAACAATAGTATTGTTGGACAATACTCAAAGTGGGGTCTTATTATTGTATTATAAATTTTAATTGAAATGCTTAGTTTTTTTCTTATACTACGAAAGAAACCGATTTTCTTAGCAATTTTCTTAGTAACATATTCTAGGTGTTTTTTAAAATTAAGTTTAGAGTCTAATATTATTCCCAAGTATTTAATTTCACAGACACATTCAAATTGTTGTATTTGTTTAATCACATTATTTTCAGGTAACAACATAATTTTAGTTTTATCTACATTTAATTTAAGTTTATTCATATTTAGGTACATTTCAATATTTTCTATTTCTTCATAAAGTTTTCTTATACAATCATCAAATTTATAATCATCAATATATACCAGACCATCATCAGCAAAGAATTTTATACTACTATATTTTATCACTTTTTGAAAATCATTTATGTATAGTAAAAATAAAAGCGGTCCCAGAATTGAACCTTGAGGAACTCCCAGACCAGACTCAACCGCTTCAGACAATTCACCTTTGAAATTCACCACTTGTTTGCGATCCTCCAGATATGATTTGAACCATTCATATTCAACACCTCTTATTCCGTATTCAAAAAGTTTATTCAATAATAACTTCCTGTCTATTGTCTCGAAAGCTCGCTTGAGATCCAAGAAGACAGCTGCTATCTTTTTATTTGCATGTAGTTTCTCTTTCCAGTCGGCTATGACAAAGTTAAGAGCAGATTCGCATGAATGTTTCCGTCTAAATCCCGATTGCTCTTCCATAAGGATATTGTTTTCTTCAATGTATTTTTCAAGTTGAATTTGAACTACTTTTTCCAAAATTTTTTCATGTAAGGGAAGCATATTCACCGGTCTAAAGTTTTCACATTTATTAGAATTTTCAATTTTTGGTACGGGAATTATTACGGAAGTTTTCCAATTTTTTGGGAAAATTCCACTCGTTAACGAATAATTTATTATTTTCAAAAGAGCGGGGCCCACCCAATTAAAACTGTCTTTTAACATTTTTTTAGACATCAATTTAAAATCACTTTTATCCGGCAACTTGTCCAATATTTTTAACAGTTCTTCTATTGAATTTAAAGGTTTAAACCTAAAACAGTTTTCACTTCTCTCTATACTATTTAACCACGGCTCACTTGGTATACTGTCATTTATATCTTTAACACTTTTTACAAAATATTGATTAAATTTGTTTGCAATAAGTTTGTTACCTTTCGTTTTAGTTCCTTCAAACTCAATAACATTTTGATCTATTGATTCATTTCCTAGCACCAAAGATTTAATGAATTTCCCCTTTGACTTCTGATCATTCGCTCCTCTTATTTTATTTTGTATATATTCGCGCTCTGTTGTTATTAGTTTTCTTTTGTATTCATTTCTTATTTTTTTATAAATTTCCCAGTCTGACTCTTGCCTTGTCATCACAAATTTTAAATGACTCTGAACTTTAAGGGTTTTTTGTCTATTGAGATCATCATTGAACCACTTTTGTTTGCTATTATATACTGGTTTTTCAATTACAAATAATTTTATAACATTTAACATTTCATTTTCAAAAATTTCACTCAAGTGCTCACCATATTGTGTTGATATACTTATTTCATTAATAGCACTTCGTCTTATTGCTTGTGCAAATTGAAAACTGTTATATTTGACGAATTTAAACCTACTTGGTATATAGCACTGATTATCACATTTTAAATTCAATTTAATTAAGATAGTTTCATGATCACTGATTTTCAAAGCATTTTCAACTTTTGCTTCACAATTTTGTATATTCGTTACCACATAATCTAATAGTGAGCTCGAAGTCGTAGTTATCCTTGTTGGTTCATTAATTAATTGTTTACAAAGTTTTTCACTAAATAAATTCTCAAGTTCTCTTTTATAAATACTATCTTCAAGCCAGTTCAAATTAAAATCACCGAGTATAAGTATATTTGTATCTGGTAGTTCATCAAGCCAATCATCAAAACAATCACAAAATTGTCTTATCGAAGTACTAGGAGATCTATATAAGGTTAAGAACATAATAGATTTGTTTTCAATCTCCAATTTAATTACCAATATCCACCACATCATCCCAATTTGAATACTATTGATAGGATATTCATAGCAGTCTTTCAAATATATAATCACAGTTCTAGATTACTTACTAACTTCTAGGTTACTTTGTTATAATTATTTTGTTAAGTAATCATATTAAATGTGTAAATAGTATTGTAAGAAATAAAATAAACAACATACACAGTTCAAACGTTTGGCTTATTGATTGTTCTTCAGGTTTAATTTAAATAATTGCTTTCCCCCACCAGCGGTAAGAGGCGATATTTTTGAACTAAACGTTTGGCTTATTGATTTTTCTTCAGGTTTAATTTAAATTATTGCTTTTCACCACCAGCGGTAAGAGGAGATATTTTTGAATTAAATCATCTTCGATACAAAAGTCTACTTGGTGTTATTCTGGTGTTTCGCCTGAACTATCTCCTGTCGTCATAGTGAAACACTGTGGTCGACAAAGTACGACCATAATTGTACATTTTTGGTGACCCCGACGTGATTGTGATCACGTCAGAGCAATCATAAGTCACGGCGTCTTCAGTGTAATACCAGGGCCTTCATACTGGTTCATAAACAAACCTACCTACAGAATACCAGCAAAAAAGGTTGCAGGCGTTGGAAACGCTGTGGTTAGAATTCCATACTAACCACGAAAACATCAAAAGTTTCGTTAAGCCAGACACTCCATATGTGCAAGCAAATATATATGAAAAAAATTAAGAGTCTGTACAACGAGATTAAGCAGACTTTTCAAACAAATCTGCCCGAGGAAGAAGACGATTCCGAAGGAGCAGTCTGTGGCACAAAACAGCCCACAGGCACCAAGCCCAAAATACAAAAATCCACATCTGACGTCATCAACTTAGAACCAGACCTGGAGCTTGTCCGCGTACTACGTAGACCAAAAAACAACGGTGAAATCATTGCAGCGATTATTGTTAAATTTGACAAATGTGAGTTCGGAAACATGGACTCAAACCTTCTGCAATGTAAAACTTACCACATTGCACAAGTATTAGGAGGAAGTAGAAGAAGCCCATCGGTTAGTGTACGAGGTATATGAAGACCCCACTAAGCTTGGATACCATCTAGAGGAGTACTTTCAGTTGGAGAATGAAGTTCAGAATTATTTCATCCAACTAACAACCAAATTGGAAGAAGTCGCAGGTTTGAATCAGCCGACAGTCTATGCAGCGCAACCAGCAGCCGGTATACCCTAGACAGCTGTTAATCTACCAAACATAACTCTGCCTAGATTTGATGGGGATTATGTTAAATGGAAACAATATAAAGACTTGTCTACTGAACTCGTACACAAGCAACAAATAGCCGATTGCCAAAAGCTATTTTACTTGAAGACGACACTATCAGGCGAGGCAGAAAAACTTATCAGACACTTAACTACGTCTGACAGCAATTACAGTGCTGCTTGGAAAGTGATAACGGACAGATACGAAAATCCTCGATTGCTGGTGACAGCTCAAATAAATAAATTGCTGGCACAACCTATTATACACAATGATGGTTCAAACGCCATAAAAACAATGCATGACACTACACAGGAATGCTTGTTAAGTTAAAAAAGGCCTTCAGATTGACACCAGCAACTGGGATCCGTTGCTATTGAGTATTCTTCTCAAAAAATCCGATAGAGCTACCTTGACACTATGGGAACAGTCCCTTCAACAGCCAAAGGAATTACCATCACTGATTGATTTTCTAGCCTTCTTAGAGGTTCGTTTTCAATCATTAGAGAAACTTGGAAGCAAAGGACATAATTTGAAAGAACCATGGCGCAGACCTGCTTGAAGATCTTTTATGTCAATGGCAGGAAGCAAAACCACCAAACCAATCTGCCCTTACTGCAATAGCAAAAATCACAAACTATTTGCATGCTCAAGGTTCCTACGACTTCATCCAGAAGGCCGACTATCAACGGTTCAAAAATTTGGTCTCTGCGTTAATTGCTTCAAATCTGGGCACATTTCATCCCAGTGTTCAGCGCGAAGCTGCTGCACAACACCCTCTTATATATAAACAAGAAAGAGGGACCAAAAACATCCGTCGCAACAGTGACCCATCGAATCACCTCCGCTGCAGCAGCAGTTCCAAAGGATAAAGGCTATGTATTTCTCAGCACTGTTTCAATAAGCATTTAAGATAGTGAAGGAAACATCTGGAACTGCCGAGCGTTGCTTGACTCGGGCTCTCAGCTCAATTTCATAACAAAAAAGCTGTCAAGAAAACTAAACATTCCTGAATTCACTGAAACAATGCGAATCCTGGGAATTGGAGAGGCAACCAAGCAAGCAAGCAAACGTGTTAATCTTAAATTAAGTTCAAGAACATCTGACTTCACAGTCAATTTGGAAGCTTTTGTTCCAAGACAAATTACTCCCAGCCAGCCAACTTGGAAAATTAACATTATTAATTAACGTAATTCCAACTGACTTTAAACTGGCAGATCTGCACTTCAACGAACCTGGACAAATCGACTTACTTGGAGCAGAACTGTATCATCAATTGCTCACGGTAGGAAAGATTCAGCTAGGAAAAGGATTGCAAATCTTACTAAACACGCATCTTGGGTGGATAGTTCAAGGTAAATTGGAAGGCACAGTTTCACACATATCCACTTGTAATATCTCCATTGAAGAAAATATTGAAAAATTCTGCAAGGTAGAAGAAGTCCGACAACAAAGGAATCTTTCACACAGGAAGAATTAAAATGCGAAAAAACATTTCGCCGAGAATACAACCAGAAATCTGGAAGGACGGTTTGTGGTCCGATTTCCATTCAAAGCCGATAAACATGTCTTGGGAGCATCAAAGAGTCTTGCTCTTCAAAGATTCTATTCTCTTGAAAAAGGACTTACAAAAAATGGCACTTTGAAAGAACAATATTCAAGCTTCATGGCAGAATACATCCAGCTTGGCCACATGGAAAAGTGGCCAAGCATAATAAAATTCATGGAACTCAGTATTTCCTACCCCATCATTGCGTTCTCAAACCGGATAGCACGACAACAAAGTTGCGAGTGGTCTTCGATGCTTCTGCAAAAACTACAGCCAATATTTCTCTAAACGATTTACTGTCAACTGTCAGGATGAACTATTCACAACCATTCTTCGTTTTCGGCTTCATCGATACGTTTTTACTGCTGACATCGAAAAAATGTATCGATGCTATGGGCCCAAGCATTATTAGCAATAATGAAGCAAAAATTTTGGCTCATCAAGGGAAAAGCTATCGCCAGATCAGTCGTTCAACAATGCGTCAGATGTACAAAGGCAAAACCAAAACTGTTAGCCGAAATAATGGGAAATTTGCCATCTCATAGAGTACAGTCAGCTCGCCCCTTCATCAATTCCGGGGTAGACTTCTGCGGCCCTATGACACACTATAAAGTAAGAGGAAAACATCCACAGAAAACTTACATAGCGGTGTTTTGTTGTTTCTCTACAAAGGCTGTTCATCTCGAACTAGTAACGGACCTATCCTCCAATTTCATCCGGTTTCATCGCCGCCATAAAAAGATTCATCGGAAGACGAGGCAATTGTCAACACATATATTGTGACCAATTTCGTTGGTACCAACAACCAACTACAGGAGTTGATAGGACACATACATACTCACGGAGAACAAGAGAAAATCCAAAATACTTTCTCATCAAGAGGAATCGAGTTTCATTTCAATCCTCCTAGAACACCTCATTTCGGAGGCCTATGGGAAGCTGCCGTAATATCGGCAAAAGGTCTTTTATATAGGTGTCTGGGAGCAGCCTCATTGACGTATGAAGAGTTAGAAACTGTCATGATAGAAATCGAGGCAGTCCTTAATTCCAGGCCAATTACAACAATGTCAAATGATCCCAATGACCTTACGGCACTCACCCCAGGTATTATCAAAATACAGCAGGACGAGGGCCACCTTCTACATCTCATTCAAAACCAAACATCAATCATTGACGCCACTATGAATATAATAGAATATAATGAGCAAGATACAGCCTCCCAGTTCCAGAAAATTGATGAGGACCTCCAACAGTTTGCTGCACCGATTACATCCACCCCCTCGCTGTGGGTTACCTTGGATTTCTAGTATCTCTCATGGTAGTAACATTTTTACTTTGGAAGCTTTGCCGCAAACACTTCAGTAACCAGATTCACAGATAGATAGATATTTTGCAATCTTCAATTCGTTTTCAAACCCTGTACGGGTAAGGTTCCTTTTCAAGTCGGTATTTTTATTTATTTCTTTATTAGAAATATTCCTTTCCAAGGCGGTATTTTTATTTATTTCTTTATTAGAAATATTCCTTTCCAAGGCGGTATTTTTATTTATTTTGTTTATTTTTTTATTAGAAGTATTCCTTTTCAAGGCGACATTTTTATTTATTTCTTTATTAGAAATATTCCATTCCAAGGCGGTATTTTTATTTATTTTGTTTATTTCTTTATTAGAAGTATTCCCTTCTAAGGCGGTATTTTTATTTATTTCTTTATTAGAAATATTCCTTTCACAAGGCGGTATTTTTATTTTTGTGATCGATATTCACGTCCTCTTCTGAGGTGATATTTTTACTATAAATTATTTCTTCTTTTTTGTCTGCATATTCTAAAAACCCTTCTTTTAGGTTAATAATTGCATTGATTTTTTTTAACAGATTAAACCCTATCAAGAGATCGGATTCTAAATTATCAATCTCATAAAAAAATTAATCAATACCAAAGATTTGGCAATTATGATAATATTTTATAATGAAAAATCCATTTACAGTCTTTCTTAACTCTCTTATAATTTGTTAGTTCTTTTTTTATTGGGAAATACACTTGCTTTAATGTAACATGCGGTGGCCCCAGAATCTATTAAAATTTTTAAAACTTTCTTTGTGTCTCTGTCGACCTTGAATAGGTGGGGCAGTCCGATTACCTCGAATCTTCTAAAAAATGATTCTCTGTTATATTGTTAATTCTTTGTGCTTTAGGTTGGGGTTGGTTGGACTGAGTACTATTCTTGTTCCGTTTTTGAAAATTTCTTTTTTGTTCCGACTGGAACTGGTTTGGATTAGCTCCAAAATAATTTTGAGTCTTCTTTTGATTTTGAGAGTAGTTAAAATTTGTTGGCTGATGATACATTTGAATGGAAGGATCCACTTCCATTGGTTCTGGTTCTTGTTCATTTGGGTCAGTTTGAGCAGGTATTCGGTTAGGTTCCCGCTTGGGGTATCTAAGCGTATTTTTATTTTGATTATCATCATACTTTGATCATACTTTGCTTATTAAAATTTTCAAAACCATTTTTTGTTTTAATTTTTAATAATTTTTCAAAAAACTTATTTTGTTTTTTGAATATTTTGAAAACGAATCTATAGATTTTTTTTTTCTTCTCCTAGTAAAGACTATAGATTTCTTAAAATTGGCATACTCAAAAAAAAATTTAAAAATGTTTTGGAAAAGTTTTTCAAAAAAAAAACATTTTTTTGAAAAAAACTGTCGAACGATTTTGAAATGAAAAATACATAAAATAGAAAACAGCAAAAGAAATAAGATAGCTTACAACATTTTTTTCCAAAAAACGTTATGAATATTGTTATTTTGATTTCAGAAAAATTGTATTTGTTTAATTTTTCCCCTTAAATTTTGTTTTATATTGCTGGGTTGAGCCCTAGCCACTATTCTAATGAAAGCAAACTTCGTTATTTATATTATTATTTATTTATCGTTATTTATTTTAAAGCATTTCATGATCATAACAGTATACAGCATACAGAATTTATAATAAGGACGCCTATGATAAACACATAAACACGCAAAAACAACAAACAAATAAAAAAAATACTCGATTACCTACTGTATGTAAAAATTTCAATCAAGAAAACAAAATTGTACACCTGCAAGTTATGTACTTTACGTACTTTTGGTATAAAAAAAATATATATTTTTATTCTTCTTTATTTTATCTTTAATCTTTATTTTATAATAAATATGCTTCAACTATTATAAATGAAGTCAACCGTCGTGGTTGGAGCCGATCTGAAGACAAATAATTAATATTTAATTTTGATTAGAAGAGAGCTTGGGAAGCATGAGATAAGAGGCCACAAAAGTGTTATCTCGATACACAAATGCTGGATTGCATTTGGTGTTGGGTTGCGTTTGCAACAAAGAAAGATAATAAACACATGTGCTAGGTTGCACTTTTGTGTTAGGCTGATATTGATTGTTGTTTTTGCAACAAAGTATCGAAGGAGATTGATTTGTTGTTTTTTGCAACAAAGTATCGGATGAGATTGATTTGTTCGTTTTTGCAACAAAGTAACGGAGGATACAAATATTTTTGAATTACTTTCATAGGGATTAACCCATGAAATATCTACAATGTGGGTGGTATAACTTCCCCCTCTGTTAAACTGAATCGTCCCGATTCAGCTGATTTTGGGAAATTCGAATTTTATAGGACATTGCAGAAAGTATTTTTTTCCTGTTTTTTTTTAATATTTTCATGCTTCCGCCGCTTGTACAACGTAAATATTTTTAACGTAATGAATATTACAAGTATAAAAGTGCATACAATTGTAGTTTTATATGTTTTTGAGCTTTTAGAAATGTGTGTGAAAAGTTTACTCATACGATTAATATTTTTGAATTTTAGCTCATTGTTATATGATAAAATATATTCGATTATTTCATAATCTTTAAAATGATAATTTTTTTACAAATTCCATTATTTTCCCGGTGGGATTGTAATAATATTCATTATTAATAGTTACATTTATTTCAAAAATTACTAAAAAAGTTCCATTAAAAAAATTACCGTTTACAATATTTGTTCCCGAAATAATTATAGCTCCATCTTTAATAATATCAATATTTTTGTTATTTTCCTTAATTTTAGTACAATTCGTTTTAATTTTGTTCTAAATATTTGTAAAACAAGTTTAATTTAAATTATGTATTTGTGAATAAAAATATTTATATTAAAATCTTATCATCTATTAGTAATTTTCCATCGTTATTTGCAATGGCTCTAGCTTCGTAAAGTGAACATTTAGCATTATAGGGTAACGTATATACAGAATTATTAAATCTTTTCTTTGCAAAATTTTGAATCTAGAAACGTCCAATAGGTCAACTAATTTTACTGATTTGTGTTCATGCCGAATTATATCTTTCAATTCACCCATGTTTAGAATATTAGTATTTAAAATGTTTGCTTTGGCAAAAACAATAGTTTGAAGAACGTTTTGAAGATCTCTGGCTGCGAGCCGTTATCTTTGTTTTCGTATGATTTTTTTGACTGACAATTTTGCACCTATTATGTCGTTGATGAGGCTTGAGAGTTTTTGTATTTCTTTAAAAAATTCGGTATTTGTTACCAATTGATAATTGCTGTTTTCTATTAAGTCATTAACTTTATTTGATATCGTTAGGAAATCATCATGGTCGGGTGTACCCGCTATCCATTTCCATAGTGTTCCTAACTCGTTTATGCCTCTTTTTACTTTATTTATTTTTAATTGAAGAATGATTGATTCAATAAGTGAAAGCTCGGATTCGAGCTCGAGGTGTTCCTCTTGTGTGTAATAGACTTTTTCCTTATTTAAGAGAAGTTTTCCTTTCTCGTCTGTTAATATGCTTTCATAGTATGAGAGAAGTTTTCCTCTCTCGTCTGTTAATGTCATCATCATTTTTAATAAGCGCATAGTCGTCAAGGGTGTAATCTATTATTTTTGCCGATATGACAAAACATTGCACAAGAATGACGTGTAGTAATATCTTGCTGTAAAGAATATTGAAAATTGTTATGTTATGGTCAGTCTATCTATAGTTTTTAATAAGCTAGAAATTTTTTAATATTGTCCTTATGAACCTTTCTTTCTCTACTGTAAATGATAACCTTTCTTTTATTGTCTTGTTTAACTGTTTGTTTTTTATACCTGTGTTTTAGTTTGTTCCTCTCACCAAAATTCTTTTCAAATATTTTTTCGCCTGGTTGAAAGGATTTTTGTACCCGTTTTTAGTTATGCGTTCTTAACATATTATTTTGTTTAGTAAATAATTTATTATTATTATCTATTTTATTAAATAATACCTCAAGCTGGTGTTTATATTAGAGTGGCTTTCTTGTATTGTTTTAGTAATAAATTCCCTTAATTGAAATATATTTTCTTCATATAGTTCAGGGTTTTTTAAAAAAAGATTTTTGTGTTCCTCTTCGGAGAATACACTTAAAGTTGAATCACAAGTTGTATTAGCAACTGATTCTAGATATTTTGCAATCTTCAATTCGTTTTCAAACCCTGTATGGGTAAGGTTCCTTTTCAAGTCGGTATTTTTATTTATTTCTTTATTAGAAATATTCCTTTCCAAGGCGGTATTTTTATTTATTTTTTTATTAGAAATATTCCTTTCCAAGGCGGTATTTTTTATTTATTTTGTTTATTTTTTATTAGAAATATTCCTTTTCAAGGCGACGTTTTTATTTATTTCTTTATTAGAAATATTCCATTCCAAGGCGGTATTTTTATTTATTTTGTTTATTTCTTTATTAGAAGTATTCTTCTAAAGCGGTATTTTTATTTTTTTCTTTATTAGAAATTTTCCTTTCCAAAGCGGTATTTTTATTTTTGTGATCGATATTCACGTCCTCTTCTGAGGTGATATTCTTACTATGAATTATTTTTTCTTTTTTGTCTGCATATTCTAAAACCCTTCTTTTAGGTTAATAATTGCATTGATTTTTTTTAATAGATTAAACCCTATCAAGAGATCGGATTCTAAATTATCAATTTCATAAAAAAATTAATCAATACCAAAGATTTGGCAATTATGATAATATTTTATAATGAAAAATCCATTTACAGTCTTTCTTAACTCTCTTATAAGTTGTTAGTTCTTTTTTATTGGGAAATACACTTGCTTTAATGTAACATGCGGTGGCCCCAAAATCTATTAAAATTTTTAAAACTTTCTTTGTGTCTCTGTCGACCTTGAATAGGTGGGGCAGTCCGATTGCCCCAAATCTTCTAAAAAATGATTCTCTGTTATATTGTTAATTCTGTGTGCTTTAGGTTGGGGTTGGTTGGACTGAGTACTATTCTTGTTCTGTTTTTGAAAATTTCTTTTTTGTTCCGACTGGAACTGGTTTGGATTAGCTCCAAAATAATTTTGAGTCTTCTTTTGATTTTGAGAGTAGTTTAAATTTGTTGGCTGATGATACATTTGAATGGAAGGATCAACTTCCATCGGTTCTGGTTCTTGTTCATTTAAGTCAGTTTTAACAGGTATTCGGGTAGGTTCCCGCTTGGGATATCTAAGCGTATTATTATTTTGATTATCATCATACTTTGATCATACTTTGCTTATTAAAATTTTCAAAACCATTTTTTTTTAATTTTTAATAATTTGTCAAAAAACTTATTTTGTTTTTTGAATATTTTGAAAACGAATCTATAGATTTGTTTGTAATTCTTCTCCTAGTATAGACTATAGATTTCTTAAAATTGACATACTCAAAAAAAATTTAAAAATGTTTTGGAAAAGTTTTTCAAAAAAAAAAACATTTTTTTGAAAAAACTGGTCGTACGATTTTGAAATGAAAAACACATAAAATAGAAAACAGCAAAAGAAATAAGATAGCTTACAACATTTTTTTTTCCAAAAAACGTTATGAATATTGTTATTTTGATTTCAGAAAAATTGTATTTGTTTAATATTTCCCCTAGCCACTATTCTAATGAAAGCAAACTTCGTTATTTATATTATTATTTATTTATCGTTATTTATTTTAAAGCATTTCATGATCATAACAGTATACAGCATACAGAATTTATAATAAGGACGCCTATGATAAACACATAAACACGCAAAAACAACAAACAAATAAAAAAAATACTCGATTACCTACTGTATGTAAAAATTTCAATCAAGAAAACAAAATTGTACACCTGCAAGTTATGTACTTTACGTACTTTTGATATAAAAAAAATATATATTTTTATTCTTCTTTATTTTATCTTTAATCTTTATTTTATAATAAATATGCTTCAACTATTATAAATGAAGTCAACCGTCGTGGTTGGAGCCGATCTGAAGACAAATAATTAATATTTAATTTTGATTAGAAGAGAGCTTGGGAAGCATGAGATAAGAGGCCACAAAAGTGTTATCTCGATACACAAATGCTGGATTGCATTTGGTGTTGGGTTGCGTTTGCAACAAAGAAAGATAATAAACACATGTGCTAGGTTGCACTTTTGTGTTAGGCTGATATTGATTGTTGTTTTTGCAACAAAGTATGGAAGGAGATTGATTTGTTGTTTTTTGCAACAAAGTATTGGATGAGATTGATTTGTTCGTTTTTGCAACAAAGTAACGGAGGATACAAATATTTTTGAATTACTTTCATAGGGATTAACCCATGAAATATCCACAATGTGGGTGGTATAACTTCCCCCTCTGTTAAACTGAATCGTCCCGATTCAGCTGATTTTGGGAAATTCGAATTTTATAAGACATTGCAGAAAGTATTTTTTTCCTGTTTTTTTTTTTTTTTAATATTTTCATGCTTCCGCCGCTTGTACAACGTAAATATTTTTAACGTAATGAATATTACAAGTATAAAAGTGCATACAATTGTAGAAATGTGTGTGAAATGTGTGTGAAAAGTTTACTCATACGATTAATATTTTTGAATTTTAGCTCATTGTTATATGATAAAATATATTCGATTATTTCATAATCTTTAAAATGATGATTTTTTACAAATTCTATTATTTTCCCGGTGGGATTGTAATAATATTCATTATTAATAGTTACATTTGTATCAACAATTACTAAAAAAGATCCATTAAAAAAATTCACCGTTTACAATATTTGTTCCCGAAATAATTATAGCTCCATCTTTAATAATATCAATATTTTTGTTATTTTCTTTAATTTTAGTACAATTCGTTTTAATTTTGTTCTAAATATTTGTAAAACAAGTTTAATTTAAATTAAGTTTACAATAATTATTATTTAATTCACTTTTACATTTTTGTGAATTAAAATATTTATATTAAAATCTTATCATCTATTAGTAATTTTCCATCGTTATTTGCAATGGCTCTAGCTTCGTAAAGTGAACATTTAGCATTATAGGGTAACGTATATAAAGAATTATTAAATCTTTTCTTTGCAAAATGTTGAATCTAGAAACGTCCAATAGGTCAACTAATTTTACTGATTTGTGTTCATGCCGAATTATATCTTTCAATTCACCCATGTTTAGAATATTAGTATTTAAAATGTTTGCTTTGGCAAAAACAATAGTTTGAAGAACGTTTTGAAGATCTCTGGCTGCGAGCCGTAATCTTTGTTTTCGTATGATTTTTTTGACTGACAATTTTGCACCTATTATGTCGTTGATGAAGCTTGAGAGTTTTTTGTATTTCTTTAAAAAATTCGGTATTTGTTACCAATTGATAATTGTTGTTTTCTATTAAGTCATTAACTTTATTTGATATCGTTAGGAAATCATCATAGTCGGGTGTACCCGCTATCCATTTCCATAGTGTTCCTAACTCGTTTATGCCTCTTTTTACTTTATTTATTTTTAATTGAAGAATGATTGATTCAATAAGTGAAAGCTCGGATTCGAGCTCGAGGTGTTCCTCTTGTGTGTAATAGACTTTTTCCTTATTTAAGAGAAGTTTTCCTTTCTCGTCTGTTAATATGCTTTCATAGTATGAGAGAAGTTTTCCTCTCTCGTCTGTTAATGTCATCATCATTTTTAATAAGCGCATAGTCGTCAAGGGTGTAATCTATTATTTTTGCCGATATGACAAAACATTGCACAAGAATGACGTGTAGTAATATCTTGCTGTAAAGAATATTGAAAATTGTTATGTTATGGTCAGTCTATCTATAGTTTTTAATAAGCTAGAATTTTTTTAATATTGTCCTTATGAACCTTTCTTTCTCTACTGTAAATGACAACCTTTCTTTTATTGTCTTGTTTAACTGTTTGTTTTTTATACCTGTGTTTTAGTTTGTTCCTCTCACCAAAATTCTTTTCAAATATTTTTTCGCCTGGTTGAAAGGATTTTTGTACCCGTTTTTAATTATGCGTTCTTAACATATTATTTTGTTTAGTAAATAATTTATTATTATTATCTATTTTATTAAATAATACCTCAAGCTGGTGTTTATATTAGAGTGGCTTTCTTGTATTGTTTTAGTAATAAATTCCCTTAATTGAAATATATTTTCTTCATATAGTTCAGGGTTTTTTAAAAAAAGATTTTTGTGTTCCTCTTCGGAGAATACACTTAAAGTTGAATCACAAGTTGTATTAGCAACTGATTCTAGATATTTTGCAATCTTCAATTCGTTTTCAAACCCTGTATGGGTAAGGTTCCTTTTCAAGTCGGTATTTTTATTTATTTCTTTATTAGAAATATTCCTTTCCAAGGCGGTATTTTTATTTATTTTTTTATTAGAAATATTCCTTTCCAAGGCGGTATTTTTTATTTATTTTGTTTATTTTTTATTAGAAATATTCCTTTTCAAGGCGACGTTTTTATTTATTTCTTTATTAGAAATATTCCATTCCAAGGCGGTATTTTTATTTATTTTGTTTATTTCTTTATTAGAAGTATTCTTCTAAAGCGGTATTTTTATTTTTTTCTTTATTAGAAATTTTCCTTTCCAAAGCGGTATTTTTATTTTTGTGATCGATATTCACGTCCTCTTCTGAGGTGATATTCTTACTATGAATTATTTTTTCTTTTTTGTCTGCATATTCTAAAACCCTTCTTTTAGGTTAATAATTGCATTGATTTTTTTTAATAGATTAAACCCTATCAAGAGATCGGATTCTAAATTATCAATTTCATAAAAAAATTAATCAATACCAAAGATTTGGCAATTATGATAATATTTTATAATGAAAAATCCATTTACAGTCTTTCTTAACTCTCTTATAAGTTGTTAGTTCTTTTTTATTGGGAAATACACTTGCTTTAATGTAACATGCGGTGGCCCCAAAATCTATTAAAATTTTTAAAACTTTCTTTGTGTCTCTGTCGACCTTGAATAGGTGGGGCAGTCCGATTGCCCCAAATCTTCTAAAAAATGATTCTCTGTTATATTGTTAATTCTGTGTGCTTTAGGTTGGGGTTGGTTGGACTGAGTACTATTCTTGTTCTGTTTTTGAAAATTTCTTTTTTGTTCCGACTGGAACTGGTTTGGATTAGCTCCAAAATAATTTTGAGTCTTCTTTTGATTTTGAGAGTAGTTTAAATTTGTTGGCTGATGATACATTTGAATGGAAGGATCAACTTCCATCGGTTCTGGTTCTTGTTCATTTAAGTCAGTTTTAACAGGTATTCGGGTAGGTTCCCGCTTGGGATATCTAAGCGTATTATTATTTTGATTATCATCATACTTTGATCATACTTTGCTTATTAAAATTTTCAAAACCATTTTTTTTTAATTTTTAATAATTTGTCAAAAAACTTATTTTGTTTTTTGAATATTTTGAAAACGAATCTATAGATTTGTTTGTAATTCTTCTCCTAGTATAGACTATAGATTTCTTAAAATTGACATACTCAAAAAAAATTTAAAAATGTTTTGGAAAAGTTTTTCAAAAAAAAAAACATTTTTTTGAAAAAACTGGTCGTACGATTTTGAAATGAAAAACACATAAAATAGAAAACAGCAAAAGAAATAAGATAGCTTACAACATTTTTTTTTCCAAAAAACGTTATGAATATTGTTATTTTGATTTCAGAAAAATTGTATTTGTTTAATATTTCCCCTAGCCACTATTCTAATGAAAGCAAACTTCGTTATTTATATTATTATTTATTTATCGTTATTTATTTTAAAGCATTTCATGATCATAACAGTATACAGCATACAGAATTTATAATAAGGACGCCTATGATAAACACATAAACACGCAAAAACAACAAACAAATAAAAAAAATACTCGATTACCTACTGTATGTAAAAATTTCAATCAAGAAAACAAAATTGTACACCTGCAAGTTATGTACTTTACGTACTTTTGATATAAAAAAAATATATATTTTTATTCTTCTTTATTTTATCTTTAATCTTTATTTTATAATAAATATGCTTCAACTATTATAAATGAAGTCAACCGTCGTGGTTGGAGCCGATCTGAAGACAAATAATTAATATTTAATTTTGATTAGAAGAGAGCTTGGGAAGCATGAGATAAGAGGCCACAAAAGTGTTATCTCGATACACAAATGCTGGATTGCATTTGGTGTTGGGTTGCGTTTGCAACAAAGAAAGATAATAAACACATGTGCTAGGTTGCACTTTTGTGTTAGGCTGATATTGATTGTTGTTTTTGCAACAAAGTATGGAAGGAGATTGATTTGTTGTTTTTTGCAACAAAGTATTGGATGAGATTGATTTGTTCGTTTTTGCAACAAAGTAACGGAGGATACAAATATTTTTGAATTACTTTCATAGGGATTAACCCATGAAATATCCACAATGTGGGTGGTATAACTTCCCCCTCTGTTAAACTGAATCGTCCCGATTCAGCTGATTTTGGGAAATTCGAATTTTATAAGACATTGCAGAAAGTATTTTTTTCCTGTTTTTTTTTTTTTTTAATATTTTCATGCTTCCGCATGCATACAATTGTAGAAATGTGTGTGAAATGTGTGTGAAAAGTTTACTCATACGATTAATATTTTTGAATTTTAGCTCATTGTTATATGATAAAATATATTCGATTATTTCATAATCTTTAAAATGATGATTTTTTACAAATTCTATTATTTTCCCGGTGGGATTGTAATAATATTCATTATTAATAGTTACATTTGTATCAACAATTACTAAAAAAGATCCATTAAAAAAATTCACCGTTTACAATATTTGTTCCCGAAATAATTATAGCTCCATCTTTAATAATATCAATATTTTTGTTATTTTCTTTAATTTTAGTACAATTCGTTTTAATTTTGTTCTAAATATTTGTAAAACAAGTTTAATTTAAATTAAGTTTACAATAATTATTATTTAATTCACTTTTACATTTTTGTGAATTAAAATATTTATATTAAAATCTTATCATCTATTAGTAATTTTCCATCGTTATTTGCAATGGCTCTAGCTTCGTAAAGTGAACATTTAGCATTATAGGGTAACGTATATAAAGAATTATTAAATCTTTTCTTTGCAAAATGTTGAATCTAGAAACGTCCAATAGGTCAACTAATTTTACTGATTTGTGTTCATGCCGAATTATATCTTTCAATTCACCCATGTTTAGAATATTAGTATTTAAAATGTTTGCTTTGGCAAAAACAATAGTTTGAAGAACGTTTTGAAGATCTCTGGCTGCGAGCCGTAATCTTTGTTTTCGTATGATTTTTTTGACTGACAATTTTGCACCTATTATGTCGTTGATGAAGCTTGAGAGTTTTTTGTATTTCTTTAAAAAATTCGGTATTTGTTACCAATTGATAATTGTTGTTTTCTATTAAGTCATTAACTTTATTTGATATCGTTAGGAAATCATCATAGTCGGGTGTACCCGCTATCCATTTCCATAGTGTTCCTAACTCGTTTATGCCTCTTTTTACTTTATTTATTTTTAATTGAAGAATGATTGATTCAATAAGTGAAAGCTCGGATTCGAGCTCGAGGTGTTCCTCTTGTGTGTAATAGACTTTTTCCTTATTTAAGAGAAGTTTTCCTTTCTCGTCTGTTAATATGCTTTCATAGTATGAGAGAAGTTTTCCTCTCTCGTCTGTTAATGTCATCATCATTTTTAATAAGCGCATAGTCGTCAAGGGTGTAATCTATTATTTTTGCCGATATGACAAAACATTGCACAAGAATGACGTGTAGTAATATCTTGCTGTAAAGAATATTGAAAATTGTTATGTTATGGTCAGTCTATCTATAGTTTTTAATAAGCTAGAATTTTTTTAATATTGTCCTTATGAACCTTTCTTTCTCTACTGTAAATGACAACCTTTCTTTTATTGTCTTGTTTAACTGTTTGTTTTTTATACCTGTGTTTTAGTTTGTTCCTCTCACCAAAATTCTTTTCAAATATTTTTTCGCCTGGTTGAAAGGATTTTTGTACCCGTTTTTAATTATGCGTTCTTAACATATTATTTTGTTTAGTAAATAATTTATTATTATTATCTATTTTATTAAATAATACCTCAAGCTGGTGTTTATATTAGAGTGGCTTTCTTGTATTGTTTTAGTAATAAATTCCCTTAATTGAAATATATTTTCTTCATATAGTTCAGGGTTTTTTAAAAAAAGATTTTTGTGTTCCTCTTCGGAGAATACACTTAAAGTTGAATCACAAGTTGTATTAGCAACTGATTCTAGATATTTTGCAATCTTCAATTCGTTTTCAAACCCTGTATGGGTAAGGTTCCTTTTCAAGTCGGTATTTTTATTTATTTCTTTATTAGAAATATTCCTTTCCAAGGCGGTATTTTTATTTATTTTTTTATTAGAAATATTCCTTTCCAAGGCGGTATTTTTTATTTATTTTGTTTATTTTTTATTAGAAATATTCCTTTTCAAGGCGACGTTTTTATTTATTTCTTTATTAGAAATATTCCATTCCAAGGCGGTATTTTTATTTATTTTGTTTATTTCTTTATTAGAAGTATTCTTCTAAAGCGGTATTTTTATTTTTTTCTTTATTAGAAATTTTCCTTTCCAAAGCGGTATTTTTATTTTTGTGATCGATATTCACGTCCTCTTCTGAGGTGATATTCTTACTATGAATTATTTTTTCTTTTTTGTCTGCATATTCTAAAACCCTTCTTTTAGGTTAATAATTGCATTGATTTTTTTTAATAGATTAAACCCTATCAAGAGATCGGATTCTAAATTATCAATTTCATAAAAAAATTAATCAATACCAAAGATTTGGCAATTATGATAATATTTTATAATGAAAAATCCATTTACAGTCTTTCTTAACTCTCTTATAAGTTGTTAGTTCTTTTTTATTGGGAAATACACTTGCTTTAATGTAACATGCGGTGGCCCCAAAATCTATTAAAATTTTTAAAACTTTCTTTGTGTCTCTGTCGACCTTGAATAGGTGGGGCAGTCCGATTGCCCCAAATCTTCTAAAAAATGATTCTCTGTTATATTGTTAATTCTGTGTGCTTTAGGTTGGGGTTGGTTGGACTGAGTACTATTCTTGTTCTGTTTTTGAAAATTTCTTTTTTGTTCCGACTGGAACTGGTTTGGATTAGCTCCAAAATAATTTTGAGTCTTCTTTTGATTTTGAGAGTAGTTTAAATTTGTTGGCTGATGATACATTTGAATGGAAGGATCAACTTCCATCGGTTCTGGTTCTTGTTCATTTAAGTCAGTTTTAACAGGTATTCGGGTAGGTTCCCGCTTGGGATATCTAAGCGTATTATTATTTTGATTATCATCATACTTTGATCATACTTTGCTTATTAAAATTTTCAAAACCATTTTTTTTTAATTTTTAATAATTTGTCAAAAAACTTATTTTGTTTTTTGAATATTTTGAAAACGAATCTATAGATTTGTTTGTAATTCTTCTCCTAGTATAGACTATAGATTTCTTAAAATTGACATACTCAAAAAAAATTTAAAAATGTTTTGGAAAAGTTTTTCAAAAAAAAAAACATTTTTTTGAAAAAACTGGTCGTACGATTTTGAAATGAAAAACACATAAAATAGAAAACAGCAAAAGAAATAAGATAGCTTACAACATTTTTTTTTCCAAAAAACGTTATGAATATTGTTATTTTGATTTCAGAAAAATTGTATTTGTTTAATATTTCCCCTAGCCACTATTCTAATGAAAGCAAACTTCGTTATTTATATTATTATTTATTTATCGTTATTTATTTTAAAGCATTTCATGATCATAACAGTATACAGCATACAGAATTTATAATAAGGACGCCTATGATAAACACATAAACACGCAAAAACAACAAACAAATAAAAAAAATACTCGATTACCTACTGTATGTAAAAATTTCAATCAAGAAAACAAAATTGTACACCTGCAAGTTATGTACTTTACGTACTTTTGATATAAAAAAAATATATATTTTTATTCTTCTTTATTTTATCTTTAATCTTTATTTTATAATAAATATGCTTCAACTATTATAAATGAAGTCAACCGTCGTGGTTGGAGCCGATCTGAAGACAAATAATTAATATTTAATTTTGATTAGAAGAGAGCTTGGGAAGCATGAGATAAGAGGCCACAAAAGTGTTATCTCGATACACAAATGCTGGATTGCATTTGGTGTTGGGTTGCGTTTGCAACAAAGAAAGATAATAAACACATGTGCTAGGTTGCACTTTTGTGTTAGGCTGATATTGATTGTTGTTTTTGCAACAAAGTATGGAAGGAGATTGATTTGTTGTTTTTTGCAACAAAGTATTGGATGAGATTGATTTGTTCGTTTTTGCAACAAAGTAACGGAGGATACAAATATTTTTGAATTACTTTCATAGGGATTAACCCATGAAATATCCACAATGTGGGTGGTATAACTTCCCCCTCTGTTAAACTGAATCGTCCCGATTCAGCTGATTTTGGGAAATTCGAATTTTATAAGACATTGCAGAAAGTATTTTTTTCCTGTTTTTTTTTTTTTAATATTTTCATGCTTCCGCCGCTTGTACAACGTAAATATTTTTAACGTAATGAATATTACAAGTATAAAAGTGCATACAATTGTAGAAATGTGTGTGAAATGTGTGTGAAAAGTTTACTCATACGATTAATATTTTTGAATTTTAGCTCATTGTTATATGATAAAATATATTCGATTATTTCATAATCTTTAAAATGATGATTTTTTACAAATTCTATTATTTTCCCGGTGGGATTGTAATAATATTCATTATTAATAGTTACATTTGTATCAACAATTACTAAAAAAGATCCATTAAAAAAATTCACCGTTTACAATATTTGTTCCCGAAATAATTATAGCTCCATCTTTAATAATATCAATATTTTTGTTATTTTCTTTAATTTTAGTACAATTCGTTTTAATTTTGTTCTAAATATTTGTAAAACAAGTTTAATTTAAATTAAGTTTACAATAATTATTATTTAATTCACTTTTACATTTTTGTGAATTAAAATATTTATATTAAAATCTTATCATCTATTAGTAATTTTCCATCGTTATTTGCAATGGCTCTAGCTTCGTAAAGTGAACATTTAGCATTATAGGGTAACGTATATAAAGAATTATTAAATCTTTTCTTTGCAAAATGTTGAATCTAGAAACGTCCAATAGGTCAACTAATTTTACTGATTTGTGTTCATGCCGAATTATATCTTTCAATTCACCCATGTTTAGAATATTAGTATTTAAAATGTTTGCTTTGGCAAAAACAATAGTTTGAAGAACGTTTTGAAGATCTCTGGCTGCGAGCCGTAATCTTTGTTTTCGTATGATTTTTTTGACTGACAATTTTGCACCTATTATGTCGTTGATGAAGCTTGAGAGTTTTTTGTATTTCTTTAAAAAATTCGGTATTTGTTACCAATTGATAATTGTTGTTTTCTATTAAGTCATTAACTTTATTTGATATCGTTAGGAAATCATCATAGTCGGGTGTACCCGCTATCCATTTCCATAGTGTTCCTAACTCGTTTATGCCTCTTTTTACTTTATTTATTTTTAATTGAAGAATGATTGATTCAATAAGTGAAAGCTCGGATTCGAGCTCGAGGTGTTCCTCTTGTGTGTAATAGACTTTTTCCTTATTTAAGAGAAGTTTTCCTTTCTCGTCTGTTAATATGCTTTCATAGTATGAGAGAAGTTTTCCTCTCTCGTCTGTTAATGTCATCATCATTTTTAATAAGCGCATAGTCGTCAAGGGTGTAATCTATTATTTTTGCCGATATGACGTGTAGTAATATCTTGCTGTAAAGAATATTGAAAATTGTTATGTTATGGTCAGTCTATCTATAGTTTTTAATAAGCTAGAAATTTTTTAATATTGTCCTTATGAACCTTTCTTTCTCTACTGTAAATGACAACATTTCTTTTATTGTCTTGTTTAACTGTTTGTTATTTATACCTGTGTTTTAGTTTGTTCCTCTCACCAAAATTCTTTTCAAATATTTTTTCGCCTGGTTGAAAGGATTTTTGTACCCGTTTTTAGTTATGCGTTCTTAACATATTATTTTGTTTAGTAAATAATTTATTATTATTATCTATTTTATTAAATAATACCTCAAGCTGGTGTTTTTATTAGAGTGGCTTTCTTCTATTGTTTTAGTAATAAATTCCCTTAATTGAAATATATTTTCTTCATATAGTTCAGGGTTTTTTAAAAAAATATTTTTGTGTTCCTCTTCGGAGAATACACTTAAAGTTGAATCACAAGTTGTATTAGCAACTGATTCTAGATATTTTGCAATCTTCAATTCGTTTTCAAACCCTGTATGGGTAAGGTTCCTTTTCAAGTCGGTATTTTTATTTATTTCTTTATTAGAAATATTCGTTTCCAAGGCGGTATTTTTATTTATTTCTTTATTAGAAATATTCCTTTCCAAGGCGGTATTTTTATTTATTTTGTTTATTTTTTTATTAGAAGTATTCCTTTTCAAGGCGACGTTTTTATTTATTTCTTTATTAGAAATATTCCATTCCAAGGCGGTATTTTTATTTATTTTGTTTATTTCTTTATTAGAAGTATTCTTCTAAAGCGGTATTTTTATTTATTTCTTTATTAGAAATTTTCCTTTCCAAGGCGGTATTTTTATTTTTGTGATCGATATTCACGTCCTCTTCTGAGGTGATATTCTTACTATGAATTATTTTTTCTTTTTTGTCTGCATATTCTAAAACCCTTCTTTTAGGTTAATAATTGCATTGATTTTTTTTAATAGATTAAACCCTATCAAGGGATCGGATTCTAAATTATCAATCTCATAAAAAAATTAATCAATACCAAAGATTTGGCAATTATGATAATATTTTATAATGAAAAATCCATTTACAGTCTTTCTTAACTCTCTTATAAGTTGTTAGTTCTTTTTTATTGGGAAATACACTTGCTTTAATGTAACATGCGGTGGCCCCAGAATCTATTAAAATTTTTAAAACTTTCTTTGTGTCTCTGTCGACCTTGAATAGGTGGGGCAGTCCGATTGCCCCGAATCTTCTAAAAAATGATTCTCTGTTATATTGTTAATTCTTTGTGCTTTAGGTTGGGGTTGGTTGGACTGAGTACTATTCTTGTTCTGTTTTTGAAAATTTCTTTTTTGTTCCGACTGGAACTGGTTTGGATTAGCTCCAAAATAATTTTGAGTCTTCTTTTGATTTTGAGAGTAGTTTAAATTTGTTGGCTGATGATACATTTGAATGGAAGGATCAACTTCCATCGGTTCTGGTTCTTGTTCATTTAAGTCAGTTTTAACAGGTATTCGGGTAGGTTCCCGCTTGGGATATCTAAGCGTATTATTATTTTGATTATCATCATACTTTGATCATACTTTGCTTATTAAAATTTTCAAAACCATTTTTTTTTAATTTTTAATAATTTTTGAAAAAACTTATTTTGTTTTTTGAATATTTTGAAAACGAATCTATAGATTTTTTTTTAATTCTTCTCCTAGTATAGACTATAGATTTCTTAAAATTGACATACTCAAAAAAAATTTAAAAATGTTTTGGAAAAGTTTTTCAAAAAAAAAAACATTTTTTTGAAAAAAACTGGTCGAACGATTTTGAAATGAAAAATACATAAAATAGAAAAACAAAAGAAATAAGATAGCTTACAACATTTTTTTCCAAAAAAACGTTATGAATATTGTTATTTTGATTTCAGAAAAAATTTATTTGTTTAATATTATCCCTTAAATTTTGTTTTATATTGCTCGGTTGAGCCCTAGCCACTATTCTAATGAAAGCAAACTTCGTTATTTGTATTATTATTTATTTATCGTTATTTATTTTAAAGCATTTCATGATCATAACAGCATACAGCAAACAGAATTAATAATAAATATTCGATTACCTACTGAATGTAAAATTTTCAATCAAGAAAACAAAATTGTACACCTGCAAATTATGTACTTTACGTACTTTTGGTTTAAAAAAATATATTTTTTTTATTCTTCTTTATTTTATCTTTAATCTTTATTTTATAATAAATATGCTTCAACTATTATAAATAAAGTCAACCGTCGTGGTTGGAGCCGATCTGAAGACAAATAATTAATATTTAATTTTGATTAGAAGTGAGCTTGGGAAGCATGAGATAAGAGGCCACCAAAGTGTTATCTCGATACACAAATGCTGGATTGCATTTAGTGTTGGGTTGCGTTTGCAACAAAGAAAGATAATAAACACATGTGCTAGGTTGCACTTTTGTGTTAGGCTGATATTGATTGTTGTTTTTTGCAACAAAGTATCGAAGGAGATTGATTTGTTGTTTTTTGCAACAAAGTATCGGATGAGATTGATTTGTTCGTTTTTGCAACAAAGTAACGGAGGATACAAATATTTTTGAATTACTTTCATAGGGATTAACCCATGAAATATCTACAATGTGGGTGGTATAACTTCCCCCTCTGTTAAACTGAATCGTCCCGATTCAGCTGATTTTGGGAAATTCGAATTTTATAGGACATTGCAGAAAGTATTTTTTTCTTGTTTTTTTTAATATTTTCATACAACGTAAATATTTTTAACGTAATGAATATTACAAGTATAAAAGTGCATACAATTGTAGTTTTATATGTTTTTGAGCTTTTAGAAATGTGTGTGAAAAGTTTACTCATACGATTAATATTTTTGAATTTTAGCTCATTGTTATATGATAAAATAAATTCGATTATTTCATAATCTTTAAAATGATAATTTTTTTACAAATTCTATTATTTTCCCGGTGGGATTGTAATAATATTCATTATTAATAGTTACATTTATTTCAAAAATTACTAAAAAAGTTCCATTAAAAAATTTACCGTTTACAATATTTGTTCCCGAAATAATTATAGCTCCATCTTTAATAATATCAATATTTTTGTTATTTTCTTTAATTTTAGTACAATTCGTTTTAATTTTGTTCTAAATATTTGTAAAACAAGTTTAATTTAAATTATGTATTTGTGAATAAAAAAATTTATATTAAAATCTTATCATCTATTAGTAATTTTCCATCGTTATTTGCAATGGCTCTAGCTTCGTAAAGTGAACATTTAGAATTATAGTATATAAAGAATTATTAAATCTTTTCTTTGCAAAATTTTGAATCTAGAGACGTCCAATAGGTCAACTAAGGTTACTGATTTGTGTTCATGCCGAATTATATCTTTCAATTCACCCATGTTTAGAATATTAGTATTTAAAATGTTTGCTTTGGCAAAAACAATAGTTTGAAGAACGTTTTGAAGATCTCTGGCTGCGAGCCGTAATCTTTGTTTTCGTATGATTTTTTGACTGACAATTTTGCACCTATTATGTCGTTGATGAGGCTTGAGAGTTTTTTGTATTTCTTTAAAAAATTCGGTATTTGTTACCAATTGATAATTGTTGTTTTCTATTAAGTCATTAACTTTATTTGATATCGTTAGGAAATCATCATGGTCGGGTGTACCCGCTATCCATTTCCATAGTGTTCCTAACTCGTTTATGCCTCTTTTTACTTTATTTATTTTTAATTGAAGAATGATTGATTCAATAAGTGAAAGCTCGGGTTCGAGCTCGAGGTGTTCCTCTTGTGTGTAATAGACTTTTTCCTTATTTAAGAGAAGTTTTCCTTTCTCGTCTGTTAATATGTTTTCATAGTATGAGAGAAGTTTTCCTCTCTCGTCTGTTAATATGTTTTCAAAGTATGAAATTTTGAAAACATGAAAAATTTCACCGTAGTCTTAATCAGCATCATCATTTTTAATAAGCGCATAGTCGTCATGGGTGTAATCTATTATTTTTGCCGATATGACAAAACATTGCACAAGAATGACGTGTAGTAATATCTTGCTGTAAAGAATATTGAAAATTGTTAAGTTATGGTCAGTCTATCTATAGTTTTTAATAAGCAAGACATTTTTTAATATTGTCCTTGTGAACCTTTCTTTCCCTACTGTAAATGACAACATTTCTTCTATTGTCTTGTTTAACTATTTGTTTTTTATACCTGTGTTTTAGTTTGTTCCTCTCACCAAAATTCTTTTCAAATATTTTTTCGCCTGGTTGAAAGGATTTTTGTACCCGTTTTTAGTTATGCGTTCTTAACATATTATTTTGTTTAGTAAATAATTTATTATTATTATCTATTTTATTAAATAATACCTCAAGCTGGTGTTTATATTAGAGTGGCTCTCTTGTATTGTTTTAGTAAGTCTGCTATTAGACGATGAAACTAGATGCATGCACCTTGTTCGAATTCTTCGAACATAGTAAGTGCAAAAGGGAGAAAAAAATCGAAAAAAGGAGACAGGAAAAAAGCTGTCGTGTGTCGCACGGGTAGCATGTTCGAAGAATCTGTTTGACGTTTTTCTTTTCTCTTGTTCGCTTTCTTTAATTCTTTATCACTTGGTTTCGTTGTGCCCAGAGTAAACTTCTGATAAGATTCAAAATAAAGGAACAAAAATGAGTGAAAATAAGGTGGAATGTAATTTTTTGTGGTTTAAGGTACTTAATTTGGACATATTATGTCTTTATGATTCCAGGAAAAATGTGTATGTGGTTAAACACAGTCATTACATCGATAGGGTTAAAAGAGCAGATTCATTGCAAATGATGATGAAAAATGAAAATGAAAGAGAACTGTCAAACTTGTTTCATGAAACTAAATTCATCGTGTAATGGCACTTGCGACAGAGATGAAAAAACAAAGAAGAATTCGAACAAGGTGCATGCATCTAGTTTCATCGTCTAATAGCAGACTAATAAATTCCCTTAATTGAAATATATTTTCTTCATATAGTTCAGGGTTTTTTAAAAAAAAATTTTTGTGTTCCTCTTCGGAGAATACACTTAAAGTTGAATCACAAGTTATATTAGCAACTTTTTCTAGATATTTTTCAATCTTCAATTCGTTTTCAAACCCTGTATGGGTAAGGTTCCTTTTCAAGTCGGTATTTTTATTTATTTCTTTATTAGAAATATTACTTTCCATGGCGGTATTTTTATTTTTGTGATCTTCTGAGGTAATATTTTTACTATCAATTATTTTTTCTTTTTTGTCTGCATATTCTAAAAACCCTTCTTTTAGGTTAATAATTGCATTGATTTTTTTTAACAGATTAAACCCTATCAAGAGATCGGATTCTAAATTATCAATCTCATAAAAAAATTAATCAATACCAAAGATTTGGCAATTATGATAATATTTTATAATGAAAAATCCATTTACAGTCTTTCTTAACTGTCTTATAATTTGTTAGTTCTTTTTTATTGGGAAATACACTTGCTTTAATGTAACATGCGGTGGCCCCAGAATCTATTAAAATTTTTAAAACTTTCTTTGTGTCTCTGTCGACCTTGAATAGGTGGGGCAGTCCGATTGCCCCGAATCTTCTAAAAAATGATTCTCTGTTATATTGTTAATTCTTTGTGCTTTAGGTTGGGGTTGGTTGGACTGAGTACTATTCTTGTTCCGTTTTTGAAAATTTCTTTTTTGTTCCGACTGGAACTGGTTTGGATTAGCTCAAAAATAATTTTGAGTCTTCTTTTGATTTTGAGAGTAGTTTAAATTTGTTGGTTGATGATACATTTGAATGGAAGGATCAACTTCCATCGGTTCTGGTTCTTGTTCATATAAATCAGTTTTAACAGGTATTCGGGTAGGTTCCCGCTTGGGATATCTAAGCGTATTATTATTTTGATTATCATCATACTTTGATCATACTTTGCTTATTAAAATTTTCAAAACCATTTTTTTTTAATTTTTAATAATTTTTGAAAAAACTTATTTTGTTTTTTGAATATTTTGAAAACGAATCTATAGATTTTTTTTTAATTCTTCTCCTAGTATAGACTATAGATTTCTTAAAATTGACATACTCAAAAAAAATTTAAAAATGTTTTGGAAAAGTTTTTCAAAAAAAAAAACATTTTTTTGAAAAAAACTGGTCGAACGATTTTGAAATGAAAAATACATAAAATAGAAAAACAAAAGAAATAAGATAGCTTACAACATTTTTTTCCAAAAAAACGTTATGAATATTGTTATTTTGATTTCAGAAAAAATTTATTTGTTTAATATTATCCCTTAAATTTTGTTTTATATTGCTCGATTGAGCCCTAGCCACTATTCTAATGAAAGCAAACTTCGTTATTTGTATTATTATTTATTTATCGTTATTTATTTTAAAGCATTTCATGATCATAACAGCATACAGCAAACAGAATTAATAATAAATATTCGATTACCTACTGAATGTAAAATTTTCAATCAAGAAAACAAAATTGTACACCTGCAAATTATGTACTTTACGTACTTTTGGTTTAAAAAAATATATTTTTTTTATTCTTCTTTATTTTATCTTTAATCTTTATTTTATAATAAATATGCTTCAACTATTATAAATAAAGTCAACCGTCGTGGTTGGAGCCGATCTGAAGACAAATAATTAATATTTAATTTTGATTAGAAGTGAGCTTGGGAAGCATGAGATAAGAGGCCACCAAAGTGTTATCTCGATACACAAATGCTGGATTGCATTTGATGTTGGGTTGCGTTTGCAACAAAGAAAGATAATAAACACATGTGCTAGGTTGCACTTTTGTGTTAAGCTGATATTGATTGTTGTTTTTTGCAACAAAGTATCGAAGGAGATTGATTTGTTGTTTTTTGCAACAAAGTATCGGATGAGATTGATTTGTTCGTTTTTGCAACAAAGTAACGGAGGATACAAATATTTTTGAATTACTTTCATAGGGATTAACCCATGAAATATCTACAATGTGGGTGGTATAACTTCCCCCTCTGTTAAACTGAATCGTCCCGATTCAGCTGATTTTAAGAAATTCGAATTTTATAGGACATTGCAGAAAGTATTTTTTTCTTGTTTTTTTTAATATTTTCATACAACGTAAATATTTTTAACGTAATGAATATTACAAGTATAAAAGTGCATACAATTGTAGTTTTATATGTTTTTGAGCTTTTAGAAATGTGTGTGAAAAGTTTACTCATACGATTAATATTTTTGAATTTTAGCTCATTGTTATATGATAAAATATATTCGATTATTTCATAATCTTTAAAATGATAACTTTTTTACAAATTCTTTATTTTCCCGGTGGGATTGTAATAATATTCATTATTAATAGTTACATTTATTTCAAAAAATACTAAAAAAGTTCCATTAAAGAATTTACCGTTTACAATATTTGTTCCCGAAATAATTATAGCTCCATCTTTAATAATATCAATATTTTTTGTTATTTTCTTTAATTTTAGTACAATTCGTTTTAATTTTGTTCTAAATATTTGTAAAACAAGTTTAATTTAAATTATGTATTTGTGAATAAAAATATTTATATTAAAATCTTATCATCTATTAGTAATTTTCCATCGTTATTTGCAATGGCTCTAGCTTCGTAAAGTGAACATTTAGAATTATAGGGTAACATATATAAAGAATTATTAAATCTTTTCTTTGCAAAATTTTGAATCTAGAAACGTCCAATAGGTCAACTAAGGTTACTGATTTGTGTTCATGCCGAATTATATCTTTCAATTCACCCATGTTTAGAATATTAGTATTTAAAATGTTTGCTTTGGCAAAAACAATAGTTTGAAGAACGTTTTGAAGATCTCTGGCTGCGAGCCGTAATCTTTGTTTTCGTATGATTTTTTTGACTGACAATTTGCACCTATTATGTCGTTGATGAGGCTTGAGAGTTTTTTGTATTTCTTTAAAAAAATCGGTATTTGTTACCAATTGATAATTGTTGTTTTCTATTAAGTCATTAACTTTATTTGATATCGTTAGGAAATCATCATGGTCGGGTGTACCCGCTATCCATTTCCATAGTGTTCCTAACTCGTTTATGCCTCTTTTTACTTTATTTATTTTTAATTGAAGAATGATTGATTCAATAAGTGAAAGCTCGGGTTCGAGGTCAAGGTGTTCCTCTTGTGTGTAATAGACTTTTTCCTTATTTAAGAGAAGTTTTCCTTTCTCGTCTGTTAATATGTTTTCATAGTATGAGAGAAGTTTTCCTCTCTCGTCTGTTAATATGTTTTCAAAGTATGAAATTTTGAAAACATGAACAATTTCACCGTAGTCTTAATCAGCATCATCATTTTTAATAAGCGCATAGTCGTCATGGGTGTAATCTATTATTTTTGCCGATATGACAAAACATTGCACAAGAATGACGTGTAGTAATATCTTGCTGTAAAGAATATTGAAAATTGTTAAGTTATGGTCAGTCTATCTATAGTTTTTAATAAGCTAGACATTTTTTAATATTGTCCTTGTGAACCTTTCTTTCCCTACTGTAAATGACAACATTTCTTTTATTGACTTGTTTAACTATTTGTTTTTTATACCTGTGTTTTAGTTTGTTCCTCTCACCAAAATTCTTTTCAAATATTTTTTCGCCTGGTTGAAAGGATTTTTGTACCCGTTTTTAGTTATGCGTTCTTAACATATTATTTTGTTTAGTAAATAATTTATTATTATTATCTTTTTTATTAAATAATACCTCAAGCTGGTGTTTATGTTGGAGTGGCTTTCTTGTATTGTTTTAGTAAAAAATTCCCTTAGTTGAAATATATTTTCTTCATATAGTTCAGGTTTTTTTAAAAAAATATTTTTGTGTTCCTCTTCGGAGAATACGCTTAAAGTTGAATCACAAGTTGTATTAGCAACTGATTCTAGATATTTTGCAATCTTCAATTCGTTTTCAAACCCTGTATGGGTAAGGTTCCTTTTCAAGTCGGTATTTTTATTTTTTTCTTTATTAGAAATATTCCTTTCCAAGGCGGTATTTTTATTTATTTCTTTATTAGAAATATTCCTTTCCAAGGCGGTATTTTTATTTATTTTGTTTATTTTTTTATTAGAAGTATACCTTTTCAAGGCGACGTTTTTATTTATTTCTTTATTAGAAATATTCCATTCCAAGGCGGTATTTTTATTTATTTTGTTTATTTCTTTATTAGAAGTATTCTTCTAAAGCGGTATTTTTATTTATTTCTTTATTAGAAATTTTCCTTTCCAAGGCGGTATTTTTATTTTTGTGATCGATATTCACGTCCTCTTCTGAGGTGATATTCTTACTATGAATTATTTTTTCTTTTTTGTCTGCATATTCTAAAACCCTTCTTTTAGGTTAATAATTGCATTGATTTTTTTTAATAGATTAAACCCTATCAAGGGATCGGATTCTAAATTATCAATCTCATAAAAAAATTAATCAATACCAAAGATTTGGCAATTATGATAATATTTTATAATGAAAAATCCATTTACAGTCTTTCTTAACTCTCTTATAAGTTGTTAGTTCTTTTTTATTGGGAAATACACTTGCTTTAATGTAACATGCGGTGGCCCCAAAATCTATTAAAATTTTTAAAACTTTCTTTGTGTCTCTGTCGACCTTGAATAGGTGGGGCAGTCCGATTGCCCCGAATCTTCTAAAAAATGATTCTCTGTTATATTGTTAATTCTTTGTGCTTTAGGTTGGGGTTGATTGGACTGAGTACTATTCTTGTTCTGTTTTTGAAAATTTCTTTTTTGTTCCGACTGGAACTGGTTTGGATTAGCTCCAAAATAATTTTGAGTCTTCTTTTGATTCTGAGAGTAGTTTAAATTTGTTGGCTGATGATACATTTGAATGGAAGGATCAACTTCCATCGGTTCTGGTTCTTGTTCATTTAAGTCAGTTTTAACAGGTATTCGGGTAGGTTCCCGCTTGGGATATCTAAGCGTATTATTATTTTGATTATCATCATACTTTGATCATACTTTGCTTATTAAAATTTTCAAAACCATTTTTTTTTAATTTTTAATAGTTTTTCAAAAAACTTATTTTGTTTTTTGAATATTTTGAAAACGAATCTATAGATTTTTTTTTATTCTTCTCCTAGTATAGACTATAGATTTCTTAAAATTGACATACTCAAAAAAAATTTAAAAATGTTTTGGAAAAGTTTTTCAAAAAAAAAAACATTTTTTTGAAAAAAACTGGTCGAACGATTTTGAAATGAAAAACACATAAAATAGAAAAGCAAAAGAAATAAGATAGCTTACAACATTTTTTTCCAAAAAAACGTTATGAATATTGTTATTTTGATTTCAGAAAAATTTTATTTGTTTAATATTATCCCTTAAATTTTGTTTTATATTGCTCGGTTGAGCCCTAGCCACTATTCTAATGAAAGCAAACTTCGTTATTTGTATTATTATTTATTTATCGTTATTTATTTTAAAGCATTTCATGATCATAACAGCATACAGCAAACAGAATTAATAATAAATACTCGATTACCTACTGAATGTAAAATTTTCAATCAAGAAAACAAAATTGTACACCTGCAAATTATGTACTTTACGTACTTTTGGTTTAAAAAAATATATTTTTTTTATTCCTCTTTATTTTATCTTTAATCTTTATTTTATAATAAATATGCTTCAACTATTATAAATAAAGTCAACCGTCGTGGTTGGAGCCGATCTGAAGACAAATAATTAATATTTAATTTTGATTAGAAGTGAGCTTGGGAAGCATGAGATAAGAGGCCACCAAAGTGTTATCTCGATACACAAATGCTGGATTGCATTTGGTGTTGGGTTGCGTTTGCAACAAAGAAAGATAATAAACACATGTGCTAGGTTGCACTTTTGTGTTAGGCTGATATTGATTGTTGTTTTTGCAACAAAGTATCGAAGGAGATTGATTTGTTGTTTTTTGCAACAAAGTATCGGATGAGATTGATTTGTTCGTTTTTGCAACAAAGTAACGGAGGATACAAATATTTTTGAATTACTTTCATAGGGATTAACCCATGAAATATCTACAATGTGGGTGGTATAACTTCCCCCTCTGTTAAACTGAATCGTCCCGATTCAGCTGATTTTGGAAATTCGAATTTTATAGGACATTGCAGAAAGTATTTTTTTCTTGTTTTTTTTTAATATTTTCATGCTTCCGCCGCTTGTACAACGTAAATATTTTTAACGTAATGAATATTACAAGTATAAAAGTGCATACAATTGTAGTTTTATATGTTTTTGAGCTTTTAGAAATGTGTGTGAAAAGTTTACTCATACGATTAATATTTTTGAATTTTAGCTCATTGTTATATGATAAAATATATTCGATTATTTCATAATCTTTAAAATGATAATTTTTTTACAAATTCCATTATTTTCCCGGTGGGATTGTAATAATATTCATTATTAATAGTTACATTTATTTCAAAAATTTCTAAAAAAGTTCCATTAAAAAAATTACCGTTTACAATATTTGTTCCCGAAATAATTATAGCTCCATCTTTAATAATATCAATATTTTTGTTATTTTCCTTAATTTTAGTACAATTCGTTTTAATTTTGTTCTAAATATTTGTAAAACAAGTTTAATTTAAATTATGTATTTGTGAATAAAAAAATTTATATTAAAATCTTATCATCTATTAGTAATTTTCCATCGTTATTTGCAATGGCTCTAGCTTCGTAAAGTGAACATTTAGAATTATAGGGTAACGTATATAAAGAATTATTAAATCTTTTCTTTGCAAAATTTTGAATCTAGAGACGTCCAATAGGTCAACTAAGGTTACTGATTTGTGTTCATGCCGAATTATATCTTTCAATTCACCCATGTTTAGAATATTAGTATTTAAAATGTTTGCTTTGGCAAAAACAATAGTTTGAAGAAAGTTTTGAAGATCTCTGGCTGCGAGCCGTAATCTTTGTTTTCGTATGATTTTTTTGACTGACAATTTTGCACCTATTATGTCGTTGATGAGGCTTGAGTTTTTTGTATTTCTTTAAAAAATTCGGTATTTGTTACCAATTGATAATTGTTGTTTTCTATTAAGTCATTAACTTTATTTGATATCGTTAGGAAATCATCATGGTCGGGTGTACCCGCTATCCATTTCCATAGTGTTCCTAACTCGTTTATGCCTCTTTTTACTTTATTTATTTAATTGACGAATGATTGATTCAATAAGTGAAAGCTCGGGTTCGAGCTCGAGGTGTTCCTCTTGTGTGTAATAGACTTTTTCCTTATTTAAGAGAAGTTTTCCTTTCTCGTCTGTTAATATGCTTTCATAGTATGAGAGAAGTTTTCCTCTCTCGTCTGTTAATGTCATCGTCATTTTTAATAAGCGCATAGTCGTCAAGGGTGTAATCTATTATTTTTGCCGATATGACAAAACATTGCACAAGAATGACGTGTAGTAATATCTTGCTGTAAAGAATATTGAAAATTGTTATGTTATGGTCAGTCTATCTATAGTTTTTAATAATCTAGAATTTTTTTAATATTGTCCTTATAAACCTTTCTTTCTCTACTGTAAATGACAACCTTTCTTTTATTGTCTTGTTTAACTGTTTGTTTTTTATACCTGTGTTTTAGTTTGTTCCTCTCACCAAAATTCTTTTCAAATATTTTTTCGCCTGGTTGAAAGGATTTTTGTACCCGTTTTTAGTTATGCGTTCTTAACAAAAATGAGTGAAAATAAGGTGGAATGTAATTTTTTGTGGTTTAAGGTACTTAATTTGGACATATTATGTCTTTATGATTCCAGGAAAAATGTGTATGTGGTTAAACACAGTCATTACGTCGATAGGGTTAAAAGAGCAGATTCATTGCAAATGATGATGAAAAATGAAAATGAAAGAGAACTGTCAAACTTGTTTCATGAAACTAAATTCATCGTGTAATGGCACTTGCGACAGAGATGAAAAAACAAAGAAGAATTCGAACAAGGTGCATGCATCTAGTTTCATCGTCTAATAGCAGACTAATAAATTCCCTTAATTGAAATATATTTTCTTCATATAGTTCAGGGTTATTTAAAAAAAGATTTTTGTGTTCCTCTTCGGAGAATACACTTAAAGTTGAATCACAAGTTGTATTAGCAACTTTTTCTAGATATTTTTCAATCTTCAATTCGTTTTCAAACCCTGTATGGGTAAGGTTCCTTTTCAAGTCGGTATTTTTATTTATTTCTTTATTAGAAGTATTCCTTTTCAAGGCGACGTTTTTATTTATTTCTTTATTAGAAATATTCCATTCCAAGGCGGTATTTTTATTTATTTTGTTTATTTCTTTATTAGAAGTATTCCCTTCTAAGGCGGATCCCTATCAAGAGATCGGATTCTAAATTATCAATCTCATAAAAAAATTAATCAATACCAAAGATTTGGCAATTATGATAATATTTTATAATGAAAAATCCATTTACAGTCTTTCTTAACTGTTTTATAAGTTGTTAGTTCTTTTTTATTGGGAAATACACTTGCTTTAATGTAACATGCGGTGGCCCCAGAATCTATTAAAATTTTTAAAACTTTCTTTGTGTCTCTGTCGACCTTGAATAGGTGGGGCAGTCCGATTGCCCCGAATCTTCTAAAAAATGATTCTCTGTTATATTGTTAATTCTTTGTGCTTTAGGTTGGGGTTCGTTGGACTGAGTACTATTCTTGTTCTGTTTTTGAAAATTTCTTTTTTGTTCCGACTGGAACTGGTTAGGATTAGCTCCAAAATAATTTTGAGTCTTCTTTTGATTTTGAGAGTAGTTTAAATTTGTTGGCTGATGATACATTTGAATGGAAGGATCAACTTCCATCGGTTCTGGTTCTTGTTCATTTAAGTCAGTTTTAACAGGTATTCGGGTAGGTTCCCGCTTGGGATATCTAAGCGTATTATTATTTTTATTATCATCATACTTTGATCATACTTTGCTTATTAAAATTTTCAAAACCATTTTTTTTTAATTTTTAATAATTTTTTCAAAAAACTTATTTTGTTTTTTGAATATTTTGAAAACAATCTATAGATTTTTTTTAATTCTTCTCCTAGTATAGACTATAGATTTCTTAAAATTGACATACTCAAAAAAAATTTTAAAATGTTTTGGAAAAGTTTTTCAAAAAAAAAACATTGTTTGAAAAAAACTGGTCGAACGATTTTGAAATGAAAAATACATAAAATAGAAAACAGCAAAAGAAATAAGATAGCTTACAACATTTTTTTCCAAAAGCGTTATGAATATTGTTATTTGATTTCAGAAAAATTTTATTGGTTTAATATTTTCCCTTAAATTTTGTTTTATATTGCTCGGTTGAGCCCTAGCCACTATTCTAATGAAAGCAAACTTCGTTATTTATATTATTATTTATTTATCGTTATTTATTTTAAAGCATTTCATGATCATAATAGCATACAGCAAACAGAATTAATAATAAGGACGCCTATGATAAACACATTTTTTTTTTTTTTTTTTTTTGACAGGAGGAAATCTTCAAAAGACACTTGGCAGTATTCGACACCAAGTAGGGTGGTACTCTTAACCACTAAAACCACCTCTTTATCAGGACCAATCTTGAGAGATCGACATCAGATTTTTCTTTCTTAACTTTGTAAAATCACTTTGGGGGAAGTTTAAACTTTTAATACTTTCCCATGTTTTTTTAGACCATAAGCTCATGAGGCTTGGTTCTTCTTAATATCCGAACATGGTATTCAAGACGGACACCATTTCGGAATTGGTATGACTTTGCAGTCTCTGATTATGCGATACAGCGTATTTTTTAACAACTTCTGTAACCGTTTCTATTTGTAAGTCACGATGTAGATCGCTATTTCTTATGTACCAAGGTGCATTAACTATTCCACGAAGGACTTTGTCTTGGAATTTTTGGATGATTTCGGTATTTGTTTTCTTTGTACAGCCCCATAATTGGATACCATAGGTCCAAACAGGCTTTAGTACTTGATTATACAGCATTATTTTGTTTTGGGTTGATAAATCAGAGTTGTTACCAAGTAACCAGTACATTTTTCTATATTTCAAGTTTAATTCTTCTCTTTTCTTTTTGATGTGCTCTTTCCACTTTAGCTTTGCATCCAAAGTCATTCCAAGGTATTTGGCCGTATTGGCGTAAGGTACAGCTTGATTATTAATGAATATTTGAATATTGTTTATCTTTTTATTTGTAAAGTTTATATGTGAAGATTTTGTTTCATTTAGTTTGATACGCCATTTTTCGGTCCAATCTCTGACTGTGTCGACGGCATTTTGTAGTTTTACTGCTGCCTTAGAGACACATTTGTCGGGTACCAAAATTGCGGTATCATCTGCAAAAGTAGCCATTATGGTGTGATTACCAACTGGGATATCCCTTGTGTATAGTAAATACAGGGTAGGACCTAGGACACTTCCTTGTGGTACACCGGCTTCTATTTTCTTCAATTCCGAATATTCTTGATCGTACCTTACTCTAAACAATCGGTCTGAGATGTACGATTTTAATATTTCATAGTACTGTCTGGGAAGATCCATTTGCAGTTTGTACTCAAGTCCCTCATGCCAAACCTTGTCAAAGGCTTGAGCAACATCTAAGAAAATAGCTGAACATACTTGTTTTTCTTCTAATGCTTTTTCTATTACATCCGTTATTCTATGAACTTGGTCTATCGTGGAATGTTTATTTCTAAAGCCAAACTGATGATTTGGGATTAACCTTCTTTCTTCTATAATTTTGCTAAGTCTCTTCAGAAGCAGTTTTTCAAAAACTTTTGCCATAATTGGTATAAGCGATATTGGTCTGTAAGACGTCACTTCTGTAGGTGGCTTACCTTGCTTGGGTATGACAATAACTTCAGCAATTTTCCAAAGGTGTGGGACATACCGTTGCTTAAGGCATGCATTTATTATATATTGGAGTCTTATGAAGGCTTTCAAAGGCATTTCTTTCATAACCTGGGCAGTAATTAGATCGTAACCTGGTGATTTTTTATTTGATAGTTGATGTAAACACATACTTTTTATTTCTTTTAAGCTTACAATTGGTATTTCACTTTCATCTATCTTATCAACAAACTGTAACCTATTTTCAGCCGCGCTTGTTGGATATGGCTTAAAAACATTCGCAAGATGCTCCGCGAAAAGGTTAGCTTTTTCTTTTGGGTTACCGATCCATTTCCCATCTTGAGATTTCAAGGGCGAGTTTAGTAACTGCGGTCTTTTCAGGCGCTTGGCTGCTTTCCATAGCGAAAAATCGGTTGAAGCATCAGTCGTTAAATTCTTTAGGAATGTACTGAGTGAATCATTTTTGAATTTATAAATTTGTTTTTTTAGATTGTTGCTTATACGGTTAAACGTTGTTTTATCATCTGGAAATCTAGTATTTTGCCATTTTCTTCGAGCTCTTCTTTTCTCTATTATCCACTCTCTTATCTCTAAAGGATATTTTATTTCATTTTGTCTTCTATTAAAAACTGTTGGAGTACTTGCTTCAGCGGCCTGTTGCACATCAGCAATAAATTGTTCCACTTCATGGTCAATTTGCTCGACTGTATCCATGGGAGATCTTAAATTTATAAAACTTAAAAGCCTTTCTCTAAAATCACTCCAGTTTGTTTTCTTATTTACAAGCTTTGGATTACTTTTTTCTATTACTTCCGATTCACTTAGTGATAGAATCACTGGAGTATGATCTGATGACAAGTCATAATTACCTTCGACACTAATGTGATTTCGTTTGATTCCTTTAGCTACGAAAAAGTCAATAAGGTCTGGTATTTTGTTAGTATCGGAAGGCCAGTAAGTAGGCGACCTGGAGGAATAGAATTCGCAATTGTATTTACGGCCTGTTTGGAAAAGTCTTTTGCCTTTTGTTGATATAAGTCTTGAACCCCAATGGGTGTGTTTCGCATTGAAGTCTCCACCAACAAGAAAGTTATGCCCAAGAAGATTTAATAGATCTGTATAGTCATCTTCTGTCGGGGAGCGCCTTGGTGGGCAGTATATAGCTGCTATCTTAAACTCTTTCTTTTTCATACCAATACTAATAATTGTTACTTGCATATTTTCATTAGTAAGCTTGGTTTCTTCATAATGTTTTAAGCTTTCTTTTATAAGAATTGCCGATCCACCTCTTGCCTTGTCAGCTGGATGTGGAGCGTGGTAACATGAATAGTTTTCTATTACATTATCTAGATTTTGCCCATAGGAGAAGTGAGTGAGAGATCTAAAAAGATTTTTAATTCGGATAAGTGTTGTAAAAGACCGTTTGCATTCCATGTAGCGATTTTAAGTGTTCTGTCCATCATTGTTTTTTAAGAGCGACTTTTTCGCTTAACTGTTTGATATTCAAATCCTGTTTATCAATTCTTTGGAGAATGAGGTGTAGCATTTCTTTTATGGAAGTCTCTTCATTCTTCCGCACATTTTTTAGAATCTGAGAATAGGATTTATTTTCATCGCTTTTACTTTGAACAGCTTTTTTAGGCGGTTCAATCTTAGTATTGTTTTCAGCAGTTAAATCGGTATTTACTGTGTTTCTGGGTTTGTCTCTAGCAGATGTATTTTTGCTTCTGAACTCTTGGAATTTTTTGGCAACTGGGTAGCCTCTATAGCTTGCCAGGTGATTACCATGGCAGTTCACACATTTTGCTTTCTGATCTTTGCTCATCGGACAATTTTTAGTTGCATGTTTTCCTTCGCATTTTACACAAGCAAACTCGCGGTTGCAGTATTTTTGGGTATGACCATTAGCTTGGCAACGTTTGCACTGCGCAACAACTTTAGATTTTCGGAGTGGTTCAATTTTACAGCTATGCCCAAGATTGATCTTACTTTATAAATCTCCTCGACACTTTGCTTACTGTCAAAAGTTAGCATGAATAAAGGTAAATAAAGTAACCTCTTACTTGTCGTCGATTCTCCAGAGGAGTTTTTAATTGTCTCATTCTTAAATAGATTGACTGCATCAAGGGCTTGGAAGCCTTTTTGTACAAGATCTTCCACTATTTCCTCGGGAGAGCACGAGGAATGAAGACCTCTGGCTACTACTTTTATTGGCCTTGTAGCTTTGTTCTCATATGAGTGCCATTGAATTTGGTGTTTGCTCAGTTCTTCAGTGACAGATCTATACTCGTCGGCTTCTTCAAATGTGACTTTCCAGTTGTCTTTGTTATACGATGTGTATTTACAAGCTTTTTTAGTACATTTTTCTATTATTTTCTTAAGATCTCCAAAAATTGGAAATCCTGAGATCATAATTGGTGGTGGTGTAATTTTTTTGCTGCCTTTAGCGTGTGAATTTGATTTAACAACAGCTACCACATTATTCGGTTCTTTAGTTTCTGTAAACAATTCTTTATTATTTTCGATTTTAGAGTTTTTCTGATTTCTTAAACAAATCTCAGGACTCCCGTTTGGTTTACGTTTCTTTGTGGTACGCTTATTTTTCTTTTTCTCAGTTTCAAACAAGAGCTCTTCTTCATCAGTTTGATATTTACGCTCAATATATTTTGGACTTAACTGAAGCGTGGACTCTGAATCTTTCTTGTCTAGTAAGGAGACTTTCTCTTCGAGTTTTTTCACTTGCAGCTGAAGACTTTGAACAAGAACTTCAAGTTGTTTTCTTGCCGCTACTTCAATTTGCCATTCTTCAAAGTAGTTCTTTGATTTTGATTGGTCTATCTCTTTGTCTTCGATGGAACTCTGTTGATCTGTAATGTCGATCTCTTCATTTTTCTTGGTCCCTTTTTCGCTGATGTGTTTAACATCGATAGTATTGTTTGGGGTTGTCTGATGTGATGTAACCCCTGAAGTAAATTTGTTTGGGGGAGTTCTTTGCATCTTTGAACTCCGTCTCTCAATATTTATAAGCAATAATTGGTCCTCCCCAGAATCCATAGGACCGACCTCTAAAGAGAGTGGATTTACCAGTTTAACTGGATTACCACCTGGGGTATTTAATCTAGTCGTTTTGTTCATTGCCATAATTTTTTTAACTTTGTTTACGTACCATAAATAGGTCAGTTACTTCTATCTATAGTTTATATTCAGCCGCCCCACAGGGTACAGACGCTGACCAGTGTGCCGCACAATATGTGTCAGACGCTCTTGGATTTAATTGTGAGCTGGTGCATTCAGAGCGCTATTTCTGTTCTTTTGCTCCTAGTTCCTGAAAAGATAACTCAGGTGACTCAGCTCGTGGATCGAATGGATCCAACGCTCGTCGTTAGTTGGATATCCAGCGGGCACCGCGAGGAGGTGACGATGCGATTTTGCCACGCTAATGATCATAACAGCATACAGCAAACAGAATTAATAATAAGGACGCCTATGATAAACACATAAACACGCAAAAACAACTAACAAATAAAAAAAAAATACTCGATTACCTACTGAATGTAAAAATTTCAATCAAGAAAACAAAATTCTACACCTGCAAGTTATGTACATTACGTACTTTTGGTTTAAAAAAATATATTTTTTTATTCTTCTTTATTTTATCTTTAATCTTTATTTTATAATAAATATGCTTCAACTATTATAAATAAAGTCAACCGTCGTGTTTGGAGCCGATCTGAAGACAAATAATTAATATTTAATTTTGATTAGAAGTGAGCTTGGGAAGCATGAGATAAGAGGCCACCAAAGTGTTATCTCGATACACAAATGCTGGATTGCATTTGGTGTTGGGTTGCGTTTGCAACAAAGAAAGATAATAAACACATGTGCTAGGTTGCACTTTTGTGTTAGGCTGATATTGTTTGTTGTTTTTGCAACAAAGTATCGAAGGAGATTGATTTGTTGTTTTTTGCAACAAAGTATCGGATGAGATTGATTTGTTCGTTTTTGCAACAAAGTAACGGAGGATACAAATATTTTTGAATTACTTTCATGGGGATTAACCCATGAAATATCTACAATGTGGGTGGTATAACTTCCCCCTCTGTTAAACTGAATCGCCCCGATTCAGCTGATTTTGGAAAATTCGAATTTTATAGGACATTGCAGAAAGTATTTTTTTCTTGTTTTTTTTTTAATATTTTCATGCTTCCGCCGCTTGTACAACGTAAATATTTTTAACGTAATGAATATTACAAGTATAAAAGTGCATACAATTGTAGTTTTATATGTTTTGGAGCTTTTAGAAATGTGTGTGAAAAGTTTACTCATACGATTAATATTTTTGAATTTTAGCTCATTGTTATATAATAAAATATATTCGATTATTTCATAATCTTTAAAATGATAATTTTTTTTACAAATTCTATTATTTTCCCGGTGGGATTGTAATAATATTCATTATTAATAGTTACATTTATTTCAAAAATTACTAAAAAAGTTCCATTAAAAAATTTACCGTTTACAATATTTGTTCCCGAAATAATTATAGCTCCATCTTTAATAATATCAATATTTTTGTTATTTTCCTTAATTTTAGTACAATTTGTTTTAATTTTGTTCTAAATATTTGTAAAACAAGTTTAATTTAAATTATGTATTTGTGAATAAAAATATTTATATTAAAATCTTATCATCTATTAGTAATTTTCCATCGTTATTTGCAATGGCTCTAGCTTCGTAAAGTGAACATTTAGAATTATAGGGTAACGTATATAAAGAATTATTAAATCTTTTCTTTGCAAAATTTTGAATCTAGAGACGTCCAATAGGTCAACTAAGGTTACTGATTTGTGTTCATGCCGAATTATATCTTTCAATTCACCCATGTTTAGAATATTAGTATTTAAAATGTTTGCTTTGGCAAAAACAATAGTTTGAAGAACGTTTTGAAGATCTCTGGCTGCGAGCCGTAATCTTTGTTTTCGTATGATTTTTTTGACTGACAATTTTGCACCTATTATGTCGTTGATGAGGCTTGAGAGTTTTTTGTATTTCTTTAAAAAATTCCGTATTTGTTACCAATTGATAATTGTTGTTTTCTATTAAGTCATTAACTTTATTTGATATCGTTAGGAAATCATCATGGTCGGGTGTATCCGCTATCCATTTCCATAGTGTTCCTAACTCGTTTATGCCTCTTTTTACTTTATTTATTTTTAATTGAAGAATGATTGATTCAATAAGTGAAAGCTCGGATTCGAGCTCGAGGTGTTCCTCTTGTGTGTAATAGACTTTTTCCTTATTTAAGAGAAGTTTTCCTTTCTCGTCTGTTAATATGCTTTCATAGTATGAGAAAAGTTTTCCTCTCTCGTCTGTTAATGTCATCATCATTTTTAATAAGCGCATAGTCGTCAAGGGTGTAATCTATTATTTTTGCCGATATGACAAAACATTGCACAAGAATGACGTGTAGTAATATCTTGCTGTAAAGAATATTGAAAATTGTTATGTTATGGTCAGTCTATCTATAGTTTTTAATAAGCTAGAAATTTTTTAATATTGTCCTTATGAACCTTTCTTTCTCTCCTGTAAATGACAACCTTTCTTTTATTGTCTTGTTTAACTGTTTGTTTTTTATACCTGTGTTTTAGTTTGTTCCTCTCACCAAAATTCTTTTCAAATATTTTTTCGCCTGGTTGAAAGGATTTTTGTACCCGTTTTTAGTTATGCGTTCTTAACATATTATTTTGTTTAGTAAATAATTTATTATTATTATCTATTTTATTAAATAATACCTCAAGCTGGTGTTTATATTAGAGTGGCTCTCTTGTATTGTCTTAGTAAGTCTGCTATTAGACGATGAAACTAGATGCATGCACCTTGTTCGAATTCTTCGAACATAGTAAGTGCAAAAGGGAGAAAAAAATCGAAAAAATGAGACAGGAAAAAAGCTGTCGTGTGTCGCACGGGTAGCATGTTCGAAGAATCTGTTTGACGTTTTTCTTTTCTCTTGTTCGCTTTCTTTAATTCTTTATCACTTGGTTTCGTTGTGCCCAGAGTAAGCTTCTAATAAGATTCAAAATAAAGGAACAAAAATGAGTGAAAATAAGGTGGAATGTAATTTTTTGTGGTTTAAGGTACTTAATTTGGACATATTATGTCTTTATGATTCCAGGAAAAATGTGTATGTGGTTAAACACAGTCATTACATCGATAGGGTTAAAAGAGCAGATTCATTGCAAATGATGATGAAAAATGAAAATGAAAGAGAACTGTCAAACTTGTTTCATGAAACTAAATTCATCGTGTAATGGCACTTGAAACAGAGATGAAAAAACAAAGAAGAATTCGAACAAGGTGCATGCATCTAGTTTCATCGTCTAATAGCAGACTAATAAATTCCCTTAATTGAAATATATTTTCTTCATATAGTTCAGGGTTTTTAAAAAAAAGATTTTTGTGTTCCTCTTCGGAGAATACACTTAAAGTTGAATCACAAGTTGTATTAGCAACTTTTTCTAGATATTTTTCAATCTTCAATTCGTTTTCAAACCCTGTATGGGTAAGGTTCCTTTTCAAGTCGGTATTTTTATTTATTTCTTTATTAGAAATATTCCTTTCCAAGGCGGTATTTTTATTTATTTCTTTATTAGAAATATTTCTTTTCCAAGGCGGTATTTTTATTTATTTTGCTTATTTTTTTATTAGAAGTATTCCTTTTCAAGGCGACGTTTTTATTTATTTCTTTATTAGAAATATTCCATTCCAAGGCAGTATTTTTATTTATTTTGTTTATTTCTTTATTAGAAGTATTCCCTTCTAAGGCGGTATTTTTATTTATTTCTTTATTAGAAATATTCCTTTCCAAAGCGGTATTTTTATTTTTGTGATCTACTTCTGAGGTGATATTTTTACTATCAATTATTTTTTCTTTTTTGTCTGCATATTCTAAAAACCCTTCTTTTAGGTTAATAATTGCATTGATTTTTTTTAACAGATTAAACCGTATCAAGAGATCGGATTCTAAATTATCAATCTCATAAAAAAATTAATCAATACCAAAGATTTGACAATTATGATAATATTTTATAATGAAAAATCCATTTACAGTCTTTCTTAACTCTCTTATAATTTGTTAGTTCTTTTTTATTGGGAAATACACTTGCTTTAATGTAACATGCGGTGGCCCCAGAATCTATTAAAATTTTTAAAACTTTCTTTGTGTCTCTGTCGACCTTGAATAGGTGGGGCAGTCCGATTGCCCCGAATCTTCTAAAAAATGATTCTCTGTTATATTGTTAATTCTTTGTGCTTTAGGTTGGGGTTGGTTGGACTGAGTACTATTCTTGTTCTGTTTTTGAAAATTTCTTTTTTCTTCCGACTGGAACTGGTTTGGATTAGCTCCAAAATAATTTTGAGTCTTCTTTTGATTTTGAGAGTAGTTTAAATTTGTTGGCTGATGATACATTTGAATGGAAGGATCAACTTCCATCGGTTCTGGTTCTTGTTCATTTAAGTCAGTTTTAACAGGTATTCGGGTAGGTTCCCGCTTGGGATATCTAAGCGTATTATTATTTTGATTATCATTATACTTTGATCATACTTTGCTTATTAAAATTTTCAAAACCATTTTTTTTTAATTTTTAATAATTTTTCAAAAAACTTATTTTGTTTTTTGAATATTTTGAAAACGAATCTATAGATTTTTTTTTTAATTCTTCTCCTAGTATAGACTATAGATTTCTTAAAATTGACATACTCAAAAAAAATTTAAAAATGTTTTGTAAAAGTTTTTCAAAAAAAAAAAACATTTTTTTGAAAAAAACTGGTCGAACGATTTTGAAATGAAAAACACATAAAATAGAAAAGCAAAAGAAATAAGATAGCTTACAACATTTTTTTCCAAAAAAACGTTATGAATATTGTTATTTTGATTTCAGAAAAATTTTATTTGTTTAATATTATCCCTTAAATTTTGTTTTATATTGCTCGGTTGAGCCCTAGCCACTATTCTAATGAAAGCAAACTTCGTTATTTGTATTATTATTTATTTATCGTTATTTATTTTAAAGCATTTCATGATCATAACAGCATACAGCAAACAGAATTAATAATAAATACTCGATTACCTACTGAATGTAAAATTTTCAATCAAGAAAACAAAATTGTACACCTGCAAATTATGTACTTTACGTACTTTTGGTTTAAAAAAATATATTTTTTTTATTCTTCTTTATTTTATCTTTAATCTTTATTTTATAATAAATATGCTTCAACTATTATAAATAAAGTCAACCGTCGTGGTTGGAGCCGATCTGAAGACAAATAATTAATATTTAATTTTGATTAGAAGTGAGCTTGGGAAGCATGAGATAAGAGGCCACCAAAGTGTTATCTCGATACACAAATGCTGGATTGCATTTGGTGTTGGGTTGCGTTTGCAACAAAGAAAGATAATAAACACATGTGCTAGGTTGCACTTTTGTGTTAGGCTGATATTGATTGTTGTTTTTGCAACAAAGTATCGAAGGAGATTGATTTGTTGTTTTTTGCAACAAAGTATCGGATGAGATTGATTTGTTCGTTTTTGCAACAAAGTAACGGAGGATACAAATATTTTTGAATTACTTTCATAGGGATTAACCCATGAAATATCTACAATGTGGGTGGTATAACTTCCCCCTCTGTTAAACTGAATCGTCCCGATTCAGCTGATTTTGGGAAATTCGAATTTTATAGGACATTGCAGAAAGTATTTTTTTCCTGTTTTTTGTACAACCGCCGCTTGTACAACGTAAATATTTAATGAATGAATATTACAAGTATAAAAGTGCATACAATTGTAGTTTTATATGTTTTTGAGCTTTTAGAAATGTGTGTGAAAAGTTTACTCATACGATTAATATTTTTGAATTTTAGCTCATTGTTATATGATAAAATATATTCGATTATTACATAATCTTTAAAATGATGATTTTTTACAAATTCTATTATTTTCCCGGTGGGATTTTAATAATATTCATTATTAATAGTTACATTTATATCAACAATTACTAAAAAAGATCCATTAAAAAAAATTACCGTTTACAATATTATTTCCCGAAATAATTATAGCTCCATCTTTAATAATATCAATATTTTTGTTATTTTCTTTAATTTTAGTACAATTCGTTTTAATTTTGTTCTAAATATTTGTAAAACAAGTTTAATTTAAATTAAGTTTACAATAATTATTATTTAATTCACTTTTACATTTTTGTGAATTAAAATATTTATATTAAAATCTTATCATCTATTAGTAATTTTCCATCGTTATTTGCAATGGCTCTAGCTTCGTAGAGTGAACATTTAGAATTATAGGGTAACGTATATAAAGAATTATTAAATCTTTTCTTTGCAAAATTTTGAATCTAGAGACGTCCAATAGGTCAACTAAGGTTACTGATTTGTGTTCATGCCGAATTATATCTTTCAATTCACCCATGTTTAGAATATTAGTATTTAAAATGTTTGCTTTGGCAAAAACAATAGTTTGAAGAACGTTTTGAAGATCTCTGGCTGCGAGCCGTAATCTTTGTTTTCGTATGGTTTTTTTGACTGACAATTTTGCACCTATTATGTCGTTGATGAGGCTTGAGAGTTTTTGTATTTCTTTAAAAAATTCGGTATTTGTTACCAATTGATAATTGTTGTTTTCTATTAAGTCATTAACTTTATTTGATATCGTTAGGAAATCATCATGGTCGGGTGTACCCGCTATCCATTTCCATAGTGTTCCTAACTCGTTTATGTCTCTTTTTACTTTATTTATTTTTAATTGAAGAATGATTGATTCAATAAGTGAAAGCTCGGATTCGAGCTCGAGGTGTTCCTCTTGTGTGTAATAGACTTTTTCCTTATTTAAGAGAAGTTTTCCTTTCTCGTCTGTTAATATGCTTTCATAGTATGAGAGAAGTTTTCCTCTCTCGTCTGTTAATGTCATCATCATTTTTAATAAGCGCATAGTCCTCAAGGGTGTAATCTATTATTTTTGCCGATATGACAAAACATTGCACAAGAATGACGTGTAGTAATATCTTGCTGTAAAGAATATTGAAAATTGTTATGTTATGGTCAGTCTATCTATAGTTTTTAATAAGCTAGAAATGTTTTAATATTGTCCTTCTGAACCTTTCTTTCTCTACTGTAAATGACAACCTTTCTTTTATTGTCTTGTTCAACTGTTTGTTTTTTATACCTGTGTTTTAGTTTGTTCCTCTCACCAAAATTCTTTTCAAATATTTTTTCGCCTGGTTGAAAGGATTTTTGTACCCGTTTTTAGTTATGCGTTCTTAACATATTATTTTGTTTAGTAAATAATTTATTATTATTATCTATTTTATTAAATAATACCTCAAGCTGGTGTTTTTATTAGAGTGGCTCTCTTGTATTGTTTTAGTAAGTCTGCTATTAGACGATGAAACTAGATGCATGCACCTTGTTCGAATTCTTCGAACATAGTAAGTGCAAAAGGGAGAAAAAAATCGAAAAAATGAGACAGGAAAAAAGCTGTCGTGTGTCGCACGGGTAGCATGTTCGAAGAATCTGTTTGACGTTTTTCTTTTCTCTTGTTCGCTTTCTTTAATTCTTTATCACTTGGTTTCGTTGTGCCCAGAGTAAGCTTCTAATAAGATTCAAAATAAAGGAACAAAAATGAGTGAAAATAAGGTGGAATGTAATTTTTTGTGGTTTAAGGTACTTAATTTGGACATATTATGTCTTTATGATTCCAGGAAAAATGTGTATGTGGTTAAACACAGTCATTACATCGATAGGGTTAAAAGAGCAGATTCATTGCAAATGATGATGAAAAATGAAAATGAAAGAGAACTGTCAAACTTGTTTCATGAAACTAAATTCATCGTGTAATGGCACTTGAAACAGAGATGAAAAAACAAAGAAGAATTCGAACAAGGTGCATGCATCTAGTTTCATCGTCTAATAGCAGACTAATAAATTCCCTTAATTGAAATATATTTTCTTCATATAGTTCAGGGTTTTTTAAAAAAAATATTTTTGTGTTCCTCTTCGGAGAAAACACTTAAAGTTGAATCACAAGTTGTATTAGCAACTGATTCTAGATATTTTGCAATCTTCAATTCGTTTTCAAACCCTGTATGGGTAAGGTTCCTTTTCAAGTCGGTATTTTTATTTATTTCTTTATTAGAAATATTCCTTTCCAAGGCGGTATTTTTATTTATTTCTTTATTAGAAATATTCCTTTCCAAGGCGGTATTTTTATTTATTTTGTTTATTTTTTTATTAGAAGTATTCCTTTTCAAGGCGACGTTTTTATTTATTTCTTTATTAGAAATATTCCATTCCAAGGCGGTATTTTTATTTATTTTGTTTATTTCTTTATTAGAAGTATTCTTCTAAAGCGGTATTTTTATTTATTTCTTTATTAGAAATTTTCCTTTCCAAGGCGGTATTTTTATTTTTGTGATCGATATTCACGTCCTCTTCTGAGGTGATATTCTAAAAAATTAATCAATACCAAAGATTTGGCAATTATGATAATATTTTATAATGAAAAATCCATTTACAGTCTTTCTTAACTCTCTTATAAGTTGTTAGTTCTTTTTTATTGGGAAATACACTTGCTTTAATGTAACATGCGGGGGCCCCAGAATCTATTAAAATTTTTAAAACTTTCTTTGTGTCTCTGTCGACCTTGAATAGGTGGGGCAGTCCGATTGCCCCGAATCTTCTAAAAAATGATTCTCTGTTATATTGTTAATTCTTTGTGCTTTAGGTTGGGGTTGGTTGGACTGAGTACTATTCTTGTTCTGTTTTTGAAAATTTCTTTTTTGTTCCGACTGGAACTGGTTTGGATTAGCTCCAAAATAATTTTGAGTCTTCTTTTGATTTTGAGAGTAGTTTAAATTTGTTGGCTGATGATACATTTGAATGGAAGGATCAACTTCCATCGGTTCTGGTTCTTGTTCATTTAAGTCAGTTTTAACAGGTATTCGGGTAGGTTCCCGCTTGGGATATCTAAGCGTATTATTATTTTGATTATCATCATACTTTGATCATACTTTGCTTATTAAAATTTTCAAAACCATTTTTTTTTAATTTTTAATAATTTTTCAAAAAACTTATTTTGTTTTTTGAATATTTTGAAAACGAATCTATAGATTTTTTTTTAATTCTTCTCCTAGTATAGACTATAGATTTCTTAAAATTGACATACTCAAAAAAAATTTTAAAATGTTTTGGAAAAGTTTTTCAAAAAAAAACATTGTTTGAAAAAAACTGGTCGAACGATTTTGAAATGAAAAATACATAAAATAGAAAACAGCAAAAGAAATAAGATAGCTTACAACATTTTTTCCAAAAAACGTTATGAATATTGTTATTTGGTTTCAGAAAAATTTTATTTGTTTAATATTTTCCCTTAAATTTTGTTTTATATTGCTCGGTTGAGCCCTAGCCACTATTCTCATGAAAGCAAACTTCGTTATTTATATTATTATTTATTTATCGTTATTTATTTTAAAGCATTTTATGATCATAACAGCATACAGCAAACAGAATTAATAATAAGGATGCCTATGGATAAACACATAAACACGCAAAAACAACTAACAAATAAAAAAAAATACTCGATTACCTACTGAATGTAAAAATTTCAATCAAGAAAACAAAATTGTACACCTGCAAGTTATGTACTTTACGTACTTTTGGTTTAAAAATATATTTTTTTATTCTTCTTTATTTTATCTTTAATCTTTATTTTATAATAAATATGCTTCAACTATTATAAATGAAGTCAACCGTCGTGGTTGGAGCCGATCTGAAGACAAATAATTAATATTTAATTTTGATTAGAAGTGAGCTTGGGAAGCATGAGATAAGAGGCCACAAAAGTGTTATCTCGATACACAAATGCTAGATTGCATTTGGTGTTGGGTTGCGTTTGCAACAAAGAAAGATAATAAACACATGTGCTAGGTTGCACTTTTGTGTTAGGCTGATATTGATTGTTGTTTTTGCAACAAAGTATCGAAGGAGATTGATTTGTTGTTTTTTGCAACAAAGTATCGGATGAGATTGATTTGTTCGTTTTTGCAACAAAGTAACGGAGGATACAAATATTTTTGAATTACTTTCATAGGGATTAACCCATGAAATATCTACAATGTGAGTGGTATAACTTCCCCCTCTGTTAAACTGAATCGTCCCGATTCAGCTGATTTTGGGAAATTCGAATTTTATAGGACATTGCAGAAAGTATTTTTTTCCTGTTTTTTTTTTTTAATATTTTCATGCTTCCGCCGCTTGTACAACGTAAATATTTTTAACGTAATGAATATTACAAGTATAAAAGTGCATACAATTGTAGTTTTATATGTTTTTGAGCTTTTAGAAATGTGTGTGAAAAGTTTACTCATACGATTAATATTTTTGAATTTTAGCTCATTGTTATATGATAAAATATATTCGATTATTTCATAATCTTTAAAATGATGATTTTTTACAAATTCTATTATTTTCCCGGTGGGATTGTAATAATATTCATTATTAATAGTTACATTTATATCAACAATTACTAAAAAAGATCCATTAAAAAAATTTACCGTTTACAATATTTGTTCCCGAAATAATTATAGCTCCATCCTTAATAATATCAATATTTTTGTTATTTTCTTTAATTTTAGTACAATTCGTTTTAATTCTGTTCTAAATATTTGTAAAACAAGTTTAATTTAGATTAAGCTTACAATAATTATTATTTAATTCACTTTTACATTTTTCCATCGTTATTTGCAATGGCTCTAGCTTCGTAAAGTGAACATTTAGCATTATAGGGTAACGTGTATACAGAATTATTAAATCTTTTCTTTGCAAAATTTTGAATATAGAAACGTCCAATAGGTCAACTAAGGTTACTGATTTGTGTTCATGCCGAATTATATCTTTCAATTCACCCATGTTTAGAATATTAGTATTTAAAATGTTTGCTTTGGCAAAAACAATAGTTTGAAGAACGTTTTGAAGATCTCTGGCTGCGAGCCGTAATCTTTGTTTTCGTATGATTTTTTTGACTGACAATTTTGCACCTATTATGTCGTTGATGAGGCTTGAGAGTTTTTGTATTTCTTTAAAAAATTCGGTATTTGTTACCAATTGATAATTGTTGTTTTCTATTAAATCATTAACTTTATTTGATATCGTTAGGAAATCATCATGGTCGGGTGTACCCGCTATCCATTTCCATAGTGTTCCTAACTCATGCCTCTTTTTACTTTATTTATTTTTAATTGAAGAATGATTGATTCAATAAGTGAAAGCTCGGATTCGAGCTCGAGGTGTTCCTCTTGTGTGTAATAGACTTTTTCCTTATTTAAGAGAAGTTTTCCTTTCTCGTCTGTTAATATGCTTTCATAGTATGAGAGAAGTTTTCCTCTCTCGTCTGTTAATGTCATCATCATTTTTAATAAGCGCATAGTCGTCAAGGGTGTAATCTATTATTTTTGCCGATATGACAAAACATTGCACAAGAATGACGTGTAGTAATATCTTGCTGTAAAGAATATTGAAAATTGTTATGTTATGGTCAGTCTATCTATAGTTTTTAATAAGCTAGAAATTTTTTAATATTGTCCTTATGAACCTTTCTTTCTCTACTGTAAATGACAACCTTTCTTTTATTGTCTTGTTCAACTGTTTGTTTTTTATACCTGTGTTTTAGTTTGTTCCTCTCACCAAAATTCTTTTCAAATATTTTTTCGCCTGGTTGAAAGGATTTTTGTACCCGTTTTTAGTTATGCGTTCTTAACATATTATTTTGTTTAGTAAATAATTTATTATTATTATCTATTTTATTAAATAATACCTCAAGCTGGTGTTTTTATTAGAGTGGCTCTCTTGTATTGTTTTAGTAAGTCTGCTATTAGACGATGAAACTAGATGCATGCACCTTGTTCGAATTCTTCGAACATAGTAAGTGCAAAAGGGAGAAAAAAATCGAAAAAATGAGACAGGAAAAAAGCTGTCGTGTGTCGCACGGGTAGCATGTTCGAAGAATCTGTTTGACGTTTTTCTTTTCTCTTGTTCGCTTTCTTTAATTCTTTATCACTTGGTTTCGTTGTGCCCAGAGTAAGCTTCTAATAAGATTCAAAATAAAGGAACAAAAATGAGTGAAAATAAGGTGGAATGTAATTTTTTGTGGTTTAAGGTACTTAATTTGGACATATTATGTCTTTATGATTCCAGGAAAAATGTGTATGTGGTTAAACACAGTCATTACATCGATAGGGTTAAAAGAGCAGATTCATTGCAAATGATGATGAAAAATGAAAATGAAAGAGAACTGTCAAACTTGTTTCATGAAACTAAATTCATCGTGTAATGGCACTTGCGACAGAGATGAAAAAACAAAGAAGAATTCGAACAAGGTGCATGCATCTAATTTCATCGTCTAATAGCAGACTAATAAATTCCCTTAATTGAAATATATTTTCTTCATATAGTTCAGGGTTTTTTAAAAAAAATATTTTTGTGTTCCTCTTCGGAGAATACACTTAAAGTTGAATCACAAGTTGTATTAGCAACTGATTCTAATTATTTTGCAATCTTCAATTCGTTTTCAAACCCTGTATGGGTAAGGTTCCTTTTCAAGTCGGTATTTTTATTTATTTCTTTATTAGAAATATTCCTTTCCAAGGCGGTATTTTTATTTATTTTGTTTATTTTTTTATTAGAAGTATTCCTTTTCAAGGCGACATTTTTATTTATTTCTTTATTAGAAATATTCCATTCCAAGGCGGTATTTTTATTTATTTTGTTTATTTCTTTATTAGAAGTATTCCCTTCTAAGGCGTTATTTTTATTTATTTCTTTATTAGAAATATTCCTTTCCAAGGCGGTATTTTTGTTGTTGTGATCGATATTCACGTCCTCTTCTGAGGTGATATTTTTACTATAAATTATTTTTTCTTTTTAGTCTGCATATTCTAAAGAAAGAAAGAAGGGTTTTTTAGGTTAATAATTGCATTGATTTTTTTTAACAGATTAAACCCTATCAAGAGATCGGATTCTAAATTATCAATCTCATAAAAAAATTAATCAATACCAAAGATTTGGCAATTATGATAATATTTTATAATGAAAAATCCATTTACAGTCTTTCTTAACTCTCTTATAAGTTGTTAGTTTTTTTTTATTGGGAAATACACTTGCTTTAATGTAACATGCGGTGGCCCCAGAATCTATTAAAATTTTTAAAACTTTCTTTGTGTCTCTGTCGACCTTGAATAGGTGGGGCAGTCCGATTGCCCCGAATCTTCTAAAAAATGATTCTCTGTTATATTGTTAATTCTTTGTGCTTTAGGTTGGGGTTGGTTGGACTGAGTACTATTCTTGTTCTGTTTTTGAAAATTTCTTTTTTGTTCCGACTGGAACTGGTTTGGATTAGCTCCAAAATAATTTTGAGTCTTCTTTTGATTTTGAGAGTAGTTTAAATTTGTTGGCTGATGATACATTTGAATGGAAGGATCAACTTCCATCGGTTCTGGTTCTTGTTCATTTAAGTCAGTTTTAACAGGTATTCGGGTAGGTTCCCGCTTATGATATCTAAGCGTATTATTATTTTGATTATCATCATACTTTGATCATACTTTGCTTATTAAAATTTTCAAAACCATTTTTTTTTAATTTTTAATAATTTTTCAAAAAACTTATTTTGTTTTTTGAATATTTTGAAAACGAATCTATAGATTTTTTTTTAATTCTTCTCCTAGTATAGACTATAGATTTCTTAAAATTGACATACTCAAAAAAAATTTTTAAATGTTTTGGAAAAGTTTTTCAAAAAAAAACATTGTTTGAAAAAAACTGGTCGAACGATTTTGAAATGAAAAATACATAAAATAGAAAACAGCAAAATAAATAAGATAGCTTACAACATTTTTTCCAAAAAACGTTATGAATATTGTTATTTGGTTTCAGAAAAATTTTATTTGTTTAATATTTTCCCTTAAATTTTGTTTTATATTGCTCGGTTGAGCCCTAGCCACTATTCTCATGAAAGCAAACTTCGTTATTTATATTATTATTTATTTATCGTTATTTATTTTAAAGCATTTTATGATCATAACAGCATACAGCAAACAGAATTAATAATAAGGATGCCTATGGATAAACACATAAACACGCAAAAACAACTAACAAATAAAAAAAATACTCGATTACCTACTGAATGTAAAAATTTCAATCAAGAAAAGAAAATTGTACACCTGCAAGTTATGTACTTTACGTACTTTTGGTTTAAAAAAATATATTTTTTTATTCTTCTTTATTTTATCTTTAATCTTTATTTTATAATAAATATGCTTCAACTATTATAAATAAAGTCAACCGTCGTGTTTGGAGCCGATCTGAAGACAAATAATTAATATTTAATTTTGATTAGAAGTGAGCTTGGGAAGCATGAGATAAGAGGCCACCAAAGTGTTATCTCGATACACAAATGCTGGATTGCATTTGGTGTTGGGTTGCGTTTGCAACAAAGAAAGATAATAAACATATGTGCTAGGTTGCACTTTTGTGTTAGGCTGATATTGTTTGTTGTTTTTGCAACAAAGTATCGAAGGAGATTGATTTGTTGTTTTTTGCAACTAAGTATCGGATGAGATTGATTTGTTCTTTTTTGCAACAAAGTAACGGAGGATACAAATATTTTTGAATTACTTTCATAGGGATTAACCCATGAAATATCTACAATGTGGGTGGTATAACTTCCCCCTCTGTTAAACTGAATCATCCCGATTCAGCTGATTTTGGAAAATTCGAATTTTATAGGACATTGCAGAAAGTATTTTTTTTTCTGTTTTTTGTACAACCGCCGCTTGTACAACGTAAATATTTTTAACGTAATGAATATTACAAGTATAAAAGTGCATACAATCGTAGTTTTATATGTTTTTGAGCTTTTAGAAATGTGTGTGAAAAGTTTACTCATACGATTAATATTTTTGAATTTTAGCTCATTGTTATATGATAAAATATATTCGATTATTTCATAATCTTTAAAATGATGATTTTTTATAAATCCTATTATTTTCCCGGTGGGATTTTAATAATATTCATTATTAATAGTTACATTTATATCAACAATTACTAAAAAAGATCCATTGAAAAAATTTACCGTTTACAATATTATTTCCCGAAATAATTATAGCTCCATCTTTAATAATATCAATATTTTTGTTATTTTCTTTAATTTTAGTACAATTCGTTTTAATGTTGTTCTAAATATTTGTAAAACAAGTTTAATTTAAATTAAGTTTACAATAATTATTATTTAATTCACTTTTACATTTTTGTGAATTAAAATATTTATATTAAAATCTTATCATCTATTAGTAATTTTCCATCGTTATTTGCAATAGCTCCAGCTTCGTAAAGTGAACATTTAGCATTATAGGGTAACGTATATACAGAATTATTTAATTAATTAAATTTTCTTTGCAAAATTTTTAATATAGAAACGTTCAATAGGTCAACTAAGGTTACTGATTTGTGTTCATGCCGAATTATATCTTTCAATTCACCCATGTTTAGAATATTAGTATTTAAAATGTTTGCTTTGGCAAAAACAATAGTTTGAAGAACGTTTTGAAGATCTCTGGCTGCGAGCCGTAATCTTTGTTTTCGTATGATTTTTTTGACTGACAATTTTGCACCTATTATGTCGTTGATGAGGCTTGAGAGTTTTTGTATTTCTTTAAAAAATTCGGTATTTGTTACCAATTGATAATTGTTGTTTTCTATTAAGTCATTAACTTTATTTGATATCGTTAGGAAATCATCATGGTCGGGTGTACCCGCTATCCATTTCCATAGTGTTCCTAACTCGTTTATGCCTCTTTTTACTTTATTTATTTTTAATTGAAGAATGATTGATTCAATAAGTGAAAGCTCGGATTCGAGCTCGAGGTGTTCCTCTTGTGTGTAATAGACTTTTTCCTTATTTAAGAGAAGTTTTCCTTTCTCGTCTGTTAATATGCTTTCATAGTATGAGAGAAGTTTTCCTCTCTCGTCTGTTAATGTCATCATCATTTTTAATAAGCGCATAGTCGTCAAGGGTGTAATCTATTATTTTTGCCGATATGACAAAACATTGCACAAGAATGACGTGTAGTAATATCTTGCTGTAAAGAATATTGAAAATTGTTATGTTATGGTCAGTCTATCTATAGTTTTTAATAAGCTAGAAATTTTTTAATATTGTCCTTATGAACCTTTCTTTCTCTACTGTAAATGACAACCTTTCTTTTATTGTCTTGTTTAACTGTTTGTTTTTTATACCTGTGTTTTAGTTTGTTCCTCTCACCAAAATTCTTTTCAAATATTTTTTCGCCTGGTTGAAAGGATTTTTGTACCCGTTTTTAATTATGCGTTCTTAACATATTATTTTGTTTAGTAAATAATTTATTATTATTATCTATTTTATTAAATAATACCTCTCTTGTATTGTTTTAGTAAGTCTGCTATTAGACGATGAAACTAGATGCATGCACCTTGTTCGAATTCTTCGAACATAGTAAGTGCAAAAGGGAGAAAAAAATCGAAAAAATGAGACAGGAAAAAAGCTGTCGTGTGTCGCACGGGTAGCATGTTCGAAGAATCTGTTTGACGTTTTTCTTTTCTCTTGTTCGCTTTCTTTAATTCTTTATCACTTGGTTTCGTTGTGCCCAGAGTAAACTTCTGATAAGATTCAAAATAAAGGAACAAAAATGAGTGAAAATAAGGTGGAATGTAATTTTTTGTGGTTTAAAGTACTTAATTTGGACATATTATGTCTTTATGATTCCAGGAAAAATGTGTATGTGGTTAAACACAGTCATTACATCGATAGGGTTAAAAGAGCAGATTCATTGCAAATGATGATGAAAAATGAAAATGAAAGGGAACTGTCAAACTTGTTTCATGAAACTAAATTCATCGTGTAATGGCACTTGCGACAGAGATGAAAAAACAAAGAAGAATTCGACCAAGGTGCATGCATCTAGTTCCATCGTCTAATAGCAGACTAATAAATTCCCTGAATTGAAATATATTTTCTTCATATAGTTCAGGGTTTTTTAAAAAAAGATTTTTGTGTTCCTCTTCGGAGAATACACTTAAAGTTGAATCACAAGTTGTATTAGCAACTTTTTCTAGATATTTTTCAATCTTCAATTCGTTTTCAAACCCTGTATGGGTAAGGTTCCTTTTCAAGTCGGTATTTTTATTTATTTCTTTATTAGAAATATTCCTTTCCAAGGCGGTATTTTCATTTATTTCTTTATTAGAAATATTCCTTTCCAAGGCGGTATTTTTATTTATTTTGCTTATATTTTTATTAGAAGTATTCCTTTTCAAGGCGACGTTTTTATTTATTTCTTTATTAGAAATATTCCATTCCAAGGCGGTATTTTTATTTATTTTGTTTATTTCTTTATTAGAAGTATTCCCTTCTAAGGCGGTATTTTTATTTATTTCTTTATTAGAAATATTCCATTCCAAGGCGGTATTTTTATTTATTTTGTTTATTTCTTTATTAGAAGTATTCTTCTAAAGCGGTATTTTTATTTATTTCTTTATTAGAAATTTTCCTTTCCAAGGCGGTATTTTTATTTTTGTGATCGATATTCACGTCCTCTTCTGAGGTGATATTCTAAAAAATTAATCAATACCAAAGATTTGGCAATTATGATAATATTTTATAATGAAAAATCCATTTACAGTCTTTCTTAACTCTCTTATAAGTTGTTAGTTTTTTTTTATTGGGAAATACACTTGCTTTAATGTAACATGCGGTGGCCCCAGAATCTATTAAAATTTTTAAAACTTTCTTTGTGTCTCTGTCGACCTTGAATAGGTGGGGCAGTCCGATTGCCCCGAATCTTCTAAAAAATGATTCTCTGTTATATTGTTAATTCTTTGTGCTTTAGGTTGGGGTTGGTTGGACTGAGTCCTATTCTTGTTCTGTTTTTGAAAATTTCTTTTTTGTTCCGACTGGAACTGGTTTGGATTAGCTCCAAAATAATTTTGAGTCTTCTTTTGATTTTGAGAGTAGTTTAAATTTGTTGGCTGATGATACATTTGAATGGAAGGATCAACTTCCATCGGTTCTGGTTCTTGTTCATTTAAGTCAGTTTTAACAGGTATTCGGGTAGGTTCCCGCTTGGGATATCTAAGCGTATTATTATTTTGATTATCATCATACTTTGATCATACTTTGCTTATTAAAATTTTCAAAACCATTTTTTTTTAATTTTTAATAATTTTTCAAAAAACTTATTTTGTTTTTCGAATATTTTGAAAACGAATCTATAGATTTTTTTTTAATTCTTCTCCTAGTATAGACTATAGATTTCTTAAAATTGACATACTCAAAAAAAAATTTAAAATGTTTTGGAAAAGTTTTTTCAAAAAAAAACATTGTTTGAAAAAAACTGGTCGAACGATTTTGAAATGAAAAATACATAAAATAGAAAACAGCAAAAGAAATAAGATAGCTTACAACATTTTTTCCAAAAAACGTTATGAATATTGTTATTTGATTTCAGAAAAATTTTATTTGTTTAATATTTTCCCTTTAATTTTGTTTTATATTGCTCGGTTGAGCCCTAGCCACTATTTATATTTTTATTTATTTCTTTATTAGAAATTTTCCTTTCCAAGGCGGTATTTTTATTTTTGTGATCGATATTCAATTCCTCTTCTGAGGTGATATTCTAAAAAATTAATCAATACCAAAGATTTGGCAATTATGATAATATTTTATAATGAAAAATCCATTTACAGTCTTTCTTAACTCTCTTATAAGTTGTTAGTTTTTTTTTATTGGGAAATACACTTGCTTTAATGTAACATGCGGTGGCCCCAGAATCTATTAAAATTTTTAAAACTTTCTTTGTGTCTCTGTCGACCTTGAATAGGTGGGGCAGTCCGATTGCCCCGAATCTTCTAAAAAATGATTCTCTGTTATATTGTTAATTCTTTGTGCTTTAGGTTGGGGTTGGTTGGACTGAGTACTATTCTTGTTCTGTTTTTGAAAATTTCTTTTTTGTTCCGACTGGAACTAGTTTGGATTAGCTCCAAAATAATTTTGAGTCTTCTTTTGATTTTGAGAGTAGTTTAAATTTGTTGGCTGATGATACATTTGAATGGAAGGATCAACTTCCATCGGTTCTGGTTCTTGTTCATTTAAGTCAGTTTTAACAGGTATTCGGGTAGGTTCCCGCTTGGGATATCTAAGCGTATTATTATTTTGATTATCATCATACTTTGATCATACTTTGCTTATTAAAATTTTCAAAACCATTTTTTTTTAATTTTTAATAATTTTTCAAAAAACTTATTTTGTTTTTTGAATATTTTGAAAACGAATCTATAGATTTTTTTTTAATTCTTCTCCTAGTATAGACTATAGATTTCTTAAAATTGACATACTCAAAAAAAATTTAAAAATGTTTTGGAAAAGTTTTTCAAAAAAAAAAACATTTTTTTGAAAAAAACTGGTCGAACGATTTTGAAATGAAAAATACATAAAATAGAAAAACAAAAGAAATAAGATAGCTTACAACATTTTTTTCCAAAAAAACCTTATGAATATTGTTATTTTGATTTCAGAAAAAATTTATTTGTTTAATATTATCCCTTAAATTTTGTTTTATATTGCTCGATTGAGCCCTAGCCACTATTCTAATGAAAGCAAACTTCGTTATTTGTATTATTATTTATTTATCGTTATTTATTTTAAAGCATTTTATGATCATAACAGCATACAGCAAACAGAATTAATAATAAGGATGCCTATGGATAAACACATAAACACGCAAAAACAACTAACAAATAAAAAAAATACTCGATTACCTACTGAATGTAAAAATTTCAATCAAGAAAAGAAAATTGTACACCTGCAAGTTATGTACTTTACGTACTTTTGGTTTAAAAAAATATATTTTTTTATTCTTCTTTATTTTATCTTTAATCTTTATTTTATAATAAATATGCTTCAACTATTATAAATAAAGTCAACCGTCGTGTTTGGAGCCGATCTGAAGACAAATAATTAATATTTAATTTTGATTAGAAGTGAGCTTGGGAAGCATGAGATAAGAGGCCACCAAAGTGTTATCTCGATACACAAATGCTGGATTGCATTTGGTGTTGGGTTGCGTTTGCAACAAAGAAAGATAATAAACATATGTGCTAGGTTGCACTTTTGTGTTAGGCTGATATTGTTTGTTGTTTTTGCAACAAAGTATCGAAGGAGATTGATTTGTTGTTTTTTGCAACTAAGTATCGGATGAGATTGATTTGTTCTTTTTTGCAACAAAGTAACGGAGGATACAAATATTTTTGAATTACTTTCATAGGGATTAACCCATGAAATATCTACAATGTGGGTGGTATAACTTCCCCCTCTGTTAAACTGAATCATCCCGATTCAGCTGATTTTGGAAAATTCGAATTTTATAGGACATTGCAGAAAGTATTTTTTTTTCTGTTTTTTGTACAACCGCCGCTTGTACAACGTAAATATTTTTAACGTAATGAATATTACAAGTATAAAAGTGCATACAATCGTAGTTTTATATGTTTTTGAGCTTTTAGAAATGTGTGTGAAAAGTTTACTCATACGATTAATATTTTTGAATTTTAGCTCATTGTTATATGATAAAATATATTCGATTATTTCATAATCTTTAAAATGATGATTTTTTATAAATCCTATTATTTTCCCGGTGGGATTTTAATAATATTCATTATTAATAGTTACATTTATATCAACAATTACTAAAAAAGATCCATTGAAAAAATTTACCGTTTACAATATTATTTCCCGAAATAATTATAGCTCCATCTTTAATAATATCAATATTTTTGTTATTTTCTTTAATTTTAGTACAATTCGTTTTAATGTTGTTCTAAATATTTGTAAAACAAGTTTAATTTAAATTAAGTTTACAATAATTATTATTTAATTCACTTTTACATTTTTGTGAATTAAAATATTTATATTAAAATCTTATCATCTATTAGTAATTTTCCATCGTTATTTGCAATAGCTCCAGCTTCGTAAAGTGAACATTTAGCATTATAGGGTAACGTATATACAGAATTATTTAATTAATTAAATTTTCTTTGCAAAATTTTTAATATAGAAACGTTCAATAGGTCAACTAAGGTTACTGATTTGTGTTCATGCCGAATTATATCTTTCAATTCACCCATGTTTAGAATATTAGTATTTAAAATGTTTGCTTTGGCAAAAACAATAGTTTGAAGAACGTTTTGAAGATCTCTGGCTGCGAGCCGTAATCTTTGTTTTCGTATGATTTTTTTGACTGACAATTTTGCACCTATTATGTCGTTGATGAGGCTTGAGAGTTTTTGTATTTCTTTAAAAAATTCGGTATTTGTTACCAATTGATAATTGTTGTTTTCTATTAAGTCATTAACTTTATTTGATATCGTTAGGAAATCATCATGGTCGGGTGTACCCGCTATCCATTTCCATAGTGTTCCTAACTCGTTTATGCCTCTTTTTACTTTATTTATTTTTAATTGAAGAATGATTGATTCAATAAGTGAAAGCTCGGATTCGAGCTCGAGGTGTTCCTCTTGTGTGTAATAGACTTTTTCCTTATTTAAGAGAAGTTTTCCTTTCTCGTCTGTTAATATGCTTTCATAGTATGAGAGAAGTTTTCCTCTCTCGTCTGTTAATGTCATCATCATTTTTAATAAGCGCATAGTCGTCAAGGGTGTAATCTATTATTTTTGCCGATATGACAAAACATTGCACAAGAATGACGTGTAGTAATATCTTGCTGTAAAGAATATTGAAAATTGTTATGTTATGGTCAGTCTATCTATAGTTTTTAATAAGCTAGAAATTTTTTAATATTGTCCTTATGAACCTTTCTTTCTCTACTGTAAATGACAACCTTTCTTTTATTGTCTTGTTTAACTGTTTGTTTTTTATACCTGTGTTTTAGTTTGTTCCTCTCACCAAAATTCTTTTCAAATATTTTTTCGCCTGGTTGAAAGGATTTTTGTACCCGTTTTTAATTATGCGTTCTTAACATATTATTTTGTTTAGTAAATAATTTATTATTATTATCTATTTTATTAAATAATACCTCTCTTGTATTGTTTTAGTAAGTCTGCTATTAGACGATGAAACTAGATGCATGCACCTTGTTCGAATTCTTCGAACATAGTAAGTGCAAAAGGGAGAAAAAAATCGAAAAAATGAGACAGGAAAAAAGCTGTCGTGTGTCGCACGGGTAGCATGTTCGAAGAATCTGTTTGACGTTTTTCTTTTCTCTTGTTCGCTTTCTTTAATTCTTTATCACTTGGTTTCGTTGTGCCCAGAGTAAACTTCTGATAAGATTCAAAATAAAGGAACAAAAATGAGTGAAAATAAGGTGGAATGTAATTTTTTGTGGTTTAAAGTACTTAATTTGGACATATTATGTCTTTATGATTCCAGGAAAAATGTGTATGTGGTTAAACACAGTCATTACATCGATAGGGTTAAAAGAGCAGATTCATTGCAAATGATGATGAAAAATGAAAATGAAAGGGAACTGTCAAACTTGTTTCATGAAACTAAATTCATCGTGTAATGGCACTTGCGACAGAGATGAAAAAACAAAGAAGAATTCGACCAAGGTGCATGCATCTAGTTCCATCGTCTAATAGCAGACTAATAAATTCCCTGAATTGAAATATATTTTCTTCATATAGTTCAGGGTTTTTTAAAAAAAGATTTTTGTGTTCCTCTTCGGAGAATACACTTAAAGTTGAATCACAAGTTGTATTAGCAACTTTTTCTAGATATTTTTCAATCTTCAATTCGTTTTCAAACCCTGTATGGGTAAGGTTCCTTTTCAAGTCGGTATTTTTATTTATTTCTTTATTAGAAATATTCCTTTCCAAGGCGGTATTTTCATTTATTTCTTTATTAGAAATATTCCTTTCCAAGGCGGTATTTTTATTTATTTTGCTTATATTTTTATTAGAAGTATTCCTTTTCAAGGCGACGTTTTTATTTATTTCTTTATTAGAAATATTCCATTCCAAGGCGGTATTTTTATTTATTTTGTTTATTTCTTTATTAGAAGTATTCCCTTCTAAGGCGGTATTTTTATTTATTTCTTTATTAGAAATATTCCATTCCAAGGCGGTATTTTTATTTATTTTGTTTATTTCTTTATTAGAAGTATTCTTCTAAAGCGGTATTTTTATTTATTTCTTTATTAGAAATTTTCCTTTCCAAGGCGGTATTTTTATTTTTGTGATCGATATTCACGTCCTCTTCTGAGGTGATATTCTAAAAAATTAATCAATACCAAAGATTTGGCAATTATGATAATATTTTATAATGAAAAATCCATTTACAGTCTTTCTTAACTCTCTTATAAGTTGTTAGTTTTTTTTTATTGGGAAATACACTTGCTTTAATGTAACATGCGGTGGCCCCAGAATCTATTAAAATTTTTAAAACTTTCTTTGTGTCTCTGTCGACCTTGAATAGGTGGGGCAGTCCGATTGCCCCGAATCTTCTAAAAAATGATTCTCTGTTATATTGTTAATTCTTTGTGCTTTAGGTTGGGGTTGGTTGGACTGAGTACTATTCTTGTTCTGTTTTTGAAAATTTCTTTTTTGTTCCGACTGGAACTGGTTTGGATTAGCTCCAAAATAATTTTGAGTCTTCTTTTGATTTTGAGAGTAGTTTAAATTTGTTGGCTGATGATACATTTGAATGGAAGGATCAACTTCCATCGGTTCTGGTTCTTGTTCATTTAAGTCAGTTTTAACAGGTATTCGGGTAGGTTCCCGCTTGGGATATCTAAGCGTATTATTATTTTGATTATCATCATACTTTGATCATACTTTGCTTATTAAAATTTTCAAAACCATTTTTTTTTAATTTTTAATAATTTTTCAAAAAACTTATTTTGTTTTTCGAATATTTTGAAAACGAATCTATAGATTTTTTTTTAATTCTTCTCCTAGTATAGACTATAGATTTCTTAAAATTGACATACTCAAAAAAAAATTTAAAATGTTTTGGAAAAGTTTTTTCAAAAAAAAACATTGTTTGAAAAAAACTGGTCGAACGATTTTGAAATGAAAAATACATAAAATAGAAAACAGCAAAAGAAATAAGATAGCTTACAACATTTTTTCCAAAAAACGTTATGAATATTGTTATTTGATTTCAGAAAAATTTTATTTGTTTAATATTTTCCCTTTAATTTTGTTTTATATTGCTCGGTTGAGCCCTAGCCACTATTTATATTTTTATTTATTTCTTTATTAGAAATTTTCCTTTCCAAGGCGGTATTTTTATTTTTGTGATCGATATTCAATTCCTCTTCTGAGGTGATATTCTAAAAAATTAATCAATACCAAAGATTTGGCAATTATGATAATATTTTATAATGAAAAATCCATTTACAGTCTTTCTTAACTCTCTTATAAGTTGTTAGTTTTTTTTTATTGGGAAATACACTTGCTTTAATGTAACATGCGGTGGCCCCAGAATCTATTAAAATTTTTAAAACTTTCTTTGTGTCTCTGTCGACCTTGAATAGGTGGGGCAGTCCGATTGCCCCGAATCTTCTAAAAAATGATTCTCTGTTATATTGTTAATTCTTTGTGCTTTAGGTTGGGGTTGGTTGGACTGAGTACTATTCTTGTTCTGTTTTTGAAAATTTCTTTTTTGTTCCGACTGGAACTAGTTTGGATTAGCTCCAAAATAATTTTGAGTCTTCTTTTGATTTTGAGAGTAGTTTAAATTTGTTGGCTGATGATACATTTGAATGGAAGGATCAACTTCCATCGGTTCTGGTTCTTGTTCATTTAAGTCAGTTTTAACAGGTATTCGGGTAGGTTCCCGCTTGGGATATCTAAGCGTATTATTATTTTGATTATCATCATACTTTGATCATACTTTGCTTATTAAAATTTTCAAAACCATTTTTTTTTAATTTTTAATAATTTTTCAAAAAACTTATTTTGTTTTTTGAATATTTTGAAAACGAATCTATAGATTTTTTTTTAATTCTTCTCCTAGTATAGACTATAGATTTCTTAAAATTGACATACTCAAAAAAAATTTAAAAATGTTTTGGAAAAGTTTTTCAAAAAAAAAAACATTTTTTTGAAAAAAACTGGTCGAACGATTTTGAAATGAAAAATACATAAAATAGAAAAACAAAAGAAATAAGATAGCTTACAACATTTTTTTCCAAAAAAACGTTATGAATATTGTTATTTTGATTTCAGAAAAAATTTATTTGTTTAATATTATCCCTTAAATTTTGTTTTATATTGCTCGATTGAGCCCTAGCCACTATTCTAATGAAAGCAAACTTCGTTATTTGTATTATTATTTATTTATCGTTATTTATTTTAAAGCATTTTATGATCATAACAGCATACAGCAAACAGAATTAATAATAAGGATGCCTATGGATAAACACATAAACACGCAAAAACAACTAACAAATAAAAAAAATACTCGATTACCTACTGAATGTAAAAATTTCAATCAAGAAAAGAAAATTGTACACCTGCAAGTTATGTACTTTACGTACTTTTGGTTTAAAAAAATATATTTTTTTATTCTTCTTTATTTTATCTTTAATCTTTATTTTATAATAAATATGCTTCAACTATTATAAATAAAGTCAACCGTCGTGTTTGGAGCCGATCTGAAGACAAATAATTAATATTTAATTTTGATTAGAAGTGAGCTTGGGAAGCATGAGATAAGAGGCCACCAAAGTGTTATCTCGATACACAAATGCTGGATTGCATTTGGTGTTGGGTTGCGTTTGCAACAAAGAAAGATAATAAACATATGTGCTAGGTTGCACTTTTGTGTTAGGCTGATATTGTTTGTTGTTTTTGCAACAAAGTATCGAAGGAGATTGATTTGTTGTTTTTTGCAACTAAGTATCGGATGAGATTGATTTGTTCTTTTTTGCAACAAAGTAACGGAGGATACAAATATTTTTGAATTACTTTCATAGGGATTAACCCATGAAATATCTACAATGTGGGTGGTATAACTTCCCCCTCTGTTAAACTGAATCATCCCGATTCAGCTGATTTTGGAAAATTCGAATTTTATAGGACATTGCAGAAAGTATTTTTTTTTCTGTTTTTTGTACAACCGCCGCTTGTACAACGTAAATATTTTTAACGTAATGAATATTACAAGTATAAAAGTGCATACAATCGTAGTTTTATATGTTTTTGAGCTTTTAGAAATGTGTGTGAAAAGTTTACTCATACGATTAATATTTTTGAATTTTAGCTCATTGTTATATGATAAAATATATTCGATTATTTCATAATCTTTAAAATGATGATTTTTTATAAATCCTATTATTTTCCCGGTGGGATTTTAATAATATTCATTATTAATAGTTACATTTATATCAACAATTACTAAAAAAGATCCATTGAAAAAATTTACCGTTTACAATATTATTTCCCGAAATAATTATAGCTCCATCTTTAATAATATCAATATTTTTGTTATTTTCTTTAATTTTAGTACAATTCGTTTTAATGTTGTTCTAAATATTTGTAAAACAAGTTTAATTTAAATTAAGTTTACAATAATTATTATTTAATTCACTTTTACATTTTTGTGAATTAAAATATTTATATTAAAATCTTATCATCTATTAGTAATTTTCCATCGTTATTTGCAATAGCTCCAGCTTCGTAAAGTGAACATTTAGCATTATAGGGTAACGTATATACAGAATTATTTAATTAATTAAATTTTCTTTGCAAAATTTTTAATATAGAAACGTTCAATAGGTCAACTAAGGTTACTGATTTGTGTTCATGCCGAATTATATCTTTCAATTCACCCATGTTTAGAATATTAGTATTTAAAATGTTTGCTTTGGCAAAAACAATAGTTTGAAGAACGTTTTGAAGATCTCTGGCTGCGAGCCGTAATCTTTGTTTTCGTATGATTTTTTTGACTGACAATTTTGCACCTATTATGTCGTTGATGAGGCTTGAGAGTTTTTGTATTTCTTTAAAAAATTCGGTATTTGTTACCAATTGATAATTGTTGTTTTCTATTAAGTCATTAACTTTATTTGATATCGTTAGGAAATCATCATGGTCGGGTGTACCCGCTATCCATTTCCATAGTGTTCCTAACTCGTTTATGCCTCTTTTTACTTTATTTATTTTTAATTGAAGAATGATTGATTCAATAAGTGAAAGCTCGGATTCGAGCTCGAGGTGTTCCTCTTGTGTGTAATAGACTTTTTCCTTATTTAAGAGAAGTTTTCCTTTCTCGTCTGTTAATATGCTTTCATAGTATGAGAGAAGTTTTCCTCTCTCGTCTGTTAATGTCATCATCATTTTTAATAAGCGCATAGTCGTCAAGGGTGTAATCTATTATTTTTGCCGATATGACAAAACATTGCACAAGAATGACGTGTAGTAATATCTTGCTGTAAAGAATATTGAAAATTGTTATGTTATGGTCAGTCTATCTATAGTTTTTAATAAGCTAGAAATTTTTTAATATTGTCCTTATGAACCTTTCTTTCTCTACTGTAAATGACAACCTTTCTTTTATTGTCTTGTTTAACTGTTTGTTTTTTATACCTGTGTTTTAGTTTGTTCCTCTCACCAAAATTCTTTTCAAATATTTTTTCGCCTGGTTGAAAGGATTTTTGTACCCGTTTTTAATTATGCGTTCTTAACATATTATTTTGTTTAGTAAATAATTTATTATTATTATCTATTTTATTAAATAATACCTCTCTTGTATTGTTTTAGTAAGTCTGCTATTAGACGATGAAACTAGATGCATGCACCTTGTTCGAATTCTTCGAACATAGTAAGTGCAAAAGGGAGAAAAAAATTGAAAAAATGAGACAGGAAAAAAGCTGTCGTGTGTCGCACGGGTAGCATGTTCGAAGAATCTGTTTGACGTTTTTCTTTTCTCTTGTTCGCTTTCTTTAATTCTTTATCACTTGGTTTCGTTGTGCCCAGAGTAAACTTCTGATAAGATTCAAAATAAAGGAACAAAAATGAGTGAAAATAAGGTGGAATGTAATTTTTTGTGGTTTAAAGTACTTAATTTGGACATATTATGTCTTTATGATTCCAGGAAAAATGTGTATGTGGTTAAACACAGTCATTACATCGATAGGGTTAAAAGAGCAGATTCATTGCAAATGATGATGAAAAATGAAAATGAAAGGGAACTGTCAAACTTGTTTCATGAAACTAAATTCATCGTGTAATGGCACTTGCGACAGAGATGAAAAAACAAAGAAGAATTCGACCAAGGTGCATGCATCTAGTTCCATCGTCTAATAGCAGACTAATAAATTCCCTGAATTGAAATATATTTTCTTCATATAGTTCAGGGTTTTTTAAAAAAAGATTTTTGTGTTCCTCTTCGGAGAATACACTTAAAGTTGAATCACAAGTTGTATTAGCAATTTTTTCTAGATATTTTTCAATCTTCAATTCGTTTTCAAACCCTGTATGGGTAAGGTTCCTTTTCAAGTCGGTATTTTTATTTATTTCTTTATTAGAAATATTCCTTTCCAAGGCGGTATTTTCATTTATTTCTTTATTAGAAATATTCCTTTCCAAGGCGGTATTTTTATTTATTTTGCTTATATTTTTATTAGAAGTATTCCTTTTCAAGGCGACGTTTTTATTTATTTCTTTATTAGAAATATTCCATTCCAAGGCGGTATTTTTATTTATTTTGTTTATTTCTTTATTAGAAGTATTCCCTTCTAAGGCGGTATTTTTATTTATTTCTTTATTAGAAATATTCCATTCCAAGGCGGTATTTTTATTTATTTTGTTTATTTCTTTATTAGAAGTATTCTTCTAAAGCGGTATTTTTATTTATTTCTTTATTAGAAATTTTCCTTTCCAAGGCGGTATTTTTATTTTTGTGATCGATATTCACGTCCTCTTCTGAGGTGATATTCTAAAAAATTAATCAATACCAAAGATTTGGCAATTATGATAATATTTTATAATGAAAAATCCATTTACAGTCTTTCTTAACTCTCTTATAAGTTGTTAGTTTTTTTTTATTGGGAAATACACTTGCTTTAATGTAACATGCGGTGGCCCCAGAATCTATTAAAATTTTTAAAACTTTCTTTGTGTCTCTGTCGACCTTGAATAGGTGGGGCAGTCCGATTGCCCCGAATCTTCTAAAAAATGATTTTCTGTTATATTGTTAATTCTTTGTGCTTTAGGTTGGGGTTGGTTGGACTGAGTACTATTCTTGTTCTGTTTTTGAAAATTTCTTTTTTGTTCCGACTGGAACTGGTTTGGATTAGCTCCAAAATAATTTTGAGTCTTCTTTTGATTTTGAGAGTAGTTTAAATTTGTTGGCTGATGATACATTTGAATGGAAGGATCAACTTCCATCGGTTCTGGTTCTTGTTCATTTAAGTCAGTTTTAACAGGTATTCGGGTAGGTTCCCGCTTGGGATATCTAAGCGTATTATTATTTTGATTATCATCATACTTTGATCATACTTTGCTTATTAAAATTTTCAAAACCATTTTTTTTTAATTTTTAATAATTTTTCAAAAAACTTATTTTGTTTTTCGAATATTTTGAAAACGAATCTATAGATTTTTTTTTAATTCTTCTCCTAGTATAGACTATAGATTTCTTAAAATTGACATACTCAAAAAAAAATTTAAAATGTTTTGGAAAAGTTTTTTCAAAAAAAAACATTGTTTGAAAAAAACTGGTCGAACGATTTTGAAATGAAAAATACATAAAATAGAAAACAGCAAAAGAAATAAGATAGCTTACAACATTTTTTCCAAAAAACGTTATGAATATTGTTATTTGATTTCAGAAAAATTTTATTTGTTTAATATTTTCCCTTTAATTTTGTTTTATATTGCTCGGTTGAGCCCTAGCCACTATTTATATTTTTATTTATTTCTTTATTAGAAATTTTCCTTTCCAAGGCGGTATTTTTATTTTTGTGATCGATATTCAATTCCTCTTCTGAGGTGATATTCTAAAAAATTAATCAATACCAAAGATTTGGCAATTATGATAATATTTTATAATGAAAAATCCATTTACAGTCTTTCTTAACTCTCTTATAAGTTGTTAGTTCTTTTTTATTGGGAAATACACTTGCTTTAATGTAACATGCGGTGACCCCAAAATCTATTAAAATTTTTAAAACTTTCTTTGTGTCTCTGTCGACCTTGAATAGGTGGGGCAGTCCGATTGCCCCGAATCTTCTAAAAAATGATTCTCTGTTATATTGTTAATTCTTTGTGCTTTAGGTTGGGGTTGGTTGGACTGAGTACTATTCTTGTTCTGTTTTTGAAAATTTCTTTTTTGTTCCGACTGGAACTAGTTTGGATTAGCTCCAAAATAATTTTGAGTCTTCTTTTGATTTTGAGAGTAGTTTAAATTTGTTGGCTGATGATACATTTGAATGGAAGGATCAACTTCCATCGGTTCTGGTTCTTGTTCATTTAAGTCAGTTTTAACAGGTATTCGGGTAGGTTCCCGCTTGGGATATCTAAGCGTATTATTATTTTGATTATCATCATACTTTGATCATACTTTGCTTATTAAAATTTTCAAAACCATTTTTTTTTAATTTTTAATAATTTTTCAAAAAACTTATTTTGTTTTTTGAATATTTTGAAAACGAATCTATAGATTTTTTTTTAATTCTTCTCCTAGTATAGACTATAGTTTTCTTAAAATTGACATACTCAAAAAAAATTTTAAAATGTTTTGGAAAAGTTTTTCAAAAAAAAACATTGTTTGAAAAAAACTGGTCGAACGATTTTGAAATGAAAAATACATAAAATAGAAAACAGCAAAAGAAATAAGATAGCTTACAACATTTTTTTCCAAAAAACGTTATGAATATTGTTATTTTGATTTCAGAAAAATTGTATTTGTTTAATATTTCCCCTTAAATTTTGTTTTATATTGCTCGGTTGAGCCCTAGCCACTATTCTAATGAAAGCAAACTTCGTTATTTATATTATTATTTATTTATCGTTATTTATTTTAAAGCATTTCATGATCATAACAGTATACAGCATACAGAATTTATAATAAGGACGCCTATGATAAACACATAAACACGCAAAAACAACAAACAAATAAAAAAATACTCGATTACCTACTGAATGTAAAAATTTCAATCAAGAAAACAAAATTGTACACCTGCAAGTTATGTACTTTACGTACTTTTGATATAAAAAAAATATATATTTTTATTCTTCTTTATTTTATCTTTAATCTTTATTTTATAATAAATATGCTTCAACTATTATAAATGAAGTCAACCGTCGTGGTTGGAGCCGATCTGAAGACAAATAATTAATATTTAATTTTGATTAGAAGAGAGCTTGGGAAGCATGAGATAAGAGGCCACAAAAGTGTTATCTCGATACACAAATGCTAGATTGCATTTGTTGTTGGGTTGCGTTTGCAACAAAGAAAGATAATAAACACATGTGCTAGGTTGCACTTTTGTGTTAGGCTGATATTGATTGTTGTTTTTGCAACAAAGTATCGAAGGAGATTGATTTGTTGTTTTTTGCAACAAAGTATCGGATGAGATTGATTTGTTCGTTTTTGCAACAAAGTAACGGAGGATACAAATATTTTTGAATTACTTTCATAGGGATTAACCCATGAAATATCTACAATGTGGGTGGTATAACTTCCCCCTCTGTTAAACTGAATCGTCCCGATTCAGCTAATTTTGGGAAATTCGAATTTTATAGGACATTGCAGAAAGTATTTTTTTCCTGTTTTTTTTTTTAATATTTTCATGCTTCCGCCGCTTGTACAACGTAAATATTTTTAACGTAATGAATATTACAAGTATAAAAGTGCATACAATTGTAGTTTTATATGTTTTTGAGCTTTTAGAAATGTGTGTGAAAAGTTTACTCATACGATTAATATTTTTGAATTTTAGCTCATTGTTATATGATAAAATATATTCGATTATTTCATAATCTTTAAAATGATGATTTTTTACAAATTCTATTATTTTCCCGGTGGGATTGTAATAATATTCATTATTAATAGTTACATTTATATCAACAATTACTAAAAAAGATCCATTAAAAAAATTTACCGTTTACAATATTTGTTCCCGAAATAATTATAGCTCCATCTTTAATAATATCAATATTTTTGTTATTTTCTTTAATTTTAGTACAATTCGTTTTAATTCTGTTCTAAATATTTGTAAAACAAGTTTAATTTAGATTAAGCTTACAATAATTATTATTTAATTCACTTTTACATTTTTCCATCGTTATTTGCAATGGCTCTAGCTTCGTAAAGTGAACATTTAGCATTATAGAGTAACGTATATACAGAATTATTAAATCTTTTCTTTGCAAAATTTTGAATATAGAAACGTCCAATAGGTCAACTAAGGTTACTGATTTGTGTTCATGCCGAATTATATCTTTCAATTCACCCATGTTTAGAATATTAGTTTTTAAAATGTTTGCTTTGGCAAAAACAATAGTTTGAAGAACGTTTTGAAGATCTCTGGCTGCGAGCCGTAATCTTTGTTTTCGTATGATTTTTTTGACTGACAATTTTGCACCTATTATGTCGTTGATGAGGCTTGAGAGTTTTTGTATTTCTTTAAAAAATTCGGTATTTGTTACCAATTGATAATTGTTGTTTTCTATTAAGTCATTAACTTTATTTGATATCGTTAGGAAATCATCATGGTCGGGTGTACCCGCTATCCATTTCCATAGTGTTCCTAACTCGTTTATGCCTCTTTTTACTTTATTTATTTTTAATTGAAGAATGATTGATTCAATAAGTGAAAGCTCGGATTCGAGCTCGAGGTGTTCCTCTTGTGTGTAATAGACTTTTTCCTTATTTAAGAGAAGTTTTCCTTTCTCGTCTGTTAATATGCTTTCATAGTATGAGAGAAGTTTTCCTCTCTCGTCTGTTAATGTCATCATCATTTTTAATAAGCGCATAGTCGTCAAGGGTGTAATCTATTATTTTTGCCGATATGACAAAACATTGCACAAGAATGACGTGTAGTAATATCTTGCTGTAAAGAATATTGAAAATTGTTATGTTATGGTCAGTCTATCTATAGTTTTTAATAAGCTAGAAATTTTTTAATATTGTCCTTATGAACCTTTCTTTCTCTACTGTAAATGACAACCTTTCTTTTATTGTCTTGTTTAACTGTTTGTTTTTTATACCTGTGTTTTAGTTTGTTCCTCTCACCAAAATTCTTTTCAAATATTTTTTCGCCTGGTTGAAAGGATTTTTCAACCCGTTTTTAATTATGCGTTCTTAACATATTATTTTGTTTAGTAAATAATTTATTATTATTATCTATTTTATTAAATAATACCTCTCTTGTATTGTTTTAGTAAGTCTGCTATTAGACGATGAAACTAGATGCATGCACCTTGTTCGAATTCTTCGAACATAGTAAGTGCAAAAGGGAGAACAAAATCGAAAAAATGAGACAGGAAAAAAGCTGTCGTGTGTCGCACGGGTAGCATGTTCGAAGAATCTGTTTGACGTTTTTCTTTTCTCTTGTTCGCTTTCTTTAATTCTTTATCACTTGGTTTCGTTGTGCCCAGAGTAAACTTCTGATAAGATTCAAAATAAAGGAACAAAAATGAGTGAAAATAAGGTGGAATGTAATTTTTTGTGGTTTAAAGTACTTAATTTGGACATATTATGTCTTTATGATTCCAGGAAAAATGTGTATGTGGTTAAACACAGTCATTACATCGATAGGGTTAAAAGAGCAGATTCATTGCAAATGATGATGAAAAATGAAAATGAAAGGGAACTGTCAAACTTGTTTCATGAAACTAAATTCATCGTGTAATGGCACTTGCGACAGAGATGAAAAAACAAAGAAGAATTCGACCAAGGTGCATGCATCTAGTTCCATCGTCTAATAGCAGACTAATAAATTCCCTGAATTGAAATATATTTTCTTCATATAGTTCAGGGTTTTTTAAAAAAAGATTTTTGTGTTCCTCTTCGGAGAATACACTTAAAGTTGAATCACAAGTTGTATTAGCAACTTTTTCTAGATATTTTTCAATCTTCAATTCGTTTTCAAACCCTGTATGGGTAAGGTTCCTTTTCAAGTCGGTATTTTTATTTATTTCTTTATTAGAAATATTCCTTTCCAAGGCGGTATTTTCATTTATTTCTTTATTAGAAATATTCCTTTCCAAGGCGGTATTTTTATTTATTTTGCTTATTTTTTTATTAGAAGTATTCCTTTTCAAGGCGACGTTTTTATTTATTTCTTTATTAGAAATATTCCATTCCAAGGCGGTATTTTTATTTATTTTGTTTATTTCTTTATTAGAAGTATTCCCTTCTAAGGCGGTATTTTTATTTATTTCTTTATTAGAAATATTCCATTCCAAGGCGGTATTTTTATTTATTTTGTTTATTTCTTTATTAGAAGTATTCTTCTAAAGCGGTATTTTTATTTATTTCTTTATTAGAAATTTTCCTTTCCAAGGCGGTATTTTTATTTTTGTGATCGATATTCAATTCCTCTTCTGAGGTGATATTCTAAAAAATTAATCAATACCAAAGATTTGGCAATTATGATAATATTTTATAATGAAAAATCCATTTACAGTCTTTCTTAACTCTCTTATAAGTTGTTAGTTCTTTTTTATTGGGAAATACACTTGCTTTAATGTAACATGCGGTGACCCCAAAATCTATTAAAATTTTTAAAACTTTCTTTGTGTCTCTGTCGACCTTGAATAGGTGTTATATTGTTAATTCTTTGTGCTTTAGGTTGGGGTTGGTTGGACTGAGTACTATTCTTGTTCTGTTTTTGAAAATTTCTTTTTTGTTCCGACTGGAACTAGTTTGGATTAGCTCCAAAATAATTTTGAGTCTTCTTTTGATTTTGAGAGTAGTTTAAATTTGTTGGCTGATGATACATTTGAATGGAAGGATCAACTTCCATCGGTTCTGGTTCTTGTTCATTTAAGTCAGTTTTAACAGGTATTCGGGTAGGTTCCCGCTTGGGATATCTAAGCGTATTATTATTTTGATTATCATCATACTTTGATCATACTTTGCTTATTAAAATTTTCAAAACCATTTTTTTTTAATTTTTAATAATTTTTCAAAAAACTTATTTTGTTTTTTGAATATTTTGAAAACGAATCTATAGATTTTTTTTTAATTCTTCTCCTAGTATAGACTATAGTTTTCTTAAAATTGACATACTCAAAAAAAATTTTAAAATGTTTTGGAAAAGTTTTTCAAAAAAAAACATTGTTTGAAAAAAACTGGTCGAACGATTTTGAAATGAAAAATACATAAAATAGAAAACAGCAAAAGAAATAAGATAGCTTACAACATTTTTTTCCAAAAAACGTTATGAATATTGTTATTTTGATTTCAGAAAAATTGTATTTGTTTAATATTTCCCCTTAAATTTTGTTTTATATTGCTCGGTTGAGCCCTAGCCACTATTCTAATGAAAGCAAACTTCGTTATTTATATTATTATTTATTTATCGTTATTTATTTTAAAGCATTTCATGATCATAACAGTATACAGCATACAGAATTTATAATAAGGACGCCTATGATAAACACATAAACACGCAAAAACAACAAACAAATAAAAAAATACTCGATTACCTACTGAATGTAAAAATTTCAATCAAGAAAACAAAATTGTACACCTGCAAGTTATGTACTTTACGTACTTTTGATATAAAAAAAATATATATTTTTATTCTTCTTTATTTTATCTTTAATCTTTATTTTATAATAAATATGCTTCAACTATTATAAATGAAGTCAACCGTCGTGGTTGGAGCCGATCTGAAGACAAATAATTAATATTTAATTTTGATTAGAAGAGAGCTTGGGAAGCATGAGATAAGAGGCCACAAAAGTGTTATCTCGATACACAAATGCTAGATTGCATTTGTTGTTGGGTTGCGTTTGCAACAAAGAAAGATAATAAACACATGTGCTAGGTTGCACTTTTGTGTTAGGCTGATATTGATTGTTGTTTTTGCAACAAAGTATCGAAGGAGATTGATTTGTTGTTTTTTGCAACAAAGTATCGGATGAGATTGATTTGTTCGTTTTTGCAACAAAGTAACGGAGGATACAAATATTTTTGAATTACTTTCATAGGGATTAACCCATGAAATATCTACAATGTGGGTGGTATAACTTCCCCCTCTGTTAAACTGAATCGTCCCGATTCAGCTGATTTTGGGAAATTCGAATTTTATAGGACATTGCAGAAAGTATTTTTTTCCTGTTTTTTTTTTTAATATTTTCATGCTTCCGCCGCTTGTACAACGTAAATATTTTTAACGTAATGAATATTACAAGTATAAAAGTGCATACAATTGTAGTTTTATATGTTTTTGAGCTTTTAGAAATGTGTGTGAAAAGTTTACTCATACGATTAATATTTTTGAATTTTAGCTCATTGTTATATGATAAAATATATTCGATTATTTCATAATCTTTAAAATGATGATTTTTTACAAATTCTATTATTTTCCCGGTGGGATTGTAATAATATTCATTATTAATAGTTACATTTATATCAACAATTACTAAAAAAGATCCATTAAAAAAATTTACCGTTTACAATATTTGTTCCCGAAATAATTATAGCTCCATCCTTAATAATATCAATATTTTTGTTATTTTCTTTAATTTTAGTACAATTCGTTTTAATTTTGTTCTAAATATTTGTAAAACAAGTTTAATTTAGATTAAGCTTACAATAATTATTATTTAATTCACTTTTACATTTTTCCATCGTTATTTGCAATGGCTCTAGCTTCGTAAAGTGAACATTTAGCATTATAGAGTAACGTATATACAGAATTATTAAATCTTTTCTTTGCAAAATTTTGAATATAGAAACGTCCAATAGGTCAACTAAGTTTACTGATTTGTGTTCATGCCGAATTATATCTTTCAATTCACCCATGTTTAGAATATTAGTTTTTAAAATGTTTGCTTTGGCAAAAACAATAGTTTGAAGAACGTTTTGAAGATCTCTGGCTGCGAGCCGTAATCTTTGTTTTCGTATGATTTTTTTGACTGACAATTTTGCACCTATTATGTCGTTGATGAGGCTTGAGAGTTTTTGTATTTCTTTAAAAAATTCGGTATTTGTTACCAATTGATAATTGTTGTTTTCTATTAAGTCATTAACTTTATTTGATATCGTTAGGAAATCATCATGGTCGGGTGTACCCGCTATCCATTTCCATAGTGTTCCTAACTCGTTTATGCCTCTTTTTACTTTATTTATTTTTAATTGAAGAATGATTGATTCAATAAGTGAAAGCTCGGATTCGAGCTCGAGGTGTTCCTCTTGTGTGTAATAGACTTTTTCCTTATTTAAGAGAAGTTTTCCTTTCTCGTCTGTTAATATGCTTTCATAGTATGAGAGAAGTTTTCCTCTCTCGTCTGTTAATGTCATCATCATTTTTAATAAGCGCATAGTCGTCAAGGGTGTAATCTATTATTTTTGCCGATATGACAAAACATTGCACAAGAATGACGTGTAGTAATATCTTGCTGTAAAGAATATTGAAAATTGTTATGTTATGGTCAGTCTATCTATAGTTTTTAATAAGCTAGAATTTTTTTAATATTGTCCTTATGAACCTTTCTTTCTCTACTGTAAATGACAACCTTTCTTTTATTGTCTTGTTTAACTGTTTGTTTTTTATACCTGTGTTTTAGTTTGTTCCTCTCACCAAAATTCTTTTCAAATATTTTTTCGCCTGGTTGAAAGGATTTTTGTACCCGTTTTTAGTTATGCGTTCTTAACATATTATTTTGTTTAGTAAATAATTTATTATTATTATCTATTTTATTAAATAATACCTCAAGCTGGTGTTTATATTAGAGTGGCTTTCTTGTATTGTTTTAGTAATAAATTCCCTTAATTGAAATATATTTTCTTCATATGGTTCAGGGTTTCTTAAAAAAATATTTTTGTGTTCCTCTTCGGAGAATACACAAGTTGTATTAGCAACTGATTCTAGATATTTTGCAATCTTCAATTCGTTTTCAAACCCTGTATGGGTAAGGTTCCTTTTCAAGTCGGTATTTTTATTTATTTCTTTATTAGAAATATTCCTTTCCAAGGCGGTATTTTTATTTATTTCTTTATTAGAAATATTCCTTTCCAAGGCGGTATTTTTATTTATTTTGTTTATTTTTTTATTAGAAGTATTCCTTTTCAAGGCGACGTTTTTATTTATTTCTTTATTAGAAATATTCCATTCCAAGGCGGTATTTTTATTTATTTTGTTTATTTCTTTATTAGAAGTATTCTTCTAAAGCGGTATTTTTATTTATTTCTTTATTAGAAATTTTCCTTTCCAAGGCGGTATTTTTATTTTTGTGATCGATATTCACGTCCTCTTCTGAGGTGATATTCTTACTATGAATTATTTTTTCTTTTTTGTCTGCATATTCTAAAACCCTTCTTTTAAGTTGATAATTGCATTGATTTTTTTTAATAGATTAAACCCTATCAAGAGATCGGATTCTAAATTATCAATCTCATAAAAAAATTAATCAATACCAAAGATTTGGCAATTATGATAATATTTTATAATGAAAAATCCATTTACAGTCTTTCTTAACTCTCTTATAAGTTGTTAGTTCTTTTTTATTGGGAAATACACTTGCTTTAATGTAACATGCGGTGACCCCAAAATCTATTAAAATTTTTAAAACTTTCTTTGTGTCTCTGTCGACCTTGAATAGGTGGGGCAGTCCGATTGCCCCGAATCTTCTAAAAAATGATTCTCTGTTATATTGTTAATTCTGTGTGCTTTAGGTTGGGGTTGGTTGGACTGAGTACTATTCTTGTTCTGTTTTTGAAAATTTCTTTTTTGTTCCGACTGGAACTGGTTTGGATTAGCTCCAAAATAATTTTGAGTCTTCTTTTGATTTTGAGAGTAGTTTAAATTTGTTGGCTGATGATACATTTGAATGGAAGGATCAACTTCCATCGGTTCTGGTTCTTGTTCATTTAAGTCAGTTTTAACAGGTATTCGGGTAGGTTCCCGCTTGGGTTATCTAAGCGTATTATTATTTTGATTATCATCATACTTTGATCATACTTTGCTTATTAAAATTTTCAAAACCATTTTTTTTTTAATTTTTAATAATTTTTCAAAAAACTTATTTTGTTTTTTGAATATTTTGAAAACGAAACTATAGATTTTTTTTTAATTCTTCTCCTAGTATAGACTATAGATTTCTTAAAATTGACATACTCAAAAAAAATTTTAAAATGTTTTGGAAAAGTTTTTCAAAAAAAAACATTGTTTGAAAAAAACTGGTCGAACGATTTTGAAATGAAAAATACATAAAATAGAAAACAGCAAAAGAAATAAGATAGCTTACAACATTTTTTTTTAAAAAAAAAACGTTATGAATATTGTTATTTGATTTCAGAAAAATTTTATTTGTTTAATATTTTCCCTTAAATTTTGTTTTATATTGCTCGGTTGAGCCCTAGCCACTATTCTAATGAAAGCAAACTTCGTTATTTATATTATTATTTATTTATCGTTATTTATTTTAAAGCATTTCATGATCATAACAGCATACAGCAAACAGAATTAATAATAAGGACGCCTATGATAAACACATAAACACGCAAAAACAACTAACAAATAAAAAAAAAATACTCGCTTACCTACTGAATGTAAAAATTTCAATCAAGAAAACAAAATTGTACACCTGCAAGTTATGTACTCTACGTACTTTTGGTTTAAAAAAATATATTTTTTTATTCTTCTTTATTTTATCTTTAATCTTTATTTTATAATAAATATGCTTCAACTATTATAAATAAAGTCAACCGTCGTGGTTGGAGCCGATCTGAAGACAAATAATTAATATTTAATTTTGATTAGAAGTGAGCTTGGGAAGCATGAGATAAGAGGCCACCAAAGTGTTGTCTCGATACACAAATGCTGTATTGCATTTGGTGTTGGGTTGCGTTTGCAACAAAGAAAGATAATAAACACATGTGCTAGGTTGCACTTTTGTGTTAGGCTGATATTGTTTGTTGTTTTTGCAACAAAGTATCGAAGGAGATTGATTTGTTGTTTTTTGCAACAAAGTATCGGATGAGATTGATTTGTTCTTTTTTGCAACAAAGTAACGGAGGATACAAATATTTTTGAATTACTTTCATAGAAATTAACCCATGAAATATCTACAATGTGGGTGGTATAACTTCCCCCTCTGTTAAACTGAATCATCCCGATTCAGCTGATTTTGGAAAATTCGAACTTTATAGGACATTGCAGAAAGTATTTTTTTTCCTGTTTTTTGTACAACCGCCGCTTGTACAACGTAAATATTTAATGAATGAATATTACAAGTATAAAAGTGCATACAATTGTAGTTTTATGTGTTTTTGAGCTTTTAGAAATGTGTGTGAAAAGTTTACTCATACGATTAATATTTTTGAATTTTAGCTCATTGTTATATGATAAAATATATTCGATTATTTCATAATCTTTAAAATGATGATTTTTTACAAATTCTATTATTTTCCCGGTGGGATTGTAATAATATTCATTATTAATAGTTACATTTATATCAACAATTACTAAAAAAGATCCATTAAAAAAATTTACCGTTTACAATATTTGTTCCCGAAATAATTATAGCTCCATCTTTAATAATATCAATATTTTTGTTATTTTCTTTAATTTTAGTACAATTCGTTTTAATTCTGTTCTAAATATTTGTAAAACAAGTTTAATTTAGATTAAGCTTACAATAATTATTATTTAATTCACTTTTACATTTTTCCATCGTTATTTGCAATGGCTCTAGCTTCGTAAAGTGAACATTTAGCATTATAGAGTAACGTATATACAGAATTATTAAATCTTTTCTTTGCAAAATTTTGAATATAGAAACGTCCAATAGGTCAACTAAGGTTACTGATTTGTGTTCATGCCGAATTATATCTTTCAATTCACCCATGTTTAGAATATTAGTTTTTAAAATGTTTGCTTTGGCAAAAACAATAGTTTGAAGAACGTTTTGAAGATCTCTGGCTGCGAGCCGTAATCTTTGTTTTCGTATGATTTTTTTGACTGACAATTTTGCACCTATTATGTCGTTGATGAGGCTTGAGAGTTTTTTGTATTTCTTTAAAAAAATTGGTATTTGTTACCAATTGATAATTGTTGTTTTCTTTTAAGTCATTAACTTTATTTGATATCGTTAGGAAATCATCATGGTCGGGTGTACCCGCTATCCATTTCCATAGTGTTCCTAACTCGTTTATGCCTCTTTTTACTTTATTTATTTTTAATTGAAGAATGATTGATTCAATAAGTGAAAGCTCGGATTCGAGCTCGAGGTGTTCCTCTTGTGTGTAATAGACTTTTTCCTTATTTAAGAGAAGTTTTCCTTTCTCGTCTGTTAATATGCTTTCATAGTATGAGAGAAGTTTTCCTCTCTCGTCTGTTAATGTCATCATCATTTTTAATAAGCGCATAGTCGTCAAGGGTGTAATCTATTATTTTTGCCGATATGACAAAACATTGCACAAGAATGACGTGTAGTAATATCTTGCTGTAAAGAATATTGAAAATTGTTATGTTATGGTCAGTCTATCTATAGTTTTTAATAAGCTAGAAATTTTTTAATATTGTCCTTATGAACCTTTCTTTCTCTACTGTAAATGACAACCTTTCTTTTATTGTCTTGTTTAACTGTTTGTTTTTTATACCTGTGTTTTAGTTTGTTCCTCTCACCAAAATTCTTTTCAAATATTTTTTCGCCTGGTTGAAAGGATTTTTGTACCCGTTTTTAATTATGCGTTCTTAACATATTATTTTGTTTAGTAAATAATTTATTATTATTATCTATTTTATTAAATAATACCTCTCTTGTATTGTTTTAGTAAGTCTGCTATTAGACGATGAAACTAGATGCATGCACCTTGTTCGAATTCTTCGAACATAGTAAGTGCAAAAGGGAGAACAAAATCGAAAAAATGAGACAGGAAAAAAGCTGTCGTGTGTCGCACGGGTAGCATGTTCGAAGAATCTGTTTGACGTTTTTCTTTTCTCTTGTTCGCTTTCTTTAATTCTTTATCACTTGGTTTCGTTGTGCCCAGAGTAAACTTCTGATAAGATTCAAAATAAAGGAACAAAAATGAGTGAAAATAAGGTGGAATGTAATTTTTTGTGGTTTAAAGTACTTAATTTGGACATATTATGTCTTTATGATTCCAGGAAAAATGTGTATGTGGTTAAACACAGTCATTACATCGATAGGGTTAAAAGAGCAGATTCATTGCAAATGATGATGAAAAATGAAAATGAAAGGGAACTGTCAAACTTGTTTCATGAAACTAAATTCATCGTGTAATGGCACTTGCGACAGAGATGAAAAAACAAAGAAGAATTCGACCAAGGTGCATGCATCTAGTTCCATCGTCTAATAGCAGACTAATAAATTCCCTGAATTGAAATATATTTTCTTCATATAGTTCAGGGTTTTTTAAAAAAAGATTTTTGTGTTCCTCTTCGGAGAATACACTTAAAGTTGAATCACAAGTTGTATTAGCAACTTTTTCTAGATATTTTTCAATCTTCAATTCGTTTTCAAACCCTGTATGGGTAAGGTTCCTTTTCAAGTCGGTATTTTTATTTATTTCTTTATTAGAAATATTCCTTTCCAAGGCGGTATTTTCATTTATTTCTTTATTAGAAATATTCCTTTCCAAGGCGGTATTTTTATTTATTTTGCTTATTTTTTTATTAGAAGTATTCCTTTTCAAGGCGACGTTTTTATTTATTTCTTTATTAGAAATATTCCATTCCAAGGCGGTATTTTTATTTATTTTGTTTATTTCTTTATTAGAAGTATTCCCTTCTAAGGCGGTATTTTTATTTATTTCTTTATTAGAAATATTCCATTCCAAGGCGGTATTTTTATTTATTTTGTTTATTTCTTTATTAGAAGTATTCTTCTAAAGCGGTATTTTTATTTATTTCTTTATTAGAAATTTTCCTTTCCAAGGCGGTATTTTTATTTTTGTGATCGATATTCAATTCCTCTTCTGAGGTGATATTCTAAAAAATTAATCAATACCAAAGATTTGGCAATTATGATAATATTTTATAATGAAAAATCCATTTACAGTCTTTCTTAACTCTCTTATAAGTTGTTAGTTCTTTTTTATTGGGAAATACACTTGCTTTAATGTAACATGCGGTGACCCCAAAATCTATTAAAATTTTTAAAACTTTCTTTGTGTCTCTGTCGACCTTGAATAGGTGGGGCAGTCCGATTGCCCCGAATCTTCTAAAAAATGATTCTCTGTTATATTGTTAATTCTTTGTGCTTTAGGTTGGGGTTGGTTGGACTGAGTACTATTCTTGTTCTGTTTTTGAAAATTTCTTTTTTGTTCCGACTGGAACTAGTTTGGATTAGCTCCAAAATAATTTTGAGTCTTCTTTTGATTTTGAGAGTAGTTTAAATTTGTTGGCTGATGATACATTTGAATGGAAGGATCAACTTCCATCGGTTCTGGTTCTTGTTCATTTAAGTCAGTTTTAACAGGTATTCGGGTAGGTTCCCGCTTGGGATATCTAAGCGTATTATTATTTTGATTATCATCATACTTTGATCATACTTTGCTTATTAAAATTTTCAAAACCATTTTTTTTTAATTTTTAATAATTTTTCAAAAAACTTATTTTGTTTTTTGAATATTTTGAAAACGAATCTATAGATTTTTTTTTAATTCTTCTCCTAGTATAGACTATAGTTTTCTTAAAATTGACATACTCAAAAAAAATTTTAAAATGTTTTGGAAAAGTTTTTCAAAAAAAAACATTGTTTGAAAAAAACTGGTCGAACGATTTTGAAATGAAAAATACATAAAATAGAAAACAGCAAAAGAAATAAGATAGCTTACAACATTTTTTTCCAAAAAACGTTATGAATATTGTTATTTTGATTTCAGAAAAATTGTATTTGTTTAATATTTCCCCTTAAATTTTGTTTTATATTGCTCGGTTGAGCCCTAGCCACTATTCTAATGAAAGCAAACTTCGTTATTTATATTATTATTTATTTATCGTTATTTATTTTAAAGCATTTCATGATCATAACAGTATACAGCATACAGAATTTATAATAAGGACGCCTATGATAAACACATAAACACGCAAAAACAACAAACAAATAAAAAAATACTCGATTACCTACTGAATGTAAAAATTTCAATCAAGAAAACAAAATTGTACACCTGCAAGTTATGTACTTTACGTACTTTTGATATAAAAAAAATATATATTTTTATTCTTCTTTATTTTATCTTTAATCTTTATTTTATAATAAATATGCTTCAACTATTATAAATGAAGTCAACCGTCGTGGTTGGAGCCGATCTGAAGACAAATAATTAATATTTAATTTTGATTAGAAGAGAGCTTGGGAAGCATGAGATAAGAGGCCACAAAAGTGTTATCTCGATACACAAATGCTAGATTGCATTTGTTGTTGGGTTGCGTTTGCAACAAAGAAAGATAATAAACACATGTGCTAGGTTGCACTTTTGTGTTAGGCTGATATTGATTGTTGTTTTTGCAACAAAGTATCGAAGGAGATTGATTTGTTGTTTTTTGCAACAAAGTATCGGATGAGATTGATTTGTTCGTTTTTGCAACAAAGTAACGGAGGATACAAATATTTTTGAATTACTTTCATAGGGATTAACCCATGAAATATCTACAATGTGGGTGGTATAACTTCCCCCTCTGTTAAACTGAATCGTCCCGATTCAGCTGATTTTGGGAAATTCGAATTTTATAGGACATTGCAGAAAGTATTTTTTTCCTGTTTTTTTTTTAATATTTTCATGCTTCCGCCGCTTGTACAACGTAAATATTTTTAACGTAATGAATATTACAAGTATAAAAGTGCATACAATTGTAGAAATGTGTGTGAAATGTGTGTGAAAAGTTTACTCATACGATTAATATTTTTGAATTTTAGCTCATTGTTATATGATAAAATATATTCGATTATTTCATAATCTTTAAAATGATGATTTTTTACAAATTCTATTATTTTCCCGGTGGGATTGTAATAATATTCATTATTAGTAGTTACATTTATATCAACAATTACTAAAAAAGATCCATTAAAAAAATTTACCGTTTACAATATTTGTTCCCGAAATAATTATAGCTCCATCTTTAATAATATCAATATTTTTGTTATTTTCTTTAATTTTAGTACAATTCGTTTTAATTTTGTTGTAAATATTTGTAAAACAAGTTTAATTTAAATTAAGTTTACAATAATTATTATTTAATTCACTTTTACATTTTTGTGAATTAAAATATTTATATTAAAATCTTATCATCTATTAGTAATTTTCCATCGTTATTTGCAATGGCTCTAGCTTCGTAAAGTGAACATTTAGCATTATAGGGTAACGTATATACAGAATTATTAAATCTTTTCTTTGCAAAATTTTGAATATAGAAACGTCCAATAGGTCAACTAAGGTTACTGATTTGTGTTCATGCCGAATTATATCTTTCAATTCACCCATGTTTAGAATATTAGTATTTAAAATGTTTGCTTTGGCAAAAACAATAGTTTGAAGAACGTTTTGAAGATCTCTGGCTGCGAGCCGTAATCTTTGTTTTCGTATGATTTTTTGACTGACAATTTTGCACCTATTATGTCGTTGATGAGGCTTGAGAGTTTTTTGTATTTCTTTAAAAAATTTGGTATTTGTTACCAATTGATAATTGTTGTTTTCTTTTAAGTCATTAACTTTATATATCGTTAGGAAATCATCATGGTCGGGTGTACCCGCTATCCATTTCCATAGTGTTCCTAACTCGTTTATGCCTCTTTTTACTTTATTTATTTTTAATTGAAGAATGATTGATTCAATAAGTGAAAGCTCGGATTCGAGCTCGAGGTGTTCCTCTTGTGTGTAATAGACTTTTTCCTTATTTAAGAGAAGTTTTCCTTTCTCGTCTGTTAATATGCTTTCATAGTATGAGAGAAGTTTTCCTCTCTCGTCTGTTAATGTCATCATCATTTTTAATAAGCGCATAGTCGTCAAGGGTGTAATCTATTATTTTTGCCGATATGACAAAACATTGCACAAGAATGACGTGTAGTAATATCTTGCTGTAAAGAATATTGAAAATTGTTATGTTATGGTCAGTCTTTCTATAGTTTTTAATAAGCTAGAAATTTTTTAATATTGTCCTAATGAACCTTTCTTTCTCTACTGTAAATGACAACCTTTCTTTTATTGTCTTGTTTAACTGTTTGTTTTGTATACCTGTGTTTTAGTTTGTTCCTCTCACCAAAATTCTTTTCAAATATTTTTTCGCCTGGCTGAAAGGATTTTTGTACCCGTTTTTAGTTATGCGTTCTTAACATATTATTTTGTTTAGTAAATAATTTATTATTATTATCTATTTTATTAAATAATACCTCAAGCTGGTGTTTATATTAGAGTGGCTTTCTTGTATTGTTTTAGTAATAAATTCCCTTAATTGAAATATATTTTCTTCATATAGTTCAGGGTTTTTTAAAAAAATATTTTTGTGTTCCTCTTCGGAGAATACACTTAAAGTTGAATCACAAGTTGATATTTTGCAATCTTCAATTCGTTTTCAAACCCTGTTCCTTTTTCAAGTCGGTATTTTTATTTATTTCTTATTGTTCGAAAACGATTCAATTGTGGTGTTAATTAAAAGCTCTCTCCGTATAATTAATAAATAAATAAGCTGAAAAAAAAACGATTTTTTTTCTGACTTATTGTTGGAAAACGAAACAATTGAGACGATTCAATTGTGGTGTTAATTAAAAGCTCTCTCCGTATAATTATTATACTTTGGAAACGAAATAATTAAAAAAGATTTAATTGTGGTGCGAATTAAAGTTACAAAAACTCTCCCGTCGTATCTAAAAAAAAAAAAAAAAAAAAATATATCTCAAAGTTCACTTAGATAACCGTGTGGTAAAAATGACCAAATAAATCAATCTTTAAGCAAAAGTGAATCAATTAAATAAAATTGAAAACCAAACGTGACTCTCAAAACCACGGATAGCTACTCAAAATAAATTTGCTTAAATAAATTATCTGCAAATTAACAAAACCTGATCCTGATAAACTTAATCTGTAACCTGCAATAGAACATCTGTAATTGGACATCAGTAGACCCGTGAACTCCAGATGAAAATAAGTCAAAGCGAAAGTAAGCCCGTTAAATAATGTATGTGTATGTATTTGTTTATTAAGTAGGATCTACTCTTATTTACTACTTAAATTTTTTTTTTGTAAATTTAATTAAATAATAACAGAATCTAGTTCCTCGCTTCAATCAAAATGGACGATTTGGATGAAATTCAAAAATTTAACTTTGTTTTCAAAAACGTATCGAATGTTACGTCCTTTGACGGGAACAAATCTGATTTGTTCAATTTTATAAACAGAATAGAAACACTTATACCCATTATAAACACACTTAGTGTGATCTTGAAAAAAATTTTGTTAGACCACATTCAAGATAAAATTGTGAGAAAAGCTAGAGAAACGATTTTAGCACAAGTCCACGTTGAAACATGGCCAGAGCTAAAGGAAATATTAATCCGTACTCACGGCGAATCAGAGCCGATTGAACAAATTCTGGATGCAATATCCCTTTGTCGTTGTGACACAATTATAGAGGAATTTTACAATAAGCTTAATAATTTGTTAGTGAAATTAAATAACGTATATTTATTAAGAGGTACTATGTCGGCAGAGCAAGCCACAACAAATAATAGGATAGTTTTAGATGTTCTTAAAAACAACTTACCAGAACCGATAAGAGCAATAGTTATCAACAAAAGCCCTGCAACAATGCAAGAGGCATACATAGTATTAGCTTCTAATAATTACCTCAAATAAAGAAATATGTCGTATAATACGCGTAACAATACCAATTATAATACAAATAACAATAATTACAGTTATATCAATAACAACTCAAGGACTCATTCACGACAAAATAACCAACGTTACTATCAAAATAGTAACAGTTACAATAATAATAATAACAATCCAACCATTCAATCGCGACGAAGTAACCCGGTTAACTTTCAAAATAATAACGGTTACAGCAATAATAATAATAATTATTATAGCTACAATAACAGAAATCACAGTAATAACTACGATTCCAGCATGCAATCGCGACGAAGCAACCCACTCAACTTTCAAAATACTTACAGTAATAATAATAATAACGATTCCAGCATGCAATCACGACGAAGTAACCAACGTAATTATCAAAATAATTACAATTACAATAACAATTATCATAATAACACTGCACGTCATAATGAACCAATGGATATTTCTACAATCGCGAACTCCGAACAAAACGAAAACCCTGAATTTTTCCAAAATTTTCGGACCAATCCCGAAATCAATTACCCTATATAATAATTCCAAATAAATTACGTAATTTAAAATTTATAATTGATAGCGGCGCAGAAAGAAGTATAATAAATCCTTTTTTATGTAATCCCAAATGGAAAATAGCTACTTCAAATAAATTTTTAAGAGCTTTAGGACAAAAAATACAAGTTGAAATCGAATATAGTTTTCCTTTTTTTAAAGAATTTAATGAAAAAGATTATTATGTTAATTTTTTTAGAATATAAGTTCCACGAACAATTTGATGGTATAATAGGAAATAATATTTTGCTTGAACTGGAGGCGATAATCGATTACAAAAATCGACTACTACGCACTCGTTCTGCCAAAATACCGTTTTATCTGAACAAAGAAGAAGAATCTTATGAAAATATTGCATTTTCAAATACCGAAAACGTCTTTGAAGTTTTTAGCAACGAATTTCATTCAAACATACCAATAGTTAGCTTTGCTAAACACCTTCATAAAAGGGACGTTGATAAATTAAAATCACTTTTACTGTCGTTTAAAGATGTATTCTTTAAAGAGGGAGATAACCTCTCATTAACGAATGAAATACAACACGTAATAGAAACTAAAAATAATATTCCCATTTATAATAAATTATACCGCTACCCACAAGTGCATAGTTCAGAAGTCGAAAGACAAATTCAAGATATGTTGAGGCAAAATATAATAAAACATAGCAACAGCCCATATAATTCTCCTATTTGGGTTGTACCCAAGAAAATAGACAACTCTCAACAGCAAAAATGGCGAATTGTCGTAGATTATCGTAAGCTCAATGAGCAAACAGTCGATGATCGATTCCCCATGCCAAACATTGATGACTTATTTGATAAAATCGGAAAGTGCACTTATTTTTCAAGTATAGACTTAGCGAAGGGATTCCACCAAATACAAGTACTACCAAGAGATCGTCCTAAAACAGCATTCTCCACCTCAAATGGCCACTACGAATTCATACGTATGCCATTTGGCCTGAAAAACGCGCCAGCGACTTTTCAGCGCCTCATGAACAATGTTCTTAAAGATTTTATCAATAAAATCTGTGTTGTCTATTTTGACGACATACTTATTTTTTCCACTAGCTTTGATGAGCATTTACTCTCAATAAGGAAAATTATGGAACGATAACGAGAGGTTAACCTAAAAGTCCAAATTGATAAATGTCATTTCGCTGAAGAATACACTAATTTCCTTGGACACACAATAACTAACGGTGGCATAAAACCTAATAAGGACAAAGTAGAAGCTATTCAGAAAATGAAACTTCTCACAACAGTCAAAGAAATTAAACAATTTCTAGGCATTAGCGGTTATTATCATAAATTCATTAAGGACTATGCGAAAGTAACCTATCCCTTAATAAAGTACTTGAAAAAAGACATGAAAATTGATAAATCTGATCAAGAATACATAAACTCTTTTAATAAATTAAAATTATTGCTAACTACTAATCCAATACTTAAAAGCCCAAATTTTGAAAAACCATTCACCATAACTTGCGATGCATCTAATCATGCAATCGGTGCCGTACTCAGTCAAAATAATCATCCTGTAAGTTACGCTTCACGTACTTTAAATAAGCACGAAACAAGGTATTCGACAATTGAGAAGGAACTTCTCGCAATTGTCTATGCAGTTAAGTACTTTAGAACGTATATTTACGGTCGAAAATTCATCATACGTACAGATCACAAACCTCTTGTCTGGCTCAATAACCCCAAAGAACCTAATATGAAGCTTCAAAGGTAGAAAATTCAATTAAACCTAATATGAAGCTTCAAAGGTAGAAAATTCAATTAAACGTATATAATTTCACAATAGAATACATAAAGGGAAAAGAAAATCATGTCGCCGATAGTTTAAGTAGGTATCCAAATTATGAATTAGAGGAACAACCTTTATTGTCTAACATTTTCAGTAATGATACGATCAATAGTAGGTCAGAAAATGACGAAGACGTTAAGTCTACTGACGCCACTATTCACAGCGGAATAGAAGACGAAACTCAGTATATTTACGTCACTGAAAAATCCGTCAACCTCTACAAAAATCTAATTTATTTACAAATAGGAAATAAAGAGAGAATTTTCAAAAAATTGTTAATACAATACAATACAAACTTTATTTTTATTGATGAAAATAGTAACTTGCTTGAAATTATGAGGGGTTTATTTGTAGACAAAGGAATAATGTGCGTTTATTGTGAAAACAATCCGTTATATCTTAAATTTCAGGATATTTATGTTAGGTTTTTTGCAAACAATACAAATCTAAAAATTCTCAAATCTAGTATTAAACTAATAGACGTAACAGATAAAGAACAAATTCTCACCATCATAAAAAATGAACATTTAAGAAACAATCATCGAGGCATCCAAGAAATCTTTAATGAACTGAAACAAACATACTATCACCCAAATCTGATTACACAATACATAAATAATTGTGAAATATGCATACTAGATAAACATGACCGACATCCGGTCAAGGTTCCTTTCAGGTTAACAGAATCTGCAAATAATTTTAATGCCATAGCGCATATAGATATATGGTTTCCATACAGAAACGTCATGTTCCTAACGACAATTGAAAAATTTAGCAAATATGCTACTATACATAAATTAACAGATAGAACATGGGTCTCGATCCTTAAAGCACTCAAAGAACGAATTCAGTTCCTGGGAAAAATGAAAAAACTTGTAAACGATAACGAAAGATGTATTCTTCATAATTCAGTAGAATTATTTTTAAAAGAAAATGAAATCGAATCACATGTTACCACACCAGGAAACAAAACTGGTAACGCTGATATAGAGCGGTTACATAGTACCTTGAATGAGCATCTACGCATAATGAGCTTAGATAATAATTGTGATGATGATGATATTGACACAAAAAATTTTAAAGCAATTACATTCTATAATAACACAATTCATACTACAACAAAATTACGCCCAATAGATTTTATAAATAAAAATTATGATAGAAATGAAATCGAAACTTTAGCAAAAAGGTTAGCAGAAGAAAAGGTAGATAGAATTAACAACATAAACAAGAATCGTACATCTGAATATAAACTAAATGAAAACATAGTGTCTAATAGAAATATAGCAAAAAACAGTCCAAAATATAAAAGGTTAAATTATTATAAAAGGCAAGATAAATACGTATTTGATACAAGTAGGAAACGTAACATTAAATACAATACAACCCAACAAAAGAGAAAATTTAAATATCAACAAACAAAAAAATGAAAATATCTTTTTGCAGATGTATTCAGTAATATTACTCCTTCAATTCGCGGACATTCTGGGACAGTCAATAGAAGTTTCAACTATAAACAGCGAAAATGGTTTTGTTCTATTCAAAATGGAACCAAAACTGATTGTGGATAGTTCCACATAGTAAACCTACAAGATTACGAAGAGGCAATGAACACTATAGAACAAATTCTAAATAAGCTCAATCTATAGCCAAATAGCGATGAATATCAAAGACTGGATAAGGAATATAATTTAGCAAAAAATGATCTTAGTGTTTTAATCCCAAACATCTACAAAAATAATAAACGACAGAAACGCGGATTGATCAACTTGCTAGGTTCCGGCCTAAAACTAATTGCAGGAACCATGGATAACGAAGATGCCAAAGAAATTGAAGATCATTTGAAAAACCTTGATAATAAAACTGAGCAAATAACCAAACAAATAAACAAACAGGTAATAATTAATAAAAACTTAATTCAAAACTATAAAAAAATCGTAGAACATGTAAATACACAGCAAATTAAACTAAATACATTTTTAACCGAACTAAATAAAAAATCCAATTCTACATTGTTAACATTTGAAAAGTTTAATTCAGTTCTCAAAATCTACGTAGATATAGGAATCCTAGTAAGACAGATAGAAAAAATTTCAGATAGTATACTAATGAGCAGATTGAATATATTAGCCCATAATATTTTTTCTAATGAAGAAATCTCAGAGTATAAAATTTCCGCCAGAATGTTGCCTCATATTCAAAATACCGTATTTTATAGAGACTATTCACTTATTTTTTGCATAAGTCTTCCTAACTTTTCAAAAGATGAATTTTTCAACGCTCTAATAATTCCGTTTCCAAATAATAAGTTCGAAGAACTAGATTCTGAAATTGAAAGAATTATAATACATAAAGATAATGTTTTTGAAAATGAAAATGAAATTGTAATTAAAAGAAGATTAATAACTCACAGAAACAAATGTATTCAAACAATTTTAAAAGAAATTACTGTATGCAACTTAAGAATCAATAACTCAACCTATATTGACAAAATTTTTGATGATTTAGTTATAACAAAAAATTTACCTACAACAGAAATAAAACAAAATTGTATCAACCAGAAAACTAAAATAAATGGAAACAATTTAATAATTTAATTGGAAATGTAACTTTCGTAAACTCTTTTAAAAACTACACTGATAAATTTATAATCCCAAACTTGAACACTAATTTTAAAAAAATCATAAATACTTTAACTTTAGATAAAGTACATGCAAATAACATTGAAAATAGAGAACAAATTGAATATTTACAATTTAAACACCAAACTATTACAACAATTCATTCTAGCATAACTTTAATAATTCTTATAATAATTGTAACCTTCATAATGATTTCTATAAAGAAAATAAATAAAATAAAACAGAAAGAGATAAATATAAGAAACAATGAAAATACAAGTAATATTGCAAGTAACATTGATCCTTTTGCAAAATTTTAAAAGGGGGGAGGAATTACATAATATTATTGTAATTCCAATACCATACCCATTATGTATTTGTATTTTCATAATTGCTTTCGATGGGAACAACCAACCAAATTGTTTCCCACCGATAGCACTAATTATAAAATAAGCATTTTTTTCGAAATATGAACTTTGTAAACGCGCAATGAATTTCAGGGCATATTGTTATTGAAATATGAATTTTATAAACGCGCAATTCCAGCGCATATTGCTATTGAAATATAAACTTTGTAAAAGTGCAATCCCAGCACATATTTTTAAAACAATGAATTGAAATGTGAACCTTCAAAAATGTAAAAGCGCTAGCGCGCGAATAAAAAATACTTTTCTTTCAAGATAATAAAGATTTAGTTTTAAAACATTACTCAAACCGAAAAGGTGTTTTTATACACTTAACTATATTATTATTTATTTATCGTTATTTATTTTAAAGCATTTCATGATAATAAAAGTATACAGCATACAGAATTAATAATAAGGACAACAAGGTATCGAAGGAGATTGATTTGTTGTTTTTTGCAACAAAGTATCGGATGAGATTGATTTGTTCTTTTTTGCAACAAAGTAACGGAGGATACAAATATTTTTGAATTACTTTCATAGGGATTAACCCATGAAATATCTACAATGTGGGTGGTATAACTTCCCCCTCTGTTAAACTGAATCATCCCGATTCAGCTGATTTTGGAAAATTCGAATTTTATAGGACATTGCAGAAAGTATTTTTTTTCCTGTTTTTTGTTTAATATTTTCATGCTTCAACGTAAATATTTTTAACGTAATGAATATTACAAGTATAAAAGTGCATACAATTGTAGTTTTATATGTTTTTGAGCTTTTAGAAATGTGTGTGAAAAGTTTACTTATACGATTAATATTTTTGAATTTTAGCTCATTGTTATATGATAAAATATATTCGATTATTTCAAAATCTTTAAAATGATGATTTTTTACAAATTCTATTATTTTCCCGGTGGGATTGTAATAATATTCATTATTAATAGTTACATTTATTTCAAAAATTACTAAAAAAGTTCCATTAAAAAAATTACCGTTTACAATATTTGTTCCCGAAATAATTATAGCTCCATCTTTAATAATATCAATATTTTTGTTATTTTCTTTAATTTTAGTACAGTTCGTTTTAATTTTGTTCTAAATATTTGTAAAACAAGTTTAATTTAAATTAAGTTTACAATAATTATTATTTAATTCACTTTTACATTTTTGTGAATTAAAATATTTATATTAAAATCTTATCATCCATTAGTAATTTTCCATCGATATTTGCAATGGCTCTAGCTTCGTAAAGGGAACATTTAGAATGATAGGGTAACGTATATAAAGAATTTTTTAATCTTTTTTTTGCAAAATTTTGAATCTAGAAACGTCCAATAGGTCAACTAAGGTTACTGATTTGTGTTCATGCCGAATTATATCTTTCAATTCACCCATGTTTAGAATATTAGTATTTAAAATGTTTGCTTTGGCAAAAACAATAGTTTGAAGAACGTTTTAAAGATCTCTGGCTGCGAGCCGTAATCTTTGTTTTCGTATGATTTTTTTGACTGACAATTTTGCACCTATTATGTCGGTGATGAGGCTTGAGAGTTTTTTGTATTTCTTTAAAAAATTTGGTATTTGTTACCAATTGATAATTGTTGTTTTCTTTTAAGTCATTAACCTTATATATCGTTAGGAAATCATCATGGTCGGGTGTACCCGCTATCCATTTCCATAGTGTTCCTAACTCGTTTATGCCTCTTTTTACTTTATTTATTTTTAATTGAAGAATGATTGATTCAATAAGTGAAAGCTCGGGTTCGAGCTCGAGGTGTTCCTCTTGTGTGTAATAGACTTTTTCCTTATTTAAGAGAAGTTTTCCTTTCTCGTCTGTTAATATGTTTTCATAGTATGAGAGAAGTTTTCCTCTCTCTCTCTGTTAATATGTTTTCCTAGTATGAAATTTTGAAAACATGAAAAATTTCACCGTAGTCTTAATCAGCATCATCATTTTTAATAAGCGCATAGTCGTCATGGGTGTAATCTATTATTTTTGCCGATATGACAAAACATTGCACAAGAATGACGTATAGTAATATCTTTCTGTAAAGAATATTGAACATTGTTAAGTTATGGTCAGTCTATCTATAGTTTTTAATAAGCTAGAAATTTTTTAATATTGTCCTTATGAACCTTTCTTTTTCTACTGTAAATGACAACATTTCTTTTATTGTCTTGTTTAACTGTTTGTTTTTTATACCTGTGTTTTAGTTTGTTCCTCTCACCAAAATTCTTTTCAAATATTTTTTCGCCTGGTTGAAAGGATTTTTGTACCCGTTTTTAGTTATGCGTTCTTAACATATTATTTTGTTTAGTAAATAATTTATTATTATTATCTATTTTATTAAATAATACCTCAAGCTGGTGTTTTTATTAGAGTGGCTCTCTTGTATTGTTTTAGTAAGTCTGCTGGGTTTGAAAACGAATTGAAGATTGCAAAATATCTAGAATCAGTTGCTAATACAACTTGTGATTCAACTTTAAGTGTTTTCTCCGAAGAGGAACACAAAAATATTTTTTTTAAAAAACCCTGAACTATATGAAGAAAATATATTTCAATTAAGGGAATTTATTAGTCTGCTATTAGACGATGAAACTAGATGCATGCACCTTGTTCGAATTCTTCTTTGTTTTTTCATCTCTGTTTCAAGTGCCATTACACGATGAATTTAGTTTCATGAAACAAGTTTGACAGTTCTCTTTCATTTTCATTTTTCATCATCATTTGCAATGAATCTGCTCTTTTAACCCTATCGATGTAATGACTGTGTTTAACCACATACACATTTTTCCTGGAATCATAAAGACATAATATGTCCAAATTAAGTACCTTAAACCACAAAAAATTACATTCCACCTTATTTTCACTCATTTTTGTTCCTTTATTTTGAATCTTATTAGAAGCTTACTCTGGGCACAACGAAACCAAGTGATAAAGAATTAAAGAAAGCGAACAAGAGAAAAGAAAAACGTCAAACAGATTCTTCGAACATGCTACCCGTGCGACACACGACAGCTTTTTTCCTGTCTCATTTTTTCGATTTTTTTCTCCCTTTTGCACTTACTATGTTCGAAGAATTCGAACAAGGTGCATGCATCTAGTTTCATCGTCTAATAGCAGACTAATAAATTCCCTTAATTGAAATATATTTTCTTCATATAGTTCAGGGTTTTTTAAAAAAAATATTTTTGTGTTCCTCTTCGGAGAAAACACTTAAAGTTGAATCACAAGTTGTATTAGCAACTGATTCTAGATATTTTGCAATCTTCAATTCGTTTTCAAACCCTGTATGGGTAAGGTTCCTTTTCAAGTCGGTATTTTTATTTATTTCTTTATTAGAAATATTCCTTTCCAAGGCGGTATTTTTATTTATTTCTTTATTAGAAATATTCCTTTCCAAGGCGGTATTTTTATTTATTTTGTTTATTTTTTTATTAGAAGTATTCCTTTTCAAGGCGACGTTTTTATTAATTTCTTTATTAGAAATATTCCATTTCAAGGCGGTATTTTTATTTATTTTGTTTATTTCTTTATTAGAAGTATTCCCTTCTAAGGCGTTATTTTTATTTATTTCTTTATTAGAAATATTCCTTTCCAAGGCGGTATTTTTATTTTTGTGATCGATATTCACGTCCTCTTCTGAGGTGATATTTTTACTATAAATTATTTTTTCTTTTTTGTCTGCATATTCTAAAAACCCTTCTTTTAGGTTAATAATTGCATTGATTTTTTTTAACAGATTAAACCCTATCAAGAGATCGGATTCTAAATTATCAATCTCATAAAAAAATTAATCAATACCAAAGATTTGGCAATTATGATAATATTTTATAATGAAAAATCCATTTACAGTCTTTCTTAACTCTCTTATAATTTGTTAGTTCTTTTTTATTGGGAAATACACTTGCTTTAATGTAACATGCGGTGGCCCCAGAATCTATTAAAATTTTTAAAACTTTCTTTGTGTCTCTGTCGACCTTGAATAGGTGGGGCAGTCCGATAGCCCCGAATCTTCTAAAAAATGATTCTCTGTTATATTGTTAATTCTTTGTGCTTTAGGTTGGGGTTGGTTGGACTGAGTACTATTCTTGTTCTGTTTTTGAAAATTTCTTTTTTGTTCCGACTGGAACTGGTTTGGATAAGCTCCAAAATAATTTTGAGTCTTCTTTTGATTTTGAGAGTAGTTCAAATTTGTTGGCTGATGATACATTTGAATGGAAGGATCAACTTCCATTGGTTCTGGTTCTTGTTCATTTGGGTCAGTTTGAATAGGTGTTCGGTTAGGTTCCCGCTTGGGAAATCTAAGCGTATTTTTATTTTGATTATCATCATACTTTGATCATACTTTGCTTATAAAAAATTTCAAAACCATTTTTTTTTTTAATTTTTAATAATTTTTCAAAAAACTTATTTTGTTTTTTGAATATTTTGAAAACGAATCTATAGATTTTTTTTTCTTCTCCTAGTATATACTATAGATTTCTTAAAATTGACATACTCAAAAAAAATTTAAAAATGTTTTGGAAAAGTTTTTCAAAAAAAAACATTTTTTTGAAAAAAACTGGTCGAACGATTTTGAAATGAAAAATACATAAAATAGAAAACAGCAAAATAAATAAGATAGCTTACAACATTTTTTTTTTTTAAAAACGTGTTATTTTGATTTCAGAAAAATTTTATTTGTTTAATATTTTCCCTTAAATTTTGTTTTATATTGCTCGGTTGAGCCCTAGCCACTATTCTAATGAAAGCAAACTTCGTTATTTGTATTATTATTTATTTATCGTTATTTATTTTAAAGCATTTCATGATCATAACAGTATACAGCATACAGAATTAATAATAAGGACGCCTATGATAATTACATAAACACGCAAAAACAACTAGCAAATAAAAAAAAGTACTCGATTACCTACTGAATGTAGAAATTACAATCAAGAAAACAAAATTGTACACCTGCAAGTTATGTACTTTACGAACTTTTGGTTTAAAAGAATATATTTTTTTTAATTCTTCTTTCTTTTATCTTTAATCTTTATTTTATAATAAATATGCTTCAACTATTATAAATAAAGTCAACCGTCGTGGTTGGAGCCGATCTGAAGACAAATAATTAATATTTAATTTTGATTAGAAGTGAGCTTGGGAAGCATGAGATAAGAGGCCACCAAAGTGTTATCTCGATACACAAATGCTGGATTGCATTTGGTGTTGGGTTGCGTTTGCAACAAAGAAAGATAATAAACACATGTGCTAGGTTGCACTTTTGTGTTAGGCTGATATTGTTTGTTGTTTTTGCAACAAAGTATCGAAGGAGATTGATTTGTTGTTTTTTGCAACAAAGTATCGGATGAGATTGATTTGTTATTTTTTGCAACAAAGTAACGGAGGATACAAATATTTTTGAATTACTTTCATAGAAATTAACCCATGAAATATCTACAATGTGGGTGGTATAACTTCCCCCTCTGTTAAACTGAATCGTCCCGATTCAGCTGATTTTTGAAAATTCGAATTTTATAGGACATTGCAGAAAGTATTTTTTTCCTGTTTTTTTTTTAATATTTTCATGCTTCCGCCGCTTGTACAACGTAAATATTTTTAACGTAATGAATATTACAAGTATAAAAGTGCATACAATTGTAGTTTTATATGTTTTTTAGCTTTTAGAAATGTGTGTGAAAAGTTTACTCATACGATTAATATTTTTGAATTTTAGCTCATTGTTATATGATAAAATATATTCGATTATTTCATAATCTTTAAAATGATGATTTTTTACAAATTCTATTATTTTCCCGGTGGGATTGTAATAATATTCATTATTAATAGTTACATTTATATCAACAATTACTAAAAAAGATCCATTAACAAAATTTACCGTTTACAATATTTGTTCCCGAAATAATTATAGCTCCATCTTTAATAATATCAATATTTTTGTTATTTTCTTTAATTTTAGTACAATTCGTTTTAATTTTGTTCTAAATATTTGTAAAACAAGTTTAATTTAAATTAAGTTTACAATAATTATTATTTAATTCACTTTTACATTTTTGTGAATTAAAATATTTATATTAAAATCTTATCATCTATTAGTAATTTTCCAGCGTTATTTGCAATGGCTCTAGCTTCGTAAAGTTAACATTTAGCATTATAGGGTAACGTATATACAGAATTATTAAATCTGTTCTTTGCAAAATTTTGAATCTAGAAACGTCCAATAGGTCAACTAAGGTTACGGATTTGTGTTCATGCCGAATTATATCTTTCAATTCACCCATGTTTAGAATATTAGTATTTAAAATGTTTGCTTTGGCAAAAACAATAGTTTGAAGAACGTTTTGAAGATCTCTGGCTGCGAGCCGTAATCTTTGTTTTCGTATGATTTTTTTGACTGACAATTTTGCACCTATTATGTCGTTGATGAGGCTTGAGAGTTTTTGTATTTCTTTAAAAAATTCCGTATTTGTTACCAATTGATAATTGTTGTTTTCTATTAAGTCATTAACTTTATTTGATATCGTTAGGAAATCATCATGGTCGGGTGTACCCGCTATCCATTTCCATAGTGTTCCTAACTCGTTTATGCCTCTTTTTACTTTATTTATTTTTAATTGAAGAATGATTGATTCAATAAGTGAAAGCTCGGATTCGAGCTCGAGGTGTTCCTCTTGTGTGTAATAGACTTTTTCCTTATTTAAGAGAAGTTTTCCTTTCTCGTCTGTTAATATGCTTTCATAGTATGAGAGAAGTTTTCCTCTCTCGTCTGTTAATGTCATCATCATTTTTAATAAGCGCATAGTCGTCAAGGGTGTAATCTATTATTTTTGCCGATATGACAAAACATTGCACAAGAATGACGTGTAGTAATATCTTGCTGTAAAGAATATTGAAAATTGTTATGTTATGGTCAGTCTATCTATAGTTTTTAATAAGCTAGACATTTTTTAATATTGTCCTTATGAACCTTTCTTTCTCTACTGTAAATGACAACCTTTCTTTTATTGTCTTGTTTAACTGTTTGTTTTTTATACCTGTGTTTTAGTTTGTTCCTCTCACCAAAATTCTTTTCAAATATTTTTTCGCCTGGTTGAAAGGATTTTTGTACCCGTTTTTAGTTATGCGTTCTTAACATATTATTTTGTTTAGTAAATAATTTATTATTATTATCTATTTTATTAAATAATACCTCAAGCTGGTGTTTATATTAGAGTGGCTCTCTTGTATTGTTTTAGTAAGTCTGCTATTAGACGATGAAACTAGATGCATGCACCTTGTTCGAATTCTTCGAACATTGTAAGTGGAAAAGGGAGAAAAAAATCGAAAAAATGAGACAGGAAAAAAGCTGTCGTGTGTCGCACGGGTAGCATGTTCGAAGAATCTGTTTGACGTTTTTCTTTTCTCTTGTTCGCTTTCTTTAATTCTTTATCACTTGGTTTCGTTGTGCCCAGAGTAAACTTCTGATAAGATTCAAAATAAAGGAACAAAAATGAGTGAAAATAAGGTGGAATGTAATTTTTTGTGGTTTAAGGTACTTAATTTGGACATATTATGTCTTTATGATTCCAGGAAAAATGTGTGTGTGGTTAAACACAGTCATTACATCGATAGGGTTAAAAGAGCAGATTCATTGCAAATGATGATGAAAAATGAAAATGAAAGAGAACTGTCAAACTTGTTTCATGAAACTAAATTCATCGTGTAATGGCACTAGCGACAGAGATGAAAAAACAAAGAAGAATTCGAACAAGGTGCATGCATCTAGTTCCATCGTCTAATAGCAGACTAATAAATTCCCTTAATTGAAATATATTTTCTTCATATAGTTCAGGGTTTTTTAAAAAAAGATTTTTGTGTTCCTCTTCGGAGAATACACTTAAAGTTGAATCACAAGTTGTATTAGCAACTCTTTCTAGATATTTTTCAATCTTCAATTCGTTTTCAAACCCTGTATGGGTAAGGTTCCTTTTCAAGTCGGTATTTTTATTTATTTCTTTATTAGAAATATTCCTTTCCAGCGGTATTTTTATTTATTTCTTTATTAGAAATATTCCTTTCCAAGGCGGTATTTTTATTTATTTTGTTTATTTTTTTATTAGAAGTATTCCATTTCAAGGTGACATTTTTATTTATTTCTTTATTAGAAATATTCCATTCCAAGGCGGTATTTTTATTTATTTTGTTTATTTCTTTATTAGAAGTATTCCCTTCTAAGGCGTTATTTTTATTTATTTCTTTATTAGAAATATTCCTTTCCAAGGCGGTATTTTTATTTTTGTGATCGATATTCACGTCCTCTTCTGAGGTGATATTTTTACTATAAATAATTTTTTCTTTTTTGTCTGCATATTCTAAAAACCCTTCTTTTAGGTTAATAATTGCATTGATTTTTTTTAACAGATTAAACCCTATCAAGAGATCGGATTCTAAATTATCAATCTCATAAAAAATTAATCAATACCAAAGATTTGGCAATTATGATAATATTTTATAATGAAAAATCCATTTACAGTCTTTCTTAACTCTCTTATAATTTGTTAGTTCTTTTTTATTGGGAAATACACTTGCTTTAATGTAACATGCGGTGGCCCCAGAATCTATTAAAATTTTTAAAACTTTCTTTGTGTCTCTGTCGACCTTGAATAGGTGGGGCAGTCCGATTGCCCCGAATCTTCTAAAAAATGATTCTCTGTTATATTGTTAATTCTTTGTGCTTTAGGTTGGGGTTGGTTGGACTGAGTACTATTCTTGTTCCGTTTTTGAAAATTTCTTTTTTGTTTCGACTGGAACTGGTTTGGATAAGCTCCAAAATAATTTTGAGTCTTCTTTTGATTTTGAGAGTAGTTAAAATTTGTTGGCTGATGATACATTTGAATGGAAGGATCAACTTCCATTGGTTCTGGTTCTTGTTCATTTGGGTCAGTTTGAATAGGTGTTCGGTTAGGTTCCCGCTTGGGAAATCTAAGCGTATTTTTATTTTGATTATCATCATACTTTGATCATACTTTGCTTATAAAAAATTTCAAAACCATTTTTTTTTTAATTTTTAATAATTTTTCAAAAAACTTATTTTGTTTTTTGAATATTTTGAAAACGAATCTATAGATTTTTTTTTCTTCTCCTAGTATATACTATAGATTTCTTAAAATTGACATACTCAAAAAAAATTTTAAAATGTTTTGGAAAAGTTTTTCAAAAAAAAAACATTTTTTTGAAAAAAACTGGTCGAACGATTTTGAAATGAAAAATACATAAAATAGAAAACAGCAAAATAAATAAGATAGCTTACAACATTTTTTTTTTTTAAAACGTTATGAATATTGTTATTTTGATTTCAGAAAAATTGTATTTGTTTAATATTTTCCCTTAAATTTTGTTTTATATTGCTGGGTCGAGCCCTAGCCACTATTCTAATGAAAGCAAACTTCGTTATATATATTTTAATTATTTATCGTTATTTATTTTAAAGCATTTCATGATCATAACAGTATACAGCATACAGAATTAATAATAAGGACGCCTATGATAAATACATAAACACGCAAAAACAACAAACAAATAAAAAAAATACTCGATTACCTACTGAATGTAAAAATTTCAATCAAGAAAACAAAATTGTACACCTGCAAGTTATGTACTTTACGTACTTTTGGTATAAAAAAATATATATTTTTATTCTTCTTTATTTTATCTTTAATCTTTATTTTATAATAAATATGCTTCAACTATTATAAATGAAGTCAACCGTCGTGGTTGGAGCCGATCTGAAGACAAATAATTAATATTTAATTTTGATTAGAAGTGAGCTTGGGAAGCATGAGATAAGAGGCCACCAAAGTGTTATCTCGATACACAAATGCTGGATTGCATTTGGTGTTGGGTTGCGTTTGCAACAAAGAAAGATAATAAACACATGTGCTAGGTTGCACTTTTGTGTTAGGCTGATATTGATTGTTGTTTTTGTAACAAAGTATCGAAGGAGATTGATTTGTTGTTTTTTGCAACAAAGTATCGGATGAGATTGATTTGTTCTTTTTTGCAACAAAGTAACGGAGGATACAAATATTTTTGAATTACTTTCATAGGGATTAACCCATGAAATATCTACAATGTGGGTGGTATAACTTCCCCCTCTGTTAAACTGAATCGTCCCGATTCAGCTGATTTTGGAAAATTCGTATTTTATAGGACATTGCAGAAAGTATTTTTTTCCTGTTTTTTTTTTTAATATTTTCATGCTTCCGCCTTGTACAACGTAAATATTTTTAACGTAATGAATATTACAAGTATAAAAGTGCATACAATTGTAGTTTTATATGTTTTTTAGCTTTTAGAAATGTGTGTGAAAAGTTTACTCATACGATTAATATTTTTGAATTTTAGCTCATTGTTATATGATAAAATATATTCGATTATTTCATAATCTTTAAAATGATGATTTTTTACAAATTCTATTATTTTCCCGGTGGGATTGTAATAATATTCATTATTAATAGTTACATTTATATCAACAATTACTAAAAAAGATCCATTAAAAAAATTTACCGTTTACAATATTTGTTCCCGAAATAATTATAGCTCCATCTTTAATAATATCAATATTTTTGTTATTTTCCTTAATTTTAGTACAATTCGTTTTAATTTTGTTCTAAATATTTGTAAAACAAGTTTAATTTAAATTAAGTTTACAATAATTATTATTTAATTCACTTTTACATATTTGTGAATAAAAATATTTATATTAAAATCTTATCATCTATTAGTAATTTTCCATCGTTATTTGCAATGGCTCTAGCTTCGTAAAGTGAACATTTAGAATTATAGGGTAACGTATATAAAGAATTTTTAAATCTTTTCTTTGCAAAAATTTTGAATCTAGAAACGTCCAATAGGTCAACTAAGGTTACTGATTTGTGTTCATGCCGAATTATATCTTTCAATTCACCCATGTTTAGAATATTAGTATTTAAAATGTTTGCTTTGGCAAAAACAATAGTATGAAGAACGTTTTAAAGATCTCTGGCTTCGAGCCGTAATCTTTGTTTTCGTATGATTTTTTTGACTGACAATTTTGCACCTATTATGTCGTTGATGAGGCTTGAGAGTTTTTTGTATTTCTTTAAAAAATTCGGTATTTGTTACCAATTGATAATTGTTGTTTTCTATTAAGTCATTAACTTTATTTGATATCGTTAGGAAATCATCATGGTCGGGTGTACCCGCTATCCATTTCCATAGTGTTCCTAACCCGTTTATGCCTCTTTTTACTTTATTTATTTTTAATTGAAGAATGATTGATTCAATAAGTGAAAGCTCGGATTCGAGCTCGAGGTGTTCCTCTTGTGTGTAATAGACTTTTTCCTTATTTAAGAGAAGTTTTCCTTTCTCGTCTGTTAATATGTTTTCATAGTATGAGAGAAGTTTTCCTCTCTCGTCTGTTAATATGTTTTCATAGTATGAAATTTTGAAAACATGAAAAATTTCACCGTAGTCTTAATCAGCATCATCATTTTTAATAAGCGCATAGTCGTCATGGGTGTAATCTATTATTTTTGCCGATATGACAAAACATTGCACAAGAATGACGTGTAGTAATATCTTGCTGTAAAGAATATTGAACATTGTTAAGTTATGGTCAGTCTATCTATAGTTTTTAATAAGCTAGAAATTTTTTAATATTGTCCTTATGAACCTTTCTTTCTCTACTGTAAATGACAACATTTCTTTTATTGTCTTGTTTAACTGTTTGTTTTTTATACCTGTGTTTTAGTTTGTTCCTTTTACCAAAATTCTTTTCAAATATTTTTTCGCCTGGTTGAAAGGATTTTTGTACCCGTTTTTAGTTATGCGTTCTTAACATATTATTTTGTTTAGTAAATAATTTATTATTATTATCTATTTTATTAAATAATACCTCAAGCTGGTGTTTATATTAGAGTGGCTTTCTTGTATTGTTTTAGTAATAAATTCCCTTAATTGAAATATATTTTCTTCATATAGTTCAGGGTTTTTTAAAAAAATATTTGTGTGTTCCTCTTCGGAGAATACACTTAAAGTTGAATCACAAGTTGTATTAGCAACTTTTTCTAGATATTTTTCAATCTTCAATTCGTTTTCAAACCCTGTATGGGTAAGGTTCTTTTTCAAGTCGGTATTTTTATTTATTTCTTTATTAGAAATATTCCTTTCCAGGGCGGTATTTTTATTTATTTCTTTATTAGAAATATTCCTTTCCAAGGCGGTATTTTTATTAGAAGTATTCCTTTTCAAGGCGACATTTTTATTTATTTCTTTATTAGAAATATTCCATTCCAAGGCGGTATTTTTATTTATTTTGTTTATTTCTTTATTAGAAGTATTCCCTTCTAAGGCGTTATTTTTATTTATTTCTTTATTAGAAATATTCCTTTCCAAGGCGGTATTTTTGTTGTTGTGATCGATATTCACGTCCTCTTCTGAGGTGATATTTTTACTATAAATTATTTTTTCTTTTTTGTCTGCATATTCTAAAAACCCTTCTTTTAGGTTAATAATTGCATTGATTTTTTTTAACAGATTAAACCCTATCAAGAGATCGGATTCTAAATTATCAATCTCATAAAAAAATTAATCAATACCAAAGATTTGGCAATTATGATAATATTTTATAATGAAAAATCCATTTACAGTCTTTCTTAACTCTCTTATAATTTGTTAGTTCTTTTTTATTGGGAAATACACTTGCTTTAATGTAACATGCGGTGGCCCCAGAATCTATTAAAATTTTTAAAACTTTCTTTGTGTCTCTGTCGACCTTGAATAGGTGAGGCAGTCCGATTGCCCCTAATCTTCTAAAAAATGATTCTCTGTTATATTGTTAATTCTTTGTGCTTTAGGTTGGGGTTGGTTGGACTGAGTACTATTCTTGTTCCGTTTTTGTACCCGTTTTTAGTTATGCGTTCTTAACATATTATTTTGTTTAGTAAATAATTTATTATTATTATCTATTTTATTAAATAATACCTCAAGCTGGTGTTTATATTAGAGTGGCTTTCTTGTATTGTTTTAGTAATAAATTCCCTTAATTGAAATATATTTTCTTCATATAGTTCAGGGTTTTTTAAAAAAATATTTTTGTGTTCCTCTTCGGAGAATACAGTTTTTATTAGCGCCCAGTGATGCCATACGGCATCGCAAGGAAAGCAGTAATATATCCGTTATTCCTACAAACAACATGGACTCTGGTGTTTATTTTCCGTTATTTTATCATCGCATGAGTTTGAAAGAAGCATTATTCTGAACAGTTGTGCTTTGAAAGTGATCGAGTGAAGTGCTAATTAAATGAAAAAATGGAACAGTTCGTGGACCTGGAGTCTCTGAGAAAATCACTTGCGTAAGTTACCAATATTTATATCTTTAGTTATTATTTTCACTTTTATACTATCTGAAAGTGTTATTTTCCAATAACCACAACGAAAAGATCAAGTTTACCTTCTTTTGTGATATTGGGATGAATAAAGATGTGAGTGATGCCGAACGGCATCGCTGGGCAATTAAGGGGTTCTTTTCAACTACTATGCATTTAGTACACAAAGCTCCGTTGATTTTTTTTTATGATAGTGAATATTTCTTTTCAGGCCAGGATTTTCCCTGCAGGATGCGCTTGATATACTTTTTTCTGACACACCTACAGGTAATGCACCTATTGATATATATATTGAACCTCCTGAGCCTTGTCTCCTCACTGACGAGGAGTCTGGCATGATGATGATGATGTTCAAGATATTCGCCATTTACCCGGGAAACAATTATTGGCTCCAGCGGAAATACTTATAGGGGACCTGAGAGTTGGTGACGTTGTTGATGATGATGAGCCATTCGAATCTCAGGCTGAGCCATCAACATCAGTTCAGTCTTATATGCATTCAGATCTCCCAGACCGTAATGATTTGTGGCTGCAAACGCGATTGAAGAAAAAAGAAGTAGGGCTGACTTCGTCCTGGACAGAGGGTGATTTTCAAAATCCACTAAACGCAGAATTTCCACAGCCAGATTATTCAAGTTCTAAGGATAAGACGCCAACGGAACTTTTTGAGGAGTTTTTTGATGAAGAAGTATGGGAGTATCTGCGAAGAGGAACTGAGATCTACATGGGCCAAAAAAATGTTACCGATGTAACTCCTATCACGGTGGATGAACTGAAATGTTTTATTGGGATCCTTATCCTTAGCGGGTATAATGTTTTGCCGTCCTCTCGACACTATTGGGATCAGAAATTGGACATGTACAACGAAATGGTTAGCAATGCTATGCGTAGAAATAGATTTTTGTCTATCCTAAAATTCATACATTGTGCTGACAACTATGTTGATTTCGACAATACCGACAAAGTTTGGAAACTGCGAAAACTGGTCAACATGATGAAGAACAGGTGCATAAAATATTTTGTGCCATGTCCCGATATTAACTACGATGAAAGCATGATCAAATATTTTGGCAGGCATCCCATGAAGCAATTTATTAGAGGGAAACCCATCAGATTTGGCTTCAAAGCCTGGTGCATAAATTCTCCCGATGGTTACCTGGTAAATTTTGATATTTACCAAGGAAAACTGCAGAAACTAGATCCAATACATGCGACCTTATTTGGAAAGGCTGCAGCACCGTTAACTAAGATGTTAACAGAACTACCTAACAATGTCCGTGATCTTCCATTCAATATATTTTTAGACAACTTATTTTCTGGACCAAGTCTTTTCTCTTTCTTGCGGGAAAATAATTACTCAGCAACGGGCACTTTCCGCGAAAATAGGATCTACAAAGTAAAAAATGAATCTTCTTCTGAGAAAATCCTTGTCAAGAACAAAACCAAGCCCATGAGTTCCAAACTAACTAACAAGAAAATAAAGAAAACCGCACAAAAAAAACAAAAAGAACAACTATTATTGCACAGAAGAACTTCAAAAACCATTTTACCCAGCATATCTGATTTCAAAAAATTGCCAAGAGGTACAATGGCCAGTGCAATGGAGCAAAATGATGGAATTCTTTATGTCCGTTGGAAGGATAATGGTGTTGTGACCGCCGGATCTACAAAATTTGGAGTCAATCCCACTGTGCCAGTAAAACGCTACTCCCCCGAAAGCAAAAAAAACGTTACAGTTCAAATGCCTTCAATGATCCACCGTTATAATAAGGGAATGGGTGGAACAGATCGCATGGATCAAAACATAAATATTTACCGGATCAGCATACGTAACAAAAAATGGTGGTATGGGATTTTTTCCTGGATTATTGATGCGGTGATCCAAAATGCATGGCTACTTTCAAAGAAAACCAAGAAAATGACCCAACTAAGTTTCAGGCGTGCGATTGTAGAGACGTACCTAACGAAATATGCAGTTTCGAGGAAAAATCCAGGACCTTCTGGAAGATATATTTCTTCAGCCAGAGTACTGGACGATATAAGATTTGATCGCAGCGACCATTGGATTCTTTCTACAGCAGATAAAAAAAGAAAGAGATGTGCTGCACCAAACTGCAAGTCGCAAACAAGAACTATGTGCCAAAAGTGTAAAGTAGGCTTATGTGTAGATTGTTTTGTGCCTTTTCATTCGAAAATATAAAAAATTATACTAAATGCTTTCTGTAAATATATTTTTTTTTGATTCAAGGTATTACTGCATTTATTTTTTTGAGTAAGATGCTCCATACGGAGGCGAAAATGTATAAAGGATATTTATGTTAAATGCCAGCGATGCCATATGGCATCGGGCAGTTCCAAAAAATTAAGGATGTTTACATTTTTTTTTATATTTTTCCTAGGTTCTAGAGGTCATAAAGAAGAATTATAACGATTTTCATTAAAAAAATATTAACAAAAATAGTTACGGGCGTTGATGGGTTTTTAAGTTGAATCACAAGTTGTATTAGCAACTGATTCTAGATATTTTGCAATCTTCAATTCGTTTTCAAACCCTGTATGGGTAAGGTTCTTTTTCAAGTCGGTATTTTTATTTATTTCTTTATTAGAAATATTCCTTTCCAAGGCGGTATTTTTATTTATTTCTTTATTAGAAATATTCCTTTCCAAAGCGGTATTTTTATTTATTTTGTTTATTTTTTTATTAGAAGTATTCCTTTTCAAGGCGACATTTTTATTTATTTCTTTATTAGAAATATTCCATTCCAAGGCGGTATTTTTATTTATTTTGTTTATTTCTTTATTAGAAGTATTCCCTTCTAAGGCGTTATTTTTATTTATTTCTTTATTAGAAATATTCCTTTCCAAGGCGGTATTTTTATTTTTGTGATCGATATTCACGTCCTCTTCTGAGGTGATATTTTTACTATAAATTATTTTTTCTTTTTTGTCTGCATATTCTAAAAACCCTTCTTTTAGGTTAATAATTGCATTGATTTTTTTTAACAGATTAAACCCTATCAAGAGATCGGATTCTAAATTATCAATCTCATAAAAAAAATAATCAATACCAAAGATTTGGCAATTATGATAATATTTTATAATGAAAAATCCATTTACAGTCTTTCTTAACTCTCTTATAATTTGTTAGTTCTTTTTTATTGGGAAATACACTTGCTTTAATGTAACATGCGGTGGCCCCAGAATCTATTAACATTTTTAAAACTTTCTTTGTGTCTCTGTCGACCTTGAATAGGTGGGGCAGTCCGATTGCCCCGAATCTTCTAAAAAATGATTCTCTGTTATATTGTTAATTCTTTGTGCTTTAGGTTGGGGTTGGTTGGACTGAGTACTATTCTTGTTCCGTTTTTGAAAATTTCTTTTTTGTTCCGACTGGAACTGGATTGGATTAGCTCCAAAATAATTTTGAGTCTTCTTTTGATTTTGAGAGTAGTTAAAATTTGTTGGCTGATGATACATTTGAATGGAAGGATCAACTTCCATTGGTTCTGGTTCTTGTTCATTTGGGTCAGTTTGAATAGGTGTTCGGTTAGGTTCCCGCTTGGGATATCTAAGTATATATAACGTTATGAATATTGTTATTTTGATTTCAGAAAAATTGTATTTGTTTAATATTTTCCCTTAAATTTTGTTTTATATTGCTGGGTTGAGCCCTAGCCACTATTCTAATGAAAGCAAACTTCGTTATTTATATTATTAATTATTTATCGTTATTTATTTTAAAACATTTCATGATCATAACAGTATACAGCATACAGAATTAATAATAAGGACGCCTATGATTAATACATAAACACGCAAAAACAACAAACAAATAAAAAAAATACTCGATTACCTACTGAATGTAAAAATTTCAATCAAGAAAATAAAATTGTACACCTGCAAGTTATGTACTTTACGAACTTTTGGTTTAAAAGAATATATTTTTTTTAATTCTTCTTTCTTTTATCTTTAATCTTTATTTTATAATAAATATGCTTCAACTATTATAAATAAAGTCAACCGTCGTGGTTGGAGCCGATCTGAAGACAAATAATTAATATTTAATTTTGATTAGAAGTGAGCTTGGGAAGCATGAGATAAGAGGCCACCAAAGTGTTATCTCGATACACAAATGCTGGATTGCATTTGGTGTTGGGTTGCGTTTGCAACAAAGAAAGATAATAAACACATGTGCTAGGTTGCACTTTTGTGTTAGGCTGATATTGTTTGTTGTTTTTGCAACAAAGTATCGAAGGAGATTGATTTGTTGTTTTTTGCAACAAAGTATCGGATGAGATTGATTTGTTATTTTTTGCAACAAAGTAACGGAGGATACAAATATTTTTGAATTACTTTCATAGAAATTAACCCATGAAATATCTACAATGTGGGTGGTATAACTTCCCCCTCTGTTAAACTGAATCGTCCCGATTCAGCTGATTTTGGGAAATTCGAATTTTATAGGACATTGCAGAAAGTATTTTTTTCCTGTTTTTTTTTTAATATTTTCATGCTTCCGCCGCTTGTACAACGTAAATATTTTTAACGTAATGAATATTACAAGTATAAAAGTGCATACAATTGTAGTTTTATATGTTTTTGAGCTTTTAGAAATGTGTGTGAAAAGTTTACTCATACGATTGATATTTTTGAATTTTAGCTCATTGTTATATGATAAAATATATTCGATTATTTCATAATCTTTAAAATGATGATTTTTTACAAATTCTATTATTTTCCCGGTGGGATTGTAATAATATTCATTATTAATAGTTACATTTATATCAACAATTACTAAAAAAGATCCATTAAAAAAATTTACCGTTTACAATATTTGTTCCCGAAATAATTATAGCTCCATCTTTAATAATATCAATATTTTTGTTATTTTCTTTAATTTTAGTACAATTCGTTTTAATTTTGTTCTAAATATTTGTAAAACAAGTTTAATTTAAATTAAGTTTACAATAATTATTATTTAATTCACTTTTACATTTTTGTGAATTAAAATATTTATATTAAAATCTTATCATCTATTAGTAATTTTCCATCGTTATTTGCAATGGCTCTAGCTTCGTAAAGTGAACATTTAGCATTATAGGGTAACGTATATACAGAATTATTAAATCTTTTATTTGCAAAATTTTGAATCTAGAAACGTCCAATAGGTCAACTAAGGTTACTGATTTGTGTTCATGCCGAATTATATCTTTCAATTCACCCATCTTTAGAATATTAATATTAAAAATGTTTGCTTTGGCAAAAACAATAGTTTGAAGAACGTTTTGAAGATCTCTGGCTGCGAGCCGTAATCTTTGTTTTCGTATGATTTTTTTGACTGATAATTTTGCACCTATTGTGTCGTTGATGAGGCTTGAGAGTTTTTTGTAATTCTTTAAAAATGTCGGTATTTGTTACAAATTGATAATTGTTGTTTTCTATTAAGTCATTAACTTTGTTTGATATCGTTAAGACGGGTGTACCCGCTATCCATTTCCATAGTGTTCCTAACTCGTTTATACCTCTTTTTACTCTATTTATTTTTAATTGAAGAATGATTGATTCAATAAGTGAAAGCTCTGATTCGAGCTCGAGGTGTTCCTCTTGTGTGTAATAGACTTTTTCCTTATTTAAGAGAAGTTTTCCTTTCTCGTCTGTTAATATGTTTTCATAGTATGAGAGAAGTTTTCCTTTCTCGTCTGTTAATATCTTTTCATAGTATGAAATTTTGAAAACATGAAAAATTTCGCCGTAGTCTTAATCAGCATCATCATTTTTAATAAGCGCATAGTCGTCATGGGTGTAATCTATTATTTTTGCCGATATGACAAAACATTGCACAAGAATGACGTGTAGTAATATCTTGCTGTAAGGAATATTGAAAATTGTTATGTTATAGTTTTTAATAAGCTAGAATTTTTTTAATATTGTCCTTGTGAACCTTTCTTTCTCTACTGTTAATGACAACATTTCTTTTATTGTCTTGTTTAACTATTTGTTTTTTATACCTGTGTTTTAGTTTGTTCCTCTCACCAAAATTCTTATCAAATATTTTTTCGCCTGGTTGAAAGGATTTTTGTACCCGTTTTTAGTTATGCTTTCTTAACATATTATTTTGTTTAGTAAATAATTTATTATTATTATCTATTTTATTAAATAATACCTTAAGCTGGTGTTTATATTAGAGTGGCATTCTTGTATTGTTTTAGTAATAAATTCCCTTAATTGAAATATATTTTCTTCATATAGTTCAGGGTTTTTTAAAAAAAATATTTTTGTGTTCCTCTTCGGAGAATACACTTAAAGTTGAATCACAAGTTGTATTAGCAACTTATTCTAGATATTTTTCAATCTTCAATTCGTTTTCAAACCCTGTATGGGTAAGGTTCCTTTTCAAGTTGGTATTTTTATTTATTTCTTTATTAGAAATATTCCTTTCCAAGGCGGTATTTTTATTTATTTCTTTATTAGAAATATTCCTTTCCAAGGCGGTATTTTTATTTATATTGTTTATTTTTTTATTAGAAGTATTCCTTTTCAAGGCGAAATTTTTATTTATTTCTTTATTAGAAATATTCCATTCCAAGGCGGTATTTTTATTTATTTTGTTTATTTCTTTATTAGAAGTATTCCCTTCTAAGGCGGTATTTTTTCTTATTTCTTTATTAGATATATTCCTTTCCAAGACGGTATTTTTATTTTTGTGATCGATATTCACGTCCTCTTCTCAGGTGATATTTTTACTATCAATTATTTTTTCTTTTTTGTCTGCATATTCTAAAAACCCTTCTTTTAGGTTAATAATTGCATTGATTTTTTTTAATAGATTAAAACCTATCAAGAGATCGGATTCTAAATTATCAATCTCTTTAAAAATTTAATCAATACCAAAGATTTGGCAATTATGATAATATTTTATAATGAAAAATCCATTTACAGTCTTTCTTAACTCTCTTATAATTTGTTAGTTCTTTTTTATTGGGAAATACACTTGCTTTAATGTAACATGCGGTGGCCCCAAAATCTATTAAAATTTTTAAAACTTTCTTTGTGTCTCTGTCGACCTTGAATAGGTGGGGCAGTCCGATTGCCCCGAATCTTCTAAAAAATGATTCTCTGTTATATTGTTAATTCTTTGTGCTTTAGGTTGGGGTTGGTTGGACTGAGTACTATTCTTGTTCCATTTTTGAAAATTTCTTTTTTGTTCCGACTGGAACTGGTTTGGATTAGCTCCAAAATAATTTTGAGTCCTCTTTTGATTTTGTGAGTAGTTAAAATTTGTTGGCTGATGATACATTTGAATGGAAAGATCAACTTCCATTGGTTCTGGTTCTTGTTCATTTGAGTCAGTTTGAACAGGTCTTCGGTTAGGTTCCCGCTTGGGATATCTAAGCGTATTATTATTTTGATTAGTTTTTTGATTCTGAGATATATTTATACCTGTATTATTGTTATAATAATTACTATTATAATTCTTGTTTTTATTATTACTATTATAATTTTTATGGGAGTAAAACATTTCCGTGAAAAGAGTTTTTGCTCGTTTGATTCCAATATCGAGCTTTAGCCAGGGTGTTAGGAAGATCTATAGGGTACATGGAATGTATTATATTCGATAGTGAATGATTTAATCCAGTTATAAACACGCGCAGAGAATATGCTCTATTCTTTGTGTTTAATTCTTTTGTAACTGAATTATTTGTCCCATTTGTCATTATGGTTTTGTTTATGAGTAAGGTTAACTTTTTGTTGCATTGTAGATATCGATTACGGATGTATTGCCCTGACGAAAACACTAAGTTCCTCTTCCACAATGTGAATTGGTCTCCTGTCGGAGTATGCGAAGTCTAAGCGAGCTATTATAGCTTCGAAATTAAGCACAGTGCCATGGTTAGTTAAAACGTCATTGACATATTGAGTTATCATATTTCGCAGTATAGTTTACGCCGCGAAATATTTTCTGCTGCCTGCTTTATATAATGACATGCAGTTGTAAGCAGCTTCTCGCCAACTTACGTATTGACTTTGTCTTCCAGAAAAGTTTGGAAGGGACTTAATAACGTCTAGTGCCTCGTCGCACTTTACTGTCTCGTCTATTTTTTGAGTTTCATACTCAACTATTTGCTGTATTTTGACTGTAACTCGTGTTTAAGTCTTTGTATTTCGTTAACTAAGGGTGCCGTTGTGTTGGCTATTAATTGTGTTATTAACTCGACTGTTAATTTGTTAGGCATTGTGGAATGTGAAAGATTTAACTCGGATATTTTTTTGTATTAAAGCTTCCAGATTTATATTATAAACTAAAATTTTTTCTTCACTCAACTTTCAATAAAATTTTGTTTACACTTTAAATTAAATGCTTAATACCTTATAATATTTAATGACATTTTTTCTTTACATGCTTAATATTTAGCAATATTTAATTTTTTTTAGACTCTGAATTAATAGCTTAATATTTAAAAATAACAATTGTTTATTTTTTAAATACTTAAAAAACTTACAATAAGATTGCCATTCGATTGTTCCTGCTGGATTCGTTGAGCTTTTTGTCTTTCTTCTTTGTTGAACTCGTTGGGCCTTCGAGCTATTTGTCTTCCTTCTTTGTTTAATAATAACACTGTTTAGAGACACTTTTTGTTTTTGTCAGATGTGATGATTCATAAAGTCACATAGGTATTTTTTGGTTTTAATTATATCTCAATGATTTACTTGTTAATAGGAGCACTGATTCCGTATTATATTATCTCCGTTTTATTTTGATCTTTTGTTAACACTGGTCCTCTGCACTGGTACTGGTTGTGTTATGTTTAGATTCATTTAAAAAAAAACTTTAAAAATAAATAATTTTTGACCAGTGTAATTTGTTTAACACGAGGTCCTTAGGGTACTGGTTCTGTATTATCTACTTTTAATACGATCACGTTGGGCGCCAGTTATGTACTTTACGTACTTTTGGTTAAAAAAAAATAATTTTTGTATTCTTCTTTATTTTATCTTTAATTTTTATTTTATAATAAATATATAATATAATATATATAATATGAGATTGATTTGTTCTTTTTTGCAACAAAGTAAAGGAGGATACAAATAATTTTTTTGAATTACTTTCAAAGGGATTAACAAATGAAATATCTACAGTGTGGGTGTTATACCTTGCATACAAACAACCACTGTGTTAAGTTTTAATATTGTCTATACCCACTCGCTTCACAGTGGTTAGAATAGTGTTGCGGCCCATTGGTTTACATAGGTATCTTTGCGAGATGAAAAGAAATGGTAATAGGGGAAGCTATGACTTAGACCCGAGTCCAGGGTGGAGATGGCTCAAGGGACACGCGTGCGCGATACGTCCGTCGTCCGACAATGCGGCTCCGACACGGTCAGATGATGAGAGATGGAGATGCTGTGCAGGGAACAGGGAATTAGGACATTTGACACCGGAGAGGTTTTTTTTTATGTTCTACACTACGCTACAAAGCGCACTAGGATTTCAAACAACACACACAATTGGAAACTAATAATCCGCGTCATATCTTTTGCAAAACAACATGGTTATATTATGCACTTTATTTCAAAAATAAACCCCGCACTGTTTTTGAAATGATTGCGGTGCGGCGTATAGAACAACCGTTAAACCTTGCGAAGCGAGAGAACAAATGGGATTTACACGGCACTTAAAGAAAAATATTTTTCCTTTCGGTTTGTTTTTAAAATAATAATAAGAAATTAAAAAGAAAAGAAACTGATTATCGAAAGAAAAATCATCGGCACAAGATAAACAAAAACAAAACAATGCCACGTGCGAATACGAAAGCTATTGGAGTTAAATAATGGAGGCGGGTAGATATCGATGGTGTTGCGCAAAAATGGCCAATCTGCATTTCATGACTAGGGCCAATCTGTTTCCTCTTCCCGTCTCACAACAAATCAAAAGGGCCAATCTGAAAGGGCCAATCTGCAAATTTAGTTTGATGAGTAGTTATTTTTGGGATTTAAGGGCCAATCTGCTTTGCAAGCGGTCCTTTTGTACCAATATAAACTAGTTTAACGGTATCAAAAACAAATTTTTTAATGGTGTTTTAATGTAGTATTTAAAGGTTGCGTAAAAAAAATTCAACTATAGTTACCTTTGAAATTAAAATATATTTTTTGCACGTGGTTTTGTGATTGTGGACATTGTGAATGTGATTTGTTTCAGTTCGGTTCAATTTTGAGTTTTTAGTGAAAAGTAAAAAGTTTTAACTATGGTGAAGACAAGAGGAGGGTTTAAGAAAGTTGGGGTTGCATCACGGGGTAAAATTATGTAAGCGTTAGTAGCAGAAACCCGAAAAAAGGAGAATGTATGTAATAGATATTATAATTAGTGTAATTCTTATTAATTCCAATGACGGTTGTAGTACATAGGTTAACCCGTTAAAATAGTATTTTTTTATTTATTGCTGCAGTATTAGGTACAATAAAACAACCTACAGATTTAGATATTTTAGATAACCCCACCTTAATTGAAAGTGACCGAACTGTCACTTTTGTAGGTACAAAGCTCATGTTTTGTTTTTTTTTTATTTTGACTGTGGTTTTAAAAATGTTTTGCTTAACATAATTTTTTAATTGCAGTTGCTATTGCAGAAACTGGTCCACTAGTCGGTACAATACAACAGCCAGAGTTAGTTATTATGATCTTAGACAATCCCAACCAAATTGAAAATGAACAGCCTGTCGCTTTCGAAGGCATGTTATTCAAGTTTTGACTTTTATTCATTTGTCATTATACCAGTGGATAAACTTTTTTTTAATATTTCATATGTTGATTGCAGTTCTTATGGAAGATGCTGGATACTTCGATTTCTTAGATAACCCCACACAATTTGAAAGTATGTTTATGTTTTGTATTCAACTTCTATTACAGTCGTTACATAATTTTTATTCCATTAATTTTGTTTCTAGATACTGTGAAAGAGTGTAGGGTAGGAGTTGAAGGCAGGAAGAAGATTCGTTTACAGCAGCAACGAGTTATGAGGCAGTTATTTAGAGAAAAAGGTGAAGCCTATACAACTGTTAAGGGAAAGGAAATCTCATCACGATCCGTCAAAAGCCCTTGCAATATTACCTGCAAAAAAAATGTTCAACACTGTTTTCCGATGAACAAAGGCAAACCATCCATCGAGAATACTTCGACCTTGGCTATGTTCAAAAGCGAGAGTTTCTTATGAGGTGCATTAAAACTTCAAGTTAATCGAGAGAAACAGTAGTAGATAGCCATCCGAAGTATTCAAGACGTTATTGTTTGCCTAAAGAAAACGAAAATATTGAAGTGTGCAAGAAATTCTTCCAAGCTTCACTGGATGTTGGTGCAAAGCTTTTAAGATATACGGAGAAGAATGTTGCTACATCTCTTGGTAGCTTGGTACTGTCTCGGCAGATGCAAGGGGTAAACAAAAGTCTATGAATAAAACTCCACCTCGTTGCATACGCAATGTGAGAAATTTTATTGAAAATCTCCCGGCTGTAAACTCGCACTATTGCCGCAGCAGTTCAACAAAAATATATGTTCCCCAGGAATGTGAATCGGTAAGCAATATTTACCGGAAATATCAAAACCATTGTCGGGAATAAAACCGGCTTCTGAATTTATTTTAAAAACAATTTTCAGAACTAAATACAATATAGGAATACACGCACCGAAAAAAGACAAGTGTTCAACTTGTATAAGCTTTGTTTCTGTCAGTTCTCCATCAGAAACTGAGCAACTGAAAAATGACAAACACATAGCTGAAAAGGCAATAAACAAACAATATCGTGCCGATCAGGACAGAGCAAGGATAGACAAATCGTTTAATACTTGCTCTTTTGATCTGCCAGAAGTATTAAACACGCCTTGCGGTAGCAGTATTTTGTTTTTTTTTATGCACGCAAATACGCAGTGTATAATTTAACCTTTTATGAGAGTTCAACGCAAAATGGATTTTGTTTTATGTGGGTCGAAAAGGATGGGAAAAGAGGATGCAATGAGGTTTGTACGGCCATGGAGTTATATTTGCTGAAATTGGATGCAAGAAAAGTCAAAGAAGTAGCTTTATACTGCAATTGTGCCGGGCAACAAAAAAATCAAGCAATGCTGTCACTGATCATGGATTTCCTGAAAAAGTCTACCTGGATTGAAAAAATTACTTTAAATTGTGTGGACTCAATCCACGGTGTTATTGACCGTTCAGTAAGAAAAAAAAACCGTATACGTGCCTAACGAATGGGGCACGATTGTTTTTAATGCCAGGATTGAACCCTTTCCATACAATGTAATTATGCTTCATTCTTATGATTTAAAGGACTGGTAGAGTTTTGCAGAAAAGAAAATTCCGTTTACTACGCCAACTAGAAATAAAATAAAAATAAGCAAAATTCAGAAAGCGGTGTTTAAAAAGTGCTTGAGTGTTCCAGAATGTTTCAGCATTTTTAACTCTACCAATGAGCCTACTGAAATCAAATGTTGTTTCGAAATTAAAAGAAAACTGTGCACTGGACAATTAAAAGCCCCGCCTCTCTGTTTGAAAGCAGCAATTCCTTCTCATCTTTATCATGAATTCATTGATTTGCTGCACTGATCAACGGTAAATGATACGCTTGCCGAGCCAGACGAAGACGATTTGATTGCTGAAAAGGAATTCTAAGCACTATCACTACAAAAATAAAAAATTTAATAATTATTTTTAATAATAAATGCTATTGTTACTTCGAAATATTTCGTATTTATTTAGTCTTAGTTTCAACATAAAAGTTACATTGCATTACATTACATAAAAGTTTAATATTGCACAAGATATATAAATTAATCAGGTGAACCAATATTGGTGCCTTAAACAACTAAATTTGCCCCATAAGAAATGAACAAATCTTAGAAACCCGATTGAAAATATCAGATTGGCCCTTTTGCGCAACACCATCGATATTCAGATATGCTGAAGGCTGAGTCTGAATTAGATGTGGTAGGTTGGAAACAATAAAGTGCCAAAGTGGTGAGCAAGACAAAGGATTATTATTATTATTATTGAGTCTTCTTTTGATTTTGAAAGTAGTTAAAATTTGTTGGCTGATGATACATTTGAATGGAAGGATCAACTTCCATTGGTTCTGGTTCTTGTTCATTTGAGTCAGTTTGAACAGGTCTTCGGTTAGGTTCCCGCTTGGGATATCTAAGCGTATTATTATTTTGATTAGTTTTTTGATTCTGAGATATATTTATACCTGTATTATTGTTATAATAATTACTATTATAATTCTTGTTTTTATTATTACTATTATAATTTTTATGGGAGTAAAACATTTCCGTGAAAAGAGTTTTTGCTCGTTTGATTCCAATATCGAGCTTTAGCCAGGGTGTTAGGAAGATCTATAGGGTACATGGAATGTATTATATTCGATAGTGAATGATTTAATCCAGTTATAAACACGCGCAGAAAATATGCTCTATTCTTTGTGTTTAATTCTTTTGTAACTGAATTATTTGTCCCATTTGTCATTATGGTTTTGTTTATGAGTAAGGTTAACTTTTTGTTGCATTGTAGATATCGATTACGGATGTATTGCCCTGACGAAAACACTAAGTTCCTCTTCCACAATGTGAATTGGTCTCCTGTCGGAGTATGCGAAGTCTAAGCGAGCTATTATAGCTTCGAAATTAAGCACAGTGCCATGGTTAGTTAAAACGTCATTGACATATTGAGTTATCATATTTCGCAGTATAGTTTACGCCGCGAAATATTTTCTGCTGCCTGCTTTATATAATGACATGCAGCTTCTCGCCAACTTACGTATTGACTTTGTCTTCCAGAAAAGTTTGGAAGGGACTTAATAACGTCTAGTGCCTCGTCGCACTTTACTGTCTCGTCTATTTTTTGAGTTTCATACTCAACTATTTGCTGTATTTTGACTGTAACTCGTGTTTAAGTCTTTGTATTTCGTTAACTAAGGGTGCCGTTGTGTTGGCTATTAATTGTGTTATTAACTCGACTGTTAATTTGTTAGGCATTGTGGAATGTGAAAGATTTAACTCGGATATTTTTTTGTATTAAAGCTTCCAGATTTATATTATAAACTAAAATTTTTTCTTCACTCAACTTTCAATAAAATTTTGTTTACACTTTAAATTAAATGCTTAATACCTTATAATATTTAATGACATTTTTTCTTTACATGCTTAATATTTAGCAATATTTAATTTTTTTTAGATTCTGAATTAATAGCTTAATATTTAAAAATAACAATTGTTTATTTTTTAAATACTTAAAAAACTTACAATAAGATTGCCATTCGATTGTTCCTGCTGGATTCGTTGAGCTTTTTGTCTTTCTTCTTTGTTGAACTCGTTGGGCCTTCGAGCTATTTGTCTTCCTTCTTTGTTTAATAATAAAACTGTTTAGAGACATTTTTTGTTTTTGTCAGATGTGATGATTCATAAAGTCACATAGGTATTTTTTGGTTTTAATTATATCTCAATGATTTACTTGTTAATAGGAGCACTGATTCCGTATTATATTATCTCCGTTTTATTTTGATCTTTTGTTAACACTGGTCCTCTGCACTGGTACTGGTTGTGTTATGTTTAGATTCATTTAAAAAAAAACTTTAAAAATAAATAATTTTTGACCAGTGTAATTTGTTTAACACGAGGTCCTTAGGGTACTGGTTCTGTATTATCTACTTTTAATACGATCACGTTGGGCGCCAGTTATGTACTTTACGTACTTTTGGTTTAAAAAAAAATAATTTTTGTATTCTTCTTTATTTTATCTTTAATTTTTATTTTATAATAAATATATAATATGAGATTGATTTGTTCTTTTTTGCAACAAAGTATCCTCCTTACAAATATTTTTTTGAATTACTTTCAAAGGGATTAACCCATGAAATATCTACAGTGTGGGTGTTATACCTTGCATACAAACAACCACTGTGTTAAGTTTTAATATTGTCTATACCCACTCGCTTCACAGTGGTTAGAATAGTGTTGCGGCCCATTGGTTTACATAGGTATCTTTGCGAGATGAAAAGAAATGGTAATAGGGGAAGCTATGACTTAGACCCGAGTCCAGGGTGGAGATGGCTCAAGGGACACGCGTGCGCGATACGTCCGTCGTCCGACAATGCGGCTCCGACACGGTCAGATGATGAGAGATGGAGATGCTGTGCAGGGAACAGGGAATTAGGACATTTGACACCGGAGAGGTTTTTTTTTATGTTCTACACTACGCTACAAAGCGCACTAGGATTTCAAACAACACACACAATTGGAAACTAATAATCCGCGTCATATCTTTTGCAAAACAACATGGTTATATTATGCACTTTATTTCCAAAATAAACCCCGCACTGTTTTTGAAATGATTGCGGTGCGGCGTATAGAACAACCGTTAAACCTTGCGAAGCGAGAGAACAAATGGGATTTACACGGCACTTAAAGAAAAATATTTTTCCTTTCGGTTTGTTTTTAAAATAATAATAAGAAATTAAAAAGAAAAGAAACTGATTATCGAAAGAAAAATCATCGGCACAAGATAAACAAAAACAAAACAATGCCACGTGCGAATACGAAAGCTATTGGAGTTAAATAATGGAGGCGGGTAGATATCGATGGTGTTGCGCAAAAATGGCCAATCTGCATTTCATGACTAGGGCCAATCTGTTTCCTCTTCCCGTCTCACAACAAATCAAAAGGGCCAATCTGCAAATTTAGTTTGATGAGTAGTTATTTTTGGGATTTAAGGGCCAATCTGCTTTGCAAGCGGTCCTTTTGTACCAATATAAACTAGTTTAACGGTATCAAAAACAAATTTTTTAATGGTGTTTTAATGTAGTATTTAAAGGTTGCGTAAAAAAAATTCAACTATAGTTACCTTTGAAATTAAAATATATTTTTTGCACGTGGTTTTGTGATTGTGGACATTGTGAATGTGATTTGTTTCAGTTCGGTTCAATTTTGAGTTTTTAGTGAAAAGTAAAAAGTTTTAACTATGGTGAAGACAAGAGGAGGGTTTAAGAAAGTTGGGGTTGCATCACGGGGTAAAATTATGTAAGCGTTAGTAGCAGAAACCCGAAAAAAGGAGAATGTATGTAATAGATATTATAATTAGTGTAATTCTTATTAATTCCAATGACGGTTGTAGTACATAGGTTAACCCGTTAAAATAGTATTTTTTTATTTATTGCTGCAGTATTAGGTACAATAAAACAACCTACAGATTTAGATATTTTAGATAACCCCACCTTAATTGAAAGTGACCGAACTGTCACTTTTGTAGGTACAAAGCTCATGTTTTGTTTTTTTTTTATTTTGACTGTGGTTTTAAAAATGTTTTGCTTAACATAATTTTTTAATTGCAGTTGCTATTGCCGAAACTGTTCCACTAGTCGGTACAATACAACAGCCAGAGTTAGTTATTATGATCTTAGACAATCCCAACCAAATTGAAAATGAACAGCCTGTCGCTTTCGAAGGCATGTTATTCAAGTTTTGACTTTTATTCATTTGTCATTATACCAGTGGATAAACTTTTTTTTAATATTTCATATGTTGATTGCAGTTCTTATGGAAGATGCTGGATACTTCGATTTCTTAGATAACCCCACACAATTTGAAAGTATGTTTATGTTTTGTATTCAACTTCTATTACAGTCGTTACATAATTTTTATTCCATTAATTTTGTTTCTAGATACTGTGAAAGAGTGTAGGGTAGGAGTTGAAGGCAGGAAGAAGATTCGTTTACAGCAGCAACGAGTTATGAGGCAGTTATTTAGAGAAAAAGGTGAAGCCTATACAACTGTTAAGGGAAAGGAAATCTCATCACGATCCGTCAAAAGCCCTTGCAATATTACCTGCAAAAAAAATGTTCAACACTGTTTTCCGATGAACAAAGGCAAACCATCCATCGAGAATACTTCGACCTTGGCTATGTTCAAAAGCGAGAGTTTCTTATGAGGTGCATTAAAACTTCAAGTTAATCGAGAGAAACAGTAGTAGATAGCCATCCGAAGTATTCAAGACGTTATTGTTTGCCTAAAGAAAACGAAAATATTGAAGTGTGCAAGAAATTCTTCCAAGCTTCACTGGATGTTGGTGCAAAGCTTTTAAGATATACGGAGAAGAATGTTGCTACATCTCTTGGTAGCTTGGTACTGTCTCGGCAGATGCAAGGGGTAAACAAAAGTCTATGAATAAAACTCCACCTCGTTGCATACGCAATGTGAGAAATTTTATTGAAAATCTCCCGGCTGTAAACTCGCACTATTGCCGCAGCAGTTCAACAAAAATATATGTTCCCCAGGAATGTGAATCGGTAAGCAATATTTACCGGAAATATCAAAACCATTGTCGGGAATAAAACCGGCTTCTGAATTTATTTTAAAAACAATTTTCAGAACTAAATACAATATAGGAATACACGCACCGAAAAAAGACAAGTGTTCAACTTGTATAAGCTTTGTTTCTGTCAGTTCTCCATCAGAAACTGAGCAACTGAAAAATGACAAACACATAGCTGAAAAGGCAATAAACAAACAATATCGTGCCGATCAGGACAGAGCAAGGATAGACAAATCGTTTAATACTTGCTCTTTTGATCTGCCAGAAGTATTAAACACGCCTTGCGGTAGCAGTATTTTGTTTTTTTTTATGCACGCAAATACGCAGTGTATAATTTAACCTTTTATGAGAGTTCAACGCAAAATGGATTTTGTTTTATGTGGGTCGAAAAGGATGGGAAAAGAGGATGCAATGAGGTTTGTACGGCCATGGAGTTATATTTGCTGAAATTGGATGCAAGAAAAGTCAAAGAAGTAGCTTTATACTGCAATTGTGCCGGGCAACAAAAAAATCAAGCAATGCTGTCACTGATCATGGATTTCCTGAAAAAGTCTACCTGGATTGAAAAAATTACTTTAAATTGTGTGGACTCAATCCACGGTGTTATTGACCGTTCAGTAAGAAAAAAAAACCGTATACGTGCCTAACGAATGGGGCACGATTGTTTTTAATGCCAGGATTGAACCCTTTCCATACAATGTAATTATGCTTCATTCTTATGATTTAAAGGACTGGTAGAGTTTTGCAGAAAAGAAAATTCCGTTTACTACGCCAACTAGAAATAAAATAAAAATAAGCAAAATTCAGAAAGCGGTGTTTAAAAAGTGCTTGAGTGTTCCAGAATGTTTCAGCATTTTTAACTCTACCAATGAGCCTACTGAAATCAAATGTTGTTTCGAAATTAAAAGAAAACTGTGCACTGGACAATTAAAAGCCCCGCCTCTCTGTTTGAAAGCAGCAATTCCTTCTCATCTTTATCATGAATTCATTGATTTGCTGCACTGATCAACGGTAAATGATACGCTTGCCGAGCCAGACGAAGACGATTTGATTGCTGAAAAGGAATTCTAAGCACTATCACTACAAAAATAAAAAATTTAATAATTATTTTTAATAATAAATGCTATTGTTACTTCGAAATATTTCGTATTTATTTAGTCTTAGTTTCAACATAAAAGTTACATTGCATTACATTACATAAAAGTTTAATATTGCACAAGATATATAAATTAATCAGGTGAACCAATATTGGTGCCTTAAACAACTAAATTTGCCCCATAAGAAATGAACAAATCTTAGAAACCCGATTGAAAATATCAGATTGGCCCTTTTGCGCAACACCATCGATATTCAGATATGCTGAAGGCTGAGTCTGAATTAGATGTGGTAGGTTGGAAACAATAAAGTGCCAAAGTGGTGAGCAAGACAAAGGATTATTATTATTATTATTGAGTCTTCTTTTGATTTTGAAAGTAGTTAAAATTTGTTGGCTGATGATACATTTGAATGGAAGGATCAACTTCCATTGGTTCTGGTTCTTGTTCATTTGAGTCAGTTTGAACAGGTCTTCGGTTAGGTTCCCGCTTGGGATATCTAAGCGTATTATTATTTTGATTAGTTTTTTGATTCTGAGATATATTTATACCTGTATTATTGTTATAATAATTACTATTATAATTCTTGTTTTTATTATTACTATTATAATTTTTATGGGAGTAAAACATTTCCGTGAAAAGAGTTTTTGCTCGTTTGATTCCAATATCGAGCTTTAGCCAGGGTGTTAGGAAGATCTATAGGGTACATGGAATGTATTATATTCGATAGTGAATGATTTAATCCAGTTATAAACACGCGCAGAAAATATGCTCTATTCTTTGTGTTTAATTCTTTTGTAACTGAATTATTTGTCCCATTTGTCATTATGGTTTTGTTTATGAGTAAGGTTAACTTTTTGTTGCATTGTAGATATCGATTACGGATGTATTGCCCTGACGAAAACACTAAGTTCCTCTTCCACAATGTGAATTGGTCTCCTGTCGGAGTATGCGAAGTCTAAGCGAGCTATTATAGCTTCGAAATTAAGCACAGTGCCATGGTTAGTTAAAACGTCATTGACATATTGAGTTATCATATTTCGCAGTATAGTTTACGCCGCGAAATATTTTCTGCTGCCTGCTTTATATAATGACATGCAGCTTCTCGCCAACTTACGTATTGACTTTGTCTTCCAGAAAAGTTTGGAAGGGACTTAATAACGTCTAGTGCCTCGTCGCACTTTACTGTCTCGTCTATTTTTTGAGTTTCATACTCAACTATTTGCTGTATTTTGACTGTAACTCGTGTTTAAGTCTTTGTATTTCGTTAACTAAGGGTGCCGTTGTGTTGGCTATTAATTGTGTTATTAACTCGACTGTTAATTTGTTAGGCATTGTGGAATGTGAAAGATTTAACTCGGATATTTTTTTGTATTAAAGCTTCCAGATTTATATTATAAACTAAAATTTTTTCTTCACTCAACTTTCAATAAAATTTTGTTTACACTTTAAATTAAATGCTTAATACCTTATAATATTTAATGACATTTTTTCTTTACATGCTTAATATTTAGCAATATTTAATTTTTTTTAGATTCTGAATTAATAGCTTAATATTTAAAAATAACAATTGTTTATTTTTTAAATACTTAAAAAACTTACAATAAGATTGCCATTCGATTGTTCCTGCTGGATTCGTTGAGCTTTTTGTCTTTCTTCTTTGTTGAACTCGTTGGGCCTTCGAGCTATTTGTCTTCCTTCTTTGTTTAATAATAAAACTGTTTAGAGACATTTTTTGTTTTTGTCAGATGTGATGATTCATAAAGTCACATAGGTATTTTTTGGTTTTAATTATATCTCAATGATTTACTTGTTAATAGGAGCACTGATTCCGTATTATATTATCTCCGTTTTATTTTGATCTTTTGTTAACACTGGTCCTCTGCACTGGTACTGGTTGTGTTATGTTTAGATTCATTTAAAAAAAAACTTTAAAAATAAATAATTTTTGACCAGTGTAATTTGTTTAACACGAGGTCCTTAGGGTACTGGTTCTGTATTATCTACTTTTAATACGATCACGTTGGGCGCCAGTTATGTACTTTACGTACTTTTGGTTTAAAAAAAAATAATTTTTGTATTCTTCTTTATTTTATCTTTAATTTTTATTTTATAATAAATATATAATATGAGATTGATTTGTTCTTTTTTGCAACAAAGTATCCTCCTTACAAATATTTTTTTGAATTACTTTCAAAGGGATTAACCCATGAAATATCTACAGTGTGGGTGTTATACCTTGCATACAAACAACCACTGTGTTAAGTTTTAATATTGTCTATACCCACTCGCTTCACAGTGGTTAGAATAGTGTTGCGGCCCATTGGTTTACATAGGTATCTTTGCGAGATGAAAAGAAATGGTAATAGGGGAAGCTATGACTTAGACCCGAGTCCAGGGTGGAGATGGCTCAAGGGACACGCGTGCGCGATACGTCCGTCGTCCGACAATGCGGCTCCGACACGGTCAGATGATGAGAGATGGAGATGCTGTGCAGGGAACAGGGAATTAGGACATTTGACACCGGAGAGGTTTTTTTTTATGTTCTACACTACGCTACAAAGCGCACTAGGATTTCAAACAACACACACAATTGGAAACTAATAATCCGCGTCATATCTTTTGCAAAACAACATGGTTATATTATGCACTTTATTTCCAAAATAAACCCCGCACTGTTTTTGAAATGATTGCGGTGCGGCGTATAGAACAACCGTTAAACCTTGCGAAGCGAGAGAACAAATGGGATTTACACGGCACTTAAAGAAAAATATTTTTCCTTTCGGTTTGTTTTTAAAATAATAATAAGAAATTAAAAAGAAAAGAAACTGATTATCGAAAGAAAAATCATCGGCACAAGATAAACAAAAACAAAACAATGCCACGTGCGAATACGAAAGCTATTGGAGTTAAATAATGGAGGCGGGTAGATATCGATGGTGTTGCGCAAAAATGGCCAATCTGCATTTCATGACTAGGGCCAATCTGTTTCCTCTTCCCGTCTCACAACAAATCAAAAGGGCCAATCTGAAAGGGCCAATCTGCAAATTTAGTATGATGAGTAGTTATTTTTGGGATTTAAGGGCCAATCTGCTTTGCAAGCGGTCCTTTTGTACCAATATAAACTAGTTTAACGGTATCAAAAACAAATTTTTTAATGGTGTTTTAATGTAGTATTTAAAGGTTGCGTAAAAAAAATTCAACTATAGTTACCTTTGAAATTAAAATATATTTTTTGCACGTGGTTTTGTGATTGTGGACATCGTGAATGTGATTTGTTTCAGTTCGGTTCAATTTTGAGTTTTTAGTGAAAAGTAAAAAGTTTTAACTATGGTGAAGACAAGAGGAGGGTTTAAGAAAGTTGGGGTTGCATCACGGGGTAAAATTATGTAAGCGTTAGTAGCAGAAACCCGAAAAAAGGAGAATGTATGTAATAGATATTATAATTAGTGTAATTCTTATTAATTCCAATGACGGTTGTAGTACATAGGTTAACCCGTTAAAATAGTATTTTTTTATTTATTGAAGAGAGTGCTGCTGCAGTATTAGGTACAATAAAACAACCTACAGATTTAGATATTTTAGATAACCCCACCTTAATTGAAAGTGACCGAACTGCCACTTTTGTAGGTACAAAGCTCATGTTTTGTTTTTTTTTTTTATTTTGACTGTGGTTTTAAAAATGTTTTGCTTAACATAATTTTTTAATTGCAGTTGCTATTGCAGAAACTAGTCCACTAGTCGGTACAATACAACAGCCAGAGTTAGATATTATGATCTTAGACAATCCCAACCAAATTGAAAATGAACAGCCTGTCGCTTTCGAAGGCATGTTATTCAAGTTTTGACTTTTATTCATTTGTCATTATACCAGTGGATAAACTTTTTTTTAATATTTCATATGTTGATTGCAGTTCTTATGGAAGATGCTGGTGCAGTATTATTAGATACTGCAGACTTCGATTTCTTAGATAACCCCACACAATTTGAAAGTATGTTTATGTTTTGTATTCAACTTCTATTACAGTCGTTACATAATTTTGATTCCATTAATTTTGTTTCTAGATACTGTGAAAGAGTGTAGGGTAGGAGTTGAAGGCAGGAAGAAGATTCGTTTACAGCAGCAACGAGTTATGAGGCAGTTATTTAGAGAAAAAGGTGAAGCCTATACAACTGTTAAGGGAAAGGAAATCTCATCACGATCCGTCAAAAGCCCTTGCAATATTACCTGCAAAAAAAATGTTCAACACTGTTTTCCGATGAACAAAGGCAAACCATCCATCGAGAATACTTCGACCTTGGCTATGTTCAAAAGCGAGAGTTTCTTATGAGGTGCATTAAAACTTCAAGTTAATCGAGAGAAACAATAGTAGATAGCCATCCGAAGTATTCAAGACGTTATTGTTTGCCTAAAGAAAACGAAAATATTGAAGTGTGCAAGAAATTCTTCCAAGCTTCACTGGATGTTGGTGCAAAGCTTTTAAGATATACGGAGAAGAATGTTGATACATCTCTTGGTAGCTTGGTACTGTCTCGGCAGATGCAAGGGGTAAACAAAAGTCTATGAATAAAACTCCACCTCGTTGCATACGCAATGTGAGAAATTTTATTGAAAATCTCCCGGCTGTAAACTCGCACTATTGCTGCAGCAGTTCAACAAAAAAATATGTTCCCCAGGAATGTGAATCGGTAAGCAATATTTACCGGAAATATCAAAACCATTGTCGGGAAACTGCAATAAAACCGGCTTCTGAATTTATTTTAAAAACAATTTTCAGAACTAAATACAATATAGGAATACACGCACCGAAAAAAGACAAGTGTTCAACTTGTATAAGCTTTGTTTCTGTCAGTTCTCCATCAGAAACTGAGCAACTGAAAAATGACAAACACATAGCTGAAAAGGCAATAAACAAACAATATCGTGCCGATCAGGACAGAGCAAGGATAGACAAATCGTTTATTACTTGCTCTTTTGATCTGCCAGAAGTATTAAACACGCCTTGCGGTAGCAGTATTTTGTTTTTTTTTATGCACGCAAAGACGCAGTGTATAATTTAACCTTTTATGAGAGTTCAACGCAAAATGGATTTTGTTTTATGTGGGTCGAAAAGGATGGGAAAAGAGGATGCAATGAGGTTTGTACGGCCATGGAGTTATATTTGCTGAAATTGGATGCAAGAAAAATCAAAGAAGTAGCTTATACTGCAATTGTGCCGGGCAACAAAAAAATCAAGCAATGCTGTCACTGATCATGGATTTCCTGAAAAAGTCTACCTGGATTGAAAAAATTACTTTAAATTGTGTGGACTCAATCCACGGTGTTATTGACCGTTCAGTAAGAAAAAAAAACCGTATACGTGCCTAGCGAATGGGGCACGATTGTTTTTAATGCCAGGATTGAACCCTTTCCATATAATGTAATTATGCTTCATTCTTATGATTTTAAGGACTGGTAGAGTTTTGCAGAAAAGAAAATTCCGTTTACTACGCCAACTAGAAATAAAATAAAAATAAGCAAAATTCAGAAAGCGGTGTTTAAAAAGTGCTTGAGTGTTCCAGAATGTTTCAGCATTTTTAACTCTACCAATGAGCCTACTGAAATCAAATGTTTCGAAATTAAAAGAAAACTGTGCACTGGACAATTAGAAGCCCCGCCTCTCTGTTTAAAAGCAGCAATTCCTTCTCATCTTTATCATGAATTCATTGATTTGCTGCACCGATCAACGGTAAATGATACGCTTGCCGAGCCAGACGAAGACGATTTGATTGCTGAAAAGGAATTCTAAGCACTATCACTACAAAAATAAAAAATGTAATAATTATTTTTAATAATAAATGCTATTGTTACTTCGAAATATTTCGTATTTATTTAGTCTTAGTTTCAACATAAAAGTTAAATTGCTTTCCTATCTTTTTTGATTAATAGGGTAGCAGATTGGCCTTACTCTTATTTAAGTAAAAACAGCCAATCTACAGATTGGCCCTTTTTAGTTTCTGTTGGCAGAAACTGATCTTATACAAAAGGGCCGAACTACACTATGTTGTCATTTTTATGATTTAATTTTGACAAGCAGTTCTTTAAATTATTTGATTTAATTTTAATATTGCACAAGATATATAAATTAATCAGGTGAACCAATATTGGTGCCTTAAACAACTAAATTTGCCCCATAAGAAATGAACAAATCTTAGAAACCCGATTGAAAATATCAGATTGGCCCTTTTGCGCAACACCATCGATATTCAGATATGCTGAAGGCTGAATCTGAATTAGATGTGGTAGGTTGGAAACAATAAAGTGCCAAAGTGGTGAGCAAGACAAAGGATAATTATTATTATTATTGAGTCTTCTTTTGATTTTGAGAGTAGTTAAAATTTGTTGGCTGATGATACATTTGAATGGAAGGATCAACTTCCATTGGCTCTGGTTCTTGTTCATTTGAGTCAGTTTGAACAGGTCTTCGGTTAGGTTCCCGCTTGGGATATCTAAGCGTATTATTATTTTGATTAGTTTTTTGATTCTGAGATATATTTATACCTGTATTATTGTTATAATAATTACTATTATAATTCTTGTTTTTATTATTACTATTATAATTTTTATGGGAGTAAAACATTTCCGTGAAAAGAGTTTTTGCTCGTTAGATTCCAATATCGAGCTTTAGCCAGGATGTTAGGAAGATCTATAGGGTACATTGAATGTATTATATTCGATAGTGAATGATTTAATCCAGTTATAAACACGCGCAGAGAATATGCTCTATTCTTTGTGTTTAATTCTTTTGTAACTGAATTATTTGTCCCATTTGTCATTATGGTTTTGTTTATGAGTAAGGTTAACTTTTTGTTGCATTGTAGATATCGATTACGGACATATTGCCCTGACGAAAACACTAAGTTCCTCTTCCACAATGTGAATTGGTCTCCTGTCGGAGTATGCGAAGTCTAAGCGAGCTATTATAGCTTCGAAATTAAGCACAGTGCCATGGTTAGTTAAAACGTCATTGACATATTGAGTTATCATATTTCGCAGTATAGTTTACGCCGCGAAATATTTTCTGCTGCCTGCTTTATATAATGACATGCAGTTGTAAGCAGCTTCTCGCCAACTTACGTATTGACTTTGTCTTCCAGAAAAGTTTGGAAGGGACTTAATAACGTCTAGTGCCTCGTCGCACTTTACTGTCTCTATTTTTTGAGTTTCATACTCAACTATTTGCTGTATTTTGACTGTAACTCGTGTTTAAGTCTTTGTATTTCGTTAACTAAGGCTGCCGTTGTGTTGGCTATTAATTGTGTTATTAACTCGACTGTTAATTTGTTAGGCATTGTGGAATGTGAAAGATTTAACTCGGATAATTTTTTTTTATTAAAGCTTCCAGATTTATATTATAAACTAAAATTTTTTCTTCACTCAACTTTCAATAAAAATTTGTTTACACTTTAAATTAAATGCTTAATATCTTATAATATTTAATGACATTTTTCCTTTACATGCTTAATATTTAGCAATATTTAATTTTTTTAGACTCTGAATTAATAGCTTAATATTTAAAAATAACAATTGTTTATTTTTTAAATACTTAAAAAACTTACAATAAGATTGCCATTCGATTGTTCCTGCTGGATTCGTTGAGCTTTTTGTCTTTCTTCTTTGTTGAACTCGTTGGGCCTTCGAGCTATTTGTCTTCCTTCTTTGTTTAATAATAAAACTGTTTAGAGACACTTTTTGTTTTTGTCAGATGTGATGATTCATAAAGTCACATAGGTATTTTTTGGTTTTAATTATATCTCAATGATTTACTTGTTAATAGGAGCACTGATTCCGTATTATATTATCTCCGTTTTATTTTGATCTTTTGTTAACACTGGTCCTCTGCACTGGTACTGGTTGTGTTATGTTTAGATTCATTTAAAAAAAAACTTTAAAAATAAATAATTTTTGACCAGTGTAATTTGTTTAACACGAGGTCCTTAGGGTACTGGTTCTGTATTATCTACTTTTAATACGATCACGTTGGGCGCCAGTTATGTACTTTACGTACTTTTGGTTTAAAAAAAAATAATTTTTGTATTCTTCTTTATTTTATCTTTAATTTTTATTTTATAATAAATATATAATATGAGATTGATTTGTTCTTTTTTGCAACAAAGTATCCTCCTTACAAATATTTTTTTGAATTACTTTCAAAGGGATTAACCCATGAAATATCTACAGTGTGGGTGTTATACCTTGCATACAAACAACCACTGTGTTAAGTTTTAATATTGTCTATACCCACTCGCTTCACAGTGGTTAGAATAGTGTTGCGGCCCATTGGTTTACATAGGTATCTTTGGGAGATGAAAAGAAATGGTAATAGGGGAAGCTATGACTTAGACCCGAGTCCAGGGTGGAGATGGCTCAAGGGACACGCGTGCGCGATACGTCCGTCGTCTGACAATGCGGCTCCGACACGGTCAGATGACGAGAGATGGTGATGCTGTGCAGGGAACAGGGAATTAGGACATTTGACACCGGAGAGGTTTTTTTTTATGCTCTACACTACGCTGCAAAGCGCACTAGGATTTCAAACAACACACACAATTGTAAACTAATAATCCGCGTCATATCTTTTGCAAAACAACATGGTTATATTATGCACTTTATTTCCAAAATAAACCCCGCACTGTTTTTGAAATGATTGCGGTGCGGCGTATAGAACGACCGTTAAACCTTGCGAAGCGAGAGAACAAATGGGATTTACACGGCACTTAAAGAAAAATATTTTTCCTTTCGGTTTGTTTTTAAAATAATAATAAGAAATTAAAAAGAAAAGAAACTGATTATCGAAAGAAAAATCATCGGCACAAGATAAACAAAAACAAAACAATGCCACGTGCGAATACGAAAGCTATTGGAGTTAAATAATGGAGGCGGGTAGATATCGATGGTGTTGCGCAAAAATGGCCAATCTGCATTTCATGACTAGGGCCAATCTGTTTCCTCTTCCCGTCTCACAACAAATCAAAAGGGCCAATCTGAAAGGGCCAATCTGCAAATTTAGTATGATGAGTAGTTATTTTTGGGATTTAAGGGCCAATCTGCTTTGCAAGCGGTCCTTTTGTACCAATATAAACTAGTTTAACGGTATCAAAAACAAATTTTTTAATGGTGTTTTAATGTAGTATTTAAAGGTTGCGTAAAAAAAATTCAACTATAGTTACCTTTGAAATTAAAATATATTTTTTGCACGTGGTTTTGTGATTGTGGACATTGTGAATGTGATTTGTTTCAGTTCGGTTCAATTTTGAGTTTTTAGTGAAAAGTAAAAAGTTTTAACTATGGTGAAGACAAGAGGAGGGTTTAAGAAAGTTGGGGTTGCATCACGGGGTAAAATTATGTAAGCGTTAGTAGCAGAAACCCGAAAAAAGGAGAATGTATGTAATAGATATTATAATTAGTGTAATTCTTATTAATTCCAATGACGGTTGTAGTACATAGGTTAACCCGTTAAAATAGTATTTTTTTATTTATTGAAGAGAGTGCTGCTGCAGTATTAGGTACAATAAAACAACCTACAGATTTAGATATTTTAGATAACCCCACCTTAATTGAAAGTGACCGAACTGCCACTTTTGTAGGTACAAAGCTCATGTTTTGTTTTTTTTTTTATTCTGACTGTGGTTTTAAAAATGTTTTGCTTAACATAATTTTTGAATTGCAGTTGCTATTGCAGAAACTGGTCCACTAGTCGGTACAATACAACAGCCAGAGTTAGATATTATGATCTTAGACAATCCCAACCAAATTGAAAATGAACAGCCTGTCGCTTTCGAAGGCATGTTATTCAAGTTTTGACTTTTATTCATTTGTCATTATACCAGTGGATAAACTTTTTTTTAATATTTCATATGTTGATTGCAGTTCTTATGGAAAATGCTGGTGCAGTATTATTAGATACTGCAGACTTCGATTTCTTAGATAACCCCACCCAATTTGAAAGTATGTTTATGTTTTGTATTCAACTTCTATTACAGTCGTTACATAATTTTTATTCCATTAATTTTGTTTCTAGATACTGTGAAAGAGTGTAGGGTAGGAGTTGAAGGCAGGAAGAAGATTCGTTTACAGCAGCAACGAGTTATGAGGCAGTTATTTAGAGAAAAAGGTGAAGCCTATACAACTGTTAAGGGAAAGGAAATCTCATCACAATCCGTCAAAAGCCCTTGCAATATTACCTGCAAAAAAAATGTTCAACACTGTTTTCCGATGAACAAAGGCAAACCATCCATCGAGAATACTTCGACCTTGGCTATGTTCAAAAGCGAGAGTTTCTTATGAGGTGCATTAAAACTTCAAGTTAATCGAGAGAAACAGTAGTAGATAGCCATCCGAAGTATTCAAGACGTTATTGTTTGCCTAAAGAAAACGAAAATATTGAAGTGTGCAAGAAATTCTTCCAAGCTTCACTGGATGTTGGTGCAAAGCTTTTAAGATATACGGAGAAGAATGTTGCTACATCTCTTGGTAGCTTGGTACTGTCTCGGCAGATGCAAGGGGTAAACAAAAGTCTATGAATAAAACTCCACCTCGTTGCATACGCAATGTGAGAAATTTTATTGAAAATCTCCCGGCTGTAAACTCGCACTATTGCCGCAGCAGTTCAACAAAAAAATATGTTCCCCAGGAATGTGAATCGGTAAGCAATATTTACCGGAAATATCAAAACCATTGTCGGGAAACTGCAATAAAACAGGCTTCTGAATTTATTTTAAAAACAATTTTCAGAACTAAATACAATATAGGAATACACGCACCGAAAAAAGACAAGTGTTCAACTTGTAGTTATAAGCTTTGTTTCTGTCAGTTCTCCATCAGAAACTGAGCAACTGAAAAATGACAAACACATAGCTGAAAAGGCAATAAACAAACAATATCGTGCCGATCAGGACAGAGCAAGGATAGACAAATCGTTTATTACTTGCTCTTTTGATCTGCCAGAAGTATTAAACACGCCTTGCGGTAGCAGTATTTTGTTTTTTTTTATGCACGCAAATACGCAGTGTATAATTTAACCTTTTATGAGAGTTCAACGCAAAATGGATTTTGTTTTATGTGGGTCGAAAAGGATGGGAAAAGAGGATGCAATGAGGTTTGTACGGCCATGGAGTTATATTTGCTGAAATTGGATGCAAGAAAAGTCAAAGAAGTAGCTTATACTGCAATTGTGCCGGGCAACAAAAAAATCAAGCAATGCTGTCACTGATCATGGATTTCCTGAAAAAGTCTACCTGGATTGAAAAAATTACTTTAAATTGTGTGGACTCAATCCACGGTGTTATTGACCGTTCAGTAAGAAAAAAAAACCGTATACGTGCCTAGCGAATGGGGCACGATTGTTTTTAATGCCAGGATTGAACCCTTTCCATATAATGTAATTATGCTTCATTCTTATGATTTTAAGGACTGGTAGAGTTTTGCAGAAAAGAAAATTCCGTTTACTACGCCAACTAGAAATAAAATAAAAATAAGCAAAATTCAGAAAGCGGTGTTTAAAAAGTGCTTGAGTGTTCCAGAATGTTTCAGCATTTTTAACTCTACCAATGAGCCTACTGAAATCAAATGTTTCGAAATTAAAAGAAAACTGTGCACTGGACAATTAGAAGCCCCGCCTCTCTGTTTAAAAGCAGCAATTCCTTCTCATCTTTATCATGAATTCATTGATTTGCTGCACCGATCAACGGTAAATGATACGCTTGCCGAGCCAGACGAAGACGATTTGATTGCTGAAAAGGAATTCTAAGCACTATCACTACAAAAATAAAAAATGTAATAATTATTTTTAATAATAAATGCTATTGTTACTTCGAAATATTTCGTATTTATTTAGTCTTAGTTTCAACATAAAAGTTAAATTGCTTTCCTATCTTTTTTGATTAATAGGGTAGCAGATTGGCCTTACTCTTATTTAAGTAAAAACAGCCAATCTACAGATTGGCCCTTTTTAGTTTCTGTTGGCAGAAACTGATCTTATACAAAAGGGCCGAACTACACTATGTTGTCATTTTTATGATTTAATTTTGACAAGCAGTTCTTTAAATTATTTGATTTAATTTTAATATTGCACAAGATATATAAATTAATCAGGTGAACCAATATTGGTGCCTTAAACAACTAAATTTGCCCCATAAGAAATGAACAAATCTTAGAAACCCGATTGAAAATATCAGATTGGCCCTTTTGCGCAACACCATCGATATTCAGATATGCTGAAGGCTGAATCTGAATTAGATGTGGTAGGTTGGAAACAATAAAGTGCCAAAGTGGTGAGCAAGACAAAGGATAATTATTATTATTATTGAGTCTTCTTTTGATTTTGAGAGTAGTTAAAATTTGTTGGCTGATGATACATTTGAATGGAAGGATCAACTTCCATTGGCTCTGGTTCTTGTTCATTTGAGTCAGTTTGAACAGGTCTTCGGTTAGGTTCCCGCTTGGGATATCTAAGCGTATTATTATTTTGATTAGTTTTTTGATTCTGAGATATATTTATACCTGTATTATTGTTATAATAATTACTATTATAATTCTTGTTTTTATTATTACTATTATAATTTTTATGGGAGTAAAACATTTCCGTGAAAAGAGTTTTTGCTCGTTAGATTCCAATATCGAGCTTTAGCCAGGATGTTAGGAAGATCTATAGGGTACATTGAATGTATTATATTCGATAGTGAATGATTTAATCCAGTTATAAACACGCGCAGAGAATATGCTCTATTCTTTGTGTTTAATTCTTTTGTAACTGAATTATTTGTCCCATTTGTCATTATGGTTTTGTTTATGAGTAAGGTTAACTTTTTGTTGCATTGTAGATATCGATTACGGACATATTGCCCTGACGAAAACACTAAGTTCCTCTTCCACAATGTGAATTGGTCTCCTGTCGGAGTATGCGAAGTCTAAGCGAGCTATTATAGCTTCGAAATTAAGCACAGTGCCATGGTTAGTTAAAACGTCATTGACATATTGAGTTATCATATTTCGCAGTATAGTTTACGCCGCGAAATATTTTCTGCTGCCTGCTTTATATAATGACATGCAGTTGTAAGCAGCTTCTCGCCAACTTACGTATTGACTTTGTCTTCCAGAAAAGTTTGGAAGGGACTTAATAACGTCTAGTGCCTCGTCGCACTTTACTGTCTCTATTTTTTGAGTTTCATACTCAACTATTTGCTGTATTTTGACTGTAACTCGTGTTTAAGTCTTTGTATTTCGTTAACTAAGGCTGCCGTTGTGTTGGCTATTAATTGTGTTATTAACTCGACTGTTAATTTGTTAGGCATTGTGGAATGTGAAAGATTTAACTCGGATAATTTTTTTTTATTAAAGCTTCCAGATTTATATTATAAACTAAAATTTTTTCTTCACTCAACTTTCAATAAAAATTTGTTTACACTTTAAATTAAATGCTTAATATCTTATAATATTTAATGACATTTTTCCTTTACATGCTTAATATTTAGCAATATTTAATTTTTTTAGACTCTGAATTAATAGCTTAATATTTAAAAATAACAATTGTTTATTTTTTAAATACTTAAAAAACTTACAATAAGATTGCCATTCGATTGTTCCTGCTGGATTCGTTGAGCTTTTTGTCTTTCTTCTTTGTTGAACTCGTTGGGCCTTCGAGCTATTTGTCTTCCTTCTTTGTTTAATAATAAAACTGTTTAGAGACACTTTTTGTTTTTGTCAGATGTGATGATTCATAAAGTCACATAGGTATTTTTTGGTTTTAATTATATCTCAATGATTTACTTGTTAATAGGAGCACTGATTCCGTATTATATTATCTCCGTTTTATTTTGATCTTTTGTTAACACTGGTCCTCTGCACTGGTACTGGTTGTGTTATGTTTAGATTCATTTAAAAAAAAACTTTAAAAATAAATAATTTTTGACCAGTGTAATTTGTTTAACACGAGGTCCTTAGGGTACTGGTTCTGTATTATCTACTTTTAATACGATCACGTTGGGCGCCAGTTATGTACTTTACGTACTTTTGGTTTAAAAAAAAATAATTTTTGTATTCTTCTTTATTTTATCTTTAATTTTTATTTTATAATAAATATATAATATGAGATTGATTTGTTCTTTTTTGCAACAAAGTATCCTCCTTACAAATATTTTTTTGAATTACTTTCAAAGGGATTAACCCATGAAATATCTACAGTGTGGGTGTTATACCTTGCATACAAACAACCACTGTGTTAAGTTTTAATATTGTCTATACCCACTCGCTTCACAGTGGTTAGAATAGTGTTGCGGCCCATTGGTTTACATAGGTATCTTTGGGAGATGAAAAGAAATGGTAATAGGGGAAGCTATGACTTAGACCCGAGTCCAGGGTGGAGATGGCTCAAGGGACACGCGTGCGCGATACGTCCGTCGTCTGACAATGCGGCTCCGACACGGTCAGATGACGAGAGATGGTGATGCTGTGCAGGGAACAGGGAATTAGGACATTTGACACCGGAGAGGTTTTTTTTTATGCTCTACACTACGCTGCAAAGCGCACTAGGATTTCAAACAACACACACAATTGTAAACTAATAATCCGCGTCATATCTTTTGCAAAACAACATGGTTATATTATGCACTTTATTTCCAAAATAAACCCCGCACTGTTTTTGAAATGATTGCGGTGCGGCGTATAGAACGACCGTTAAACCTTGCGAAGCGAGAGAACAAATGGGATTTACACGGCACTTAAAGAAAAATATTTTTCCTTTCGGTTTGTTTTTAAAATAATAATAAGAAATTAAAAAGAAAAGAAACTGATTATCGAAAGAAAAATCATCGGCACAAGATAAACAAAAACAAAACAATGCCACGTGCGAATACGAAAGCTATTGGAGTTAAATAATGGAGGCGGGTAGATATCGATGGTGTTGCGCAAAAATGGCCAATCTGCATTTCATGACTAGGGCCAATCTGTTTCCTCTTCCCGTCTCACAACAAATCAAAAGGGCCAATCTGAAAGGGCCAATCTGCAAATTTAGTATGATGAGTAGTTATTTTTGGGATTTAAGGGCCAATCTGCTTTGCAAGCGGTCCTTTTGTACCAATATAAACTAGTTTAACGGTATCAAAAACAAATTTTTTAATGGTGTTTTAATGTAGTATTTAAAGGTTGCGTAAAAAAAATTCAACTATAGTTACCTTTGAAATTAAAATATATTTTTTGCACGTGGTTTTGTGATTGTGGACATTGTGAATGTGATTTGTTTCAGTTCGGTTCAATTTTGAGTTTTTAGTGAAAAGTAAAAAGTTTTAACTATGGTGAAGACAAGAGGAGGGTTTAAGAAAGTTGGGGTTGCATCACGGGGTAAAATTATGTAAGCGTTAGTAGCAGAAACCCGAAAAAAGGAGAATGTATGTAATAGATATTATAATTAGTGTAATTCTTATTAATTCCAATGACGGTTGTAGTACATAGGTTAACCCGTTAAAATAGTATTTTTTTATTTATTGAAGAGAGTGCTGCTGCAGTATTAGGTACAATAAAACAACCTACAGATTTAGATATTTTAGATAACCCCACCTTAATTGAAAGTGACCGAACTGCCACTTTTGTAGGTACAAAGCTCATGTTTTGTTTTTTTTTTATTTTGACTGTGGTTTTAAAAATGTTTTGCTTAACATAATTTTTGAATTGCAGTTGCTATTGCAGAAACTGGTCCACTAGTCGGTACAATACAACAGCCAGAGTTAGATATTATGATCTTAGACAATCCCAACCAAATTGAAAATGAACAGCCTGTCGCTTTCGAAGGCATGTTATTCAAGTTTTGACTTTTATTCATTTGTCATTATACCAGTGGATAAACTTTTTTTTAATATTTCATATGTTGATTGCAGTTCTTATGGAAAATGCTGGTGCAGTATTATTAGATACTGCAGACTTCGATTTCTTAGATAACCCCACCCAATTTGAAAGTATGTTTATGTTTTGTATTCAACTTCTATTACAGTCGTTACATAATTTTTATTCCATTAATTTTGTTTCTAGATACTGTGAAAGAGTGTAGGGTAGGAGTTGAAGGCAGGAAGAAGATTCGTTTACAGCAGCAACGAGTTATGAGGCAGTTATTTAGAGAAAAAGGTGAAGCCTATACAACTGTTAAGGGAAAGGAAATCTCATCACAATCCGTCAAAAGCCCTTGCAATATTACCTGCAAAAAAAATGTTCAACACTGTTTTCCGATGAACAAAGGCAAACCATCCATCGAGAATACTTCGACCTTGGCTATGTTCAAAAGCGAGAGTTTCTTATGAGGTGCATTAAAACTTCAAGTTAATCGAGAGAAACAGTAGTAGATAGCCATCCGAAGTATTCAAGACGTTATTGTTTGCCTAAAGAAAACGAAAATATTGAAGTGTGCAAGAAATTCTTCCAAGCTTCACTGGATGTTGGTGCAAAGCTTTTAAGATATACGGAGAAGAATGTTGCTACATCTCTTGGTAGCTTGATACTGTCTCGGCAGATGCAAGGGGTAAACAAAAGTCTATGAATAAAACTCCACCTCGTTGCATACGCAATGTGAGAAATTTTATTGAAAATCTCCCGGCTGTAAACTCGCACTATTGCCGCAGCAGTTCAACAAAAAAATATGTTCCCCAGGAATGTGAATCGGTAAGCAATATTTACCGGAAATATCAAAACCATTGTCGGGAAACTGCAATAAAACAGGCTTCTGAATTTATTTTAAAAACAATTTTCAGAACTAAATACAATATAGGAATACACGCACCGAAAAAAGACAAGTGTTCAACTTGTAGTTATAAGCTTTGTTTCTGTCAGTTCTCCATCAGAAACTGAGCAACTGAAAAATGACAAACACATAGCTGAAAAGGCAATAAACAAACAATATCGTGCCGATCAGGACAGAGCAAGGATAGACAAATCGTTTATTACTTGCTCTTTTGATCTGCCAGAAGTATTAAACACGCCTTGCGGTAGCAGTATTTTGTTTTTTTTTATGCACGCAAATACGCAGTGTATAATTTAACCTTTTATGAGAGTTCAACGCAAAATGGATTTTGTTTTATGTGGGTCGAAAAGGATGGGAAAAGAGGATGCAATGAGGTTTGTACGGCCATGGAGTTATATTTGCTGAAATTGGATGCAAGAAAAGTCAAAGAAGTAGCTTATACTGCAATTGTGCCGGGCAACAAAAAAATCAAGCAATGCTGTCACTGATCATGGATTTCCTGAAAAAGTCTACCTGGATTGAAAAAATTACTTTAAATTGTGTGGACTCAATCCACGGTGTTATTGACCGTTCAGTAAGAAAAAAAAACCGTATACGTGCCTAGCGAATGGGGCACGATTGTTTTTAATGCCAGGATTGAACCCTTTCCATATAATGTAATTATGCTTCATTCTTATGATTTTAAGGACTGGTAGAGTTTTGCAGAAAAGAAAATTCCGTTTACTACGCCAACTAGAAATAAAATAAAAATAAGCAAAATTCAGAAAGCGGTGTTTAAAAAGTGCTTGAGTGTTCCAGAATGTTTCAGCATTTTTAACTCTACCAATGAGCCTACTGAAATCAAATGTTGTTTCGAAATTAAAAGAAAACTGTGCACTGGACAATTAGAAGCCCCGCCTCTCTGTTTAAAAGCAGCAATTCCTTCTCATCTTTATCATGAATTCATTGATTTGCTGCACCGATCAACGGTAAATGATACGCTTGCCGAGCCAGACGAAGACGATTTGATTGATGAAAAGGAATTCTAAGCACTATCACTACAAAAATAAAAAATGTAATAATTATTTTTAATAATAAATGCTATTGTTACTTCGAAATATTTCGTATTTATTTAGTCTTAGTTTCAACATAAAAGTTAAATTGCTTTCCTATCTTTTTTGATTAATAGGGTAGCAGATTGGCCTTACTCTTATTTAAGTAAAAACAGCCAATCTACAGATTGGCCCTTTTTAGTTTCTGTTGGCAGAAACTGATCTTATACAAAAGGGCCGAACTACACTATGTTGTCATTTTTATGATTTAATTTTGACAAGCAGTTCTTTAAATTATTTGATTTAATTTTAATATTGCACAAGATATATAAATTAATCAGGTGAACCAATATTGGTGCCTTAAACAACTAAATTTGCCCCATAAGAAATGAACAAATCTTAGAAACCCGATTGAAAATATCAGATTGGCCCTTTTGCGCAACACCATCGATATTCAGATATGCTGAAGGCTGAATCTGAATTAGATGTGGTAGGTTGGAAGCAATAAAGTGCCAAAGTGGTGAGCAAGACAAAGGATTATTAGGGAAAAGTGGTTTTGGTAGGTTCAGTGCTCCCACTCCGAATTATATACTTAAGAGAGTCAAAACATGATTTCATAAGTATAAAAAAGTATTTAATGAGTCAATGAACTCTGTAACTGAAATGAAATGCCACAAGCGGTACCCATTAGCAAATAATACAAAAAACGGAGAATTAGACTTTTTTTGGGCGGGTCGGATGAGTTGCGAAAATTAATTCACTTTCAAATTCAAACCACCGACGGCTGAGTGCGCAACCGATATTGTGAACATAAGGCTCAAGTTAGCTTCCAGAAAAAAAAAGAAATCAAAGTGAATTTTTTTTGTGTAATGGTAGGCATAATATAATTAAATATAAAGTAGAAGAATTAAATAAGACCTTTTTTTGGTTTTCTTTCTGTGGTTTTCGGTATTAAGAATCGACATTTATGAATGCGACCCGAATTTATCTTATGATTTCTCCTGTGGAAAAAAATTAAGGACATTTAAAAGGGGTAAGTGAAATAAAAAAACTAAAAGGAAAATATAGTTAGCTGAAGAGAGGTTTCTTTTGTTTTACAAAAAGGGTGAATTGTGAAAGACCAGTGGTTCGCGAGTCCATGTTTCGGTGCAAGAAATTTCACCCCCTTAATAAAATAAGAACAATTTTGAGTCAATACAAAAAAGAAAAAAAAAATTTTAAACATATATAAGACATAATCGAGCGTCTTAAAAAGATTTTTTCTTACGTGTTGCCAGAAAAAAAAGGAAAACTTAAAGGTCCTTGTTAAAGGTTGGCCTGAACCAGGGCCAGAATTCACCCAGGTGAATCCTGGAAATTAAATTCCTATTTTTTTTCTCTCTCATCTTTCCTTTCAATCAACATATTTACGTACATTCTTCTTTTTTTTGGTTTAATAATTATTTGCATTATTATTATATTTTTGTTTAATGGGCGAGATTTTAGTGATACAAAAAAAATTGTTTAAAGCGCTATGTGATAAAGTTAAATTACCTGTCCAGGGTTCGGCACGTAGAATCCCTCCGTTATTCCCTCTTGTGATAGTGGCAACATTTTGCCCCTACCCAGTAGGTAAACTCCCTCACAGAGCTCTTTGAAGGTAGGTGCCCGGGGTTGGTAATTAGGATCAGGGAACAAAGAGATCCCCCGCTTAAAGTAATAGTTGGGGATAATACCAAGGGATCTCATGAAAAATATAAAAAAAAAATGTAAAATATAAAAATGAATTTTGCTAAGGAAATAACATTAATTTAATTTAATTTTTGGATTTAAGGTGCAAAGTGGACCATATGACAGCTCAGTGCTCAATTGTGTTTCTTAATTAAATCGGAGAGCTCTGATCATACTCTGCTCAGAGCGTAAAAAGAAAAACTCCTTAAGAAACACACTTGAGCACCGAGCTGTCATATGGTCCACTTTACACTATAAGTACAAAAATTTTATTAATTTAATGTTATTTCCTTCGAAAATTCATTACTTCAACTGACGCTATCTAATTTTAGTTTTTTTTTTTTTTCAACCCCTTTATTTGTCAAAAAACAAAAAGTTGGCCGCGCTCTTTCATTTTATTTTGAGCTCATAGAACGCGCTCCAAGGAAGCTCCGATTGAAAAAAGAAACACAAGCTAAGCTCTCACGTGTCTGAGCTAAAAAAGAAACACAAATCTTTTTTCGACAGCTCAGATTCCTGTTCTGAGATTTAAAAGAAAAACGGCTTGAGTTGTCGTTCTTTTTTCTATGAATAGTGTGAATTTAATGTATTAAAAATAGGTCGTCTATAATTTTGCGCCAATAAAATTTAATACAAAATATTAAAATAATTGGTTGATTTGAAAAAATATGTTGGAAAGTAACAAATATGCATGTATTCTTGTTTTTACAGAAATAAAGATGCATATACATGTAAATCTACCATAAGTAGTTCTCTGAAAGTTTTTTTGATATTATCGGTAGGGTTTTTGCCAAAATCTTTAGGTATGAAATTAGAAAATCTTTGAAATGAATCCCATACGAACGAAAGCGGGCAATCGACTTCCTCTTGAGAATATATATTGCATGTACATATTGAATGATATCGTTCTCGTCGAAATATTGGGCCGAGTCATCAAAAATTGGGTTTATCGAAGCGACATTAGACATAACTGGTAATATATTGTGCAGGTTGTCAAAAAAATTTAAAATGGTGGTTGTTGGAGACTTACATCAAAAAAAATTATGAACAAAACTGCATACCTGACGTTTGTTTCATATTTTTTTTTTCTTTTTTCATTATTATTTAAAAAGCTTATTTATAAATGAATTACGACAAACATTTTAAAATATAGCCATGATATCTATTTTTGAAAACAAATACACAAACTAATGGTCTCTGGCGGCCGGTATTTTACTTTGATTTTGACAGATGCGCAGAAGATTGCAAAAATAAAAACTCTAATGATATTACCTTAGATATGTGTACTGTGCATCCAAGCGCCCACTGCTAACGTGTCCGTATTGGAAACTAATCACGATGTCGAAATCCATAAACAGAAGTTTTTATTTTAGTACAAATTAATTATAAATTTTCAGGCATCATACCATAAATCCTTTGATTCCATGGAAAATTTGCAAACACCCGGTTAAAATGTGTCTTGTTGGACATATGAATTCAATTTATAATTTACTCCTTCAAAAGAGTTATGTATTTTATACATACATATATAAAATGTATCAAATAGTTGTAGAGTATTTCTTAATTGATGTAAAAAATTGTTGATGTAAAATCATACATATGATGTCTAATAATATTTCAAAATCATCTAAATAGGTGGAAAATTACAAATTTTCCTGATACAACAAATCCTTTTTTCAAATTGAAATTTGTTTTTTATTTAAAGCCAATCAAATAAAATACACAATTCAAACTTATATATATATGTGTGTATAATGATAAATGTACGAATTGCCCCAAAAAAATCTCGACTGGAAAAATGTCGCAGTGGCGACTTGTCTTTATCAATTGTTAAAAATATCGAATGCTGTCAATCTCGATACATAAAATATCAAATTCAAATTTCGAATGTTGGTCAAAATGTAACAGTAAGCCAAAAGCAATACATTTGTAGTGGAGAGTATTGTACACATTCACAGATTGTGCAGCGAGTTAAACCGTTACATTTAATTATTTTTCTCTCAATTTCGACTCAAGTTAAATGAATGATGTTTACATACTTACATCTGCGCGCGCGCCTGTTAACATCATGCACTTAACTTGAGTCGACATTTTTAAATCGATATTTTAAAATTCTAGATTTTTTCTCTCAAGATTTTGATTAGTCGACATTTAGATCAGCCGAAATTTTTTTGTCGGTCAAAAAATTATCGATTTTTCAGAGTCGAGATTATGGCGATAAATAGTATATAATACAGCTTGTAGTAGTGAATTCAAAGTTACTAAGGACTCTAACAGTACATATTTAATTGGCGATAAAAATAGTGGAATGTTCCCAAGACACACATTGAGCTTAAAAGTGCTGGTCCAGCACTTTTGATCCATCCCCAAATGCTGTAATAAAGTTCAAAATGCTTACATAATTCTATTTTTGTAATCCAAATTGTATTTACTTGTACTCATCAGGATAAAACTGATAAGGTTCTGTGGGCATTTCTCCGCAATTAGAAATAACTACTGGTTTCAGTGGAAAATCTTCAGTATCAGTCTTCACCTAAACATTTAAATCAAATATTAGTAAAAATAAAACTTCGTAGCAATCGCTGTTATAAAATAGAAGAAAAAAATAAATTTATTTACACAAATTTCGCTGGACTGTTATGCCCTAAAGCATTAATAGATGTGCAGCCTTCTCCCATGCAGCCAAAATAAATTATACAGGTTCTTATGAGGGCACCCACATTACAGGGGATTTCTCTTGGTCAAAACAGATGAGCAGCAAATTTTGTGAAGCTAAAATAAATTAAGCAGGTTCTTATGGGTGTGTGTACCGGTCCCTGTATACTTCTTATGGGACTACTAATACGTCTGCAGTTTTGAGGAGTAGGAAACGTATGGTTGCTTCTGAAACGTATTCACAGACACAAAATAAAATTTCAGGGTTTGCAGGGCATGGTCAGACGAGATATAGTTCTTTTTTTCTTTATTCTATGGTGGTAACGCTGCATTTTGACATTATTACAGCAATGCATAAATGTTAAAAAATTATACAAATTTGTTTTAGTTGCGGCTCTGCGCGCAGTTATGCGTGCAGAGCAGCTGCACATCTGTTTTCGTCTTCCATTCCTAATTTCTAAGAAATTCGCCTAGTTTCATTTCTGCCACAACAACAAACAAAAACAAAGAAAAAGTAGGTATTTGGCATTACTGATATATACCAAGAATAATGGAACTATTAAGTATGGACAAAGAATGATATAAACAAGATTACGCCGTGCTGTCACATGAAAGTTGGGATTTTTTTCTGTGACGTAGGCAGTGACCCTCGCCACTTTGTTTGCTTTGATTTTAGTTCTCGGTTGTGCTTTAAAATATTTTTATTTTAGTTCACATGATGTAGGAGTGGACAGAAAGGGATAGAATTTCCGCTGAGGGAGTAGTGGCATGCTCGCGGGCACGGCTTAGCTCACCGGAATAGGGGGGATCCTGCCTTCACATACAGACCTCACCTTTTTCAAAATACAACAAAAAAACATGCCTTATATAGACCAATAAAAGTTCCCATGATTGCAGTACCTCCGGTGGTAAACAAAGGAGGCCCTGCTAGTGACGATGCAAGGCAATGTGTCAAATCTTTAGCAAATAGTCTGATGCGTAGGTATATTACTTTCCAAAAAAAAAGAACAATTTCAAACGAATTTATCGACTCTGTATATAATTAGACCGACGTGTTTACAAAAAGCGATTTACCAGGAAGCCATATTGAAGTGAGCGGAAGCTTATAAGATGTTTGAAAATGTAGCTAACTTTTATTTAATTACAGCTTCTGGAAATGACAGGAACTCTGGTAAGACTCAGGTACTGGGAAGAAGATACGATTCGAAAAGAACTTAAGTCATACACCCTCTATTTGAATGATTAACAGCAGGAAGCAGTGTAGATCCTTCAATACCGCCCTTAATGAACAGTGGGAGCCAACAATTCTAGTAACTATCTTTCGAATATCTTTTTTTTTTAATATATTTACCAATAAGTTTATTGAGAATGAAAATCTAACTCACTGAATAAACAAAGTCCTATAATAAAAAAAACTTGAAGTAAAATGAATGTATGCAGTAGTTCTTTTATTTTCTTATTTGTCCAAAAAAAAAAATTTCAGATAAACACTCAATTAAATGGTACCAATACATAAATAAACAAAGAAAATTTAATTTCTACTGCCACTAAAAAATATTTGTTTACTTCACATGGTCTCTGCCTACGTCATAGCTCTCAAAAACAAAATGAACGCAATGGCGGATTTTCGGACGGCGTAATCTTGTATCAAAGACCGAGCTGGCTGGAGAGGCATGTTGGTTGAGGCCCAGGTTCGTCCCGAACTGTAGCGCTCCCTAAGTAAGTAAGTAAGTAATCTTGTATTCTATCATTCTTGAGTGTGGACTGCTGTTTGGTTGTCATTTCCATACAATATCATACAAACAAGGGTCGTTCGATACTAACAGCTGGAGGAAACCAGTCGTGAAATATTTAGTTACAAAAGAATTAAAGAATTAATTTTCAATAAGTGTCTCTAGAATATGAGCAAAGAGGTGTAGCTGAACTTCACTATGAATTGATTTTTTTTTTTAACTTTTTTAAATTGAATAATATAAGCAAAACTACCAAGTGTTGCCATACAAAAAAAAATAAACAATTCGGCAGAAGCAAACCATAGTTATCACTTATTATTTTACATTTGTTTGATATATAATTTTGTGATAAAGAGGTATTAGTTGCCCTTCTGCTTCCTACCAATGTACGCCTCTTCATTTAAATTTTGTTTCTATATTTGACAATCGGTTTCCTTCAAGCGCTATTTTAAAAAGTAGGAAGTTCAAGTGTGTTTACACCTTTATTACCTGACTGGTTTGCACTCGAATTCCAAATCGAACAGATTTTCTGTTTTTGACATTTCTTGTCATTTCTGTCATTTCTAAAAAGAGCGCGGACTAGTGTGTAGGAATATACAAATTGTGTTTACTTTCGTCTGCGCATTGTTTAACAAAAAGTGATATATGCCCGGAGGCGTCATTACGCATAGTTTAAAAAGATATTCAATTGGAATTTGAAAGTCGAGCGCAAACCAGTGTCAGGAAGCTGCTAAAAATAGTAAGTGTATAATTTATCGAATAATGCCAAGTACATGCAGTTACAGCCTTCTGGATCACCATACGGAAATGCATATACGGGTGCAACGCAATTTGCTTCCAGTAGTGCTTCATATGTTCCGACATTCATGCCGCCACTGACAGGATATCACAACTATAGACAGCAATCGATTTTGCCCCCGCCGATGCCAACACAGCCATACATTGAAAGAGGTTTCAGCAACCCACAGACCGTCGAAGGTACTAGAAACCACTACAAGTTACATGACCTTCCTGAATTTAGTGGGAGGCCAGAGGATTGGCCAATATTTTCTACTACCTTTCGAGAGTCTACCAACACGTTTAATTAGACGAATGTAGATAACCTTTTTCGGTTGCAGAAATGTGTCAAGGGAGTAGCAAGAGAGGTTGTTGAAGCGATGTTGATTCACCCAAACAATGTGGAGCAAGCAATGGCAGCGTTGGAATTTCGTTTTGGTCGCCCAGATATCCTAGTACAAAGCCAACTGCTCAAAGTCAAAGAAATATCACAGATTCCAGAAGACAAACTCGAACTGTTGATACCGTTTGCGACCAAGGTTCAGAATTTGGCTACATTTTTGGAAGCAAGTGGAATGTCGATGCACTTGGCTAATCCCTCACTCCTTGATGAGCTCATTAGTAAGCTACCTATGAGCAAGAAGCTGAAGTGGGCTGAGCGGAGCCTCCTTATTCAACCATATGCAACAATAAGGCATTTCAAAGAGTGGTTGACTGGAGTAGCGAGATTGATCTGTCTAGTTACACCAATTTCATCGCAGTCACTGTCCAAGGCCGGACATAAAGTGAATCCGAGGAATGTTCTCCATGCTGTAGAACCAAGTACGTCAACTATCAACACAAGTAGTCAGAACTGCCGCATTTGTAAGAAAATGCCACATCGAGTCTTCGAATGTTCCGACTACAAAGATCTGGATGTTTCAGCTAGATGGAAGTTGGTGAAGAGGCAGAGACTTTGCTTTTGCTGCTTAAAGTATGGTCACAATGTTCGATCGTGCAAAATGAGGAAAGCATGTGGGATTCGTGACTGTGAAAAGAAACATCATCCTTCTCTGCATGAGACAGCGACAGCCGTCACTAAGTATCCAGGTATAGAGAAAAACATTCTCAGTTGCAACATTGGCAGGGACAATAAAATTTTGTTCCGAGTGCTGCCAGTGCGACTTTATGGAGATGGTATAGTGGTGCGGACGTATGCACTACTCGATGAAGGTGTTCAGTTCCTTAATGAGCATTTAATTGGCCAAAGAGCTGCGTTTGCATGGACACATGACAGATCTGAAACTTCAATGGTTTGGAAAGGAAACTTTCACAAACGAGTCTTTAGTCGTAGACTTGCAGATCAGTGCAGACGTCGATGGAGCCGACAAATTTAAAATGGAGGGTGTTCAGACTGTAAGTGGACTTAGCTTGCCAACTCAATCACTAACTACTGCTGATTTCGATCCAGTGTGTAAGGCTGAACTTTTCTCAGTTGCTGAATACAAGGATGCAAGTCCACAAATTTTAATTGGACTTGATAATTGTCATCTGGGTGCACCAATCCGAGTCATTGGGTCCAAAGAATACGGACCAGTCATAGCTGAAACGAAACTGGGATACGTAGTGTACGGTAAGACAGCGACAGCCGCAGAGCATGCGACAAAGGACCTTGTTCTTCATTGTGAGCAAGTAAATGAAGACGAAGATGCTAATCTGGCGCTGATGGTGGAGGAGTTCTTCGATATTGAAAGTTTTGGTGTCAAGAAACCGAAAGAGAAGCTTACATCTGCATCTGACAAAAGAGCACTCGAGATTCTTGTGGGAACAACGAAAAAGATTGGCGATAATTTTCAAACGGGTCTGTTATAGAAAAAAAACACAATAGAGCTGCCAGCTAGTTATGAAATGGCACAGCGGAGACTTAAGAGTCTAGAAAACAAGTTAAGAAGGGAGCCAGAGTTTTCTAAGACATATGGATCTATCATTGCTAGCTATGTAGACAAGGGATACGCCAAGAAACTGACCGACGTCGAAGCTAAAGTTAACTCGCCTACAACCTGGTACTTGCCACACTTTGGCGTGAAGAATCCGAACAAGCCAGATAAAGTTCGGTTGGTGTTTGACGCAGCTGCTAAAGTACATGGCGTCTCGTTGAATGATAGGGGCCAGATGACCTTAAACCATTGATGGGCATTCTGTTCAACTTTCGGATGAGACCTGTTGCAGTGACTGGGGGTATTAAGGAAATGTTCCTCCAGGTGTTGATCCGGCCAGAAGATCAAGATTCTCAGCGTTTTCTGTGGCGAGAGGATGAAAATAAACCAATCAATGTGTATGTCATGCAGTCAATGACATTTGGTGCCAGCTGTTCGCCATGTTCAGCCAACTTTATTAAAAATCTTAATGCCGAGAGATTTTCTGAAATTCATCCTAGAGCCGTCACAGCGATAACCGAACATCATTACGTGGATGACTACGTCGATTGTTTCGATAGTGTCGCAGAAGCAATTGAGGTCACGAATGACGTGATTTCGATACATAAGAGCGGTGGTTTTGAGTTACGACATTTTATATCAAACTCAAAGGAGCTCTTGAGTGGTATCTGTCATCCAAGCGACGAACAGCGAAGCCAAATCGTTGACATGAATGTGGAAGCTGTGGTGGAAAAGGTGCTGGGGATGTATTGGGATCCAGGAGAGGATGTATTTCTTTTTAAATTGAATTTCTCCCGTGTCAGCAAAGATGTAATGGCAACCAAAAGATGTCCCACCAAAAGAGAATTTCTGGGAATAATCATGTCAGTCTTCGACCTGTACGGTATGATTGCTAACTTTGTTGTTCACATTAAATTATTGTTGCAATCAGTATGGAGACATGGTGTTGAATGGGATCAGCCAATTCCTCGAGAAATCTTTGAAAAGTGGTGCCAGTGGAAGGAAGGAAGTTTAAGGTCATCTGGCCCCTATCATTCAACGAGACGCCATGTACTTTAGCAGCTGCGTCAAACACCAACCGAACTTTATCTGGCTTGTTCGGATTCTTCACGCCAAAGTGTGGCAAGTACCAGGTTGTAGGCGAGTTAACTTTAGCTTCGACGTCGGTCAGTTTCTTGGCGTATCCCTTGTCTACATAGCTAGCAATGATAGACCCATATGTCTTAGAAAACTCTGGCTCCCTTCTTAACTTGTTTTCTAGACTCTTAAGTCTCCGCTGTGCCATTTCATAACTAGCTGGCAGCTCTATTGTGTTTTTTTTCTATAACAGACCCGTTTGAAAATTATCGCCAATCTTTTTCGTTGTTCCCACAAGAATCTCGAGTGCTCTTTTGTCAGATGCAGATGTAAGCTTCTCTTTCGGTTTCTTGACACCAAAACTTTCAATATCGAAGAACTCCTCCACCATCAGCGCCAGATTAGCATCTTCGTCTTCATTTACTTGCTCACAATGAAGAACAAGGTCCTTTGTCGCATGCTCTGCGGCTGTCGCTGTCTTACCGTACACTACGTATCCCAGTTTCGTTTCAGCTATGACTGGTCCGTATTCTTTGGACCCAATGACTCGGATTGGTGCACCCAGATGACAATTATCAAGTCCAATTAAAATTTGTGGACTTGCATCCTTGTATTCAGCAACTGAGAAAAGTTCAGCCTTACACACTGGATCGAAATCAGCAGTAGTTAGTGATTGAGTTGGCAAGCTAAGTCCACTTACAGTCTGAACACCCTCCATTTTAAATTTGTCGGCTCCATCGACGTCTGCACTGATCTGCAAGTCTACGACTAAAGACTCGTTTGTGAAAGTTTCCTTTCCAAACCATTGAAGTTTCAGATCTGTCATGTGTCCATGCAAACGCAGCTCTTTGGCCAATTAAATGCTCATTAAGGAACTGAACACCTTCATCGAGTAGTGCATACGTCCGCACCACTATACCATCTCCATAAAGTCGCACTGGCAGCACTCGGAACAAAATTTTATTGTCCCTGCCAATGTTGCAACTGAGAATGTTTTTCTCTATACCTGGATACTTAGTGACGGCTGTCGCTGTCTCATGCAGAGAAGGATGATGTTTCTTTTCACAGTCACGAATCCCACATGCTTTCCTCATTTTGCACGATCGAACATTGTGACCATACTTTAAGCAGCAAAAGCAAAGTCTCTGCCTCTTCACCAACTTCCATCTAGCTGAAACATCCAGATCTTTGTAGTCGGAACATTCGAAGACTCGATGTGGCATTTTCTTACAAATGCGGCAGTTCTGACTACTTGTGTTGATAGTTGACGTACTTGGTTCTACAGCATGGAGAACATTCCTCGGATTCACTTTATGTCCGGCCTTGGACAGTGACTGCGATGAAATTGGTGTAACTAGACAGATCAATCTCGCTACTCCAGTCAACCACTCTTTGAAATGCCTTATTGTTGCATATGGTTGAATAAGGAGGCTCCGCTCAGCCCACTTCAGCTTCTTGCTCATAGGTAGCTTACTAATGAGCTCATCAAGGAGTGAGGGATTAGCCAAGTGCATCGACATTCCACTTGCTTCCAAAAATGTAGCCAAATTCTGAACCTTGGTCGCAAACGGTATCAACAGTTCGAGTTTGTCTTCTGGAATCTGTGATATTTCTTTGACTTTGAGCAGTTGGCTTTGTACTAGGATATCTGGGCGACCAAAACGAAATTCCAACGCTGCCATTGCTTGCTCCACATTGTTTGGGTGAATCAACATCGCTTCAACAACCTCTCTTGCTACTCCCTTGACACATTTCTGCAACCGAAAAAGGTTATCTACATTCGTCTAATTAAACGTGTTGGTAGACTCTCGAAAGGTAGTAGAAAATATTGGCCAATCCTCTGGCCTCCCACTAAATTCAGAAAGGTCATGTAACTTGTAGTGGTTTCTAGTACCTTCGACGGTCTGTGGGTTGCTGAAACCTCTTTCAATGTATGGCTGTGTTGGCATCGGCGGGGGCAAAATCGATTGCTGTCTATAGTTGTGATATCCTGTCAGTGGCGGCATGAATGTCGGAACATATGAAGCACTACTGGAAGCAAATTGCGTTGCACCCGTATATGCATTTCCGTATGGTGATCCAGAAGGCTGTAACTGCATGTACTTGGCATTACTCATAGAGCAGGGTGCTTCTTGAGCTTGTCCAAGTCCAGTACTCATGATGCTATTAGTCGCTGTTGTTATTACACTCGTTCTAGTTGCTGTTGTGTTAACACTTGTTGTAGCTGAACAAGATGTTAAATTCACTAAAGCACCATTTGCACTTGAGACTGCTCCAGTTGCGGCATCCTGTTGTGTATGAGCAAGCACTTCCTCGAGGCGGATACGCTCCTCTCTCTCATTGGCTGCACTGAGAACTGCTGCTTCCAGTTGCACTCGCATCTCCTCCAATTGTTTCTGCATATCTGCTTCCATTGCTGTCGCTTCACGGACGTCGTTGTGTTTTGATGGCACGTCGACTTTTTGTTTGTCAGTTGACTCTTCTTGAACTGGAACGAGAGTCTTCTTTGAACTCTTGGGCACAGATTTAACTGGGGTGGATGTTGTGGACTTCTTCGAACTTTTGAAGACAGATATGGCTGGGTTTAATCGAGTACTTCTTCGTGGTGTAGCCGTACTTGGCATAGATATTTAAATGGCAGAAAATGTCTACTCCTGCGGCGGCTTATAAAATATCTTCGAAGACCCTCGTGGAGCTGCTGGCAACAAACTCCTTGCTCAAGGTGATCTTCCTTTATTTGTCCCACTTAGTTCACTGGCAGCAAACTAAACTCGGGACGGCGGCAATGGCGGTGATCAATAATTCCAGCAGGCGCTTCGCTGGCTGCGAACTTAAATTGGCTGGGAATTTTTGCAAAATATATCTGCTTGATCTGTATAAGATTTGTGGAGCTGCTGGCTGCTAACTCCCTCCTTCAGGCGGCGAAACAACTCTAATTTTAGTTGCGTTATTCTTTTTTAAAAATAAGAATAAAATTTGTTGGAATCCGTTCCTGCAAATTCAGAAATCCGAGCGATAAAGCTGCTTCGAATTAAAACGCACTATTTCACAATGTGTGACAAGTATGAGAGGTTTATTCTCTAAATAAACAACATAAATATTTTAGTTTCGATTATAAATTATTCGATAAATTATACACTTACTATTTTTAGCAGCTTCCTGACACTGGTTTGCGCTCGACTTTCAAATTCCAATTGAATATCTTTTTAAACTATGCGTAATGACGCCTCCGGGCATATATCACTTTTTGTTAAACAATGGCAGACGAAAGTAAACACAAATTGTATATTCCTACACACTAGTCCGCGCTCATTTCTATGTTGTTTATTTTGAGAATAAACCTCTCATACTTGTCACACATTGTGAAAGAGTGCGTTTTAATTCGAAGCAGCATTATCGCTCGGATTTCTGAATTTGCAGGAACGGATTCCAACACGCTATAAGAAACCAACGTGAAGTTGGCTCCTGGCAGTCAATCAGAATTTAGAGAGAAAGTTTTTTTTTAATATCTTTATAATTTAGCGAATAAGATTACCATCATGAACGGTGTGCTCATCATTAAGATCGTTCATGCTCTTCTAAGACGCACAAAATAGGTCGATGATTATCGACTCTTAATAAAACCCATTGCATAAAGCAATAGTAAATTATATTTATTTAGTGAACTTGGGTTAACGTTATGCACCTAAATTTGGGTGTTGTGCTCGTGAACCAGCAAAGATAATAGATTATAGATTTCTGAAAAATAAAGTGAACCAACAAAATGATAAAATAAAAAGCTCGATTGTGAGTGAAATGAATTTGTGTCATGTTTCATAGAAGTCTGGGCCCAGTGCGTACACTAATGAGATTGGCAACTAACGAGCGTTTAGCTGAATATATGTACCAAATATTTTCAAAATCGGTAGATGAGATTTCGAGGTATTCAATTAATTTCAATTCAATTCAATTTATTAAAAAAAATAGAGTAACATTTATAACATATAATATTTAATTCAAATAAAAATTAAAGCATGGCATATAAGCCGTCTGCCGTATAGGATATCGATTAAGTTTTATTTTTTAAGAGATTGAATAAAGTTAAACAGTTTATACAATTAAAATCTGATGATACAATTATATACTAACACAAATATATTAACAGAAATAAATTAAGGGAAATAGATTAACAGAAATAAGTACCATTATAAAACACAATTTTTATATTTATATTTAAGCAAAAACAATGATTATTTTATGTAGGAGTTTCGAATTATTTAATATTTACACAAGATATTACGGATTACATTAAAAAGTCAAAGAACTGCAATAAGACGAGAAAAAAAAGAAAACTCAACTGAAAAGTTAGAGATGGCATACTTGGACTTCTAGTTTAGCTAAAAAAATGGTCTTTTTATATAAAATAACTAAGAATAGTCAAGTCAAAACAAATTTAAATATGAATTCCTGTAATTATTTGCGTGTGAAACAAATCGCACAAGTAGTTTCCAACCTCTCATCATTTAAAATACTGATAAGCTCATCGAAAGACAAGAAGCTTTTGCTAAAATAAAGCCTGCGTATTTCTTAAAGAATAGGAAATATTGCAATGAAGTGGCGTACGTCTTCAATTTGGTTAAGGTTGCATAGAGAACATATAGCGTCTTAATCTATTCTGTGTGGCCTGTAATTAAGTTCAAGGGTTTCAGTTCGAACCTTAAAGATTAAACTCATATCTGAGGTTAAAAGTTCCTCCCTAAAATAATTATTATCACGCAAGCTCAGATTCAAACGTCTATACGTAACCCTAGAGGTGGAATTTGTTACCCTTTCTAGTTGTTGTTGATAGATTTTATCATCTACCACCGATATTAAATCATAAAAGATGTTTGTACACTCTTCTCTGTTGCTAACATTCAGATCTAAAGAGACGCTGTGAGCTGACGAGAGCGCGTGCCAGTTTCTAAAAGGTGAATAACCACAGCGGAGTGATACCAGTAGAATTCTTTTATGTAAATTGCTATCAAATCTATGGATTACTTTCGTGAGATAGTCTGCATTGGCTTTCAAACTCCTCACATAAACTTGTGGTAGACCAGATTGTGTAATTGGGGGTATTAAAAGGCAACCGGAAAATTCGTTTGAAAAAGTATTTATGAATGCTTTCAATTTCCTCAAAAAATTGGTACCCATAAACTTCAGTTCCATAACAAAGACATCTATTAACCGTTGCATTAAAAACTTTAAACTTTGACGTAGAGTCAACAAATTTATTAGTAAAAAATTTTGACCACAAGGTATTAATTGCTGATTTTGCTACGGAAAGTTTTTCTTTAATATGGGCTTTCATACTTAGATTGTGAGTTATAATTAGGCCTAGATACTTAAACTCACTAACTACCTCAATATTTTGACCATCTAAATTCCAGTTCCTTGTAAGGTTATCAGATCGGTTTTGAGTTCTGAAGATCATTATTTTAGATTTATTAATATTAATTTTAAGATCCCATGTTTCAGCTTATTAATTTGGTGGTCAAGGTGATCTTCCTTTATTTGTCCCACTTAGTTCACTGGCAGCAAACTAAACTCGGGACGGCGGCAATGGCGGTGATCAATAATTCCAGCAGGCGCTTCGCTGGCTGCGAACTTAAATTGGCTGGGAATTTTTGCAAAATATATCTGCTTGATCTGTATAAGATTTGTGGAGCTGCTGGCTGCTAACTCCCTCCTTCAGGCGGCGAAACAACTCTAATTTTAGTTGCGTTATTCTTTTTTAAAAATAAGAATAAAATTTGTTGGAATCCGTTCCTGCAAATTCAGAAATCCGAGCGATAATGCTGTTTCGAATTAAAACGCACTATTTCACAATGTGTGACAAGTATGAGAGGTTTATTCTCTAAATAAACAACATAAATATTTTAGTTTCGATTATAAATTATTCGATAAATTATACACTTACTATTTTTAGCAGCTTCCTGACACTGGTTTGCGCTCGACTTTCAAATTCCAATTGAATATCTTTTTAAACTATGCGTAATGACGCCTCCGGGCATATATCACTTTTTGTTAAACAATGCGCAGACGAAAGTAAACACAAATTGTATATTCCTACACACTAGTCCGCGCTCATTTCTATGTTGTTTATTTAGAGAATAAACCTCTCATACTTGTCACACATTGTGAAAGAGTGCGTTTTAATTCGAAGCAGCATTATCGCTCGGATTTCTGAATTTGCAGGAACGGATTCCAACACGCTATAAGAAACCAACGTGAAGTTGGCTCCTGGCAGTCAATCAGAATTTAGAGAGAAAGTTTTTTTTTAATATCTTTATAATTTAGCGAATAAGATTACCATCATGAACGGTGTGCTCATCAGTAAGATCGTTCATGCTCTTCTAAGACGCACAAAATAGGTCGATGATTATCGACTCTTAATAAAACCCATTGCATAAAGCAATAGTAAATTATATTTATTTAGTGAACTTGGGTTAACGTTATGCACCTAAATTTGGGTGTTGTGCTCGTGAACCAGCAAAGATAATAGATTATAGATTTCTGAAAAATAAAGTGAACCAAAAAAATGATAAAATAAAAAGCTCGATTGTGAGTGAAATGAATTTGTGTCATGTTTCATAGAAGTCTGGGCCCAGTGCGTACACTAATGAGATTGGCAACTAACGAGAGCTGATGCGTTTAGCTGAATATATGTACCAAATATTTTCAAAATCGGTAGATGAGATTTCGAGGTATTCAATTAATTTCAATTCAATTCAATTTATTAATAAAAATAGAGTAACATTTATAACATATAATATTTAATTCAAATAAAAATTAAAGCATGGCATATAAGCCGTCTGCCGTATAGGATATCGATTAAGTTTTATTTTTTAAGAGATTGAATAAAGTTAAACAGTTTATACAATTAAAATCTGATGATACAATTATATACTAACACAAATATATTAACAGAAATAAATTAACGGAAATAGATTAACAGAAATAAGTACCATTATAAAACACAATTTTTATATTTATATTTAAGCAAAAACAATGATTATTTTATGTAGGAGTTTCGAATTATTTAATATTTACACAAGATATTACGGATTACATTAAAAAGTCAAAGAACTGCAATAAGACGAGAAAAAAAAGAAAACTCAACTGAAAAGTTAGAGATGGCATACTTGGACTTCTAGTTTAGCTAAAAAAATGGTCTTTTTATATAAAATAACTAAGAATAGTCAAGTCAAAACAAATTTAAATATGAATTCCTGTAATTATTTGCGTGTGAAACAAATCGCACAAGTAGTTTCCAACCTCTCATCATTTAAAATACTGATAAGCTCATCGAAAGACAAGAAGCTTTTGCTAAAATAAAGCCTGCGTATTTCTTAAAGAATAGGAAATATTGCAATGAAGTGGCGTACGTCTTCAATTTGGTTAAGGTTGCATAGAGAACATATAGCGTCTTAATCTATTCTGTGTGGCCTGTAATTAAGTTCAAGGGTTTCAGTTCGAACCTTAAAGATTAAACTCATATCTGAGGTTAAAAGTTCCTCCCTAAAATAATTATTATCACGCAAGCTCAGATTCAAACGTCTATACGTAACCCTAGAGGTGGAATTTGTTACCCTTTCTAGTTGTTGTTGATAGATTTTATCATCTACCACCGATATTAAATCATAAAAGATGTTTGTACACTCTTCTCTGTTGCTAACATTCAGATCTAAAGAGACGCTGTGAGCTGACGAGAGCGCGTGCCAGTTTCTAAAAGGTGAATAACCACAGCGGAGTGATACCAGTAGAATTCTTTTATGTAAATTGCTATCAAATCTATGGATTACTTTCGTGAGATAGTCTGCATTGGCTTTCAAACTCCTCACATAAACTTGTGGTAGACCAGATTCAACATATATTGTGTAATTGGGGGTATTAAAAGGCAACCGGAAAATTCGTTTGAAAAAGTATTTATGAATGCTTTCAATTTCCTCAAAAAATTGGTACCCATAAACTTCAGTTCCATAACAAAGACATCTATTAACCGTTGCATTAAAAACTTTAAACTTTGACGTAGAGTCAACAAATTTATTAGTAAAAAATTTTGACCACAAGGTATTAATTGCTGATTTTGCTACGGAAAGTTTTTCTTTAATATGGGCTTTCATACTTAGATTGTGAGTTATAATTAGGCCTAGATACTTAAACTCACTAACTACCTCAATATTTTGACCATCTAAATTCCAGTTCCTTGTAAGGTTATCAGATCGGTTTTGAGTTCTGAAGATCATTATTTTAGATTTATTAATATTAATTTTAAGATCCCATGTTTCAGCTTATTAATTTGGTGGTCAAGGTGATCTTCCTTTATTTGTCCCACTTAGTTCACTGGCAGCAAACTAAACTCGGGACGGCGGCAATGGCGGTGATCAATAATTCCAGCAGGCGCTTCGCTGGCTGCGAACTTAAATTGGCTGGGAATTTTTGCAAAATATATCTGCTTGATCTGTATAAGATTTGTGGAGCTGCTGGCTGCTAACTCCCTCCTTCAGGCGGCGAAACAACTCTAATTTTAGTTGCGTTATTCTTTTTTAAAAATAAGAATAAAATTTGTTGGAATCCGTTCCTGCAAATTCAGAAATCCGAGCGATAATGCTGCTTCGAATTAAAACGCACTATTTCACAATGTGTGACAAGTATGAGAGGTTTATTCTCTAAATAAACAACATAAATATTTTAGTTTCGATTATAAATTATTCGATAAATTATACACTTACTATTTTTAGCAGCTTCCTGACACTGGTTTGCGCTCGACTTTCAAATTCCAATTGAATATCTTTTTAAACTATGCGTAATGACGCCTCCGGGCATATATCACTTTTTGTTAAACAATGCGCAGACGAAAGTAAACACAAATTGTATATTCCTACACACTAGTCCGCGCTCATTTCTATGTTGTTTATTTAGAGAATAAACCTCTCATACTTGTCACACATTGTGAAAGAGTGCGTTTTAATTCGAAGCAGCATTATCGCTCGGATTTCTGAATTTGCAGGAACGGATTCCAACACGCTATAAGAAACCAACGTGAAGTTGGCTCCTGGCACTCAATCAGAATTTAGAGAGAAAGTTTTTTTTTAATATCTTTATAATTTAGCGAATAAGATTACCATCATGAACGGTGTGCTCATCAGTAAGATCGTTCATGCTCTTCTAAGACGCACAAAATAGGTCGATGATTATCGACTCTTAATACAACCCATTGCATAAAGCAATAGTAAATTATATTTATTTAGTGAACTTGGGTTAACGTTATGCACCTAAATTTGGGTGTTGTGCTCGTGAACCAGCAAAGATAATAGATTATAGATTTCTGAAAAATAAAGTGAACCAACAAAATGATAAAATAAAAAGCTCGATTGTGAGTGAAATGAATTTGTGTCATGTTTCATAGAAGTCTGGGCCCAGTGCGTACACTAATGAGATTGGCAACTAACGAGAGCTGATGCGTTTAGCTGAATATATGTACCAAATATTTTCAAAATCGGTAGATGAGATTTCGAGGTATTCAATTAATTTCAATTCAATTCAATTTATTAATAAAAATAGAGTAACATTTATAACATATAATATTTAATTCAAATAAAAATTAAAGCATGGCATATAAGCCGTCTGCCGTATAGGATATCGATTAAGTTTTATTTTTTAAGAGATTGCATAAAGTTAAACAGTTTATACAATTAAAATCTGATGATACAAATATATACTAACACAAATATATTAACAGAAATAAATTAACGGAAATAGATTAACAGAAATAAGTACCATTATAAAACACAATTTTTATATTTATATTTAAGCAAAAACAATGATTATTTTATGTAGGAGTTTCGAATTATTTAATATTTACACAAGATATTACGGATTACATTAAAAAGTCAAAGAACTGCAATAAGACGAGAAAAAAAAGAAAACTCAACTGAAAAGTTAGAGATGGCATACTTGGACTTCTAGTTTAGCTAAAAAAATGGTCTTTTTATATAAAATAACTAAGAATAGTCAAGTCAAAACAAATTTAAATATGAATTCCTGTAATTATTTGCGTGTGAAACAAATCGCACAAGTAGTTTCCAACCTCTCATCATTTAAAATACTGATAAGCTCATCGAAAGACAAGAAGCTTTTGCTAAAATAAAGCCTGCGTATTTCTTAAAGAATAGGAAATATTGCAATGAAGTGGCGTACGTCTTCAATTTGGTTAAGGTTGCATAGAGAACATATAGCGTCTTAATCTATTCTGTGTGGCCTGTAATTAAGTTCAAGGGTTTCAGTTCGAACCTTAAAGATTAAACTCATATCTGAGGTTAAAAGTTCCTCCCTAAAATAATTATTATCACGCAAGCTCAGATTCAAACGTCTATACGTAACCCTAGAGGTGGAATTTGTTACCCTTTCTAGTTGTTGTTGATAGATTTTATCATCTACCACCGATATTAAATCATAAAAGATGTTTGTACACTCTTCTCTGTTGCTAACATTCAGATCTAAAGAGACGCTGTGAGCTAACGCGAGCGCGTGCCAGTTTCTAAAAGGTGAATAACCACAGCGGAGTGATACCAGTAGAATTCTTTTATGTAAATTGCTATCAAATCTATGGATTACTTTCGTGAGATAGTCTGCATTGGCTTTCAAACTCCTCACATAAACTTGTGGTAGACCAGATTCAACATATATTGTGTAATTGGGGGTATTAAAAGGCAACCGGAAAATTCGTTTGAAAAAGTATTTATGAATGCTTTCAATTTCCTCAAAAAATTGGTACCCATAAACTTCAGTTCCATAACAAAGACATCTATTAACCGTTGCATTAAAAACTTTAAACTTTGACGTAGAGTCAACAAATTTATTAGTAAAAAATTTTGACCACAAGGTATTAATTGCTGATTTTGCTACGGAAAGTTTTTCTTTAATATGGGCTTTCATACTTAGATTGTGAGTTATAATTAGGCCTAGATACTTAAACTCACTAACTACCTCAATATTTTGACCATCTAAATTCCAGTTCCTTGTAAGGTTATCAGATCGGTTTTGAGTTCTGAAGATCATTATTTTAGATTTATTAATATTAATTTTAAGATCCCATGTTTCAGCTTATTAATTTGGAGTTGAAGCGTCATAGGATTGTCTGAAAAGATCACCAGGTCTTCCGCGTAGAGCAGGAGCTTTATTGACAAATCGCCAAAGGTTACACCTCCTGGTAAGTAATTTTCAATATCACTTATATATAAGGCGAATATCAACGGACTCAAAACGCAACCCTGTGGGACACCTGTTTCTGATCGGAAAGCTTAAGACTGGTGTTTACCATTGCATACAGTCGCAGGCGTGTTCAAAAGAAGCTTTTCATAGACTTTAATGAACTTTGTTGATACACCAATAGTAGAAAGCTTATATAATAGTGAATGCCTATTGATAGTATCAAAAGTAGCTTTGAAATCTACAAAAAAGTGTACAATGGTTTCTTTTTATCGATAAAACGTCTTGCGATGCTTGTAAGAGCAAATATTTGATCCATTGTTGAGAGATTAGCCCGAAAACCAGCTTGGAAACAGCTTATAATATTATTGCTGTAAACCCATCTTATAAGTCTACAGTATAAGATCTGAGTAAAAAGTTTTCTTAATGAACACAAAACGGATATACCTCTGAAAATCTCAGGAAGATTTGGATTACCTTTTTTAAATATAGCACATATTTTCGCCAAGCGAAAGTTACTTGGAAACATCTCGTCAATGAACATTTGATTTAGCAATGCTAAAATGCGTTCCAGAAACTCAGGGGTCGAAAACTTGTAGAACTCGATCGGGATTCCATCTTATCCCGCAGCCTTATTATTTTTCATTTTATTAAGTGATAATAATAATTTAAGCATTGTAAAAGGCGAGTCTAGCTCAGGTATCGAAATGTATTGAAGGGCGTAGCTTAAAGAGTTTTGGTTTGAGTCTGAGAGCAAGAGGCTTTCAAAATAGTTTGCTTGTTGATCTACACTTGCGCTCAAAGACAATGACTTGCTCCTTCCACCTAAGATCCACACTTTGCACCAAAAAGACTTGGCATCCCTTCAGTTTAAAAGATTCCTAGCAGCTTTCTTTAAGTACAATTGCTCTTTGAAACTGCATAAATCCTTATATATTTTATTTTGTTGCAAGTAGAGTCTTTTGAAAGCTTCATTTGAAGACTGTCTGAAAAGCTTTAAGTAAGCGAAGGATTTTTTCCTACTTTTTTTACACTCTTCGTCATACCACTTTGAATTAAAAGATGATTGATTCGGACAAAAACTAACAACTGCTGAATGCTTAACTAATTCGTAAACAGATTGTGTTGAAGATTCTATGCAAAGTTCAAGCTGATCATTAAAAGAACCCATTTGTTGATTTAAGTTTCGCCTATACAAACTAGCCTTACTTTCGACCCATTTTAGTTTCTTAACAGCATTAAATACTTCAGCTCTCTTGTGGATATCTTGAAGCGTACATTTGCACGACACTACAAAAGGCAGATGGGTTGAATAGTTTCCCGGATATACCTCAAAATTTTTAATCATATCAATCCAATCGCCCTTCACAATACAAAAATCAATTACAGAACAGTCTTGGGAAGATATAAGAGTATAATCGCCCCTGGAATCACCATTTGATACTCCATTTAGGATAAAAAAAACCAAAGTCTTCGAACAACTCTATCAGTAATTTGCCCTTTGTGTTCAAGCAATTATCCAGTGAGTTTCTTATATCAGTAAACTGACCATTATTTAGAACAGGAGAGTTTTGGAAATTACCTATACGACCGTTAAAGTCACCAATGATCATAAGGTTCTCGTACTTGTAATTTAATAATATACTCTGCAATTCTTCGTATTCTGATGACCAGGAATTAAAGTTCAAATATATAGGAATAATATGAAAATGTTTTGAATCACATTCTACATCCATTAAAATTGTGTTACTATAGTTCCTTAAAGTTACATTATTAATACTATTTTCTGAGCGTTTATTTTTGTAGCCACATAATATTCCACCACTAGCTCTCCCGAGTCTGTTATTTCGAATAGCCGGAATACATTTAATGTTAAAATTTTCAAAATATTTATAATATTGCAATTCTTTTCCTTCTTCTAAAAAAGTTTCTAATAAAATAATTATATCGTATTTTTGAATAAGTTTAAAAAAATCAGGCGTAAGTTATTTATTTTTAAGCCCCGTAATGTTATAGCAGAAAATTTAAAAAAAATATATTTTTTTGGCAGACGGCAACCCTATCCTATACTGTATGATGATTATAGTTGGTACATGAACCATCTTGATTAGATATTCTTCGACTACCAGATGGCTCTACTGCTGCTAAGTTGGTTTGCTTGTAGATGTCAAAAAAGCACATTGTGTTGTCTACAAATGTATTTTTGACGTACTGAACTTCCCCTTTTCTTTTTGTTTGTAATCCTTCCAGCGAATCGTAGTGAAAAACAAACTTTTCAATTTGCAATTTGGCACCTTTTAAATAAACTTTCGCGTTCGGGTTGATTGACAAAAGTTTACTTTTGTAATCGTCTAGTGCGCTTCTTTTTTTTGCGATAGAGTAAAGATTGTTCTTTGTGTACGAAGACTCCGGTACCCTTTAATTTTGGTGCGGCCACAATGATTTTATTTGCCATACCAGCGTTTTTAAAATATAAAAATCGTTGTTTTTTTATTGTGTCGGTTGTTAAATTCCTGAGTGTTTTCGATAATCATGTCAGCGTTGTCCTTTAGTTCAAGTAAGCCGAGACAAGTTTGTTTAGCAAACTCAACCTTGTTTGGCTTATTATCTGATGGAAAATGCATTACAACAGTTTTATCATTTGCTTTGTTGGACAAAATTTAGAGTTGCTTTTCAAGAGTTTGGCAATAATTTTCGACGAAAGATAAACGCTCTGAGAGTTGGGCATTTTGAGACCGTAATAACTGAATATCTGTTAATATGGCCACGACGTCATCTTTTTTGGCAATGTTTTTTAAATGTTGATTTAGACATTCATCTAATATATTTTTGAAATCTTTGGATTGCATTATTTGTTCTGACATTTGAATATTTGTTATTGGCACAGATTTCTTACTGTTTGGGGTGCTAACCGGAGATATTTCCGATGCCTTTCTCTTAGGTTGCACATAGGACTTGCCGCCAAAACAGTTTTTATGACTTGTAAGAAATTTAAAAGTTTTAATTCTCCTACCTTCTTTGTTAGAATTGAGGATTGTTTATTGCTTGTGAGTACAGATTTTTTTGACTGTCAATTTAAAAGTTATTTTGTAATTTTTTGTTAACTTTTTACTAGTTTAAATAATGAAAAACTTAAGAACTTAGACAACTTAGCTAACTTAATTCACTCTCTTTCTCTCTATTTATCAAGATATTTGAGGTTGAAGTTAGAGTAGCAAAAATAAAAAAAAATCGTGTATTTTCCCAATTACTCATAACTTCCGACATATAGGAAGTTGGAGAAACATATTGGTACCAAATGAAAGATTGCAAAAATGTACTTCTAACTTTACCAAAGTTTTTATATATGTTAAATACATATTCATATAATTAGCTCAGACTTCGTTTGAAATCAATTATTTATGTTGGATTTAACACTCTGATATCTTGAAAAAAATCATTTAGGACAAATACTTTTTTTATATTATTATCCTTAATTGATAACCTCTAATGTGAAATACAATAAAGTTATTTTTTTTCAATGAAGTGTCATTTTAGTTACACTAGTCTTCTATATATAGTTACACGACAACCGTGTTGAGGAGTAGAAAAAGGATCAGTCTGGTGTAGAGAGTGTTGCGAGACGTATATGAAATTGTTTTTTTTTAATAAAGATTATTGTTGATTATTATTTTAAATTAATTCGTTTGTTTTTTTTCGATCGGAAGTATTAAATCAGAAGTGGGATCTTCTGAGTAGCTGCTATATATAAGTTAAGTAACCATAAAAAATATCCGGTATCAAAAAAGTACAACAGTCGCCACTGCACACATCGGTGCAGTGATCGATCGGTTTAAAACCTTTTTGCATAGGCCATCATAAATGCATCGAGACGACAAAGGCTGATTGCAACTCCAGCAGAAAACGATACAAAGACATGCCACCCACATCGTCCAGATAAGGAAAAGACTCATCCACAACAGAGGAAGAGCTCTTTGGAATGAAGTGGCAGTTGAAGTACATCTCCGGTCGGTTGCGGTTACATTTGACTATTATAACGTAGCTTAAGTATTTTTAGTGTCGAATAGAATAAAGTTTTTTTAAAAGTTTAAATTAATTAATAAAATATTAATTGGGGGCTCAACCGGGATACCCAAGTGTTAGCAATATTTGAAAAAATAAAGTAAAATTAAACATTTGAAAGTGCATCTCAGCCAAACTATTTGACAAAGTATCGTGTCTAAAAACGAGAAAGTTCAACTCAAAGAAAGTAAAGCAGTACCAGACTTCATCACGTAAGCAGTACAGAACCAGCTTGAAACATCAAAAACTACCCAGTAAAGCAGCAAAAAAAATAGCATCAACGCTTGAACAAGGAGGAATTATAGTAAGAAATTTATATTAAATATAATATACTAAGAAGTGGTAGTTTTAAAATTAGAGATTTTGTAAAAAGTGAATCAGAAGTATTTAAAAAAAAAATTAATTAAAAATTAAAATGGATCGTGAAATAGTGCAATCATTGATAGAAGAAGCAATCAAAGCAACTACGGAATCATATGAAGAAAAGATATTAGAATTGCAAATGCAAAAAGAAATAAAACCTTTAGAATATACAAGGCAGAAGATAACGCCAAGTATTAAAGATGACGAAACTTTATAAGTCATTAGAAGTTTGCCAGAATTTTCAGGAAATAGTTAGAATTATATTTCGTGGAGAGAAAGCTCTATCAACAGTCTTAGTTTATACACAGTAGGTAGCAGAAGATATTTCGCGGCGCTGACCATATTCAGAAATAAAATCATAGGGGATGCGAATGCAATCCTGACTAACCACGGTACAGTGCTCAATTATGAAGCTATAATTTCAAGGTTAGACTTTGCATATGCAGACAAACGTCCGGTTCACCTCATAGAACAGGAAATGAGTATTCTAAAACAAGGAGGATTAACCCTCAGTGACTACTATAATGTAGTTAATGGAAAACTAACGATGCTTATCAATAAAACTTTGATGACATACGGTAACAGCAGTGAACTTACCACAGAGCTAAACGCTTTGAACAGACAGAAAGCATTAAGAATTTTTATATCAGGCCTTAACGGCAACCTAGCAAATATACTATTTTCAATCAATCCCCCTGATCTACCATCCGCCCTAGCTTAAGCACAAGAACTACAGAGCAATAATATGCGCGCCGCCTTCGCAGGCCAATTTCAGGTTCAAACCGAACGAAAACAAAGTAATATTCCAAATTATCAAAATACACTAAGATTTCCCCAAGTTCCACGACGACAGGAACAAAATCCTAGAAATAATACTGTAGAAAAAATGGAAACTGATAGCAGTCTTAATAGATATGTGCAAAAAACAAATTATAATCGTGGAAATAATAATTTCACACAGCAAAATAACCCATTCAGGAATAATGCCCATACCAGTGGATATAATCCAAATAGGTACACTAACACATATAATAATCAACAAAGACCAATTTTTAAACGCCCAAAAGAAAATTCTTCACGACAATCTTTCAAACCTCCAAATAAGGTAGAGAGAGTCAATAACATAAAGGAAGATAGGGAACATTTTTTAGACAAACGTCAGGATTACCATATGTTAGAAGAATAATTAACAACAAAAAATACAAATACTTCTTGACACCGGAGCAAACAGTAACTACTGCAAGCCCGATGTGTTTCAAAATAAAGGCAAAAACACCCAATGGTGAAATAATTATTAAAGAATATCACGATGTTCTTATATTCGATACAGTCACTAGATTTTATGTTCTAGAAAATCTAGAATACGATGCGTTGATAGGAATAAACCTACTTAAATCCGTCAAGGCACAAATAGACCTTGATAGTAAAACTATTTCATATAATAATAGAACCGAGAGAATTTTCATGAATGAAAGAGATTCACATTTAAATAATATTAAAATGGAAAACATAGAAGAATTGAGAAAGTCAACCCTGAAGAAAATAACAAGTATTCACGAAAAGATTGACACTACTCTAACCTTTAGGAAAGACATAGTAGCTGAAATCAGAACATTAAGTGAAAAACATATCTGGTCAAAACAATACCCTTACCCGTTTTCCGCAGATAAATTTGTGAATGAAGAAGATAGATTTAGAAAGTGGATTCCACCAAATTCAAATGAAAACAAGCGATATAGAAAAGACAGCATTTTCAGAAAATAATGGCAAGTACGAATTTACACAGCCAGATTATACAAAAAAAAAAAATCACATTAACTACAGATGCCTCTGACGACGCAATTGGAGCAGTGCTTGCTCAAGAAAACAAATCGATTGTTTCAAAAACCCTGAACCAAACTGAGAGAAACTACGCAACCAATGAAAAAGAGTTATTCGCGATAGTCTTTGCATTAAAGAATCTGAGAAATTATCTATATGGTGTAACAAATTTAGAAATCCATACAGACCATCAGCCACTCACTTTCGCAGTCTCACCTAGAAATCCCAATTCAAAAATGAACCGCTGGCATGCTCTCATAGAGGAATATTCGCCTAAATTCATATATAAACCTGGAAAAGAAAATATTGTAGCTGATGCCCTTAGATCAAGAAGCTATCATAGCTCAAACACACACGAGAGCTCATAGAAACTCAAAAGAAAACATTAAACAGATAGAAAAAACATATTATTGGCCCACAATGAGGATAGACTTTGAAAAATTTATAAGATCATGTGGCATATGTCAACAAAATAAATATGAGCGTAACCCACATAAGGAAAGAATAGCCGAGACGTCCATTCCAAAACAAGAAGGAGAGATTATCCACATCGACATTTTAAAAATTGAAAACATCAAATCAATTACAGCAATTGACAAATATTCAAAGTATTTAGGGCTGAAAATAATAAATGATAAATTAGACATGGAAAAGAAATTCTTAGAAATATTACAAATATTCCCTAACTGCAAGAAGATAATTTGTAACAACGATGTTGCATTCACATCATTTAAATTTAAGAATATGATTCAAAGACAGGGCTTAGAAATATTCTACGTACCTATACAACATTCCAAATCAAATGGTCAAGTAGAAAGAATCCATTCTACCATTCAAGAAATATCTAGGTGTGTAAAGAAAGAATATCATTTACTGGATGACGAAGAAGTAATATTAAAAGCCGTTTCAGAATATAATAAGACCATACATTCGGTAATAGATAACAAATCCATAGATATACTATTTAATAAAGTAAAGCACGAAGATATAGCACCAAAATTATTAATAGCACAAGAAAATATGCTTAAGTACAACAATAAAGGTAGAACTAATGAAAACAAACAATTAGATGAAGGTAATATTATAAACATGAAAAGAACAAATGAAAAATATGGTAAATTACAACCCAAATATAGGAAAGAAAAGATAAAGGAAGATTTAGGAAATAAAGTTAGAATAACCAGACAAGATAAGATCATTCACAAAGATAACCTCAAGTTTTCTTCTTCTAGGAAACAAGATGATAAAAAAAATCCTACTACAAACCCTGTACCTTACTAGTACTCAAACATACCAAATAACCAACCATGCCAGAGAAGATTATGTTTTAGTGAAAGAAATAGACGCATTAGCCTACGATACTTATGGAAACTTATTCCACATTACTAACCTAACAAAATATCAAGAATTATTAGATGAAGCAAGAGCCATACTAAGGATTTACGAAGAAAATACAATTCATGAGGCAGATATTGCACATATCCAATTATTAAAAGACGAGTCAGGACAATGATACAAAGTTAGCTAGTAGAAGAAAAAAAAGAGCATTAGAATTTCTAGGGAAAACTTGGAAATGGATAGCAGGAAGCCCTGATCATGATGACAAAATAATGATTGAACTAAAGATAAATGAACTGGTGGAAAATAATAAAAAGCAATTTGGTATAAATTCGAAACTTATCGATCTCTCAAAAGATATAAAATCTTCTACATTTGATGAAATTGTGTTCAAACAAAATAGAGTTCTTACAATTGAACTAACCAATGTAATTAATGCAATAACCTTTGCAAAAATGGGATCACTAAACCCAAACATATTAAATGTTAAAGAAAAAAATGAAATTGTCAAACAATAAGGTACACAATTCTCTATAACAGACCTATAGATACTTCCACTTTTAAAATCTTACAAAGAGATAATATTATTGTAATACTTATTAAATACCCAATTATCAAGGAAAAATGTAATTATTTCAAAACAATGGCGATCAGTCATGAAAACGGAAAAATTTTAATTCCGAAAGAAATTTTAAAATGTAAAGACAAATATGTAAACATAGAAAAATGTAAATTAGAACTGAATAATTTTTATTGTAAAATTAATGTTAAATCAAATTGTTTATCAAATATCCTAAACCTAAGACCAACCAACTGTACCAAAATAAAAGAGAGAAACCAAGCAATCGAGCTTATATCGGAAGGAGCAATACTTCTTACAGGACAACATACAGTCAACAATGAAACGTGCAACGGCCTCAATTTATTAACATTTGAAGAAAGAATAAATGTTGACGATATCAACTTCACCAACCCAACTGAAGAGATCAAAACGTTCTTGAAAGGATACATATCCGAAGACACGTTGATTGAAAGCTATATAGAATCCATAAACAAGGATCTAAGTATAAAAAATATTGATCTCATCGAGTCTTTACAAACAGATAATGGAGACATTCCAATTAAGACTATATTCATCCTGACAGTTACTATAGCAAGCATTTACATGGCAATCAAACTAATGATAATATACAGACAAGCCTCAAGTCAAATATACACGGACGAAATGCTCCAAGAAGACTAAGCAAAAATCAGAGCAGCCACTAAGCGACACATTGATCGGGACGATCAATCTCTTACTATGGAGGGAATTAAGTAATCATAAAAAATATCCGGCATCAAAAAAATACAACAGTCGCCACTGCACACGCGATCGGTTTAAAACCTTTTTGCATAGGCCATCATAAATGCATCGAGACGACAAAGGCTCCAGCAGAAAACGATACAAAGACATGCCACCCACATCGTCCAGATAAGGAAAAGACTCATCCACAACAGAGGAAGAGCTCTTTGGAATGAAGTGGCAGTTGAAGTACATCTCCGGTCGGTTGCGGTTACATTTGACTATTATAACGTAGCTTACGTATTTTTAGTGTCGAATAGAATAAAGTTTTTTTAAAAGTTTAAATTAATTAATAAAATATTAATTTATATAAGTATATGCGCCGTGTTTCAGGTGTATGTGTAGTTTTTTGGGTTGTTGAAGTTGTAATAGAAGGTCCGTTCGTCTACTTGTTGGCATTGTATATTAACTGCTATAGTACTATCATGGTGACATGTGGACCGTGGCGCTCCAAGCGGCTCTAGGTAAAGTTAATTCGGTAAATTGAAAGAGGCGAACGAGGCGAACGCGGCGAACAAAGAGACTTCTAAGAGAAACTCTGTGATCAAGTACTTTGCAGTTTGCTGTTTATATACAATGATGCGAGTATAGATTTTTTTGCACAACTGGATTGCTTCACACAAGCAGGGCGACGAGATGGCTAGTTTAAAAAAAGGAATGACACAAAAAGAAGAAAAACGACTTTTGTAAATGAATGTTGTCTGGGGGTTGGGTATATGTTTAAGCAGGTTGATAAGTTTATTTTGAGTTTTATATAAAGCTTTCGAGGGTAGGTAGGTACCTACATGCATACCTATATAATGTGTATTTAAGTAAGTATATTTGTTATATTATCTTTGATAACATGTTCAGCTAAATTCAGGTCGATCGGTCGGTCGTCGGTGTGGTAGATGGTGTGAGCGAGGGTGAGTGAGAAACTAACAATGAAAACTTAATAAGCACATGTGTATGTGTATTGTGTATATCCTGTTCTCGGTGACGGTGAACAACGAAGAGGATCGACAATGATTTTATTTTTTTAATTTTCATTTAATTGGCTTCGTTATCGTTGATGTTGAAGTTTATGCACAAGTAGCTTTGTGATTATAGGGACTATAAGTCAAGTTTAGGATTCGTGAACATAAAAAATTGTGATATTAATCAAACATTACATTACGATGATAGAGAAACATATTTGAGTTACTGGCAAAATTCTGTTCGTCTGTCTGTTTGTCTGCTTGTCTGTCTGTCTGCTTGTCTGTCTGTCTGCTTGTCTGTCTGTATGGGTGTATTTTGGACTGAAGCCTAAATGGTTGGGTCAATCGTCTTCATATTTAGATTTTAAGGTTATTTTCACATTCTACAGAGGAGTTTTTTCAATTTTTTTTAACTCAAAAATTAACGGTACCTGTCATATGACCGTTATGTAAAACGAAAACGGCTCCAAGAATTTATATGAAAAAAAAAATCAGTAAACTACTGTAGGTAAGCATTATATTTTGGAGAAAAAAAAATAATATGGTAGGCTAAAAACGGTACCTCCCATAGCACCGGTTGTTTTTTCTTCGACTTTTTCGAAAACAGGTGATCCAATGACAAGCAAAATTGATATTCGAGAAGATGTAGGTAGCTTGAGTTTTTGAGTTGAGTGTTTTCTTGATTGAAATTTTTACATTCAGATATATATAATAGAGTATTTTTTTTGTTTTTGTGTTTTTTTGTTTTTGCTGTTTATGTGTTTATCATAGGCGTCCTTTTTATTTATTCTGTATGCTGTGTGCTGTTATGATCATGAAATGCTTTAAACTAAATAACGATAAATAAATAATAATAAACATTTCATTAGAATAGTGGGTAGGGCTTAACCGAACAATAACAAAATTTGGGGGGAAATATTAAACAAATAAAATGTATATGAAATCAAAAAAACACTATTCATAACGTTTTTTGGAAAAAATATTGTAATCTATCTTATTTCTTTTGCTGTTTTCTATTTTATGAATTTTTCATTTCAAAATCGTTCGACCAATTTTTTCAAAAAAAATGTTTTTTTTTTTTTAAACTTCGAAAACATATTTAATTTTTTTTTTCGAGTATGTTAATTTAAAGAAATCTATAGTTTATACTAGGAGAAAAATAAAAAAAAATCTATTGATTCATATTCAAAATATGTATTCACTGATAAAAATAATTTTTTTTTAAATTATTAAAAATTAAAAAAAAAAACTGTTTTTGAAAATTTTCTTTCTTTTTGAAACCTTCGTTCTCGCTGAAAACTTTAAAAAAATTGAAAAATATTTTTCGGGCTTCAAGCTAAAATGGATCTCAGCAACAAAAACAAACATCTTTGGGAGAGCAAGCGGAGGCTATGTTTTTGGCTACAGAAAAGACATTGAATCCCTCTATAGGCTTAAGTTTTTAAATCTTGATGACATGTTAATTCTGCAGGGGAATTTCGCTGGAAATCTTTTGAGTTTGGTCCCAATGTATCTAAACTGTAATCACTAGAACAGAGATTTTGCAGCTCTCAAAAACTTTTTCTCATGTTAATGTTAGCACAGCCAGAGAGTGGTGGAAGATTGCCAGAGAGATACGTGGAGTCACTTTTAATACGCCAACACACATATCAGCCACTGAATTCAAGATTTACTTTCAAAACTTACTGTCCTCATCGCCAAACTATAGCTCTATCAGTTCTTGTGCATCTCTTATCCTAACGCCTCAGTTAGACCGAATCATTGAGCTCAGAGAAGTTTATTGTTCAATGTCATCTTCAAAGGATCAAAAAACCCCAGGTATGGATGGAATACCATTTGAATTCTATAAGAATGCAAGTTCGTCTCTTGTCATAGAAATTCATAAGCTTTTCGTCGAAATATTTGAAACTGCAATTGTTCCAAACTCGTTTAAAACATCGATCATATATCCACTGTTTAAGAGAGGAGATTCAAATGTGGTATCTAATTATAGAGGACTGTCTTTCCTTGACACGATCTAAAAACTATTTACCACCGTTCTTCTTAGTAGACTTACGGCATGGTTAGAAGAAAATAACACAATTAATGAATTTCAAGTGGCATACAGATCTAACTATTCCACCGTTGATCAAGTTTATAATCTGTCTTGTCTTATACAACTTCAACTCAATCAAAAAAAGAAACTCTATGCTTAAGTACAACAATAAAGGTAGAACTAATGAAAACAAACAATTAGATGAAGGTAATATTATAAACATGAAAAGAACAAATGAAAAATATGGTAAATTACAACCCAAATATAGGAAAGAAAAGATAAAGGAGGATTTAGGAAATAAAGTTAGAATAACCAGACAAGATAAGATCATTCACAAAGATAACCTCAAGTTTTCTTCTTCTAGGAAACAAGATGATACAAAAAATCCTACTACAAACCCTGTACCTTACTAGTACTCAAACATACCAAATAACCAACCATGCCAGAGAAGATTATGTTTTAGTGAAAGAAATAGACGCATTAGCCTACGATACTTATGGAAACTTATTCCACATTAGTAACCTAACAAAATATCAAGAATTATTAGATGAGCCATACTAGGGATTTACGAAGAAAATACAATTCATGGGGCAGATATTGCACATATCCAATTATTAAAAGACGAGTCAGGACAATGATACAAAGTTAGCTAGTAGAAGAAAAAAAAGAGCATTAGAATTTCTAGGGAAAACTTGGAAATGGATAGCAGGAAGCCCTGATCACGATGACAAAATAATGATTGAACTAAAGATAAATGAACTGGTGGAAAATAATAATAAGCAATTTGGTATAAATTCGAAACTTATCGATCTCTCAAAAGATATAAAATCTTCTACATTTGATGATATTGTGTTCAAACAAAATAGAGTTCTTACAATTGAACTAACCAATGTAATTAATGCAATAACCTTTGCAAAAATGGGATCACTAAACCCAAACATATTAAATGTTAAAGAAATAAATGAAATTGTCAAACAAGAAGGTACACAATTCTCTATAACAGACCTCATAGATACTTCCACTTTTAAAATCTTACAAAGAGATAATATTATTGTAATACTTATTAAATACCCAATTATCAAGGAAAAATGTAATTATTTCAAAACAATGGCGATCAGTCATGAAAACGGAAAAATTTTAATTCCGAAAGAAATTATAAAATGTAAAGACAAATATGTAAACATAGAAAAATGTAGATTAGAACTGAATAATTTTTATTGTAAAATTAATGTTAAATCAAATTGTTTATCAAATATCCTAAACCTAAGACCAACCAACTGTACCAAAATAAAAGAGAGAAACCAAGCAATCGAGTTTATATCGGAAGGAGCAATACTTCTTACAGGACAACATACAGTCAACAATGAAACGTGCAACGGCCTCAATTTATTAACATTTGAAGAAAGAATAAATGTTGACGATATCAACTTCACCAACCCAACTGAAGAGATCAAAACGTTCTTGAAAGGATACATATCCGAAGACACGTTGATTGAAAGCTATATAGAATCCATAAACAAGGATCAAAGTATAAAAAATATTGATCTCATCGAGTCTTTACAAACAGGCCATCATAAATGCATCGAGACGACAAAGGCTGATTGCAACTCCAGCAGAAAACGATACAAAGACATGCCACCCACATCGTCCAGATAAGGAAAAGACTCATCCACAACAGAGGAAGAGCTCTTTGGAATGAAGTGGCAGTTGAAGTACATCTCCGGTCGGTTGCGGTTACATTTGACTATTATAACGTAGCTTAAGTATTTTTAGTGTCGAATAGAATAAAGTTTTTTTAAAAGTTTAAATTAATTAATAAAATATTAATTTATATAAGTATATGCGCCGTGTTTCAGGTGTATGTGTAGTTTTTTGGGTTGTTGAAGTTGTAATAGTAGGTCCGTTCGTCTACTTGTTGGCATTGTATATTAACTGCTATAGTACTATCATGGTGACATGTGGACCGTGGCGCTCCAAGCGGCTCTAGGTAAAGTTAATTCGGTAAATTGAAAGAGGCGAACGAGGCGAACGCGGCGAACAAAGAGACTTCTAAGAGAAACTCTGTGAACAAGTACTTTGCAGTTTGCTGTTTATATACAATGATGCGAGTATAGATTTTTTTGCACAACTGGATTGCTTCACACAAGCAGGGCGACGAGATGGCTAGTTTAAAAAAAGGAATGACACAAAAAGAAGAAAAACGACTTTTGTAAATGAATGTTGTCTGGGGGTTGGGTATATGTTTAAGCAGGTTGATAAGTTTATTTTGAGTTTTATATAAAGCTTTCGAGGGTAGGTAGGTACCTACATGCATACCTATAAAATGTGTATTTAAGTAAGTATATTTGTTATATTATCTTTGATAACATGTTCAGCTAAATTCAGGTCGATCGGTCGGTCGTCGGTGTGGTAGATGGTGTGAGCGAGGGTGAGTGAGATACTAACAATGATAACTTAATAAGCACATGTGTATGTGTATTGTGTATATCCTGTTCTCGGTGACGGTGAACAACGAAGAGGATCGACAATGATTTTATTTTTTTAATTTTCATTTAATTGGCTTCGTTATCGTTGATGTTGAAGTTTATGCACAAGTAGCTTTGTGATTATAGGGACTATAAGTCAAGTTTAGGATTCGTGAACATAAAAAATTGTGATAATAATCAAACATTACATTACGATGATAGAGAAACATATTTGAGTTACTGGCAAAATTCTGTTCGTCTGTCTGTCTGTCTGCTTGTCTGTCTGTCTGCTTGTCTGTCTGTATGGGTGTATTTTGGACTGAAGCCTAAATGGTTGGGTCAATCGTCTTCATATTTAGATTTTAAGGTTATTTTCACATTCTACAGAGGAGTTTTTTCAATTTTTTTTAACTCAAAAATTAACGGTACCTGTCATATGACCGTTATGTAAAACGAAAACGGCTCCAAGAATTTATATGAAAAAAAAATCAGTAAACTGCTGTAGGTAAGCATTATATTTTGGAGAAAAAAAAATAATATGGTGGGCTATAAACGGTACCTCCCATAGCACCGGTTGTATTTTCTTCGACTTTTTCGAAAACAGGTGATCCAATGACAAGCAAAATTGATATTCGAGAAGATGTAGGTAGCTTGAGTTTTTGAGTTGAGTGTTTTCTTGATTGAAATTTTTACATTCAGATATATATAATAGAGTATTTTTTTTGTTTTTGTGTTTTTTTGTTTTTGCTGTTTATGTGTTTATCATAGGCGTCCTTTTTATTTATTCTGTATGCTGTGTGCTGTTATGATCATGAAATGCTTTAAACTAAATAACGATAAATAAATAATAATAAACATTTCATTAGAATAGTGGGTAGGGCTTAACCGAACAATAACAAAATTTGGGGGGAAATATTAAACAAATAAAATGTATATGAAATCAAAAAAACACTATTCATAACGTTTTTTGGAAAAAATATTGTAATCTATCTTATTTCTTTTGCTGTTTTCTATTTTATGAATTTTTCATTTCAAAATCGTTCGACCAATTTTTTCAAAAAAAATGTTTTTTTTTTTAAACTTCGAAAACATATTTAATTTTTTTTTCGAGTATGTTAATTTAAAGAAATCTTTAGTTTATACTAGGAGAAAAATAAAAAAAAATCTATTGATTCATATTCAAAATATGTATTCACTGATAAAAATAATTTTTTTTTTAAATTATTAAAAATTAAAAAAAAAATGTTTTTGAAAATTTTCTTTCTTTTTGAAACTTTCGTTCTCGCTGAAAACTTTAAAAAAATTGAAAAATATTTTTCGGGCTTCAAGCTAAAATGGATCTCAGCAACAAAAACAAACATCTTTGGGAGAGCAAGCGGAGGCTATGTTTTTGGCTACAGAAAAGACATTGAATCCCTCTATAGGCTTAAGTTTTTAAATCTTGATGACATGGTAATTCTGCAGGGGAATTTCGCTGGAAATTTTTTGAGTTTGGTCCCACTGTATCTAAACTGTAATCACTAGAACAGAGATTTTGCAGCTCTCAAAAACTTTTTCTCAACATTCGACTTACAAAATTGTATTCTTGGAGGTGACTTCAACGTTAGAACCGGTGTGAAGGGCACAATAGAATATAACTCCATTCCTCCAGCTTCTGTGGAAGAAGTGCGTTGCTCTAAGGATTCTACCTGCGATAGCAACAGAAACGCTTTCATTGAATTTCTCGAGGATATTGGTGCATTAATTCTAAATGGAAGAGGATTTAACGACAAAACAGGAGAATATACGTTCGTCAGCACGAGGGGATCATCAGTTATTGACTACTGCTGTCCTTCATACGCTGCATTACATATGTTAGACGATTTTGTTGTCGGTTGTGAAACCTTCTCTGACCACATGCCTCTGATCTGCTCCATAAAATCTTCTGAATTAAGCACGCGCAAGAAAGACATGTGCGCACTTCCGCGAATAAAATGGTCTGAAAATAGATGCACTTCCTACAAGACAAATCTTGAATTACTCGTACCCTTGAAAATAGTAGATACTAATAGCATTGAAGAACGTTGTATTGGCATAAAAAACTGTATATATGAAGCAAACGGCGTACCTGCTACTCAAAAAATCAGATTTGAACCCAAGAAGCCTTGGTTCGACCTTGCATATTATTTGGCAAGGAAAATTGCGTTTAAACACCTCAAAGCTTTTAGAAAACACAACCTCGATACTTGCAGAAATAATTAAAATGCTGCTAATAAGAAAAAAAAAAACTAAAAAGGAATCTTATTTTCAAAATTTAGCAGATAGCTTAAAAAATGTTAGCACAGCCAGAGAGTGGTGGAAGATTGCCAAAGAGATACGTGGAGTCACTTTTAATACGCCAACACACATATCAGCCACTGAATTCAAGATTTACTTTCAAAACTTACTGTCCTCATCGCCAAACTATAGCTCTATCAGTTCTTGTGCATCTCTTATCCTAACGCCTCAGTTATACCGAATCATTGTGCTCAGAGAAGTTTATTGTTCAATGTCATCTTCAAAGGATCAAAAAACCCCGGGTATGGATGGAATACCATTTGAATTCTATAAGAATGCAAGTCCGTCTCTTGTCATAGAAATTCATAAGCTTTTCGTCGAAATATTTCAAACTGCAATTGTTCCAAACTCGTTTAAAACATCGATCATATATCCACTGTTTAAGAGAGGAGATTCAAATGTGGTATCTAATTATAGAGGACTGACTTTCCTTGACACGATCTAAAAACTATTTACCACCGTTCTTCTTAGTAGACTTACGGCATGGTTAGAAGAAAATAACACAATTAACGAATTTCAAGTGGCATACAGATCTAACTATTCCACCGTTGATCAAGTTTATAATCTGTCTTGTCTTATACAACTTCAACTCAATCAAAAAAAGAAACTCTATGCTTAAGTACAACAATAAAGGTAGAACTAATGAAAACAAACAATTAGATGAAGGTAATATTATAAACATGAAAAGAACAAATGAAAAATATGGTAAATTACAACCCAAATATAGGAAAGAAAAGATAAAGGAAGATTTAGGAAATAAAGTTAGAATAACCAGACAAGATAAGATCATTCACAAAGATAACCTCAAGTTTTCTTCTTCTAGGAAACAAGATGATAAAAAAAATCCTACTACAAACCCTGTACCTTACTAGTACTCAAACATACCAAATAACCAACCATGCCAGAGAAGATTATGTTTTAGTGAAAGAAATAGACGCATTAGCCTACGATACTTATGGAAACTTATTCCACATTAGTAACCTAACAAAATATCAAGAATTATTAGATGAGCCATACTAGGGATTTACGAAGAAAATACAATTCATGAGGCAGATATTGCACATATCCAATTATTAAAAGACGAGTCAGGACAATGATACAAAGTTAGCTAGTAGAAGAAAAAAAAGAGCATTAGAATTTCTAGGGAAAACTTGGAAATGGATAGCAGGAAGCCCTGATCACGATGACAAAATAATGATTGAACTAAAGATAAATGAACTGGTGGAAAATAATAATAAGCAATTTGGTATAAATTCGAAACTTATCGATCTCTCAAAAGATATAAAATCTTCTACATTTGATGATATTGTGTTCAAACAAAATAGAGTTCTTACAATTGAACTAACCAATGTAATTAATGCAATAACCTTTGCAAAAATGGGATCACTAAACCCAAACATATTAAATGTTAAAGAAATAAATGAAATTGTCAAACAAGAAGGTACACAATTCTCTATAACAGACCTCATAGATACTTCCACTTTTAAAATCTTACAAAGAGATAATATTATTGTAATACTTATTAAATACCCAATTATCAAGGAAAAATGTAATTATTTCAAAACAATGGCGATCAGTCATGAAAACGGAAAAATTTTAATTCCGAAAGAAATTATAAAATGTAAAGACAAATATGTAAACATAGAAAAATGTAGATTAGAACTGAATAATTTTTATTGTAAAATTAATGTTAAATCAAATTGTTTATCAAATATCCTAAACCTAAGACCAACCAACTGTACCAAAATAAAAGAGAGAAACCAAGCAATCGAGTTTATATCGGAAGGAGCAATACTTCTTACAGGACAACATACAGTCAACAATGAAACGTGCAACGGCCTCAATTTATTAACATTTGAAGAAAGAATAAATGTTGACGATATCAACTTCACCAACCCAACTGAAGAGATCAAAACGTTCTTGAAAGGATACATATCCGAAGACACGTTGATTGAAAGCTATATAGAATCCATAAACAAGGATCAAAGTATAAAAAATATTGATCTCATCGAGTCTTTACAAACAGGCCATCATAAATGCATCGAGACGACAAAGGCTGATTGCAACTCCAGCAGAAAACGATACAAAGACATGCCACCCACATCGTCCAGATAAGGAAAAGACTCATCCACAACAGAGGAAGAGCTCTTTGGAATGAAGTGGCAGTTGAAGTACATCTCCGGTCGGTTGCGGTTACATTTGACTATTATAACGTAGCTTAAGTATTTTTAGTGTCGAATAGAATAAAGTTTTTTTAAAAGTTTAAATTAATTAATAAAATATTAATTTATATAAGTATATGCGCCGTGTTTCAGGTGTATGTGTAGTTTTTTGGGTTGTTGAAGTTGTAATAGTAGGTCCGTTCGTCTACTTGTTGGCATTGTATATTAACTGCTATAGTACTATCATGGTGACATGTGGACCGTGGCGCTCCAAGCGGCTCTAGGTAAAGTTAATTCGGTAAATTGAAAGAGGCGAACGAGGCGAACGCGGCGAACAAAGAGACTTCTAAGAGAAACTCTGTGAACAAGTACTTTGCAGTTTGCTGTTTATATACAATGATGCGAGTATAGATTTTTTTGCACAACTGGATTGCTTCACTCAAGCAGGGCGACGAGATGGCTAGTTTAAAAAAAGGAATGACACAAAAAGAAGAAAAACGACTTTTGTAAATGAATGTTGTCTGGGGGTTGGGTATATGTTTAAGCAGGTTGATAAGTTTATTTTGAGTTTTATATAAAGCTTTCGAGGGTAGGTAGGTACCTACATGCATACCTATAAAATGTGTATTTAAGTAAGTATATTTGTTATATTATCTTTGATAACATGTTCAGCTAAATTCAGGTCGATCGGTCGGTCGTCGGTGTGGTAGATGGTGTGAGCGAGGGTGAGTGAGATACTAACAAAGAAAACTTAATAAGCACATGTGTATGTGTATTGTGTATATCCTGTTCTCGGTGACGGTGAACAACGAAGAGGATCGACAATGATTTTATTTTTTTAATTTTCATTTAATTGGCTTCGTTATCGTTGATGTTGAAGTTTATGCACAAGTAGCTTTGTGATTATAGGGACTATAAGTCAAGTTTAGGATTCGTGAACATAAAAAATTGTGATAATAATCAAACATTACATTACGATGATAGAGAAACATATTTGAGTTACTGGCAAAATTCTGTTCGTCTGTCTGTCTGTCTGCTTGTCTGTCTGTCTGCTTGTCTGTCTGTATGGGTGTATTTTGGACTGAAGCCTAAATGGTTGGGTCAATCGTCTTCATATTTAGATTTTAAGGTTATTTTCACATTCTACAGAGGAGTTTTTTCAATTTTTTTTAACTCAAAAGTTAACGGTACCTGTCATATGACCGTTATGTAAAACGAAAACGGCTCCAAGAATTTATATGAAAAAAAAAATCAGTAAACTACTGTAGGTAAGCATTATATTTTGGAGAAAAAAAAATAATATGGTGGGCTAAAAACGGTACCTCCCATAGCACCGGTTGTTTTTTCTTCGACTTTTTCGAAAACAGGTGATCCAATGACAAGCAAAATTGATATTCGAGAAGATGTAGGTAGCTTGAGTTTTTGAGTTGAGTGTTTTCTTGATTGAAATTTTTACATTCAGATATATATAATAGAGTATTTTTTTTGTTTTTGTGTTTTTTTGTTTTTGCTGTTTATGTGTTTATCATAGGCGTCCTTTTTATTTATTCTGTATGCTGTGTGCTGTTATGATCATGAAATGCTTTAAACTAAATAACGATAAATAAATAATAATAAACATTTCATTAGAATAGTGGGTAGGGCTTAACCGAACAATAACAAAATTTGGGGGGAAATATTAAACAAATAAAATGTATATGAAATCAAAAAAACACTATTCATAACGTTTTTTGGAAAAAATATTTTAAGCTATCTTATTTCTTTTGCTGTTTTCTATTTTATGAATTTTTCATTTCAAAATCGTTCGACCAATTTTTTCAAAAAAAATGTTTTTTTTTTTTAAACTTCGAAAACATATTTAATTTTTTTTTCCAGTATGTTAATTTAAAGAAATCTATAGTTTATACTAGGAGAAAAATAAAAAAAAATCTATTGATTCATATTCAAAATATGTATTCATTGATAAAAATAATTTTTTTTTTAAATTATTAAAAATTAAAAAAAAATGTTTTTGAAAATTTTCTTTCTTTTTGAAACCTTCGTTCTCGCTGAAAACTTTAAAAAATTTGAAAAATATTTTTCGGGCTTCAAGCTAAAATGGATCTCAGCAACAAAAACAAACATCTTTGGGAGAGCAAGCGGAGGCTATGTTTTTGGCTACAGAAAAGACATTGAATCCCTCTATAGGCTTAAGTTTTTAAATCTTGATGACATGGTAATTCTGCAGGGGAATTTCGCTGGAAATTTTTTGAGTTTGGTCCCACTGTATCTAAACTGTAATCACTAGAACAGAGATTTTGCAGCTCTCAAAAACTTTTTCTCAACATTCGACTTACAAAATTGTATTCTTGGAGGTGACTTCAACGTTAGAACCGGTGTGAAGGGCACAATAGAATATAACTCCATTCCTCCAGCTTCTGTGGAAGAAGTGCGTTGCTCTAAGGATTCTACCTGCGATAGCAACAGAAACGCTTTCATTGAATTTCTCGAGGATATTGGTGCATTAATTCTAAATGGAAGAGGATTTAACGACAAAACAGGAGAATATACGTTCGTCAGCACGAGGGGATCATCAGTTATTGACTACTGCTGTCCTTCATACGCTGCATTACATATGTTAGACGATTTTGTTTGCACTTCCTACAAGACAAATCTTGAATTACTCGTACCCTTGAAAATAGTAGATACTAATAGCATTGAAGAACGTTGTATTGGCATCAAAAACTGTATATATGAAGCAAACGGCGTACCTGCTACTCAAAAAATCAGATTTGAACCCAAAAACCCTGGTTCGACCTTGCATATTATTTGGCCAGGAAAACTGCGTTTAAACACCTCAAAGCTTTTAGAAAACACAACCTTGATACTTGCAGAAATAATTACAATGCTGCTAATAAGAAAAAAAAAACTAAAAAGGAATCTTATTTTCAAAATTTAGCAGATAGCTTAAAAAATGTTAGCACAGCCAGAGAGTGGTGGAAGATTGCCAGAGAGATACGTGGAGTCACTTTTAATACGCCAACACACATATCAGCCACTGAATTCAAGATTTACTTTCAAAACTTACTGTCCTCATCGCCAAACTATAGCTCTATCAGTTCTTGTGCATCTCTTATCCTAACGCCTCAGTTAGACCGAATCATTGAGCTCAGAGAAGTTTATTGTTCAATGTCATCTTCAAAGGATCAAAAAACCCCAGGTATGGATGGAATACCATTTGAATTCTATAAGAATGCAAGTCCGTCTCTTGTCATAGAAATTCATAAGCTTTTCGTCGAAATATTTGAAACTGCAATTGTTCCAAACTCGTTTAAAACATCGATCATATATCCACTGTTTAAGAGAGGAGATTCAAATGTGGTATCTAATTATAGAGGACTGTCTTTCCTTGACACGATCTAAAAACTATTTACCACCGTTCTTCTTAGTAGACTTACGGCATGGTTAGAAGAAAATAACACAATTAATGAATTTCAAGTGGCATACAGATCTAACTATTCCACCGTTGATCAAGTTTATAATCTGTCTTGTCTTATACAACTTCAACTCAATCAAAAAAAGAAACTCTATGCTTAAGTACAACAATAAAGGTAGAACTAATGAAAACAAACAATTAGATGAAGGTAATATTATAAACATGAAAAGAACAAATGAAAAATATGGTAAATTACAACCCAAATATAGGAAAGAAAAGATAAAGGAAGATTTAGGAAATAAAGTTAGAATAACCAGACAAGATAAGATCATTCACAAAGATAACCTCAAGTTTTCTTCTTCTAGGAAACAAGATGATAAAAAAAATCCTACTACAAACCCTGTACCTTACTAGTACTCAAACATACCAAATAACCAACCATGCCAGAGAAGATTATGTTTTAGTGAAAGAAATAGACGCATTAGCCTACGATACTTATGGAAACTTATTCCACATTAGTAACCTAACAAAATATCAAGAATTATTAGATGAGCCATACTAGGGATTTACGAAGAAAATACAATTCATGAGGCAGATATTGCACATATCCAATTATTAAAAGACGAGTCAGGACAATGATACAAAGTTAGCTAGTAGAAGAAAAAAAAGAGCATTAGAATTTCTAGGGAAAACTTGGAAATGGATAGCAGGAAGCCCTGATCACGATGACAAAATAATGATTGAACTAAAGATAAATGAACTGGTGGAAAATAATAATAAGCAATTTGGTATAAATTCGAAACTTATCGATCTCTCAAAAGATATAAAATCTTCTACATTTGATGATATTGTGTTCAAACAAAATAGAGTTCTTACAATTGAACTAACCAATGTAATTAATGCAATAACCTTTGCAAAAATGGGATCACTAAACCCAAACATATTAAATGTTAAAGAAATAAATGAAATTGTCAAACAAGAAGGTACACAATTCTCTATAACAGACCTCATAGATACTTCCACTTTTAAAATCTTTCAAAGAGATAATATTATTGTAATACTTATTAAATACCCAATTATCAAGGAAAAATGTAATTATTTCAAAACAATGGCGATCAGTCATGAAAACGGAAAAATTTTAATTCCGAAAGAAATTATAAAATGTAAAGACAAATATGTAAACATAGAAAAATGTAGATTAGAACTGAATAATTTTTATTGTAAAATTAATGTTAAATCAAATTGTTTATCAAATATCCTAAACCTAAGACCAACCAACTGTACCAAAATAAAAGAGAGAAACCAAGCAATCGAGTTTATATCGGAAGGAGCAATACTTCTTACAGGACAACATACAGTCAACAATGAAACGTGCAACGGCCTCAATTTATTAACATTTGAAGAAAGAATAAATGTTGACGATATCAACTTCACCAACCCAACTGAAGAGATCAAAACGTTCTTGAAAGGATACATATCCGAAGACACGTTGATTGAAAGCTATATAGAATCCATAAACAAGGATCAAAGTATAAAAAATATTGATCTCATCGAGTCTTTACAAACAGGCCATCATAAATGCATCGAGACGACAAAGGCTGATTGCAACTCCAGCAGAAAACGATACAAAGACATGCCACCCACATCGTCCAGATAAGGAAAAGACTCATCCACAACAGAGGAAGAGCTCTTTGGAATGAAGTGGCAGTTGAAGTACATCTCCGGTCGGTTGCGGTTACATTTGACTATTATAACGTAGCTTAAGTATTTTTAGTGTCGAATAGAATAAAGTTTTTTTAAAAGTTTAAATTAATTAATAAAATATTAATTTATATAAGTATATGCGCCGTGTTTCAGGTGTATGTGTAGTTTTTTGGGTTGTTGAAGTTGTAATAGTAGGTCCGTTCGTCTACTTGTTGGCATTGTATATTAACTGTTATAGTACTATCATGGTGACATGTGGACCGTGGCGCTCCAAGCGGCTCTAGGTAAAGTTAATTCGGTAAATTGAAAGAGGCGAACGAGGCGAACGCGGCGAACAAAGAGACTTCTAAGAGAAACTCTGTGAACAAGTACTTTGCAGTTTGCTGTTTATATACAATGATGCGAGTATAGATTTTTTTGCACAACTGGATTGCTTCACACAAGCAGGGCGACGAGATGGCTAGTTTAAAAAAAGGAATGACACAAAAAGAAGAAAAACGACTTTTGTAAATGAATGTTGTCTGGGGGTTGGGTATATGTTTAAGCAGGTTGATAAGTTTATTTTGAGTTTTATATAAAGCTTTCGAGGGTAGGTAGGTACCTACATGCATACCTATAAAATGTGTATTTAAGTAAGTATATTTGTTATATTATCTTTGATAACATGTTCAGCTAAATTCAGGTCGATCGGTCGGTCGTCGGTGTGGTAGATGGTGTGAGCGAGGGTGAGTGAGATACTAACAATGAAAACTTAATAAGCACATGTGTATGTGTATTGTGTATATCCTGTTCTCGGTGACGGTGAACAACGAAGAGGATCGACAATGATTTTATTTTTTTAATTTTCATTTAATTGGCTTCGTTATCGTTGATGTTGAAGTTTATGCACAAGTAGCTTTGTGATTATAGGGACTATAAGTCAAGTTTAGGATTCGTGAACATAAAAAATTGTGATAATAATCAAACATTACATTACGATGATAGAGAAACATATTTGAGTTACTGGCAAAATTCTGTTCGTCTGTCTGTCTGTCTGCTTGTCTGTCTGTCTGCTTGTCTGTCTGTATGGGTGTATTTTGGACTGAAGCCTAAATGGTTGGGTCAATCGTCTTCATATTTAGATTTTAAGGTTATTTTCACATTCTACAGAGGAGTTTTTTCAATTTTTTTTAACTCAAAAGTTAACGGTACCTGTCATATGACCGTTATGTAAAACGAAAACTGCTCCAAGAATTTATATGAAAAAAAAAATCAGTAAACTACTGTAGGTAAGCATTATATTTTGGAGAAAAAAAAATAATATGGTGGGCTAAAAACGGTACCTCCCATAGCACCGGTTGTTTTTTCTTCGACTTTTTCGAAAACAGGTGATCCAATGACAAGCAAAATTGATATTCGAGAAGATGTAGGTAGCTTGAGTTTTTGAGTTGAGTGTTTTCTTGATTGAAATTTTTACATTCAGATATATATAATAGAGTATTTTTTTTGTTTTTGTGTTTTTTTGTTTTTGCTGTTTATGTGTTTATCATAGGCGTCCTTTTTATTTATTCTGTATGCTGTGTGCTGTTATGATCATGAAATGCTTTAAACTAAATAACGATAAATAAATAATAATAAACATTTCATTAGAATAGTGGGTAGGGCTTAACCGAACAATAACAAAATTTGGGGGGAAATATTAAACAAATAAAATGTATATGAAATCAAAAAAACACTATTCATAACGTTTTTTGGAAAAAATATTGTAAGCTATCTTATTTCTTTTGCTGTTTTCTATTTTATGAATTTTTCATTTCAAAATCGTTCGACCAATTTTTTCAAAAAAAATGTTTTTTTTTTTTAAACTTCGAAAACATATTTAATTTTTTTTTCGAGTATGTTAATTTAAAGAAATCTATAGTTTATACTATTTTTTCTTTCTTTTTGAAACCTTCGTTCTCGCTGAAAACTTTAAAAAATTTGAAAAATATTTTTCGGGCTTCAAGCTAAAATGGATCTCAGCAACAAAAACAAACATCTTTGGGAGAGCAAGCGGAGGCTATGTTTTTGGCTACAGAAAAGACATTGAATCCCTCTATAGGCTTAAGTTTTTAAATCTTGATGACATGGTAATTCTGCAGGGGAATTTCGCTGGAAATTTTTTGAGTTTGGTCCCACTGTATCTAAACTGTAATCACTAGAACAGAGATTTTGCAGCTCTCAAAAACTTTTTCTCAACATTCGACTTACAAAATTGTATTCTTGGAGGTGACTTCAACGTTAGAACCGGTGTGAAGGGCACAATAGAATATAACTCCATTCCTCCAGCTTCTGTGGAAGAAGTGCGTTGCTCTAAGGATTCTACCTGCGATAGCAACAGAAACGCTTTCATTGAATTTCTCGAGGATATTGGTGCATTAATTCTAAATGGAAGAGGATTTAACGACAAAACAGGAGAATATACGTTCGTCAGCACGAGGGGATCATCAGTTATTGACTACTGCTGTCCTTCATACGCTGCATTACATATGTTAGACGATTTTGTTTGCACTTCCTACAAGACAAATCTTGAATTACTCGTACCCTTGAAAATAGTAGATACTAATAGCATTGAAGAACGTTGTATTGGCATCAAAAACTGTATATATGAAGCAAACGGCGTACCTGCTACTCAAAAAATCAGATTTGAACCCAAAAACCCTGGTTCGACCTTGCATATTATTTGGCCAGGAAAACTGCGTTTAAACACCTCAAAGCTTTTAGAAAACACAACCTTGATACTTGCAGAAATAATTACAATGCTGCTAATAAGAAAAAAAAACTAAAAAGGAATCTTATTTTCAAAATTTAGCAGATAGCTTAAAAAATGTTAGCACAGCCAGAGAGTGGTGGAAGATTGCCAGAGAGATACGTGGAGTCACTTTTAATAAGCCAACACACATATCAGCCACTGAATTCAAGATTTACTTTCAAAACTTACTGTCCTCATCGCCAAACTATAGCTCTATCAGTTCTTGTGCATCTCTTATCCTAACGCCTCAGTTAGACCGAATCATTGAGCTCAGAGAAGTTTATTGTTCAATGTCATCTTCAAAGGATCAAAAAACCCCAGGTATGGATGGAATACCATTTGAATTCTATAAGAATGCAAGTCCGTCTCTTGTCATAGAAATTCATAAGCTTTTCGTCGAAATATTTGAAACTGCAAATGTTCCAAACTCGTTTAAAACATCGATCATATATCCACTGTTTAAGAGAGGAGATTCAAATGTGGTATCTAATTATAGAGGACTGTCTTTCCTTGACACGATCTAAAAACTATTTACCACCGTTCTTCTTAGTAGACTTACGGCATGGTTAGAAGAAAATAACACAATTAACGAATTTCAAGTGGCATACAGATCTAACTATTCCACCGTTGATCAAGTTTATAATCTGTCTTGTCTTATACAACTTCAACTCAATCAAAAAAAAAAACTCTATGCTTAAGTACAACAATAAAGGTAGAACTAATGAAAACAAACAATTAGATGAAGGTAATATTATAAACATGAAAAGAACAAATGAAAAATATGGTAAATTACAACCCAAATATAGGAAAGAAAAGATAAAGGAAGATTTAGGAAATAAAGTTAGAATAACCAGACAAGATAAGATCATTCACAAAGATAACCTCAAGTTTTCTTCTTCTAGGAAACAAGATGATAAAAAAAATCCTACTACAAACCCTGTACCTTACTAGTACTCAAACATACCAAATAACCAACCATGCCAGAGAAGATTATGTTTTAGTGAAAGAAATAGACGCATTAGCCTACGATACTTATGGAAACTTATTCCACATTACTAACCTAACAAAATATCAAGAATTATTAGATGAAGCAAGAGCCATACTAAGGATTTACGAAGAAAATACAATTCATGAGGCAGATATTGCATATATCCAATTATTAAAAGACGAGTTAAGAATAACAGGAGGTCACGACAATGATACAAAGTTAGCTAGTAGAAGAAAAAAAAGAGCATTAGAATTTCTAGGGAAAACTTGGAAACGGATAGCAGGAAGCCCTGATCACGATGACAAAATAATGATTGAACTAAAGATAAATGAACTGGTGGAAAATAATAATAAGCAATTTGGTATAAATTCGAAACTTATCGATCTCTCAAAAGATATAAAATCTTCTACATTTGATGAAATTGTGTTCAAACAAAATAGAGTTCTTACAATTGAACTAACCAATGTAATTAATGCAATAACCTTTGCAAAAATGGGATCACTAAACCCAAACATATTAAATGTTAAAGAAATAAATGAAATTGTCAAACAAGAAGGTACACAATTCTCTATAACAGACCTCATAGATACTTCCACTTTTAAAATCTTACAAAGAGATAATATTATTGTAATACTTATTAAATACCCAATTATCAAGGAAAAATGTAATTATTTCAAAACAATGGCGATCAGTCATGAAAACGGAAAAATTTTAATTCCGAAAGAAATTTTAAAATGTAAAGACAAATATGTAAACATAGAAAAATGTAAATTAGAACTGAATAATTTTTATTGTAAAATTAATGTTAAATCAAATTGTTTATCAAATATCCTAAACCTAAGACCAACCAACTGTACCAAAATAAAAGAGAGAAACCAAGCAATCGAGCTTATATCGGAAGGAGCAATACTTCTTACAGGACAACATACAGTCAACAATGAAACGTGCAACGCCCTCAATTTATTAACATTTGAAGAAAGAATAAATGTTGACGATATCAACTTCACCAACCCAACTGAAGAGATCAAAACGTTCTTGAAAGGATACATATCCGAAGACACGTTGATTGAAAGCTATATAGAATCCATAAACAAGGATCTAAGTATAAAAAATATTGATCTCATCGAGTCTTTACAAACAGATATTGGAGACATTCCAATTAAGACTATATTCATCCTGACAGTTACTATAGCAAGCATTTACATGGCAATCAAACTAATGATAATATACAGACAAGCCTCAAGTCAAATATACACGGACGAAATGCTCCAAGAAGACTAAGCAAAAATCAGAGCAGCCACTAAGCGACACATTGATCGGGACGATCAATCTCTTACTATGGAGGGAATTAAGTAATCATAAAAAATATCCGGCATCAACAAAATACAACAGTCGCCACTGCACACGCGATCGGTTTAAAACCTTTTTGCATAGGCCATCATAAATGCATCGAGACGACAAAGGCTGATTGCAACTCCAGCAGAAAACGATACAAAGACATGCCACCCACATCGTCCAGATAAGGAAAAGACTCATCCACAACAGAGGAAGAGCTCTTTGGAATGAAGTGGCAGTTGAAGTACATCTCCGGTCGGTTGCGGTTACATTTGACTATTATAACGTAGCTTAAGTATTTTTAGTGTCGAATAGAATAAAGTTTTTTTAAAAGTTTAAATTAATTAATAAAATATTAATTTATATAAGTATATGCGCCGTGTTTCAGGTGTATGTGTAGTTTTTTGGGTTGTTGAAGTTGTAGTAGTAGGTCCGTTCGTCTACTTGTTGGCATTGTATATTAACTGCTATAGTACTATCATGGTGACATGTGGACCGTGGCGCTCCAAGCGGCTCTAGGTAAAGTTAATTCGGTAAATTGAAAGAGGCGAACGAGGCGAACGCGGCGAACAAAGAGACTTCTAAGAGAAACTCTGTGAACAAGTACTTTGCAGTTTGCTGTTTATATACAATGATGCGAGTATAGATTTTTTTGCACAACTGGATTGCTTCACACAAGCAGGGCGACGAGATGGCTAGTTTAAAAAAAGGAATGACACAAAAAGAAGAAAAACGACTTTTGTAAATGAATGTTGTCTGGGGGTTGGGTATATGTTTAAGCAGGTTGATAAGTTTATTTTGAGTTTTATATAAAGCTTTCGAGGGTAGGTAGGTACCTACATGCATACCTATAAAATGTGTATTTAAGTAAGTATATTTGTTATATTATCTTTGATAACATGTTCAGCTAAATTCAGGTCGATCGGTCGGTCGTCGTTGTGGTAGATGGTGTGAGCGAGGGTGAGTGAGATACTAACAATGAAAACTTAATAAGCACATGTGTATGTGTATTGTGTATATCCTGTTCTCGGTGACGGTGAACAACGAAGAGGATCGACAATGATTTTATTTTTTTAATTTTCATTTAATTGGCTTCGTTATCGTTGATGTTGAAGTTTATGCACAAGTAGCTTTGTGATTATAGGGACTATAAGTCAAGTTTAGGATTCGTGAACATAAAAAATTGTGATAATAATCAAACATTACATTACGATGATAGAGAAACATATTTGAGTTACTGGCAAAATTCTGCTTGTCTGTCTGTCTGCTTGTCTGTCTGTCTGCTTGTCTGTCTGTATGGGTGTATTTTGGACTGAAGCCTAAATGGTTGGGTCAATCGTCTTCATATTTAGATTTTAAGGTTATTTTCACATTCTACAGAGGAGTTTTTTCAATTTTTTTTAACTCAAAAATTAACGGTACCTGTCATATGACCGTTATGTAAAACGAAACGGCTCCAAGAATTTATATGAAAAAAAAATCAGTAAACTACTGTAGGTAAGCATTATATTTTGGAGAAAAAAAAATAATATGGTGGGCTAAAAACGGTACCTCCCATAGCACCGGTTGTTTTTTCTTCGACTTTTTCGAAAACAGGTGATCCAATGACAAGCAAAATTGATATTCGAGAAGATGTAGGTAGCTTGAGTTTTTGAGTTGAGTGTTTTCTTGATTGAAATTTTTGCATTAAGATATATATAATAGAGTATTTTTTTTGTTTTTGTGTTTTTTTGTTTTTGCTGTTTATGTGTTTATCATAGGCGTCCTTTTTATTTATTCTGTATGCTGTGTGCTGTTATGATCATGAAATGCTTTAAACTAAATAACGATAAATAAATAATAATAAACATTTCATTAGAATAGTGGGTAGGGCTTAACCGAACAATAACAAAATTTGGGGGGAAATATTAAACAAATAAAATGTATATGAAATCAAAAAAACACTATTCATAACGTTTTTTGGAAAAAATATTGTAAGCTATCTTATTTCTTTTGCTGTTTTCTATTTTATGAATTTTTCATTTCAAAATCGTTCGACCAATTTTTTCAAAAAAAATGTTTTTTTTTTTTTAAACTTCGAAAACATATTTAATTTTTTTTTCGAGTATGTTAATTTAAAGAAATCTATAGTTTATACTAGGAGAAATATAAAAAAAAATCTATTGATTCATATTCAAAATATGTATTCATTGATAAAAATAATTTTTTTTTAAATTATTAAAAATTAAAAAAAAAATGTTTTTGAAAATTTTCTTTCTTTTTGGAACCTTCGTTCTCGCTGAAAACTTTAAAAAATTTGAAAAATATTTTTCGGGCTTCAAGCTAAAATGGATCTCAGCAACAAAAACAAACATCTTTGGGAGAGCAAGCGGAGGCTATGTTTTTGGCTACAGAAAAGACATTGAATCCCTCTATAGGCTTAAGTTTTTAAATCTTGATGACATGGTAATTCTGCAGGGGAATTTCGCTGGAAATTTTTTGAGTTTGGTCCCACTGTATCTAAACTGTAATCACTAGAACAGAGATTTTGCAGCTCTCAAAAACTTTTTCTCAACATTCGACTTACAAAATTGTATTCTTGGAGGTGACTTCAACGTTAGAACCGGTGTGAAGGGCACAATAGAATATAACTCCATTCCTCCAGCTTCTGTGGAAGAAGTGCGTTGCTCTAAGGATTCTACCTGCGATAGCAACAGAAACGCTTTCATTGAATTTCTCGAGGATATTGGTGCATTAATTCTAAATGGAAGAGGATTTAACGACAAAACAGGAGAATATACGTTCGTCAGCACGAGGGGATCATCAGTTATTGACTACTGCTGTCCTTCATACTCTGCATTACATATGTTAGACGATTTTGTTGTCGGTTGTGAAACCTTCTCTGACCACATGCCTCTGATCTGCTCCATAAAATCTTCTGAATTAAGCACGCGCAAGAAAAACATGTGCGCACTTCCGCGAATAAAATGGTCTGAAAATAGATGCACTTCCTACAAGACAAATCTTGAATTACTCGTACCGTTGAAAATAGTAGATACTAATAGCATTGAAGAACGTTGTATTGGCATCAAAAACTGTATATATGAAGCAAACGGCGTACCTGCTACTCAAAAAATCAGATTTGAACCCAAAAAGCCTTGGTTCGACCTTGCATATTATTTGGCCAGGAAAACTGCGTTTAAACACCTCAAAGCTTTTAGAAAACACAACCTTGATACTTGCAGAAATAATTACAATGCTGCTAATAAGAAAAAAAAAACTAAAAAGGAATCTTATTTTCAAAATTTAGCAGATAGCTTAAAAAATGTTAGCACAGCCAGAGAGTGGTGGAAGATTGCCAGAGAGATACGTGGAGTCACTTTTAATACGCCAACACACATATCAGCCACTGAATTCAAGATTTACTTTCAAAACTTACTGTCCTCATCGCCAAACTATAGCTCTATCAGTTCTTGTGCATCTCTTATCCTAACGCCTCAGTTAGACCGAATCATTGAGCTCAGAGAAGTTTATTGTTCAATGTCATCTTCAAAGGATCAAAAAACCCCGGGTATGGATGGAATACCATTTGAATTCTATAAGAATGCAAGTCCGTCTCTTGTCATAGAAATTCATAAGCTTTTCGTCGAAATATTTGAAACTGCAATTGTTCCAAACTCGTTTAAAACATCGATCATATATCCACTGTTTAAGAGAGGAGATTCAAATGTGGTATCTAATTATAGAGGACTGTCTTTCCTTGACACGATCTAAAAACTATTTACCACCGTTCTTCTTAGTAGACTTACGGCATGGTTAGAAGAAAATAACACAATTAACGAATTTCAAGTGGCATACAGATCTAACTATTCCACCGTTGATCAAGTTTATAATCTGTCTTGTCTTATACAACTTCAACTCAATCAAAAAAAGAAACTCTATGCTTAAGTACAACAATAAAGGTAGAACTAATGAAAACAAACAATTAGATGAAGGTAATATTATAAACATGAAAAGAACAAATGAAAAATATGGTAAATTACAACCCAAATATAGGAAAGAAAAGATAAAGGAAGATTTAGGAAATAAAGTTAGAATAACCAGACAAGATAAGATCATTCACAAAGATAACCTCAAGTTTTCTTCTTCTAGGAAACAAGATGATAAAAAAAATCCTACTACAAACCCTGTACCCTACTAGTACTCAAACATACCAAATAACCAACCATGCCAGAGAAGATTATGTTTTAGTGAAAGAAATAGACGCATTAGCCTACGATACTTATGGAAACTTATTCCACATTACTAACCTTACAAAATATCAAGAATTATTAGATGAAGCAAAAGCCATACTAAGGATTTACGAAGAAAATACAATTCATGAGGCAGATATTGCACATATCCAATTATTAAAAGAGGAGTTAAGAATAACAGGAGGTCACGACAATGATACAAAGTTAGCTAGTAGAAGAAAAAAAAGAGCATTCGAATTTCTAGGGAAAACTTGGAAACGGATAGCAGGAAGCCCTGATCACGATGACAAAATAATGATTGAACTAAAGATAAATGAACTGGTGGAAAATAATAATAAGCAATTTGGTATAAATTCGAAACTTATCGATCTCTCAAAAGATATAAAATCTTCTACATTTGATGAAATTGTGTTCAAACAAAATAGAGTTCTTACAATTGAACTAACCAATGTAATTAATGCAATAACCTTTGCAAAAATGGGATCACTAAACCCAAACATATTAAATGTTAAAGAAATAAATGAAATTGTCAAACAAGAAGGTACACAATTCTCTATAACAGACCTCATAGATACTTCCACTTTTAAAATCTTACAAAGAGATAATATTATTGTAATACTTATTAAATACCCAATTATCAAGGAAAAATGTAATTATTTCAAAACAATGGCGATCAGTCATGAAAACGGAAAAATTTTAATTCCGAAAGAAATTTTAAAATGTAAAGACAAATATGTAAACATAGAAAAATGTAAATTAGAACTGAATAATTTTTATTGTAAAATTAATGTTAAATCAAATTGTTTATCAAATATCCTAAACCTAAGACCAACCAACTGTACCAAAATAAAAGAGAGAAACCAAGCAATCGAGCTTATATCGGAAGGAGCAATACTTCTTACAGGACAACATACAGTCAACAATGAAACGTGCAACGGCCTCAATTTATTAACATTTGAAGAAAGAATAAATGTTGACGATATCAACTTCACCAACCCAACTGAAGAGATCAAAATGTTCTTCAAAGGATACATATCCGAAGACACGTTGATTGAAAGCTATATAGACCAATAAACAAGGATCTAAGTATAAAAAATATTGATCTCATCGAGTCTTTACAAACAGATATTGGAGACATTCCAATTAAGACTATATTCATCCTGACAGTTACTATAGCAAGCATTTACATGGCAATCAAACTAATGATAATATACAGACAAGCCTCAAGTCAAATATACACGGACGAAATGCTCCAAGAAGACTAAGCAAAAATCAGAGCAGCCACTAAGCGACACATTGATCGGGACGATCAATCTCTTACTATGGAGGGAATTAAGTAATCATAAAAAATATCCGGCATCAACAAAATACAACAGTCGCCACTGCACACGCGATCGGTTTAAAACCTTTTTGCATAGGCCATCATAAATGCATCGAGACGACAAAGGCTGATTGCAACTCCAGCAGAAAACGATACAAAGACATGCCACCCACATCGTCCAGATAAGGAAAAGACTCATCCACAACAGAGGAAGAGCTCTTTGGAATGAAGTGGCAGTTGAAGTACATCTCCGGTCGGTTGCGGTTACATTTGACTATTATAACGTAGCTTACGTATTTTTAGTGTCGAATAGAATAAAGTTTTTTTAAAAGTTTAAATTAATTAATAAAATATTAATTTATATAAGTATATGCGCCGTGTTTCAGGTGTATGTGTAGTTTTTTGGGTTGTTGAAGTTGTAATAGTAGGTCCGTTCGTCTACTTGTTGGCATTGTATATTAACTGCTATAGTACTATCATGGTGACATGTGGACCGTGGCGCTCCAAGCGGCTCTAGGTAAAGTTAATTCGGTAAATTGAAAGAGGCGAACGAGGCGAACGCGGCGAACAAAGAGACTTCTAAGAGAAACTCTGTGAACAAGTACTTTGCAGTTTGCTGTTTATATACAATGATGCGAGTATAGATTTTTTTGCACAACTGGATTGCTTCACACAAGCAGGGCGACGAGATGGCTAGTTTAAAAAAAGGAATGACACAAAAAGAAGAAAAACGACTTTTGTAAATGAATGTTGTCTGGGGGTTGGGTATATGTTTAAGCAGGTTGATAAGTTTATTTTGAGTTTTATATAAAGCTTTCGAGGGTAGGTAGGTACCTACATGCATACCTATAAAATGTGTATTTAAGTAAGTATATTTGTTATATTATCTTTGATAACATGTTCAGCTAAATTCAGGTCGATCGGTCGGTCGTCGGTGTGGTAGATGGTGTGAGCGAGAGTGAGTGAGATACTAACAATGAAAACTTAATAAGCACATGTGTATGTGTATTGTGTATATCCTGTTCTCGGTGACGGTGAACAACGAAGAGGATCGACAATGATTTTATTTTTTTAATTTTCATTTAATTGGCTTCGTTATCGTTGATGTTGAAGTTTATGCACAAGTAGCTTTGTGATTATAGGGACTATAAGTCAAGTTTAGGATTCGTGAACATAAAAAATTGTGATAATAATCAAACATTACATTACGATGATAGAGAAACATATTTGAGTTACTGGCAAAATTCTGTTCGTCTGTCTGTCTGTCTGCTTGTCTGTCTGTATGGGTGTATTTTGGACTGAAGCCTAAATGGTTGGGTCAATCGTCTTCATATTTAGATTTTAAGGTTATTTTCACATTCTACAGAGGAGTTTTTTCAATTTTTTTTAACTCAAAAATTAACGGTACCTGTCATATGACCGTTATGTAAAACGAAAACGGCTCCAAGAATTTATATGAAAAAAAAATCAGTAAACTACTGTAGGTAAGCATTATATTTTGGAGAAAAAAAAATAATATGGTGGGCTAAAAACGGTACCTCCCATAGCACCGGTTGTTTTTTCTTCGACTTTTTCGAAAACAGGTGATCCAATGACAAGCAAAATTGATATTCGAGAAGATGTAGGTAGCTTGAGTTTTTGAGTTGAGTGTTTTCTTGATTGAAATTTTTACATTCAGATATATATAATAGAGTATTTTTTTTGTTTTTGTGTTTTTTTGTTTTTGCTGTTTATGTGTTTATCATAGGCGTCCTTTTTATTTATTCTGTATGCTGTGTGCTGTTATGATCATGAAATGCTTTAAACTAAATAACGATAAATAAATAATAATAAACATTTCATTAGAATAGTGGGTAGGGCTTAACCGAACAATAACAAAATTTGGGGGGAAATATTAAACAAATAAAATGTATATGAAATCAAAAAAACACTATTCATAACGTTTTTTGGAAAAAATATTGTAAGCTATCTTATTTCTTTTGCTGTTTTCTATTTTATGAATTTTTCATTTCAAAATCGTTCGACCAATTTTTTCAAAAAAAATGTTTTTTTTTTAAACTTCGAAAACATATTTAATTTTTTTTTCGAGTATGTTAATTTAAAGAAATCTTTAGTTTATACTAGGAGAAAAATAAAAAAAAATCTATTGATTCATATTCAAAATATGTATTCACTGATAAAAATAATTTTTTTTTAAATTATTAAAAATTAAAAAAAAAAACTGTTTTTGAAAATTTTCTTTCTTTTTGAAACCTTCGTTCTCGCTGAAAACTTTAAAAAATTTGAAAAATATTTTTCGGGCTTCAAGCTAAAATGGATCTCAGCAACAAAAACAAACATCTTTGGGAGAGCAAGCGGAGGCTAGGTTTTTGGCTACAGAAAAGACATTGAATCCCTCTATAGGCTTAAGTTTTTAAATCTTGATGACATGTTAATTCTGCAGGGGAATTTCGCTGGAAATCTTTTGAGTTTGGTCCCACTGTATCTAAACTGTAATCACTAGAACAGAGATTTTGCAGCTCTCAAAAACTTTTTCTCATGTTAATGTTAGCACAGCCAGAGAGTGGTGGAAGATTGCCAGAGAGATACGTGGAGTCACTTTTAATACGCCAACACACATATCAGCCACTGAATTCAAGATTTACTTTCAAAACTTACTGTCCTCATCGCCAAACTATAGCTCTATCAGTTCTTGTGCATCTCTTATCCTAACGCCTCAGTTAGACCGAATCATTGTGCTCAGAGAAGTTTATTGTTCAATGTCATCTTCAAAGGATCAAAAAACCCCGGGTATGGATGGAATACCATTTGAATTCTATAAGAATGCAAGTCCGTCTCTTGTCATAGAAATTCATAAGCTTTTCGTCGAAATATTTGAAACTGCAATTGTTCCAAACTCGTTTAAAACATCGATCATATATCCACTGTTTAAGAGAGGAGATTCAAATGTGGTATCTAATTATAGAGGACTGTCTTTCCTTGACACGATCTAAAAACTATTTACCACCGTTCTTCTTAGTAGACTTACGGCATGGTTAGAAGAAAATAACACAATTAACGAATTTCAAGTGGCATACAGATCTAACTATTCCACCGTTGATCAAGTTTATAATCTGTCTTGTCTTATACAACTTCAACTCAATCAAAAAAAGAAACTCTATGCGTTTTTTATCGATTTTAAAGCTGCTTTTGATAATATTAACAGAAACGCGTTATTTCATAAACTTTCTGGATTGGGAATCTCTACGAAAATGGTTACTATTATCAAAGCACTTTACATGGATACTTCGGCCGTTGTCTGGGATGGGAAAGACTTGTCTGATTTCTTCGACACCAAAAAAGGTGTCAAACAAGGATGTGTCTTGAGTGCACTGCTATTCGTTCTCTATTTAAATGATCTGAACGACAATCTACCACATGGATTAACTATAGATGGAACTGCAATCAATGCCCTCCTGTATGCCGATGACATTGTATTGCTATCTGATAGCTCTTCGAAGTTACAAGAGATCATTGACAGCTTTATAGTATATTGTAACAAGTGGAATCTTTTAGTCAATCTTGGCAAACCCGAAATAGTCATTTTTTGAAACGGAGGACGCAGAGCTGCTTGCGAGAAATGGTTTTACAATGACACAGAAGTAACAGTATCGAACCATTATAAATATCTGGGTGTTGTGTTCAACTACAACATGTCTTGGAACGAACATTTAAATTACAGGCTTGCATCTTCAAAAAACTCCATAAACGCTACTTGGTCCAAGCTGCTTAGTAATAAATCAGTTCAAAAAAAAAAAAATTCACGATGCTGCTACGCGATCTATCATGTTGTACTGTGCTCAAGTATGGAAATATAGTGAAAAAAGAACTTGTTCCAAGAGTTATGTAATGCAAAGAAATCGTACACAATATGAAAATACGAGTTGTGGTAAGCACCAAAAAATCCTCTATAAGAATATAAATATTCTTATTAATTACTCTATTACTCAGGTAACATCAATAACTTCAAAACATCCCAGTCTGTTATACCGAATGAAACTCTTTATATGCATGATAAATTAGGTTCGCTTTTTCAATGGCCTCATAAATTAGCTTCGTGTGGATATTCAAATTCATGATACTAGTCCTCATTCAACAGCAAATTTTTTTCAACCAATTCCTCATGAAACAAAATCTTCAATGAATGGATTTGATTTTGATATTAATTTATTTAAAAGTAAGTTATTTTGTTAGCATAATAAAAGTATTTTATCTTAATATTACATATTTAAGATCAAGATTCAGGAACCAAACTTCTCAGCGAAAAAAACAACACGATTTCATCCAATAATTTAAATAGTGATTGCAATGACCTACCCGAATGGGAAAATTCTGACGATTCAATGAAAGACCCTGATTTTCAAATTACTCCTACTAACACATGCTCAGACTCTGAAGAGGAAATAGAACATATAGTTGGACAATTGGAGAATTTATCGAATGCATCAAAACACCAAAATAAGAGACTGAATCGTCAGAAGTCAAGAAACCTAAGAAAGGCCTACCAAACCTCTTCTGGAAAAGTAAGGAATGCTAGGGCGTCTCAACCATTTGGTAAGTGTCGGAGTAAGTGCCAAGAAAAATTTTCGTTTGAGAAAATACAAACATTGTTTAACCACTATTGGTCTCTGGGATCATACGACAAGAGAATTCTGTATATTGGTAGTTTATTGGTTGTTGAACAGAAGAGGTGTAACACCCTGTTGAATTCAGAACGGAAACGCAATCGCGAAAATACCGTGAAGTATTTTTTGGAATGTGATGGAAACCGAACTAGCGTCTGTCGTACACATTTTACACAGTGTTTTTCTGAAACCGAAAGTTTTATTAAAAGTGTTATTGCCAAAAAGGTGGCATGTCCACTTTTGCCGTTCCAAAATCTGCGTGGAAAGAGAAATCCTGCTAACCAAATAAGTCCAAATAGGATAGAAGAAGTCAGACGGCATATTAACAAATTTCCGGCATACGAAAGTCACTATAGCCGAAGGGATACAATCGAAAAAGTGTCTGCATGGAAGTTTGAGCCTTGCGGCTATGCACCGAATGTATAAAGAAAAAGTGTCTGCATGGAAGTTTGAGCCTTGCGGCTATGCACCGAATGTATAAAGATGAAGTCGTTGAACCTGTTGGCATCACCAAATATTCTGAAATATTTCACACAATGAACCTGAACCTTACGGTCCATGATCTTGAAACGAATTCATCTAGCTGCTTTATGTGGCATGAATGTGTTGCTCGCCGAGGTGGTAGTGAAATTTCATCATGCCTTTACAAGCATCTTAAATCATTGGCATCGAGAATCAATAAAATAACATTTTACAGTGACTCATGCTCGGGCCAAAATAAGAATTCTTATGTGGCTGCAATGTTCCTCCTTTTCCTTAAAGACAATTCATCGGTTGAATACATAGACCACAAATTTTTGGAGCCAGGGCATACCCACATGGAATGCGATACTGATCATGCACTCATTGAAAGAAAGAAAAAAAAGTCGAATGTTGAGATAAGTGTGCCCAGAGATTGGTATCAGTTTATCGATGGGATTAATTCGAAAATAAAGGCCTTTGAAATGAAATCGTCTGATTTCTTTGACTTTGGTGGGTTATCAAAAACAAGCTTCAATTGGAAACGATGCAATTTAGACGGAGAAAAATTTACATGGAATAGTGTAAGGTGGATTCGTTATACCAGTGATTTTAAACAGATTCTCTATAAAACTAATTTAAACCCCGAAGAACCATTTAAAATATTGGTACTTTCCAAAAGAGGAGTAACGACTTTCTCATCAGATCATCTTAAAATAATCGCAGATTTACCTTGTATATCGATTGAAAAAAAGAAGGATCTAATGGACTTAATGAAATATGTAAATCCTGATCTTCACGGATTTTATAGAAGCCTTCCAACAACCCCATGCACACCAAACACACATCCCGACTTACAAAGCGAAGACGAAGAAATTTGATACTATTCAATGCTAACCTTACTCTATTAATGCATTTTTTTATAAAATTAATAAGTTTTTTTTGTCTGTTTTATCACTGAATTTGTTAGTTATTTTTTGTACGCTTTTGTTAAGTTTGTTAATGTTGTTTTCCGTTTTTATCCTAAAGCTCTCAAGGAACTTATTTTTAAATTATTTATACAATAAAACTCATCTTTTCGAAGTATTTCGCTTTTGTTGTTTTTACGGTTTTTTTTCTTAAGAAAAAGGACAAACATATTTTCCCGGGAATCCAAATAACTAATATGTAGTTATAAAGAAGAATGATTTTCAGAACCTAATCCAGTTCTATTTGTGATGTTGGCTATTTTTTATCTTTCGTTTCCATACTGTGCAAAAAAACTTAAGTCAATAAATTCTTACAAAAGTCTTTTTATTGGTTCTGGGAAAACAGATAAAGTCAAGAAAGGCGAAAGGATTATTTCCATCAGCACAGGAAAAAAAGCTAAAGTCAATTTAAGTGACCAACAATTTAATATACAAGGAGGAATAACAGCTAAGCTTGACTTTAGATTTTTTTTATCTACATTTCTGTCAAGACATAACAGCTAAAGTGTTAAATGTTGCTTGCCACGCCCCTTAATTCTATTAAGTCCCAATTTGTTCAAACAAGACTGAAGAACCGTTAAAAACCTTTGATCTGATAAAAATTTTGAGACGATCAGACTTTTCCTCGATTTTCTACAGTGTTTTGTGATTTCGATCTCTTTGTAAAAACCTTAAACCGCTCTCCTGAAAAATGTTAAAAAACGACTTTAGCGGTTATGCCTTGTGACCACAGACATATCAGGTACCTATCTGAATGAACTATGTGCAGAAATTCAATCAAAAATTGTTTGTAAATTGATTTATATTATTATTGATTGATTATATATTATTTATTTATGGTAAAAAAGATCTTTTGTTTGTTAGAGGTTTATATAATTGGTATTAGTTGACCTACCCAGCTTAGCTCGCGGGAAAGAAATTTATAGTTAAACCAAAATATTTCATTGTACTAATCTTCTATAGATTTGCTAAAAAATACCACGGGTTTTTTACATTTGTAATACCTAATTGTTTAATTTTTACTTGCAATTATTATAGGTAGGTACTAAGTACAAGTTATGCGTTCGTGCAGAAAAAAAAAATTGAGATAACAATCAAATACCTAAAACATTACGATAATAGAGAAACATATTTGAGTCACTGGCAAAATTCTGTCCTAAACGGTTTGGCCAGTTGTCTTTAAATTTGGAATATAAGTTTATTTTGACATTCGACATAGGATTTTTTTAGTTTCTTTTTTAGCTGAAATATTTACGGTACTTGCGATATAACCGTCAAGTAAAAGCTTATTTTTGTCAAAAACAGCTCCAAGAATTTTGTATGTAAAAAATCAATGTGCATTCTATTTTGGTTAAAAAAAAATATGACGGTGGGCTAAAACTGGTACCACCCATAGGAGTTTTTTTTGGCATCGACTTTTCTGAGAACTGGTTAGGTAACCGATTACAACCAAAATTGATTTTCAGGAAAATGTAAGTAGCCTAAGTAATTTTACACTAAAATATATTTATATAGGTATATTTAAAAATAACGGCAACATTTAAAATAATGTGCTATACCTTTTTTAAAGCCAAAAGTCTGTTCAATCATATTATTTTTTAAATAAAGAATTTCAGAAAAAAATAAATATACATATAAAAGGCACGACTGGGTCGCACTTACTTGCTCCTGTGTGCTAATTTGTTTATTTAGGGGCAGGTGTAAGCTTTCGTTTTCTCAATTGAAATTTTTGCATTCAGTAGTAATCGAATAGTTTTTTACTGGCGATTTAAAGGGACTATAAGGCAAGTTATGCATTCGTAAAAAAAAAAATTACAATCAAACATGACATTACGATGATAGAGAAGTTAAAAAAAGTGGGTCCGGAAATTCCCTCCGTCTGTCTGACTGTCTGTCTGTCCGTATCGATATCTACAGCCTAAGCGGTTGGGCCGATTTGATTCAAACTTGGTACATAGTATTTTTAGAGTGCTCTACCCGACGGTTTTTGGAATTGGCATTCTAGCTCCAAAACTAACGGGCACCTGCCATATAACTTTTAATGAAAAACTTATTTTTCTCGAAAATAGCTCCTACGATTTTGATAAAACTTTCAGAATGATGTTTTCTATGCAAAATCTATCTTTTAGTTTTAATGGATTTTCAGAAAAAGTTTTATAAGGGTACCTCCCATATGACCGGTTTTTTGAAATTAGACTCTCTCGTTAACTAATTGACGGTTTTTGATAAAATTTTCAAAATATGTAGTGTTTTATGATTTAAATAATATTGCTTATTAAAATTTTCAAAAACATTTTTTTTTAATTTTTAATAATTTTTTAAAAAACTTATTTTGTTTTTTAAATATTTTGAAAACGAATCTATAGATTTTTTTTAATTTTTTCTCCTAGTATAAACTATAGATTTCTTTAAATTGACATAGTCAAAAAAAATTACATATATGTTTTCGAAAAGTTTTTTCAAAAAACTGGTCGAACGATTTTGAAATGAAAACAATTATAAAATAGAAAACAGCAAAAGAAATAAGATGGCTTACAACTTTTGTTTCCAAAAAACGTTATGAATAGTGTTTTTTGTTTTCATAAAAAAATTATTTTTTTAATATTTTCCCCCAAATTTTGCCAGTAGTCTAATGAAAGCCAACTTCGTTATTTGTATTATTATTTATTTATCGTTATTTATTTTAAAGCATTTCATGATCGTAACAGCATACAGCATACAGAATAAATAATGACGCCTATGATAAACACATAAACATGCAAAACAACTAACAAATAAAAAAAATACTCGATTACCTACTGAATGCAAAAATTTCAATCAAGAAAACAACTCAACTCAACGGTCATATGGCACTTCCTTTACTTTTAGGCCTACAATTTAAATTTCAATGTCCCCTCTGGGGAATGCCAACATAATCACACACACCAAGTTTAAAGATAATCGCTTAAGCCATTTAGGCTGCAGCTCGTTATACATACCTACTGACAGACAGACAGTAATTTTTTGTCGATCACTTTTTTAGACTTCTCTATGATCGTAATGTCATGTTTCATTGTTATCTAAATTTTTTTTATTTTCACAAATTCTAAACTTGTCTTATAGTCCCTATAATCGCAAGTAAAAATTGAAAAAACTCCTGTGTAAAATGTCAAAATAACCTTAAGTTCTAAATTTGAAGACGATTGGCTCATCTGTTTAGGCTATAGTCCAAAATACATCCGTATAGACAGACCTACAGACAGACAGACAGAATTTTGCCAGTAACTCAAATATGTTCTCTATCATGGTAATGTAATGATTGATTATTATCACAATTTTTTTATGTTCACGAATCCTAAGCTTGACTTATAGTCTCTATAATCACAAAGCTACTTGTGCATAAAATTCAACATCAACGATAACGAAGCCAATGAAATGAAAATTCAAAAAATAAAATCATTGTCGATCCTCTTCGTTGTTCACCGTCACCGAGAACAGGATGAACACAATACACATACACATGTGCTTATTAAGTTTTCCTTGTTAGTATCTCCCTCACCCTCGCTCACACCATCTACCACACCGCCGACCGACCGATCGACCTGAATTTAGCTGAACATTTTATCAAAGATAATATAACAAGTATACCCTCGAATGTTTTATATGAAAAAATTATAAAACTCAAAATAAACTTATCAACCAGCTTAAACATATACCCACCCCCCAGACACCATTCATTTACAAAAGTCGTTTTTCTTCTTTTTTGTCATTCCTTTTTTAAAACTAGCCATCTCGTCACCCTGCTTGTGTGAAGCAATCCAGTTGTGCAAAAAAAAACTATACTCGCATCATTGTATATATGTAAACTGCAAACTGCAAAGAGTAAAGTACATGTTCACAGAGCTTCTCTTAGAATTCTCTTTGTTCGCCTCGCTCGCCTCTTTCAATTTACCAAGTTAATTTTACCTAGAGCCGCTTGGAGCGCCACGGTCCACATGTCACCATGATAGTACCATTGAATATAGACTGCTATAGTACTATCATGACGACCGGTGGACGGTGGCGTTCCAAGCGGCTCTAGGTAAAATTAACTTGGTAAATTGAAAGAGGCGAACGAGTCGAACAAAGAGAATTCTAAGAAAAACTCTGTGAACATGTACTTTACTCTTTGCAGTTTGCAGTTTACATATATACAATGATGCGAGTATAGTTTTTTTTGCACAACTGGATTGCTTCACACAAGCAGGGCGACGAGATGGCTAGTTAAAAGGATTGACAAAAAAGAAGAAAAACGACTTTTGTAAATGAATGGTGTCTGGGGGGTGGGTATATGTTTAAGCTGGTTGATAAGTTTATTTTGAGTTTTATATTTTTTTCATATAAAACATTCGAGGGTAGGTGATATTTAGGTATGTACCTACATACATCCCTACATAATGTGTGGATTTACGTAGGTATACTTGTTATATTATCTTTGATAAAATGTTCAGCTAAATTCAGGTCGATCGGTCGGTTGTCGGTTTGGTAGATGGTGTGAGCGAGGGTGAGGGAGATACTAACAATGAAAACTTAATAAGCACATGTGTATGTGTATTGTGTATATCCTGTTCTCGGTGACGGTGAACAACGAAGAGGATCGACAATGATTTTATTTTTTTAATTTTCATTTAATTGGCTTCGTTATCGTTGATGTTGAAGTTTATGCACAAGTAGCTTTGTGATTATAGGGACTATAAGTCAAGTTTAGGATTCGTGAACATAAAAAATTGTGATAATAATCAAACATTACATTACGATGATAGAGAAACATATTTCAGTTACTGGCAAAATTCTGTCCGTCCGTCTGTCTGTCTGTCTGCTTGTCTCAATTTCTGCTTGTCTGTTTTTTTTATTTGTTAGTTGTTTTTGCATGTGTTTATCATAGGCGTTCTTATTATTTATTCTGTATGCTATATGCTGTAACGATCATGAAATGCTTTAAAATAAATAACGATAAATAAATAATAATAAAAATAACGAAGTTTCCTTTCATTAGACTAGTGGCTAGGGCTCAACCGATCAATATTAAACAAAATTTGGGGGAAAATATGAAACAAATAAAATTTTTATGAAATAAAAAAAACACTATTCTTTTGCTGTTTTCTGTTTTATGAATTTTTCATTTCAAAATCGTTCGACCAGTTTTTTGAAAAACTTTTCGAAAACATATTTTAAATTTTTTTTGAGTAGGTATGTCAATTTAAAAAAATCTATAGTTTATACTAGGAAAAAAATTTAAAAAATCTTGAGTTTGAAATACTTAAGTTTTTTTCAAATTTTTCTGTAGATATTTAAAGGTTTAAAAAATAATATGATAAAACAGACTTTTGGCTTTAAAAAGGTATAGCACATTATTTTAAATGTTGCTGTCATATATATAAACATATTTTAGTGTAAGACTAAGAGCATCAATTTTGGTTGTAATCGGTTACCTAACCAGTTCTCAGGAAAGTCGATGCCAAAAAAAACTCCTATGGGTGGTACTTGGTAGTTAGTATTTATTGTGTAGTATCTCGGGGGTGTTTTTCATTTTTGCTCTAGGTGGAAAAATAACGGTACCTGCCATACAATTTTGAACAAAAAGTTAGATTTTCTCGAAAACGGCTCTAACGATTTTGATAAAATTTTCAGAATGCTATTTTTTTACAATAATACATCTTTCAGTTAGAATAAATTTTTCGAAATTTGTTCTATAAACCGTTATATAACCGGTTTTTTTCAAATGCGGTTTTATCGTAAATTATTATCCCGATTTCAATAAAATTTTGCACACAGGAAGTCATTTATAATTCAATTAATATCGTGTTTCAAAATTTTCAAACTACAGATTGCCTTTTAATGACATACTAGAAAAAATTTAAAATATTTTTTCGAAAAGTTTTTCAAAAAAAACGACTTTTTAAAAAAACTCGTCGAACGATTTTCAATATTTTTTTCTTCGATAGACATTTAGTTTTCAAATTTTATTGCATACTTAGTTTTTCCAAGAAAAATCTGAAACTAATTACAAAATATAAAGAATTTTCAAAAAAAAAAAATATTTTTTTATTTTAATAGGCGTGTGGTTTTCAATCTGGCAATACTTTTTTCGGAGTTGGTCTTTTTGACAGCTGTCTCTTGATTTATGTTTGGTTTCCATTTCATAATGAATAGACTTACTCCTGAAAAAAGTTTGCAAATTGTGCAATTTATTACCAAACTAATGGTTCGTTTCGGTGGAGCAGAGTATCGAAGAAGGCCCAAATGAGTCCATCCGCCATCGTGCGCCGAAGGATCTTGGTTTGCAGGCTTACAAAATCAAAAATTGAAGCTGAACGGCCACCACATAATCAATCAATGGCCCCGTTCGGTATCTCATAGAAGCGCTACCAAAGTATTGCATTGTTGTTGTAATGCGTGTAAAAAGACAGCTGATCAACAGCTGCTTATGGTCATCAGCTGTTGATCAGCTGTCTTTTTAAACGTATTACAACAACAATGCAATACTTTGGTAGCGCTTCTATGAGATACCGAACGGGGCCAATAATAATATAAATCAATTTACAAACAATTTTTGATTGAATTTCTGCACATAGTTCATTCAGATAGATACCTACACATACATATCTATGTACCTATATGTATATGTTGGTACCTATCGGAATGGAAAGTAAAATTCAAAACAAAAATCCATCCATTGCAAGGGCCTTTGTATCTTTGTATAAATACAGCAAGAAGTAAGTTTGTGTTTAAATTTCAAGAATGAATGTGTACACTATTTGAAGACGACAACCTTCATAATAGAATAGTAAAAAAATTGAAAATCCTAAAGAATTCGAATCAAAAGTCTGGTCAATGATGTATATATGTACAAATATGACAAATATGTATGTAGGTAGTGCTCATACAAAACTTGAAAATCCTAAAAAACTCAAATCAAAAGTCTCGTCAATGACGTACGCATGTATAAATACTTATGTAAGAACCAGTTCTCATATTACATATTCCATATAAAAAAACGTAAACAATGAAAATGTTGGATCTTGTATAAATCCTTACAAAAAACTAAGCCTCAGCTAAGCGAAACCATTATATATTAACTTCAAAACTGCCAGCAGTTTATACACATATATACAATGAACAAAACAAGATACTGAATTATTTCATGCACATGCGCAGGAAACTAAGCACAAAGCATAACACTAAAAACCATGCTCTTAATTCTCTCTCACTCAAATAAAATGTCCTACACTAGCACTCCAAGCGGCTCTAGGGAAAAAGATTTTTTCTCGTCTCATGATAGTACTATAGGCAATGTATATACAATGGATAGTACTATTGAAGTTCATATACAATGGTACACTCTGCAACTTAGATGCCTCTGAGAATACTTTTCACTTCGTTGGAGTTTGCCCGATCTTTAAAAGATATAGACGAATATTCCTCGGTAATAACGAACTCTCCCGCACACAATTTTTTAATGTATTAAATGGCAGCTGCTACTCAAATCTCTATAACTTTTTGAAAGCTTCTCTTAAATATCGAAATCTCATTTTAAGCGAATGTTCTTAGTTTATGAACTCACTAAGCTTAACTTTGTATAGTAACTTTTTTTAACCTGACAGGCAACTTTATGTTATTGTCAAAAATAATTTTATACCAGCATAATCAATGTTTTTGTTATACCTTTTAATGGAAATAAATATATATCTATCTATCTATCTATCTATCTATCTATCTATAGAAGATTAGTTCAAAGAAATATTTTGGTTTAACTATAAATTTCTTTTCCGCGAGCTAAGCTGGGTAGATCAAGTAGTACCTATTATATATCTAAACCTCAAACAAACAAAAGATCTTTGTTACTATAAGTCAATAATATATAATCAATCAATAATAATATAAATCAATTTACAAACAATTTTTTATTGAATTTCTGCACATAGTTTATTCAGATAGGTACCTTCATATTATATATATATACGTATATGTATATGTAGGTACCTATCTGAATGGAAGGCAAAATTCAAAACAAAAATCCATCCACTGCAAGGACGTTTGTATCTTTGTATAAAAACAGCAAGACGTAAGTTTGTGTTTAAATTTCAAGAATGAATGTGTACATTATTTGAAGACGACAACCTTCATAATAGTAAAAAAAAATTGAAAATCCTAAAGAATTCGAATCAAGTCTGGTCGATGACGTACGCATGTATAAATACTTATGTAAGAACCAGTTCTCATATTACATATTCCATATAAAAAAAACGTAAACAATGAAAATGTTGGATCGTGTATAAATCCTTACAAAAAACTATTCGCCTCAGCTAAGCGAAACCATTTTAAATAAACTTCAAAGCTGCTAGCAATTTATATACATATATACAATGAACAAAACAAAATACTGAATTATTTCATGTTCTCCTTCTGTTTTTTCTTGCCTCACATTGCACATGCGCAATAAACTAAGCACAAAGCATAACACTAAAAACTTAATTCTCCCTCACTCAAATAAAATGTCCCTACACTAGCACTCCAAGCGGCTCTAGGTAGAAAGATTTTTTCTCGTCTCATGATAGTACTATAGGCAATGTATATAGAATGCTTTTTGGGTTGTTTTAGCAACGGTGTCAAATTTTGAAGAGTGGGGATAAAAACTCTCAGAAAATAATAAATTCGCTGAAAAGTGCTTTGTGGAGCAAAATAGGGAAACTTTTTAAACGTCAAAAAAATTAAAATTTAACTAAACGAAATGGAACAATTAAGTGCTGATGAAATAAAAATTGTGACGGAAACTTTTTTATTAAGCCATTGTAAGGTCATTTTATTATTTACTTTGGATTTAACTTTACACATTTTTTTAATTTAAAATTCCTCAAATACGAAAACTTCACAAAACGTCAAATTTCAAATGTACTTTTGAGTTTGACAGAACTCACATTTCTCCGCCAAGAAATTTCTGGGTTTAAAATAGGGAATTAAGGGGAAATGTTTTGATCTCTCATAACATCTCTCTTCTCACGAAAACTCTCGAAAATGTAAGTAAACAAACAACATTTGTGTAAAATTGTTCAAAATAGTCTGTTTTAGGGAGCAGACGAACAAAGCTAGTATTGTAGCGGTTCGGAGTGGCATGAAATACATAGTCGGCTGTGTTACGTTTTTAGATAGAAAAAAAACGAAATAAAGGAAAAAACGAAAAACAATTTTGAGTGCGCTTTGCTGTCGGTGGTTGCTAAAAAAAATTAAAAGCGTTGTTTGATAAAACATGTCAGCGCAAGACATTATTGCCAAATGGACCATTCAGAAAAGCTAAAACTTAGTTCCATTGGAAATAAACGGAATGTATTGTTCGGTTGCAGGAGTATAAACAAAAAACAAATCTTTGAAATACGGTGTGTATTATTTTTGCGTGCATGATAAAATTCCAAGGTCCAACAAAGTACTGCATTGATTCCGGCACGGGAAATATAAGTTGTACCTTCTGACAACAACAAAAGAGGTAGCGGGTCGGTAAAAAAAGAAATTCTAAATGATTCTTCGCAAATTATTTGTTTTGTGTGCAAACAAAAAGGACATAGAGCTCGGGATTGTCTAAAGGAAAGAAGTCCTCATGTTGCTTGTGTCGCAGAAACAAAATCAATAATGACTGTTACAAGACATTAAAATAAACGATGTTCTGTTGCTGTGATATGTAGACATGCGAAGCAATTCGGGAAGATGATGTGAAAGGCTCTAGGAAATAACCCCCCAAAAAGAAAATGAAATAACATAAACAAAGTTATTGGCCAAAGTAGGGAGCCAAGGCCTAGTGACTTATTATTTCAACTATTCCTGTGTGTGTGTTGTTAATCTGCAAGAATGGAAGTGAGCTACAGTTTACCACCGAGTCCGAACGGCTTAATGAGATACACTTTTTCAAAACAAATTTTACTCTTGGACGTTTTGTCAGTTCCTCGCAAGAGGCATTACCCCGGAAAAGAAAGTGGCTATGGGTGGGATTCGCTTAAGAGTCCAACACACTAACCACTAAGCCACGAAAATGAAATACCCCCTCCCCCCCCCCCCCCCCAATCAAAAAAATATAAAACAAATTCCCCAAATTTATTTATTGTGAGACAGATATTGGAGGGCACGCTGCCTCCTGCAACCCCCAGCCTTGGGTCACTTTAATTTTGGTAAATTTACTATAAAGCTGTAAGTTCGCTAATGATTTTCGAAACAATCCTCGCTATTTTGGTTTTGAACAGAATGGTTGACAATAATCGCGCGATTTTTTTTGCAACTATTGTATTCAGAATGTGTGTAGAATAGAAAGCCAATTACGAAAAGCAAGACTAGCAATTATGGCTTACAGACGCCTTAAAAACTGACGAAAGAAGTTATTTTGCTGTTGTCGATGGAAATGACTCTATTGTCAGTAAGAGTCTGCTTCATTTAGCTTGTTCTATATTTATCGCTCAAACTCTTACTATACTAAAAGCCTTCTAGGTAAAAAAACAAGAAAACCATAAAAAGTGCCGATAGCCTTTCTTCGATCAATGCTATCAAAAAACACAAAGTTAATCTGCAAGAATGGAAGGGACCTACAATTTACCGCCGAGTCCGAACGGCTAGATGAGATGCACTTTTTCGAGACAAATTTTACTCTTGGAGGTTTTGTCAGTTCCTCGCAAGAGGCAGTACCCCAGCAGTCCGACACACTAACCACTAAGCCACGGGGCACTAATTTGGAAATTAGAAATACCTAATTCATAGTGCTTCAATTTTTAAATTTTAGTTTAAATTTAACATCTGAAAATAAAACACAAAATACATACATCTTCGATATAGAGGGAGAGATCTTCAGGATTATTGAAGATTGCAGATTATAGTAAAGACATTCAATTTCATCTGCATCATAACATTTCATCTGCACAATTTTTTGATTCAGTCTTGACTCGGTTCTCAGTTTTTACAATCAAAATTGAACATCTTATCTAATATATAAAAATCTCTTGTCTCAAAGTGTTTATGGTCGTTCTCCTACGAAACGGTTTGACTGATTTTTATGAAATGTTGTTTGTATATTTGGTAAGTATGGGATTTAGTCTGGGCGGCGGCTGCAAAAATACCTAACTCATCGAGTTAAAGAAAATTTCAGTTTTCTAGTAAGAGATGAGTTGGAGTAGGTGCAAAAACGCCAGGTCTTCCAGTCCTAATCCTGGTGCGATTGGCGTGGGAGGGCAAAATAGGGCACGTTTTTTGGGTGACTGTGTACTCATCGAGTTAAAGCACCATGCCATGGTGATCTAAGTCTCAATTAGTATAACAAAAAAACACAGGTATTCCTCTTGAAATTCTGGTGGGATTGTAGGGAGGGGTCATTAAAATGGTTGATTTCTTGTGACCTTTGTACTCTGTTAAAGAATGAATTTGGTATCAAATGAAAGGTAATTACATATGCTTTTGAGATTCAGAGGTCTACCGGGTGAAAGCTTGGCAGTTTTTTAACTAGACCTGATTTTATGTGGATAGGGAGCATTGGGGGGTTTTTCGTATGAAACTTATTTTTTCCTATGTTATTAATTGACTTAATAAACAAAATTGATGTCAAATCAATGGTCAGACTATGCCATTTTATTATATATAAGAATCTCAGGTAATACCCCAACAGTTTTTCAAAAAACCCAAATATTTGCCCAGTTAACACCGATCGTTTCGAAATTTTTTTTATTTTCATTAAAGGTGAATATACAATTAAAGAATGTTAAAGGATGAATTTAGTATCAAATGAAAGTTAATTACTTCTTTTAAAATTAAGAGGTATCCGGGTGAAAGCTTGGCAGTTTCATCACTCGGCCTGATTTTATGAGGGTAGGCAAAATTGCGCGGTTTTCTTTTAAAGCATGTTTTTTCTGTTACTCATTGAGTTAATGAATAAAATGTATATCAAATCAATGCTCAAACTAGGTCATTTTATTATATATAAGAAACTTAGGTAGAAACTTGAAGAAATATATGATTGAGCTATATCAGACTTCAAACCGATCGTTACAAAGAGAGGAAAATCTGACTTATTTATGAAAGAAATAAGTTCACTTTAATTAAAAATCATAAGTATTTATTTATATTATAAAATATTTAGTTTCGCTAGGAAAGTCATATTGGATAAAAAAAGTCTATTTGACTGTTGGAGAGTCATGTTATGTGCAAGGAAAAAATATTTCAAAACATGTAGTTCCTGAACCTCTCAAAAATGTTTTTGCAGCGTAGAGCACTAATTCAGGCATCTGATACGGACGTTTTTATCATTTTATTGGGCAACATGGGTACACTTCCCGCTAAAGAAATTTAACTAACATCTTCAAGTCCATCTGAAGCACTGAACAGCTCCGAACTCTTTGATAAATTACGCGCACAACTCTGCAAGGCTCTTCCGTTTCTGTATGCATTTACTGGCTTTGACTATAATCCTTCATTCAAAGGAAAGGGAAAAACTAAACCTTTAACAATTTTGAAGTCCAAAACTAGTAACCAAGAAATATTTGCAGAGCTTACTAATCCAGCAATTTTGCCTACCCTCATAAAACTAGGCCGAGTGATGAAACTTCCAAGCTTTCACCTGAAAGACCTCTTAATTTTAAAATAAGAAGTAATTACCTTTCATTTGATACCAAATTCATCCTTTAACTCGATGAGTAACTTTACTTTAATGGTAAATTCACATTTAATTAATAAAGCTACAACCTTTTTTAAATGCTCCACATTACTTGGGCATACATATTTTTTTTTTAACTATGAAATAGTTACCTGTAATTTATATAAATAATAAAATGACATAGTTTGAGCATTGATTTTATGTAAATTTTATTCATTAACTCAATGAGTAACAGAAAAAATATGTTTTAATTTTGCCTACCCTCATAAAATCAGGCCGAGTGATGAAACTGCCAAGCTTCAACCCGGAAGACCTCTTAATTTTTAAAGAAGAAGTAATTACCTTTCATTTGATACCAAATTCATCCTTAAACTCGACGATTAACCTACTTTAATTGTATATTCACCTTTAATGAATATACAAGTTTTTTCGAAACGATCGGTGTTAACTGTGCAAATATTTGGGTTGTTTGAAAAAACTGTTGGGGTGTTACCTGAGATTCTTATCTATATTGAAATGGCATAGTCTGAAAATTGATTTGACATCAAGTTTGTTAATTAAGTCAATTAATAACATAGACAAAAATAAGTTTCAAACGAAAACCCCCCCCCTCCATGCTCCCTATCCACATAAAATCAGGTCTAGTGAAAAAACTGCCAAGCTTTCACCCGGAAGACCTCTGAATCTCAAAAGCATATGTAATTACCTTTCATTTGATACCAAATTCATCGTTTAACTCGATGAGTACAAAGGTCACACAAAATCAACCACTTTAATGACCGCTCCTTGCTCCCTTTTTTGTTATACTAATTGAGACTTAGACCACGAAGGCAAAATGGTGCTTTAACTCGATGAGTACACAGTCACCCAAAAAACGTTCCCTATTTTGCCCTCCCACGCCAATCACACCATGATTAGGACTGGAAGACCTGGCGTTTTTGTACCTACTTCAACTCATCTCTTACTAGAAAACTGAAATTTTCTTTAACTCGATGAGTAAGGTGTTTTTGCAGCCGCCGCCCGCTCTAAATAGGTCGTAAAGTATATTTCATACCAATAGGTGTTTATTGTGTCAATATGCAGATTTTGTTTTTCTATTTTTCCGACCACATTTTTTTGTGTTAAAGTTTTGGCATTAAAAATTATCTATAACCCTAAATATTCACCCTCCTACACCCAATACCCATTTCTTAATCGCGTTTTTAGTATTTTTGTAGTTCGTTTTTAATATGTCATGTTTCATTCTGAATTTATTTTGTGAAAGGTTGGTAAAATACTTATACTATTTAGTCTTTTCTTGTGTGTGCTACAGTGAATAGTGCCAGTAAGACGCAATATGGCCCATTTCGGCCGTCGAACTAATAAAGCAGCAAACATGCGAACGAAGTAAAGCTTATTTTACTTCGAAATTTAAGACCACTATGGCTGTGCAATTGTACGCGATTGGTCTTTCAAAATTGATGCAAATCATTATCGAATTTTGAATTTTGTGTTGCCTAAAAGTATATATCCTTAGATGAAAATTACATTGAATTAAGAAAAAAGATAGTTTTGGTGTTTTTTTATTTTTATCGGTGGTCATCATCTACAGTCCTACAGTCCTACATTCCTCTTTCCATCATAGATCCCATCTTAAAATGTCTGTTCGATCTTCTTTTAAGAATGGATCGTCATGATCAGCGTTGCCCCCTATTCTAATAGAAGCCATTTTTCAACACTTTTTTTTCAAAAGCACACACTACACTTTTTTTGACATCAGAAATTATTTTATTCTTAAGAATGAATAGTGTGTTTGTAGCTTTATATCTTAACTCAACCAATACCTTATTCGTTTTCGATTGGTTTCATTCGGAGATCCACTCATTCTGATTCCAATGGAACAGCAAATATGCTTCCGTTCAATGTTGACGTTTTTGCATTTAAAAAAAAAAAAAAATCTAACAGTCAAACATGACATTACGATGATATTGGGTCTGGAAATTCCGCCCGTCTGTCTGTCTGTCTGTCGTATCGATTCCTACAGCCTAAACGGTTAAGCCGATTTGATTCGAACTTGGTATATAGTATTTTTAGAGTAATCTACCCGACTGTTTTTCAGAATTGGCATTCTAGCTCCAAAACTAACGGTACCTGCCATATAACTTTTAATGAAAAACTTATTTTTCTCGAAAACGGCTCCTACGATTTTAATAAAACTTTCTAAATGGTGTTTTCTATGCAAAATATATCTTTAAGTTATAATGGAATTTTCATGAAAAAGTTTTATAACGGTACCTCTCATATGACCGGTTCTTTAAAATTAAACTTTCTCGAAATTTTCAAAATATGTAGTGTTTTATGATTTAAATAATATTGCTTATTAAAATTTTCAAAAACATTTTTTTTTAGTTTTTAATAATTTTTTAAAAAACTTATTTGGTTTTTTTTTTAATATTTTGATAACGAATCTATAGATTTTTTTTTTAATTTTTCTCCTAGTTTAAACTATAGATTTCTTTAAATTGACATACTCAAACAAAATTTAAAATATGTTTTCGAAAAGTTTTTCAAAAAAATTTTTATATTTTCTCCCAAATTTTGTTTATATTGCCCGGTTGAGCCTTAGTCACTAGTCTAATGAAAGCAAACTTCGTTATTTTTATTATTATTATTTTATCGTTATTTATTTTAAAGCATTTCATGATCATAACAGCATACGGCATACAGAATAAATAATAGGGACACCTACGATAAACACATAAACACGCAAAAACAACTAAAAAATAAAAAAAAATACTTGCTTATCTACTGAATGCAAAAATTTCAATCAAGAAACAAAATTGTACACCTACATAAAAAAACAACCACTGTGTTAAGTTTTAAAATTGTCTATACCCACTCGCTTCACTGTGGTTAGAATAGGTATATTAATTTTAGTACCTACCTTTATTCCAATCTTATTATAGGTACATAATATCCTAAATAAATTACATGAATACCCCCAACATGAGTTTATCGATCCACCAAACATAATTAAGCTACCTATTTTAATTAATTTTACTTCAAAAAGTAAATTGTTCTTAAATGTACCTTATAGCTTATATCTAGGTATACCTATACCTAGCCTTGTTTTTTTACATTTTATTGGACGATGTGACCGCACATATGAGCAAGTACGTGCGATCTAGTCGTGCAATTTATTTTTCAAGCTGACGTTTTGTTTTACATTTGATTTGTATGTGTTTGTACTTCTTGAGTGGATTCTGGTTTCAAACGAGAAGCTTAATTCTCTTCTTAGAAGCGCCCAGAAGAGTTCTTTCCAATAGAACGATTTCACTTTCAGAATGCTTCCGGACGCTCCCGGACTGCCAATCGAAAATGATATTTATGTGTAAGCTCAGAGCATCCAACATTCTCAATCATCACAATCAATTTCTAGAATGGAATCCACAGTTTGACAGATCAGATTGGTTTTCTTTTTTCTAAAATAAATTTATGTATATTCTTCTCATTTTAACTTCAGTCACAAAGTACCGTTTTGAAATTGAAATGTGGAGGTGAACTGTTTTGTAAATTATTCTCGAATGCTGGATGGAGGTGCACAAAATCATGTTCAGTTTTCATTTTATTGACGATGAAAAAAACAAGTCATTTAACTCTTCTTGATCCCATAGAAATTTCAAAAGGAGCCATTCCGACTATAATGCCCCTTTTAAAAAAATTCCCGTTTCATATACAATAAAATGCACGACTGGATCGCACGTACTTGCTCATAGGTGCGGCCACGTCGGCAAATAAATTTAAAAAAATGCACGACTGGGTCGGAAGAACTTGTTCTTATGTTACATAATTGCTTAGTGGCTGCATGTGTATGTAGGTATGTATATAAAGGGTGTTTTTTAGACGTGTGGTTATAAGAAGAAATAAAATGCATATAGTTTAATGTTATGACCAACAATGTAGCTTTATTATAAAGATAAGGGTTTGCATTATGTGTTAAAAATGATTTCGGGGAAGTGGCCGCCGTGTCTGTCTTGAATAAATTCCAACCGAGGCCCAATTTTCCCAATTTTGTAAAAATCGGGATCGGTGGCCATCTCGTTTTGGGCCTATTCACCGAACGTGTGGCGCGCTTGATGGTCGTTCGGCTTCAATTCTTGCACAAGTTGGATTTTGTAAGCCTGCAAACCAAGATCCTTCCGCAAAATCTTCCATAAAGTGGATGGACACATCTCCAATTATTGCGCGCGATGGCGGATGGACTAATTCGGGTCTTCTTCGATACTTTGCTCAACCGAAACGAACCATTATTTTGGTAATAAAGTTGCCACAATTTGCAAACTTGTTCAGGAGTAAGTCTATTCATTATGAAATGGCAAACCAAACTGAGCATAAATCAATTAACAGCTTTTAAAAAGACCAACTCTGAAAAAAGTATTGCCAGATTGAAAACCACACGTCCATTAAAATAAAAAAAATATTTTTTTTTTAGAAAATTCTTTCATTTTTTTAATTAGTTTAAGAGTTTTCTCGGAAAAACTAAGTATGCAATAAAATTTGAAAAGTAAATGTCTATCGAGGAAAAAAAATATTGAAAACCGTTCGACCAGTTTTTTTTAACAAGTCGTTTTTTTGATAAACTTTTCGAAAAAAATATTTTAAATTTTTTTCTAGTATGTCATTGTAAGGAAATCTGTAGTTTTCATCTGGGAAAATTATTTAAAAAAATGTAATCTTCAAAAAAGTGTCAAAACCAAAACAGTTTCCGTTTTTTATTAAAAATGGAGTACACGTCTTGTATAATAACGAATTTATGAAAAAAAGTATTTCGAAATCATAGGACGATGTAAGGAAAAATCCTGTTTTTTATTTTTAATTTCTTTAATTTTTTTTTTGAAATGTTAGTATGCAGTTTCTTAGAGTTTGTTAATATACATGTGATTATAAAACCCAATAACAATAATTTACTTTTTGAAATCAAACTAATTAAAATAGCTTAATTATTAGGTACCCCTAATAAGGTTGGAAGGAAGGTAGGTACTAAAATTAAAATACCATTCCAACTACTGTTAAGCGAGTGGGTATAGACAATATTAAAAGTTAACACAGTGGTTTTGTTTATTTATAGGCAGGTGTAAACTTTTGTTTTCTTGATTGAAATTTTTGCATTCAGTAGTAATCGAATAGTTTTTTATTTGTTAGTTGTTTTTGTGTGTTTATCATAGGCTTCCTTTTTATTTTGTGTGTTTTTATGATGATGAAATGCTTTAAAACGTGTTGGTATCCATGTAGGTTGTCACCTTCTTTTATTTGACTAATGGCTAGGGCTCAGCCGAGCAATATGAAATAAAATTTTTGGGGAAAATATTAAACAAACAAAATTTTTATGAAATCAAAAAAACACTATTCATAACGTTTTTTAGAAAAAAATGCTGTAAGCTTTCTTATTTTTTTTGCTGTTTTCTATTTTATGAATTTTTCATTTCAAAATCGTTCGGCCAGTTTTTTTCAAAAAAAATGTTTTTTTTTTTGAAAATCTTTTCGAAAATCTATTTTAATTTTTTTTGAGTATGTTAATTTAAAAAAATCTATAGTTTAAACGTGGTGTAAAATTAAAAAAAAATCTATAGATTCGTTTTCAAAATATTCAAAAAACAAAATAAGTTTTTTTAAAAAATTATTAAAAAATAAAAAAAATGTTTTTGAAAATTTTAATAAGCAATATTATTTCATAAAACACTACATATTTTGAAAATTTCATCAAAATCCGTCGATTAGTTAACGAGAAAGTCTGATTTTAAAAAACCGGTCATATGGGAGATACCGTAATAAATATTTTTCTGAAAAAATCCATTAAAACTAAAAGATATATTTTGCATAGAAAAGACCATTCAGAAAGTTTTATTAAAACCATAGGAGCCATTTTCGAGAAAACCAAGTTTTTAATTAAAAGTTAAATGGCAGGTACTGTTAGTTTTGGAGCTATAATACCAATTCGAAAAACAGTCGGGTAGATTACTCTAAAAATACTATATACCAAGTTTGAATCAAATCGGCTCAACCTTTTAGGCTGTATGAATCGATACGGAGAGACAGACAGACAGACAGACAGACAGACAGACGGACGGAATTTCTAGAACCATTTTTTTTACTTCTCTATAATCGTAATGCCATGTTTGATTTTTTTTACGAATGCATAACTTGCCTTATAGTCCCTATAAATCGCAAGTAAAAATGAAACCATGTTAAATGACGAATTTTGTTCAATCAAAAGTTCACAAGAAGCGTTAAAAGTATTTCAATGATGACATTGTTAAATTTTGGGCAAATTTATTGAGTGCCAAACATATTCTTGGAAAGCCAGCTTTTTAAAATGTATGCAGTTACATGCTTAGTAGCTTGCCTCATAACAGTAAGCAGTGCAACTGCAGAGAGGTTTTTCTGAAATCTAAATATTATAAAGGATTATTTACGAAATAATTTGAGTACTTCAACAGTTGATGCAATTATGCAATTGAAAGAACTATTTAAGGTCTTTATAAATTATGCACACAAATTTAACTACCACAATGCTAGTCATGATAAAAAAAATTAATTCGTAAATTAATTTTATCGGTTTTGTTAGCATGCTAATATAGTTTTTTTTACTATTATATTAATTTTTTTTATAAAATATGTATACGTATAGTTTATTTTTTATTGATAACTATGTATATATTTAAAATTAAATAAAAAGGATTCAAAAATACACTACACTTTTTTATCTTAAACACTTCGCTTTCAATCAGTTGAAGGGGCAACACTGGTCATGATAGTCGTTCTCAGGAAAACCATTTTTCCATGGCGTGCAAAACAACACAAAACATCAAGTATTTCCTCGAGATCCACGTGCAAATTTATCCTAAAGCATAGTAGGCAACTCGAGCTAAAATTTAGCTTACATGTGTCTCTACAAACGTTAGCTAAAATTCCAGCTAAATGTTAACAGACGAGCGTTGTGGAGAAAAAACAGCTGTTCTCTTATTTAACTGAACGTAGTCACATAAAATTAAAGAGGGTGATAAGGTCAACATCGTTTAGGAATATTCTTGTAAGAAAACGACGATTTAAAATATTTCTTTTATATGGTTAATATTATATAAATTAATTTATTTTTACACCACTTTAGGTTTTTAAAAAAAAATACTTTATTCAATACGATATCTTAATTTCTAACATTGAACTGTATGTGACAGCGTCTTAAATTCGACTGCCTCGAATGCCTCCTCCATTGTTCGTGGTGGTGTCCGATGATGGAAAAATGAGATTTGTGCCATGGTGGTGAAATAGTTCCGGATTGGATGTTTACGTTCAGCATCCGGAGATCGACGAATGTCATTGAGTATTTGTTTGGTTAAGTGAATCATCAAGATTTGATGATGTTAACTCCCCTCTTTTTTAAGAAAGATCGTCCCGATCTTTATGATATTCGACTTTGTATATGTCTATTGCTTTTTGCAATCGTTGAAATCGCATTTCCTGTGTTTCTAATTGGGATGTTGTGCTTCTTATTATCTTAAAATATTTTATTACACAGAAGACTAAACAAATCAATATTATAATTACTATTGTGGATGACATGAGTGGCTTATTTATTGTCGTTTCGATAATTGTGTTTAAAATGTTTATGTTATCAAATTTTAGCTCTTCAATTTCTGAGTTTACATAATTATTTATGACATATTTATCTATTGTATACGTTCTTAAATAGTTTTGAATTTTTGATGTAGGGTTTTCATAAACAGTGTCATCAATATTTGTTTTATTTACAAATGTGATCAAATATGTACCATTTATTGTTTCATTGTTTACAATATGGTTTCCGCTTAGCAAGATAGCACCATCTTTTATTATGTCAATGTCTTTGTTTTTTTCTTTTATTTTATCGCATTGTGCTTTTACATTGTTTAACAAGTTAGATAAACATGAATCTGTCTGACTAATTTTACAATAAGTATTTCTTAATTCTAATTTACATTTTTCAATATTAACATATTTATTTTTACAAAATGCAATGTTTTTGTTAATTATAAGCTTTCCGTCCGATTGACTGATAGCTCTTGTTTCATAAAGTTTACATGTTTTGTCTATGACAGGGTATTTGATAAAAACTACAATTACATCTTTATTTTGTAGTATTTTAAAATTGGATACGTCCATAAGATCACTTAGGGTGATAGGTTCGTGTTCATGATTAACAATTTGTTTTATTTCTTTTAAATTTAAAATACCCGTGTTTAATATATTTGATTTAGAGAGGGTGATGGTTTGTATTAAGTTTTGTAATTCCATGATAATTAAGCGATTACGCTCTTTAGCCAATTGATGATGATAGGTAGTTTTAATTGAAGTTAACGATTCGGAAAGTTTGCGTATAGCATTGAATATTTGTGAGTTTGTTGTGTACTGTTTATTGTTACTCGAGATAATTTCGTTGAGTTTGTTGTTTACGAGCAGAATGTCGTCGTGGTCTGGCGTTCCAGCAATCCATTTCCAGATTGTACCTAGAGTGTCTATAGCTCTTCTCATTCTAGTACTAGTTTCTTTTATTTGATTAATTAAAGTTTCTATGATTACAATATCTGTGTCATGTGACGAGTCTCTACCTGAGTCAACATATCTTATTGTATCGTCATTAGTTTGTCTCTCCAAATCAACTAGTATTTGTTCTATGTATGTAATATTAGTGACATGGAAAATCTCTTCATGATGTGTATATAAAGCGGCATTGCCCTCTTCTATGAGAACATAATTTTGTCTCGTATAATCAATTAGTTCAGCTGAAGTGAATGTGGCCAATATTAAAAATAAAAGTGATGACATTTCTGAAATGGGTCAAATATTTTTTATGTTATTCTTATGAATTTTTTTCTTTTTTGTTTGTATTAAGTTGCCTAGATCTTCCTGGACTATTTGTTTTTTGAATCTAGGTTTCATTTTGTCATAAACTGCAGCTGGGATTTTCTCAAAGATTACGTCTTTCTTTTTAAACTGCTTAGTCTTTGTTTTTTTGTTATGATGTTCAAGCATTTTTTCTTGCGTCATACCTAACTGAAATGCTAAATTATGCGGTTTTTTGTTAAATAGAATATCTATGGGTTTTTCTTCCGTGGAGGAATGTATAGTTTTATTATATTCTTTAACAGCCCTAAATATTGCTTCTAGATTACTTATTAGGCTGTATTCTTGCTTGATACATCTAGTAAGTTCCAAGAGAGTAGAATGAGTTCTTTCTACTTGTCCATTACTTCTACTATGTTGTGGTGGACAGAAATATATCTCTATTCCTAGCCTAGTCATTAAGGTCTTGAATTGAAGTGAAGCAAAACTTCTTTCATTGTCAAGTATTAATTTTTTTGCCTCTGGGTAGGTCTGTAATAGTTCAAGGACTTTTTCGTCCAAATTCGTCTTGTCTTTTATAAGTTTAATTGTTAAGTATTTTGAATAGGCATCTATACTCGTTAAGAATTTTAAGTTAGAGACAAAAAATAGATCTAAGTGTAATACCTCCCCCTCTTTTGTCGGAATTGGTGTCTCACCAATTGGTACCTTCATTGGGTGCCTATCATACTTATTTGAATTGCATATGTTACAGTTTCTGACATATTCCTTAAATTGTGTCCTATAATTTGGCCAGTAATATTCATTTAATATTTGTTGAATATTTTCTTTGTAATTTCTATGAGCTCGTTTGTGAGTTTGCTCAATGATTGCTATTTGATCGTCCGCATTTCTTATATCATTGGCGAATGTTCTCGTATATAGGAATTTATTTGTGAACGTTCTTAGCAAACTTTCTTTGATTCTATACAAATCTTCTGGAGTGCAGTGTATAGCTACTATTCCAGGTTGAATATATTCTTTAAAAATAGGTATTAGGTCTTCTACATCTCTATATTCTACAAGGTGCCTAACTTTCCCTTTGAAATTTTCTATCTTTTCATGAATCGTGAAGTTTCCTGGAGATAACAAAATTTGTTGTTTAAAAGCGTTAAGAGGTTGTTTTGTCTCTAGGATTTGGGTGTTGTCACTACTTTCCGCTGAATGTATTGTATTATCTGATGATGAAACTGAGTCATCAATATGATTTAAATTTTGCCTTGAAAGGGCGTCGGCGACAACATTTGTTTTGCCAGGTTTATAAACCATTTTTGGCGCATACTCTTCGATGATTGCATGCCATCGTTTTAACTTTGGATTCGGGTTTCTAGCTGAAACTGCAAACGTTAATGGTTGATGGTCGGTGTGAATTTCGATATTAGTTACACCATAAAGATAGTTCCTTAAATTGTTCAAGGACCAAACTATTGCGTACAGCTCTTTTTCATTAGTAGCGTATTTGGTTTCTGTTTCAGTTAATGTTTTCGAGATAAAAATTATAGGTTTATCATCTTGAGTTAACACGCCAGCGATTGCATCACTTGAGGCATCCGTAGTCAGTACGAATTTCTTCGTAAAATCAGGTTGTGTTAGCTCAACTTCTGTAACTAGGTGTTGTTTTAATTTTTTAAAGGACTTGATTGCTGCTTCATCAAGACATATTTCAGTCTTCTTTGCCAAGTATGTGGATACTTGTCCTTTTTCTCCTTTTAAGAACTTGGTCAAAGGTTTGGCAATCTGCGCATAATCCTTAATAAACTTACGATAATAACCTATCATACCAAGAAAACTACGTAATTGCCTGAGAGTTTTAGGTTCAGGAAATTCTTCTATTGTCTTTACTTTGTTTGGATCTGTTTTAATTAGATTTTGTGCAACGACATACCCTAAGAATTCTACCTTTTCTTTATAGAATTTCGATTTTTCGAGAGATATTTTCATATTGGCGTCTTTCAGAACCTGTATGATTATATTCAAGTGTTGTGCATGTTCACTTAAAGAATTTGAGAAAATGATGATGTCATCGATATAGACGTGACATATTTTTCCTATGTGAGGTCTGAGAATGTCATCCATTGCTCTTTGGAAAATGGAAGGTGCGTTTTTAAAACCAAATGGCATGCGTACATACTCGAATTTGCCATTATTTACACTAAAACTTGTTTTTTCAATATCTGATTCTTTCATTAAAATCTGGTGGAAGCCGGATTCTAAATCGATGGTGGAAAAGTATTTAGCTTTTCCCAAATTGCTGAGAATGACGTTAGTGTCTGGGATTGGATACTTATCAGACACTGTGTTTTCATTCAATTTTTTGTAATCGATGACCAACCTCTTTTTAGGTGTGCCATCAATATCCAATCCTTTTTTTGAAACCACCCAAACAGGTGAATTGTAGGGAGATTTGGAAGGTCGCACTATTCCTTCCTTTAACATTTTGTGTAGTTCGTTATTGACAAATGAATTGGCACTTAATGGATAAGGGTATTGCTTAGACCAGACGGGTGTTTCCGTATTAGTACGAATTTCTGCCCGAATATCTGTCCTAAAAGGCAGATTCATATTTATTTGGCCGTGCATTTGTCCAATTTTATATTTTATTGAATTTATAAGTTCTTCTTTTGAAACATTTTTTTCAAAGATATGATTTAATTGGTCATCTTGAAAATACAATTTGACCACTTGATTTTTATATTTCAATACCTTTTTTTCGAAGTCTATTTTAGCCTCGATTTGGTTTAATAAATTGGTTCCGATGAGAACCTCGTACTCTAAACTATTTAAAACATAACATCTCACGACTCTATCAAAGATAAAAATGTCATGATAATGCGTTATTAAAATATCGCCTTTTACCGTTCTTGCACGTTTTTTAATAACTAATTTGTGTTCATTGTCAAATATACCTGCTTTGCAATACGAGCTAAATGCTCCGGTGTCGAGCAATATTTTAATTTCTTTATTTTTTAGTTTTCTTCTGATGTGGGGTAATCCCCCTGATCTTCTAAAAAAGAACCTTCGTTCTCATTCAGATTATTTATGCGTTCAGTTTTCATGGGCGGCTGTGAACTATTCTGAACACTCTCTCTTTCTCTTTTAATTAATGGTCTTTGTGGATTAACATATAAGGGCGTAGAAGGTTTTGCATAATCTTGTCTGAATGCGTTTGGTTGAAACGGGTTTTGTCTATAAAAATTGTTCCTCTGTTGGTTATTAAATCTCTCTTGTTCATGTCTTGTTATGGGACGGTGAGCTGATGAACCCAGCTCCATTGGAGATAGTGTTGGAGTTTGGTTTCTTTGTGGGAAACGAAGATTATTGTGGTGTGTGTTTGTAAACAATTTTTGGTCATGATGTCGGGTCATGTTTTGAGATTTTTGCATTGAGCTGTGTCTGCTAAATTGCAGAGCAAAATTAGCTCTCGAATCATTAGCTTCAAGCTCTTGGGCCTTAGCTAGAGCACTTGGTAGATCATCCAAGTCCAAAGAAAATAGTATATTATTAAGTGGGCTATTTAGTCCAGTCACAAAAATTCTCAAAGCATTCTTTCTATTTTGCTTATTCAGTTCTTTGGTCAATGGTGATTCGCCACCATGGGTCATAATAACTTTGTTTATAAGGAGAGTTAATTTTTCATTAATCACATTATAGTACTCAATTATCTTCATGTTACCTTGTCTTAGGACAGATAACTCCTGCTCTATTACATGAATTGGTCGCTTGTCTGAATACGCGAAATCTAAACGACTTATAATCGCGTCAAAATTTAAAACCGTTCCGTGGTTTGTTAAAACGTCGTTCGCGTGACCCGTTATTTTATTTCGCAAAATAGTTAAGGCTGCGAAGTATTTCCTGCTTCCTTTATTGTATAAGAACATGGAATTGTTCGCGGCTTCACGCCAACTTACATATGTAGATGAGCTTCCGGTAAACTCTGGCAAAAATCTAATTACTTCTAGGCTTTCAGTACACCCGATCGTTTCAATAATTTCCTGAGTTTTATACTCAGTAACTGTATTAACCGTAAGGCTGTCTAAAGAGAAACGCAATCGCGTAATTTCGGTTTCTAATGTAGCAGTACTACTTGCCACTAATCGTGTCACTAAACTCTCCAAGTCAATTACACTAACATTATTGACAGCCATTGTTAATTTTTCGAAATTATTTATTAAGTTATCCAGAGTGGATATAAAAACTAAAGGGAATTATTCACTTCTTAAAAATAAATAAAAAAAATTCTTACTTCTTTTGATGATATGATATTTTGATGATATTTAGGATGTCCAACGATGATATTGCTGATGGTGGTTATTTTTGTTCTTAAGTTCACTTCTGTTGTTTTTTTTTTTTTCAAAAATTTCGTATTCCACTTTATTTTTGTTTGTTCTCACTTTCTGTTTCAATTTTTTGTGATTTTTTTTTATATATTTTTTGTTAATATATTCTGATTTTCTTCACTTGCACTTTTCAACTGTTATTTTTCGTCTTTGATTAAGACTACTTTTTGTTTTCGTCTTTTTATTCACTTTGACTACTTTTTATAAAAACTTTTTTTTTCTCCTTTTAATAAGGATACTTATTTGTTTGTTTCGGCAGGATGTTCAAATCAGTATACTTTATTTTTTCTACTAATATGAATTTGAACAATCCCGGTTGAGCCCCCAATTAATTTATTTTTACACCACTTTAGGTTTTTAAAAAAAAATACTTTATTCAATACGATATCTTAATTTCTAACATTGAACTGTATGTGACAGCGTCTTAAATTCGACTACCTCGAATGCCTCCTCCATTGTTCGTGGTGGTGTCCGATGATGGAAAAATGAGATTTGTGCCATGGTGGTGAAATAGTTCCGGATTGGATGTTTACGTTCAGCATCCGGAGATCGACGAATGTCATTGAGTATTTGTTTGGTTAAGTGAATCATCAAGATTTGATGATGTTAACTTATATTATATTTTATATATTTGTGTCTAATCAAAACAACATATATTTCCTTAAAAATTTTTTTGGCGTGGATCAAACCCCGACAATCCCCCTTTTAGCTACTTTCTGTTAAAATTTAGCTCGAATAATTGAGCCGATCAATTTATCTGTCCGCAAAATTTTCACAGTACACTGCGAAACAAAAATATGAAAGCTGAGTACAACTCGGCTAAAACCCTTGGCTTAATTTATAGCTCGGCTAAATTTTGGAGAGAATTTTATATCTAATTTATTCTAATTTAGAACAGAAGTGCGACTCTCAACAATAGCTTAGTAATAGTTTACCCGGCGAAATGATCCCTTGCCATTTTGATCTGCAAGCATTCAAAACTAATGTTAATCGAAAACTCCTTTCTTTCCTCTCCCTATCTTCCTAACGCTCGCGCAGTATGCTCTACATTAAAAGGGAAATAAATAGTCCCTTGTGCGCGCATTAATTTAAAAAAAAGCACACTTTCAGATTCAAATTTAAAATTTCAATTTCGATTTATATTTAAGTTGGATTTCTTTGAGATCTCCGTCTAGCTTACGAAACAACCCGAATGATAATGCACACTGTCATTGCAGCCAGAATAAACGTCAAACAATTTTTCGTACCAATCGTTTCATTCATTCTATTTTATTGATAAACAATTGTTGTATTTACCTATCACATTAGAAAATTTGTATTGACCGTCAAAACGTTCAAACAGAATTACAAAACATTCATTTATTTTTCGATTAACAACCAAAACATATCTAGAAATAGTTTATATGACATAACAACGTTTGCGGGTCAACTAGTTTATGTATACAAATAAAAATGTGTTTGTTTGTTTGTATGTTGTTTTGTTTGTCTCTTTGCTCGTATGTAGCGCACATTTTAGATTTGAAACAGCAATAGAAAATTTGAAATCAATGAAATTCTAAAAGAAAGGGGGAAATGTTAATCAATCTCACACCAAAAGGAATGTTCATAGTATGGTTCAAATAATTCCATCGAAAGACATGTATTTCCTTCAGGAATTAAGAAATGTTAATCATTTGTTTAGAAGGATTCAACCACCTATGTTGCCATTTACACACACATATTTCAATTTAAAGATGTAAAACTTTAAAATGATATGAGCTTGTGTTGCCAAACATATAAATAGGAGAACTTGAACTTGAATTTATTGAGGCATTTATAAATCAATTCATATTATTGAAGATATTGAATTCATTATTAAGTTATTTGTTTATTGTGTGCGCACTTGTTTGTACAATCTCAGCTTTGCTTTTAAAGCATCTCAACTTATGACTAGAACTTAAAACTTAACTAAAATTAAAACTAAGAGGATATTCCTATCAACTTACAAAGTATAAAAATAATTAATTTATTCATACATACATTGCACGAGTTGGAAATATTCTTAAAGACAAGTATAAATCTTTATACTTTCCAAAGAACATTCAAAACGGTATGCATTTTAAACAAAGGTTTATGAGAGTATTATGCACATTTTTTTATTAATCTGATGTTAATTTTGTATTTTTTGTTAGGTTTTCTAAATTTCCAGCAGCAAAATCTCAATAATTTTCTTTCAAAGATTTCCATTTCCTTGGCTACAGAAGGTGATATGGTTAACAAAATAGGAAAACCATATGAAAATATCGGTCTTATTAATGTTTTATACGTAAGGGTTTTTGTTTTAACCGATACTTGTCTGGAGTTAAGTAGTGGTTTTAACATAGTTGAGGACATTTTATATCTATTTAAAACTAATATTGCATGCTTATTAAACAAAAATCTATTGTGAAAATTCACCCTAAATATGTATATTTGGTTTCACTTCGTAATGCTATTGGGTTATCATTTATTTTTAAAGACAGCGCTTTACTCTCTTTGACCGCCAGATATCGTCCTTTACCACTGTAGTTTCTAAACCACTTTATACCACATTTTTCAATATTGATTTTGAGTCTCCACTTTTTAAAATAACTCTCAACGTGTGGAAGTTTTTCTCTTATTTTGCCTAAGGCAACACTTGGCCTAACGTCGCTAACTAATATGGAAGTATCATCAGCATAGTGAATTGATGAGTTCGCTCTGATCATTCACAGCGAGAGCATAAGCATTGCGACGAAAACAAAAAAAAACTGACAAAAAAAAAACCATTTAAAAACAAAAAGCGCCATTAAATGCGCTTAAAACATTTGTATAAATAATTACCTAATTTGAGTTTAATTAAATAAAAAGTGCAAGAAGTAAGATTAGTGATGTGGCCCAAACAATGGCTCCCGAGATAGATGGGGAGCAAGAAATTGAGGTCACCAAGCAGATGTATGCACAAGCCCTGTTAGTAATCAAGCAAAACAAAGAGGAGATCGAAGATCTCAAACAAAAATTGCTAGCAGGGCCAAACAAAAACGACAAAAATAAAAAATCACCTGAGCTCAAACGAAACGACTACAACAACTTTAGATCAAAATGATAAGGAAAACAGCATTGAAAACAACAACGCATACGGATTATAAGTTAACATTGACACCCACCCGATGGATATGCAGACAAGCGATACAGAGCATGCAAGTCCAACAACATCAACTAGTGCATTGGTCGCTCAGTTAAAGAAAACCAATGAGGAAAAGAAAAAAAAGAAAAGTACATCATTTCTAACTAAAATCAACAACGATGAAGCAAAAAAAAAATTGCAAACTACAACAGTGGTGCAAAAAAAATAAACCACCACCACCAATAAATTTTTTTAATTAAGACAGCAAAAATAACAGTAAGATATTAAAAGATAATATAGGTGGTGTTCGCACAAAAAAAGTTACACACCAATTATTACTATTAAAAAGGTTTATTATTTAAATAGCATTCAAGCATGACAGTATCAATGATTTTGGTGTAGACGTGTTTTGATCTTGCTCTTGACATTTTCAGTCATTTTAGTCATTTTAGCCGTCATTTAATTTGTTTCATTGAGTTGCAAGTGGTTGCTTTAATATATTTAAATCGGTGCATTTTTTGATATTAAATGTGCGTGGAAAGGTCAAAAATAAAACTATTTACAGAACTAAAAACAAAATAATAATTTCCATATATTCTCCTTTGTTGTTCTTATTCACCAATTGTCTTCCGCTGCTTTTATTACACCAATAAAAAAAAAACTCAACTTTGCCACTCACACTGTAAACCATCCTCAAACGCCACACACACAATAAACCGTCTTCAAATGTCTACCGATGCTTTTAATAACACCACTACCATCAATAAAATCAACACCAATATCCACACCTCCAGTAACACCAACACTACCAACCTCTCTAACGTCGCTTACACCGCCAACACATCCAAAACTTCTAACTCCGTCATCACCGCCAACATTACCAACACCGCCAACATTACCAACACCGCCAACCCAACCATTATCACACACTCCACCAACACCATAGACAACAATAATACCAACGCTAAACCATCTTCAAATACTAACAACACTCCCATCAGTTCCACCAAAAGCATCACTAAACCGGATAATATTAAAAACAATAACAACACCTGCCCATCTAAAACCAAAAAAACTTCTAACGCTGCCCCCAAACCCCTTACCAATAGCAGTAGTGATAGAGCCATGATAAGTGACCACACCCGCTCAAAAATTAATCACCAAATCGCAATCAACGTGCATACTCCAGATAAAAACAATATGTCATCATCATACACCCCTACTGCCACTGCTAATCCTCACAAAAAAATCCCAACACGCATATCTGACAATCTTCGTGAATTCGAAACAAGTCTCTTTTCAAAATTCAAGAGTTTGCTTGTCGTACTCGAACAAAAAATGAAAGACGAAATTAAAAATACCATAATTACTTTAAGTAACCGAGTGCAGATATGTGAAAGCGAAATCAGGGAGTTAAAAACAGAAAATAAAAAAAATGAAAGACCAAATTGAAGATTTCCAACGTCAACGGCGGTTCAGTGATGTAATTGTTCGTGGTTTGCCTGGCAATACCAATATGAGTCCAATTGATCTTGCCAAAAAAATCGCTGATAAGCTCCAACATCATATTACTCCCTATTTTGATGCTTTTCGCTTGCGTGGTCGTAGTACTGCAAACGAAACAACATTGGTTATTAGGCTGTCTTCTCCAGCAGAAAAGAGAGCTTTTCTATCTGCCTTTATAGCAAACAATGGGCTTACAGTCTCTCAGCTATTTAACACACATGATGTATCCAACGCCTCTGACACCCGTTCTCATAACCAACGTATTTACATCAATGAGAGCTTGACACCAACGAACAGCTCTTTAATGAGACATGCTCTTCAATTAAGAAGGGAAGGAATCCTGTTTTCGGTTCGGTCGAAGAATGGTTTAATATTTGTGAAAAAGAGTAGAGACGATACTGAGTTTTTAATTCAAACAAGTTCGCTCTCATCCATAGCAGACCCACGACCTTCTTTGCAACCCCAACCTCAACTGCAACTATTAATGTCCCCAGGAGCGGATCAGCAATGAACTTATTTTAGTAAATTATCATTCATTAATCACTAATTTATTTATTAATTTATATATTCATTAATTTTTTTTTTCTCTCATTTGAATATTTTAATTATTATTTTTCATTTAATCACTTATATAATTTCTCTCTCATTTTAAATTTTCAATCATTATTTTAATAACTTTTTAACTGCCGATATTATTAGATATTATTATTTTCTGATTTTTTTTTTATTTCTTCTAGTTGTGCTTGTTGAATTTGTAAACGCTTTTACTATCTGTTTTTATGTGCCTCTGAGTCATGGCCCATACAAGTTCCTACTCACACGGTGAGATTGCTGTGCGCTCAGTGATAAAAATCTTATCTAACGCTCGTAATGGATTAAGAATATGTTACCTAAATGCTCGAAGCTTAAACCTAGAAAAGTTGGATTATTTTAGGTACGTTTTTTGTGGTCTGGGAATTGACATAATTTGTGTTACTGAGACTTGGTGGAAAACAAGTAGTGAATGTACTGATCCAGATGATGTTGTTCAATTGTATGAAATACCTGGCTATAAACTTATATGTAACAATAGGGTTACCACTACCACAGGGGGAGGAGTTGCTGTGTACTGTAGTCAAACAATTAAACACACAATATTGAGTCAATCTGATTTCAGTGGAGTAGAATATCTGTTGTTGGAATTAAATGATGGAATTACAAAATGGTTGTTGGTGTTGTCTACAACCCCAACCGATCCCTTTCGCCTGAACTATTATTTTCAGCAATTCGAGATTTTACTGCCCTATACGAACATATCATAGTTTGTGGTGATCTAAACACAGATCTTTTGAAATGTGACAACAAAGCTAGTCAACTTTTAGATTTCACTGCTTCTTCAGGTATGTCAATAGTTAATTCTTATGCCACCCGTTTTGCTCCAAACGCTCCTCCCAGCCTACTAGATGTTATTATGGTTTCCGATTTATCAAATGTATTACTTCAAGACCAGCTCTCCTTGGGGGGTGTGACTGATCATGACTTGTTGTTCTGTACATACAATGTTGACTTTTCACGTTCACCCCAGTCATCATCTTTTCAATTTAGAGACTTTTCTTCCGTTGATTATAACGCTCTGCATACTGCTGCTTGCCTCCTACCTTGGCGTGATTGCTACCTTACTTCAAATGTAGATGAAAAGGTCAAACACATACAATCTTTATTATTGGATCTCTATACTAGGCATGTTCCTTTAAAAACTGTGGCAATCCGCAATAATAAATGTCCCTGGTTCACATCAGAGGTGGAGAAATAAGGCATATGCGAAATGGAAGCATACTGCTCTTAATCATGATTGGGAAATTTTTTGCCGAGCTCGTAATCATTCAACTTTCGTAACACGAAGAGCAAAGAAAAGATATTTTTTATCCAAATTGAGCACTAACCAAACTTCGAAAAAACTCTGGACTAATTTGCGTTCAATTGGCGTTGGAAAAAAGAATGTTCTTGGTACCATTCCAAATGTTAATGTACTCAATAATACCTTTCTTTCTAGTGATATTGGCAACCCACGTTTTGTTCTGAACAATCAGTTGCTTCATGATTTTAACTTTGATTTCGAAGTAGTTTCTAAAATCGATGTCGTTAACATCTTGAGATCTATTAAACCAAATGCTATCGGTGAAGATGGTATACCCATTCGCTTTGTTAAAATGGTCTTACCTCATATTCTAAGTTGTATTACACACGTTATTAATTTCTGTATTACTTCATCAACTTTTCCTGAAACTTGGAAGTTAGCTAAAGTCATTCCTGTTCCAAAAAAACCCCAGCCATCATCACCTGCAGATTTTCGTCCTATAAGCATTTTGCCATGTCTGTCAAAGGTTTTGGAGAAAGCTCTTGCGAACCAAATTTCAAATTTTCTAAGTCAACACTGTTTGTTATCCCCAATACAGTCTGGATTTCGAAAACACCATAGCTGCTCTACAGCTATGATACAAATTCTTGATGACATTAGAATTAAGTTTGATTTAGACTACGTCACAGTTCTTTGTCTGCTTGATTTCTCCAAAGCCTTTGACAGAGTGGATCATAATGTGCTTTGCTTGAAACTACAATCCTATTTCGGCTTCAGTGTAGCTTCGGTGAGCCTAATTTATAATTACTTATGTAACCGCCATCAAAGGGTAGTTTACGGTGAAACTTTTTCCCAACTTGGTTCCCTTGTTGCAGGAGTACCCCAAGGATCTATTTTGGGACCAATATTATTTTGTCTTTTTATTAATGACCTTCCTAAAGTTTGCACAAATGTATCTGTTCATCTTTATGCTGATGATGTGCAGATATATTTATCTCGGCCCATTGGGCTTATTGAGGATCTGATAGCCAGAATAAATGAAGATTTGTTAAATATTTACCAATGGTCGATCTGCAATGGACTCAGTCTTAATCCAACCAAATCCCAGCTAATGCTTATTTCGAAGAGACCTTACGACACCGATGATTTTCCACCTGTACTCCTTAACAACATACGACTGAAGTTTGTGAACGTTGTAACCAATCTCGGTTTTAAGCTTACCCGTTTATTGTCAGCTGATGCACACATAAATTATGTTGTTGGGAGAATCTACGCAGGATTGCGAAAACTTCGGCTAACTTCTGGCTTTACGCCAACTGAAACTAAACTACGGCTAGTTAAGACTTTATTTATGCCCATTATTGATTTTGCCACAGTTGTCTACTGCAAACTTGACTCAAACTCTCTGCATAAGCTACTAGTTGCATTTAATGACTCGATAAGGTATGTTTATGGGATTTGCCGGTATGAGCATATATCGCAATATCACAAATTAGTTCTCGGTTGCACATTTCAGCAGTTTCTTGACATAAGGTGCTGTATTTTCATGCATAAAATCATAACATATAAAACACCTGAGTACCTTTTCGACAAACTGCAATTTGCTCAATCGACCAGAACTTTGAATCCAATCACTCCCAGTTTCTCTTATCTGATCACTTCGCATCTCTTTTTTATTCATGTCACAAGGCTTTGGAACTCCCTTCCCACATCAATTAAGCAAATTATAGCAGCTACTAAATTTAAAAATGCTATTTTCAGGCAGTACTCGTTTACGTAACCTCCTCCCTTGCCACATTTTTGTTTTGTTTTCTCTCTTCACTCAGTTTCACATCGCTTCAATTCCTTTTTCTTCATTTCTCTCCCTTTGCTCTTCTTTTTACTATCTTTAACTTCTTCTACCTTATTCTTCTTTTTATTAATATTCTCTATGAGATGCTTTTTTCTCATATAAGTTTAGATACTTTTTGTAAATATTTTATGTGTTATAACTTGAAATGGTTAAATTAGTTGTCTACTTTTTTGTATTTTTCTTTATTATAATCTTTACCTAAACAATATCCAAACTATTACAATGTGCTGTAAAAGACTTAAGTCTTATTTGTACAACCTTATTTTAAATAAATTGAAAAAAAATTGAATTGAATTGAAATATAATTGCACTATGTTAACAATACCGTTCGCTTTGGGAGTGATGAATTGAATGAATGATGACTGACCTCAAAGCTTGCAAAAGGCAAAGCCAAAATATGGCCAGTCAGCATAATGAATACTTAGCGCGTGAGGCAAAACATTGAACCTTTAATGAGGTTTATATTTCTTGTCTGGTCTCACGCTGCTGAGTGAATTGCGTGGAATATGGATATGGGATATGCTTAGGAAAAATTTAAATTTGGAAATTTGATTACATATCAACTTAAAATTAATATAAATTACAATTTGAATTTTATGGGAAGAGGCAAAGAAATCATTTCCCAGCGCGTCAGCTTTTCTTTTAAAGCCGTGTACAATCATGATGGTCGGATTACTTCTTTGATTTAACATACTCCCCCTTTGAAGGCTCTGAGCCTGCGTGTCAGAAGAACTGAAGAGGTCCTTAAGTTGATTTTTAGCACCAACAAAATTTGTCGCATTGTCACAAAAGATCGTGTGGCAAATACCTCTCCACTCCGGAAAAGTAGAATGGGCGGGAGGGGGTGACTCTCTCTTTAGGTAAGTTACCCATCAATTGTTCAATAGACTTGGGTTTTGCCCGGAAACATTTAACACATCTTGACAGTACCTTGCGTGTTTCTCTTCCCACACTCACAATCCAGAATTGTTGTCTTGAAATGGCTATGAGTGTTCTGTGTGAGGCGTGAAGATAATTTTTATGCATATCCTCCAACATTGTTATTTGGAAGCAGTATTTGATTTTTAGCATTTGATGGAATCGCAGCATTTTTAAGTCTTCCCCCAACTCGTATAAGTTTTGTTGTTGGATCATAATATGGACTTAATGATGCTATCTTAGAGTTATTTTTAAGAGGTTTTCCATCGCGAAGTGACCAATAATCTTCTGGAAATGAATTTATCTGAACGCATCTGTAGATCCAAATTGATCCCTCTTGAATTTCATTTAAATTCAATGGGCCAGTTTTTCTTTTTCCTTCACAGACTTATAATTCATGAAATATCTATATAGGGGTTCACCTGCCCTCTTACATAACTCCATTGCTTTAATTCTGTGACTGATTGAATTTTGGCCACACGATTTGCTATGTATGTCTCCCAGGTGTATGAAGGTGATTTTACCCATGCTAATACTATACTAGAATCAGTATAAAATTGAACTGTGTCAATTTTTTGAGGTATGACGGGAATTAATTTTTGTACTAGATCTACTAATAAAACAGCCGCTTGTAGTTCTAATCTGGCAATACTAATTACTTTTAATGGTACAACACGATATTAAGAACATAATAATTGAACATAAGTTTTCCCATTTTTGTCAATAGACTTTAAGTAAACGCATGCACCAAAGGCATTTAGACTACTGTCCGAGAATGCATGTAGCTCTATTTTTTGGGCAGAGTCTATTAATGCCAATCGTGGTATATTTAACTTTCTCCATGTGGTAAATTGAGATAAATAGCTAAGCCATTTTGAGGCCTGCTCATTTGGTAAACATTCATCCCAAGAAATTTTTGATTTCCACAATTCTTTCAGGAATGTTTTTCCCAGCAATATAACTGGTCCAAGAAGCCCCAACGGATCAAAAAATCTGGCCAAGTCAGGAAGCACGCTATTTTTTGACACTTGTTCATTACCGACGGGTGTTTTGAAATCGTAAACGAATTTGAATTTGTCTAACGTTGGGTCCCAGATCAAACCAAGTGTTTTTATGACCTCCGATTGATAAATTTTTAACAATTTTTCTCGGTTTTCCTCAGGAATATCTTTTAAGATTCTTGGATCGTTAGAACAGAATTTCGTTAGATTGAAATTTGCATGTTTTAGTAAAGCTACAGTTTCGTTGAGCAATATTTTGGCTTCCTTAATGGAAGCTGCCCCAGTGAGGCAATCATCTACGTATATGTTGTTTAAGATTGTGCTTGCTGCTTTAGGATATGTATCTTTAAAGTCGGTTGCTAATTTGACTAAACATCTTGTAGCCAAAAAAGACGCAGATGCCAGTCCATATGTGACGGTATTTAGCTGGTATGTTTGTAGTGGATCTTTGTTACTTGGCCTCCATAAGATGAGCTGATAAACCCTATCGTTTGGATCGACCATAACCTGTCTAAACATTTTACTTATGTCACCAGTAAATACGTATTTGTGAAGTCTGAAATTAGCAATGACCGAGAAAAGATCCGATTGGACTGTTGGACCAACCATAACGGCATCGTTGAGCGAGTTACCTGAAGTACTCTTTGCCGAGGCGTCGAAAACAACCCTGAGTTTCGTTGAGGAACTATCAGGTTTAAATACACAATGATGTGGAAGAAAAAAGTTAGATCTTGGTATATCTACTTCGGATATTAAGCTCATATGACCTAGACGTTCATACTCATTCATGAAACTCACATTAGATGATTTAAGTTCAGAATCTCGCTCAAGTTTTCTCTCTAGGGAATAAAAACGCTTGACAGCCATTTCGCGGGAATTTACTAATATGGACTTTGGTTCATGTTTGAAAGGAAGTCGAACTCTATATTATGATTATCGGATGAAGTTTGAATGTGTTTTTTAAAATGTTCCTCACAATTATACTCCTCTTTACTGCAAACCTTTGAATCTCCTTCAAAAGATTCACTTTCCCAGAAGGACCTTACGAGTTTATCTAATGAACTAAGAGTTGGTTTTATGACTGAATAGCAGTATGACTTAGGATATGTGTCAATTACGCTACCAGCTGTAATCCATCCCAACTTTGTATTCCGCAATGGAGGAAAATCGTCTGAAACTTTAAATTCTCCTGGCACAAGAAGTTCAAAAAAGATTTCTGCTCCTATCAATAGATCAATTCGATTACAATTCATCGAATTTGTATCGGCAAGAAGAATATTTGGAGGCAATTTCCAATTTAGCATGTCAGTTTGTGGTGTGTAAGGATATTCGCTTATTTTTGGTATTATACATGCCTCGATAGTGGACTTATAAGAAGAAGTCCTTGATTCTATTGAAATATCAATGACGAAATCCATTTGACTTTCCTGACAGCCAATACCACTTATTGGAATGTCCATTCTTAGCCTTTTACACCCTAAATGCTGAGCTAGTGACGTGGTTACGAAATGTAACTGAGGCCCTGAATCTAGAATCGCTCGACAAGGAATTCGTATGCCATTTGAAGCCACGACGTGAATTAACGCGGCGGGAAGATAAACATGACGTTTTTTAGAACTAACTCCTAGTGAAGTATTAAGGGATGAACTTGATGGTGGTTCATCCCCCCGACCAGCATGACTATCATACGACTTACCAGGTGGTGATTTTTTCCGCTGGTTCTTGGTTTTTGTTGTAGCGTAGTGCAGTAAAGTGTTGTGCCTTCCGCCACATATTTTACATCTATACAGCTGACACGTTGAGAAATGATGTCCTGCTTGGAGACAATTAGTGCACAGTTGAAGCCTGCGCACTGCTTGGTTTCGTTCTTCCACTGAAAGAGTGAGAAATTGCTTACAATTAAATATTTTGTGATTAGAGGATTTACAAAATTGACATAAATGATTAATTACTCCCCTAGTTTTTTCGGCCACAGTCACTGCAATTCGTTTTCGGTCATCTTGGCTCACCGCCTCCAGGGTTTGGAACCTAGATTCCACAAATTCCAGTAGTTGTTTTAGTGTTGGGCTGCTTTTTGGTGCATCAAGCGATTCCTTGAACATCATCCTGGTACCTTTTTCCATTCTATCAAGCAGCAAATGAACCAGCAGAGGATCCCATCCAGTTGTCTCGTATCCAAGGTTGCTGATGGCTTGCATGACTTCCTTTGTTGTATAATGCATTCTTTTTAGACTTTTTGTATTGTCTACAATGCTAGGTTGTTGGAGAAGTCTGTTGAGTTGAGCGGTTAACAACAATCTTTTGTTATTAAATCTTTCCACCAACGTATTCCAAGCCACCTCGTAGTTGTTGTCAGTGGCATGAAAAAGTTGAATGAGACTGTGAGCTTCGCCGGTGACATTGGCTCTTAGGTAATAGAGCTTCTGGGCAGGAGCGACCGGTTGGTTGTGCACCATTTGGGTATAAAGATCATAAAACTGGGGCCAATTAAGATAACTCCCATCAAATTTTGGAATTTCAATTTTTGGGAGGTTGATAGCCGCGTTGTATATTTGGTTTATTTGAGCACCTGCTTTTGGCTCAGACTCAATGGGTAACAAAGAAATCCTCATATCTAATTTTTCTTGCAGATCAAAATACAATTGTATGTCGGAAGCATCTGCATCATCTCCCAGTCGTTGGTATGCTGCTGCCACTTCATCCCAGTTGCGCATTAATGTCTTCGTTTTTAAGCTAAATTGTTGCGACGAAGTCTGCTTTAAAACCAAGGAGCACTTATTTATAGATGCTTCAAATATGTTTGCAATTAACCGGAATTTGCTCACCACGGTTAACCGACTAGGTTCGTTGAATGAAGGCACTTTGAACATTTCAGAATCAGAAGGTGTTGCTGTTTCTCTTTTATTAATTGGTGATTGCCCTGTTATAGAAATTATAGGTAACTTTGATTGTTGGGCTGCTGATTGTCCTGCTGGGGACGTTGCTGATTGTCCTGCTAGGGACGTTGCTGTTTTTCCTGCTTGGGACGTTGCTGATAGTCCTGCTTGGGACATTGCTGCTTCTGTCTGCATAAGCTCAAGCTACCTAAACTCTTCAAAGCGCTTCATGATGTCTTCCTTCACGGACTCATAAACATTTTTTATTTCATCATAATAATGTTTCGTGAAATTTTCTTTGATCTCACTGTCCGTGTTGTCAAAGGTCTCCCAAAGTGCATCTAAAATACTCCATCGTTCTTGAAGGTATTTTGGTGTTTTTCTGATTGCAGCATCTTTTTCATTCAATTTTTTTTCAATTCAATTTTTTAATTCATTTTATTCAATTTTATGTTCGTTTTTATTATAATTTAATGAATTTAAAGCTATGGCATTGCCGTCAGCTCGGTTAACAAATTTTGTTTATTACATTAAACATATTATTTTTTTTTTTTATAGGTTTTATACATATTCGTTTATCAATAGCATTCTATATCTACACAGTTCTAATATAAATTTGCAAAGGTTTTTCCAGTTGAACTCGTTCAAGATTACAATTGTTTCTTGCATAGTTAAAGTTTTCTTTCCGAAGTATACAAGACGTTGGGGAGAAAAAATTGGACAAATACTTAAAAAGTGAAAACAGTCTTCTTTTGCTTAAAGGTTGCACAATGAACAGAACTGGTTAAAACTTCCGTTGTAAGGGCTTCCATTTAGATAGAGTTCGCATCGTGCTTTGAAAATTAGAGATATTTCTTTATAACTATATACATCATTAAAGTAATTCTTCTCAAGTAAATTAATATTAAGTTGCGAGTATAAAATTCTGCTCTCTGATTTTCGAACTTTCGCTGCAAACTCATCATGAACAGAATTTTCATGATTCTGAATAATTCGATATAGTTGGTCTTTGACCAAATTTATATTGTTTGAGTCCATTGAGACGACTTCTTCACAATCTATTCCTAAACGTTTCCATTTAGACCACCACCAATCCTCGTTCCTTAGCTCGTATAACAGCATTTTCTTGGCCAGACGGGTATCTGAATAAGAGAGTACTTTGGTTATGTAGTCGGCCTGCAATTTCAGAGTATATGTGAAAAGTTTAGGGAGTCCTGTTTCAATATAAATTGCATAATTTGGCGTATTCAGTGGTAGGTTAAAGACCTTTTTTAAAAAGTTTCTTTGAAACTTTTCGACGGACTCGTATTCGTCAATACCCCAGACTTGTCCAGCATAACAAAGAGTAGACTTAACGACAGCATCATATATTTTGTACTTCGTTGAAAGATTGATTCTATTATTTAGGAATATGCTTCTCCAAGACATGTTGAGTAGGCTAAGTGATGAATTTGATTTTTCTGCAAGATGCACGTTAAAATCAAACGTTCGGCTTAGTTTTACACCCAAATACTTATACTCGTTTACAATCTCCAAACTAGTACCATTATAGAACCAATTGTATGTGGTTTGTTTTCTCGTTGAACGGCTAAATATCATTACTTTCGATTTGTTTGTGTTGATTACAAGACTCCACTGCTGAGAATATTCCGCGAGTCTATTGATCCTCAGTTGAAGGTTTTCTGGAGATTCTGAAAGCAACACCAGATCATCAGCATACATTAGAACATTTATGTTTGTATCGGCTATTCGAATCCCTCCAGGCAGGTATTCAACCACATCATTAATAAAAAGCGAAAACAATAGCGCACTCAGAAGGCAGCCTTGTTTTACTCCGTTATCTGTTTCAAACCAATCTGAGTAAGTGGAACCGTCCCATACAGCTGCTTTTGACTCTGAATATAGTGCTTTTAAAACATTAATGAATTTTGTAGATAATCTTAGCCTTGAGAGCTTATAAAAGAGAGCATTTCGATTTATAAGGTCAAATGCAGACTTAAAATCCACGAAGAAAGCATACACTTTTTTATTTCTTGCTTGAAATGCTTTAACAATTGAGGTAAGCGTGAAAATGTGGTCAATTGTCGAGTAATTTCTCCGAAATCCAGCTTGAAAATCTGACAGGGCACTGTTAACCTCTACCCATGTCTCTAATCTATTTACAAGAATACCACAAAATAATTTTGCAAGAACATTCATGAAGGAGATGCCACGGTAGTTTTCAGCATTGTTCAAGTCACCTTTTTTGTATATTGGGAAAATTACTGACCTTTTGAATGGTGATGGCACTTCTTCTGTCGAAAATATTTTATTAAAAAGGGATTGAAGTTGTCTGTGGAAAGTTTCGGTGGCATTCTTAAAGAATTCGTACGGAACTCCATCTTCACCAGGGGCTTTTCCGTTTTTTCCTTTGAAAATTGCAGGATCTTTTTCATAATTCCTTGAGAGTTTGCAAATCTCTCTTCCGACCTTGTCCTGGCTGTTAGTTAATTGTTCCATCGTGCTTTTTTTTTTCACTTGTTATGAGATTATTCAAGTTTAAAACAAAAATGTATGCGGAAATTTAATTTCTTATTTTGGATATTTTCACTGCACAATAAATTACAGGCTGCTAAATTCTTTTAGCTAGTCCTGTTACGGTCGCCATTTTGTTCGCACAAAAAAGTTACACACCAATTATTACTATTAAAAAGGTTTATTATTTAAATATAATTGCACTATGTTAACAATACCGTTCGCTTTGGGAGTGATGAATTGAATGAATGATGACTGACCTCAAAGCTTGCAAAAGGCAAAGCCAAAATATGGCCAGTCAGCATAATGAATACTTAGCGCGTGAGGCAAAACATTAAACCTTTAATGAGGTTTATATTTCTTGTCTGGTCTCACGCTGCTGAGTGAATTGCGTGGAATATGGATATGGGATATGTTTAGGAAAAATTTAAATTTGGAAATTTGATTACATATCAACTTAAAATTAATATAAATTACAATTTGAATATTATGGGAAGAGGCAAAGAAATCATTTCCCAACGCGTCAGCTTTTCTTTTAAAGCCGTGTACAATCATGCTGGTCGGATTACTTCTGTGATTTAACATACACCCCCCTTTGAAGGCTCTGAGCCTTCAAAACTCTAAAATTCTGTATCTACCTCGAAGCGAGGAGTTCTTTTTCTTGGCAAGGGCATAGGTTTTTTTTGTTTATAACAGTAAAATATGATGAAACCGATAATGACAATAATTAGTAGAAAGTTTACACCATAATGGTGATAGTCGTGCATATTGATTCTATTAGACCCTGAGTCTTTGTTTAGCTCTTTGATTATGTCACTTATTCTCTCTTCTAAATTTTTAACTTCAACATCATCACCCATTTTTTCTGTATTTAATGGAGATATGGTGCTAGTTGCAACGTTACCTATAGGTGATTTCAAAATCTTTGCAGAAGGTATAAATGAATTCCTTATGGTGCTATTTTCAAAAACTCGTCCATTAATAATAACATGGGATAGTTTTAATGTGCATGGTTTTAGAAATTCTATTATCCCACTTTTACTTAAAGTTAGGCTCTTGGTGTTTCCTTCACATATGAGTAATCCATTTACTGTTTCCGCTAGAGAATATATCCAGCTGTTGGAACCTTTAAGGACAATCCATTCATTATGAGTCAATGCCCTTTTTAAAGTACAATCAACAAGTGCATCCTTTACATGATTAAGAAGGGATATTTCACAATTTTTACCATGATCTTGATGAATCTTAGTAGGCGATAATTGATTGCATATGTGATTCTAAGTTGAAAAAACTCGGCATGACAATAACTCATTTTCAGTCATTGAAAAATACCTGTGTCTTGTTGATGTAACGGCTAGGTATGGGGACGATATTTCCACTATGAAACTGGAATCATTTAAAAGTATGGGGAATGGTATTAAATTAATGGGCATACAAAATTTGTTACCTATCAAATCATTTGAACACTTATCAGACATTTGCTGTAAATGAGATTTTATTTCTCCCAGCCCTAGCCTATAAGATGACAAATTATAAAAAAACGTCGATATTCCAAAAACTATTGATCGTACTAACATCACCAATATCTTCAAAATAGATAAGGATCTTGAAACTTTGTCACAACTACGGGTTCACTTTCTAAAGCAAATGCAAGGGGGAACAACATTAAAATGGTAAGCAAGGTTGTTTCAATTTCGGATGGGCCCGGTTCATTTAGAGTCTCAATTGGCAAGGGACATAAGTTGTGAATGGCTCGTTGGTAAGTCCCAGTTTCTGTTTTAACACTTGCCACTCGCACCAATCCATCACGTTACACGTCCAAGTTTCCATTGCATTGGAGGCAGGTGTGTATCCTTTATAACTACCATTGTTCCAGATTTCAGGTTTTGTGATTGAACCTTCCACTTCAACTTCTGCTGAAGGAGGTGGAGGTATTCATTTGACCATCTTTGCCAAAAATGTTGTTGAATGTGCTGAATCTGTCGAAACTTATCTAATCTGGAAATTTTTTGATTAATAACGTCAGGTTCGGGTAGCGAGGTCAATGGCGCACCAACAAGAAAATGGCCTGGGGTTAATGCTTCCATATCATTTGGATCTGATGAGATCGGAGTAAGAGGGCGTGAATTGAGAATCGACTCAATTTGTACTACGACTGTTGAGAGATCTTCATAAGTGAGAGACGCCTCTCCTAAATATTTTATCAAAAGTGTCTTTGCCGATTTCCCCGCGGCCTCCCAAAGACCACCAAAATGAGGCGATCTAGGTGGTATATGTTTCCAGTTCATTCCCATCTTTAAGCAAATAGAATTGATTGATGTTTGCGTGTCAGAAGAACTGAAGAGGTCTTTTAATTCCTTAAGTTGATTTTTAGCACCAACAAAATTTGTCGCATTGTCACAAAAGATCGTGTGGCAAATACCTCTCCTTCCTACAAATCGCTTTAAGCAATTAATGAAGGCTTCTGTAGTTAAATTTCCTACTACTTCAATATGAACCGCCTTTGTGGAAAAACAAACGAATACAGCCAAATAAGATTTTGTTGGAGTCTTTCCTCGAACTTTATAATGGGTGCGAATTGGTCCACAAAAATCCACTCCGGAAAAGTAGAATGGGCGGGAGGGGGTGACTCTCTCTTTAGGTAAGTTACCCATCAATTGTTCAATAGACTGGGGTTTTGGCCGGAAACATTTAACATATCTTGACAGTACCTTGCGTGTTTCTCTTCCCACACTCACAATCCAGAATTGTTGTCTTGAAATGGCTATGAGTGTTCTGTGTGAGGCGTGAAGATAATTTTTATGCATATCCTCCAACATTGTTATTTGGAAGCAGTATTTGATTTTTAGCATTTGATGGAATCGCAGCATTTTTAAGTCTTCCCCCAACTCGTATAAGTTTTGTTGGTGGATCATAATATGGACTTAATGATGCTATCTTAGAGTTATTTTTAAGAGGTTTTCCATCGCGAAGTGACCAATAATCTTCTGGAAATGAATTTATCTGAACGCATCTGTAGATCCAAATTGATCCCTCTTGAATTTCATTTAAATTCAATGGGCCAGTTTTTCTTTTTCCTTCACAACGAGACTTATAATTCATGAAATATCTATATAGGGGTTCACCTCCCCTCTTACATAACTCCATTGCTTTAATTCTGTGACTGATAGAATTTTGGCCACACGATTTGCAATATATGTCTCCCAGGTGTATGAAGGTGATTTTACCCATGCTAATACCATAGTAGAATCAGTATAAAATTGAACTGTGTCAATTTTTTGAGGCATGACGGGAATTAATTTTTGTACTAGATCTATTAATAAAACAGCCGCTTGTAGTTCTAATCTGGCAATACTAATTACTTTTAATGGTACAACACGAGATTAAGAACATAATAATTGAACACAAGTTTTCCCATTTTTGTCAATAGACTTTAAGTAAACGCATGCACCAAAGGCACTTAGACTTCTGTCCGAGAATGCATGTAGCTCTATTTTTTGGGCAGAGTCTATTAATGCCAATCGTGATATATTTAACTTTCTCCATGTGGTAAATTGAGATAAATAGCTAAGCCATTTTGAGGCCTGCTCATTTGGTAAACATTCATCCCAAGAAATTTTTGATTTCCACAATTCTTTCAGGAATGTTTTTCCCAGCAATATAACTGGTCCAAGAAGCCCCAACGGATCAAAAAATCTGGCCAAGTCAGGAAGCACGCTATTTTTTGACACTTGTTCATTACCGACGGGTGTTTTGAAATCGTAAACGAATTTGAATTTGTCTAACGTTGGGTCCCAGATCAAACCAAGTGTTTTTATGACCTCCGATTGATAAATTTTTAACAATTTTTCTCAGTTTTCCTTAGGAATATCTTTTAAGATTCTTGGATCGTTAGAACAGAATTTCGTTAGATTGAAATTTGCATGTTTTAGTAAAGCTACAGTTTCGTTGAGCAATATTTTGGCTTCCTTAATGGAAGCTGCCCCAGTGAGGCAATCATCTACGTATATGTTGTTTAAGATTGTGCTTGCTGCTTTAGGATATGTATCTTTAAAGTCGGTTGCTAATTTGACTAAACATCTTGTAGCCAAAAAAGACGCAGATGCCAGTCCATATGTGACGGTATTTAGCTGGTATGTTTGTAGTGGATCTTTGTTACTTGGCCTCCATAAGATGAGCTGATAAGCCCTATCGTTTGGATCGACCATAACCTGTCTAAACATTTTACTTATGTCACCAGTAAATACGTATTTGTGAAGTCTGAAATTAGCAATGACCGAGAAAAGATCCGATTGGACTGTTGGAACAACCATAACGGCATCGTTGAGTGAGTAACCTGAAGTACTCTTTGCCGAGGCGTCGAAAACAACCCCGAGTTTCGTTGAGGAACTATCAGGTTTAAATACACAATGATGTGGAAGAAAAAAGTTAGATCTTGGTATATCTACTTCGGATATTAAGCTCATATGACCTAGACGTTCATACTCATTCATGAAACTCACATTAGATGATTTAAATTCAGAATCTCGCTCAAGTTTTCTCTCTAGGGAATAAAAACGCTTGACAGCCATTTCGCGGGAATTTACTAATATGGACTTTGGTTCATGTTTGAAAGGAAGTCGAACTATATATTGATTATCTGATGAATGAAGTTTGAATGTGTTTTTTAATATGTTCCTCACAATTATACTCCTCTTCACTGTAAACCTTTGAATCTCCTTCAAAAGATTAACTTTCCCAGAAGGACCTTACGAGTTTATCTAATGAACTGAGAGTTGGTTTTATGACTGAATAGCAGTATGACTTAGGATTTGTGTCAATTACGCTACCAGCTATAATCCATCCCAACTTTGTATTCCGCAATGGAGGAAAATCGTCTGAAACTTTAAATTCTCCTGGCACAAGAAGTTCAAAGAAGATTTCTGCTCCTATCAATAGATCAATTCGATTACAATTCATCGAATTTGTATCGGCAAGAAGAATATTTGGAGGCAATTTCCAATTTAGCATGTCAGTTTGTGGTGTGTAAGGATATTCGCTTATTTTTGGTATTATACATGCCTCGATAGTGGACTTATAAGAAGAAGTCCTTGATTCTATTGAAATATCAATGACGAAATCCGTTTGACTTTCCTGACAGCCAATACCACTTATTGGAATGTCCATTCTTCGCCTTTTACACCCTAAATGCTGAGCTAGTGACGTGGTTACGAAATGTAACTGAGGCCCTGAATCTAGAATCGCTCGACAAGGAATTCGTATGCCATTTGAAGCCATGACGTGAATTAACGCGGTGGGAAGATAAACATGACGTTTCTTAGAACTAACTCCTAGTGAAGTATTAAGGGATGAACTTGATGGTGGTTCATCCCCCCGACCAGCATGACTATCATACGACTTACCAGGTGATGATTTTTTCCGCTGGTTCTTGGTTTTTGTTGTAGCGTAGTGCAGTAAAGTGTTGTGCCTTCCGCCACATATTTTACATCTATACAGCTGACACGTTGAGAAATGATGTCCTGCTTGGAGACAATTAGTGCACAGTTGAAGCCTGCGCACTGCTTGGTTTCGTTCTTCCACTGAAAGAGTGAGAAATTGTTTACAATTAAATATTTTGTGATTAGAGGATTTACAAAATTGACATAAATGATTAATTACTCCCCTAGTTTTTTCGGCCACAGTCACTGCAATTCGTTTTCGGTTATCTTGGCTCACCGCCTCCAGGGTTTGGAACCTAGATTCCACAAATTCCAGTAGTTGTTTTAGTGTTGGACTGCTTTTTGGTGCATCAAGCGATTCCTCGAACATCATCCTGGTACCTTTTTCCATTCTATCAAGCAGCAAATGAACCAGCAGAGGATCCCATCCAGTTGTCTCGTATCCAAGGTTGCTGATGGCTTGCATGACTTCTTTTATTGTATAATGCATTCTTTTTAGACTTTTAGTATTGTCTACAATGCTAGATTGTTGGAGCAGTCTGTTGAGTTGAGCGGTTAACAACAATCTTTTGTTATTAAATCTTTCCACCAACGTATTCCAAGCCACCTCGTAGTTGTTGTCAGTGGCATGAAAATGTTGAATGAGACTGTGAGCTTCGCCGGTGACATTGGCTCTTAGGTAATAGAGCTTCTGGGCAGGAGCGACCGTTTGGTTGTGCACCATTTGGGTATAAAGATCATAAAACTGGGGCCAATTAAGATAACAAATTCAATTTTTGGGAGGTAGATAGCCGCGTTGTATATTTGGTTTATTTGAGCACCTGCTTTTGACTCAGACTCAATGGGTAACAAAGAAATCCTCATATCTAATTTTTCTTGCAGATCAAAATACAATTGTATGTCGGAAGCATCTGCATCATCTCCCAGTCGTTGGTATGCTGCTGCCATTTCATCCCAGTTGCGCATTAATGTCTTCGTTTTTAAGCTAAATTGTTGCGACGAAGTCTGCTTTAAAACCAAGGAGCATTTATTTATAGATGCTTCAAATATGTTTGCAATTAACCGGAATTTGCTCACCACGGTTAACCGACTAGGTTCGTTGAATGAAGGCACTTTGAACATTTTAGAATCAGAAGGTGTTGCTGTTTCTCTTTTATTAATTGGTGATTGCCCTGTTATAGAAATTATAGGTAACTTTGATTGTTGGGCTGCTGATTGTCCTGCTGGGGACGTTGCTGATTGTCTTGCTAGGGACGTTGCTGTTTGTCCTTCTTGGGACGTTGCTGATAGTCCTGCTTGGGACATTGCTGCTTCTGTCTGCATAAGCTCAAGCTACTTAAACTCTTCAAAGCGCTTCATGATGTCTTCCTTCACGGAAGTTGTTTCGTGAAATTTTCTTTGATCTCACTGTCCGTGTTGTCAAAGGTCTCCCAAAGTGCATCTAAAATACTCCATCGTTCTTGAAGGTATTTTGGTGTTTTTCTGATTGCAGCATCTTTTCCATAATTCCTTGAGAGTTTACAAATCTCTCTTCCGACCTTGTCCTGGCTGTTAGTTAATTGTTCCATCGTGCTTTTTTTTTTTCACTATGAGATTATTCAAGTTTAAAACAAAAATGTATGCGGAAATTTAATTTCTTATTTTGGATATTTTCACTGCACAATAAATTACAGGCTGCTAAACTTTTTAAGCTAGTCCTGTCACGGTCGCCATTTTGTTCGCACAAAAAAAGTTACACACCAATTATTACTATTAAAAAGGTTTATTATTTAAATATAATTGCACTATGTTAACAATACCGTTCGCTTTGGGAGTGATGAATTAAATGAATGATGACTGACCTCAAAGCTTGCAAAAGGCAAAGCCAAAATATGGCCAGTCAGCATAATGAATACTTAGCGCGTGAGGCAAAACATTGAACCTTTAATGAGGTTTATATTTCTTGTCTGGTCTCACGCTGCTGAGTGAATTGCGTGGAATATGGATATGGGATATGTTTAGGAAAAATTTAAATTAGGAAATTTGATTACATATCAACTTAAAATTAATATAAATTACAATTTGAATATTATGGGAAGAGGCAAAGAAATCATTTCCCAGCGCGTCAGCTTTTCTTTTAAAGCCGTGTACAATCATGCTGGTCGGATTACTTCTGTGATTTAACATACACCCCCCTTTGAAGGCTCTGAGCCTTCAAAACTCTAAAATTCTGTATCTACCTCGAAGCGAGGAGTTCTTTTTCTTGGCAAGGGCATAGGTTTTTTTGTTTATAACAGTAAAATATGATGAAACCGATAATGACAATAATTAGTAGAAAGTTTACACCATAATGGTGATAGTCGTGCATATTGATTCTATTAGACCCTGAGTCTTTGTTTAGCTCTTTGATTATGTCACTTATTCTCTCTTCTAAATTTTTAACTTCAACATCATCACCCATTTTTTCTGTATTTAATGGAGATATGGTGCTAGTTGCAACGTTACCTATAGGTGATTTCAAAATCTTTGCAGAAGGTATAAATGAATTCCTTATGGTGCTATTTTCAAAAACTCGTCCATTAATAATAACATGGGATAGTTTTAATGTGCATGGTTTTAGAAATTCTATTATCCCACTTTTACTTAAAGTTAGGCTCTTGGTGTTTCCTTCACATATGAGTAATCCATTTACTGTTTCCGCTAGAGAATATATCCAGCTGTTGGAACCTTTAAGGACAATCCATTCATTATGAGTCAATGCCCTTTTTAAAGTACAATCAACAAGTGCATCCTTTACATGATTAAGAAGGAATATTTCACAATTTTTACCATGATCTTGATGAATCTTAGTAGGCGATAATTGATTGCATATGTGATTCTTAGTTGAAAGAACTCGGCATGACAACAACTCATTTTCAGTCATTGAAAAATACCTGTCTCTTGTTGATGTAACGGCTAGGTATGGGGACGATATTTCCACTATGTAACTGGAATCATTTAAAAGTATGGGGAATGGTATTAAATTAAAAAGTTGAAATTCTTGATTATCAATTAGTGGAATCTTCATCTCAAAAACTATGGAATTATTTAAACTACGTCCCCTGACGGAAGATATCTTGAACATGTCTAAGACGGATGCTTTAGGAAGATTTAGGTGAGGAGGTAAGTTATTTCTTATAAGTTGTATTTGATCAATAAATTGTTTTGGTGAAATGAAATGTGGGTTGATTTTTGCATTGTTAAGGCTTAGAAGTACTTCAAGCAAAGTATCTTGTACTCTTTCAAGATTAGTTATTGTTAATATCAAATAAGAGGTTAGAGCGGAAAAGCTTTGATTGATATCAGAAATTTCTTGATGCCTTTCAATTTTGTTAACAGATTTCTCGAAAGTATTTCTCAAATTTTGATATTGCTGATTGGATTGAAGATTGTTACTTTTAAGAAGATTGGCGGTTGAATCAGCAATAGAACTTTGCTTTTTTAGGAGATTGTAGACGTGTTGGTCGTCTTGGTGAACCATGGAGATTTGATGTTCTATGTCTTTGGCATCATCCTGGTCAAGCACGCCAAATAGAGTGTGTGCTACGTTTCCGATGAAATCGAAAGGAGATCTAGAAGTTGAGTCGAGTTCGTTTGTTATGAGAGACATGTTAGTTATGAATGAGATCATTTTTTACTTCAATATCAGCCACTCTATGTTGAAGTGTGGTAACGGTGGGCATACAAAAATTGATTACCTATCAAATCATTTGAACACTTATCAGACATTTGCTGTAAATGAGATTTTATTTCTCCCAGCCCTAGCCTATAAGATGACAAATTATAAAAAAACGTCGATATTCCAAAAACTATTGATCGTACTAACATCACCAATATCTTCAAAATAGATAAGGATCTTGAAACTTTGTCACAACTACGGGTTCACTTTCTAAAGCAAATTCAAAAGGGAACAACATTAAAATGGTAAGCAAGGTTGTTTCAATTTCGGATGGGCCCTGTTCATTTAGAGTCTCAATTGGTAAGGGACATAAGTTGTGAATGGCTCGTTGGTAAGTCCCAGTTTCTGTTTTAACACTTGCCACTCGCACCAATCCATCACGTTACACGTCCAAGTTTCCATTGCATTGGAGGCAGGTGTGTATCCTTTATAACTACCATTGTTCCAGATTTCAGGTTTTGTGATTGAACCTTCCACTTCAACTTCTGCTGAAGGAGGTGGAGGTATTCATTTGACCATCTTTGCCAAAAATGTTGTTGAATGTGCTGAATCTGTCGAAACTTATCTAATCTGGAAATTTTTTGATTAATAACGTCAGGTTCGGGTAGCGAGGTCAATGGCGCACCAACAAGAAAGTGGCCTGGGGTTAATGCGTCCATATCATTTGGATCTGATGAGATCGGAGTAAGAGGGCGTGAATTGAGAATCGACTCAATTTGTACTACGACTGTTGAGAGATCTTCATAAGTGAGAGACGCCTCTCCTAAATATTTTATCAAAAGTGTCTTTGCCGATTTCCCCGCGGCCTCCCAAAACCACCAAAATGAGGCGATCTAGGTGGTATATGTTTCCAGTTCATTACCATCTTTAAGCAAATAGAATTGATTGATGTTTGCGTGTCAGAAGAACTGAAGAGGTCTTTTAATTCCTTAAGTTGATTTTTAGCACCAACAAAATTTGTCGCATTGTCACAAAAGATCGTGTGGCAAATACCTCTCCTTCCTACAAATCGCTTTAAGCAATTAATGAAGGCTTCTGTAGTTAAATTTCCTACTACTTCAATATGAACCGCCTTTGTGGAAAAACAAACGAATACAGCCAAATAAGATTTTGTTGGAGTCCTTCCTCGAACTTTATAATGGGTGCGAATTGGTCCACAAAAATCCACTCCGGAAAAGTAGAATGGGCGGGAGGGGGTGACTCTCTCTTTAGGTAAGTTACCCATCAATTGTTCAATAGACTGGGGTTTTGGCCGGAAACATTTAACATATCTTGACAGTACCTTGCGTGTTTCTCTTCCCACACTCACAATCCAGAATTGTTGTCTTGAAATGGCTATGAGTGTTCTGTGTGAGGCGTGAAGATAATTTGTATGCATATCCTCCAACATTGTTATTTGGAAGCAGTATTTGATTTTTAGCATTTGATGGAATCGCAGCATTTTTAAGTCTTCCCCCAACTCGTATAAGTTTTGTTGGTGGATCATAATATGGACTTAATGATGCTATCTTAGAGTTATTTTTAAGAGGATCCAAATTGATCCCTCTTGAATTTCATTTAAATTCAATGGGCCAGTTTTTCTTTTTCCTTCACAACGAGACTTATAATTCATGAAATATCTATATAGGGGTTCACCTCCCCTCTTACATAACTCCATTGCTTTAATTTTGTGACTGATAGAATTTTGGCCACACGATTTGCAATGTATGTCTCCCAGGTGTATGAAGGTGATTTTACCCATGCTAATACCATAGTAGAATCAGTATAAAATTGAACTGTGTCAATTTTTTGAGGCATGACGGGAATTAATTTTTGTACTAGATCTATTAATAAAACAGCCGCTTGTAGTTCTAATCTGGCAATACTAATTAATTTTAATGGTACAACACGAGATTAAGAACATAATAATTGAACACAAGTTTTCCCATTTTTGTCAATAGACTTTAAGTAAACGCATGCACCAAAGGCACTTAGACTACTGTCCGAGAATGCATGTAGCTCTATTTTTTGGGCAGAGTCTATTAATGCCAATCGTGATATATTTAACTTTCTCCATGTGGTAAATTGAGATAAATAGCTAAGCCATTTTGAGGCCTGCTCATTTGGTAAACATTCATCCCAAGAAATTTTTGATTTCCACAATTCTTTCAGGAATGTTTTTCCCAGCAATATAACTGGTCCAAGAAGCCCCAACGGATCAAAAAATCTGGCCAAGTCAGGAAGCACGCTTCTCTTTGACACTTGTTCATTACCGACGGGTGTTTTGAAATCGTAAACGAATTTGAATTCGTCTAACGTTGGGTCCCAGATCAAACCAAGTGTTTTTATGACCTCCGATTGATAAATTTTTAACAATTTTTCTCGGTTTTCCTTAGGAATATCTTTTAAGATTCTTGGATCGTTAGAACAGAATTTCGTTAGATTGAAATTTGCATGTTTTAGTAAAGCTACAGTTTCGTTGAGCAATATTTTGGCTTCCTTAATGGAAGCTGCCCCAGTGAGGCAATCATCTACGTATATGTTGTTTAAGATTGTGCTTGCTGCTTAAGGATATGTATCTTTAAAGTCGGTTGCTAATTTGACTAAACATATTGTAGCCAAAAAAGACGCAGATGCCAGTCCATATGTGACGGTATTTAGCTGGTATGTTTGTAGTGGATCTTTGTTACTTGGCCTCCATAAGATGAGCTGATAAGCCCTATCGTTCGGATCGACCATAACCTGTCTAAACATTTTACTTATGTCACCAGTAAATACGTATTTGTGAAGTCTGAAATTAGCAATGACCGAGAAAAGATCCGATTGGACTGTGGACCAACCATAAGGGCATCGTTGAGTGAGTAACCTGAAGTACTCTTTGCCGAGGCGTCGAAAACAACCCTGAGTTTCGTTGAGGAACTATCAGGTTTAAATACACAATGATGTGGAAGAAAAAAGTTAGACCTTGGTATATCAACTTCGGATATTAAGCTCATATGACCTAGACGTTCATACTCATTCATGAAACTCACATTAGATGATTTAAGTTCAGAATCTCGCTCAAATTTTCTCTCTAGGGAATAAAAACGCTTGACAGCTATTTCGCGGGAATTTACTAATATGGACTTTGGTTCATGTTTGAAAGGAAGTCGAACTATATATTGATTATCGGATGAAGTTTGAATGTGTTTTTTAAAATGTTCCTCACAATTATACTCCTCTTCACTGTAAGCCTTTGAATCTCCTTCAAAAGATTCACTTTCCTAGAAGGACCTAACGAGTTTATCTAATGAACTAAGAGTTGGTTTTATGACTGAATAGCAGTATGACTTAGGATTTGTGTCAATTACGCTACCAGCTATAATCTATCCCAACTTTGTATTCCGCAATGGAGGAAAATCGTCTGAAACTTTAAATTCTCCTGGCACAAGAAGTTCAAAGAAGATTTCTGTTCCTATCAATAGATCAATTCGATTACAATTCATCGAATTTGTATCGGCAAGAAGAATATTTGGAGGCAATTTAGCATGTCAGTTTGTGGTGTGTAAGGATATTCGCTTATTTTTGGTATTATACATGCCTCGATAGTGGACTTATAAGCAGAAGTCCTTGATTCTATTGAAATATCAATGACGAAATCCGTTTGACTTTCCTGACAGCCAATACCACTTATTGGAATGTCCATTCTTCGCCTGAGCTAGTGACGTGGTTACGAAATGTAACTGAGGCCCTGAATCTAGAATCGCTCGACAAGGAATTCGTATGCCATTTGAAGCCATGACGTGAATTAACGCGGTGGGAAGATAAACATGACGTTTCTTAGAACGAACTCCTAGTGAAGTATTAAGGGATGAACTTGATGGTGGTTCATCCCCCCGACCAGCATGACTATCATACGACTTACCAGGTGATGATTTTTTCCGCTGGTTCTTGGTTTTTGTTGTAGCGTAGTGCAGTAAAGTGTTGTGCCTTCCGCCACATATTTTACATCTATACAGCTGACACGTTGAGAAATGATGTCCTGCTTGGAGACAATTAGTGCACAGTTGAAGCCTGCGCACTGCTTGGTTTCGTTCTTCCACTGAAAGAGTGAGAAATTGTTTACAATTAAATATTTTGTGATTAGAGGATTTACAAAATTGACATAAATGATTAATTACTCCCCTAGTTTTTTCGGCCACAGTCACTGCAATTCGTTTTCGGTTATCTTGGCTCACCGCCTCCAGGGTTTGGAACCTAGATTCCACAAATTCCAGTAGTTGTTTTAGTGTTGGACTGCTTTTTGGTGCATCAAGCGATTCCTCGAACATCATCCTGGTACCTTTTTCCATTCTATCAAGCAGCAAATGAACCAGCAGAGGATCCCATCCAGTTGTCTCGTATCCAAGGTTGCTGATGGCTTGCATGACTTCTTTTGTTGTATAATGCATTCTTTTTAGACTTTTAGTATTGTCTACAATGCTAGATTGTTGGAGCAGTCTGTTGAGTTGAGCGGTTAACAACAATCTTTTGTTATTAAATCTTTCCACCAACGTATTCCAAGCCACCTCGTAGTTGTTGTCAGTGGCATGAAAATGTTGAATGAGACTGTGAGCTTCGCCGGTGACATTGGCTCTTAGGTAATAGAGCTTCTGGGCAGGAGCGACCGTTTGGTTGTGCACCATTTGGGTATAAAGATCATAAAACTGGGGCCAATTAAGATAACAAATTTTGGAATTTCAATTTTTGGGAGGTTGATAGCCGCGTTGTATATTTGGTTTATTTGAGCACCTGCTTTTGACTCAGACTCAATGGGTAACAAAGAAATCCTCATATCTAATTTTTCTTGCAGATCAAAATACAATTGTATGTCGGAAGCATCTGCATCATCTCCCAGTCGTTGGTATGCTGCTGCCATTTCATCCCAGTTGCGCATTAATGTCTTCGTTTTTAAGCTAAATTGTTGCGACGAAGTCTGCTTTAAAACCAAGGAGCATTTATTTATAGATGCTTCAAATATGTTTGCAATTAACCGGAATTTGCTCACCACGGTTAACCGACTAGGTTCGTTGAATGAAGGCACTTTGAACATTTTAGAATCAGAAGGTGTTGCTGTTTCTCTTTTATTAATTGGTGATTGCCCTGTTATAGAAATTATAGGTAACTTTGATTGTTGGGCTGCTGATTGTCCTGCTGGGGACGTTGCTGATTGTCTTGCTAGGGACGTTGCTGTTTGTCCTTCTTGGGACGTTGCTGATAGTCCTGCTTGGGACATTGCTGCTTCTGTCTGCATAAGCTCAAGCTACTTAAACTCTTCAAAGCGCTTCATGATGTCTTCCTTCACGGAAGTTGTTTCGTGAAATTTTCTTTGATCTCACTGTCCGTGTTGTCAAAGGTCTCCCAAAGTGCATCTAAAATACTCCATCGTTCTTGAAGGTATTTTGGTGTTTTTCTGATTGCAGCATCTTTTCCATAATTCCTTGAGAGTTTGCAAATCTCTCTTCCGACCTTGTCCTGGCTGTTAGTTAATTGTTCCATCGTGCTTTTTTTTTTTCACTATGAGATTATTCAAGTTTAAAACAAAAATGTATGCGGAAATTTAATTTCTTATTTTGGATATTTTCACTGCACAATAAATTACAGGCTGCTAAACTTTTTAAGCTAGTCCTGTCACGGTCGCCATTTTGTTCGCACAAAAAAAGTTACACACCAATTATTACTATTAAAAAGGTTTATTATTTAAATATAATTGCACTATGTTAACAATACCGTTCGCTTTGGGAGTGATGAATTAAATGAATGATGACTGACCTCAAAGCTTGCAAAAGGCAAAGCCAAAATATGGCCAGTCAGCATAATGAATACTTAGCGCGTGAGGCAAAACATTGAACCTTTAATGAGGTTTATATTTCTTGTCTGGTCTCACGCTGCTGAGTGAATTGCGTGGAATATGGATATGGGATATGTTTAGGAAAAATTTAAATTAGGAAATTTGATTACATATCAACTTAAAATTAATATAAATTACAATTTGAATATTATGGGAAGAGGCAAAGAAATCATTTCCCAGCGCGTCAGATTTTCTTTTAAAGCCGTGTACAATCATGCTGGTCGGATTACTTCTGTGATTTAACATACACCCCCCTTTGAAGGCTCTGAGCCTTCAAAACTCTAAAATTCTGTATCTACCTCGAAGCGAGGAGTTCTTTTTCTTGGCAAGGGCATAGGTTTTTTTGTTTATAACAGTAAAATATGATGAAACCGATAATGACAATAATTAGTAGAAAGTTTACACCATAATGGTGATAGTCGTGCATATTGATTCTATTAGACCCTGAGTCTTTGTTTAGCTCTTTGATTATGTCACTTATTCTCTCTTCTAAGTTTTTAACTTCAACATCATCACCCATTTTTTCTGTATTTAATGGAGATATGGTGCTAGTTGCAACGTTACCTATAGGTGATTTCAAAATCTTTGCAGAAGGTATAAATGAATTCCTTATGGTGCTATTTTCAAAAACTCGTCCATTAATAATAACATGGGATAGTTTTAATGTGCATGGTTTTAGAAATTCTATTATCCCACTTTTACTTAAAGTTAGGCTCTTGGTGTTTCCTTCACATATGAGTAATCCATTTACTGTTTCCGCTAGAGAATATATCCAGCTGTTGGAACCTTTAAGGACAATCCATTCATTATGAGTCAATGCCCTTTTTAAAGTACAATCAACAAGTGCATCCTTTACATGATTAAGAAGGAATATTTCACAATTTTTACCATGATCTTGATGAATCTTAGTAGGCGATAATTGATTGCATATGTGATTCTTAGTTGAAAGAACTCGGCATGACAACAACTCATTTTCAGTCATTGAAAAATACCTGTCTCTTGTTGATGTAACGGCTAGGTATGGGGACGATATTTCCACTATGTAACTGGAATCATTTAAAAGTATGGGGAATGGTATTAAATTAAAAAGTTGAAATTCTTGATTATCAATTAGTGGAATCTTCATCTCAAAAACTATGGAATTATTTAAACTACGTCCCCTGACGGAAGATATCTTGAACATGTCTAAGACGGATGCTTTAGGAAGATTTAGGTGAGGAGGTAAGTTATTTCTTATAAGTTGTATTTGATCAATAAATTGTTTTGGTGAAATGAAATGTGGGTTGATTTTTGCATTGTTAAGGCTTAGAAGTACTTCAAGCAAAGTATCTTGTACTCTTTCAAGATTAGTTATTGTTAATATCAAATAAGAGGTTAGAGCGGAAAAGCTTTGATTGATATCAGAAATTTCTTGATACCTTTCAATTTTGTTAACAGATATCTCGAAAGTATTTCTCAAATTTTGATATTGCTGATTGGATTGAAGATTGTTACTTTTAAGAAGATTGGCGGTTGAATCAGCAATAGAACTTTGTTTTTTTAGGAGATTGTAGACGTGTTGGTCGTCTTGGTGAACCATGGAGATTTGATGTTCTATGTCTTTGGCATCATCCTGGTCAAGCACGCCAAATAGAGTGTGTGCTACGTTTCCGATGAAATCGAAAGGAGATCTAGAAGTTGAGTCGAGTTCGTTTGTTATGAGAGACATGTTAGTTATGAATGAGATCATTTTTTACTTCAATATCAGCCACTCTATGTTGAAGTGTGGTAACGGTGGGCATACAAAAATTGATTACCTATCAAATCATTTGAACACTTATCAGACATTTGCTGTAAATGAGATTTTATTTCTCCCAGCCCTAGCCTATAAGATGACAAATTATAAAAAAACGTCGATATTCCAAAAACTATTGATCGTACTAACATCACCAATATCTTCAAAATAGATAAGGATCTTGAAACTTTGTCACAACTACGGGTTCACTTTCTAAAGCAAATTCAAAAGGGAACAACATTAAAATGGTAAGCAAGGTTGTTTCAATTTCGGATGGGCCCTGTTCATTTAGAGTCTCAATTGGTAAGGGACATAAGTTGTGAATGGCTCGTTGGTAAGTCCCAGTTTCTGTTTTAACACTTGCCACTCGCACCAATCCATCACGTTACACGTCCAAGTTTCCATTGCATTGGAGGCAGGTGTGTATCCTTTATAACTACCATTGTTCCAGATTTCAGGTTTTGTGATCGAACCTTCCACTTCAACTTCTGCTGAAGGAGGTGGAGGTATTCATTTGACCATCTTTGCCAAAAATGTTGTTGAATGTGCTGAATCTGTCGAAACTTATCTAATCTGGAAATTTTTTGATTAATAACGTCAGGTTCGGGTAGCGAGGTCAATGGCGCACCAACAAGAAAGTGGCCTGGGGTTAATGCGTCCATATCATTTGGATCTGATGAGATCGGAGTAAGAGGGCGTGAATTGAGAATCGACTCAATTTGTACTACGACTGTTGAGAGATCTTCATAAGTGAGAGACGCCTCTCCTAAATATTTTATCAAAAGTGTCTTTGCCGATTTCCCCGCGGCCTCCCAAAACCACCAAAATGAGGCGATCTAGGTGGTATATGTTTCCAGTTCATTACCATCTTTAAGCAAATAGAATTGATTGATGTTTGCGTGTCAGAAGAACTGAAGAGGTCTTTTAATTCCTTAAGTTGATTTTTAGCACCAACAAAATTTGTCGCATTGTCACAAAAGATCGTGTGGCAAATACCTCTCCTTCCTACAAATCGCTTTAAGCAATTAATGAAGGCTTCTGTAGTTAAATTTCCTACTACTTCAATATGAACCGCCTTTGTGGAAAAACAAACGAATACAGCCAAATAAGATTTTGTTGGAGTCCTTCCTCGAACTTTATAATGGGTGCGAATTGGTCCACAAAAATCCACTCCGGAAAAGTAGAATGGGCGGGAGGGGGTGACTCTCTCTTTAGGTAAGTTACCCATCAATTGTTCAATAGACTGGGGTTTTGGCCGGAAACATTTAACATATCTTGACAGTACCTTGCGTGTTTCTCTTCCCACACTCACAATCCAGAATTGTTGTCTTGAAATGGCTATGAGTGTTCTGTGTGAGGCGTGAAGATAATTTGTATGCATATCCTCCAACATTGTTATTTGGAAGCAGTATTTGATTTTTAGCATTTGATGGAATCGCAGCATTTTTAAGTCTTCCCCCAACTCGTATAAGTTTTGTTGGTGGATCATAATATGGACTTAATGATGCTATCTTAGAGTTATTTTTAAGAGGTTTTCCATCGCGAAGTGACCAATAATCTTCTGGAAATGAATTTATCTGAACGCATCTGTAGATCCAAATTGATCCCTCTTGAATTTCATTTAAATTCAATGGGCCAGTTTTTCTTTTTCCTTCACAACGAGACTTATAATTCATGAAATATCTATATAGGGGTTCACCTCCCCTCTTACATAACTCCATTGCTTTAATTCTGTGACTGATAGAATTTTGGCCACACGATTTGCAATGTATGTCTCCCAGGTGTATGAAGGTGATTTTACCCATGCTAATACCATAGTAGAATCAGTATAAAATTGAACTGTGTCAATTTTTTGAGGCATGACGGGAATTAATTTTTGTACTAGATCTATTAATAAAACAGCCGCTTGTAGTTCTAATCTGGCAATACTAATTACTTTTAATGGTACAACACGAGATTAAGAACATAATAATTGAACACAAGTTTTCCCATTTTTGTCAATAGACTTTAAGTAAACGCATGCACCAAAGGCACTTAGACTACTGTCCGAGAATGCATGTAGCTCTATTTTTTGGGCAGAGTCTATTAATGCCAATCGTGATATATTTAACTTTCTCCATGTGGTAAATTGAGATAAATAGCTAAGCCATTTTGAGGCCTGCTCATTTGGTAAACATTCATCCCAAGAAATTTTTGATTTCCACAATTCTTTCAGGAATGTTTTTCCCAGCAATATAACTGGTCCAAGAAGCACGCTTCTCTTTGACACTTGTTCATTACCGACGGGTGTTTTGAAATCGTAAACGAATTTGAATTTGTCTAACGTTGGGTCCCAGATCAAACCAAGTGTTTTTATGACCTCCGATTGATAAATTTTTAACAATTTTTCTCGGTTTTCCTTAGGAATATCTATTAAGATTCTTGGATCGTTAGAACAGAATTTCGTTAGATTGAAATTTGCATGTTTTAGTAAAGCTACAGTTTCGTTGAGCAATATTTTGGCTTCCTTAATGGAAGCTGCCCCAGTGAGGCAATCATCTACGTATATGTTGTTTAAGATTGTGCTTGCTGCTTAAGGATATGTATCTTTAAAGTCGGTTGCTAATTTGACTAAACATATTGTAGCCAAAAAAGACGCAGATGCCAGTCCATATGTGACGGTATTTAGCTGGTATGTTTGTAGTGGATCTTTGTTACTTGGCCTCCATAAGATGAGCTGATAAGCCCTATCGTTCGGATCGACCATAACCTGTCTAAACATTTTACTTATGTCACCAGTAAATACGTATTTGTGAAGTCTGAAATTAGCAATGACCGAGAAAAGATCCGATTGGACTGTGGACCAACCATAAGGGCATCGTTGAGTGAGTAACCTGAAGTACTCTTTGCCGAGGCGTCGAAAACAACCCTGAGTTTCGTTGAGGAACTATCAGGTTTAAATACACAATGATGTGGAAGAAAAAAGTTAGACCTTGGTATATCAACTTCGGATATTAAGCTCATATGACCTAGACGTTCATACTCATTCATGAAACTCACATTAGATGATTTAAGTTCAGAATCTCGCTCAAATTTTCTCTCTAGGGAATAAAAACGCTTGACAGCTATTTCGCGGGAATTTACTAATATGGACTTTGGTTCATGTTTGAAAGGAAGTCGAACTATATATTGATTATCGGATGAAGTTTGAATGTGTTTTTTAAAATGTTCCTCACAATTATACTCCTCTTCACTGTAAGCCTTTGAATCTCCTTCAAAAGATTCACTTTCCTAGAAGGACCTAACGAGTTTATCTAATGAACTAAGAGTTGGTTTTATGACTGAATAGCAGTATGACTTAGGATTTGTGTCAATTACGCTACCAGCTATAATCTATCCCAACTTTGTATTCCGCAATGGAGGAAAATCGTCTGAAACTTTAAATTCTCCTGGCACAAGAAGTTCAAAGAAGATTTCTGTTCCTATCAATAGATCAATTCGATTACAATTCATCGAATTTGTATCGGCAAGAAGAATATTTGGAGGCAATTTAGCATGTCAGTTTGTGGTGTGTAAGGATATTCGCTTATTTTTGGTATTATACATGCCTCGATAGTGGACTTATAAAAGTCCTTGATTCTATTGAAATATCAATGACGAAATCCGTTTGACTTTCCTGACAGCCAATACCACTTATTGGAATGTCCATTCTTCGCCTTTTACACCCTAAATGCTGAGCTAGTGACGTGGTTACGAAATGTAACTGAGGCCCTGAATCTAGAATCGCTCGACAAGGAATTCGTATGCCATTTGAAGCCATGACGTGAATTAACGCGGTGGGAAGATAAACATGACGTTTTTTAGAACTAACTCCTAGTGAAGTATTAAGGGATGAACTTGATGGTGGTTCATCCCCCCGACCAGCATGACTATCATACGACTTACCAGGTGGTGATTTTTTCCGCTGGTTCTTGGTTTTTGTTGTAGTGTAGTGCAGTAAAGTGTTGTGCCTTCCGCCACATATTTTACATCTATACAGCTGACACGTTGAGAAATGATGTCCTGCTTGGAGACAATTAGTGCACAGTTGAAGCCTGCGCACTGCTTGGTTTCGTTCTTCCACTGAAAGAGTGAGAAATTGCTTACAATTAAATATTTTGTGATTAGAGGATTTACAAAATTGACATAAATGATTAATTACTCCCCTAGTTTTTTCGGCCACAGTCACTGCAATTCGTTTTCGGTCATCTTGGCTCACCGCCTCCAGGGTTTGGAACCTAGATTCCACAAATTCCAGTAGTTGTTTTAGTGTTGGACTGCTTTTTGGTGCATCAAGCGATTCCTCGAACATCATCCTGGTACCTTTTTCCATTCTATCAAGCAGCAAATGAACCAGCAGAGGATCCCATCCAGTTGTCTCGTATCCAAGGTTGCTGATGGCTTGCATGACTTCCTTTGTTGTATAATGCATTCTTTTTAGACTTTTAGTAATGTCTACAATGCTAGATTGTTGGAGCAGTCTGTTGAGTTGAGCGGTTAACAACAATCTTTTGTTATTAAATCTTACAACCAACGTATTCCAAGCCACCTCGTAGTTGTTGTCAGTGGCATGAAAATGTTGAATGAGACTGTGAGCTTCGCCGGTGACATTGGCTCTTAGGTAATAGAGCTTCTGGGCAGGAGCGACCGGTTGGTTGTGCACCATTTGGGTATAAAGATCATAAGACTGGGGCCAATTAAAATAACTCCCATCAAATTTTGGAATTTCAATTTTTGGGAGGTTGATAGCCGCGTTGTATATTTGGTTTATTTGAGCACCTGCTTTTGACTCAGACTCAATGGGAAACAAAGAAATCCTCATATCTAATTTTTCTTGCAGATCAAAATACAATTGTATGTCGGAAGCATCTGCATCATCTCCCAGTCGTTGGTATGCTGCTGCCACTTCATCCCAGTTGCGCATTAATGTCTTCGTTTTTAAGCTAAATTGTTGCGACGAAGTCTGCTTTAAAACCAAGGAGCACTTATTTATAGATGCTTCAAATATGTTTGCAATTAACCGGAATTTGCTCACCACGGTTAACCGACTAGGTTCGTTGAATGAAGGCACTTTGAACATTTCAGAATCAGAAGGTTGCTGTTTCTCTTTTATTAATTGGTGATTGCCCTGTTATAGAAATTATAGGTAACTTTGATTGTTGGGCTGCTGATTGTCCTGCTGGGGACGTTGCTGATTGTCCTGCTAGGGACGTTGCTGTTTGTCCTTCTTGGGACGTTGCTGATAGTCCTGCTTGGGACATTGCTGCTTCTGTCTGCATAAGCTCAAGCTACTTAAACTCTTCAAAGCGCTTCATGATGTCTTCCTTCACGGACTCATAAACATTTTTTATTTCATCATAATAATGTTTCGTGAAATTTCTTTGATCTCACTGTCCGTGTTGTCAAAGGTCTCCCAAAGTGCATCTAAAATACTCCATCGTTCTTGAAGGTATTTTGGTGTTTTTCTGATGGCAGCATCTTTTCCATAATTCCTTGAGAGTTTGCAAATCTCTCTTCCGACCTTGTCCTGGCTGTTAGTTAATTGTTCCATCGTGCTTTTTTTTTTTTTTTTTTTCACTTGTTATGAGATTATTCAAGTTTAAAACAAAAATGTATGCGGAAATTTAATTTCTTATTTTGGATATTTTCACTGCACAATAAATTACAGGCTGCTAAACGTTTTAAGCTAGTCCTGTCACGGTCGCCATTTTGTTCGCACAAAAAAAGTTACACACCAATTATTACTATTAAAAAGGTTTATTATTTAAATATAATTGCACTATGTTAACAATACCGTTCGCTTTGGGAGTGATGAATTGAATGAATGATGACTGACCTCAAAGCTTGCAAAAGGCAAAGCCAAAATATGGCCAGTCAGCATAATGAATACTTAGCGCGTGAGGCAAAACATTGAACCTTTAATGAGGTTTATATTTCTTGTCTGGTCTCACGCTGCTGAGTGAATTGCGTGGAATATGGATATGGGATATGGTTAGGAAAAATTTAAATTTGGAAATTTGATTACATATCAACTTAAAATTAATATAAATTACAATTTGAATTTTATGGGAAGAGGCAAAGAAATCATTTCCCAGCGCGTCAGCTTTTCTTTTAAAGCCGTGTACAATCATGCTGGTCGGATTACTTCTTTGATTTAACAGGTAGCAATAGTTTTATTTTAAAACAAATAAGTAAGGATAGTTTATCTTTAAGAGTCAATAATAAAAATTACTAAAGCAAAGTCAAAGATATCCTTAAGGAAACAAATTCCGAATATTATACGTACACAAATAAAGAAGACAAGCTACAGTAATTTTTATTAAAAGGCCTTAGTGTAAGCTTCAGCCCAGACGAAGTTCTAGAGGAACTACGAAATCTTAACTTAGAAGGTATAAAGGTTCAAAAAACATTCAGGTATGCAACGGCGCGTTCGATTAGTCAAAAAAGAACCCTACCTATTATAGCGGTACAGTTATCACCAGATAGCTGGGCCGAAAATCTCCGGGCTATAAGATACATATTTAGCCATGTAATTCACTTTGAGAAATTATGTAGAAAAGATATTTTTCAATGCCGCCGATGTCAGCGGTTTGGCCATGCTGCTTTAAACTGTAGCATGGTGTATAGGTGCGTCAAATGCTTAAGTTCACATGAGCCCGGTAGTTGTCAGGTGCACAAGGAAGCAAACAAAGAGGATTTGTTTTGTTTTCTCTGTCAGAAAAGTGGTCATCCTGCTTCATGGAAGGGATGCGAAAAATATAGAGCAATGTCGGAACGACTTAAAACTCGAAAAAGGGATGCACAATTGAGTACTTCCCGGAAAGTCAATAAGGTAGAAAATTATGTTCAGGGGGGTGTATCCTTCGCAAACGAGCTTGGTGGTCACGCTGGCCCTAGCAGTGGAGCCAATATAATTGGTTCTGGGGCCGGGTCTGGAGCTACTCCTAGCAGCACCGCAAATAATACTTTGCAAACTCAAGTAAATAATCTTGCTAAAATTGTTGCAGATTTATCGGTGAAGGTTAATGCCCTTCTGAACCATCTTTTGCCGTGAAATGGCTGGGTTCAGTTGTGCATCTCTTTAAATAGCGGCCCTTAATGTAAATTCAATAATTTCCATAAAGAGGCGCGGTGATTTGTTGCGATTTCCAGAAGATCATAAACCAGATGTGCTTTTTCTTAGCGAAACCAAACTTAACGGTAGACATCACGTACATTTTTAAAATTATAATTTCATACGGGCCGACAGACGAAATTCAGTCCATGGTGGTGGTACGGGAATACTCATTCGTAAGCCCCTTCGCTACACTCTCGTAGACAGAAATTATTTTAAAAACTTTGCTTGTCTTGAGACAACCATTATCTCTCTGCCTTTAAGGGATAATGGTTGTCTGTATTTAATATTGGCGTACGCTCCGCCAGCTTCCGCTAGTCAATTTAACGACGAAATCGAAAACTAAGATTAGGTAGTTTAAATAACTATTTCATCTAAGCCGGGGATTTGAACGCGAAAAATCTGGCATGGTTGGACACGATGGCGAACGGAAGAGGCAGATTCCTGCATCGCTTTATTGAAGACAACCAGGTCGAGTAAAAATAAAATAATGTAGCTCGGTTACACCAAGTTTTCCGTCGGGGAATTCATATCTTGATCTTTGTATCGCGGATACTCGATTGCAAATAGAAACGGTCCACAGTAACAAAATTCCATTACTACCGTATGATAGCAATCATCATGCGATAGAAATGCTGATGAAATTTGCTGACGACTCTGGGATCAGCTTCACAACGTGGCACGTCGTCCCTAAATTAAATTTTGGGCAGACAGACTGGTGCCGTTTCCAGCGTTGTGCTGGAATATAGAAATTGCCCTACCATTTCTAGTATTCCTAGAATTAGGAATCTTTCGAACGAGGAGTGCGATTCCTATATCGGAAACCTCAACACGGTGGTTTTACAAGCTATAGAGTCGTCAGTTCCGAAAATAAAATCACAAAATAGTAAAGAATGTTATTTAAACCGTGACATAAAAATACTACAAAAGCACAAGAGCTTCTTAATCACCCAGATAAATCAAATACATCGCCAGTTTCAAGATGTATCGCACAACTTGGAGCTTCAGAGATTGAAATCTATCCTATGAAATGTGAAAACTCTTCTTGGTCAGCAGTTTTGGAATAGTGCGAACGATTACTGGAAGCAAAGAGCTGAAAGTGTCGTAAAACAAGACTCGAGGAATATGTTTCCAAAAATAAACAAAATATATAAACCACGTGACGATCTCACTATCCCGAAGATATATCGGGAAGATTTTTGAAGTAGTTATTAGTAAATCAATTTTTTACGAATGCGAAAAAAGGAGACCGTACCGCGGAACCAGTTTGGGTTCAAAAAAACCACTCGGCAGTGCATGCTATTACAAAATTGGTCTCAGATATTAATTGAAACTTAAACGACAAGATAAATACAGCTGCCTGTCTAGTGGATATCGAAAAAGCCTTCGACACGAATTGGATCGACGGGATAATTTATAAACTCATACGATATGCATTCCCTCCTCACCTTATAAAGATGGTCATGGCAATGATATATGACAACAAATTTGTTGTAACAGATAGAAAATACACGACGACCAAGGTTTTTAAGGTCATAAATGGTCTTCTGCAGGGCACAGTAACTGCACCGCACCTATTTAATATTTTTATATCTGACATACTCAGGGAAATGGATGACTCGAAAGCGTTTGCTGACGACGTTACACTGTATGCCAGCGGGCAAGAAATCGAGGAAATACAAAACAAACTTCACGGTAAGTTTGACAGGTTCCAAGAGTTCCGAATGGAAACTTAGAATTAATTATACAAAATGTGAAACCATACTGTTCCGCACCCCAATAAGACGCGGAAATTCAGATTTGAGACATAACTGGAAAAATTTCAAAATAATTGGTTCAAATGGTCTGCACATCGAGTTGAAGACTGTTGTGAAGTATTTGGGTGTTCATTTGGACAAGTTTTTATATTACAATGAACACATTAATTTACAATTAAAAACGGCAAGGGCAGCATTTATGTCCCTTAAGAACCTGTTCTACTCAAAATACCTGAGACCCGATGTGAAGATCATATGCTTTCAGGCATTTGTTCGTCCAATTCTGACTTATGCGAGTCCAGTATGGTGGAACATCAATCCATCGTACATGGAAAAGCTGAGAATGTTTGAGAGAAAATGCTTAAGAGCTTGCATGCAGATGTATAGGAGCGAACATTCCGACTTTCGGCATTACGTTTCTAATAAGAAACTATTGGATGCCGCCGGAGTATCTAGAATTTATAATATAATACTTGACCTTGTGAGAAATCATTTTGCCCGGTCAGCAAGCGTTTCAGAGAACGAACTCATCTCAGGTTTGTTTTATCCTAACCCTTAGTATTTCAGGAAAACATTGCAAAGTAGACACATACCACCTGAAGCATTCTTGTTTCTTGATGCACACGGCTATCTGTCAGACTCAACCAACGTACCGATTATATACCATGTTGCAAGACGAGCGACTGACAAGACAATAATATATGTACCAACAAGCGTAGGAGATTGCGATGCTTCTTTAAGATACTGCGTAAGCATACCTGAAAAAGACAAGAATAGTTTCGTAAGATAAAAAAAAAAAAAAAACTTTTAATCGATGGAGTGCGGATCACATGACAGGGCCTAGTCCCTTAGAACTTAAGTGTAAGTTAGATTTTGGTAGTTAGTTTTAATTAGGTTTAAGTTTAGTTTATACATTTTATATATCAAAAAAAAAATTATAAAGCATTAAAAATAGGTTTTTTCACATTTTCCTAACATCAAATAAAATAAAAAAACAATATTATAAAAATAAAAACAAAAAAATCGAATAGTTATACCATTTATGTAAAAAAATATTAATAATAATAGAACATGTATTGAGTGCCAAAAAAGGACATAAACTGAAAAAAAGGAAATTTGAAATGTATAGTTTCTTTTTTAAGTTTATTTAGGCTTAGAAGAAATGTAATAGAGTTAAAGTGGAATAAATAAACATTTAAAAAAAAAATTGTGAAAAGATCCAGGTTCTTCTGTTATAGCATCTGAAAGAAGCAAATCATGCAGATAAATATTAAATAAGGATGGTCCAAGGATTGATCATTGTGGAACACCAGACAAAACAGAAAAAAGGTTCCAATTTTTCATATCCGATCGAAATTTTCTCAAGCCTGGATTGAAATGCAAGGTTTAAGTCAAAATTGATATCTTTCCTAATTTTACTTAAGCATTGAATCTTAGAGTGAAGATGAAGATATTCGGAATTTATTCTATTTAAATACCGATGATAATTTTTTTAAGTTCTTTTAGTCATATACCGTGCAAACTTATAAGTTTCTTGATTTTATCGGAAATTGAACGAAATTTCTTGTCTTTGGGACGATAAACGACTGAGAGAGATTCAATTTGTGACACAATAAGCGTATTTAACATTTCTATAAAAGAGTGTTTTTCATTATTTGATACATTCCTATCTGAGGGAACGTTAAGAGCTGATATATTACATGCAATCTCAGTTTAAGGGCATCCTAATCAATATTTTTAAAGCTCCTGTATGCCACTGGTGGCAGCAATATTGAAAGAAAGTCTTTAAGTTTTACTTATAAATAGGATAAATAACTTTGAATTCGCCACAAACTGACGTGGATTCCGGGATATGCAGAAATGCAGACGCAGAAGCTTAATTAGCACTTAAACAACTCTTCATCTCTCCTCACGATTTCACTAAATAAGATTTAAGCAATTATTTTAAAACAACCATGGACATGAAGTAGTGCCCGTGGCTTAATGGTTAGTGTGGCTGCTAAGCGAAGATCCTGGGTTCGAGTCCCGCTAATAGCCACCTTCTTTTTCGGGGTACTGCTTCTTGCGGAGAACTGATCCAAGAGTAAAATCTGTCTCGAAAAAGTGCATCTCATTTAGCCGTTCGGAATCGGCGGAAAATTGTAGGTCCCTTTTATTCTTGCAGATTAACAAAACATACACAGGAATGGTTGAGGCTATAAGTCACTAGGCCTTGGCTCATTAAGGAGCTGTCGCGCCAATAAAAAAAAATGTATGGACATGAAGATAAAGAACAACTGATAAACAACAACAACTTTAAATAAACATATTCAGTTAAGGTAAAAATATAAGTAGTACTTCTCCTAAATATGTTCAAGATCTCTTATAGTCGTGGTTTGATACTTTTTTTCTTACCTTACCTACCAGTTCAAAGTTTTGTCAAAGATCAACTTAAATTGCACCGTTAACCTTTCATACCTATTTTGTTGACTTTTATTTGCTGGTAAGTTTCATTTGCACACTGTTTTTGATCAGCCAAAATTACAGGTATTGCTTGGAGAAATCTCGTAAAAAGCAAAGTTTAAGTAATATATTTGCAACAAAAATTTTTTATAAATTTTGTTAAAACCTTTAATTAGTTTTGGGGTCGCTGAAAGAATTATTCCGTTGAAAAGTGCGCTTTTAGACCCGGTGAACACTTGCCTCATTTTAATGCCCGGCACAGCAGCGGTTGCGTCTTACAGTACTGACAAATAAAAAGAGTGGTGGTCACACGCTTCAGATGATGCGGCGGCATCGCTCGTCATTCTTGTGGGTAAAAAGACTCGCAGGTTTTCTCGATGCTTTTGCGTTTTCATTACATTGATCGTAATTGACTAGTGCACACCTGCGAGATTTTGCCGCAAGGATGAAGACACTTTGAACATTTTTAGAAATGGATTTAAAAAAGAATCTTATTTTGTTTATCTAATCTGATTTCTCAATTTTTTATATGTATATGGTACCGGAAAAACTTATTTTAAGGCAAAACTAGGACAAACGTGGCTGTGAAGTAAGGTAAGTGGTAATAAGGTCAATTCGATCTTATTTTCCTAAAAAATGAAATAAAGGCGAACTTCGGTTTTATTTCAAGTCAACCCTATTTCCGACAAAAATGGTAATAATATCGATCAGAATTCCAATCAGTATCAAGTAGGAATGGGGCCATACTGGCCCCCTACAACCCCCCTACTTGGGCTTACTATAGGATTTAGAGTAGGTGCGAGAATGGGTTTATGCAAATGTTCTTTAAATCCAAAGAAACGCCATACCTACTTCATACTAAAGTTTTTCAAAGTGCGACATGTCTGCCAATTTTGTTGTTTGTTTGTTAGAGACTTTACAGACGAGAACGGAAAAGCACCTTCTACCTGGCAGTCAAAGGAAAGCACCGTTTTCGTAAAAAATATGTAGCCAAAGCTCTTGAATTAATGCTGTTTATGTTTTTCACAGTAGCAACTAGGTTGCTGTTTATACTGTTTTACAGAAGAAGGTTTTTGAATGAAGAGCAACAACGTGTGTGCTACCACCAAGTATGCATTCAAAAAAGAGGCTTTTTCTACAGGTATAAATATTTTAGAAACTTTCATCAACAATTCTTGTTTCATAGTTAAGTGTGGCAATAGGAAACAAATTTATTTCAATTTTCGCTATTGTTCAGTATTCTTTTAGCATCTTCAATACTCAGTTGGTGACTGCGTCTTATCTCTTTTAAGAAAGGACAAGAACCAAGAAAGTGCATCACATCTTCATTTTCCCTAGTGTTAAATAGGCAGCAGATATGTGTACCGACTTCACGATGGGACATAATAGTTAGGTTTTTGTAGTTCTCCTCTAACTCGAATTACCATAGATATTTGTGCAGTATTAAGGTCGGTGTTTTGGTAGCATATCTGTTGTTGGTTGTAACGAAACCACGTTATCGACCTCTCCCTTTTATACCACCATTGCAACCCCCTGTCTACAGGTACAAGAGGCTGGTCCTGGCAGCAAAAGGGAGAGGGTGTCCAGGCCATGACCGCTCGGCATGCTTGCATACGAATAAACTAGCTCGTCGGCAGGGTAAGTTCTTGCAGTCGCGTTTCTGGACAAGTGTTACAAAAATGTTCATGTCGTTAGAAAAATAAAAAGCGTTAAAAAAAGATATAAAATTGCCGAAGCCCGAATTCTTCAATATATAGGAGAGTTTTGATTCTTATAGGAAAAGGGGAGGTTCACCGATGGTATATACCCTCGAAGGAATTACCCACCCAAGTATCAACAAGATACCTCCTTGGCTACCACGACCTCCATTTCTATGTGGTAGCCCCGAATCTAATACGAAATTAGCTTACCCGGTCCTAATTTCACCCAGTCAATCCTTACTTGCAGAACACCTCCACCTCCGACTTATTTCTTTAGGCAGCCATGGTATGTACTTTACCTGAGGATTAAAAAAAAACCGAAAAACTTCCCAAATTCATTGAAGATAAACATCCACCACAATTCGTAGCTCAAGATAAAAAAAAATTAAAAAAAACACACTGTTATATTAAACTTACAAAATTAATGTCTTTTAATGGCCAATAAATTTGTGTTTCTAAATCGCAGTGTATACATACGTATATAAAAACTGGTAATCAAATAAAATTTACTTCTAAATTTATATATAAGAAAAGGATAAAAAAATTACTAAAACAAAAGGAAAATGTTAGTCAAAAATATTTGTTTTCTTCAATAAAAAAAACATATGGCAATCCTGTATTGCCCTTTAGAAAAAATATGAAAATATAGGTGTACCTTAGTACAAGTACCAAAGTCATTAACAAAAAAAATATATATATTTAATTTAAACGGTTTTTCAAAACGTACCTTTCGATCCCGAGCTCAATGTAGTGCACTAACATCGTCCTCTGGTTCTGTAAATAGATTTAATTTTTTTCTTTGTTTATCTGTAATTTACGTTGTATTTCGCATCCAGTTAATAGTTTGTATTATGTTTACAGGTTGTTCTTTGAGGATGGTAAGTACATATTTAAATCTTAGGTAATGTATACACATGTATACTCTTTTGGTTCAGGTCAAGGAAAAATATTTTTTTTTATTATATTTGGCAATTAATGTCACTTCTATTAAATTAGGTGAATATAATTAATTTTTTTTTTTTTTTTTTTTTTTTTGGTTAACAACTGGGATTGGCACAGGTGGGAATGGGGTAATTATTTTGGATTTCTGATTAGATCCAAAGATCCAATATAGATTTGGATAAAATCCACTTTTTTTTAAATTTCGACTTCTTTTTATTTTTGTTGCTGATAATAACCGTTTAACTTTGGTCTTAGGTAGTTTTTACTTGCGATTAACCTTTTTTTCTGATGTATAAATGAGTTCACTTCTCTAGTTAGCTTTTATTTCTTTTTCTTTGTTTGGTCTTTTAAATAGCCATAATTGCTTTTCCTAAGAGCTTTTTAAAAATCTTAACCCGCACTCTATGCCAAACTTTTTCCGACTAACTTAATGCATTCTTAGACTAATCCTTATCACCTTTGACTTTGTGCCAGTCGCTAGCTGGACCGTTGCATTTGTGGTCTGATCACGCCATCAATAGCTAGCGGCACCTGTCACTGTAGTAGCTTGTAGGGCATGGTATTTGAACTATTTTTTTTGTTCTTATTGTTTATGTTAACCGCTGCTTTGAGTGACTTAGGTTGTGTACTTGTATCAGATGTTAACCATTTGAGATTATGAGTGTTTATGTTATTATAGCAGGCGTACAGGGTGTTTTAAGTTTTAATTTGCGTGCATAATAATTTTTCGGTAATTAATTTTTATTTATTACTTCATTTTGTTATTTTAGTGATTTTTATAATAATTTTTTTTGGTTAATAGTCTAGTCTAATTATTATTACTAATTTTTTATTATTAATTTATAAATATTATTTTAAGGGTTATAATTGATAAGTAATCAACTAATAATTATTAGGTATTTTATTATAATTATGATTATTTTTATTTTTGTTTTTTAACTTACATGCATGTGCCATTTCCTACAAAACTTATCCGTTCAATGAAATCTTTCGAGTTGAAAAGAGAAGAGAAAAAAAGAAGATTGAAGTGAGTAGAGGGAAAGAAAGAGTGAAAAAAAGAAGAGTTGGAACTTTTTCTATGGGCCCTGAGAGGAGGTCTCATGCACAGACTGTTAACGGGGAATTAGTATTCGTTATTTCTTTAGATCCTTGCAGTGGTCAACAGCATACTTTTTTTCGTTTAGGTCTTCCAGTTTATAAAGATTGCTTCCGATGCGTTTGCTCACCCTAGTTTTTATGAATTTTTGGCTTAGTTTTACGCAGAACCTTTTTGATGCATTGCTTAATGCAAAATTCCTTCGAAAAACAACATCCCCTACGGCAAACTTTATATCCTTGCTTCGCAAGTTGTATTGATTTTCATACTAAGTATGAGCATTCGCAAGCGAGTTTTTTATGTGTGAATGGATAATATTCATTTGCGAAGCTTTCGACCCCATGTCTCAGTTAGAATTGTTCAGGCCATTCATCTTACGAAGCAATTGGTAATCCAAGCCATGCTCCACACACCTCTGTCCAAACAGGGCTTCAAACGGTGACATATTTATCGCGGAAAAAACAGTTCTATGAAGAGTGCTGGCTATAGACTACAAGTAACTGTCCCAGTTCCTCTGATCTGGGTCGATGTAGGATCTTATTGCGGTGCGTATCGATCTGTTTACTCTTACGCTAGTATTAACTTGCGGAGAATATACTGCAGTCCTAACGTGTATTATGCCATACATCGTTAGACACTTCTCAAAGTCACGACTGATAAACTGCTTGCCGAGAGAATGGTTTCAGATACTCCGAAGACGCAAAAGACTTGCTCATGCAAGAATCGGAGAACAGCTGGTCCAGCGCAATAACAATGTGTGTGTTCCCGTCTCTTGAGCGTGGGTACGGCCCAGGAAATCAATGTACAACATCTGAAATGGTTTCTCGGCTAGAAATGCTTTTCCCTTATAGATGTCGCACATAACAATAAACGTCTTTACCTGTGCTGCCATGTTAGGCCAGAAGAATTGTTTCTGTAGATTTTCATACTAAGTATGAGCATTCGCAAGCGAGTTTTTTATGTGTGAATGGATAATATTCATTTGCGAAGCTTTCGACCCCATGTCTCAGTTAGAATTGTTCAGGCCATTCATCTTACGAAGCAATTGGTAATCCAAGCCATGCTCCACACACCTCTGTCCAAACAGGGCTTCAAACGGTGACATATTTATCGCGGAAAAAACAGTTCTATGAAGAGTGCTGGCTATAGACTACAAGTAACTGTCCCAGTTCCTCTGATCTGGGTCGATGTAGGATCTTATTGCGGTGCGTATCGATCTGTTTACTCTTACGCTAGTATTAACTTGCGGAGAATATACTGCAGTCCTAACGTGTATTATGCCATACATCGTTAGACACTTCTCAAAGTCACGACTGATAAACTGCTTGCCGAGAGAATGGTTTCAGATACTCCGAAGACGCAAAAGACTTGCTCATGCAAGAATCGGAGAACAGCTGGTCCAGCGCAATAACAATGTGTGTGTTCCCGTCTCTTGAGCGTGGGTACGGCCCAGGAAATCAATGTACAACATCTGAAATGGTTTCTCGGCTAGAAATGCTTTTCCCTTATAGATGTCGCACATAACAATAAACGTCTTTACCTGTGCTGCCATGTTAGGCCAGAAGAATTGTTTCTGTAGTCGGAACAATGTTTAAGTGATTCCTCCATGCGAAGCTCGAGGTGGCCGATGAGCCAGAGCAACAGGTGCCCGGTCAGCGGTTCTGGAACCCAAAGCTTTCACGTAAGGTCGTCCTCTACAGGATTCCCTGTGCAACCTTTGACTTTCTTGTAGACAAAATTTTCCCACACTTGAAGATCAGGTAGCTCATTTTTTCGTTCTTTGATGCTGTCTATGAGCTTGCGGTAGTCCTTAGATCGAAAGCCAGGATCCGCAAGATCTATATGAAACACATCCCAGGGATCTTTCATCATCGAATCATCGCAAACCCGTGAAATTGCATCGGGCATCACATTCTGGGATCCTTTGCGATGTTCGATGGTGAAGTCGAATCCCTGAAGCTTTAAGCTCCATCGCATTAACCGACCACTTAGATCTCTCTGGCCCATCAACAACCTCAAACTCGCGTGGTCCGTCACGATTCTGAACGGGTGCCCTTCGACGTAAGCTCGAAACTTCTGAACTCCCATGACAGCAACCAGACATTCACGCTCAGTCACACTGCAATTGCGCTGGGCCGAGTTGAGTTTCTGAGAGTGGTAGTAAATTGGTCGTTCACTACCACTTTCGTCCAGCTGGCATAACACACATCCGATGCCGGTGTTTGATGCATCACATAGGATCAGAAACTCCTTCGTGAAGTCCGGATTCACCAGGAGTGGTGCGGTTGTCAGGGCCAATTTAATCCTGTGTAACGAAACCATGATGTTTATCGACCTCTCCCTCCTATACCACCATTGCAATCCCCTGTCTACAGGTACAAGAGGCTGGTCCTGGCAGCAAAAAGAAGAGGGTGTCTAGGCCATGACCACTCGGCATGCTTGCAAACGCACAAACTAGCTCGTCGGCGGTGTGGGTTCTTGCAGTCGTGTTCCTGGACAAGTGTTACGAAATTGTCATGCCGTAAAAATATATAAAAAGGGTTCAAAAAAAAATATATAATTGCAGAAGCCCGAATTAGTCTATATATGGGAGAGTTTTGATTCATATAGGAAAGGGTTATTGATGGTATAGACCCTCGAAGGAATTACCCACCCAAGTATCACCAAGATACCTCCTTGGGTACCACGACCTCCATTTCTATGTGGTAGCCCCGAATCTGATACGATATTAGCTTACCCGGTCCTCATTTCACCCAGCCAATCCTTACTTGCAGAACACCTCCACCTCCGACTTATTTCCTTAGACGGCCATGGTATGTACTTTACCTAAGGATTTAAAAAAAAAAAAAACGAAAAAAAAACTTCCCAAATTCATTGCAGATACATCCACCACAATTCGTAGCGCAAGACAATACAGTATCTAAATCTAAGTACATATATACATTAAAAAAAATCATAATCAAATAAAATTAAATTCTAAATTTATAATTAAGTAGCGGATACCAACATTACTAAAACCAAAAGGAAAAGTTTAGTCCAAAAATATTTGTTTCCTTCAAAAAAAAAAGGAAAAAAAGCATATGGCAACCCTGTAATGCCCATTTAAAGAAAAAATTTATGAAATTATTATATATTAATTCCAAGGTCATTAATAAAAAAGTATATATATTTTATTAAACTGTTTTTTTTTCAAAACGTACCTTTCGATCCCGAGCTCAATGTAGTGCACTAACATCATCCTCTGGTTCTGTAAATAGATTTATTTTTTTTTCTTTGTTTATCTCTAATTTACGTGTCCATATTTTTTTTCCTTTAGTTGTAATATTGATTATAAATTCTCTTTATTTTTTTCTCTACTTCAAATTTGCTTTTTTTTCAATTATTTTTTATATTAAACCTATGAATCGTTTAATTTTAATATTTACTTAATAGGCCTTTTTATTTCACATAATATTACAAACTTTACATAACACTATAGGACACGCACGGAAGGGTTAGGGGTGGTTTTTATTTGCTGGGATAAGGGTAGAAAGGTAATGAAGTACACGGGGACACGGTTTTTAAAAGGTCACAAATAGTCCCCAGCGTCAGGGGAGGTTCCAGGCAGGTGTGTTTTAGGTATTCCGCATCCTGTTAATCGTTTATATTAAGTTTAGATGATGGTAAGTCCATATTTGAATCTTAGGTAATGTATATACCTATGTATGTTCTTTTTTCAGGTCAAGAACAGATATATATTTTTTTTGTTATTCTTGGCAATTAATGTCACTTCTATTAAATTAGATGAATATAATTTATTTTCACTTTTTGGTTTTTTTTTCTTAGATCTTTTTATTCTAAGATCTTTTATTCTAAGATCTTTTTATCACTCTATGCCAAACTTTTTCCGACTGACTTAATGTATCCTTAAACTAATCCTTATCACCTTTGACTTTGTGCATTTATGGTATGATCTTCCAGCTAGTTGTGCATCACGCCACCAAAAGTTAGCGGCACCTGTCAATATAGTAGTTTGAAGGACATGGTAATTGAGCTATTTTTTTCTTATTGTTTAATTGCTTAAGTTAACCGCTGCTTTGAGTGACTTAGGTTATGTACTTATATTAGATGTTAACAGTTTGAGATTATGAGTGATTAAGTTAGTATAGCAGGCGTACAGGGTGTTGTAAGTTTTTAATTTGCATGCATAATAATTTTTCGGTAATATATTTTTTTTTCTTTATATTGTTAGTGTAGTGATTATTATACTATTTTTTTTTGTTCGTTTATAGTCTAGGCTCTAGGGTCATTATTATTATTATTGTTATTACTATTTTTATTATTAATATTATTATTATTATTATTATTATTATTATTATTATTATTATTATTATTATTATTATTATTATTATTATTATTATTATTATTATTATTATTATTATTATTATTATTATTATTATTATTATTATTATTATTATTATTATTATTATTATTATTATTATTATTATTATTATTATTATTATTATTATTATTATTATTATTATTATTATTATTATTATTATTATTATTATTATTATTATTATTATTATTATTATTATTATTATTATTATTATTATTATTATTATTATTATTATTATTATTATTATTATTATTATTATTATTATTATTATTATTATTATTATTATTATTATTATTATTATTATTATTATTATTATTATTATTATTATTATTATTATTATTATTATTATTATTATTATTATTATTATTATTATTATTATTATTATTATTATTATTATTATTATTATTATTATTATTATTATTATTATTATTATTATTATTATTATTATTATTATTATTATTATTATTATTATTATTATTATTATTATTATTATTATTATTATTATTATTATTATTATTATTATTATTATTATTATTATTATTATTATTATTATTATTATTATTATTATTATTATTATTATTATTATTATTATTATTATTATTATTATTATTATTATTATTATTATTATTATTATTATTATTATTATTATTATTATTATTATTATTATTATTATTATTATTATTATTATTATTATTATTATTATTATTATTATTATTATTATTATTATTATTATTATTATTATTATTATTATTATTATTATTATTATTATTATTATTATTATTATTATTATTATTATTATTATTATTATTATTATTATTATTATTATTATTATTATTATTATTATTATTATTATTATTATTATTATTATTATTATTATTATTATTATTATTATTATTATTATTATTATTATTATTATTATTATTATTATTATTATTATTATTATTATTATTATTATTATTATTATTATTATTATTATTATTATTATTATTATTATTATTATTATTATTATTATTATTATTATTATTATTATTATTATTATTATTATTATTATTATTATTATTATTATTATTATTATTATTATTATTATTATTATTATTATTATTATTATTATTATTATTATTATTATTATTATTATTATTATTATTATTATTATTATTATTATTATTATTATTATTATTATTATTATTATTATTATTATTATTATTATTATTATTATTATTATTATTATTATTATTATTATTATTATTATTATTATTATTATTATTATTATTATTATTATTATTATTATTATTATTATTATTATTATTATTATTATTATTATTATTATTATTATTATTATTATTATTATTATTATTATTATTATTATTATTATTATTATTATTATTATTATTATTATTATTATTATTATTATTATTATTATTATTATTATTATTATTATTATTATTATTATTATTATTATTATTATTATTATTATTATTATTATTATTATTATTATTATTATTATTATTATTATTATTATTATTATTATTATTATTATTATTATTATTATTATTATTATTATTATTATTATTATTATTATTATTATTATTATTATTATTATTATTATTATTATTATTATTATTATTATTATTATTATTATTATTATTATTATTATTATTATTATTATTATTATTATTATTATTATTATTATTATTATTATTATTATTATTATTATTATTATTATTATTATTATTATTATTATTATTATTATTATTATTATTATTATTATTATTATTATTATTATTATTATTATTATTATTATTATTATTATTATTATTATTATTATTATTATTATTATTATTATTATTATTATTATTATTATTATTATTATTATTATTATTATTATTATTATTATTATTATTATTATTATTATTATTATTATTATTATTATTATTATTATTATTATTATTATTATTATTATTATTATTATTATTATTATTATTATTATTATTATTATTATTATTATTATTATTATTATTATTATTATTATTATTATTATTATTATTATTATTATTATTATTATTATTATTATTATTATTATTATTATTATTATTATTATTATTATTATTATTATTATTATTATTATTATTATTATTATTATTATTATTATTATTATTATTATTATTATTATTATTATTATTATTATTATTATTATTATTATTATTATTATTATTATTATTATTATTATTATTATTATTATTATTATTATTATTATTATTATTATTATTATTATTATTATTATTATTATTATTATTATTATTATTATTATTATTATTATTATTATTATTATTATTATTATTATTATTATTATTATTATTATTATTATTATTATTATTATTATTATTATTATTATTATTATTATTATTATTATTATTATTATTATTATTATTATTATTATTATTATTATTATTATTATTATTATTATTATTATTATTATTATTATTATTATTATTATTATTATTATTATTATTATTATTATTATTATTATTATTATTATTATTATTATTATTATTATTATTATTATTATTATTATTATTATTATTATTATTATTATTATTATTATTATTATTATTATTATTATTATTATTATTATTATTATTATTATTATTATTATTATTATTATTATTATTATTATTATTATTATTATTATTATTATTATTATTATTATTATTATTATTATTATTATTATTATTATTATTATTATTATTATTCCATTTCCCACACCTGTTGAAAGCTTTCATTCCTTCGTCTGTGAAGGTAAACTTCTTCCCCTTTTTTAACGTGTCGGTGATGGGTCCCGCTAGGGTTGAGACGTCCTTCACAAAACGACGATACCATTATGCTAATCCCAGGAACGGCCTCCCTTGCTTTGCTGAACTAGGAGTTGGAAACTCTGAATTGGCTGTCACCTTCTCAGTGTCTGTTTAAAGACATCCATCTGCGACGATGAATCCGTGGTACTTCATCTCCTTGAAGTAAAATTTTGATTTCTGGACGTTTATCGTATGCTCTCAGTTGGTGAAGTACCACCTTGTCCATCAATCTGACCATGCGTTATTTTGCCGGGCTTGCGCACTAGGACTATCGGAAAACTCCATGCACTGGTACTTTCCTCGATAACTCCGAGATTGAGCATACGTTACAGTTCCTCATATAGCCGTTTCTGTATCGCCGAAGAAATCGGGTAATGACGCTGCTTAACGGGTTCTGCATCCTCTGTATCAATAACATGTTCCTCCAGCGTGGTTTTTCCTAGGACTTCTACCGAGGAAAAGGAAACAGGCTAATGGAGTCTTTCAACCTTTTGGAGTCCTGATCGGTAAGTATGTGGGCGTTTGGGTCTGTTTAATTCGGGCATGGAACAGAGGAGATCTCGGAGATCAGCTGAGAAGCGATATCGAATTCCCTCCAGAACACAATCCCCAAGTAAAGTCCCTGTTGTAACGACGGAACCACGTACAGGGGAATTTTTTCGTCATCCCTTTATAGGAAATCTCCACATAGATTTTGCCTACTATGACTTGATGTTTCCTATCGGCAGTCTTCACTTCGGAAGAAAGTTTCGAGACGGTTTGACCACGTTTTTGAAGGAATCCCAAACCATCCACTCCCAAGCAGCTTATGATAGCGCCACTGTCGAGCAAGCCTAGAAGAGGCTCCCCAAAACTATGGACTGTAGCATACGGTCGCGGATCGTCTGAGCTGCACAATGTAGTGGCTCCTAGGTCCAGAATGCTTCCTTTTTCTCTCGAAACTTCCGTCTCAGCTTCGCTATTTTGTCCGAAACTGTGTGTTCCAAAAATCCGTTTTCGCACGTCCAGATAGTTTTTGAGTCTTTCATGGAGAGGTTTAGGCGATGTTATCGGAGCAGCATGAGGTGGTTGAGCAGTGGTTCCACGGGGCTCATCAGGACGTTTCAAGATCCTGATCGTAGGGACAGGTGTGATTGGTGGTGGTTCATCAATGTCTATAAAAGGTTCGGATTGGCAGAGCGGAAGGGGAGGTTTGGAAAACGATCTTATTTGTACTCCAAGTTCTTCTCCAGAGAGAAATTTTCCAGGTGCTTCAAAATGACGTTTGGCTGACTTCACGGCAGCCTCCCACAAGCCACCTTGATGTGGAGCGCCAGGAGTAAAAAAGTGCCAGGTAGTTCCAATAACAGCCAACGATTGTTGTGTTTGCTAATTTTGCAAAGCTGCCAGGTCTACTTGAAGCATGCGGTTAGCGCCGACAAACGCTGTGCCATTATCGCTATATAAATCCTGGTATGGACCTCGACGGCTGATGAAAAGTGTAAGCGCATCTAAGAAACACTGTGACGAAAGATCGGTAACAACATCAATATGAACGGCCTTCGTAACCATACATATGAAAATAGCTAAATAAGTTTTTACTGTTGTGCGCAATCGCTTTGCTCTAACGCGCACTGTAAATGGTCCACAAAATCCAGGCTTGATGACGAAAATGGCCTAGAAGCATTAATCCTTTGCTGAGGTAAGGACGCCATTTGTGGCTTAAGATTAGTCCCTTTAAAACGACAGCAAATGACACATTTGTGCAAGAAATTCTTTATGGTTTGTCTACCATTTCAAATCCGAAATCGGCTCTGAAGTGTCTGGAGCATTAACTGAGTGGTGATGCAGAGTTTCAATATGAATATGATTTTCGGCAAAATCATCGGAAAACGTTGATTGTGTGGAAATGAAGCTCGACCAATCCGACCACCTACTCGAAGAACTCCAAAATCATCCAAAAATAGATTAAAAGGCAGCAATCGACTAGTCGTTGGTAGACTTGATTTTTTCCGAAAATAATGGATATCCAAAGAAAATACTGCCTCTTGTTCAAGGCGGGTAAGTAACTTGGATCGCATTTAACTCATCCGCCAAAAGGGGTTCCGCTTATTCTAGATCAAGTTGAAATGGAAACTCTATAAACCACGTCGGGCCAAACCACCAAAGTTAATATTGCAAAAGATCAGATACGTTCATATCACGACTCAATCAGCTGGATTGTCTGCTGAACGAACGTGGTTCCAGTGCTTCGATGGCGCAATCTGCTGAATCTGTCTAACTCTATTGGCCACAAATGGTTTCAACGTAATCGGCTCTTTCCATAACCAGCATAATACAATGCGTGAATCCGACCATAAGTAGAATGGAGTGCTCATTAAACCCAGTGCTAAACGAACATTTTGTAGCATGAGAGCGAGGAGATGCCCTGCGCAAAGCTCAAGCCGAGGAATTGTAGCACCCTTCAGAGGGGCCACCTTTGTGCGTGCTGTCAGTAACGATATGCGCGGCTTATCCCATGAACTTCCAGTTTTAGTGTATATCAAAGCAGCATATGCTCGCAAACTAGCGTCACAAAACCCGTGCAATTCAGTTATCCCGCCATCCTCCAAGCCCAACCAACGAGGCACGCGAACCTTATTTAATGCTTGAAGTCCATTCCGAAAGTTAAGCCATGAATACCGCAGTTCTTCAGATAGTGCGGAATCCCAAGATATACCAGTTGACAAAAGCGTTTGAATGAATATCTTACCCGTGATCACCATCGGCGCTAGCAAACCCGTGGGGTCGAATAATTGGGGGATTGTGTCTCGTGCAAAAACGGCCTCATTTTTATTTTCTCTTTTACTGTAGTTATCGTACGCACATTCATGTATAGATGTGCGGCATTGTATGGGCTGCAAGTCGTGCCATACTTGACAGTTGTCAAACGAAAAACCATAATGTCCTCGGAGGGTGATTTTTACCAAAGAATTCTTTGAAAGTCTCGATGTTCTGGGGTCACCAGCACCTGCCGGAACATTTTCTCAATATCTACTGTGAGTGCACTGCGGTATCGACGAAGCGAAAAATAATGTTGACTAAATAATCTTGAATTGTAGGGCCAACCAACTAAATATCATTCAATGAAACACCAACATATGTCCGGGCTGACGCGTTAAAAACAACACGAAATTTAGCAGTCACCGCATGATGCCGTATGTAATATTAGTTTGAGTGCTCGCCATGTTGATCCACTCGCTCCATATGGCCCAACGAAGAGTACTCTAGAGAACTAGATAGCGCCCGTCATTAGTGCGATAGTGTGTCGCTGCAAAGATTCGGCTGCATTGGCCATCCAGAATGTTTGTTTCAGTTCCGTCTTAAAGCCTCCAAAATCTTGACAACAGCTCCGCCAATTCTACCATTAAATTTTGTGGTTTCCTGCGAATATTTAAACAAGTGGCGAAGCGTTCTGATATGAAATTTACCGGGATCCCAGAGGATACGAGCCAAGTGCTGCTGGTTTATGCAATTGCCACTTACAAATGCGAGCGCAGTTGCAAGTAGAACAGTTTTATCTGAGTTTAATCCACAATTGATTTTAAAGTCGACTAATCATGCTGTTTGTTGAACAGCTGGCTGTGAGTTCCGATTTAAAATACTGATTGTTTGAACAGCTGATGTCGATGTTTGTGTTTGCGGTTAGCGGGTTTCCTGCAGGGCACTGGCGTTAACAATGTCCATTCTTTAGGCTGGTTTCATGTTAATAAAGCGAGAAACATGAACCTCAGCTAACATTTTAAGGTTATCAAACCGCTCCTTTAACGCCTACTATACCTCATCATACCCACCAGAGTACATACTACCAACCAACTGTTTGACGAAGTTTGCTTAATTTATAAGCTTCAGGGTACTTTGTACTATGCACCAGAGTTTCAAAAGCATCTTTGAAGGCTAACCAATTCTCCAGAAAGCCATCAGAAGAAGGTACTATGACTGAATTGAATCGCATATCGAATTTCAGGCTGGATTTGCGACTTTAATTGTAAAAGCTTGCGGTTTAACGTGATGCAAGTCTCTTTGAACATCGTTTCCACCTGTTCAAAAAGTGTTTCATGTGCGTCAAGCTCGTCGATCTTGGCGTTCCCTACCAATGGCTGATGGTTGCTGAGGAAGCGATTATAGTGTGCTTCAACAGCTCTTAGCTCCTGATTTAGCTGAGATACATCACAACCAGAGGGATCAAGATTTCTTAAACGCTCCCAAATGCGTTTAATTCCATTGCTAGCTACGTGCGTAGATTAAGCTCAGCCTTGATGTCTGTCATATAACCTTCTGAACAGCTCCGCCTCTGTTTCAAGACTTCTGAACTGCTCTGTCAGGGCTGCTTTGAGCCCCGAACAGGTCACATCGGGATTCGCTTTCAGGTAAACCCAGAACCAGGACTCTACTGATCCAGCAACAAAACGGTGGAAGTTGAGGTCCACCTCATCCCAATTTGCGCCATAGCTCGTCTTCAGGCATTCAAGACGGAACAAGAAATCGTCGATTGTTATGGAGCGATAATACTTAGATCCCCACTTGTAAAAGGTGAAGTTCTTCGACCTAAACCCGGTGTTACGAGGCACTGTCTGAGTATTATAAGCGGGGTCACTCAAAGTCATATTATCGAGTTGCCTGAAAAACTCGTCCGTGTTGAAAATGTCCGCCATTTCATTTATGCGAGGAGATGCTTGATGTCGAGGAAGTGATCGATTCCTTGGGGGTGAGCGCTGTCGGGTGGGAGATCGGTTTTGTGGCGTAAGACAGAGAAGGTCCGTCTGCTGGCTGGGACCCTTTGGAGGTCGGGTGACGTCTGGAGTTGGTGACGACAGGGTTTCATGTACAATCGACTCGCTCCAACAGCAGCGGTAACTACATCATGGATGTAGGCCCCGTTTTATGAGGTTCCTTCCTCAGCCTTAGCTAATAATGAGGCAGCTCCTTCCTTGTTCCTAGCTCCCAAGCGTCGAGGTGTTGGGTCCTGGGGAGAAGCCAGGTCGGCAAATGATTCGGTCAGTTCAGACCTTAGGACACGGCCCACCAGACTGCACCTAAGCTTCGACACTGTAGTCCCCCTGGTTGAGTTAAGAGATATTAAAAACTTAGAGTAGGAAAACCGGGATAGCCAAACAAAATTTTATAGAACATAGAGAATTAGGAAAGTAAAGTGTTACAAACAAAGCTTTAAATTGAATCGAAATAAAACCGCCAGGAAATACTCAAACGCCGAAGAGAAGAACGAAAAAGAAGAATAAGGAGAAAAAAAATCTTTCCGTAATAAATTCAATGTTAAACGATTTAGCACAAGTAAAAGAAGGGAACAAATTCTTTTTTTTTACTTAAGGAATCTAAAAAAGTTTAAAACTGGTTAAAAGTTTTAAAGAAATAAAAAAAAATGAAAAATTCAAAAACAAATGTATTTTGAATAGTATAAAATTTCAAAAGTATCGGAAAACCGTAAACTGTAATAAGAAAATAGAAAATTAAAGATAATCTAAAATGAAAAGGAGTAAAAAAAAAATTAGGAAAAGTTAAAATCAAATAAAGGTTTTACGAAGAAAATTCAACAAAAAGGAACGGAAGTGCGCTTGAAACCAAAAAGAATTTAAATCTAATTCCACAAACTAAAAGGGATAGTAAAAAAAATTAAACAGCATTTCCATGACCTTAGAAAGAAGGGAATGGGTCGGTACGAGGAGGGGGAGGATGGGTCACCTTTCTTAGAGACAGGCTGGACAAATGCTGTTTTCCATCTTCTAGGAATGATTCCAGAAGAGTAGGAGCGATGGAAAAGCTTACGCAGTGGCTTTGCCAGTGTGGAAGAACACCTCTTCAGAAGAATTGGGGGTAAACCATCCGGGCCAGCGGATTTGTGTATATCGAGATCTTTGAGAACTCTTGCTACTGTACGAGTGCGGAAAAAACCTGTCCCATGGAAAAAATTACATTCTCAAGTACAGGGCAACATTGCTATGGGGCGGCGAGCAAGTTTGCCTTCTCTGAAGAGTAAACAATTGTTTTGTTATTTACGATGAGCGTTGGAACCGAAGATGTCGAGGAGTTTTTAATATTTTTTACAAATGACCAAACATTTTTACTGCCTTTGGGACACTGCAGAATTTTTTGCCGTAATTTTTGGTCATGCAAAAATTTGGTTCTTTCAATAACGGAGTTGTATGAGTTTCTTGCATGTTTGTCCTTTTTCCGATTTTCCTCTGTAGGGTTGGCTTTGTAGGATCGGAAACTTACTTCTTTGAGCCTGATAGCTTCTTTACACTCAGAATTAAACCAAGACTTTTCTTTAGGTTTGATGCTTTTTACTCTGTTAGGAATAAAAGCACGCATCCCTAGAAGAATCACATTTGTGATCATTTCAGCACTGGCATCAATGTCACTATCGAGGAAGCATAGTGACCAGTTAAAGTTTCGGAAAAAACAATATTCAGGCCGTCCCAGTTGGCTTTCTCGTATTGCCAAACGGTCCTGGTGGGAAGTTTTTCTTTAACTGGATGGGTGGAGGATGAGAAATTAGCTGAAATGACACAATGGTCTGAAGTGCCAAATGGAGAAATTACACTAATGGTATATTTATCAGGGTGAGAAGTAAGAAACAAGTCAAGAGTATGGGCGGCTTGTCCAGCAACATCCGGTATACGCGTTGGCACATCGATCAGTTGGGTAAGGTGATGTAACCCGGCAAAGAGCTCGACATACCTTCGGGTGTTGTCTGACCAGAATAGCGGAGCCAATTGGAATTGTGTACATTGAAATCGCCCGCAATAACGATTTCAGTGCGAGGACAAAGGGAAACAATTTTCGAGATGGAATCAGGCAGCACATCAAACTCGTTACAAGTCGAATTGTTGTCGAGATTTGGACTCCTGTAAATAAAACAATAATGAATGACATGCTTGCATACAGTGAATTTGAGCCACAAGAAGTTAAAGCCCGTGTTGGAACATTGCCCAAATTGGGGAAGGCCCCTGCAAGCAATATCATTCGTAACATAGACCACGAGACCATTATGGGAGAAGAGTAATCGCACCAAGCTATACCCATGTAGAGCAAATTCTGATAAATCAGTATTTACTCCAACCTGGGTTTCACTTAATGCCAAAACAGCTCGCCTGTATTGAACAGTATAGACGTACACGTGAAATAAATTCGTTCTTATACTACGAACATTAGAATACACGACACAAAAATCACTTACCATTTAAAAACACTTACACACAAAACACAATTCTGACTAAGTCGAACCATGCAGTGAAAATCCAATTTAATCTCTGTAATAAACAAACTGTCTTAGGTGTTATGCCCATAAGACAGCTTGCTTACAAAAAATCAATTTTAACATTCAGCACAATAGGACAAACTCAGATGCCCTTATCCATTTACCGCAAGCATAAGATGGTCATACGATGCCTACAGTAGATAAGAAAGAGGCAGTTAAGCTAAGCACAAAGGGTTGGGACAGATGAGAGGATAATTTGATTTGTTATGCAAGTGTTTATTACTTTTTTTCCACAGCGCGAATGGGCATCTTGTCATCTTCCAACAACGCGAGTGAATTTTGTTATTTTCTTTACAGCACACGCGAGGGGGTTTTGCAAATTTCTCAAATGAGTGTGTAATATTATTTTTTTTTAACACTCGCGATAACAATGCGCAATGATTTTTTTTTTGTCTTTTGTTTTAATTATTTGTGCGCGTTGCGACACGTTGAATACATTTGTAAGTAGACTAAGACATTCCCTTACCCAATGTAAGGAGGCAGCGGATATAAAATATGGTAATAACGCTGACATTGTAAAATGTCAGTTGGAAGATTTTGCTAAATCTTACTTCGGGTGTCTCTAATAAACAATTAGGACATTATTTGTTTAACAATGGTACAAAGAGCTTTGAAGAACTAATAAAGATATTTTTAGTTTAGAAAAACATGTACAAAAGGTGGAAACCGCACCGTTTACGCAAACGTCCTGCAATTTCACACAGTTGAATAGCCCCACTAGTATTGAAACGAGAAAGACTATCACTACTCAAGATAAGGCTCATGAAAACGCTAAATCAAGTATAGTCTGCAGTTTCTGCAGTATCAAAGGACACACGTATAGTGAGTCTATTAAATGACTAAACACTCCAATCTGCCAAATGTGTAAGAACTATGGTCATGAATCATCAACATGTAACCAATATTACAACGGTCATAATAATAGATACCAAAAACAAAAGGGGAATCAACAAAATTTTAACAGGAATCTTCCACAAAATTAATACAAAGGCAACCCCTACTATGATAGGAGAAATTCCCAAAATAATTACATTCCTCCAAGGAACAATCAATCCTTTGGTAACAATAAACACCAAAATGACTTTGGTAAAGGCAGACCTCAAGTATACCAGAGGGAAAACCCACAAAGTACGTTTCAACCCCAAGACTATAGGGAACAAAACAGGCCTAATCCGTTTAGGGATAATAATCCCAATCTCCCAAATAGAAGAGGACCTGATCTCAATCCGAGAGCTAGAATTTTCCAGATGGGACCAGAATGTGAATTCTCTGGGAGAAATTCCCATACATTAGACCAATGTAGTCTGAAACGTAGATGGGAAAATAAGAAATCGGGAAACGCTTCCCAGTCGACCGTGAAACCCCTGGCTCGACTTTAAATGTAAACGAACAAAAACAAAGGTTCCAAACACAACAGCAAAGAGAAGACAAATATTCCTTACCAGCTGTTGAGCTTCGAAATAACATTACTAAAGAGAATACTGTACGTTTATTGGTTGACACAGGTTCTGAAGTCAGTCTCATTTAGAGAAAGGCGTTAAGACCAAACACCTTCATTGACAAATAGATAATTGTGTCGATCAACACCCCATTTATTCAGGTAATGCACTTGGACAATGCACCGGCAAATTTTATATTCCAACGGAGCCTAATTGTGAATTTCAGGTGGTAGAAGATAATTTACATATTCATCTCAAACATCTCACAAGAACACATGACTGCACTATTGAAATCAAACACAGGGGAATACGAATTAACGAATGCAATTAATGGAATCAACTCTTTTGGATCTCATTGTAAAATGAACTATCCACATAAAGAGGCAATAAACGTACCTCACAGTGCCGAAGTTTGTGAAAGGAAAGAGGTAAAATTTGAAGAGAATAGTGAAGGGCCCCGAGGTGATCCAAACAAATTCTCAGAAATGGTTAACACATCCCCCTATCCAACTCAAACCATTAGAACTGTTATTAAAGAAGATAAACAAGTAGAAAGTAAACAAGTTCCCACTCATAATAGTTAAGGAAATAAAAATATAAAGCAACTAAAATCCCACTGCGGACTTGATATAACAAATGAAAACATACCAAATCATAGCGGCTTAGAAACAAATAATTTAATACAAATAGCGTTCCACAGCGGATTTAAAACAGCAAATGAATATATACCAACTACAGCCTACGATTTTGTACGTTTATTTGTAAAACACGGATACACGGAGTCCGTGTTGTTATTATTCGCCACAAAAGAACCGTGTTCTTAAAACACGTCACGTTTCTCTTAAATCTGCGTGATAAACATTTTGTTTAACTGTTTTTACTTGGGATTATAGGGACAATAAGGCAAGTTTATGATTCGTGAATATTAAAATAATTGAGATAACAATCAAACATGACATTCGATCATAGAGAAGTCGAAAAAAGTGATCGAGAAGAAATGTCTGTCTGTCTGTCTGTCTGTTCGTATGTATAACAAGCTGTAGCCTAAACGGCTTAATCGATTATCTTCAAACTTTGTGTGTGTCTTTTAGCATTCCCCAGAGGGGAAATTGAATTTTTTTGTTTATATTGGCTATCATCTGATTAGAACCAAATTTACGGGAAAAGTCTATTAACGGTAGCTTTCATATAACGGGTTTTTTTTTAGTTTTGGCCTTTCTCGGTAACCGCTCGTTTGAATTGTGTCAAATTTTATATTTGAGAAGAACTAGGTAGCCAAATTAATTCTGCATATCCAAATTTTTAATTACTTCTTTTCAAATTAAAATTAATTTTTGAATTTTTTTTTGAAAAATCATTATTTTTAAAACTAATCAAAAAAAAATATTTTAAATTATATAATCACATGTATATTAATAAACTCTAAAAAACAAAATTAATAAATAAATGTTTTTCAAAAAACTAAAAATAAAAAACAGGATTTTATCATAACCGGTTCGAAATAATTTTTTTTATAAATTCTTTGTTATTTAAGACGTGTGATGGCGTACTTCATTTTTACTAAAAACCGTTTAGTATTGTGGTTTTCATACTTTTAATAAGTTCAAACTGTGTTATTTTCAACGTAAATGTTACTTGTTTCTGTCAAAGATTTTGCTTTCCAATGTAATTATGCACATAAGAGCAAGTGCGACCCAGTCATGTCAATTTTTTTTCTTATGAACTTTACAATAATACAAAAATTCTTACACTTGTATGCAGAAAAACAGATTTTATGATACTTAGAAAAATCTGTAACAGAAGTTAAAAAAACAGGGGTTTTATTGCTTTAAGCTATAAAGGCTATGAATACAAATTATATTGATTGGTTTTATTTTACTTTTACACTTAAATAGTTATAAAAGGTGATATCTAAATTGAAGATAGACCCTTACTATAGATTTTTTGTATTTAAATATGTCCATAAATCATTATTATTGCCATCGAAATAGGAAACACCCTGTATAAGTATAAATAGCAAGTTTTTTGTTTAATTTGGTTTAATGTATTATATAAATATCTCTAGCCTAAATATTAGGTTTTATTTATTTTAATTTCATATCATAATGCCATTTTGTAATGAACTTAAATTTTTGTTTATCAAAGTCCACTGTGTTGTCTAAAAATAAACATAACTAGGAATACGGATATTTTTAATGTACGGATGGATACACGTATACACGGATTCATGGGTACACGGTTATCCGTGTTACAAAAATATACGGATTCAAATCCGTGTATCCGTGTTCTTAACAATCCGTGTGATAGGGAGCTCTAATACCAACCCATAGCGGTCTATAAAATAAAGATGCAAAATTAATAAAAAAATTAACAAATGCCAACCCGTAGCGGTCTAAAGAATAAGAATTATGAATCATCATCCCATAGCGGTGCTGATAAAATAGTTGTCAATAAAATAAGTAACACGGGTCAAATCCCCATCCAGCAAAAATAAAAGAATATAAACAAATAAAAATAAAAATATAAACAAAAATAAGAAAAATAAAATAACCCAAAGCGGGTTAAACAAGTTAAATGTTGATGAAATACCACCCAATAGCGGTGAAGTAATCAAACCTCAAAAAAATAATAACTTAACAATTAATTGTAAATCTGAAGGTAACAAAAAGGTAAGATTATCAGAAAAAATCCAAATACCGGCAAGGTCTAAGATGGCCATAAAATTACCCATTAAATATAATACAGAGATAATTAATAACGCTAAAGAGATACAAAAAAATGTATCTTAGTAATTGCCTATTAGCAGTAAACCAAGATATACCTTACTCACACTTCAACAATTGTACACGAAATACCTACTAGACAAGATCAACCACCCATTAAAACAAAAATGTTCAGAATACTAGAAAAGCAACGAGACATCATCAACGAACAACTAAACGAGATGCTAGACAATGAAATCGTCCAACCCAGTAAAAGCCCTTGGAATTCACCCAAAAAAGCGGGCTCTGACGGAAAAGAACGCATTGATAGGCGATGCTTTTCCTCTGCCAAGAATTGAAGATATTTTACGACACTGGACTTAGCAAGCGGATACCATCAGGTATTAGTGCATCCAAAAGATAGAGACAAGACAGCATTTAGTACTGCCTTCGGACACTACGAATTCAAGCGAATGCATTGGATTGAAAGGAGCACCAGCTACATTCCAGCGCCTGATAAATTATATCTTGACAGGTCTACAAGGTTTGAAATGTTTCGTATACTTGGACGACATTGTCATTTACGGTAAAAATCTCGAGGACCACAACCGCAAGCTTAAACTAGTTTTTGACAAACTGAGGGAAAATCAACTTAAACTACAACTGGAGAAATGTCAGTTGCTTAGAAAAGAAGTTGTATAATTAGGACACAAATGTTCAGCGGAAAGAGCACAACCTTTCCCTAGCAAAACTAGTTGTGTACAAACCTTCCCAGTACCAAAAACCGTTCGCCAAGTACAATCCTTTCTGGGACTTGCTTACTACTATCGCAAGTTTATTCCCCACTGTTCTCAAATTATTCGACCTTTAACAAATCTATTGCGTAAAGATGTTAAATTAACTTGGACTGATAAGTGCCAACAAGCTTTCCAAAAATTAAAGACCTATTAGTTACACCCCCTGTTCTCATATATCTAAATTTCAGCAAACCCTTTAACCTTACTACTGACACCAGTTGTGAAGAAATTGGAGCAGTACTTTCCCAAGGAGAAGTAGGTAAAGACAACCCAATTGCATGTGCAAGTAGGACGTTGAACAAAGCAGAACGCAATTATTCAACTATAGAAAAAGAACTCTTGGCAAAAGAAATAGTTTTTACCTCCGATAAAGTCACTACAAAAGAGACGGAAGAGACGGACGCAATTTGTCGGACAGTTACACGAGCACAACGCATGCGCAATACTGAAATCGAAACAGACAAATACACTAATAGTACAATTTTAACAGAAGAAAATACTCAACAGGAGGAAGAAGACAACCCCGAAAATGCCAAGACTGCAAACTTGGATAAAAATAACCAGCCAAAACAAGTCTTCACCCCAGAAGAAATCAAAATAATTCTGCACGACTACCACGATTCATTATTTAGTGGCCATCAGGGCGTAAAAAAAACGTATAAGCGCATACGCGAAAAATTCGAATGGCCGAAAATGTTTATGGATAAAGCCAAATATATTAAAAAATACAAGAAATGCCAAAAGATGAAATCTAGTCCAGAAACGAAAATACCCATGGTAATAACGGATACTTGTCAAAAACCATTCGATAAGGTATACTTGGATATAGTAGGGCCATTACAAGACTCTCATTTAGGAAACAAATACATCCTAACTTTAAAAGACAATTTGACGAAATTTGTAGACTGGTACAAAATGCCGAACCAAGAAGCTGAAACAGTTGCTCACATATTTTAATTTTAATTTTTTTTTTATAATTTACACGCGCGAAAGGGGTTTGTGTGTACCCTTAAAATGTTTTAACACCCCACGAGCATTAGAGAAATGAGGAGGGATAAGAGAGGAGATACCGATGCACATTAGTTTTAAAGTTCTGCATATCAAAATGGGAGGGAAAAACAGAGCCTGGCAAAGCATTCCACATTCGACTAAAGAAAGAATCTCTATACTTAACAGTACGTCCGAAGTTAGGCTCAAGGGTCAACTGATGGGCATTCCTAGCAGTTCGAGTATTACGGTTGAATCGTTTCAGGGGAGGAATGCAGCAAGCTATTTCGCTAGAGCATTGTTTGTAAAAATAACGATAGAATAACGAAAGGCACGGAACATTACGGCGGTGCTCAAGAGATGTAAAAGTTTCTGTTATTGTTTGATCGCCTATCATTTTCAAATCCCTTTTTTGAATTCTATCTAGAAAACTCAAGTGGGTTATAGGAGCACCTGCCCAAATATGGGAATTATACTCGAGTTTCGGTCGAATATATGCTTTATATACTATAGCCAAATCAGACGGGGTGAAGAACTTCTTGCATCTTCGAAGGAAACCTTAACACCTCGCAGCATTCTTTGCGATGTCAAATATGTGGTCATTCCACAGAAGGTGGTCTGTAATGCACATACAGAGAACTGAGAGCTGTTCTGTTATGTTATGTATGTATGGTATGTTTTGTTTTAACGACAAAAAACAACATTGAGTTTAAGAAGTATAAATTCTACGCGATCTTATTATCTTATTCCTTATTGTACAATACTGTCAAGATCAGAATTTAATGAACTTATCATACGCTGCAGTTGCAGTTCAACATCCGAAGAAAATGGATGTGAATCTAGAAACGAAAATGAAAAGCTGAGAGTTACTGTCGTCAGCAAAACAATTGATTGGATGAGTTGTTTCAGATAATAAGTCATTGATAAATATAAGGAAAAGAGTCGGAGACAAAACAGAGCCCTGGGGCACACTAGCATTTATTTTGTGAATATCAGATTTGAAACCGTCCAATACAACTTGAATTGAGCGGTTCGAAAGGTAGTTATTAATCCAACGAAGAAGAGATTCATCGAGTCCAAATGCACGCATTTTCGATAAAAGGGCTTGATGCCAAACTCTATCAAATGCCTTTGCTTTCCCCAAAACGATGGAGAGATTGGTTCGAACGGAGCTTTAGAACGAGCACACCGACCTTTAGTGGAATACTTAAGAACAATTTGCGACGAGAACCCAAGTTGTTGGGATCAGTTTATTAGAACAGCAGCGTTCGTCTATAATAATAGTGTCCATGAGGGAACAAAATTTACCCCAATGGACTGTCTTTTCGGTTTCACCGCAGACATACCCTCAAATTTGAAACGGGAACCAGAACCTTTATATGACTACGAAAATTATTATTATATCCTAAGGCATAAACTCCAGAAAATATATATTATAGCTAGAAATAATATTATAAGTAGTAAAAAGAATTCAAACTCTTTCCATGTTGGGGATAAGGTATTGATTAAAAACGAAAATAGACAACACAAATTGTCAGAAGTATGGACAGGACCCTTCACAATAGTTCAGAAACCCAACACCGAAAAGAGTATAGTTCAAATAAAGAATAGACAAGTTACCATACATAATAATCGTCACAAACATTACTTTGAGTAATTAAACCCCTCACGTTTCTTAAACATCGACAATTACTATTTATTGCCTTTCACTAACACAAATTAACTCACACACTTAATAGATTTGCAAATAATCACAAGCTAAATAATTCATTGACTCAAGTATCAAACATTTCCGATTAACAATTCCATCACAATGCATTTTTTTAAATCAAATTTCCTTTTTAACACATAAAATCAAATTACCTACATTTTAAACAAATCATCGAATTTCAATTTCATATCAACACCTGTAAGTCATATAGTTAGAAATCACACACCTTCAACTTGCAATTTATTTTTATTACCGCATTTATAAATTGAACCAAATATTACCCAAAATAAAAACGACATATATTCATTTACGAAGACTTAACCTACCCGAATAACCAATTCAAGTACAGAGTAGTATGATATTACAATTTTTTTTTGATGAGAAGCGATTTGGAAGAAAATAAAAAGAATTCAATACCGAGCGGTAAAATGTTTGAAGTAGATATCCAAATAAGAATAAAAACACAAAAAAAAATTTAAGCCAACACAAAATACGTGTCACCTTAAACAATTACAAAAAAAAAATGAATAAGACATATATGAATAGATATAATTTAAGTTACAATTTGAAACGTACATTCAAGTTTGTATGGACTCCCAAACCAATACAAAATTTAAAATTATTTAACTCTTTCCTTCTACTTTTTACAGTGTAATTACCTTTACATCATTCGACGAAAATGCAAATTGTAGATGTGACAAAACCTATTTCGTTGGTGAAATTATAGTGAAATATTAAAAAACTCTGGTTTATACCTTTATTTTAAACAAAACTTTTATATTGTTTAAATAAATTAAATTTTAAAGGAACTTGCATGAGCAGCCCAAAGGCAATCCCAAATGTTTCTCCTCATTGCACCACTATCTTTCAGTCTTGTTAAAAGAAATCAAATTTAGGCTTAGGATCACAATAAAAAAAGGAGAAATTTACAGAAAAAAACACGCATGTAACATAATCCCTCATGATAAATAAGTTGTTTTCTATTTTGCAAATTATTTTCAATAAAAAAAAAATAATAAAATTAAAACACATTATTTTTTTAAAATAAATATTTAGAATATTTTTATAGCTTTGCGTGCTTTTATGTACAACAAAAAATTATTGTATTTTATAGAAGGAAACAACAATAAAAAAAATTTCAACCTGTCCAAAACGTATTTTATTTTGCAAATAAATAATAAGAAAAATGTCACTTAGACAATACAAAAAAAAATATAAAATAATGGTCTATAAATAGAACAGAATAATAATATAATATTAGAAGATACTTCCGAACTATTCCTAAAAAAAAGAAACAAACATAAATTGTATTATGAAGAACTTTGTAGAAAAAAAAGAAGCGAGAAGGAAATATTTTTAAAATCTAATTATCTTAACACAATTGACAACACAACAATTAAACTTGCTTTTCTTAATTAAAAAATTAAAATAAATAAAGGAAACACAAACAACAAGTTAAGCTCGTCTGAAAATAGTTATCATTTTAAATAGTTTTAAGTAAAATAAAGTGAACAATAGATTTATAAATATTGTAATAAATCAACACAAAACAAGTAAAAATAAAAACAGTTAAAATAATTTTTTAAGAAATACAATAGACTCGGCGTATCCGGATAAGAAGCACTATCGGCCATGGAAAGGTTCATAAACAAAGAATGGAAAAAGAAAAACAGAATCCACAATCCACCAACCTACCTGCTAAAAACCGTCACCGTACCCCGACAGTTAATGGGTCTGGATAACGGCGAATTTACATGCATGATTGCCAGCAACATCGCCAAAGGGAAAAACCTATTAAAATTCGAAAAAGAAATAAAAGATTTTACAAAGACCCTACATACAGAGCTAAAAAACTATCCGGAATTCCGTTACATCCCGAAAAGTGACTAGACAAAGGAATAAATAAAATAAAAGAAAAGAGGTATAAACCCAACATATATTAAAAAAAATATATAAATAAAAAGAAGAGAGGGAAATATATGAACAAAAAATGTAAAACCCCAAACAACAAAAAAAAAAATAAAACCTATAAAAGAGGGACAAAAAAAAGAAGTTCCCCAAAAATATCTCACAAACACCGTAATTAAAATACATTAAACAACAACATTACATGCATACATAAGCACACTTGAAGTTAAAAAAAAACACTTCGTACAAATAAACACAAACACAACACATTTCAAAACATTTAAACATACTATAGAATACAATCTATAGTATGAGAAGATCTTTATTTTTTTTTAAATAAAAGGATGCAGTAAAACGATATTATAATACATAAAAAAGTAAAGTAAAAAAAAAATTAAATATATAAAATCAGAATACATAATTGAAAAAATTAAAAGAAAAACAAAAGAATATTCAAATTCAATTTTTAAAATAATGTTGTAAAAAACAAACAAAATAAAAATCTATTTTTTTAACATGTTATCAAAAAAAAAGGAGAATTTTCTGACACAAAAAAAAATTTAATAAAAAAAAAATATATATACATATATAAAGTCTTAGGAAAATATTAAGTATTCAAAAATTTGCACCATGCCCTGTACATCCGGTGGTCCAGATAACCCAAAGAACGTGGAACTAACGAGTTGACAACCCATTCCGTACCAAAATCGTCAGGAAGAAAAAAGTCAACACTTATAAAATAACTTTGTCCAGAAGAAGAAAAAGAAGACACCATATAACCGTCACTACAATTTTTGCTCTCCAAAACAAAAATGTGCACTTTTTTGAAGGGGGGAAGTGTTATGTTAGCCATACGCCTAAAAGAATGCACCAAAATTATGCACGAAAAGCAATAAAACAACGTATATTAGCCACACCCTAATATGGGCACATTATTAATTGACATGAATAACTAAAGGTGCGGCTAACAATACCCGGCAAAGAAACAAAAAGCAATTGAGGTACCAGGGTATACCTACAACAAATTATGGTACCCTGGTATACCATTAATTAATTGCAGTATGCTGAAAAATTAACCTTCAAAAAATAAGACACTGGAAAAAAAATTCTGCAGCGACGACGACGACGACAGAGGAGACGGCAACAGCCTCAGCGGCAGCAATTAATGCAAATTTTAAGCCTAATAATTTATTGTTAAGAATCAAAATGTAAACATATTAAGAAATTATTTTGTAACTAGGGTAAGAACCGAAATTGTAAAAAAAAAATTATTATGCAGAAATGCATTATTAAGAAATTATTTTGAAACTAGGTTAAGAACCAAAATTGGAAAAAAATATGCAGAAATGCATTATTAAGAAATTATTTTGAAACTAGGTTAAGAACCAAAATTGGAAAAAAATATGCAGAAATGCATTATTAAGAAATTATTTTGTAACTAGGTTAAGAACCAAAATTGTAATGAAAAAGAAGTGGCTGTTAATATAAATACAGCCCCGAAAATTTTAATAAAGACAGTGGATACTGTGGACACGAACTAGACAACTGGGAAAATAATTCAAACTCTAAGTCTTTTTTTTTATTTCTCTACCAAGGAACAGAATAAACCGGGAAGGTAAGAACCATTTAATTTGAACATTTTTCAGCTTTTAAAGTCGGCCTTTTACGGCTAAAGAACACCAGTCGCCAGGGCTTTGAAATCTGGAATCCATTTAAATAGGCAAGTAGGATTTTTATTAATCCCATCAAAGGAATTTTCTTTTAAGAAGTGGTCAAGCGCACTATATAACAGAAGATCTCATAAGGTGTTCGATCTTCCCTTGGTGCCTTGTTTTGTTAAGCTTTTCTTAACATTTCAAAAATCTCGTCTATGGTGAATGGTGGGTCTAAGATATCATCATTTTCTTGCGGTACTGCTTACATACATATATACAATTTGAGCATTGTTCGAAGATGACTTAAGAGTATTAACTTCAACAAGTATTCCTACTCTCTATGCATTTCCGTTGAGTTTTTTGGCAACTGCCCAAAACTCTCTGCTATTTCGCTCGCCATTCCATTAAAGAACATGTTTTTCTTGGACTATCCAATTGATTTGTTCAATATAGATTTGTTTCGTTGATCCTGTGTTTATTTTTCTAAACAAGTTGAGGGACCCAAGCGATTTTTTTCCTAGCTTTGGAGCATTCTTGATCAAACCAAGGTTGTTTTCTAACTTTTTCTTTTTATTGCTAGACATCGTTTCTGCTTATGTTTTATTATACTTGTCAGAAATCTCGGGTATAAAAAAGCATAAGCCCATTCTTTTTCCAGCATTGTGACACATTCATCTAGTTGACGGTGATATTCATAAGCCCAGCTGTCTTTCCAGCTAAATTCTGGTAATAAAGAAAGATTTTTCGTAACCTCGGTTCTTATTTTTGTTCCACATTGGATAGGAGTGGGTGATCTGAAAAAAGTTGAGTTGCTACTTCCATATCCTTAGTCAGTTCTTACCAATTATGAGCGCATAATCGATTACGGAACATCCATTACCCTTCATAAACGTAAATTCACCATTTCTGTCACCTGCTGTTCTACCGTTTAAAAGGCAAAAAGCAAAAAGTCTCACAGGCTTCAATAAGTGGCTTACCTTAAGCATCTAAAATTTCATCTTTAGTTTTCCTTATAACGTTGCTATTTGTTCCTTTCCAACTCTAGCGTTAAAGTCACCAACCAGAAGCATGTTTTTGCAGCCTGAACTGAGTAGGCAATCAATTAGATCGTTGTATTCAGGTAGCCAGTTTCAACAGTTTATGTAGATTCGACAAATATCCATATAATACCCATTGATTTTTATTTTAACAAAATCTCTATTTTCTCTTCTTATAAAGGAGCAATTTGTTTTTAACGAAAATATTTTTTTATCCCAAAAACTATTTCCTTTGCTCTTCCTACTATGTGTGTTCTGATTGCATCACTCCATAATAATTTAAGTTCTTCAAAAATATTTACGAAATTTTCATAATAGTCTACTAAAAATGTTTCATATAAGAAATATATTTCATGTTTTTTAACATATTCAAAGAAATCTAATCTAATCTAGCTATTATGTTTTAATTCAGCTACATTAAATGATGATATACTAAAATGTAACATATTATTTGATTTAACCATTGTATATCTATTCTATAGTACTATCAAGAATGGTGTTTCACCTAGCGTCATCTAGTTTGGCTATCTCGCTATTTCTCATTGGAGACTTTTGGTCGGGGAGATGAATTCAACACATATGCAATTTTAGAAAGAGATAGAACGGGAAAGATGTATTTAAAGTGTTACAAGTCAGAAGAAAACAAACCATCGATACTTTTTCGTGTTATTTTTAAATCATTTGCCTATCGCTGAAAACTGGTATTGCGGGAAGGAGTGCAATGGTTGACATTGCATTAAGCGCCTTAAGGGAAAAGATTTTGATTTTTTTTGCCAAGGAAAATCTGGATAATGCAAACAAAAAGATAAAATTAAATTCTTACATACCTTCTCAATATTTTGCAAATTTGTAAAAGGGACTATTTGCAAATAAATTTTTGAGTTTGTTAATTTTTTGCAATAAACGTGACATATGTACCATTAACTCAACTAAACAACAATATAATTAAAACCGACAAACAAGACAACACTTTATATAGCCTTTCAATATTGAATAAAAAAAATAAGGGATCGATCAAAAACTTCTTAATAAAAAAAGTCCTTATTACGGGCGCCCTATTTTTTGAAAAATAATTCGCTCATGATTTTACTCTGTCTTTAGACAAAAAAGAAATAATGAATGTTTTTTTCTTATGCAGCTTCTTTAGACAAAAAAGAAATAATGAATGTTTTTTTCTTATGCAGCTTCGCTAGCAATATACATCACATACACTGTATGTATGTATTATGTATGTACGCAACTCGTATTCTGTATCTTTCTTGATTGGCATGGATTTGTTGGAAGAATTTGCATATATGCTTGCCACGTTTGATTATTATATCAATTTGCAAAAAATAAATTTGAGTTGAAGTACCTACCTAGTTACATATTTTAGAAATAAAACACATTTATTGCAGATGTTTGTACCTATGTTATTGCTTTTGAGTATCTTCAAAAAATGGTTAACATTTTTCGAGCCGTAAAATAGAAATTTGAAAAATTAAAAAAATATTCTGGGTGTTTTTAATTTAAAAAAAAATTCACGGAAACATGGACCTTACCAATGAATGATCGTAAGCAGAAAAATGCCGTTTTAATAAACATTAGCTTTTACTGTTCTTTCTTTCAATAGAAATGCTAAAAGCAACCTACCTACGTTTAAATACAAAATAAATCAATTCCTTATCACGTTCGAAATTGAACAATATAAATTAAAACTGTAAACAGTAAAATCCGAATATGGCAATATTGGTATGTGATTTTGTTATAATAAGCTACAGAAATAACAAAATTTCTTGAAAAATGCAAAATCCAAAAAATGATTGAAAACACACAATCTTGATTTGTTTACGAAAAATCAAAGGGAAATCCAATAATTTTTGTTTCCCTTACTCTACCATACCATATGGTCTAGTGTCACTTTTTGAACCTTTCACTCGTACTTATTATTCATTATGCCTGCAAATGCTTGTAATCATTCTAACTCATTCGTTTCTGAAAATATAACATACAACCTACTCTTCATCATTATATTTCATTCGACTCTCCAAAACCCATACAAATGCATAACAAGAACTACTGTAGCGCTATTGCGGCTGTATCCCGCTAAACTAGTACTATAGATTTCATATACAATGATTTAACTACTTTACTATTAAGGCAGACGGTAATACTATCATGATAAACAGAATACAAGGTATGCTCACTTTGGTTGATTATGCGCGTGACGTCACATTCTTCTGATTTTTGTTCTTAGAGAGTGTAAATAAATGTATTAATTTGCCGATTTTGTTATTGTTTTTTATGTTTATTGTTCTCATAATCATAAAAAAAATCGTTTAAGCCGTCAGTTTTAAAAAATACTTTGTATTCTGTTTATCATGAATACTATTAGAAATGAGTTGGTGGTCGGGTTTGTGTGCTGGATGCAGGGTCATTTCTAGGTGAGTATGTAGATGGTTCTGCCATCGCTGGTTCCTTTATATGACGTTTTTTCACTGTCATTACCAGCTGATTGATAATGGGTACGTTCACGAACATAACTTTTGGATAGGTTACCTTGCTTTTGTTGTAATTAGCATGGGTAAAAACAGCTGTTTTCCAGCTGATTGAAGAACATATGGAAACAGAGAGAAAATCCAAAGGTATCCTAAAATTTGCTGGATACTTTTCTCAACACGTCAACATTTTCTCTTTTTTTTCGAATTTTGAGAGGTAACCTATCTGGTTGGATTTGTTCGTTCACAAAAAAACCCAAACACAAGCAAGCTAACCTACCCAAAAGTTACGTTCATGAACGTACGCATTTATTTCTCGGCGTTGGCTTAGCTCATTGTTATACCTCTGATGTTCAATTGCGGATACCAAAATCCGTTTTTTTTTTGTGAACGAACAAACCAACCATATAAGTTACTTTAAATTCGAAGCAAGAGCGTACGTTCACGTTCATATAGTAATTTTTGTTGGATTTATTTTTGTACCTATATTATGTAAATTTATAACCTAAAGTACTGTAATTTCTTTTTGGGAACAAGAAACCATTGGGTCAGGGTTGCCGTCTGGCAGGTTTTCTCGTCGCTCCCTGGTGTATAACGGGCAAAACATTGCCAATCAAATCCCTTTAACCCCTTTATAGAGCTCTGTGGAGGTAGGACTTGGGGGGATAGTAGATGCATGTTTTAAATTCTTTAATAAAGTTCCACATAGGTTCGCGTGAGGGATTTGGAAGGAAGCTGGGCCACATGATACCCTTCTAAGTTCCTCCTTACACTTTACATGCATATAAAAAAAGGTTATTACAATTTTTATCTCGCTCTATTGTTATAGAAACAAACGAGTGTTTGAGATATATTTTGTTTGTATTGTCTGGTTATCTATTTACCTTCTTAGATTTACCTGGATTTTAGTTTTCTGTTTAAAAGTTAAAAAGAGTCAATGTTTGCATTTAAATTTATTATTGTTTAATTTATTTAACTATAATTTCCTTATTCGTCCTTGTCATTTATTTTTGTTTAAGATATGTTTTCTGGTGGTTTTATGACTAATTGTTTGAAAACTTAGCCATAAAACAAGAATGTAAGGAAATTTTTTTTTTTTTATTAAACTAAGTGTAATACCGCATGATGGACGGAACAAGTGTTCAAAAGAAAATAAAAAAATCACGCGGACTACAGTACAGAACGTCTAAGTGTAATACCATATTAAGTTTTTAGTAATATTATAGAAGTTGAAGAAAGTATACTATTTTTCTATCATCTTTCAGGCTGTATCTAGTAAGACTACTATTATTTGACCACCTCTTTTCAAATAGATTTAAGTTCTTAAACCTCGTCTTATTATAATCTATTAAATATTAAATATTTTGTGCAGGTTTTTGTTAATAATGTTTCTAACTTTCTAAAAAGACACAAAACAGAAAAGCTGCAGAAAAAAATTGTTTTCCTTTAAGATAGAGTTACAGGTAGTTTTTGATGACAGAAGTAAATAAGACTTAAGAAGGCTTTACATGCATCTGCATCTACAAATTTGAAGAAAAGTTTTGAAGGGATGTGCACCATCAGATACTCATATAATTTGACCGGCACTCTTGTGCAAATCTATATGAGAAATACTGGATACACGAAAATACTTTTGACACATTTAGTGCACAAGTATTTTTGTATACAAATCAAGAATATTTTCAAGGGTTGTTGGCTTATGAATTATAGTAGTAAATTGTGCATCATAAGCAAGCCAGCCCAAAAACCACTTAAAGTGCATGGTATGGTCAAATGCTGATTATGCAAGTAGCTAAAAGGTTTCTTCAGACTGGGAACTTTTTTTACGACTTTTTAATTGTTTTTTTGTGTTTGGTTTTTAATTGCTTTTTTTACGACCTTTTTAATTGCTTTTATGAAATATGATACTTTGTCACTTCATGTTCGATCCCGATACCGTGCGATCATTTCACAGATAATATAAACACACATCGTATGATTTGCAAGATTCTTTCTGTATCTTTTTTTGTGGTTGGTTTTCTGTATCTTTATTTTGTGGTTGGTTTTTAATTGTTTTTTACGACCTTTTTAATTGTTTTTTAATTGCTTTGATTTTCCTTGTCGGCACGTGCGGGTGCACAAGTCGGTCAAGTTTTCTTTTCTTATCGACCTTTTTTCATTATGTTTGGTGTGATTTGAGATGGATGGGGTGTAGGTCATGCATGTGAAAGGGATCTTTTCAATAGCAATTATGTGTGTGTTTACGCAATGTCATTGAGGATCGGTATAAGAGAATATCACTCAAGTGCATCTCTTGGGCGTTGCCCGTTGTTGTATTTAAAGTGTCGTCGTAGTTAAATTTATTTACATACATATGTATATTATATCTGTGTGTCATCAGATATATTGACTTCGCAGAAGAGGGCATCGACCTATAGTCCGAATATTTGGTTTTATTATGGTTTTCTTAACAAACCTATCGCAGTGAATACTTTTAAATAAAAAAGTAAAAGTAAATCATTATAATAAAATCAAGTTTTTTATTTTCAAAATACATAGGTTAATACAGAAAAATATTGTTTTATTTATTTTCTTTTGAAATAGGTATCCATGGATTGTGATCAGATGCAAAATCATGCCATTTAACAAGTAATCGATCTTTTTTCCTTTGAAGCACTTTTTCAATTAGATGAGTATCCGGAAACTTAGTCTTTTGTAGTTGCATCTCATAAAACCAGCCTTTGATAGGGTTTCCTTGAAAGTTTTCTAGCAGATATGTAACTGGATTTGTTTGTTTAAATTTAGTTATTTTGAAGATTTCTGTTGTCCAATCCAATCCAAAACCCAAGAGAGGGAAATATATGAACAAAAAATGTAAAACCCCAAACAACAAAAAAAAAATAAAACCTATAAAAGAGGGACAAAAAAAAGAAGTTCCCCAAAAATATCTCATAATCACCGTAATTAAAATACATTAAACAACAACATTACATGCATACATAAGCACACTTGAAGTTAAAAAAAAACACTTCGTACAAATAAACACAAACACAAACACAACACATTTCAAAACATTTAAACATACTATAGAATAGAATAGATCTTTATTTTTTTTTAAATAAAAGGATGCAGTAAAACGATATTATAATACATAAAAAAAGTAAAGTAAAAAAAAAATTAAATATATAAAATCAGAATACATAATTGAACAAATTAAAAGAAAAACAAAAGAATATTCAAATTCAATTTTTAAAATAATGTTGTAAAAGACAAACAAAATAAAAATTTATTTTTTTAACATGTTATCAAAAATAAAGGAGAATTTTCTGACACAAAAAAAAATTTAATAAAAAAAAAATAGATATACAAATATAAAGTCTTAGGAAAGGAAAATATTAAGTATTCAAAAATTTGCACCATGCCCTGTACATCCGGTGGTCCAGATAACCCAAAGAACGTGGAACTAACGAGTTGACAACCCATTCCGTACCAAAATCGTCAGGAAGAAAAAAGTCAACACTTATAAATTAACTTTGTCCAGAAGAACAAAAAGAAGACACCATACAACCGTCACTACAATTTTTGCTCTCCAAAACAAAAATGTGCACTTTTTTGAAGGGGGGAAGTGTTATGTTAGCCATACGCCTAAAAGAATGCACCAAAATTATGCACGAAAAGCAATAAAACAACGTATATTAGCCACACCTTAATATGGGCACATTATTAATTGACATGAATAACTGAAGGTGCGGCTAACAATACCCGGCAAAGAAACAAAAAGCAATTGAGGTACCAGGGTAAACCTACAACAAATTATGGTACCCTGGTATACCATTAAACAATTGCAGTATGCTGTTAATATAAATACAGCCCCGAAAATTTTAATAAAGACAGTGGATACTGTGGATACGAACTAGACAACTGGGAAAATAATTCAAACTCTAAGTCTTTTTTTTTATTTCTCTACCAAGGAACAGAATAAACCGGGAAGGTAAAAACCCTTTAATTTGAACATTTTTCAGCTTTTAAAGTCGGCCTTTTACGGCTAAAGAACACCAGTCGCCAGGGCTTTGAAATCTGGAATCCATTTAAATAGGCAAGTAGGATTTTTATTAATCCCATCAAAGGAATTTTCTTTTAAGAAGTGGTCAAGCGCACTATATAACAGAAGATCTCATAAGGTGTTCGATCTTCCCTTAGTGCCTTGTTTTGTTAAGCTTTTCTTAACATTTCAAAAATCTCGTCTATGGTGAATGGTGAGTCTAAGATATCATCATTTACTTGCGGTACTGCTTGCATACATATACACAATTTGAGCATTGTTCGAAGATGACTTAAGAGTATTAACTTCAACAAGTATTCCTACTCTCTATGCATTTCCGTTGAGTTTTTTGGCAACTGCCCAAAACTCTCTGCTATTTCGCTCGCCATTCCATTAAAGAACATGTTTTTCTTGGACTATCCAATTGATTTGTTCAATATAGATTTGTTTCGTTGATCCTGTGTTTATTTTTCTAAACAAGTTGAGGGACCCAAGCGATTTTTTCCTAGCTTTGGAGCAATCTTGATCAAACCAAGGTTGTTTTCTAACTTTTTCTTTTTATTGCTAGACATCGTTTCTGCTAATGTTTTATCATACTTGTCAGAAATCTCGGGTATAAAAAAGCATAAGCCCATTCTTTTTCCAGCATTGTGGCACATTCATCTAGTTGACGCTGATATTCATAAGCCCAGCTGTCTTTCCAGCTAAATTCTGGTAAAAAAGAAAGATTTTTCGTAACCTCGGTTCTTATTTTTGTTCCACATTGGATAGGAGTGGGTGATCTGAAAAAAGTTGAGTTGCTACTTCCATATCCTTAGTCAGTTCTTACCAATTATGAGCGCATAATCGATTACGGAACATCCATTACCCTTCATAAACGTAAATTCACCATTTCTGTCACCTGCTGTTCTACCGTTTAAAAGGCAAAAAGCAAAAAGTCTCACAGGCTTCAATAAGTGGCTTACCTTAAGCATCTAAAATTTCATCTTTAGTTTTCCTTATAACGTTGCTATTTGTTCCTTTCCAACTCTAGCGTTAAAGTCACCAACCAGAAGCATGTTTTTGCAGCCTGAACTGAGTAGGCAATCAATTAGATCGTTGTATTCAGGTAGCCAGTTTCAACAGTTTATGTTGATTCGACAAATATCCATATAATACCCATTGATTTTTATTTTAACAAAATCTTTATTTTCTCTTCTTATAAAGGAGCAATTTGTTTTTAACGAAAATATTTTTTTATCCCAAAAACTATTTCCTTTGCTCTTCCTACTATGTGTGTTCTGATTGCATCACTCCATAATAATTTAAGTTCTTCAAAAATATTTACGAAATTTTCATAATAGTCTACTAAAAATGTTTCATATAAGAAATATATTTCATGTTTTTTAACATATTCAAAGAAATCTAATCTAATCTAGCTTTTATGTTTTAATTCAGCTACATTAAATGATGATATACTAAAATGTAACATATTATTTGATTTAACCATTGTATATCTATTCTATAGTACTATCAAGAATGGTGTTTCACCTAGCGTCATCTAGTTTGGCTATCTCGCTATTTCTCATTGGAGACTTTTGGTCGGGGAGATGAATTCAACACATATGCAATTTTAGAAAGAGATAGAACGGGAAAGATGTATTTAAAGTGTTACAAGTCAGAAGAAAACAAACCATCGATACTTTTTCGTGTTATTTTTAAATCATTTGCGTATCGCTGAAAACTGGTATTGCGGGAAGGAGTGCAATGGTTGACATTGCATTAAGCGCCTTAAGGGAAAAGATTTTGATTTTTTTTGCCAAGGAAAATCTGGATAATGCAAACAAAAAGATAAAATTAAATTCTTACATACCTTCTCAATATTTTGCAAATTTGTAAAAGGGACTATTTGCAAATAAATTTTTGAGTTTGTTAATTTTTTGCAATAAACGTGACATATGTACCATTAACTCAACTAAACAACAATATAATTAAAACCGACAAACAAGACAACACTTTATATAGCCTTTCAATATTGAATAAAAAAAAAATAAGGGATCGATCAAAAACTTCTTAATAAAAAAAGTCCTTATTACGGGCGCCCTATTTTTTGAAAAATAATTCGCTCATGATTTTACTCTGTCTTTAGACAAAAAAGAAATAATGAATGTTTTTTTCTTATGCAGCTTCGCTAGCAATATACATCACATACACTGTATGTATGTATTATGTATGTACGCAACTCGTATTCTGTATCTTTCTTGATTGGCATGGATTTGTTGGAAGAATTTGCATATATGCTTGCCACGTTTGATTATTATATCAATTTGCAAAAAATAAATTTGAGTTGAAGTACCTACCTAGTTACATATTTTAGAAATAAAACACATTTATTGCAGATGTTTGTACCTATGTTATTGCTTTTGAGTATCTTCAAAAAATGGTTAACATTTTTCGAGCCGTAAAATAGAAATTTGAAAAATTAAAAAAATATTCTGGGTGTTTTTAATTTAAAAAAAAATTCACGGAAACATGGACCTTACCAATGAATGATCGTAAGCAGAAAAATGCCGTTTTAATAAACATTAGCTTTTACTGTTCTTTCTTTCAATAGAAATGCTAAAAGCAACCTACCTACGTTTAAATACAAAATAAATCAATTCCTTATCACGTTCGAAATTGAACAATATAAATTAAAACTGTAAACAGTAAAATCCGAATATGGCAATATTGGTATGTGATTTTGTTATAATAAGCTACAGAAATAACAAAATTTCTTGAAAAATGCAAAATCCAAAAAATGATTGAAAACACACAATCTTGATTTGTTTACGAAAAATCAAAGGGAAATCCAATAATTTTTGTTTCCCTTACTCTACCATACCATATGGTCTAGTGTCACTTTTTGAACCTTTCACTCGTACTTATTATTCATTATGCCTGCAAATGCTTGTAATCATTCTAACTCATTCGTTTCTGAAAATATAACATACAACCTACTCTTCATCATTATATTTCATTCGACTCTCCAAAACCCATACAAATGCATAACAAGAACTACTGTAGCGCTATTGCGGCTGTATCCCGCTAAACTAGTACTATAGATTTCATATACAATGATTTAACTACTTTACTATTAAGGCAGACGGTAATACTATCATGATAAACAGAATACAAGGTATGCTCACTTTGGTTGATTATGCGCGTGACGTCACATTCTTCTGATTTTTGTTCTTAGAGAGTGTAAATAAATGTATTAATTTGCCGATTTTGTTATTGTTTTTTATGTTTATTGTTCTCATAATCATAAAAAAAATCGTTTAAGCCGTCAGTTTTAAAAAATACTTTGTATTCTGTTTATCATGAATACTATTAGAAATGAGTTGGTGGTCGGGTTTGTGTGCTGGATGCAGGGTCATTTCTAGGTGAGTATGTAGATGGTTCTGCCATCGCTGGTTCCTTTATATGACGTTTTTTCACTGTCATTACCAGCTGATTGATAATGGGTACGTTCACGAACATAACTTTTGGATAGGTTACCTTGCTTTTGTTGTAATTAGCATGGGTAAAAACAGCTGTTTTCCAGCTGATTGAAGAACATATGGAAACAGAGAGAAAATCCAAAGGTATCCTAAAATTTGCTGGATACTTTTCTCAACACGTCAACATTTTCTCTTTTTTTTCGAATTTTGAGAGGTAACCTATCTGGTTGGATTTGTTCGTTCACAAAAAAACCCAAACACAAGCAAGCTAACCTACCCAAAAGTTACGTTCATGAACGTACGCATTTATTTCTCGGCGTTGGCTTAGCTCATTGTTATACCTCTGATGTTCAATTGCGGATACCAAAATCCGTTTTTTTTTTGTGAACGAACAAACCAACCATATAAGTTACTTTAAATTCGAAGCAAGAGCGTACGTTCACGTTCATATAGTAATTTTTGTTGGATTTATTTTTGTACCTATATTATGTAAATTTATAACCTAAAGTACTGTAATTTCTTTTTGGGAACAAGAAACCATTGGGTCAGGGTTGCCGTCTGGCAGGTTTTCTCGTCGCTCCCTGGTGTATAACGGGCAAAACATTGCCAATCAAATCCCTTTAACCCCTTTATAGAGCTCTGTGGAGGTAGGACTTGGGGGGATAGTAGATGCATGTTTTAAATTCTTTAATAAAGTTCCACATAGGTTCGCGTGAGGGATTTGGAAGGAAGCTGGGCCACATGATACCCTTCTAAGTTCCTCCTTACACTTTACATGCATATAAAAAAAGGTTATTACAATTTTTATCTCGCTCTATTGTTATAGAAACAAACGAGTGTTTGAGATATATTTTGTTTGTATTGTCTGGTTATCTATTTACCTTCTTAGATTTACCTGGATTTTAGTTTTCTGTTTAAAAGTTAAAAAGAGTCAATGTTTGCATTTAAATTTATTATTGTTTAATTTATTTAACTATAATTTCCTTATTCGTCCTTGTCATTTATTTTTGTTTAAGATATGTTTTCTGGTGGTTTTATGACTAATTGTTTGAAAACTTAGCCATAAAACAAGAATGTAAGGAATTTTTTTTTTTTTTATTAAACTAAGTGTAATACCGCATGATGGACGGAACAAGTGTTCAAAAGAAAATAAAAAAATCACGCGGACTACAGTACAGAACGTCTAAGTGTAATACCATATTAAGTTTTTAGTAATATTATAGAAGTTGAAGAAAGTATACTATTTTTCTATCATCTTTCAGGCTGTATCTAGTAAGACTACTATTATTTGACCACCTCTTTTCAAATAGATTTAAGTTCTTAAACCTCGTCTTATTATAATCTATTAAATATTAAATATTTTGTGCAGGTTTTTGTTAATAATGTTTCTAACTTTCTAAAAAGACACAAAACAGAAAAGCTGCAGAAAAAAATTGTTTTCCTTTAAGATAGAGTTACAGGTAGTTTTTGATGACAGAAGTAAATAAGACTTAAGAAGGCTTTACATGCATCTGCATCTACAAATTTGAAGAAAAGTTTTGAAGGGATGTGCACCATCAGATACTCATATAATTTGACCGGCACTCTTGTGCAAATCTATATGAGAAATACTGGATACACGAAAATACTTTTGACACATTTAGTGCACAAGTATTTTTGTATACAAATCAAGAATATTTTCAAGGGTTGTTGGCTTATGAATTATAGTAGTAAATTGTGCATCATAAGCAAGCCAGCCCAAAAACCACTTAAAGTGCATGGTATGGTCAAATGCTGATTATGCAAGTAGCTAAAAGGTTTCTTCAGACTGGGAACTTTTTTTACGACTTTTTAATTGTTTTTTTGTGTTTGGTTTTTAATTGCTTTTTTTACGACCTTTTTAATTGCTTTTATGAAATATGATACTTTGTCACTTCATGTTCGATCCCGATACCGTGCGATCATTTCACAGATAATATAAACACACATCGTATGATTTGCAAGATTCTTTCTGTATCTTTTTTTGTGGTTTGTTTTCTGTATCTTTATTTTGTGGTTGGTTTTTAATTGTTTTTTACGACCTTTTTAATTGTTTTTTAATTGCTTTGATTTTCCTTGTCGGCACGTGCGGGTGCACAAGTCGGTCAAGTTTTCTTTTCTTATCGACCTTTTTTCATTATGTTTGGTGTGATTTGAGATGGATGGGGTGTAGGTCATGCATGTGAAAGGGATCTTTTCAATAGCAATTATGTGTGTGTTTACGCAATGTCATTGAGGATCGGTATAAGAGAATATCACTCAAGTGCATCTCTTGGGTGTTGCCCGTTGTTGTATTTAAAGTGTCGTCGTAGTTAAATTTATTTACATACATATGTATATTATATCTGTGTGTCATCAGATATATTGACTTCGCAGAAGAGGGCATCGACCTATAGTCCGAATATTTGGTTTTATTATGGTTTTCTTAACAAACCTATCGCAGTGAATACTTTTAAATAAAAAAGTAAAAGTAAATCATTATAATAAAATCAAGTTTTTTATTTTCAAAATACATAGGTTAATACAGAAATATATTGTTTTATTTATTTTCTTTTGAAATAGGTATCCATGGATTGTGATCAGATGCAAAACCATGCCATTTAACAAGTAATCGATCTTTTTTCCTTTGAAGCACTTTTTCAATTAGATGAGTATCCGGAAACTTAGTCTTTTGTAGTTGCATCTCATAAAACCAGCCTTTGATAGGGTTTCCTTGAAAGTTTTCTAGCAGATATGTAACTGGATTTGTTTGTTTAAATTTAGTTATTTTGAAGATTTCTGTTGTCCAATTCGGTGTATATCTTTTATCAAATACATGCTTGTATTTACTTATTCTCACAAATTCTTCCATTTTGAACTTTGGAGCAATATAAATTTTAATGTTATCATATATTGTTGATAGTATTTGCTTTTCATTTGCAGCATTGACTTTGGACGGATTCATTTTAATAGTGCGATGTTTTGAATTGTCGTACGTTTCAGTTACTTACTTACTTAGGTGGCGCTACAGTTCGGGACGAACCTGGGCCTCAACCTACATGCCTCTCCAGCCAGCTCGGTCTTTGGCTAGCTGCAACCAGTTTTGCACTCCAAGTTGGTTCAGGTCGTCCTTCACTTGAGCGCGCCACCTAAGGCGAGGTCTTCCTTGACTGCGTCTACCCTCTGGGGTGGGATCGAAGATCCTGCGAGCCGGAGCATTGTTGTCCATTCGCTCTACATGACCTAGCCATCTTAAACGTGATATGCGTATTTTTTTGACCAGGTCAATGTCGCTGTACAGCTCGTATAGTTCTTGGTTGAACCTTCTCCTCCAAAACCCGTTAACGCAGGTAGGGCCAAAAATCTTCCAAAGAATCTTACGCTCGAAACGACTAAGGATATCTTCATCCGCTTTATATAGAGTCCATGCCTCGGCGCCATAGAGCAGGACTGGGATGATTAGGGTCTTATACAGAGTCTCCTTTGTCTTTCGAGAGAGGGCTTTGCTTCCCAGCCCATAGAAACAGCGATTGGCAAGAGTAATTCTTCGCTTTATTTCTGACGAGATGTTGTTGTCAGATGTTATAGCGGATCCGAGGTACACAAAGTCCCTAACTACCTCAAAGTTGTACCTGTCTAATGTGATGTTTTGTCCAATCCACCGGTGTTTTGTGTCCCTTTTTGTGGACAGCAGGTACTTCGTTTTGGCCTCATTGACTGCTAGTCCCATCTTAGCCGCTTCAGCTTCAATGCTAGTAAACGTTCCAGTGACAGCTCGCCGAGTTCTGCCAATGATGTCTATGTCGTCAGCGTATGCTAAAAGTTGCACAGACTTGGAAAAAAATTTCCCACTACAATTTACTTGCGAGTTTCTTCAATTTTTTTCACGTATTAGGTTGAAGAAATCGCACGATAGCGCATCACCTTGTCGGAATCCTTTTTTGACGTCAAAAGCTTCTGTGAGGTCATTACCAACCTTGACGGAGCAGCGAGAGTTCTCCATCGTCATCCTGCACAGTCGGACGAGTTTTGTGGGGATGCCAAAACCTGACATGGCTCTGTATAGCTCGTCTCTATAAATGCTATCGTACGCGGCCTTAAAATCGATAAAGAGGTGGTGGGTATCGATTTGGAATTCTTGGGTGGTTTCCAGGATCTGCCGTAGAGTGAACATTTGATCGATTGTGGACTTTCCTGGTCTGAAACCACACTGATAGGGGCCAATCAGGTTGCTGACGAAAGGTTTCACGCGTTCACATAGTACGGCAGAGAGGATCTTGTAGGCGATATTCAGGAGACTAATTCCTCTATAGTGGGCGCAGTTTAGAGGGTCTCCTTTCTTGTGGATCGGGCAAACGATGCTGAGGTTCCATTCATCAGGCATACTTTCTTCTGACCAAACTGTAAAGATGAGTTGGTGTATGCACTCCACCAGGTCATCTCCGGCCGCTTTAAAAAGTTCGGCGGGTAGTCCGTCGGGTCCAGCAGCTTTGTTGTTTTTTAGTTTACATATTGCTATTCTCACTTCATTTTGGTCAGGTGGACGGAAGTTTTGTCTGTCATCATCCATGTTGAGTGGTTCATTCTGCCTCACAGCGGGTTTTTGTTTTTATCGCCGTTTAACAGTCTGCAGAAATGGTCTTTCGATGTACTTAGCACCGACTGTGACTCTACGACGAGGTTTCCATTCCTATTTCTACAGGCTTCTGTGCGGGATTTTTTTTTCTTGGCATGTTCTTTTTACCTGTTGGTAAAACTTCCGCACGTTATTCCTGGAGTAGCATCTCTCAATATCCTCGATCGCGCGCTTCTCATGCTCTCTCTTTTTCTTTTGGAGAAGCCGGTGTTCTTCCCGTCTTTTCTACTCGTAGAGCTCGCGAGCAGCTCTCGTTTTTCTTTGCAGCGCCGCTCTATATGCCTCTTGTTTGGCTGCATGGGCCTGCCTGCATTCGTCATCGAACCAGAGGTTTCGTGGTGGTGGTCTGGTGAAACCTAGCACATCAGTTGCGGCATCTCTGATGGCTTGTTGGCAGTGTTGCCACTGGTCTTCGGCACTTGATGCTGGTGGTACTGGATTTCTAGAGAGGTTACGGGATATTCGATCGGCATAGGTTCTGGCGGTTTCTTGCGATTGCAGCTTTCCGACGTCATACTTCCTCACAGTATTACTCCGTTGTTGTGGAGTTCGGGTTATTCGCATTCTTACCTTTGCTGCAACAAGGTAGTGATCCGAGTCGATGTTAGCTGCTCGGAAGGTGCGAACATTCAAGATACTGGAGGCGTGTCTTGCATCGATCGCAACGTGATCAATCTGATTGACGATTCTTTGATCTGGGTGTCGCCAAGTCCCTTTGTGTATATCGAGATGAGGAAACCGTGTGCTTGCAATGGTGACGTTATGTGCCGCTGCGAAGTCAATTAGCCTAAGTCCGTTTTCAGACGTTTTGTCGTGTAGGCTATGTTTCGCGACAGTCCTACCAAAGATTTCCTCTTTACCTATTTTGGCATTTAAATCGCCTAGTACGATCTTTACGTCGTATTTAGGGCATTGCTCATATGTTTTGTCGAGGAGCTCATAGAAGTCATCCTTGGTGGCGTCATCTTTGTCCTCTGTGGGGCATGTTGGCGAATTTAGCCTTGATACGGATTGTCACAAGTCGCTCACTTACGTGTCAAAAGCCCAAGACTTCTTGCCTTAGTCTACCGCTTATGACGAATCCGCACCCAAATAAACGCTGTGGTTTTCTTGCATAATCACCGTAGTACACGTCACAGTTTTTCATCCTCCTTTTGCCCGGCCCATTCCATCGCACTTCCTGGATGGCAGTAAATCCTGCTCTGTAGCAGTCTAGGGCCTCCGCTAGTTGTTTGGATGCACGTGATCTGTTAAGTGTTTTAACATTCCACGTGCAGATCCGAAGGTCGTTTTCCTTAATTCGTTTTTCCGGGTCGTCAACAGTAAATCCGTCCATTTCCTAGGCTATTGGCAGCTTCGCAACTTTTTCTTTTTTCCGTGGCAGGGTTGTTAACCCCACGCATAACCCCCAACCTGGAGGGCCAGGTCCTTTGTTGGATTCCTTGGACAAAAGGAACCGGAGAATCCGGAGTCAGTAACCCACTTCGGGGATATGAGCGCTGCCGTTGGCCCATTAAGGGTTCATCCGCCACCATCTCTATTTCAATGCCCTGACTTGCATTGAATTGTCCCAATGACCTTATCTCCAAATACGTCGAAGTAGCTCATTAGGGCGTCTGCTTCGTTGACTGTTGACGCCACCGTTGGTCCAATCGGTTGGGCTCATCCGCCGTACGTCCTCTTTCTGAGGGGCTCGTGCAAGTCTTCTGCGAATCGATCAGAACAGTCATTAAAGCAGAGCATTATAGTGTTGCTATTTTTTCTGTGTTCAACACTCGCGCTTATAAGTTAAGCAGGAATGTCCGGATGGATAGACCAGTACCCGGTGGTTACCGCGGGGAGGTAAAATAAGCACAATTGATGTGTACGATATAGTTGCAGCGACTGTGCATCACCTTTCAGTGCCTACCCTATTCATACAGCACCCAACCACCTTTTAGTTAGTGTATCTATTATATTTATCCAATAATATGACCCATTAGCACTGAACTCTTTCCACATAAGGGTTTTAAAAGTACGATTAAATCGTTCGACAATCGAAGCTTTAAGTGATATATATGTCGAATAATGATTGATGTGATGTTTTTTCATAACACTTTGAAAAGTAGTGTTGAAAAATTCTTTCCCGTCATCTGTTCACGGAGAGAATTCTAGGATCAAATCAAGAAAAATGAGATGTAAATTACAACTATTTTATCTAGGTTTACACCCTAGCTCTTATATTTGTAATTTAAGACTATGGGTTACAATTTTGCAATTTACGAAAAGAGCCGAAATGAAGAAATTGACACTCGAAAATTGTAAATCAACACTTTTTAGTTTCAATAATTTAACCGAGAGAAATAAAACATTGCCACAAGCATATCGCAAATTGATCCCAATTTGTATCAATTCTGTATTTTCTTAGATTTTAAATTACAACAGTTTGTTGTAGATTACCATCTTTTAGTTTTGAATTAAGAATCTTTATTTTATAAAACAGTAGTTTTTTTCACAGTATGCAACCAAATAATATTGGTTTACGAAATGAGAGCCATGATTATGCAAATCTACTGTCTTTCTTGAAGCATTTCCATCTTAATTCAAAAACATTTTGTCGTAAAATAAGAACCTTTATTGTAATTCACAAATATAATTTTGAAATCACTGGCGTGGTTTAATTTGTATATAGGAACTGTTAGAAGACGTAGTTGGCAATACAGCTGTAAATAGTGATGTATATATCCCTCAACCAAACATGAATGCTTTGGGAATCTGAAGGAACGCTGTAAAATATTTGGAAATGCACGAAAAATATTAAGACGCGTGTTGCATTATAAATTTCAAATATACCTTTTATATAAGTTTCCAATGTTTGTGTCCTTGCCCTTGTAATATTAGCTAAGTGAATCAAAAAAAAATTAGAAATTATGTTTAAGAGCAATTAGAATTGTTTTTAACTTACCTTCATATTACTTATAAGTGCCTTGTCACAGTTTATTACAGATGTTTTTAGAATGTATCACCGCGCTGCGACTCGCCGCACCGGCAGCCAAATTACTTAAACCAATTATTTTTCCTAAAACGAACTTAACCGCCTCTCAACAATGACATACTGAAAATTGAAAAATTAAAACCAACAGAAACTATAACAATAAAGCACACGTTCTACAAGGCAGGCGACCGTTAGGTAAATGGTAAGACCTGACATATACATAAGTGTGTATACATAGGTTTTGAAGTGATTTGAATTCGTGAAAAGGACTTCAAACTAAAAATTAAACAAAAACCTTTATATTTTATTCTATTTTATGCTTGATTCTTTAATTCAGTGATTGTAAATCAACAAAATATTTTAGTGAGTTACGATAGTGAAATGATGTTAGTGTTAAATCTCAGATCATTAGTAAATTTTATTGATTTTAACTTTCAGTGGTTGTAAATCACGAAATATTTTTCTCAATTCAAGATTCATAAGTTGTAGAAATAGGATTATTCCTTTGAAGTAGTGAATTACGCCGGAAAAGTTGTATTTTACAATTTAAGGTGCAAGCTTGAATTGTGACTTTTAATCATAGCTTGCAACTTTAAAAATGTTGCAATTTGAGTTGATTTGAAAGCTAAATTACCAATTTTAGAACAATTTTAAATGCAAAACTGGTGATTTACGAAAAAAACATGTTTTGTAATTTACCAATGAACATTTCGCAATTACTGATTTTTCAATTCTCTCCGTGTTTGTAAATTGTTTGAAATACGACCTTTTTTAATATATTTTCCATAGCTTCAGTGACCCTCAATCTGGTTTTATTTTTAATAGGTGATGTCCAGGCAAATTTAGAAAATGTATCAATTACCGTAAGAAGATATCTATTATTTTCATAATCAGCTGAATATACCCCATTTCGACTATATCAGCTTGCCATAAATCATCAAGCCCTTTGATAATAACTCTTCTTTTTTTAAATTTCTTCTTGCTGGCTCATGTAGTTCTTTGACAATGTCTCTTTTACTCATCTTTTCAAAGAATGATTAAAAAACAAAACATTTTACCTTTTTATAAGTTTATTTGTTTAAAATATTTCATTTAATATAGTTACAAGGTTTACTTATACTATTTTAGTCTTTTATACAGACATCAATTTTTTTTATTCTTAACATTCTATTTTCAACCATGTGGCATGCGCATGTATCTGGTCCAGCTTTACATAGGTTTGAAGACCATGGACAATTAATAAAATGAAACCCATGTTCTGAAGTTGTAGTCGATAGATTCATAAATTCTTTCAAGAAGATTACACTGTTCAAAAGCTCCACATGATGTTCTTCCAATATATATTAAGATGATTTGTTTTCAAAAACTCCAAAATTTCATCAAAAATGAATCGAGTATCTATCTTAGACATGGTGATTGAGTTGACACAATGAGGTGTTTAGTTAAAGACTGAAGTAAAGTTATGATTGACTTTAAGTTAAATATTAGTTTTCCCTTGTGTTATATTTTTTGTTTGTTTTTTTTTTAATTAGTTGTGTCAAACAAGAGTTTCTCAAATTTTTCAACAATTTCATATTTAATGTATTCTCTAAGTTGCTCATTTGCGTTATCAACATATTTTTTGGTAGCAACGTCTTCCTGTTCTTGTAGATCTTGAACATTTCTCACCAGCTGATCCCTGTAAACCTGGTGACCCCGGCTCTCCTTGTTTCCCTCTAGGACCTCTTGGTTAAGTCCTTTATGAATAACGACCAAATTTATCAACACTCATTATTATTTTTTTATTCGATAATATCGGCTTCCTTAAGTTCTTCCATAATTGAAACAATTTCGTTAGAATGATTGTTATGTCCAGCTTGTTGTGAAGCAATAAAAAGTCTCATTCGATCTACAAGGGCATTGGGGTCATCCCAAAATATATAGTCTTTTTTTAATTTTTGATAATTGCATTAATCCATTTCTTGAAGTTGTTTGTGGTGTTAATGGTGAAGGTGATGGCTTATTAGATTATTTGTGTCGAATCCTAATAATTTACTTATTATATTTTTATACTTATAACCACGATAACCAAGTATTAGTCGTCGTGAATCATGATCTTTTCTATATGCATTAGTGTCATGTAATATGGTCTTGTAGTTTTTTTTAAATCTTCATTAGTGTAAATTTTTTTATCGGGGATTTTCTTAAATATAAGCTCATATAACCCATTTGTTCCTTAAGGGTTTTATTTTTAATTTCTATATCCTTGCCGAGAATATTAAACTCAGCATTACTTATGTACCACTTTTCATCTTTTAAACGAATACCATCAAGAATGTTTGAATTATTTATAAATAAATCTATATATTTTTTAGGCGTGTCGTGAAATTCTTCTTGTGACAATCGTTCCATGAAGTTGCGATGACTTGCATAATAGATTGAGGTTTTCTTTATTCTTTTTGGAGTATCATTATTATCGACAAAAATAGGTGAATCATCAATAAAAGACCTTGGGGTAGTGAATTCATCTGGTGGTTGATGTTGTTCAAGATTGACTTTTATTTTCTTTAAAGGGCACTCAATAAGGCTACTTTGAAACTGCTCGGTATTTGATTTTTTTTTACCAATTCGTTTAGTGGTTTTGTGAGCGGTTTAAGAGTTTCTTCAATATGAGTCTCGTAAGCTTCCCTATCGGTCTTGAATGATTTGTATTTCTTTCGTAGAGCATCAGTGGTTTTAATAAGCGCTTTTGTTAGTTTTACATCTATATTCATCATATTGCAAGATTTATTTCTTCTTAAAATCCTTCTTAAAAATCTTTCGATGGTTCTTAACCCGAATTTAATATTGCGGTTACTGGTTTTAACTGTAGAATACAGGGTCTTAAACTGGATTGAACCGCTTTTTACCTCTATAATCTGTTCGCTGAACTGTTCTGTATTGCTCTCATAGAACATAACTGTACATATGAAGCAAAAATCAAAAATGGTATCTATTTTATATCTTAAGGAAGCAGTCAAAACCCTTTCTATAGCGACCTTCATTCAAGAGGCTGTCCTTATCAATGACCACAAAACCGTAATTTGTGTTCCAGCATTCTGCACATACCTTTTGAAACATTTTAAATATTATATCCGAATTGACATGATCATTATAAATGTGCTTTAAATTCATATCATCCTGTTTGAAGACGATGAGAAAATTCGCATTGTCTCGAATTAAGTGTTTCGGTATTCTTGTATATGTTTGACACAAACAAAAACTATTGATGTGATGATGTCGTCCCATACTAAAGTATACTCGAATTGTATCTTGTTTTTCACAGGCAATATCATCAAAGATGAATAAAGAATTTGGTTTGGCCTCTTCGGGTCGGATAACATCACTGTTATTGGAGCATGTAAAAAAACCCATATTTTTTATTGGTTATATGGCTTTTCGTAAAAACTCATACTTTGGTTGATGTAGAGACTTTCTTTTAGAAAAGTGATTCACACAATTGGAAATAATATCAAACGTAAGAAACCTGTCAATTTAGAAAAAGCTATTAAAATAGCAATGTCATCTGCCAAGAAAACAGTTAAAAAAACATTAATAGAATTGAGGCGCTACGAGTTATTGACATACCAAAAATTGGAGGAGTTATTTCTTTCCTTGTTCCTCTGTTTGCTGGACTTTCAGCACTTGGAGCTTTAACGGGAGGAGCTGCAGGAGTAGCCAGGGCTGTCATGGATATCAGTACTGCTAAGAAAGATCTATAAATTAAATAAATTTATTGGCGCGACAGCTCCTTAAGGAGCCAAGGCCTAGTGACTTATACTCTCAATCATTCCTGTGTGTGTGTTGTTAATCTGCAAGAATGGAAGGGACCTACAGTTTACCGTCGAGTCCGAACGGCTACATGAGATGCACTTTTTCGAGACAAATTTTACTCTTGGAGGTTTTGTCAGTTCCTCGCAAGAGGCAGTACCCCAGAAAAAAAGGTGGCTATGAGCTGGATTTGAACCCAGGTTCTTTCGCTTAGCAGTCCGACACACTAACCACTAAGCCACGGGGCACTACTAAGAAAGATCTAGAGGAGAAAAAACGTCATAACGAGAAAATAGAATCCATTGCAGTTGGACAAGGCTAACACCTTAAACCGTATAGAAAGGGCCTTGGGCTTTATTTGAACCCACAGCCAAAAAACTCCTAAGTTCCTACTCAATTGTGCATTAAATGAAATAGATTTGAGAAATTTAGCAAACAATTTAACCCCGAATTTTCGAGGAGTTTTCATGCGCGACAATTTACCAAAAACTAAACCGATGAAAAATGAGTATGGAATGGTAAATCTTGATTCCTCAATTGGTTCTGGAACACACTGGGTAGCGTATAATAAAAAAGGCACTAAAATTGAATATTTTGATAGCTTTGGGAATCTACAGCCTCCTATTGAAATCTAGTTAATGATTTCAATAGGAGGCTGTAGATTGGGTGAAAAAATTAATTATAATTATACTAAATATCAAGATTATGACTCTTTAATTGTGGTCATTTATGTTTAAGATTTTTATATGATTGTTTATTTTCAAATAAATAAAAAGTTTTGTTTAAAACGGTTTCATTGTATGGCGTTGACACTTACACTAAGCGGAAGAACTTCCCATCTATCAGCTGAATATTTTCCACCTTTGAATCTGGATACGGATTACGTTTGCGGATTGATTGATTTTCAAACTTACAACTCTATACCGAATGTAGATGAACGTAACAATTTGTTCCATATTGGGGAATATGAAATTGAAATACCAACTGGATCTTATGAAATTGATGACATTGCTACATTTATTATTGCGAAATTCTACAGCTGTTGTTCGAATAGAAGCAAATAATAATACAATGGTATCTGAAATCCAAAGCAACGAAAAAAATATATTTTAATAAGGATAGAACTATTGGAAAATTACTAGGTTTCAGTAAATGTTTTCTTGATCCCCGTGTGGTACATTTGTCAAATTTTGCTGTTGATATAAATAAGGTGAATGTAATACGAGTTGATTGTAATATCATTACTGGTTCTTATATTTATAATAGCCCTGTGCATACCCTACATGAATTTTCTCCAGAAACAGGGCAGGGTATAAAATCATAGAAGTCCCGAAAAATGTCATCTATTTACCTGTGAACGTCAAACGGATAAGCAGTCTAACATTAAAACTCGTGGATAACATTGATAAATTTCAGAAGAGAAAGAATAACTGTGATACTGCATTTAACTCCAAGATCGCAATAATGTTTATCTATAATAATAATTAAAGATACCAAAGGTAACCATCCATTTAGTTCTACTAGAACAGCACCACTGTCAAGACCAAAAATATCATCTAAAAATAAGACCTAACTTCTAAAATTAGGATTTAAACTAAAATAAAAACAATATGAACGCAATATTAAGCATTACCCATGGACCTAACTATGATAATAGCATATCTAAGTTTGAGTACCATAGTTACTCGCCATTTGTTCAGTCATTCAATCCAAGTGATGAAATACGTATCCCTTTACAACAGCAGGATTTATGCATTTCACCCTGTGAAAGCTACATTTATATAGAAAGAGGTCTAACAAAATCATATGGAAAGTCTTCTTCTACGGGAAAATTATCTAATAACGCCATGGTATTTCTTTTTGATTTTTCGTTATGAACTCATCGGAATACACATTGAGAACAATTTGGCATCACAACATCAATGAAAAATTATATATCATTGAATGAGAATGAAAGTAAAAGCTTAGAAAATGCTTCATGGGCTGGAAACTCCACCAATACATCTGTATCGAGTACTTTTAGTTTTTGCATACCACTAAATAATCTGTTGGGATTTGCTGAAGACTATAAAAAGATTATAGTAAACGCAAGACATGAATTGATTCTTGTTCGTACTCGAAGTAATGAGAATGTATACTTTTCTGACGAAGAATTAAAACTTTCAATTTTTAAATTTAATTGCAATGGAGAATTCCACATATTACCTTATCCGATTCACATAAGCTTACCTTATTGAAACCAATACAATTGAATCCAATTCAAATTCATTTTCGAACTTGGGAAATGTACGAATATCCAACACTGCCAACCAACACGGATCATTTATGGACAGTTAAAACTGCAAGTCAACTTGAGAAGACAAGATATGTTATTATTGCTCTACAAACCGATAGAAAAAACCAACGAAACAAGGACGCCAGTAAATTCGACCACTGTGAAGTGAGTAATGTAAAGGTGCATTTAAACTCTGAATCTTACCCTCGTGAAGAGTTAAATCTTAAATTTAAACTAGACCGATATTCCATTCTCTATGAAATGTACAGTGAATTTCAATACTCTTATTATCAGAAACAATTACAACCACTTTTATCACGACAAAACTTTAAAGATATCGCCCCAATAATGGTAGTTGATTGTTCTTGTCAAAATGAATCAATTAAAACAGGACCAGTGGATGTAAAATTTGAACAGCAGCGTTCGTCTATAATAATAGTATCCATGAGGGAACAAAATTTACCCCAATGGACTGTCTTTTCGGTTTCACCGCAGACATACCCTCAAATTTGAAACGGGAACCAGAACCTATATATGACCATGAAAATTATTATTATATCCTTAGGCATAAACTCCAGAAAATATATATTATAGCTAGAAATAATATTATAAGTAGTAAAAAGAATTCAAACACTTTCCATGTTGGGGATAAGGTATTGATTAAAAACGAAAATAGACAACACAAATTGTCAGAAGTATGGACAGGACCCTTTACAATAGTTCAGAAACCCAACACCGAACAAAGTATAGTTCAAATAAAGAATAGACAAGTTACCATACATAATAATCGTCACAAACATTACTTTGAGTAATTAAACCCCTCACGTTTCTTAAACATCGACAATTACTATTTATTGCCTTTCACTAACACAAATTAACTCACACACTTAATAGATTTGCAAATAATCACAAGCTAAATAATTCATTGACTCAAGTATCAAACATTTCCGATTAACAATTCCATCATAATGCATTTTTTTAAATCAAATTTCCTTTTTAACAAGAAGTAAAACACATAAAATCAAATTAAATACATTTTAAACAAATCATCGAATTTCAATTTCATATCAACACCTGTAAGTCATATAGTTCGAAATCACACACCTTGAACTTGCAATTTATTTTTATTACCGCATTAATAATTGAACCAAATATTACCCAAAATAAAAACGACATATATTCATTTACGAAGACTTAGCCTACCCCAATAACCAATTCAAGTACAGAGTAGTATCATATTACAATTTTTTTTTGATGAGAAGCGATTTGGAAGAAAATAAAAAGAATTCAATACCGAGCGGTAAAATGTTTGAAGTAGATATCCAAATAAGAAATAAAACACAAAAACAAATTTTAGCCAACACAAAATACGTGTCACCTTAAACAATTACAAAAAAAAATTAATAAGACATCGAAACATATATGAATAGGTATAATTTAAGTTACAATTTGAAACGTACATTCATGTTTGTATGGACTCCCAAATATGTAACATAATCCCTCATGATAAATAAGTTGTTTTCTATTTTGCAAATTATTTTCAATTAAAAAAAATAATAAAATTAAAACACATTATTTTTTTTAAATAAATATTTAGAATATTTTTATAGCTTTGCGAGCTTTTATGTACACCAACAAATTATTGTAGTTTATAGAAGGAAACAACAACAAAAAAAATTGCAAACTGTCCAAAACGTATTTTATTTTGCAAATAAATAATAAGAAAAATGTCACTTAGACAATACAAAAAAAAAAAAATAAATAGAACAGAATAATAATATAATATCAGAAGATACTTTCGAACTATTCCTAATAAAAAAGAAACAAAAAACATAAATTGTATTATGAAGAACTTTGTAGAAAAAAAACGCGAGAAGGAAATATTTTTAAAATCTAATTATCTTAACAAAATTCACAACACAACACTTAAACTTGCTTTTCTTGATTAAAAAATTAAAATAAATAAAGGCAACACAAACAACAAGTTAAGCTCGTCTGAAAATAGTTATCATTTTAAATAGTTTTGAGTAAAATAAAGTGAACAATAGATTTATAAATATTGTAATAAATCAACACAAAATAAGTAAAAATTAAAACAGTTAAAATACATTTTTGAGAACTACAATAGACTCGGCGTATCCGGATAAGAAGCACTATCGGCCATGGAATGTTAATGGGTCTGGACAACGGCGAATTTACATGCATGATTGCCAGCAACATCGCAAAAGGGAAAAACTTATTAAAATCCGAAAAAGAAATAAATGATTTTACAAAGACCCTACATACAGAGCTAAAAAACTATCTGGAATTCCGTTACATCCCGAAAAGTGACTAGACAAAGGAATAAATAAAATAAAGGAAAAGAGGTATAAGCCCAACATATATTAAAAAAAAAATATATAAATAAAAAGAAGGGAGGGAAATATATGAACAAAAAATGTAATACCCCAAACCACACAAAAAAAAATAAAACCTATAAAAGAGGGACAAAAAAAAAAGAAGTTCCCCAAAAATATCCCACAAACACCGTAATTAAAATACATTACACAACAACATTACATGCATACATAAGCACACTTGAACTTAAAAAAAAAACACTTCGTTCAAATAAACACAAACACAAACACAAACACAACACAAAAAACATTGTAACATACTATAGAATAGAATAGATCTTTATTTTTTTTTAAATAAAAGGATGCAGTAAAACGATATTATAATACATAAAAAAAGTAAAGTAAAAAAAAAATTCAATATATAAAATCAGAATACATAATTGAAAAATTTAAAAGAAAAACAAAAGAATATTCAAATTCAATTTTTAAAATAATGTTATAAAAGACAAACAAAATAACTAAATATTCCGATAAGGATAACCAGACGATCATATTGCACGCGGCACCAATACGTACACAAACCAAAATCTAAGTATTCCGATAAGGATAACCAGACGATCATATTGCACGCGGCACCAATATTTAGACAAACCAAAACCTAAATATCCCGATAAGAATAACCAGACGCAGCACCAATAAAACTTCAAACAAAGGAAGTGATAAAGTCTTAATCAGAGAAACGACAAAAGTCACGTACACAAATTACTGCAAGAAGTCGCGTACGCAGACAGTATAAATACGACTGGATAACACGCCAGAACAAATTACTGATTTTAACTCAACTCGGAACAAGACATCAAGTTCAATCACTCCGATTAATAAATATTATACTTTTAAATGTTTTAGTTAATAAGTTTAAATATCAGTTTTCAAATAAAAGTTTAAAAACAAAACTCAAAGTTCTTTACTCGATAATTTGGAATAAATTATTTTAAATGTTTGCCGTACAAAGAATTTAATTCTTAAATTCTCCTAACACAAACTGGGAATTGTTCACTAAACTCTATTCGAGATATTATCCGACAATTTGGGAAAATCTACTTGAAGTCCATCGACGAAGAATTTCTTAAATAAAATTCTCTGATACGGATCCAAAATTGGCGCTGTCGGTAGGATATACTACAAAGACAGTATATCCGAGAAATAAGAACCCACGATTGGAATACCTGGAAAATAATCTTTATTAAAAAGATTCACGAAGACCCGAATTATCCAAGCAACAAACCTGGAAACCATCTTTTTCAAAAAGAACCATCAAACCAGGAAAAACTCACGGACTGATCTATTTCTTTCAAAAGACAACTCATCGTTGCATACGAAAATTTGTCAACAAAATAGACCATCCTTTCAAGCTGAAATCCATCGACCCACTCCAATGCAAATGGTAATGACGAGAATCCTGTAGAAGGAAGGACAAAGCAACAACACCCATGAAGAAAATCTTCTCCAAAAAACAAAGAAAAATAACAAATCAACCTTACTCAAGATCCACAGACGAGGAATCAGACCCAGAGGTAATAAATTATAATCTAGATAGATTTAAGTATATAAAATTAAGTGATATAAAAAGTGAAAGCAGTGAAACAAAAATGACTCAAGAAACATTACTCACATTGACGTTAGACCCACTAAAATACATAGAAAAACTCCAACCATTCGATGGAAGGAGAGAAGACCTCTACACATTCTTGACTAACGTAGACGGAATAATTCCGACATTAAATAGGTACGATTCAACTAGTCAATTAATGTGCATAAATATTTTAAAGTCCAAACTGATAGACAAAGCCAAAAGATGCATAGAAATACATGCACATCTGACCAAATGGTTTGAAATAAAAAACTTATTAATAGACAATTTCGGAGGATTTGAAACATCACTCCAATTATATGACAGATTACGTCAAACCCCATATAAAGGAAACGTTCTACAATTTTACAACGAGATACAAAGAAACTTATGTGAATTAAACCAAAAAACTGTTCAGGAAAACAAAACACATGAAATTCCTAACAACAATACAGCCGCATTAAATATATTCAAGGAAAAACTTCCAGTTTACATGCGCACCATCTTATTCGCCCTTAAACCAGCAAATCTTCAGGAAGCTTTACACGAGCTTACATCTGCAGGGTTTATTAACGAAGAAAAAAAATTAGAACTCCCAGAATCAACAGGAAAAGAAATAACTTTCAAAACCAAAAACCTCAGATTAAAATTGACCAACAAAGAAATGATAGACCACATCATTTTAGCAATAAAACACCTTTTAATCAAAACCCTAACTATAAAGGCAATTACAAATTATAAACCACCTCAGAGAAACCACTATCCCACTCCAATGGATGTAGATCCCACATCCAGTCAACTCAAGAAAGTTCAAATAAATCATAATAAAGTAGGTAATGAGGATTTTCAACAAATAGCCTCGGAAACGCTTACATCAGACAAGGAGACCTACCCTATATCAAACTAGAAAAAGAAAATAAAACCATTAGACTTCTTATTGATACAGGAGCAACGAACAGCTTGTTAAATCCCTGTAATGCACCCAATGAATACATTAGAAAACTCACAAACCCAATGGAAATTGAAACAGTAGGAGGTTCCATCTATATAAAACAAGAATTAATAATGCCCAAAGAAAAATTTGCAATTCCAACAAAACAAGATTGTACCTTTCAACTCTATGAGTTCCACAGAGACTTTGACGGTCTAATAGGAAATAACATTTTGTGCCAAAACGACACAATAATCGATACAATGCTAAAACAATACAAATAAACAAATATTTAACTCCATTGTACTTCTCGCAAGAAGACGAAAAAGAATAGATAAAAGAAATCAATTCACTTTACCCTCTAGAATACCAGGAGACTGAACACATCGAAAATTTGGATGATTTACGCATTAGTCACTTGAATATAGAAGAAAAGAAAGAATTTAAAACCTTATTAAACAATTATAAAAAAAGATTTTACAAAAAAGGAAGTGATTTAACTTTCACTAATCATGTAAAACACACCATACCAACACAAAATGAAGAACCAATATTTACTAGAATTTATAGATATCCCGAAATCCATAAAAACGAAGTAAATAAACAAATAACTGATTTATTAGAACAAAAAATAATTCAACCTAGCGTTTCACCATACAACGCACCAATATGGGTAGTACCCAAAAAGGAAGACAAAGTAGGAAATAAAGAATGGCGCATAGTCATTGACTAAAGAAAATTAAATAATATTACAAAAGAAGACAAGTTCCCTACTCCCTTGATTGACGATATTCTAGACAAATTAGGAGAGGCTAACTATTTTACTACGTAAGATCTAACCAAAGGTTTCCATCAAATAGAAATTGACCCCAAAGATAGAGAAAAAACGGCTTTCTCGACACTATCAGCTCATTATGAATGGCTTAGAATGCCATTTGGTTTAAAAAATGCACCTGCGACATTTCAACGCATGATGAACCAAGTCTTAAAAGAATTTATAGGAAATATCTGCTACGTATATTTAGATGATGTAATCATTTTCTCAACGTCCCTACAAGAACACATAAACTCATTAAATAAAATTTGTAAGAGATTAGAAGAAGTAAATCTAAAAATCTCATTAAACAAAAGCGATTTTCTAAAGAAAGAAAGCGAATTCCTAGGACATATAATAACTCCGGACGGAATAAAACCTAACCCAAACAAAATTCAAGTAAAACAAAATTTTCCCATCCCAAAAAACATCAAAGAAATACAATCTTTCCTAGGAATGACAGGATATTATAGAACATTTATCCTCGATTATGCAAAAACTATAAAACCAATGACGAAATACTTGAAAAAAGATACCAAGATAGATCTGAACGATCAAGAATACAACGAAGCATTTAAAAAAAACTAAAACTAGCAATGTCTGACGACCTAATAAATAGACACCCTGATTTTACAAAGCCTTTTACGTTAATTACAGACGCATCTAATTACGCAATAGGAGCAGTCCTCAGTCAAACACATGGACCACTAAGCTTTGCTTCAAGAACGTTAAACGCACATGAATGCAACTATAGCACCATAGAAAAAGAATTATTAGCCATTGTTTGGGCTACAAAGCAATTCCGACACTACCTTTACGGTAGGAGATTCAAAATACTCACTGATCACAGACCATTGATATGGTTACACAACCTTAAAGAACCCAATTCCAAACTGCAGAGATGGAAGATAAAGCTAGAAGAATACGATTTCGAAATCGACTATCTGCAAGGAAAAGAAAACAAAGTCGCCGACACACTTTCTAGAATAAAGATAAACGAAACAAACGAAATAAACAATATAGAGTTAGTCTCTACCAAACACTCAGAAGAATCTAGTAGCGAAAACCTAATTCATATCACCGAAAAACCTATAAACTTCTTCAAAAATCAAATAATCTTAGACATAGGAGAAAAGTCTTATAAAAAAATAACCTTTTACAAATCAAATAGAAGAATCCATGTAACAAAACCCAAATTCGGAAACGAAGATTTCCAAAAACTAATGTTAGAAATTTCAAATACCAAACAAAATGCGATATACATTAAAGACGAACGACTATTCATAAAATTCCAGAACTACTGGAAACAAAACCAAAACAAAAAATGCAAGTTATTAAGAAGTAAAACCTTATTAAGAGATGTAAAAGAATTAACAGAACTAAAAGAAATAATAAAAAAAACACATTTAGAATACAACCACATAGGAATAGAAAAACATCATTTAGAACTCAAAAGAGACATCTATTACCCAAACCTCAAAAAAGAAATTACAAAAATAATTAATAATTGCGAAACATGCAACCTAAAAATCGAAAGAACCCCCATAAAGTTACCTTACGAAAAAACCCCAACTCCAAGTGAACCTCACCAACATTATCATATCGATATTTGGATACTAAACAAAAACGAAAAATTCCTCACTTGTATAGACAAATTTAGCAAATTTGCATCTATTGAAAAAATTAAAACAAAAAACCAAACAGATATAACTAACGCATTAGAAAAAATGTTCACTTAATGAAAATACCCAATACTATTACGTTAGACAACGACCCAACTTTTCAAACCCATTCAATTACAAATTACTTAAATGAAAGAAAAATAAACACACATTTTTCCACACCTTACAGGCACACTGATATAGAACGACTGCACAGTATTCTAAACGAGCACCTAAGAATAATAAATCGATCAGAAGAAACACTAACCCCAGTAAACAAAATACTAGGAATCTACAATCGAACAATTCATTTGACTACGAAAGAAAAACCAATTGATATACACTTAGGAAAAATAGATCTCAAAAGAATAGAAGACACAAAAGAAAAAACTTTAGAATATAGAAACAAAAATCGGAAAAATCTAGAAATTAACCCAAACTTCACAAAAATAAATAACCCTACAAAATTTTCAAAACTAAAAACTAAACATAAAAAAGTTAAACTACTTGAACAACAAGAGAAGAAAATAAGAATAAAAACCCATATTAGAGAACAAGTTTTACACAAAGACCAATTCAGGAAGAAGAGAAAGTATACTTCAAAATGATTAAAATAATCATAATACTAATCCCACTACTAGTAGCAAGCAAAAACATAAAAATTGATAAAATAAAACAAGAACTTGTAGTTCTACAATCCAACCCAATTAAACTAATTCAAGATTATGAAATCTTACTGCACGTAATAGACCTAACCCATTGTCAACATCTAATAACACAATTAGAAGATCAAATCATTCGATCAACCAAACCATACGACCTAAATAGAGAAGAAATTCAAACTTTAAAAATAAAAATTGAAACCATAATACCCCACCATATTATCCACAAAAGAGAACGGATTAATATAATAGGCACAGGATTCAAATACGTCTTTGGAACACTAGACGATGATGTCAGACAATTAATCGAAAATAAAATAGACAACTTAGAGGACAATACTAAGAACTTAATTAATAATAACAATAAACAAATAGCAATAAACAATCAATTCAACGAACAATTCAAACAGATACAAGACATATTCAGACAGAGTCAAAAATCACTGAACAATTATAAAAATGTAAATGATGAAATAAATAACATCCGAATGGAATTAGAATTAAATAAAAACTTTGTAAAATTACAAAAACTAATTGAAAAAAATTGATGACATTATCATGACGAGTAGATCAGGAATGCTCACTTAAGATATAATCACAGCAAAAGAAATTGTTGATTATCAATTAAATTTAGAGAAAATTCAAGAAATCAAAATTGTATTAGCAACCTACAAAGAAAATTTACTAATTATCATTACTATACCCACATATGCTGAAGAATTATACAATGAATTACAAATAATAACATTTCCAAAATAAAATAAAAATATCAAATTAACAAATAATCATGTACTACAGAAAGAATCAAATTTATCTAAATTTACAAATACAAAAAGGAATTTAGAAATAATACAAGATAGTTGTATTAAAAACCTCATGAAACATGAAACCAATATCGATTGTACTAAAGAACACTACACTAAAGAAAATGTAGTCTATGAAATAAATAAAAAAAATATTGTAAAAAACCTAAAATACCAAGAAATTAAACAAAATTGTAACCCTTTAAATTACTCTTTAAAAGGAAATTATATTATCGAAATAGAAAATTGTTCAATAAATATTAACAATGTAACCTACAATCATAAAATGTATGAACAAATGTTAAACATAATGCCAATACCAGAACATGAAATAACCGAAACCAAACAATTAAATTTTAAAAACATAGAAAACATTGAACACATAACATTCTCAAAACCTAAAGAAAAAAATTTGTCACGGTATTTATGGCTTTATCATATTTTTAGTATTAACATTCTTTATAATAATCTTGTTAAGATTAAGAAAGTCTAACAAACACACCACGAATGTAAATCTGCCAAACGTCGAATTTCACCGTTTGCCCGATCTTTCGCCGGGAGGGGTTATGATCCCACCACAGCCACTACAAGAGAAAGGAGTATTCTCACTCAACTAAATACTTACACTTAAATATTTATCAAACCAACAATAAGGCAAGCATACCTAAAACTAAATATTCCGATAAGGATAACCAGACGATCATATTGCACGCGAGTTAAGCTGTATGAATTACGACGAATGAAAAAAATATATTTTGTTATTTTATATATTTTTTTTTTCAAAAATTCTTTACATTTATTTACTCTTAAGAATTTTTTACATTGTGCAATATTTGAATCTAAAATAAGTTTTCCATGTTTGAATTCTAAAGGGACTACTTTGAAAAATTTACATTTGTGTGATATTATAGGGTATTTGAATATTGTAACATATAAATCTTGATATTTCAACATGTGAATTTCTGAATATTCTAAAATATTGATTATGGGTAAATCTATTTTCTCATTTTGTACAATTTTTCTTACATCTTTAATGTCAATGCTTTTAGATACAAATGTTCCTTTTTTAGCAAAATTAATAGTTTCTAATAAATTATTAATCTGTTCTAATGTTTCTCTTAATATAAGAACTCTATGATTTTCATAAGTACGGATATTTTTGAAAAATTCCTCAAAGTGTTCGTTAACTACTACTTGTTAATTATTATTTTCTATGATGTTATTTAGTGTGGTTTTGATTTCTTTTAAATCGTTGGCGTCTGGATTTCCAGCTATGAACTTTATTATGGTTCCAATGAAATCTAAACTTCTTTTTGTTTTGTGATGTGTTTCTAACTGTTCAATATTATGTTCTATTTTTTTTATTAAATATTTTTCCTCCTCATTGAGCTTATCTACTTCAAAATGATCAGGGACTGGTCCTAACAACTTATGTTCGTTACATGATATAAGAACTTAGTTGAATTGTACAAATAGACCGGATCAGTTTCTAAAAGCACGAACTTATTTTCTTTAGGAGAAAGGATTTCTACGGTATTGTTCTTATTTTGAACCACTTGGCACTGTATGTGGTTTATAAGGTATATTGTCCTTACTAACCACATTATCACTTTTGATAACTCGTTGGCGGATTTCATCTTTATGGTATATTTTATTGTTTTTTGCTACAATAACGTTCTCTTTATTCTCTTCAACGATCACTTCTCTGTAAACAGGTTTATTTTTGTTCCTGTTTTTTGTTTTAACAAACACTTTGTCACCCTTTTCAACTATTTTAAATAAATTTATTGGCGCTACAGCTCCTTAAGGAGCCAAGGCCTAGTGACTTATACTCTCAACCATTCCTGTGTGTGTGTTGTTACTCTGCAAGAATGGAAGGGACCTACAGTTTACCGCCGAGTCCGAACGGCTACATGAGGTGCACTTTTTCGAGACAAATTTTACTCTTGGAGGTTTTGTCAGTTCCTCGCAAGAGGCAGTACCCCAGAAAAAAAGGTGGCTATGAGCTGGATTTGAACCCATCTTCTTTAGCTTAGCAGTCCGACACACTAACCACCAAGCCACGGGGCACTACTTTCAACTATTTTATTTACTCTATTTCTATTGTGATATTTGATCACTTTCTCTTGGTTGTTTTTGTGTAGTTCTTTAGTTTCACTATGAGTATTTCTTTCGAAGAACAACTCGTTAGGTCTTTTCCCGGTGACACTGTGAATCGTACTATTGTATTGTTTCACTGCATTGTAAATTTCGTCACTGGCCTCGGTTTTATTTTCCTCTGCCAGGAGTCTCGTTAGCTCTATCATTGTGCTATGTACCCTCTCTATTTGGGCTTTACTCTGAGAATGCAATACAGGACTGGTTTTGTGTTGAATCGAGTGGCGGTTATAAATAATTTTACTTGTAGGCATGCAAAAGATATTCTCGTTATCTGTCATGACCTCTTCTATGTATAGGTATAGTTGTGTTATAACTTCTTCCAATACCTTATTAAAATTATTTTTATCTATTATATTTCTAATGTTTACATGTTTACTGTATCTATCTATGCTTGTTAGATACATATGGTTGTCCATATAAAATATGTCCATAGCTATACTTAAGCCCGCTTTACTTGGTATTGGGGTCTTTCCAATAGTTTGCTCTTTTGGGTTGCGTTCATATTTGTTCTTATTGCAATTCAAACATTCAGCGCAAAATCGCTCTACTTCTTTGGTCATGTTTGGCCAATAATATTTTTCCTGAATTTCTAGTATATTATTTTTTGCATTCCTATGAGCTCTTGAGTGTATATCAATTATTATCTGTGTTTGCAATGTTTTGTCTTGAATATCTTCTAAAACTGTTTGAGTGTGTATTATTTTGTATGCTTCAAAATTAGTTTTAATAACCGGTATGATCTCATGCCATACTATCTCTTCACAATAGATTGCGTTTACTTGATTTGGGTTCAATATGGACTTTAGTCCTTGTGAGACTGTACTTATTTCTCCATATGTTATCGTAAACCTAGAATTTGACCCAAACAACGTTTCTATTTTTGTATGGTACACACTGTCCCTTTGTTTTACTATTAAAACTTGGTTTTTATATTTATTCAATGGTTTCCTTGTAACTCTGTATCTATCGTCCGGACTACTACTCATGCTATGATCTGAAGTACTTTGTTCTTGTGTGTTCATATTTATTTTTAGATTTGTTCGTGACAACGCATCTGCAACAACATTTTGGTAGCCTGGTTTGTATACTATTTTTGCACCGTATTCCTCGATAAGGTTTTTCCAACGCTTTAGCTTACTGTTTGGGGTTTTTTCCGATATGCTGTATATCAGACTGATGATCTGTTAGGATTGTCAAATCTGCTATACCATATAAGTAATTTCTGAGTTTCTGTAAACTCCATATTACTGCCAAGAGTTCTTTCTCGTTCGTAGCATAATTTTGTTCGGTTTCTGATAAGGTTCTACTAATAAAAGTAATAGGTTTTCTATTCTGTGATAGAACTGCATCTATTGCAAAATTACTTGCATCTGTAGTAAGTTCTATTGGTTTACTAAAGTCAGGTTGAAATAATTCAACTTCTCCTTGTAATTTCTTTTTTAATAAATTAAAGGCATTTATTGCTGCTTCATCTAATTTAATCAACATTTTTTCGCTTTGATTCTTTTTTACTTTGTGTGATATTATAGGGTATTTGAATATTGTAACATATAATTCTTGATATTTCAACATGTGAATTTCTGAATATTCTAAAATATTGATTATGGGTAAATCTATTTTCTCATTTTGTACAATTTCTCTTACATCTTTAATGTCAATGCTTTTAGATACAAATGTTCCTTTTTTAGCAAAATTAATAGTTTCTAATAAATTATTAATCTGTTCTAATGTTTCTCTTAATATAAGAACTCTATGATTTTCATAAGTACGGATATTTTTGAAAAATTCCTCAAAGTGTTCGTTAACTACTACTTGTTTATTATTATTTTCTATGATGTTATTTAGTGTGGTTTTGATTTCTTTTAAATCGTTAGCGTCTGGATTTCCAGCTATGAACTTTATTATGGTTCCAATGAAATCTAAACTTCTTTTTGTTTTGTGATGTGTTTCTAACTGTTCAATATTATGTTCTATTTTTTTTATTAAATATTTTTCCTCCTCATTGAGCTTATCTACTTCAAAATGATCAGGGACTGGTCCTAACAACTTATGTTCGTTACATGATATAAGAACTTAGTTGAATTGTACAAATAGACCGGATCAGTTTCTAAAAGCACGAACTTATTTTCTTTAGGAGAAAGGATTTCTACGGTATTGTTCTTATTTTGAACCACTTGGCACTGTATGTGGTTTATAAGGTATATTGTCCTTACTAACCACATTATCACTTTTGATAACTCGTTGGCGGATTTCATCTTTATGGTATATTTTATTGTTTTTTGCTACAATAACGTTCTCTTTATTCTCTTCAACGATCACTTCTCTGTAAACAGGTTTATTTTTGTTCCTGTTTTTTGTTTTAACAAACACTTTGTCACCCTTTTCAACTATTTTAAATAAATTTATTGGCGCTACAGCTCCTTAAGGAGCCAAGGCCTAGTGACTTATACTCTCAACCATTCCTGTGTGTGTGTTGTTACTCTGCAAGAATGGAAGGGACCTACAGTTTACCGCCGAGTCCGAACGGCTACATGAGGTGCACTTTTTCGAGACAAATTTTACTCTTGGAGGTTTTGTCAGTTCCTCGCAAGAGGCAGTACCCCAGAAAAAAAGGTGGCTATGAGCTGGATTTGAACCCATCTTCTTAAGCTTAGCAGTCCGACACACTAACCACCAAGCCACGGGGCACTACTTTCAACTATTTTATTTACTCTATTTCTATTGTGATATTTGATCACTTTCTCTTGGTTGTTTTTGTGTAGTTCTTTAGTTTCACTATGAGTATTTCTTTCGAAGAACAACTCGTTAGGTCTTTTCCCGGTGACACTGTGAATCGTACTATTGTATTGTTTCACTGCATTGTAAATTTCGTCACTGGCCTCGGTTTTATTTTCCTCTGCCAGGAGTCTCGTTAGCTCTATCATTGTGCTATGTACCCTTTCTATTTGGGCTTTACTCTGAGAATGCAATACAGGACTGGTTTTGTGTTGAATCGAGTGGCGGTTATAAATAATTTTACTTGTAGGCATGCAAAAGATATTCTCGTTATCTGTCATGACCTCTTCTATGTATAGGTATAGTTGTGTTATAACTTCTTCCAATACCTTATTAAAATTATTTTTATCTATTATATTTCTAATGTTTACATGTTTACTGTATCTATCTATGCTTGTTAGATACATATGGTTGTCCATATAAAATATGTCCATAGCTATACTTAAGCCCGCTTTACTTGGTATTGGGGTCTTTCCAATTGTTTGCTCTTTTGGGTTGCGTTCATATTTGTTCTTATTGCAATTCAAACATTCAGCGCAAAATCGCTCTACTTCTTTGGTCATGTTTGGCCAATAATATTTTTCCTGAATTTCTAGTATATTATTTTTTGCATTCCTATGAGCTCTTGAGTGTATATCAATTATTATCTGTGTTTGCAATGTTTTGTCTTGAATATCTTCTAAAACTGTTTGAGTGTGTATTATTTTGTATGCTTCAAAATTAGTTTTAATAACCGGTATGATCTCATGCCATACTATCTCTTCACAATAGATTGCGTTTACTTGATTTGGGTTCAATATGGACTTTAGTCCTTGTGAGACTGTACTTATTTCTCCATATGTTATCGTAAACCTAGAATTTGACCCAAACAACGTTTCTATTTTTGTATGGTACACACTGTCCCTTTGTTTTACTATTAAAACTTGGTTTTTATATTTATTCAATGGTTTCCTTGTAACTCTGTATCTATCGTCCGGACTACTACTCATGCTATGATCTGAAGTACTTTGTTCTTGTGTGTTCATATTTATTTTTAGATTTGTTCGTGACAACGCATCTGCAACAACATTTTGGTAGCCTGGTTTGTATACTATTTTTGCACCGTATTCCTCGATAAGGTTTTTCCAACGCTTTAGCTTACTGTTTGGGGTTTTTTCCGATATGCTGTATATCAGACTGATGATCTGTTAGGATTGTCAAATCTGCTATACCATATAAGTAATTTCTGAGTTTCTGTAAACTCCATATTACTGCCAAGAGTTCTTTCTCGTTCGTAGCATAATTTTGTTCGGTTTCTGATAAGGTTCTACTAATAAAAGTAATAGGTTTTCTATTCTGTGATAGAACTGCATCTATTGCAAAATTACTTGCATCTGTAGTAAGTTCTATTGGTTTACTAAAGTCAGGTTGAAATAATTCAACTTCTCCTTGTAATTTCTTTTTTAATAAATTAAAGGCATTTATTGCTGCTTCATCTAATTTAATCAACATTTTTTCGCTTTGATTCTTTTTTACTTTGTGTGATATTATAGGGTATTTGAATATTGTAACATATAATTCTTGATATTTCAACATGTGAATTTCTGAATATTCTAAAATATTGATTATGGGTAAATCTATTTTCTCATTTTGTACAATTTCTCTTACATCTTTAATGTCAATGCTTTTAGATACAAATGTTCCTTTTTTAGCAAAATTAATAGTTTCTAATAAATTATTAATCTGTTCTAATGTTTCTCTTAATATAAGAACTCTATGATTTTCATAAGTACGGATATTTTTGAAAAATTCCTCAAAGTGTTCGTTAACTACTACTTGTTTATTATTATTTTCTATGATGTTATTTAGTGTGGTTTTGATTTCTTTTAAATCGTTAGCGTCTGGATTTCCAGCTATGAACTTTATTATGGTTCCAATGAAATCTAAACTTCTTTTTGTTTTGTGATGTGTTTCTAACTGTTCAATATTATGTTCTATTTTTTTTATTAAATATTTTTCCTCCTCATTGAGCTTATCTACTTCAAAATGATCAGGGACTGGTCCTAACAACTTACTTATGTTCGTTACATGATATAAGAACTTAGTTGAATTGTACAAATAGACCGGATCAGTTTCTAAAAGCACGAACTTATTTTCTTTAGGAGAAAGGATTTCTACGGTATTGTTCTTATTTTGAACCACTTGGCACTGTATGTGGTTTATAAGGTATATTGTCCTTACTAACCACATTATCACTTTTGATAACTCGTTGGCGGATTTCATCTTTATGGTATATTTTATTGTTTTTTGCTACAATAACGTTCTCTTTATTCTCTTCAACGATCACTTCTCTGTAAACAGGTTTATTTTTGTTCCTGTTTTTTGTTTTAACAAACACTTTGTCACCCTTTTCAACTATTTTAAATAAATTTATTGGCGCTACAGCTCCTTAAGGAGCCAAGGCCTAGTGACTTATACTCTCAACCATTCCTGTGTGTGTGTTGTTACTCTGCAAGAATGGAAGGGACCTACAGTTTACCGCCGAGTCCGAACGGCTACATGAGGTGCACTTTTTCGAGACAAATTTTACTCTTGGAGGTTTTGTCAGTTCCTCGCAAGAGGCAGTACCCCAGAAAAAAAGGTGGCTATGAGCTGGATTTGAACCCATCTTCTTTAGCTTAGCAGTCCGACACACTAACCACCAAGCCACGGGGCACTACTTTCAACTATTTTATTTACTCTATTTCTATTGTGATATTTGATCACTTTCTCTTGGTTGTTTTTGTGTAGTTCTTTAGTTTCACTATGAGTATTTCTTTTGAAGAACAACTCGTTAGGTCTTTTCCCGGTGACACTGTGAATCGTACTATTGTATTGTTTCACTGCATTGTAAATTTCGTCACTGGCCTCGGTTTTATTTTCCTCTGCCAGGAGTCTCGTTAGCTCTATCATTGTGCTATGTACCCTCTCTATTTGGGCTTTACTCTGAGAATGCAATACAGGACTGGTTTTGTGTTGAATCGAGTGGCGGTTATAAATAATTTTACTTGTAGGCATGCAAAAGATATTCTCGTTATCTGTCATGACCTCTTCTATGTATAGGTATAGTTGTGTTATAACTTCTTCCAATACCTTATTAAAATTATTTTTATCTATTATATTTCTAATGTTTACATGTTTACTGTATCTATCTATGCTTGTTAGATACATATGGTTGTCCATATAAAATATGTCCATAGCTATACTTAAGCCCGCTTTACTTGGTATTGGGGTCTTTCCAATTGTTTGCTCTTTTGGGTTGCGTTCATATTTGTTCTTATTGCAATTCAAACATTCAGCGCAAAATCGCTCTACTTCTTTGGTCATGTTTGGCCAATAATATTTTTCCTGAATTTCTAGTATATTATTTTTTGCATTCCTATGAGCTCTTGAGTGTATATCAATTATTATCTGTGTTTGCAATGTTTTGTCTTGAATATCTTCTAAAACTGTTTGAGTGTGTATTATTTTGTATGCTTCAAAATTAGTTTTAATAACCGGTATGATCTCATGCCATACTATCTCTTCACAATAGATTGCGTTTACTTGATTTGGGTTCAATATGGACTTTAGTCCTTGTGAGACTGTACTTATTTCTCCATATGTTATCGTAAACCTAGAATTTGACCCAAACAACGTTTCTATTTTTGTATGGTACACACTGTCCCTTTGTTTTACTATTAAAACTTGGTTTTTATATTTATTCAATGGTTTCCTTGTAACTCTGTATCTATCGTCCGGACTACTACTCATGCTATGATCTGAAGTACTTTGTTCTTGTGTGTTCATATTTATTTTTAGATTTGTTCGTGACAACGCATCTGCAACAACATTTTGGTAGCCTGGTTTGTATACTATTTTTGCACCGTATTCCTCGATAAGGTTTTTCCAACGCTTTAGCTTACTGTTTGGGGTTTTTTCCGATATGCTGTATATCAGACTGATGATCTGTTAGGATTGTCAAATCTGCTATACCATATAAGTAATTTCTGAGTTTCTGTAAACTCCATATTACTGCCAAGAGTTCTTTCTCGTTCGTAGCATAATTTTGTTCGGTTTCTGATAAGGTTCTACTAATAAAAGTAATAGGTTTTCTATTCTGTGATAGAACTGCATCTATTGCAAAATTACTTGCATCTGTAGTAAGTTCTATTGGTTTACTAAAGTCAGGTTGAAATAATTCAACTTCTCCTTGTAATTTCTTTTTTAATAAATTAAAGGCATTTATTGCTGCTTCATCTAATTTAATCAACATTTTTTCGCTTTGATTCTTTTTTACTTTGTGTGATATTATAGGGTATTTGAATATTGTAACATATAATTCTTGATATTTCAACATGTGAATTTCTGAATATTCTAAAATATTGATTATGGGTAAATCTATTTTCTCATTTTGTACAATTTCTCTTACATCTTTAATGTCAATGCTTTTAGATACAAATGTTCCTTTTTTAGCAAAATTAATAGTTTCTAATAAATTATTAATCTGTTCTAATGTTTTTCTTAATATAAGAACTCTATGATTTTCATAAGTACGGATATTTTTGAAAAATTCCTCAAAGTGTTCGTTAACTACTACTTGTTTATTATTATTTTCTATGATGTTATTTAGTGTGGTTTTGATTTCTTTTAAATCGTTAGCGTCTGGATTTCCAGCTATGAACTTTATTATGGTTCCAATGAAATCTAAACTTCTTTTTGTTTTGTGATGTGTTTCTAACTGTTCAATATTATGTTCTATTTTTTTTATTAAATATTTTTCCTCCTCATTGAGCTTATCTACTTCAAAATGATCAGGGACTGGTCCTAACAACTTACTTATGTTCGTTACATGATATAAGAACTTAGTTGAATTGTACAAATAGACCGGATCAGTTTCTAAAAGCACGAACTTATTTTCTTTAGGAGAAAGGATTTCTACGGTATTGTTCTTATTTTGAACCACTTGGCACTGTATGTGGTTTATAAGGTATATTGTCCTTACTAACCACATTATCACTTTTGATAACTCGTTGGCGGATTTCATCTTTATGGTATATTTTATTGTTTTTTGCTACAATAACGTTCTCTTTATTCTCTTCAACGATCACTTCTCTGTAAACAGGTTTATTTTTGTTCCTGTTTTTTGTTTTAACAAACACTTTGTCACCCTTTTCAACTATTTTAAATAAATTTATTGGCGCTACAGCTCCTTAAGGAGCCAAGGCCTAGTGACTTATACTCTCAACCATTCCTGTGTGTGTGTTGTTACTGTGCAAGAATGGAAGGGACCTACAGTTTACCGCCGAGTCCGAACGGCTACATGAGGTGCACTTTTTCGAGACAAATTTTACTCTTGGAGGTTTTGTCAGTTCCCCGCAAGAGGCAGTACCCCAGAAAAAAAGGTGGCTATGAGCTGGATTTGAACCCAGGTTCTTTCGCTTAGCAGTCCGACACACTAACCACCAAGCCACGGGGCACTACTTTCAACTATTTTATTTACTCTATTTCTATTGTGATATTTGATCACTTTCTCTTGGTTGTTTTTGTGTAGTTCTTTAGTTTCACTATGAGTATTTCTTTCGAAGAACAACTCGTTAGGTCTTTTCCCGGTGACACTGTGAATCGTACTATTGTATTGTTTCACTGCATTGTAAATTTCGTCACTGGCCTCGGTTTTATTTTCCTCTGCCAGGAGTCTCGTTAGCTCTATCATTGTGCTATGTACCCTCTCTATTTGGGCTTTACTCTGAGAATGCAATACAGGACTGGTTTTGTGTTGAATCGAGTGGCGGTTATAAATAATTTTACTTGTAGGCATGCAAAAGATATTCTCGTTATCTGTCATGACCTCTTCTATGTATGGGTATAGTTGTGTTATAACTTCTTCCAATACCTTATTAAAATAAATTTTATCTATTATATTTCTAATGTTTACATGTTTACTGTATCTATCTATGCTTGTTAGATACATATGGTTGTCCATATAAAATATGTCCATAGCTATACTTAAGCCCGCTTTACTTGGTATTGGGGTCTTTCCAATTGTTTGCTCTTTTGGGTTGCGTTCATATTTGTTCTTATTGCAATTCAAACATTCAGCGCAAAATCGCTCTACTTCTTTGGTCATGTTTGGCCAATAATATTTTTCCTGAATTTCTAGTATATTATTTTTTGCATTCCTATGAGCTCTTGAGTGTATATCAATTATTATCTGTGTTTGCAATGTTTTGTCTTGAATATCTTCTAAAACTGTTTGAGTGTGTATTATTTTGTATGCTTCAAAATTAGTTTTAATAACCGGTATGATCTCATGCCATACTATCTCTTCACAATAGATTGCGTTTACTTGATTTGGGTTCAATATGGACTTTAGTCCTTGTGAGACTGTACTTATGTCTCCATATGTTATCGTAAACCTAGAATTTGACCCAAACAACGTTTCTATTTTTGTATGGTACACACTGTCCCTTTGTTTTACTATTAAAACTTGGTTTTTATATTTATTCAATGGTTTCCTTGTAACTCTGTATCTATCGTCCGGACTACTACTCATGCTATGATCTGAAGTACTTTGTTCTTGTGTGTTCATATTTATTTTTAGATTTGTTCGTGACAACGCATCTGCAACAACATTTTGGTAGCCTGGTTTGTATACTATTTTTGCACCGTATTCCTCGATAAGGTTTTTCCAACGCTTTAGCTTACTGTTTGGGGTTTTTTCCGATATGCTGTATATCAGACTCTGATGATCTGTTAGGATTGTCAAATCTGCTATACCATATAAGTAATTTCTGAGTTTCTGTAAACTCCATATTACTGCCAAGAGTTCTTTCTCGTTCGTAGCATAATTTTGTTCGGTTTCTGATAAGGTTCTACTAATAAAAGTAATAGGTTTTCTATTCTGTGATAGAACTGCATCTATTGCAAAATTACTTGCATCTGTAGTAAGTTCTATTGGTTTACTAAAGTAAGGTTGAAATAATTCAACTTCTCCTTGTAATTTCTTTTTTAATAAATTAAAGCCATTTATTGCTGCTTCATCTAATTTAATCAACATTTTTTCGCTTTGATTCTTTTTTACTTTGTGTGATATTATAGGGTATTTGAATATTGTAACATATAATTCTTGATATTTCAACATGTGAATTTCTGAATATTCTAAAATATTGATTATGGGTAAATCTATTTTCTCATTTTGTACAATTTCTCTTACATCTTTAATGTCAATGCTTTTAGATACAAATGTTCCTTTTTTAGCAAAATTAATAGTTTCTAATAAATTATTAATCTGTTCTAATGTTTTTCTTAATATAAGAACTCTATGATTTTCATAAGTACGGATATTTTTGAAAAATTCCTCAAAGTGTTCGTTAACTACTACTTGTTTATTATTATTTTCTATGATGTTATTTAGTGTGGTTTTGATTTCTTTTAAATCGTTAGCGTCTGGATTTCCAGCTATGAACTTTATTATGGTTCCAATGAAATCTAAACTTCTTTTTGTTTTGTGATGTGTTTCTAACTGTTCAATATTATGTTCTATTTTTTTTATTAAATATTTTTCCTCCTCATTGAGCTTATCTACTTCAAAATGATCAGGGACTGGTCCTAACAACTTACTTATGTTCGTTACATGATATAAGAACTTAGTTGAATTGTACAAATAGACCGGATCAGTTTCTAAAAGCACGAACTTATTTTCTTTAGGAGAAAGGATTTCTACGGTATTGTTCTTATTTTGAACCACTTGGCACTGTATGTGGTTTATAAGGTATATTGTCCTTACTAACCACATTATCACTTTTGATAACTCGTTGGCGGATTTCATCTTTATGGTATATTTTATTGTTTTTTGCTACAATAACGTTCTCTTTATTCTCTTCAACGATCACTTCTCTGTAAACAGGTTTATTTTTGTTCCTGTTTTTTGTTTTAACAAACACTTTGTCACCCTTTTCAACTATTTTAAATAAATTTATTGGCGCTACAGCTCCTTAAGGAGCCAAGGCCTAGTGACTTATACTCTCAACCATTCCTGTGTGTGTGTTGTTACTGTGCAAGAATGGAAGGGACCTACAGTTTACCGCCGAGTCCGAACGGCTACATGAGGTGCACTTTTTCGAGACAAATTTTACTCTTGGAGGTTTTGTCAGTTCCCCGCAAGAGGCAGTACCCCAGAAAAAAAGGTGGCTATGAGCTGGATTTGAACCCAGGTTCTTTCGCTTAGCAGTCCGACACACTAACCACCAAGCCACGGGGCACTACTTTCAACTATTTTATTTACTCTATTTCTATTGTGATATTTGATCACTTTCTCTTGGTTGTTTTTGTGTAGTTCTTTAGTTTCACTATGAGTATTTCTTTCGAAGAACAACTCGTTAGGTCTTTTCCCGGTGACACTGTGAATCGTACTATTGTATTGTTTCACTGCATTGTAAATTTCGTCACTGGCCTCGGTTTTATTTTCCTCTGCCAGGAGTCTCGTTAGCTCTATCATTGTGCTATGTACCCTCTCTATTTGGGCTTTACTCTGAGAATGCAATACAGGACTGGTTTTGTGTTGAATCGAGTGGCGGTTATAAATAATTTTACTTGTAGGCATGCAAAAGATATTCTCGTTATCTGTCATGACCTCTTCTATGTATGGGTATAGTTGTGTTATAACTTCTTCCAATACCTTATTAAAATAAATTTTATATATTATATTTCTAATGTTTACATGTTTACTGTATCTATCTATGCTTGTTAGATACATATGGTTGTCCATATAAAATATGTCCATAGCTATACTTAAGCCCGCTTTACTTGGTATTGGGGTCTTTCCAATTGTTTGCTCTTTTGGGTTGCGTTCATATTTGTTCTTATTGCAATTCAAACATTCAGCGCAAAATCGCTCTACTTCTTTGGTCATGTTTGGCCAATAATATTTTTCCTGAATTTCTAGTATATTATTTTTTGCATTCCTATGAGCTCTTGAGTGTATATCAATTATTATCTGTGTTTGCAATGTTTTGTCTTGAATATCTTCTAAAACTGTTTGAGTGTGTATTATTTTGTATGCTTCAAAATTAGTTTTAATAACCGGTATGATCTCATGCCATACTATCTCTTCACAATAGATTGCGTTTACTTGATTTGGGTTCAATATGGACTTTAGTCCTTGTGAGACTGTACTTATGTCTCCATATGTTATCGTAAACCTAGAATTTGACCCAAACAACGTTTCTATTTTTGTATGGTACACACTGTCCCTTTGTTTTACTATTAAAACTTGGTTTTTATATTTATTCAATGGTTTCCTTGTAACTCTGTATCTATCGTCCGGACTACTACTCATGCTATGATCTGAAGTACTTTGTTCTTGTGTGTTCATATTTATTTTTAGATTTGTTCGTGACAACGCATCTGCAACAACATTTTGGTAGCCTGGTTTGTATACTATTTTTGCACCGTATTCCTCGATAAGGTTTTTCCAACGCTTTAGCTTACTGTTTGGGGTTTTTTCCGATATGCTGTATATCAGACTCTGATGATCTGTTAGGATTGTCAAATCTGCTATACCATATAAGTAATTTCTGAGTTTCTGTAAACTCCATATTACTGCCAAGAGTTCTTTCTCGTTCGTAGCATAATTTTGTTCGGTTTCTGATAAGGTTCTACTAATAAAAGTAATAGGTTTTCTATTCTGTGATAGAACTGCATCTATTGCAAAATTACTTGCATCTGTAGTAAGTTCTATTGGTTTACTAAAGTAAGGTTGAAATAATTCAACTTCTCCTTGTAATTTCTTTTTTAATAAATTAAAGCCATTTATTGCTGCTTCATCTAATTTAATCAACATTTTTTCGCTTTGATTCTTTTTTACCATACCGTTTTCTCCTCTTAAAAAATATTGTTAATGGTATCCTGATTTGTTTCTACTGTTATCCTTTTATATTTTATAACGTGCCCTAAGTATTCTACCGAATTTTGGAAAAATTTACTTTTTTCACTACTCAATTTCATGTTCGCATTATAAAGAGCATCTGCTATTATAGATATATGTTCAATATGTTCCTCTGGTGTATTTGAGTATATGAGAACATCGTCTATATAGACATATGCAAATTTGCCTATAAATTCTCGCAGTATATCATCAACACAACGTTGAAATATAGCAGGAGCATTCTTAAGCCCGAATGGCATTCTAACAAATTCATATTTGGCGCCGTTTACACTAAATGCTGTTTATTCTCTGTCTGACTGTTTAATTTTTATTTGATGGAATCCAGATTTCAAATTAATAACCGAGAAATATTTAGCATTTCCTAAGTTTTGCAAAGTCATGGATACATCAGGTATCGGGTATCTATCAGTAATCGTCTGAGTGTTTAGTTTCTGAAAATCGATTACCATTCTACGTTTTGGTTTACCATTTTCGTCTAGTCCTTTTTTGGGCACTGTCCAAATTGGAGAGTTGTAAGGACTTCTTGACCTTTGTATAATCCCATCATTTAACAATTTTTCCAATTCCCTATCGACAAAATCATTATCCGATATGGGATACGGATATTGTTTTGTCCATATTGGATCTTCATTCGAAGTCCTAGTTGTTGCCTCTATGGTCGTAGTAAAGGGTAATCCTTCGCTAGTGTCTTCATTTCTTTGCATTATAAAGTCTATTTTATTATTATACTCATCTTTACCTTCTGTATCTCCTGTTATATAATTTATAAATTGCAGTTTATGTTTTACTGAGTATGTAAATTTATATGCAAAGAAATCTATTTTAGCCTTCATTTGCCTAAGACCTGAATCTCCTAGAATCATATCGAATTCTTTTAAACTATCCATCTCATAAAAGTTCAAAGTATGTCCGTATAATTTAAATATTTTTTTACTTTTAATAACACTTTCACCGTGTATACTTTTACTAATTACTTGTTTTATTGGAACACTTGTGCCTATTTTACAATTTGTACTTATATAGTTGTTTGTACAACCCGTATCAATTAAAATATTTACTTTCTTACCCGTTTTTTTTATCATTCGGACTTAGGCAAGGGAGTCCGTTGTATCGTAAAAAAACTGATGTTCTTCGGAATAAACTGTGTCCAGATCCTCTTCTGCTGGGTAGTTCGATATGTTATCATATAAATCTTCCTTCACCTGATGATTCACTCTCTGGAACTTGTTGGGTACATGGTTGTTGTTACTTTGTTGAGTATCATCTCGATTTCGTTTATCTGCTTCTCGTTTCACATCACTTTGATTATTTTGGTATTGATAGGAATTATTGTTTCTATATTGATTATTTTGATTATTTTGATGTCCTCTAAACGGGTTATAATAATTATTTCTTTGATCGTTGTATTGTTGTCTTTGGTTATTATTATTTTGAAAAGGTCTTCTGTATGCAATCGAACCTAACTCCATTGATTGAGGTGATTCGAATTTCTTTTGTGGCTGCATATGTTGTTGTGGATATCTCGTAGCATTTGGCACAAAATGTTGGGTATCTCTTCTTGTCATTAGTTTGCTGCTCACTTCTAATTTCTGATATTTATTATCATGGTATATTGTGCTTGCGATTGCATAGGCTTCACTTAAACTCTTTGGATTGTGTTGATATAACGTATTTTTTGTAAATCCGTTATTTATTCCCATGATGAATGTTCTAACAGACTTCGTTTTTATTTCACCAATTAATGCAGTTGCTGCTTCGTGATTCTTATAAGTCATATCTGTTTTAGAGATGACTAAATTCAGTGATTGTGTAATCTTGTCGTGATTTTCTAACAACGACAAATTACAATGCTCGATTCCACACATTTCTGCTTCAAGAACATATAGTGGTCTTTGGTCCGCATATGTAAAGTCCAGGCGGTCTATGATTGCATAGAAATTATTTTTAGTATCACTGTTTATTAATATGTGGGATGCTGGACCAGTGATTTTTGTCCGAACTATTCCCAACGCTTCGAAATAGTTATTATGAGTTGTGTGTTCTTTAATGTTGTCCATGGCATTCCATACTTGTTTTCTCCAGCTTCTATACTCATCTATGTCTCCTTTGAATTGAGGCAAACTTTGGAATAGCGTCATTTTGATGTCGTTGGGAGATGTGTAATTCGGTACTATATCTGTGTACACTGTCACATTGTTCCCTATATTAGCGTGGGATTCGGGTTTAATGAGCCGTTCTCCTGCTTCTTTTCGTATCTTTTCTATTATAAGTTGCATTCCCTCCATTTGGGAAACAAGCTGATTGATTTTATCTTCTTGAGACATCTTGATTTATTGGTTTATTTTACACTTCACTTTTTATTAATTTTAAACCTTTAACTTTTTCTTCTTTTAGATCCTTATGGATATTTTGACTTTAAAGTTGTCTTCTTTTTTGTTTGGCTGGGTTAAATCTAAGTGTCGACAGTTTTCCGTGTTGGATGTAAAAGCCCGTTAGCTTATACTCGTGCCGACGTGAAAAGGTTTAATCGAGACTAAACTTTACACTGAATTATTTTACTGTTTTTAAAATAACTACCGCAGATATGTAGAAGATATCTGTTTTCGATGTCTAATTAATTTATAACGTTTAATTGGTATCCCGGTTGAACCCCCAATTAAGCTGTATGAATTACGACGAATGAAAAAAATATATTTTTTCATTTTATATATATTTTTTTTTTTTTCAAAAAAATCTTTATTGATATATCTTTTAATTTATACAGGGTCTTAGTACTATTACAATTAGTCTTAAGTCTGGTTCTGAGATTTTCTCGATCTTAATACTTTAAATATTCTAACTGTACTAATGACCATCTTGTTTTGTCCTGAACCTATATTTATATCTGTTCATCCCTCATGATCATTGTTTGGAAATTTCCAACGATAATAATGTTGTTAGCATCTGGTCCACGTATGGTATCTTATCTTGTGATATAGCGATGCTTGTTTGGGTTGCTGTTTGGGTTGCTGTTTTATGGTTTGAATCGAAGGATATTGTTTGCTGGCATATGGCGGTTCGGCTTGGGTTGATGTTTTATTGTTATATGGCGGTTCGGCTTGGGTTGCTATTTATAGTGCTAGGTGAAAGTAAGAAATTATTATTTATTTTATTTTTTTGTACAACTGTACTTCTTGGGTATTAACTCGCGGCACCAATATGTACACAAACCAAAACCTAAGTATTCCGATAAGGATAACCAGACGATCATATTGCACGCGGCACCAATATGTACACAAACCAAAACCTAAGTATGATTAGGTGGAATTTCGAATCTTCCTTCGGCTTTTTTTGGTCACATTAAATTTAGCAAAGAAACAAAAACAGTAACTTTGGCATGTCCCGACGTTTCGGCAAGGGTTGTTGCCTTCTTCAGGGGAACTTTATTACACATAAAAATACAAGATATAGTTATATGCATAATAAATAATAATAGTAAGAAACTTACATTTCAAAACAAAATTAAATTTTTTTTTTTAATATAACATTAATATAATTTAAAGTTTTTGAATTAAAAAAAAAATGAAAAAAACACTTCTACTTAAGAAGTTTAGTCTTCGATTGAAGGCGAAAGAGAAAAAGAGATATCTTGTTTTTATGTAGAAACAAGAGAACAGTATACTGATGATATACTCTGTGTATCTTGCTTTCGGTTCATGTTGTTTTTGTTTTTTAATATATGAAGAGTCTCGAGGGTGTATCTCTTGGAGGTATGTTTTTCTGTTTGGACAACTTGGACTCCTTCAAAATCGGGAAGATGGCCACTTTCAATGGAATGAGAAGCAAGGGCTGTTTTACCAGGGTTGTTACTGTTGTTGTCTGATTTATTGTTAGACAAACGTTGGCGCAAGAATTGTTTGGTGGTTCCAATGTAACATAAGTTACAGGTCTCGTCCGCTTTTCCTTTGCAGTTGATTTTTGTTTGTCTGTTTTTGTTTCTTTGCTAAATTTAATTTGACCAAAAAAAGCCGAAGGAAGATTCGAAATTCCACCTAATCATATCTAAAAAATTGGTCAATACACACATTTTAATTTCAAAACCTAAGTATTCCGATAAGGATAACCAGACGCAGCACCAATAAAACTCCAAACAAAGGAAGTGATAAAGTCTTAATCAGAGAAACGACAAAAGTCACGTACACAAATTACTGCAAGAAGTCGCGTATGCAGACAGTATAAATACGACTGGATAACACGCCAGAACAAATTACTGATTTTAACTCAACTCGGATCAAGACAACAAGTTCAATCACTCCGATTAATAAATATTATACTTTTAAATGTTTTAGTTAATAAGTTTAAATATCAGTTTTCAAATAAAAGTTTAAAAACAAAACTCAAAGTTCTTTATTCGATAATTTGGAATAAATTATTTAAAATGTTTGCTGTACAAAGAATTTAATTCTTAAATTCTCCTAACACAAACTGGGAATTGTTCACTAAACTCTATTCGAGATATTATCCGACAATTTGGGATAATCTACTTGAAGTCCATCGACGAAGAATTTCTTAAATAAAATTCTCTGATACGGATCCAAAATTTATATATATATATAAAGTTTTAGGAAAATATTAGGTATTCAAAAATTTGCACCATGCTCTGTACATCCGGTGGTCCAGATAACCCAAGGAACGTGAAACTATCGAGTGGACAACCCATTCCGTACCAAAATCGTCAGGAAGAAAAAAGTCAACACTTATAAAATAACTTTGTCCAGAAGAACAAAAAGAAGACACCATACAACCCTCACAATAATTTTTGTCTCTTAAAAACAAAAATGTGCACTTTTTGAAGGGGGGAAGTGTTATATTAGCCATACGCCTAAAAGAATGAACCAAAATTATGCACGAAAAGCAATAAAACAACGTATATTAGCCACACCCTAATATGGGCACATTATTAATTGACATGAATAACTGAAGGTGCGGCTAACAATACCCGGCAAAGAAACAAAAAGAAATTGGGTACCAGGGTATACCTACAACAAATTATGGTACCCTGGTATACCATTAAAAAATTGCAGTATGCTGAAAAATTAACCTTCAAAAAATAAGACACTGGAAAAAAAATTCTGCAGCGACGACGACGACGACAGAGGAGACGGAAACAGCCTCAGCGGCAACAATTAGTGCAAATTTTAAGCCTAATAAGTTATTGTTAAGAATCAAAATGTAAACATATTAAGAAATTATTTTGTAACTTGGGTAAGAACCGAAATTGTAAAAAAAAATTATTATGCAGAAATGCATTATTAAGAAATTGTTTTGAAACTAGGTTAAGAACCAAAATTGGAAAAAAATATGCAGAAATGCATTATTAAGAAATTATTTTGTAACTAGGTTAAGAACCAAAATTGTAATGAAAAAGAAGTGGCTGTTAATATAAATACAGCCCCGAAAATTTTAATAAAGACAGTGGATACTGTGGACATGAACTAGTCAATTGGGAAAATAATTCAAACTCTAAGTCTTTTTTTTTATTTCTCTACCAAGGAACAGAATAAACCGGGAAGGTAAGAACCATTTAATTTGAACATTTTTCAGCTTTTAAAGTCGGCCTTTTACGGCTAAAGAACACCAGTCGCTAGGGCTTTGAAATCTTGAATCCTTTAAAATAGGCAGGTAGGATTTTTATTAATCCCATCAAAGGAATTTTCTTTTAAGAAGTGGTCAAGCGCACTATATAACAGAAGATCTCAAAAGGTATTCGATCTTCCCTTGGTGCCTTGTTTTGTTAAGCTTTTCTTAACATTTCAAACATCTCGTCTATGGTGAATGGTGGGTCTAAGATATCATCATTTACTTGCGGTACTGCTTAGATACATATACACAATTTGAGCATTGTTCGAAGATGACTTAAGAGTATTAACTTCAACAAGTATTCCTACTCTCTATGCATTTCCGTTGAGTTTTTTGGCAACTGCCCAAAACTCTCTGCTATTTCGCTCGCCATTCCATTAAAGAACATGTTTTTCTTGGACTATCCAATTGATTTGTTCAATATAGATTTGTTTCGTTGATCCTGTGTTTATTTTTCTAAACAAGTTGAGGGACCCAAGCGATTTTTTTCCTAGCTTTGGAGCATTCTTGATCAAACCAAGGTTGTTTTCAAAATTTTTTTTTATTGCTAGACCTCGTTTCTGCTATATGTTTTATTATACTTGTCAGAAATCTCGGGTATAAAAAAGCTATAGCCCATTCTATTTCCAGCATTGTGACACATTCATCTAGTTGACGGTGATATTCATACCCATTGATTTTTATTTTAACAAAATCTCTATTTTCTCTTCTTATAAAGGAGCAATTTGTTTTTAACGAAAATATTATTAAATATATATTTGTTAGAAAGAGATAGAACGGAAAATATGTATTTAAAGTGTTACAAGTCAGAAGAAAACAAACCATCGATACTTTTTCGTGTTATTTTTAAATCATTTGCGTATCGCTGAAAACTGGTATTGAGGGAAGGAGTGCAATGGTTGACATTGCAGTAAGCGCCTTAAGGGAAGACATTTTGATTTTTTTTGCCAAGGAAAATCTGGAAAATGCAAACAAAAAGATAAAATTAAATTCTAACATACCTTCTCAATATTTTGCAAATTTGTAGAAGGGACTATTTGCAAAATAAATTTTTGAGTTTGTTAATTTTTTGCAATAAACGTGACATATGTACCATTAACTCAACTAAACAGCAATATAATTAAAACCGACAAACAAGACAACACTTTATATAGTCTTTCAATATTGAATTAAAAAAAATAAGGGATCGATCAAAAACTTCTTTATAAAAAAAAGTCCTTATTACGGGCGCCCTATTTTTTGAAAAATAATTCGCTCATGATTTTACTCTGTCTTTAGACAAAAAAGAAATAATGAATGTTTTTTTCTTATGCAGCTTCGCTAGCAATATACATCACATACACTGTATGTATGTATTATGTATGTACGCAACTCGTATTCTGTATCTTTCTTGATTGGCATGGATTTGTTGGAAGAATTTGCATATATGCTTGCCACGTTTGATTATTATATCAATTTGCAAAAAATAAATTTGAGTTGAAGTACCTACCTAGTTACATATTTTAGAAATAAAACACATTTATTGCAGATGTTTGTACCTATGTTATTGCTTTTGAGTATCTTCAAAAAATGGTTAACATTTTTCGAGCCGTAAAATAGAAATTTGAAAAATTAAAAAAATATTCTGGGTGTTTTTAATTTAAAAAAAAATTCACGGAAACATGGACCTTACCAATGAATGATCGTAAGCAGAAAAATGCCGTTTTAATAAACATTAGCTTTTACTGTTCTTTCTTTCAATAGAAATGTTAAAAGCAACCTACCTACGTTAAAATACAAAATAAATCAATTCCTTATGACGTTCGAAATTGAACAATATACATTAAAACTTTAAACAGTAAAATCCGAATATGGCAATATTGGTATGTGATTTTGTTATAATAAGCTACAGAAATAACAAAATTTCTTGAAAAATGCAAAATCCAAAAAATAATTGAAAACACACAATCTTGGTTTGTTTACGAAAAATCAAAGGGAAATCCAATAACTTTTGTTTCCCTTACTCTACCATACCATATGGTCTAGTGTCACTTTTTGAACCTTTCACTCGTACTTATTATTCATTATGCCTGCAAATGCTTGTAATCATTCTAACTCATTCGTTTCTGAAAATATAACATACAACCTACTCTTTCATCATTATATTTCATTGGACTCTCCAAAACCCATACAAATGCATATCAAGAACTACTATAGCGCTATTGCGGCAGTATCTCGCTAAACCAGATGCTGGTTGATGCTATTACTATAGATTTCATATACAATGATTTAACTACTTTACTTTACAATGAGTTGGTTGTCGGGTTTGTGTTCTGGATACAGGGTCATTTCTAGGTGAGTATGTAGATGGTTCTGCCATCGCTGGAGAGGTTCCTTTATATGACGTTTTTTTACTGTCATTACCAGCTGGTTGATAATGGGTACGTTCATGAACATAACTTTTGGATAGGTTACCTTGCTTTTGTTGAAATTAGGATGGGTAAAAACAGCTGTTTTCCAGCTGATTGAAGATCGAATGGAAACAGAGAGAAAATCCAAAGGTATCCTAAAATTTGCTGGATACTTTTCTCAACACGTGAACAGCTGATGAACAGCTGACTGTATTTCTCTTTTGCTTCGAATTTTGAGAGGTAACCTACCTGGTTGGATTTGTTTGTTCACAAAAAAACCTAAAAACCTACCCAAAAGTTACGTTCATGAACGTACGCATTTATTTCTCGGCGTTGGCTTGGTTCATTGTTATACCTCTGATGTTCAAATGCGGATACCAAAATCCGTTTTTTTTTTGTGAACGAACAAACCAACCATATAGGTTACCTTAAATTCGAAGCAAGAGCGTACGTTCACGTTCATATAGTAATTTTTGTTGGATTTATTTTTGTACCTATATTATGTAAATTTATAACCTAAAGTACTGTAATTTCTTTTTGGGAACAAGAAACCATTGGATCAGGGTTGCCGTCTGACAGGTTTTCTCGTCGCTCCCTGGTGTATAACGGGCAAAACATTGCCAATCACATCCCTTTAGCCCCTTTATAGATCTCTGTGGAGGTAGGACTTGGGGAGATAGTAGATGCATTTTATAAATTCTTAATTAAAGTTCGACCATTGGTTCGCTTGAGGGATTTGGGAGGAAGCTGGGCCACATAATACCCTTCTAAGTTCCTCCTTTTAAGAAGTGAGATTTTTCTTTTAAAAAAAAGGGAAAAGAAAACAAATTTACAACAAATTTAAAACTAATGAAGGAGTAACTTACACGTTACATGCATATAAAAAAAAGGTTATTACAATTTTTATCTCGCTCTATTATTATAGGAACAAACGAGTGTTTGAGATATATTTTGTTTGTATTGTCTGGTTATCTATTTACCTTCTTAGATTTACCTGGATTTTAGTTTTCTGTTTAAAAGTTAAAAAGAGTCAATGTTTGCATTTAAATTTATTATTGTTTAATTTATTTAACTATAATTTCCTTATTCGTTCTTGTCATTTATTTTTGTTTAAGATATGTTTTCTGGTGGTCTTATGACTAATTGTTTGAAAATTAAGCAATAAAACAAGTAAGGAATTTTTTTTTTTATTAAACTAAGTGTAATACCGCATGATGGACGGAACAAGTGTTCAAAAGAAAATAAACAAATCACGCTGACTACAGTACAGAACGTCTAAGTGTAATACCACATCAAGTTTTTAGTAATATTAAAGAAGTTGAAGAAAGTAGACTATTTTTCTATCATCTTTCAGGCTGTATTTAGCAAGACTACTATTATTTTGACCACCTGTTTTCAAACAGATTTAAGTTCTTAAACCTCGTTTTATTATAATCTATTAAATATTAAATATTTTGTTTAGGTTTTTGTTTATAATGTTTCTAACTTTTTAAAAAGACACAAAACAGCTTTTCTGCATAAAAAAATTGTTTTCCTTTAAGATAGGGTTACAGGTAGTTTTTGATGACAGAAGTAAATAAGACTTAAGAAGGCTTTACATGCATCTGCATCTACATATTTGAAGAAAAGTTGTGAAGGGATGTGCACCATCAGATACTCATATAATTTGACCGGCACCCTTTGTGCACATCTATATGAGAAATACTAGATACACAAAAAACTTTTGACACATTTAGTGCACAAGTATTTTTGTATACAAATCAAGAATATTTTCAAGGGTTGCTGGTTTATTAATTATAGTAGTAAATTGTGCATCATAAGCAAGGCAGCCCAAAAACCACTTAAAGTGCATGGTATTGTCATGCGAAGATTGATAGTTCAGAAAGATGCCCTTTACCTTACACACAACGTGTTCACTATTATCTTTTGTGCTGTAGACTTTATAGGCATTATTTTTTGGACCACCACCAACAAATTCGGTGATGTAACTTCCTTGACCATAGCTCTGTAATTCATCAGTCATATCACCAATAAATTCTCCAGTAGGTGGATCGAATTCTCCTTGACTGCTTACATATATAACTGAACCACTATCATAGTAGAGAACTCTTTCTGTCAGTTTTTCTAAATATGTGTACAATTTTAGTCGAGCTTGTGTTGTTGTATAAGCGGCAATACAAATATTAGCCGTAGGGAGAGAGTCAGCGGCTTCTTCTTTCAACTCAAAATTAACCACAATATTGTCTTCATTAATTGGTGAAATATGCAAAACTTCAATAGAAGGATGAGTAAGCAGTAGAAACAGATCTGAAGGTTTATTCAAGATACAAGTTTTTTTCTTATTTTCCCGTTGACCGAATTTACCCCAAAAAGAATTCAAAATAAGTTCGGATAGTGATCTTTTTCCAGGATTGTTTTCTATTTCAGAAAACTCTAGGTCTATAATTTCCTTATATAGGAAGTCAGCAACATATTTGTTTTTAGCTTCTTGAGATGTGCATGTACTGGGCCATCCTGATGCTTCTTGTTTTATTTTTAGATAAGCATTCATCATGCGAGTAAAAAGACTATCAGAACTTGTATTTGGATTATATTGGGTCACATTATATTCCCAAATTTCTAAAACAGCAACAGTTTATACCCCAACAACTTCTTCGATTACCCAGGTTCCATGTAAAGCTCTTTCGTCATCAGAATGAATGCAGATTTGTTCTTGAATTTTTCCACTACTGCAAGCTCTACATAAGGAAAACATCAGTTTATTATTTTGCTTCATAGGTAAAACTGGATGGAATAAATTTTCTGGTGGAAGAATTTTACATTTTACAAGTCTATTTAAACCCCCGAGTTTCATAACAGAGCAAATATCATAGTTAGCAGTGTGAATTTTTGGGTGACCTATAGGGAATTTTACATTTTTACAAATCCAGGGGTAAAGAGAACATACGTCTATGTATTTAATTTTTTCACCTTCCTTACATTTATAGTAATTAAACGTATTTACTGTCCGTCCGCCATAGAAAGCATCGCGAGGATTTAAAGGTGCGTTTTGTATGAACGGGTGATTATTCAAGAAATTAAGTTCTTCATTATTTAGGTACCTTTGTTGAGTCTGAAATTCACAGTGCCACATTTCAATTACTTCGTAATTAAATGATCTTTACGGTGTTGTTTTGGCTAACGTCCTCTCATATCTGTGGTTCAGGGTGTCGTATTTGTCTTCTGATAGAGGGTCGTCTTGTATATGCTTTAAACAGGTAGGGTGACCGTGATAAAAACAACCATGGAATTCGAAAATCTGTTTAGTTTCTTCACAGAAACCATCAATTTTAACTCCATTTATAACTGCTTCCCTTCCTTTAGTGGCATGCTTGATATCAATTTTTCGCTTCTTTTCCTCCCAAATCAAACATTTGATTGCAGCTGTTGACTGATTATCTACACACCTATACCCTTTTTTAGGTATAAGCCCAATAGTATTTGGTTGGCACAATGTTACAAGCTGATGCTATTGTTGTTGCTTCCAAAAACGGTTTAACATTGCTTTGGTTGAGGAATAACTGTCTAAACTTTAAGCAAGTCTCTGTTAAAATTTTAACGTTGCTTATACAATATTCCACTTGTTCACGCTCCATAACAAAATTATCGTTTTCATGTACCCCATACCATTTTAAGAAGTCATCGCGATCTTCAGTTTTCATTGAATCCGGTCTGTACTATTCCATGGCAGGTAGCTTTCCAATAAATTTAGCATTCTCTTTTGTATTGAAAAAATGCGGAAAATATCCTCTTTTTTTTTAAAACGGGTGAAAGTTGCAACGCTTTTGGTAGTTTTGACAGAGCCATCGGAAAGTAATATAATGAATCTAGGAACTTGATATTCGCAATTTCAATTAATATTATTTTACTGCCTTGCATTATTAATTGAGGGGTCAAACTTGTTTGTTGCAATATGTAATTTAACAGAAATTGATGGTCGTATGAATGCCCGTTATGTGCTATAACAATTACTTTTTTAAACTTTGACCGGACATTAAGTATGTGTTTCAGGAATGTAGGCACAACATTTCTTTTTTCTTCTTCTTTCTTAATGATGTTAAGCGATAGATTACACTTTTGACAAAAGTACAAATTTGGAACATCAAAACATTGATTATACTTTTGTTGAAAAACGCATAAATTTGGCTCATGCATTTTTACTGTAGTAACTGATGTGATGCCATCAATGGTTATATTTTTTTCTCCTATTACTGTCTTCTGACGACTCTCCAAATCATAAAAGATGTACAGGGTGTCTTTACATGTAGGAGTCCTATTATCGGGTAGAATATAGCACATATGTTCTTTTGCTACATGCTTACTACACATTTTGCAGAAGAACTCACCACAGATATGTTGACGACTTGCTCTGTATGTTTTAAGGCATAAATGACATTTTTTCATTTGCATGCAAATTAAATTACCTGTTGAGTTGCTGGCTTTGTGATTGCGGAAACAGTTTTTTTTCTCTAGAGTTGCGATTACAATCTTCACATACAATTTCTTTTTTAATTCTGGAACAACTTGACATTGCGGGCAAGATCGTTGACATGTATGCTCACTTTTTGAATTGTATGGAACATGACAATCTTCGCAATAATAGCTACAACAAAATACGGCAGTTAACGACGTTATAACATTAAAATGATTGTTATCATATAGTAAATTAATGTTCTTTCTTTTTTTTCAGCATCTTGAGTGGAAAATCCTTCAAATATCACCTTCCGCCCCTTTGATCCATACTTGTACACAGTCACCTTATATTCCTTTAAATGGTTTTGGAATATTCTTTACTCTGGAATCCCACAGCCTTCAGTCGGTACACCTATGTGTGCATCATATATAAGTTTAAGGGCTCTTTGGAATTTAATTATCCCAATATCTCGTCTGATTTTATTTTTTTTCAAGGTAGTTCTCCTTGTCGGCATATACTTGGCCCACAACTAAAGCCCGAGGCAAACATAAATTGTCATTATTTCTAATGTTTATTATTCTTTGGTGTTTAAAACATTCCTCAGCAAATGTATTGTATTGTCCACTTACGATTTTTCCTGTTCCTGAAGGGAGCTTAACCGACGTTATGGTGAGAGAAAAATCATCGGTGCTCAAACCTTCCGAATTGATCTGAAAGATTTTTGCAATCATTTCCCATACATACGTCACTGAATTTAACGTTTGCGCAATCCTGAAAGTTAATCCACCCATTTCCTCGCTCTGCAGCAAAACTCATAAAAAGTAATCCCTACTTTATCTGTAGGGCTGAGAACCGTTAGAGCATGTTTAAACATGTCGTTAACTGCTTCTCTGATCCATGACGTTGGTTCTTCTCTTTCTGGAATGGGTCTAATCCTGAATTGGATTTTTCGACCTTTTAGGTCAAAGCCTTTTACACATGACTCCAAGTCACTGATAACCTGGATTCGCTACAAAAAGTAACAACCAGAAAAATAAGATAATGTTGAAAAAAAAACAAACCAAACAAACAATAAAAAAGCAAAAAAATTTTAGTTACATCATTAGATATAAAAAAACTATATAGATATAGTAGGGTGATTTACCTCAACTATTTCTTCGCCTGTTGTTGTTGTTGCGGATTTTTTTCGTGAAAATCCAGTTTGAAGGACTGCTCGTAGGGCTCTACAACCTCCAATGCCAGATTGGGTAACTCAGTGATGTCTTCATCATCAAATTGTCCAGCACATCTTTTCGGCAGGTAGACGGAGCAATCTTCCAGCTCCAATAAAATTTGCTGTCCATAACGTGTTGTGCATCGCTTTGCCTTAAAAATATTGTAGCGCTTTTTCAGTGTTAAATTTTTTAAACTCGTAAACGGCTTGTCTTGCTTTTCAGCGAAGACATTTGCGTTAGCACGAATTTTTTTTAACACTGACGACATGATTTTAGTTTTATAAAATTTTTAAAAAAATTTTGGTATAATTAGTTGAACGTTTTTATGTTGAAATATAACTGAACTATGAGTTTAAGTACGACCTAGTTTTATACTCTTGAGTGCGTTTTTCTACAAATATGTATTTCTAATAGATGATGGTCATTGCGGGGATCTACAATTTTTATGATGCACTCGGTTTTTTTTGTTTTTAAAAACTGGAGTGGAGTCCTCAAGCATTAACAGCCCCCCTCTTTACTAAAACAAAGGTTTCTTTTTTTCAAAATCTTTTGTCAAGAGGTGCCGAATTCTCCAACTAATGTCTTCGATTTTTTTTCTCGTCTCGGTAATTAATTCTCCTAAGTTTTATTATGATTTTAGTATTCAAATTGTTCAGAATATGGGAGTTGATTGCTATTATTTGTATTTGGAATTTTCTTATTCATCTAAAGACTTGAGAAAATCAAATTACTTTTCTAATTTTTTGGATGATTTTACTTGAAGTAAATGCTATCGGACTATATGTCGATGCCCTCTTCTACGAAGTCAATATATCTGATGACACACAGATATAATATACATATGTATGTAAGTAAATCTAACTACGACGACACTTTAAATACAGCAACGGGCAACACCCCAAGAAATGCACTTGATTAATATTCTCTTATATCGATCCACTTGATAAAATCAAATTACTTTTCTAATTTTTTGGATGATTTGATTTGAAGTAAATTCCATCTGACTATAGGTCGATGCCCTCTTCTACGAAGTCTATATATCTGATGACACACAGATATAATATACATATGTATGTAAGTAAATTTAACTACGACGACACTTTAAATACAACAACGGGCAACACCCAAGAGATGCACTTGAGTGATATTCTCTTATACCGATCCTCAATAACATTGCGTATACAAACACACACATAATTGCTATTGAAAAGATCCCTTTCACATTCATGACCTACACCCCCATCCATCTCAAATCACATCAAACATAATGAAAAAAAGGTTGATGAGAAAAGAAAACTCGACCGACTTGTGCACCCGCACGTGCCGACAAGGAAAATCAAAGCAATTAAAAAACAATTAAAAATGTTGTAAAAAAAACATTTAAAAACCAACAACAAAAAAAAGATACAGAAAACCAACCACAAAAAAAAGATACAGAAAGAATCTTGCACATCATCCGATGTGTGTTTATATTATCTGTGAAATGATCCCATGGTATCGGGATCGAATATAGTGACAAAGTATCATATTTCATTAAAGCAATGAAAAAGCAAATAAAAAGTTCGTAAAATAAGCAATTAAAAATCAACCACAAAAAAACAATTAAAAAGTCGTAAAAAAAGTTCCCAGTCTGAAGTAACCTATTACCTACTTATGCATATTGGGGACAATCAATAGAATGTTATCGTTTATCGAAGTATGGTTGGATAAAAATGAAGAAAATCAATTATGTATAAATAGAGAAAATAAAACGTTATTTCTTGACTTCAAATTCTGAAGTTCAACACAAAATATCGTCATTTTACTAAGCAACTCCCTGGAGATTCGATACGTTGACTAGAATAGTTCAGACGCCAGTGGTTTTGAGTTAAGGTTTATTTCGCAACTCGCCGGACCAAGTCTATTCCATTTGACATCTGCGACAAACAGAATCTCCATGAGAGGGCCTCAATATTACATGGCGACCTCGCCAGAAGGAGCAAGAAGAAATAAAGCGAAGCCCCACTAAGAAGTCAATTAGATCTCCAGGTAGAGAAAAATAACAGAAATAGATAGATGTCCCGGCAAACCCAACTGGCCCTAGCGGCCAATTTAATTTAAGAATACCAAGCCCTATTAATAGAACCAACATAGCCTAAAGAGACCAAACGGATCAGAGTAGGTCCCAAACTCCTAACTATCGCAGAGTATTTAAGGCGAAATAAAAACAAACTCCGGTGCCCCCGACTTCAAATTTACGAGCAGGAAAGAGGGTGCATTCAAGAAACACCTAGTCGAGCTGTACCAGTTGGCAAACATACCTGGCCAACCCAGCGACGTGAGGCAAAAATACTTGCGGCAGGTGCAGCAAACGAAGGGAGCAAATAAGCCAGCCAAACGAAAACAAAAGAAAACCAAGGAGCAAGTATTCCATAAGCTTTTCTCACCAGTAGTAATAACAGCCCAAAAAGTCAGCAAGAACAAAAATAATTTTTTTATTTTTTCCATTTTCCATTTTCGATTTTCAACTTTTTTTTTATTAATAGGTACATCATAGTCTAAACTAGACGAGGTCAGCGTTAATAATAACGATCCTTAACTAATAACATAAATGATAAATATGAGTATGATGATGTAGTTTCCATATAGTTATTTTCCTTGCCAAATATATTAGAGACGTAGCCCCCAGTAAATTTAATAAAGCAGTTAAAAGAGAAATTATAAAACAAAATGTAATCAATAGGAAAGGTGGGCCTACAAGGGTCAGAATTTAGAAATTGTTCGAGAGTGTAAGTATCTCGGTGTATTGATCTGTGCTAATCTTAACATCAAAAAACATTTCGAGGCTAAATTAGCAGAGGCAAAGAGAGCTATTTCTTTAATCTGGGGACGTTGTATAGAGAGTAGGTTTGTGGACCATAGCGCAAGGATCCAGATATTGCGTGCCACTGCTTCTTCCATCATGTTGTATGGAGCTCAAGTGTGGGGTTGCTGGCAGTTCGATGTTGTTGAAAAGTTTCAAAGATATTTTCTTAATCGCAATTTTTCGGTTACATGGTCCACCTTGAAACTACAATGCCACCATTATTCTGAAATACGCTAAAACTACACTCCGATTATATAATCAAGCTGCTGGAGATGGATGAGACAAGACTATCCAAATTGATCCTCAAGTCGATAATTACTTTGAGAGGCAACCTCGTCAAAAAATGGGAAGAAATAGGGCTTGATTGTGGAGAAAGATTACAGAAACGTGTTTCAAAATTTACTGGAAGGTGTAGCGCGCTCAGCTCCTACTTCTTAAACAGATTACCGCTTTCAATGATAAGTACGATATTTAAAGTAAGAGGGGAAATGATCAACCTCAACTACATTCCACATCGTCCGGACCTACCTATTTTGTGCGATATTTGCAACCTCAAGGAAAGAGAAGACATTTACCACTTTATTGCCAGATATCCGATTCTAAGAGAATATCGAGTCAGATTCTTCGGTAAATCCGTAATGAACATGAACGAAGTTTTATGTATTTTGAATGGAAGTCTTGGTTGGGAGAAATTGTATAAATACACAACGATGGCACTGAATTATAGAACTCGAATAGTCGAAGGCGACTTTAAAATTGTATTTTTATACTATTTTAGTAAGAAATATATAATATTGTTATAATGTCATTCTGCTAGACGGCTTTAAGCCAAACCATATTAAACTATGAAATTTATTGTAGATATATATACAATGAAATATAATAAATAAAGTTTCTATAACTAACTAACTAACTAACTAACTAATCAATAGGTGAATGTTGGTATAAAGAAAATTATATGTAAATTTTAATCTTGATTTAGCAGGTTGACTAAGAAGGTCGGTAGCCGTGTTGGCTCTTGATAGTTCGGCTAGCAAGTTCTGGATCAATTAGAGTGGATGTCCTTAGGAAGGATATCCTAGTATTCCAATGTGTCTTAACTCGTCAAGTAATATGAGAACAGCGATGAGTAAGCTTGATTAAAATACTTTATTTGAAACGTATAACTTAGTTGCTAATACATTAGACAATTTCTTTAATAATAAGAAAGGCTTAGAGGTATTTGTGGCGACTGAACCAAAGTGTAGTACGATGTGCGTGACTGTAGCGGAGTTATAAGAATGTTCCTCTGATAGCTTATCCAGTGGTATTTATACTGTGTGTGTACATGACTTCTTGTTATCTTCTGGAAGTGGTGTAGGTGATATATTGGTAGTTTTTGTGATGTTTGGTTAATCTACTGATTATGTTTTATGGTTCCTCTTAGGTTCGTATGCAAATACTCTTATCGTCTTGTGACTTTCCTTGGTGTCGGATGTAAATGTGCTTATCTGGTTGGTGCCGTTATCTTTGTTTAAAGATGACCTCATCCAGTTTTGGGTGTTATTGTTGTGTGTTATTCTAGCAAAAATACTCCTCTTTGGGTAGGTTGTTGTAGTGAGATCATAACCCCTCCCGGCGAAAGATCGGGCTAACGTTAAAACTCGACCTTTGGCAGATTAATGTTTGTTGTGGTTGTTTTTGGTTTTCGTAGTCTCAATAATATAATGGTTACAATAATGATTATTATAAGTATTACAATACTGCATATGCCGTAATCCATATGTTTTTTGGGAATTGAAAAGGTAATTTCTTTGAGATTGTCAATATCTTTAAATTTTAGTTCATTTAATTTTGTGATTACATGATCTGGGATTGGCATTATGTTATAATTTTCTTCATAAAGCTTATGATTATATGTTTGATTATTTATGGTTATTGAACAGTTTTCTAATTCTAATATATAATTTCCTTTTAGGGAGTTATTAAGACTATTACAGTTATGTTTAATTTCCTGTTACTTCAGATTCTTAATAATAATTAATTGATTTATTTCAAGGATTATATTTTCTTTTGTATTGCCTTCTGTGGTACAATTTACTGTAGTATCTTGTTTCCTAACGTTTTTTATACAATTATCTTGGATTAGTTACAAATCTCTTAAAATGTTGGTATATTTATAAAGGTTTGTATCCTTTTGTAGTACATGAGTGTCTGATAGTTTTACAATTTTATTGTTTTTTGGGAAAGTTTGTATCTCTAATTCATTATATAATTCCACAGAATATTTTGGTATGTTTATTATAATTAACAGATTTTCTTTGTAAGTTGCTAAAGTTAATTTTATTTCTTTCATTTTTTCTATGTTTAATTTATAATCAAAGATTTCTTTTTCAGTAATTATGTCTTGTGTTAGCATTCCTGACCTACTTGTCATAATTATCTCATCTATTTTTTCTACAAGTCGTTGTAACTTTACTATGTTTCGGTTTAGTTCTAATTCTAAACGTATACTATTTATTTCGTCTATAACAGTTTTGTAAGTGTTTAGCGATTTTTGACTCTGTTTGAATATATCTTGTAGTTGTTTAAATTGTTCGTTAAATTGGTTGTTTATTGTTATTTGTTTATGATTATTCTGTACTAGTTCTTTAGTATTGTCTTCTAAAGCGTCTAGTTTGCTTTCTATAGTTTGTCTATCGTTGTCATCTAATGTTCCAAAAACTACTTTAAATGATGTTCCTATTATGTTGATCCATCCTCTTTTATGTATTATATGAGGGGGAACTATGATTTCTATTTTTATCTTTAGAGTTCTAACTTCATTTCTAATGAGGCCATTAGGTTAAGGTATTTGTGTTACTTGATGGTTAAATTTATTACGTGTAATAATATCTCATAATCTTGAATTAATTTGATTGGCTTAGATCGAAGTACTACTATTTCTTGTTCTATTCTATCTATTTTTATGTTTTGGCTACTTATTAATGGTAAAGTTAGTTTTGTCCTTTTTAGTAAATTTCTTTTTCCTCCTAAATTGGTCTTTGTGTAAGATTTGTTCTCGGACGCGTAGTTTTATTATTATCTTCTTGTCTGTTTGTTTTATTATTTTAACCTTTTTATGTTTTGTTTTAAATTTATCAAATTTTTATGGGTTATTTATTTTTGTATAATTAGGGTTTATTTCTAAATCCTTACGATTCTTATTTCTTTTTCTAATATTTTTTTTTCTCCTCAATTCTTTCAAATATTATTTCATTGGATATTTTACCTAAGTGGATACTTACTTACTTAGGTGGCGCTACAGTTCGGGACGAACCTGGGCCTCAACCAACATGCTTCTCCAGCCAACTCGGTCTTTGGCTAGCTGCCTCCAGTTTTGCACTCCAAGTTGGTTCAGGTCGTCCTCCACTTGAGCGCGCCACCTAAGGCGAGGTCTTCCTTGACTGCGTCTACCCTTTGGGATGGAATCGAAGAACCTGCGAGCCGGAGCATTGTTGTCCATTCGCTCTACATGACCTAGCCATCTTAAACTTGATATGCGTATTTTTTTGACCAGGTCAATGTCGCTGTACAGCTCGTATAGTTCTTGGTTGAACCTTCTCCTCCAAAGTCCGTTAACGCAGATAGGGCCAAATATCTTCCGAAGAATCTTACGCTCGAAACGACTAAGGATATCTTCATCCGCTTTAGATAGAGTCCATGCCTCGGCGCCATAGAGCAGGACTGGGATGATTAGGGTCTGATACAGAGTCTCCTTTGTCTTTCGAGAGAGGGCTTTGCTACTCAATTGCCTTCCTAGCCCATAGAAACAACGATTGGCAAGAGTAATTCTTCGCTTTATTTCTGACGAGATGTTGTTGTCAGATGTTATAGCGGATCCGAGGTACACAAAGTCCCTAACTACCTCAAAGTTGTACCTGTCTATTGTGATGTTTTGTCCAATCCGCCGGTGTTGTGTGTCCCTTTTTGTGGACAGCAGGTACTTAGTTTTGGCCTCATTGACTGCTAGTCCCATCTTAGCCGCTTCAGCTTCTATGCTAGCAAACGTTCCAGTGACATTTCGCCGAGTTCTGTCAATGATGTCTATGTCGTCAGCGTATGCTAGCAATTGCACAGACTTGAAAAAAATTGTCCCACTACAATTGACCTGCGAGTTTCTTATAATTTTTTCAAGTATTAATTTGAAGAAATCGCACGATAGCGCATCACCTTGTCGGAATCCTGTTTTGACGTCAAAAGCTTCTGTGAGGTCAGAACCAACCTTGACGGAGCAGCGAGAGTTCTCCATCGTCATTCTGCACAGTCGGACGAGTTTTGTGGGAATGCCAAAACCTGACATGGCTCTGTATAGCTCGTCTCTATAAATGCTATCGTACGTGGCCTTAAAATCGATAAAGAGGTGGTGGGTATCGATTTGGAATTCTTGGGTGGTTTCCAGGATCTGCCGTAGAGTGAACATTTGATCGATTGTGGACTTTCCTGGTCTGAAACCACACTGATAGGGGCCAATCAGGTTGCTGACGAAAGGTTTCACGCGTTCACATAGTACGGCAGAGAGGATCTTGTAGGCGATATTCAGGAGACTTATTCCTCTATAGTTGGCGCAGTTTAGAGGGTCTCTTTTCTTGTGGATCGGGCAAACGATGCTGAGGTTCCATTCATCAGGCATACTTTCTTCTGACCAAACTTTAGAGATGAGTTGGTGTATGCACTCCACCAGGTCATCTCCGGCCGCTTTAAAAAGTTCGTCGGGTAGTCCGTCGGGTCCAGCAGCTTTGTTGTTTTTGAGTTTAGATATTGCTATCCTTACTTCATTTTGGTCAGGTGGACGGAAGTTTTGTCTGTCATCATCCATGTTGAATGGTTCATTCTGCCTGACAGCGGGATTTTGGCCTTCATCGCCGTTTAACAGTCTGCAGAAATGGTCCTTCCATGTACTCAGCACCGATTGTGACTCGAGGTTTCCATTCCTATCTCTATAGGCTTCTGTGCGGGATTTTTTTCCTTGGCATGTTCTTTTTACCTGTTGGTAAAACTTCCGCACGTTGTTCCTGGAGTAGCATCTCTCAATTTCCTTGATCGCGCGCTTCTCATGCTCTCTCTTTTTCTTTTGGAGAAGCCGGTGTTCTTCCCGTCTTTTCTGCTCGTAAAGCTCGCGAGCAGCTCTCGTCTTTCTTTGCAGCGTCGCTTTATATGCCTCTTGTTTGGCTGCATGGGCCTGCCTGCATTCGTCATCAAACCAGAGGTTTCGTGGTGGCGGTCTGGTGAAACCTAGCACATTAGTTGCGGCATCTCTGATGGCTTGTTGGCAGTGTTGCCAGTGATCTTCGGCACTTGATGCTGGTGGTACTGGATTTCTGGAGAGGTTACGGGATATTTGATCGGCATAGGTTCTGGCGGTTTCTTGCGATTGCAGCTTTCCGACGTCATACTTCCTCACAGTATTACTCCGTTGCTGTGGAGTTCGGGTTATTCGCATTCTTACCACTGCTGCAGCAAGGTAGTGATCCGAGTCGATGTTAGCTGCTCGGAAGGTGCGAACATCCAAGATACTGGAGGCGTGTCTTGCATCGATCGCAACGTGATCAATCTGATTGACGGTTCTTTGATCTGGGTGTCGCCAAGTCCCTTTATGTATATCAAGATGAGGAAACCGTGTGCTTGCAATGGTGACGTTATGTGCCGCTGCGAAGTCAATTAGCCTAAGTCCGTTTTCAGCCGTTGTGTCGTGTAGGCTATGTTTTCCGACAATCCTACCAAAGATTTCCTCTTTACCTATTTTGGCATTAAAATCGCTTAGTACGATCTTAACGTCGTATTTAGGGCATTGCTCATAGGTTTTGTCGAGGAGCTCATAGAAGTCATCCTTGGTGGCGTCATCTTTGTCCTCTGTGGGGGCATGAGCGCATATTAGGCTAATGTTGGCGAATTTAGCCTTGATACGGATTGTCACAAGTCGCTTACTTACGTGTCGAAAGCCCAAGACTTCTTGCCTAAGTCTACCGCTTATGACGAATCCGCACCCAAATAAACGCTGTGGTCTTCTTGCGCAATCACCGTAGTACACGTCACAGTTTTTCATCCTCCTTTTGCCCGGCCCATTCCATCGCACTTCCTGGATGGCAGTAAATCCTGCTCTGTAGCAGTCTAGGGCCTCCGCTAGTTGTTTGGATGCACGTGGTCTGTTATGAGTTCTAACATTCCACGTGCAGATCCGAAGGTCGTTGTCCTTGATTCGTTTTTCCGGGTCGTCAACAGTAAATCCTTCCTTTTCCGAGGCTATTGGTCGCTTCGCAACTTTTTCTTTTTTCCGTGGCGGGGTTGTTAACCCCACGCACAACCCCCAACCTGGAGGACCAGGTCCTTTGTTGGATTCCTTGGACAAAAGGAACCGGAGAATCCGGAGTCAGTAACCCACTTCGGGGATATGAGCGCTGCCGTTGGCCCATTAAGGGTTCATCCGCCACCATCTCTATTTCAATGCCCTGACTTGCATTGAATTGTCCTAATGACCTTATCTCCAAATACGTCGAAGAAGCTCATTAGGGCGTCTGCTTCGTTGACTGTTGACGCCACCATTGGTCCAATTGGTTGGGCTCATCCGCCGTACGTCCTCTTTCTGAGGGCCTCGTGCAAGACTTCTGCGAATCGATCAGAACAGTCATTAAAGCAGAGCATTATAGTGTTGCTATTTTTTTTGTGTTCAACACTCGCGCTTATAAGTTAAGCAGGAATGTCCGGATGGATAGACCAGTACCCGGTGGTTACCGCGGGAGGTAAAATAAGCACAATTGATGTGTACGATATAGTTGCGGCGACTGTGCATAACCAGTTTGATGCCTTTCAGTGCCTGCCCTATTCATACAGCACCCAACCACCTAAGTGGATATCAATGGGTTTTTCCTTGATAGTTAAATGTATAGTCCTATTATATACGCCTTAGGCTTTGTTTGCTGGTTCTAGCAATCTTTCTGTTTTTCCTAAGATCCTTATATGCTCGTTCAAGGTACTATGTAGTCGTTTGATATCTGAGTTTCCCGTGTGTCTGTAAGGGGTAGAAAAATGTATGTTTATTTTTCTTTCTCTTAGATAGTTGGTAATTGAAAATGTTTGAAATGTTGGATCGTTATCCATAGTTATTACTTTTGGTGTCTTTAGATACGTGAACATTTTTTCGAGGCATTTATAAAATCTTTTTGATTTTGTGTCTTTAACTTCTCTATGGAAGCGAACTTGCTAAATTTATCGATACATGTTAGACATTTTTTCGTTTTTTGAAGGTATCCAAATGTCTATGTGATAGTGTTCGTGAGTTCCCTTAGGGTTCTCTGTTTTCTCGAATGGTATTTTTATGGGGTTTCTTTCTATCTTTAAATAACATACCTCACAGTTGTTTATTATTTTTGTTATTTCTGTTTTAAGGTTCGGGTAATATATATAAGTTTAATTTGTCTATACCTACGTGGTTTAGTTCTAAATGTTTTTTTATTGATTAGATCTTCGATCTCTGTTTGTTCTTCAATATCTTTTAGGATTATTTTGCTCCTTAATAGTTTTGTTTTCTTATTTTGGTTTTGTTTCTAATAGTTTTGGAATTCTAGGAATGTTTTTTCATCTTCTACATAGATAGCGTTTTGTTTGCTGTGAAATATTTCTACTAGTATTTGTTTAAAGTCCTCCCTATTATAATTAGGTTTTCCCAAGTGGATTTTCCTATTTCCTTTATAGAATGTTATTTTGTTTTCTTCGTTATTTCCTGTTTTTACTATTATTTGATTCTTAAAATAATTTAAGGGTTTTTCGTTAATAAAGATTAGATTTTCACTACTTGATTCGTTGGAGTGTTTAGTTGAGACAAGCTCGAATGTAAAAAGCGTCTGCTACTTTGTTTTCTTTTCCTTGTAAGTGTTCTATATCAAAATCGAATTCTTCTAACTTTATTTTCCATTTTTGTAGTTTGGAATTGGGTTCTTTTAAGTTATGTAACCATATTAATGGTCTATGATCGGTTAATATTTTGAATCTTCTACCGTATAGGTAATGTCTGAATTGTTTGGTTGCCCAAACTATGGCTAATAGTTCCTTTTCAATAGTGCTTTAATTACATTCATGGCTATTAAGAGTTCTTGATGCGAAACTAAGTGGTCCATGTGATTGGCTTAATACAGCGCCTCTTGCGTAATTGGATGCGTCTGTTGTCAGTACAAAGGGTTTACTAAGATCTAGGTGTCTGTTTAGTAGGTTATCTGACATAGCTATTTTTAATTTTTCAAATGATTCTTTATATTCTTGATCGTTCAGATCAATTTTTATGTTTTTCTTTAAGAATTTTGTCATAGGTTTAACGATTTTTGCGTAATCTAATAAAAATTTCCTATAATATGCTGTTAGTTCTAGAAAGGATTGTATTTCGTTAAAACTTTTTGGTATTGGGAATTTTTGTATTGTTTGTATTTGGTTAGGATTTGGTTTTATTCCTTCAGGTGTTATTATAATATGTCCTAGAAATTCACTTTCTTTCTTTAAATAGTCACATTTATTTAATGATACTTTTAGGTTATCTTCTCTAAGTGTTGAGAATATTTTATTTAATGAATCTATGTGTTCTTGTAATGACGTGAAAAAAACTATTACGTCATCTTAATATACGTAACATGACTTTCCTATGTAATTTTTTAGAATTTCGTTCATCATTCTTTGGAACGTTGCAGGGGAATTTTTTAGTCCAAATGGCATCCTTAACCATTCATAATGTCCTGTTAAAGTAGAAAAGGCTGTTTTTTCTCTATCTTGTGGGGCTATTAATATTTGGTGAAATCCTTTTGTTAGATCTAGAGTTGTAAAATAGTTTGCTTTTCCTAATTTGTCTAATATGTCGTCTAGTAGTGGTATGGGGAATTTGTCTTCTTTCGTTATATTATTTAGTTTCCTATAATCTATGACTATCCTCCATTCTTTATTTCCTTCCTTGTCCTCTTTTTTGGGTACTACCCATATTGGGGCATTGTAAGGAGAAGTGCTTGTTTGTATTATTTTTTGTTCTAATAGTTCTGATATCTGTTTGTCTACTTCTTTCTTGTGTATTTCTGGGTATCTATGTATAAATTCTTGTGAAGATTGGGTCTTCGTTTTGTGTAGGTATTTTATGTTTTACGTGATTGGTAAACGTTAAGTCGTTTCCTTTTCTATATTTTTTTAACAAATTTTTTAATTCTTTACTTTCCTCGATATTTAAGTGGCTGAGTCGTGAACTATCCAAATTTTCGATATGATCAGTCTCTTGGTAATCTAAAGAATGTAATGAATTTATTTCTTTGTAATATTCATGTTCATCTTCCTCGGAAAAGAACAGTGGAATTATTTCGTTATTTAATTTCAATGTTTTGTTCTTGAAATTAATATTGGTATTATTTGGATATAATATATTATTTCCAATTAAACCGTCAAATTGAGTATTGAAATTATAAATCTGGAATACGCAATCTGTTTGGGTTGGAAAAATAAATTTTCCTTTAGGGATAATTAGTTCCTCGTTTATAAATATGGGTGTTCCTACGGTTTTGATTTTTAAAGGGGTAGTTCTTTTGGTTATTAATTCTTTTAGTACTTTTTCCTTGCTTATCAAACTATTGGTTGCACCAGTGTCTATTAATAGTTTGAGTGTTTGATTTGCTTTTCTTAGCACAATAAAGGGAAGTTGTGAGTTTGGTCCGAGGCTACTTCCCGAAAACCCTGGTCCTTTTGTCATTATTATGGTGTACTTGGTGTTTTTTGAGTTGACTTGAAGTGGGGTCTACTTCCATTGGTACAGGTCTATAATTTCTTGAGGGTGGTTTGTAATTCGGATTTAAATTGTTTTCTTTGTAGATAGGATTGTGGTTGAAAGGGGATCTAATATGGATTGGATTATTAGGCTTGAAATTTTGTTGTTGGGGGTTGTTTGTTTTTTGTTGTAGCTTTTGGTTTTGGAAATTAGGCTTTTTGTCGAAAGTCTTACTACATTCAAAATGTCTAGATGGGTCATATTTGTTCAGAGTTGGAATTATTTCATCTACGTTTGTCAAAAATGTGTAAAGGTCTTCTTTTCTACCGTCAAATGGTTGTAATTTGTTCTATATATTTTAGTGGATCTAACGTCAGTGTTAGTACCTGTGGTAGTGGTTGCGTCATCTTTGTTATATCACAATTTGTTTCACTTTCACTTTTAGATCTATTACCTCTGAATCTGACGATTCTTCTTCGTCTGTGAATCTCGGAGAGGGTTGATTTGATGACTTCTTTGTTTTTTTGTTGAAGATTTTCTTCATGGGGTTTGTTTTGCTGATCTTTCCTTCCACAGGATTCTCGTCATTACCATTTGCGCTGGAGTTGGGCGATAGATTAGCTAGTGTTGAACAGGTGGTGTTGAATTAGTCCTCATATGCAGTGATTACTTCTTCAAAGGCAGCTGTTAGTTCAACAGGTTTGTTAGTTTTACTTCTGTTCTTGCGGATCCTCGTTTGATTGAAGATGGTTTCTCAGAAGGTCCTTCAATAGATTGTCTCGTTTTCAGCGATGTCCTCCGTTGATGGTTATATGCAGGTTTTTATTTACGGATACACTTTTATTTTGTGTATCCTGCCGACTGCGCCAATTTTAATCTTGATTTAGCAGGTTGACTAAGAAGGTCGGTAGCCGTGTTGGCTCTTGATAGTTCGGCTAGCTAGTTCTGGATCAATTAGAGTGGATGTCCTTAGGAAGGATATCCTAGTATTCCAATGTGTCTTAACTCGTCAAGTAATATGAGAACAGCGATGAGTAAGCTTGATTAAAATACTTTATTTGAAACGTAAAACTTAGTTACTAATACATTAGACAATTTCTTTAATAATAAAAAAGGCTTAGAAGTATTTGTGGCGACTGAACCAAAGTGTAGTACGATGTGCGTGACTGTAGCGGAGTTTTAAGAATGTTCCTCTGGTAGTTTATCCAGTGGTATTTATACTGTGTGTGTGCATGGCTTCTTGTTATCTTCTGGAAGTTGCGTACGTGATATTGGTAGTTTTTGTGATGTTTGGTTAATCTACTGATTATGTTTTATGGTTCCTCTTGGGTCTGTATGCAAATACTCTTATCGTCTTGTGACATTTTATCATTAACTAAAAGAACCAGGAGTGATGAAAGAAAACCTACAAAACTGTATTTGTTTTTATTAGATACATACATATATTTTTAGGCAATAAATTATATGTACTTATGTATGTACATATATGTATAATTACAATATATGTATGTAATGTTTTTTTACTTGACGCTATTTATTGACGTTTTTTGGTTACAGCAAAGAGCGAGCAGTCTTTTGTTGCAGTATTACAAGAACGAGAGCTGTGTTTTAAATTTAAACATATCTCCACTTTTATTTTCTATATCTTGAGATTGGAACCTCCATGCTTCCGTCAATTATGTAAATGTTAAATCCGTGCATGTCGCATACATAGTTCTGTTCTATCTTTTGCTTATGTCTAAGCTTTTATCCGATTGTTGGCACTATTCATCCAAATTCGATAAAGTCGCTTGATAGATCCATTTTCTCTTTTGGATAGGAAATCCATATCGTTAAAAATAAAACTCTTTACTTGAATCTTCTTAATTGAACTTAATAATTTTTAAAAGTGACAGAGTGTAAACGAAAGATGAAAATTTCTCTCAACAGCAAATTTTGAGAAAAATCCCTCTCAACGTCTGATATTTTTGCAAGTTTAGAAAACAGGAAGTTGAAGTCAACCAGCAAGTTGAATCGAAAGTTGAGCATCCAACTTTTATTGAAGAAAAACAATTCGGCAAATTGATAAAAAAATCCCCAAGTTGAAACTTAACTTGAAGTGAAGAAAAAGGGCCTCAGAAGATGGATTATTTGATGGATTTAAATATATCTTAACTAAACAAGATGAATTAACCAAAATCATCGAGGCACTACCCATTTTAATAAAGAAGCAAGTACAGTGGCAAAAGCACTAGTAGAAGATTTTATTTTAAGATACGGGGTACCACATACAATAGCCTCCGATCAGGTTACCGAAAATTTAAATCAGGTTTTCCAGAAAATTTGTAAAATAGAACAGTTGCAATCCACATCGTATCACCATGAGAGCATATGAGCATTAGAGAACTCTTATACAATTTTAGGAGCATAGAAAGAAGCACTACGAAAACCAGCAATTTCAAATCTCGCATAACGAAATCTCGCAAATACAAAATCTCGCATTAACGTTCATTGCTCATAAAGATTTTTTTTATAATTAACGCGCGCACAAAGGACTATTTGTTTGCCTTTTAATGTAACACACTGCACGGGCATTAGGGAGATAGGGAGGGGAGAGATAGGAGGTGTCGATTAACATTGGTTTTGAATGTTTGCAGATCAAAATGGCAAGGGAAAATCTCGCCGGGTAAACTATTCCAAATTCGTGTTGTTCCTCTAAAAAAGAATCCCTATATTTCACGGTAAGTCTGAAATTGGGCTCAAGGGTGAACTGATGGGCATTCGTTGTGAGACGAGTATTACGGTAGAAACTTTTAAGGGAAGGAATGCAGCTGGCTACTTCGAGTGAACGTTTTTTATAAAAGAAACCATAATATAAGGAAAGACATGAAACATTGCATCGGTGTTCGAGAGGGGCAATTGATTCAGCGGCAGTTCTATTTCCTATCAATCTTAACGCTCGATTTTGTATTGTATCAAGCAGGTGGAGCGATGTTTGTGAAGTACCTGCCCAGAGGTGGGAGCTATACTCGAGTTTAGGGCGTATTAACGCTTTATAGATTGTAGCCAGATCAGATGGGGAAAAATACTTCTTACACCGATACAGAAAACCTAAGCACTTAGCAGCATTCTTAGCGATTTCAAATATATGATCGTTCCAACGGAGGTCGTCGTTAACTCACATACCGAGTACTGAGAGCTTTTCGGTTTCTTCGATGTAGGTGCCATTCATGGACAAATAGGAAGTTTAGTTTTACGTAGAACCGAACAAAAACGAATTAAAGAAAAATATTAGCATGATATAATGTATAGATAAACTTGTAACTATATATTAACATAAATGAAGGCCAGCGTAGACTTAAGAGTTACAATCATAGTTCGTGTTTTTAGTCTCCAAGTTGTGGTGTTTAGAACAGATAAATGAAAAACTTGAAAATTATTTAATTGGTTTTTCTTTATTTTATATAATTAATTTAATATTTTTCACAACTTTTTTACATATTTTCTTTTGTAAGGATGTCGCGACGCGTTTTGGAAACTATTCCATCTTCATGGCGATCTGCAAAATTTGAGAATTGCTCAAACAAAAATTCTCAGACAAAAATTCTCAAACAACAATTTTCAAATTTTGCAGTTCACACAAATAATTCAACAAAAGTCAAAAAAAATTATTGCGCATTGTTATCGCGAGTGTTAAAAAAAATAATACACACTCGTTAGAGAAATTGAAAAAAACTCTCGCGTATGCTGTAAAGAATAAAATAATATCCACTCGCGTCGTTGGAGGAAAGAAAAGATGCCCACTCGCGCTGTGAAAAAAAATAAATACATAAAACGCACTCGCATAGCAAATTTTCCTCTTATCTGTCCCAAGACCTTTGTGCTGAACTGCCTCTTTGTAGGCATCGTATGACCATGTAATGCTTGCGGTAAATGGATAAGGGCATCTGAGTTTGTCCTATTGTCAAAAAGATTATATATGCAGAATAAATTATTTTTATTAATTTTTATTTTTTAATAACAATGTTTAATTTAAAGTTGTTTGTGCTTACTATTATTTTTTTCTTTGTATATATATATAGTATATGCATATTAAAATTTAGAATATGTATAACTACTTAAAAAATTCTTAGCTAAAAATATATTATTTATAATAATAATTATGATTTTATTTGATATAATATATTCTACAACACACTTATTCAAGGTGAATAAATGAAATTTCTCGCACATGAGACCATAACTTTAATCGTTTTGGTTGGCTTTTTTTTTATTACAATACATTATAATTTCCGTAGTCTATTTTTATGTACTTTAAAGAATTTGTTGTCATTTCCTAATAGCGTGCAGTTGTTGTTTTCAATTTTGTTACTGTATAAGGGCCTTTAAAAAGATTTTCTAATTTATGGCCTGCGTTGTTCTCAAGTAATACCATGTCATTAATTTTTATTTCTATGGGTCTTGAAGTTTTATCATACTGTTCTTTTTGGGTTGTTTTGGATTTTTGAATAATTTGCTGCGCTCTCTGGTGAGCCATTTGTAATCTGTACTTAATTTCTTTTTCATACGAATCAATATTATTCAATGGATCTATGACGCTTTCAGAGAGAAAGTCAGAGTTGTTGGTATTTTTCCAAATATAAGTTCAAATGGGCTATAACCGTGCACGATAGAAGGTGTTGTGTTATAACAATACGTAAAGTATTTTATCCACTCGTCCCAATCGGTTCTGTTGAGGGATATATATGATCTTAAATATTCATTCAAAGTCCTATGTGACCTTTCAATTGTTCCTAAAGTTTGGTGGTGATACGCTGTGGAAGTTAATTGATCTATATTCAGGAGCTTGTATAGCTCTTTAAGAGTCTGATTTCTATATTCAGACCCCATATCAGTAATGATTTTTTTCATCGGGCCATAAACTAGAATACAATTTTCAAAAATAGCTTTGGCTATTGTTTTGGCTGATTTATCCGATATAGGTATGGAGATTAAATATTTTGATAAGTCACATATGATAGTTACTGCGTATTGGTTACCAAAGTTAGATCGGGCTAACGGACCAATGGTGTCAACCAATACTATATCAAATGCGCGCGCGGGTGTTGGTGTTATTGACAAAAGTTCTTTCGTTTTTGGCATAGATTTATTCTTTTGACACTCTAAACAGCTTTTAACATATTTAGTAACTTCTTTTGTCATATTTTTCCAAAAGTATTTCGCTCTTAACTTCTTTAAAAGTCTGGTAATTCCTGCATGACCACCAAGTATAGGATCATTATGAAAAGTTTCGATTAATTTAGCTTTTTCCTTTCCTTCCGTTATGTATTTTAATTTAGGCGTTAACGCGATTTTTAATTTTTTCAATAAATTGTTTGCATTATTTTTAAATTCAGTGATCTGAATCATACTGAATAAATTATCGTTTAATGAAAGTTGCAACTTGTATATATTTCTATTATTGGTCTCTTTTTCTAATCTTGGAAAGAATTGTCCTAAGTCAATTTTTCCATTAATAATAAAAGTATTTATAGGAAAGCTTATTAAAGTTCTTTTACCAATTTTTAAGTAACACCTTGGTGTTTCTTTTATTAAGTCGAACTTCAAACGAACATCTTTTTTTACCTCGCTATAGCTCAGTGTTTCGTATACTTTGGGAGTATTTACATTGCGAATTTTTAAAGGTGAATTTTCTTCACTAATATTCTTTTCGTTTCGTCTTGTCTCTGAACGGGTTTTTACTTTAAGGATGTTATTACTGTGTTATATATATATATGTTTTATTTGCTCAAAGTCTATGCGCGATAATGCGTCTGCACCGCAATTATCTTTACCTTTTATATATTCTATAACGAAGTTGAATTCTTCGAGATCTAAACGCATTCTGGTTAGTTTTGATGATGGATTTTTCATAGAGAAAAGGTAAGTAAGAGGTCTATGGTCACTTCTAACCAAAAATTCTTTTCCGTATACCTATGGCTTAAAATAATTTATCGCCCAGTGAATGGCTGTCAATTCTTGTTCTATGGTTGCTTTATTGCTTTCTCCCTTTGTAAATGATCTTGATGCATATGCCACTGGTAATTGTACACCATTGTATTCCTAGCTTAGTACGGCTCCACAGGCATTTTTGCTAGCATCTGTTGTGATGCAGAATATTTTAACAAAATTCGGATATTGTAAGATAGAAGGGCTTAAGAGCGCCTCTTTTAAAAATTGGAATGCATTTTCACATTCAGGCGTCCATTGAAATTTTATATTTTTGCGCGTTAAGCGTGTTAGGTGAATTGAATGAGAAGCGAAGTTTGGGATAAAGCGTCGACAATAATTGCAAAATGCAAAAAATCTTCTTACTGCGTCGAAGTCTTTTGGTGTTGGGTAATTTCTAATGATTTCATATTTGCTATCATCGGGAAGGATTCCCTTGTCAGTACATTTATGACCAAGAAAAGTAACTTCATTTTTGAAGAAGGTGCATTTATCAGGATGAAGTTTTAAATTAAATTTCCTACAAGTCTCAAAAACTCTCTCTCTCTTGTAAGTTTTTTATCATATGGTTTTCAGAACATCCAATCACGACCAAATCGTCCATATAAAGGAACGCTTGTTCTGGCGTAAGGCCAGCAAAGGCTAACGACATCATTCTTTGGAATGAATTTGGAGCAATTTTGATTCCGTAAGGAAGTCTTTTAAATCGAAATGAGCCTTCCGTTGTTGAAAAAGATGTTATGTCCCTATTTTCTTTGGTGATTTTTTTTCTATTTCAATTTGGTGAAACCCAGACATCAGATCTAGACATGAAAAATATTTTGCACGTCCTAATTGATCTAAGATGTCATCTATTCTAGGCAAAGGGTATTTATCAGCTACTAATTTTTTATTAATTTGTCGGTAATCAAAAACTAGTCGCCAGCGTTTTTCAGAACTTCCTGGGAGAGATTTTTTTGGTACTAAAAGGATTGGGCTGTTGTATTCAGAAATGGATGGTTCTATAATATCATCGTCTTTTAATTTTTTAACTTGCCTACTAATTTCATCTTTTTGAGAATAAGGTGTTCTATAATTCTTAATATAAACTGGTGTATCATCCTTAATTCGCAACTTTTGTTTATAAAAATTATCAGTTGTTATTTTATCAGTTTCTAAGGTGAAGATGTCTGCAAACTCATTGCATAGTTTTGTTAACTGTTTAGACTCAAAAGCGGGGAAATTTTTTGACAATTTTTCTATTACTTTTTCCTTATGCCTACTATCTTTTTGATCAAATTTATAAACACTGTATGTAGAAAAGCTTTCCGTTTTAATTTGGACATTTGTAAGTAACGTGTTATCGAAAGTTGTATTTATTACTTTAACATACGGATTTGTTTTGGAGACTATAGCCTTACCAATATAAATTCCTTCTGATATTTTTTGATTCGGTATAAAAATTTCTTCCTCTGTGGTTATGAAACTAACCTTTCTAACCACTTCACACCTTGCGGGCAATGACAAGGAATTTGGAGTCGGTGTGTCATAAATTGGAATGGATATATTTTTTGAGAAGTTATCTGGTCTGAGAATTAACCAGTTATTTTGCGTTTGGTAGTCTAAAATACAGTTGTATTTTTTTATAAAATCTAAACCTAATATTCCATCACTCGGGATAGAAAAATTTTTATCCACGATTTGAAAATTGTGTTTAATCAAAATATTTGTATTAAAAATCAATTCGCCGGTAGTCTGACCAAGAGAATGCACTACGCCATTGCCTATTCCACTTATCTTGGACGTATGAATATTGTTTATAGATCTATTGGGATGAAGTTTGTTTTCCTTAAATACAGAAACATCGGCACCTGTATCAACTAGGAATGTGTTTGTACAGTGACTTAATGTATTTTCAACTATTATATAACTGCTAAGGTTAAGATTTAGGTTAAAAATTTTGAACTTCTGATATTTAGCCAAAGTTTTATTTAAGCATCCCCCAGTTGTAAAACCTGGGGGTTTGACATGTTTTCCGAAACCTCGTTTATAACTCTTACGTTTCGGTTTCCTCTATGGAAGCGATTATTATTTTGCGCTCGGTATGAATTCCGGAAACTATAGTTTTGTTCATTATTTTGGTATCTGTAGTTTTGTCGGCCGTGTCCACGTCCACGACCACGACCACGAAAGTTATTAAAATTGGATCTTTTATTATAAAAAATAACGTTAGACTTACTAGCGCTCACTTCTGTAGTAGTAGTTACAAATTTGGATACAGCTTCGTTCATATTATTAAACGTACCTGCTTCCATAATGAGTTTAATTTTCTCATTGGACGCATTTGTAGAGAGTGATTTGACAGCATTTTGGGTGGAGTATTTTTCAGCTAGCCTGAAGGGAACACCTTCTGAAATGTATGCCCTTTTAAGTGAAGATGTCAAATCTTCTATTTCTTTGATATACGTGTTCGTAGGCCTATTGTTTTGCCTTGCACTCATTATTTTTGAAATGAGTACTTTAGAGGATACGCTCTTAATGTTAGTTTGAAGGGTTTGTACTATCTCAATAACTGTACTTTCGTTTGTTATGAAGTTGCGTGCTGTTCCTGATAATTTTGTTTTAATCAGAGAAACAGCGCTACTTTCATTAGTCCCTGCATTTTCGTTGACCAGATTAACAGCGTCAACAAGACGCTGTAAATTCTCCGGTGAACCATCAAATTCTGGGACTATTCTCGAAGCGAAATTCAGAAGATCGATAGACGACGTCATATTGTCTTCGATTGTATCTTCGCTTTCACTGTCACTTAATTCCTGATCTTGCTCTTTTATATTTATATCAACTGAGACATTAAAGTCCGATGGAATTTTTATATTTTTATTAAGTCGACAACAAGCTCTAGACAAATAGTCGCGAAAATAATAATGTATTTCATAAGCTTCTCCTTTGTGAAGCTTTGTTAAGTTTGCGAAGTTTTTTTTTATAATTTCATGTATGAGATTGTACTCGTTTATCAAATTACGTAAATGAGTTTCACTAACTGTTCCCTTAGGGGGATGTTTTTTGTTAATACATTTAAAAATTCTGAAGAATTTTTTTTATGCTCTTGAATATTATTTAGAATGTCTTCCCATTTTGACATATTTTCAAAAAGGAGATATGGTTAAGTCTTCATAATAAAAAAAAAATAAAAAAAAAATTATATTACGTATGTTTCTCAAATGTGTTTCTTCCTGTCATATTAATTTTCCATGATTCGCCATCAGATTTAGTTAGGCAACTGAGCTCTGAGATTTCTTGCTTCCTGTTGATTTCACTTCCAAGGTATTTCCATCGACAGCGCGGTTTAAATATTTGCGTTTTATATTACCACGATATATACAGAAATTTTTATACACGAAACTAGCAACACACACGAAGGTAATTATTGCCAGTAAGAAGTTTGTTGTGTCTAGGTTTTGTTCGTTATTATTTTTAATGTCTATTTCATTTATGACATTTGCCTTTGGGTCTACGAATTTTGACTGTTTTTTCCCCATTTTTTTTTTTTATACTTTTACACTTGAAGCGTCAAAAATTATGATATTTTTTGTCGTTTTTATGGATGGTTTTTCTTTAAGTTTCTCCCGTTTTCCGTAAAACTTTAAACGCACTTCAAAAGGTTCACTTGACGCTTTCTCATTGCAGACGCTTCACTTATTTTATTTTATTTTTGTCACGGTCGCCATGTAGAAAATGGTAATAATTGTTTATCAAAGGTTTGTAAGAAAATAACACGTTTGTTCCGAGGTTCGTTTATTGACTGCTGGGCATTGATCAAACATAATATTATGGAGTTTCACAGCTGGTGCACTGGCAAAATGCAAGCTCAGCACATATAGCAACTCGTGTGTATGATACACCTGGAGAACCATTAGATGGAATGGTTCCCAAGATGTAATTGAATGCTGTTTTGGGGGTTTCATATTATTTGCCGGGGAATTGAGGTTGGCCTTGATTCCCACGACAAATAATGATGAGGTTGTCATTACAATATTCTAATCCATATCGTTAAAAACAAAACTCTTTACTTTAATCTTCTTAATTGAACTTAATAATTTTCAAAAGTGACAGAGTGTAAACGAAAGATGAAAATCTCTCTCAACAGCAAATTTTGAGAAAAATCCCTCTCAACGTCTGATATTTTTGTAAGTTTAGAAAACAGGAAGTTGAAGTCAACCAGCAAGTTGAAATCGAAAGTTGAGCATCCAACTTTGATTGAAGAAAAACATCTCGGCAAGTTGATAAAAAAATCCCCAAGTTGAAACTCAACTTGAAGTGAAGAAAATGCTATTTCTTGCGAAGAGAAGTATTATACCTAGGGCACGTTATTTCCGAAAAATGGCATTCTACCCGATCCCGCTAAATCTGCCACAATGAAAAATTACCCAACACCCACCAACGCCGATGAATTAAGAAGATTCGTTCTTTCTATTCTAATTTCGACAATAAACTAATTGCCTATGTAAGCAAAACTCTTAATAAAGCGGATAAAAACCATAGCACTATTGAGAAAGAATTACTTGCTATTGTATGGGCAGTTAAAGATTCTACCTATTCGGAAGAAAATTTAAAATTTTAACAGACCATAGACCTTTAGTGGTCTTGTTCTCACTTAAAGAACTTAGTAGCAAACTAACAAATTTTAGACTACTATCACCAGGTAAGGATAATTGTACAGCCGACGCACTGAGTCGTAGAAAAATAGACTCCGAGGATTTAAAGCAATTTTGTATCTGTGTTTTAACGGGAGCTCAGTCAAACGCGGAAAACAGAAATCCTGAACAGAAACGAGAAAATATAGAAATTACGAAAACCTCAACTATTAAAATTACCAGAAAATGAACTTAAAGTCATTGAGCTGAAGATTGTTGACAACTTTGGGGAAGTTTTAATTAATTTCAAGGATACGGACATAATTATTGGTCAAAATAAAGTTTTAGCGTATATCCCAAAAGGGAATTTTCCAAACAGTCCAAGGACAGCACTGCAACCCAATCGGCATTATTTGGCTAAATATTGAAGAGAGATGTGCAGAAACTCTGCGGATGAATTGTATTAAAAAGATATATATTACTTAAAATTAAATAAAGAACCTCGCATGCGGCTGCAAAGAGAGCAATATTAATGAATAAAAAAAATATTAAGAGAAATGTTTAAAGAAAGTAATATTAAATTCCACATTATAGAGAAAAAATATTGAAATAACTGATCCTTGTAAGAAGAAATTAATACTTAATGAACACCACATTCTTAAAGCCCGCGGACATGCGGTAATAAACCGCATGCAACAAAATATATAGAGAAAATACGGCACGCAAAACGATGTGGCGATATACGTAAAGCATTGCCCCATTTGTCAATGAAATCAATATCTTCGGGGAAAAAAGCAACCAATTACTATCACATCGACAGCCAAATTGGGCTTTGATAAAATATTTTTAGATCTGGTTGAGATCAACCGGCGGTTGGGATTTCAACTTTCTCTTTAAAATATCCCTAGGAAATTTTGAATTTTATATCATTTTGACAGCAGTTTGAAATTGTCTAACTCTCAAATAAATTTATTTGACTATCGTTTATAATTATTATTTTTGTGGAAATCGAATTCAATTTCATTTTGTGTGAAATTGTATTGTGTAACGTTTTTGCTTGGACAAACTGGTTGCAGGGGGAAGAAAATATCCTGAAGAAAAGTTAAACAGCAGCCGAATAAGCTCATCGGAAGGAACAACATTTTATCATAAACTAAAAGAACCAGGAGTGATGAAAGAAAACCTAAAAAATTGTATTTGTTTTTATTATATAAATACATATAATTTTAGGCAATAAATTATATGTACTTATGTGTGTACATATATGTATAATTTCAGTATATGTATGTAATGTTTTTTTACTTGACGCTATTTATTGACGTTTTTTGGTTACTGCAAAGAGCGAGCAGTCTTTGGTTGCAGTATTACAAGAACGAGGGCTGTGTTTTAATTTTAAGCATATCTCCACTTTTATTTTCTATATCTTAAGATTGGAACCTCCATGTTTCCGTCAATTATGTAAATGTTAAATCCGTGCATGTCGCATACATAGTTCTGTTCTATCTTTTGCTTATGTCTAAGCTTTCATCCGATTGTTGGCACTATTCATCCAAATTCGATAAAGTCGCTTGATAGATCCATTTTCTCTTTTGGATAGGAAATCCATATCGTTAAAAACAAAACTCTTTACTTGAATCTTCTTAATTGAACTTAATAATTTTTAAAAGTGACAGAGTGTAAACGAAAGATGAAAATTTCTCTCAAAAGCAAATTTTGAGAAAAATCCCTCTCAACGTCTGATATTTTTGCAAGTTTAGAAAACAGGAAGTTGAAGTCAACCAGCAAGTTGACTATTTGTTTGCCTTTTAATGTAACACACTGCACGGGCATTAGGGAGATAGGGAGGGGAGAGATAGGAGGTGTCGATTAACATTGGTTTTGAATGTTTGCAGATCAAAATGGCAAGGGAAAATCTCGCCGGGTAAACTATTCCAAATTCGTGTTGTTCCTCTAAAAAAGAATCCCTATATTTCACGGTAAGTCTGAAATTGGGCTCAAGGGTGAACTGATGGGCATTCGTTGTGAGACGAGTATTACGGTAGAAACTTTTAAGGGAAGGAATGCAGCTGGCTACTTCGAGTGAACGTTTTTTATAAAAGAAACCATAATATAAGGAAAGACATGAAACATTGAATCGGTGTTCGATTGTAGCCAGATCAGATGGGGAAAAAAACTTCTTACACCGATACAGAAAACCTAAGCACTTAGCAGCATTCTTAGCGATCTCAAATATATGATCGTTCCAACGGAGGTCGTCGTTAACACACATACCGAGTACTGAGAGCTTTTCGGTTTCTTCGATGTAGGTGCCATTCATGGACAAATAGGAAGTTTAGTTTTACGTAGAACCGAACAAAAACGAATTAAAGAAAAATATTAGCATGATAAAATGTATAGATAAACTTGTAACTATATATTAACATAAATTAAGGCCAGCATAGACTTAAGACTTACAATCATAGTTCGTGTTTTTAGTCTCCAAGGTGTTTAGAACAGATAAATGAAAAACTTGAAAATTATTTAATTGGTTTTTCTTTATTTTATATAATTTATTTAATATTTTTCACAACTTTTTTACATATTTTTTTTTTGTAAGGATGTCGCGACGCGTTTTGGAAACTATTCCATCTTCATGGCGATCTGCAAAATTTGAGAATTGCTCAAACAAAAATTCTCAGACAAAAATTCTCAAACAACAATTTTCAAATTTTGCAGTTCGCCATGAATATGGAATAATTTCCTAAACGCGTCGCGAATTCTTTACAAAAAAAATATATAAAAAAGTTGTGAAAAATATTAAATTAATTACATAAAATAAAGAAAAACCAATTAAATAATTTTCAAGTTTTTCATTTATCTGTTTTAAGAGTTACATAATAATTATAAATAATTAATAAAATTATGTTAAGTTAAATAACTTTCATAACAATAAGATAAAACTAGTACCTTTCCCATAAGAACGTAACTATTAATAAGCAAGTTAATACAAAAAAATGTATATACATACAAACCTTATTCTTAAATAATATATCCTTAAATGTATTTAGACAAAATAATATAAATTATCGAAAGCAAAAAAATGTATTTACCTCTAAAATGTACATACCAAAAATGATTTTAATTGACGTAACTATTGATAATCGATTTAATAAAAAAAAAAATAAATATACAAGAAATCTATCACAAGATCCTTCTGTACAAAGTGTCGCATAAAAAGAAAAAATCATAACATGTCATGATTTCTCCTTTTTCTCCCAGCAAGGGTCGTGTGAAGGGATCGCAACAAATCAGTTAACAGGGTATTCAAACCATCCGATGAACTGAATTTACTTTGTTATGTCGCCGGCTTACTATAGCATAGCCGGATCATAATAGGTATTCATATTTCCATGACATTATATGTATGTTCCCAATCTGCGAATTCGTACGAATTTTCACGAATTTCTGCTAATTCCTGTTTCCGTACACAAAACATTCGTAGAAATTTGCAGAAGAGAGAGCTCGTGAAAGAGAAAATAATTACCCCACCCTGCGAATTTCTGCTCAAGACATTTTTGAAGGCACAAAAAAGTAGCAGTGAAACTTCAGTTTGACAGTTGATAAAAGACAACAAATAAACCAAATTTACACACGTTTGATAAAAATTACAGTTATTTTTAAAAAAATTATAAAAAAAAACATGAAAAACCGGTGGTTCTATGAACTTTTCCATGAATATTGTTGACGAAGTCCAGGTATCTGATTTAGTATTTAGTTCAGGATTCAGGAAATTGTTACAGAGCACTGTGAGTTGACTCCTCTGATGTCAGCTGTTTGCAAGAAGTAGAGAAGAATTGTTGCTGGAAGCGTGGAAGCACCTACAAAACTACTAATTGTTTTGTTGGCGCAGGTGATGCAACAAATAGGCAAAACATTTCCCTTGAAATGATAAACAAAACATTTTAAAAATCATTTCGCAATTGTAAGTTTCCACTAATCTTTTGACATTTAAGTAGTGACGCTCGAATATCCGACAGTTTATCGATAGTATAGATAGTGAAAAATATAGGCTACATCGATAGTTTAAAAAACAATCGAATCGAACGACTCTACAGTTTAAACTTCCTTGACATTTCGAGCTTGAGCTTATTCAAGAGATGGAAACCTGATAGAAAAGCACATACTATTGCTTAAACGATTCGATTTTCGAAGTGAGCTTGTTAAGGCTATGAGAGAGTGTCCAAAACTCTTGCTGCACTGACAGCCAAACATTTTCAGGTAATACATGAAATCTTGCAGCTTCCTGAGTGCTTTGAAATTTTGAACACAACTATATCCATCGAAAAATACGTAACAATTTTGTTGCGAGGCAATAGGTGGGGTTATGTCGATCAGTGTCGATTTTGAGCTCGTAGAGGCCGGACGTCGAGGTGCGCACACAAATAATTAAACAAAAGTCAAAAAAAAATTATTGCGCATTGTTATCGCGAGTGTTTAAAAAAAAATAATAATACACACTCGTTAGAGAAATTGAAAAAAACCCTCGCGTATGCTGTAAAGAATAAAATAATATCCACTCGCGTCGTTGGAGGAAAGAAAAGATGCCCACTCGCGCCGTGAAAAAAAATAAATAAATAAAACGAACTCGCATAGCAAATTTTCCTCTTATCTGTCCCAAGACCTTTGTGCTGAACTGCCTCTTTGTAGGCATCGTATGACCATGTAATGCTTGCGGTAAATGGATAAGGGCATCTGAGTTTGTCCTATTGTGCTGAACATTTATATTAATTTTTTGTATGCAAGCTGTCTTATGGGCATAACACCTAAGACAGTTTGTTTATTACAGAAATTAACTTGGATTTTCACTGCATGGTTCGACTTAGTCAGAATTGTGTTTTGTGTGTAAGTATTTTTAAATGGTAAGTGATTTTCGTGTCGTATATTGTAGAAAATGGTAATAATTGTTTATCAAAGGTTTGTAAGAAAACAACACGTTTGTTCCGAGGTTCGTTTATTGACTGCTGGGCATTGATCAAACATAATATTATGGAGGTTCAAAGCTGGTGCACTGGCAAAATGCAAGCTCAGCACATATAACAACTCGTGTGTATGATACACCTGGAGAACCATTAGATGGAATGGTTCCCAAGATGTAATTGAATGCTGTTTTGGGGGTTTCATATTATTTGCCGGGGAATTGAGGTTGGCCTTGATTCCCACGACAAATAATGATGAGGTTGTCATTACACCTTTCCCCTTTTTAAATTAATTTTAGTTAATAAAACTATGCTTGACCAATACCTTTAAGCCTCTTTTATTTAAAAAAAAAATATCAAAATATTACATTTATGTATTAAAATTTTAAAATATAAGAATATAATTGGTGGTGGTTGTAATATTAACTTTTTGTTTTATTATGAACATGCATGCTCATAACTATCTTTATTTATACACATTAATCAATTAAAGCTAGTTAGCGAAATTTTAATCAAAAAGATTATATATGCAGAATAAACTATTTTTATTAATTTTTATTTTTTAATAACAATGTTTAATTTAAAGTTGTTTGTGCTTACTATTATTTTTTTCTTTGTATGTATATATAGTATATGCATATTAAAATTTAGAATATGTATAACTACTTAAAAAATTCTTAGCTAAAAATATATTATTTATAATAATAATTATGATTTTATATCATATAAAATACATTATAATTTCCGTAGTCTATTTTTATGTACTTTAAAGAATTTGTTGTCATTTCCTAATAGCGTGCAGTTGTTGTTTTCAATTTTGTTACTGTATAAGGGCCTTTAAAAAGATTTTCTAATTTATGGCCTGCGTTGTTCTCAAGTAATACCATGTCATTAATTTTTATTTCTATGGGTCTTGAAGTTTTATCATACTGTTCTTTTTGGGTTGTTTTGGATTTTTGAATAATTTGCTGCGCTCTCTGGTGAGCCATTTGTAATCTGTACTTAATTTCTTTTTCATACGAATCAATATTATTCAATGGATCTATGACGCTTTCAGAGAGAAAGTCAGAGTTGTTGGTATTTTTCAAAATATAAGTTCAAATGGGCTATAACCGTGCACGGTAGAAGGTGTTGTGTTATAACAATACGTAAAGTATTTTATCCACTCGTCCCAATCGGTTCTGTTGAGGGATATATATGATCTTAAATATTCATTCAAAGTCCTATGTGACCTTTCAATTGTTCCTAAAGTTTGGTGGTGATACGCTGTGGAAGTTAATTGATCTATATTCAGGAGCTTGTATAGCTCTTTAAGAGTCTGATTTCTATATTCAGACCCCATATCAGTAATGATTTTTTTCATCGGGCCATAAACTAGAATACAATTTTCAAAAATAGCTTTGGCTATTGTTTTGGCTGATTTATCCGATATAGGTATGGAGATTAAATATTTTGATAAGTCACATATGATAGTTACTGCGTATTGGTTACCAAAGTTAGATCGGGCTAACGGACCAATGGTGTCAACCAATACTATATCAAATGTGCGCGCGGGTGTTGGTGTTATTGACAAAAGTTCTTTTGTTTATGGCATAGATTTATTCTTCTGACACTCTAAACAGCTTTTAACATATTTAGTAACTTCTTTTGTCATATTTTTCCAAAAGTATTTCGCTCTTAACTTCTTTAAAAGTCTGGTAATTCCTGCATGACCACCAAGTATAGGATCATTATGAAAAGTTTCGATTAATTTAGCTTTATCCTTACCTTCCGTTATGTATTTTAATTTAGGCGTTAACGCGATTTTTAATTTTTTCAATAAATTGTTTGCATTATTTTTAAATTCAGTGATCTGAATCATACTGAATAAATTATCGTTTAATGAAAGTTGCAACTTGTATATATTTCTATTATTGGTCTCTTTTTCTAATCTTGGAAAGAATTGTCCTAAGTCAATTTTTCCATTAATAATAAAAGTATTTATAGGAAAGCTTATTAAAGTTCTTTTACCAATTTTTAAGTAACACCTTGGTGTTTCTTTTATTAAGTCGAACTTCAAACGAACATCTTTTTTTACCTCGCTATAGCTCAGTGTTTCGTATACTTTGGGAGTATTTACATTGCGAATTTTTAAAGGTGAATTTTCTTCACTAATATTCTTTTCGTTTCGTCTTGTCTCTGAACGGGTTTTTACTTTAAGGATGTTATTACTGTGTTTTATATATATATGTTTTATTTGCTCAAAGTCTATGCGCGATAATGCGTCTGCACCGCAATTATCTTTACCTTTTATATATTCTATAACGAAGTTGAATTCTTCGAGATCTAAACGCATTCTGGTTAGTTTTGATGATGGATTTTTCATAGAGAAAAGGTAAGTAAGAGGTCTATGGTCACTTCTAACCAAAAATTCTTTTCCGTATACCTATGGCTTAAAATAATTTATCGCCCAGTGAATGGCTGTCAATTCTTGTTCTATGGTTGCTTTATTGCTTTCTCCCTTTGTAAATGATCTTGATGCATATGCCACTGGTAATTGTACACCATTGTATTCCTAGCTTAGTACGGCTCCACAGGCATTTTTGCTAGCATCTGTTGTGATGCAGAATATTTTAACAAAATTCGGATATTGTAAGATAGAAGGGCTTAAGAGCGCCTCTTTTAAAAATTGGAATGCATTTTCACATTCAGGCGTCCATTGAAATTTTATATTTTTGCGCGTTAAGCGTGTTAGGTGAATTGAATGAGAAGCGAAGTTTGGGATAAAGCGTCGACAATAATTGCAAAATGCAAAAAATCTTCTTACTGCGTCGAAGTCTTTTGGTGTTGGGTAATTTCTAATGATTTCATATTTGCTATCATCGGGAAGGATTCCCTTGTCAGTACATTTATGACCAAGAAAAGTAACTTCATTTTTGAAGAAGGTGCATTTATCAGGATGAAGTTTTAAATTAAATTTCCTACAAGTCTCAAAAACTCTCTCTCTCTTGTAAGTTTTTTATCATATGGTTTTCAGAACATCCAATCACGACCAAATCGTCCATATAAAGGAACGCTTGTTCTGGCGTAAGGCCAGCAAAGGCTAACGACATCATTCTTTGGAATGAATTTGGAGCAATTTTGATTCCGTAAGGAAGTCTTTTAAATCGAAATGAGCCTTCCGTTGTTGAAAAAGATGTTATGTCCCTATTTTCTTTGGTGATTTTTTTTCTATTTCAATTTGGTGAAACCCAGACATCAGATCTAGACATGAAAAATATTTTGCACGTCCTAATTGATCTAAGATGTCATCTATTCTAGGCAAAGGGTATTTATCAGCTACTAATTTTTTATTAATTTGTCGGTAATCAAAAACTAGTCGCCAGCGTTTTTCAGAACTTCCTGGGAGAGATTTTTTTGGTACTAAAAGGATTGGGCTGTTGTATTCAGAAATGGATGGTTCTATAATATCATCGTCTTTTAATTTTTTAACTTGCCTACTAATTTCATCTTTTTGAGAATAAGGTGTTCTATAATTCTTAATATAAACTGGTGTATCATCCTTAATTCGCAACTTTTGTTTATAAAAATTATCAGTTGTTATTTTATCAGTTTCTAAGGTGAAGATGTCTGCAAACTCATTGCATAGTTTTGTTAACTGTTTAGACTCAAAAGCGGGGAATTTTTTTGACAATTTTTCTATTACTTTTTCCTTATGCCTACTATCTTTTTGATCAAATTTATAAACACTGTATGTAGAAAAGCTTTCCGTTTTAATTTGGACATTTGTAAGTAACGTGTTATCGAAAGTTGTATTTATTACTTAAACATACGGATTTGTTTTGGAGACTATAGCCTTACCAATATAAATTCCTTCTGATATTTTTTGATTCGGTATAAAAATTTCTTCCTCTGTGGTTATGAAATTAACCTTTCTTACCACTTCACACGTTGCGGGCAATGACAAGGAATTTGGAGTCGGTGTGTCATAAATTGGAATGGATATATTTTTTGAGAAGTTATCTGGTCTGAGAATTAACCAGTTATTTTGCGTTTGGTAGTCTCAAATACAGTTGTATTTTTTTATAAAATCTAAACCTAATATTCCATCACTCGGGATAGAAAAATTTTTATCCACGATTTGAAAATTGTGTTTAATCAAAATATTTGTATTAAAAATCAATTCGCCGGTAGTCTGACCAAGAGAATGCACTACGCCATTGCCTATTCCACTTATCTTGGACGTATGAATATTGTTTATAGATCTATTGGGATGAAGTTTGTTTTCCTTAAATACAGAAACATCGGCACCTGTATCAACTAGGAATGTGTTTGTACAGTGACTTAATGTATTTTCAACTATTATATAACTGCAAAGGTTAAGATTAAGGTTAAAAATTTTGAACTTCTGATATTTAGCCAAAGTTTTATTTAAGCATCCCCCAGTTGTAAAACCTGGGGGTTTGACATGTTTTCCGAAACCTCGTTTATAACTCTTACGTTTCGGTTTCCTCTATGGAATCGATTATTATTTTGCGCTCGGTATGAATTCCGGAAACTATAGTTTTGTTCATTATTTTGGTATCTGTAGTTTTGTCGGCCGTGTCCACGTCCACGACCACGACCACGAAAGTTATTAAAATTGGATCTTTTATTATAAAAAATAACGTTAGACTTACTAGCGCTCACTTCTGTAGTAGTAGTTACAAATTTGGATACAGCTTCGTTCATATTATTAAACGTACCTGCTTCCATAATGAGTTTAATTTTCTCATTGGACGCATTTGTAGAGAGTGATTTGACAGCATTTTGGGTGGAGTATTTTTCAGCTAGCCTGAAGGGAACACCTTCTGAAATGTATGCCCTTTTAAGTGAAGATGTCAAATCTTCTATTTCTTTGATATACGTGTTCGTAGGCCTATTGTTTTGCCTTGCACTCATTATTTTTGAAATGAGTACTTTAGAGGATACGCTCTTAATGTTAGTTTGAAGGGTTTGTACTATCTCAATAACTGTACTTTCGTTTGTTATGAAGTTGCGTGCTGTTCCTGATAATTTTGTTTTAATCAGAGAAACAGCGCTACTTTCATTAGTCCCTGCATTTTCGTTGACCAGATTAACAGCGTCAACAAGACGCTGTAAATTCTCCGGTGAACCATCAAATTCTGGGACTATTCTCGAAGCGAAATTCAGAAAATCGATAGACGACGTCATATTGTCTTCGATTGTATCTTCGCTTTCACTGTCACTTAATTCCTGATCTTGCTCTTTTATATTTATATCAACTGAGACATTAAAGTCCGATGGAATTTTTATATTTTTATTAAGTCGACAACAAGCTCTAGACAAATAGTCGCGAAAATAATAATGTATTTCATAAGCTTCTCCTTTGTGAAGCTTTGTTAAGTTTGCGAAGTTTTTTTTTATAATTTCATTTATGAGATTGTACTCGTTTATCAAATTACGTAAATGAGTTTCACTAACTGTTCCCTTAGGGGGATGTTTTTTGTTAATACATTTAAAAATTCTGAGGAATTTTTTTTTATGCTCTTGAATATTATTTAGAATGTCTTCCCATTTTGACATATTTTCAAAAAGGAGATATGGTTAAGTCTTCATAATAAAAAAAAAATAAAAAAAAAATTATATTACGTATGTTTCTCAAATTTGTTTTTTTCCTGTCATATTAATTTTCCATGATTCGCCATCAGATTTAGTTAGGCAACTGAGCTCTGAGATTTCTTGCTTCCTGTTGATTTCACTTCCAAGGTATTTCCAATTTGTTTTCTTTTATTTTTGCCATTATTTGAAGTTAGACTTTTTTTTTATATTTTGTCCATCGACACAGCGCGGTTTAAATATTTGCGTTTTATATTACCACGATATATACAGAAATTTTTATACACGAAACTAGCAACACACACGAAGGTAATTATTGCCAGTAAGAAGTTTGTTGTGTCTAGGTTTTGTTCGTTATTATTTTTAATGTCTATTTCATTTATGACATTTGCCTTTGGGTCTACGAATTTTGACTGTTTTTTCCCCATTTTTTTTTTATACTTTTACACTTGAAGCGTCAAAAATTATGATATTTTTTGTCGTTTTTATGGATGGTTTTTCTTTAAGTTTCTCCCGTTTTCCGTAAAACTTTAAACGCACTTCAAAAGGTTCACTTGACGCTTTCTCATTGCAGACGCTTCACTTATTTTATTTTATTTTTGTCACGATCGCCATGTAGAAAATGGTAATAATTGTTTATCAAAGGTTTGTAAGAAAATAACACGTTTGTTCCGAGGTTCGTTTATTGACTGCTGGGCATTGATCAAACATAATATTATGGAGTTTCACAGCTGGTGCACTGGCAAAATGCAAGCTCAGCACATATAACAACTCGTGTGTATGATACACCTGGAGAACCATTAGATGGAATGGTTCCCAAGATGTAATTGAATGCTGTTTTGGGGGTTTCATATTATTTGCCGGGGAATTGAGGTTGGCCTTGATTCCCACGACAAATAATGATGAGGTTGTCATTACAATATTCTAATCCATATCGTTAAAAACAAAACTCTTTACTTTAATCTTCTTAATTGAACTTAATAATTTTCAAAAGTGACAGAGTGTAAACGAAAGATGAAAATCTCTCTCAACAGCAAATTTTGAGAAAAATCCCTCTCAACGTCTGATATTTTTGTAAGTTTAGAAAACAGGAAGTTGAAGTCAACCAGCAAGTTGAAATCGAAAGTTGAGCATCCAACTTTGATTGAAGAAAAACATCTCGGCAAGTTGATAAAAAAATCCCCAAGTTGAAACTCAACTTGAAGTGAAGAAAATGCTATTTCTTGCGAAGAGAAGTATTATACCTAGGGCACGTTATTTCCGAAAAATGGCATTCTACCCGATCCCGCTAAATCTGCCACAATGAAAAATTACCCAACACCCACCAACGCCGATGAATTAAGAAGATTCGTTCTTTCTATTCTAATTTCGACAATAAACTAATTGCCTATGTAAGCAAAACTCTTAATAAAGCGGATAAAAACCATAGCACAATTGAGAAAGAATTACTTGCTATTGTATGGGCAGTTAAAGATTCTACCTATTCGGAAGAAAATTTAAAATTTTAACAGACCATAGACCTTTAGTGGTCTTGTTCTCACTTAAAGAACTTAGTAGCAAACTAACAAATTTTAGACTACTATCACCAGGTAAGGATAATTGTACAGCCGACGCACTGAGTCGTAGAAAAATAGACTCCGAGGATTTAAAGCAATTTTGTATCTGTGTTTTAACGAGAGTCAAACGCGGAAAACAGAAATCCTGAACAGAAACGAGAAAATATAGAAATTACGAAAACCTCAACTATTAAAATTACCAGAAAATGCACTTAAAGTCATTGAGCTGAAGATTGTTGACAACTTTGGGGAAGTTTTAATTAATTTCAAGGATACGGACATAATTATTGGTCAAAATAAAGTTTTAGCGTATATCCCAAAAGGGAATTTTCCAAACAGTCCAAGGACAGCACTGCAACCCAATCGGCATTATTTGGCTAAATATTGAAGAGAGATGTGCAGAAACTCTGCGGATGAATTGTATTAAAAAGATATATATTACTTAAAATTAAATAAAGAACCTCGCATGCGGCTGCAAAGAGAGCAATATTAATGAATAAAAAAAATATTAAGAGAAATGTTTAAAGAAAGTAATATTAAATTCCACATTATAGAGAAAAAATATTGAAATAACTGATCCTTGTAAGAAGAAATTAATACTTAATGAACACCACATTCTTAAAGCCCGCGGACATGCGGTAATAAACCGCATGCAACAAAATATATAGAGAAAATACGGCACGCAAAACGATGTGGCGATATACGTAAAGCATTGCCCCATTTGTCAATGAAATCAATATCTTCGGGGAAAAAAGCAACCAATTACTATCACATCGACAGCCAAATTGGGCTTTGATAAAATATTTTTAGATCTGGTTGAGATCAACCGGCGGTTGGGATTTCAACTTTCTCTTTAAAATATCCCTAGGAAATTTTGAATTTTATATCATTTTGACAGCAGTTTGAAATTGTCTAACTCTCAAATAAATTTATTTGACTATCGTTTATAATTATTATTTTTGTGGAAATCGAATTCAATTTCATTTTGTGTGAAATTGTATTGTGTAACGTTTTTGCTTGGACAAACTGGTTGCAGGGGGAAGAAAATATCCTGGAGAAAAGTTAAACAGCAGCCGAATAAGCTCATCGGAAGGAACAACATTTTATCATAAACTAAAAGAACCAGGAGTGATGAAAGAAAACCTAAAAAATTGTATTTGTTTTTATTATATAAATACATATAATTTTAGGCAATAAATTATATGTACTTATGTGTGTACATATATGTATAATTTCAGTATATGTATGTAATGTTTTTTTACTTGACGCTATTTATTGACGTTTTTTGGTTACTGCAAAGAGCGAGCAGTCTTTGGTTGCAGTATTACAAGAACGAGGGCTGTGTTTTAATTTTAAACATATCTCCACTTTTATTTTCTATATCTTAAGATTGGAACCTCCATGTTTCCGTCAATTATGTAAATGTTAAATCCGTGCATGTCGCATACATAGTTCTGTTCTATCTTTTGCTTATGTCTAAGCTTTCATCCGATTGTTGGCACTATTCATCCAAATTCGATAAAGTCGCTTGATAGATCCATTTTCTCTTTTGGATAGGAAATCCATATCGTTAAAAACAAAACTCTTTACTTGAATCTTCTTAATTGAACTTAATAATTTTTAAAAGTGACAGAGTGTAAACGAAAGATGAAAATTTCTCTCAAAAGCAAATTTTGAGAAAAATCCCTCTCAACGTCTGATATTTTTGCAAGTTTAGAAAACAGGAAGTTGAAGTCAACCAGCAAGTTGAAATCGAAAGTTGAGCATCCAACTTTTATTGAAGAAAAACAATGCGGCAAGTTGATAAAAAAATCCCCAAGTTGAAACTCAACTTGAAGTGAAGAAAAGGGGCCTTAGAAGATGGATTATTTGATGGATTTAAATATATCTTAGCTATACAAGATGAATTAACCAAAATCATCGAGGCACTACCCATTTTAATAAAGAAGCAAGTACAGTGGCAAAAGCACTAGTAGAAGATTTTATTTTAAGATACGGGGTACCACATACAATAGCCTCCGATCAGGTAACCGAAAATTTAAATCAGGTTTTCCAGAAAATTTGTAAAATAGAACAGTTGCAATCCACAGCGTATCACCATGAGAGCATATGAGCATTAGAGAACTCTTATACAATTTTAGGAGCATAGAAAGAAGCACTACGAAAACCAGCAATTTCAAATCTCGCATAACGAAATCTCGCATTTTAAAATCTCGCAAATACAAAATCTCGCATTAACGTTCATTGCTCATAAAGATTTTTTTTATAATTAACGCGCGCACAAAGGACTATTTGTTTGCCTTTTAATGTAACACACTGCACGGGCATTAGGGAGATAGGGAGGGGAGAGATAGGAGGTGTCGATTAACATTGGTTTTGAATGTTTGCAGATCAAAATGGCAAGGGAAAATCTCGCCGGGTAAACTATTCCAAATTCGTGTTGTTCCTCTAAAAAAGAATCCCTATATTTCACGGTAAGTCTGAAATTGGGCTCAAGGGTGAACTGATGGGCATTCGTTGTGAGACGAGTATTACGGTAGAAACTTTTAAGGGAAGGAATGCAGCTGGCTACTTCGAGTGAACGTTTTTTATAAAAGAAACCATAATATAAGGAAAGACATGAAACATTGAATCGGTGTTCGATTGTAGCCAGATCAGATGGGGAAAAAAACTTCTTACACCGATACAGAAAACCTAAGCACTTAGCAGCATTCTTAGCGATCTCAAATATATGATCGTTCCAACGGAGGTCGTCGTTAACACACATACCGAGTACTGAGAGCTTTTCGGTTTCTTCGATGTAGGTGCCATTCATGGACAAATAGGAAGTTTAGTTTTACGTAGAACCGAACAAAAACGAATTAAAGAAAAATATTAGCATGATAAAATGTATAGATAAACTTGTAACTATATATTAACATAAATTAAGGCCAGCGTAGACTTAAGACTTACAATCATAGTTCGTGTTTTTAGTCTCCAAGGTGTTTAGAACAGATAAATGAAAAACTTGAAAATTATTTAATTGGTTTTTCTTTATTTTATATAATTAATTTAATATTTTTCACAACTTTTTTACATATTTTTTTTTGTAAGGATGTCGCGACGCGTTTTGGAAACTATTCCATCTTCATGGCGATCTGCAAAATTTGAGAATTGCTCAAACAAAAATTCTCAGACAAAAATTCTCAAACAACAATTTTCAAATTTTGCAGTTCGCCATGAATATGGAATAATTTCCTAAACGCGTCGCGAATTCTTTACAAAAAAAATATATAAAAAAGTTGTGAAAAATATTAAATTAATTACATAAAATAAAGAAAAACCAATTAAATAATTTTCAAGTTTTTCATTTATCTGTTTTAAGAGTTACATAATAATTATAAATAATTAATAAAATTATGTTAAGTTAAATAACTTTCATAACAATAAGATAAAACTAGTACCTTTCCCATAAGAACGTAACTATTAATAAGCAAGTTAATACAAAAAAATGTATATACATACAAACCTTATTCTTAAATAATATATCCTTAAATGTATTTAGACAAAATAATATAAATCATCGAAAGCAAAAAAATGTATTTACCTCTAAAATGTACATACCAAAAATGATTTTAATTGACGTAACTATTGATAATCGATTTAATAAAAAAAAAATAAATATACAAGAAATCTATCACAAGATCCTTCTGTACAAAGTGTCGCATAAAAAGAAAAAATCATAACATGTCATGATTTCTCCTTTTTCTCCCAGCAAGGGTCGTGTGAAGGGATCGCAACAAATCAGTTAACAGGGTATTCAAACCATCCGATGAACTGAATTTACTTTGTTATGTCGCCGGCTTACTATAGCATAGCCGGATCATAATAGGTATTCATATTTCCATGACATTATATGTATGTTCCCAATCTGCGAATTCGTACGAATTTTCACGAATTTCTGCTAATTCCTGTTTCCGTACACAAAACATTCGTAGAAATTTGCAGAAGAGAGAGCTCGTGAAAGAGAAAATAATTACCCCACCCTGCGAATTTCTGCTCAAGACATTTTTGAAGGCACAAAAAAGTAGCAGTGAAACGTCAGTTTGACAGTTGATAAAAGACAACAAATAAACCAAATTTACACACGTTTGATAAAAATTACAGTTATTTTTAAAAAAATTATAAAAAAAAACATGAAAAACCGGTGGTTCTATGAACTTTTCCATGAATATTGTTGACGAAGTCCAGGTATCTGATTTAGTATTTAGTTCAGGATTCAGGAAATTGTTACAGAGCACTGTGAGTTGACTCCTCTGATGTCAGCTGTTTGCAAGAAGTAGAGAAGAATTGTTGCTGGAAGCGTGGAAGCACCTACAAAACTACTAATTGTTTTGTTGGCGCAGGTGATGCAACAAATAGGCAAAACATTTCCCTTGAAATGATAAACAAAACATTTTAAAAATCATTTCGCAATTGTAAGTTTCCACTAATCTTTTGACATTTAAGTAGTGACGCTCGAATATCCGACAGTTTATCGATAGTATAGATAGTGAAAAATATAGGCTACATCGATAGTTTAAAAAACAATCGAATCGAACGACTCTACAGTTTAAACTTCCTTGACATTTCGAGCTTGAGCTTATTCAAGAGATGGAAACCTGATAGAAAAGCACATACTATTGCTTAAACGATTCGATTTTCGAAGTGAGCTTGTTAAGGCTATGAGAGAGTGTCCAAAACTCTTGCTGCACTGACAGCCAAACATTTTCAGGTAATACATGAAATCTTGCAGCTTCCTGAGTGCTTTGAAATTTTGAACACAACTATATCCATCGAAAAATACGTAACAATTTTGTTGCGAGGCAATAGGTGGGGTTATGTCGATCAGTGTCGATTTTGAGCTCGTAGAGGCCGGACGTCGAGGTGCGCACACAAATAATTAAACAAAAGTCAAAAAAAAATTATTGCGCATTGTTATCGCGAGTGTTTAAAAAAAAATAATAATACACACTCGTTAGAGAAATTGAAAAAAACCCTCGCGTATGCTGTAAAGAATAAAATAATATCCACTCGCGTCGTTGGAGGAAAGAAAAGATGCCCACTCGCGCCGTGAAAAAAAATAAATAAATAAAACGAACTCGCATAGCAAATTTTCCTCTTATCTGTCCCAAGACCTTTGTGCTGAACTGCCTCTTTGTAGGCATCGTATGACCATGTAATGCTTGCGGTAAATGGATAAGGGCATCTGAGTTTGTCCTATTGTGCTGAACATTTATATTAATTTTTTGTATGCAAGCTGTCTTATGGGCATAACACCTAAGACAGTTTGTTTATTACAGAAATTAACTTGGATTTTCACTGCATGGTTCGACTTAGTCAGAATTGTGTTTTGTGTGTAAGTATTTTTAAATGGTAAGTGATTTTCGTGTCGTATATTGTAGAAAATGGTAATAATTGTTTATCAAAGGTTTGTAAGAAAACAACACGTTTGTTCCGAGGTTCGTTTATTGACTGCTGGGCATTGATCAAACATAATATTATGGAGGTTCAAAGCTGGTGCACTGGCAAAATGCAAGCTCAGCACATATAACAACTCGTGTGTATGATACACCTGGAGAACCATTAGATGGAATGGTTCCCAAGATGTAATTGAATGCTGTTTTGGGGGTTTCATATTATTTGCCGGGGAATTGAGGTTGGCCTTGATTCCCACGACAAATAATGATGAGGTTGTCATTACACCTTTCCCCTTTTTAAATTAATTTTAGTTAATAAAACTATGCTTGACCAATACCTTTAAGCCTCTTTTATTTAAAAAAAAAATATCAAAATATTACATTTATGTATTAAAATTTTAAAATATAAGAATATAATTGGTGGTGGTTGTAATATTAACTTTTTGTTTTATTATGAACATGCATGCTCATAACTATCTTTATTTATACACATTAATCAATTAAAGCTAGTTAGCGAAATTTTAATCAAAAAGATTATATATGCAGAATAAACTATTTTTATTAATTTTTATTTTTTAATAACAATGTTTAATTTAAAGTTGTTTGTGCTTACTATTATTTTTTTCTTTGTATATATATATAGTATATGCATATTAAAATTTAGAATATGTATAACTACTTAAAAAATTCTTAGCTAAAAATATATTATTTATAATAATAATTATGATTTTAAATCATATAAAATACATTATAATTTCCGTAGTCTATTTTTATGTACTTTAAAGAATTTGTTGTCATTTTCTAATAGCGTGCAGTTGTTGTTTTCAATTTTGTTACTGTATAAGGGCCTTTAAAAAGATTTTCTAATTTATGGCCTGCGTTGTTCTCAAGTAATACCATGTCATTAATTTTTATTTCTATGGGTCTTGAAGTTTTATCATACTGTTCTTTTTGGGTTGTTTTGGATTTTTGAATAATTTGCTGCGCTCTCTGGTGAGCCATTTGTAATCTGTACTTAATTTCTTTTTCATACGAATCAATATTATTCAATGGATCTATGACGCTTTCAGAGAGAAAGTCAGAGTTGTTGGTATTTTTCCAAATAAAAGTTCAAATGGGCTATAACCGTGCACGATAGAAGGTGTTGTGTTATAACAATACGTAAAGTATTTTATCCACTCGTCCCAATCGGTTCTGTTGAGGGATATATATGATCTTAAATATTCATTCAAAGTCCTATGTGACCTTTCAATTGTTCCTAAAGTTTGGTGGTGATACGCTGTGGAAGTTAATTGATCTATATTCAGGAGCTTGTATAGCTCTTTAAGAGTCTGATTTCTATATTCAGACCCCATATCAGTAATGATTTTTTTCATCGGGCCATAAACTAGAATACAATTTTCAAAAATAGCTTTGGCTATTGTTTTGGCTGATTTATCCGATATAGGTATGGAGATTAAATATTTTGATAAGTCACATATGATAGTTACTGCGTATTGGTTACCAAAGTTAGATCGGGCTAACGGACCAATGGTGTCAACCAATACTATATCAAATGCGCGCGCGGGTGTTGGTGTTATTGACAAAAGTTCTTTCGTTTTTGGCATAGATTTATTCTTTTGACACTCTAAACAGCTTTTAACATATTTAGTAACTTCTTTTGTCATATTTTTCCAAAAGTATTTCGCTCTTAACTTCTTTAAAAGTCTGGTAATTCCTGCATGACCACCAAGTATAGGATCATTATGAAAAGTTTCGATTAATTTAGCTTTTTCCTTTCCTTCCGTTATGTATTTTAATTTAGGCGTTAACGCGATTTTTAATTTTTTCAATAAATTGTTTGCATTATTTTTAAATTCAGTGATCTGAATCATACTGAATAAATTATCGTTTAATGAAAGTTGCAACTTGTATATATTTCTATTATTGGTCTCTTTTTCTAATCTTGGAAAGAATTGTCCTAAGTCAATTTTTCCATTAATAATAAAAGTATTTATAGGAAAGCTTATTAAAGTTCTTTTACCAATTTTTAAGTAACACCTTGGTGTTTATTTTATTAAGTCGAACTTCAAACGAACATCTTTTTTTACCTCGCTATAGCTCAGTGTTTCGTATACTTTGGGAGTATTTACATTGCGAATTTTTAAAGGTGAATTTTCTTCACTAATATTCTTTTCGTTTCGTCTTGTCTCTGAACGGGTTTTTACTTTAAGGATGTTATTACTGTGTTGGATATGTTTTATTTGCTCAAAGTCTATGCGCGATAATGCGTCTGCACCGCAATTATCTTTACCTTTTATATATTCTATAACGAAGTTGAATTCTTCGAGATCTAAACGCATTCTGGTTAGTTTTGATGATGGATTTTTCATAGAGAAAAGGTAAGTAAGAGGTCTATGGTCACTTCTAACCAAAAATTCTTTTCCGTATACATATGGCTTAAAATAATTTATCGCCCAGTGAATGGCTGTCAATTCTTGTTCTATGGTTGCTTTATTGCTTTCTCCCTTTGTAAATGATCTTGATGCATATGCCACTGGTAATTGTACACCATTGTATTCCTGGCTTAGTACGGCTCCACAGGCATTTTTGCTAGCATCTGTTGTGATGCAGAATATTTTAACAAAATTCGGATATTGTAAGATAGAAGGGCTTAAGAGCGCCTCTTTTAAAAATTGGAATGCATTTTCACATTCAGGCGTCCATTGAAATTTTATATTTTTGCGCGTTAAGCGTGTTAGGTGAATTGAATGAGAAGCGAAGTTTGGGATAAAGCGTCGACAATAATTGCAAAATGCAAAAAATCTTCTTACTGCGTCGAAGTCTTTTGGTGTTGGGTAATTTCTAATGATTTCATATTTGCTATCATCGGGAAGGATTCCCTTGTCAGTACATTTATGACCAAGAAAAGTAACTTCATTTTTGAAGAAGGTGCATTTATCAGGATGAAGTTTTAAATTAAATTTCCTACAAGTCTCAAAAACTCTCTCTCTCTTGTAAGTTTTTTATCATATGGTTTTCAGAACATCCAATCACGACCAAATCGTCCATATAAAGGAACGCTTGTTCTGGCGTAAGGCCAGCAAAGGCTAACGACATCATTCTTTGGAATGAATTTGGAGCAATTTTGATTCCGTAAGGAAGTCTTTTAAATCGAAATGAGCCTTCCGTTGTTGAAAAAGATGTTATGTCCCGATTTTCTTTGGTGATTTTTTTTCTATTTCAATTTGGTGAAACCCAGACATCAGATCTAGACATGGAAAATATTTTGCACGTCCTAATTGATCTAAGATGTCATCTATTCTAGGCAAAGGGTATTTATCAGCTACTAATTTTTTATTAATTTGTCGGTAATCAAAAACTAGTCGCCAGCGTTTTTCAGAACTTCCTGGGAGAGATTTTTTTGGTACTAAAAGGATTGGGCTGTTGTATTCAGAAATGGATGGTTCTATAATATCATCGTCTTTTAATTTTTTAACTTGCCTACTAATTTCATCTTTTTGAGAATAAGGTGTTCTATAATTCTTAATATAAACTGGTGTATCATCCTTAATTCGCAACTTTTATTTATAAAAATTATTAGTTGTTATTTTACCAGTTTCTAAGGCGAAGATGTCTGCAAACTCATTGCATAGTTTTGTTAACTGTTTAGACGCAAAAGCGGGGAAATTTTTTGACAATTTTTCTATTACTTTTTCCTTATGCCTACTATCTTTTTGATCAAATTTATAAACACTGTATGTAGAAAGGCTTTCTGTTTTAATTTGGACATTTGTAAGTAACGTGTTATCGAAAGTTGTATTTATTACTTTAACATACGGATTTGTTTTGGAGACTATAGCCTTACCAATATAAATTCCTTCTGATATTTTTTGATTCGGTATAAAAATTTCTTCCTCTGTGGTTATGAAATTAACCTTTCTTACCACTTCACACGTTGCGGGCAATGGCAAGGAATTTGGAGTCGGTGTGTCATAAATTGGAATGGATATATTTTTTGAGAAGTTATCTGGTCTGAGAATTAACCAGTTATTTTGCGTTTGGTAGTCTCAAATACAGTTGTATTTTTTTATAAAATCTAAACCTAATATTCCATCACTCGGGATAGAAAAATTTTTATCCACGATTTGAAAATTGTGTTTAATCAAAATATTTGTATTAAAAATCAATTCGCCGGTAGTCTGACCAAGAGAATGCACTACGCCATTGCCTATTCCACTTATCTTGGACGTATGAATATTGTTTATAGATCTATTGGGATGAAGTTTGTTTTCCTTAAATACAGAAACTTCGGCACCTGTATCAACTAGGAATGTGTTTGTACAGTGACTTAATGTATTTTCAACTATTATATAACTGCAAAGGTTAAGATTAAGGTTAAAAATTTTGAACTTCTGATATTTAGCCAAAGTTTTATTTAAGCATCCCCCAGTTGTAAAACCTGGGGGTTTGACATGTTTTCCGAAACCTCGTTTATAACTCTTACGTTTCGGTTTCCTCTATGGAAGCGATTATTATTTTGCGCTCGGTATGAATTCCGGAAACTATAGTTTTGTTCATTATTTTGGTATCTGTAGTTTTGTCGGCCGTGTCCACGTCCACGACCTCGACCACGAAAGTTATTAAAATTGGATCTTTTATTATAAAAAACAACGTTAGACTTACTAGCGCTCACTTCTGTAGTAGTAGTTACAAATTTGGATACAGCTTCGTTCATATTATTAAACGTATCTGCTTCCATAATGAGTTTAATTTTCTCATTGGACGCATTTGTAGAGAGTGATTTGACAGCGTTTTGGGTGGAGTATTCTTAAGCTAGCCTGAAGGGAACACCTTCTGAAATGTATGCCCTTTTAAGTGAAGATGTCAAATCTTCTATTTCTTTGATATACGTGTTCGTAGGCCTATTGTTTTGCCTTGCACTCATTATTTTTGAAATGAGTACTTTAGAGGATACGCTCTTAATGTTAGTTTGAAGGGTTTGTACTATCTCAATAACTGTACTTTCGTTTGTTATGAAGTTGCGTGCTGTTCCTGATAATTTTGTTTTAATCAGAGAAACAGCGCTTCTTTCATTAGTCCCTGCATTTTCGTTGACCAGATTAACAGCGTCAACAAAACGCTGTAAATTCTCCGGTGAACCATCAAATTCTGGGACTATTCTCGAAGCGAAATTCAGAAAATCGATAGACGACGTCATATTGTCTTCGATTATATCTTCGCTTTCACTGTCACTTAATTCCTGATCTTGCTCTTTTATATATATATCAACTGAGACATTTAAGTCCGTTGGAATTTTTATATTTTTATTAAGTCGACAACAAGCTCTAGACAAATAGTCGCGAAAATAATAATGTATTTCATAAGCTTCTCCTTTGTGAAGCTTTGTTAAGTTTGCGAAGTTTTTTTTTATAATTTCATGTATGAGATTGTACTCGTTTATCAAATTACGTAAATGAGTTTCACTAACTGTTCCCTTAGGGGGATGTTTTTTGTTAATACATTTAAAAATTCTGAAGAATTTTTTTTATGCTCTTGAATATTATTTAGAATGTCTTCCCATTTTGACATATTTTCAAAAAGGAGATATGGTTAAGTCTTCATAATAAAAAAAAATAAAAAAAAAATTATATTACGTATGTTTCTCAAATTTGTTTCTTCCTGTCATATTAATTTTCCATGATTCGCCATCAGATTTAGTTAGGCGTCTGAGTTTTGAGATTTCTTGCTTCCTGTTGATTTCACTTCCAAGGTATTTCCAATTTGTTTTCTTTTATTTTTGCCATTATTTGAAGTTAGACTTTTTTTTTATATTTTGTCCATCGACACAGCGCGGTTTAAATATTTGCGTTTTATATTACCACGATATATACAGACATTTTTATACACGAAACTAGCAACACACACGAAGGTAATTATTGCCAGTAAGAAGTTTGTTGTGTCTAGGTTTTGTTCGTTATTATTTTTATTGTCTATTTCATTTATGACATTTGCCTTTGGGTCTACGAATTTTGACTGTTTTTTCCCCATTTTTTTTTTATACTTTTACACTTGAAGCGTCAAAAATTATGATATTTTTTGTCGTTTTTATGGATGGTTTTTCTTTAAGTTTCTCCCGTTTTCCGTAAAACTTTAAACGCACTTCAAAAGGTTCACTTGACGCTTTCTCATTGCAGACACTTCACTTATTTTATTTTATTTTTGTCACGGTCGCCATGTAGAAAATGGTAATAATTGTTTATCAAAGGTTTGTAAGAAAATAACACGTTTGTTCCGAGGTTCGTTTATTGACTGCTGGGCATTGATCAAACATAATATTATGGAGGTTCAAAGCTGGTGCACTGGCAAAATGCAAGCTCAGCACATATAACAACTCGTGTGTATGATACACCTGGAGAACCATTAGATGGAATGGTTCCCAAGATGTAATTGAATGCTGTTTTGGGGGTTTCATATTATTTGCCGGGAAATTGAGGTTGGCCTTGATTCCCACGACAAATAATGATGAGGTTGTCATTACAATATTCTAATATCGTTCCATATCGTTAAAAACAAAACTCTTTACTTTAATCTTCTTAATTGAACTTAATAATTTTCAAAAGTGACAGAGTGTAAACGAAAGATGAAAATCTCTCTCAACAGCAAATTTTGAGAAAAATCCCTCTCAACGTCTGATATTTTTGTAAGTTTAGAAAACAGGAAGTTGAAGTCAACCAGCAAGTTGAAATCGAAAGTTGAGCATCCAACTTTGATTGAAGAAAAACATCTCGGCAAGTCAATAAAAAAATCCCCAAGTTGAAACTCAACTTGAAGTGAAGAAAATGCTATTTCTTGCGAAGAGAAGTATTATACCTAGGGCACGTTATTTCCGAAAAATGGCATTCTACCCGATCCCGCTAAATCTGCCACAATGAAAAATTACCCAACACCCACCAACGCCGATGAATTAAGAAGATTCGTTCTTTCTATTCTAATTTCGACAATAAACTAATTGCCTATGTAAGCAAAACTCTTAATAAAGCGGATAAAAGCCATAGCACAATTGAGAAAGAATTACTTGCTATTGTATGGGCAGTTAAAGATTCTACCTATTCGGAAGAAAATTTAAAATTTTAACAGACCATAGACCTTTAGTGGTCTTGTTCTCACTTAAAGAACTTAGTAGCAAACTAACAAAATTTAGACTACTATCACCAGATAAGGATAATTGTACAGCCGACGCACTGAGTCGTAGAAAAATAGACTCCGAGGATTTAAAGCAATTTTGTATCTGTGTTGTAACGAGAGCTCAGTCAAACGCGGAAAACAGAAATCCTGAACAGAAACGAGAAAATATAGAAATTACGAAAACCTCAACTATTAAAATTACCAGAAAATGCACTTAAAGTCATTGAGCTGAAGATTGTTGACAACTTTGGGGAAGTTTTAATTAATTTCAAGGATACGGACATAATTATTGGTCAAAATAAAGTTTTAGCGTATATCCCAAAAGGGAATTTTCCAAACAGTCCAAGGACAGCACTGCAACCCAATCGGCATTATTTGGCTAAATATTGAAGAGAGATGTGCAGAAACTCTGCGGATGAATTGTATTAAAAAGATATATATTACTTAAAATTAAATAAAGAACCTCGCATGCGGCTGCAAAGAGAGCAATATTAATGAATAAAAAAAATATTAAGAGAAATGTTTAAAGAAAATAATATTAAATTCCACATTATAGAGAAAAAATATTGAAATAACTGATCCTTGTAAGAAGAAATTAATACTTAATGAACACCACATTCTTAAAGCCCGCGGACATGCGGGAATAAACCGCATGCAACAAAATATATAGAGAAAATACGGCACGCAAAACGATGTGGCGATATACGTAAAGCATTGCCCCATTTGTCAATGAAATCAATATCTTCGGGGAAAAAAGCAACCAATTACTATCACATCGACAGCCAAATTGGGCTTTGATAAAATATTTTTATATCTGGTTGAGATCAACCGGCGGTTGGGATTTCAACTTTCTCTTTAAAATATCCCTAGGAAATTTTGAATTTTATATCATTTTGACAGCAGTTTGAAATTGTCTAACTCTCAAATAAATTTATTTGACTATCGTTTATAATTATTATTTTTGTGGAAATCGAATTCAATTTCATTTTGTGTGAAATTGTATTGTGTAACGTTTTTGCTTGGACAAACTGGTTGCAGGGGGAAGAAAATATCCTGGAGAAAAGTTAAACAGCAGCCGAATAAGCTCATCGGAAGGAACAACATTTTATCATAAACTAAAAGAACCAGGAGTGATGAAAGAAAACCTAAAAAATTGTATTTGTTTTTATTATATAAATACATATAATTTTAGGCAATAAATTATATGTACTTATGTATGTACATATATGTATAATTTCAGTATATGTATGTAATGTTTTTTTACTTGACGCTATTTATTGACGTTTTTTGGTTACTGCAAAGAGCGAGCAGTCTTTGGTTGCAGTATTACAAGAACGTGGGCTGTGTTTTAATTTTAAACATATCTCCACTTTTATTTTCTATATCTTAAGATTGGAACCTCCATGCTTCCGTCAATTATGTAAATGTTAAATCCGTGCATGTCGCATACATAGTTCTGTTCTATCTTTTGCTTATGTCTAAGCTTTCATCCGATTGTTGGCACTATTCATCCAAATTCGATAAAGTCGCTTGATAGATCCATTTTCTCTTTTGGATAGGAAATCCATATCGTTAAAAACAAAACTCTTTACTTGAATCTTCTTAATTGAACTTAATAATTTTTAAAAGTGACAGAGTGTAAACGAAAGATGAAAATTTCTCTCAAAAGCAAATTTTGAGAAAAATCCCTCTCAACGTCTGATATTTTTGCAAGTTTAGAAAACAGGAAGTTGAAGTCAACCAGCAAGTTGAAATCGAAAGTTAAGCATCCAACTTTTATTGAAGAAAAACAATTCGGCAAGTTGATAAAAAAATCCCCAAGTTGAAACTCAACTTGAAGTGAAGAAAAGGGGCCTTAGAAGATGGATTATTTGATGGATTTAAATATATCTTAGCTATACAAGATGAATTAACCAAAATCATCGAGGCACTACCCATTTTAATAAAGAAGCAAGTACAGTGGCAAAAGCACTAGTAGAAGATTTTATTTTAAGATACGGGGTACCACATACAATAGCCTCCGATCAGGTAACCGAAAATTTAAATCAGGTTTTCCAGAAAATTTGTAAAATAGAACAGTTGCAATCCACAGCGTATCACCATGAGAGCATATGAGCATTAGAGAACTCTTATACAATTTTAGGAGCATAGAAAGAAGCACTACGAAAACCAGCAATTTCAAATCTCGCATAACGAAATCTCGCATTTTAAAATCTCGCAAATACAAAATCTCGCATTAACGTTCATTGCTCATAAAGATTTTTTTTATAATTAACGCGCGCACAAAGGACTATTTGTTTGCCTTTTAATGTAACACACTTCACGGGCATTAGAGAGATAGGGAGGGGAGAGATAGGAGGTGTCGATTAACATTGGTTTTGAATGTTTGCAGATCAAAATGGCAAGGGAAAATCTCGCCGGGTAAACTATTCCAAATTCGTGTTGTTCCTCTAAAAAAGAATCCCTATATTTCACGGTAAGTCTGAAATTGGGCTCAAGGGTGAACTGATGGGCATTCGTTGTGAGACGAGTATTACGGTAGAAACTTTTAAGGGAAGGAATGCAGCTGGCTACTTCGAGTGAACGTTTTTTATAAAAGAAACCATAAAATAAGGAAAGACATGAAACATTGCGTCGGTGTTCGAGAGGGGCAATTGATTCAGCGGCAGTTCTATTTCCTATCAATCTTAACGCTCGATTTTGTATTGAATCAAGCAGGTGGAGCGATGTTTGTGAAGTACCTGCCCAGAGGTGGCAGTTATACTCGAGTTTAGGGCGTATTAACGCTTTATAGATTGTAGCCAGATCAGATGGGGAAAAATACTTCTTACACCGATACAGAAAACCTAAGCACTTAGCAGCATTCTTAGCGATCTCAAATATATGATCGTTCCAACGGAGGTCGACGTTAACACACATACCGAGTACTGAGAGCTTTTCGGTTTCTTCGATATAGGTGCCATTCATGGACAAATAGGAAGTTTAGTTTTACGTAGAACCGAACAAAAACGAATTAAAGAAAAATATTAGCATGATATCATGTATAGATAAACTTGTAACTATATATTAACATAAATTAAGGCCAGCGTAGACTTAAGAGTTACAATCATAGTTCGTGTTTTTAGTCTCCAAGTTGTGGTGTTTCCATCTTCATGGCGATCTGCAAAATTTGAGAATTGTTCAAACAAAAATTCTCAGACAACAATTCTCAAACAACAATTTTCAAATTTTGCAGTTCGCCATGAATATGGAATAATTTCCTAAACGCGTCGCGAATTCTTTACAAAAAAAATATATAAAAAGTTGTGAAAAATATTAAATTAATTACATAAAATAAAGAAAAACCAATTAAATAATTTTCAAGTTTTTCATTTATCTGTTTTAAGAGTTACATAATAATTATAAATAATTAATAAAATTATGTTAAGTTAAATAACTTTCATAACAATAAGATAAAACTAGTACCTTTCCCATAAGAACATAACTATTAATAAGCAAGTTAATACAAAAAAATGTATAAACATACAAAACTTATTCTTAAATAATATATCCTTAAATGTATTTAGACAAAATAATATAAATTATCGAAAGCAAAAAAATGTATTTACCTCTAAAATGTACATACCAAAAATGATTTTAATTGACGTAACTATTGATAAGCGATTTAATAAAAAAAAATAAATATACGAGAAATCTATCACACAATTTCAAAAAGCAAATACAATTTATTCAATATCAAAGAAAAATTATCATAAAATATAAAATATCTAGCACAAAATAAAACAAGATCCTTCATTGTACAAAGTGTCGCATAAAAAGAAAAAATCTTAACATGTCATGATTTCTCCTTTTTCTCCCAGCAAGGGTCGTGTGAAGGGATCGCACCAGCGTTCGCTTAACAAATTGTCGCTACAAATCAGTTAACAGGGTATTCAAACCATCCAATGCACTGAATTTACTTTGTTATGTCGCCGGCTTACTATAGCATAGCCGGATCATAATAGGTATTCATATTTCCATGACATTATATGTATGTTCCCAATCTGCGAATTCGTACGAATTTTCACGAATTTCTGCTAATTCCTGTTTCCGTACACAAAAAATTCGTAGAAATTTGCAGAAGAGAGAGCTCGTGAAAGAGAAAATAATTACCCCACCCTGCGAATTTCTGCTCAAGACATTTTTGAAGGCACAAAAAGTAGCAGTGAAACGTCAGTTTGACAGTTGATAAAAGACAACAAATAAACCAAATTTATAATTGATAAAAATTACAGTTATTTTTAAAAATTTATAAAAAAAAACATGACAAACCGGTGGTTCTATGAACTTTTCCATGAATATTGTTGACGAAGTCCAGGTATCTGATTTAGTATTTAGTTCAGGATTCAGGAAATTGTTACAGAGCACTGTGAGTTGAGTCCTCTGATGCCAGCTGTTTGCAAGAAGTAGAGAAGAATTGTTGCTGGAAGCGTGGAAGCACCTACAAAACTACTAATTGTTTTGTTGGCGCAGGTGATGCAACAAATAGGCAAAACTTTTCCCTTGAAATAATAAACAAAACATTTTAAAAATCATTTCGCAATTGTAAGTTTCCACTAATCTTTTGACATTTAAGTAGTGACGCTCGAATATCCGACAGTTTATCGATAGTATAGATAGTGAAAAATATAGGCTACATCAATAGTTTAAAAAACAGTCGAATCGAAAGACTCTACAGTTTAAACTTCCTTCACATTTCGAGCTTGAGCTTATTCAAGAGATGGAAACCTGATGGAAAAGCACATACTATTGCTGAAACGATTATCAGATTTTCGAAGTGAGCATGTAAAGGCTATGAGAGAGTGTCCAAAACTCTTGCTGCACTGACAGCCAAACATTTTCAGGTAATATATGAAATCTTGCAGCTTCTTGAGTGCTTTGAAATTTTGAACACAACTATATCCAGCGAAATATACGTAACAATTTTGTTGCGAGGCAATAGGTGGGGTTATGTTGATCAGTGTCGATTTTGAGCTCGTAGAGGCCGGACGTCGAGGTGCGCACACAAATAATTAAACAAAAGTCAAAAAAAAATTATTGCGCATTGTTATCGCGAGTGTTTAAAAAAAAATAATAATACACACTCGTTAGAGAAATTGAAAAAAACCCTCGCGTATGCTGTAAAGAATAAAATAATATCCACTCGCGTCGTTGGAGGAAAGAAAAGATGCCCACTCGCGCCGTGAAAAAAAATAAATAAATAAATAAAACGCACTCGCATAGCAAATTTTCCTCTTATCTGTCCCAAGACCTTTGTGCTGAACTGCCTCTTTGTAGGCATCGTATAACCATGTAATGCTTGCGGTAAATGGATAAGGGCATCTGAGTTTGTCCTATTGTGCTGAACATTTATATTAATTTTTTGTATGCAAGCTGTCTTATGGGCATAACACCTAAGACAGTTTGTTTATTACAGAAATTAACTTGGATTTTCACTGCATGGTTCAACTTAGTCAGAATTGTGTTTTGTGTGTATGTATTTTTAAATGGTAAGTGATTTTCGTGTCGTATATTCTAATGTTTGTGGTTTGAGAAAGAATTTCTTTCACGTGTACTTTTACACTGTTCAATACAGGCTATCTATTTTTGCACTAAGTGAAACCCAGGAAGGTGCCAATACCGACCACATGGAATTTAACCTGCATGATTATAATTTAGTGCCATTTTTCTTTCGTCGTTTATGTTAGGAATGATGTTGCATACCAACTTCAACCAAAATACGGTCTGTGTTCTAACTCAGATTTCAACTTCATGTGGTTCAAATTTACGATTAACAAGCGCATCATCCACACTTGTTTTATATACAGGAGCCCAAATTTAGACAGTGTGTTTTAAAACTCAAATGAATTTGATGTTCTGTCTAAGTCTGTCCAGAGAATTGTTGCCCATTATCCTCACACTGATATCGTTCTTACGGGCATTTCAATGAACACAATTCCAATTGGCTCCGCTATTCTGGTCAGACAACACCCGAAGGAAGGTTTAACGAGCTCTTTGCCGGGTTACATCAACTTACCTAACTGATTTATGTGCCAACGCGTATACCGGATGTTGCTGGGCAAGCCGCTCATACTCTTGACTTGTTTCTTACTTCTCACCCTGATAAATAATTACTCCGTTATTGAAAGAACCAAATTTTTGCATGACCAACAATTACGGCAAAATATTCTACGGTGTCTAAAAGGCAGTAAAAAATTTTGGTCATTTGTAAAAAATATTAAAAACTCCTCGACATCTTCGGCTCCAACGCTAATCGACATTAACAAGCCAATTGTTAGCTCTTTACAGAAGGCAAACCTGCTCGCCGCCAATTTCGCTGCCAGCTCCACGCTGCCTCACAGCAACGTTGCCCCCCCTGTACTTGAGAATGTAAATTTTTCTATGGGACAGATTTTTTTCCGCACTCGTACAGTAGCAAGAAATCTTAAAGATACATAAAACATGATAAATATACACAAATCCGCTGGCCCGGATGGTATACCCCCGATTCTTCTGAAGAGGTGTTCTTCCACACTGGCAAAGCCACTGCGTAAGCTTTTCCATCGCTCCTACTCTTCTGGAATCTTTCCTAGAAGATGGAAAACAGCATTTGTCCAGCCTGTCCCTAAGAAAGGTGACCTATCCTCCCCCTCCTTCTACTGACCCATAGCACTGATATCCCTTCCTTCTAATGTCATGGAAACACTGATTAACCGTCAGCTTAGGGAATATCTTGAAGATCGAAAACTTCTCCATGACCGTCAGTATGGCTTCCGCAGGAACCGTTCCACTGGTGATCTGATGGCATATCTCACCGAACAGTGGAACAAATCTTTACATCGCTTTGACGAATGTAAGATTACTGCTCTTGATATCTCCAAGGCATTTGATAGATTTTGGCATGAAGCTCTCTTATCGAAAATGCGTGCTTTTGGGATCGATAATACTTTTGTTTGTTGGATAAGAAGCTATCTTCTGGACCGTTCAATACAAAATGTTTTGGACGGATTCAAGTCTGATTTCCACAAAATAAATGCTTGTGTGCCCCAGCGCTCTGTTCTATCTCCGACTCTTTTCCTCATTTTTTATAAATGATTTTCTGTCTGTTACTTCTAATCCACTTAACTGTTTTGCTGAAGACTCTAGCCTCAGCTTTTCATATTCGTTCGATAATTCACGTCCTTCGCCTTCGGACGTACAATTGCAATGGTGCCGTATGTCAAGCTCATTAAACTCCGATTTATACAGCATTGTCAAATGGGGTAATAGGAGTTTAATGCTTCGAAAACTCAATGCTGTCTTCTGTCGTTAAAGCTATACATACCCCCAATGCCATTGTCCATGAATGGCACTTACATCGAAGAAACCGAAAAGCTCTCAGTACTCGGTATGTGTGTTAACGACGACCTCCGTTGAAACGACCATATATTTGAGATCGCTAGGTATGCTGCTAAGTGCTTAGGTTTTCTGTATCGGCGTAACAAGTATTTTTCCCCATCTGATCTGGCTTCAATTTATAAAGCGTTTATACGTTAAGATTGATAGGAAATAGAACTGCCGTTCAACCAATTGCCCCTCTCGAACACCGACGCAATGTTTCATGTCTTTCCTTATTTTATCGTTTCTTTTACAAAAACTGTTCACTCGAAGTAGCCAGTTGCATTCCTCCCCTTAAAAGTTTCTCCCGTAGTACTCATCTCGTAAGGAATACTCATCAGTTGACCCTTAAGCCCAATTTCGGACGTACCGTGAAGGGATTCAATGTGAGCTCAACCAAAAAAAGAAGACCAAAGTTGGCGTGACTTACAATTTTATTGATAAGCTCATGTAACAACGGGGATATAATGATGTGAAAGATACTAAAATCAACAAAACTCAACAAAAAAAACAAAATAATTTATACAAAAATGAAGAATTTCGAAATAACTAAGATGAAACAAGATAAAATATAAGATAAACCACATGAATAACCTGAACAATTATATTTATCAAAAAAAGGATCATATAGGTACATAGGCCGCCAAAACGCATGTTAATTTTTTTTTCAGGAATACTATTTTCCATTTTCTTTTTCTCTTCCGAAAAGTAAATAAAACGCACCCAATTTCAAAGTCCCCCCTTGTGCACTGCTTCTAGGGCAATAGGAGCCTCTTTGTTCTTTTTGAAAACGCGCGTACCCTACCTAAATTGAGCTCAGTTTAGGAGTTCAAATCGTGGCCCTTAACTGGACCTTCGTTTTATTCATCACAACACCAAACACCAGCGGGAGACTTTTCTGCTCCCTGGGTACTTTCTTAATATAAGGGTTTGCAAAAACAATCGATTACCGGTGTAACCATGTACTTACATGACTTATACATATATTAAAATAAAAATGGCAAAAATTAAATAATTCACACAAAACAACACACAAAAAAAGGAAATACATCACGCCAAGAAGAATAACAAAAAAACACTTATGTTCACACTGAAATACTGCTTCTGGATGGGGCCTTCTTCACCACCATCGATCTTCAACCCCGTGGGTTTCTTCCTTATTGCTAATTGATTTTGATGTTTCTTCGACTATGATGCTTTAATATTTTGCTTAACTATGCTTTATTTTATAGAGGGGTTTCGTGGACGATTTCGACCCTAAATTACCAATAACTGCTGGAACCTTGTTTCAATGGAAAGTTCTCTTATTTATCGTCCCTGGACCTACGGTTTGAGCTCAGGCCATCCTGTCTCGAGAAACCTATATATAATTGCAAAATTTCAGTTATTTACATTCTTTCTTCTGATATATTTATTTAAATTAAATTTCACTTTATTTTGTTCTATACGTCAAGAAAAAAAAACTCACCCTTCTTTTCTCCATCAAAACTACCAATATAGAAAACGAACTACTATTTTCATATAACCGTGCCTATACTTAGATGTTCTCAGCTTACACTATATAATTTTGCTACTTGTTTGCAAGAGTTGCGCTCTGCCTGACGGAAAGAAGACTATAGACGAGTTTTGGCCTACAACCGCCTGTTCTTGATGGCTTAGCGGTGCTGGCTGTCCAAACCAGATTTTTAAAATCATCCGATCTTTCGGCTAGTATGTATTAACGTAGACATCCAAATAGGTATGTGCATAATTCATCTGTTTTTTTATTGCCTACTTCCCGGCGCTTCAAGCAGTTTACTCTAGGCGCAAACCCGTTTTTGCTTTCTGAACCCATCCGTATAACAGCTAATTAATATGGTCATCTCTTTTCAATTGTCTATATTAAAGAAGCCAACAATTTCTTAGCTGACAACGGAAAATAACCTCACTTTTTTATTTTTTCGTTTTAGTGTTACCGCCTGTGTTGTCTAAAGTTCGTTTTATTTTTGTTTCACGTAGCGTTTACTTTATGTATTTAAAGAAAATGTGCGTTTATATTCACGGTTTTCCTCACGGCTTTTGATTAATCGTCTTTATTCCCATCGGTTGCTGCGTCTGCTCACCCTGTAGTCCTAGGATTAAATAATCCGGATGAACGATCCTGCTTTCTCTTCTTTTGGGCTCCTCCAGGACCAAGAAGATCGACGATCCCGGTGCAACGATGCTTTGTGAAGAAGACTACTCCAGCGAGCATCATCCCTGACCAGTTTCCACCACAAGTCCCAACAGGTAAGCCCTTTTGGTTCCCTTGACGACGGTTGGTGGACAATCCCTTCCCGACAATCATCCATTGTGATTATCGGAAGAGACTATTCCAGCAAGCGTCGTCGCCAAACATGAATCTTTGTTGTGCATGCCTTTGGCCGTGCGCGGTGCGCAGGCGTGTACAACCAAAGGAAGCCAACAATCCCGGTTTAGCATAGTCGCCAGACTTCCACATAGATCCCTATGGGTTGACCACCGACATCATTGGACGTAGAAAATGCCCCTCTGAAGAGGGAACCCGGTCCTCTGGGCACCTTTTCTATGCAGCACTTGACACGATACGGAAAGAAGCTGGTAAGTCGCTGCATAAATTTTAGTTCTATTTGCCTCTGTTCAATTCTCCATTTAACTAAATCGTTCAGGTAGCCGCAACAAATCTCCGAATCTGAGGTTAGACCTGTCTACAGCAGAGACGGTGAAAAACGGATGCCTAAGAAGTGAGTTGAAATTAACCACCGTGGGGAGTAACTCACGCCCTCAGCCGGGCACACATTATCATAAGTCACGACCTTTTTTTCTTTTAAACGAATTGGTTCGGTAAGTTACTTAATATTATTGTTCTGTTATAGGTTATATCTGGGAGTTTCCGATTACTGTTACAATTTCTCTAGGCTACCAAGCCTTCAAGCTCGGGAAGTTCTTTACGGTGGTTTTCGATAGTATCGATTAGGCTTTTGTATTCATCTGATTGAAACTCTTCAGAGTCCAAGTCTACTAGCGGGGCTACATCTTCGATGTCTAGACTGTCCAGATGTGCCCGAGGAAGTGTGCCCGGCACGACGTTCAGCTTCCCCTTCCGATGCTCTATGTCGAAGTTAAATGATTGTAATTCCAGACTCCACCTGGACAGCCTGCCATTCAGGTCCTTCATCCACATCAGCCATTTTAGACTGGAGTGGTCAGTTATGACCGTGAATTCCATTCCTTCGACATAGGGCCGAAACTAGACATGGGTAACGCAATGAAAATTGCTGCGCTGATACTCTAGCGCAAACGTAGTTAAGTGTGTCAGCGCAATGCTTCAACGCAATTGCGCATGGTGCGCACTATGGGTATTTGGAGAAAAAATCATTTTTTTTGGGGCGGTCTGTGCTGCATGTGATTATAGGTACTATAATGCAAGTTTTGGATTCGTTGAAAAAACATTCTAACAATCAAACATGACATTACGATAGTAGAGAAGTTGAAAAAAGTGGTTCCGGAAATTCCGTCCGTCCGTCTGTCTGTTTGTTCGCACCCCTCCAGCCTAAATGGATGGGCCGATTTGCTTCAAACTTGGTACTTAGTATTTATTTGGTAGTATCTCGGAGGTGTTTTTCATTTTTGCCCTAGGTCAACAAATAACGTTACCTGCCATACAATCTTTCCCAAAAAGTTTGGTTTTCTCGAAAACGGTTATTTTTATACAACTGTCGGGTGCTATTTTTTTTAAAAGGATACATGTTTCAGTTAGAATAATTTTTTGAAATTTGTTCTACAACGTTACCTCTCATAGAACCGGTTTTTTCGAATTCGGTTTTATCGTAAACCATTTTTTCCGATTTCAATAAAATTTTGCACACAGGAAGTCATTGATAATTTAATTTACAAATTTTGAAAAACTTTTTTTCAATTTTTTTTAAAATTTTCTAAAAAAATAAATTGGTTTTCGAAATATTTTGAAAAAGGGTTGATTGAATTTTTTTTAAATAATTTTCCCAAATGAAAACTACAGATTTTCTTTTAATGACATACTAAAAAAAATTTAATATTTTTTTCGAAAAGATTAAAAACTGGTGGAACGATTTTCAATATTTTTTTTCCTTGAAAATTTTCAAATTTTATTAAATACTTAGTTTTTTTCCGAGAAAACTCTTAAACTAAATAAAAAAATGAAAGTATTGTTTTTGAGTTTAAAAAAAAAACAGTTTGTTATTTTTTTAAATTTTTTTTTCTGATAAAAACTACCAGCTGCTAGATGTTGGCATACTCAAAAAAAATTGAAATATGTTTTAGAAAAGTTAAAAGAAAAAACGTTTTTTTTTGAAAAAAATTGTTCAAACGATTTTGAAAAAATGTTTCCTTAAAATTCAAAACTGTAAAATAAATTAAATGGGTTACTTCATTTTTCCCAAAAAACGTTTTAACTAGTGATTTTTAAGTGATTAACAAAATTTCAAATGATTTTTTACCTCCTTTCTTTCCAAAATCTCAAGCCCCAAGACCACTGTCGCACATTAGAGTAAGTTCGTGCGACAAATATAGCGAAATCTGCAATGTTCGTTCAGCAAAATACCAAAATAACCAGAAATAATAATAATAATATAATATATTCGGTTGTTTTGTGATAGATTTTAATGAAAATCTAAATATTTGTTTTTTAGTAAAAAATGTAAGCAAAAATAAATATTTTAATGAGGAGTGCATCATAATACACACCTTTAGCGCAAATAATTACTTTTGTTTATTATAGCATACCTTGGCAAATTTTATTTAATTTGCTGAAAGAACACCGCAGATTTCACTACACAAATAAAAAAATTTCACTTTAGTTATCATTTTTACTAAAAGACGAATATTTGGAGTTTCATTAAAATCTATTACCAAACACCGAAAATGTTGAACACCCTTTATCCAAAATAAGTACTTTGGCTAACACACTGCACATATATACACATACAGTACCAGTGCAATTTGTTTTGTTGCATATCGCATTATGATAAAAAGCAAAACCAAAAAATGCCGACCGCACTGAAATCTTAAACATAAAATTGCCTTTTTCTCTAAATATCTTCAGATTACTTCATCAACTAAAATAAAAACTCATATTCCTTCTTCTGCAGTAGCAGTACAAATTGCTTTGAATAAGTGTATTGTGTATCGTATCAGTTGTGCGCCGCGCACTTGCGATCCGCGCAGTTGTGCGCCGCGCAGCTGCTTCGAATAAGAAGCGCTGCGCGGATACACAATACACTTGATGTATCTACAACGCTTTTTCGTATAGGATGTAAAAAATTAAAAAAAAAATTAGCTACATATATATATGTATTCGTGGTGTGGTTGCTCGTACCTGGTAGGGTTTTGTGTATTAATTAATGTATTGAATGTAAATATTACGTTTAGTGTGAGTGTCGGGTAAGACAAATAGTATAGAAAATGGTAGAGTGGATATATATTGTTTTGATATTAGTGATATTTGTATTAGTTCAACATTTGAAAAAGACTACAGGGTGTTTCGAATTATTATTATTTTAATTATATTATGACATGATATTATAAATGTCATTGGAACTCAAAATCGCAAAAATGTTAAAATGGTAGATATTTAATTTAGAGGAATAGGTATTATAGACGAAATTGAATAAAACAAAAGTGTAGTTTCTATGGAAAAAACTAAGTTCACCTATTTTTATATTTTTTTTCAAATTAGATGTCTGTTCATAAATTTAACAAAACTTGCAGGGTTATGCTAAAATAGCCATAAGTTATTATTTACGGTACAGGGTGTATAGAAAATGCAATTGATTTTTTATTACGATTAAAGTTATGATATCTAGGGTGTTTGGTGATAGATTCTATGAAACTCCAAATATTTGTTTTCTAGTGAAAAAATGTAAGCAAAAGTTAGTATTTTAACGCAGGGTGCATCGAAAAAACTACTTCACTTTTTATATTTTTGACAAATAAATTGAAATCTGCGGTGTTCGTTCATCAAGTTAAATAAAGCTCGCAGGAGGGGTGTTTCAAACAATATTTAAATCGAAAGTTGTTATTATTTTTACCTGCGATTATAGGTACTAAAATTTAACGATAATAGAGAAGTTGAAAAAAGTGGGCCCGGAAATTCCGTCCATCCGTCTGTCTGTCTGTTTGCACATCTACAGCCTAAACGGATGGGCCGATTTGCTTCAAACTTGGTATTTAGTATTTATTTGGTAGTATCTCGGGGGGTGTTTTCCATTTTTACTCTAGGTCGAAAAATAACGGTACCTGCCATTCATTTTTTGACAAAAAGTTTGATTTTCTCGAAAACGGCTCTAACGATTTTGATAAAACTATAGATTTTCTTACAACACTTAGAGAAGAATTTTTTTGATTTTTTTAGCTCAAATATTAACTGTTCCTGCCAAAGTACCGTTAAGTGAGAGCTTATATTTCTTGGAAACTACTCCAGGATTTTTATGAAAAAATATAAGTGTACCATTGTAGATGTCCGTTGTTTAGAAAAAAAAAATAGGATGGTGGGCAAAAATCATTACCTCCCATAGGACGGTTTTTTTTTACTATCTCGAAACTGGTTATACGATTACAATTAAAATTGATATTCAGGAAGATGTAAATATCCTTAGGAATTTCACCTTAAAAAAATTTCAAAAACTCTAAAAATCGTCCCTAAAATTTTGAAAATATAAAAAAATTGAAAATTCAAATTTCATATTTTTCTTAAAGCAACAAAATGGCGTTTAAATTTTTTCGATCAATACAATCTTATGTACTTTTTTGGAAAAATCAAAAGTCACAAAAATCGAATAAATATTTTGATGTTCTGTTAATATTTTTTAAAATTTTATTCGAATATGTGGCACGCCCGCACATGCATATAAGTAAGTACGTGCCATCCAGTGGTGAAATTTATTTTTTTTATATGGTTATGCTGTGTATTTTAAATCTGCTTCCTGGTATTGCTTTAGGTTTTAGAATTGAGAATTAGATACTGAAATTCAAGAAATTCGCATAACCAGGCAGGTCTTATTATAATACCTATTTTGTTCTTATTATTATATACCTAAGATCATCCTGTTTTACAAGAATGTTTTAAATATAAAACACATGTTTGCCGTAGGTTTTTTTTTAATATAATCATTGTATATAGAAACTATAGTACTATCATGGTGACGCATTTTGTGAACGCCCCCTGTCTCGCTGATTCAGAACTAACTGACAGAATTGAAAAGAGAGTTTTAAGAGAATGTTTTTTTAAAATAGAGAATAAAGATGAGAGGCAGGTTAGAAATAGACAGAGCTATTAGGAAAAGGAAAAAAATACATGCAGTGAGGTGAATTAATTTGTTGTTGCTTTGTTGGGGAAATGTTTGTTTTTATTATGATTTTATTTTTGTTTTGGTTGCCGTGTTCATAGGCAAGAAAGTAAGTATGTATAATATATGCGTTGCGTATGTACAAACATTTTCAAAGGCAAATTTTATGAGGCGAGTTTTGGATTCGTGAATATAAACAAAATTTGATATAACAATTAAGCATGTAATCATGACATGGCGATAATAGAGAAGCCTTAAAAGTGAGTGAACTAAATGTATGTATGTCCGGCTTAAGTCATAAAATTACCAATGGCTTGAACCAATTCATTTGGCAATTCTACTGCGCAGCTCTCTTCAAATTTCCCTTCTCATCACTTGATTTTAAAAGATGGACTTTACTTACATGAGGTATAACGATGGCTTATTATACACCATACAGTGTTCAAGACTTATTTTATATGTATACGTACGTATGAAAGAACTAGCCTTATGCAAGTATCTACATATGTACGGATGTATATTAAACTACAGCCTAAACGGTTTGGCCAATCGTTTTCAAATTTGGAGCATGATGTTATTTTGATGTTCTACAAAGGAGATTTCTCATTTTTTTCTTTAGCTCAAAAATTAACGGTAATTGTTATATCAGTGTACTACTAACTGTAGGTAAGCATTATATTTTGGTGGAACAAAATTTGTAATACGGTACGGTGGGCTAAATACGGTACCTCCCATAGGACCGGTTTTTTTTCTTCGACTTTCTCGAAAACTGCTGATCCGATTACTATCAAAATTGATATTCAAGAAGATGTAGGTAGCCTAAGTAATGTCGCATTAAATTTTTTTTGAAAAAATTACTTATTAAAATATACCTATGTTTTTAAAATATATGTACATATAGGAACATATACCTAAATTGGCAATATTAGAAAACTAAGATTAAATTACAATAGAATGCAACTTGACATACAAATTAACGCAAATAATAGTATCTCCCTTTTCATCCTTATAATATATCCGCATAGTTTGCACTTAATTTGTACCTATGAATGGAAAGCAAAATTCAAAACAAAAATCCGTTTCTTCAAGGACGTATGTATAATATGCATAGCAAGAAGTAAGCTTGTGTTTAAATTTTAAGACTGTATGTGTATATTTTCTTACAAACGGCAACGTTCCTTGAGTAAACAAAAATTTAAAAACCTAAAGAAATCTAGCCAATTTCGTACGAATGTATAAAATATGTATGTTAGTATAAGTGCTCGTATTCCCTATAAAACAGATGTAAACAAAACAAAATAAACAACAATTCAAATCGCAGTTAATAGACTAACTGCCTATTCCTACCAACAACTAATTCTGTATTTTTTAAAAAACCGTTGCTAGGGATTTTTATATAGCAACAAGAGGCTTTAGGAAAATGTAAACAAACATTTCAAAATATGAAAATAAAAAATATCTGGTCTTAGCGAATGATTTTTTTTGCCATTGTTGATTAGTTTCATTATTAAGTATCCATAACTTGAATCCATAGCTCAACAAAATAACGAAAATAACATCTTTTCCCTTTTCTACCCATTATAATTATAATGCAATTCCTTGTACCTATGAATTTTTAATAAGAGTTTTCTAGCGAATTTCTATACACAATTTGAACTTAATTTGCACCTAACGCCTATCGGACTGGGAAGCGAAATTCATAATTTACAAATCAAAACCAAAATCTGTTTCTTCAAGGAAATTAATATATATACAAAAAGTAAGATTGTGTTTAAATTTTAAGAATGTATATATAGTAAGAGGCTTTAGGAAAATGTAAACAAACATTTCAAAATATGAAAATAAAAAATATCTGGTCTTAGCGAATGATTTTTTTTTTAGAATGAATTCAACTACTGGATCGTTCGTAGCAGAAGTTGTTGTTGTATTATAAAATCGTCGAGCCTTTTTTTAAAATGTTGACACTGGATGTGTTTATTTACATACATGATACGTATACAATGCTAATGCCTTAATCAAAAATATTTTAATGCAGAATTATAAGGGAAACCTTTATCATCTTGCATATCAATTTTTAAGGGCTTGTGTATATGATATGAACATATCGAATATGTAAATATAATATATACATATCAAACATGGCATTACGTACAATGATATATAGAAACAAAATGTTAATAGTGTCCTTCTGAATGTGTAGCTCATTGCAGCTTAAACGGTTAAAGAGGTAACGTTTAAATTTGGTTTGACATTCCTCAGAGGGGTTTTTAAAAGTGTTTAAGGGCTCAAGATAATGCTACCTGTCAAATAGCCGAAGAGCAAATTGTGTGGAAAATAGCTTTAACAAATTTGATGAAAATTGTTGAGAGTATTTTGGTAGGTATTATTTTATTTACAAATATATTGCACAACTGCATCGCACATACTTGCCCTTCTTGAATATCAGTTTTGGTTCTAATCGGCTACCGGTTCACGAAAAAATCGAATAAAAAAAAACCGTCCTATTTAAAGTACCGTTTTTAGCCCACCATCTTGAATTTTTTTAGTGCCCCGTGGCTTAGTGGTTAGTGTGTCGAACTGCTAAGCGAATGAGCCTGGGTTCAAATCCAGCTCATAGCCACCTTCTTTTCCGGGGTACTGCCTCTTGCAAGGAACTGACAAAACCTCCAAGAGTAAAATTTGTCTCGAAAAAGTGCATCTCATGTATAGCCGTTCGGACTCTGCGGTAAACTGTAGGTCCCTTCCATTCTTGCAGATTAATAACACACATACAGGAATGGTTGAGAGTATAAGTTACTAGGCCTTGGCTCCTAAAGGAGCTGTCACGCCAATTAATTAATCTTGAATATTTTTTCACCAATACATATCCCGCACCTACAATAGTACACAGATTTTTGTTCATAAAAATTCATGGAGCCGTTTCTGAGAAAAATAAGCTTTTACTTAACGGTTATATGACAGGTACTGTTAATATTTGAGCTAAAAAAATAAAAAGTCCTCTGTAGAATGTCAAAATAACCTTAAGTTCTAAATTTGAAGACGATTGGCAAAACCGTTTAGACTGTAGTCGAAAATTTATACTTACAGACAGACAGACAGAATGTTGCCATTAAGTCAAATATGTATGTTTCTCTATCATCGTAATGTCATGTTTGATTGTTATCTCAAAATTTGTAATCTACACAATGCATAACTTGCATTATAATACCTATAAACGAAAGTAAAAAATATCGGAAGGGTCTGTTAACGCCGGTACCTTTCATGTATTCATAAAGTGTTTTTATTTTCACCCCTCTCTAAACGGCTTTTTGAATTTGCACAAAACGTTATATTGAAAAATTAGGTTGACGAATAAATTTTGGGTTATCCCTTAAAATTGGGTTTCCCCACACCTAAGAGTATGCAGCACCAGTTATTCTGCAACTAGACATTTGCAAGTTATTTTATAAGAGCAAGTATGTGGCACGAATGCATTACTTGCGTTATATTATATTATATTATATGCATATAATCGCAAATTAAAATTGTAATTGGTTATAAAAATTCTTAATATTTAATTAAAAAAAAGTCAACAAGCCATCTATCGACATTCCTTATATGAATATGCAAAAACCCACAAACATATTTGGTCACTAACTTCAAAATCCTTACTTTCATAATAATGCCATTGTTGATTAGTTTCATTATTAAGAATCCATAACTTGAATCCATAGCTCAACAAAATAACGAAAATAACATCTTTTCCCTTTTCTACCCATTATAATTATAATGCAATTCCTTGTACCTATGAATTTTTAATAAGAGTTTTCTAGCGAATTTCTATACACAATTTGAACTTAATTTGCACCTAACGCCTATCGGATTGGGAAGCGAAATTCATAATTTGAAAATCAAAACCAAAATCTGTTTCTTCAAGGAAATTAATATATATACAAAAAGTAAGATTGTGTTTAAATTTTAAGAATGTAAATGTATTTTTTCGCAAACGTCAACAAGCAAGTTGTAGTAAAATAGTAAACAAAAATTTGTAAATCTAAAGAATTCAAAAAATGTAAACAAAAGCTACAAAAAAGGAAAATAAACAAAAATTCAGATGCTTGTCAGTTTTGTCTACTTTCCTAACTGCCTATTCCTACCAACAATAATTAATTGTTTACTTAAAAAAACCCGTTGCTAAGGATTTCTACCTAGCAACGCCTAAAAAGCTACATCAAAACGATTTTAACCAATGAAAATGTTTGTATCGTGTACAAATTCCAAAAAAAATTAATTCACCTCAGCTAAGCGAAACAAAACACCCTTAATAATCTTCTGGTCTCTCTCTTACAAATCTAGCGGTCACAACTAGCGCCATCACACGAGCTGATTCCACAAGATTGTTTGATGTCCCATGATAGTACTATAGGCAGTATATGTACAATGATATAATCACGAAACATCCCAGATTTTATTTTATTGTCAAAATTATAACATAAGTGAAATTAGATTTTTCGATGCACCATGCATTCAAATAATTATTTTTGCTTACATTTTTGACTGAAAAAACAATATTTGGATTTTCATTGAAATCTATCACCAAACACAGAAAGTATCATTTCTTTAATCGAAATTAGAAATGAAAAAAAGTTTCATTTCTTGCACGCCCTGTGGCACAAATAATTACTTTTGGTTATTTTATTTCCTGAAACTCTTCAAGTTTTGTTTCATTTATGAACAAACATCCCAGGTTTCATTTTATTTTTCAAAATTATAAAAAATATGATATTATAATTTATTCTATGCCCTGCATTAAATTTTACTTTTGCTTACATTTTTGACTAAAATACAAATATTTGGAATTTTGTTAAACTCCCTCACCAAATACCAAGGATACGTATCATCATTTAAAGCCAAATAAGTAATACAAAGAAGTTGCATTTCTTGCACACCCTGTAACGCAAACAATAATATTTGGCTATTTAACTCTTTAATTTTTTTTATATTCTGATGAAGAAATATCCCAGATTTTATTTTACTTGTCCAAATTAAAACAAAAGTGAAGTAGTTTTTTTGATGCACCCTGCGTTAAAATATTAGCTTTTGCTTATATTTTTCACTAGAAAACAAATAAATGTTTGGAGTTTCAAAAAAATCTATAACCAAACACCCTAGATATTATAACATAAATCGAAATAAAAAATCAAAAGCAGTTGCATTTTCTGCACACCCTGTGCCGCAAATAATTACTTTTGGCTATTTTAGTATATGCTATGCAAGTTTTATTTAATTTGATGAACACACGACCCAGATTTTATTTTATTTGTCAAAATTATAACAAAAGTGAAATTAGTTTAGTCGATGCACCCTGCATTAAAATATTACTTTTACTTACATTTTTTACTCAAATATAAATAAGTATTTGGAATTTAATTGAAATCTATCACCAAATACCAAAGATATCATCTCTTGAAATCTAAATCAGCAATTAAAAGAAGTTGCATTTCTTGCACACCCTGTAGCGCAAACAATAATATCTGGCTATTTTAGTATGTACTCTTCAAGTTTTATATAATCTGATGAAAAAACATCTCAGATTTTATTTTTACTGTCCAAGTTATAACAAAAGAGAAGTAGTTTTTTCGATGCTCCCTGCGTTAAAATACTAACTTTTGTTTACATTTTTTCACTAGAAAACCATTATTTGGAGTTTCATAGAAATCTATCACCAAACACCCTAGATATCATAAATTTAATCGAAATAAAAAATCAATTGTATTTTCTATACAGTTTTGTTAAATTTATGAACAAACATCTAATTTGAAAAATATATAAAAATAGGTGAACTTAGTTTTTTCCATAGAAACTACACTTTTGTTTTATTCAATTTCGTCTTTTATACCTATTCCTCTAAACTAAATATCTACCATTTTAACATTTTTGCGATTTTGAGTTCCAATGACTTTTATAATATCATGTCATAATATAATTAAAATAATAATAATTCGAAACACCTTGTAGTCTTTTTCAAATGTTGAACTAATACAAATATCACTAATATCAAAACAATATATATCCACTCTACCATTTTCTATACTATTTGTCTTACCCGACACTCACACTAAACGTAATATTTCCATTCAATACCGTTGATAAAGCTCTTTTCAGGCTTTCGAATGCCCTATTCGCCTCAACTGTCATTTCAAATTTGACGTTCCTTTTTTTTGAGCGTATCCGTTAGGGGTGCGGTCAAGCTTGACAAATCCTTGATGAATCGTCGATACCACCCTGCTAGACCAAGCAGCCTGCGCACTTGCCTTGCGTTCTTCAGTATAGGGAAATCCACAATCGCTTCCACCTTTGCTGGATAGGTCTTCAATTTGCCTCCGCCCAAAATGAAACAAAATACTTCAGTTCTTTGAAGCAAAACTTGATTCCTTCACGTTAATGGTGAGGTTGGCTTCCTCAGGCACTCGGCTACTTCTTCCAGCAGAGCGATGTGGGTCTCGAAGTCTGGCGCGATAACCAGCAGGTTGTCTAAATACACAAATACTCGGTCCCTCAGTCCTGCAGGAATCACCTTGTCTATTAGACGGGATAACCTTTGGGCCGCCTTACACAACCCAAAAGATATAACCATAAACTGGTACAAAGGTCTTCCCGGTATCGCAAACGCAGTTTTCTCTCTGCTCTCCTTTGCCAGCGGTATTTGCCAAAATGCTTCCTTGAGATCGACACAACTAATGTAGTGCGTTTCATGTTGATGACTGAGAAGCCCGTCGATATGAGGAAGTGGGTTAGCATCCTTTTTACTCAACGCGTTAACCTTTCTCCAATCTAAGCAAAATCTATATTTCGTGGTATTGACTTCACCTTGTTTACGTATCAGGACAACAAGTGAGCACCAAGGACTCTCACTTTCCTCTATAACTCCGAGCTTCAGCGTTCGATCAACTTCCCGGTACAAGAGGGTTTTTTACCGCGGGCGAAACAGGGTAGGGACGCTGCTTAACAGGCACCGCGTCCCCGGTATCGATGACATGCTCCATTAACGACGTCTTCCCCAGACTGTGGCAATCACAGTCAATAAATTTCAGCTTGACCGCATCTAACCTGGACTGCTGTGTGGGTGTTAATCGGTGTGCGTTGTCTAGCTGAGCGTCGTCATCTGCAACTGAAACCGAACTTAATATGTTTGGAGCTACTTGGATCATCTTCCAGAAGTCCACGCCCAAATAAATTTCCTGGTCGAGACATTCCAAGTTTTTGTATTATACCTTGGTCTGGACTTTGCCGATTATGGCCTGACTTTTTCCGTCTGCAGTTTTGACACCGGAATTGTAAAATTTAATTTGGAGACCATGTTTCTTCACAAAATCAATACAGTTTTTTCATAGAATACTTAAACTTGCCCCACTGTCCAGCAATCCTAGGACCTCTTGATTCGCTAACGTGATCCTCGCATAAGGCCTAGGTTCGGAGTATGTATCAACCACGGTCGATAAAATTTACTTTTTAATCTCCTTTCTTAAGGCGTATCTTTTTCTTGCTTTGACGACTTTCACTCCCAGTAATATTATTATCGAAAATTCTTTTCCTCGCCAATTGGTATTCTCGCATCCTAACATGTAATGGCTTCTCGACTTCTTTAATCTTACTATTGTCAACCACTTTCTCCTAACTTCTCGCTAAAATATTTAGTTGTCTTCCTTCCGTTTGTACCTCCACTTGATTTACCTCCATTATTCGGGGGTTTGAGTCGAACGCGACTCCCCCTTCAACGTCGCGCTGCGGTTCCCGTTTTCCGGGTTACAGTTCCGGCAATTGGGAGTAATGATTCCGGCCTAGCCACACCTGTAACAAAAAATGTTTCGGCATTTGAATGGGCAGTCCATAAATGAGTGCCCTAGGGCCTTACAATTCCAACAGGTGAGTTGCCTTGGATCTCCATACCACCGGACTGGACGGATTCCATCACGCTGAAAAGCAGCTACCTGAACTTGCTGCGGATGGATTCCATCAGTCTCGTATTCTAATTCGTTGGCTAGATATCTCGTACGCCATCCTCAACTGGTCCATGGTGAAAATGGATTGCGGGTTCACATAACGTTTTTTCTTTTCATTTAGGCTCCGTTTCAGGATGCGCACTAACTCTGCTTCTGGAATGGCTATCCTGAGCTGAGATCGGAGCCTGTTTGCCGCGAAGAACTCATCACTGGTCTCCCAGGAACCTTGCCTTCGATCCATGAGTTCGCGCTTCTGGGGTTGAGTCACGATGAAGTTACAGCGAATATTACCCGGAACAAACAGATAGAAAGATAAAAATTTAAAAAAAATGTGTTTTTGTTATAAGTAATGTATATACTTTCATAAGCATCTTGTAAGAAGCTGTTATTTTTATATTTAAAACAGGCACTTCATTTTTATTTATGTGTAAAGCCAAAATAAAATAAGAAATTTCCGACTTTTCAAAATTGTATAATATGGAATTATGAGTGTAACCGTTGATTTTTAATACTGTTTTCAGTTATAAGTATTTTTTTTTTAGAAAAGTGCCCGTTTTGGGTAAACGGGTGTGGGGGGGGGGGGGGGTGGTTTGTGTGTTGAAGTAAGGCGCTCTTTTACGTGTGATTGTTACAATTTTATCTACAACTTCTATTCAGACTATTTTTGAAAACATTGATAAGTTTAGAACATACAAGTGGAAAACCACAATCCCCTCACTTCAGCACAGCTTCACCGTGAAAGAAAACCTAGAATTTTCGTATTGGGCAACAAACAAAGCCATTGCAAACGGAAATTCTTTTTTTTATCAAATGTGAAATAAATTATGTAAGTGTGTTTGGTACTTTAAGTTTTTATGTTTTATGTTTTGCTTTAAGTTTGCTGCAAACATGAAGTTTATATTTGATAACAATATCTTTTAATTGGTGCAAGCTTCAACAAAATAATACTTTTAACTAAAATATAAAAATGGGTGATACTAAGTTATCAAATGTAAGTTATATAACGAAAATAAAAATAATGATTTAAAAAAAAGGAACATTTCAAAATTCAGAAAGGTGAATTTAATAAAAAAGGAAATATTTAATAAATTAATGTACTTATTTAATGTAATACTTTTAATAAAATTATTAAAAAATTTCAAAAGTAAAGGAAAAGAAAAAGTTTATCATCCCTGATGATGAATTAAAGCCTAGTGATGGATGCTCATTTATATATAGTGTTAAAATCGATGGGCGTTCTTCAAAAATAACAGAATTTACTTTATTTTTATTATTTATATTTATTTTAAAATTGTTTAAAAATAAGAAAAACTTAAAATTTTGTTTTTGAACCCGTGTAGGCTTTGTCAATTCACAACTTCGATTGACGCTTTTCAGTAAAAAATGGTTGGAATCCTTTTGGAATTCGTTGTCCCGTTTGAGTTGGTAGTGTCTCGCTCTCGGCGTCTTTATTTATTTTTTTTCTGTGCGTTGCCTTCCTATTTTTCATTGTTCGTTTTCGTGGTTTGTATTTGACTACTAGATGGCGTTCTTGGGGTTCATGATAGCGTTGCCAACACTCCCGCCGGGTACGTTGACATCTTCTGTCGGCTTACCTGACTTACGAACAACAAGAACGGCTATCTTAACTGCTGGACGAACTTAAATCCCAGTATGTATCCTCGTATGTACTGTCACTTTACGGACCTGTCCTTTTTTGCTGATGACTGTGTCCAGTATCCGTCCTTTTGGCCAGAGGTTCCTCGGGTTGGAATCATCTACGATAATGACGATGTCTCCAACTTCAATGGGTTTGATAGACTTAAACCACTTTGTCCTCCGAGTGAGAGTTGGAAGGTATTCCCTGATCCAGCGTTTCCAAAACATGTTTGCAAATTGTTGCGCTTTCATCTAATTCTTTCTAAGGAGGCTTCCATCTTCTAAAGGTATACTATCAACTTTGCTTCCATCAGATGACCCAAGGAGGAAGTGATTCGGAGTCAATGCTTCATCATTCTCAGTCTCCAGTGGTACGTATGTCAGCGGGTGACAGTTTATGGTTCTTTCTATCTCTACCATCATGCTGTGAGGCTTACGATGTTGGCACTGAAAAATGCGTTGCAATTGAACGGGCTTTCTAAACGCTATACCGATTAAAACATACGTCTTGTTGCTATCTATACCTCAACTTCCAAAAAGAGCAAAAAAAACCATTTCAGTAGTCCCTCTCAACATCGACCATCCACGGCTCGTCGCAATTCGGCTGGTTCGTCTCGGACCTTCCATTCATCGAAGTCATACAAGCTTCACTTTGATAACGAGAGCAAGTGCTGAAAAAAAAAAATTCAAGTTCTGTATGTCTCCACTGCCGGGGCCGAAAAGGCTCGTCGCAATTGGTCGGGCATGCTCAGGAGATATCCTGACCAAGACATACGACCCATTCAGGTACTGCCAGCTGCCAAATCCAGAACTCTATCACAACTTAATAATATTACTCAAAAAAAAAAACGTAGGGCGCCATTTGTTGCGAGGCAATAGGTGGGGTTATGTGGATTAGGGATAGGTAGAATATCAGGAAACGGAAACGGAGAAGGATCAGGTCCACGGGAGTAGGACAGAAAGGGTAGAGTAAAATGTCTAGTGCGAGGGTGGTGGCAAGCTGGGTTCGCACGGCTTTGCTCGCGGGATGTAGGGGGGATCTTACCCCTCACCCTCCTCCAACAAAATTCAAATCACATAAACTCAACAATAAACGTCCCCATCCCACACCGAGAGTGCTACTGGTTGTAGTAGCATCGGCCTATTCCCACTCTGCCTGGAACTCTGTTGGCTTTCTTTTTCTAGAGTTCCCCAATACTGGAACTGCTTGTTGGTATTACAGGGTCAAAGCATCAAAACTCAGTACGCCATTGAACTCAATGTGAGCTCAACCAAAAAAGAGAAGACCAAAGTTGGCGTGACTTACAATTTTATTGATTAGCTCATGTAACAACGGGGATATAATGATATAAAAGATGCTATAATCAACAAAAATCAACAAAAAAAACAATAATTTATAGAAAAATGAAGAATTTCAAAATAATTAAAATGAATAACCTGTACCCCTATTCCGGTTCTATGAAAAAATCTGTGAAAACACTTTTTACTTTTTACAGCGGGAGACTGTTTTGCTCCCTGGGTACTTTCTTAACATAAGGGTTTTCAAAAACAATCGATTACCGGTGAAACCATGTACTTACATGACTTATAAAGGGTCCGCCATCTAAGGTTTTTTTTTCAACTAGTGCTTATTGCGTGAATGGTAACACTTAGCTCATGTCTGATTGGACAGACAATTAGTTTTGTCCTTACGCTGAACGATAATGGTTGTGTATACGCTTGAACAACGCTGGGAAATTTTGCGACATTACTGCCTGCGATCGGTGCCGATTTTGCCAAAAAAATCATCTTTTCAGATGAAGCTCATTTTGATCTTGGCGGGTATGTAAACATATGTCGATCTGCCCGTCGAAGTCACCAAACGGGTGCACGGTGAGAAAGTGAAGCCGCGGAGTGCTGCTGCCTGTGCGTTCTTTAAATAAAAAAAACAAAAAAAGAAAAGAAAAAAAAAATATATATCAATCTCGGCCGCGAACCGACAACATTTAGTGCCCGTGTTGTGAAAATTTATTTTATGCTACAACATCAAGGCATCACGCAAATAAAAAAAGAATACCCACCAACAAAAAAATACTCGCAGTAAGCATTCCTTGCAACTTTTCCTTTCCTTATCTCACTCACAGACGATTTGACTAGAACATTGCGGTAAATCCGAATGAACAAGCCTAATCGTTATCGGATCGATTAATTAATGCTCCTTAAATGACCAGGGGCGAATCAAATACATTTTATTGTCAAGGTATAACACTGTTAATAATTTCTATTGTGAAGCTCAAATTGGGATTTAGTGGAGTATTGATTATAGGTAATTGTCCGTCTTAGTTTTTTTTAGTTCTGTGTTTTAGAATGGTAGGTGATTTCATAGTCGACTATGCAAACATTCGTGGACTTAGGAAAAATTTCTATGCTGCCTATGTCCACTCTGTGATAAACAGACCAGCTGTATTGGCACTTAGTGAAACACAAGTTGGGGAAAATACCGATCATTCGGAATTTTCCTTGCATGGGTATTCACTTGTGCCTTTATTCTTTGCCAAACATGGCCTCGCCGTTTACATAAGGAATGATGTTGCATATCAACTTCAACCATAATTCGGTCTGTGTGTAAACACAGAATTCAATTTCATGTGGTTAAAATTAACGATTAATAAGCGCATCATTCATATATGTTTTCTTTATAGAAGCCCAAATTTAGACAGAGTTTCAACTTCTAACGAATGTGATGCTTTGTCTGACTCCATTCAAGGAATTGTTTCCCGTTACCCTCACACTGAAATTGATATTACGGGCGATTTTGATGTACACAATTCCAATTGGCTTCGCTTTTCTGGCCAGACAACACCCGAAGGAAGGTATGTTGAGATTTTCGCTGAGTTAAACCATCTTACTCAGCTTGTTGATGGAGCAACCCGAATTCCTGACATTGCAGGTCAAACCGCCAACACTCTAGACTTCTTTCTTACCTCCGATCCTGATAAATGCACAAATCGTGTATTATCCCCTCTAGGCACATCTGACCATTGTGTCATCTCTGCAAATTTCTCGTGCCAACTCAATTCAGTTAAAGAAAAAAACCCAAGGAGAACCGTTTGGCAATACGAGAAAGCCAACTGGGACGGCCTCAATAATTATTTCAGGACCTTTAACTGGTCAGTATGCTTCCTCGATAGTGACATTGATTCCAGCGCAGCCATGGTTACAAATTTAATTCTTTTAGGAATGAGAAATTTTATCCCAAACAGGTCGAAGAGTATCAAACCTAAGGAAAACTCATGGTTTGATTCGAGCTGTAGAGAGGCTATCAGGTTAAGAAATGTAAGTTTCCGTTGCTACAAAGCCAACATCACTGAGGAAAACCGGAAAAAGTTTCAGCAAGCTAGAAAAGCCTGCAATGTTCATATTCGAAAAACCAAATTTTTACATGAGCAAAAAATACTGCAATGTCCCAAAGGCAGTAAAAATTTTTGGTAATTTGTAAAAAAAGTAAAGAATTCTTCGTCATCGTCAGTTCCTACGCTCGTCTTCAACGATACTCCTGCTGTCAGTTCTCAAGAAAAAGCAGATCTGCTTGCTGCTTAATTCGCGTCAAACTCAACCCTGGCCGCAGGTGTCAGAACTCCTCCTGTACTCGAGAGCGTAAATGATTTTATGGGACCAATCTTCTTTCGCACTCGTTCAGTCGCAAGAGTATTGAAAGATCTCAACATAAATAAATCCGCTGGCCCGGATTGTATCCCCGCTATTGTTCTGAAGAGGTGTTCTTCAACGCTGGCAAAACCTTTGCGTAAGCTTTTCCATCGGTCCTATTCCTCTGGACTCTTTCCGAGTGCATGGAAAACAGCATTTGTGCAGCCTATCCCCAAAAAAGGCGAATCTTCTGTACCCTAAAACTACCGACTAATTACACTAACGTCCCTTCTTTCTAAGGTCATTGAAACGCTGATTAATTTTCAGCTTAAGAAATATCTCGAAGAACGAAAGATTCATAATGACCGGCAGTACGGCTTCATAGCAACAGGTCCACTGGTGATTTGATGGTATATCTCACCGAAAAGTGGAACCAATCTCTCCATCGTTTTGGGGAAAGCAAAATTATTGCACTTGATATTTCTAAGGCATTTGATAGAGTTTGGCTACAAGCCCTTTTATCGAAAATGCGTGCATTTGGACTCGATGAATCTCTTCTTCGTTGGATTAATAACTACCTTTCGAACCGCTCAATTCAAGTTGTATTGGACGGTTTCAAGTCTGATATTCACAAAATAAATGCTGGTGTGCCCCAGGGCTCTGTTTTGTCTCCGACTCTTTTCCTTATATTTATCAATGACTTATTATCTGAAACAACTAATCCAATCAATTGTTTTGCGGACGACAGTACTCTCAGCTTTTCATATTCGTTTCCAGATTCACATCCATGTTCTTCGGATGTTGAACTGCAACGGCAGCGTATGATAAGTTCATTAAATTCTGATCTTGACAGCATTGTACAATGGGGAATAAGAAATCGCGTAGAATTTAATGCTTCTAAAACTTAATGTTGTCTTTTGTCGTTAAAGCAAAACATACCTCCAATACCACTATCCATGAGCGGCACTTGCATTGAAGAAACAGAACACCTCTCAGTTCTCGGTATGTGCATTACAGACCACCTTCTGTGGAATGACCACATATTTGACATCGCAAAGAATGCTGCGAGGTGTTTAGGTTTCCTTCGAAGATGCAAGAAGTTCTTCACCCCGTCTGATCTGGATACAGTATATAAAGAATATATTCGACCGAAACTCGAGTATAATTCCCATATTTGGGCAGGTGCTCCTATAACCCACTTGAGTTTTCTAGATAGAATTCAAAAAAGAGCTTTGAACATGATTGGCGACCGAACAATAACAGAAACGTTTACATCTCTTGATCACCGCCGAAATGTTTCGTGCCTTTCGTTATTTTATCGTTATTTTTACAAACAATGCTCTAGCGAAATAGCCAGCTGCATCCTCCCCTGAAACAATTCAACCGTAATACTAGAACTGCTAGGAATGCCCATCAGTTTACCCTTGAGCCTAACTTCGAACGTACTGTTAAGTATAAAGATTCTTGCTTTAGTCGTACCGCACGAATGTGGAATGCTTTGCCAGGCTCTGTTTTTCCCTCCTCATTTCCCTAATGCTCGTGCGGTGTTTAAACATTTTAAGGGTAACCACAAACCCCTTTCGCGCGTGTAAATTATAAAAAAAAAAAGCTAAATTGTCGCATTTGGGGCACAGAAAACCCGCACGCATACATTGAAAAGCCGATACACCCAAAACGAGTCACTGTTTGGTGCGGATTTTGGTCCAGAGGCATAATTTGGCCATTTTTCGAAAATTTGCAAGGAGTGGCGTTACAGTCAATGGACATCGTTATTGGGCCATGTTGAACGAATTTTTGTTCACAAAAATTGAAGAGGAGGATATTGGCAACATTTGGTTTCAACAGGACGGCGCTACGTGCCAAACAGCCGAAGCTACACTCGATGCTGATGAAGCATTTTCAAAAAAAAAGAAGTTATTTGCAGACACATATAAAATAACATATATTAAAATAAAAATGGCAAAAATTAAATAGTTCACACAAAACAACACACACAAAAAAAAAAAGGAAATATATCACGCCAAGAAGAATAACAAAAAAAAAACACTTATGTTCACACTGAAATACTGCTTCTGGATGGGGCCTTCTTCACCACCATCAATCTTCAACCCCGTGGGTTTCTTCCTTATTGCTAATTGATTTTGATGTTTCTTCGACTATGATGCTTTAATATTTTACTTAACTATGCTTTATTTTATAGAGGAACTTTACTTATGGTCGATTTCGACCCTAAATTACCAATAACTGCTGGAACCTTGTTTCAATGGACAGTTCTTTTATTTATCGTCCCTGGACCTACGGTTTGAGCTCAGGCCGTCCTGTCTCGAGAAACATATGTATAATTGCAAAATTTCAGTTATTTGCATTCTTTCTTCTGATATATTTATTTAAATTAAATTTCACTTTATTTTGTTCTATACGTCAAGAAAAAAAACTCATCCCTCTTTTCTCCATCAAAATTACCAATATAGAAAACGAACTACTATTTTCACATAACCGCGCCTATACTTAGATGTTCTCAGCTTACACTATATAATTTTGTACTTGTTTGCAATAGTTGCGCTCTGCCTAACGGTAAGACGACTATAGACGAGTTTTTGTCTACAACCGCCTGTTCTTGCTGGCTTAGCGGTGCTGGCTGTCCAAACCAGATTTTTAAAATCATTCGATCTTTCGGCTAGTATGTATTAACGTAGACATCCAAATAGGTATGTGCATAATTCATCTGTTTTTTTATTGCCTACTTCCGGTTGGTGGAAAATCCCTTCCCGACAATTATCCATGGTGATTATCGGAAGAGACTATTCTAGCAAGCGTCGCCACCAACCAGGTTGTACCAGCGTGTACAACCAATAGAAGCCACCAATCCCGGTTTAGCTTAATCGCCAGACTTCCACATCGGTCCCTATGGGTTGACCACCAACCTCATTGGACGTAGAAAATGCCGCTCTGAAGAGGGAACCCGGTCCTCTGGGCACTTTTCCTATGCAGCACTTGACACGATGCGGAAAGAAGCTGGTAAGTCGCTGCAAAAATTTTAGTTCTATTTGCCTCTGTTCAATTCTCCATTTAATTAAATCGTTCAGGTAGCCGAAACAATTTCCTCTTACCCAAAGAATTTCCGCAGTTGATAGCGATATGTGAAGGTTGTAATTGTTGAAGGCAGGGATGTACTTAAAGTTAACTGTTAATGTTAATAATCAGTATCGATCTGCCCGTCGAAGCCCCCACACAGGTGCACGGTGTGAGTGAAGCCGCGGAGTGCGGCTGCCTCTTCAATAAATAAAGAAAAAAATATTTATTTTAATCTCTAGCGTGAAATTAACATTCATTTAGGAATGTTAAATAAGTTTAAATATATACTCAAACAAACTGGAATCAGAATTCACCAACATAAAATCATAAAAATACCCACTAAGAGTAATATACACGCAGTAAGCATTCCTTCAGCTTTCCTTTCCTTTATCTCACCCACAGACGATTTGACTTGAACATTGCAGTAAATCCGAATGAACAAGTCTAATCAATATCGGATAGATTAATTAATGTTCCTTAAATGACCAGGGGTGGATCAAATACATTTTATTATCAAGGTATAACACTGTTAATAATTTGTATTTTGAAGCTCAAATTGGGATTTAGTGGAGTACTGATTATAGGTAATTGTCCGTCTTAGTTATTTTTAGTTCTGTGTTTAAGAATGGTAGGTGATTTCATAGTCTACTATGCAAACGTTCGTGGACCTAGGAAAAATTGTTATGCTGCCTATGTTCCCTTTGTGATGAACAGACCACCTGTATTGGCTTGGCACTTAGTGAAACACAAGTTGGGGAAAATACCAATTATTCGGAATTTTTCTTGCATGGGTATTTACTTGTGCCTTTATTCTTTGCCAAACATGGCCTCGCCGTTTACATAAGGAATGATGTTGCATATCAACTTCAACCACAATTCGGTCTGTGTGTAAACACAGAATTCAATTTCATGTGGTTAAAATTAACTATTAATAAGCGCATCATTCATATATGCTTTCTTTAAAGAAGCCCAATTTTAGAAAGAGTTTCAACTTCTAACGAATGTGATGCTTTGGCTGACTCCATTCAAGGAATTGTTTCCCGTTACCCTCACACTGAAATCGATATTACGGGCGATTTCGATGTACACAATTCCAGTTGGCTTCGCTTTTCTGGCCAGACAAAACCCGAAGGAAGGTATGTTGAGATTTTCGTTGAGTTAAACCATCTTACTCAGCTCGTTGATGGAGCAACCCGAATTCCTGACATTGCAGGTCAAACCGCCAACACTCTAGACTTCTTTCTTACCTCCGATCCTGATAAATGCACAAATCGTGTATTATCCCCTCTAGGCACATCTGACCATTGTGTCATCTCTGCAAATTTCTCGTGCCAACTCAATTCAGTTAAATAACAAAAACCCAGGAGAACCGTTTGGCTATACGAGAAAGCCAACTGGGTCACTATGCTTTCTCGATAGTGACATTGATTCCAGCGCAGACTTGGTCTCAAATTTAATTCTTTTAGGAACGAGAAATTCATCCCAAATAGGTCGAAGAGTATCAAACCTAAGGAAAACTCATGGTTTGATTCGAGCTGTAGAGAGGTTATCAGGTTAAGAAATGTAAGTTTCCGTTGTTACAAAGCCAACATCACTGAGGAAAACCGGAAAAAGTTTCAGCAAGCTGGTAAGGCCTGTAATGTTCATATTCGGAAAACCAAATTTTTACATGAGCAAAAAATTCGGCAAAAAATACTGCAATGTCCCAAAGGCAGTAAAAAAGTTTGGTCATTTGTAAAAAAAAGTAAAGAATTCTTCGTCATCATCAGTTCCTACGCTCGTATTCAACGATACTCCTGCTGTCAGTTCTCAAGAAAAAGCAGATCTGCTTGTTGCCCAATTTGCGGCAAACTCTACACTGGCCACAGGTGTCAGAACTCCTCCTGTACTCGAGAGCATAAATGATTTTATGGGACCAATCTTCTTTGGCACTCGTTCAGTCGCAAGAGTATTGAAAGAGCTCAACATAAATAAATCCGCTGGCCCGGATTGTATCCCCGCTATTGTCTTGAAGAGGTGTTCTTCAAGACAGGCAAAACATTTGCGTAAGCTTTTCCATCGGTCTTATTCCTCTGGACTATTTCCGAGTGCATGGAAAACAGCAATTTTCCAGCCTATCCCTAAAAAAAGCGATGAGAAGTTCATTTAATTCTGATCTTTGACAGCATTGTACAATGGGGAATAAGAAATTGTGTGGAATTTAATGCTTCAAAAACTCAATGTTTTCTTCTGTCGTTAAAGCGAAATATTCCCTCAATGCCACTGTCCATAAGTGGCACTTGCATCGAAGAAGCTGATCACTTCTCAGTTCTCGGTATGTGCATTATAGACCTCCTTTTGTGGAACGACCACATATTCGACATCGCCAAGAATGCTGCGAGGTGTTTAGGTTTCCTTCGAAGATGCAAGAAGTTCTTCACCCCGTCTGATCTGGCTACAGTATATAAAGCATATATTCGACCGAAACTCGGGTATAATTCCCATATTTGGGCAGGTGCTTCTATAACCCACTTGAGTTTTCTAGATAGAACTCAAAAAAGAGCTTTGAAAATGATAGGCGACCTAACAATAACAGAAACATTTACATATCTTGAGCACTGCCGTAATGTTTCGTGTCTTTCGTTATTTTATCGTTATTTTTACAAACAATGTTCTAGTGAAATAGCCAGCTGCATTCCTCCCCTGAAACGATTCCACCGTAATACTCGAACTGCTAGGAATGCCCATCAGTTTACCTTTGAGCATTACTTCGGACGTATTGTTAAATATAGAGATTCTTTCTGATGCATTGACACAAACATCTGTCAACAAGCTCAGCTTATCAGCCGATACACAGAGGCGTTCAGTCGATCATCACCTCTCATACCATCATCATCTATTTTTGTTTTTTTACCTGCTAACCTCTGAAATAACTGCATTTAAATACATTATCATATATTCCTATTGTGAAGTTAACTTTATTTAAAACCTATGAATTAAATCTATGAATAAATATTATAAACATCGAATTGTTTTATTCTGTGAAGATAGAACAGAAATTGGCGACGAGGATTTTCTAGAGTTCACGCAAAGAAAGGACAAAAAAAACGTGGCGGTCACATGGTAAATTTGCACTAAATTACTTAAAATAATTTTTTTTATTATGGCAGAGCGTTTGAGTCTTAAAACAGAAAATGATAAGGGGGAACCTACGGAAAATAATAAAAATGTGCCTCCATTTTATGCTTTTGACAAAGATAAAAATTCCTGGGAAACTTATCAGCAGCAGCTCCAGCAGCATTTTTCCGCTTATGATGTTTCATGTGAAAATAAACGAGCATATTTTTTATCTTGGCTAGGAGCTGAAACGTACGAGCTCTTAGGTAAATTGTATGGCTCCACCAACATAACACAGCAGCCATTTAATGAATTAATTGAAAAACTTTCCAGTTATTTTAAATCTAAAATTCATGTTTGCACATCCCGCTATAATTTTTTTAAGAGCCGAATGCAAAAAGACCAATCCTATGCGGAATGGATTGCAGAGTAACGAGGTTTGGCTAAGAATTGTGATTTTAAGTGCTCCAAGGATGAATGTACTACAGAGTACATTGATGAGATGATTAGGGACTCTATTATATTGCACACGCCGCACGATGCAGTGCGTACAGCAGCGCTCCAGAAAACAAAACCAACTCTAGATGAAGTAAGGACCATTGCAGAGGCATTTGAAGCCACAGAAAAATCCATGCTGGTGCTTAAAAGTGATCGTGATCAAATAATATAGGTTAACCAGGTATTAGGTCACAGCAGCCGACAATTCATAAAGGGAGGAGGTCGAAGCAAGACCCGCAGCTTTAGCAAAAACAAACAGCAACATAATCTCAACAGTTCTTGTTCACAATAGTCGTGTTCAGGGTGTTTTTATCGTCACAGCAAAGCTAACTGCAAATTTTTGAATGCCGTTTGCAGAAAATGTAATAAAAAAGCCCATATTGCCCCTCTATGTTTACTTTATAACAGTAATAGCAGTCGTGGTTCATCTTCTTCTCATAATATTCGTAATAGTCCCACTAACCATGATCATGTTAATAGCGTTATGGAAGAAAGTATTTTTTTCTTTAGGCGATTTAATTGAAACTCAAGGCAACAAATTATTTATGAATTTGCAAGTGAATGGAAGAGAGGTTAAATTTTTGCTCGACACAAGTGCCAGTAAGTCAATTGTTGGTTTGTCCGGATATAATGAAATTGACAAGCCTGAATATTTTGAAACAAATCGTCGAATGAAGTCGTATGGTGGGACGGAGGTGCCGTTGCTGGGTGAATTGATGGTGGAGGTTAAATTTAATGGAATGTGCAAGCGACTGCCTTTGCTTATTACTGACTCGCTTCATGGTGACAACATATTTGGATGGAACTGGGCAGAAGCTTTTGAGATGCGTGTAGATTTTGATGGTGCTCAGGACTGTGATGTTTTAGATAATGTGCAATCAGTGGAATATATAAACGTTTCTGATGGTGATGTCAAAGCTGATGTCAAAGCTTTGTGTGCTAGATTTGAAGAATTATTTTCTCTAGCTTTAGGTCTCTGTAACTCAATCAAAGCAAAGTTTTACATGAAACCTAATACAACGCCTAAATTTTTTAAAGCCAGGCAAATTCCATTTGCTCAAATTGATGCCTTTAAAATGGAAGCAAAACGTCTCGAAGATGAGCGCATTTGGCAGGAAATTCGATTCAGTGAGTGGGCAGCTCCTGTAATGCTCGTGCCAAAAGTCAATGGCCAGCTACGAATCTGTGGGGATTTTAAGATCACTATCAATCCACAACTGGAAATAGATCAGCACCCGCTTCCGCGCCCTGAGGAGATGTTCGTCAAGTTAGCAAAAGGCCAACATTTTAGTAAACTCGACATGTCAGATGCTTACCTACAGTTCGAATTAGATGAAAATTCACAGCAATACGTTGTTGTTAATACCGTTTAAGGATTGTATTAGTATGTGCGTCTTCCTTTTGGTGTAGCTGCCACGCCTGCAATTTTTCAGCGAACATTAGAAGCAATTTTAAAAGGTCTTTCGTGTGCTAATTTCTTTGATGACATTCTCGTTACAGGTGCTACTACGCAAGAGCACATGTACAATTTAGAAGCCGTTTTCAAACGCTTGCAAGAGCACGGTTTTAGAGTAAACCTTAAGAAGTGTGAATTTATGAAGCCAGAGGTGGAGTATTTGGGCAACGTAGTTAGTGCTAAAGGTAAGAAGGTAAAGAAGTAAAATTGAAGCTATTCAAAAACTGCCTCGCCCGAGCAACCTAAAGGAACTGCAATCTTTTATGGGTAAGATAAATTATTATAACAGCTTTATAAATAATTTTGCGCAAATAGCTAGTCCTTTAAATGCGCTCCGTAAGCAAAATGTAGATTTTCGCTGGGAAGCTCCACAGGAAGAAGCATTTCAGAAATAAAAAACCCAAATTGAGAAAGCTACCACATTAATACATTTCCAACCTGACTTGCCGATTATTTTAGCTACAGATGCGTCGTATTATGGACTAGGTGCTGTAATTTCGCACATCAATTCAGATGGTAGTGAGCAACCTATAGCACATGCCTCTAAAACTTTAAGTGACTCACAACGCAATTACAGCCAGATTGAAAAGGAGGCCTTTTCAATAATTTTTGGAGTCACAAAGTTTCGACAATATCTGTATGGTCGAAAATGTATCCTCTATACAGACCATAAGCCCTTAATAACATTATTTCATCCCAGTAAGAAGCTTCCCATGATGACAACAGGTCATTTAACTCGTTGGGCTCTTATTTTAATGAGCTTCAATTATGAAATTCGATACAAAACTTCAAGCCAAAATGCCAACGCGGATGCGTTGTCGTGCCTACTTATTGGTCCATATCTCGATTTCGATGCCTTGGAGGAGTCTTGCCAAGAACTCACTTACGAAATGGAAGAAAAAGTGGAAAATTTTCCTGTCAATGCCCACGATATAGCTCAAGAAACGGGTAGGGATGTTGTGCTTAAAAAGGTAAAGTTTTATGTACAAAATGGGTGGCCAGAGAAGTTGTAAGCCACGGAACAAAATTTGCTGCCATTTTTCAATAGAAGAAATTTACTAAGCATGCATAAGGGTGTTATATTACTAAAAACGGATTATATTCGAGTAATAGTTCCAAATAAACTTCAAATTCAAGTTCTCAAAATGCTGCACGATGGTCATTGGGCTATAGTCCGCACTAAACAACTTGCTCGTCGGTATTGTTGGTGGCCGAGCATCGATAATAGCATTGAGTCCAATGTAAAGAAGTGTTCAATTTGCCAATCATCAGCTGTCGACCCTCCCAAAAGTTTCATTCCGTGGCCACAACCTACAAAACCTCTGAATCAAATGTGGGTGATTTGTGTTGACGCCCTTTCAAGATTTCCATTTGTAGTACCAATGAAGGAAGCAACTTCATTATCAACAATAAGATCACTTTCGAAAATGTTTGCACTGGAAGGGTTAGCTGAAGTCCTAGTAACTGACAATGGGACTCAATTTTCTTCAAAAGAATTCGAGGATTTTTGTCGATTTAATGGAATACAACACTTACGCACAGCACCATTTCATCCAGCCTCAAATGGAGAAGCCGAGCGGTTTGTTCGCAAGTTTAAGACAAACATGCGGAAAATATACGAAGAGGAAAAGTGCATCGAGATATCAATCTCAAAATATCTGATGACGTATCGAACAACGCCAAATACAATTACTGTGAAGTCACCCGCTGAGATTCTACATGGTCGAGAGCAACGTATTATCCTATCACAAACAATGCCAAGCACCAAACCAGATGTTAGGAGTCTAGCTTGCCCTGCAAGGCCCTAAGTGGATAAAAGGTGTTGTAATCTCGCAACTGGGTTCAATTACATTCTTGGTACGCACTTCCAAAGGCAATTGGAAACGTCATAAAAATCAATTACGTCCTAGAGCTGATACCATTGATTATAGTTTTACCACTGCAAGAATACTATCAAATGCTACTCCAGCTACTGATCAAACACGAAATGATCAAATAGGTAAATCAAATATGTTAAATAAAAAATCTGTATTTTCCAGAGACATTCAAGCTGAAATACCACAGCAAGCATCTGCAGAGCGTCCGAGGTCAATTATTGTAGATGCCTCAATTCCACCCAGATATTCAAGTCGCATAAGAAAGCCAGTCTTGCGGTTTGAGTGTTGATAGTCTTCAAGAACTGGTGGGAAGGAATGATGCATTGACACAAACATCTGTCAACAAGCTCAGCTTATCAGTCGATACACAGAGACGTTCAGTCGATCATTACCTCTCATATCATCATCATCTTTTTTTGTTACTTACCTGCTAACCTCTGAAATAACTGCATTTAAATACATTATCATATATTCCTATTGTGTACTTAACTTAACTTAAAACCTATGAATTAAATCTATGAATAAATTTTATAAAGTTAAACATCGAATTGTTTTATTCTGTGAAGATACGACACTTTCTTTATGCAGAACTTTAAAACTAATGTGCATCGGTATCTCCGGCATTTAACATTTTAAGGGTACACACAAACCCCTTTCGCGTGTGTAAATTATAAAAAAAAATAAAAAAAATAAGCGAATAAAACCTATTTCACAAGAACGCCACTCGTGCTGTCTAAAATCTTTTCGATTATAACTTTTTACAATTTTATTGAAAGACATTAAGGGGGGTATTCATAAAACGTGGTAGGCTTTACTTTTGTTGTAAAGATAGGCCATAGACAAAAAAAAACAAGAACGACAGCTGAGAGGATAATTTTCTCTTCGTCTACAAAGTGAAAAATACCCGTTCAGAGAAATATGTGTACCGGTCTCTGTACATTTCTAATGGGACTACTAATACGTTTGCATTTAAGTGGGCACGAAACGTATGGCGGATTGGCTGCTGATAATTAAAAAAAATAAAATTTTAGGGTTTGCAGGGCATGGTCGGTACGAGTCGCAGTTCTTTTTTTCTTTGTTCTATGGGATAGGCGGTCATAAATCTTTAAAATCTGAACAAGTCTATCGAATTTGATGACATTGCGTATGGTCACGTACTTATCTTTTGGATAAGTACCTTGCTTGTCCAAAACTTTTTTTTTGTGAACGAACTAATCCAACCATATAGGTTACCCTTTACAATTCAAAGCAAAAAAGAAACACAGTCAGCTGTTCATCAACTGTTAACGTGTTGAGAAAAGTATCCAGCAAATTTAAGTATACGTTTGGATTTTCTCTCTGTTTTCTTATATTCTTCAATCAGCTGTTTTTAACCATGCTATTTACAACAAAAGTAAGGTAACCTATCCGAAAGTTACGTTCGTGAACGTACCCGTTGTCATCGTAAGAGAGTTAGTATTTTACATAATGCGCGAAACAGATTGAACCAGCAACAGCAACAGCACCAGCAGCAGCGGCCGACATTATTTTAGAACCAATGTATTTCAATTGCTCAAGTTAGATTAGACCAGCAACAGCAACGTCAACAGCGTCGTTAGACCAAAGTCCTAAATTTGCTGTTGCTGTTCCATTGCTACCAATTGCACAAGTGAAATTCAGGGGCACCATACTGCAAAAGAAAATTTCTTATACTTTTTTTATGACACATAGTGTCAAACACATGTAAGAAGACGATGCTGGTGCTGGTGGCAATGTGTTTCAATTTCTTTTGCTGGCCAGCGTGCTGTTTGCTGTTGACGGTGCTGGTGCTGTCGCTGGTTCAATCTGTTCCGCGCTTAATACACAGAAATAAAGGCATACAAATCACCATCTTGATATTTTATGACGTCACATTCCTCTTTTATTATTATTTTATTTATTAAATTGAAGGTTTAAACGTTTTTTTATGATTATAAGAACAATAAACATAAAAAATAACAAAATCGGCAAATCAATACATTTATTTACACTCTCTAAAAACAAAAAATCAGAAGAATGTGACGTCACACGCAAAATCAGCCAAAATGAGCATACCTTGTATTTCTGTGTATCATGGCATTTTATTTTTTTTATGATAGAATGACCTTTAATAGTAAATTTAAAATGAATTATAATTTGCCTTTGCCTATTCATTTGATACATTTATCGATAGTATCGGCAATATTTTTTTTCAATTTTTTTTGGTTTAAAGCGGTCCCGTACTTTTTTCGTAGAAATCTCGCAATGAGAGAAAATATCCCCTCTACACAAAAACCTGACAGCTGCGAATTTTCTACGATATCGGGAACACAACTTTAGTTTGACCGGGACAGCGCTACCACTTTACTTCAATTGAAGCAGATCTGCTTCCTTTTTTCTTTTTTTATTCAAATCTACTTCCTACTTCGCACCATCTTCGAAATACTGAAATCTGCTTCAATTTAAAAATCTCTGTTTCAATTTTACGAAAAAAGGCCAAATCTACTTCTTTTTCCCCAGAATTTCCATAAATCAAAAAAATTATCGTTCAACACAATACAAATACACAAATGGGTATTTTCTTATTGCACAATATAGCAGAGATGATATGGCATTTCACCTCCAAAAACGAAAATTTTCTTCGATCATCGATGAATCCACAGATGCTTGGTATTGGTTTCTCGTTTTTGTTATAATGCAAATGGCCATAATTGCATCCGCGATACATTTTTAGGTACAGACAATGCATCTGTGATGCAAAGTGACCTTAACGAAGTCAGAGCGAAACTAAAAAAATTAAATCCTGCAATGTTTTACCTTAGCTGCACGTGTCACTCCTTTAACTTATGTGCTACCCATGCTTCGAAATCACTTCCAATTTCATTAGAAAAGTTGCTCCGTGTATTACCATTCTGCCCACAGTCCAAAACGCCAAGATAGTTTCAGGGAATTCCAAGAAAACTTCAATGTTGAGGTACACAAAATCTTGCGTGTTAGTTCAACACGATGGCTTTCTTTACAAAATGTAGTGGATAGGGTAGTGGAACAGAGGTCTGCTTTGTGGAATTATTTCCACCTTTTGGCTTTTGATGGATTCAATGAAAACATTTTCGCTGCTCTGAACTCATCAAACAAAGCTTTTTTTTTCTTTCATATATTTGAAAGAGATCAACATAATTAACAAATTGTTTCAAAATAAAGATTCTGTTGCTTACACAATTTTCCCTACATTTGATATTTTTTTCTTAAAAATACAATCAAATTTTTTAATTACTTACCATGTTGGAATTGGTACTGATTTTATGAACATAGATTTTTATTTACCCTTGAGTGAAATATTTTTTGGGGTAAAATTTGAGCAACATCAAACTGAAAATGAAATTCCTCAACTTGAGGAAGTAAAAAAAATTGTTTTCAATTTTGTTTAATTTTGTGTAAACAAATCCTTAAAAGATTTGAGTTTGATAAGGTGGATCTGAATTTACTCCAATAACTTAATCCAAAAAAAATAGAAACTGGTAGTATGCAAACAATTATGCCTATTGTAAAAGCATTTCCGTTTCATGGAGATTCAGATATGGAAGAATTGAATTCGCAATGGCGTTTACTTTTAGGAGTTAACAATAGATTCGTAATAAATTTTACACCTGAAACCAATGTTTCAAGAACTTTCCGATTTATGTTAAACCTAGCAATTCTGCCCCACAGTTCCGCCGCAGCAGAGCGCAAGTTCTCTGAAATGAACTGTATCAAATACACTCTGTATCAAATAAACTCTGCGGAACTGTGGAAAATGTATCAAGGAACGAAATATTTGTTCTACCGAAAAAGTTGTTGATTTATGTTCAAAAATATAAGTTAGTATATGGAAAGTATGTATGTATATTAAAACTAAATGAAAAACCAACACCAATGCCAATTTAAAGTTTATTTTTTGTACGTAATGATTGAAATCTTTTTTATTTATTTTTAATACTGTGAATACCTAAATAATTTTAATGTTCCTTTTTAATAAAATAATAATGAGTAACATGAAGTATATTTTTTGTTTCTTTTTGTTTTTTAGTTAAAGTAATATTTTATTAAATGAATTAATATAAAAATGTAAATATTTAGAATATTAAGCTAAGTTTTTGTTATTACTTTTTTTGTTTAATCATATTAAAAGTAGAAATAAACATTTATTATAAATATGATGTCTAAAAGAATTTTTATTTTAATTTTTGTTTCTTTTGTTAAATTTAATAATTAAAAAAAAAAAACTAATAAAATAAGATTTATATAAAAATGGTTCATTTTGAGATCTACTTCGATTTTTTACAATCTACTTCCTCTTTTTTCTAAAATCTACTTCAACTTTTTTTCCGGAAGTGGTAGCGCTCACCCTCTGTGCACAGCTATATGAGAAATACAAGATACACAAAACACTTTTCACACATTAAGAGCACGAGTATTTTTGTATACAAATCAAGAATATTTTCAAGGGTCGCTGGCCTATGAATTATAGTAGTAAATTGTGCATCCTTAGCAAGCTAGCCCAAAACCACTAAAAGTGCATGGTATTGTCAAATGCAAATTATGCATATTGGGGAAAATCGATAGAATGATATCGATTATCGATGGTTGGATACAAATGAAGACAGTCAATTTTAAATAGAGAAAATAAAATTTTAGTTCTTGACTTTAAATTCTGAAGTTCAACACAATATATCGGGGCATATTCAAAGACAATTTTTAGTCTGCTGCTAAGTTATAACTAAGCAAACCTGCAGTTTAAGGTATTCATAATCAAATTTTAACTTAAGATTAAGAATTAAACTGGAGTTTAATTTTAATTGTGAGTGATGCTATGTTTAAATTGCTATAAGTCTACCAAATGTCAAATGAAAGCATATCATTTCACATTCTCTCATTTTATTATAAACCAAATACGTTTTTAATAATTCTTAGATAAATATCGCTTGATTTACTGCGCATGAGCAATGTGAGCTAGGAAAAACTAGACGGCGAATATGACGTAATTAAGTATCTTGTTTCGCTTAGCTGAGGCGAATATTTTTTTGTTGGGATTTATACACGATCCAGCATTTTCATTCTTTACATTTTTTTTTTATGATAAATACGTATTTTTATACATATACGTACATCATTGACCAGACTTTTGATTCGAGTTCTTTAGGATTTTCAATTTTTGTTTACTATTATGAAGGTTGGCGTTTTGAAAAAATATACACATACATTCTTGAAATTTAGACACAAACTTGCTTCTTGCTGGATATCGATATGTATACAAACTTCCTTGATGACATGGATTTTTGTTTTGAATTTTGCTTTTCATTCAGATAGGTACAAATTAAGTTCAAACTATGGGTAGAAATTAATTTAAAAAAATAGTTTGTAAATTGATTGTAGATTTGTAGGTATAGTAAGTAGTAAGAAGACAGTTCATACCTATACAATGTGGAAATATAAGAAAAGGTGGAGACTATTATTTGCGTTAATTTGTATGTCTAGTTGTGTAGGAGTGTTTTTGTTAAAAATATATATTACTAGCGGGCCCGACAGATGTCGTTCTGCATTTCTTTAAATTCTTTTGATTTGTTTACCTAAACTTGTTAAAACGTTTTTTATAATTATTGTAAGAATTACTCACAAAATTTCATAAAAAAATCATAGTTTTTCGGAAAGTTTTCCCAAAGTTTTCTTTCGTAATTATTTATATATATATGTTATAATACTGTAGTACTAAATAACTTGAAAGATTGTTTGTAATCGGAAATCATTGAATAATATTTTTATGAAATATGTCAGTGAAAATAGTATAAAAGAGAGAATCTGTTCTTCTGGAGTTCATTATTAACTGGACTGTGAAGGACGTACCTACGCCAATAGTAAAGTTGGTACAGAATCAAGACTATTTTTATACTTTGGTAGAATCAAGAATATTTCTTTTACTTTATCATATATGTATATATATTATATATTTTATTTATTTTTTTCTGAAATTCTGAGTTTGAAATACCTAAGTTTTTTACTTGCGATTTATAGTTATAGTTATGCGTTCGTAAAAAAAGAAACAAAAATATAAGAATCAAACATGACATTACGATAATAGGGAAGTCGAAAAAAGTGGGTCAGAAAATTCTGTCTGTCTGTCTGTCCGTATCGATTCCTGCAGCCCAAACGGTTGGGCCGATTTGATTCAAACTTGGTATATAGTATTTTTAGAGTAATCTACCGGAATATTTTTCGAATTGGCATTCTAGCTCCAAAACTAACGGTACCTCAGTCGATCAGCAACTGTGGAAGAGTGAAGGCTTTGTTGACGACTTTCACAGTGGAAAAGTGATATTTTCAAGTGTTTAATTGATTAAATACAGTATTTAAAATAAATTGTTAGTTTATTTGCCAAAAGGCAAATAATTAAATTTGTTTTTTTACTTTTTGTAAAGCCAACATTAGTTTGGCAATCATTTGCATTAAAATAAAAAATAAAAAAAAAAAAAGCTTTTTTAAAAGCTGTCCTCGAACTTTGGACAAGCAAGTCCAAAGTTATATAGGCAAAAATACAAGCGTTTACCATATAAGCGATTAGCTCAAGTGGTAGAGTGGCCGGACGCGGCGAAGAAGAACCCAGGTTCGAATCCAGCCTGGGGGACTTCACCAACACTTTTTGGGAAAAAGTGTTGGAAAACAGAAACAGCCTAGAAGGCGGCAAATTACCCGTAGATAAGATTATGGCGCCATCGGATGATGAGCCAGAAAAATCGGCTGATGTCCCAATAACGTCAGTCAAGAGAAGAAGAAAGCAGAAGGTTCAGCCGAACCCGATAACAAAAAGGCCAACAAGGGCGAATCTGGCACAGTCAGTTGAAGATAAGGAAGAGGCGCGACCAGCCAAAACGACCGCAGCCTCTAAAATACCTCAGCAGCTGGAAAATGCTGGACTAGCGTCGGACATATCAGTGTCGTATGTGTCCGACGAAGGGGAGGGGCACTATACAAGTACCCCAGACGACACGCAAGTTGCCGAAGACATCAATAATGATGAAAAAAGGCCTTCCTCATCGGAATCCGACGATGAGGAAGAAAAAATTACTGAGTTCGAGCGCAAGATACTGGCGGTCAGAACGAAGCAGGAAAACAGAAGGAGGGCGGAAAGGCTCGCCAAAGAACAAAAGGAGGCGGCCAAACTAAAGGCCCTCCAGACGGCTGAGCAAAAGCAGCAACTACAACAACAACAGCAGCAACCACAGCTGCAGAAACAACAGCCACAGCAGCAACAAAAACAACAGCCTGCTATACAGCAAAAACAACAACACCAAAAAGAACAGCCACAGCAAAAAAAGATGGATCAACCATCGACATCAAAGAACGCGCAACAGCAGCAGCGGAACGAACAGCAGCAGCAAAACCAACAGCAGCAGAGACAACAGCAGCTGAGACAACAGCAACAGAGTCAACAGCCTCAGACACAACAGCAGATGCAGCAGCAACAGCCATCGCAGCCAACACAAAAAAAAGGTAAGGTGCCGCCCATAAACGCTTATAAAATGAATATTAAAGATATTATTGATATATGTAGGGACGCCATAGGCGATAACTTTTTAATTAAACGGCTAAGTAATGATAGACATGCTATCCACTGCTTCTCAGTGGATCAGCACAAGCAGGTTAAAGAGATTTTAAAAAAAACGGCCACTGAACATTACAGTTTCACGCCGAAAGAGGATAAAATACAAACGGTCCTCTCAAAGGGCCTTGACAGCTCCACTGATACGGTGGCGCTTTTAAACGAACTCCGTCGGGTAGCGACGAACGATCTCGAGTTCGTGGGGGTCAAGCCTTTCACGACTGTCAGAGCCAAACGGGAGCAACGGAAATTACCGTTCTTCCTGGTTCAGCTGTCGCCCAAAAGCAAACTGGATAGTCTGCGGAAAATTACCAACGTAGACTACCAGGTTGTAACCTGGGACAAATTAAAGAGACGCGGCGACATGCTTCAATGCATGCGCTGCCAAAGGTTCGGGCATGCCGCGGCGAACTGCGGTATGCAGTCTCGCTGCGTGAAATGCAGTGAGAACCACAATTTAGGTGAGTGTAAACTCGGACAGGAAAGGGTCGAAGATAAGACTCTACTTAAATGTGTGCTTTGCGGAGGCGAGGGGCACCCTGCTAGTTATCGGGGCTGTCCTAAGTTTCAGCAGATAAAGCAAACAAAAGCTCCGAAGGTGGTGGAGAGGCGACCTATTTTTGCTCCTGCACCGATAGCCGTTGTGCCCCAAATCTCTTACGCCCAAATGGCGGCAGGGAGGGCAACAACAACGGTACAGCCACAACCAAAGGCTGCCAAACAGGCCCCCGTGCCTACGGCACCTGCGGGACAGGCCGATATAATGACTGTGTTGCTGGCCATGCAGGCCCAGTTAACCAGCCTACAACAACAGCTCGGAAAGCAGGAGGAAAGACTAGACCGTGTCTACGCTTACCTTCCCAGCTTAGGGCAATTTAAACCATAATGGGCGCGCTGTACGAGAACCCCTTTAAAATCCTGGCTGTGAATGTAAATTCACTAATCAGGACCGAACGTAGAGCAAATTTGTTTCAATTGTTGCATGATCACAGTCCAGATGTCTTTTTGGCTAGCGAAACCAAGCTAAACCAGAAACACAAACTGACTCATAATAATTACAATATCTTAAGAAGGGACCGGCCCAACTCCACTCGTGGGGGCGGGGTCGCTATCTTTTTACGAAAAGGTATTGATCATAAGGTCATATATAATAGTGAAGTGCGAAGATTCGAGTTGCTAGAAGCTTGCATCATATGCATTCCTCTCCAACATGGGAAGCGAATGTATGTGATAGCAGTGTACGCACCAGAAGCACCTCAACCTGCAAACTTTATTGCAGAGCTCGAAAAACTTTTCGAGTGTCTTAGCCTGCACTCGGATGAAAATTACTTTATTATCGCTGGAGATTTCAACGCCAAACATGAAGATTGGGGAAATCAAATCCAAAATCCAAGGGGATACCATCTTTTTCATTGGATGGGTCGACACCATATTGAGTATAAAATCGACCTTCTTGCTACAGATAGACCATCGTTCCCAAGGAGCGGTGCTTTTCTAGATCTACTACTGTTAGACTCAAGACTGACAGTAACTGACTCTGTGGGCCAACAGACAAGAAACTGTTTACAGACGGTAGAATACGACAGTGACCACTGCGGACTTTCCGCCGTCATACAGCTACCAAATGAACTTGTGGTGTTGGATGAATTTGTGCCTGCGCGCTCTTACAATTTTAGTAAGGCAAGCTGGCCACGTTTCTCCAACACCTTGACAAGAGAACTCCTCTCTAACGACATTGTGCCTCCAAACGACAGGAATCTATCGAACGTAGAGATCGATGGATACCTGCTTCAGATGGATGGTGTCATAAAGCAAACGATGGACAGAACAATCCCACGATACAAAGAACATAACTCAACTGAAACTTACAAGAACGCGACAATAGACGCACTACACAGACAAAAAAGTGGCCTTCTGACAAGATTAAAACTCTTGTACAGACGGTTTACTGAAAGAAACGATCTGGAGATTAGGACACTGAAGTCGTCAATCAAAAACGTCAACTCGCTCATAAAGCAAAATTACAGATTGTCTATTAACTTGTACTGGGATAACAGAATTCGAGCCGTTAACTCTAGCGACCCGAGTATGTTTCCCGAGATTAATAAAATCTTCAGAAAAAACAATCAAAACGATCTTCCGTGTCTTAAGCTTCCGAGAACGACAGACAATGAAAACATACTCCTGACCGCAGGAATAGATCTGGGGGACGCCGTCTTGGATGACGATTTCTTTGTGGTCGAAGATCCATTGGAGAAGGTTGAGACAGTTGGTTCTGCTTTTCAGCAAGTGTATAAGGTGAATGATTCCATTTGCCCGAACCACGACCTGGAGAACAGAGCTCTGCTGAATCACTTTTACCTTCGAAATAGCATCACGCAATGGCGATCTGAGAATCTTGGTTTTACCGGGTTCAATGAAGACAATCTGGCAAACGCCACTATCGCCGAGCTAAATGGGCCAAGTTCCCTGCTCATCTCGAGGGTCGAACTACAAATGATCTTCGCATCATTAAAGAAAAAGAAGTCAGCAGGAGTCGATGGTATACCCAATGTTGTACTACGCAATAGACATATACACAACACTGTTCAACAACGCGCTGAATAATGCATATTATCCAGTGAGCTGGAAGACAGCTGTTGTACATCCTCTCCCGAAAAAGGGAAAGGACAACTCCAATCCGTCAAATCTCCGGTCGATAAGTCTTCTTCCGAGTATCAGCAAAGTATTCGAAAAAGTTATCAATAGAGCTCTGTCCAAGTGGTCCGAGGACAAAAATATAATTCCAGACACCCAGTTCGGCTTTAAGGCGGGACATGACACAATTCATGCCGCGTCAAAGTTAGTATCTGCTGTCCAATGGAACAATGCTAAGAATCAATGCACGGGTGCCTGTCTGGTTGATCTGGAGAAGGCTTTCGACACCGTATGGTTAGAGGGTCTTTATCTGAAGCTAACCACATGGGGCATAAGTAAACCACTGCTATATATGCTTTACGACATGCTTAATGGTAGAAAGTTTGTTGTCAAGAGTGGCAATGTAACATCTACCACAACTTTTGATATTAAAAACGGTCTGCAACAGGGAGCGGTGAACTCGCCGATTCTCTTTAGTATTTACACCAGCGATCTCATTGGGAGTCTACCTCATGCAATTGCGTATGCCGATGATTTAATTGCGTACAGAACAGGTCCAAAAGTTGAGGTTATCAGAATTCTCTTGCAACGTGATTTCGATAAAATTCAGCAATATTGTAATGATTGGAAGCTGAAAATTAACTTCCAGAAATGTGAAACTATCCTGTTTAGAACTTCTGTGTCTAGGGCTTCTAGGGATACGAGAAAGAACTGGCGCAAGCTAGTGATCGCTGGGCCACATGGACATCCACTGGCGAGTAAAAGTGTAGTAAAGTACCTTGGCATCTGGCTGGATCAGTTTATATATTTCAACCGACATGTAGAGGCTGCTCTAGCCAGGGCTAGGGGAGCTTTTGCTCTGACAAGACGGTTGTTTTATAGCAGCCGCCTTGACAGCAGAGTGAAAGTGATTTGCTACATGGCCCTCATTAGGCCGATGATTGCCTATGGATGCCCTGTGTGGTTCAACGTTGCACCATCTCTAATGGAAAAGATTCGGGTGTTCGAGAGACAGTGCCTTCGCACTTGTCTCGGTCTTTATAGAACACCAGAGTCGGAGTACAAACATTATTATTCCAACGAGGTCCTATACAACGGGGCCAATACAAACAGGATAGATAACTTTTTAATTAAGCTCATTCGCGGACACATTGCAAGGGCGATGACCTCAACTAATGGACAAATCTTCGGGGCTTACTACCCCCAAGATGAATATTTTGAAAGCACACGTTCGAGTGGTTTTATCCCGCCCGAGGCTTTCCTATACCTTGATAGTCGAGGGCTGATTCAGGATAGATCGGCGATTCCGTTGATCTACCACGTCGGCCGCAGAACAGTTGATAGGCGGCTCCTCTACGACCGAGACATAGTCGCTGGGAGCGAAGCAGAGCGCCTCCGTTTCAGTAGGGCCGTGCCCGACCGGGATCGGAAGGAAGCCCTAGATCAGGTCCACCAATTTTGGTGGCTTAGCTAAAACCCGACCATTTTCAGTCGACATAGACGAAATATCGCCTATGGCCGACTTACATATATCTTTAGTATCTTTAAGTTAGGTAGGGCAGTTGCGGCGGCACCAAAAAAAAAAAAAAAAAAAAAAAAAAAAAAAAAAAAAAAAAAATCTATAAAATAAAAAAAAAGCTTGCTGTGGCTGTTCTAGATTTAAGTATTTTAGGTTTATTTTAAGTAATTTTAAGTTTATTTTTAGTTTATTTAAGTTAGTTTTAATTAGTCTAAGATAGGTTAAGCAAAAAAGCTCAGATACGCAGTTTAATTTTTCTGGGTGAAAAATAAAACCCTTCATTGATAAGATAAATTTAAGTTATTTTTAGGCCGAAAGGCAATTAAATTTAAGTTAAAGATTAATTTAGAGCGCCCGCATAGGGCCAGTAAGTTAAATAAGTTGATAGTTTTAGCTAGTTTTAAGATTTTTGTCTAGCATTTAAGTAGATATAAGTAAAAGTAAAATAAAAATCATTTAAAAGTAAAAAAAGTACTAACGGTACCTGCCATATAAATTTTAATGAAAACTTATTTTTCTTAAAACGGCTCCTACGATTTTGATAAAACTTTCTGAATAGTGTTTTCTATGCAAAATCTATCTTTTAGTTTTAATGGGTTTTTCAGAAAAAGTTTTATAACGGCACCTCTCATATGGCCGGTTTTTTTTTAAATCACACTTTCTCGTTAACTAATTGACGGATTTTGATAAAATGTTCAAAGTATGTAGTGTTTTATGATTTAAATAATATTGCTTTTTAAAATTTTCAAAAACATTTTTTTTTAATTTTTAATAAATTTTTAAAAAACCTATTTTGTTTTTTGAATATTTTGAAAACGAATCCATAGATTTTTTTTTAATTTTTCACCTAGTATAAACTATAGATTTTTTAAATTGACATACTCAAAAAAATTTTAAAATATGTTTTCGAAAAGTTTTTCAAAAAAAAAAACATTTTTAGGTCGAACGATTTTGAAATGAAAAATTCATAAAATAGAAAATAGCAAAAGAAATAAGATGGCTTACAACATTTTTTCCAAAAACCGTTATGAATAGTGTTTTTTTGATTTCATAAAAATTTTATTTTATATTACTCGGTTGAGCCCTAGCCTAGCCACTAGTCTAATGAAAGGGAACTTCGTTATTTTTATTATTATTTATTTATCGTTAGTTATTTTAAAGCATTTCATGATCGTAACAGCATACAGGATACAGAATAAATAATAAAGACGCCTATGATAAACACATAAACACGCTTAAACAAATAAAACGTTATTTTTAAATATATTTTTTCCAATTGAAGTGCTTTCTTAGGGAATTGCCCCTCCTGCCTAAACGTGGCGAGATAGACCCCCTCCTGGTAAAAAATGTTTTGATTTTGTCCCTCTACATGAATCCGTTATTAATTTGCAGCGCCAAAGTTATCCTACTCTTGCCTCGTAATATCATTTTTGATTGTTATCTCAATTTTTTTATTTTCATGAATCCTAAGCTTGCCATTACCTATAATCGCAGTAAAAATTCACCTTCCCGTTTTCAAAATATTGATTTCTTAAAATATTTTTTTTTTTAAATATTAAAAACAAAAAAAAAGTTTTCGAAAACATTTTAGTGTAAGATTACTTAGGCTACTTACATTTTCCTGAATATAATTTTGGTTGTAATCGGTTACCTAACCAGTTGTCAGGAAAGTCGATGACAAAATAAAGCCCCTATGGGAGGTACCATTCTTAGCCCACCGTCATACATTTTTTTCACCAAAATTTAATGCACATTAATTATTTACATAGAAAATTCCTGGAATCGTTTTTGAGAAAAATAAGTTTTACGTAACGGTTATATGGCAGGTACCGTTAATATTTCAGCTAAAAGGAAATAAAAAAAAATCCTCTGTCGAATGTCAAAATAAACTTTTAGGTATTCCAAATTTAAAGACGATTTGCCAAACGTTTAGTAGAGGGTCAGAATTTTGCCAGTGACTCAAATATGTTTCTCTATAATCGTAATGTTATATTTGATTGTTATCTCATTTTTTTCTGCACGAATGCATAACTTGTGCTTAGTACCTACCTATAATCGCAAGTAAAAATTAAACAATTAGGTATTACAAATGTAAAAAAACGGGGTATTTTTAGCAATTCTATAAAGGATTAGTTGAAAGAATTATTTTTGTTTAACTATACATTTCTTTCCTGCGAGCTAAGCTGGGTAGGGCAACAAGTACCTTTTATATAAACCTCAAACAAACAAAATATCTTTGTTACTTCATATCTACAATCACTTTACAAACAATTTTTGAATGAATTTCTACGCATAGTTCACTTAGATAGGTATCTACACATACACATACATATGATAAATGTAGAATGGAAAGCAAAATTCAAAACAAAAATCCGTTTCTGAAAGGACGTGTGTATAAATACAGCCAGAAGCAAGTTTGTGTTTAAACTTCAAGAATGTACATATGTACATATGTGTACCTTCATTTTTTAAGGCCTTAATAGTAAACAAAAATTGAGAATCCTAAAGAATTCGAATCAAAAGTCATTGATGTATGTATGTGCATGTACAAATATGACAAATATGTATATACATTGGTAAGTAGTACCAGTGCTGGTACAAAACTTGAAAATCCTAAAGAATTCCAATCAAAAGTCTGGTCATTGACGTACGTATGTAAGAACCAGTTCCCGTCCATATAAACAAAATGTAAGCAATGAAAATGTTAGATGGTGTATAAATCCCAACAAAAAATTATTCGCCGCAGCTAAGCCAAACCCTTTTTCCAATTATTTCATGTTCGCCTTCTTTTTTTCCTGCACATGCGCAGTAAACTAAGCACAAAGCATAACACTAAAAACCATGCTCTTTATTCATCTCTCTCAACTTACGCAGTTAGTAAATACATATGCCGCTTGGAACGCCACGGTCCACAGGTCGTCATGATAGTACTATAGCAGTCTATATACAAAATTTTCTGTGCCATTTACTAGAAAACAAAGATATATGTGAATCCACATTGTGATGCAATAAATTTGTAATATGTCCATTTTTCCGCAAATAATTATGTAAACTCAAAAAAATACATGTGACGGCCGCAAGTATACAATTAGTTTATTGTTGTGCCTTTTTCAAAGCACGCTATATAATTCTGACAAAATGTCACCGCACATGAAAAAATATGAAATGCATAGTTATTTTAAAGTGCAAATTAATCAAAAAATATTTCGAATAAAATTTAAAATAAATATATAAATAAAATGCACGGATCACAATAAAAATTATTAAATTGTGTTTTTATAGTATTTTTTTTTCAAACGATGTTCAGCATTGATTGAAAAATACTTACAAACAAAGTCACCCGACAAACAAAACAATGTTGCAGATGAAATGCTATTATAAAGATAAACCTGTCCATCTTTACTATAATCTGCAATCTGCAGATTAATACTTTCTATAATCTTTATACATGAAGATGATCTGCACTTCGGTCTCCCCTCTCTATGTTTGGTTTGTGTATTGTGTTTCCTTTTTTTGCAGTTATCGATGCAGTTGAAGTGAAGATGCATGTAAAGCCTTCTTTAAAATCCCGGACTTTAATCGGATAAATTAGGGCAAAAAAAAAAGCGTACAAGACTACGACAAAAATAAACACATCGTGTTTTTTAAGTTAATACGTTTACTAAGGTACTTCAGTTATTTGAAATAAAATAAAATAAAACACATTACATTACACTACATTACATTTTAATCTACTCTAGATAAATCTACGAAGTAGACACAATTACGAGCACTGGCTACTGAGGCCATCGGATCAGACAATTACAAGACAACACACAAGACGACATTGATACAGGACAGAACAGAAAAGACGAAACACATGTCAACAGCACTAAGTTGGTTTTGCGGACGGTCTCCCATCTTTCTAGCCACGCGCAACGATGCTTGATTTCGCTGATCTCACAGGAAGCGATTTTTTATCGAAGCCAAGGCCGTTGACCCTTTTGCAACGGGCGCTTACACTGAAGAAAGAGCGAAAACTGGTTTCTGTGTTCACGATGCGTGGGCTGGTTTATATTAAAACACAACGCGATGAGAAATCAATACTGATCTCCAACTCCGAGGACTTAACTGCTGCTGTTCCTGACCTAATGACAATGACAACTGCAGGCGATAACAACAACTAATCAAGTTCAATAGGGGCGCCGCTATCGAAATTATTTTTGTTACACTTACATTACACAACATATTGCTTTGTAGTGTAGTAGAAGAAGATTTAAAAGTTGAATATGTAACTAAAAATCACTACAAAGGAATTAAACAGGACATAAATAGATTCCTTCACCAAATAGCTACAAACCAAGGAGATACCCAGAGAAGACAACAAGATGAGAGATACGATTCGAGACTTCTACAGTTAAAAATTCCTACATTTAAAGGGAATTTTCGGGAATGGAAGTCGTTTTATGACTTATTTTCCACCATCATCCACGATAAAAGCAGTCTAAGTACGACTGAAAAAATGGAGTATTTAAAAACCCATTTGGAGGGGGAACCTCTACATTTGATTCAACACTTCACTTTTTCCAGTGAAAATTACAACAGTGCTTGGGAGATACTGAAGTCCAGGTACAACAATGAAAGGAAAATAGTGTCAATGCATATAGACAAAATTTTAAACAAGGAAACACTCCATCCGCAAATACAATAAAAAATACTTTAGATGCGATTAAAGAAGGGTTGGCTGCTCTAAAAAACATGGGCTTCGTTACCTCTACACCTTACTACAAAAACTCTTGATACAGAATCGAGAAATTTACTCGAGCAAGGTCTTACAGAGCCAAATAAAATGCCAACTCTTAGGACACTCTTGGACTTCTTGGAAAGGCGCTACCAGGCTTTGGAAGTACTCGCTCCCGCAAAAAAAAGCTCAAAGATGTATTGATGAACCAAGGCATGCAGTTCGGAACTTCCACATCGACTCTAAAGTGCTTCAGTGCCACATATGTAAGGGTGATCACGCAGTCTATACATGTCCAACATTTTTAAAATCTACATTCAAAGAAAGGTGGCAGCAATGTAAGCACGCTAAACTATGCACTAATTGCCTACGCCATGAGAAGCAATTTCAATGTTACAGCTAAATAAATTGCCAACACTGCATTCGCTTCTACACATTTAATGGAGAGAAAGATTTCCGCAAACGAAAAAATCTGCAGAACCAGAGAATTCATCAAAAACGGCGAAACAAGTAAACCACGGTGAGCAGAATCAAAGCGTCCTTATTGCAACCGCGGTATTGAATGTAAACAATGAAGAAAGTCTTGGTCAAGGTATAACCATACGACCACTAATTGATCCTGGCTCACAAGCGACATTAGTCACTGAGTCTGTTGCACAAACATTAAGACTAAAAAGAAAAAACGTGTGTGTTGAAGTTTGTGGATTAGGCGCAACAAACGCTGGAACCCATGTACAATAACAACATCAACATGGCTCGGAGGAATGCTTACTGTCGTTTTTTTCAAGGTGTTTAAGACAAACAGATTTTTGAGTTTTTATCATCGATCCATCTAAATGCCCAAAGGATTGTGGAACTGGGGTCAATGGATATTTAAATATTTCTTTCATATCTATTGAAAACGAGTTTTCAGAGGCTATGAAAAGAATCCTTCCGATTAAATTTCTTTCATTTTAACATAGAACTTATAAAGCATAATTACATTTATATAAATACATTGATGCATATAGTTAAATTGAATTTTCATAAGAAAATGCAAAAAAAGGATATTTTCAGAACGTCTGGCGGGGTGAAGGCTGTAAATAAAACGTCTGGGACACACATATCTGTAATCAGGAATAAGAGGAGAGTATTTTGGTATGATCTTCATATGGTTATAGGTTTTAAAAAAAAAGTTTTAATTGAATTTTCATAAGAAAATGCAAAAAAGGATACTTTAAGGACGTCTGGCGGGAGTAAGGCTGAAAATAAAACGTCTGGGACACACATATCTGTAATCAGGAATAAGAGGAGAGTATTTTGGTATGATCTTCATATGGTTATAGGTTTAAAAAAAAGAGTTATAATTGAATTTTCATAAGAAAATGCAAAAAAGGATACTTTAAGGACGTCTGGCGGGGTGAAGGCTGAAAGTAAAACGTCTGGGATACACATATCTGTTATCAGGAGAATTTGTCTGATTTTTTGGTGTATCATTCATTTGGTTATACCTTAAAGAAAAAAAGTTGATTTTTGGGCATACTTTAGGGGCGTCTGGTGGGGGATAGCTAAAAGTAAAACGTCTGGGACACACATATCTGTACTCAGGAGAATTTTTCTGATTTTTTGATGTATCACTCATTTGGTTATACTTCTGACACCAAAAACTGATTTTTCGCTCCTTTTGGGGGGCGTCTGGTAAGGGGAAAGCTGAAAGTAAAACGTCTGGCACCGAGATGTTTAAAATCAGTGAGCAATTCTCTACCGTTTCTGTATGATTTGAAGTGGTTATACCTTCCACCCAAAAATCGGAATAATTACCGTTTTCGAAAGGCCGTCTACTGTCCCGGCTGAAAAATAACCCTGCCAGACTTTTCGATTTGATATATTGTCGCGTATATCTACACATACACCTATACCAATTTTGGTTATACCTCCACTCCCAAAATTTGCTGTCGGCTCTTAGACTAATAGAGGTTCACGCAATCAACAACGTAGTCGAAAGATTCTCTTGTTATAATAAAATAATAAGAGTAACTGCCTACTGCAGGAGATTCGTTTATAATTGCAAGATTACAGTAGAGCACAGAAAATTGGGAACTAACCCCAAAACCGATAACATCAACAAAGAAACGAGCCATTTAACTGTCAAGGAGATACAAGCTTCTCGCAATGGCATTATCCGAGCTATTCAAGAAAGGGTGTTCCCCGAAGAAGTAGCATGTCTTAGAGATAGAAAAACTGTAAACAAGAGGAGTAAAATTCTGTCATTGAACCCAGTTTTGAACGAAGATGAAATCATAGTAGTGGGTGGCCGATTGGAAAATGCGGAAATAACAAATTCAGAAAAACTTCCGGTTATTTTACCGCACAACGAAAAGTTTACAAGTCTCTTGATTGAAAACGCACATAAGCGCACCCTGCATGGTGGTATACGACTGACTCTTTCAAAAATAAGACAAAATTTTTGGATACTTCAGGCAAAACGAGTTGTACGGCGAATAATCCATCAGTGTGTAAAATGTTATCGTTTCAATGCACAATCAACTTCTCAACAGATGGGAGTACTGCCAGCGGTTAGAGTTACACCTTCTAGGCCCTTTACCCATACAGGAATTGATTATGCGGGTCCTGTCCAAGTACTAGTCGCCAAGGGACGAGGAAACAAATCTACAAAGGGCTACATAGCAATATTTATTTGCTTAGCCACTAAAGCTGTCCACATTGAGCTGGTAAGTGATCTCAGCTCAGCAGCGTTCCTCGCAACTTTAAAACGCTTCACATCAAGAAGAGGAATCTGTTCACATTTGTATAGTGACAATGGTACTACGTTTGTCGGAGCCAACAAAGAAATTCAGCATCAGATGAAAGCCACAATTAAGCAATCCGAAGAAGAAGCAGCATCAAAACTTGCAATGGATGGAATCCAGTGGCACTTTATACCTCCTCAGGTTCGAGCTACAACAGTATTTAGCAGCAACAAACACATCAAAAGACCCATAACAAAATTATGTCGCTAACGAATAGAAACAAAACAACAGGAATCGTTACAGACATCAACAAACATCTCAATGGCAGCTACAATAAAAAATACAACTCCAACCAAAATAAGCCCAATCTTGTGGATTTGCATAGTATTCGGCTTTTTAAACATGGTCAGTTCCCTGCCAACAACTTACCAGCACAAGGTTGAAATCACGCCATTTGAAAGCCAACCAGGAATATATTTTGAGGATGTGGGACGAGCAAGTCTCATTTCAAGCTCTTGGAAGACTATTGTCTTCTTCAACATGACAAACTATTGGTCAGAATTTGATGCCTACAAACTCTGCATTCAATAAATGGAGAAAATCTGTACGTCAACAGTAATACCGGAACTCAAATCTAATATGTGTGTTGGAACACTTGGTCAATTCAAACGCCAACTTCATCAAATTGAGCTTAATAACGAAGTGCTCTTGCATGCGATTGATGACTCAACGCATCGACCGAAACGCTCTCCATTTGGCTTCGTTGGAACAGTCACGAACGAGCTGTTCGGAATATTAGATCAACGTTTTGCAAAACAGTACCAGGAAACTATTGAAGCCATTCAAGACAATGAAAAGCATGTGATACAGCTCATGAAAAATCAAACAACAATAATTGACTCAACAGTCAATATATTTAAGAAGGAGCATATGGAGACAAAGAAAGAAATTTAATTGTTAAGCACCATTGTACAAAAACTCAGCAACGACACAGATAATTACAACAACTTAAGATTGTTCTCATCAACTGCTTTGAACGCCTAACTTATAATGTTAAACTATCAAGCAACACAAACTATATTGCTGGATATAGTTCTGTCGACCCATACAGGCAGAATACTTACTTACTTACTTAGGTGGCGCTACAGTTCGGGACGAACCTGGGCCTCAACCAACATGCCTCTCCAGCCAACTCGGTCTTTGGCTAGCTGCCTCCAGTTTTGCACTCCAAGTTGGTTGAGGTCGTCCTCCACTTGAGCGCGCCACCTAAGGCGAGGTCTTCCTTGACTGCGTCTACCCTCTGGGATGGAATCGAAGATCCTGCGAGCCGGAGCATTGTTGTCCATTCGCTCTACATGACCTAGCCACCTTAAACGTGATATGCGTATTTTTTTGACCAGGTCAATGTCGCTGTACAGCTCGTATAGTTCTTGGTTGAACCTTCTCCTCCAAAGCCCGTTAACGCAGATAGGGCCAAAAATCTTCCGAAGAATCTTACGCTCGAAACGACTAAGGATATCTTCATCCGCTTTAGATAGAGTCCATGCCTCGGCGCCATAGAGCAGGACTGGGATGATTAGGGTCTTATAAAGAGTCTCCTTTGTCTTTCGAGAGAGGGCTTTGCTACTCAATTGCCTTCCTAGCCCATAGAAACAGCGATTGGCAAGAGTAATTCTTCGCTTTATTTCTGACGAGATGTTGTTGTCAGATGTTATAGCGGATCCGAGGTACACAAAGTCCCTAACTACCTCAAAGTTGTACCTGTCTATTGTGATGTTTTGTCCAATCCGCCGGTGTTGTGTGTCCCTTTTTGTGGACAGCAGGTACTTCGTTTTGGCCTCATTGACTGCTAGTCCCATCTTAGCCGCTTCAGCTTCAATGCTAGCAAACGTTCCAGTGACAGCTCGCCGAGTTCTGCCAATGATGTCTATGTCGTCAGCGTATGCTAGCAATTGCACAGACTTGAAAAAAATTGTCCCACTACAATTGACTTGCGAGTTTCTTATAATTTTTTCAAGTATTAAGTTGAAGAAATCGCACGATAGCGCATCACCTTGTCGGAATCCTTTTTTGACGTCAAAAGCTTCTGTGAGGTCGGAACCAACCTTGACGGAGCAGCGAGAGTTCTCCATCGTCATCCTGCACAGTCGGACGAGTTTTGTGGGAATGCCAAAACCTGACATGGCTCTGTATAGCTCGTCTCTATAAATGCTATCGTACGCGGCCTTAAAATCGATAAAGAGGTGGTGGGTATCGATTTGGAATTCTTGGGTGGTTTCCAGGATCTGCCGTAGCGTGAACATTTGATCGATTGTGGACTTTCCTGGTCTGAAACCACACTGATAGGGGCCAATCAGGTTGCTGACGAAAGGTTTCAGGCGTTCACATAGTACGGCAGAGAGGATCTTGTAGGCGATATTCAGGAGACTTATTCCTCTATAGTTGGCGCAGTTTAGAGGGTCTCCTTTCTTGTGAATCGGGCAAACGATGCTGAGGTTCCATTCATCAGGCATACTTTCTTCTGACCAAACTTTAGAGATGAGTTGGTGTATGCACTCCACCAGGTCATCTCCGGCCGCTTTAAAAAGTTCGGCGGGTAATCCGTCGGGTCCAGCAGCTTTGTTGTTTTTTAGTTTAGATATTGCTATCCTTACTTCATTTTGGTCAGGTGGACGGAAGTTTTGTCTGTCATCATCCATGTTGAATGGTTCATTCTGCCTGACAGCGGGATTTTGGCCTTCATCGCCGTTTAACAGTCTGCAGAAATGGTCCTTCCATGTACTCAGCACCGACAGTGACTCTACTACGAGGTTTCCATTCCTATCTCTACAGGCTTCTGTGCGGGATTTTTTTCCTTGGCATGTTCTTTTTACCTGTTGGTAAAACTTCCGCACGTTGTTCCTGGAGTAGCATCTCTCAATATCTTCGATCGCGCGCTTCTCATGCTCTCTTTTTTTCTTTTGGAGAAGCCGGTGTTCTTCCCGTCTTTTCTGCTCGTAAAGCTCGCGAGCAGCTCTCGTCTTTCTTTGCAGCGTCGCTTTATATGCCTCTTGTTTGGCTGCATGGGCCTGCCTGCATTCGTCATCAAACCAGAGGTTTCGTGGTGGTGGTCTGGTGAAACCTAGCACATCAGTTGCGGCATCTCTGATGGCTTGTTGGCAGTGTTGCCACTGATCTTCGGCACTTGATGCTGGCGGTACTGGATTTCTTGAGAGGTTACGGGATATTCGATCGGCATAGGTTCTGGCGGTTTCTTGCGATTGCAGCTTTCCGACGTCATACTTCCTCACAGTATTACTCCGTTGTTGTGGAGTTCGGGTTATTCGCATTCTTACCTTTGCTGCAACAAGGTAGTGATCCGAGTCGATGTTAGCTGCTCGGAAGGTGCGAACATCCAAGATACTGGAGGCGTGTCTTGTATCGATCGCAACGTGATCAATCTGATTGACGGTTCTTTGATCTGGGTGTCGCCAAGTCCCTTTGTGTATATCGAGATGAGGAAACCGTGTGCTTGCAATGGTGACGTTATGTGCCGCTGCGAAGTCAATTAGCCTAAGTCCGTTTTCAGACGTTGTGTCGTGTAGGCTATGTTTTCCGACAGTCCTACCAAAGATTTCCTCTTTACCTATTTTGGCATTAAAATCGCCTAGTACGATCTTAACGTCGTATTTAGGGCATTGCTCATAGGTTTTTTCGAGGAGCTCATAGAAGTCATCCTTGGTGGCGTCATCTTTGTCCTCTGTGGGGGCATGAGCGCATATTAGGCTAATGTTGGCGAATTTAGCCTTGATACGGATTGTCACAAGTCGCTCACTTACGTGTCGAAAGCCCAAGACTTCTTGCCTAAGTCTACCGCTTATGACGAATCCGCACCCAAATAAACGCTGTGGTCTTCTTGCGCAATCACCGTAGTACACGTCACAGTTTTTCATCCTCCTTTTGCCCGGCCCATTCCATCGCACTTCCTGGATGGCAGTAATTCCTGCTCTGTAGCAGTCTAGGGCCTCCGCTAGTTGTTTGGATGCACGTGGTCTGTTAAGAGTTCTAACATTCCACGTGCAGATCCGAAGGTCGTTGTCCTTGATTCGTTTTTCCGGGTCGTCAACAGTAAATCCGTCCTTTTCCGAGGCTATTGGTCGCTTCGCAACTTTTTCTTTTTTCCGTGGCAGGGTTGTTAACCCCACGCACAACCCCCAACCTGGAGGGCCAGGTCCTTTGTTGGATTCCTTGGACAAAAGGAACCGGAGAATCCGGAGTCAGTAACCCACTTCGGGGATATGAGCGCTGCCGTTGGCCCATTAAGGGTTCATCCGCCACCATCTCTATTTCAATGCCCTGACTTGCATTGAATTGTCCTAATGACCTTATCTCCAAATACGTCGAAGTAGCTCATTAGGGCGTCTGCTTCGTTGACTGTTGACGCCACCGTTGGTCCAATTGGTTGGGCTCATCCGCCGTACGTCCTCTTTCTGAGGGGCTCGTGCAAGACTTCTGCGAATCGATCAGAACAGTCATTAAAGCAGAGCATTATAGTGTTGCTATTTTTTCTGTGTTCAACACTCGCGCTTATAAGTTTAGCAGGAATGTCCGGATGGACAGACCAGTACCCGGTGGTTACCGCGGGGAGGTAAAATAAGCACAATTGATGTGTACGATATAGTTGCAGCGACTGTGCATCACCAGTTTGATGCCTTTCAGTGCCTACCCTATTCATACAGCACCCAACCACCAACCAGGCAGAATACATCCACTTATTCTTACAGTACAACAATTCAAAGAGGATCTTACCAGAATCCATGATAATATACCACGCTCATTGATGATACCTGGAGAGAGGCACCATGAATCAGTTCTGCAACTTTATAAAATACTGAGTCCAAGAGGAAGAGTAACTTGCAGCAACATAATCATAGAGATAACTCTTCCACTCCTGTATAATGAGGAATTTAAAATGTACAAAATCTTGCCAGTTCCAACCATGAACAATGGCAACTTCACGTGCATAATTCCATCTTCGGACTACTTACTGATGAATCTTCAAGGAAATCATTTTATCCTATGAACAAGGACGCATTTTTAGGTTGTCAGAAGAGACTGTCAGATACCTATTGGTGTAACCTGCAACACCCAATATACGCATCTGCGGCTTCCGTCAGTTCTTGCGAAATAAATATTATGCAACACAAAAGGCAACTAATGGATTCATGTTTGACAAACAACATCCCAGCAAAGGCCTACTGGATCCAAATGCACGACCCAAATGCTTCGATATATAGCGTCCCAAATACTACAGTCGTGAACATCAATTGTGACCTCAATCCAGTCCCAACTATTCTAAAGGATAGTGGAATACTGAAATTACTAGCAAATTTAACTACAAAAGAGAGCAACAACCAAGTCAACACTCTGACATTGCTTTGGAGATCGCAAGAGTAGAACAAGCTATAGTTTTGCAAAAAGGTCAGGAATACATGCTGAACGAAATAAAAACTCATCGAATTCACCAATACTGGTAAATGGATTCATGATCATACGAGTCATCATAGCTTTAATCTTTATCATCAGACGAAAAAGAGCACAGCGGCCAAGGTCATCCATTAAAACCACAGCTATACCAATGAGATCCTTCAACAAGCGACGAAACACCCAAATTTTCTTTGAAGACATCGACTTCTGCGTTTCTTCAATCAAAATAACATAATCAAAGCAGAACAAAAAGAAAAACTGCACCATCACCAAAACAACGAGTTGTAGTGCACGACGCACGAGCGCGAATATGAACCCTATTTTGTTTTGCAATGTATATTCAAACTATTTTATGTAAATATTATTTAAGTTACGCAATAATTATGTATACAAAAATCTATTTATTATAATAAAACTTCACTTGCTATTACAACGGCGAGCCATAACTACTTCTTTTATTTAGACTTCCCCCCACCAGTGGTAAGGGGTCTTTAAATTAAATTAGCCAATAAAACACATACTTTCAATACAATTTTGATGACAGGATTTTTTTCATCAATTTGGAGATATGCAAATATTATTCCCATACCTAAAAATCACAACGACTACCGACATATAGCTATTTTTCCATTCTTATCGAAAGTGTTCGAAAGCATCATTAACACTCAGATGCGAGAGTACCTCAATAGAAATAATATGATGTGTTTTAATCAATCTGGCTTCCGTCCCATACATAGCTGTATAAATGCCATAACAAATGTAGTTGGAGAAATCAGACAATCCTTAGATAAAGGTTTTGTCACCTTCCTTACTCTCCTGGACTTCTCCAAGGCTTTCGATACTGTCAACCACAGATTGTTTTGCAGTAAACTTAAAGAAAAAATTCAATTTGATTCATCGTCTGTCCGACTTATCTTCTCGTATCTTAGTTCTAGATTTCAGGCAGTTGTTGCTGGCAACAGAACATCTTCTTTTTTGCCTTTAAGGAGAAGCGTTACCCAGGGATCAATTTTGGGCCCAGTATTGTTTTCCCTATATGTTGGCAACGCTGCCATGAATCCCAAGACCACCATCTAGTAGTCAAATACAAACCACGAAAACGAACAACAAAAGCTAGGAAGGCAACGCACAGAAAAAAAAATAAATAAAGAGGCCGAGAGCGAGACAATACCAACTCAAACGGGACAACGAACTCAAAAAGGATTCCAACCGTTTTTTACTGAAAATCATCATTCGAAGTTGTGAATTGAAAAAGCCAACACGGGTTCAAAAACGAAATTCAACGTTTTTCTTATGTTTAAACAATTTTAAAATAAATATAAATAATAAAAATAAAGTGAATTCTATTATTTTTGAAGAACGCCCATAGATTTTAACATTCTTTAAATTTAAAAATTTTTTTGGCAATTCCAATACATATATATCCTCTTAAAATGAGCGTTAACGGTGAAACACCAAAATCATCACGCCAAGCTGGTCAATCCTGCAAACTATTCACAGAAAAGGACACGGAGGATATGGTGCAGTGTGACAAATGTGATAAATGGTACCACTTCCAATGTGTTCGAGTAACATCAGCCGTCGCCAATTAAAATTGGATTTGTCAGGAATGTTCGCCAAAAGACATAGACACCAGATCCAACAAATCCAAGATGCAATCAAAAAAATCATCATCGGCAAGATCAAAGCCCCGCAATCTCGCGCTTCAACGACTGCAAGAAAAAAAAGCACTGGCAGAAAAACGGGAAAAAGAAGCGCAGCTTCGTCAACAACAAATGGAAAAAGAATATTTGGACGCTCAGATTCGGAGGAAGAAGATGAAGTTCCAGCAGAAACAGCGCAAGGCCGTGTAAATGAGTGGTTGGAAAAAGAACCAAATGTGGCAAATGAAACGCAAATCGGCAAACTGGTAATTAACTTGCCAACTTATAGTCAAACTGCACCTCATCCAAACATGGAATCTAATCACGAATTGCAGCCATATCTACTTCGACCAAAAGAATTCACAAAACTTGATCAAGATAGCTTGATGACTCAAAGCAGTCGCATTAACAATCCAGCGGTTGCTTCTGGACCCAACCTACAACACCCAAGACAAAAGGGAGACGCCGACAATAAACCGTCACCGAAAAAGTATTTTGAACCAAACCTGCCAACTGCGTATCAACTTGCTACTAGACAATCTCTGCCAAATTAACTGCCCGTTTTCACTGGACGATCCGACGAATGGCCTGTGTTCATCACGAAGTTCGAAGGAACAACATTATCCTGTGGTTTTAATCATGTTGAAAACCTTTTGCGTCTACAAAAATGCTTAAAAGGGAAAGCGTACGAAGCTGTTCGCAGTAGGTTGACACAACCAAAAAACGTCCCTCGCATAATTGAGACTCTAAAAGAGACGTATGGTAGGCCTGACGTAGTTTTGGACTCACTTATCATGAAAGTACAAAACCAACCAGCTCCAAGAGCAGATAAGCTTGAGTCCATTATTCCATTTGCTTTGGCTGTGGACAACATCTGCTCAATGATGGAAGGATGTGATATTTTCGACCATCTTTACAACCCATCAGTGCTTCGAGGCCTCATCGAAAAGCTTCCACCCACTATAAATTTGCAGTGGGCAACGTACATAGAAACTTTGGTGGATGTTAACCTTATTACATTCGGAGAATGGTTAACAAAACTTTCCAGAACCATCAACCGTGTTACGTTTAGCAACTCCAACGTAAACACCAGAGGAGAAAAGCGAAGTGAGAGAGGCCACATCAACGTGCATAATGAGATGGCAGAGAAAAAGAAAAAACTTGTTACATCTGCAAACAAAATTGCAACAAGGTCGACACTTGCCCCAAATTCATAAGTCTAAGTTTGAGCGAAAGATGGAGCGCTGTTAAGCAACACAACCTGTGTCGGACATGACTCCTACGAGAATGAAACGCCAAGAATTTTAATTGGACTCGACAACGCCAACCTAGGACTACCATTAAAATTCAGAGAAGGTGGTCGAAACGATCCAGTTGCTACAAAAACTCGCCTGGGCTTGGCGATCCATGGAACTTATCGAAAGTTGATTGGAGGGCAACAGCCAGCAGAAAATAGTCACATATTCCACAACTTTCACCACTACGAATTGTGAGGAAACCACGGACTCAAAACTCAACGACATGCTGAAAGATTACTTCTCGCTGGACAGTTTGGGAGTAACATCAATTCAAACTCAGTGAATATTGTCAGGCGAAGAACGAAGAGCCCGAGAGCAACTGGAATCTGAAACCAAACGCGTAGGCAACCACTTTGAAACATACAATACGACTTCCAAAAAGTCTTGCCCATATTTCCGGTTATAAATCCCAACAAACCGAGCAAAATAAGAATTGTGTGGGATGCGGCGGCAAAGGTGAATAGAGTATCTTTAAACTCTGTGCTTCTCAAAGGACTCAGCTCACTTCTTTAATGGGAGTTATGTACCGGTTCAGAGAAAGACGAATTGCTATTTGTGGTGACATTCGTGAGATGTATCATCAAGTCCTCATCAAAAGAGAAAACCAACAAGCCACAAGCCAAGTCTGAGTTACATACTTATGTTATGCAGGTAATGACATTCGGAGCAACATGCTCTCCCAGCTGTGCTCAGTATGTCAAGAACATAAATGCATTAGAGTTTAAGGATACTCACCCAAAGGCTGTTAAATGCATTACGGAAAACCGTTATGTGGACGATTTACTGGAAAGCGTAAATTCAGAAGCAGAGGCACTCCGGTTGGCGACAGACGTAGCAATGATTCATCGATGTGGGGGATTTGAAATAGGCAAATGGATTTCAAACTCATCCGAAGTCTTAAGCCGACTCGGTAATTGTTCAACTATGGAAAAACGAGATCTCAACATATGTGACGACATGGGAGCAACTAAAGTACTTGGAATGTGGTGGGGCACTCGTACATATCCCAATGAAGTTTCAAAGTTGGAGGCTCAAGATGACTTGCCCGTTAGCCAAAGAAAAGGACTAAAGGCCAGCAGTCACATATATAAGCTTTCACCATACTTGGACAAAAATAAAGTTCTTCGCATTTGTGGTCGAATAGATGCAGCAGTGGGAGCTTCGCCTCACATGAAACGACCAATTTTACTCCCGAATGGACACCATATCACCAGACTCGTGATTCAATACGTTTTTCAAGGTGTTTAAAATAAACAGATTTTTGAGTTTTTATCATCGATCCATCTAAATGCCCAAAGGATTGTGGAACTGGGGTCAATGGATATTTAAATATTACTTTCATATCTATTGAAAACGAGTTTTCAGAGGCTATGAAAAGAATCCTTCCGATTAAATTTCTTTCATTTTAACATAGAACTTATAAAGCATAATTACATTTATATAAATACATTGATGCATATAGTTAAATTGAATTTTCATAAGAAAATGCAAAAAAAGGATATTTTTAGAACGTCTGGTGGGGTGAAGGCTGTAAATAAAACGTCTGGGACACACATATCTGTAATCAGGAATAAGAGGAGAGTATTTTGGTATGATCTTTATATGGTTATAGGTTTAAAAAAAAAAAGTTTTAATTGAATTTTCATAAGAAAATGCAAAAAAGGATACTTTAAGGACGTCTGGCGGGGGGAAGGCTGAAAATAAAACGTCTGGGACACACATATCTGTAATCAGGAATAAGAGGAGAGTATTTTGGTATGATCTTCATATGATTATAGGTTTAAAAAAAAGAGTTATAATTGAATTTTCATAAGAAAATGCAAAAAAGGATACTTTAAGGACGTCTGGCGGGGTGAAGGCTGAAAGTAAAACGTCTGGGATACACATATTTGTTATCAGGAGAATTTGTCTGATTTTTTGGTGTATCATTCATTTGGTTATACCTTAAAGAAAAAAAGTTGATTTTTGGGCATACTTTAGGGGCGTCTGGTGGGGGATAACTAAAAGTTAAACGTCTGGGACGCACATATCTGTACTCAGGAGAATTTGTCTGATTTTTTGATGTATCACTCATTTGGTTATACCTCTGACACCAAAAACTGATTTTTCGCTCCTTTTGGGGGGCGTCTGGTAAGGGGAAAGCTGAAAGTAAAACGTCTGGCACCGAGATGTTTAAAATCAGTGAGCAATTCTCTACCGTTTCTGTATGATTTGAAGTGGTTATACCTTCCACACAAAAATTGGAATAATTACCGTTTTCGAAAGGCCGTCTACTGTCCCGGCTGAAAAATAACCCTGCCAGACTTTTCGATTTGATATATTGTCGCGTATATCTACACATACAGCTATACCAATTTTGGTTATACCTCCACTCCCAAAATTTACTGTCGGCTCTTAGACTAATAGAGGTTCACGCAATCAATAACGTAGTCGAAAGATTCTCTTGTTATAATAAACTAATAAGAGTAGCTGCCTACTGCAGGAGATTCGTTTATAATTGCAAGATTACAGTAGAGCACAGAAAGTTGGGAACTAACCCCAAAACCGATAACATCAACAAAGAAACGAGCCATTTAACTGTCAAGGAGATACAAGCTTCTCGCAATGGCATTATCCGAGCTATTCAAGAAAGGGTGTTCCCCGAAGAAGTAGCATGTCTTAGAGATAGAAAAACTGTAAACAAGAGGAGTAAAATTCTGTCATTGAACCCAGTTTTGAATGAAGATGAAATCATAGTAGTGGGTGGCCGATTGGAAAATGCGGAAATAACAAATTCAGAAAAACTTCCGGTTATTTTACCGCACAACGAAAAGTTTACAAGTCTCTTGATTGAAAACGCACATAAGCGCACCCTGCATGGTGGTATACGACTGACTCTTTCAAAAATAAGACAAAATTTTTGGATACTTCAGGCAAAACGAGTTGTACGGCGAATAATCCATCAGTGTGTAAAATGTTATCGTTTCAATGCACAATCAACTTCTCAACAGATGGGAGTACTGCCAGCGGTTAGAGTTACACCTTCTAGGCCCTTTACCCATACAGGAATTGATTATGCGGGTCCTGTCCAAGTACTAGTCGCCAAGGGACGAGGAAACAAATCTACAAAGGGCTACATAGCAATATTTATTTGCTTAGCCACTAAAGCTGTCCACATTGAGCTGGTAAGTGATCTCAGCTCAGCAGCGTTCCTCGCAACTTTAAAACGCTTCACATCAAGAAGAGGAATCTGTTCACATTTGTGTAGTGACAATGGTACTACGTTTGTCGGAGCCAACAAAGAAATTCAGCATCAGATGAAAGCCACAATTAAGCAATCCGAAGAAGAAGCAGCATCAAAACTTGCAATGGATGGAATCAAGTGGCACTTTATACCTCCTCAGGTTCGAGCTACAACAGTATTTAGCAGCAACAAACACATCAAAAGACCCATAACAAAATTATGTCGCCAACGAATAGAAACAAAACAACAGGAATCGTTACAGACATCAACAAACATCTCAATGGCAGCTACAACAAAAAATACAACTCCAACCAAAGTAAGCCCAATCTTGTGGATTTGCATAGTATTCGGCCTTTTAAACATGGTCAGTTCCCTGCCAACAACTTACCAGCACAAGGTTGAAATCACGCCATTTGAAAGCCAACCAGGAATATATTTTGAGGATGTGGGACGAGCAAGTCTCATTTCTAGCTCTTGGAAGACTATTGTCTTCTTCAACATGACAAACTATTGGTCAGAATTTGACGCCTACAAACTCTGCATTCAATAAATGAAGAAAATCTGTACGTCAACAGTAATATCGGAACTCAAATCTAATATGTGTGTTGGAACACTTGGTCAATTCAAACACCAACTTCATCAAATTGAGCTTAATAACGAAGTGCTCTTGCATGCGATTGATGACTCAACGCATCGACCGAAACGCTCTCCATTTGGCTTCGTTGGAACAGTCATGAACGAGCTGTTCGGAATATTAGATCAACGTTGTGCAAAACAGTACCAGGAAACTATTGAAGCCATTCAAGACAATGAAAAGCATGTGATACAGCTCATGAAAAATCAAACAACAATAATTGACTCAACAGTCAATATATTTAAGAAGGAGCATATGGAGACAAAGAAAGAAATTTAATTGTTAAGCACCATTGTACAAAAACTCAGCAACGACACAGATAATTACAACAACTTAAGATTGTTCTCATCAACTGCTTTGAACACCTAACTTATAATGGTAAACTATCAAGCAACACAAACTATATTGCTGGATATAGTTCTGTCGACCCATACAGGCAGAATACATCCACTTATTCTTACAGTACAACAATTCAAAGAGGATCTAACCAGAATCCATGATAATATACCACGCTCATTGATGATACCTGGAGAGAGGCACCATGAATCAGTTCTGCAACTTTATAAAATACTGAGTCCAAGAGGAAGAGTAACTGGCAGCAACATAATCATAGAGATAACTCTTCCACTCCTGTATAATGAGGAATTTAAAATGTACAAAATCTTGCCAGTTCCAACCATGAACAATGGCAACTTCACGTGCATAATTCCATCTTCGGACTACTTACTGATGAATCTTCAAGGAAATCATTTTATCCTATGAACAAGGACGCATTTTTAAGTTGTCAGAAGAGACTGTCAGATACCTATTGGTGTAACCTGCAACACCCAATATGCACATCTGCGGCTTCCGTCAGTTCTTGCGAAATAAATATTTTGCAACACAAAAGGCAACTAATGGATTCATGTTTGACAAACAACATCCCAGCAAAGGCCTACTGGATCCAAATGCACGACCCAAATGCTTGGATATATAGCGTCCCAAATACTACAGTCGTGAACATCAATTGTGACCTCAATCCAGTCCCAACTATTCTAAAGGATAGTGGAATACTGAAATTACTAGCAAGCGGCATGATCCATGACCAGACGATGACGATTGTTGGAAGACAAACAGTAACAAGCAGATTAACATCTTCATTCTTACCATCATTCAACCTCTCTGAGCAGTTAACTTCATTTAACTACAAAAGAGAGCAACAACCAAGTCAACACTCTGACATTGCTTTGGAGATCGCAAGAGTAGAACAAGCTATAGTTTTGCAAAAAGGTCAGGAATACATGCTGAACGAAATAAAAACTCATCGAATTCACCAATACTGGTAAATGGATTCATGATCATACGAGTCATCATAGCTTTAATCTTTATCATCAGACGAAAAAGAGCACAACGGCCAAGGTCATCCATTAAAACCACAGCTATACCAATGACATCCTTCAACAAGCGACGAAACACCCAAATTTTCTTTGAAGACATCGACTTCTGCGTTTCTTCAATCAAAATAACATAATCAAAGCAGAACAAAAAGAAAAACTGCACCATCAGCAAAACAACGAGTTGTAGTGCACGACGCACGAGCGCGAATATGAACCCTATTTTGTTTTGCAATGTATATTCAAACTATTTTATGTAAATATTATTTAAGTTACGCAATAATTATGTATACAAAAATCTATTTATTATAATAAAACTTCACTTGCTATTACAACGGCGAGCCATAACTACTTCTTTTATTTAGACTTCCCCCCACCAGTGGTAAGGGGTCTTTAAATTAAATTAGCCAATAAAACACATACTTTCAATACAATTTTGATGACAGGATTTTTTTCATCAATTTGGAGATATGCAAATATTATTCCCATACCTAAAAATCACAACGACTACCGACATATAGCTATTTTTCCATTCTTATCGAAAGTGTTCGAAAGCATCATTAACACTCAGATGCGAGAGTACCTCAATAGAAATAATATGATGTGTTTTAATCAATCTGGCTTCCGTCCCATACATAGCTGTATAAATGCCATAACAAATGTAGTTGGAGAAATCAGACAATCCTTAGATAAAGGTTTTGTCACCTTCCTTACTCTCCTGGACTTCTCCAAGGCTTTCGATACTGTCAACCACAGATTTTTTTGCAGTAAACTTAAAGAAAAAATTCAATTTGATTCATCGTCTGTCCGACTTATCTTCTCGTATCTTAGTTCTAGATTTCAGGCAGTTGTTGCTGGCAACAGAACATCTTCTTTTTTGCCTTTAAGGAGAAGCGTTACCCAGGGATCAATTTTGGGCCCAGTATTGTTTTCCCTATATGTTGGCAACGCTGCCATGAATCCCAAGACCACCATCTAGTAGTCAAATACAAACCACGAAAACGAACAACAAAAGCTAGGAAGGCAACGCACAGAAAAAAAAATAAATAAAGAGGCCGAGAGCGAGACAATACCAACTCAAACGGGACAACGAACTCAAAAAGGATTCCAACCGTTTTTTACTGAAAATCATCATTCGAAGTTGTGAATTGAAAAAGCCAACACGGGTTCAAAAACGAAATTCCACGTTTTTCTTATGTTTAAACAATTTTAAAATAAATATAAATAATTAAAATAAAGTGAATTCTATTATTTTTGAAGAACGCCCATAGATTTTAACATTCTTTAAATTTAAAAATTTTTTTGGCAATTCCAATACATATATATCCTCTTAAAATGAGCGTTAACGGTGAAACACCAAAATCATCACGCCAAGCTGGTCAATCCTGCAAACTATTCACAGAAAAGGACACGGAGGATATGGTGCAGTGTGACAAATGTGATAAATGGTACCACTTCCAATGTGTTCGAGTAACATCAGCCGTCGCCAATTAAAATTGGATTTGTCAGGAATGTTCGCCAAAAGACATATACACCAGATCCAACAAATCCAAGATGCAATCAAAAAAATCATCATCGGCAAGATCAAAGCCCCGCAATCTCGCGCTTCAACGACTGCAAGAAGAAAAAGCACTGGCAGAAAAACGGGAAAAAGAAGCGCAGCCTCGTCAACAACAAATGGAAAAAGAATATTTGGACGAGCGCTACCGATTGCTTGAAATGCAACGCTCAGATTCTGGTAATTAACTTGCCAAGTTATAGTCAAACTGCACCTCATCCAAACATGGAATCCAATCACGAATTGCAGCCATATCTACTTCGACCAAAAGAATTCACAAAACTTGATCAAGATAGCTTGATGACTCAAAGCAGTCACATTAACAAACCAGCGGTTGCTTCTGGACCCAACCTACAACACCCAAGACAAAAGGTAGACGCCGACAATAAACCGTCACCGAAAAACTATTTTGAACCAAACCTGCCAACTGCGTATCAACTTGCTACTAGACAATCTCTTCCAAATTAACTGCCCGTTTTCACTGGACGATCCGACGAATGGCCTGTGTTCATCACGATGCTCGAAGGAACAACATTATCCTGTGGTTTTAATCATGTTGAAAACCTTTTGCGTCTACAAAAATGCTTAAAAGGGAAAGCGTACGAAGCTGTTCGCAGTAGGTTGACACAACCAAAAAACGTCCCTCGCATAATTGAGACTCTAAAAGAGACGTATGGTAGGCCTGACGTAGTTTTGGACTCACTTATCATGAAAGTACAAAACCAACCAGCTCCAAGAGCAGATAAGCTTGAGTCCATTATTCCATTTGCTTTGGCTGTGGACAACATCTGCTCAACGATGGAAGGATGTGATATTTTCGACCATCTTTACAACCCATCAGTGCTTCGAGGCCTCATCGAAAAGCTTCCACCCACTATAAATTTGCGGTGGGCAACGTACATAGAAACTTTGGTGGATGTTAACCTTATTACATTCGGAGAATGGTTAACAAAACTTTCCAGAACCATCAACCGTGTTACGTTTAGCAACTCCAACGTAAACACCAGAGGAGAAAAGCGAAGTGAGAGAGGCCACATCAACGTGCATAATGAGATGGCAGAGAAAAAGAAAAAACTTGTTACATCTGCAAACAAAATTGCAACAAGGTCGACACTTGCCCCAAATTCATAAGTCTAAGTTTGAGCGAAAGATGGAGCGCTGTTAAGCAACACAACCTGTGTCGGACATGACTCCTACGAGAATGAAACGCCAAGAATTTTAATTGGACTCGACAACGCCAACCTAGGACTACCATTAAAATTCAGAGAAGGTGGTCGAAACGATCCAGTTGCTACAAAAACTCGCCTGGGCTTGGCGATCCATGGAACTTATCGAAAGTTGATTGGAGGGCAACAGCCAGCAGAAAATAGTCACATATTCCACAACTTTCACCACTACGAATGTGAGGAAACCACGGACTCAAAACTCAACGACATGCTGAAAGATTACTTCTCGCTGGACAGTTTGGGAGTAACATCAATTCAAACTCAGTGAATATTGTCAGGCGAAGAACGAAGAGCCCGAGAGCATCTGGAATCTGAAACCAAACGCGTAGGCAACCACTTTGAAACATACAATACAACTTCCAAAAAGTCTTGCCCATATTTCCGGTTATAAATCCTAACAAACCGAGCAAAATAAGAATTGTGTGGGATGCGGCGGCAAAGGTGAATAGAGTATCTTTAAACTCTGTGCTTCTAAAAGGACTCAGCTCACTTCTTTAATGGGAGTTATGTACCGGTTCAGAGAAAGACGAATTGCTATTTGTGGTGACATTCGTGAGATGTATCATCAAGTCCTCATCAAAAGAGAAAACCAACAAGCCACAAGCCAAGTCTGAGTTACATACTTATGTTATGCAGGTAATGACATTCGGAGCAACATGCTCTCCCAGCTGTGCTCAGTATGTCGAGAACATAAATGCATTAGAGTTTAAGGATACTCACCCAAAGGCTGTTAAATGCATTACGGAAAACCGTTACGTGGACGATTTACTGGAAAGCGTAAATTCAGAAGCAGAGGCACTCCAGTTGGCGACAGACGTAGCAATGATTCATCGATGTGGGGGATTTGAAATAGGCAAATGGATTTCAAACTCATCCGAAGTCTTAAGCCGACTCGGTAATTGTTCAACTATGGAAAAACGAGATCTCAACATATGTGACGACATGGGAGCAACTAAAGTACTTGGAATGTGGTGGTGCACTCGTACAGATTCGTTTAAGTACATATTGTGCTATATTGTATATTGGAAAACAGTGTTGAGTGCACTTTGATCGAATCAAAAACGCGTTTAGCTCCACTGAAGCTGGCTTCAATCCCTCGACTCGAACTCGAAGCTGCTAGGCTCGGTACTCGCTTGGCAAAGAATATCACTGTCAACCATTCAATAGAAATTGTTCGAACATTTTTCTGGAGCGACTCAAAGACCGTTTTATGTTGGATTCGCTCGGATCATCGACGCTATCGCCAATTTGTTGTCTTTCGCGTAGGAGAAATTGTTGAAAAAACAAATAAAAATGCTTGGCGATACGTACCAACGAAGTTTAATGTTGCAGATGAGGGTACCAAATGGCAGAAAATACCGATTTTCAATTCCTCTATTCGTTGGTTCACAGGACCATCGTTCTTGCAGTATCCAAAAGTTGATTAGCCTGAGGAAATGTCAAATAACAATACCACCTCCGAGAACTTATTTTCAATAAATTAAAATTGGAAATGTGATAGAAATCACGAAATTTTCTAAATGGCGGCACTTACTACAATCACAAGTTTTCGTTTTTCGATTCATTTAAAACGCAAGAGCAAAAATAAGGAAGTGGTTAGGCGAAAGGGTTTCATATCACGAGAAGAGTATGAAGAGGCTGAAAACTATCTCTTCCGCCAAGCTCAACTCGAAACATATCCCAATGAAGTTTCAAAGTTGGAGGATCAAGATGACTTGCCCGTTAGCCAAAGAAAAGGACTAAAGGCCAGCAGTCACATATATAAGCTTTCACCATACTTGGACAAAAATAAAGTTCTTCGCATTTGTGGTCGAATAGATGCAGCAGTGGGAGCTTCGCCTCACATGAAACGACCAATTTTACTCCCGAATGGACACCATATCACCAGACTCGTGATTCAATACGTTTTTCAAGGTGTTTAAGACAAACAGATTTTTGAGTTTTTATCATCGATCCATCTAAATGCCCAAAGGATTGTGGAACTGGGGTCAATGGATATTTAAATATTACTTTCATATCTATTGAAAACGAGTTTTCAGAGGCTATGAAAAGAATCCTTCCGATTAAATTTCTTTCATTTTAACATAGAACTTATAAAGCATAATTACATTTATATAAATACATTGATGCATATAGTTAAATTGAATTTTCATAAGAAAATGCAAAAAAAGGATATTTTCAGAACGTCTGGCGGGGTGAAGGCTGTATATAAAACGTCTGGGACACACATATCTGTAATCAGGAATAAGAGGAGAGTATTTTGGTATGATCTTCATATGGTTATAGGTTTAAAAAAAAAAAGTTTTAATTGAATTTTCATAAGAAAATGCAAAAAAGGATACTTTAAGGACGTCTGGCGGGGGGAAGGCTGAAAATAAAACGTCTGGGACACACATATCTGTAATCAGGAATAAGAGGAGAGTATTTTGGTATGATCTTCATATGATTATAGGTTTAAAAAAAAGAGTTATAATTGAATTTTCATAAGAAAATGCAAAAAAGGATACTTTAAGGACGTCTGGCGGGGTGAAGGCTGAAAGTAAAACGTCTGGGATACACATATTTGTTATCAGGAGAATTTGTCTGATTTTTTGGTGTATCATTCATTTGGTTATACCTTAAAGAAAAAAAGTTGATTTTTGGGCATACTTTAGGGGCGTCTGGTGGGGGATAACTAAAAGTTAAACGTCTGGGACGCACATATCTGTACTCAGGAGAATTTGTCTGATTTTTTGATGTATCACTCATTTGGTTATACCTCTGACACCAAAAACTGATTTTTCGCTCCTTTTGGGGGGCGTCTGGTAAGGGGAAAGCTGAAAGTAAAACGTCTGGAACCGAGATGTTTAAAATCAGTGAGCAATTCTCTACCGTTTCTGTATGATTTGAAGTGGTTATACCTTCCACACAAAAATCGGAATAATTACCGTTTTCGAAAGGCCGTCTACTGTCCCGGCTGAAAAATAACCCTGCCAGACTTTTCGATTTGATATATTGTCGCGTATATCTACACATACAGCTATACCAATTTTGGTTATACCTCCACTCCCAAAATTTACTGTCGGCTCTTAGACTAATAGAGGTTCACGCAATCAATAACGTAGTCGAAAGATTCTCTTGTTATAATAAACTAATAAGAGTAGCTGCCTACTGCAGGAGATTCGTTTATAATTGCAAGATTACAGTAGAGCACAGAAAGTTGGGAACTAACCCCAAAACCGATAACATCAACAAAGAAACGAGCCATTTAACTGTCAAGGAGATACAAGCTTCTCGCAATGGCATTATCCGAGCTATTCAAGAAAGGGTGTTCCCCGAAGAAGTAGCATGTCTTAGAGATAGAAAAACTGTAAACAAGAGGAGTAAAATTCTGTCATTGAACCCAGTTTTGAACGAAGATGAAATCATAGTAGTGGGTGGCCGATTGGAAAATGCGGAAATAACAAATTCAGAAAAACTTCCGGTTATTTTACCGCACAACGAAAAGTTTACAAGTCTCTTGATTGAAAACGCACATAAGCGCACCCTGCATGGTGGTATACGACTGACTCTTTCAAAAATAAGACAAAATTTTTGGATACTTCAGGCAAAACGAGTTGTACGGCGAATAATCCATCAGTGTGTAAAATGTTATCGTTTCAATGCACAATCAACTTCTCAACAGATGGGAGTACTGTCAGCGGTTAGAGTTACACCTTCTAGGCCCTTTACCCATACAGGAATTGATTATGCGGGTCCTGTCCAAGTACTAGTCGCCAAGGGACGAGGAAACAAATCTACAAAGGGCTACATAGCAATATTTATTTGCTTAGCCACTAAAGCTGTCCACATTGAGCTGGTAAGTGATCTCAGCTCAGCAGCGTTCCTCGCAACTTTAAAACGCTTCACATCAAGAAGAGGAATCTGTTCACATTTGTGTAGTGACAATGGTACTACGTTTGTCGGAGCCAACAAAGAAATTCAGCATCAGATGAAAGCCACAATTAAGCAATCCGAAGAAGAAGCAGCATCAAAACTTGCAATGGATGGAATCAAGTGGCACTTTATACCTCCTCAGGTTCGAGCTACAACAGTATTTAGCAGCAACAAACACATCAAAAGACCCATAACAAAATTATGTCGCCAACGAATAGAAACAAAACAACAGGAATCGTTACAGACATCAACAAACATCTCAATGGCAGCTACAACAAAAAATACAACTCCAACCAAAGTAAGCCCAATCTTGTGGATTTGCATAGTATTCGGCCTTTTAAACATGGTCAGTTCCCTGCCAACAACTTACCAGCACAAGGTTGAAATCACGCCATTTGAAAGCCAACCAGGAATATATTTTGAGGATGTGGGACGAGCAAGTCTCATTTCTAGCTCTTGGAAGACTATTGTCTTCTTCAACATGACAAACTATTGGTCAGAATTTGACGCCTACAAACTCTGCATTCAATAAATGAAGAAAATCTGTACGTCAACAGTAATATCGGAACTCAAATCTAATATGTGTGTTGGAACACTTGGTCAATTCAAACACCAACTTCATCAAATTGAGCTTAATAACGAAGTGCTCTTGCATGCGATTGATGACTCAACGCATCGACCGAAACGCTCTCCATTTGGCTTCGTTGGAACAGTCACGAACGAGCTGTTCGGAATATTAGATCAACGTTTTGCAAAACAGTACCAGGAAACTATTGAAGCCATTCAAGACAATGAAAAGCATGTGATACAGCTCATGAAAAATCAAACAACAATAATTGACTCAACAGTCAATATATTTAAGAAGGAGCATATGGAGACAAAGAAAGAAATTTAATTGTTAAGCACCATTGTACAAAAACTCAGCAACGACACAGATAATTACAACAACTTAAGATTGTTCTCATCAACTGCTTTGAACACCTAACTTATAATGGTAAACTATCAAGCAACACAAACTATATTGCTGGATATAGTTCTGTCGACCCATACAGGCAGAATACATCCACTTATTCTTACAGTACAACAATTCAAAGAGGATCTAACCAGAATCCATGATAATATACCACGCTCATTGATGATACCTGGAGAGAGGCACCATGAATCCGTTCTGCAGCTTTACAAAATACTGAGTCCAAGAGGAAGAGTAACTGGCAGCAACATAATCATAGAGATAACTCTTCCACTCCTGTATAATGAGGAATTTAAAATGTACAAAATCTTGCCAGTTCCAACCATGAACAATGGCAACTTCACGTGCATAATTCCATCTTCGGACTACTTACTGATGAATATTCAAGGAAATCATTTTATCCTATGAACAAGGACGCATTTTTAAGTTGTCAGAAGAGACTGTCAGATACCTATTGGTGTAACCTGCAACACCCAATATACACATCTGCGGCTTCCGTCAGTTCTTGCGAAATAAATATTTTGCAACACAAAAGGCAACTAATGGATTCATGTTTGACAAACAACATCCCAGCAAAGGCCTACTGGATCCAAATGCACGACCCAAATGCTTGGATATATAGCGTCCCAAATACTACAGTCGTGAACATCAATTGTGACCTCAATCCAGTCCCAACTATTCTAAAGGATAGTGGAATACTGAAATTACTAGCAAGCGGCATGATCCATGACCAGACGATGACGATTGTTGGAAGACAAACAGTAACAAGCAGATTAACATCTTCATTCTTACCATCATTCAACCTCTCTGAGCAGTTAACTTCATTTAACTACAAAAGAGAGCAACAACCAAGTCAACACTCTGACATTGCTTTGGAGATCGCAAGAGTAGAACAAGCTATAGTTTTGCAAAAAGGTCAGGAATACATGCTGAACGAAATAAAAACTCATCGAATTCACCAATACTGGTGAATGGATTCATGATCATACGAGTCATCATAGCTTTAATCTTTATCATCAGACGAAAAAGAGCACAACGGCCAAGGTCATCCATTAAAACCACAGCTATACCAATGAGATCCTTCAACGAAATACCCAAATTTCCTTTGAAGACATCGACTTCTGCGTTTCTTCAATCAAAATAACATAATCAAAGCAGAACAAAAAGAAAAACTGCACCATCAGCAAAACAACGAGTTGTAGTGCACGACGCACGAGCGCGAATATGAACCCTATTTTGTTTTGCAATGTATATTCAAACTATTTTATGTAAATATTATTTAAGTTACGCAATAATTATGTATACAAAATCTATTTTATATAATAAAACTTCACTTGCTATTACAACGGCGAGCCATAACTACTTCTTTTATTTAGACTTCCCCCCACCAGTGGTAAGGGGTCTTTAAATTAAATTAGCCAATAAAACACATACTTTCAATACAATTTTGATGACAGGATTTTTTTCATCAATTTGGAGATATGCAAATATTATTCCCATACCTAAAAATCACAACGACTACCGACATATAGCTATTTTTCCATTCTTATCGAAAGTGTTCGAAAGCATCATTAACACTCAGATGCGAGAGTACCTCAATAGAAATAATATGATGTGTTTTAATCAATCTGGCTTCCGTCCCATACATAGCTGTATAAATGCCATAACAAATGTAGTTGGAGAAATCAGACAATCCTTAGATAAAGGTTTTGTCACCTTCCTTACTCTCCTGGACTTCTCCAAGGCTTTCGATACTGTCAACCACAGATTTTTTTGCAGTAAACTTAAAGAAAAAATTCAATTTGATTCATCGTCTGTCCGACTTATCTTCTCGTATCTTAGTTCTAGATTTCAGGCAGTTGTTGCTGGCAACAGAACATCTTCTTTTTTGCCTTTAAGGAGAAGCGTTACCCAGGGATCAATTTTGGGCCCAGTATTGTTTTCCCTATATGTTGGCAACGCTGCCATGAATCCCAAGACCACCATCTAGTAGTCAAATACAAACCACGAAAACGAACAACAAAAGCTAGGAAGGCAACGCACAGAAAAAAAAATAAATAAAGAGGCCGAGAGCGAGACAATACCAACTCAAACGGGACAACGAACTCAAAAAGGATTCCAACCGTTTTTTACTGAAAATCATCATTCGAAGTTGTGAATTGAAAAAGCCAACACGGGTTCAAAAACGAAATTCAACGTTTTTCTTATGTTTAAACAATTTTAAAATAAATATAAATAATAAAAATAAAGTGAATTCTATTATTTTTGAAGAACGCCCATAGATTTTAACATTCTTTAAATTTAAAAATTTTTTTGGCAATTCCAATACATATATATCCTCTTAAAATGAGCGTTAACGGTGAAACACCAAAATCATCACGCCAAGCTGGTCAATCCTGCAATCTATTCACAGAAAAGGACAGGGAGGATATGGTGCAGTGTGACAAATGTGATAAATGGTACCACTTCCAATGTGTTCGAGTAACATCAGCCGTCGCCAATTAAAATTGGATTTGTCAGGAATGTTCGCCAAAAGACATAGACACCAGATCCAACAAATCCAAGATGCAATCAAAAAAATCATCATCGGCAAGATCAAAGCCCCGCAATCTCGCGCTTCAACGACTGCAAGAAGAAAAAGCACTGGCAGAAAAACGGGAAAAAGAAGCGCAGCTTCGTCAACAACAAATGGAAAAAGAATATTTGGACGAGCGCTACCGATTGCTTGAAATGCAACGCTCAGATTCTGGTAATTAACTTGCCAAGTTATAGTCAAACTGGACCTCATCCAAACATGGAATCCAATCACGAATTGCAGCCATATCTACTTCGACCAAAAGAATTCACAAAACTTGATCAAGATAGCTTGATGACTCAAAGCAGTCACATTAACAAACCAGCGGTTGCTTCTGGACCCAACCTACAACACCCAAGACAAAAGGTAGACGCCGACAATAAACCGTCACCGAAAAACTATTTTGAACCAAACCTGCCAACTGCGTATCAACTTGCTACTAGACAATCTCTTCCAAATTAACTGCCCGTTTTCACTGGACGATCCGACGAATGGCCTGTGTTCATCACGATGCTCGAAGGAACAACATTATCCTGTGGTTTTAATCATGTTGAAAACCTTTTGCGTCTACAAAAATGCTTAAAAGGGAAAGCGTACGAAGCTGTTCGCAGTAGGTTGACACAACCAAAAAACGTCCCTCGCATAACTGAGACTCTAAAAGAGACGTATGGTAGGCCTGACGTAGTTTTGGACTCACTTATCATGAAAGTACAAAACCAACCAGCTCCAAGAGCAGATAAGCTTGAGTCCATTATTCCATTTGCTTTGGCTGTGGACAACATCTGCTCAATGATGGAAGGATGTGATATTTTCGACCATCTTTACAACCCATCAGTGCTTCGAGGCCTCATCGAAAAGCTTCCACCCACTATAAATTTGCGGTGGGCAACGTACATAGAAACTTTGGTGGATGTTAACCTTATTACATTCGGAGAATGGTTAACAAAACTTTCCAGAACCATCAACCGTGTTACGTTTAGCAACTCCAACGTAAACACCAGAGGAGAAAAGCGAAGTGAGAGAGGCCACATCAACGTGCATAATGAGATGGCAGAGAAAAAGAAAAAACTTGTTACATCTGCAAACAAAATTGCAACAAGGTCGACACTTGCCCCAAATTCATAAGTCTAAGTTTGAGCGAAAGATGGAGCGCTGTTAAGCAACACAACCTGTGTCGGACATGACTCCTACGAGAATGAAACGCCAAGAATTTTAATTGGACTCGACAACGCCAACCTAGGACTACCATTAAAATTCAGAGAAGGTGGTCGAAACGATCCAGTTGCTACAAAAACTCGCCTGGGCTTGGCGATCCATGGAACTTATCGAAAGTTGATTGGAGGGCAACAGCCAGCAGAAAATAGTCACATATTCCACAACTTTCACCACTACGAATGTGAGGAAACCACGGACTCAAAACTCAACGACATGCTGAAAGATTACTTCTCGCTGGACAGTTTGGGAGTAACATCAATTCAAACTCAGTGAATATTGTCAGGCGAAGAACGAAGAGCCCGAGAGCAACTGGAATCTGAAACCAAACGCGTAGGCAACCACTTTGAAACATACAATACGACTTCCAAAAAGTCTTGCCCATATTTCCGGTTATAAATCCCAACAAACCGAGCAAAATAAGAATTGTGTGGGATGCGGCGGCAAAGGTGAATAGAGTATCTTTAAACTCTGTGCTTCTCAAAGGACTCAGCTCACTTCTTTAATGGGAGTTATGTACCGGTTCAGAGAAAGACGAATTGCTATTTGTGGTGACATTCGTGAGATGTATCATTAAGTCCTCATCAAAAGAGAAAACCAACAAGCCACAAGCCAAGTCTGAGTTACATACTTATGTTATGCAGGTAATGACATTCGGAGCAACATGCTCTCCCAGCTGTGCTCAGTATGTCAAGAACATAAATGCATTAGAGTTTAAGGATACTCACCCAAAGGCTGTTAAATGCATTACGGAAAACCGTTATGTGGACGATTTACTGGAAAGCGTAAATTCAGAAGCAGAGGCACTCCGGTTGGCGACAGACGTAGCAATGATTCATCGATGTGGGGGATTTGAAATAGGCAAATGGATTTCAAACTCATCCGAAGTCTTAAGCCGACTCGGTAATTGTTCAACTATGGAAAAACGAGATCTCAACATATGTGACGACATGGGAGCAACTAAAGTACTTGGAATGTGGTGGGGCACTCGTACATATCCCAATGAAGTTTCAAAGTTGGAGGCTCAAGATGACTTGCCCGTTAGCCAAAGAAAAGGACTAAAGGCCAGCAGTCACATATATAAGCTTTCACCATACTTGGACAAAAATAAAGTTCTTCGCATTTGTGGTCGAATAGATGCAGCAGTGGGAGCTTCGCCTCACATGAAACGACCAATTTTACTCCCGAATGGACACCATATCACCAGACTCGTGATTCAATACGTTTTTCAAGGTGTTTAAAATAAACAGATTTTTGAGTTTTTATCATCGATCCATCTAAATGCCCAAAGGATTGTGGAACTGGGGTCAATGGATATTTAAATATTACTTTCATATCTATTGAAAACGAGTTTTCAGAGGCTATGAAAAGAATCCTTCCGATTAAATTTCTTTCATTTTAACATAGAACTTATAAAGCATAATTACATTTATATAAATACATTGATGCATATAGTTAAATTGAATTTTCATAAGAAAATGCAAAAAAAGGATATTTTCAGAACGTCTGGTGGGGTGAAGGCTGTAAATAAAACGTCTGGGACACACATATCTGTAATCAGGAATAAGAGGAGAGTATTTTGGTATGATCTTTATATGGTTATAGGTTTAAAAAAAAAAAGTTTTAATTGAATTTTCATAAGAAAATGCAAAAAAGGATACTTTAAGGACGTCTGGCGGGGGGAAGGCTGAAAATAAAACGTCTGGGACACACATATCTGTAATCAGGAATAAGAGGAGAGTATTTTGGTATGATCTTCATATGGTTATAGGTTTAAAAAAAAAGAGTTATAATTGAATTTTCATAAGAAAATGCAAAAAAGGATACTTTAAGGACGTCTGGCGGGGTGAAGGCTGAAAGTAAAACGTCTGGGATACACATATCTGTTATCAGGAGAATTTGTCTGATTTTTTGGTGTATCATTCATTTGGTTATACCTTAAAGAAAAAAAGTTGATTTTTGGGCATACTTTAGGGGCGTCTGGCGGGGGATAGCTAAAAGTAAAACGTCTGGGACACACATATCTGTACTCAGGAGAATTCTTCTGATTTTTTGATGTATCACTCATTTGGTTATACCTCTGACACCAAAAACTGATTTTTCGCTCCTTTTGGGGGGCGTCTGGTAAGGGGAAAGCTGAAAGTAAAACGTCTGGCACCGAGATGTTTAAAATCAGTGAGCAATTCTCTACCGTTTCTGTATGATTTGAAGTGGTTATACCTTCCACACAAAAATCGGAATAATTACCGTTTTCGAAAGGCCGTCTACTGTCCCGGCTGAAAAATAACCCTGCCAGACTTTTCGATTTGATATATTGTCGCGTATATCTACACATACAGCTATACCAATTTTGGTTATACCTCCACTCCCAAAATTTGCTGTCGGCTCTTAGACTAATAGAGGTTCACGCAATCAATAACGTAGTCGAAAGATTCTCTTGTTATAATAAACTAATAAGAGTAGCTGCCTACTGCAGGAGATTCGTTTATAATTGCAAGATTACAGTAGAGCACAGAAAGTTGGGAACTAACCCCAAAACCGATAACATCAACAAAGAAACGAGCCATTTAACTGTCAAGGAGATACAAGCTTCTCGCAATGGCATTATCTGAGCTATTCAAGAAAGGGTGTTCCCCGAAGCATGTCTTAGAGATAGAAAAACTGTAAACAAGAGGAGTAAAATTCTGTCATTGAACCCAGTTTTGAACGAAGATGAAATCATAGTAGTGGGTGGCCGATTGGAAAATGCGGAAATAACAAATTCAGAAAAACTTCCGGTTATTTTACCGCACAACGAAAAGTTTACAAGTCTCTTGATTGAAAACGCACATAAGCGCACCCTGCATGGTGGTATACGACTGACTCTTTCAAAAATAAGACAAAATTTTTGGATACTTCAGGCAAAACGAGTTGTACGGCGAATAATCCATCAGTGTGTAAAATGTTATCGTTTCAATGCACAATCAACTTCTCAACAGATGGGAGTACTGCCAGCGGTTAGAGTTACACCTTCTAGGCCCTTTACCCATACAGGAATTGATTATGCGGGTCCTGTCCAAGTACTAGTCGCCAAGGGACGAATAAACAAATCTACAAAGGGCTACATAGCAATATTTATTTGCTTAGCCACTAAAGCTGTCCACATTGAGCTGGTAAGTGATCTCAGCTCAGCAGCGTTCCTCGCAACTTTAAAACGCTTCACATCAAGAAGAGGAATCTGTTCACATTTGTGTAGTGACAATGGTACTACGTTTGTCGGAGCCAACAAAGAAATTCAGCATCAGATGAAAGCCACAATTAAGCAATCCGAAGAAGAAGCAGCATCAAAACTTGCAATGGATGGAATCAAGTGGCACTTTATACCTCCTCAAGTTCGAGCTACAACAGTATTTAGCAGCAACAAACACATCAAAAGACCCATAACAAAATTATGTCGCCAACGAATAGAAACAAAACAACAGGAATCGTTACAGACATCAACAAACATCTCAATGGCAGCTACAACAAAAAATACAACTCCAACCAAAGTAAGCCCAATCTTGTGGATTTGCATAGTATTCGGCCTTTTAAACATGGTCAGTTCCCTGCCAACAACTTACCAGCACAAGGTTGAAATCACGCCATTTGAAAGCCAACCAGGAATATATTTTGAGGATGTGGGACGAGCAAGTCTCATTTCTAGCTCTTGGAAGACTATTGTCTTCTTCAACATGACAAACTATTGGTCAGAATTTGATGCCTACAAACTCTGCATTCAATAAATGAAGAAAATCTGTACGTCAACAGTAATATCGGAACTCAAGTCTAATATGTGTGTTGGAACACTTGGTCAATTCAAACACCAACTTCATCAAATTGAGCTTAATAACGAAGTGCTCTTGCATGCGATTGATGACTCAACGCATCGACCGAAACGCTCTCCATTTGGCTTCGTTGGAACAGTCACGAACGAGCTGTTCGGAATATTAGATCAACGTTTTGCAAAACAGTACCAGGAAACTATTGAAGCCATTCAAGACAATGAAAAGCATGTGATACAGCTCATGAAAAATCAAACAACAATAATTGACTCAACAGTCAATATATTTAAGAAGGAGCATATGGAGACAAAGAAAGAAATTTAATTGTTAAGCACCATTGTACAAAAACTCAGCAACGACACAGATAATTACAACAACTTAAGATTGTTCTCATCAACTGCTTTGAACACCTAACTTATAATGGTAAACTATCAAGCAACACAAACTATATTGCTGGATATAGTTCTGTCGACCCATACAGGCAGAATACATCCACTTATTCTTACAGTACAACAATTCAAAGAGGATCTAACCAGAATCCATGATAATATACCACGCTCATTGATGATACCTGGAGAGAGGCACCATGAATCAGTTCTGCAACTTTATAAAATACTGAGTCCAAGAGGAAGAGTAACTGGCAGCAACATAATCATAGAGATAACTCTTCCACTCCTGTATAATAAGGAATTTAAAATGTACAAAATCTTGCCAGTTCCAACCATGAACAATGGCAACTTCACGTGCATAATTCCATCTTCGGACTACTTACTGATGAATCTTCAAGGAAATCATTTTATCCTATGAACAAGGACGCATTTTTAAGTTGTCAGAAGAGACTGTCAGATACCTATTGGTGTAACCTGCAACACCCAATATACACATCTGCGGCTTCCGTCAGTTCTTGCGAAATAAATATTTTGCAACACAAAAGGCAACTAATGGATTCATGTTTGACAAACAACATCCCAGCAAAGGCCTACTGGATCCAAATGCACGACCCAAATGCTTGGATATATAGCGTCCCAAATACTACAGTCGTGAACATCAATTGTGACCTCAATCCAGTCCCAACTATTCTAAAGGATAGTGGAATACTGAAATTACTAGCAAGCGGCATGATCCATGACCAGACGATGACGATTGTTGGAAGACAAACAGTAACAAGCAGATTAACATCTTCATTCTTACCATCATTCAACCTCTCTGAGCAGTTAACTTCATTTAACTACAAAAGAGAGCAACAACCAAGTCAACACTCTGACATTGCTTTGGAGATCGCAAGAGTAGAACAAGCTATAGTTTTGCAAAAAGGTCAGGAATACATGCTGAACGAAATAAAAACTCATCGAATTCACCAATACTGGTGAATGGATTCATGATCATACGAGTCATCATAGCTTTAATCTTTATCATCAGACGAAAAAGAGCACAACGGCCAAGGTCATCCATTAAAACCACAGCTATACCAATGAGATCCTTCAACGAAATACCCAAATTTCCTTTGAAGACATCGACTTCTGCGTTTCTTCAATCAAAATAACATAATCAAAGCAGAACAAAAAGAAAAACTGCACCATCAGCAAAACAACGAGTTGTAGTGCACGACGCACGAGCGCGAATATGAACCCTATTTTGTTTTGCAATGTATATTCAAACTATTTTATGTAAATATTATTTAAGTTACGCAATAATTATGTATACAAAAATCTATTTTATATAATAAAACTTCACTTGCTATTACAACGGCGAGCCATAACTACTTCTTTTATTTAGACTTCCCCCCACCAGTGGTAAGGGGTCTTTAAATTAAATTAGCCAATAAAACACATACTTTCAATACAATTTTGATGACAGGATTTTTTTCATCAATTTGGAGATATGCAAATATTATTCCCATACCTAAAAATCACAACGACTACCGACATATAGCTATTTTTCCATTCTTATCGAAAGTGTTCGAAAGCATCATTAACACTCAGATGCGAGAGTACCTCAATAGAAATAATATGATGTGTTTTAATCAATCTGGCTTCCGTCCCATACATAGCTGTATAAATGCCATAACAAATGTAGTTGGAGAAATCAGACAATCCTTAGATAAAGGTTTTGTCACCTTCCTTACTCTCCTGGACTTCTCCAAGGCTTTCGATACTGTCAACCACAGATTTTTTTGCAGTAAACTTAAAGAAAAAATTCAATTTGATTCATCGTCTGTCCGACTTATCTTCTCGTATCTTAGTTCTAGATTTCAGGCAGTTGTTGCTGGCAACAGAACATCTTCTTTTTTGCCTTTAAGGAGAAGCGTTACCCAGGGATCAATTTTGGGCCCAGTATTGTTTTCCCTATATGTTGGCAACGCTGCCATGAATCCCAAGACCACCATCTAGTAGTCAAATACAAACCACGAAAACGAACAACAAAAGCTAGGAAGGCAACGCACAGAAAAAAAAATAAATAAAGAGGCCGAGAGCGAGACAATACCAACTCAAACGGGACAACGAACTCAAAAAGGATTCCAACCGTTTTTTACTGAAAATCATCATTCGAAGTTGTGAATTGAAAAAGCCAACACGGGTTCAAAAACGAAATTCAACGTTTTTCTTATGTTTAAACAATTTTAAAATAAATATAAATAATAAAAATAAAGTGAATTCTATTATTTTTGAAGAACGCCCATAGATTTTAACATTCTTTAAATTTAAAAATTTTTTTGGCAATTCCAATACATATATATCCTCTTAAAATGAGCGTTAACGGTGAAACACCAAAATCATCACGCCAAGCTGGTCAATCCTGCAATCTATTCACAGAAAAGGACAGGGAGGATATGGTGCAGTGTGACAAATGTGATAAATGGTACCACTTCCAATGTGTTCGAGTAACATCAGCCGTCGCCAATTAAAATTGGATTTGTCAGGAATGTTCGCCAAAAGACATAGACACCAGATCCAACAAATCCAAGATGCAATCAAAAAAATCATCATCGGCAAGATCAAAGCCCCGCAATCTCGCGCTTCAACGACTGCAAGAAGAAAAAGCACTGGCAGAAAAACGGGAAAAAGAAGCGCAGCTTCGTCAACAACAAATGGAAAAAGAATATTTGGACGAGCGCTACCGATTGCTTGAAATGCAACGCTCAGATTCTGGTAATTAACTTGCCAAGTTATAGTCAAACTGGACCTCATCCAAACATGGAATCCAATCACGAATTGCAGCCATATCTACTTCGACCAAAAGAATTCACAAAACTTGATCAAGATAGCTTGATGACTCAAAGCAGTCACATTAACAAACCAGCGGTTGCTTCTGGACCCAACCTACAACACCCAAGACAAAAGGTAGACGCCGACAATAAACCGTCACCGAAAAACTATTTTGAACCAAACCTGCCAACTGCGTATCAACTTGCTACTAGACAATCTCTTCCAAATTAACTGCCCGTTTTCACTGGACGATCCGACGAATGGCCTGTGTTCATCACGATGCTCGAAGGAACAACATTATCCTGTGGTTTTAATCATGTTGAAAACCTTTTGCGTCTACAAAAATGCTTAAAAGGGAAAGCGTACGAAGCTGTTCGCAGTAGGTTGACACAACCAAAAAACGTCCCTCGCATAACTGAGACTCTAAAAGAGACGTATGGTAGGCCTGACGTAGTTTTGGACTCACTTATCATGAAAGTACAAAACCAACCAGCTCCAAGAGCAGATAAGCTTGAGTCCATTATTCCATTTGCTTTGGCTGTGGACAACATCTGCTCAACGATGGAAGGATGTGATATTTTCGACCATCTTTACAACCCATCAGTGCTTCGAGGCCTCATCGAAAATCTTCCACCCACTATAAATTTGCAGTGGGCAACATACATAGAAACTTTGGTGGATGTTAACCTTATTACATTCGGAGAATGGTTAACAAAACTTTCCAGAACCATCAACCGTGTTACGTTTAGCAACTCCAACGTAAACACCAGAGGAGAAAAGCGAAGTGAGAGAGGCCACATCAACGTGCATAATGAGATGGCAGAGAAAAAGAAAAAACTTGTTACATCTGCAAACAAAATTGCAACAAGGTCGACACTTGCCCCAAATTCATAAGTCTAAGTTTGAGCGAAAGATGGAGCGCTGTTAAGCAACACAACCTGTGTCGGACATGACTCCTACGAGAATGAAACGCCAAGAATTTTAATTGGACTCGACAACGCCAACCTAGGACTACCATTAAAATTCAGAGAAGGTGGTCGAAACGATCCAGTTGCTACAAAAACTCGCCTGGGCTTGGCGATCCATGGAACTTATCGAAAGTTGATTGGAGGGCAACAGCCAGCAGAAAATAGTCACATATTCCACAACTTTCACCACTACGAATGTGAGGAAACCACGGACTCAAAACTCAACGACATGCTGAAAGATTACTTCTCGCTGGACAGTTTGGGAGTAACATCAATTCAAACTCAGTGAATATTGTCAGGCGAAGAACGAAGAGCCCGAGAGCATCTGGAATCTGAAACCAAACGCGTAGGCAACCACTTTGAAACATACAATACAACTTCCAAAAAGTCTTGCCCATATTTCCGGTTATAAATCCTAACAAACCGAGCAAAATAAGAATTGTGTGGGATGCGGCGGCAAAGGTGAATAGAGTATCTTTAAACTCTGTGCTTCTAAAAGGACTCAGCTCACTTCTTTAATGGGAGTTATGTACCGGTTCAGAGAAAGACGAATTGCTATTTGTGGTGACATTCGTGAGATGTATCATCAAGTCCTCATCAAAAGAGAAAACCAACAAGCCACAAGCCAAGTCTGAGTTACATACTTATGTTATGCAGGTAATGACATTCGGAGCAACATGCTCTCCCAGCTGTGCTCAGTATGTCGAGAACATAAATGCATTAGAGTTTAAGGATACTCACCCAAAGGCTGTTAAATGCATTACGGAAAACCGTTACGTGGACGATTTACTGGAAAGCGTAAATTCAGAAGCAGAGGCACTCCAGTTGGCGACAGACGTAGCAATGATTCATCGATGTGGGGGATTTGAAATAGGCAAATGGATTTCAAACTCATCCGAAGTCTTAAGCCGACTCGGTAATTGTTCAACTATGGAAAAACGAGATCTCAACATATGTGACGACATGGGAGCAACTAAAGTACTTGGAATGTGGTGGTGCACTCGTACAGATTCGTTTAAGTACATATTGTGCTATATTGTATATTGGAAAACAGTGTTGAGTGCACTTTGATCGAATCAAAAACGCGTTTAGCTCCACTGAAGCTGGCTTCAATCCCTCGACTCGAACTCGAAGCTGCTAGGCTCGGTACTCGCTTGGCAAAGAATATCACTGTCAACCATTCAATAGAAATTGTTCGAACATTTTTCTGGAGCGACTCAAAGACCGTTTTATGTTGGATTCGCTCGGATCATCGACGCTATCGCCAATTTGTTGTCTTTCGCGTAGGAGAAATTGTTGAAAAAACAAATAAAAATGCTTGGCGATACGTACCAACGAAGTTTAATGTTGCAGATGAGGGTACCAAATGGCAGAAAATACCGATTTTCAATTCCTCTATTCGTTGGTTCACAGGACCATCGTTCTTGCAGTATCCAAAAGTTGATTAGCCTGAGGAAATGTCAAATAACAATACCACCTCCGAGAACTTATTTTCAATAAATTAAAATTGGAAATGTGATAGAAATCACGAAATTTTCTAAATGGCGGCACTTACTACAATCACAAGTTTTCGTTTTTCGATTCATTTAAAACGCAAGAGCAAAAATAAGGAAGTGGTTAGGCGAAAGGGTTTCATATCACGAGAAGAGTATGAAGAGGCTGAAAACTATCTCTTCCGCCAAGCTCAACTCGAAACATATCCCAATGAAGTTTCAAAGTTGGAGGATCAAGATGACTTGCCCGTTAGCCAAAGAAAAGGACTAAAGGCCAGCAGTCACATATATAAGCTTTCACCATACTTGGACAAAAATAAAGTTCTTCGCATTTGTGGTCGAATAGATGCAGCAGTGGGAGCTTCGCCTCACATGAAACGACCAATTTTACTCCCGAATGGACACCATATCACCAGACTCGTGATTCAATACGTTTTTCAAGGTGTTTAAGACAAACAGATTTTTGAGTTTTTATCATCGATCCATCTAAATGCCCAAAGGATTGTGGAACTGGGGTCAATGGATATTTAAATATTACTTTCATATCTATTGAAAACGAGTTTTCAGAGGCTATGAAAAGAATCCTTCCGATTAAATTTCTTTCATTTTAACATAGAACTTATAAAGCATAATTACATTTATATAAATACATTGATGCATATAGTTAAATTGAATTTTCATAAGAAAATGCAAAAAAAGGATATTTTCAGAACGTCTGGCGGGGTGAAGGCTGTATATAAAACGTCTGGGACACAGATATCTGTAATCAGGAATAAGAGGAGAGTATTTTGGTATGATCTTCATATGGTTATAGGTTTAAAAAAAAAAGTTTTAATTGAATTTTCATAAGAAAATGCAAAAAACGATACTTTAAGGACGTCTGGCGGGGGGAATGCTGAAAATAAAACGTCTGGGACACACATATCTGTAATCAGGAATAAGAGGAGAGTATTTTGGTATGATCTTCATATGATTATAGGTTTAAAAAAAAGAGTTATAATTGAATTTTCATAAGAAAATGCAAAAAAGGATACTTTAAGGACGTCTGGCGGGGTGAAGGCTGAAAGTAAAACGTCTGGGATACACATATTTGTTATCAGGAGAATTTGTCTGATTTTTTGGTGTATCATTCATTTGGTTATACCTTAAAGAAAAAAAGTTGATTTTTGGGCATACTTTAGGGGCGTCTGGTGGGGGATAACTAAAAGTTAAACGTCTGGGACGCACATATCTGTACTCAGGAGAATTTGTCTGATTTTTTGATGTATCACTCATTTGGTTATACCTCTGACACCAAAAACTGATTTTTCGCTCCTTTTGGGGGGCGTCTGGTAAGGGGAAAGCTGAAAGTAAAACGTCTGGCACCGAGATGTTTAAAATCAGTGAGCAATTCTCTACCGTTTCTGTATGATTTGAAGTGGTTATACCTTCCACACAAAAATCGGAATAATTACCGTTTTCGAAAGGCCGTCTACTGTCCCGGCTGAAAAATAACCCTGCCAGACTTTTCGATTTGATATATTGTCGCGTATATCTACACATACACCTATACCAATTTTGGTTATACCTCCACTCCCAAAATTTGCTGTCGGCTCTTAGAATAATAGAGGTTCACGTAATCAACAACGTAGTCGAAAGATTCTCTTGTTATAATAAACTAATAAGAGTAGCTGCCTACTGCAGGAGATTCGTTTATAATTGCAAGATTACAGTAGAGCACAGAAAATTGAAACTAACCTCAAAACCGATAACATCAACAAAGAAACGAGCCATTTAACTGTCAAGGAGATACAAGCTTCTCGCAATGGCATTATCCGAGCTATTCAAGAAAGGGTGTTCCCCGAAGAAGTAGCATGTCCTAGAGATAGAAAAACTGTAAACAAGAGGAGTAAAATTCTGTCATTGAACCCAGTTTTGAACGAAGATGAAATCATAGTAGTGGGTGGCCGATTGGAAAATGCGGAAATAACAAATTCAGAAAAACTTCCGGTTATTTTACCGCACAACGAAAAGTTTACAAGTCTCTTGATTGAAAACGCACATAAGCGCACCCTGCATGGTGGTATACGACTGACTCTTTCAAAAATAAGACAACATTTTTGGATACTTCAGGCAAAACGAGTTGTACGGCGAATAATCCATCAGTGTGTAAATTGTTATCGTTTGAATGCACAATCAACTTCTCAACAGATGGGAGTACTGCCAGCGGTTAGAGTTACACCTTCTAGGCCCTTTACTCATACAGGAATTGATTATGCGGGTCCTGTCCAAGTACTAGTCGCCAAGGGACGAGGAAACAAATCTACAAAAGGCTACATAGCAATATTTATTTGCTTAGCCACTAAAGCTGTCCACATTGAGCTGGTAAGTGATCTCAGCTCAGCAGCGTTCCTCGCAACTTTAAAACGCTTCACATCAAGAAGAGGAATCTGTTCACATTTGTATAGTGACAATGGTACTACATTTGTCGGAGCCAACAAAGAAATTCAGCATCAGATGAAAGCCACAATTAAGCAATCCGAAGAAGAAGCAGCATCAAAACTTGCAATGGATGGAATCAAGTGGCACTTTATACCTCCTCAGGTTCGAGCTACAACAGTATTTAGCAGCAACAAACACATCAAAAGACCCATAACAAAATTATGTCGCCAACGAATAGAAACAAAACAACAGGAATCGTTACAGACATCAACAAACATCTCAATGGCAGCTACAACAAAAAATACAACTCCAACCAAAATAAGCCCAATCTTGTGGATTTGCATAGTATTCGGCTTTTTAAACATGGTCAGTTCCCTGCCAACAACTTACCAGCACAAGGTTGAAATCACGCCATTTGAAAGCCAACCAGGAATATATTTTGAGGATGTGGGACGAGCAAGTCTCATTTCAAGCTCTTGGAAGACTATTGTCTTCTTCAACATGACAAACTATTGGTTAGAATTTGATGCCTACAAACTCTGCATTCAATAAATGGAGAAAATCTGTACGTCAACAGTAATACCGGAACTCAAATCTAATATGTGTGTTAGAACACTTGGTCAATTCAAACACCAACTTCATCAAATTGAGCTTAATAACGAAGTGCTCTTGCATGCGATTGATGACTCAACGCATCGACCGAAACGCTCTCCATTTGACTTCGTTGGAACAGTCACGAACGAGCTGTTCGGAATATTAGATCAACGTTTTGCAAAACAGTACCAGGAAACTATTGAAGCCATTCAAGACAATGAAAAGCATGTGATACAGCTCATGAAAAATCAAACAACAATAATTGACTCAACAGTCAATATATTTAAGAAGGAGCATATGGAGACAAAGAAAGAAATTGAATTGTTAAGCACCATTGTACAAAAACTCAGCAACGACACAGATAATTACAACAACTTAAGACTGTTCTCATCAACTGCTTTGAACGCCATACTTATAATATTAAACTATCAAGCAACACAAACTATATTGCTGGATATAGTTCTGTCGACCCATACTGGCAGAATAAATCCACTTATTCTTACAGTACAACAATTCAAAGAGGATCTAACCAGAATCCATGATAATATACCACGCTCATTGATGATACCTGGAGAGAGGCACCATGAATCAGTTCTGCAACTTTATAAAATACTGAGTCCAAGAGGAAGAGTAACTGGCAGCAACATAATCATAGAGATAACTCTTCCACTCCTGTATAATGAGGAATTTAAAATGTACAAAATCTTGCCAGTTCCAACCATGAACAATGGCAACTTCACGTGCATAACTCCATCTTCGGACTACTTACTGATGAATCTTCAAGGAAATCATTTTATCCTATGAACAAGGACGAATTTTTAGGTTGTCAGAAGAGACTGTCAGATACCTATTGGTGTAACCTGCAACACCCAATATACACATCTGCGGCTTCCGTCAGTTCTTGCGAAATAAATATTATGCAACACAAAAGGCAACTAATGGATTCATGTTTGACAAACAACATCCCAGCAAAGGCCTACTGGATCCAAATGCACGACCCAAATGCTTGGATATATAGCGTCCCAAATACTACAGTCGTGAACATCAATTGTGACCTCAATCCAGTCCCAACTATTCTAAAGGATAGTGGAATACTGAAATTACTAGCAAGCTGCATGATCCATGACCAGACGATGACGATTGTTGGAAGACAAACAGTAACAAGCAGATTAACATCTTCATTCTTACCATCATTCAACCTCTCTGAGCAGTTAACTTCATTTAACTACAAAAGAGAGCAACAACCAAGTCAACACTCTGACATTGCTTTGGAGATCGCAAGAGTAGAACAAGCTATAGTTTTGCAAAAAGGTCAGGAATACATGCTGAACGAAATAAAAACTCATCGAATTCACCAATACTGGTGAATGAATTCATGATCATACGAGTCATCATAGCTTTAATCTTTATCATCAGACGAAAAAGAGCACAACGGCCAAGGTCATCCATTAAAACCACAGCTATACCAATGAGATCCTTCAACGAAATACCCAAATTTCCTTTGAAGACATCGACTTCTGCGTTTCTTCAATCAAAATAACATAATCAAAGCAGAACAAAAAGAAAAACTGCACCATCAGCAAAACAACGAGTTGTAGTGCATGACGCACGAGCGCGAATATGAACCCTATTTTGTTTTGCAATGTATATTCAAACTTTTTTATGTAAATATTATTTAAGTTACGCAATAATTATGTATACAAAAATCTATTTTATATAATAAAACTTCACTTGCTATTACAACGGCGAGCCATAACTACTTCTTTTATTTAGACTTCCCCCCACCAGTGGTAAGGGGTCTTTAAATTAAATTAGCCAATAAAACACATACTTTCAATACAATTTGATGACAGGATTTTTTTCATCAATTTGGAGATATGCAAATATTATTCCCATACCTAAAAATCACAACGACTACCGACATATAGCTATTTTTCCATTCTTATCGAAAGTGTTCGAAAGCATCATTAACACTCAGATGCGAGAGTACCTCAATAGAAAGAATATGATGTGTATATAAATGCCATAACAAATGTAGTTGGAGAAATCAGACAATCCTTAGATAAAATTTTTGTCACCTTCCTTACTCTCCTGGACTTCTCCAAGGCTTTCGATACTGTCAACCACAGATTTTTTTGCAGTAAACTTAAAGAAAAAATTCAATTTGATTCATCGTCTGTCCGACTTATCTTCTCGTATCTTAGTTCTAGATTTCAGGCAGTTGTTGCTGACAACAGAACATCTTCTTTTTTGCCTTTAAGGAGAAGCGTTACTCAGGGATCAATTTTGGGCCCAGTATTGTTTTCCCTATATGTTGGCAACGCTGCCATGAATCCCAAGACCACCATCTAGTAGTCAAATACAAACCACGAAAACGAACAACAAAAGCTAGGAAGGCAACGCACAGAAAAAAAAATAAATAAAGAGGCCGAGAGCGAGACAATACCAACTCAAACGGGACAACGAACTCAAAAAGGATTCCAACCGTTTTTTACTGAAAATCATCATTCGTAGTTGTAAATTGAAAAAGCCAACACGGGTTCAAAAACGAAATTTAACGTTTTTCTTATTTTTAAACAATTTTAAAATAAATATAAATAATAAAAATAAAGTGAATTCTATTATTTTTGAAGAACGCCCATAGATTTTAACATTCTTTAAATTTCAAAATTTTTTTGGCAATTCCAATACATATATATCCTCTTAAAATGAGCGTTAACGGTGAAACACCAAAATCATCACGCCAAGCTGGTCAATCCTGCAAACTATTCACAGAAAAGGACACGGAGGATATGGTGCAGTGTGACAAATGTGATAAATGGTACCACTTCCAATGTGTTCGAGTAACATCAGCCGTCGCCAATTAAAATTGGATTTGTCAGGAATGTTCGCCAAAAGACATAGACACCAGATCCAACAAATCCAAGATGCAATCAAAAAAATCATCATCGGCAAGATCAAAGCCCCGCAATCTCGCGCTTCAACGACTGCAAGAAGAAAAAGCACTGGCAGAAAAACGGGAAAAAGAAGCGCAGCTTCGTCAACAACAAATGGAAAAAGAATATTTGGACGAGCGCTACCGATTGCTTGCAATGCAACGCTCAGATTCGGAGGAAGAAGATGAAGTTCCAGCAGAAACAGCGCAAGGCCGTGTAAATGAGTGGTTGGAAAAAGAACCAAATGTGGCAAATGAAACGCAAATCGGCAAACTGGTAATTAACTTGCCAACTTATAGTCAAACTGCACCTCATCCAAACATGGAATCCAATCACGAATTGCAGCCATATCTACTTCGACCAAAAGAATTCACAAAACTTGATCAAGATAGCTTGATGACTCAAAGCAGTCGCATTAACAATCCAGCGGTTGCTTCTGGACCCAACCTACAACACCCAAGACAAAAGGGAGACGCCGACAATAAACCGTCACCGAAAAACTATTTTGAACCAAACCTGCCAACTGCGTATCAACTTGCTACTAGACAATCTCTGCCAAATTAACTGCCCGTTTTCACTGGACGATCCGACGAATGGCCTGTGTTCATCACGAAGTTCGAAGGAACAACATTATCCTGTGGTTTTAATCATGTTGAAAACCTTTTGCGTCTACAAAAATGCTTAAAAGGGAAAGCGTACGAAGCTGTTCGCAGTAGGTTGACACAACCAAAAAACGTCCCTCGCATAATTGAGACTCTAAAAGAGACGTATGGTAGGCCTGACGTAGTTTTGGACTCACTTATCATGAAAGTACAAAACCAACCAGCTCCAAGAGCAGATAAGCTTGAGTCCATTATTCCATTTGCTTTGGCTGTGGACAACATCTGCTCAATGATGGAAGGATGTGATATTTTCGACCATCTTTACAACCCATCAGTGCTTCGAGGCCTCATCGAAAAGCTTCCACCCACTATAAATTTGCAGTGGGCAACGTACATAGAAACTTTGGTGGATGTTAACCTTATTACATTCGGAGAATGGTTAACAAAACTTTCCAGAACCATCAACCGTGTTACGTTTAGCAACTCCAACGTAAACACCAGAGGAGAAAAGCGAAGTGAGAGAGGCCACATCAACGTGCATAATGAGATGGCAGAGAAAAAGAAAAAACTTGTTACATCTGCAAACAAAATTGCAACAAGGTCGACACTTGCCCCAAATTCATAAGTCTAAGTTTGAGCGAAAGATGGAGCGCTGTTAAGCAACACAACCTGTGTCGGACATGACTCCTACGAGAATGAAACGCCAAGAATTTTAATTGGACTCGACAACGCCAACCTAGGACTACCATTAAAATTCAGAGAAGGTGGTCGAAACGATCCAGTTGCTACAAAAACTCGCCTGGAACTTATCGAAAGTTGATTGGAGGGCAACAGCCAGCAGAAAATAGTCACATATTCCACAACTTTCACCACTACATGTGAGGAAACCACGGACTCAAAACTCAACGACATGCTGAAAGATTACTTCTCGCTGGACAGTTTGGGAGTAACATCAATTCAAACTCAGTGAATATTGTCAGGCGAAGAACGAAGAGCCCGAGAGCATCTGGAATCTGAAACCAAACGCGTAGGCAACCACTTTGAAACATACAATACAACTTCCAAAAAGTCTTGCCCATATTTCCGGTTATAAATCCTAACAAACCGAGCAAAATAAGAATTGTGTGGGATGCGGCGGCAAAGGTGAATAGAGTATCTTTAAACTCTGTGCTTCTAAAAGGACTCAGCTCACTTCTTTAATGGGAGTTATGTACCGGTTCAGAGAAAGACGAATTGCTATTTGTGGTGACATTCGTGAGATGTATCATCAAGTCCTCATCAAAAGAGAAAACCAACAAGCCACAAGCCAAGTCTGAGTTACATACTTATGTTATGCAGGTAATGACATTCGGAGCAACATGCTCTCCCAGCTGTGCTCAGTATGTCGAGAACATAAATGCATTAGAGTTTAAGGATACTCACCCAAAGGCTGTTAAATGCATTACGGAAAACCGTTACGTGGACGATTTACTGGAAAGCGTAAATTCAGAAGCAGAGGCACTCCAGTTGGCGACAGACGTAGCAATGATTCATCGATGTGGGGGATTTGAAATAGGCAAATGGATTTCAAACTCATCCGAAGTCTTAAGCCGACTCGGTAATTGTTCAACTATGGAAAAACGAGATCTCAACATATGTGACGACATGGGAGCAACTAAAGTACTTGGAATGTGGTGGTGCACTCGTAAAGATTCGTTTAAGTACATATTGTGCTATATTGTATATTGGAAAACAGTGTTGAGTGCACTTTGATCGAATCAAAAACGCGTTTAGCTCCACTGAAGCTGGCTTCAATCCCTCGACTCGAACTCGAAGCTGCTAGGCTCGGTACTCGCTTGGCAAAGAATATCACTGTCAACCATTCAATAGAAATTATTCGAACATTTTTCTGGACCGACTCAAAGACCGTTTTATGTTGGATTCGCTCGGATCATCGACGCTATCGCCAATTTGTTGTCTTTCGCGTAGGAGAAATTGTTGAAAAAACAAATAAAAATGCTTGGCGATACGTACCAACGAAGTTTAATGTTGCAGATGAGGGTACCAAATGGCAGAAAATACCGATTTTCAATTCCTCTATTCGTTGGTTCACAGGACCATCGTTCTTGCAGTATCCAAAAGTTGATTGGCCTGAGGAAATGTCAAATAACAATACCACCTCCGAGAACTTATTTTCAATAAATTAAAATTGGAAATGTGATAGAAATCACGAAATTTTCTAAATGGCGGCACTTACTACAATCACAAGTTTTCGTTTTTCGATTCATTTAAAACGCAAGAGCAAAAATAAGGAAGTGGTTAGGCGAAAGGGTTTCATATCACGAGAAGAGTATGAAGAGGCTGAAAACTATCTCTTCCGCCAAGCTCAACTCGAAACATATCCCAATGAAGTTTCAAAGTTGGAGGCTCAAGATGACTTGCCCGTTAGCCAAAGAAAAGGACTAAAGGCCAGCAGTCACATATATAAGCTTTCACCATACTTGGACAAAAATAAAGTTCTTCGCATTTGTGGTCGAATAGATGCAGCAGTGGGAGCTTCGCCTCACATGAAACGACCAATTTTACTCCCGAATGGACACCATATCACCAGACTCGTGATTCAATACGTTTTTCAAGGTGTTTAAAATAAACAGATTTTTGAGTTTTTATCATCGATCCATCTAAATGCCCAAAGGATTGTGGAACTGGGGTCAATGGATATTTAAATATTACTTTCATATCTATTGAAAACGAGTTTTCAGAGGCTATGAAAAGAATCCTTCCGATTAAATTTCTTTCATTTTAACATAGAACTTATAAAGCATAATTACATTTATATAAATACATTGATGCATATAGTTAAATTGAATTTTCATAAGAAAATGCAAAAAAAGGATATTTTCAGAACGTCTGGTGGGGTGAAGGCTGTAAATAAAAAGTCTGGGACACACATATCTGTAATCAGGAATAAGAGGAGAGTATTCTGGTATGATCTTTATATGGTTATAGGTTTAAAAAAAAAAAAGTTTTAATTGAATTTTCATAAGAAAATGCAAAAAAGGATACTTTAAGGACGTCTGGCGGGGGGAAGGCTGAAAATAAAACGTCTGGGACACACATATCTATAATCAGGAATAAGAGGAGAGTATTTTGGTATGATCTTCATATGGTTATAGGTTTAAAAAAAAGAGTTATAATTGAATTTTTATAAGAAAATGCAAAAAAAGGATACTTTAAGGACGTCTGGCGGGGTGAAGGCTGAAAGTAAAACGTCTGGGATACACATATCTGTTATCAGGAGAATTTGTCTGATTTTTTGGTGTATCATTCATTTGGTTATACCTTAAAGAAAAAAAGTTGATTTTTGGGCATACTTTAGGGGCGTCTGGCGGGGGATAGCTAAAAGTAAAACGTCTGGGACACACATATCTGTACTCAGGAGAATTCTTCTGATTTTTTGATGTATCACTCATTTGGTTATACCTCTGACACCAAAAACTGATTTTTCGCTCCTTTTGGGGGGCGTCTGGTAAGGGGAAAGCTGAAAGTAAAACGTCTGGCACCGAGATGTTTAAAATCAGTGAGCAATTCTCTACCGTTTCTGTATGATTTGAAGTGGTTATACCTTCCACACAAAAATCGGAATAATTACCGTTTTCGAAAGGCCGTCTACTGTCCCGGCTGAAAAATAACCCTGCCAGACTTTTCGATTTGATATATTGTCGCGTATATCTACACATACACCTATACCAATTTTGGTTATACCTCCACTCCCAAAATTTGCTGTCGGCTCTTAGACTAATAGAGGTTCACGCAATCAATAACGTAGTCGAAAGATTCTCTTGTTATAATAAACTAATAAGAGTAGCTGCCTACTGCAGGAGATTCGTTTATAATTGCAAGATTACAGTAGAGCACAGAAAGTTGGGAACTAACCCCAAAACCGATAACATCAACAAAGAAACGAGCCATTTAACTGTCAAGGAGATACAAGCTTCTCGCAATGGCATTATCTGAGCTATTCAAGAAAGGGTGTTCCCCGAAGCATGTCTTAGAGATAGAAAAACTGTAAACAAGAGGAGTAAAATTCTGTCATTGAACCCAGTTTTGAACGAAGATGAAATCATAGTAGTGGGTGGCCGATTGGAAAATGCGGAAATAACAAATTCAGAAAAACTTCCGGTTATTTTACCGCACAACGAAAAGTTTACAAGTCTCTTGATTGAAAACGCACATAAGCGCACCCTGCATGGTGGTATACGACTGACTCTTTCAAAAATAAGACAACATTTTTGGATACTTCAGGCAAAACGAGTTGTACGGCGAATAATCCATCAGTGTGTAAAATGTTATCGTTTCAATGCACAATCAACTTCTCAACAGATGGGAGTACTGCCAGCGGTTAGAGTTACACCTTCTAGGCCCTTTACCCATACAGGAATTGATTATGCGGGTCCTGTCCAAGTACTAGTCGCCAAGGGACGAGGAAACAAATCTACAAAGGGCTACATAGCAATATTTATTTGCTTAGCCACTAAAGCTGTCCACATTGAGCTGGTAAGTAATCTCAGCTCAGCAGCGTTCCTCGCAACTTTAAAACGCTTCACATCAAGAAGAGGAATCTGTTCACATTTGTGTAGTGACAATGGTACTACGTTTGTCGGAGCCAACAAAGAAATTCAGCATCAGATAAAAGCCACAATTAAGCAATCCGAAGAAGAAGCAGCATCAAAACTTGCAATGGATGGAATCAAGTGGCACTTTATACCTCCTCAGGTTCGAGCTACAACAGTATTTAGCAGCAACAAACACATCAAAAGACCCATAACAAAATTATGTCGCTAACGAATAGAAACAAAACAACAGGAATCGTTACAGACATCAACAAACATCTCAATGGCAGCTACAACAAAAAATACAACTCCAACCAAAGTAAGCCCAATCTTGTGGATTTGCATAGTATTCGGCCTTTTAAACATGGTCAGTTCCCTGCCAACAACTTACCAGCACAAGGTTGAAATCACGCCATTTGAAAGCCAACCAGGAATATATTTTGAGGATGTGGGACGAGCAAGTCTCATTTGTAGCTCTTGGAAGACTATTGTCTTCTTCAACATGACAAACTATTGGTCAGAATTTGATGCCTACAAACTCTGCATTCAATAAATGAAGAAAATCTGTACGTCAACAGTAATACCGGAAGTCAAATCTAATATGTGTGTTGGAACACTTGGTCAATTCAAACACCAACTTCATCAAATTGAGCTTAATAACGAAGTGCTCTGGCATGCGATTGATGACTCAACGCATCGACCGAAACGCTCTCCATTTGGCTTCGTTGGAACAGTCACGAACGAGCTGTTCGGAATATTAGATCAACGTTTTGCAAAACAGTACCAGAAAACTATTGAAGCCATTCAAGACAATGAAAAGCATGTGGTACAGCTCATGAAAAATCAAACAACAATAATTGACTCAACAGTCAATATATTTAAGAAGGAGCATATGGAGACAAAGAAAGAAATTTAATTGTTAAGCACCATTGTACAAAAACTCAGCAACGACACAGATAATTACAACAACTTAAGATTGTTCTCATCAACTGCTTTGAACGCCTAACTTATAATATTAAACTATCAAGCAACACAAACTATATTGCTGGATATAGTTCTGTCGACCCATACAGGCAGAATACATCCACTTATTCTTACAGTACAACAATTCAAAGAGGATCTAACCAGAATCCATGATAATATACCACGCTCATTGATGATACCTGGAGAGAGGCACCATGAATCAGTTCTGCAACTTTATAAAATACTGAGTCCAAGAGGAAGAGTAACTGGCAGCAACATAATCATAGAGATAACTCTTCCACTCCTGTATAATGAGGAATTTAAAATGTACAAAATCTTGCCAGTTCCAACCATGAACAATGGCAACTTCACGTGCATAATTCCATCTTCGGACTACTTACTGATGAATCTTCAAGGAAATCATTTTATCCTATGAACAAGGACGCATTTTTAGGTTGTCAGAAGAGACTGTCAGGTACCTATTGGTGTAACCTGCAACACCCAATATACACATCTGCGGCTTCCGTCAGTTCTTGCGAAATAAATATTTTGCAACACAAAAGGCAACTAATGGATTCATGTTTGACAAACAACATCCCAGAAAAGGCCTACTGGATCCAAATGCGTCCCAAATACTACAGTCGTGAACATCAATTGTGACCTCAATCCAGTCCCAACTATTCTAAAGGATAGTGGAATACTGAAATTACTAGCAAGCGGCATGATCCATGACCAGACGATGACGATTGTTGGAAGACAAACAGTAACAAGCAGATTAACATCTTCATTCTTACCATCACTCAACCTCTCTGAGCAGTTAACTTCATTTAACTACAAAAGAGAGCAACAACCAAGTCAACACTCTGACATTGCTTTGGAGATCGCAAGAGTAGAACAAGCTATAGTTTTGCAAAAAGGTCAGGAATACAAGCTGAACGAAATAAAAACTCATCGAATTCACCAATACTGGTGAATGAATTCATGATCATACGAGTCATCATAGCTTTAATCTTTATCATCAGACGAAAAAGAGCACAACGGCTAAGGTCATCCATTAAAACCACAGCTATACCAATGAGATCCTTCAACGAAATACCCAAATTTCCTTTGAAGACATCGACTTCTGCGTTTCTTCAATCAAAATAACATAATCAAAGCAGAACAAAAAGAAAAACTGCACCATCAGCAAAACAACGAGTTGTAGTGCACGACGCACGAGCGCGAATATGAACCCTATTTTGTTTTGCAATGTATATTCAAACTATTTTATGTAAATATTATTTAAGTTACGCAATAATTATGTATACAAAAATCTATTTTATATAATAAAACTTCACTTGCTATTACAACGGCGAGCCATAACTACTTCTTTTATTTAGACTTCCCCCCACCAGTGGTAAGGGGTCTTTAAATTAAATTAGCCAATAAAACACATACTTTCAATACAATTTTGATGACAGGATTTTTTTCATCAATTTGGAGATATGCAAATATTATTCCCATACCTAAAAATCACAACGACTACCGACATATAGCTATTTTTCCATTCTTATCGAAAGTGTTCGAAAGCATCATTAACACTCGGATGCGAGAGTACCTCAATAGAAATAATACGATGTGTTTTAATCAATCTGGCTTCCGTCCCAAACATAGCTGTATAAATGCCATAACAAATGTAGTTGAAGAAATCAGACAATCCTTAGATAAAGGTTTTGTCACCTTCCTTACTCTCCTGGACTTCTCCAAGGCTTTCGATACTGTCAACCACAGAATTTTTTGCAGTTAACTTAAAGAAAAAATTCAATTTGATTCATCGTCTGTCCGACTTATCTTCTCGTATCTTAGTTCTAGATTTTAGGCAGTTGTTGCTGACAACAGAACATCTTCTTTTTTGCCTTTAAGGAGAAGCGTTACCCAGGGATCAATTTTGGGCCCAGTATTGTTTTCCCTATATGTTGGCAACGCTGCCATGAATCCCAAGACCACCATCTAGTAGTCAAATACAAACCACGAAAACGAACAACAAAAGCTAGGAAGGCAACGCACAGAAAAAAAATAAATAAAGAGGCCGAGAGCGAGACAATACCAACTCAAACGGGACAACGAACTCAAAAAGGATTCCAACCGTTTTTTACTGAAAATCATCATTCGTAGTTGTGAATTGAAAAAGCCAACACGGGTTCAAAAACGAAATTCAACGTTTTTCTTATGTTTAAACAATTTTAAAATAAATATAAATAATAAAAATAAAGTGAATTCTATTATTTTTGAAGAACGCCCATAGATTTTAACATTCTTTAAATTTCAAAATTTTTTTGGCAATTCCAATACATATATATCCTCTTAAAATGAGCGTTAACGGTGAAACACCAAAATCATCACGCCAAGCTGGTCAATCCTGCAAACTATTCACAGAAAAGGACACGGAGGATATGGTGCAGTGTGACAAATGTGATAAATGGTACCACTTCCAATGTGTTCGAGTAACATCAGCCGTCGCCAATTAAAATTGGATTTGTCAGGAATGTTCGCCAAAAACAATAGACACCAGATCCAACAAATCCAAGATGCAATCAAAAAAATCATCATCGGCAAGATCAAAGCCCCGCAATCTCGCGCTTCAACGACTGCAAGAAGAAAAAGCACTGGCAGAAAAACGGGAAAAAGAAGCGCAGCTTCGTCAACAACAAATGGAAAAAGAATATTTGGACGAGCGCTACCGATTGCTTGCAATGCAACGCTCAGATTCGGAGGAAGAAGATGAAGTTCCAGCAGAAACAGCGCAAGGCCGTGTAAATGAGTGGTTGGAAAAAGAACCAAATGTGGCAAATGAAACGCAAATCGGCAAACTGGTAATTAACTTGCCAAGTTATAGTCAAACTGCACCTCATCCAAACATGGAATCCAATCACGAATTGCAGCCATATCTACTTCGACCAAAAGAATTCATAAAACTTGATCAAGATAGCTTGATGACTCAAAGCAGTCGCATTAACAAACCAGCGGTTGCTTCTGGACCCAACCTACAACACCCAAGACAAAAGGTAGACGCCGACAATAAACCGTCACCGAAAAACTATTTTGAACCAAACCTGCCAACTGCGTATCAACTTGCTACTAGACAATCTCTGCCAAATTAACTGCCCGTTTTCACTGGACGATCCGACGAATGGCCTGTGTTCATCACGATGCTCGAAGGAACAACATTATCCTGTGGTTTTAATCATGTTGAAAACCTTTTGCGTCTACAAAAATGCTTAAAAGGGAAAGCGTACGAAGCTGTTCGCAGACCAAAAAACGTCCCTCGCATAATTGAGACTCTAAAAGAGACGTATGGTAGGCCTGACGTAGTTTTGGACTCACTTATCATGAAAGTACAAAACCAACCAGCTCCAAGAGCAGAGATAAGCTTGAGTCCATTATTCCATTTGCTTTGGCTGTGGACAACATCTGCTCAACGATGGAAGGATGTGATATTTTCGACCATCTTTACAACCCATCAGTGCTTCGAGGCCTCATCGAAAAGCTTCCACCCACTATAAATTTGCAGTGGGCAACGTACATAGAAACTTTGGTGGATGTTAACCTTATTACATTCGGAGAATGGTTAACAAAACTTTCCAGAACCATCAACCGTGTTACGTTTAGCAACTCCAACGTAAACACCAGAGGAGAAAAGCGAAGTGAGAGCGGCCACATCAACGTGCATAATGAGATGGCAGAGAAAAAGAAAAAACTTGTTACATCTGCAAACAAAATTGCAACAAGGTCGACACTTGCCCCAAATTCATAAGTCTAAGTTTGAGCGAAAGATGGAGCGCTGTTAAGCAACACAACCTGTGCCGGACATGACTCCTACGAGAATGAAACGCCAAGAATTTTAATTGGACTCGACAACGCCAACCTAGGACTACCATTAAAATTCAGAGAAGGTGGTCGAAACGATCCAGTTGCTACAAAAACTCGCCTGGGCTTGGCGATCCATGGAACTTATCGAAAGTTGATTGGAGGGCAACAGCCAGCAGAAAATAGTCACATATTCCACAACTTTCACCACTACGAATGTGAGGAAACCACGGACTCAAAACTCAACGACATGCTGAAAGATTACTTCTCGCTGGACAGTTTGGGAGTAACGTCAATTCAAACTCAGTGAATATTGTCAGGCGAAGAACGAAGAGCCCTAGAGCAACTGGAATCTGAAACCAAACGCGTAGGCAACCACTTTGAAACATACAATACAACTTCCAAAAAGTCTTGCCCATATTTCCGGTTATAAATCCTAACAAACCGAGCAAAATAAGAATTGTGTGGGATGCGGCGGCAAAGGTGAATAGAGTATCTTTAAACTCTGTGCTTCTAAAAGGACTCAGCTCACTTCTTTAATGGGAGTTATGTACCGGTTCAGAGAAAGACGAATTGTTATTTGTGGTGACATTCGTGAGATGTATCATCAAGTCCTCATCAAAAGAGAAAACCAACAAGCCACAAGCCAAGTCTGAGTTACATACTTATGTTATGCAGGTAATGACATTCGGAGCAACATGCTCTCCCAGCTGTGCTCAGTATGTCGAGAACATAAATGCATTAGAGTTTAAGGATACTCACCCAAAGGCTGTTAAATGCATTACGGAAAACCGTTACGTGGACGATTTACAGGAAAGCGTAAATTCAGAAGCAGAGGCACTCCAGTTGGCGACAGACGTAACAATGATTCATCGATGTGGGGGATTTGAAATAGGCAAATGGATTTCAAACGTTAATTATAAAAAAAAAAAAAAAAAAAAAAAAAAAAAATGTGACGACATGGGAGCAACTAAAGTACTTGGAATGTGGTGGGGCACTCGTACATATTCGTTTAAGTACATATTGTGCTATATTGTATATTGGAAAACAGTGTTGAGTGCACTTTGATCGAATCAAAAACGCGTTTAGCTCCACTGAAGCTGGCTTCAATCCCTCGACTCGAACTCGAAGCTGCTAGGCTCGGTACTCGCTTGGCAAAGAATATCACTGTCAACCATTCAATAGAAATTGTTCGAACATTTTTCTGGAGCGACTCAAAGACCGTTTTATGTTGGATTCGCTCGGATCATCGACGCTATCGCCAATTTGTTGTCTTTCGCGTAGGAGAAATTGTTGAAAAAACAAATAAAAATGCTTGGCGATACGTACCAACGAAGTTTTATGTTGCAGATGAGGGTACCAAATGGCAGAAAATACCGATTTTCAACTCCTCTATTCGTTGGTTCACAGGACCATCGTTCTTGCAGTATCCAGAAGTTGATTGGCCTGAGGAAATGTCAAATAACAATACCACCTCCGAGAACTTATGTTCAATAAATTAAAATTGGAAATGTGATAGAAATCACGAAATTTTCTAAATGGCGGCACTTACTACAATCACAAGTTTTCGTTTTTCGATTCATTTAAAACGCAAGAGCAAAAATAAGGAAGTGGTTAGGCGAAAGGGTTTCATATCACGAGAAGAGTATGAAGAGGCTGAAAACTATCTCTTCCGCCAAGCTCAACTCGAAACATATCCCAATGAAGTTTCAAAGTTGGAGGCTCAAAATGACTTGCCCGTTAGCCAAAGAAAAGGACTAAAGGCCAGCAGTCACATATATAAGCTTTCACCATACTTGGACAAAAATAAAGTTCTTCGCATTTGTAGTCGAATAGATGCAGCAGTGGGAGCTTCGCCTCACATGAAACGACCAATTTTACTCCCGAATGGACACCATATCACCAGACTCGTGATTCAATACGTTTTTCAAGGTGTTTAAGACAAACAGATTTTTGAGTTTTTATCATCGATCCATCTAAATGCCCAAAGGATTGTGGAACTGGGGTCAATGGATATTTAAATATTACTTTCATATCTATTGAAAACGAGTTTTCAGAGGCTATGAAAAGAATCCTTCCGATTAAATTTCTTTCATTTTAACATAGAACTTATAAAGCATAATTACATTTATATAAATACATTGATGCATATAGTTAAATTGAATTTTCATAAGAAAATGCAAAAAAAGGATATTTTCAGAACGTCTGGCGGGGTGAAGGTTGTATATAAAACGTCTGGGACACACATATCTGTAATCAGGAATAAGAGGAGAGTATTTTAGTATGATCTTCATATGGTTATAGTTTTAAAAAAAAAGTTTTAATTGAATTTTCATAAGAAAATGCAAAAAAGGATACTTTAAGGACGTCTGGCGGGGGGAAGGCTGAAAATAAAACGTCTGGGACACACATATCTGTAATCAGGAATAAGAGGAGAGTATTTTGGTATGATCTTCATATGATTATAGGTTTAAAAAAAAGAGTTATAATTGAATTTTCATAAGAAAATGCAAAAAAGGATACTTTAAGGACGTCTGGCGGGGTGAAGGCTGAAAGTAAAACGTCTGGGATACACATATTTGTTATCAGGAGAATTTGTCTGATTTTTTGGTGTATCATTCATTTGGTTATACCTTAAAGAAAAAAAGTTGATTTTTGGGCATACTTTAGGGGCGTCTGGTGGGGGATAACTAAAAGTTAAACGTCTGGGACGCACATATCTGTACTCAGGAGAATTTGTCTGATTTTTTGATGTATCACTCATTTGGTTATACCTCTGACACCAAAAACTGATTTTTCGCTCTTTTTGGGGGGCGTCTGGCAAGGGGAAAGCTGAAAGTAAAACGTCAGATGTTTAAAATCAGTGAGCAATTCTCTACCGTTTCTGTATGATTTGAAGTGGTTATACCTTCCACACAAAAATCGGAATAATTACCGTTTTCGAAAGGCCGTCTACTGTCCCGGCTGAAAAATAACCCTGCCAGACTTTTCGATTTGATATATTGTCGCGTATATCTACACATACACCTATACCAATTTTGGTTATACCTCCACTCCCAAAATTTGCTGTCGGCTCTTAGAATAATAGAGGTTCACGTTATCAACAACGTAGTCGAAAGATTCTCTTGTTATAATAAACTAATAAGAGTAGCTGCCTACTGCAGGAGATTCGTTTATAATTGCAAGATTACAGTAGAGCACAGAAAATTGGGAACTAACCTCAAAACCGATAACATCAACATAGAAACGAGCCATTTAACTGTCAAGGAGATACAAGCTTCTCGCAATGGCATTATCCGAGCTATTCAAGAAAGGGTGTTCCCCGAAGAAGTAGCATGTCTTAGAGATAGAAAAACTGTAAACAAGAGGAGTAAAATTCTGTCATTGAACCCAGTTTTGAACGAAGATGAAATCAAAGTAGTGGGTGGCCGATTGGAAAATGCGGAAATAACAAATTCAGAAAAACTTCCGGTTATTTTACCGCACAACGAAAAGTTTACAAGTCTCTTGATTGAAAACGCACATAAGCGCACCCTGCATGGTGGTATACGACTGACTCTTTCAAAAATAAGACAACATTTTTGGATACTTCAGGCAAAACGAGTTGTACGGCGAATAATCCATCAGTGTGTAAATTGTTATCGTTTCAATGCACAATCAACTTCTCAACAGATGGGAGTACTGCCAGCGGTTAGAGTTACACCTTCTAGGCCCTTTACCCATACAGGAATTGATTATGCGGGTCCTGTCCAAGTACTAGTCGCCAAGGGACGAGGAAACAAATCTACAAAAGGCTACATAGCAATATTTATTTGCTTAGCCACTAAAGCTGTCCACATTGAGCTGGTAAGTGATCTCAGCTCAGCAGCGTTCCTCGCAACTTTAAAACGCTTCACATCAAGAAGACTGAAAAACAGAAAACTGTTCACATTTGTATAGTGACAATGGTACTACATTTGTCGGAGCCAACAAAGAAATTCAGCATCAGATGAAAGCCACAATTAAGCAATCCGAAAAAGAAGCAGCATCAAAACTTGCAATGGATGGAATCCAGTGGCACTTTATACCTCCTCAGGTTCGAGCTACAACAGTATTTAGCAGCAACAAACACATCAAAAGACCCATACAAAAATTATGTCGCTAACGAATAGAAACAAAACAACAGGAATCGTTACAGACATCAACAAACATCTCAATGGCAGCTACAACAAAAAATACAACTCCAACCAAAATAAGCCCAATCTTGTGGATTTGCATAGTATTCGGCTTTTTAAACATGGTCAGTTCCCTGCCAACAACTTACCAGCACAAGGTTGAAATCACGCCATTTGAAAGCCAACCAGGAATATATTTTGAGGATGTGGGACGAGCAAGTCTCATTTCAAGCTCTTGGAAGACTATTGTCTTCTTCAACATGACAAACTATTGGTTAGAATTTGATGCCTACAAACTCTGCATTCAATAAATGGAGAAAATCTGTACGTCAACAGTAATACCGGAACTCAAATCTAATATGTGTGTTGGAACACTTGGTCAATTCAAACACCAACTTCATCAAATTGAGCTTAATAACGAAGTGCTCTTGCATGCGATTGATGACTCAACGCATCGACCGAAACGCTCTCCATTTGACTTCGTTGGAACAGTCACGAACGAGCTGTTCGGAATATTAGATCAACGTTTTGCAAAACAGTACCAGGAAACTATTGAAGCCATTCAAGACAATGAAAAGCATGTGATACAGCTCATGAAAAATCAAACAACAATAATTGACTCAACAGTCAATATATTTAAGAAGGAGCATATGGAGACAAAGAAAGTAATTGAATTGTTAAGCACCATTGTACAAAAACTCAGCAACGACACAGATAATTACAACAACTTAAGACTGTTCTCATCAACTGCTTTGAACGCCATACTTATAATATTAAACTATCAAGCAACACAAACTATATTGCTGGATATAGTTCTGTCGACCCATACTGGCAGAATACATCCACTTATTCTTACAGTACAACAATTCAAAGAGGATCTAACCAGAATCCATGACAATATACCACGCTCATTGATGATACCTGGAGAGAGGCACCATGAATCAGTTCTGCAACTTTATAAAATACTGAGTCCAAGAGGAAGAGTAACTGGCAGCAACATAATCATAGAGATAACTCTTCCACTCCTGTATAATGAGGAATTTAAAATGTACAAAATCTTGCCAGTTCCAACCATGAACAATGGCAACTTCACGTGCATAATTCCATCTTCGGACTACTTACTGATGAATCTTCAAGGAAATCATTTTATCCTATGAACAAGGACGCATTTTTAGGTTGTCAGAAGAGACTGTCAGATACCTATTGGTGTAACCTGCAACACCCAATATACACATCTGCGGCTTCCGTCAGTTCTTGCGAAATAAATATTATGCAACACAAAAGGCAACTAATGGATTCATGTTTGACAAACAACATCCCAGCAAAGGCCTACTGGATCCAAATGCACGACCCAAATGCTTGGATATATAGCGTCCCAAATACTACAGTCGTGAACATCAATTGTGACCTCAATCCAGTCCCAACTATTCTAAAGGATAGTGGAATACTGAAATTACTAGCAAGCTGCATGATCCATGACCAGACGATGACGATTGTTGGAAGACAAACAGTAACAAGCAGATTAACATCTTCATTCTTACCATCATTCAACCTCTCTGAGCAGTTTACTTCATTTAACTACAAAAGAGAGCAACAACCAAGTCAACACTCTGACATTGCTTTGGAGATCGCAAGAGTAGAACAAGCTATAGTTTGGCAAAAAGGTCAGGAATACATGCTGAACGAAATCATCGAATCACCGAATTCACCAATACTGGTGAATGGATTCATGATCATACGAGTCATCATAGCTTTAATCTTTATCATCAGACGAAAAAGAGCACAACGACCAAGCCCACCCATTAAAACCACAGCTATACCAATGAGATCCTTCAACGAAATACCCAAATTTCCTTTGAAGACATCGACTTCTGCGTTTCTTCAATCAAAATAACATAATCAAAGCAGAACAAAAAGAAAAACTGCACCATCAGCAAAACAACGAGTTGTAGTGCACGACGCACGAGCGCGAATATGAACCCTATTTTGTTTTGCAATGTATATTCAAACTATTTTATGTAAATATTATTTAAGTTACGCAATAATTATGTATACAAAAATCTATTTATTATAATAAAACTTCACTTGCTATTACAACGGCGAGCCATAACTATTTCTTTTATTTAGACTTCCCCCCACCAGTGGTAAGGGGTCTTTAAATTAAATTAGCCATTAAAACACATACTTTCAATACAATTTTGATGACAGGATTTTTTTCATCAATTTGGAGATATGCAAAAATTATTCCCATACCTAAAAATCACAACGACTACCGACCTATAGCTATTCTTATCGAAAGTGTTCGAAAGCATCATTAACACTCGGATGCGAGAGTACCTCAATAGAAATAATATGATGTGTTTTAATCAATCTGGTTTCCGTCCCAAACATAGCTGTATAAATGCCATAACAAATGTAGTTGAAGAAATCAGACAATCCTTAGATAAAGGTTTTGTCACCTTCCTTACTCTCCTGGACTTCTCCAAGGCTTTCGATACTGTCAACCACAGAATTTTTTGCAGTTAACTTAAAGAAAAAAATTTGATTCATCGTCTGTCCGACTTATCTTAGTTCTAGATTTCAGGCAGTTGTTGCTGACAACAGAACATCTTCTTTTTTGCCTTTAAGGAGAAGCGTTACCCAGGGATCAATTTTGGGCCCAGTATTGTTTTCCCTATATGTTGGCAACGCTGCCATGAATCCCAAGACCACCATCTAGTAGTCAAATACAAACCACGAAAACGAACAACAAAAGCTAGGAAGGCAACGCACAGAAAAAAAATAAATAAAGAGGCCGAGAGCGAGACAATACCAACTCAAACGGGACAACGAACTCAAAAAGGATTCCAACCGTTTTTTACTGAAAATCATCATTCGTACTTGTGAATTGAAAAAGCCAACACGGGTTCAAAAACGAAATTTAACGTTTTTCTTATTTTTAAACAATTTTTAAATAAATATAAATAATAAAAATAAAGTGAATTCTATTATTTTTGAAGAACGCCCATAGATTTTAACATTCTTTAAATTTCAAAATTTTTTTGGCAATTCCAATACATATATATCCTCTTAAAATGAGCGTTAACGGTGAAACACCAAAATCATCACGCCAAGCTGGTCAATCCTGCAAACTATTCACAGAAAAGGACACGGAGGATATGGTGCAGTGTGACAAATGTGATAAACGGTACCACTTCCAATGTGTTCGAGTAACATCAGCCGTCGCCAATTAAAATTGGATTTGTCAGGAATGTTCGCCAAAAGACATAGACACCAGATCCAACAAATCCAAGATGCAATCAAAAAAATCATCATCGGCAAGATCAAAGCCCCGCAATCTCGCGCTTCAACGACTGCAAGAAGAAAAAGCACTGGCAGAAAAACGGGAAAAAGAAGCGCAGCTTCGTCAACAACAAATGGACAAAGAATATTTGGACGATAAATTTGTAGTGGGCAACGTACATAGAAACTTTGGTGGATGTTAACCTTATTACATTCGGAGAATGGTTAACAAAACTTTCCAGAACCATCAACCGTGTTACGTTTAGCAACTCCAACGTAAACACCAGAGGAGAAAAGCGAAGTGAGAGAGGCCACATCAACGTGCATAATGAGATGGCAGAGAAAAAGAAAAAACTTGTTACATCTGCAAACAAAATTGCAACAAGGTCGACACTTGCCCCAAATTCATAAGTCTAAGTTTGAGCGAAAGATGGAGCGCTGTTAAGCAACACAACCTGTGTCGGACATGACTCTTACGAGAATGAAACGCCAAGAATTTTAATTGGACTCGACAACGCCAACCTAGGACTACCATTAAAATTCAGAGAAAGTGGTCGAAACGATCCAGTTGCTACAAAAACTCGCCTGGGCTTGGCGATCCATGGAACTTATCGAAAGTTGATTGGAGGGCAACAGTCAGCAGAAAATAGTCACATATTCCACAACTTTCACCACTACGAATGTGAGGAAACCACGGACTCAAAACTCAACGACATGCTGAAAGATTACTTCTCGCTGGACAGTTTGGAAGTAACATCAATTCAAACTCAGTGAATATTGTCAGGCGAAGAACGAAGAACCCTAGAGCAACTGGAATCTGAAACCAAACGCGTAGGCAACCACTTTGAAACATACAATACAACTTCCAAAAAGTCTTGCCCATATTTCCGGTTATAAATCCTAACAAACCGAGCAAAATAAGAATTGTGTGGGATGCGGCGGCAAAGGTGAATAGAGTATCTTTAAACTCTGTGCTTCTCAAAGGACTCAGCTCACTTCTTTAATGGGAGTTATGTACCGGTTCAGAGAAAGACGAATTGCTATTTGTAGTGACATTCGTGAGATGTATCATCAAGTCCTCATCAAAAGAGAAAACCAACAAGCCACAAGCCAAGTCTGAGTTACATACTTATGTTATGCAGGTAATGACATTCGGAGCAACATGCTCCCCCAGCTGTGCTCAGTATGTCGAGAACATAAATGCATTAGAGTTTAAGGATACTCACCCAAAGGCTGTTAAATGCATTACGGAAAACCGTTACGTGGACGATTTACAGGAAAGCGTAAATTCAGAAGCAGAGGCACTCCAGTTGGCGACAGACGTAACAATGATTCATCGATGTGGGGGATTTGAAATAGGCAAATGGATTTCAAACTCATCCGAAGTCTTAAGCCGACTCGGTAATTGTTCAACTATGGAAAAACGAGATCTCAACATATGTGACGACATGGGAGCAACTAAAGTACTTGGAATGTGGTGGGGCACTCGTACATATTCGTTTAAGTACATATTGTGCTGTATTGTATATTGGAAAACAGTGTTGAGTGCACTTTGATCGAATCAAAAACGCGTTTAGCTCCACTGAAGCTGGCTTCAATCCCTCGACTCGAACTCGAAGCTGCTAGGCTCGGTACTCGCTTGGCAAAGAATATCACTGTCAACCATTCAATAGAAATTGTTCGAACATTTTTCTGGAGCGACTCAAAGACAGTTTTATGTTGGATTCGCTCGGATCATCGACGCTATCGCCAATTTGTTGTCTTTCGCGTAGGAGAAATTGTTGAAAAAACAAATAAAAATGCTTGGCGATACGTACCAACGAAGTTTTATGTTGCAGATGAGGGTACCAAATGGCAGAAAATACCGATTTTCAACTCCTCTATTCGTTGGTTCACAGGACCAACTCTACTGTACTCTACTCTAATAAGAGTAGCTGCCTACTGCAGGAGATTCGTTTATAATTGCAAGATTACAGTAGAGCACAGAAAATTGGGAACTAACCTCAAAACCGATAACATCAACAAAGAAACGAGCCATTTAACTGTCAAGGAGATACAAGCTTCTCGCAATGGCATTATCCGAGCTATTCAAGAAAGGGTGTTCCCCGAAGAAGTAGCATGTCTTAGAGATAGAAAAACTGTAAACAAGAGGAGTAAAATTCTGTCATTGAACCCAGTTTTGAACGAAGATGAAATCATAGTAGTGGGTGGCCGATTGGAAAATGCGGAAATAACAAATTCAGAAAAACTTCCGGTTATTTTACCGCACAACGAAAAGTTTACAAGTCTCTTGATTGAAAACGCACATAAGCGCACCCTGCATGGTGGTATATGACTGACTCTTTCAAAAATAAGACAACATTTTTGGATACTTCAGGCAAAACGAGTTGTACGGCGAATAATCCATCAGTGTGTAAATTGTTATCGTTTCAATGCACAATCAACTTCTCAACAGATGGGAGTACTGCCAGCGGTTAGAGTTACACCTTCTAGGCCCTTTACCCATACAGGAATTGATTATGCGGGTCCTGTCCAAGTACTAGTCGCCAAGGGACGAGGAAACAAATCTACAAAAGGCTACATAGCAATATTTATTTGTTTAGCCACTGTCAGCTGTCCACATTGAGCTGGTAAGTGATCTCAGCTCAGCAGCGTTCCTCGCAACTTTAAAACGCTTCACATCAAGAAGAGGAATCTGTTCACATTTGTATAGTGACAATGGTACTACATTTGTCGGAGCCAACAAAGAAATTCAGCATCAGATGAAAGCCACAATTAAGCAATCCGAAGAAGAAGCAGCATCAAAACTTGCAATGGATGGAATCCAGTGGCACTTTATACCTCCTCAGGTTCGAGCTACAACAGTATTTAGCAGCAACAAACACATCAAAAGACCCATAAAAAAATTATGTCGCTAACGAATAGAAACAAAACAACAGGAATCGTTACAGACATCAACAAACATCTCAATGGCAGCTACAACAAAAAATACAACTCCAACCAAAATAAGCCCAATCTTGTGGATTTGCATAGTATTCGGCTTTTTAAACATGGTCAGTTCCCTGCCAACAACTTACCAGCACAAGGTTGAAATCACGCCATTTGAAAGCCAACCAGGAATATATTTTGAGGATGTGGGACGAGCAAGTCTCATTTCAAGCTCTTGGAAGACCATTGTCTTCTTCAACATGACAAACTATTGGTCAGAATTTGATGCCTACAAACTCTGCATTCAATAAATGGAGAAAATCTGTACGTCAACAGTAATACCGGAACTCAAATCTAATATGTGTGTTGGAACACTTGGTCAATTCAAACACCAACTTCATCAAATTGAGCTTAATAACGAAGTGCTCTTGCATGCGATTGATGACTCAACGCATCGACCGAAACGCTCTCCATTTGACTTCGTTGGAACAGTCACGAACGAGCTGTTCGGAATATTAGATCAACGTTTTGCAAAACAGTACCAGGAAACTATTGAAGCCATTCAAGACAATGAAAAGCATGTGATACAGCTCATGAAAACAAACAACAATAATTGACTCAACAGTCAATATATTTAAGAAGGAGCATATGGAGACAAAGAAAGAAATTTAATTGTTAAGCACCATTGTACAAAAACTCAGCAACGACACAGATAATTACAACAACTTAAGATTGTTCTCATCACCTGCTTTGAACACCTAACTTATAATGGTAAACTATCAAGCAACACAAACTATATTGCTGGATATAGTTCTGTAGACCCATACAGGCAGAATACATCCACTTATTCTTACAGTACAACAATTCAAAGAGGATCTAACCAGAATCCATGATAATATACCACGCTCATTGATGATACCTGGAGAGAGGCACCATGAATCAGTTCTGCAACTTTATAAAATACTGAGTCCAAGAGGAAGAGTAACTGGCAGCAACATAATCATAGAGATAACTCTTCCACTCCTGTATAATGAGGAATTTAAAATGTACAAAATCTTGCCAGTTCCAACCATGAACAATGGCAACTTCACGTGCATAATTCCATCTTCGGACTACTTACTGATGAATCTTCAAGGAAATCATTTTATCCTATGAACAAGGACGCATTTTTAAGTTGTCAGAAGAGACTGTCAGATACCTATTGGTGTAACCTGCAACACCCAATATACACATCTGCGGCTTCCGTCAGTTCTTGCGAAATAAATATTATGCAACACAAAAGGCAACTAATGGATTCATGTTTGACAAACAACATCCCAGCAAAGGCCTACTGGATCCAAATGCACGACCCAAATGCTTGGATATATAGCGTCCCAAATACTACAGTCGTGAACATCAATTGTGACCTCAATCCAGTCCCAACTATTCTAAAGGATAGTGGAATACTGAAATTACTAGCAAGCGGCATGATCCATGACCAGACGATGACGATTGTTGGAAGACAAACAGTAACAAGCAGATTAACATCTTCATTCTTACCATCATTCAACCTCTCTGAGCAGTTAACTTCATTTAACTACAAAAGAGAGCAACAACCAAGTCAACACTCTGACATTGCTTTGGAGATCGCAAGAGTAGAACAAGCTATAGTTTTGCAAAAAGGTCAGGAATACATGCTGAACGAAATAAAAACTCATCGAATTCACCAATACTGGTGAATGGATTCATGATCATACGAGTCATCATAGCTTTAATCTTTATCATCAGACGAAAAAGAGCACAACGGCCAAGGTCATCCATTAAAACCACAGCTATACCAATGAGATCCTTCAACGAAATACCCAAATTTCCTTTGAAGACATCGACTTCTGCGTTTCTTCAATCAAAATAACATAATCAAAGCAGAACAAAAAGAAAAACTGCACCATCAGCAAAACAACGAGTTGTAGTGCACGACGCACGAGCGCGAATATGAACCCTATTTTGTTTTGCAATGTATATTCAAACTATTTTATGTAAATATTATTTAAGTTACGCAATAATTATGTATACAAAAATCTATTTATTATAATAAAACTTCACTTGCTATTACAACGGCGAGCCATAACTATTTCTTTTATTTAGACTTCCCCCCACCAGTGGTAAGGGGTCTTTAAATTAAATTAGCCATTAAAACACATACTTTGAATACAATTTTGATGACAGGATTTTTTTCATCAATTTGGAGATATGCAAAAATTATTCCCATACCTAAAAATCACAACGACTACCGACCTATAGCTATTCTTATCGAAAGTGTTCGAAAGCATCATTAACACTCGGATGCGAGAGTACCTCAATAGAAATAATATGATGTGTTTTAATCAATCTGGTTTCCGTCCCAAACATAGCTGTATAAATGCCATAACAAATGTAGTTGAAGAAATCAGACAATCCTTAGATAAAGGTTTTGTCACCTTCCTTACTCTCCTGGACTTCTCCAAGGCTTTCGATACTGTCAACCACAGAATTTTTTGCAGTTAACTTAAAGAAAAAATTCAATTTGATGCATCGTCTGTCCGACTTATCTTCTCGTATCTTAGTTCTAGATATCAGGCAGTTGTTGTTACAACAGAACATCTTCTTTTTTGCCTTTAAGGAGAAGCGTTACCCAGGGATCAATTTTGGGCCCAGTATTGTTTTCCCTATATGTTGGCAACGCTGCCATGAATCCCAAGACCACCATCTAGTAGTCAAATACAAACCACGAAAACGAACAACAAAAGCTAGGAAGGCAACGCACAGAAAAAAAAAATAAATAAAGCGGTCGAGAGCGAGACAATACCAATTCAAACGGGACAACGAACTCAAAAAGGAATCCAACCGTTTTTTACTGAAAATCATCATTCGTAGTTGTGAATTGAAAAAGCCAACCCGGTTCAAAAACGAAATTTAACGTTTTTCTTATTTTTAAACAATTTTAAAATAAATATAAATAATAAAAATAAAGTGAATTCTATTATTTTTGAAGAACGCCCATAGATTTTAACATTCTTTAAATTTAAAAATTTTTTTGGCAATTCCAATACATATATATCCTCTTTAAATGAGCGTTAACGGTGAAACACCAAAATCATCACGACAAGCTGGTCAATCCTGCAAACTATTCACAGAAAAGGACACGGAGGATATGGTGCAGTGTGACAAATGTGATAAATGGTACCACTTCCAATGTGTTCGAGTAACATCAGCCGTCGCCAATTAAAATTGGATTTGTCAGGAATGTTCGCCAAAAGACATAGACACCAGATCCAACAAATCCAAGATGCAATCAAAAAAATCATCATCGGCAAGATCAAAGCCCCGCAATCTCGCGCTTCAACGACTGCAAGAAGAAAAAGCACTGGCAGAAAAACGGGAAAAAGAAGCGCAGCTTCGTCAACAACAAATGGACAAAGAATATTTGGACGATAAATTTGCAGTGGGCAACGTACATAGAAACTTTGGTGGATGTTAACCTTATTACATTCGGAGAATGGTTAACAAAACTTTCCAGAACCATCAACCGTGTTACGTTTAGCAACTCCAACGTAAACACCAGAGGAGAAAAGCGAAGTGAGAGAGGCCACATCAACGTGCATAATGAGATGGCAGAGAAAAAGAAAAAACCCAAATTCATAAGTCTAAGTTTGAGCGAAAGATGGAGCGCTGTTAAGCAACACAACCTGTGTCGGACATGACTCTTACGAGAATGAAACGCCAAGAATTTTAATTGGACTCGACAACGCCAACCTAGGACTACCATTAAAATTCAGAGAAGGTGGTCAAAACGATCCAGTTGCTACAAAAACTCGCCTGGGCTTGGCGATCCATGGAACTTATCGAACGTTGATTGGAGGGCAACAGCCAGCAGAAAATAGTCACATATTCCACAACTTTCACCACTACGAATGTGAGGAAACTACGGACTCAAAACTCAACGACATGCTGAAAGATTACTTCTCGCTGGACAGTTTGGGAGTAACATCAATTCAAACTCAGTGAATATTGTCAGGCGAAGAACGAAGAGCCCGAGAGCATCTGGAATCTGAAACCAAACGCGTAGGCAACCACTTTGAAACATACAATACAACTTCCAAAAAGTCTTGCCCATATTTCCGGTTATAAATCCTAACAAACCGAGCAAAATAAGCATTGTGTGGGATGCGGCGGCAAAGGTGAATAGAGTATCTTTAAACTCTGTGCTTCTCAAAGGACTCAGCTCACTTCTTTAATGGGAGTAATGTACCGGTTCAGAGAAAGACGAATTGCTATTTGTGGTGACATTCGTGAGATGTATCATCAAGTCCTCATCAAAAGAGAAAACCAACAAGCCACAAGCCAAGTCTGAGTTACATACTTATGTTATGCAGGTAATGACATTCGGAGCAACATGCTCTCCCAGCTGTGCTCAGTATGTCGAGAACATAAATGCATTAGAGTTTAAGGATACTCACCCAAAGGCTATTAAATGCATTACGGAAAACCGTTGCGTGGACGATTTACAGGAAAGCGTAAATTCAGAAGCAGAGGCACTCCAGTTGGCGACAGACGTAACAATGATTCATCGATGTGGGGGATTTGAAATAGGCAAATGGATTTCAAACTCATCCGAAGTCTTAAGCCGACTCGGTAATTGTTCAACTATGGAAAAACGAGATCTCAACATATGTGACGACATGGGAGCAACTAAAGTACTTGGAATGTGGTGCTGCACTCGTACAGATTTGTTTAAGTACATATTGTGCTATATTGTATATTGGAAAACAGTGTTGAGTGCACTTTGATCGAATCAAAAACGCGTTTAGCTCCACTGAAGCTGGCTTCAATCCCTCGACTCGAACTCGAAGCTGCTAGGCTCGGTACTCGCTTGGCAAAGAATATCACTGTCAACTATTCAATAGAAATTGTTCGAACATTTTTCTGGAGCGACTCAAAGACCGTTTTATGTTGGATTCGCTCGGATCATCGACGCTATCGCCAATTTGTTGTCTTTCGCGTAGCAGAAATTGTTGAAAAAACAAATAAAAATGCTTGGTGATACGTACCAACGAAGTTTAATGTTGCAGATGAGGGTAGCAAATGGCAGAAAATACCGATTTTCAACTCCTCTATTCGTTGGTTTACAGGACCATCGTTCTTGCAGTATCCAGAAGAAATGTCAAATAACAATACCACCTCCGAGAACTTATTTATTGAAAAATTAAAATTGGAAATGTGATAGGAATCACGAAATTTTCTAAATGGCGGCGCTTACTACATTCACAAGTTTTCGTTTTTCGATTCATTTAAAACGCAAGAGCAAAAATAAGGAAGTGGTTAGGCGAAAGGGTTTCATATCACGAGAAGAGTATGAAGAGGCTGAAAACTATCTCTTCCGCCTAGCTCAACTCGAAACATATCCCAATGAAGTTTCAAAGCTGGAGGCTCAAGATGACTTGCCCGTTAGCCAAAGAAAAGGACTAAAGGCCAGCAGTCACATATATAAGCTTTCACCATACTTGGACAAAAATAAAGTTCTTCATGCAGCAGTGGGAGCTTCGCCTCACATGAAACGACCAATTTTACTCCCGAATGGACACCATATCACCAGACTCGTGATTCAATACAACCATGAGCGTTAACATCACCTCAATAACTAAACCGTGATAAACGAACTTAGGCGAAAATATTGGATTTCGAAAATTGCTGTTGAGGGTGCCGTCAAAAATTGTCAGCATTGCAAAAATAATAATGCAGTTCCTAATCCACCAATGATGGGCGACCTCCCAGCTGCAAGAATGTCTACCTTCTGTTGACCATTCTCTTTCGCTGGAATCGACTATTTCAGACCGATTACTGTTGCGTTAGGCAGACGAACAGAGAAACGCTGGGGCGTGCTTATAACATGCCTGACAACACGTGCCGTCCACATAGAGTTAGCCAATAGTCTCTCTTCTGACTCTTGCACATTGGCCATCAAACGGTTCATTGCTCGGCGTGAAACCCCAACTGATTTCTGTAGTGACAATGGCACAAACTTTCACGGAGCAAATCGAGAACTCCAAGAAGCAGCAAAAATGAACATTACCCTCGCTAAGGAATTCTCCTCACCAGCAACAAGATGGGTTTTTAACCCACCTTCATCGCCCCACATGGGTGGCAGCTGGGAGATCCAAACAAGAAGAAAGGTGCTAAAGCAAATCATTCCAATGCGGAACCCATCAGACAAACTGCTTCACAGCATGATGGTAGAGATAGAAAGAACCATAAACTGTCACCCGCTGACATACGTATCACTGGAGACTGAGAATGATGGAGCATTGACTCCGAATCACTTCCTCCTTGGGTCATCTGATGGAAGCAAATTTGATAGTATACTTTCAGAAGATGGAAGCCTCCTAAGAAAGAATTGGATGAAAGCGCAACAATATGCAAACATGTTTTGGAAACGCTGGATCAGGGAATACCTTCCAAATCTCACTCGGAGGACAAGTGGCTTAAGCTTATCAAACCCATTGAAGTTGGAGACATCGTCATTATCGTAGATGATTCCAACCCGAGGAACCTCTGGCCAAAAGGACGGATACTAGACACAGTCATCAGCATAAAAGGACAGGTCCGTAAAGTGACAGTACAGATGAGCACTGGGATTTACTTTCGTCCAGCAGTTAAGATAGTCCTTCTTGATTTTCGTAAGTCAGGTAAGCCGACAGAAGAAGTCGACGTACTGGGGGGAGTGTTGGCAACGCTGCCATGAACCCTAAGAACGCCAGCTAGTAGTCAAATACAAACCACGAAAACGAACAATGAAAACTAGGAAGGCAACGCACAGCAAAAAAAAAATAAATAAAGACGCCGAGAGCGAGACACTACCAACTCAAACGGGACAACGAATTCAAAAAGGATTCCAACCGTTTTTAACTGAAAAGCGTCGTAGTTGTGAATTGACAATAAACATGGGTAACTCAAGGAAAAATTGAGTGCTAACACTTTAACTCTAACACTTCTTACAGTGTTAGCACAATGTGCTTTCGCGTCAATTATGATGTGCTGTGCTTAAAGAACGATTTGTGGTAAAGTTGTGCCCATCTGTTTCTTGCATAAGCTTAAAGAAAACCTTACACGTCGCTTACTAAATAAAATGATATATAGATGTGTAATGTATGATTTCGTTAATAAACTTTTCATTAAAGGGTGTCCCAAAAATATAGTATTCATTATTCTTGAACAATTACATTTAAATGTAACTACATTATCATTTAGATTTTCCATTACCAATCTAAATCAAATTTAATTCTAAATTAAATATGTGTTCAAAAGGGAAATACTTCCTTTTATTCTGAAGAATGTTCAACGGAATTAAATTCTTATTTATTTATTTCTTTTATCATTTAAATCTTTCCATATACTCGATTTTGTTTGTACTATCTACTTAACTAAACTTATTTTATTGCATGTACATAGTGTATATATACATACGTTATTTTTTAATGTTTAGTTTGTTTAAAATTAAAAAATAAAGTGTTTCTGTTAGCCACTATTTGTTATTATCACTTATTTTATTACATGTTTATTCGTTATTTAATAATCAATTGAAATGTAGTTTCAGTGAATGTTAAATTGTTTTTAAATAAAGAAATAAAGAATTGTGTTAAATTTTTTTTTGCTAATTAAAAGAAATTCCGACGAAATAAGAACACTAAAATCGGTGCACTACATGTTTTGAGGCAGTAATAAATCCTTTTAAAAGAAATTTTCTTTTTAAATAGTCATTACATTAAAAATAATAATTAATTTTGTAATATGGCAATGTGATAAACCCTGTAATGCAGATTTACTAATAATGTATAAAAAAAAAATCTGTGTATAGGTTAGGTTTATGGATTTATATGTACCTATAAACAAAGAAAAATAGATTATAAATGCGGCACCTTGCCTAAACCTACCTAGAATTGTTTATTTAATTACTTAAATGCGTGAATATAAACTATTCTATTTATTTAAACTTAAATAATTATAGCTTTTTTGAAACCCCCTGTATTGACAATAAGGGTATACGCTACAACAACAAAAAGCCAGAAGGCTGAGAAAGAGAATAGTATTTTCTTTCCTATAAACGTATTGCATACATATACATACACTACCAACACTCATCATATTCATTTCCTTCTATTCTATATACGATACGAAGAAGCATGGCAATTATTCTTAACCCTTTCTTCATTTGTGTTAATTCATTGCCATTTTCTCTTTGCTCTAGCAAGCCATTGTGTCTTATGTGTGCTATTGTGCTCTTTTTTGAAGTGGTTACAATTTGCGCTATTGTGTTATTGGGTTGATATGTTTCAAATTGAAGTATCAGCGCACATAACACAGGTGTTGTGTTAACTAATTGTGCCAACTTAACACAGTGTTACACATGCTTAATTGACAAAGCCAACACGGGTTCAAAAACAAAATTTAAAGTTTTTCTTATTTTTAAACAATTTCAAAATAAATAGAAATAATAAAAATAAGGTGAAATCTATTATTTTTGAAGAACGCCCATAGATTTTAACACTATATATAAATGAGCACCCATCACTAGGATTTAATTCATCTATGCATATGTATGTGCTGTGTAGCTGTGCTCTGCTACCTTTACGATACTGCTATGACAGTCGACAATTTTTCGTTCGTGCTATCCGGTTGTGAAATTCCCTTCACCGAAATTTGAGGTTGATAAGCTGTTCTCATCGGTTTTTTGTAGGACTAAGGCAACATTTTGAGGAGCATGGATGATAAACTTTTTCTTTTCCTTTACTTTTGCAATTTTTTAATAATTTTATTAAAAGTATTACATTAAATAAGTACATTAATTTATTAAATATTTCCTTTTTTATTAAATTCTTTTTACCTTTCTGAATATTAGTAATTTTTTGTTTGTTTTCATTATATAACTAACATTTGATAACTTAGTATCACCCATTTTTATATTTTAATTAAAAGTATTGTTTTAATGAAGGTTGCACCAATTAAAAGATATTGTTATCAAATATAAACTTCATGTTTGCAGCAAACTTAAACAAAACATAAAACATAAAAACTTAAAGTGTGCCCCGTGGCTTAGTGGTTAGTGTGCCGGACTGCTAAGCGAAAGAACCTGGGTTCAAATCCAGCTCATAGCCACCTTTTTTTCTGGGGTACTGCCTCTTGTGAGGAACTGACAAAACCTCCAAGAGTAAAATTTGTCTCGAAAAAGTGCATCTCATGTAGCCGTTCGGACTCGGCGGTAAACTGTAGGTCCCTTCCATTCTTGCAGAGTAACAAGACACACACAGGAATGGTTGAGAGTATAAGTCACTAGGCCTTGGCTCCTTAAGGAGCTGTCGCGCCAATAAATTTATTTATTTATTTTTAAAAACTTAAAGTACCAAACACACCTTCATATATGTTTCACATTTGATAAGGATACTTTTCTTTAAGAGTTATATTAGGCCAGTAGCGTTAGACACAAAAATCATCCAAATAATAATACAGAAAAAAGAATTTCCGTTTGCAATGGCTTTGTTTGTTGCCCAATACGAAAATTCTAGGTTTTCTTTCTCGGTGAAGCTGTGCTGAAGTGAGGGGTTTGTGGTTTTTCACTTGTATGTTCTAAACTTATCAATGTTTTCAAAAAGAAGTTGTAGAGCAATTATTTCCGCGTCAAATGAGATTAAAATTGTATTTTTTGGGCCACTAGTAGTGTAAATATAAGCTAGCAGGAGGCACGCGGTTAGGTGTAACTCTGGTGCCAATAGCACCACGGCTGAGGAGCTATTAGCAATTACAAGAGAGTCAGGGTGAATCAGAACCTTACACTCATTTCACTCATGGAGATGCAATAATTATTTTTTGCCTTATCTTTGGTGTATTGATAGTTGGTGTACGGGTACCTGGATTCAATACCTATCTGACAGTGCAATAGCCACTCACCTAGGACCTCAAAATGACGAGATATTAGCACGGAACACCTGAATGAAAAAAAATTAATTTTCTGTCTAGCGACACTTTAATCCGTTCCTGGGGGGTCACTGATTTTTTCAAGCAATTCAAGATATATGGATCAGGTAGCTGGAGTCAATGCCTATCTAACAGTGCAAGAACCACTCCCGTGATCCTTTGCAACGATAACGCAAATAGTATTAATTTCGACAGCCCAATTTTTTAATTTTATTAACTTTTCATTTGGTTTCGTGAAGTATGATGATATTTTTTGTAAATATTTGTTTGACACATTAACAATGTCCAACAATAAATCGTTCCAAGATAAAATTGTAACAATCACACGTAAAAGAGCGCCTTACTTCAACACACACACCACCCCCCTTATAACAAAAACAAAAACACATTTTTTTTTGTCTTTCTATCTGTTTCTCCTGGGTAATCTCGGAAACGGTTGCACTAATTTCGACGGGACTTTAGCTTGCAGATTGCTGATGTTCCAAAAAATATGTTAGGGAATGGGGGTGTTTATTTCTGCACAGATTTTGACGGGATTTTCTTAGGCAAAAATCTGGTATTGGAAGGATTAAGTAAGGCTATTTTAAATACACCTATAGGATGCCCGTACATGGTTACCAACATTTGAAAAAATGTTCGCTGTAACTTCATCGTGACTCAACCCCAGGAGATGTGTGATTTAGGGCAATTCGGTTTTACAAATCTTTGTCTCGGCTATTATTTCATCTTCATCTTCACCAACATCTGCAAAAAAAAAACACACAATACACAAATCATACTTGTGCAATAGAGAGGGAAGACCAAATTCATGTATGAAGATTATAGGAAGTTTGAATCTGAATATTGCAGATTATAGTGAAGATATTATAGCATTTCGGCTACAACATTGTTTTATTTATTCGGGTGACTTTGTTTGTTAGTATTTTTCAATCAATGTTAAACATCGTATTTAATAAAAAAACTTAAGAGAAACAAATTATCATTTTCGTTGGTTAAGTTTTTATTGTGATTCGTGCATTTCATTTATATATTTGTTTTTTTGGTTGTTGTCTAGTCTATTTTAAATGGAGTTCTTCCCGAAGTGTATTGAATGGGGCACATTCGCCCAATAACTATGTCAAAAAGTTACAGTAAATTTATGGGAAGCCTTCAGTGTGTATTCCTTCTATCTTAAATATTAGTAATTTATATTGTTCCTGTACTTTTCTTTAAATGATGCAGATGCACGTAAAGCCTCCTTTAGGATTATTCATGCATTCGCTTACACCTCGTTAATATCGTAAATTTATATCCTCGTTAACGAACTGTCAAAAGGAGATGACCCATTTTTGTATGGAGCCTGGGCCCAGGGCGTACACCTATGAGACTAGTATCAAATGAAAGCTTGTATTCAGTTCTATCTATCTGCAAAATATTTTTGAATTTGGCCTTGGTGATTTCGAGATATTTGAGCTTGAAGTTGAACATAGGAAATGGGAAAAATCGGACTTTTTTGCAAATAATTACGTATTTTTCCGAAAATATCGCGTATAGGATAATGATTCGGGTATCAAATGAAAGATAGTTAGAATATCTTTAATCCTATGTAAGAAACATTTTTCAAAATATCTTATATTTCGAAAAAATCAACCATAAACTTAAAAAAAAAAACATTTTTGAATGACATTCGGCAGCCAATATCTCGAAAAAACCAGTGATGACCTATACTTTTTTTCAAACCACTGTAACTGTCAGTTAATAACCTTTAATTTTATGTATAAAATAGTAACAAAGCATCATAAAAAGCTTGATTTTAACCACAAAAACACAAAAAAACATGGTAAAACTTGGTTCTGGGCAGACATGGGGTGTGCTCATATTCGTAATGGAGTGTACACATACAAATGTGGTATAAAGTGAAAGGTATTTTAATGATGGTTATGTGTGCAAAATATTGTATCGATATTTTAAGGTTAATCTGAGATTTTTGGATTTGAAGTTGATCTCCAAAAGCAAATACGAAAAATCTGACTTTTTTGCAAATAAATACGTTTATTTTGAAAAGTATAGCACGTAAAATAATGATTGAGGTATCATATGAAAGATCTTGAAAATATCTTTCATTTCATGTGAAAATCTTTTTTTCAAAATACCTTGTATTAAGAATAGAATAAACTAGAACTTGTTTGAAAAAAACATTTTCGATTGACTTTGACAGCCAATATCTTAAAGAAACCAGTGATAACCTATACTTTTTTTTTGCACCATTGCAATCCTTAATCGCTTACCTTTAATTTCATATACAATTTAACTATCATTCTATTCTATAAAAAAAATTAAAACAAAACAAATGTTCCACAGTAATTGCATTTTTTTCTGTTATTATTTTTTTGCAATGTTTTTTTTTTTATACAAAAACAAAATATAAAAGTATGTATTTTAATAATTAAAAAAAATCAGTCTGCAGTCCAAAAACAAAGCAGGTGCTATCTTAAAAACTTGTTGCTAGGTACCATGCCAACACATGCTGTAGAATGCTTATAGGCCGCGACCGTTAGGCTTTTAAGTTTAATATAGTTACACAAAAAAATAAAATCATTCACAATTTCGCGGTCTTCATGTATTACAATTAATTAGCAAAGTATCAAGTGTGTTTTAAAGTGACATTGAATAGTTAAAAACTGTGAAAATGAGTAATATTAACCATTGTGTAAATTGTAGAGTTCGTTTAACTAATATAATTCAATTTCGAAACATTCAAAACCATGCAATGCGGTTAGTTTTAGCATTCTGGATAACACCAGATGAAGTGAGTTTACATGTTAATTTTTAACTTTTTTTTTTTTTTTAATATTTTAATTAAATTAAAGATATCTGAGTCAGATTTGGTATGCTTGAATTGCTATCAAATTATTGAAAGGATCGCTTTGACAAATAACCCTTATCCCAATCGAGAGTACGGACATGTGAGAATATGTATTTGCTGTGGGTCTTCGTTAAGATCTCGCAGAAGTCGCAACGTACCACAAAACTGTCCTCAGCGGACTTTCTTGAATCAAGTGTTACCCTTAAATCAGGTTAATTTTTGTTTTTTTTTTACTAAGCCAGGTTCTTAATAAAACAATTTTTAGCATCGTAATTTGCAGAGAATTTGCTTACCTTGTTGGTTACGTGCAAACCGTTCTAGGCAAAGACATCGCCATGGAAATGAAATTAGTGCTGAGCTTGAAGTAGAACATCAGCTCCCCGTTAATGTTGTTGAACAGGAACATCCCCCACCAGTAGTACAGCACAAAATTCAATCTGCTGTATACAAGCGTGTTGTTGTTACTCAAAGACGTTGCATATTTTTAGGCTGTCAAGGATCTGAACGATTTAGATTCCCGGAACTAATTCGCCAAAGGTTATTGATAGACCACAAATTGTATGTACCAGAAAGTAGCAGATTGTGCAATTACCATCTTTCACTACGCGACTGGACGTCATTGGTTGATATGGACATCAATGTTTCTGACTTTACTGGACCGCAAATGGATTAAATGTTGTCGCTTTTAACTGAAACCTCGACGAGAGCAATGGATTTTAGTGATATAAGGATTAAGAACCATTGATCTTTTTACTTATTTAGCTAAATTAAGGTCTGGTGATAGTGATCGAAGACTTTCCTGCCTCTTAAACATTCCGCAAACTACTGTAGGACGATACTTAACAGCTGCAAGGACGAAATTGATGGATTATTTTGTGCCATTGAACTTGGGCTTACAGCATTTAGCTGTTCAGGATGTGTCCAGAAGGAACAGACTTATTCCAAATGGATTATTTGGAAACATCAACTTAAATGAAAATGACCGTCCATCTATCGTCATTTGCGATGGAACATATGTGTACCTTCAGAAAAGTTCAAACTACGGTTTCCAGAAAAAATCATACAGCTTGCATAAGTATCCAAATCTGGTCAAGCCTTTTGTCATCACATGCTGTGATGGATATATCCTGGACGTTAAAGGGCCTTATGCTGCAACTGATTCTGATGCCAACATAATGAAACATCTGTTCAGAGATGAGCATGGAACATTCAGGCAATATTTTAGACAAAATGATGTATTTATCTTGGACAGAGGATTCAGAGACGCAATCCCAGATCTTGAATCTCAAGGATATAAGATTTACATGCCTGAATCTGTTGCTGAAGGTAACTTTCAATTAACAACAGAGCAAGCAAATAAATCCAGGTGTGTAACTATGGTCAGATGGGTCGTTGAAGTCGTGAACGGGCGGTTTAAAAGGGATTTTAAACTTTTTCGACAAGATTTTTTCAATCTTGCTGCTGGTCATTTGATGGACGACTTCAAAGTTGCAGCTGCACTTCTTAATAAGTTTCATCCTCCAATTGAAGACAGTACTGATGCGAACGTTCTGTTAGAACTGGCTTTAAATCGTGTAAATGCTCCCAATTATTTAGGTGACTTTGTAAGGGAAAATAATCTTAACAGAATCAGAACCATATTTTGCCGCATCGATGGAAATATCCCGAACTTAAGTAATTTCCCAAGACTTACTTTTCAAGATCGTCGTATGATATCATTGGGGGATTATCAAATTAACCAGGCTCGGTCTTACTGTGGCGAACATTTGAAAGATCACGGAACTTATACTGTTGAAGTCTGTTCAGATCAGATGCGGGTTCCCTCTTCTGCACACCCTAGTCTTAAAGACAATAATAACTTTTTATTACGAGGACGAATAAAATCGAGACATGTGAGTAGAAAAGTGTATCTTACATACATCTTAGAAAACGCAATAAAAGCTTACTATTGTAACTGTCTCGTTGGAATGAGAACTGTCGGTTGTTGCGCTCATGTAATGAGCATTTTATGGTATTTAGGCTATGCTAGACACCAGGAAACAATAAGCATAACACCCGCTTTATTTTTGGATGGCATTTTAATTGACGTTAACGAGGACTAGCTAATTTTTTTTAATTATTAAAATACATACTTATATATTTTGTTTTCGTATAAAAAAAAAAAAAAAATTGCAAAAAAATAATAACAGAAAAAAATGCAATTACTGTGGAACATTTGTTTTGTTTTAATTTTTTTTATAGAATAGAATGATAGTTAAATTGTATATGAAATTAAAGGTAAGCAATTAAGGTTTGCAATGGTGCAAAAAAAGTATAGGTTATCACTGGTTTCTTTAAGATATTGGCTGTCAAAGTCAATCGAAAATGTTTTTTTCAAACAAGTTCTAGTTTATTCTATTCTTAATACAAGGTATTTTGAAAAAAAGATTTTCACATGAAATGAAAGATATTTTCAAGATCTTTCATATGATACCTCAATCATTATTTTACGTGCTATACTTTTCAAAATAAACGTATTTATTTGCAAAAAAGTCAGATTTTTCGTATTTGCTTTTGGAGATCAACTTCAAATCCAAAAATCTCAGATTAACCTTAAAATATCGATACAATATTTTGCACACATAACCATCATTAAAATACCTTTCACTTTATACCACATTTGTATGTGTACACTCCATTACGAATATGAGCACACCCCATGTCTGCCCAGAACCAAGTTTTACCATGTTTTTTTGTGTTTTTGTGGTTAAAATCAAGCTTTTTATGATGCTTTGTTACTATTTTATACATCAAATTAAAGGTTATTAACTGACAGTTACAGTGGTTTGAAAAAAAAGTATAGGTCATCACTGGTTTTTTCGAGATATTGGCTGCCGAATGTCATTCAAAAATGTTTTTTTTTTTAAGTTTATGGTTGATTTTTTCGAAATATAAGATATTTTGAAAAATGTTTCTTACATAGGATTAAAGATATTCTAACTATCTTTCATTTGATACCCGAATCATTATCCTATGCGCGATATTTTCGGAAAAATACGTAATTATTTGCAAAAAAGTCCGATTTTTCCCATTTCCTATGTTCAACTTCAAGCTCAAATATCTCGAAATCACCAAGGCCAAATTCAAAAATATTTTGCAGATAGATAGAACTGAATACAAGCTTTCATTTGATACTAGTCTCATAGGTGTACGCCCTGGGCCCAGAAATGGGTCATCTCTTTTGTATGGCAATTTATTTCTGAGAACCTTGAAAATTTATTTCCTGATTATGCCGCGTAAAGTGTGAAGATAAACCTTGTAAACTGAGGAATGTCTTTTTTTGTTGTCTTTGTTTTTTTTTTGTGACATTTAGATACACTTCTATTTAGTCAATAGAAATATTATGTTGCTTACTAGTTTTTTTCTAAATTTCCGAAGGATTTTTTCTTGTATTCAAATTTTCAATTTCAATTTCAATTTTATATTTTTTTAATATATAATTATACAATAATAATTTAATATAATTAATTAATAAGACCTAAAGTGTACGTACACTTATGTTAGTAAGCGAACTTTAATCTCAACTCTGACGTTTAATGACTGTTTTTCACATTTACGCAGTTTGTTTCTAAGAGCAGTCCATGCAAAGATAGAATTTTCTACAGCGATTAAATTTAGATCGTTGAATGAATGATATTATTATATTTTAGATTATGGCAACATTGATTGACTTTCTACAGTGTATGAAGTTTATTTCTACACTCTACGCTGTGATAAGGACACATCATTGTATATGAAATCTATAGTACTGCCATCAGGCAGCATCTAGTTTAGCGAGATACTGCCGTAATAGCGCTGCAGTAGTTCTTGATAAGCATTTGTATGGGTTTTGGAGAGTAGAATTAAATATAATAATGAAAGAGTAGATTGTATGGTATATTTTCAGAAACGTATGAGTTAGAATGATTACAAGCGTTTGCAGGAATAATGAATAATAAGTACGAGTGAAAGGTTCAAAAAGTGATACTAGACCATATGGTATGGTAGAGTAAGGGAAACAAAAATTATTGGATTTCCCTTTGATTTTTCGTAAACAAACCAAGATTGTTCGTCTTCAGTTATTTTTTGTATTTTGTATTTTTCAAGAAATTTTGTTATTTCTGTAGCTTATACCGGAATCACATACCAATGTTGCCATATTTGGATATGACATTTTTACAGTTTTAATTGTCTATTGTTCAATTTCGAACGTAATAAGGAATAGATTTTTTTTTTGTATTTAAACGTAGGTATGGTAAACTGGGGCACATTCGGCAATTTTTTTTCATTAGCATATATGTTCGTGGTTTATACTTTGAACATTATTTTTGTTCGGTTAACAGATTGTTTCAATATTTGTCTCTAGTTTTAAGAAGAAAAAGTTTTTATTTTACTTACCAAAACGTAATGTTAACGTTTTTAAAAAATCAATTCTGTTTAACGAAAGTGCCCCGGGCCGGGGCAGTTTCAGCCTTCAATGGGGAACATTCAGCATCGAAAAAAACTTTTAAGAATACGTGTAAAGTTTGTTCAAAGCGTATTTATATTTCTTTAAAAATATAATTTAAACAAAAAAAAAAACAAAAAATTCTTTACTTCAACCCTTACAAACGATTTGCTTTTTGTAATACAGTTAAACAAAAAACAATCAAAAAACATAATGTCATGATACAAACAAATGAATAAATAAAAAACAAAAACAACTTCATGTCAGGCGCGAATGCAGGGGGGTTTTGGGGGTTGATACCCCTCCCAAAATATCTGGAATAAAGAAATGAGAATCCATTTTCTAAAAGGAAAAGCACTGTGTCTTTTTCTTGTCATGGAAAAACAAGAGTTCATGTATTATCTCTGAAAAATAGGTACTATTACCATATTTTAATATTTTTTGGCAAATTGCCCACATGCAAATTTGGAGCTTTGGTCAGTACCTACTTGCATCATTATATATACACTGCCTGTAGTACTATCATGAAACATCATTTTTTAGTTCCGAATAAAGTCGCAATGAGGCACGCTGAAATCGCCAAATGGTGTGGATATAGAATAAGAACAAATAACAAAACTGTATGAAATACTGGGAAAATATTATTAAATCTTCTTGTCTCCACTATTTAGAGTTAGTTACGAATCAACCAGGAAGATGGCCAGACGAAAAATTACCATCATGAGAGTACTATAAAGAATGTATATACAATGCTTGCATATAAGAAATATAAATCATAAAGAATAAACAAATATAAACAACTTTATTTAAACGAATTCGCTATCTCTCAAATTTCATACTACAATTTCCGTAAATATTTTATGAAGTAAATACCTACCTTATAGATAACTTTAAATTAAATAAAGGAAACAAACAAATGGGTATGTGGATTTTTGAAGTTTTATTTAAAGGGCTAAAAATCACGTGTACGGTTTAGAAAGATTATTTTTTTTCGTAAACGGCTTCAAAGATGATGAAAATTTTTGAAAAAATTATATTGGGAGGTCCCTTATTTTATCAAACAAAAAAATTGCAGGAAAAGTCTTTTCTCTATAATATTTATTGAATTTTTTTGTAAATTCAATATGTATTTTCAAAAGTAGTCAAAAAAATATTTTAAATTTTATGATTGCCTGTACATTAATAAACTCTTAAAAACAGCATAATAAAATGTCAAACCAAAATTCAAACAAAAAACAATATCTTATCAATTATTTTATGAAAATCCGGGGTACATTCGGTACCTGCTGAATGTGCCCCAATCAAAATGACGAATCTACCCCGACTTTTTAAAAAAAATAATTTACTGCACATATTCTTATAACAATTCAAAATATGCTTTTTCTTAATTAAATTCCAGTTCCTTACTTATTGAACTAAACAATTAGCGAAACCTGGATTTCGTACAATTATTTTGTACATACATAGGTAAGGTCTATGTTTACGTGAACTTTTTTTTAAAAAAAAAAATTAAAAACACCCAGAATATTTTTTATTTTTCAAATTTCTTTTTTACGGCTCGAAAATGTTAACCATTTTTTGAATATACTCAAAAGCAATATCATAGGTACAAACATCTGCAATAAATGTGTTTTATTTGTAAAATAAATAAGTAGGTAGGTACTTCAACTCAAATTTATTTTTTTCAGACTAAAAAAAATTGATTTTGATGATTGCAAGTTCTTCCAAAAGATCCATGCCAATAAAGAAAGATACAGAATACGATACAGAATACATTATACATACATACAGTATAAGTGATGTATATTGCTAGTGAAGCTGCATAAGAAAAAAACATTCATTATTTCTTTTTTGTCTAATGACAGAGTAAAATCATGAGCGCATTATTTGTCAAAAAACAGGGCGTCCGTAATAAGGACTTTTTTATTAAGAAGTTTTTGGTCGATCCTTTATTTTTTTTAAATTCAATATTGAAAGACTATATAAAGTGTTGTCTTGTTTGTCGGTTTTAATTATATTGTTGTTTAGTTGAGTTAATGGTACATATGTCACGTTTATTGCGTAAAATGAACAAACTCAACAATTTATTTTGCAAATACTCGCTTCTACAAATTTGCAAAATGTTGAGAAGGTATGTAAGAATTTAATTTTATATTTTTGTTTGCATTTTTCAGATTTTCCCTGGCAAAAAAAATCAAAATCTTTTCCCTCAAAGCGCTTAATGCAATGTCAACCATTTTACACTCTTTCTCTGTATGAATACTTCGTCATCCCTCAATACCAGTTTTCAGCGATACGCAAATTATTTAAAAAATAACACGAAAAAGTGTCGATGGTTTGTTTTTTTCTGACTGCTAACACTTTAAATACATCTTTCCCGTTCTGTCTATTTCTAACATTGCATATGTGTTGAATTCATCTCACCGACCTAAAGTCTACAATGAGAAATAGCGAGATAGCGAAACTAGATAGCGCTAGGTGAAACACCCATTTTGATAGAACTATAGAATAAATATACAATGGATACATTTACAATGATCGCAGAAATATGACAAATTAGATAAAAATAACGAGGTTTACGAGTGTTTAAATAAGAATTTAAATTAAATAAAAAGAATTTAAATAAAGCCAGTTCAAAGTCCAATCTAAGTAATGTTTTAACTATGAGATTTATTCATACTAAACCTCTATTTTTTTTTCAAAACTCAAACGGCCGATTTCTTCACAGAGTTCTAACGCTAGGACCGGTCCTACTTCTAGTACTCAAATCGGTATCAACTCATTTCTTTATACACGTCCTAAGCCATAGTCCTGTCAATTTGGTATGGAGTATTATTAAGGATTGGTTCCCAGCTAGCTCCTAAAAATCAACTAGTGCCCTATTATTATACTAGTTGTTAGTACTCACATTGGAACAAAGTGATTTCTTCACAGGCTCTTATCCTGTCTAATTGAGATCGAGTATTAGTAAGGACTCGGTATTAGGTAGGACTTCGAAGTCGGCAACCAGACAAAATAATTGTCCTGGGAATACATACCCTGAAAATTGGTTATTCGTTTGTAAGCACGGATAATTATTCTTAATTGGAACTATACAGCATTGATATTTGTCAATCATTACATCCGCTGTGGGGCACTAAGCGCCATCATGGTGGAACCACATGCCTTCTTGGTCCATATGCCCATAATTTTTGAAATAAAAAATAATTATCAGCGTCCTGTAGCATTGACGGTGACCGCATCACCAAAGTCATTTTCAAAAAAAGGGTTATGGTCACGAATTTTTAGCTTCTGAATCATTTGAATCTTGACCGAGTGTAGGCCTAAGTACCGACACTAAATTCCCCTAATTTAAGTCTGAGAAAGGCCGAGTTCATGTGCACGGCGAGAAATCGACTGCCTCGGGTTCTACTGTATATACCGAAGCATGCGTTTCAAGTTTGGTCACCGAACGTTTAAGAATCGAATGTGAAGGGCCACCACGTCAAGCGTAAAATGGGAAAACCGCCCGTATCGTTTAAAATAAGGCACACTCTTATTGATAACGTGGTTTTATCATTTTGGACATGTTGTTCAATAGTGTAACTTGCCATGATAATTTGTTATCAGTAACTGAATAATAAACAACAGATTTAACAGATGTTACCAAAACAACTTGGCCACCACAGGCATTGTATATACATTGTCTATAGTACTCTCATGGTGTTCATTTTTCGTCTGGCCATCTTCTGGTTGATTCGAAACTAACTCTAAATAGTGAAGACGAGAACCTTAACCGATATTTTACCAGTATTTAATACACTTTGGTTGTCTGTACGTATTCTATATTCACACCAATTGGTTATTTCAGCATGCCTCATTGCGACTTGATTCAGAACTAAAAAATGATGCTTAATGATAGTACTATAGGGAGTGTACATACAATGCCACAGGCCAACAAATTCCACGCAGGCCAATCGCAAAAATACATTCACAATAATGCAAGGGGATTGCTCCTGGAAGCTACATTAGACCAAGAGTCAGTAGACGCACAAATAGGATAGAAAAAAACTTAACTGGAAGTAGGTACAAAGGTTAAGACATAAGAAGCATCATTTGGAAAGCGAGTAAAAAAAATCTACAATAACCAATATTTTTATTCATTTCCAAATAAAAAACTTTGATCCTAGGTCTGGTACCTAATTCTAAAGAAAAATTAGTACCTTAGCATTTCTTCACTGGTACCGGTCCTAAGTTCACAGAGCAGTCCTAAAAACTAATACGTCTAAAACTGGTCTAATTTCAATTTTTGCTCGGATTTGACTTGTCAAATAAATTGTTTTGAATTTTATAAAATACGTGAAATGATTTCTTTTTGTTTTTTGTGGTTTTTAAAAAAAAGAGGTGGTTTCCAGGATAAACAATGTGTGAAAACTTTATAAAATAATTATTTTTTTGATAAATAAAAAGTGCAAACAAATATATTTTTTTTTTATTTAAGCCATAGAATTGTTTTCTCTTTCGGTAATAGTGGATTTTGCTTACTCGTTTTCGACATAACGGATATTATGCAAGCGATCTACACTTATTCCTGTCTATAGGTTTAGATACCTGCCTCCAGTGAAGGTTTTTTTAATCCTGATAGTGCGTCTCCTGACTCTTGGTCTTATGCACCTTCCCAGATGGTTAATTGGCAATATTGTGAATAGGTACATATAATATATATAATGTACATTAAAAATTATTGCTTTCTGTTCGAACTTGTTTTCACGATAAAGTATCAACGTATGCATATCTATTGCATAGTAAATAGTATTCGCAGGTTAATTAACTTGTATATAAGAAGTGTAGACACTAGTCATACTCAAGTTCCTTACCCATCGTACCTAAAGTTGTTTAAAAAATCTCACTTAGTTATCAACTAATAACTTTTTAACATGCGACATAGTGACATATTGCATCGATAAGAACTTAGGTACACAAATATTAAAAACGCAGCGTTTCGCCTAAATAGTTTCGAATTTGTAGCATACATTTATCAAAATAATGTTAACAATGTGGTTCAATTACCTATTAAAAAAAATAAAACCAAACATTAGTAAAGACTCTGGTATTAACGCGTTAGTCCAATGATTTCGAGGTCCTAGCTAAAACCGAGTCCTAACTAGTAATTGTTCCCAATTTGACAGAACTAGAGCTTAGGACTTCTGTGCAGAAATCACTTGGTACTAATTTTAGTACTAACAACTGGTATAATGCTCCTGTACTAGTTGATTTTGAGGAGCTAGCTAGGACCGAATCCTAGCTAGTACTCGGTACCAAATTGACAGGTCTAGGGCTTAGAACGTGTGTGAAGAAATGACTTTGTACTGATATGAGTATTAAATTTGGGACTAGGACCGGTCCTAGCGTTAGAACTCTGTGAAGAAATCGGCCGTTAAACACTTTTTCTAAAAAAAATTCCAATATTCAATATGCTCCATGAAGTTCTATTTTTTTTATTGTTTTAATTTTCGAATTGTTTAAAGAAAACGGATAGTTATATATCAGATGTTATTACAAATGTATGATTTCACACAATTTACCTCTGAAAAAAATCTTCAGCCTAACGACACTATGATTTTGTTTTAAGTTAATCATGTTTTATTATTAACATATATTATAGTAAAAATGAAAAAACACAGGTTTTTAACATACTTACACTTTCTATTGCATAAAGAGTGTCCATTCCTTCAATAACTTTCCCAAAAACAACATGTTTTCCATCAAGCCACCTTGCTGTTACTGACGTAATATAAAATTGACAACCATTAGTGTTCGGACCTCGATTGGCCATACCTAAATATCCCGGTCGAAGATGTTCAATTGAAAGATTTTCATCTTCAAAGTAATCCCCATAAATACTTATGGAACCAAGTCCATTGCCCGATACAATATCTCCACCCTGAATTATAAATCGATCAATAACTCGATGAAATGTTGATCCAACGTACGTAGTTCCATTGATGCCCTTCAAGCAGATGTGTCGAAAATTTTGCACCGTTTTGGGAGCGGCCTTACCAAATAGGCCAAATACCAATCGGCCTACTGGTTTCTTATTAATTTTAACATCCATGTAAATTTTAGATGTCACCGTAAAACTTAGACTACTGACGCTTGCTATCATGCAAAGTAAAATACAAAATTCACGTTTCATATTACTCGCGGAAACGATGTGGAAGTTCTCAAGTACGACTGATTATTAACTAAAATCTTATTTATCTATGTCTGTGGAATATTGTGCAGATGACTGTTTTCTATAGAAGCCGTACAAGATCCGTTGACTGACTAGAGTATTGGAAAATTGATTTTGTCCATTGGATATATAAGTATTTCCCCATGACTAGTAGTATTAAGGTTCAATAAACAAAAAAAAAAGAAACTAGATACATGAAGGTTCTTGAGTGAAATAACATTTGAGGATTGAAATGTTGAACTGAAAAAAAATAATTGAAAACAATATTTCTTTTTGGACATCAAAGAAATTTATTTTAAATAAGTGTGAGAAATATAAAAGTCATTTTTAATTTTGGGGTCTTATTCTTAAAAGATGCAGATTTTAATATTTTATTTATAATTTTATTTCGTTTCTTAATGTTGTTAAATCAAAAACATTATATTGGATCTTGTCCTAGTTATTGAAAAATTCACATGTACCTACCATTTGAGAAACTACTAAGACAAGTTTCTTAAAGGATGCTTTCTAGCATTGCACATTCAAGCAAGCGGCGCAGTCCTAGGTTATTTTTTCTTTACTCTTATGAGTTATTAATTTTCTTCGTCCCGTGTTTAAATAGCGGTACGCGGTTTTTACCGCATATAACTTTTTCTTTCATATTTATTTCTATATTTTGGAAGAAATTGACGCAGCACATAAATAAACTTGGGAAAATCCAGACTCACTCTCGAAAAAAGTATTATAAAACTTGGCATGTTAAAATTTTCTTTTTCCTCATTATATTATTTAGTATTTCCCACAATTACTCCACCAAGTAATAAATACAAAAAAAAACTTATGTATTTATTGAAATGTTGCTTTAACATGCTGGCGTGTTAGTTTTACGGGTAATTTACAAGTTCCTAAAATGTTTAGAACCTAAACTGTGGTGCAATCTTGGACTGTCATACTGCAAACTTAACAAAAAGCCTTATAGTCGTAACATAGGAATAGGTCTCAACCTCTGGCCATTTTTATAAGCTTTGATAGGACAAAATGTCAAAGCACCTTATCTATTACCTTAGTACTGTTTTATTTGATCTTAATTGATTAGTTTCTTTCAAATCAATTAAAAAAAAAAGTAAAGAAACGCTTCCGTAGTAAGTTTTAGTAACCCAACTACATACGACAGATGTCAAATGAAAACCGAAATAATTCGATATCAAGATTGCATTAAAATCATTGTAAATAAGTAGGTATTGGTGTGGTTGTGGATATGAATTCGGAGCGAGACAGAGACAGCAATAGTCGAGAATGAGATAGAGTGTCGGTTGAACGTGTGAATGGATTTAAAAAATTAAACAATGTAACGAATGAATAAACAGTTTTTTAAAAAGTGAAAGTGGTGGTGGTTTTTATTTATTTTTATTTGAGTACCTATCGTAATGTGTGTTGATTGCATTGCGTTTCGGAAGTGGAATAGAAAAAAGATACAAAAATGTGTACACTCAAATCTGATAGGTGATAATGGTGATGGGATTTACCTATAATTGATTCTGTTTTTTTTTTTATAGGGATTGTTCGTTGTGAGTATCTCTATGTGTGCTATGTCCGTTGCACAGGGAAGTGTAAAAAACAAACACGGCAAATACATTCAAGAAAAAAAATGATGACCATGTTAAAAAAGGTGTTTTGTACCTAACGAATTTTATCTCTTGTGGTGATCTTTTTTTTCGGATGACCTTTGATTTAAAAAGGTGTGCATCCCTTATCATGACATACTATGAATATCATGAATAGGTAGCAAAAAGTGTGTTGAGAAAAACATAAATTAATGACTTTACGAAAGAGGATTTTGAATTAATTACGTTTAAAACCCAAAACGTAAATTACGTTTAAAACATGATTTACGTTTAAAACCCAAAACGTAAATTACGTTTGCAACATGATTTATGTTTAAAACTCAAAACGTAAATTACGTTTAAAACATGATTTACGTTTAAAACCCAAAACGTAAATGACGTTTACAACATGATTTACGTTTAAAACCCAAAACGTAAATTACGTTTACAACATGATTTATGTTTAAAACCCCAAAACGTAAATTACGTTTAAAATATGATTTACGTTTCAAAAACGTAAATTACGTTTAAAACATGATTTACGTTTAAAACCCAAAACGTAAATTACTTTATCAACATGATTTACGTTTAAAACCCAAAACGTAAATTACGTTTATAACATCATTTACGTTTACGTTTATAACATCATTTACGTTTAAACCCTAAAACGTTATTTTCTTGTATTACCCATTAGCTTAAATCATAATAAGGGTTGTTTTCATGTTCATGTTTAAATTTTTCCTGAATTAACATGAACAAGAACATTCTTAATTTATTCAGAAATTTGTACTCGAAAATTGAGTGGGATACTTCTATAAAAAGCAAAATATAAGTTTATGATGAGCACAGTTGGTTTCAAGAAGTTATCACGACAAAACATCATTCTTCTTCATCATTATGCATTTCGAGGAACCTGAATATTCCATCTTCACCCTGGATGATTTTGCTGTGAGAGAAGCAAACTCAATAAACGAGAACACTGGTTTCAAGCCTACGAAAAAATTGTCGGATTTGCTAATGAATTTTAATTATAACGTTTTTGCATTACAAAAAGTAAAAACGAGCTGGAACGGTCGCATTGTAACAGATCTTGGGGAATATAGGGCAGGTTTATTTATTTTGTATTATTACTATTCATTATCTATTTCATTATTTTTCAGGTGTTTTTGCCTCGCAGCAATTGGTGGAGGAAGATATGTCTTTGAAATAACTAGACAAGTTGGAGCAACGTATGAACTTAAATATATGAAAATGAAATAACGTGTAATGTTTTTGTATATAATAACAAACTTAGAAAAATGTGAACATCTTATAAAAATAAAATTACAAATTCCAATGTTTTAAAATCAAATTAATTTTTTATGTTACAGAATTTAATTTTTTTTTTATCCAGAAGTTATGTTCTGGAGAGAATCCCAACCATTTCACTAAAACTTTATATCCCCTCGCTTGGAGAACTACGCAACTAGTTTTCATCAGTTCTGCTTCATAAAAACCACCTTCAACTGGTTTTCCTTGGTAGTCTTCCAAAAGATATGTGACTGGATTTGTTAATTAGACTTTTCTTATTTTAAGAACCTCAGTAGTGCAATTAGGTGTATAGCCTTTTTCAAATGCATGTTTGTACTTTCTGATTCTTACTTTGTCACCAACTATAAATATTCGTTTCCTTAGTTTTTCTTCAATGGTTTTGAAAATTGGTAATAATGACTTTTAATTTAGCTTGTTTACATCTGCAGGTTTACATTTAATGGTTCGATGAAAAGAGTGATTGTAATCATGCAGTATTTATTTGTAAATATTTATCCACTTATGACTGCCATTGAAACTAAATTCTTTCCACATTTTGTCCTTGAAAGTTCTATTAAGTCTCTCAACAATTGAAGCCTTTAATGAGCTAAATGTGGAGTAATGGTTAATTTTATATTTTGCCATTAGGATTTTAAAGTTTGTATTGAAAAATTCTTTTCCATCATCCGTTTGTAAATTTTTAGGAATCCTAGAAGAATCGATAAATATTTCCTCCATTCCTTTAATAGTAATACCTTTTTTTGTTTTTCATTGGTATGACCCACGCGAATTTGGAAAAGGCATCAATCACTGTCCTTAAATAATTAAACCCGCTGTTTTGTTCACTATACGGTATCATTTCAACCAAGTCAGCTTGCCATAAATCATCATAGCCCTTGATAATAACATGACGACGTTTAAAATTTCTACGTGCAGACTTATGCACCTCTTCAATAACCTCCCGCTTGCTCATATTTAGAAAGAGTGAAATCAGCTAAATAAAAAATGAAGACTTATATTTTTTTTTATTTTTTATTGCAATCTTTTATATAATAACATCAGTTTCTTAATTCTAACTAAACGTTTTTCTATAATGTAACAGACAAAAGTATCTGGGCCTAGTTTACATTGGTTGGATGACCAGCAACAATTAGAGTAGTGATATTCATGAATTCTTTCAATGTAGGATGTATTTTCAATTTTTTTAAGCAAAGAAATACAATTTTTAAACTATTCGTAGTGTTCTTCTAATATTGAATGACTTTTCAATTTTTAAAATTCACAAATGTTTTTTGATATTAGTTCGGAGCCCATTTTAAAGATCTTTTCGGATTCAGCTTTGATTTGTTACTAATCATTTTATTTTACTAAAGGGAACAAAATGAAAATAATTTTCTCCATTCTTACATAGACATATACATATTTATTTATGTATTTATGTTTTCCTAAGACTCATAAAACTTTACTACCGATCTACCAATGGTGTTGCCGACGGATATAATATCCGTTCAATGAACTTTTCAATCTTATTTTTAATTTGTTCGTTTAAATACTTTTTAGTAGCATCATTCATGAAATCTATAGGTTTTCTCGAAAGTAATTGTAAGTTTAGATTTTCTTGCTTCATAGTTGTTAGTGCTTCCTTTAAAGAAGAGTCTATCTGGTTTCTTAGTATACTAGTTTCATTACTTATAGTTTTCAAGATTTCCAAAAAGGAATCGATGTGCTGTCTAACACTTAATTCTTTAAGGCTTATTTGTCCATCAACATATCCTTTCGATGCAGCTTGGTGTGAGTACTCGGGTTTTTTACCAATGTTGTTTAAATATTTACTATCCATATCAAAATCACCAGACGGTAGGAGTTTAAATCCTATTCCTGGAGGACCAACAAGGCTTTTGGTTTTTGAAAAAAAAAGTCTTGGAGTTTCTACCGAACTTGTCAACGTTCATTGTTAATATGTAAAAGATTTGGTTTTTAAATAATGCTAATATATAATATTTGACTCCTTTATTTCTTCAATAATAGAATTCATTTCATTTTGGTGTTTGTTGTTTCCAGCATTTTTAGATGTCATTAAAAGTCTAAGTCGATTAACAAATTCATTAGGATCATTCCAGTACACATATCAAATGCTTTTGTTTTTATATTTCATCTCAGTTATATCAGAATATGATTTGCCTATTTTTCCGTTTTCATTTGTAAGCTTATCAATAAGGTCCTTAATTATTTGAGTATATTTAACACCTCTATTGGCCTTGATTCGAGAAGAACTGTCGTGGTTAATTCTATGTGCATTAGTTTTATGTAAAATTCTCCCATATTGTTCTAAGTCATCAGAAGTATATTTCTGTTTACGTGGATTTTTCTTAAGCACCAATTCAATGAGACCAGGAGTTCGAGTGAAAGCTTCATCGACAATAATAATATTATGATCATTCATGGCAAAACTGCATTTTCCAATTTTTATAGATTGTGTATTTGCATCAAAATATGGATCATATACTGTATCACGATTTGACTCTGACAATATTTTTTGATCGAAAGAAGATGTTTTATTTGGACTTACTAAATTTTTTGGTGTACTGAACAAAAAGAATTATTTACACTATTCATTCCTAGTGTTGGAGATCCTGTTTCTTTGTTATCTTCTTCTTCTTTGTCGTTTTCATCAAAAGATTTGAATTGCAGCTTACAACGCTTAGACGTTTTAATATCATACTTCTGTTTTGGGTTCTCCTTGCAAACAATTCTTGTGTTATTGAAAAAATTTAAGATAGCAGTGGAATTGGGAAAATTATGTTTTTGTTACGATAATTACGAAGAACAAGCTTCCCCAAACAGTGTTGTTGCCAGAATGTATTGTTTGTATACAATAAATGTATATTTATAGTATTGCAATTTTATTGAAACAGTTTTTGTAACGACCTCTTTCAATATTGCTTTCCTTGTCTATAACCAGAAACCCAAAGTTATTTGCCCAACAGTGTGAACACAGCTCTTTAAATTGATCAAATGTAAACATGCTTCAAATTCAATTCGTCTTGCTTAAAAAGAATGATAAAATTAGCATTGTCTCTAATTAAATGTTTTGGTATATGGGTATAGGACTGACATAAATAAAAACTGTCAACCCCATTGTGACGATCCATGCAAAAATAATCTCTTATGTTATTTTGTTTCTGACATGCTATGTCATCGAAAACAAATATCGAGTTAGGTTTAGCTTCAGAAGGAGACATTATCTCACAATTGTTTGAAAACTCATTGTATTCCATTCCTTTGATGGATGTAATCGGTTTTTTTAGATACTGATATTTGGGTTGATGTAAGAATTTGGAATAAATATATACTTTAATCCATTAGGATCAAGAAGAATGCTTAGCATTACATTTGTTTTTCCACAGTTTGATGGTCCAACGATAATTCCTCGAATACTGTTTGGAAATAATGATAATGAAGATGAAGCGCATAATGACAACTTACAGCTTTCTTAATAAAACATTTCGTTTTTATATACTTACTTGCATACATGTTTCAAACCTCAACTAAGAAGGTACATTTATCATGATATGATTGAGCATAATACTCAAAATCAGTGTCATAAAAAAAGAAAATCAATTGAACGCGAAGCGGCTGGTGTCGCAAAAGCTCTGAATGATGCACGAGCTGCTAAAAGACAGCTTGAAGAAAATAAACGACATAATAACGCTATGGAAGCAGTTGCTATTCAAGGAAATGGATTATATTTACAACCATATAAAAATGGTCTTGGTCGTTTCCTAAACAAATGTAAGCCAAAAAACTAATGAACTGCTACCCAATCGACGCTTAAACAATTTTGACATTGAACGATTTGGAAAGAAACACTTAAAATATTTTAGAGGAGTTTTTATGAGAGACTCATTGCCAAAAGCACCATTAGGTATGGAATGTGGTGTTATAAATTTAGATCGTGAAGCTGGCACTGGTACTCATTGGGTGGCATATATTAGAAATAAAAAAAATAATATTGTAAAATATTTCGATAGTTTTGGAAATTTAAGACCGTCAACTGAAGTAATAAGCTATCCTGGTAATAAAATAAATTATAATTATATTCAAGAACAAGACTTTGATACATTTAGATGCGGGCATTTATGCTTAAGGTTTTTATTAGAAACAATGTAAAAATGTTTTCAAAAACCGAAAATAAGAAATGAATAAAATGATGTAGAAAAATCTAAATTGAGTCATTCGTCTTTTAATCAACATGTCGTTAACACTAACTTTAAGTGGAAATGAATCCAATCTTAATGCTGAGTATTTCCCCCCAATTGTTTTGAAATCTAATTATGTATGCGGGCTCATAGATTTTCAAACATATAACTCTATACCAAATGTGGATGAGTTTAATAACTTGCTGCATATAGGTAATAGCGTTATTTCGTTTCCTATAGGTTCATATGAGATAGAAGGTATAAATAATTTTATACAAAAAAACTTATTGAAATTAACAAAAGAAAAATTAAAATGGAATAAGAAAAGGTGAAATTAAAATCAAGGCAAATAACAACACTTTGAAATGTGAAATTTACAGCTCGGAAGACATTGACTTCTCTAAACTAAATTCTATTGGGCCTCTTTTAGGGTTTAGCAAGAAATTGTTGAAGTCAAACTTATTACATGAATCGGATCTTTACGTTGACATAAATAGAGTTAATGCCATTCGCGTTGAATGTAATATAATAGATGGGGTGTATGTAAATAATCAACCCGCACACATCTTACATGAATTTGCTGTTAAAGTAAGTCCTGGCTATAAAATCGTAGAAGTTCCAAGGAATGGTATTTATTTACCTGTGAACGTCAATCGAATAACATCGTTGTGCTTAAAGTTCGTCGATCAAGACGGTAAAGACATTAATTTTAGAGGAGACAAAATAACGGTCCAGAAAAATGGAAATATAGCTGACTCAACTTCTTATAAAAACATTGTTGAAAATACTGGTTTGCTCAATCAATCTTGGAACTGAGCTGTGGTAACACGTTGTCTTCGTCTTACAAAACATTATCAGGACTAGTTATTATCATTACACCCTAAAACATTAAAACCAAAATATGTTAAACATTTTTCAAGAACCTGAAATCAATGAAAGCATTTCTAAATATGAATATCATACTTGTTCAAAATGACATCATACAGATTTGTATTCAACATCAAAATCTTAATGTCCTTCCTTCGGAAAGTTTCTTATATGTTGGAGGCTCATTATCGAGGACAGATGGAAAAGACCCCGTAAGAGAAATAGCCACCACAAAAGTAGCAAACAATGCAATGACTTTTCTTTTTGATGAAATACGCTATGAACTCAATGGCAAAGAAATTGACTATAATCGAAATGTTGGAATAACTTCAACGGTCAAAAACTATTTATCTTTAACTAAAAATGAAAGTGACGTGCTTTTAAATGCGTCCTGGTCTCCTGATTTTCCTATTTATGTTTTAAAACCTTTTGGGGTTCGCTGAAGATTATAACAAAATTATTCCGAACGCTCGACATGATCTTATTATAACCCGATCCAGAATGGATGAAAACGCTCTAAACATGTTCCATCTTGTCTTTTGCACTGAACCCTTTAAAGACATACTTTTTAGGGCCTCCGCTGAGGAATTCCGTTATATAACTTCCGATTCCATACATTTCCAATTCGTCCGTCATATCACCAATTAATTGTCCAGTAGGAGGTTCAAATTCCCCTTGACGACTTACATATATTACCGAATCAGTATCGTAATACAGAACTCTTTCCTCTTACTTTTCCAGGTAGCTATACAGTTTTAACCGAGCTAAAGTATTGGTGTAAGCAGCAACACAAACATTTACTGTCGATAAAGAGTCGATTGCTTCTTCTTTCATTTCAAAGTTAACGACAACGTTTTCTTCATTTACAGGAAGAATGTGAAGAACTTCAATCGATGGATGCGTAAGCAGATGAAATAAAGTTGAAGGGTTGTTCAGAACAACAGTTTGAAGTTGATTTTCACGCTGTCCAAATTTTCCCCAAAACGAATTTAAAATCAGCTTTGCAAGTGACCTCTTTCCTGGATTGTCACATATTTCTGAAAATTCTAGCTGAATATTTTCTTTTTTAAGAAAATCAGAAATATATTTCTCCTTTTTTTGTTGAGATGAACATTCAGTTGGCCAACCAGATGCTTCTTGTTTAATTTTTAGGAATTTGTTCATCATAGATGTAAAGAGCCCATCATCAGAATTTCTTGTTGGGTTATATTGGACTACATTATATTCCCATATTTCAAAGATGGAAAGTATACTGTAGCCTTTTTCAACTGCTTTTATGACCTCGTCAATTACCCAAGTCCCAACCATTGCTCTTTGTTCATCAGTATGAGTACACATTTGTTCATTGTTTTTTTCATCACTGCAGCTTCTACACAATGAAAACATGAGCTTGTCATTTTGTTTCATTGGCAATACCGGGTGAAGCAGGTTTTCTGGAGGTAAAATTTTACACTTCACAAGTCCATTTATCCTATCCAATTTCGTTGTTGAACAGATTGCATCGCCAGTAATGTGAATTTTAGGATGACCAATGGGGAATTTTCCGTTCTTACAAACCCATGGGTATAGAGAACAAACATCTATGTACTTAATTTGTTCGCCTTTTTTACATTTATAAAAACTGACTGTGTTTCCGGTACGTCCGCCATAAAAAGCATCACGGGGATTAAGTGGGGAGCTTTGAATAAGTTGATGCGTGTTTATGAAATTCAATTCTTCTCTATTAAATGACTTCAAATGGGTTTGAAAACAACAAGACCATATTTCAATTACCTCGTGGTTGAAGCTTCTCAATCTTTTAGTTTTAGCAATGGTTCTTTCATACCTCTGATTTAATGTATCAAGTTCATTTTCGTGTAGAGGATCATCGCGTTTGTGCTTCAAGCAGAGAGGATGACCATGGTAATAGCACCAATGGAATTCAAAAATCTGTGTGGTTTCTTCACAAAAACCATCAACTTTTACTCCGTTGATAATAACCTCTTTGCCTTTATAGGAATGCTTGATGTTTATATTTCTTTTCTGCTCTTCCCAAATCATCCACTTTATAGCTTCTGGTGACTGGTTGTCAATGCATCTGTATCCTTTTTTGGGTATTAATCCGATAGTGTTTGGCTTGAGGAAGTTGCGTCTATATAAAAGATTGCAAGCTGAAGCAATCGTTACTGATTCTATAAATGGTTCAACGTTACATTGCGAAAGAAATAATTTTCTAAATTGCAAGCAAGCCCCTGTCAATATTTTTACATCACTCTTGCAGTATTCGACAAGTTCATGCTTCATATCAAAATAATCATTTTGATGTTCAGAATACCATTTTAAGAAAATAGCGCGTTCTTCCGACCTCATGGTATTGGCATTGTAAAATTCAATTGCTGGTAATGTTCCAATGTACTCTTCATTTTCTTTTGTGTTGAAAAGATACGGAAAGTAAGCTTTCTTTAAAACCGGTGGCAAGTCAAACGCTTTTGGGAGTCTCGATAACGCCATGGGAAAGTAGTTTATCGAGTCGATACATTTTGCGTTTCCTATTTGCATCAGTATAATCTTTGTTCCTCTCATAATTAATTCGGGGCTTAGTTCTGTTTTTTTTAGAACATAGCTCAAAATAAATTGATGGTCGTAAGCTTGACCATTGTGGGCAATTACTATCACTTTTTTAAATTTCTTCCGAGTTTCGAGGATATGATGAACAAACTTAGGTATAACGTCTTCTCCTTTCAGAACGTTCAAGGATAATTTGCAATATTGACAGAAATACAAATCAGGACATTCCACACATTGGCTGCATTTGTTTTGAAACACACATAAATTTGGTTCATGTTGTGTTATGAAAGCCTTTGTTGTTATTGTTTCATCTCCCTCATGCATTCGTTTTACTCCAATAACTTTTTCTTTCGACTTTCAAGGTCATAAAATATGTACAAGAAATTTTCCAAATTTGGTTTTCTCGTATCAGGCATGATGAAACACATATGGTCTTCGGGTACATATTGTTTACAGTTCTTGCAAAAGAACTCACCACATATATGTTGTCGGATACCTCCATAGGATTTTAAACAAGCGAGGCATCTTTTTATTTGCTCGCAGATTGACAGTTTTCCTGACGAGCTGCTCATTTTGTGGTTGTCATAGCATTCTGCTCCTTTAAAATTTCGCTTACAGTCTTCGCATAGAATTTTTTTCGGTGTTTCTTTGCATTTTGGAGAATGTTGGCATTGCGAACAAAGACCAAAACAACGATGAGCATTTTTTGTGTTATACGGTGAATGACACATCTCGCAGTAATAACTACAACAAAATGCGGCGGTTAAAGAAGTTATGACATTGAAATGATTATTGTAATACAATAAATTTATTTTTTTATCATCAATATCATTTGAAACTCCTTCGTAAATTATTTTACGACCCCTCGTTCTGTATTCGTGCATTTTGTAATTTCTTAAATGAGATTGAAATGATTTCAACTCATTTATTCCACATCCTTCTGATGGGATATTGACTTAAGCATCTTCTAGAAGTTTTAAAGCTCTCTCCGTCTGAATTTTGTCTCTTTTTATTTTGTCAAAATTGGCTTCCTTGTCTGTGTATGCCTTCGCTACAATCAAAGCTCGAGGCAGGCATAGATTGTCTTTGTTTTAAATGGTTATTATTCCATTGCGCCTGACACATTCCTCATTGAATGAGTTGTACATTGTTGAATATTTTCCGTATTTTCCTTCCCCAGCTGGCATTTTCACAGAAGTTATTGATAAAGAAAATCATCCGTATTTATTCCGTCGGAATTACTTTGAAAGATTTTGCTAATCATTTCCCAAATGTTATCAAAACTAAGCTCTGACAAGCTTTTGAAATTGATCCAGGCACTACCTCTTTGCTGTCCAAAGCTCTTCCCGCCAAAAGTAATCCCTACTTTGTCTGTTTCGTCGAGACCCTCTACAGCGAATCGCAGCATATCTTCTATTCCGCCTTTAATCCATGAAGTTGGTTCTTCTTTGCACGGAACAGGTCTGATTTTAAAATCAATTTTCCGACCTCTTAATTTTGGTGTTGAAATCTCCCATTACTTTAATGCGCTGAAATCATTCGAAAACGAAAAAAAACAACGTTTTATTTTTTAATTTTAGTTTTTTTCATTTATTTAAAAAAATGTTTTTGAGAACACAACAAATTGACGTTTTCATAAAAAAACGACGGGTCAATGGTCGTTACCTCTTCTGAAACTATATTAAGTTTCTGCTTCCTCCCATTTCTATGGGGTTTCTGCTGCTGCTGCTGTTGCTGTTTTAGCTGTTGTTGCTGTTGTTGCTGTAGCTGTTGTTGTTGTTGTTGAAGCTGTTGTTGATGTAGCTGCTGTTGCAGCTGCTGTTCCTGTTCCTGTTCCTATTCCTCTTGTTGTTGTTGATATTGTTGTTGTTGTTGTTGTTGTTGTTGTTGTTGTTGTTGTTGTTGTTGTTGTTGTTCTTCCTGCTTATGCTTAAGGTGGAAGTCCACGACAAATGAATTTTCCCCGTAGGGCCCCACCACCTCCAGGCAGCAATTTTCCAGCTCCTGCACGTACTCGTCGTCCAATTGCTTATTGCACCTTTTCGGGAGGAAAACCTTTAAGAAAAAGGGGTTTCAAGTTGCAACAACAATAAAATAAAAATATATAAGTGTATTTCGATAAGTTGAAATACCTACTGCAAAATCTCCGTTGCAAAATTTATAAATACCTGGTAGTCTTCCAACTCGACCATGATTTGTTCCCCAAATTTGGTCGAAATCCTCTTTGCCTTGGTTATAGGAAACTGTTTTTTCTGAGTTAATTTAGCCAAGCTCAAAATTGGCTTCCTCAATGCTGGCTTTCTGACGTTAACGGCGGCCTTAATTTTGTTCAGGAAAGACATTTTCTTCTTACTAAAACTGAAGTGAATTATATACTGAATTAAAAACTAAGAGAACATTCGCTTTTATAGCCTGACCATATCTTGGTCTGTACGTGTACTATCACAGGTAAACCTAAAAAGGACCACCAAAACATCCATTCCTTCTACGCACTCGTAAAGTTTTTTCTATTTAACTCTAACTCTACATGTCATCCGAAAAATGATAACCAACACGTCCGCGAGAGATAAAATTCATTACGTAAAGAAAAAAACCAATGCAATTGTCACGTTTGTTTTTTTGATTGCACTTCAAGGTGCAACGGACATAATACACTACAATACTTACAAAACAAAAACCCAATAAAAAAGATTGAAAAAACAACTACCACTAAAAACCAACACCACTTCCACTTTCACTTTTCAAAAAATTTAACCGGTACATTGCTTAAATTTTCAAATCCAACAGTCCCTTAACAGAATTAATTCAAAATCCTCTTTCGTAAAGTCATTAATTTATGTTTTCCTCAACACACTTTCTGCTACCTATTCATGATATTCATAGTATGTCAGGATAAGGGATGCACACCTTTTTAAATCAAAGGTAAAAATAAGATTCGTTAGGTACAAAACACTTTTTTTAACATGGTCATAATTTTTTTCTTGAATGCATTTGCCGTATTTGTTTTTTTTACACTTCCCTGTGCAACAGACATAGCACACATAGAGATACTCACAAGAAACAATCCCTTTAAAAAAAAAAACAGAATCAATTATAGGTAATTCCCATCACAATTATCACTTATCAGATTTGAATGTACACATTTTTGTATCTTTTTTTCTATTCCACTTCCCAAACGCAATGCAATCAACACACATTACGATAGGTACACAATAGGCACAAACCCAATAAAAACTAATAAATAAAAACCACCACCACTTTCACTTTTAAAAAAATGTAGCCGTTACATTGTATAATTTTTTAAATCCATTCACACGTTCAACCGACACTCTATCTCATTCTCGACTATTGCTGTCTCAGTCTCGCTCTGAATTCCCATCCACAACTGCACCAATACCAACTTAGGCTATAGAAAAACTAAAGTATATGTCGATAGCGCAACTGTACATTATTTAGTAATAAATAAACTACGCCGGACAGGTATTGGTGCTTTCTCGTTCTCTCCTAAAGAATCCAAAAAGGCTTCTTTTTTGCTTAAGGGTATTGATGGTGATACGTCAGTAGAGGCGATCAAAAAAGCTTACTGTTCAATTAGAAGTAGGTGAGTCAGTATCCTTCTCCATCAGCGTATTTACTTGGAGAACAAATTTAACAGATCTGTTATTAGGTGTTTTCGCTGCCAAAGGTTTGGGTAAACAGGTGAATGTTGCTCTTATATAACAGCCGGTGCGTCTTGTGTGGTGATTATCATGAGTCTGAGGTGTGTTTAGCCAGCTTTAAAGCCCTAAAAGAAAACAAACCAAGAAGTTCCAGCTTTGAAATGTGCTAATTGTTCTAAGGAACACTGCAAACTCTAACGAATGTGAAGCATTCATAAAAAATATAAAGAAAAAAGATTAATGTCAGTTCAAAATAATACATTTATAGCAGAAAGGATAAAGAATCAGGTCTTAAGCTCAATAAATAATTTTACTGATAAAAATATATCTTACGCTAATATCACTAGAAATCTATCGAATTCGAACAAATTTTTAAACCATCCTCAGGCTGTCCTACAACTCATCCAGAATCTTGTGCACCTTACCATATAAATAAGGAATCATTTACAAAAAAAATATAGGTGAAAGGTTGGTTGATGTCGAAATTAAGTCCATACTTCGATTCCTGGCCCCACTTACAATCGATAATCACAAGTCAGCATAATTCTTATGACGCGCGCTAAAGGCAAACGACCAGCTATCCTAAGTGGCATAGTGCTTAGTTGACATATTTTATTAGCCTAAGCCGATGACCACTGATCAACCCATTAATATTTCCTATGCATGCACTTTGTATACTTTATGCCGCTCGTGTTATACTACGAGTCGGATATGCTAAAGGCAAGACAATGCTTGTCTTCCTAATAATTTTCTTGTCTTTTAGAGTATCCCTAGCGTCTTTATGAGCTATTTGTAGTTTGTGTTTTAAATCTACCACGTAATCTTCACAGTTGTACACTGGATCTACTTTATCGGTAAGGTTGGAAAATAGATTACATTGCCTTCCAAATACTCATTCGAAGGGTGTGTACCCTGTTTCTGAATGTACTAAAGTGTTTTAGCAGACAACATAATAGGGCAGCCAGCTGCTCCAATCAGTATGTTTTTCTGATACATAACTCCGAAGATAAGCTCCTAAAACTTTATGGGAATTTTCTAGTGCTCCAAGACTTTCATGATGGTAAGCGGTAGACTGTAGCTGCTCTATCTTCAACAAAACATAGATATGTTTGTTACGCTGACATAATGCGCAGTGCTTAACGTATGTCGTCACATCGTTTTGCATGCCTGTCCAAAAATATTTTTTTCGAATGTTACGAAACAGCATGCCCACTCGTTGGTAACATTTGGTAATCATTTAGTATTAGTTTTATTTTGCAAGGGTCTGTTATTCTAATTGTTTCATCTATTATGTGCACTTTTATTTTACTTTCTTTAAATATTTCTTCTATCTGTTTCTTTAATATATTTATTTTTTCTTTATGACGGCCGTCTGTTAATTGTCTTAGTTCTTTTTTAATTACATATATATTTTTAATTGATAGAGGCCCGCAAATTATACGCACGTCCCTCAACAACATTTTGTCAAATGATGCCGATCGGGCATTAGTGCTCATCTTGGACCGGTTTAAAATTATACAATTACTTCCTGGAATATACCCTAAAATACTCTAGTAGCCTTTAATTTTGCAAAATCGTCATCGTCTTCTTAAAAACTGTTAATTGTTTTTAACTCAATTACTTTTAAGCCTGTTTCTGGAGGTTTTAAAAGTTCACTAATGATCTTTTCTTTTTCTAAATTGTCTTGTTTGATATCAGATTTCTTGGCTTGTGCTCTTGTCGTAACACAAACGTATAATTTTTGCAGTTCTTCTGAATTAATTTGTTTTCTACTTAGAGCATCTGCAGTACAGTTGTTTTTCTCTGGTGAATACTCGACATAAAAATTATATTCTTCTAGTAATAGCCTGAATTTTGTTAATCGACCTGAAGGTTCTTTAAGCGAAAATAGATATACCAGAGGCCTATGATCGGTAAGTACCTTGAAACGTCTTCCGAACAGATATGGTCTGAAGTACTTTACTGCCCAAACTATAGCAAGTAATTCTTTTTCTATAGTAATTACATTACATAACATATTGATCTGCTCCGTAGATAAATCTACGAAGTAGAGACACTTATGAGCACTGGCTACTGAGGCCATCGGCTCAGACAATTACAGGACAACACACAAGACAACATTGATACAGGACAGAACAGAAGATAGAAAGAGATTTATTTGCGTAGGCAATTGGTTTATCATCGAAATTGAACAATACAGTACCTAAAGCAAATCCAGAAGCATCTGTTCGTAAAATTAATTCTTTCTCAAAATTTGGGAATTGTAGGATATTTGGACTTATTAAAAATTCTTTAAGTAGATTAAAAGATGTTTTGCAATCTTCAGAGAATTTAAATTCTACATTCTTTCTTAACAACCGGTTTAAAGGTATTTAAGTGTAGCAAAACTTGGTATAAATTTTCTGTAATAGTTAGCAAATGCTACAAACCTTCTTACTTCATCCGCGTTTTGAGGAATCGGATAATTTTTCATTATATTCGACTTAGATGGATCTGGTATTATACCCTTATCGGATGTGTCCTAAATATAGCACTTCTTTTCTAAGAGAAGCACATTTTCTAGGATTTACTTCCCTAAATCTTTCGAAAACTTCCATTAAATTTTTATTATGTTGTTCTAAATGTTTGCCGAAAACTATAAGATCGTCAAGATATACAAATTTTTAATAATTTTTTTAAAAAAATATTTTTTTTTTTAATATTTTGAAAACGGATCTATAGATTTTTTTTTTTCATTTTTCTCCTAGTATAAACTATAGATTTCTTAAAATTGACATACTAAAAAAAAAATTTTAAATATGTTTTCGAAAAGTTTTTCAAAAAAAACATTTTTTTGAAAATACTGGTCGAACGATTTTGAAATGAAAAATTCATAAAATAGAAAACAGCAAAAGAAATAAGATGGCTTACAAATTTTTTTCCAAAAAACGTTATGAATAGTGTTTTTTTGATTTCATAAAAAATTTTCCCCAAAATTTTATTTTATACTGTTCGGGTAAGCCCTAGCCAGTAGTCAAATAAAAGAAGGTGACAACCTACATACATACCTACGTATTTTAAAGCATTTTATCATCATAAAAGCACACAGAATAAATAAGGAAGCCTATTTTCAACACACAAAAACAACTAACAAATAAAAAAAAATTCGATTACTACTGAATGCAAAAATTTCAATCGAGAAAACAAAAGTTTACACCTGCCTATAATTAAACAAAACCACTGTGTTAACTTTTAATATTGTCTATACCCACTCGCTTCACAGTAGTTGGAATGTGTATCTTAATTTTAGTACCTACCTTCCTTGTAACCTGAAATCCTAAATAAATTCCATTAATACCTACCCACAACATACGTTTATCGATCCATCAAACATAATTAAGTTATTTTAATTAATTTGATTTCAAAAAGTAAATTATTGTAATGCTAGGTCCTTATACCTAGCATTATTGCCCTACTGCTGATTCCCACGAATTTTAATGCCAGGTGTTCAAATTTTTCAATACCAAAATGAAAATTAAACTGAAAAAAGTCCTTTATATTTTTCTATTAGCAAATTATATTATAAACAGTAAACAACAAGTGGAAAGATAGTACACTAAAAAACTGCAAAAGCTAATAATCCTATATATATTTATGTGTTTATCCCTTTGTCGTGACGTATGTTCTTTCGGGCTTCAAACCACCACGATTCTAAAGAAAATGCAATTAAAAAAAAAAAACATTAAAATAAAATCTTTGTCAAAAAGACGCCTGCACTTAAAAAGGATTAGCACATAGGAGCAAGTACGTGCGACCCAGTCGTGCCTTTTATTTCTAATTTCATTTGATAATAACCTTGGCTCAAATCTATACAAGAAAAATATGTTGCACCTCCAACCATATCAAATATGTCAGTTATAATAGGTAGTGGAAATTTATCAACCTCAATAACATCGTTTTCTATAGTCAATTACCAATCTGACTTTTTGCATTCCCGTTAAGGGATCTTTTTTCTTGGGTGAATAGGATATTGAAGGTTCTATTATATCATCTTTGAGCATCTTTTCAACTTCGATTTGAATATCTTTTTTCTGAGAATGAGGCAATCTATATGGTTTGGTATATTTTGCAGTAGCTCCCTCCTTGAGTGATATTTGGGCCTGACTTGTATGTGTGTATGTTAGCTTGTCGTTTTCTAGGTGAAAAATATATTGAACTTTAGAACATATAATTTCGAGTTCATATTTTCCCTCCTCGTTAAGAGTTTCAAAATTTATTTCTTTAAGTAACTGTTGTGTTCGTGACATTGAAGGATTCATAGTTTGTTCATATGCTATAATAGGGTATTCTGATAATGGCGTGGATTTAGGTTCTATCCATTTAATTCTTACCTAGGATTCCCTAGTATTTAAAATTTGTATTGGCGTTTGTCCGTTTTTCACATGAGAGATAGAACCAGCCATGAAAACTCCTTCACATAGTTCTTGCGAATCAAAAATTCTTGTGTCTAGATGTTTGCTATTTAGCCAATAAGTGGCTTAAGATCTGGGTGCAATGGTAAGTGAAATTAATTGTTCTGAGTTTAATATAGGTAGCGAAATTTGGAAATGTTCTGAAGATAATTTTAATATAAATTGTTCTAGATCTATTACCGCCCAAAATCTTTAAGAAAGTTAGCACCGATAATTCCATCTACAGGTACAGGAAATGTGTCTTGTACAACATGAAAAATATAGGATGTTAAGTGTTGTCCTATTGTGAGAGTATTAATGCTGGTTCCTAGTGTTGTAAGGTTACCGGAAATACCTTGTATTGTTGTTTTACTATTTGCATTTATTTTTACATTTTCATCTAACACCCTTTTTTATTGTACAAAGTGATGCTCCAGTATCTAATAAAAATTTTATATTTGATTTATTGTTGATTTTAAATTGTACATATAGGCCGTTTGCAATGCTCCCAGCACATATAGCTATGTGTTGTAGTGAGCTTATAGATTCCCCCCCGATAGGTCGGCTTCCCCCTCGGTGGGTAGTTCGTTTCCCTCATTTGCGATAAAGGTAGTTTCTCTGTTTATGTTATCCCTTTCATTACTTCTTGTGTTAGAATTACTTTGGTTATAATTCTGTCTATTATTAGTTTGGATATTATGTTGTCTAATTGTGTTATTAGGAATGTTTCTACGGTTTTGGGCTTGGGAAAATGGTTGATGGTAACTATTGTTGTTAAAAATGTTTTGCCTTGGGAAATTCTGATGAAAATTGTTTTGCCTGGGAAAATTTGCGTAATAATAAACTACGAAAATAGTTTTGTCTATGGAAGTTTCTATTCAAGTTTTTTTTTTTTTTTTTTTTTTTTATAATTAACGCGCGCACAAGGGACTATTTGTTTCCCTTTTAATGTAACACACTGCGTGGGCATTAGGAAGATAGGGAGGGGAGAGATAGGAGGTGTCGATTAACATTGGTTTTGAATGTTTGCAAATTGAAATGGCAAGGGAAAATCTCGCCGGGTAAACCATTCCAAAGTCGTGTTGTACGGCTAAAAAAAGAATCCCTATATTTCACGGTGCGTCCGAAATTAGGCTCAAGGGTGAATTGATGGGCATTCCTAGCAAGACGAGTATTACGGGCGAAACTTTTAAGGGGAGGAATGGCTACCTCGAGTGAACATTTTTTATAAAAGAAACGATAAAATAAGGAAAGACATGAAACATTGCGTCGGTGTTCGAGAGGGGCAATTGTTTCAGCGGCAGTTCTATTTCCTATCAATCTTAACGCTCGATTTTGTATTCTATCAAGCAGGTGAAGCGATGTTTGTGAAGAACCTGCCCACAGGTGGGAGTTATACTCGAGTTTAGGGCGTATAAACGCTTTATAAATTGTAGCCAGATCAGATGGGGAAAAATACTTCTTACACCGATACAGAAAACCTAAGCACTTAGCAGCATTCTTAGCGATTTCAAATATATGATCGTTCCAACGGAGGTCGTCGTTGACACACATACCGAGTACTGAGAGCTTTTCGGTTTCTTCGATGTAAGTGCCATTCATGGACAATGGCGTTAGGGGTATGTTAAGCTTTAACGACAGAAGACAGCATTGAGTTTTCGAAGCATTAAACTCCACACGATTCCTATTACCCCATTTGACAATGCTGTATAAATCGGAGTTTAATGAGCTTGACATACGGCACCGTTGCAATTGTACGTCCGAAGGCGAAGGACGTGAATTATCGAACGAATATGAAAAGCTGAGGCTAGAGTCTTCAGCAAAACAGTTAAGTGGATTAGAAGCAACAGACAGAAGATCATTTATAAAAATGAGGAAAAGAGTCGGGGATAGAACAGAGCCCTGGGGCACACCAGCATTTATTTTATGGGAATCAGACTTGAATCCGTCCAATACAACTTGTTTTGAACGGTCCAGAAGATAGCTTCTAATCCAACGAACAAGAGTATTATCGATCCCAAAAGCACGCATTTTCGATAAGAGAGCTTCATGCCAAACTCTATCAAATGCCTTGGAGATATCAAGAGCAATAATCTTACTTTCACCAAAGCGATGTAAAGATTTGTTCCACTGTTCGGTGAGATATGCCATCAGATCACCAGTGGAACGGTTGCTGCGGAAGCCATACTGACGAAGAAGCTTACGATCTTCGAGATATTCCTTAAGCTGACGGTTAATCAGTGTTTCCATGACCTTAGAAAGAAGGGATGTCAGTGCTATGGGTCGGTAGGAGGAGGGGGAGGATGGGTCACCTTTCTTAGGGACAGGCTGGACAAATGCTGTTTTCCATCTTCTAGGAAAGATTCCAGAAGAGTAGGAGCGATGGAAAAGCTTACGCAGTGGCTTTGACAGGGTGGAAGAACACCTCTTCAGAAGAATCGGGGGTAAACCATCCGGGCCAGCGGATTTGTGTATATCGAGATCTTTGAGAACTCTTGCTACTGTACGAGGGCGGAAAAAAATCTGTCCCATGGAAAAATTTACATTCTCAAGTACAGGAGGGGCAACGTTGCTATTCGGCAGCGTGGAGCTAGCAGCGAAATGGGCGGCGAGCAAGTTTGCCTTCTCTGAAGAGTAAACAATTGGTTTGTTACTGTCGATGAGCGTTGGAACCGAAGATGTTGAGGAGTTTTTAATATTTTTTACAAATGACCAAAAATTTTTACTGCCTTTGGGACACTGCAGAATTTTTTCGCCGTAATTTTTGGTCATGCAAAAATTTGGTTCTTTCAATAACGGAGTTGCATGAGTTTCTTGCTTGTTTGTGCTTTTTCCGATTTTCCTCTGTAGGGTTGGCTTTGTAAGAACGGAAACTTACTGCTTTGAGCCTGATAGCTTCTTTACACTCAGAATTAAACCAAGACTTATCCTTAGGTTTGATGCTTTTTACTCTGTTAGGAATAAAAGCACGCATCCCTAGAAGAATCACATTTGTGATCATTTCAGCACTGGCATCAATGTCACTATCGAGGAAGCATAGTGACCAGTTAAAGTTTCGGAAAAAAAATATTCAGGCCGTCCCAGTTGGCTTTCTCGTATTGCCAAACGGTCCTGGTGGGAAGTTTTTCTTTAACTGGATGGGTGGAGGATGTGAAATTAGCTGAAATGACACAATGGTCTGAAGTGCCAAATGGAGAAGTTACACTAATGGTATATTTATCAGGGTGAGAAGTAAGAAACAAGTCAAGAGTATGGGCTGCTTGCCCAGCAACATCCGGTATACGCGTTGGCACATCGATCAGTTGGGTAAGGTGATGTAACCCGGCAAAGAGCTCGACATACCTTCCTTCGGGTGTTGTCTGACCAGAATAGCGGAGCCAATTGGAATTTTGTACATTGAAATCGCCCGTAATAACGATTTCAGTGCGAGGACAAAGGGAAACAATTTTCGAGATGGAATCAGACAGCGCATCAAACTCGTTACAAGTGGAATTGCTGTCGAGATTTGGACTCCTGTAAATAAAACAATAATGAATGACATGCTTGCGGACAGTGAATTTGAGCCACAAGAAGTTAAAGTCCGTGTTGGAACATTGCCCATATTGGAGAAGCCTCTGGCAAGCAATATCATTCCTAACATAGACCACGAGACCATGATGGGAAAAGAGTAATGGCACCAAGCTATACCCATGTAGAGCAAACTCTGATAAATCAGTATTTACTCCAACCTGGGTTTCACTTAATGCCAAAACAGCTGGCCTGTATTGAACAGTGTAGACGTACAGGTGAAAGAAATTCTTTCTTATACCACGAACATTGGAATACACGACACAAAAATCACTTACCATTTCAAAATACTTACACACAAAACACAATTCTGACTAAGTCGAACCATGCAGTGAAAATCCAAAATTAATCTCTGTAATAAGCAAACTGTCTTAGGTGTTATGCCCATAAGACAGCTTGCATACAAAAAATCAATTTAAATATTCAGCACAATAGGACAAACTCAGATGCCCTTATCCATTTACCGCAAGCATACGATGCCTACAGTAGATAAGAAAGAGGCAGTTAAGCTAAGCACAAAGGGTTGGGACAGATAGGAGGATAATTTGATTTGTTATGCAAGTGTGTATTATTTTTTTTTTCTTCCACAGCGCGAATGGGCATCTTATCGTCTTCCAACGACACGAGTGGATACTGTTATTTTCTTTACAGCACACGCGAGGGGTTTTTGCCAATTTCTCAAACGAGTGTGTAATATTATTTTTTTATCACTCGCGATAACAATGCGCAATAATTTTTTTTTTTTTGACTTTTGTGTAATTATTTATGCGCGCACCTCGACCTGACGTCCGGCCTCTATGAGCTTAAGATCGACACCCTATGTTGTTGTTGTTGTTGTTGTTGTTGTTGTTGTTGTTGTTGTTGTTGTTGTTGTTGTTGTTGTTGTTGTTGTTGTTGTTGTTGTTGTTGTTGTTGTTGTTGTTGTTGTTGTTGTTGTTGTTGTTGTTGTTGTTGTTGTTGTTGTTGTTGTTGTTGTTGTTGTTGTTGTTGTTGTTGTTGTTGTTGTTGTTGTTGTTGTTGTTGTTGTTGTTGTTGTTGTTGTTGTTGTTGTTGTTGTTGTTGTTGTTGTTGTTGTTGTTGTTGTTGTTGTTGTTGTTGTTGTTGTTGTTGTTGTTGTTGTTGTTGTTGTTGTTGTTGTTGTTGTTGTTGTTGTTGTTGTTGTTGTTGTTGTTGTTGTTGTTGTTGTTGTTGTTGTTGTTGTTGTTGTTGTTGTTGTTGTTGTTGTTGTTGTTGTTGTTGTTGTTGTTGTTGTTGTTGTTGTTGTTGTTGTTGTTGTTGTTGTTGTTGTTGTTGTTGTTGTTGTTGTTGTTGTTGTTGTTGTTGTTGTTGTTGTTGTTGTTGTTGTTGTTGTTGTTGTTGTTGTTGTTGTTGTTGTTGTTGTTGTTGTTGTTGTTGTTGTTGTTGTTGTTGTTGTTGTTGTTGTTGTTGTTGTTGTTGTTGTTGTTGTTGTTGTTGTTGTTGTTGTTGTTGTTGTTGTTGTTGTTGTTGTTGTTGTTGTTGTTGTTGTTGTTGTTGTTGTTGTTGTTGTTGTTGTTGTTGTTGTTGTTGTTGTTGTTGTTGTTGTTGTTGTTGTTGTTGTTGTTGTTGTTGTTGTTGTTGTTGTTGTTGTTGTTGTTGTTGTTGTTGTTGTTGTTGTTGTTGTTGTTGTTGTTGTTGTTGTTGTTGTTGTTGTTGTTGTTGTTGTTGTTGTTGTTGTTGTTGTTGTTGTTGTTGTTGTTGTTGTTGTTGTTGTTGTTGTTGTTGTTGTTGTTGTTGTTGTTGTTGTTGTTGTTGTTGTTGTTGTTGTTGTTGTTGTTGTTGTTGTTGTTGTTGTTGTTGTTGTTGTTGTTGTTGTTGTTGTTGTTGTTGTTGTTGTTGTTGTTGTTGTTGTTGTTGTTGTTGTTGTTGTTGTTGTTGTTGTTGTTGTTGTTGTTGTTGTTGTTGTTGTTGTTGTTGTTGTTGTTGTTGTTGTTGTTGTTGTTGTTGTTGTTGTTGTTGTTGTTGTTGTTGTTGTTGTTGTTGTTGTTGTTGTTGTTGTTGTTGTTGTTGTTGTTGTTGTTGTTGTTGTTGTTGTTGTTGTTGTTGTTGTTGTTGTTGTTGTTGTTGTTGTTGTTGTTGTTGTTGTTGTTGTTGTTGTTGTTGTTGTTGTTGTTGTTGTTGTTGTTGTTGTTGTTGTTGTTGTTGTTGTTGTTGTTGTTGTTGTTGTTGTTGTTGTTGTTGTTGTTGTTGTTGTTGTTGTTGTTGTTGTTGTTGTTGTTGTTGTTGTTGTTGTTGTTGTTGTTGTTGTTGTTGTTGTTGTTGTTGTTGTTGTTGTTGTTGTTGTTGTTGTTGTTGTTGTTGTTGTTGTTGTTGTTGTTGTTGTTGTTGTTGTTGTTGTTGTTGTTGTTGTTGTTGTTGTTGTTGTTGTTGTTGTTGTTGTTGTTGTTGTTGTTGTTGTTGTTGTTGTTGTTGTTGTTGTTGTTGTTGTTGTTGTTGTTGTTGTTGTTGTTGTTGTTGTTGTTGTTGTTGTTGTTGTTGTTGTTGTTGTTGTTGTTGTTGTTGTTGTTGTTGTTGTTGTTGTTGTTGTTGTTGTTGTTGTTGTTGTTGTTGTTGTTGTTGTTGTTGTTGTTGTTGTTGTTGTTGTTGTTGTTGTTGTTGTTGTTGTTGTTGTTGTTGTTGTTGTTGTTGTTGTTGTTGTTGTTGTTGTTGTTGTTGTTGTTGTTGTTGTTGTTGTTGTTGTTGTTGTTGTTGTTGTTGTTGTTGTTGTTGTTGTTGTTGTTGTTGTTGTTGTTGTTGTTGTTGTTGTTGTTGTTGTTGTTGTTGTTGTTGTTGTTGTTGTTGTTGTTGTTGTTGTTGTTGTTGTTGTTGTTGTTGTTGTTGTTGTTGTTGTTGTTGTTGTTGTTGTTGTTGTTGTTGTTGTTGTTGTTGTTGTTGTTGTTGTTGTTGTTGTTGTTGTTGTTGTTGTTGTTGTTGTTGTTGTTGTTGTTGTTGTTGTTGTTGTTGTTGTTGTTGTTGTTGTTGTTGTTGTTGTTGTTGTTGTTGTTGTTGTTGTTGTTGTTGTTGTTGTTGTTGTTGTTGTTGTTGTTGTTGTTGTTGTTGTTGTTGTTGTTGTTGTTGTTGTTGTTGTTGTTGTTGTTGTTGTTGTTGTTGTTGTTGTTGTTGTTGTTGTTGTTGTTGTTGTTGTTGTTGTTGTTGTTGTTGTTGTTGTTGTTGTTGTTGTTGTTGTTGTTGTTGTTGTTGTTGTTGTTGTTGTTGTTGTTGTTGTTGTTGTTGTTGTTGTTGTTGTTGTTGTTGTTGTTGTTGTTGTTGTTGTTGTTGTTGTTGTTGTTGTTGTTGTTGTTGTTGTTGTTGTTGTTGTTGTTGTTGTTGTTGTTGTTGTTGTTGTTGTTGTTGTTGTTGTTGTTGTTGTTGTTGTTGTTGTTGTTGTTGTTGTTGTTGTTGTTGTTGTTGTTGTTGTTGTTGTTGTTGTTGTTGTTGTTGTTGTTGTTGTTGTTGTTGTTGTTGTTGTTGTTGTTGTTGTTGTTGTTGTTGTTGTTGTTGTTGTTGTTGTTGTTGTTGTTGTTGTTGTTGTTGTTGTTGTTGTTGTTGTTGTTGTTGTTGTTGTTGTTGTTGTTGTTGTTGTTGTTGTTGTTGTTGTTGTTGTTGTTGTTGTTGTTGTTGTTGTTGTTGTTGTTGTTGTTGTTGTTGTTGTTGTTGTTGTTGTTGTTGTTGTTGTTGTTGTTGTTGTTGTTGTTGTTGTTGTTGTTGTTGTTGTTGTTGTTGTTGTTGTTGTTGTTGTTGTTGCTGTTGTTGTTGTTGCTGTTGTTGTTGTTGTTGTTGTTGTTGTTGTTGTTGTTGTTGTTGTTGTTGTTGTTGTTGTTGTTGTTGTTGTTGTTGTTGTTGTTGTTGTTGTTGTTGTTGTTGTTGTTGTTGTTGTTGTTGTTGTTGTTGTTGTTGTTGTTGTTGTTGTTGTTGTTGTTGTTGTTGTTGTTGTTGTTGTTGTTGTTGTTGTTGTTGTTGTTGTTGTTGTTGTTGTTGTTGTTGTTGTTGTTGTTGTTGTTGTTGTTGTTGTTGTTGTTGTTGTTGTTGTTGTTGTTGTTGTTGTTGTTGTTGTTGTTGTTGTTGTTGTTGTTGTTGTTGTTGTTGTTGTTGTTGTTGTTGTTGTTGTTGTTGTTGTTGTTGTTGTTGTTGTTGTTGTTGTTGTTGTTGTTGTTGTTGTTGTTGTTGTTGTTGTTGTTGTTGTTGTTGTTGTTGTTGTTGTTGTTGTTGTTGTTGTTGTTGTTGTTGTTGTTGTTGTTGTTGTTGTTGTTGTTGTTGTTGTTGTTGTTGTTGTTGTTGTTGTTGTTGTTGTTGTTGTTGTTGTTGTTGTTGTTGTTGTTGTTGTTGTTGTTGTTGTTGTTGTTGTTGTTGTTGTTGTTGTTGTTGTTGTTGTTGTTGTTGTTGTTGTTGTTGTTGTTGTTGTTGTTGTTGTTGTTGTTGTTGTTGTTGTTGTTGTTGTTGTTGTTGTTGTTGTTGTTGTTGTTGTTGTTGTTGTTGTTGTTGTTGTTGTTGTTGTTGTTGTTGTTGTTGTTGTTGTTGTTGTTGTTGTTGTTGTTGTTGTTGTTGTTGTTGTTGTTGTTGTTGTTGTTGTTGTTGTTGTTGTTGTTGTTGTTGTTGTTGTTGTTGTTGTTGTTGTTGTTGTTGTTGTTGTTGTTGTTGTTGTTGTTGTTGTTGTTGTTGTTGTTGTTGTTGTTGTTGTTGTTGTTGTTGTTGTTGTTGTTGTTGTTGTTGTTGTTGTTGTTGTTGTTGTTGTTGTTGTTGTTGTTGTTGTTGTTGTTGTTGTTGTTGTTGTTGTTGTTGTTGTTGTTGTTGTTGTTGTTGTTGTTGTTGTTGTTGTTGTTGTTGTTGTTGTTGTTGTTGTTGTTGTTGTTGTTGTTGTTGTTGTTGTTGTTGTTGTTGTTGTTGTTGTTGTTGTTGTTGTTGTTGTTGTTGTTGTTGTTGTTGTTGTTGTTGTTGTTGTTGTTGTTGTTGTTGTTGTTGTTGTTGTTGTTGTTGTTGTTGTTGTTGTTGTTGTTGTTGTTGTTGTTGTTGTTGTTGTTG